>JARCFY010000004.1:134908394-137308394 GCA_029233225.1 Lepidodactylus listeri | reverse complement strand
TTTTTGGCAGGTGCAGCTTGTCAGTCACCAGTGAGAAGCTGCACCCGCTGAAATTATCTCTCCTGCCCAACTATTAAAGGTAGAGGAGCCCTGTCTTCATTCACATCTGGTCACGTGACATATCTCGATCAGAAGATTTTCCAGCACTATGTCCTCTAGAGCCCTGACCTGGACAGCCCGGGATAGCCCCACCTAGAAGCTAAGCAGGGTCAGCCCTGCTCAGTATCTGGATGAGAGACCACTAAGGAATACCAGGGTCATGACGCAGAGGCAGGCAATAGCAAACCAACACTGAACGTCTCTTGCCTAGAAAACCCTACGGGGTCAAGTCAGTTGTGATTTGACAGGGGAAAAAAGCCCCCAAGAACAAATCTCTCATGTCCCCTGGGAGAAACACCCAGTGTTCGATGTAATGCTAGGAAGGGTGAGGAAAACCGATGAAACGTACAAATCTCCCCTGGGTTCTGTGCCATCAAACCAAAGCCATTTATTGCCGTCATCTGGATATTCTAGTCCAATGAAATAGTCAGCATTACTTGTTCTGTTTTGAAGAAAATCCTAGCAAGAAAAGGAGAAAAAAAGGTGGACAATTATTCAAAGATAAATCAATTCTAGAATTCAAGGTCATCCTTGGAAACTGGTTGGCAGTAGATTTGAGATGGACAAATGGAAGCATTGGCTTGGTTCCAGCCTAACTTTCCCCCTGGCATAGAGCCCACCCTCCAAAGCTGCCATCTTCTCCTGGGGAACTGATCTCTGCAGTCTGGAGATCACTTGCAATTCTGGGAGACCTCCAGACCAGTGTTCCCTCTAAGCTGAGTTAGTGTGAGCTAGCTCACAGATTTTTAGCCTTCAGCTCACACATTTTTGACTGAACTCAGGAAGGATGGCTCCAGAGCAAACTCCATTTATGCAGCAGCCAAACTGCTCGCTCACAACTTTAATGCCAGTAGCTCACAAAGTAGAATTTTTGCTCACAGGACTCCGTAGCTTAGAGGGAACATTGCTCCAGACCCCCCCCCGGAGGGTGGCAGCCTGCTCACACCCACCAGTTCCCAACTCCTGACCTGTGAATCAGTACTGCTTAGCTTAGTCCCCACCCCTGAATTTCTGTGCCTGATCTTTGAGATACCTGGCAAGCCTAGTTTCAAGCACTTTTAACACCATACAAGAATGCAACTTTCTACAGCACTTGTCTGCACACTCGTACGCTCCCCCCCCCCCATTCCTAGGATGACGGTCTCCCCCCAGTACCTCCCCATTGCCTAAGCTCTCCTGTTCCTGTGCCAAAATCAGAATGCCTATATGCCCCAATGCACCTTGGTGAAATAGAATCTATAGTCCCACTAATACTTAAGCCCAGTGTCATTATTTTTAATATGGACCTGCCTGATCCTAAGAGCATGGAATGTAAACTCTGCAACGGCCAGAGTTAGAGCCAAAAGAACTGGTAGATTGAAATCGGGCAAGCAGCAGGAAACCTGCTCAGTAAAGGCTGTATGAAATTGGCAGCAGATGGCAACTAAATAGGGAATGGGATAAAGTTTCAGTTACTGCTCTGCCACAAGGGCAGAGTCGCGCTGGGTACCCTCACAGCAACCTGACAGTTCTGAGAGTGGTAATGCATTTGTTCAAGCCAGGAAAAACAGTTGGCAACAAAATGGAGCCGTTAAAAAGGTAAGATAACATGGCGAAACAGGAAAAAGGGGGCTGAAAGGCCCCCCAAAAGAGGAGAACAACATCTCTTGGCAGCTAGATTAATAGCCTCCTGATCTAGTTGCCTCAGCAAATCGAGATCCTTATGTTCTTCCAGGAAGAGTTTAAATTTCATTGCAGCTGCCTAGGCCATAACAGAAAGTTGACCACAGCCTGTCTACAATAATAAACTAGAATTTGAGATGTATTTGGGGCCTTGCAGAAGTGAGCATAGGAAAGAAGCCTGCATGCTAGGGTTGTGCACTTGGCATAAACTGAGCCAGGAAAATACCTGAAAAAATATCTTATTGGTATTTTGGGGGTATTTTTAAACCCAGTTTCAAATTGGGGCTGCATTTCAGCTATTCTAAATGGCCAAGCCCTGAAAATCCCAACAATATTCGGGATTTTTGGGACTGCTGGATAGATGAACTTAAAGGCATTTAAAGGGATTGCGGTCCCTTCAAATGGCTTCTCCAGGCTTTGCAACTCCACAGCGAGTGAACTCCAAAGGTGTTTAACGGGCTTGCAGTCCCTTTAAATGCCTTCTAAGTGAATTCTCTGCTTGGATGTGTTTAAAGGGACTGCAAGCCCTTTAAATGCCTTCAGGGTTCACTTGCCGCAGAGTTACACAGCCTGGAGAGGGCATTTAAAGGGACCGCAATCCATTTAAATGCCTTCCCCCGCCATTGGAAACAATGAAGGATAGTGGCACCTTCTTCTGGGGCCTGCAGAATTGGACCCCCTGGTTCAATCTTTTTGAAACTTGGGGTTTTTTTTGAGGATAGGCACCAGCAGCAATGCTGCAAATTTGGTGCCTCTGCCTCAAAAAACAGTCACCTCACAGCCCAGATATCCCCAGATCGATTCTTCATTATACCCTACGGGGACCATAGGCTATAATGGTCCCCATAGGGTATAATGGAGTCGGAAAAAATTGGGTTTCCTCAATATTTACTAAATCCAAATACCATACTAGTTTTGGGATTTGGGAATATCAGGAAATACCAATGTTTTTTGGTTCAATATATCCAAACCATGAAAAATGCTGGGGGAGGGGTTGCACACACCCCTGCACACTCTCCAACCTACTCAAGGCTGTAGAGATCCAAATAGTCTCTCCTTCTCTTGACCCACTGCTTCTTCAGGATCAGACTGGTGGTCCATCTAGTCCAGCAACCTGTTTCATAAAATGGCCAACCAGTTGCCTACAGTTGCCAGCTCTGGATTGGGAAATTCCTGAAGGTTTGGGGCTGAAGCCTGAGGAGGATGGGGTTGGGGGGAAGGATCTCAGCAGGGTACAATGCCATAGAGTCCACCCTCCAGTGCAGCCATTTTCTCCAGGGGAATTGATCACTGTAGTCTGGAGATCAATTATGAAAGAGAGAGATCTCCAGGCCCTACCTGAAGGCCAGCAACCCTAGTTGTCCTGGAGGGCACACCACTAAACAGGACATAGAGGTTGATGCCTTCCCCTGATGCTTTCTCCCTGCATTGGTATTCAGAAGTTTCCTGCCTAAAATTAGTGTTGCTAGGGGCCCACTGGCCGCCGGCAGGGGATGGGGGTACCAGGGGTCATTTCGAGCAGGAGCTCAGGGGAGCACAGCTCTGGGAGTTGGTGCCAGCTCCCCCCCCCCCCCGGGGGAATGCCTGCTTGTGTCATGGCTGCAGCAAAATGACCCCATCCCCTGGAAAGGTCCTTGTTCCTCCGACCAGCCTTCTGAAGGCTTCAGCCACCATTGAAGCTATCCTCCCAGAATAGTGGTATTTCTGAGGCCTGGATTAGTAGCTGTCCCCTCTCTACCAGCTCAATCTCTCTCTCTCTCTCTCTCTCTCTCTCTCTCTTTTCCTTCCTTCCTTCCTCTCTCTCTCTCTCTCTCTCTCTCTCTCTCTCTCTCTCTCTTCTTTCTTTCTTGCCTTCTGACATACTTCCGGTGATGTCAGGTGGTGTAGCATATGCAAATAAGTTATGCTAATGAGTTATGCTAATAAGCTCCTGCACCTCTTTTTCTACGAAATGACCCCTGGGGGGTACAGTTACCAGATCTAGGTTGGGAAGCTCCTGGAGATTTGGAAATGGAGCCTGGAGAGGACAGGGGGACCTCAGTGGGGTACAATACCATAGAGTCCACCCTCCATGCCAAACCCCCCAATACAGTCTAAACCCCCCAATACAGTCATTTTTTCCCAGGGGAACTGATTTTTGAAGTCAAGAAATCAGTTGTAATTCCAGGAGATTGCCAAGCCCTACCTGAAGGATGGAACCCTAATTCTTAAGGCACAATCTTCTTACCATTTCTTTTTCATCGTTGATGATCACCAGCTCTGAGTTCCGGGCCTCACATTCTGAGTAGCTGGCACTCCATTCCAACACGTATTCTGAAAACCCATATAAACTTCTTCCAAAACTTTCCCACGTTAGCTCTGGAACCTGGACTGCAGCAGAAGACAGGAAGAAGGAGGTGTGCTTAAGAAGAAAATCCCAAAGTTATGGAGAAGTGTAACACCAAACTCCTGATTAGAACCTGGCCCATAGCTACAGTTGGGCTATTAGGGGCTCCGCCCCCTTCCTTGAAGGCCCCCTGCTTCTTAAAGCCCCCCCCCCCACTTTCCCCCAAAAGCATTTAAAGGTATCCTTTAAATGCTTTTGAGAAGAAGCAGGGCTGGTGTGCACACCTCTCTCTTTCCTCCTGCAAGATTTAAAGGGCCCTCCAGCTGATCAGCGGGCCACATGCTCCCTGCTGATCAGCTGATGGACCCTTTAAGGGTCATTTTACACCTCCCCTCTAAAGTAGTTTGACTGCTGTCTTTTCCTGTGCTGATTTCACAGTGGTGTGAAATTTCACTCCAGGGGGTCTAAGTGCACTAATCAACAGCAATTGTTTAAAGCAGAATAAAGCCGGTTGAACACTAGCTTGACCACAGGAGAGCAATTAGTAGATGTGGACATTTCAGTAGCAGCACGGTTTCACACCGCACAGAGGTGTGGGCAGGTTTTTTTGGAACTAGAATGATTCCAGCGGGAAAGTCAGATGTAAAAACAGCCTAAATCTTGCAGGAAGAAAGGGAGAGGGGCATGCCACCCTCCCCCCTTCATTATGGCAAATAATGACAGCCCCACCAGATAAAAAAAATTGCCCCACAAGCCACAAAACCCTGTCTCCAGGCCCGATAAGAACTATCTTTGTTAGGACATGATCGTGCAGTAGCTGATATCTAAAGTTCTCAAGCTGACCATACCACACCAAAATTCCCTTGCCATAGAAAAACTATGTGACAAAAAGAAGGGTTGCAGACTAGCTTTTTCCTTGACATGCTAGTTTTCTATGAGTGGGGGGGGGTTTCCATGGAGCAGCAATGAATCGTATGAGCCTCTTACCTGCAACCTGAAATAGTACACCTCACACACAAGTTTACTGCTGGAGTTAAAACTAGGCCTCTGTCAGCATTTGATTTTCCTTACTTCAGTGTAACTTGATGGTTTGAAGTTACCTGAAATTGTGACTCTCTCAGGAGAAGTTGTGGGGATTTCAGGCAGACGTTAAGTGGTTTGCATAACTGAAAATTAATATTCTAACTTTTCCCTGACATGCTAGTTTTCTACAAGTGAGGATTTCTTTTTCTTCATGGAGGAGTATTCAATCATATGATAATCTTTCCTGCAATCTGAAATAGTTCACCTCAGACACAAGTTTATTACTAGTGTTAAAACTAGGCCTTGGTCAGCGTTTGGTTTTCTTTACTTCAGTGTAACGAAATGGTACGTTACCTGCTGTTGTGTCTCTCACAGGAGACGTAGTCGTGGAGCTTTCAGGTGGACTTTGGGTGGTCTGTAGAACTGAAAATCAACATTTTTTTTTTGTCTTTCACATTCATTTTGAAACATCACTATAGCATTGGCTGTACAGTGAAAAGAAATGGCTCGTCAAATCTATTTGACTTTCTGTAGGACTGTGCTGCACATTCCTCCATTTTTCTATTTGTATGCAGAAACAGCAATTTGGGGTGTTGTTTTATACAATCTCCCCACCATTTTGATTATGTGACTCTTAATCCTTTGTCAACCATCACAGCAGTCCCTGCTTCTTTTTTCTATTGACTGCTGCTTCTTTTTTCTTCCTGGATCATTCACATGGGCGATCACAGCCAATCATGGAACAAATAGGATGACATCACAAGGCTACACAGCCAGTCAAAGCTAGCTATGTGGTGATGTCATGTAGGGCAAGTGAGAGCAACTGAGAACCATTCCTAAATTACACTTTGGGGATTAATTACATGGGTGAACCCAGCAAGTTTAGAATCATACAGTGACTGGTTAGACATCACAACTTAATGTAGGCAGTTAGATATAGCTACACGAGGACCTCACTGATTTGTAAATGAGGTCAATTGAGGGTGAGAGAAACCAGTCAGGGTAAAGACAAGAAACTATGATTCTGCCCTGACCTGGATAGCTCAGGCAAGCCCAATCTTGTCAGATCTTGGATGCTGAGCAGGGTCAACTCCGGCAAGTACTTGGATGGGAGATCTCCTTGGAATACCAGAGGTGAGAGGCAGGGGCAGGCTTTATTCAGCCACCTCTCTGAATATCTTCCAGGCCCTCAATAGGGGTCAGTCACTAGATGTCACCATGACTTCCAGATACACACTCAGACATGCACACAAAAATACAAAAATACCAAAAAAGAAATAATGATTCTTCCTCAAGGTACGTAAAAAAAAAAACATTAGAAAGGAAAGTATTTTCAACGCTTAAGATTTTTTTTTTGCCAAAACACGTGAGCTATTTCAGCGTGGTCCCAAATAATATAATTTCCTCTTAGCAGAAGCATATATTAATGCCCAGCCCAAAAGGTTAGATGTTACCTGTACTATTCTCCTCAGGAACAAAACTGAAGTTTCCTCTGGGGAAGATCTGTGGAACTGAAAAGAGAAACGTTTTAAATGACGTCTGATGAGCAGTACAGGAAGTTGCCACTAAAATATAGTTCACAGCAAATATTTCTCAGTCCTCTTTCTCATATTGAATTGTTGTCTGAGAGAGCTGGTCAAGCTTTTGTGTTTTAGGATCTAACTAGATGAGACCTCACCACTCTTAGATCCCAAGCAGTGCTGTGCCCTTCTAAGCTCATTGCCTTCAATACACTTAGAAGGGTGTAACTCTGCTTAGAAGTGACCTATAAGCAGGGGTCCGTTGGAGCGGGAGCGCACAGGAGCGCAGCTCCAGGAGTGAGGATCCCAGGGGGTGGGCACATGACCCAGGGAAAGCCCTGCTAGGGTCTTTATTGTTTTTAATGTTTTGTTTTAATATTGATAATTTTATCATTGTTGCTTTTATGACTGTGTGCTGCTTTTCCAGAGACTTGCTCAAGGTGGCATATAAATTTTCTAAGTATACCATTTTTTTATCTGGGCACATGGCACATAAGTACTGGAGAAATTTCACCAACCCTTCAGCAGCTTCCACCCCATCAGTTTGGTGTAGTGGTCAGGAGTTGGACTCTAATCTGGGAGAACTGGGTTTGATTCCCCACTCCTCCACATGCAGCTGCTGGTGTGACCTTGGGCCAGTCACAAGTTCTCTCAGAGCTGTTCTCCCATGAGCAGTTCTCAAAAGACCTCTCTCAGCCCCACCTACCTCACAGGGTGTCTTGTTGTGGGGAGGGGAAGGGAAAGGGATGGGTGGTGCACATGTCCTGGGTATCTCAAGTCTACTTGAAACCTGGTGGTTTCAAGAGAGCAGGAAGAGAATGAGGGTGTGTTCTTTACGCTTATTTTTATTGCACAAAGTATTGGATGGGGAAGGGAATGGAGGAAGAGCAGGTCAGTTTCACTCACCTGTGGAGTGGAGCCTGAGGGGTGGGTGTTGCCTTCTGACACACTTCTGGTATGTTAGGGGGTGTGGCATATGCAAATGAGTTATGCTAATGAGCTCCTGCACCTCTTTTTCTACGAAATGACCCCTGCCTATAAGCAGTGTTCCCTCTAAGCTGAGTTAGTTTTTTAAGCTAGCTCAGTTTTTTAGCCTCCAGCTCCCACATTTTTTCTTAGCTCAGGAAGGATTTATGCAGTAGCCAAATCACTTGCTCACCGCTTTAATGCCAGTAGCTCACAAAGTAGAATTCTTGCTCGCAAGACTCCACAGCTTAGAGGGAGCATTGCCTATAAGTAGACAAGAGGTAGGGGATATCTATGATAAGGTCTTCCAGCAGTTGTCAGAGAGAAACTGTAGCTGTGGATGGCCTGAATTCAGTTTAGGAACACACCAGACAGGAATGCTCCCTCAATAGTTTTGTCCGTTGAAGCTGGACTTCAGTGTCCTGCCTTAATGGACAATCCTAGCTGGTCAGAAGCTTGATGACATTCCCTGGGCCCTTTCTGCACTGACAGCTTGCTCTGTAGAATCCGAGGAATCAAGCCTTAAGGGCTGACTCTGCAGTTGCACGCATTCCCTGTGCACTGGTTTTTCCCCCACCCCCCAGTTTATTTATTTGTGTATTCTGTACATAGTCTGCATCTACAAGCCAAACCCACATTTTTTTGAGCTACCTGGCTGCCATCCTCTCCCTCCCTTGCTCTCTCCTTCCGTGATTCTGCAAAAAGAAAGGGAGGGGAGGGGGAAATCCAGGCCCACACAGGCAAGACTGACACAGTTGGGAGCAGGGAATCCCCCCGTCCTTTCTATTTACTGATTCCTTCCGATGGGTTTTTTAAAGTTTGCCTGAACAGGAGGACACGTCCTCTTTTGTCTTTGGAGAAGGAAGGAAAGAAAACAGAATGGGTAGGGAGCATCAACCTAAAGAGGGAGAGGCAGTGGGCAGCATTGAAATACCCACCAAAAAAAATCTGCTTTGGAAAGGATTAGTGATTCGAAAGCGGATGAGAACAAAGAATCACAGCAAAAGGAGTTTGGGTAGCTGAGGGCCAACAGTGTGTTGGAAGCAGTCTGAATGCAGATTCCTGTAAAACAAATGCAGAAACAAGAGAAAGCCCCGACACAAACTGGAAGTGTTAAAACTGAGCCTGCTTGCAAGCCAACAGCACCTGAATTCTTCAGTCACTAGACCTCCACCTGATTCCCATTGCTCAAGTATGGTGAAGAAACCCGTACATCAAAACCAGAAAGGACAACAAAATGTAGACTTATTTATTTTTTGTTAACAAAGGGAGGACCCTAGGTAAAAATAAGGCAAAGATCACAACAGCGTTGCAATCAGATGCTGAGCGATACTCACTGAAAGTGACAAAGAGGGATGTCCCCATAAGTTTGACCAACACGAGGATGATTCCAGGAGCCACGTACCGCCAACCCATATTGACCAATCTGAAAGGGTCCAAGAGAGAACCATGAACTGAAGCATTTACAGGGACAGTTCCTGATGGACCACTGTCCTGGAGGGGTGCTGTCAGACAAGAGAAAGCAGAGCCAAATCGCCATAACTTTGCCAGTGCTGGAGGGAACCGCAGCTCACACCTGGGGAGAGGCACCAATGATGGGTGTTGGCGTATCTTACCAGCAGGTCAGCCAACACCCATAATGGGAAGTGATGGCCAGATCGCCCAAGCCCTCATTGTCTCTGAATTTTCAAGTCCAGATCCAGTGGCAGGGAGTGGACAAGAACGCCACAGGCAAGACACTGTAGTGTAATAGTCAATGACACAGCTGTGGGCTGGAGCCAGACAACCGTTTTTTAGAGAGTTGCACATGATATGATACAGGTACTGCTTCTGACTGTCTGCACAAGTTTTAAAGAAATACTAAATTTACTATTGCCCTGAGCTGGATGCCCCAAGCTAGCCGGATTTTGTCAGACCCTGGGAAGCTAAGCAGGGTTGGTCCTGGTTAGCACTCAGATGGGAGAATTCCAAGGAAGTCTAGGGTTGCAAAACAGAGGAAAGTGATGGTAAATCACCTCTGTTCATCTCTTGCCTTGAAAACCCTACAGCTCACCATAAGTCAGCTGGGACTTGGCAGCGTTTTTCACCTCCGACTTTAAAATCAAAGCTCCTTGACAGCATAGAGTTACAGCAACAACCGAATCAACATCCTTCTAGATTTTCCTAGGCCATAGGAAGTCCTAGAGTGGATTAGCAAGTAGTTAAC
Source organism: Lepidodactylus listeri (assembly GCA_029233225.1). Taxonomy (NCBI): domain Eukaryota; kingdom Metazoa; phylum Chordata; class Lepidosauria; order Squamata; family Gekkonidae; genus Lepidodactylus; species Lepidodactylus listeri. The sequence continues at coordinate 137,298,592 of JARCFY010000004.1, read as the reverse complement.
TCAGAGCAGTCTGACATACTGGCCTAATGGAGTTGCTGTCGCACAGGTCCCATGGCATACCCTCTAGGGTTGCCAACTTTAGCTTGGGATATCCCTGGGGATTTGGGGGTGGAGGCTGGGAAAGGAGGAGTTTGGAGGGGGAACAGAGCTCAGGAAGTACGTGATTCCATAGAGTCTACCTTCCAAATCTGCCATTTCCTCCAAGGGAACAAATCTGTATAGTTGGCAGATCCGTTGTAATCCCAGGGGAGTTCCAAGGTTCCAGGAGAACTCCCATCTGCAGGGTTGCAACCCAACCGAACCCATAAATTTCATCTATCTCACACTCAGCTCTAGTCATCTAAGCTTTTCAGGGTTTTGAAACAGTCCAAAACCTGAAAAAGATCTGTTAATCGGAGAGTGGAAGCAGGATTACATACCAGGAGCAGAGAGGATCACTCTTCCAAACTGCCTTCAGCTCTTCAGAAGACAAGAAGAGAAGAAACACCTCCAGCCAGTCATCTCAAGTCTTGGATAAAGAAGGCTGGGCTACTTGGTTGTCATCTCTGCCTCATTCTATGATAAGCAAACTTCTAGAGCTAGCTTACTGGCAGGAAAACCCTCTCTCTTCAGAGCCTGTTCCTGGACACTTGCACAACCACAATGCTGCCTGTGGACAGCTACCATATGTGTCAGCAGATGTACTTCAGAGGATTGTTGTGGGGTATATCTGCAAATGTGGGGGGAGGGTGTTGGAAGCCGTCCCGTAGGTTTTCTGCTGATGTCAAAGTGACTTCCTTTCTTCCTGCCACCCAAGAAACTGAAAGCAGAAGCACCAGAATAATGTCCGTTTTGTTCCTGGATTTCCGGTGATTACCAATTCTGGTAATTTTTAGCAAGTGGATGCATTTTAATACGGATAATGCAAACCCAAATTATTAGTCCGAGTGCCCATTGGTACACACACATGAGAGCCAGTTTGGTGTAGAGTTTAGGAGCATGAACTCTAATCTGGGAGAACAAGGTTTGATTCCCCGCTCCTCCACATAAAGCTGCTGGTGTGACCTTGGGTCAGTTACAATTTTTCTCAGAGCTGTTCTCTCAAGAGCAGTTCTCAAAAGAGCTCTCTCAGCCCCACCTGCCTCACAGCCTGGGTGTCTGCTGTGGGGTGGGGAAGGGGAAGGAGATTGTAAGCCACTGTGAGACTCCTAGTAGTGAAGGGCAGGTATAAATTCATTCTCCTTCTCCTCCTCCTCCTCCTCCTCTTCTATTATACGTAATGGAGCTACTGAACAATTAAACATTCCACAATGATCAGATACACTAATTGTACACATGAGCACACATGAAGCTGCCAGATACTGATTCAGACCCTTGGTCCATCCTTGTCAGTATTGTCTCCTGAACTGCCTAGAGGCTCTCACCTACTACTTTACATAATTCAGAGCTGAGACCTAGCATCACAAAAGGGGGTGGTGGATCTGGGCCCCGGATCAAAATTAAGCCCTGCTCACAAGCATTATCGGATTTCATAATATATTAGTCTTCCCAAATGATCAGTGTTTATTCAACAGACAATCTGCCCATGCTTTTTTTAAGAAAGAGAAATCAATGAGAACATTACTTATCGGGGTGTCTCTGCAGAGAGGAGAAAGCCCTTCCGATCAGATATGTCCACAGAAGACAACACGCAACTCAGTTATTTTTCTCTTCTGATATCCACTGGTTCACCCTTTTCATCTTTGTGAAAGAGAAAAAGGAGCCAGTTTCGTCTCACACTCAGCAGACGAGTCGGTCACTGTATCTCAGCAGCAGATACAACTTCTCCTTCCCCCCCCCCCCCCACCCCCTGGTGTCAAGACATCGGCTTTATGTATTCCACCACACTCATTACAAAAGCCCCTTGGAACCAGACTCCGGCTTGTGACATTGCACAGCACTGTCTCATGAAACACGGTTCCATGTACGGATTGGACATTGGTAGAGCTAAATGAAAACATTCCCCCTTGCGTGACATTTTTCATACTTCTTCAAAATGCAGCAAATCTATCTTCGTGATTTGTGTGACCTTAAATAAAAAAAAGTGAAATCAGACGCATGAGGTTGATGATATTTAACACTCAGGTGGGCTTCATATACAGTATCTCAGGATTCCCTATAAGAAATCTGGCAAGCAGGTTGATATTATTATCAGTCGTGTTGTCATTATTGTTGTTATTGCCTGCCTTTCTTCTACTGTAGAACTCAGGGTCTGGCACATAAAATGCTCAAGAGGTCTCCACCCCGAAGCATTATCCAGACCCATAAATGCGTTAAGGTGTGTTCAGATGGGCAGCTAATCCCACCATTGGCCCGGCTGTAATTTGAGCTTGATCTTTCTGATCCAGCGTTGCACAACCAGACAGCTTGCCCGTGAAGTGCTTTACCTCACGTGACTCCCGCAGTGGACTGTCTAGATGGCATCCACCATAAGGAGCCATGCGGTCAGCTTTTTTTAAAAAAAAAATCCAGGCTGTGCATGCGCATATGCGCCTCACCATATACTTGTTTTTCTGAGCATGCGTGGACTAAAATGGTAAAAGTACCGCCAGGGGTACCTTCCTCTAGGTACCATTTCAGTTTATAAAGTTGTTAAAGTTCAGGGGACCATCAGAAACATAAAATTGTTTGGATCGCTTGAGCGGAGCTCTGGGGACGTTGCATGTTTAAGCGGTTATGCGTGCATCACTAAGAGTTTTTTTAAAAAATGGCTGTTCAGGAAGGTCTGGAGACCATCCCTACAGGCTGATTGCACGCTGGAGATGCGACTTGATGGTGGAAAGTCCAGCATTGGCCTGTCAGCCAGCTTTAGACCGGACTTTCACCACTATCTTTTAAGTACGGATCCCTGACGGGGATCAACAAGCTACTTACAGAAGTGGCACAGTTCCCAGATGTTGTGATCTGGACATGCACTTTTAAATCCACCAGGCACTCGTGCCTGGCGCGGCTCAAAAGAGTCTTATGAACATGCCCTTAGTGATGTGAAGGGTTGCACTCCATTGTTGCAAAACTTCAGTGTTTATGATGGTTCATGAACATAACGAGCTACCCAGGTTAATCTTTCCGGTAGGGTTCGAAGCAACAGAAGGTGTAAGAGGACAATGCTGAACTGATAAGTGCATGGAAAATTAAGTGCAGGGTATGGGTTGGATCCTTCTAGGGTTCTTGTTGACAAAAGAGTAAGGAGCGGGCACTTTTGACCAATGACAAGGATATGAGAGCGACCATAGGATCCACATAGGGTTGACAGCTCTGGGTTGGGAAATGCCCAAAGATTTTAGGGAAGGGACTTCAGTGGGGTACAATGCCATAGAGTCCACCCTCCAAAGCCGCTGTTTTCTTCAGATGAATGCATCTTTGTCACCTGGAGATCAGTTGCAAGCCCAGGAGATCCCCAGCCACCACCTGGAGGCTGGCAACCCTAGAACCACATGGACAAAACCCATGCAGGACAGGAGGCTGCAGAAGCAAATCAGAAAAGCAGTGAAATTGTTAGGACCCAACCCAGCAAGGGACGAATGCATAAGGAATGCTGAAGGTTCTTAGCGTGAAAGCAACGTTACTGCTTTAGGCAACATTCAGACATACATTGTTTTTGTTCACTGACCAAGATTTGATCCAACCCAACTTGTTGTGAGCCATCTGAAAACAGAAAGTCCAAGAAACTGGGGTATGTTGGTTATTATCAAACCAGGATTATAAATGAGACTTTTAGGGCCATTTGCTAAACACGGTTTATGCTGCGGTTGTCTGGGACATTTGAATTTTTAAGACCACAGGTTGCTGAGTAGCACTAGCAAGTAGGGTTGCCAAGCTCCAGATGCTGGCTGGAGATCCTCTGGGATTACAACTGATCTCCATGCGATAGAGGTCAGCTCATCATGGAGACAATGGCTGCTTTGGAAAGGGCATTATACCCTACTGAAGTCCCTGCTCTCCTCAGGCTCCACCCCCCCCCCCAAATCTCCAGGGATTCCCCAGCCCAGAGCTGGCAACTCTAGTAGTAAGCGCTTCTTGTGGCTGTCTGACCACAGATAGCAATACAGGATGCACATCCTCCCTCCTGAGAAGCAGAAAGCACGCAAGAAGCACACCATCTGGGGTTTTACACACAAATTGGGAACTTGCTGCCTACTTCCAGAAGACTCATCAGAGTTTGTTGCACAAGCCATGGTGTAAGTAAGCGACCATCTACCCATGAGGTCTAAATGCAGTCAGAGTCTCATGCATCCAAGGACAAAGCTGAACCAAACCGTTCTTTAAATAGAGGGGCCTGTAACATTCCTATGTCAAGGGAGGCGACTGGCGCTTGAACCCAAGCAAGCTTTCTCTGAGTTTTTGAACAGAACCGCGCAACAGGTCTGGGTTATCTGCCTTGTCAGGATGTTGCAGCAGAAATCCTCTTTCTGGCTTTAAAAAGGAAGTGGCTGCTATGCAGCTTGACGTCCACAGGTACAGGAAATGGTTATTTTATAACTGTGCTCTCCAGCCCATCTTTGGCCACCGTTCTGGAGAAGTGGTCACTGCGGCTTGGTGATTTTTTTCTCTCTTGTTATTTCCTTCTTGAGCCCTCTGAGGTTGTTAATTTGGTTAGGGAAATAAGCACTGGGCGATGGAATATTTCGCTTTTCCCCCCCTGCTGCACTCTGTTCTCAGATTACACCATCCCCACAAATGTGGAGCCAGTTTGGTGTAGTGATTAGGAGTGTGGACTCTAATCTGGGAGAACCGGGTTTGATTCCCCACTCCTCCATATGCAGCTGCTGGTGTGACCTTGGGTCAGTTACAAGTTCTTTCAGAGCTGTTCTCTCACGAGCAGTTTCTCTCAGAGCTCTCTCAGCCCCACCTACCTCACAGGGTGTCTGTTGTGGGGAGGGGAAGGGAAAGGAGATTGTAAGCTGCTCTGAGGCTGTGGTCACATGTTCATTTTGATTAGATTTCACCGCTGTTCCCTCTTGTATTTAGAATTGCTGATCAGATGCCCACATCCATCTGATCAGCACCAAAGTGGGCTCACTTGCACAATCCTGGTTCCCCAGCGAGTTTTCCTACACCTGGAAAATCAAATACTTTCCGGGTATTTGTGCTTTGAATCCACAATTTCACCGATCTGGACAGCCATCTCTCACAATAATTGTGAGTTTATTTTGGCTGCAAATTATTCCACACATTGGAACTGATTAGGAACACAAATATATTTACCTATATTTTTCTTCTCTGTGTGTGTATGAAGTGCATCAAGCCGCAGCTGATTTATGGTAACCCCAAAGCTTTTCAAGGCAAGGGAAGTACAGAGGGAGTTTACCGTTGCCTGCCTTTGTGTAGCAACTCTGGACTTCCCTGGTGGTCTCTCATCCAAGTATGAACCAGGGCCGATCCTGCTTAGCTTCTGAGACCTGATGAGATCAGGCTAGCCTGGGCCATAATTCAAAAAGAAAACATAACATTCTGAGGAAATATCTGACCTGGTTTATTAATCTACAATCCATAATTCATATCCTAAACTTGGAAAGTTGCTTCTTTGATGGATCTCCTTTATAGTATGTACCGAAAATTTCTGAAAACTATTTACAGTAGTTGGAGTCAGTCTTATCAGCAGCTAGGACTTTACTGTCTGAAACGGCTATTGCTCATACAAGCCAGTGGCCGCTGACCATTTGGTGGCAGTGGTACTGAAAGAGGGAATGAAAACCCATTCGAGGGTCAGGAAAGTTGGGCGACTGTTGCCTTGCCAGGCAAGGACTTGGAGGCTACTGTCACCTAGAAGCCTCAAGGAGCCAGCTGGAGCAGGGCAATGGTAGAAGAAGGTGTCCAGTTTCCAGTGGGACCTACAAAATCGATCCTCATACTTCAGTTGCAAAACAGGGCAAACTTCCCCTCCTCCTCCCAGGTGGTAGGGTCGCCAGCTCTGGGTTCAGAAACATCTGGAGATGTTGAGGGTGGAACCTGAGGAGGGCAGGGTTTGGGGGAAGGGAGGGACTTCAATGGGGATGATGCTATAGAGTCCACCTTCCAAAATGTTTCCTCCAGGGGAACTGATCTCTGTCACTTGGAGGTCAGTTGTGCTCCCAGGAGATCTCCAGCCACCACCTGGAGGTTGGCAACCCTACCAGGTGACCTGCTGTATGTGGGGGGACCTAACTGGATTGTCTAAAGAGGGAAATCCAGCAGCAAGGTCGTTCCTGTTGTTCCAATTGTTCACACAATACTCAGTGATTAAAACTCCACCTGGAAGAAAAGGGGCCGTGAGAGCGGCCGGAATGCAACCTGCAACATCCAGTTCTCTCCTCTAATTCGGGTGCTCGGGTCCAGGGCCCAAGCTCGGGAGGAACAAATGTGGACCCTTTACTGGGTCCAGGTGCCTGGGGGGGGGGGGGCGGTGGTGGAACTGAGGCTGTTAAGTCCATTGCTATGATATGGTCCCTTCACATCATTTCAAAACTCAAACAGATTTTTTTTCCCTTCATGACTCATGAGATTGGGATGGATCAGGTGGGGTGGGGGGAGGATTACAAGTTTGTACTGGGCCCAGAAGAACGATACTTGGACCCTGCACAGAACTGTCTTTCCTTCCAAGCACTCTTCTAGAAAATATAACTGATTTCTAATTTGGGGGGGGGGGGGGTTGCTTAGGTGACTTCAGCATATTCCCTCCTGAAATTAGTGTTCTTCAACCCTTAACCTGCTTGTGGTGCCTGGCCCAAAGGATATTTGCCTGGCATCCACCAGGACAAGGGCCTTCTTTTTGTTGGCCCCGTCAGACAATACGTGGCCCCGTGGGACCTGTTGGCCCTGTCAGACAATACGTGGCCCTGAGGGACCTAAGTTTCATGGGGCCTGCAAAGCAGAGCTCTTCCACCTAGCTTTTCAGTAGTCGGGTCTGTTTCTGTGGGCTGCCTTTTAGTTTTATTTGTATTACGCTTTTAATTGATATCTGTTAATGTTTTAACTGTTGTTAGCCGCCTCAAGACCTCTTGGTGGTGAAAGGCGGCATAGAAATTTAATAATAATAATTTAATAATAACAATGTTCTCCTCTTTGAATGTGAGAGTTAAACAGGAAAGGGGAGGTCTGCGTGTCTGGATCCTGAAAGGGGCAGTTGACATCGGAGGAGGGGTTCAGCCATCCTTAAACTGCCCAGCATGAGTTTTATGGTATTAAGTCCGCTGACCGCCACTGGACGCCAGCAGCAGACAGCCTGAGCTACACTTCTTGGAACAATAGGAGCCAAGGATCCTAAACCATCCCTAGTCCTCCAATAAGAACTCTGGCAGGAAATTCAAACCCGCCAATAGGACTTTTGGGTGTGTCCTAGGAGTTGTATATAGTCAGCCATCTCGGTCAGTTGTTGTGTACTCAATAAACCAATGCTGATCACTACATCGTAGTCCGGACTTTCCATGCTTCGAACCCAGCACACAATATATGGCAAAGATCAAACGCAAAAAAAAAGTACATACCAAAGCAATTCACTCAGCACAACAAATAAGCACAGGCAAATCAGTGCTGGCATGCAAAGTGTGTGTATTTTTTTTTAATGTGTAGTTTGAATCTTTTTCGTTTTAAAGGAGTAGGCATGGAGAGAATGGGAGAAGTTTTTCCAGGCAGCTTCCTCTTGGATGGTTCTTCTGGGACTTTTATTTGTGTTCTGACAGAAGAAAAGAGAAGATGTTAGAAGGGGTTTGGTGTGCCAGGCAGGGAGGATTCTAGCTGCAAATAACATCTGGGAGAAAGCCTCTCTGCAAAACCCAGACAAAATGTAGGCAATGCAGGGACAGGATCCCGTTTTTCTTCTGAAGTGAAATGCACTGGAAGAGGGGCTGAGAACTTGACTGCAGCTGTGGCAGAGGGATGCCCTGGGGCGTGGTTTTCCCTCCCAAAACTGTCCTCCTAAAAAAGCTGCTTTCCTTAGCAGGGGGAGATAGTGCTCTGAATCCTTCTTCTTCAAGGGAGAACTGTAATTTGAAGAAGACAAGCAGGGACTTGTGACACTGGGGGGGGGATCCCTTCCGCCCCCTAGCTTGCTTGTCCCTCCAACCTTTGGTCTGGCCCCCCACTCTTCCCACCTGGAGGGACCAGAGCAACACTCATGGGGGAGAGGGGATCTTGCACACCGCTCCCCCACTCTACTTTCCTGCCCCCAGTACCATTCTGACCACTCCCTCGTCCCCCTCCCCGTCGCTATGCCCACCCTCCCACCCACTCCCCTGGCACTCTGCCCACCCGCCCACTCCCTCCCCCTGCTCTCGCTTCCTGCCCATCCACCTCCCCACCACTCTCCCTGACCATCTGTAGGAGCAGAAAAGGAAGCCGCTCCACCCTCACATTGACATGCAGTTACCTCCACCTCCATTTCGGTCAGTGGAGGCACGTTTGGGGTAGTGGTTAGGAGTGTGGACTCTAATCTGGGAGAACCGGGTTTGATTCCCCACTCTTCCACATGCAGCTGCTGGTGTGACCTTGAGTTAGTCATTAAGTTCTTTCAGAGCTGTTCTCTCAAGAGCAGTTCTCAAAAGAGCTCTCTCAGCCGCACCTACCTCACAGGATGTCTGTTGTGGGGACGGAAAGGGGATTGTAAGCCACTCTGAGATGCCAAGTGAAGGGTAGGGTATAAAGCCAACCTCCTCCTCTTCTTCATGCAAATGCTTGTCCATTTTTTGAGGGATTTTAATAACAACAACGAAGACGACGAAGAAGAAGAAGAAGAGTTGGCTTTATACCTCACCCTTCACTCAGAGACTCAGAGTGGCTTACAATCTCCTTCCCTTCCTCTCCCCACAACCGACACCCTCTGAGGTAGGTGGGGCTGAGAGAGCTCTGAGAGAACTGCCCTTGAGAGAACAGCTCTAAGGGAACTTGTGACTGACCCAGGGTCACCCAGCTGGCTGCATGTGGGGAATCAAACCCGGTTCTCCCAGATTAGAGTCCACCACTCTTAACCACTACACCAGACTGGCTCACAAATTTTTCAGATGGTTCAGCAAATCTGTGGGGTCCCCCCAAGTGTCCTGAAAAATCCCTGTTCTGTTTACATGGACCTGATCCATGGATTTAAGTATCCGCTGACAAGGCCATGTTGCTTATTAGATATACTGATGATTTTGAATGGAAAAACAGCATGGAGGGTTACACGTTTTCCCCTCTCCCACAACTGTTTGGACATCATCCATAATACTCGGTAGCTGTATTTCAGCTTCTTTTAAAAAAGTAAAATCAGAAGGCTGCTCAGACGTCTTCTGCACCTGGTCTGATTAGGCCTCTGTCATCCCACCCCCAGGAAAAAAGAATGCTCCGTGTTATCATTTCTTCCCCATGCTTGCTCAAGGACACACTACCCGCCCAGCCAAGCTTGCATCCGGAGATAAGCAGATAGATGGTTTTCATACAAACTCCTCCCCTAATTAAGCCCCACCCACAAGAGTCAGGTAAATGACATTCATCTCATAACTAACATAAGCAATCCTACAACAAATGAGTACTGGCTTGCCTATAGAGAAGCATACAGGTCTCTTTTATGGCCTGTTTTTCCTGGATCAGCAATGGAACGTTCTAATCACTGCGCAAACTAAAATAGCTAGAATGGTGTTGTGGTTAAGAGCGGCGGGCTCTAATCTGGAGATCTGGGTTTGATTCCCCGCTCCTCCACATCAAGCCAGCTGGGTGACCTTGGGCCAGTCACAGTTCTCTGTGGCCTCTCTCAGCCCACCTGCCTCACACGGCGCCTGATGTGGGGAGGGGAAGGCGACTGTAAGCTGCTTTGAGACTCCTTAGGGTAGAGGAAAGCGGGGTATAAGAACCTACTCTTCTTCTAAAACGAATAGAATTTTGAGGTGGATCTATTAGGCTGCATCCACACATTATTGGGTATCACGTCATTGCTGTTGTTTTTCTCTCTGGGGCTTTTCCACACCAGGCGTTTGCTGCCTCTCAGCTTCTTAACCGCATTGTTTCCCCCGCCTTCCCTTATAAACAGCATCATTCACTGGTCATCGGTCTCCCGGTTTTCCTTTGAATTCTTCCTGTGTCAGGAAAAGCCATGTGCTTCACAACTTTATTGATCCAGAAAACCCTGATTTTTCTTCCCAGTCAGGACCCAACGGGGCTTACCACACTGTTCTCTCCTCCTCCATTCGATCCTCAGAATAACCCTGACAGGTAGGCAGATCCAGGTGGGCAGCCGTGTTGGTCTGATGCAGCAGAACAAAGTTTGCATCCAGTGGCCCCTTTAAGACCTTCAAGTGTGCGTGCACACGGAGCTCATGCCTTGAATAAGCCTTCATTGGTCTGGGGGGGGGGGTAATTTTGCATTTGTATGTGTGTGTGTGTGCACCTGCGCCTGGGAGTCATGGCGACCTCTGGGGACTCCTATTGGGGCATGGAGGATGTTCAGAGAAGTGACTGGATAGCCTGCCTCTGCCTCTTGGCCCTGGTATTCTTTGCAGGTCTCCCATCCAAATACTTGCCAGGGTCAGCCCTGCTTAGCTTCTGAGATCTGACAAGAGTGGGCTAGCCTGGGCTATCCAGGTCAGGGCAACTTTGTTAGTTTTAAAGGTACCACTGGACTAGGGTTGCCAGCTCCAGACTGGGAAATAGCTGAAGATTTTGGGTTGGAGCCTGGAGAGGGAAGGGTTTGGATAGGGGAGGAACCTCAGCAGGGTATATTTACATAGAATCCCCCCTCCAAAGCAGCCATTTCCTCCGGATGAACTGATCTCTGTTGTCTGGCAATCAGTTGTAATACCAGGAGATCTCCAGGTCCCACCTGGAGGCTGGCAACCCTACACTGGGCTTGACATTTGTTCTCCTAACAGGTCGGTTAGGCTGAGAGAGAGTGAGTGGCCCAGAGTGACTCAGCGTGCTTTCATAGCAGGCTGGGGGTTCAAACACAGTTTCCTAGAACAACTTCAACACTCTAACGACTACACCATGTTGGCTCGCCCTGCTAAACCAGTGGATTCTCATTGCTAGTGCTAAACTAGTGAATTCTCATGGCTTTATTGCAGAACCTGAGCATTTGTGCGGGACTTCGCTTAAGTAGTAAAATAGGCTTCCAGTCCCTGGACTGGTGTCTGTTGAGAACATAGAAACTGGACTAGACTGGCAGAAAACGAGACAGTGGGGCAACCGAACACACCGAAGTTGGATCAGGGGGAAGCCTTAGGGATGGAAACGCTGCATATCTCCTGGCAACTGGTCGAAAGGCATGGGTCTCAGGCACCTCATCCCGCACCCGGGGACAGCACAGCACTTCAGTTCTCCTAGGCAGTTTCCATCCATCCTGCATTCGGGGGCCTGGCAGAGAGTCGGGCGCCGCTGGGGTCCGTGGTGATGATAGGAATGGTGGTGACGGTCAAAGCCTTCTCTCCAGTACCAGCGAAACTCTTCAGAGGAAGAGGAACTGAATCTTCGCTTGAATTTGGGGAGTGGAACCAGGGGGGGGAACCCGTCGTGAGAACTGCTGTGAGAAATGGGCACCAGGAAGCCCACAATGGGACACCGGCCGGGTTTCACCATCACATCGGGAGGCCCTAGGGTCAAAACAAAGCCAGAAGAAAAAGTTATACACTCAGGGCTATGAGGGCTATAAGAACTCCATTGAATGAGCATATACGGAATATGGGAAGCCACCTTACACTGAGGCCCATATTACTTACATCCAGGGCTATTTTTAGGCAGGAACGCATCGGAATGGTGTCCCGGCTGGCTTCCGAGTTGGCCACGCCTTCCCTTGGCTTGCCCGTGTGCCCCACAGTTGTGGGGAGCATGGACAAGCCGGCCCTTGGAGGCAAGGTGGTTTAAACCACCTTCCTTTGGCTTGCCCATGCACCTATTATTAATAGGCCCGTGGGTGTGGCCTATTATGCTAATGAGTTCCTGGTGGGCTTTTTCTACCAAAAAAGCCTGGCTTACATCGCTCACATCTGCGTATCTCCCACCCCCACCCCAATATATCTGCTCAATCCCTCTGCAGAATGGGGAACTGGCAAGAGGTGGGAAGGAAGGGCGATTTTAACCTTTTCACTTCTAGCAATCGTCCCATTCAACACCAATCATCTGCGTTACCTTTATACTGCTTTTCCAGTTGGAAGGCAAAAGATGTGGATACTTTTGTGTTTGCTCTTACCTGGACAATCCAGGCTAGCCCAGAATCTTCAGATTTCAGAAGCTAAGCAGGATCGGCCCTGGTTAGTACTTGGATGGAAGACCACCAAGGAAGTTCAGGGTTGCTACACAGAGGCAGGCAATGGCAAACCACCTCAGCTCCTCTCTTGCCTTGAAAACCCTATAAGATTGCCCTAAGTTGGCTGTGGCCTTATGGCACTTTCCATCACCCACCCTTATGTTCTGCCCTGGCCTGTAGCTACAGTGGCGCTATTGAGGGCTCTGCCCCCTTCCTTAAAGGGCCTGCCCCCTTCCTTAAAGCCCCCACTTCTTAAAGGCCCCTCACTTCTTCCCAAAAGCATTTAAAGGGATTCTTTATATCCTTTTGAGAAGAAGCAGCGCGTGGTGTGCACCCCACTCCCTCCCTTCCTGCAAGATTTAAAGGGCCCTTCAGCTGATTGGCGGGGAGCACGTGGCCCGTTGATCAGCTGGAGGGTCCTTTAAACCTTCCAGAGGGGGAGGGAGACGGGTGTGCACCACTCCTCCTTCCACAAAGAAGTCGCCATCTTGTGATATTTAATCTAGTGTTGTTTTAAATGTTTTAATCTGTATACTTGTTTTTATGATTTTATATGTTGTTAGCCGCCTTGAGTCGGTTGTAAAACTGACAAGGCGAGATAGAAATGGAACAAACAAACAAACAAACAAACAAACAAATAAATAAATAAATTATAGTAAATAATGGCAGCCCCACCACTTCCTTAGAAATTTCTTTGCCCCATAAGCCACCAAATCCTGGCTACAGGCCTGGTTCTGCCTTGAAGTGGTGATCCCTAGTGTGGCATCCATGAGCACCATATTTCCTGCCATATTGCCTGGGTTTCCTGATCTTGGGGATAAAATCCAAAGAGTCTTGAATGGAACAAGAACAAAAATTGGCCATTATTTACCAGCTGACTCACAAAGCACCAACCTGACCTGGGTGGCTCAGGATAGCCCAATCTCATCAGATCTCAGAAGCTAAGCAAGGTCTACTCTTGTCAGTATTTGGATGGGAGATCATCAAGGAAGTCCAGGGTCAGGAAGCAGAGGCTTCCTGTTCTCAGGGATGAGTTTCGTTCCTTCTGGTTTGACACCTCTCTCACACATACACTCTCATACACAAAATGAAGGAGCACGCTGTATCCATCTTTGGAACGATGCAGGGCATGTTTCCCCTGCATCCACATGCATCCTAGTTAGTTAGATTAGATCCTATCCCTATCTCTCAGCTATACTGTCTGGAATGGACTTCCATATAACTCTTATTAGTTTTGAATCTGACTACTGGCTCTGCGTAACTTTTTGGATCTGCTAGCACACTCAGTATCAAGGCTTTGCTGCGTGGAAATGCTTTGTATACTCTGCCACACTGATCGTGATTCCTGGCTCTATTAAAACCAGATTATCCAACAGCAGCCACTGTGTGTCAGCCATTTTGTCACTGTGCCCATCGTGCTGTGTCAGAATTCTAAAAGTGCTCACAGGCTCAAAACGTTGGGGACTCCTGGCCTGGAGAGTCACTGGCTCAGGAGAGAGCTGGCTCAGAGCTAGGAACCATGCCTGGAATATTCCCAGAATGGTAAAGAATGGTACTAGGGAGGTCAATGATGGCTTTGGTCCAACTTTTAAGCTGAAGTTTGGTGAGGAATCATGATGTTGCAAAGGCAAAACAAATAACATTTTCGAAAAAGGTTTACCTGTGCGCTGAAAGGGTGCTGCCCTAGTGGTCTGAACAACTCGATCTAGAGAAGCAAAGCACAAGAGCCTGAGGAAATACATGGGGAAGATTCTGGACTTGTCCAGAGATACTAACAAAAATTCAAGGATGCAACTGGTGTTGGTACTCTTTCTGATTCAATGTTATACTGTTAGAATATCCAAAAGAAGCTATTCAGAAACCATATCTAGAATTAAAACTGAGTTTATTACCTGCAACAAACTCAGGGCTTTTCCATATTCCCATTTTCCTTGCTTGTAAGTTCCTGTTTCTTTTTTTTTTTTTTTGGGGGGGGGGGGGGGGGGGGGCTCTGTTCCACATATGTTTAGCTCCCTCTAGTGGTCAAATCAATATTACAATGCATACCTCCCTGCAGATTTAAACTTCAGGTTTTTATGCTGGACATAAACCTGTGTGGTATTGAATTGACCACCAGAGGGAGCAAAACAGGTGTGGAACAGCAGCACACACACACACACCCCGCAAAGGACCGAGAAGTTACAAGGGAGAAAAATGAGAATGCGGGAAAGCCTTTAGTGTAGTTGCAAGCTAGGGGAGGAAACACCTATGTCCCTGAATTTTTTAAAAAAAAGTATGGAATGCAGTGTTAATGATGAAAATCAGGGCCAGTTCCAGATTTTGGGGAACCCTGGGCAGAGAGTTAACAAGAGCCTCCTTCATGCGTATTCACCAATGTGTTTCACTACCTTTTTGGGCATCCCTCCTGTGCCCTGCTCACCATCCCTCCCATTGCCCAAGCTCACAGCCATCGGCACTGCCTGCAGCCCTTTCCCTGGTGGCCGAGGGCTAGAGTTGCCAGGTCCATCAGACCCGTGGGTGGGGGCATAGAGGGAGTATTCCAGGAGCAGAAAGTGACATATCTGGAAATAAATGTGATGTGCCTACATCACCCAGAAGTGATGTAGGCATGTCAGTGACACCGAGGGGCGACATTCTGGTTTTGGGGCAAAACTCTATGGTAAAATCGGCTTCAAACCATAGAGTTCTGTTCAAAAACTAGAGGGTCAAAAAAAATCCCTTACATCACCGATGTGCCCACATCACTTCCAGGTGATGTAGGCACATCACGTTTGTTTCCGGGTATGCCACTTTCTGCTCCCGGAACACTCCCTCCATGTCCCCGCCCACAGGTCTGACGACACATCACGTTTACTTCCTGCTTCTTCCCTCCCTTCCTCTGGTAAATTGTGTTTCTTTCCAGCTGGGGGGATAGTCTGGCATCCCTTTTTCTCTCGCTTCCTGATTACCCTGAAGCAGGGAAAGGGGCTCCAAACTGGAGGATCCCCCCACCCACAACTGGGGACTGGCAACTTTACACAGGGCACCTAAGTGCATGGGTGGCAGGGCATTCTCAAGTGAGCAGGGAGGGAAAGGGCATGTTGGGAGGTCAGCAGCAGTGGGGCCCACTAGAAGCCGGCAACTGCCCCACCTGAGGGTATGCTAATGCCAGACCTTATGGAAATGATACATTGTGTACAATTTTTAACTAGGAGCTTTGTTTTTTGTATATTTATTTTCAGTCCTGCTCTTCCACCATACTTCTGGATCTCTTCAAATAGAATTGGCAACGATTTCTGTGGATCCTCAATTATGAATACTAAATCATCAGCAAATGCTTGAAGTTTATACGATTCTCCTTGGATCTTCAGACCTTTAATATCTTCATTTGTCCTTACTCTCTCATTTAGAGACTCTAAAACAAAAATGAACAACAAAGGCGAGAGAGGACATCTCTGCCTAGTACCTTTTTGTATAGAAATATTCTGTGTCATCTCCCCATTTATCATAACTTTAGCATTCTGTACAGTATATATTGCCTTTATCATTAGCCAAAAATTTTCCCCACATTCCCAAATCTCCAATTTCTTTAAGAGAAAAGCCCAGTTGACATTATCGAAGGCCTTTTCTGCATCCAGAAACATCAACGCCAATTGTTTGCTGGGATGCATTTCATAGTACTCAATAAGATTAATAATGGTTCTAATATTACTTTGCATTTGTTGTTTTGGCAAAAACCCCACTTGATCACTGGGAATAATTTGGTTAAGTATTCTCTTAAACCTTGTAGCTAATATATTTGCAAATATTTTGTAGTCTCAATTTAATAAGGAAATCAGTCTATAATTATGAATTTGGGATGCATCTGAATTCGGCTTGTGTATTAATGTTATTAAAGCTTCGTTCCACGAATCTGGTAGGCTTCCTGTGTCTCTGATCATCTGTAAGACCTCTTTAAAGGGATTTGTTATTTGTTCTTCAAAAATCTGGAAAAATTCCGCAGGCAATCCATCCGGCCCCGGTATCTTGTTTTTCTTGGCTTTTTTAATAACTTCTACAATCTCACACATTGAAAAGGGTTCATTTAATTGTTTAATTTGCCTCTTGTCGAATTTCTTTTTCTTCTCTTTATTTAAATATTTTGCAATTTCTTCTATATTATTATCTGTTTGTTTATAAAGATTCTCATAGAAATTCTCCACTATCAATTTTAAATCTTGATTTGAGTATTTTTCTTCATTTTTCTCATTTCTTAGTGCTCTAATCACCTTTTTTCCTCTATCTTTCCTAAACTTGTAGGCCACCCACCTATTAGGTTTATTCGCATTTTCAAAATGGAACTGTTTCATGTACTGTAATTTATTTGCTACTTCTTGTGATAACATCAAATTTAGCTGGCATTGATACATTGCTATTTTAAACTTTACTTTCTCCATCTGTTCCATTTTTTTCATCTTAATCTCTTGTTCCAATATTTTTCCTCTCAGATCTTCATATTTCTTTCTCTCTTGTTTTTTCCTCCAAGCGTCTTTACTGATAAGCCAGCCTCTCATATAAGCCTTAAACGTATCCCAGACAACATTGATCGACGTTTCTGGCCATATATTATTTTTGAAGAAATCTTTAATTTCATCTCTCGCTCTTTCCCTAATAAGCTGATTCTTAATTAAGTTCAAATTCAGAGTCCATTTCTTTCTCTTATGGGAACTAGTTAACAATGTCATCACAGGACTGTGGTCTGCAAAGGTGTTTGGTAATATTTCAACTTCTTCAGTGTTACATATTGATGTTATTGAGGTCCATACCATA
Source organism: Lepidodactylus listeri (assembly GCA_029233225.1). NCBI lineage: Eukaryota > Metazoa > Chordata > Lepidosauria > Squamata > Gekkonidae > Lepidodactylus > Lepidodactylus listeri. The sequence continues at coordinate 137,281,602 of JARCFY010000004.1, read as the reverse complement.
TCTATCCTGGACCACATATTATGTCTAGCAGAGTAAAAAGTAAAATCTTTCTTACCATTATTTCTTACTCTCCAAGCATCTATAATATTCAGTTCCTCTACCATACTAAAAAAGGATCAAGGTAATTTATTACCCTGCCTCTTTTTCTTCCTAAGACAGGATCTTTTATCTATAACCAGGTCCAACACTGCATTGAAATCTCCTACTAAACAGAGTTCTTCATTAATATATGGTACTAACAATTGATGTAACTGTGCATAAAAGGATTCCTGGCTCTGATTCAGGGTGTAAATATTTACTATTAGTATTCTTTTGTCACCATTTCTAATAGATACAGCCATGGTTCTTCGATCTTCCGAACTGAACTGGAACTGGTCAAAATCTCAAGTATTGAAATAGCCCCAAAAGTGCGATACTTAGGAATAATGATATCTAATAAAACAGAGACTTTATCCCAAGATAATTATAGAGTGCTGTTAGAAGAAGTTAGGAAGTATTTAAGTAAATGGGACAAAATACAATTGTCTTTAACAGGTAAAATTGCAATGATCAAGATGAATATTTTGCCAAGATTCTTATTTTTGGCAAAAAAAATTACCGATTATTTTAAAAAGGCAATTTTTTGTAGATTTTGACAAACTGGTGAAGAAGTTTGTTTGGGCCAAAAAGAAAACAAGAATAAAATGGAAAATCCTACAAGATCATAAAGATAGAGGTGGCCTTGCCTTATCTAACTGGCAATTATATTATAATGCGGCTGCACTGACTTGGATAAGAGATTGGGTTCTGTGAGAAAATAGGAGATTGTTAAAACTAGAAGGATTCAACCTCAGGATGGGCTGGCACGCTTACCTGTGGTATGGAAAAGAGAAAGTACATACTAATTTCAAAGAGCGTATTTTTAGAGATGCGCTTATGCAAACTTGGGCTCAGATCAAAAAGCTATTCTACAGATTAACGCCGAGATGGGTATCGCCTTTAGAGGCATTTGTGAAGCCTACACTTTTTACAGCAGATAATAAAGCAATGTATGAGAATTTATTGAGTAAGAGCAATGTGCTAAAATCAGATGAGGTCTTGACTAAGCAAGGATTAGAACTTTCATGGTGGGAGAAACTCAGTTGAAGTCGCTATTTGAGAAGGATAAAAAATGGCTTTGAAAACACTTTTACACAATTGGACAAAATTTGGTTATACTCGGAAGAGAAACTAATTCAAAAACTATACAAGTGGCTGTTGGATGATAAAATGCAAAACAAGATTGTAAAACCAGTTATGATTCTATGGATGAAAGATATTGGACATACAATTGACATAGATGAATGGAAAAGAATATGGAAATCAGCTAGATACATGAGATCAGTGTCATATAAAGAAAATATTTTTAAGATGTTTCATAGATGGCACTGGTCACCAGGTAAGATTGCTAAGTTTGGTGTAGTGGCTAAGAGAGCCAGTTTGGTGTAGTGGTTAAGTGCGCGGACTCTAATCTGGGAGAACCGGGTTTCACACTCCTCCACTTGCACCTGGCTGGATGACCTTGGGCAAGCCATAGCTCTGTACCAGCTGTTCCCTCAAGGACAGCTTGGGAAAGAGTTCTCTCAGCCCCGCCTACCTCACAGGGTGTCTGTTGTGGGGAGGGAAAGGGAAAGGAGTTTGTAAACCGCTCTGAGACTCCAAGTGAGTGAAGGGCGGGGTATAAATCCAATCTCTCCTCTTCTTCTTCTTCTTCTAAGTGTTTTCCTAATGTATCTAAGAATTGTTGGAAGTGTAAAAACAACGTAGGAACTTTCTTCCATTTATGGTGAAAATGTGAAAAAGTTCAAAAATGCTGGATAGTAGTACAAAAAAATAATTTTAGATATATTCGATGTTGAATTACCTTTAATGCCAGAGATATTTCTGCTAAACATAATACCTAAGGATATAGGCCCGGAGAAATATGTTATTACCTAAACTAGGATTATGATAGCGAAAAACTGGAAAGGAGATAAACTTCCATCCAGAGAGTAAATCAATGTAAAACTTCTAGAGGTTGCAGAAATGGATAGACTAAGTATGAGACTAGCAAATCAAAATGAAGAAATATTTTTTTCAGAGATGGAGTAGAGTATATACATGGTTAAACGTGACAAGGTATAGTTAGACTCATTAAAGGGAAATTTATCATCATATGAATGGAGGTCTTTGCTTTTTGTTATATGTTCATGTTTGGTGTTATATGTCGATAATAACGCTGTCGCGTATATGCACATTTTTTCTTTCATGAATACATTATATAAAACAGATTATAATAAGGAAAATACATTTGAAATAATATATATGCATGTATTTGTGGTTTGAATGTATAGGGCAGAGGTTTGTATGGATTCTGTCCTGGATACAGGAAAACTACAGATCATGTAATGACTTGAAACAGAATATATGTAATGTTGTTGTTTTCCTTGTTATATACAGGGGTCCGTTGGAGCAGGAGCGCACAGGAGCGCAGCTCCGGGAGTGAGGAGCCCAGGGGGCAAGCACATGGCCAAGCCCCACCCCCTCCTCAGCTTTCCCGAGCAGTGCAGAGGCGCAGCGCCCCGGGGAAAGCCCTGCTAGGGTCTTTATTTTTTTAATGTTTTGTTTTAATATTGATAATTTTATCATTGTTGCTTTTATGACTGTGTGCTGCTTTTCCAGAGACTTGCTCAAGGTGGCATATAAATTTTCTAAGTATACCATTTTTTATCTGGGCACATGGCACATAAGTACTGGAGAAATTTCACCAACCCTTCAGCAGCTTCCACCCCATCAATTTGGTGTAGTGGTCAGGAGTTGGACCACCAACCCTTCAGCAGCTTCCACCCCATCAATTTGGTGTAGTGGTCAGGAGTTGGACTCTAATCTGGGAGAACCGGTTTGATTCCCCACTCCTCCACATGCAGCTGCTGGTGTGACCTTGGGCCAGTCACAAGTTCTCTCAGAGCTGTTCTCTCATGAGCAGTTCTCAAAAGACCTCTCTCAGCCCCTCACAGGGTGTCTTATTGTGGGGAGGGAAAGGGAAAGGGATGGGTGGTGCACATGTCCTGGGTATCTCAAGTCTACTTGAAACCTGGTGCAGGAAGAGAATGAGGGTGTGTTCTTTACGCTTATTTTTATTGCACAAAGTATTGGATGGGGAAGGGAATGGAGGAAGAGCAGGTCAGTTTCACTCACCTGTGGAGTGGAGCCTGAGGGGTGGGTGTTGCCTTCTGACACACTTTCGGTATGTTAGGGGGTGTGGTATATGCAAATAAGTTATGCAAATGAGTTATGCTAATGAGCTCCTGCACCTCTTTTTCTATAAAATGACCCCTGGTTATATATGTAATATAAATGTGATATATGGAAAATGAAAATAAACTATTTAAAAAAACGAAATTATACATTGTGTAAGAACACGGGAAGAAATGTAGCTGGGATGTAGAAATGCAGTTCCGCTCGACTTGTCTCAGCTAGTCAGAATTGAGGAACTTGGAAAGACCACAGAAGAACTTGTGATGTTTACCCCGGAGAGGACAAAGCCCTAAAAGAAATAGATTTGAAAGAAATAGATTGCTGACGACTAGTTCTGTGGCTCCTGCAAAACAGGCCCTTTTAATTCAGATTTCCACTGAAACCAGCCTTTGAAAACCTGAAATCTCCCCCCCCCCAAACAAAGCCCCACCAAATTTAAATCGCAGGCTTACTCCTTGTCCGCGCTGGCGATCCTGTAGTGCGTTGGAGCCTGGTCTCTAGGAAAAAAGTATCAAAGTGGAGAGAGTGCCCTCAGGAAGAGTTCTGTTCATCTAGTTTAAGTTAGAGCCAAGCAGAATTATAAAACGGATAAACTGCAAACACTTGACTCTCATATCTTTACTGAAATTTTTTTTCAGTTTTATGCCGGCTGAATGGCTATGGCTCCCCTCAGAGAATCCGGGGAATCATAATTTGCAGATGATGGTGCTAAGAACTGTCTCTTTGGAAGGCGGGCTCTATGATACTATACCCTGCTGAGATTCCTCCCTTCCCCACCTCCCCCGCCCTCCCCAGGCTCCACCCCCTCCCCCAAATCTCCAAATACTTCCCAGGGATGGGAGCCCTTGTGGTGATCCATGGCTCTGAGTCTGGTAGGTGAAGCCTTCTAAACTAGACCCTCCCAAATTGGTTTATTTCTAGGGTTGCCAGCTCCGGGTTGGGAAACACCTGGAGTTTTGAGGGGTGGAGCCTGTGGAGGGACTTCAGTGGGGTATGATGCTATAGAGTCCATCTTCCAAAGTGGCCATTTTCTCCAGGAGAACTGATTTCTGTGGCCTGGAAATGAATTGTAATAGGAGATCTCCAGCCACCACCTGGAGGTTGGCAACCATACTTCACACAGAGAGTACATAGAATCATAGCGTTGGAAGGGACAACCATGGTAATCTAGTCCAACCCCTGCATAATGCTGGAAATGATCTACAAGTCACACAGTTCCCTGGACAGAAGGAAATCATGATTAAACTAGGTGAAATGTGTAGCGGAGTTGCATCCTCAAATAATAATAAATAAGTGGGTAAAACAAGGATTCGAGGCACCTGCTGTGCATTTTGCTGGGAAGACTAATGAGAGCAACGATCCGGAAGATTTCCCAACCCTTCATTCCTGACATCTCAGCAGAAACAGAGCCTGAGCTGTAAAGAGCAGATCGACCGTCAAAATTTAAAAGTACAGTAGGCTTACCCATTGTCTTGACTGTTGCTCCCTCTGAGGACTCTAGGGACAAGAAGTACATGCAATGAAAGGCAAACAATGGAATTCACTGCCCCAGGAAGTGGTGGTGGTGGCTACAAGCATAGACAGCTTCAAGAAGGGATTAGATGAACATATGGAGCAGAGGTCCATCAGTGGCTATTTTCGTAAGGTATAGATGGAACACTATGTCTGGGGCAGGGCTGTTCTCTATTCTTGGTGCATGGGGGGCAACAGGAAGAGGGCTTCTGGAGTTCTGGCCCTGCTGGTGGACCTCTTGATGGCACCTGGGTTTTGGCCAATGTGTGACACAGAGTGTTGGACTCAATGGGCCACTGGCTTCATCCAACATGGCTTCTCTTATGTTCTTAGCACTTAATTAGGGCCACCAACCTCCAGGTGGGGCCTGGAGACCTCCCACAAAAGATCTCCAGGCTATGGAGGTCAGTTCTCCTGGATGAAATGGCTGCTTTGGTAAGTGGCCTCTATTGTGTTATACTCTGTTGAGGTCCTTCCCTTCCTCAAACTCTGCCCTTCCCAAGATCCATCCCAAATCTTCAGGAGTTTCCCAACCCAGAGCAGGCAACCTTCACTTCCAGCGATTAAACCCAACACCAGTTTTCTGTGCCTTCGACACTTTAAAAAAATTTCAAATCCTGCATAAAAGGGAGAGAGAAAGGCCACCTCGCGCCCACTGAAGTCAGCGAAGCCTTCTGCACAGGAGGCAGGCAGAGAGGTAGGTAGAGTTGCCAGCTCTGGGTTGGGAAATACCTGGAGATTTGGGGGGTGGAGTCTGGGGAGGGTGGTGTTTGGGGAGGGTAGGAAGCCCCATAGCCAGGATTTTGTGACTTGTGGGGCAAAAGATTTTCTGGTGGGGCTGGTGCAGCTGTCATTTTTTTCCTGTAATGAAGCAGGGGGTGGTGTGTGCCCCTTTCCGTCCCCTCTTGCGAGATTTAAAGCTGATCAGCGGGCCACATGCTCCCTGGCAATGAGCTGAAGAGCCCTTTAAATCTTGCAGGAGGGGTGGGAGAGGGCTGCACACCAACCCTGCCCCCTGCTTCTTCTCAAAAGCATTTAAAGGATCCCTTTAAAAGTTTTTGAGAAGAAGCATGGGCCTTTAAGAAGCGGGGCCCCTTTAAGGAAGGGGACTGGCTCTTTAAGGGAGGGAGCGGAGCCCCCAATAGCCCCACCATAGCTATGGACCAGAAGCTCAGTGGGCTATAACGCCACAGAGCCCACCCTCCAAAGCAGCCATTTTCTGCAGGGGAACCAATCTCTGTCCTCTGGAGATCAGTCGTAATTCCTGGGGGTTTCCAGGCCCCGCCTGGAGGTCGGCAGCCCTACAAAGAGATCTTAACACCATTGTCCTGAGGGGAGCATTTTCCTCCTTCCCTCGTTTTTGTTTAAACTTCTAGCTTGATGAAGCGTTCTGAAGAACGTGAAAGCTCGCGCAGTACATTGGTGTTGTTTTGATTGGCCTTAATAAAAGGAATTGCATAGATTTTGGCTTTCCTGATATTGGATCCTCATTCTTTCTACACACCATTGATGCAAATATACAAGGGCATTGCTCAGAACAGCAGCAGAGATATTAAGGTAGTTATGAGACAAGTTTACGACAGTCTTTGTGAAGCAATAAGGGAAGTGCTTGGGAATCTGATGCCTCCTTCAGTTCAGACTATGAGCTTTTCTGTATTCTTATTTTCCTCACTTGTAAATTCCTGTTTCTTCTGGGGGGAGGGGGGGGCCATTCCGCATGTGTTTTGCTCCCTCTAGTGGTCAATTCTACATTATACCAGTTTATGTCCGGCATATCTCCCTCCAGATTTAAACTTCAGGTTTTTATGCTGGGCATAAACTGGTGTAACATCAAATTGACCTCTAAAGGGAGCAAAACATGTTCGGAACAGTAACCCCCACACACACACACACAAAACAGGAACTTACAAGCAAGAAAATGAGAATGCAGAAAAGCCCTACATCAAGTTTAACTTCAGTCAGACTGGCAGTAGGGGAAAAAATCAGATGGTATGACTAGGATTTTATTCAAAAATACAAAAGATGAATCTGCAGCACCAAAGATCAAGAAACCAGACAGTGTGAAAAGTGTGTATTTTAAAAAACTTACTGTTAGCTACTTTGGCTAAGGTTTCCTCAGTAGAACGGCTGACATCTAAAGAAACCACAGGAAAAGAGTGATTCCTAGATTCTTGGGCCTGGTGGAGGGGCAGAGCTCATGGCAGAGAATGAAACATCTCTGCTGTAGAAGAGTTGACTTGAAGGACAATTCAGCTCTGAAGCAAGCTGCTTTGAACAGTACGAGGCGTGCTGGGAGGCCCTGGGCACATTTCTACGTAGCAACCAAACACCGAAACACAAAGCTTACCTCCGAGACGGCTCGTTGCATTAAGAGGACTTGAAGAAAGAATCCCTACAGAAATTAAGGCAAAGGGTGATTCTCAGATAAAGTGAGGAGGCTCGTGTCCCAAATAGCCATGCAGAGAGGCCCTGGGCACATTGCACATAGCAACCAAACACTGAAACATAAAGCTTACCTCCGAGATGGCTCGTTGCATTAAGAGGACTTGAAGAAGGAATCCCTATAGAAATTAAGGCAAATTCTCAGATAAAACCAGGTGGCTCACATCCCAAATAGCCATGCTGGGAGGCCCTGGGCACATTTCTACGTAACAACCAAACACCGAAACACAAAGCTTACCTCCGAGATGGCTTGTTGCATTAAGAGGACTTGAAGAAGGAATCCCTATAGAAATTAAGGCAAATTCTCAGATAAAACCAGGTGGCTCGCATCCCAAGTAGCCACGTCACAATCAACCAAACAAAAACAAAATATTGTGGGAAAGGTATACAATAAACACTGTAGGCACAAAATATGCTGGACTGACCTTTCGCAGTGGCCAAATACCTATCCGAACACAGTGAAAAAAGATGCAGTGAGGACTCAGAGCTGATGTAGCGAGGTGAAGAATGGGAAGACCCTTGTTCAAATGTTACCTTCGCTACTAATGGGGGGTGTGAGAGGCTGCACACACTTATATCGATTCCGCAAAAGCATTTGTTGCACCCTCAGTCTCCCATTTCCCCCGCTCCATTTCCCACTATTTGCTGTGTGGCGGCATTTTGACCCGCATCTCCCCCCAATTTTCTCTGCATCTTCTTGATGCAGGTAAAAATGCCGCCACACAGCAAATAGTGGGAAATTGAGCGGTACAACTGGGGAAAATGGATAACCAAGGGCGCAACAACTGCTTTTGTGGAATCCGTCACGATTAAGTTTGGTGTAGTGGTTAAGTGCGCGGACTCTAATCTGGGAGAACCGGGTTTGATTCCCCACTCCTCCACTTGCACCTGCTGGATGACCTTGGGCAAGCCATAGCTCTGTGCCAGCTGTTCTCTCAAGGACAGCTTGGGAAAGAGCTCTCTCAGCCCCACCTACCTCACAGGGTGTCTGTTGTGGAGAAGGGAAGGGAAAGGAAAGGAGTTTGTAAGCTGCTCTGAGACTACAAGTGAAGGGCGGGGTATAAATCCAGTCTCTTCTTTTTCTTCTTCTTTATGTATAGCTCTAATTTTTAAAAGGTAAACCAAAAAATGCAGTGTATAAGACAAACACGTTTGGAAAAACATGTACACCTATTGAACCAGGGTAGGCTGAGGGTCACAGGTAAGCACTTCCGTGGTTCAAACCCAGGTTCTCAGACACAAAGTGCCCTGACCAGGATAGCCCAGGACAGCCCAGTCTTGTCAGATCTCAAAAGCTAAGCAGGGTCAACCCTGGTTAATATTTAGATGGGAGACCACCAAGCAACACCAGATCGCCATGAAGAGGCAGGGGGTGGCAAACCACCTTTGAACATCTCTTGCCTTGAAAACCCTATGGAGTTGCCATAAATCAGCTGTGACTTATGGCAAAAAAAAAAAAAAGCTGAGAAGGACTTCTTCCTCATGCTCACCAGGTGGCCTTAAGCAAGCCATCAAATTCTCAGTCCTTTTCGTGCCATATCATATTTAGCACTTTCCAAACATTTGCAGCACTTCAAATTTGCCTGTACAACAATCCTGCACAGTAGGTCAATATTATCGTCTCCATAATGCAAATTAGGTGGGGGTGAGGATCACAGAAGAATACCTCGCAGAGACCACTAGCAGAGGTCAGAGCTGGACAGAGAAGGTAGAGTACCCAGTGTTCCCCTACTGCAGAATATGGCTTAATCCACACAACCATAGGGAGGATTACTAAACTACTGAATGCAAAGATGAACACTTGAAATCAACGCTCCCTCTAAGCCAGTGGTTCTCAACCTTTCTAAAGCCGTGACCCTTTAATACAGTTCTTCATGTTGTGGTGACCCCCAACCATAAAATTCTGCCAACACACACAACGATGAAGCTACTTTTTCAGATGTTTTCTCTTGCATGGCAGTTAGCACCAAACAACTTTAATACAGACTTTAGACACACATATATTTGCAAGCTATTCCCAACAAGACACAACAAACACTCAGGCTTCAGACTTACTTTTCTTCAACAGAAGATGCCATGAGAAAATGAAGGTAGGTGGGGGGGAGAGGCTGTTGCAGGTGGGGGGGGAGAGAGAGAGAGAGAGAGAAAGGTAGGGGGAGAGAGAGAGAAAGGGGGAAGAGAGAGGGGGGAGAGAGAAAGGGGGAGAGGGGGAAGAGAGAGAAAGGGAGAAGAGAGAGAGAGAGAGAGAGAGAAAGGTGGTGGGGAGAAGGGGGAAGTAAGGTAGGTAGGTGGGGGGGCCGCTTTTGCCTCTTTTCCTGGGCTCTGCGCCTTGGCACGGAGCCTAGGGAAGGCGGGGGGGCTTTTGCCACCTTTCCTGGGCTCTGTGCTTCGGCGTGGAGCCCAGGGAAGGCGATGGCAGAGCATCCTAAAGGCGGCAGCGGGGAGGGGGAAGTGGCCATTGACTTAACTGCTGGCTTCTTCCTCCTCGTGGCCCCTGCTGGAAGAGCTGCTGGAAGCTCCGGCCCCAACCAACCCCTGCTCTTTGCCCTTAAAGGGAAAGCTCCCTTTGAGGGCAAAGAGCCGGGAGGCCAGACCTCACACTTGATCAAGCGTGGGGCCCTTTCCTGCTGGCAGGGAGGGGCGGGGTGGGCTCGGACGCCAGCCGGCGACCCCTGTGAAATGGTCATTCGACCCCAAAAGGGGTCCCAACCCACAGGTTGAGAACCACTGCTCTAAGCTGTGGGGTCGTGAGCAAAAAATCTGCTTTGTGAGCTACTGGCATTAAATTTGTGAGTGAGCAATTCGGCTACCACAATAAATTAGTTTGCTCTGGGACCATCCTTCCTGAGCGAAGACAAAAATGTGTGAGCCAGAGGCTAAAAAACTGTGAGTAAGTCACACTAACTCAGCTTAGAGGGAACACTGCTTGGAATGTACACGTAAACGCTGAGCGGGAGGAGAAACACTGATATGGAGGGGAAGTTCGCCAAAAATCAGCTGACAGGGAAAAGCTGGGGGCAAAATCTAATTTTATTAGAACAAACTTTGGGGTAAACCTATTGGGAGAGGTTTTACAGGGTCCGTTGTGGCTATCTGACTCTTGTGGGGGGGGGGGTGGAGAGGCCAACACAGTAATCCTAAACAGAGTTGCACCCTTCTAAGTCAATTGATATCAATGGCCATTCGTCCTTCCCCACGAATGCACTTCCAGACCCTATGCTGGTGTAGAAATTTCCTTCAAGTCACAGCTGACTTATGGCAACCCTGTAGGGCTTTCAAGGCAAGGGACGTTCAGAGATGGCTTGCCGTTGCCTGCCTCTGCCTATTTTCCATCCAAGTACTAACCAGGACTGACCCTGCTTAGCTTCCAAGATCTGGTGAGATCGGGCTAGGCTGGGCCATCCAGGTCAGGAAGCCCCTCCACAAAAACCCAAGACTGAAAATACTCTCCCTACCCCATGCTTAATGAAGACCTTTCTTTCAAGTGAACCATGACTGGAGGTTGCAACCGGCAACTGGTAACATGCACATGTGAACGGGGCAACCAATGAACATGTATATGTGAGCCAGAACTCAGACTAGGGATGCCAGGCTTCAGGTGGGATGGGGGGATTCTCCTGAATTACAGCTCATCTCCAGACTACAGAGATCAGTTCCCCTGGAGCAAATGGATGCTTTGGAGGGTGGGTTCTATGGCGCAGCACCCCACTGAGGTCCCTGTTCTCCATTCCCGGATCTCCAGGACTTTACCAAACTGGGTCAGTCAACATTACCCCCCATCCCTTGCCAGTGGCCAGGTGGAACCTGGCAGCCCTATCTTAGAAACCTTTGAAACCCTACTGGTTCTACAGACTCACCTGCCCCCAGGAGCAATAGAGAGGCCACAAATGGAATTCTGGACATCTTGAAGAGGAGACAGCTGTTTCCCTAGAAGCTTAGAGGGAACTCCTTTCCTTATATATGTTCCCAGCAGCTACAGCTGTACCCTCTGGCATTCAGCCTCAGTTGCATAATTTCAGGAAGCCCGTCTCTTGGCTTTACTGCATCTTGGGTAACTCTGCCTGGCAAGTGACCCATAATCCCTTGATGTCCAGCCATACCTCGGACAATAGTTCAGGTGTTCTGAGCGGTACAAACCATTCATTAAAAACAAACACAGCTGTGTACTGGGCCGCCGAGCAAAACAAAACAGAGCTTGTTGGGGATTAATGATTTTGAGCCAGGTTGTGACCTGTTCCTTGTTCCTGAAACCATGCATTCCGCAGTAGATAGGACATCAACAGATCTTCAGGCCACAGCAAGCAGTGTCTGTTTCATGCCATTCTTGGTATGATAATAATTGCTGGCATGGCAATTCAGCGCTTGGGCTGGGGGTTCATATCCCACTCACCCCTGCACCGGGGTCTGTCTCTTTGGAGGGATTCTATCTCAGTGGCAGGGTGCACGCCCTCACTTGGATGACCCAGGCTAGCCCGGTCTCGTCAGCTCTTGGAAACTAAGCAGGGTCAGTCCCGATCAGTACTTGGATGGGAGACCACCTAGGAAGTCCAGGGTTGCTACGCAGAGGCAGGCCATGGCAAACCGTTTCTGTTCGTCTCTTGCCTTGAAAATACTACAGAGGTCGCCGTAAGACAGCTGTGACTTGACCACATTTTCCTCCACAACCAGAGTGCATGCATATGGTTCCAGGTAAGGTCGCCAGATGGTTTCCACAAAAATACTGGATGCATTCGATAGAAATTGATCGACCGCCCCCCACATATGTGCACTTTTACTTCTGGGACTTACTTCTGAGTTCGACCTCCATGGGATTTTTCCCTAAGAGGAGTAGGTTAGGCTGAGAGGATGGTACTGGCCTGAGGTCACCCAGTGAGTTTCCATGACAGAGTAAGGATTGGAGGGGCTTAGTTTAAATGCTCTTGGCAACTGTACTCTCCAAAGAGGGCCTCACAAAACTACTACTGCCAGGGTTCCTTAAAAATGCCAGGATTTGCCTTTATTATTTATTTATTTATTATATTTGTATCCCGCCTTGCCAGCGAACCGGCTCAAGGCGGCTAACACACATAAAATACCTTCACAGGTTTACAATATAAAAACACACATTAAAACACAGCCATGTCCTACACAAAAACTCTAAAAGATGGTGACTTCAGTTACAGTCACAGGTTTACACAGGTTTATAGGTTTACACAGGTTTACACAGTTACAGTCATAGGTTTACAATATAAAAACACACATTAAAACACAGCCATGTCCTACACAAAAACTCTAAAAGATGGCGACTTCAGTTATACAGAGTCCTCCGGGTGAAGAAAGGCAGTGAGGGGGTGCGGCTAACAGGACCAGGGCGATGTTACAAAGGGTTGCTTCTATATTTAAGCTTCTATATTGTTTGCCAGGCACTACCCCCAGGGGCCGATTAGCTGGCTGGCAGAGGGGGGTTTACCAGGAGAAAGGAGGTCTAGCCCTTGTGGCCAGCATCACACAGGAAGTGATGTCATCATACGAGTGCTGTCCAGGTGATGCTCTGGTATTTGGGCAAAAACTCTATGGTAGAAGCCAGTTTTACCATAGTGTTTCACCCAAATACCAGAGTGTCGCTCAAATGTTGCTCGTGTGATGACATCACTTCCTGTACAACACTGGCAATGAGGCCGAGGATTTCCTTTTTCTCCTCATAAGTCTGCTCATCCCCCACCAGTTGCCAGGAGGGACCTGGCAACCCTATTTAAGCATCCTGGGAGAAACAACCCTGCAACTGGAACTCTCCAGAAGGCATTTGTGGCTCCTCAGAATCACTTCTAAATTTCTTGCTAGGCAAAGAGAGTGGACAGGAGAACAAAACTTTGTTTTAGCCCTGGGCTGCCAGGAACATTATGAGTGCCACTGAGTATGTGCAGAGTGAATTTCTCTCACCTCTAACTAACGTCAGCTTGTAGTTTTAGGCCCAGTTTAAACATGTGATTAGGATCTTCCATGGGCCTTTATCGCTGTCAGTGTGGAAGGAATTTGGATTAGGGCCATGATAGTTTAACCCCTTCCTTGGCCTGTTTTCCTATGCTCCTCTCCTCTTCCTTCACACACCCATGGGGAAAAACAGACACACTTTTAGTGGATGTATTGGTAAGGGATCAAGATGGGGAAAATGGGAATCTAAGGAAGGAGATTATTTTTTTAAAAAACCACTTTCCTCAGGGCACTGTCCCTGATCCAAATCCCCTCCCTGCAGCTTTTAGCCTTTAAAAATCCCACAGGGGATCATCAGCACCAGTCTCCCAGGACAGGGGTCCACAACCTTTCTGAGCCTACAAGCACCCCTGGAATTCTGACACAGTGTGGTGGGCACAGCCACAAAATGGCTGCCACGGCTTATCTTTAGTCACACAGTGAAGATCCTTGTGCTGTGGTGGCAGTCGCTGCCAAAGCAGCGCTTTTTAAACAACTGCACAGCCAATCAAATCTCCAGTGGCCAGTCAGAAGCCTTGTTGGGCAAAAGCCCTACCTGGCCCCACCCACTTCCTAAAAACCCTTGGCAGGTGCCATGAAAGATGTCAGCGGGTATCCACTGGAACCATGCTGGGGAGGGGACCCTTGTCTTAGGTCATATTCAGTTGGGCCCTTTAAACGGTCTTACCCTGACAATTCTTTATGCAGTTACCAGACTTCTGGAGCCCTTTCAACACCACCATTTAAAAAAACAACAACACTTGAATACAAGCATCTCTTTCCTCTCTCAAACAGGTATCTGTAAAATTCTCCTCCAGCACCACATTTCCAATCTACTTTCTACTTTCTTCCTGTCAGGTTTCTTCATTGTCCAACGTTCACATCCATACATAGCAACAGGCAATACTATGGTAAGAATTACCTTGATTTTGGTTGCCAGTGACACATCCTTGCGTTTAAGAATCTTTTCTAGTTCCTTCATGGTTGCCAGGTATCAATCTTTTTCTGATTTCTTGGTTGCAGTCTTGGCTGCAGATGTCCAACTGTCCATTCTCAGAATCCCAGAAATGCCCACAGGCTCACAAGGATTGGGGACCCCATTCTAGGGAACACGGCAGCGAGCAATGTCAGTGTTTATTGACGTATGGACAGAGTGGAATTCTGATGGACCAAATCCACAGCTGAGTTTAGTGGAAATCCTTGTTTTCTGCACAGCGACAATACAAATTGTTCACTCCGGCACCCTTTTTGTTGGACTATATCGGGGGGGGGGGGTATTTTTTTATATGTGTGTGTGTGTGTGTGAGTATGTGTGTACCTGGAAGTCCTGGCGACCTCTGGTGACTGACCCCTATGGGGGCCTGGAGGATATTCAGAGAGGTGGCCTGCCCCCGCCTCCCAACTGCTGGTATTCCAAGGAGGTCTTCCATCCAAGTACTTGTCAGAGTCAGCCCTGCTTAGCTTCCAAGATCTGACAAGATCGGGCTTGCTCGGGCTATCCAGGTCAGGGCCTTGGATGACTTTTTTTAATTTAATTTTTTTTGCTGTCAAGTCACAGCTGACTTATGGAGACCCCACTGGGTTTTCAAGGCAAGAAATGTTCAGAGGTGGTTTGCCTTTGCCTGCCTCCACTCATGACTCTGGTATTTTTTAGTAGTCTCCCATCCAAATACTAACCTGGGTTGACCCTGCTTCCCTTCCAAGATCTAACAAGATAGGGCTAGCCTGGGCTATCCAGGTCAGGGCACGCTGGACAATACAGGCGCCTTAATCCTTTTCAGAAGGCTTTAAGTGTTAAAGGGGCAAACTAAAACTGATGAAAATTGCTTTTATCTTGGTGACCTTCTAAATCATAAAGATTCTTTCCCTTAAAAAGCACCCATTGTGTATTCAAGAAACTGGTCATATGAGAGGGAGGTGGGAAGGCCAGTTCACGACACCATTGGCTTGTTCATGGGAGGAAAGGGGAGTTGGGTTTGGCCATAACGCTTGTCAAAGGTCTGTCAAAACCCATCCCATACAATGTACTCAATAACACTCTCCAGAAGATCTGGAAAATGTTTCCCTTTGGGCGGACATCCAGTGGCCAGGATTAGGCAGGTTGGGAAGCCAAGTTCACTGAAATGGGTGTGTTTGTTCAAACTGCTTGCTAAGAGTGGAGGAGGAGGAGGAGGAGGAGGAGGAGAAGAAGAGGAGGAAGATTTTTATACCCCACTTTTCTCTAGCTACTGAGTCTCAAAGCAGCTTACGAACATCTTCCCTTCCTCTCCCCACAACAGGTACCTGAGGTAGGTGGGGCAGAGAAGGTTCAGACAGAACTGACTGGCCTAAGGTCAGCCAACAGGCTTCAGTTGGAGGAGTGGGGACTCAAACACAGTTCTCCAGATTAGAGTCGGCCACTCTTAACCACTACACCATGCTGGATAAAAGTCTGGAAGGCTGTTACAGCCCAGAGGCCGGGAACAGCCTGTCCAGGGCTCTTATCCGGCCCACAAGCAACTGGTCATTGCCTTTATTGCCAGATGAGAGACGCTGTGCATTATGCCCCTGCATACTGTCCCAGGGCGGTGGAAGTGGGAAGGTGGGCACCAGGGAGATACTTTAAGGAGACACTATAATAGTGGTTATGTTTTAAGCATGTTTGTATTTTGAGTAAAAACCAGTATCGTTAATTGGGTTTGCCTGTGTCCTTATATTACATTTGGCATTCCATTTTATGGCACACATGGCCTGGCCCGACAAAGTGAACTTTATGTCCGATCTGGCCCTCGTAACAAATGAGTTTGATACCTCGGTTAATGCTTCCACGTGGCACGTGGCCGATGCTCTGGTAAGGCCTCAGAGCCCAAGCCAGAATCAGTCTGGATTACTGGAGCATTTCACAGCCCACGAAACTGAACAGCAAAACACTGCAGGCTTAACCATAAAGTTCCTTCTATAAATGAATGTCGTCCCCCCCCCCCTTTCCTAGACGTACTCATGAAGAATGCCTCATGAAGGGGGAAACCAGCGCATGGAAAGGCAGGAAAACACCAACTCTTTCCTCCCTTGCACTTTCTCGCTGGAAAAAGCCACTTCCAGGATGCTTTTATATCTGCTGTAGGGGGGAAATGGGTACCCATATGGGTTGTCCTGACTCGGAGAGCCCAGGCTAGCCTGATCTCGTCAGATCTCAGAAGCGAAGCAGGTTGGCCCTGTGTTATGTCCGGTGCTGGACTCTTTGTCTGCAGCCAGGGAACATGTCTGGGCATGTTCACCTGTAATGGGATGTGATAACAACAGAGCTTCCTTCCACAGAGAACAATGGACCTAGGGATCCTGCCGGTCCCCCTATCAGGGGCTGAGGATATTTGAATGGACCTATGATAGCCCCTGGCGGGAGAATAATCCCTGTTGAACCAATCCCCCTTGGGGGGGGGGGGGACGGTCAAGGTGTGGTTTACCTGTAAATATAAATGGCTTCCCCATTCCTTTGTCCCCATGGTCGATCCTGACCTGCAAGAAACCACCGTGCGGTATATATGATCCTGACTCCCTAATAAAAGAGCTATGATTGAAGTCACTCCAATGGCCTCCTGAGTCCAGTACTTTTCACCCTGGTTAGTATTTGTGTGGGAGACCACCAAGGAGGCCCACGGACACTGCAGAGGCAGGCAACAGCAAATCGCCTCTGAACATCTCTTGCCTTGAAAACCTTATTTTGTTGTTGTTGTTCAGTCACATAGTCAAGTCCGACTCTGCAACCCCGTGGACCACATCACTCCAGGCCCTCCTGTCTTCCACCGTCCGCCGGATTTCATTCAACTTCATGTCCATTGCATCAATAACACTGACTGATTCCGCACAAAGCAGCTATGCCACCCTCGCTCTTCCATTTCCCCCGGTTGTATTGGTCAATTTCACATTCTTTGCTGCGCGGCTGCACTTTGACCCGCATCTCCTCCCGATTGCCCCTCGCGTCTTCTCGGTCTCAAAAAACAATGATCAAGAAGATGCCAAGGACATTGGCGGGGAGATGCAGGTCAAAGTGCAGCTGCACAGCAAAGAGTGTGAAATTGACCGATACAACTGGGGGAAACAGAAGAGCTAGGGCAGCACAGCTGCTTGTGAGGAATCGGTCACTATCTAACCATCTCATCCTTTGTTGTTCCCTTCTTCTTTTACCTTCAATCTTTCCCAGCATCAGGGTCTTCTCCAGTGAGGGCTCCCTTCTCATTTGGTGGCCAAAGTATTTGAGCTTCAGCTTCAGTATCTGGCCTTCCAGGAAATGGTCAGGGTTGATTTCTTTTAGGATTGACCGATTTGATCTCCTTGCAGTCCAGGGGACTTTCAAGAGTCTTCTCCTGCACCATAATTTGAAAGCATCTTTTCTTCGGCGCTGGGCCTTCCTTATGGTCCAGCTGTTGCAGCCACACATTACTACTGGGAATACCATGGCTTTAACCATATGGACTTTTGTTGGCAGGGTGATGTCTCTGCTTTTTATTATGCTGACTAGGGACATGATACTTTGGCTGCAACTTGACAACCAAAAACCCCTATGTAGCTAAGGTTAATTTGCACACCAGTTTGCTTCATCTTGAGACATTTATTTTCATGCCATTTACCCAATCGCATGCACCTTTTTTCATCCTGTTACTCCAGTACCGAAAAGCAGAAACTCAGATGACCTCTTGGGGGAAACACGATTATGAACACATGGGATGTCTTTGGTAGGTGAGAACATCGGC
The DNA here is from genome assembly GCA_029233225.1 of Lepidodactylus listeri. Classification (NCBI taxonomy): domain Eukaryota; kingdom Metazoa; phylum Chordata; class Lepidosauria; order Squamata; family Gekkonidae; genus Lepidodactylus; species Lepidodactylus listeri. The sequence goes on along the minus strand of JARCFY010000004.1, from coordinate 137,263,714 downwards.
CAGAAGGTGGCGCTGCTGCATCACATAATCTGCCACAGCCGATTATTGGCTCCTTCCTATCCAAACTTGGCATCCAGATTCCAACACAAGGCTGTGAACCGAAAGTTACCGGAGACGCGCGAAGAGCAGCGCCTGCCTCCAAAAGCAAGCTGAATGCTTCAGGGGAAATTGGAGACAGCATGATCAGAGGAACAAACAAACAGAATAATCTTTCCATCAGGTCCTCTGTGGCTCGTTTGACTGGTGGAAGTCGGTGTGTGGCTGAGACTTTCCGCCTCAAGGCGAGAAACGGTTTTCACTCATCGTCAGTCCCCTCCCCCAATACGAGCTTGGGGGGGAGGGGGGGTGGATATCAAGCTACAGCTGATTTCTGGCGACCTCCTGGGGTTTTTCAGGCAAGAGCTGTTCAGCGGTAGTTCTGCCATTGCCTAGCGATCCCGTCTTCTCTCCGGTCTCCCTTCCAAATACTGGCCAAGACCGACCCTGCTTAGCTTCCAACTCGCCTGCGCTCTCCAAGTCAGGGCACTTTGGAGAACCCTCCAAAGGGATCTGTCTGCCTTCAAACCACGTCCTCTGAACTGGGAACCCTTTTCCCTAATTCCCGGCAGACGAAGGTTCTTTTCCTACGCTCAGAGGCACTCTCCTATTTGAATATCTGCTAGGGCAATGAAACCAGATACTGAGAGGGGGGGGGGGGGGGGGGACGAGGAATTTCTCGGAGCTGCAGAGAATCTTCCGCGCTCGTCTGGTGGGTCGCTTTTTCAAATCCGCAAAGCTAGTGGCGGTGAATTCCGCTGGCTTAATGGGTCGGGCGCCGGAGCTGTAGAAAGGGCTGCCCTTCGAGCGACCCCCTCCCTCTCTCCCCCCTTCCCCGGCCCGAGTTTTCCCTCGGAGCGAGGCCGCCCAGAAGGCAGGCGGGCGGAGTGGGAGTAGGCGCGGGGGTGGAGTCTCCCGGCCAGGCGCTCTCGCCCGTCGTCCGCTCCGCCGCCCGACGACTCTCGCACCTCCCCTGCCCAGGCTCGACGGTCCAGTCCGTCCCTCGCTGAGCCTCCCTCCGTCCCTCCTCCCGGCCATGGCCGGGCTCCGGCTAGCCGCTCTCGGCTTGCTCTTCTCGGCCTCGCTGGCCCAGCCCGACGCCTCGGCCGGCTGTCCTCCCTGCGCGCCCGCCCAGTGCCCCGCGCTGCCGGCCCGGGGCTGCCCGCTGGGCCAGGTGCTCGACGTTTGCGGCTGCTGCCTGCAGTGCGCGCGGGGCGAGGGCGAGGCGTGCGGCAGCGGCGGGGCCGGCGGCGGCGGGTGGGGACGCTGCGCCGCCGGCCTGGAGTGCCGCCGCCGGCGGAAGGGCCTGCCCGGCGCCTGCGTCTGCAAGAGCCGCTACCCGGTGTGCGGCAGCGACGGCCTCACCTACCCCAGCGCCTGCCAGCTGCGGGCCGCCAGCCTGCGCGCCCAGAGCCGAGGCGAGCGCCCCGTCCAGCAGCGCAGCAAGGGGCCCTGCGAGCAAGGTAGGCAAGAGGCGCGCGGGGGGGCGGGGGGGTGGGGGGGGTAGCCCGCCGAACACCAAGGCGGCAGTCCAGTGAGCGCGCTTTTACACTGTAGTAAGCCTCATGGAACTCCGTGGGACTTCTCAGCCAGTTGATCTTCATGGGGGGCAGCGCCAGTGCTCCCTCTGAGCTGTGGAGTCCTGTGAGCAAAAATTCTACTCTGGGAGCTACTGGCATCAAAGTTGTGAGCGAGAGATTTGGCTGCTGCGTCCATTAGTTTGCTCTGGAGCCGTCCTTTCCTGAGCAAGGACAAAAAATGTGTGAGCCGGAGGCTAAAAAACTGAGCTGGCTCACACTAACTCAACTTAGAGGGAACACTCGGGGCAGGTGCAGATCTACTATGAAACTGATGACGCTTAAGCTTCAGGGCCCCTAATCTTGCCGGGGCCCTGAAGCAACTTTTTTTTTTAATGAGTGGATTTTTCAACAAAATTGATGGAGGTGTTTTTTTAAAGCGTTTGTTATTAAAGTAAGGCAATTTTAGCGACAGACTCATAAGCCAGTGGGTTGAAGTACTTAACCGTGACCTTAGAATATGGTCCAATACCCGTTTCATTTGGCCTCAAAATGTCCCTGTAATGGCTCAGATTTCAACATTTGAGAAGCCCCCCCCCCCCCCCGGTGTAACAGTTCAAGCTTCAGGGTCCCAAAAATGTAGGTCCGCCACTGGGTCAGGGATAGGGTTAGCTCTCAGCTTGGCATGCTGAAGATCCCAGGTTCAATCCCTGCCATCTCCACGTAAAGGATGTGAAAGACCTCCACCTAAGACCCGGGAGAGCTGCTGCCAGTCTGGGCGGACAATGCAGACCGATGGTCTGATTCAGTATTGGGCAGCTTTCATATGCGTTTGTGTGTTTTGTTGTAGCTAATGACCCTGCCTTGATGCTTAAAATACTGGCTGTCAGGTATGCCTGCCACTTTCCCGGGCGGGAGATAGGATTTACTGAACTAAATGAGACAATACCACCCTTTCCCTTGTGCCCCAGCTGGAATGTACTCCCTTCTCCTTGCTTGCTGGTTTCACGGGAGTTGTTATCCGCTTGGTAGTTTCACATAGACATGGTTTATGTTTTTAACTTCTGTTGCAGGTGCCATCTGTTACCGTCTTCCCGCTCTTTAGCCTGGGAACTATTTTACATGGGATTTATCCCTGGGCGGGGATCGGGGGGGGAGGTCTGTATGCCAGTCACTATATCTGTCCTAACATTATTATCCAACCTCATTACTCACTCAACAAGTGTACCCTGAAGAAAATCCCCCAATAAAGAACGTCTTATTCAAGATCCTTTCTGTGGGTTGAATTCATCCAGGAAGTCTCACACCGGCATCCCCTTTTTTAAAAGAAAAACATGAGCACAGATGGAGGGGAGCAGTGATAAGTTAACGGAAGAGGAGCGGGGCTTCAAGAACAACCATTCCGACAAGAGATTTCCCATCCTCTGCTTGTATTACACCCTGACCTGGATGGCTCAGGCTGGCCCAGTCTCATCAGATCTCAAAAGCTAAGCAGGGTCAGCCCTAGCTAGGACTTGGATGGCAGATCAGCTTACGGTTGCCGGTTCTGTGTTGGGAAATCCTGGGAGATTTGTGGAGTGGACCCTGGGGAAGGGAGGGTTGGAGGGTCTGGGGAGGGGAGGGACCTCAACCAGGTATATTGCTGTAGAGTCCTCCTTTCAAAGCAACGATTTTCTCCAGGGGAACTGATCTCAGGAATCTGGGGACCAGTTGTTATTCTGGAAGATCTCCAGCTGTCACCTGGAGACTGGCAACCCTAGAGAACACAAGGGAGCCGTGGGATGCTATGCAGAGGAAGGCAATGGCAAACCACCTCTGTTCCTCTCTTGCCTTGGAAGTGCTACGGGTTGTCATAAGTCCTCTGTGGCTTAACAGCGCCTTCCCCCCGCCACTTATACCAGTGACTCGCAGGTACGCTGCCTTTCACCATGGAGGTTCAACTTAGCTGCTGTGGTGCTTGGGGCTCTTTAGCTTGGAGAAACGACGACTGAGGGGGTGACAGGATAAGAGGCATGGGATAGAGCAGATAGAGAAAGAGGTACTTTTCTCCCTTTCTCACAGTACAAGAACTCGTGGGCACGCCATGAAATCGCTGAGCAGTCGGGATGGCTAAAAGGAAGTCCTTCTTCACCCAAAGAGTGATTAGCATGTGGAATTCACTGCCACTTGAGGTGGTGGCGGCTACAAGCATGGGCGGCTTCAAGAGGGAATTGGATAAACAGAGGTCCATCAGTGGCTATTAGCCACAAGGTATAGATAGGGACTCTCAGTCTGGGGCAAGTGATGCTCTGTCTTCTTGGTGCTGGGGGGGGTGGCAACAGTGGGAGGGCTTCTAGTGTCCTGGCCCCACTACTGGACCTTCTGGGGGAACCTGGTATTTTTGGCCACTGTGTGAAACAGAGTGTTGGACTGGATGGGCCACTGGCCTGATCCAACATTGGCTTCCCTTATGTTCTCTTATGTTCTTATTGTAGCTAGTTTCGGGGGCCACGAGCCTTTTCTTTAATGAGAGTCACTTCTGAGTAGTGAAAAGTATTTTGAGCTGCTCCCCACCCATTTCCCTCTGGCATTTTACCAAGTTTTGTTCTCCTAGGAGACAACATAGACTAGGGAGGGCACTGGCAAAGCAGCATTCTGCCAAGTCGCACAGAGGAAAATCCTGTGAAATAAACACGTAAAGCCTGGAGCAGATCTTTTTGTGACCGTCTCCTGGGTCTTCCAGGGGGAGTAGAAGCTCCTCTTGCAGTAGTCCCATCCTAGTCTCCAGCTGTCAGAGCTGGGGGCTAGCCCTGCTGTTGCGGAATCCCCTAATTTAATTAGGAGTCAGTCACGAAAGCCCTTCCCGTTGCCTCTCTCAGGTTCCAGCCATCCAGCTGCCCTACTTTCTAAATGTCGAAATAGCTGATACTCTTCCCACAACTTGGCATTCGCAGCGGCAAGGCAATGGCCAAGTGCTCTCTGTACCAGACAGGGGGTGGGGGTGGTTCAGAATGGGAAAGCGGGTCTCTGAAAGCTCTTGTGGGAATGCGCAGCCTGGCTTTAGCGAGCACTATGTTTCCCTGGCTCTGCATCTCCGACGCCTTTTCTCCAGGGCCCCTGTCATCGCTGCCTGTTTCTCTTTTTGTATATGATGTCAGGTCAGTGCTGCTGGCCCTTAAATCTGCCTCTGTGCCTTGCAGTTTCCAGGAGAGGCTCTGGAACCTTGACAAAATAAGGCAAAGCAGCCACTGGTATAAGTAGGGGGAGAAAGTGTTGTCAGGATGCAGATAACTTATGGCAAGCCATCGCATTTTCAAGGCAAGCATCCAGGACAGGCTCTGGAGCCAAAGAAGGGAAATCGGTTCCATTAGCAGTCAGTCGGCCCTCTAGAAGAGAGGCCGGATATGTACCAGAGTGGGTAAAACTCAGCCGTTTAAAAGATTTAAGATTTTTACCGAGCAGTCCTGCATAACATTACTCCAGTCTTCAGAGAGCTAGGTATTGCTGTGGCCATTTAGAAATTCCAGTCCCTTTGCCCTAACTTGATTTTCTGGGCAAACTTTCTGTTGTTTTTGTGATGCCTTTCTCTTATGCAAGTGGCTCATTTTTTTGCACCCTTTTGTTATTCTGTCTGGAATTCTATCTTATTAAGAACTCTGCCAGGGGCGTTAATACCCTCTGTTGGTTTCTAGTCCCTCTGCAGGATAAAGGAGGTGTTGCCAAAAGGATTAAAGGGGAAGAGAAGAAGAGGAGGAGGAGGAGGAGATTGGATCTATACCCCACCCTTCACTCGGAGTCTCAGAGCGGCTTACAAACTCCTTTCCCCTCCGCTCCCCACAACAGACACCCGGTGAGGTAGGTGGGGCTGAGAGAGCTTTGACAGAAACTGCTCTTTTTCAAGAACAGCTCTTGTCAGAACTATGGCTTGCCCAAGGTCATCCAGCAGCTTCAAGTGGAGGAGTGGGGAATCAAACCCAGTTCTCCCAGATTAGAGTCCGTGCACTTACTTACTTATTTATTTGGATTTATATCCTGCCCTCCCCTTAACGGGCTCAGTGCGGGTTCCAACAGTATAAAATACAATGCAATTAAAACCACATTAAAACACAATATAAAATAACCACTGCACCAAACTGGAACCCAAAATCTGATTGGTGGTGGTGGATTACAGTTAGCTGAGATACAACATAAAAGGGGTGAAATGTTGTATGCCCCTTTGGGTCCCCTTTTGTAGAGGAAAGTGGTGTATAGATGGAGTAAATAAATAAAATTAAAAATGGACTCCAAGGTTTAACGGGGACAAGATGAAACAAGGGGAAAGAAGGCGTGATGGGCTGCAGACCTGCCTTTCATAGGGGAAGGGGGGTCCTCAAATGTCTCCACGCACACAGTCCAGGCATCCCCGATTCTGCCACAGAGCCAGTGTGGTATAATGGTTAGGGTGTCAGGCTAAGATCTGGGAGACTCAAGTTCAAATCCCTGCTCTGCCATGGACATTCCCTGGGTCATTCTCAGCCTAACCTGTCTTGTAGGTTCATGAGCTCCTGACTGGGAAATACCTGGAGATTTTGGGGGGTGGAACCTGAGGAGAGCAGGGTTTGAGGAGGGGAGGGACTTCAGTGGGGTATAATGCCATAGAGTCCACCTTCCAGAGTGGCCATGATCTGCAGGTGAACTCAGCCAGTTTATTGTAGTGGTTAGGAGCGGCGGATTCTAATCTGGAGAACTGGGTTTGATTCTGCACTTCTCCACGTGCACCCAGCTGGGTGACCTTTGGCCAGTCACAGTTCTCTCAGAGCTGTTCTTTCAAGAGCAGTTGTTGAAAGAGCTCTCTCGGCCCTACCTCCCTCACAGGGTGTTTGTTGTGGGGAGGAGAAGGGAAGGAGATTGTACGCAGCTCTGAGACTCCTTCGGGTAGTGAAGGGTGGAGTATAAATCCAACTCTTCTTCTTTTCCTCTTCCTCTTTCTGCTCCTTCTCCTTCTCTGTCACCTACAAAGTTGGAATAGTGGGAGATCTCCAGCCACCACCGGGAGATTGGCAAACCTACTACCTTGTGAGATTATTATGAAGATATAACAAGAAAGAAAATACCATGTATGATGCCCTTTAAAAAAATATTTTTATTACCAGTTTTTTCAATAGACGAAACAAAACAAAAAATAGAGCAATAGTTCCATATAGGGGACAGCAGGATCTCTCCAGAATCATAAAAACAAATACAAGATAAATTAGAAACATAGTGTTTCTACATACAAACTGTCAATGTTTCAAGCCAGTTTACTATGGTTTTTAACTGTGATGAGCAGGCATTCCCGGAAAGACATAACTATTTGGTGCTCATATACATCAGGCAAGTCAAAAGTCAAAAGATAATGATAAAATTTGTTTTTGGGGAGAACAACATTTTTAGTAAGACAAGACATTATCGGGAACCAAAGGGCAATACACTTCTCTTGACTGCGTTCTGTCTGTATATTAGAACTAAACGCATACAGCTTACCCAAAAGGAAATAATCCCGTAATCGTCATCTCCAGGCTTCTATGGAGGGTAGTGTACTGCTTCTCCAGTGTGCAGCGAAGGCTGATCTTGCTGTTGCGAGGAATCATGTGATTCTTTCTGCATTCATTTCATGAGAGGGGGCACCTGGCCACCAACCCAGAAGCACTGTTTCCGGGGAGAAGGGGAGGGGGATGTATGTTGCCCTGAGTTCCTTGAAGGAAAGGTGGGGCTAAAAGGGTACTAAATACATAACAGATTCATTGAAAGCAATGGTCTTAGAGGCCACGGTGGCTCAGAGGTTAAGACGCTGAGCTGCAAACCGGAAGGTCTCTAACTCGGCAGTTGGAGACCCGAGTGCTATGTGACGGAGTGAGCTCCCGTCTCTGGCCCTAGGTCCTGCCAACCTAGCAGTTCGAAAGCAAGAAATATCAAGTAGATAAATAGGTACCGCTTTGGTGGGAAGGAGACAGCGTTCTGTGCTCCTCGGCGTTTAGTCATGCCAGCCGCATGACCACGGAGAAGTCTTCGGACAGCACTGGCTCTTTGGCTTGGAAACAGAGATGAGCACTGCATCCCTAGAGCCGGATTCGACTGGCTTGCGAGCAAGGGAAACCTTCACCTTTAACTCTGCATAGGATTGCCATGATGAACCTGTGAGTTGGTCTCCCACTTAAGGTAGCTTGCCTGACATCTGCCTCTATTCCCCAACCTGAGCTGGCAACCCTACCCGCCACAGAAGGACAATTCCACAGGCAAAAAAAACCCCACATACACACACACAGACGCACACCCTGAGCTGAGCACTGATGCCTGGACATCAGACAACAACTGCCTTTTCAGGAGCCCGCTCACATAATTCTTTGGAACTTCTTTTTTTCCACAGGAAGCATGATGAATAGGCTTTCAAGCGCAGGAACCCTCTTTTTATGAGAGCCAAATTGTTTGCTTTTTTCCCCTCTGATATGTTGCTTCTCATGCTATGGATTTCCAAACACAGCCGGCGCTGGAACAAGGCCAAGAACTCTCAGAAAACAGTCCTGGGGGCGGGGGGGACATTTTGTCGAACTATCCTCCCGTTAAAGACAGTGTCCTTGATTTTGGGCTGCTCTGTCTTTTAACCAGACCGTTTATTAAGGCTAAGTAACGTGGGCATGTCACCAAAGCTTCCATTTAAGTATCTAATAAGATATCAAGGAAAGCTCAAGAACTTACCATGCAAAAGCTGCCACTCATTGTGAGAAAAGGCCAAAGAACCAGTTTGGCATAGTGGTTAAGAGCAGCGGACTCTAATCTGGAGAACTGGGTTCGATTCCCCACTCCTCCACTCGAAGCCAGCTGGGTGGCCTTGGGTCACTCAGATTTCCCTCAGCCCCCCAAATAAACCTAGCTCGCCACAAAAAGAGCTAGAGTTTTAGGCTGCCAGACCATCTTCAGATCTCCTGGCTATAGTACACCCACTGCCATACGATAATTATTAATTATGTTGAGAGAAAAGGCCACCTGTCAGTCACAAATAAACATGCGGCTAAGCATGCACAAGCCTACTGAAATTAAGGTGCTGAAACACCCTTAGCCATGTGTCGGATTGTGACCTTAATACGTTTCTTTCTTTTCGAAGCCAGAGTCACACTGGACACAGAATCCTCACAGGTTCATTCATTAAATGAATATGAAATAACAGTGTCCACTGCCAATGAATCAAGTAAAACTGTCATTCATTAATCTACAAGCTGTGTACATAGGGTTGCCAGCTCTGGGTTGGGAAATACCTGGCAATTTGGAGGGTGGAGCCTGGGGAGAGCGGGGTTTGTGAAAGAGAGAGACCTCAGCAGGCTATGATGCCATTGTCAAGCTCCGCCTCCTGCCCTCGGGTGCGCCCCCTGTGGCCGTGGTTCCCCTTTGGCAGCGGGGCGGCTAGGGACCGGTTTGAGGGAAAATTGGCACGAACTCAGCCTCAAAATTGGCACAGGAGCGGGGTTAAGGCACCCAGGTCGCTCTCTGTGCCTCGGGCGTGCCACTTCCTAACCCTGGGCTCTCTCTCTCTCGCGCGTCCATTCTGGGCTGTGGCAGTCCCGGCTCATCCTCCCCGGTGTCTTTGTTCGACCTCTTTTTATTCCCTCTTTCCAAATCCCCGGACTTCCTGCTGCCACTCCCTGCCCCCTCTCCTCCTGCCCTGCCCCCCTTTATCTCCACCAACGCCGTCCACGCCCTCAGACCGCAGCCCCTCTCTTCCGCCTCTCCCAGGCAGCGGCGGGCGGCCGCGCCTCCTCCTGCGAGCTCCGACGGGGCCGGGGACCTGGTGGAGACGCTTCTGCCGTGCTCCTCGGGGCTCTGACGTCGTCCGCCGTCGCCCGTCGATCCGGACGGGCGGGGAGCTCGTTGGCCCTGTCGGGCCCTGGACGTGCCAGCATGCGCGGGTGCTCGGGTGCCGCCGCCACTCCCCCTCGGCGCGTCGGGGACGTCCTTGGGAGCGCCATCAGGCCTCTCCTCGGTTGCGCGGCGCTGCTCGAGCCTCCTGCCTCCTTCTGTCTTCGGGACGGGTGAGTCGCCCGCGGGGGCCGTGGGGGGGTCCGAGTCCCGGCGCCCCGGGACGCCTTCGGGACGGGTGAGTCGTTGGCGGGGGCCGTGGGGGGGGTCCGAGTCCCGGCGCCCTGGAACGGGACATACCCCTTCCCTGGAACCTTCACTGGAGCCGGCATCCTCGAAGAGTCGGGAGAGGTAATCGGCCTCGCGATGGTCAGCCCCCGCCCGGTGCCGCACTGTGAAAGAGAATGGTAAGAGTGAGAGGTACCACCGCAAAATCCTTGGATTGGAGTCCTTCATTCTGGCTAACCAAAGAAGGGGGGCATGGTCCACAATTAACAGGAAGGGGTTGTTGACCAAATAGTACTGTAGGGCCCCTACAGCCCACTTTACAGCCAGGGCTTCCTTCTCCACCGTGGAATACCTGAGCTCAGCCGGCTGGAGCTTCCTACTAATAAAAAGGATGGGGCGGACAGTTCCTTGAACCGTTTGGGCCAACATGGCCCCAAGCCCCGTGCCCGAGGCATCGGTATGGAGCTCGAAGGGTTGTGAAAAATCCGGATTATGCAAGAGGGGGGCTCCAGACAAACTGTTCCGCAGGGTGGTAAAGGCCGCGTCCTCCGACGGGCCCCAGGTAAGTTGGTTAGGTCGAAGCTTGCGCAAACAATCCGTTAGCGGGCTCGCTACGGTGGCAAAATTAGGAATAAACCGGCTATAGTAGCCCACAAAGCCGAGAAAGCGGCGTAGCTGCCGTTTGGTACGGGGCCTGGGATGGGCTTCCAGGGTGCAGACTTTCTCCGGCAGTGGCCGCAGTTGCCCCCGCCCTACCAAATAGCCGAGATATTTCAACTCCTGGAACCCCAGGCGGCTCTTCTTGAGGTTCGCCTTCAGTCCCGCGGCCTCGAGTGCTTGTAGGACTTTCCGTAGGTGAACCAAGTGCGAGGGCCAATCAGTACTACAAACAATAATATCGTCCAAATAGGCGCGGGCGAAACTGCCGCACTGGGCAAGGGCCCGGTCCACCAGGCGTTGGAAGGTTGCCGCCGCCCCGTGGAGGCCAAAAGGCATCCTCTTAAATTGGAATAACCCTTGTGGGGTGGCGAATGCCGTTTTTTCTCTGTTGTCTGGGGCGACTGGCACCTGCCAGTATCCCTTGGTTAAATCTAGAGCCGACAAAAATCGGGCCTCTCCCAGCTGGTCTATAAGGAGGTCGGCTCGAGGCATGGGATATGCGTCAAATTGGGCGATCTTGTTGACCTCTCTGTAGTCCACACAAAACTGTACTGATTGATCCGGCTTGGGCACAAGAACGACCGGACTCCTCCAAGCGCTGTGGGAGGGCTCAATCACGTCCAGCTTAAGCATATCTTCTACCTCCTTTGCTATGATTTCCCGCAATTTTGGGGGTACTGGACGCCAATGACTTCGTGCTATTTTGCCCGGGGGTGTCGGGATATGGTGGACGGCTAGGGACGTGCAGCCGAGCCATGTGGAGAAGACCTGGGGACCCTCTTGCAGTAACTTCTGCAGGTCTGTTCGCTGGATTGGCGAAAGAGCATCATCGAGGACTGGGCTCTCATCTCGCCCTGGCACGACCCGCCAGGGCAGGGAACCATCTGGCAAATCGTCTGGGTTTTCAACCACTAGTCCATCTTTGGTGGCCCCTTCACGTGGCTGCCAGAGCTTTAGGTCATTGACGTGCACATGCTTGCAACCCCGTGCACCCCGGCCGCATTGCACCTCTTATGACAGGGGCCCTAACACCCATGTGTTAGGGAACGGACCCTGCCAGGGGTCGCCCGCGGGTTTTGCCATAACTGCGCGGGAAACTAGAACGCGGTTCCCCACCTGGAACTCCCGCGGCCGGGTCCCTTTGTCATAGCGTGCTTTTTGGCCGGCTTGTGCCGTCTCTAGATTGGTCCGAGCTTCCTGACGGACCCTATCCAACCGCTCCCGCAGCTTCTGGACGTATTCACATGGGGGCGTTCCAGCAGCTGCTGCTAGTTCCACCCAGACACCTTCCACCAAACCTAGAATTCCTCGCGGTTGCCGGCCATAGAGGAGCTCAAAAGGCGAGAAGCCGGTGGAGGCTTGGGGTGTCTCCCTTAAGGCCAACAGGAGGGGGTCTACGTACAGATCCCATGAGTTCAGTCGCTCGTGCGCCAACTTGCGAATCATCGCCTTCAACGTTTGGTTCAAGCATTCCACCAGCCCATCTGTTTCAGGGTGATGGACTGAAGTGAACAGCTGCCGGATCTGCAATGTCCTACAAACCTGTTGCATCAGTTGAGCTGTAAAGGGGGAACCTCTGTCCGTTAGAATCTCTTGCGGGAGGCCTACCATAGCAAAGAAGCGCATAAGAACTTGCGCCACCCCAGCGCTTTTCAAGCTGGGAAGGGGCACGGCCTCTGGGAACCTGGTGGCATAGTCCATCATAACTAAGAGGTACCGGGCCCCACGAGGGGTCCGGGGCAGGGGCCCCACAAAGTCCATAGCCATTCTCTCAAAGGGCGTGTGTATTACGGGAAGTGGGGACAGGGGCACCCGGGGAGCAGCTCGCACGGACAACCACTGACAGACGTCGCACGAGCGGCAATAGGCTTGTACATCTCGGGCTACCGTAGGCCAGAAGAAACGAGCCAGGATGCGGGCCGTGTTGTTTTTGATCCCCTGATGACCTGCGCACGGGTGATCATGTGCGGCTTGCATGATCGGGAGAATGTGGCCATGGGGAACCAGTAGCTGCTTGTAGGGTCCCAACCGCCCCTTTGCCTCCCTAAACCATGCCCCTCCCTCCAGGACGATGCGCGGGAGCCGTCCGCTGTGGCGGGGGTCCACTATCCGCCCCTCACTCACCGCTACGTGTCGTCTGAGGCCCGCAAGTGCTTCATCTTCTTCCTGCGCCTGCTGAAAGACGGGGTCGCGGTCCCAACCTGGGTTGGCCTCAGGAGGAACGGATGGCACCTCCCCCTCTGGAGTTGGGGTTTCCTGTTGATTGGCGGAGTCCTCTTCCGCTGGCCCCGCCAGCTCTGACCTAGCAGGATCCATGTGCCGGGCTGGCCCTGGCTCAGGAACTGCCGCCTGCAGGGCTTCCGGGAAACAGGGGGCGTCCCGCCCTAGAAGGACCGGGTACGGTAGTCGAGCCATGTGGGCCACGGGAACCTCCCAGCGTTGGCCCAAGTAGGTGAGGGTGGCCCGGACGACGGGGCAGCGCTCCTCATGGCCATGAAAGCAGATGATGGACGCCACGCGCAGCTCCGGCAGGCCTGGTGGTAGAAGATGGGAGCGGACCATTGATATGGAGCTGCCGCTGTCCAAGAGGGCGGTCAACCGGCACCGACCCACCTGGACCGGAAGGACCCAGGCCGGGGGCCGACGGCCCATCTCCGCCGCCTGCATTGTTAGCTCCCCGCCCCAGTCACACTCCATGAGCGGGCAGTCCCGCTTAAGGTGGCCCCACTGGCCGCAGGTGTAGCATGGGCCTAGCTCAGGGCCTCTCCGACCCGGTCCGGAGCCGACCGGGACCCCGGAGACAGAGGTCCCACTCCCACTCGGGGGTTGACTTCCCCGACCCCCGGGTTGTAGGGGGAACCTGGAACGGGGATCCGACTCGCCAGGCGGTCCCCGGGAGGGGTTAGGGCGTTCCCGCCCCGGCCGACTCGTTTCTTCTCTGGCCCCCGCCGGACTACTTCCCGTGGGTAGCCGGCCGACCAAGGTCGTCCCACGGCCCGACCGGCCCATCTCCGTCCTCGGAGGGGGCTCCCGCCCCTCGGCCGCCTGGTAGTTCTCCCAGAGTTCTTGCGCTTCCCGGAGCTTCGTGGGCTTCCAGCACGCCAGCCAATGACGAACCCGGGTGGGCAGTATGTGCAGCAGCTGCTCAATCACGACCAGTTCCACCACCCAGCGACCGTCGTCAGTGGTGGGAGCCAACCAACGGGTGGCAGCTTCGCGGAGCGCGGCAATGACGGCCTGGGGCCGGGCTGCACTCTGTACCTGTAGGCTGCGGAACCGTTGGCGGTAGGCCTCTGGCATGATTTCCAATCTGTCGAGGACGGCGGCCTTGACTTTCTCGTAGTCAGCGGCGTCCCCCCTTTCTAGGGCCTTAACTGCCGCCTGGGCTTCACCAGACAGGTACAGCCCGATGATGTGTGCCCACTGTGCCCGGGGCCACTAGGCGGCTTCAGCGGCGCGCTCGAAAGCCTCCAGATAGGCCTCGACATCGTCGTCTGGCCCCAGCTTCGCAAGGGACGGCCACGGGGCCCTGGGCAGGCCTGCCCCCGCGGGAACTCCTGGAGCGGCCCCTGCCGGTTGTGCCGTCAACACCTGCCACAGGTCCCAGAAGAGTGACGCCTGCGTAGCCTGTTGCTGCTGGGCCAAGTCTCTGATTAGCTGTGCCTGATGTTCGGCCATCCATTGGCCGAACTGGGTGAGGTCCATCTCAAGGTTGGGCAGCTCCTGTTGGAGTGAGCTGGCCAGCTCCGGCGCCGGCAACTGAGGGCAAAACGTGGGTGCCCGTAAGAGTCCCTTGGGCGGAACCCAGCCAGCAGGGGTCAGGAGGCGGGGTAGCGGGCGCCCTAGCGCGGGGCGTGTGCCCGCATTCTCCACCACCTTGTCAAGCTCCGCCTCCTGCCCCTCGGGTGCGCCCCCTGTGGCCGTGGTTCCCCTTTGGCAGCGGGGCGGCTAGGGACCGGTTTGAGGGAAAATTGGCACGAACTCAGCCTCAGAATTGGCACAGGAGCGGGGTTAAGGCACCCAGGTCGCTCTCTGTGCCTTGGGCGTGCCACTTCCTAGCCCTGGGCTCTCTCTCTCGCGCGCGTCCCTTCTGGGCTGTGGCAGTCCCGGCTCATCCTCCCCGGCGTCTTTGTTCGACCTCTTTTTATTCCCTCTTTCCAAATCCCCGGACTTCCTGCTGCCACTCCCTGCCCCCTCTCCTCCTGCCCCGCCCCCCTTTATCTCCACCAACGCCGTCCACGCCCTCAGACCGCGGCCCCTCTCTTCCACCTCTCCCAGGCAGCGGCGGGCGGCCGCGCCTCCTCCTGCGAGCTCCGACGGGGCCGGGGACCTGGTGGAGACGCTTCTGCCATGCTCCTCGGGGCTCTGACGTCGTCCGCCGTCGCCCGTCGGTCCGGACAGGCGGGGAGCTTGTTGGCCCTGTCGGGCCCTGGACGCACCAGCATCCGCGGGTGCTCGGGTGCTGCCACCGCTCCCCCTCAGTGCGTCGGGGACGTCCTTGGGAACACCGTCAGGCCTCTCCTCGGGGGTTGTGCGGCGCTGCTCGAGCCTCCTGCCTCCTTCTGTCTTCGGGACGGGTGAGTCGCCGGCGGGGGCCCTGGGGGGGTCCGAGTCCCGGCGCCCCGGGACGGGACATAGACTCCAGCTTCCAAAGCAGCCATTTTCTCCAGGGGAACTGATCTTGGTCATCTGAAGATCAATTGTAATAGCGGGATATCTCCAGGTCCCACTTGGAGGTCAGCAAACCTATGTATAGAGCTGCTGTTCTAAGCAGGCATATGGGGGAGGAACCTACTGGAAACAATGTCTGAATCAACATGCTTCAGATAGGGCTGCACAGCTTTGACGTTTAAGGATTCCTGATGGCTGTTAACATTTATACAGCCAGTTTGATGTAGTAGTTAGGAGCGCAGAACGGGGTTTGATCCCCCACTCCTCCACGTGCTGCTGCTGGCATGACCTTGGGTCAGTCACAAGTTCTTTCAGAGCTGTTCTCTCACGAGTAGTCCTCGGAAGAGCTCTCTCAGGCCCACCTACCTCCCAGGGTGTTTGTTGTGGGGAGGGGAAGGGAAAGGAGATTGTAAGCCCCTTTGAGACTCCTTCAGGTAGTGAAGGGCAGGATATAAATCCAATCTCTTCAAAATGAAGGAATTCCATTCTATGTATGGCAGGATACATCATGAATTCTTTGTTTCTGCATTTGAGCTTATTGCCTTGATTTCCACATTCACAAGTGGTATGGGTTTGTGGTTTTTTGTAAACATTGTGCAAGATTTTTGGTGAACACTGTTTTCTTACACCTTGCCAAGTCACTGGCAGATATGCTTTGTTTGTACCCACTGAGTTGTTGGAGAGGACAACAGCTTGTTTGTAGCTGGTCAGGAGGTGTAAACTTAACCAAGTCTGTCAGCAGTCAAAGTTAGTAGAGGATATTATCATACTGCACATTTGGCTTGAGCCAAACTGTTTCTGAGGGGGAGGGAAACTTGCTGTCCATCTTAAGCTGTACATAGCCTGCCCTAATATTTGTGCCATTTGCATTTAAGGAAAATGTCGATCTTGCCTTTATAAAACGTAGATGCGCCAGCCAATGTACAGTTAATTAGTCAAAGTATGAATCTGAGGGACTTGTGTCTAAGAACTTCAGTCAGGGGGAGAGTTGGCAGCTTTCAGTGTCTGTGTCATGGGGATCATAATCCTGGAAAATGAAGTTTTAAGCCTTCATAAGTGTAACAAAATGAAATCAAAAGTTTAAGATTATTTTGGAATGCTTTTTCATCCACGGCTTGGGAACACTGAAATCAAAGGAAAGGTGGGTGGAGAACCCACACAAACTAGAGGTATGCTTTAAGGTTGCAGACAAAAGGGCCTTTACAGGCTGCTGAAGAAACTCTGCTGGTCAGCATCAGCTGCCACTCATGATGCTGACTGAGAAAGAGAAAGGTACTCCTTTTGGAAGAGCCAGGGGTCATTTCATAGAAAAAGAGGAGCAGGAGCTCATTAGCATAACTCATTAGCATAACTTATTTGCATATGCCACACCCCCTGACATCACCAGAATTGTGTCAGAAGGCAACGCCCACCACTCAGGCTCCACCCCAGAAATCTCCAGGGATTTCCCAACTCAGAGCTGGTGAGCCAGCTAAGACACTTCGACTAGAGACACTTGAGGTTTCCTTTGCTCTTGCAGGGAAGCCACCCTACAACAAGCATGAAAATACAGATCAAGTTTTTTCCACAGCACATCACCATATGTGCCCGCTACTGGGCTTGTTACTCCCGGGATGGCGTTCCTGCTCATCCCTGCTCGAAATGACCCCTGCATCTCAGAATATCTGGCCTGTAGTGGGGACAGGCAGTGCTGTAATTCCAGGCCAGACCTGTGCAGGATCCTTTTAAAAGTCAAGAGTTGAAGTTCAAAATGCTACATGAAGTCTAAGTCTGTGACTAAGAAAATTAGCTCTGTTTGTGCGGAAGCTACTTCTGTTTTAAATATTTACATTCATATTTCCTTTTCTGAAGAGAAAACAGGCCAGTGGCTTTGAAGGGAGCGTATTTCAATTTTATTACCACACAGATCTGTTTCCAGTGCTGGCTTTTTAGCATCCGTTACACTCATAGGCGTAGAGTATGGGGGGGCTCGAGGGCTTGAGCCACCCCCGAGAAAACGGAGCGCCTGCCTCCCCGGGTCCTTCCAAGGCCCGGCGGCCACTGCTGGAGAGGGAGAGGGAAGGGGTGGCGGGGGGGGGGAGAGAGAGGCACTGGCAGCAGTGGCTGGCTGTCCTCGGAAGGGCCCGGGGAAGCAGGACGGTTTCCCGGAGGGGGGGGGGGGAACATCGTCCCAGCTAAGGAGCCCCCGCCCCCCCCCCCCGATTTCCAAAACTCTACGCCCCTGGTTACACTGCTGGGCTCCTACAATACAATTTATACCTGTACTAAAGAATTATGGATCATGGCCTCTGTTCAGGCTTGCCAGCTTCAGGTTGGGAAATACCTGGGGATCTGGGGGATGGGTGGAGCCTGGGGAGGTCAGCGTTTGGGGAGCGGAGGGACCTTAGCAGGGTACAATGCTACAGAGTCCACCTCCAAAGCAGCCATTTTCTCTAGGAGAGCTGAATGTCTGGAGATCAGTTGTAAATGGGAAGTCTCTAGGTGCCACCTGGAGGCTGACAACCCTACATCCTGTCTTATTTTCCCCATATACCTATAAACTATCCTTCCTTCTTCCTTCCTTCCTTCCTTCCTTCCTTCCTTCCTTCCTTCCGCTCTCAGATCATTGAACTCTAGGCCTAGGTGAGCAGCTTCCAGCTGACCCAACCCTAAATTTCAACAATTTGGCATGGGCACAGTTGTCTTACAGGGCTAGGTTTGGGAGCTAAGTGAGCAGAAACGTCTTCATCTAGCCCTGAACACGAAGAGTACCATGTATAGGGGAGTACATTTCCCAGTTCATTATGCTGTAGTGGAAAATTGGGGGGAGGGGGTTCATCACTTTGCTCCCCTCCTTGCTCTGTTTTCGCCCTCGCCCCCTTCACAGATGAAAGAGTCCTTTCCCTTCCTTAGTCGCTTTTCCCGGTTCCTTTTTCACAGACCCTACAGCAAATATTGATAATACTTTAAAAGCTCTGCTGCACCTCAAAATAAGCTTAGAGCCACGACAAATCAGATATGGTGTCAGCCTGCTGAGGTAGAATGAGAACCTTAACTTTTTTAAAGGCTTCCAGCTGCTCCATAATGCTGTTGACTCCTGATCACAAGGGGTTGCGGTCCCAATAATCCCGTGAAAATGTGAGTTAACTCCACATGTTTTCAGGAAAGTACCCAGACTCCTTAGGAGCTAAGATAACCTTGCCCTTTCTTTTCCTCATTTGATCCATGCTGTATTTTCCTTGTGATTAATAATTTGGCAAAAACAGAGTTGAAAAAAGAGAGATAAGAATGGAAGAAATTTGTCTTTCTCTGCTCTGCAAGGGAACTAACTGATCTTGTTTGCATAAAAGCAATTCCATAATTAGTTGAGGGACAACCCCGCCTCCCACAGTCTAGTCTTGCTGGCCTTTCCATCCAGTGGCACATCACAAGAGAGCGTTGTGATTGATTTGACCTCCCAGGTTCCACAATGCGATTTAACAGTCACCGGACCTGGCCTGAACATTCATCCAGGCACTTGTGTTATCCGTGGCTCACATGATGCTGCGTGCTACACTAGGTGGGTGTGATTCTGGAATGAAAGCTATGAAAAGTTCCCAGGAAACAGTTGTAGGAAAAGTCAGCAAAATAAGCCTCTTTGCTGGGAACGGTCTCTGCCTTCAGCAGAGATGATTTGCCAGCATTTTTTTTTTTTTTGCTACTCCCACTGAGCTCATGGGGGGGGGGGGGGGGGGGGAATTTCCAAGAAAGCTTAGTGTAAAGATTACTTTGCGCCACCACCTGCAAATGACCTCCAGTTGGGTCTCCTTGGTTTCCTCGATGAGGCATTGTTTACACTGAGATGCGTCTGGTTTCAGAATCACATTTGGGATGCACATCCTTTTAATTTGAACATGATCATTGACATGTGTTTTTTCACTAGCTTTTCGCCAATTTTGATTTTTCGCTTGAAAACTGGCACGGTAGGAGTTTCTCCTGACAAAAGACAGCGCCAGCATTCACCGTTTCAAAAACCGTCGGGCACAATTGTTTTTCTTGGCACCTTCCTTTTTCCCCCTTGTGGCACCCAACCCAATCTTGTCAGATCTCGAAAGCTAAGTAGGGTTGGCAGATCCAGGCTGGGAAACAGATGGAGATTTAGAGGTGGAGCCTGGTGAGGACAGGGACCTCTCAGTGGGACACAATGCCATAGAGTCCACCCTCCAAAGCAGCCATTTTCTCCAGGAGAACTGATCTCTGTAGTCTGGAGATGAGCTGTAATTCCAGGGGATCCCCAGGTCCCACCTGGAGGCTGGCATCCCTAAGGGCAAGTGAGGGCACTTGAAACATACAAACAAATATGTATGGAAGCAGTGCCAAAAAACAGCACCATAAATGAGAGGATTTCTTACTTTGTTTTTTTTTAAATAATTTATTTTGACTCAGTGTTGCTTTTTACTAAAAGTTCTCAGCTGTAAGGATTCAGAATTTATTTGAAGAATCTTCTTTCTTCCCCCCCCCCCCCCCATAATGAAATTAACTGTCTTGGCCTAACTTTATGTAATGGAAGCTGTCACATGAAAAGGAGAAACACAGAGACTGTTGTCTGCTCTCTGTCTTGGTACAGATCCCTTCTGTTAAAAAAAATGAATGGTGTTTTGCATTTTGCAGAGGAGCAGCAGGGAATGATGGGAATGACCCCCCAGGTCTTGGTGCATTTTAAGGGACTCTGTCATCACAGTGGGAGCCAGGGAGAGTTTCTGTACTCTGCAGCATCTTCCACAGCCTCACCCAGAGACATAGTTTCAACCGGTAAACTTTCTCCCTCTCCCTTTGGAGTGGGAAATAATGCCTGTCCGCTATGATAAGTTTGCCATCTGTTTTTCAGGAAACGAGTGGAATCGCCCCATCCATGCAGACCACCTCTAGCTCCTTATAATAGGGGTCCCCAACCTTTTTTGAGCCTGCAGGCACCTGTGGGATTCTGGCACTGGGTGGTGGGCACAGTCACAAAATGGCAACCACAGGAGGCGGAGGTGGCTACAAAATGGCTGCTGCAGGAGGTGGAGCCCCACCATAGAGTTTTTGGCCAAATGTTAGAGCATCCCCTCCGATGATGTGCCAGCGTGATGACACCACTTCCAGGTGACATCATTGCGGTGCACGAGCTTTGTGCTTGTGCAAGAAGATCCCAGGAAGAAGCCTCCGCCCCCAGCTGGCGGAAGGTAGGGACTTGGCAACCCTATGTCCCCAGGCTGACCCAGAAAAAAAGAGTGATACGATCTACCATCCTATGAATACTTAGCCCATTTATGCCCATTGTTTTGAATTGTCCGAGGTCAGGTGCACCTAACTGGAAAAGGTTAAGATGTTTTCAGCCATCCCATTAATACCCCCCCCCCTTCCTCTAAGGTTAAGGTCCCCGGTATGGTACTCGTGGGTACCATGCTGCCTGCCAATACCTTCCTGAGTGCCTGCCATGTGTCTTTAGAAAGTGGGCGGGAGCAGGTGGGGCTTTTGCCCAGCAGGGCTTCTCATTGGCCACTGGGAATCTGATTGACTGCTGAGTTTATAAACAATTGCTTCAAGCAGCAGCTGTTACCACATCACAAGAATCATTACTGTGTGACTGAAGGTAAACTGTGTATGAGCAAGAAAATATTTTAAAACCACATTCCTTTTAAAAGGTAAATAGAGCTTCTTCCTGCAATGTTAAAAAGTTACTATTAGAGTTACGCGTAACCTCACTCTGAAAGTTTGTGGTTGGACCCCTATTCTAAGGAGCCAGAGGTAGTCTGCATGGATGGAGCGATCCCACTCGTTTCCTGAAAAAATAGATGGCAAACTTATCATAGCGGACAGACATTATTTCCCAATCCAAACGGAGATGCAGAAAGTTTACCAGCTGAAACTACGTCTCCGGGTGAGGCCATGGGAGATGCTGCGGGCCAGAGTACAGAAACCCTCTCTGGCTCCCACTGTGGTGACAGTCCTTTAAAACGTCCCTTAAAACCTCCTGGTGGCATCATTGCACCAGGCACATCGGACCCTAGGTAGCTTTTCAGGGTGAGGCTCCCCCCACCAGCAGCTGGCCAACAGGCAGATCAGGGGAGGGGGGTGGAAATCAGGGGAAACCCTGCCCCCGAGGGGGGATGGCTGGAATATGGCATTCCTTGACTTGCTTTGGTTGGTGTTATCCAGTATGGAGGCAACCCACTCAAAGATGTATCATAGCTCTACATTAAAAAGAAATACATTATTATATGGCATTGTGTGTAGAATAGCCAGGAGATCCTAGGATTGTCTGGCAGCCGCAAGTTTGAGCTCTTAGCGTTACGCTAGTGGTGAGCCAGACATGTTTTTAGGCTCTGAGAGAGCTCTGAAAGAACTCTGACTGGCCCAAGGTCACCCAGCTGGCTTCATGCGGAGGAGTGGGAAATCGAACCAGGTTCTCCAGATTAGAGTCCACCACTCTTAACCACTACTCCAAACTGGCTCTCTGTCATAGCTCTCTTGGCCAGGTAGGAAAACAGGCAGCAGCAGGCCAATTCTCACCAGATGGATGTCAGCTGGACAAAAAAGGGTCTGTTTTCATTCTCTATGTCCTACAGCAGAGCAGCCTGCATTGTGGAACACTGTCGCCTTTCACAGCAGGACTCTGAGCACAACACGACAGGATGCAAAGACTCCACTAATATCCTGTAGATTTTTGGACTGTCTTGTAGACACAAACTGTAATTGGCATTTCCTGTCCCATAAAGATACCCAAAGTGCTTTCTGACGCATGGGAAAATAGCCCCAAATAACAACATTTACATCATCGTGGACCATTTCAGTGAAATGTTCATGTTGGTAACCCTTACCCTACCTTCAAAATAGACCCATGTATGTCTGTGTAAAAGGAGGGAAAGCATACCTCTAAATAGTTTTAATAGTATATAAATACATTTTGTTGCAAAAGTGGACTTCTCGAGATCTGGTATTGGAACTGGTCAAATTTCCTTCTGCATTAATTAGTTATTTTCTATGCAAAGAAAAGTAAGAATGACACAAAATAAGGAAGACTGGTGACCGTTTGAGAACAGAACACCATTATAAAATAACACCCCCACTTTCCAGCATACACAATGTCCGTTTCCAGCATTTCGTCCATCTTCAGCCCTTCTTAACAGGGCAACACTGATACAGTTTTTTTTATAATAAGGAGGGGAGGAGGGGGTTAGACAAGAACCAGGGTGGCCAAGCAGGTATCTTAATGGCCAAGTGTGTGGTCAAAACATTCCAAAACAGGATTCCAGATTTCATTCTCCCAGAATATTTGTAAAGCCTGTCTTCTTTTTGTAAGCACTCTGTTTCTCAGAAGCTAAACGTACCGTTTCCACCCCCCCCCCCAGAGCTGGGTTTCTGGGGGGTCCTGGCTGGGCTTCCCAAGGGCTCAGGACCAGATGTTTGGCAGCAAGTTCAGCAGGCCAGCACCAAACTGTCCAAGAGCCCACCCAGTGCCCACACTCTTGGGGCTGTGGCTAATTGGTCAAGATTGCGAGCTCTTGGGATCCTGAGACCACGATGCAATTAATTTGCTTAGCTTCTTTTGATACACGTTTTCCCAGGGCCCTACAGGACTGGAAGAACCACATGAAGGAGAAGACACTTCCTTTCACCACATCTCCAGCAATCTGAAGGAGTGTGTGTGTGGGAGGGGGATTCCCTGATCACGGGACGCCTGCTGCTTACTTCTCACAGCTTATTCCCCCTTAACTACACAAAGTATAATGTTTGCTCACAGGACTCCATAGCTTAGAGGGAGCATTGGAACTTCAGACTATGTGCAAAATCTCTGTATCAATAGCTGGATTGGTCAGCCACAGGAGATTGCTGGTCACAGAAGGGCAAGAGAAGACTCCAGGACCTCAAGGGAGAAAGCAATCGCAGTGTCCATCTTGCAGAATGCATTTATTTCCCAGAGTAGAATCCTGAGAATTTCTTGGTTTCCCAGACCTTATTTCTGGGGATTTCGGTTTCCCAGAGGGTCCCAGCAGGTCTGCATTCCTTTCTGCCTCAAGAGAGACATACTGCAGAGTGAGGGTTTTTCACAGTCATACAAGGAAACGGAGCCTGGTGGTCTTCCAAGCTTTTTAAGGAACATCCTCAGCTGTCTGAACCTTTCTGAAGCTATCAGAAGTTGCATCTAAGCTGATCGTGACTGAAGAATGCTAGAGATCTTACTGACTTCATACATCCTTTTTCAGCAGTTGTTATAATCTTGTGGCTGAAGGAGGGGTCATCACCTTCTCCTGCCCAAACACAAGAAAGCAAAGCCAACCTGGTGCTGTAACGATTTAAGGGACAATTCTCAGTTGCTGCTGCATTGTGTTGGTCTTCAAGAGGGGCCACGGCTCACTAGCAGAGCATCTGCTTGACATGTAGAAGACCCCAAGTTCAATTTGATCCCTAACATCTCCAGCTAAATAGATCAAGCAGGAGGTGATGGGAGAGACCTCAGCCTGAGACCCTGGAGAGCTGCTGCCAGTCTGAGTAGACAACACTGACCTTGAAGGTCCAAGGGTCCAATTCAGTATTAGGCAGCTTCATGTGTTCAAGGGGGGGATTTGTATGATACTTAGACCCAAATGGCTTGGACACTTCTTCCAGTAGAAGCACATTTACAGGAGCTGCAGCTCCAGTTACTTTATGCAGAAATGTCTCAGGCTGGCCCTGCTTGCAGGATTAGTCAGTGTTAGGTCGTTGACTGTAACAGAAATGGTGCTTTTTTTCCAAAGTGGACAGAAAAGCAGGCAGAAATCTTCCAACTTGTTTCATGTTAGCCAGACCCTTGATTGCTGGGAGGGCCCAGAGTTGGCACCGGGCTTTCTTGTGGGGAGAGAAAGCCATGTCTGACTTGAGTCTGAAGGTCCGTCTCTTCCCATGACAATTATGCACCCCCAGGGACACACACTTCCTGTCCAGCGCTGAAGCAATGAAACAAAGGGTCACAGCCTTATTCAACTTCAGCTCGCCAGAGAAAAATGCCTGTAATTCCAGCCTGAGATCGAAACTGCAGCAGAAGGCTTTTAGTTTGCGTAACACTCAGAAGCAGCACACTGGCACTAAACGGGGCGTTCTTCGTCTTAAGGCTGGAAATATATTTTATCGGCAGCTTGCATGGGGAACAGCCTCCTTCCAGGGATGGCATTAAAACCAAGGCCAGGTTTTCCTTGCTTGAAAATTGCAGTCTGTCTGTCTGTCTGTCTGTCTGTCTGTCTGTCTCTCTCTCTGAGGGCTCTCTCCTTACACCCCCTGCATAGAAAGATCGTATCTCAGCTTAGGTCAGCGTCCCAGTGGTGCTCACAAACAGGAAGCAGCTGTTTCTCATTGTTCACTCCAGGCCACCATCACTTGGATGAAGTTGACACTTGGACCAGATATACTGTTGATTTTTTTTCCTCCAGCGCACAAACAGGGGTGTGGACATAGTCACCCACTAGCCCTGTTCCCAAGTTTCAGTGAACACGCATAACCATCTGTGTACAGCGCACACTTGATTTTTTAAAAAAATACATGTGTTGAGTAGTTCTCATATTTAACGCATGTACAGCTGACTGCATGGTGGAAAGCATGCATTTATCCAGGTGGGGGTCCCCAGTTTCATTTATGAAGTGACCACGTGTTTGGTCTTTTTTGCATACTGGTATACATGCGTACACAGAGGCTGTGCTTGCATTTACAGTAATCCCAACAGCGAAATTACAGAAACTTGGATCAGGGTGACTAGATCTGCTGAGTAAAAAAGGAGAGTTGGCACAGCAGATGAAGCTGATAAGAGGATACTCTTGGGCACTGTGCCAGCTTGCTGTTGGAAGTGAAGACTGGATGTTGTCCCGTGCCTCAGCCTCCAGACGACATGGCAAGAGAGTTAGATAGATCACTTCAAGGTGCTGGTTTTGACCTTCAAAGCCTTATACGGCCTGAAACCAACATATCTAAGGGACCGCCTCTTCCCATATACGCCTCGAAGAGCACTACACGTGAAAGATCAACACCTCCTGGTGGTCCCTGGCCCGAAGGACGCCCGTCTTGCCTCAGCCAGGGCCACGGCTTTCCCGCCTGGTGGAACATGCCCCCTATCCAGACCAGGGTCCTGTGGGATCTTACTCAGTTCCACAGGGCCCGCAAGACGGAGCTGTTCTGCCAGGCCTTTGGCTGAGGCAGTGGGTGCCCATATATGGCCTCCCTGAGGTTGCTGTCACCCGTCCGTCACGTGTCTACGGACCACCGACAACTGGCCTTTAACTCATTGTACCATCGGGTCAGAACTTTATAGCCAACTGACGCTGTTTCAAGCTGTACCCATTGTTTTAATTGTTAGAATGTTTTATTGTGTTTTAATGTTTTTAATTGAAATTGTATTTATTCTAATGATGTTACCTGCCCTGAGCCCACCCATCAGGATGGGCAGGATATAAATGCAAATAGTAAATAAATAAATAGGCTAGAAAGGCAGACCAAGCTTCTTCCTGTGTTTACTCTTCTGTCACCATCCCCTTTGAAATGTAGATTGCTACTCTCAGGGAAATCCTCTCCCAGAGCACTCTTCTCCTTGCACATACCAAGAGGGAGGACATGTTGACTCCATCTTGGCACTATCACACTGATGGGCCTCTCACCATCTGCATCCATCCGTAGCCAGTTAGACAAGGGTACTATCCTATCTCTAAGCTTTCCTATCTAGAATGTACTTCCTAAATAAATAGACTTTTATTAGTCTGAAAGGTGGCTCTGTGTAACTTTGTGACTAAGCTTGGATACCTAGTACAAAGATGCCCCTGCATGTGTAGCTTTAATGCGCTCTGCTAACCTAGCTCTGGGAACTGGACTAACTATACCAAGTCTCTCAAAACCTGCTGCTGACATTTCTTGCCTGATCATCCCTTTCTTGTTTCTAGGACCCTCCATTGTGACGCCCCCTAAAGATATCTGGAACGTCACAGGGGCACAGATTTACCTGAGCTGCGAGGTCATTGGAGTTCCAACTCCTGTACTTACCTGGAACAAGGTTAGTTGCCTTTGGGACAGATTTTGAAAATGGTCTACCTAGAGATGTGGGGGGAGATCCCCATCTTGCTGCACCTGCAGGTGTTTTGAAATGTCGAGAAAGGGTACAAGTGTTGTCACAAAATGGCTGCCATGGGGGTGGGACCAATCACACGACAGGTGCCAGGCCAAATGTCTGAATGGTTGCTTCCTGCAGATGGAAAGGCGGTGCCTCCAGAGCCCTTCTGTGGTACTGAGGAGCCTGTTTGGTTTCTGATTCTTAAAAAAAGAGGGGGCTTTCTCCCTTCAGAAGAGAGATTTTTAAGGCTAGAGGCGTTACTAAGCCAGGGGATCATATGTCTAGCTGGTTATCTGTTTGTCTTTCAGTCTGTCCATCTAGTGAATTTTTATCCCACCTTTCCTCCAAGGTGCTGAGGGCAGTATTTGTGGTTCTCCTGTTCCCCATTGTATCTTCTCAACACCTCTGTGAGACATGTGAGCCTGAGAGAGACTAGCCCAGCATCACTTTGTGAGCTTCATGGCAGAATGGGGATTTGAACCTGAGTCTCCCAGATCCTGATCCAGTGCTAGTCACCATACCGCACCTGCAAATGGCTGTCACGCACCAGCCTGGGAAGAACTCAGTGCTCTTCTAGTCAGCCAGCTGACAGGAAGTGACCCAATGCTCCCTGTTTGGGTTTTTTCCTCCTGTTGGATTCAAGATCCTTTGAATATTATCTCAAGCTGGTGCCAAGAAACACATTGGCAGGAGCCATGGTGTGGGCCCACTGACCTTAAGGTGCTCTTCCCCAAGATTAGGGATACCATTCCCAAAGTGGGGGTGGGGGATCCCCTGTTTTTGTGGACTCCTGTCTGCTGCCGGCCAGCTGGCCATCGGGAGGAAATCCTTCCCCCCAAACAGTGATGACATGCTGACGTCACCTGGAAGTGATGTTGGGGAGGGGGCAGAGACGCTCTGCTTTGGGGGCAAAACTCTATGGTTTGAGGCCGATTTTATTATAGAATTTTGCCCAAAAAGCAGAGTGTTGTCCCCAATATGGCTGACGCGCCGACATCACTTCCAGGTGATGTCAGCATGTCACACAACATCCCCACCCACTCCTGGAATGAGTCCTAAATTCCCCCGCCGGTGTGACGAAGGATCCTAGCAACACTGCTCAAGCTCCATTGAACTGAATGGGCACTGTACCAGAGCACTACCCAGTTCTCCTGCACAAGGATCCATTCATTTCAACTGGACTTTATCATTCCAAAAAAACTTAGTGATAAATTGCACCCTTGTGGCAGCACAGTTTTGAGGTAGGTAAGCATCATAGGCTGAGGAGTGGGAGAAATCAGGCAGTTGTATCATGTCATAAAAGCATTCTAGTTGCATGAAGTTATTAAACAAGATTGGGGGGTGATCAAGTATAAGGTAAATGCTCCCTCTGGGCTTTAAAGAAGAACTATGATGTCTAGAAGGAGAAGCTCTTAAAACCAGTCATCAGCAAAATGAGAAGTAATGGGATAGGGTAGTGTTGTGTATGAGCACAAGAGAAGAAATCCCCCTTTGCTTTCTGGCTCCTTTTTTCAGTCAGTTTTTCCCCCCCCCAGCTTCTGACTGCCCTGCCCTCAAGCTTTAGAAAACAAACTCCACGGCACTTTACCATATTAGGCCTCAGCTGGGAGAGGAATGTGTGAGCTCAAGTGCATTTGAGAGGCTCTGAAAACATTTTAAATACTCAAGGCAGAATACTCCACTGTTCTCTTGGGTGTGTGATAGTGGTGGGGGGGGGGGAGGAAAAGATGGGGGGTTATGTCGCTTTGGTTTCTAGCGGAGAGGCTGAGAACCTAACTTGCATCTTGGGAAATCCCTGACTTTCTGTTCAGCCGTCCTTGTTTCTGCCATGAACTCATCAGAAGATGCTTCTCTCCCATCCTTGGCCTCTCAGCCGTAGTGTGAGGATAATGTTTCCAAGGGTTTCATGGCTGCAGGAAGCAGTGTTCCCTCTAAGCTGAGTTAGTGTGAGCTAGCTCACAGTTTTTTAGCCTCCGGCTCACAGATTTTTGTCTTAGCTCAGGAAGGATGTCTCCAGAGCAAACTAATTTATGCAGTAGCCAAATCACTCACTCACAACTTTAATGCCAGTAGCTCACAAAGTAGAATTATTTCTCACAAGACTCCACAGCTTAGAGGGAACATTGGCAGGAAGCAGTTCTGTTAAATGCAACCAGTGCCTTTTAGTGTCGGCCTTTTTTCCCAAGGAAACCTAATATTAACATTTTTTTACGTGCTCCAGTGGGAGCCACTGACACACTGATTCCATTTGGACATCACAGACTAACTGGAGTTGACCTGTGAGAGTTGCAGACTTTCTTAACTGTCAGGTTTGTATGCCCCCGTCCTTATCTCCCAGACTGGTGCCTAGAGCCTGAAGATGGAATCCAATTTGGATGACACTCCAAGCTTGGCAACAAACCAGGTTTGTGCTTCTCACAAACCAACGGTGGTTTGTCTGGCCTAAGCTGTTGTCCCTGGCTGTGACAGACTGCACTTTTAAGAAGTTTAGAAGTGCTGTGCAAACAACTAAAGGACTGTTGAGGGTTAATTCTTCACAGAAACAGAGAGCCTTGAGTGACAGGCTGCTCCAAGCAATCTTGGCTGCTCAGCTGAGCAGGGAAAGACTTGAGAGCTAAATGCTGAGAGTCAGTCAGATTTCTGCCTTGATTGAGTTGCGTGATTTCAGCCTAAGCTGAGAGCAGTTTAACATAGATGGAGAACTGGGGGAAAGTTGGCAAGGAAGTTTGGGAAGTAGGTGAAGACTCCCATTTGGGCCAAAGAAAGGGGATAGATCTTCTAGTGAGGGGAGAATTTCCCTACCCAGTCAAACAGGGATTTAGCTCTAAAGAGTGAGGAGATCCCTGGTCTGATGTGGTTAGAAATTGCCTGTAGAAATCTTAGGAGTCAGTTTAAAATTCAAGACAAGTACTGGTGCTTCAAGAGAAGGGGTTTGGGCACTGAAAAGAGCACAACAGCCTTCTTCAAACTAAAAGAGTCAGTGAATACAGAAAGAAAGTGGACTGGAGAGTTTGGAAAACACTGGAACAAAAGTCTCTCAGCATAAAAATGTTAAGTAACTGAACAGCTGAAGCAACTCTCATTAGCCTGAAAAATAAGAACTAATAAGTCTGTGCATGTACTGGTTTGACCTCAGAAATTTCAATCCCTGATTTCCCCTGACTTTTCCCCTCTATGTTAAATAAGATATCTTGTTATTTTTGAATTTCGAAACTCCTCGAGTTCCAAACGAGTATTTTAAGTTAAAGGGGACTCCTGATCTTTCCCTCAGTTTCCTAGGATGAGCCAACAGCCAAATATCGTACTGCAACAGGGCGGAACAGCCAGAGTTCTTCAGCAAAGAAGAAAACATGTTACTAGAGTGGCTCAGTCAGTAAAGGGAAAGAGAAATGGAGGGCGAGTCTTGCCTCTGAGGGAGGGAAGTGGATGCCAGTATTACTGGCAAATAGCTTCATTCTGTTGAGTCTTATCTTCAGGGACAATGAAACTATTAGAAGGGACAATGGCCCATAATTGACCTCCAGCCTCGCATACCTCTTTCCCTTCACTGCTGAGGAAAGGCACTGAGTGAAGTAGAACTCATCATGTAACAGACATGGAATCTTTCTACATGACCCCCATTGTCTGTTTCTACACTTGAAAAGGCACAAGGTGGGGGGAAACAGTAGCTCCTGGGGATGCTGCATTCATGCCTGTTCCAGATTGGGGCCTTGCAGCAATTTCTAAAGAACGACAGATGCATCTAAAATGATGTCAGTGGCCACAGATGGACCCATGGCTGCCCTCACTCAAACTTTTGCCCTAAGGAGCTCTCCTAGTCTCCCCCAGGACAGGACAATTGTTTGAATAGCCCCTGCGTGAAGCAAAACTTGATCTATCCGTTCTAGGGGTTGCCAGGTCCCCCCTGGTCACCATTGGGGGATGAGGGGGTAGGGTTGCCAAATTCAGGTTGGGAAACTCATGGAGAGTTAGGGATGGAGCCTGGGAAAGACAGGGACCTCAGTGGGACACAATGCCATAGAGACCACCCTCCAAAGCATCCGTTTTCTCCAGGGGGAACTGGGTTCCATAGTCTGGAGATGTTGCTATAATTCTGGGGATCCCCAGGTCCCACCTGGAGACTGGCATCCTTAATCTTTGTAGGAGAAGGCCATGGTCCAGGGTTCCCCGACATTGTGCCTGTGGGTGCCATGGCATCCGCCAGTACTTCCCTGCTGCCCATTGTGCTTTTCAGAAAGTGGGCTGGGCCTTTGTAAGGCAGGGCTTGTTATTGGTTGCTCTCGTTCAAATGAAAGAGTTTCCCACATGTGCGAGAGCAGTGGTTGCCACTGGAGGGAGAAGACTAGTAAGCATCCAGTCTTGTGGTTCCATTCCCCCATCAGGCTTCCCTTCATTTTATCCTCATTCTGTTTCTCCCTCCCTTCCCACAGGTTTCCCTTCATTTGTTTTTATTCCCCTTCTGCAATTCTCTTGCAGAACAAGGAAAGAGGTAGTGTGCGGCTCTGCCTTCTAAGGCAGCCATGGTGGGTTTGGCTTCGCCTCCTGTGGCAGCCATTTTGGGGTGGTGCTCGCCAGCCCCCTTGTAAAATCCCAAAGGGCCCTGCAGCCTTAAAAGGGTTTGGGGACCCCTGCCATAGTAAATCAGCGGCCAGGATCCAAAGCCCTTAGATTGTGAAATTATCAAGTTGTCTTAAAACAAGTCAGACCAGTTGATTCATCTCGCTTAGGAGTGTCTAGTTAGAGTGACTGTCCAGGATCTCAAGCAAGGAAAGGTCTGCTCTCTGAGATTACTTAACAGGAAAAGACAGAGGGCTCTTCCACATTCTCATGGATTATTGCTTTTTGGGGTTTGTTTTATATTTTCGTTGCGTGTTTTGCTCCCTCTAGTGATCGATTTAATATTACATCACTATGTCTGGCATAAAAACCTGCAGTTTAAATCTGCACAGAGGTATGCCGGACATACAGCGGTGTAATATCAAATCGACCACTAGAGGGAGACAAATACATGCAGAAAAGGGGGAGGGAACCCTGAAGCAATAGGGACAAACAAGCAATAAAAATAAGAATGTGGAAGAGCACAAAGCCTTGGGCACGCCAAGCAATTGCCCTTTCACTGAGCCATGGCCACCTCTAGGATCATGTCAGCAAAGTGTGCAAAACTGTTCTTTTTTCTGTCCTTGATTCCCTCCCCTTCTGCCCATGCTTCAAAAGCAGTTTCCTATCATGCAATAGAGCTTCCCTTTGAAAACAAGAAGTCCTTGTGGGCTCAGGAATGTCATTTCTCAGTTCCTTGGAGAATCAGTAAATATAAACAAGACTGGAATTACGCTGAACGTTTGGAGGACAACCCCTTAGACTGCAAAATGTTTGTTAGCTTGTTACTGTAATGGGGCACTTACTAATTGGAGGGTCCCTTCCTTGAATCCAGATAGCGAAGGGCCAAAGGACAGAGCTGCTGCCAGGTGATCGGGAGAATTTAGCCATCCAGACGCGTGGGGGTCCGGAGAAGCACGAAGTGACAGGCTGGGTATTGGTGAGTACCGGCTCTCTTTCTAACTAAGGCAGTTTTGTGTACTTTTGATTAACTGGCAGCTGCTTTCAGGGAACGAGTTGATGTTGCAGATTTGGGGACTAATTCATGGCACACGAATATGTTAATAAATAAAAATAAAAAAATAATAAATATTCAGACTGGGGAGGCAAGTACCTGCTTTTCTTGGCCCAGTGGATGTCCACCTGTGAGCAGGTGTAGCCAGGGCTATTTTTGGGCAGGAACACACAGGTACGGAGTTCCGGCTGGTTTCTGAGTTGGCCACGCCTACAGCCTCCCCACCCCCTCAGGTTCCCCAGGCGCCTCGCAAGCCACGAGGCACCTGGGGAAGCCAAGTCGATCGAGGAAGGGAAGGCAGTTTAAACTGCCTCCCCCTCCTCGGGTTCCCCAGGTACCTCACAAACCATGGGGCGCCTGGGGAAGCCAAGCCGATCCAGGGAGGGAAGGCAGTTTAGGTCAGTGTCCTGCCTATCAGTCTCTCTGACTCTGTTGCAGTCTTCTTGTGAATGCTAAGACTAAGAGACAGCATAGAGTCCTTATCTTCCAACAAATAGAATAGACAAGGGGAGACCTGCAAGAAACTTGTGGGGAGGGGGCATTTCCCCCATCTTGCTGGGCCTGCCGCTCCCCCCCCCCCCCGGGCTCCCAGCAGTCGGATACTCGCAGGGGGGCAGGTGAGCCTCTCTCTCCTCCCTCCCCCCTCCCTTCCCAAAAATCGGTGGCGGCCGCATGCCGAGCCTTTCTCCCTCCCCCCTCCCCTCCAAAAAATCAGCGGTGGTGGCCATGCACCAAGCCTCCTCTCCTTCCTCCCTCCCCCCTCCCTCCCCAAAAACAGCAGCGGCAGCAAGGCCCACCGCCCACCAAGCCCTCCCCCCAGCCAAACCATTCTCTGCACCTGCACAGAGAACGCTTTTACTTTTGAGGGGATTTAAATATCCCCCCAAAAGTTTTTTTTTAACATTTAGGATTTTTCTGCACACGGGGGGAGTGCCCCCCATGTGTAGAAAAAAAACCCTCCCCCCAAGTGCCCCCCTATGTGGATTTAGGTATCCGCACGGGGGTGGGCACTTCGCTATTAGTATATAGATCTGCAGAATCCAGTCCCTTGATAACATAAGCTTTATGCAAAAAACAGTTCTTACTAATATGGCAGCTTGTGTGCTACCAGCAAAGTTTGAAGTTTTCCTCCTTTTTTTCCCTGTCAAGTCACAGCAGGCTTATGGAGACCCTCTAGGGTTTTCAAGGCAAGAGACTTTCAGAGGTGGTTTGCCACTGTCTGCCTCTGTATCATGACCCTGGTATTCCGTGGAGGTTGCCCATCCAAATACTGACCAGGGCCAACCATGCTTAGTTCCCGAGATCTGACAAGATTGAGCTAGCCTGGGCTATCCAAGTCAGGGTTTCCTCCATCAAGTATTATGAAGTGTGTGTTTGGGTGGGGGTAGAGAGAGAACAAAAAAGCCTTAGTCACCAGTTCATCTCAGATCATATCTTACACAGTTTTCCTGTCTTGGTTTTGCTTTTGTGTCCATTTGGCTCTTCCTGTCTTTCATTTTCAGCAGGTCTGACCTTATTCTAAAACTAAAATAACAATACTTGCTGTTCCACTAGAACAAAGTTTGAGTCCAGTGTCACCTTTAAGACCAACAAAATTTTATTCAAAGTATAAGCTTTCTTGTGCACCCACTCTTCTTCAGATACATTGAAGTGGAAGTTACTAATCCATACATATAGGTAGCGGATGAGCAGAAAATTAGCATACAGTATAATAAAGGTGCTTAACAGATGCAAGGACCATACTGGAATAACAAGCTAGTTTATATGGCCACCACTTGTTTGGGTTTAATTCCAGGGGAAGATAGAACAAAGCTTGAGTCCAGTAGCACCGTTAAGACCAACAAAGTTTTATTTGAGGTATAAGCTTTCCTGTGCACGCGCACTTCTTCAGATACGAAGGCACAGTGGAAGGAAAATGAATGTATCAAAATCAGAGATTGATGGGCAGATGTACCCTTCTTAATTGTGGAATGTTGAGAGTAGTTAACTGAGACCCTGTTGTTACGCTTCATCCATCTCCTCTCAAGCGTGAAACTGATCAATGGTTAGTTTTTATGTTTTCCTGTAGTCTCCTATGATACGTAAGCTTTATTTACCCATGTTAAAAGCCACTGCTTCCCCTGCCATCTTCAGTACAAGGAGGTTTTCTTCCCCCATCTTTTGCTTCCAGGGTATGCGTAGCACAAATAGAATCTTCTGCAGATTGTACACCCACACATGGACATCTGGCAGGGCAAGTTCAGCCAACAGTCTGGGAATAAAGCACAATCTTCCCACCCCACCCCAAATCAGTCTCTCCATGTTGTGAAATTTGTACAAAGTGACTCCTTCCAAAAAAAAAAAAAATCAGTCCCTTATGAAATAAAACACCTTTTTTTTTATAGTAACTCAGGTCTAGCTTGCAAGCGATGTTCCCTCAAAGCTGTGGAGTCTTATGAGCAAAAATTCTACTTTGTGAGCTATTGGCATTACAGTTGTGAGCGAGCAATTTGGCTACTGCATAAATTAGTTTGCTCTGGAGCCATCCTTCCTGAGCTAAGACAAAAATGTGTGAGCCAGAGGCTAAGAAACTCTGAGCTAGCTCACACTAACTCAGCTTAGAGGGAACACTGCTTGCAAGATGTGTGTGTTTTTACCATGGTTAAGGATTCGTATATACAACAATCAAGCGCTGCTGCCGTTTTCCTATCCTGGTCTGTAGGCTTGCTTTTGTATCATATGTATATGTACATATGAAACTCCCTTATACTGAATCAGACCATAAGTCCCAGACTGGCAGCAGCTCTCCAGGGTCTCAGGCTGAGGTCTTTCACATCACCTACAGCCTGAATCCTTTCAGGTTGGAGATAGCAGGGGTTGAACCTGGAGCCTTCCTTATGCCAAGCAGGTGCTGCAGCACTGAGCCACGGTTCCATCCATCTCTCCATGAGCTTCTGGCACCAGCAGTCTCTCGTTTATGGAAGCTAGCTAGCCAAGTCCAAAGCTGAAGGAGCCTTCCTGTGATGGAAAGAAAGTTTCAGGCTTGGCTGCTGGGAGTGGTAGGATGCAAGCCAAGGTTTCTGGCCTAAGCCTGCCAATTCGTTCACAGCCAGTATTGCTTCAGTCTGAATTTATCTTCATTTCAGAGCACAATCCTCAAACGTATAATTCCTGTTGTTATCAACAAAGTATTCAAGTAGCGATAAGCGCCAGACAAAATACAGGAGGTTTTGTTGGCGGTATGTTTCATAACAGTGGTTTTCAACCTGTGTTCCATGGAGCCCCAGAGACCCTGCCTTAGCCGCTGGTGTAGTGGTCAGGAGCATGGATTCTAATCTGGGAGAACTGGGTTTGATTCCCCACTTCTCCACATGCAGCTGCTGGTGTGACCTGGGGTCACTCACAAGTTCTCTCCAAGCTGTTCTCTCAAGGCCAGTTCTCAAAAGAGTTCTCTCAGCCCCACCTACCTCACAAGGTGTCTGTTGTGGGAAGGGGAAGGAGAAGGATACTGTAAGCCACTCTGAGATTCCTTTGGGTAGTGAAGGGCGGGGTATAAATCTAATCTCCTCCTCCTCCTCTTCCTCTTCCTTCTTCTTCTTCTTCTTCTTCTTCTTCACAAGATTGTTAATTGAGGCGGAACTTTCTTGAAGGATTGGTTGCCCACCACTACTGAACTTCCTTGCGCACTGTGCAGCCACAGAAGAGCACTGGGCATTTCCTAGGGTGCACTCTCTGTTCATGCGTGGTGAAGGAGAGGCCAAAAAGCCTTACCCGGTGCTACTCAGAGATGGAATTTGGGACAGAATTCTCCACAACAGTAACTATGGCAATCAAGGCAATGCTCAAATTAGAACAAGCCGGGGCATAGAAGAGTTTTGGTATATGGTTTTAAATATGTGTGTGTGACCCCCCTTTCTCGGTCGCTCAGAAATCCTGCCACCCACCACAACCTCTTCCACACAGGTTCATGTTACAGGTGGATCAGCCAGTCACAACTCACCACATGTCATGCCTTTAAAAAAACATAGAGAGCCCTAACCCTTTCAGACACCAGGTCTTTCCTCTTATTCACAGAAATGCCCAACAGGTAAGGCAGCCCAGTCCCCTTTAAAAATCACCCCCCCCCCCCATTCAGATACTGTTGGAGATGGGACTCAGACACTACTTCAGTCACCCGCTACCACCATTCATCTCCTAGTAATATACATATATAGACCAAGATCTCCATATGTGTGTGTATTTGTGTGTTCTTCTTTCCTTGAGACCGCACACAACCAGTCCACAGGGTTAAAGAAACAAAGGAGTTAACCTTTATTTATGGTTTAAATACAACACTGGAGAGAATCAGATACACAATTACAAAGTTGATCTGTTCTTGAACTTTTGAACCACAGTTCTTGTCAGGCATTTGGGTTTCTTTTTTATAAGCCAACTTTTTCCCAGTCAGCTGCTGTTCTGCTAGATTGCTGGCTCAAGCTTACTGCTTCTTTCCTCAGCCAGTTCAGACTCCAATTGAACTAATGGCTTTTCAACTGTCAGCCTCTCTCCAGCATTCTGTCAACTCCCATTGGCCAATCTTAGGCAGAGGTGGAACTTAATTTTTCCATCACAATAAGCCACTACTTCTATTCACTGTTGGTATATAGAGATCTTGCTCATGGGTCCCAGGTATGGAACAATCAGAACTGAGAAGCCTTTTTTTACAAGGAGAGAGCTATGCCACACCAACCTCTTTGTGAGGTCCACACTGGCAGAGCATCTAAGGCCTCCACTGTGAAACTTATGTAGTGATGCAAGTAATGTGATTTTTACAAGGGAGCCAACAGTAGCTTCATAGGTGGTTTTTGTGGGTGGGATAACAGCAGGGATGGAGAGGCTAGAGCCACTTCTCCCTGCAGTTCGGTGTAGTGGTTAAGAGTGCAGACTCTAATCTGGGAAAACCAGGTTTGATTCCCCACTCCTCCACATGCAGCTGCTGACCTTGGGTCAGTCATGAGTTCTCTCAGAGCTGTTCTCTCAAGAGCAGTTCTCTGAGCTCTCTCAGCCCCACCTACCTCACAGGGTGTCTGTTGTGAGGAGGGGGAGGGAAAGGAAATTGTAAGCCACTCTGAGATTCCAAGTGAAAGGTGAGGTATAAATCCAATCTCTCCTTCTTCGTGCTCTGTTTACACAGAAAAGACGTAGCATGTCTCTGCAAGGCACAGAATTCCCATTGCACTTGTGATAGGGTCTTTGTAATGCATATATGGAGCTTGAGTGCTGTAGCAACAAAGACCGAAGACAGATGGTCAAGGATACCAAACTTGGCTCGGTGGTTCAGAATTAGTTCCCCATTTATTCTGTCCCCGCCCCCTCCAGACTGCATAAAATCAACTTTTGCAAGTTGGCAGAGATGTTGACGTGGTAACAGAGTACCGCATTGTTGGTCTGTGGCCAGCCGTGCAGTTCCAAAGACTTATAGGCACTTCAGAGGGGAGTGGCAGATTCTACCATCCGCTCCCTGAAATTTTGTTCTGGTGGTCAGTGGACCCTCAGGAACAGCATTATGGAGATCTGCAGTGGGAGGGGGAAGTTGGCAGAAATCGCTGTTCCCCTCTTAAGAAAACGTAAGTGCCTGTAAGTACTTGGAATGAGGCTGGACACAGGCCAGTTTTGCACAGTCTGCGTGCAGCTGAGCTGTCCAGGTTCGACGCACTGGTTTCATAGAAGAGACTCCCTGCGTACATAAATGCAACAAATTGCAACCAACTTATGGCGACCACAGCAAGGGACTTTCAAGGCAAGTGAGAAGCAGAGGCAGTTGGCCATTGCCTTCCCCTGCAGAGCCTTCCTTGATGGTCTTGCAAATGGAGGTGCAAATTATGGGGCCTTAAAAGACCAACAAGATTTCCAGGGTACAGGCTTTTGTGAGTCAGAACTCCCTTTGTATCTGGTGAAGGGAGCTTTGATTCTCCAAAGCTTATTCCCTGAAAATCTTAGAAAAGAACAAGAATCCAGCAGCACCTTAAAAGCTAACCAAAAATTTTTTGGTAGGGTATGAGCTTCTGTGAGTCATTGCTCACTTCTTCAGATACGGCCAGAATGTGAGGGTATCTGTCCTATATATGGGAAAGTGGAGTGATTTCAGATGCCAAATGACATTAGCAGTCAAAAGACAATAGCAGGTGTGATTGGATTAGGTATGATATGCAGAGAGGTAGTAGGCGTGGAGAAATCAGCAATGGTAATGAGACTGGAAACCTAGGTCTTGATTCAGTCCTAGAGGATGCGTTGCCTTGAGGTTCATTATCAGTTGCAATTCAGCAGTCTCTCTTTCTAATCTCCCTTTGAAATTCCTTTGTAAAATAACTGCTACTTGGAAATCCTGGAAATCTTGTTGGTCTGCTGTAGCTGGACATGAATCTTGCTATTCCACTGCACACCAATTCGGCTACCCACCTTGCTTGGATCCAGAGATCTGCCCACAATATTCTATACCATGCACCAAGATGTTCCTGTTCTTCTTCCTGCAGTGACTCCTCATGATCCCTGGCAAGGCATTCCAGATAGTTAGCTGACAGCCTGGGATCAGCAACCCTTGTGCGTGGGAGTAGAAGCACCTTCTGGTGCATGGCAGGATAGTTTGGATCCAAGCCACTTAAAACATCTAAGGCCAGGTGTCTTTTGTCAAGTCTCCAGACGCAAGGTTTGGAATGAGCAGAAACAGCTAAACTTACGTCTTTAATTAAAGAAAATATATTATCTATATACTAATAGCCAATCTGCCCCCTTTGTGTGGATATCTAAATCCACACACAGAGGGCAAAGAAATTTTCCTGCACACGTGGGGGACTCCCCAGGTGTGCAGAAAAATCTGAAAAATTAAAAAAAATTATACCGGGGATACTTAAATCCCCCCAAAGTAAAAAAGCGTTCCCTGTGCCTCGCCGCTGTTGCGGGAGTGGGGGGAGAGAAGGCTTGGCAGGCCGGTGGCTGGGAGATATGTGGGCCTCGCTGTTACTGCTGGGGGGGTGGGGGAGAAGATTTGTCGGGGCCAGGCAGGGGCAGGGGAGAAGGCTCACCTGTGGCAGCTTCCTTCTCTACGTGGAGCTCCTCCCCCGCCCCCACGAGTATCGCAGGTCCCTGCATCTTGTATACTTTTATTGCTAGCCGGAAGCCCCTTATTAACTTTCTGCACGCAAAGGAAAAAAATGAGTTGATCTGTGTATTTGATGAGTAAGAGTATATAAATAAGTTCGTACAATATAGAGGATAGATTTTGGGTGAAAGGTTATGATTACGAGGAATAAGTCAGATTGCTGTAATAAGTGATTGTATTTTGCTTTGTTTCCAAGATATTTTTCAAATTGGTTAAACTGTAAAGATGTTTCTCTGCTTTATTTTTTTTCCTTTTTTCCTTTTTCTACTGTTTATATTCCTTCATATATATATATATATATATATATATATATATATATATATATATATGAATTTTTTTAAATAAAAATATTTTTAAAGTCTCCAGACACAAGGCCAGAGGTTCACTAGTTGTGCATCAGCAAGAAAGGAAACCAAAAAAAGGGCCAGTGTTATATTTTCACACATATTATGGCATCAGTGTGTGAGCATTAAGCGAGGCGGGCATGAACGGCAGAAGCCAGGAGGGGCATCGGTCAGGAAGCGCTTCCTCCTGACATCACTTACTAAAAGTCATCCAAATATGGGTTCTTGTGCGCCCCAATAAAACACACAGGTGAGGTTTCTCATTTAAAACAGCAGGAGCAAACTTTATTCAGAATAAAAGGAACGCTAGCAAAAACAGCCAAGCGGTTCCTCCGAATCATTATGGCGTTAGCTTTTATAGTATGCAATGAACAATATCTTCCAAGCATGGGCCTTACACCTTTGACACCATAGTGACAAAAGCATCATGTATATGGTTTCCCATCCTTGTTTTAGACTTTTCACAAACTTCCATTGTTCTTTTGTCTACCCCTGTGCTTTGCTAGCGGGTGTTACTGTGGTCTACGGTGGCCTTCAGAATAGCTACTACAGAATAATGGCTTCAGTTTTCCCGGTATGTTTCTATCTACAGGTCCGTTCTATTCCCACGTCTCCTAGTCCTCTGACACATCAGCAGGCCTACTGTTAGCTGCAGCAGCTTTAAAATCAAAATAGTATTGCTCATCATTAGGATGATAGAAAAATGGAACTGTGATCTGGGAATCAGCTTCACATAAGAGAAGCCAATGCTGGATAAGGCCAGTGGCCCATCCAGTCCAACACTCTGTCACACAGTGGCCAAAAACACCAGGTGCCCTCAGGAGGTCCACCAGTGGGGCCAGGACACTAGAAGCTCTCCCACTATTGCCCTCCCCCCAAGCACCAAGCTAAAGGTTAAGGGTAATGAGAAACACCGTTTGTTAACTGTGGCTGTGTTCGGTAGATATCCCCTTTGAGCAAAGATGACAGCGGAGAATACGAGTGCCACGCATCAAACTCTCAGGGAGAGGCTACCGCATCGGCGAGAATTACCGTGGTTAATTCCTTGCAAGAAGTACCCACCATGAAAGGTAGGTGGGTGGTGTGTTAACGCCGCCCTGTGATAGGGCTGGTACAAAGAGGAATAGAAACATCTGAACAGATGCGCCAAAGGGATGTGTTTGGCTGTTGTATAGTGGCCAGACTTGGAACGGTTCAATTTTAGAGTTTTGTGCAAGACTTCAGAAGATCTTACGAGGGCTTAAATGGATGCTGCAGAACTCAGGTTCTTGTAAGTGGACAGAATCCATAATGGACCACAAGGCTGAGGAGACGGGAGAAGTGGGAATGGCTCCCAAAATCTCTCTTTCTTCAAGCCCTGTGCTTGGAGCTATCTCCTTTCTTCCATGACCAAGTAACTCAATGAGAAGGGGAAAGAAGCTGATAGCCTCAGCACCGTCTGTCAAATACAGCCCTGGTGACTGCAGTCTGACAGGAGATTGCCATCGGCTTCCCCCAACGTAAGGGGAACTTGCAGGCAGCTGGTATGGAGGAGGAATGCAAGAATATTGACTTGCTTAAGGTTCAGTATTGTTCAGTGCTTTTTTTTTTTTTTTAAGAGGTGTCGGAACTCTCAAGAGGGAAATGAAGTTTTCAGTCTGTATACTGAAAACTCATGAACTTTTAAACATTTTTAAAAGAATTTTGTCGAAGAGGTTCCAGAACTCCATTCTGGCACATTCCCCCAGAAAAAAAGCCATGGTATTCAATGCTCCCTCTAAGCTGTGGGGTCTTGTGAGCAAAAATCCTACTTTGTGAGCTACTGGCAAAGTTGTGAGCAAGTGATTTGGCTACTGCATAAAATAGTTTGCTCTGGAGTCATCTTTCCTGAGCGAAGACAAAAGTGTGAGCTGGAGGCTAAAAAACTCTGAGCTAGCTCACACTAACTCGGTTTAGAGGGAACGCTGGTGGTATTGCTTGGCAGGGGCCCCAGGTAGAGATGAGAAGACCTGTGTGGGGGCTATAAAGCGCAAGTCCTTTGATTTAGTGCTAACAGGTGTAGAAAAGAGCAAGTATCCAGCCGCACCTTAAAGACTTACAAAATTTGTGGCAAGGGATGAGCTTTCATGAGTCACAGCTCACTGAAGTGATCAGTGACTCACAAAAACCCATCCCCTGCCACAGATTTTGTTAGTCTTTAAGGTGCTGCTGGATGCTTGCTCTTTTCTACTGCTACATACAGACTTAACATTGCTACCCATCTTGATTTACTACAGGTGTGGGAGCGCTGGAGAGTTGTTTTTATTTCTTCCAAAAAGTACTACCCACCCATTCTGTTTACTGTGCTGTGCACAGGTCCTTTTGTATATGAATTGGTGGGAAGTTGTCCACTTGCAAAAACTAGTACATCTTAGCACCCACACAGGGGTTAAAGTCTCTGAAAGTAAACTGGGTTATTGCCAGGGGGTTATTGTAAACTGGGTTATTGCCGCTCCGCCAGCTCAGGAGTGGGCAGTAGGGCAGCCACGGGCCAAATCAGATTCTCTGATCCGATTCGGCTCGCCGCCGCATTGCCGCCACAATTCGGTGGCAGCTTTAAAAGTGGCTGTAGGGGAGGGGGTTTGAGGGAGAGACTCCAAACTTGCAGGGTAGCTTCTGGGACCTCTCCCCCAAATACCCACCAAGTTTCAAGAAGATTGGACCAGGGGGTCCAATTCTACGGGCCTCCAAACAGGTTGTCCCCATTCCCTCCATTGTTCTCTATGGAGGGGAAAAAGTAACGTTTTTTCCCAACATAGAGAACAATGGAGGGGATGGGGCAACCTGTTTGAGGCCCCGTAGAATTTGACCCCGTGGTCCAATCTTCTTGAAACTTGGTGGGTATTTCGGGGAGAGGTCCCAGAAGATACCCTGCAAGTTTGGAGCCTCTCCCTTTCCTCCAGCCCCTCATATACCCTATGAGTTTTTGCCATTGACTTCAGTGGCCCATAGGGTGTAATAGGGCTGAAACTGACATTCAGCCGGTTATGCTAATGAGTTATGCTAACAGGTATGCTAATGAGCTCCTGTGCCTCTTTTTCTACGAAATGATCCCTGGTTATTGCCATCCTCTGATTTATGGATAGAGCTGAATTTTAATTTTTACAGTATTATGTTTTAATCCTTTAAATTGTTATATTTATGTGCTGTGAGCCGGGTTATAAATCAAATCGATAAAAAAATTAAGTTCACTGGGCTTCTCTAGAGTGCCTTTCAATGAAGAACATGGCTTCTATTAAGAGACCTCCTGGATTTCTGAAATTGTGCCTTCTTCTGTTGCAGGTGGGGAGGCCGAGCTATGAAAAGCGAACAATCTTTATTGTGCGCACAGAGGGAAGAAGCTCTCCTCTAGGTCACCTTAGGCTAGTCATCCGGAAGTCTGCAGCTTCTGTTCTTTCCTGCTCCTCTCTGAACAGTTATTTGCCTTCCATAATTTTTGCTAAGGTGCCAACGGTGGAGCTTGTTGGGATCAAGGGGAATTCTTGGGATCAGTATTATCACAGGGGTTTCCCAAACCAATGAAGAACAGTGCGCCTCAGTTCGAATGTGTGTATTATTCAGGTTATCCAGTGCCAATCTGGTTGCAAATGTGGCAGTACCCTTCAAGATCAGCCCTCCACCTAAGCTTCTTCATGTAGGCTTAACACAGTGTCCTACAAGGCAGGCAAGTGAGAAAATATTATTTCCTAGAAATGTCTTCTTACATGATGGTTCACAAAAGGGCTTCAGACCCTTTTGTTTCTTGTTCTCTCTCCACATATTCCACTGTCCCACCCCACATTCCAATCATACTGTCTTTTCCATTAACTTCAGTGAGAG
Organism: Lepidodactylus listeri; assembly: GCA_029233225.1. Lineage (NCBI taxonomy): Eukaryota > Metazoa > Chordata > Lepidosauria > Squamata > Gekkonidae > Lepidodactylus > Lepidodactylus listeri. Next base: position 137,220,777 of record JARCFY010000004.1, on the reverse strand, counting down.
TCCCGCTGGACTGATGTTGACATTTCTTAAAAATTCAGAAGGCCTAGTCAAGATACACTTTGTGTAATGATATATCTCCCGGCAATGTGCTATCTTATCTCAGTTTGCAGATTTCAGTAGCAAAGCGATTCCACTCTGGTTCAGGGTCAGAATGCCTTCATTATGTCTCTCAGCCATCCCTGACTTAGTTCAGTGCTGTATCTGCTCTAGTCTAAACACTGAGTTGTATCCAGACTAAATTGGCAGTTTCCACCATTTCTTTCTTCTGACTGCACCCCCCCCCCCCCCCCCCGGTAATTTCTCAGGGTCTGTGTCACCCAGGAGCAACATTTTGTGGAATTCGTTGGGGTGTTTGGGGATGAGGGAGGCAGGACAATTCTGGTCTGCTGATGGATAATTTAGTCTGGATTCAACCCACTCTTAAAGGAAGATTAGTGTTTTTTCCTAGGTGGGCCAGCCAAAAGAATAGCATTGTCTTAAGTCCATGTATAAACTACAGGTAGGCACAATTAAAATATTTTTGTGTATAACATTTTTAGGGGTGGCTGTCTTACATCCAGGGTTGACTTCCTTTCGGGTAAATACAGTATATGCCAAAGATGGGAGCTCCTATCTGGGCTCTCAGTATATCTCTAGACCCTGGAAGGAAAGGAGATTATAAGCCACTTTGAAACTCCTTAAGGTAGAGAAAAGTAGAGTAAAAAACCAGTTCTTCTTCCTGTAACGGATGAACTGACATGGAAGCATTTTTAATAGCCAAGATTCATATAGCAAAAATATATGTAGTATCTGGAGATCTGTATGTATCTGCGATATATGCAATAGATAAACATAGAATTCATATGTGGTGCATACAGGTCTAAATGATATAGGGATACATGGGTGTGTAGATATATTCTTCTCCTAAGCATAAACCTAAATTTGGTTATTAATCCATCTCTTTGGTACTTGCAATAAGTATGCTAAACCATGCCTAGGTGGCCCAGATCCCAGATTTCCTGTCTTGTCCTTGCCCTGGCCCATTAGAAGACGTTGCAAAGCCAGGTTCAGCACTCCTGTGTTTGTCAGACTCCACCCCCATACTTGGCTCTCACCATAAATAGTGCCCTACTGCTACCACACACCCCAAGGAACACGTAAGGTCTCTTCTATATTACGTAGCACTCTTGTGATTGCACTGGATGTCTGCTGTCTCCAAGCACTTGATAGATTTCAGGATGGATCAGGAGCTTAGGTAACATAGTTATGTTAAGAACATAAGAGAAGCCATGTTGGATCAGGCCAGTGGCCCATTCAGGCCAACACTCTATGTCACGCAGTAGCCAAAACCCAGGTGCCATCAGGAGATCCACCAGCGGGGCCAGAAGTCCAGAAGCCCTCCCACTATTGCCTCCCAAGCACCAAGAATACAGGGCATCACTTGCCCCAGACAGGGTGTTCCATCTGTACCTTGTGGCTAATAGCCACTGATGGACCTCTGCGCCATGTATTTATTCAGTCCCATCTTGAAGCTTTCTATGCTCGCAATTCCTAATGGTGGGACAGACTTTGTTGTATAAAGTAGGGACACCTTTCCGTTGGAACACTATCCATTCAGAACTTGGTACTTAAAAGCACATCAGTGGACTACTGAGATACTGCAAATATGTTCATTCAAATGGGAAGATACCTTTTTTAAAAAAAGGTAATTCCTCTTCACATAGACCAAGAAGGCACTGGGTCATGTGCATCTTCCTCCCACATACGTCCATGCACTAGGGCCACACCTGGCTTCAAACATGTACTGACACTGCAGGAGTTGGGATGGAGGTGTGTGTCTCTTGCTTGGAATTATATTCTCACACACAGCGTCGATGGAGTTGCAACGCTCATCCAGAACAGAGTTCATGCTACAAACGTCAGATACCACTGTCCTTGTTACAGACACTTCAGTTAGCATTGTACCAAATGTACACATCTCCCACTTCAGTATGGGAGTTCCACCAGATCGTCTCCTGTTTCTCCTCATACTCATGTCATATACACCTTCTGTTGCTGGACAGTCGCACTGGGATTCAGGAAATATCCAGGAAATATCCACCATTCTCTCCCTGCCTGGAATCCACACGATAGCGTGACTCCACCATTCTTTCTTAAGGCAGACAACATCTGTAGACTTTTTGGATAGTGTTTGGTCTAGACATCTGAATTTGTCCTGTAACTTAATCTTGATTATTTGAGGGAGTAGGATATCCTTGTTCTTCCTATACCAAGCGAGCGTGCACGAGGTCTAGTGTCTGGGATGGTTACTGTGAGTCCTACAGCTTTATCTACAGTTCTGCAGTAAAAACTCCAATGTCCTTAGCTGTCCTGGCTTGGTCCAGCGGCTTATGATGCAAGACCCTGCTATGTTCCAAGCACCGATCCAATCACTGCCTGTTCTCAAGAAGTGTCCCTGAGTCCCAGAGACCCTTTTTCCCACACAAATTTGACAGGCCACTATCCAACTGAACAGCTGTTTATTTGTATTTACAAAAACATAAAAGCCAGTTTGAGAACCTCCGCTACAAAGCAGAATCGCTGTCATGATTTTCAGTGAACACACACATCTCAAAACCACCACAGAGCTAAAAGTCACACCGTGGCTAACCGAAGGAACCTCCAAAGGCTACACACTCATCATCCGAGGTGCGATGCTCATCGACATCAATTCCTGGAAGAGGAGCTTGCAAGCGTATGGCATTCTCACCAGAGAAATCTGAAAAGGGGGAGATGGAGGTTTTTTTAAGTAGCCATAAAAAGAAAACTACTCATTAAGTAGAAAGCATCACAACAGAATGCTAAAAGCAGCAACTGACAATCTTATCCAGTACTTCTAAATGAAATACTACCTTGAACCTTCAAAGAATGTTGAAAGTTTCACTTTCACTCTAATAACAGCCCTATAAAGGTGTGTGTGTGGGGAGGTTAATTGGCAGGTGATTTATGCTGACCCTGTAGGGTTGTCAATGCAAGAAACAAAGAGGTGGTTTGCTGTTGCCTGCCTCCACGTCACAGCCCTGGTATTCCTTGTTAGACTCCCATCCAAGTACTAACCATGCTTTGCTTCTGAGAGCTGACAAAATTGGGCTAGCCTGAGCTATCCAAAGTCAGGGTTTTATAAAGGTATGTCAGCCATATTCCCTCCCATACTGCAGATGTGACTAGAAGAAGTCACAGTCTTGGTCCAAGAAGTGACATCAGACATTCTGGGCCACACAATTCATGCTCCACTTTGCTTTACATGACATTTACATTCTAACAAACATATCATGGAATAAACTTTCACGGGCTACAGCACACTTCATCAGATGCTGAAAGCTGAGAAGGTCCTTTGTGAACAGCATAGCCAAGAGCCCTGTGCAGTTTGAAGCCTTTGGGGCTCTAGATTTTCTTTGTGCCTGCCAGTGGAAGACACTGTTTTCTTTGTCAAAGATTCTAGCCCATGAAAGCTTGTGGCTGTGAATGAGCTCGTCCCTAATGGACCACAGGATTGTTACCAAACCAAATGGTCTGTTTTCCAGGATCCTCCTTTGTGCAGAAATGATGCTCAAAACGATGCCAGTTCTTTGCCCCTCTTCCTTTTACATACCTGAGTCTTATTCCGGCAGCCCCGACACTCATAGGTGTGCGTCCTCGTGTTCGCTATGGCCATCAGCCCACATAAGTTGCACACGTGGACTTGATAGGGGTCCGAAGCTTCAAATAATCTCTCCCTTAAGAACTGGGCGGCTCCATGAGCGATCTGACAGTCACGCTCCATCTCTCCAAAACGAAGGCCACCATCACTGAGAGAAAAAAACAGATAGGTTTCCACATTTTTCTGAGCTGGCAGCTATCCATCAGGCTGATCCCCCCCCAACCCCCCCATCGAAGCTTCTCAGATGATTGAATGGCACACAAAATACTTTCAGAGGAAAAAACACAATGAAGGCCATCTGCAGATCATATGCTAGACACAACTTCAGTCTCCTTCATGCTATTTGTGCTATAGGTGAGGTTGCTATTGAGAGGTTGCTGGTACAGGATAGATTGCCAAAGAAAAATCTCTCTGAAATGTAGTTTTATAATCAAATTATAACTATACACATGCCACAATGCTATGGAACTGTAGAAAAGCCACAACCCAGCTTCCAATGGCAGTTTTCATTTTTGTTTTTAAAGCAAGGTTCTAACCTAGACTTTATGAATATATGCTTGGAAGTTTACATGGCAGAAGATCATGACCCAGGGAAGCTGGAGTAAAATTTCTACTGATTGCGGATCAGTCTTCAGGGCTTCTGCAGTTCCTTCTCTAAAGCAGAGCAAATTCTGCGACGTAATTAAAATTGCCCAACAAAGTCTGCTAAAGAGAATATGCTACAAACTTGCACGATTTGTGCCAGTTATAAAATTTGGCTTTTCTTGACATCACATTTGTTTTAAGGTGGCACAGAATATTTGGGACGTACAACTATAAATAGGCATATTGGTTTTAATACACGTAAACACACTTTCAATGGCCATGGGGGGTGACACAAAATAGGAGATTGGATTTATACCCCACCCTACGCTACCCAAAGGAGTCTCAGAGCGGCTTACAAACTCCTTTCCCTTCCCCTCCCCACAACAGGCACCCTGTGAGGTAGGTGGGGCTGAGAGCTCTCCTGAGAACTGCTCTTTTAAGAACAGCTCTGACAGAACTACGGCTTGCCCAAGGTCATCCAGCAGGTGCAAGTGGAGGAGTGAGGAATCAAACCCGGTTCTCCCAGATTAGACTCCGTGCACTTAACCACTACACCAACTCATAAGGCTCACTTGAATGGAACTCCTCTACAGCCATGCAAACATTCAGTGGCCATCCTACTCATACATGCTTCTATCATGCGTCATTTTCAGCATCACGAAGGGCAGAAAGAATCAACCAACAACCTCTTTCTGTCACAACAAAAGCTTCCATCTCCGATCACCCATAAAAGATCTCAGCTCACCCCAGATAAGCGGTTACATAGAACAAGCCATTTCATTTTGAGAATCTTCTGTTTAGATTACTAGCTGCCCTATTTTGGGTTAGTGAGATAGATAATTTTAAAAAAGAAGAGGAGGAGTTGGCTTTTATACCCCTGCTTTTCTCTACCTTAAGAAGTCTCAAAGGGGCTTACAATCTCCTTTCCTTTCCTCTCACCACAACAGACACCCTGTGAGGTAGGTGGGGCCTAGAGAGCACTGAGAAAACTGCCCTTGAGAGAACAGCTCTCAGAGAACTTGTGACTGACTGAAGGTCACCCATCAGGCTTCATGGGGAGGAGTAGGGAATCAAACCCAGTTCTCCAGATTAGAGTCCACTGCTTTCAAGCACTACACCAAGCTACACCACTACACCAATGAGATCTCTAACTGATCTCTGACAATAAGATCTCTAGCGACACCACTCTACCAGTAAGATCTCTTAACTGAATCCTGCATACTCCAGACAAGCACGTAAGCCAGCCTCTCTATTCTTACCGAGATCGGCCTTCCATAGGCTGCCTGTTAAGGATCTGAATCGGCCCTCTTGCTCGAGAATGGATTTTATCATCCACCATGTGTTTCAGCCGCTGGTAGTAAGTTGGGCCAATAAAGATCTGCGATGTGATTTTGCGACCGGTGAAGCCATTGTACAAAACCTGTAGGAAAGAAAGGGTCAGCAGAACCAAAACTGTAGCCAAACGCCCAACACGGAGAACAAAGAATCCAGGCTCATAATCTGCCACCGGGAAATGTGATGTACCTCATTGCCTCTCAGATGATAACCATAGTCAGAAAGCAAATTGGAAATCTTCTGCACGTTGACGGCATCATTGAAAGGCGTGGCATCGCCTATTTCTCCCTTGTTGGCAGATACCTAGCGGGGAAAAGTTTTAGTGAATGACAAACGTTTGCAAAAGGGAAAAAAACCTGCTACATTTACTATCACAACAGCTTATACGTCCACTAGTGGAGCAGAACTAGTGCGAGCCAGAGTGGTGCAGTGGTTTCAGGGGTGCACTAAGATCTAGGAGTCCCGGGTTTGAAAACCCACTCTGCAGGGGAAACCTGCTGGGTGACCTTGGGCTAGTCACACACACACACGGAGCCTGACCTACCTCACCGTGTTGCGAGAATAACATGGAAAGGGTAAATGATGTCAGCTGATTCCAGTCCCCACTAAGGAGAAGGGGGAGGTATAACGAAGTGAATTAACTTGTAGCGTGAGGCCTCTCCTGCTTCCTCCCACTGCAACCTACAAAGTCTCCCCCAGACTTTGCCCCCCCCAGGGGGGGTCAGTGGGCCAACACAGGGAATAAAGTGAGGGTCTGCAGTGGAGAGTAAGCAGAAAATCACCACCCCTACCAACAATGGAAGAGCCCATCCATCATTGGGAAAGTGGTAAAATTCAAGCCACAACTGAGAACTCAGGCCTGGCTCGCACATGCAAGAGAAAGGGATGATGAAGAGGACTGTGCCACTTCAGACTGGGGGGCACGGGTTCTAGCTTGGACTCTCACTTGGCCTAAACAAATCTCCCTCCATAATGAAAACTGGGACACAGTAGAGAGAGAAGTCATTTTCCCTCTCTGCTAGCCAGTCTGGTTTTCCAGATGTGTTTTCCATTTTTAACACAGCTGCATCAACAGCTGCAACCACTGTCCCATAATGTCAGGTGGGTAGCTGTGTCGGTCTGCAGCAGAAGAGCAAGGTTCGAGGCCAGGAGCACCTTAGAAACCAACCAGATTTTCCTGGGTAGAAGGTTCTGAGAGACAAGACTCCTTTCATCAGCTATTACTTGCATTAGACCAAGGGAACTTCGCCTATCAAAAGCTTGTTCCCTGGAAATCATGAAAGCCCCATTCCACTGCACTGTTCCTATGCTTGCATGAACCAGGTAGCGGAAGAGTTTCAAATACAAGTGCAATGCAGTGGACAGTGCTGGATCCGGACTTGGGAAATCCAGACTCAGACCCTGGTCCAGGCATGAAATGCACTGGGGGGACTGTGGGCCAAGCACACACACAAGTTCAGCCTAACCTACCACACAGGGGTTGTGAGGATAAAACGGAGAGGGCATGTCTACACTGTCCAGAGCTCCATGGGATACAGAGGAGACAGAAGTGCAACAGGGATGTTAAAAAACAACAGAGGACACACTACGGGGATTCCATACTTGTCTGCATAAAGACAACCTAGATGGAATGTGTCCAGAGGAGAGCAACGAAGGTGGTGAGGGGGGTCTGGAAGTCCTATGAGAAAAGGATGAAGGATGAAGGAGCTGGGTACGTTTAGCCTGGAGAGGAGAGGACTGAGAGGTGATACGATAGCCATCCTCAAGTACTTGAAGGGCTGTCATATAGAGGATAGTGCGGGGGTTGTTCACTGTTGTCCCCAAAGGTCAGACCAGAACCAACAGGTTGAAATTAAATCAAAAGAGTTTTCAGCTAAACATTAGGAAGAACTTCCTGACAATTAGAGCAGTTCCTCAGTGGAACGGACTTCCTCAGGAGATGGTGAGGTCTCCTCCTTTGGAGGTTCTTAAGCAGAGGCTCGATGGCCACCTGACAGCAATGCTAATTCTGTGAACTTAGGCAGATCATGAGAAGGGAGGACAGGAAGGGTTGCATCAGTGCTTAGCTTTCGTGGCCCTTTCTTGCATGCCCAGGGAAATGCCGATTGCCACTCTGGGGTCAGGAAGCAATTTTTCTCCAGGCTAGTTTGGCCAGGGATCCAGGAGGTTTTTTGCCATCTTCTGGGCATGGAGCAAGAGTCACTGGGTATATGTGTGTGTGTGTGGGGGGGGTATTTGTGAATTTCCTGCATTGTGCAGGGGGTTGGACTAGATGACCCTAGAGATCCTTTCCAACTCTATGATTCTATGAATTCAGGCCAAGGGTTCATCTTAGGCTGGTATTCTGTCTCCAATCTAATGGTCCCAGGGAAACTCACAACACTCTATAATTCTGTGAATTCAGGCCAAGGGTCCATCTAGGCTAGTATTTTGTCTCCAGAGAAACTCACAAACGGGGAGAGACAGGGTCCTAGTGCTGAACCCCAGGCATGAGGAAGCCAGAGGTATTCAACTGAAATTCTTCCTACAAGTAGCTGCATGTCCTTACCTTCCCTTGCAGACACTCAATCAAGTGACCGATGGTCATACGTGAAGGGATGGCGTGGGGGTTGATGATGATATCGGGGGTGATGCCTTCACAGGTGAATGGCATGTCCTAAAGACGAGAAAGTCATCTTGATTACAGTAATTTCTTGGAAACTGTTCAAACTGCTTTCCTCTGTATTTAACCTCTCAAACTGACTACCACAATACACTCTACATGTGACCGCCCCTGGAGACTATCTGATGCTTCAGGGTTCCAAAGAATTTTTCTGTCCAGATCTTAAACGGGGATTGGCTGCAAAAAGTGTCTTAAACTAATTCCTTCATACACGCCACCACCCCACACCCCTCGACTACAGTGGCTTCCTGTGCATCTCCTGGTCCAAAATGCCCATTGGTCACCTCCACAGCCATAAAATGAGCCAGGTGCAGAGGACCAGCAAGACAGCCTCCTTCCACAGGAATATCTCAGTCCTGAGGCTTTCGCAGGGAGGTTGTGCTCCAGGCTGGATGGTACTGAGACTGGCCCTTAGCAGCAGTGCTGCCAGTTATGGGAAACGCTCCCCAGAGAAGCCCATCAAGTGACTTTGAGGTTCACATGTGCCAATATTGTTCAGGCCGGTTTCCTAAGATTATGCCAGGGCTGGAGTTTTGAAAGCTACTGTTGCGGTTTTTATAAAAATGATACAAAAATACCCATCCTCTTCAGGTCAGGACAGATGTTAGAAAGGCGATCAATACATCCTAAACTGGAAGGCTGGTGACTTGTTTCTAACATGCTTTTGTTAGAAGTGCTTCATAGCACTGAAGTAACCCAAAGTGAGGCTCTTACCTCCTGCCTATACTGGATACCGCAGGTACCTTTCTGACCGTGCCTACTGGCAAATTTGTCTCCGATTTGTGGGATTCTCACAGAGCGCACCTGGAGGCAGAGGCAGAGATTGGTCAGCTACCTGAGCCGTTCCGGAGCACGGTCTTTATCGCTGTCAGCCGGCCGCACTTACTCGAATTTTACAAAACTTGTATCCTTCCTGGTTCAAGGTAACCATGACCTGATCGACGATCCCGGTCTCGCTAGTCCGCAGGAAAGTGCTACAGTCTCTCTTGGTGTAGCGGCGATTGGTGCCCTCCAGCTCGTCTTCGTTCTCGGGTAGAGTCACCGTCTTGCCGATGATGACGTCGTCTCCTGACACACGCACGCCGGGCGCGATCAAGCCGTCGTCTTCCAGTTTGTCGTAGATGGCATGCCGCATCCCTGGGAAAACAGAAATGGGGTGCAGGGTTAGATCAGGCAGGCACAACCCACCAAGTCCAGGCAGCCCAACATGGGGTTGATAAACCTATCTGGATTCTCTTCTTGGGACTGCTGCAACACACACCTGGCTGGGCTACATACGACTCTGCAAGTCCAACCACTTGTGCACATCAGACCTAGGTCCTTCAGTCTCTTCAGTTAAGTCAGCACAGCAGTTCTCAAAGCTGGTATTATCCGGGACTACATTTTCTTATGACCGCCGTGTGGCATAGCAAGTTAAGAGATTTTGAATTCAAGCTTGGCTTCTGCATTTTTTGTCCTTGATTTAACCACATCATGGTACAGGAAAGACCCGTTTCACACAATTGGGTGTTTCGTAGTCACCTCCACTGCAGCCACTTGCACTGCTGGAGAGGCAGGCTGCTGTTCGGTTTCCAGGTCTAAACACTGTGAGCTTTTCCCCGTACAGATGGTACGGGCATAAAAGGAGCCAGGCAGGGAACTATACTGAGCAGCTACCCATCAGCCCAGGCCTCAACAGATGTTGGCAGGTAACTTCTGGGCACTTTTAGTTCAGAAAAAAAAGGAAACCAAGATGGATAGAAACATTTCTCCCTCTCGCATAATCCTAGAATTCAGGGTCACTGTATGAAACACATTAGCTAGAGACTCAGGATAGATAAAAGGATGGATGTTTGACTTGGGGAACTCATTGCTACAAGATGAGCCTGCTCCAACAGGGAGGGCGGGGTAGAAGTTGAAATAATAAATAAATTAATTAAATAGAAATAGAAGAAGAAGCAGAGATTGGATTTATACCCCGCCCTTCACTCCCCAAGGGGGTCTCAGAGCGGCTTACAATCTCCTTTCCCTTCCCCTCCCTGCAACAGACACCCTGTGAGGTAGGTGGGGCTGAGAGAGCTCTTTCTAGAACTGTCCTTGAGAGAACAGCTGGTACAGAGCTATGGCTGGCCAAAGGTCATCCAGCAGGTGCAAGTGGAGGAGTGGGGAATCAAACCCGGTTCTCCCAGATTAGAGTCCGCGCACTTGACCACCACACCAAACTGGAACAGAGACAGAGGTCTATCTGTGGCTATCAGCCATGCTGGAGAGCCAGTTGGGTGTAGTGGTTAAGGGCGTGGACTCTAATCTGGGAGAACCGGGTTTGATTCCCCACTCCTCCTCTTGCACCTGGCTGGATGACCTTGGGCAAGCCATAGCTCTGGACCAGCTGTTCCCTCAAGGACAGCTTGGGAAAGAGTTCTCTCAGCCCCACCTACCTCACAGGGTGTCTGTTGTGGGGAGGGGAAGGGAAAAGGAGTTTGTAAGCCGCTCTGAGACTCTTAAGTGAGTGAAGGGCGGGGTATAAATCCAATCTCTTCTTCTTCTTCTTCTGGATGAATGAGACCCTTGAGTTCAGAGGCAGAATGCCTGTGATTGTCATCAGGTGCTCCTGAGAAAGCAGAAGGGCTGCTCTCCGTTGGCCCTGCTCATGGACTTCCCTGTGGCCCCCGTTGCAGACAGAACCCTGAAAAGGACGGAGCCTTCGTCGGACCCAGCGTGGCTTCTGGTACGTGCTGCCTGTCCTTACCCTGGCAAGTCTCCCGTGTTGGCTTCTCAAACACTTCTTCCTGATCAAAACCTTTCTTAGACTCTTGTTCTTTGTAGGAACGATAGAACACAGATCTAAAGAGGGTGGAAATTGAAAACAGCCGTCAGCTACAAATTCCACAGAGCTCTTCCCATTCAGGTGGTAAAAACCCAGAAAAGAGAATGCAATGCTGGGATTTCAGTGAGCAGAAAGGAGTGCGGAGGTCAGCAACCGGAGGCCCCTCCCCAGCAGTGTCCAGAGGCCAAAAAGATGTGGTGAAAAGAGCATTTATGGCAACCCAGCTTAGAGGAGACTGCAGTACTGGCCTGCCATCTCTGTCTTCTTAAAGCGGCCCTGCAGGGAAACGAGTGGCCGGCCGGAGGACTCCTCAGGCATGTAAGAAAGGCCCCCCCTTTGCAAGTGAATGTCATGGCAGAGGCACTGCTCTCCAGCTCAGAATCAGGAAGGCCGGCTGCACAAACCTCCCCGCACTTGTGCAGACAAGGCACGCTGCCCACAACGCTGACAGTCATCTGTCCGTGCAACTGCAGCTTTGCCGCCATGCCATTCTCCCCTCCAACATGTGAACACACAAACATACAGAGACTAAACGCTCAAGCAATGGATGACGAAGGAAAGACCACAGCCATTCCTTTCGCCTGTTTTTTGCTCTCACAAGAAAACACGTCCCCGCGTCAGAGGTTTTCCAACTCCGCCCCAGGGATCCCCAGAAGAGACTGGGGTTCTTTGATAAGATCAGCAATGACGGGCAATTTCTTTTGCCAAGAAAGCCAGATTTGACCTCCGTCACTGATCTGTGCAATGGCAGGGAAGCACTGGGAATGCCTGAAGGCAGGGGTGCTCGATGGTTCCGTGATTTTAACGTGCCACGTGGGGCTCTTCTGAGGCCCATTTCCCCACGGCGGTACCCTGGGCTATGTTTCAGGAAAGCGGACAGGGCCTTTGCCTGGTGGGGCTTAGAGGCTGGCAGGTGGTTCCCGCCGCGAAACAGCTGCTGTCAGAGGAACAGGTAAGCTGTAAGCATCCCTGCGGGGCAGACCTCGTGTTAGGAGCAGGTAGCCCTCTCCACCCCAAGATTGAGGACCACTGCCTTTAAGAGGCACTCTCAGATGGCACGAAGCCCTGGTCAGGACTCATCGAGAGCCCCAGGTATCCTGAGAATGTCCTTCTGGAAGGCTGACTGAGAACTGCCTGGCATGTTCCACAAGACTGCAGGGCACAGCAGCACCGGAAATGATCTGTTCATTCTAATGGTGACAAACGAACTCGCAGAGGACCAAGCGCTGGGTGAGCCCCACCTGAAAAAGCCTCTGTCGACTGCAGAACGATTCATGATGACCGAGTCCTCTTGATTGTACCCGGTGTACGAAGCGATGGCCACGATGGAGTTGATGCCTGGAAGGGGTTGGGGAAGGTGTGTCAGCCATCAAGCACCCTGTGTCGTCTGTGTGTGTCCCCCACCCACCCACCCCCAGCCGCCTTGGCCTCGCTCTTGTCAGTGTCTCCCTGGCCTTTCTGCACTGCCAGATGTTCTGGACTGAAATTAATGCATCCTGAGACACCTGGTGGAGGTCTATAGTACTGCCGCTGTGAAGCAGAAAATCCCAATCCTGTTTAGAGTTGAAGTTTGCTCTCCGTTATTTGAACGTTCCTCCTGCCCGTTTCCCCACACACACACCTACTTGCCGCTCGCCCTCCACTTGGGAGCCATACACCAAAGGGATCTCGGCTGACCGTTCTCACAGAGGCCTGAAACCTGCACAGAACTCAATGCCCAATTTTAAAAGACGCTCAGGTAGCCAGTGGCACAGGAGCCCAGCAGCGCACAGCTTTATTCTTTACATCTCATCCAAAGCAATGCTTTAATGGCCAAGCATTCACCTGTCAGTGGTTTCCTTTCTGGTTCTTTTGTGCCAGAAGTCAACAACCGGAGGCACCAGAACCCAGTCCAGCCCCACCCACCCAGCCCCAAGTGTCAATCTAGAAACTAGGAAATAATCTCTGTGCTGGGCAGGTGGTGGGAGACTGAAGTCTTGTCCCTGTCCCCAAAGCAGTCCTCCAGGACACTGTGCATGTATCCAGCCACACAATTCTTCCAGTGGAACAATCCTGTCCATTTATACCCTCCCCACTGCAGGTAACTTTCTTTTCCTTCAATGCTGTTCCCCGTGGTCTAATGATCTCTCCCCCCTGCACCAAAAAAACCCCAACGTTTTGTGGACCTCGATAGGATACAGTGGGAAAGTCCCGCACTGCTGCATCTACAAACGGCTGGATACACACCGGGGATCAGAACTCCTGGTCAGTAAAGGGCGCTTCTGCAGCATTAAACAGCAGCCTGGGGCATACCTGCGGGCAGCTCCCTGAACCTGAGGTACTCCATCGAGCGCGTGGTCACCAGGGGTTTCTGAGGATAATACAGGACGTGGGCGAGGGTATCCATACGGACGTGGAAGTTGGTGATGTAAACTCCCATAGCCTGTTTGCCCATAGCGGACTGGTACGTATTCCTGGGAGACTGTGAAGGTCAAGTAAGAGAAAGGGGGTTAAGGATGAACATCTGTTTTAGGGAGAGGCCAGCAGGCCCTCTCTTTCCCTTCCAGCCGCCAGCTGATATGCCAGCTGCAAAGCAAGTTGTGCAGACCTGATTGTGATCGGGGAACGGGATGATCGAAGCGCAGACACCGAGGATCATGGAGGGATGGATCTCACAGTGCGTGTAGGTCGAACAGTACGCGACGCCCTTCTCCTGCAGGTCATCCGGCGTCATGGCCAGCATCACGGTCTCTTCTTCGAGGGTGTCGATGTACTCAACTACGCCACTGGCCACCAGGTCCTGCCAGCTAAACAAACAGCCTCGCTTAACTGAGTTCTACAAAACTGTACTTGTTATCAAACGCAGGCACGGTCCATTTGAAGATCTTATTGCCTTTTGCTTTCACTTGTAGGGGTAGCAGAGTTCTACGAACAAGAGTTACTAGATGAGGGTCTTTTGCAGATGAAAAGCAGAAGTGAGCAACACCTGAATTTTCTAAATCTACTCCCAAACCCCGTGGCTGCCAGCCAGCTCTTTGGCAAGGGCCTACCCTGAATTCTTGCATGTATGCAACTCACTGGCTGTACAGGTAAGACCTGTGAAGTGGAACCCAGATGTTAGAACATGGCGTTTCAGATTCCCCTGGGGCTTCCATACTCTCCATCTCTCTGCAGCAGTTATGTTTAGAGGAGCACCACACCCATCAAAACAGCGATGCTAAACTGCTGTGCTGCAAGAAAAGAGCTTCTATTCTGCCCTGGAATTCCATCGCCCCTGCTCGATCAGTTGGTCTTTTCTACACACACCCCTATCACACGTTTGGAGAATTGTCGCCTCTGTGGTCAGCCTCCTCTCCCACAGCACAGCCAGGACCCCCGGCCAACCCCCTCCCCCAGAATGTGTGAGTCAAGCAGAGTCCCTAAAGCACATCACCATGAGCTGGGGCTCAGGCTGTGCCCCTCAGAAGCCACTCTAGAAAACCTAGAAGCACACGTCACTATAGTAGTACTGTGGCCCCGCCCACTTTGTGACAAATCTGGCAGATGACAAGAGAAGTCCAAGGCAGAATCCACGGCGCCCACGGGCACCATGTTGGAGAGCCCTGCAGCCATTGCAGGAGGAGGAGAAGGAAAAGAAGAAGAGATTGGATTTATACCCCGCCCTTCACTACCCGAAGGAACCTCAGAGTGGTTTACAATCTCCTTTCCCTTCCCCTCCCCACAACAGACACCCTCTGAGGTGGGGGGGGGGGGCTGAGAGAGCTCTCCCGAGAACTGCCCTTGAGAGAACAGCTCTGCGAAAAATTGTGACTGACCCAAGGTCACACCAGCAGCTGCATGTGGAGGAGCGAGGAATCAAACCCGGTTCTTCCAGATTAGAGTCCGCGTTCTGAACCACTCCACCAAACTGGCTTTCTCTCAGACTGGAGCAGATGAGATTAGGCCCAGGGCATTTTTGGCAACTTATAAAAGGACACCCCATGTTTTGCACCACTGCTCTCGTTCACCCCATGTTTTGCACCACTGCTCTCGTTCACCAAAGCTAATGGAGGAATAGGAAAGAGGCATGCACACGTTCTTCCAGAAGAAAACGGGGAGTTCTCTACCTGTAGTTGTTATATTCTCGCTCTTTCAGCTGGTCGATGTGCCTCTTCTTCAGCAGCAGTTTCTGTTTTTCCACAATCAGAAGTGGGCGGCAAATCCTGCCGGCGTCGGTGTAGATGCGGATCTCTCGCTCCCTGATATCCCTGATCATGGAGACCTGCGTGCACAAATGACATGTTCAGAAGCAGCAGAGATCCATTTCCAACGGGCAAGTGCTTAGTGCAGGAAACAAGCAATGCTCTTAAAAAAGCACGGCATTTTGAATTTAATTTTTAGCACAGATCTGGCCCGACTGTACCAAGTCTATCCATGCCATACTCTCTGGCTGTCAAGCCATATGTCTGTACGGCACTCCACTTTGTCAAGCCAGAGTCATGACCCCCAATATTTACCTCTGACACAATAATGTCCATCTGACGCCGCAGTTTCCTCAGTGTGTTCATGAGCTGCTCTGGGTCTTTGTGTATCCCAACCCAGCAGCCATTCACAAAGATCTTCGTGGCACTTCAGGCAGGGGAGAAAAAAATGAAAGGGTTATGCAAATGTTCTACTGGTATGAACCCACATGAAAGAACTCTTATTCTAACTTCCTTGTGTACGTACTCTGCAATGGCAGCTGGAGAGATTTCTTCCAGGTTTTCCATACTCCACTCTTCCAAAAATTCCAGAATGGGGGAGGGCTGAGACCCCACAGAGATGTAGGCCATTAGAGCAAGGTTCTTCACAAGCCCTACGGCATGACCCTGGGGACACATGGAATTGCGTTTTTTAAAAAAAACATCAGCTTCTCCTCAAGATCACATACCTGGAAAGTGCTGGTTTACAAAATTACATATGGGGTAGAGAAGGTAGAGAAAGAAGTACTTTTCTCCCTTTCTCACAATGCAAGAACTCGTGGGCACTCAATTATATTAATGAATGGTAGACTTAGAATGGATAAAAGGAAATACTTCTTCACTCAAAGAGTAAACTAACACATAGAATTCACTGCTGCAGGAAATAGTGGCGGCTACGAGCACAGACAGCTTCAAGAGGGGCCTGGATAAACATATGGAGCAGAGGCCCATGAGTGGCTATTAGCCACAAGGTATAGATGGAACACTCTGTCTGGGGCAGTGATGCTCTGCACTCTGGGTGTTTGGGGGGTAACAGTAGGAGGGCTTCTGGAGGTGGCCCCGCTAGTGGACCTCCTGATGGCACCTGGGTTTTGGCCACTGTGTGACACAGAGTGTTGGACTGGGTGGCCCAATCCAACATGGCTTCTCTTATGTTCTCTTTACCATTTATGTCAGGACAAGACTGTTCACTGCCGTAGTTTTCAGACTTTCCAGGTCCAAGGAAACCACAGCTCATAGCCAGCAACAGACCAATACATGGAGAGGCAGTCAACCAATGGTAACTAGCCACAGTGAGAAAGGGGAAGCTTGATACTGAGGGGCAATAAAACCCTGGAACCCAGGGCTAGTAGGCATCATCAGGGGAAGGCTTTGGCCACAAGGCTGCCCCGTTTAAAAGGGCTTTTGTGGACAGGTAATCTCCGTTACAACCTGTAAGTACTTTTACGTGGGTATGCGTGTTTCTGTTACGGTGCCAGTGCTTACTGGTTTCTGTAAGCTACCTTGGGATACTCTCCCCACCCCGATTGCAGGAAAGGCAGAACTATTTCAATCAACAAAAGACACAACCTGATTTGTGCCTTACCTCTGGAGTCTCGGCAGGACAGACCATTCCCCATAAAGTGTTGTGCAGCTGTCTGGGCTTGGCTAGTTTTCCATCTCGGCCAATGGGGGAATTCAGGCGACGTAAATGAGAAAGCGTAGACGCAAAAGTCAGACGGTTCAATACCTTGGAGGAACGCAGCGAGTTACCTTTGAGGCCAGCTCATGTGACAGGCAGTACGGATCGTTCATCTTCTGAATGCCATCAAGAGCTACTTAGCCAGTGACTCAATCAAGAGATAGCCTACCATCCGTCTGTATTCATTTTCAGGATTGTTACAGACTGCTTAGTACAAAGTGTGTTACTACAGTACAAGAGGGCCCAGAAATGACCCAAGACTGAAACTCTGAAACAAATTCTGATGGGGCCATCACTAAGAGCAGAAGGTAAACTTAAGGGGTTTATTAAAAGACAAAACACCTCCCAAGAATTCTGCTGACCTGCTAACCAGCCAACAGGCCCATTTAAAGATTGATGAAGACTTGCAAAGATTGAAGGAAGACTCAGTGGGTTTGCAGGTGTTAATAAAACAAATCCAGAGAATGTTTGAAATTCTGAAGTAGCCCCAGCCTGGCAGCCTCAAGCTTGGGCTACAGACGAGGTCAGAAGAGGAAACTGCAAAATGAAGGATCCCGGCTGAACAGAAACCCCTTTTGTGGCCTCTTAGCCTCATAACCTCGGCAAAACCTGCTGAGCTCCTGCAATGTCATGCCGGGCTCATATTAAATTCTATGGGGAAAGGCAGAGCCACAGGGCTGAAACAGTGCAGCTGCTAGCAGGGGAGAGAAGGACCATGGGGAGGGGGGGCCCCTCTGTGGTACTGGCCAAGGGAGAGAGAGGCCAACGGCTGAGGCCCTGAGGAGGGGAGCTCAAACAAAAGCAAAACAGGAAGCCAGGCCACAAAGCTAGGAGGGGCCACGGAGGCAGTAAGTTTGGGAAAGGAGAGATGAAAAATCCTCAAACGAGGTCAGGGTGTACAGCATAGCTGGGAAACTGCAGGCCAAAGAGCTTTATGAGCAGGGTGGTCTGGCGGAGTCACACATAGTGACTTTATGCTAGGAGCCAGATGGACGATGGGCTGGAGTAACAGCACAGAATGGGGTCCCCAAGGAGCCAGGAAACAGAACGTTGCGACGTGTTGCCCAGAGGAACCAAGGCTCCGTGAGAGTGGCCAAATGCTCACCTGAGACACCCCAGCTCTGGCCTGGTGAGCCTTCTTCTGGTCCCCCCAGTTGCCCGTAGCCAATGAGTACTTCAAACCGTCCGAGATTATCCGGGTTTTGATTGCCAGCTCCAAGTTAAAATCTTTCCCCTGGTCAATGAATTTCTGCGCGTATATTCTCACTTCCTTCAGCAGGTTCTTAAACATCCTGTTCAGCAAGAAAATTGGGAAAATGTAAACGTCTTGGAGACAGAAGCAACTTTCCATCTCCCCCTGGAAAACTTAGTGGAGCATGGCAAACACGGAGGCCTCCATCCAGAAGAGTCATTCCCACTTAACATCCTACCTCTTTCAATGGACTCCTTTTCTCAGGACTGATGCTTGAGAAACTGGCTACTGCTGCAAAATATGGTCTAATGTTCTACCCACAAGTACCAAATCAGTGGAGATGGATTCCATAGATCCATCCTGCTAGAAACACATTCCTCCAGCAGAGGAAACTGCCTGTGCTGCTAGAATGGATCCAGAAGGCCCAATGCGGTATTACTATCAATATAAAGTATATCGACTAAAGGCAAATGCAGCACCCCAGTCACTGGCTTGTACCCAATGAAATCTGCAAGTGGAGCGGAACTTTCCCAGCTCTGCCTCCAGCTGCAGCGCAGTGAATACCTTCAAATATTTTGTTCCTGGGAGCAAACAGACTCTTTTGCACAGTATAAGGAGCAAAGTGTGTGTGAGAGACAGGGAGAGGGAATCTGAAAAAACCTGACTCTCCTCATCCAAGGACAAATAGGCCCTTCCATCACTCTGCAACAAGGTGGCAGGATACAAGCCATTACTGTTACGGGGGGAACTCTCAGTCCAGTCTAAGTCTGCAGCTGCTCCATGCTTGTTTTCCCTCCTTGCCCAGAAAGTGAATAAGGCTCTTGAACATGGGCCCCTCCTCACGTGGACCCCGAAAATAAGGGGAGTGGGGTTTCGGTCAAGGGGAATGCCCTGCTCTGGTGATGAGCGTGCAGCTCACCTCACCTGTCATTTTCTCCCACAAGGAGGAATGCTTGCTCAAAATGTGCGCTAGCTCAAGTGCTCTCAGCAGGACATAGAAACTGATCCCATGCCAGTACTGCTGAGGACAAACAGAGATCCAAAAACTGTTGTTCAGCCTTCGGAGTACCAACTCAAACTACAGGAAATCAACACAGTTCCCCCAAAGGTATGTCTATTTACACATGCTCGCCTCCAGAAACACCTACATCTCTCACACTTGTGGAGAGTGATGATTTTTCATACCAACCACAGCTGGAGTTGGATCTACAAACGCTTAGAAGAAAGCAGACCTTTTGACACAGAAACAGCTGTGAGTAAATCACATGAACATACGAATCTGCCTCTTAATGAATCAGACCTTTGGTCCATTAGATCAGCACTATATACTCAGACTGGCAGCAGCTCTCCAGGGTCTCAGGCAGAGGTCTTGCCCATCACCTTTTCAATCAAGGTGCCGGGGACTGACTCTCAGGCCTCCTGCATGCAGAGCAGACGGTCTACCACTGAGCCGTGGCCCCTCTTTGTAGGCAAGGGTTGCACTTACCCTCTGAAAAGGAAGGCAAGTAGTGGCCCTGCCAGGTCCAGACGCTTGTTGCCATAGTGATCTCTGTCGTCCAGCTCCCTTCTCCCCAAGGCAGCCAGGAGTAGCCTGTGGACCATGTACCTTCCCAGAGACAAGCAGCTTATTAAGTGACAGCTGGACAGGCAGACTTGCAAAACATACACATTAAGATATCTCAGGTGAAGCCTGAAAAGGCAGCAATCTCCTCCAGCCCAAGGCCCCCAACGTCATGAACTCCTCAAAGCCCAGGGTCCTTAAATCCTCATGCTCAAGAATAAGAAAGCAGAAGTATGGAGCAGAGGTCCATCAGTGGCTATTAGCCACAAGGTCTAGATAGGAACTCTCGGTCTGGGGCAAGTGATGCTCTGTCTTCTTGGTGCTTGACCGGGGGGGGGGGGGGGGCAACAGTGGGAGGGCTTCTGGAGTTCTGGCACCACTGCTGGACCTCCTGAGGGCACCTGGTATTTCTGGCCACTGTATGACAGAGTGTTGGACTGGATGAACCATTGACCTGATCCAACATTGGCTTCTCCTGTGTTCTTAAGTAGGCCTGAATATTTAGTAGCCATGGGTGCCCCACCCCCAGCCAGATGCAAACCAAAAACTCCACTCAACGGGGTCACCCTGGGATATAAGACGGCCTCCCGCAAGCCTGTGGGGGAACCCCAGGTGTGCCAAAAAATCTGGCCCTTTCTTCTGTACACACGTGGATGTAAGCTCTCCTAAAAAGGAGACAGTGACATCTTTGGATGTGCCAAGGTCGCAGAGGAGAAAAAAAGCTTTGGCATTCAAGGTTAGCAACCAGAATGGCACCTGAAACTGGAGACAGCACAAGGAAGGGGTGAAAGGGAGCAAAGAGGAAAAAGCGAGAACCAGCAGGAAGAAACAAGAGGCCTCCCCCCCCCCCCTTCCTTCCCCATGGTCACATCCACTTTCCTTGCCATTTGTTTTGGACGGCAAGTTCCTTAAGTGCGAGGACACTTTGCTTTGTTTTTGCCTGCTGAAGCTCTGAAGCGCCACGCACCCATCAAATGGCACCGTATTGAAATAAAGGCAGAAGAAATGCTGATCTAACCAAGGGATGGCGTTAACAGTCTTGTCTGCATGCACTGACTTGAAACAATTTTCCCCGCCAGCTGTCAAGTGCGTGTTCTGTTCTCGCCAAGGTTTCCACCCGCCTAGCCCTCCTCCCATCAGGCAACGCTGGAATTCCTTCCCAGTTCTTGAAGCCATTCGCGGCACGGCACAGGGACAGGTGGGTCAACGTTCCTCTGACTGCTCAGTACTCTCACTCCAAGAAGGGAGAGTCTGAACAGTTCTGGAGCTTTGCTGGAAGTCCTTTGCAGCTTAGCAGGGCTCATTTCGTAGCAGGAGCTCCTCTGCCTATTAGGCCACCCACCCCCTGATGTAGCCAATCCTCCAAGAGCTTACAGTGGCCCCTGTAAGAAGAGCTCTGTAAACTCTTGGAGGATTGGCTACATGAGGGGTGTGTGGCCTAATAGGCAAAGGAGCTCCTGCTACGAAATGAGCCCTGCAGCTTAGGCTAAACCTTTACTTCAAGCTATTCTTCAAACCCTTGGAAGTGTCAGGCTTTGACTGCTCATTTAATGGCTTTTAAAAAAATCAGCAAGTATATATGACGTATGGTCCAAATTTGGCCTCCAGTCCTTAACTATGTCTGTCCTGTAAACACAGTGAGGCCTTTTTATTCATGCTGCCCAAATTAATCTTATCCATTAATCTAATACATACATTCTCTTGGAACTTAGCAGTAATACTATTCATAATAAATATCACTACAAGTCAAGAAGTCAGTAAATCAGCTACCGCCATGGAACACTGCCCACACCCAAAGAAAACCATAAACATGTCCCAGAACACAGACACTTGAATCCAAAACACACACAAAAAAAGCTGGTACTGGGGGTTGGTGATCCATATGAAAGGCATAGGATTTGACACTCCGCTTCCAACCCAACAGTGATTTAAGTTAACTCTGAACACTACATAAATATGAAATAAAGGAAATTGTTATCTACCGTCAGCCAGTCTCATACTATTCCAAATCGCGGCAGGTCATTTCCACGGCTACGTGCCGCGCATCTTTACATACCCTAGAAAATACGCCTTTTTGGTTTCACAGAAGTCGCTGACGCCGACGTGTGGGAGCATCTCTTTCTGCAGAACTTCTTTGGCGTACTTGATTCTCTTCTCTTTTGTGACGCCGGGCTTTGCGCCTCTCGAGCCAATGAAGTTCAGCGCAACGTTCTGCTCCTGAATGACGAACGCTTCATCCAAGGAAGGCTTCACCTATCACCACGCAGAACAAGCACGTTATCAGTAGACCGGTCGCTGGAAGCTGCCTCAAGCCAAGTCAGACCACTCGGTGCGTCAAGGCCAGTACTGAGCGGCAGCCCCATCTCACAAGACCGACAGCTTGAGCCTTTTAACGGGGGATGCTGGGGACTAAAAGGGGGTCCTCTGCATGCAAAGCGGATGCTCTGTCACTGAGCCTTTTAGTTAAGCTACGTTATACTGAGTCAGACATTAGCCTATCGGGGGTCAGTACTGTCTCCTGGGACTGGCAGCAGAGCCCCTGCAGTCTCCAGTGCAAAATCAAAGAAAGTCACAGTCCAAAGAGCACAGCACAAAAGACCAAAGGAAACTGAACAAAAACGCGATGTTCAATCAAAATTCTATAACGTAAGCATTAGAGAGAGAGTGCATGGATATTGCTTTGATTAATTTCATACACAAGAATTGGGAGACATCCTGTCTGTATAGAATCTTTTTAATTTCTTCATGTAAAACTTTTTTCCAAGTTTGTGAGTACTTCACAGATGCCCTCTCGTTATTCCTATAAAGATACTATGGTCTACGTTCAGACGAAGCTTCCTTCAAAACGAAGACCCATTCCGGAGACTTTCGTCAACTGATTGTTTCTATGGGCCATTCTTCTAACAGTATCTGTGCACTATTTCTTTAATGCTTACATTATAGAATTTTGATTGAACATAGCGTTTTTGTGCAGTTTCCTTTGGTCTTTTGTACTGTCCCCTACAGTCTCTGGCAGAGGTCTTTCACATCCCCTACTGCCTGATCCTTTTAACTGGAAATAACCTTCTGTATGCAAAGCAGGTGCTCCGCTACTGAGCCATGTACCCTCCCCCATCCTGAAAATGTAAGAAACTAAGACATTGTCCAGAATTCCCATATCAGCTAGTCCAGAACAGCAAGTTAAGGTGACTTTGAAACGAAAGACTTCTAAATCTAAGCTGCCCACATAGATACAAGTCCCCCACCCAACTGAGAGGTGCTTACTTCTGCAAAGAACTAATTTAGCATAGAATTATGATTTTGCTAAAGAACACTTAAATAAAATAAATGTGCTGAATTGGTTATTTAAACTTTCATCCCTGGCCAAGGCTGGCTCAGGGCAGCTTACAGTTGATAAACTTTAACAATCACAGCAACAATCACTAAAAATGCAGTATTAAAATCCAATATTAACACCACAAGTAAGATGATAAAGTGCTACTCATCATAACATCAGCTCCATTCAACCACACATCGTTACAGAAGTCCGATGTTTATAAAAATGACACACTGCTCAAACTGAGACCAGAACAGAAGGATCGATGCATTACCATTTCCATCATCTCGGGATCTTCAAAGTCATAAATTATATGCTCCAGGATGTCTCTGTCAGACACAAAGCCCAGTGCACGGAAGACGATAATGATGGGCACTTCCTGCTTGATATATGGCAGAGTTGCCACAATGCGCTGACCTATGGCACTCTTCTTCGCACCCTGTGAAAGCAGGAAGGCAGAATTCAAACACAGCAGCCTTACCAAGGCGTGCACCCATTAATTTCAAATGCATTGTGATTTTAATGGAAAACCATGCATCTGAGAAAAGGCTATTTCCCAAGTCTCTTTAAGGACATGTCTCTCTCTCATATGGCTCAAGCAGGAATTGGTGGGAAATGGCAAAAAGCAAAGCAACTGAACAGGACAATGCCGCTTTGCAGGTTGCATTAAGTTGCCTGAAGAAAGGACTACAGAGTGTCTAGATCAGGGGTCCCCAACATGGTGCCCTTGGTTGCCATGGCACCCAACAATGCTTTTCCTGGTACCTGCAAATGCTTTTAGAAAATGGGTGGGGCCAGCTGGGGATTTTGCCCAGCAGGGCTTCTGATTGGCTGTGCAGTTTAAAAGGCACCCCGTTAAACAGAGCTTCTGCCTGAAATGCTGCAGAGCTGCTATTACAGTTCTATACAACCACCACCTGACATTTTGTGGTTGGCTCAGCCTCCCGTGGCAGCCATTTGCGGTTGTGCCCATCACCCATATCTGGATTTCAAAGACTCTTGCGGGCATAAAAAGGTTGGGGACCTCAATCTAGAGACCTACGGGGACTTGGTATCCTGTAGCAGAATATTTAGCGAGAAACAAAATTGTTCCAAAGAACCCACATTATTGAGATTTGTTGCATTTTTGAATATTCACTGTTATAACTCTTAGTCTAAGTATTAGCATAAAATAGTAATTTAGTTGTACACAGACTATGGTTAAGCTCAAAAGCAATTGTTATCTCTGAATTTTAATGTGGATATGATTGTTATGTATGTAACATTTAAATAAAAGTATTATATTGTAAAAATAACCCCTTAAAGGGCTGCCTCACTGACTGTCTCACACAGAAACAGCACTGGAGCCAGGACTGCATCGTGACAGAATTAAAACAACTGCAAACCTTGCATCCCTTCCAAATCAAGAGGAACACAACACAGGACAACAGAAAGCCAGAAAAGAGATCCACACATAAAACTGCAAGTAGCAAAGCAAACCTGTCACCCTGGACCAAGGTAAAACCTTTAAGGAAACACTCACCTGCCCACCTCTGGCCAACATGCTCACCCATATGGTACTCGTTGGCCGAGAAGAATTCTCCAAGCAAGACCTACACTCTCCTGTGTAAGCATATTTGGAATCTTTCTTGGCAAACACATATACTGTGTTGGTAGCCATCTTCTCTTGAGCAATCAGAACCTGTGAAGGGAAAACAAGCAAGCACAAACTGTTTGTTTTAGAGCTTCCCTGTTAAGATAACATTTACGGTTTTTGGAAACATACCAAATGGCTCATCAGGGGAGAATAGTGCAAACAATATATATATGGTAGGGCAAGCATGATGGGTAAACTTGGACCGGGGGATTTGAATGGCCTTAGGGTTCGCCCTCTTGCCCTAATCTGTGTCCAGAGTAATTAAAAGGAAACCATTACTGTGGAGTCCAACCTACTGCATCCCATCACTGGAGTCTTGGAGGAACACATGGGGTGCAAAAATATCAACTGAGTAAAAGGACTTCAGAACACTACACAAAGAAGAAGTGACACAGGAATAGTTTGGATCCTGCTCAGGGGCGGAAATGGCCAACTGATATGGATCATTAAATTGAAGAGTGCCCCAGTAAAAAATGCAGGCTGCATTTCATTCCCACAATAAACTGTAATTTGTTCCACGGACCCTGAGCAGACCTAAGTAACATATCCCAGCTTCTGCCTAGACTCATTTGTTGGGCTCCTGCCTCTTCCCAGCCTCCCAGCAAGGAGGACTGTCACCCTACTAGGCTGTTGCTGTGATCAGGTGATGAGTCAGACTGGGGCTGGGGAATACAGACGTCACAACCAATCATGCTTAGTAACTTCTGTGATTAACAAGCCTGCTGCAAAGTTCAACTTGAAATCCCAGTTTATCAGACTGCCAGCATTCAGATACCCTAACTTGGACCAAACCATAATTTACTGCAACATCTGAATGCAGCTGCAAAAATATGGGAGTGTAGGCTTTACAAAGAAAAGCATGGATTTCAAAACAGGAGAGATGTTAATCCAGAGATACTGAAGCAGAGGCAAGAATTCGGGGGGGGGGGGGGGGGGCTTTGATGGGGTCATATTTTTTTATGTGTGTGTGTGCGTTTATGTGCACCTGGAAATCATTGCGATCTCTGGTGACTGACTGTGTGTACACTTGGAAGTCACAGTGACCTCTGATGACTGACCCCTACTGGGGGCCTGGAGGATATTCAGATAGGTCGCTGAATAGAGCCTGCCCCCGCCTCCCAACTGCTGGTATTCCAAGGAGGCCTCCCATCCAAGCACTTGCTAGAGTCGACCCTGCTTAGCTTCCGAGATCTGATGAGATCGGGCTTGCCTGGGCTATCCAGGTATGGGCAAGAATCCATGTTTTTAAAGGATAAATGAGAAAAATTACATATAAACGGAGTGCTGTATCGTATCAGCTTTTCCAACGGTGAAAGAAGTGAAAAGGCTGTGATGCACACTCTGAGACATGTGTAGACAACAAAATGCACATGGTGGTGTCTATACTGAAGAGGGAAACGGAGAGAGCGAGCAGAAGAGCTGGGAGGGTCTCACCTGGAGTACTATTCCTATGCTGTTTCATTCAAAGAGAATGGTTTGCTGGACTGATGGAGCCTGACAGCAGGGATCAGAGAACCGTGCCAAAACCTTTACAGTGCACCAGGGAATGCACCGTTGGGGGGGGGCTCCACCATGACCCTGCACTGCGTATGGAGAAGACGCATCGCCATGATGTGTAACACTGCTGGCAATACTCTCAGTATACCCTTCAATGTAACCTTAAGAATGAAAATGGGCATGACAAAAAAAAGAACGGAGCCCCTGTATAGCAAACCCCATGAAGTCACTTCTTCACGCAGGATCCCAGTCCTTGCCTTTTCTGATCCGTTAATGATGAAGTAGCCACCAGGGTCCAGAGGGCACTCGTTCAGCTCACAGAGATCACGGTCCGTAAAGCCGTTGAGCAGGCAGTACGTGGACCGCAGCATGATAGGAATTTTCCCTATGAAGGTCTTCTGGTGCTGCGTCTGCAACTGGTCCTCGCCTTCCTTAATGACTGTCTTCGTGATGTCCACATACAATGGAGCGGAGTACCTATGAACAGAGGGCGCCACACGGCGTATAAATTTCCAGCATCAGAAAGATAGGAATACATTTCACACAAGACAATTACAAAGTTAAAGCGAACACGCTTTCCCCACTGAACTTTGCTTTGGACATCGTGAGCAACTGAGGCTTCATAAGGCAGCACCCTGGCAGAAGTATTTCTTACGTGAGATTTCTCAGCCTGGCTTCATTTGGTGACATGGGTGAAGGGGCGCCATCTCTTTCCCAATGCGTAGGCTTGGAGAGATAAATTTGTTCAAATTTCAGCAGATAACGCGGCTGTAAAAGAAACCAAAACAGATGGCTTTAACGAGACATTTATTTTGAGAAGTGAACGCTTTTTCGGCCATCCTCATTATCCCATAGCAGAGCGGCTGGCATGCCATCATACAATGGGAATGCAGAAAAGATAGTGAGATAAAGTATCCAGTTCCCGAGACTCTCGGCTTCGATTTAGCCGATTTTGATATGGGTGTAAAGCTATCCATGGAAGCATGTGCCAGTTGCTGCAGAAATCTCACAGCCGGAGTAGAGGAGGACGAAGATTTCCAGCTGAGGAAGAAACTTCAGCACCCTACCAGGCTCCACGCCCCTTGCCATGATCAGCGAATCAGGATGAATGACACAAAAGAATTATGACCCACTTTTCCGTGAACATAATTTATAAAGATTGCAGAAGTAAAGTTTTCTTAGCACAGAATTTGAATTGTACCATTTTTATATAGTGTAGAGTACATACATACACCCATAATTTGCACAGACGTGTCCTTTATTTACTTCATTTATACACCCCCCATTCTCCCCAATGGGGGCCCAAAGCAGCTACAGCATTCTCCTTTCCTCCACTTTATCCTCCCAACCACCCTGTGAGCAATGCTCCCTCAAAGCTGTGGAGTCTTGTGAGCAAAAATTCTACTTTGTGAGCTACTGGCATTAAAGTTGTGATCGAGCAATTTGGCTGCTGCATAAATTAGCTGGCTCTGGAGCCATCCTGCCTGAGCTAAGACAAAAATGTGTGAGCCGGAGGCTAAAAAACTGTGAGCTAGCTCACACTCACTCAGCTTAGAGGAAACACTGCCTGCGTGGTGGGTGGGGCTGAGCGTGCATGACTGGCCCAAGGTCACCCAGCCAGCTTCCACGGCAGAGCAGGGATTTGAACCCAAGTTTCCCAGATCCTAATCTGACACTCTAATCACTGCACCACACTCGCATGGCCGCCTCTTACCGGTTCTTCCACTTCCCCTGTAGCATGCTGAGCTTCAGCTTGCAGGTCAATTGGTGGAGCATCTTCAACGATTCTCTGCACAGACATCTGAATGAACTCATCAAAGGAATCCAGCTGCTGTCGAACCAGGCCCTTCTCGTCAAAATAGGAGCTTTGGAAAAAAGAGACGGGGAAAAATCATGGACTGAGAGCAGCCCCTCAAAAAGGGCATTGCAATAGTTTCTTCAACTATTATGACCAGTGTGAAAATACAAGTGTGAGGGAAAGCACCCTGGCCTTCCCCCAAGGGTGAATGGGAATGGCGGTGGGCCTGGTCCATCCAGCCAGTGTTGCTAAGTGGTCTTTGAGCCTACACAACCCTTATCTTCAAGGCCAGAGACAGAAGTGTGGTAATTAGCGTCTCATGAGAACCTGCGGCCTGTAAGATTGGGGGGGGGGGGTTACGTCATCTTCTAGAGGCTTCTCCTGAGAACCTGTCCTGGTTGGATGTCATCTTCACCTGAGGTTGCTGGGCAAAAAACTACAATCAAACTAAGGCCCTGAAGAAGACAGACCAGCTGGGATTTTCGTAGATTCAAGGCCTGAACTATGACCTGCTTGAACTGCAATTGCTAGAAAGTGGAGGATGCCTGAGCTTTGGCCTTTGACTCTTGAATTTCCAATTTCCAATAACCTTCACTGGCAGAACGACTATTGGATTTAAAATTTGTGCCATCTAACACAAATCCTAAAAAAAAATGTTAAGCTAGTTTTCTTGCTGCATGATTAATTTTTCACATTGCGGGAAATTGAAATAAACATCACAAATCTTTTTAAAAATTAAACAGTGGCCTGGTTACTTGTGTACAGCCGCCCTGGGGACCCACAGGGTTCGGACTCCTTGACAACAAGTCATGACCTTCAGTTCTCTTGGGGCAACTCCTGAGATAGCTTTCCTACGTGTACTCATAAAAGGACAGTCTGTATTCTGTGCCCATGGACCCAAGGGGGAGAAATCTCTTCTGACAACCCAATGGAATATTTTCCTGGAGATTAATCGTTTCTGTGCTCTTGGAGGTCAGTCTTCAAACCTTGTGAGTATGGGCTGGAGAAATCCAATGCACATTTCTCATCTATTAATAACAAGGCCAAGTTTATTTAGTTAAGAATACTAAAAAATTAATATGCTTTAAAAAGAAAATCTAATGAATCTACTCAGTTTCATATTCATAAGACATTTACGTACGTAACTTCATGTATTCAAAGTGCAACTGACTTGTGCAGTTCAGTGCCACAGGATGTAGTGATGGGCACTAGTTTGGTGGGGTTGAAAGAGAAACAGACAGATTCATGGAGAGTAGGGCCATCCAGAGCCATGATGACAGCTATTGTGCAACCTCCACGGTTCAGAGGCAGTAAAAGCCTGTGAGCACCAGCTCTGGGAGGCAACAACTGTGGAAGGGCTTGGGCCTCCTTGCCTTGACTGAAGATCCTTTCATTCATTTATTAGGTTTAAGAGCCCATAAGCCAGGGGTGGGCAAATTGCGGGCCACATGCGGCCCACCACAGAGTTTTTTGCGGCCCGCCAAGATAGTCGGCCACCTTGCCACAGGAGCAGTGGGCATGCCTACTGCCTCGACCTGGCTGGCGCTCCCCGGGGAAGGAGGGAGGCGTTCCGGCGCTGCGAGGGCTGAGGGAGACGGTGCAGCTGAGCCTGGTGCGTCGCTCACTTCCTGGTTTCCCCGCCCCTTTCCCCTGGAGCACGGAGGAGGAGAGGCCGGGCTGGGTGAGAGTCGAGCCGTAGCAGGAAAGGAGCCCCCCCTCCCCTCTGCCTCCCTGGCTGGGCCGTCGCGCGCTGGCTTCCCCGGGGCGAATGAAATGCGGCGCTGGGCGTCAGAAGGCTGACCCGGGAGGCGTGCGCCGCTGGTAGAGCGGCAGCAGCACCAGGAGGCAGCGTGTTGCGGCTGCGCCAGCCTTGGGTAGGTCAAAGGGAGGGGAGCCCAGATGGGATGGGATGCCGAGACATGCCCCCCCCAGTCTATGGGGGGGGTCAGAGCTGGGCAGAAAAGGCAGGTGGGTGTCCAAGGTAGTGCCAGCCGGTCCCCTCACCCCAGGGGTGCCCGTGGTTGCCTCCGCTGCTGCAACGAGGAATTCCGGGGGAATGGATGAGGTGGGCAGGCTGGTGCTTGTGTGATGCAGTGCAACGCGCGCGCATGTGTGTGGATTGGAAGCAGTGTGTGGGACCAGGCTGAGAGAGGGAAGGGTGGCTGTGGCGCGTGTGGAGCAGCAGGGCTCCAGTGGGCAAGGTGAAGCCGGGGTCGCCGAGGAGAGGTTGGCAGCGCTGGTAGCTCCAGCCCATCGTGGTGGTGGTGATAGTGGCGTGGTGTGTGTGTGGGGGGGAATCGCATGTCTCCGCTGGGCGAACTGTGTTCAAGTTGGAAGGCAGAAAGCAGATCCGTTGGAAGGGGCTGACCGGAACAAACGCCTCTGGGACCGGTAGTTAGGACCGAGTGCATTGGCCGGGGTTGCAAGGTGCCTTCGGCTGTGGAAGGCGAGCACATCAAACGAGCCCCCAAGCGGCGCCCGGCCATGTTCACATGGCCAAGGCAAGGGGCGATCTCAAGAGCAGAGATGAGCCCCCTGGGGGCTCTGTGCATGCCCTTAAAGCGGGGGGGGGGGGGGGGGAATTGCCCACCATTGACAGTTCAAAGGTGCGGCCCTCCGCTAACCTCCAATCCCACAAAGTGGCCCCCGAGCCAAAACAATTGCCCACCCCTGCCATAAGCCATACACCCTAAAAAGTTTACAGATTTAAAATCACAGCAAAACAAAATTTTGTCACGTCTGTTAGGCAGTTAAAACAGGAACTATTCAACAGGAGTCTCAGTCTTGTAGGTTCTCGAAAGGGTGAGGATTCAAAGCTAAGGGCCTTGGTCCTAGTGATCATTTTTCTAACTCTGTCAAAATATCAATTGAAACTACTTTAAATCAGACCGCCGAACCAACTGGACCCAAGCAAATACCAAACAGGCGGAAATGGTCTAAGAGATCCACTGAAATTGCTACCCAGATCCTACGTGCTGGGGGAAACGCAAGAATTGATGCCGAAAATTCAGATAACAGATGTGACATAGCACTCAATCATATGATGTCGCTTTTCAAATACTAGGGAATCAGTTTCACTGAGGTTATTGTGACTAAATAAACGGAGAGGCTGTTCCACTGATTATTACAGAAAAGACAATGCATGTGCTCCTCTCTCTCTCCACTGAAATCAGTGAGAGTTAAGGGTGCCTTTCTCTTCCCTGACCTAGATAGCCAAGGTAAGTGCTTGGATGGGAGAGCTCCTTGAAATACCAGGACTGGGACGCAGAGGCAGGCAATAGCAAGCCACCTCTCTGAAAGGTCCAAGCCTCACTAGGAGTCGCCAGAAGTCAAATACTTACCAAAAAAAAAGAGTGCCTTTCTTTGGCTAGGAGGAGGGTTGCCAGCCCAGCACTGCCAAGCCCTGGGAGATGGGAGGGGGAGTTTGCCCCATTAACAATGCACCCACACATCACTGCTGGCACAGATACAGAAGTGATGCCACCACATCAGGACAATCTCTCAGATTCACCAAAAATTCTAGAATCCTAGGGCACTGCCCTGATGTGTTGAAGTCACTTCTGGTTTCATATCAGAAACGACATCGTGGCATCCGTGTGACACCAGTTTTCACCCATCTTCCCCCAATTTTGTTCCAGCTGCTCCACAGGGCGGCAGCAGCAGGAGCAGCAGGGCATAGAGTAGGAGGTCCTCCACTACAGCATCCCTAGCTAGAACACATCTACTATAGTTACAGTCTGGAAACTTACCTAATAACAATCCAGCATGCTTCCTGCCATAAGTCGGGAGTGATTTCATCATCATCTTCATCATATTGCATATCTGCCAGAGAAAGGGGAAACAGCACACACCTTAAATGCTAGAAAGGATAGTGCTATGGAGGCATGCCAAGAGTTTGCTTGATATCTCCAATGAGACTGCCACAATACTTCAGCTTTTCTGTGTCAAGATGAAGAGTGACAGTAAGGGGGAACAGATGAACCGGAAGGCTAACAATACAGTCTTATGCAAAGTCACTTCAATCTTAGCCCACTGAAATCAGTGGACTTGAACTGGAGAAACCTTGAATAGGATTGCATTGTAAAATATTTTTCCACTTCTTCTGAAATCAACTGATTTGGACTGAAGAAACCCTGCACAAAATCACATTGTAAAATATTTTTGCAGTTCATTTGTACTGAGGTAGGGTGAGCAGAACTGCATCTAAAGTTCAAGGGACTGCTTTAGAGAGGTATGCACCATAAGTTGAAACTGAACTCCCTCACACTCAGTACGACGTACTTCTGAGTAAGAGTGTATGTGATCACCAGAATCTCAATAGGATCCAACAAGATTTAAACATGTCATTTAAAGTAAATGGCTGAGCCTTCTAGTATCAACAGCCACAAAGTGAATGTCTAAGTGACTGTCTTTGTCCCAAGCACAGTTCTCCCTTGCTTTGTGGGGAGATACCTATGAATGTGAAACCTGGAAACCACAATGTAAGTTAAAGATCAACTTTGGCAACTTGGAAATTGAGCAAGAACAGCATTTAGGACTACCAGAAATCTTAATTCGGACAAGGTTCCTTTTTAAAGCAGAGCTCCTACACTAGTGACAACTGAACATGTCCCTTTCTTTAGCTGCCCCTAAAGAATTACGTACTATCTCATTCTTCTGTTACACAAGGAAAAGGGGGGCAAGCTAAACAATGAGGGAATGGAGTCAGGAATGCAATGGAAGCAGGCATCATGAAGTCAAAACTAGCGTAGCGTGGCGATTGCTAAGAAGTACCAGCTGTCAACCAGAAAGCTTCAGTTCAAACCTTACCATAAATATGTATGTAGGTTTGTTATTTTACAATATCTAATAACAACACATTGCTAACAACATAAGATCTCAACAGACAATCATAAGGATGACAGCCAAAAGAAAAGGACTTTGGGCTTTTTTTACTTATCTCAGACTGGCTGGTGCCTTAGAAATTGTCAGCACAACCCAGCCTAGACTATCAAATGGCCTTTAGCAAGCCATTAGCCTCCACCTAATGAAACGTTCCATGCGCCTTGGCGTCCAGTCATGCCAGCCACATGACCACGGAAACGTCTTCAGACAGGGCTGGCTCTTCGGCTTGGAAACAGAGATGAGCACTGCAACCCTAGAGTCGGATTCGACTGGCTTTCGAGCAAAGGAAACCTTTACCTTTACTAATGAAAATTAGCTCTTCCATAAAATTTCCATACGCTCAGCAAACTTGTTACTGTATTGTAATTCTTACAACAAACCTATAAGGTAGGCCTAGCAGACACACCACAAGAGCCTATATAGCAGTGAGAGGACCAGGAAGATCCAGGTTCAAATCATGAAACTAAATGGGTACCAATGGTCAGTCATTCTCTCAAACTCACCAACTTCACAACATTAATGCAGGGGACAGAATGGAGGAGAGCTACATACCTAAGCTCCTTAGAAGAAAAGCAGACTGTTAAAAAGGCACTAAACAAATAAATACAACATTGCAGATGGGAGACCAATGCCACAAGATGGGGGTGGCTTGCCTCAGAGTTCATAGCAGAGATCTGAGCCATAGAGCCCCTAATTCCTAGTCTGCTAAACATAAGACTGCACCATCTTTCTTCCTCCCCACCATCCCAAATTACAATGTAAGAAGACTGCCACGATATCAGCCTACTGTGCAGGAAGGCTATGCAGGCGAATTTATTTATGCACTTGTTTATTTAAAGTCCCACCATTCTTGATGATACAAGAGACTGAACAAAGTAGAAGACAACACAATCAAATGGCACCAGACATCCAAAAAGCAGAAAACAACTAAGGTCACAAAAATAATGCAAACGGTATCAAACACAGTATGTCAAAAATGTAAAAAGGTAGTGGAATGACAGAAGTGGAAAGTAACTAAGAACAAGATGAGGCACACAACAAACAGTGGAACAAACTGCAATTATGTTCCCTTTATTCAATAACCCTCCTTTTGATTTGTTCTAGAGCTTCTACTCCTTTTAGAAAAACATCCTCTTGGGTGTAGTAGAAAAGAACAAGAGTCCAGTAGCACCTTAAAGACTAACAAAATTTGTGGCCGGGGATGAGCTTTCATGAGTCACTGCTCACCTCTTCAGATACAAGCACCATTTATGATAACTTCTATCAAGCGGCCTGAAGGAGACTGCCCAAACCGGGTCTTTCCAGGCCCTGACAACCCCCCGCCCCCCCCCCCCAAAAAAAACCGGGCACCGTCTGGAGAAGCTGAGAGCCGAGACCACCCAGAGAGCTCAAGGGCCACGTGAACCACCCCCGCCAGACCTCACCTTCGTCGGCGTCGTACATCTTGGCGAAGGTGTCTCAAAACAGCCCCAGACGCAACGGAAAGAACCCGACGACAACAGGCACCCGCGCAGCCTACGAGACACTGAAGGCAGGCGAACTCGTCGCGCTGAAGCAAAGCCGCTCAGGAGGCAACTGCGCCTGCGCGCCGCTCAGGACACTTCCGTTTCCCATCAGTTACGTCACTTGACCCATAACACGGAAGTGCTCGGTGGTCTCCTTGACGACGGGGTTCCGTTCTGCGCTTCTGGTCTCAAGACTTGATGGGTTTTCCTCCCGCCGTTCAAAGGATTGTGCGCATTTTGCGCCACCGACACCACCGAGAGGCCAAGGCCTAGAGCGGCACGGCCGGGCACTGGGTGTTCATTTCGGGTCGCTTTTTTAATTTATTTTTAGCCCGGAAATCGGCCGATTTCCGATCAGGATCGGACTGCTTTGGAGTGGCCTTGTCATTTGGAAAGATTTCCCCCACACGCACACAAATGTCAACCTCTGAATGCTTTACAATAGTTTTACTCCGCCTTTCTTACCTGGGCTAGAGATGCCAGCCTCCAGGTGGGACCTGGGGATCCCCCGGAATTATAGCACATCTCCAGGCTACAGAGATCAGCTCCTCTGGAGAAAATGGCTGCTTGGGAGGGTGGACTCTGTGGTATTGCACCCCACTGAGGTCCCCCTGACCTCCTCTAGGATCCATCTACAAATCTCCAGGAGTTTCCCAAACTGGATCAGGCAACCCTGCCCCCTTCAATTCCCCACCAGTGGCCGCGAGGAGGGGGGAACCTGGCAACACGGCTGGGACCAAAGCAATTTACGTTGTGTCATTTTTAAAAAGCCAGCATCTCTGAAAGTGGGGTGGGGATATGCAGAAGACTGGAGCTGCAAACCATTTATCTATAAAATGTATATGCCCCCTCTCCAGAGACTTGTGGAGACTTTCAGTGTATCCTAGGGGAAACTTGACCCTGCCAAGTAAATGCGCTCTGTGTCAGCAGTTCTCAAGCTGTTGGTCAGGAACCAAAAACAAATTGTGACTATTGCAGGTGGATTGAAACTTGAGTCTGGTGGCACTTTTAAGACCAACAAATGTTCTTAAAGGTGCTACTGGGCTCAAAATTTGTTCTTCTGCTTCAGACCAACACAGCTGCCCACCTGAATCTATCTTGCAGGTGGATTGTAAAGCGAGAAAGGAGGAGTAATTAGGGGACCTGAAAAAGAAGGCTCAGGAAGGGGAAAGATTGGGAAAAACTGGGTTTGCTTCTACTTTTCTTATTTATTTTTGCTGTCAAAGCACAGCTGACTTATGGAGACCCCCCGGGGTTTTGAAGACGAGAGATGTTCAGAGGTGATTTGCCCTGCCTTCACATCATGGTCTTGGTATTCTTTGGTGGTCTCCCATTCCAAATACTGACCAGTGCCAACCCTGCTAAGCTTCTGAGAGCTGACGAGACTGGGTTTGCTTCTGCATATATGTGCAAAATGACTGAAATACAACCTGTTGCTCAAGTATAAACTTTATTCAGTACTGATGTGAGATTCTTGTGTTTTTTGTTGGGGAAGGGACAGTAGCATAGAGATTTTTTGCAAGCAGGACCAAAAAGTACAATCAGTATTAAAGCGGTTCTAGAAAAGAAGAGTGAGGTTAGAAGTCAGAGCAGCATCTATGTGTAGTTGTCCTTGCAGCAATCATTCCCACACAATCATTCCCGTGTGGACAAACAAATCCAGGATTAGGGTTACCATATTTTGAAAAGAAAAAAAGAGAACATATTTCCTGACTACTTCAAAAAAGTGATCACTGTGACAAATCTCATTTTAGATACTCCTACTATTTAAGCTGTGATGATTGCTACCAACTAGGAATATGCCTAACTTTCATACCCCAGAAGAGGACAATTTCATCAGTTTTTTAAAAAGAACCCAGAAGAGGGTAGACACACACAAAAAAGGGACATGTGTGCCCTCTAAAAAGGAGGAGGAGGAGATTGGATTTATACCCCGCCCTTCAGTTGGAGTCTCAGAGCGGTTTACAATCTCCTGTCCCTTCCCCTCCCCACAACAGACACCCTGGGAGGTGGGTGGGGCTGAGAGAGCTCTGAGACAACTGTCCTTGAGAGAACAGCTGGTACAGAGCTATGGCTTGCCCAAGGTCATCCAGCAGGTGCAAGTGGAGGAGTGGGGAATCAAATCCGGTTCTCCCAGATTAGAGTCTGCGCACTTAACCACTACACCAAACTGGCTCTCAAAGAGTAACATTTAGTAGACGTGAGCACTGAGTCACGAAAGCTCATCCCCTGTCACAGATTTTGTAGGCCATTAGGGTACTACTTGGATTCTTACTCTTTTCTGCTGCTAAAGACAGATTAATGCGGCTACCCATCGTGACCAGTCACGAATGACTGCTGTAAAATAAAATCTGAGTCCAGTGGCAACTTTAAGACCACCAAAGTTTAACTCAATGTATGAGCTTTCCTGTGCAAGCACGAATATCTGAGGAAGTGTGCGCACACAAGAAGGCTCATACCTTCAATAAAACTTTATTGGTCTTAAAGGTGCCCCTGGACTCAAGCTTTATTCTGCTGCTTCAGACCAACACGGCTACCCCCAACCGAATCTATCCCGCTGTAAAACAACCATATCCAACAACACATATGCAAATCACGGTTCACGCGATCCCGCAGAGAGGAACGGAGCAGCCACGCCAAGCAGCCGGCCGTATCGCCCTTCCCCAGAAAGAGGCGTGCCGAGAAGGGAAGTCCCATCCATTCTCGCTGACTCTGTCACCCTTTCCTGTCTCGGCCTTTTCTGCTCAAACACCCGAAAACAAAGCTTCGGTCACAGAGCTGTCAAATGCTAGAGAGGCCATTCCTAAGGCGCGCGCGCACTTCTTCCGCTTGTCACCGGAAGTTCTTGCCGGGTGGCCCTCCAGCGTGTCTCTGTCTGTCGCCGTCGTTGCGGCGGTGGTGATGAACGGGCTGAGGCGGGCGTTGGGGCTGGGCCTGCGGGGCGGCTGGCAGCGCTGGCCCTCCTCGTGGGCTGCTGGAGGCGCCCGGGCGGCCCCTCGGCGAGCGACGCCCGGCGGCTTCTCCACTGTCTCGAGCGCGGAGCGGCCGCCCAGGCGCTGGGAGGCCGCGAAAGACCCGCGTGAGGAGGAAGAGGAGTTTGTCTTCCCCGAGTATCACCCGGAGGAGGAGGAGGAGCCGGACCTCGAGAAGCTGCTGAGGGGGCTCATCGAGGAGGAGGAAGAGGAAAAGGAGGCGGCCATTAATCCGCGGGTGCCCCAGCCTCCCCCTCCGCTGCAGGCTCCCGACGGCCGCCTCCCGAAGCAGCCCCGGAGGAGGAAGCCCCACAAGCCTTCGGGGAGCCCGGATCCCTCGGTCCCCTCGAGCGGGGTGGGCTGCTCGGGCTGCGGCGCGGAGCTGCACTGCCGGGACCCTGCTTTGCCCGGCTACCTGCCCAGTGCCAAGTTCCTGAGCCTGCTGGGAAGGCCAGGGGAGCCGCCCCAAGGAGAAGGTGAAGGGCAAGGAGAGGCCCAAGCCGGGGAGCGCCCTGAGAAGGCTCTGGAGGATGCCGTCTGCCAGCGCTGTTGGTTGCTGATGTACCACCAGCAGGCGTTGCGGGTGCAAGTGACCCGAGAGGAGTACCGCGACGTGGTCAGCAATGCTGTGCGTGGTTCTCTCCGCCACGGCCGCCCACCCCTGGTACTCTGCATGGCGGACGTGCTGGACCTGCCTGACTCCCTCCCGCTGGATCTCCCTGAGGTGGTGGGCGACCAAGCCAATATCCTGGTGCTGGGCAACAAGGTGGACCTGCTGCCTGGTGATTCACCTGGGTACTTGAAGCGCCTCCAGCAGCGCCTGCTGGAGGCCTGCGCCCGTGTTGGCCTGAACCAGCACAGCGGAGGCCCAAACCAGCGGGTCGTTGACGTGCACCTCCTCAGCGCCAAGACAGGCTACGGGGTGGAAGAGCTGATCTCCAAGATGCAGCGCTCGTGGAAGTTCAATGGGGATGTGTACCTCGTAGGGGCTACCAACACTGGGAAGTCGACCCTCTTCAACACGCTGCTCCAGTCGGACTACTGCAAGTCCAGAGCCTCGGATGTTATCCACAGGGCAACCATTTCACCTTGGCCAGGTCAGAGGGAACGGAGGAATTTCACTCACTACACATTTATTCTTTGAGGCCACTAAAGGGAAGGCAGGTCGGAAGCTGCTGGACGTTGCTGGGTTGGGTGTTGCGTTATCCTGATGATTTTTCCTTGGGGCTCCCTATTCAGGTGCTTACCAGTGGGAGCTGACTGTGCAGATGATATGCTCTCGCCAATTGCAGAGTTTACTGGCTTCATGCATTCATGGTGGCAACTTTCGAATAGCAGTGATTTGGACGGAGCAAGCATTTTCATGCTGAATCTCTGTCTGTTTTGCAGCAAACATGGCTGCTCTTCTGGAGGTGGTCATACGGTCTCTTAACAGCCGTATGGTTGGAAAGGAGAGCACTAGAGGCTGAAGCCCTGGGACAAGTAGGCTGTAAAGCTCTTTGGGGTTGGATGAGCGAAGTGAATATTACCTGGCGTGCCTGCAGTATTTTAGGCCATACAAAATCTTTCAGGAACATTGTCTTGTAGTCCTTAATTTCTAAGAAAAACCCCTGTAAGTTACTTCAGTTATCGTTCCCATGTTGTAGATCTTCAGCTGAGAATGGCCACCTAGGGAGCTTGTGGTGGAGGTGAAGTGAGAGAAGATTTGTAGCTCAGACTTTTGATCACTTCCCCAGCTTTCATAAGAACATAAGAAAAACCGATATTGGGTCAGGCAACCAGTGTGCATACTGTATTTGTTTGTTACACGTTACAGGGGGCAGGAATATATTTGACACCATGAGCTTCTTAGAATAAGAGTGGGATAAAAATCAAATAAAGGATGCTGTAGAATCTTGTTACCCTTTCAATTTCATGCCTGTGAAATTTTTCCGTTCATTTTCCCAGGAACTACTTTAAACTTGCTGAAATTCCCGATTATAAATCCTACGCCTTACAGAATATTTAGAAGGGAAGAAAGGCTAGCAGCAGATGCAGCAAAAGCAGAGGAAGACCTCAGTGAAGAGGAGCAGAATCACCTGAAAACCCTCAAAAAGCAAAGCTACTTGATAGGTGTGTGTTTTCTGGGAACGATGCCAGTGCTTCCCCATTCAGATTTAATTATTGTATCATTGTCAGAGGAGGATCTGAGAGACCCAGGTTCGAATCCCCACTCCGCCATGGAAGCTTGCTGGACGGCCTTGAGCCAGTCACACACTCGCAGCCTAGCGATCCTCACAGGAGTGTTGTGTGGATAAAATGAAGGAGTGGAGAATGATGCGAGCCACTTTGAGTCCCTGCTGCAGGGGAAAGCTGGGTATAAACTGGGTGACTAAATAATTTCTAGTATCCATAGCACACTTACTCTTTTCTGTGACAGGACTGCACCTGCGTCTGTCCAAAGTGTTCTTGCGCATTACCTTTCAAAGCTGCAGTTGGACATCACACGTAGCCACAGGTTTAAGGAAGAGTGTGCACAAACCTGACTTCATGCCAGGCATGTGTGTGTGTGTGTGTGTGTGTGTCTTGCTCCTCCCTTCTCACACCAGCAATGCTGTTGTGACATACAAACACAGATGTTCTAGTTAATCAAAGTTAGATCTCCTCACAGGCACACACACACTCATTAACTAGGATCCTACACCAGGGTTTGGTCTGGGTTTAGAATGCTAGTTAGGTGGGGGTAGAGGGAGGAAGACAAACCTGAGTTAACTTGTTTAGCTGCATTTCCAGTAGCTGCAGAGCCAGCGTGGCATTATGGTTAAGAGCAGCAGACTCTCCTATGGAGAACGGGGTCTGGTTTCCCCACTCCTCCACATGAAGCCTGCTGGGTGACCTCGGGCCAGTCTGAGAACTCCTGCAGCCTCGCCTGCCTCACAAGCAATGCTCCCTCTACGCTGTGGAGTCTTGTGAGCAAAAATTCTGCTTTGTGAGCTACCAGCATTAAAGTTGTGAGCGACCGATTTGGCTCCTGCATCAATTAATTTGCTCTAGAGCCATCCTTCCTGAGCTAAGACAAAGATATGTGTGAGCCAGAGGCTAAAAAACTCTGTGAGCTACCCCACACTAACTCAGCTTAGAGGGAACACTGCTCACAAGGTGCCTGTTGTGGGGAGAGGAAGGGAAGGTGACTGAAAGCCGCTCTGAGACTCCTTAGGGTAGAGAAAAGTGAGGTATAAAAACCTACCCTTCTCAGTACAAGAAGGTCAGGGGGAGGGCTGAAGCAGGCAAGCCCGGCAAAACACTGGTATTCGTGCACATTCCTCCTTAACAACATTTCCGTAAATGCTGCCTGAGATCAAGAGTGAAGGACAGATCTTGTGAGTGTGTCGCTCCTTGTGGTTACTGCGGTCTGCCACAGTTATTCAAACTCAGTTATCATCAAAAGTACATGCAGCACTCGGTGTGTCCTGGAGGGTTGTCAGCCTCCAGATGGGGCCTGGAGATCTCCTGGAATTAGAACAGATCTCCAGGCAACAGAGATCACTTCCCCTGGAAAACATGGCTGCTTTGGAAAGTGAACTCTATGGCATTATACCCTGCTGAGGTCCCGTCACTCCCCATGCCCCTCCCCCTCCTCAGGCTGCACCCTAGGCATGCCAGCCTCCAGGTTGGGCCTGGAGATCTCTTGCTATTACAACTGATCTCCAGACAATAGAGATCAGTTGCCCAGGAGAAAATGGGTGTTTTGGAGGCTGGACTCATCACATCGTACCCTGCTGAGGTCTCTCCCCTTCCCAAATCCTGCCCTCCCCAAATTCCACCCCAAAAATCTCAAGCTATTTCCCCACTCAAATCTGGCAACTCTTCTCCTTCCTCCAAAATCTCCAGGTATTTCTGAACCCAGAACTGGCAACCCTATTTTGATCTGAGGTTTGTAGAAATCCCTAAATTACCATCCAAACCTACGCGGACATTTATATATGTGGAGCAGTTGGTGGCTTACCACTTGAAGCTTCCTGAAAGGTTTGAGCAGCAGTCCTTTGTACAGGTGACTCAGTAAACTGTAGTTTTATTTTGGAGAGGGCAGTGGCGATTCAGTTGCAGAGTTTTATGGATGACACTTCCATGCTGGATCCGTTTCAGTCCGGCTTCTGGCCAGGTCATGGGACGGAGACGGCACTGGTTGCCCTCACGGATGACCTCCGGAGGCATCTGGATCGAGGCGGCACAGCGGCACTGGTGCTGTTAGATCTGTCGGCTGCGTTTGACATGGTCGACCACCAGTTGCTGATCCACTGCCTCGCCAACTCGGGGATACAGGGGCTTGCTTTACAGTGGCTTGCCTCTTTCCTCCAGGATCGGGGACAGAGGGTTGTGCTCGAGGAACAGACCTCTCAGAGGCACCCACTGGTGTGTGAAGTTCCTCAAGGAGCAGTGCTGTCCCCGATGTTATTTAACATCTATATTCGCTCCCTTGCCCAGATAGCCTAGAGGCATGGGCTTGGGTGTCATCAATATGCAGATGACACCCAGCTATATCTGTTGTTGGGTGGCCAGTCCGACTCCACCTCAGATGACTTGGAGCGGGCGCTTCAGGACGTTGCTGACTGGTTCAGACTGAGTTGACTGAAATTGAATCCAACGAAGACGGAGGTCCTGTGCTTG
The DNA here is from genome assembly GCA_029233225.1 of Lepidodactylus listeri. Lineage (NCBI taxonomy): Eukaryota > Metazoa > Chordata > Lepidosauria > Squamata > Gekkonidae > Lepidodactylus > Lepidodactylus listeri. The sequence goes on along the minus strand of JARCFY010000004.1, from coordinate 137,178,843 downwards.
AGTCGGAATGGGTCGGGGTTGGGGATCCCACTTCCGGCCTTTGGTGGGGCGCCACTGGTACCAGCGCCAAGGGTCAGGAGTTTGGGAGTGCTCCTGGATGCTTCCTTAACAATGGAGGCCCAGGTAGCAGCCACTGCCACGGCAGTCTTCTACCATCTACGGCTGATCAGGCAGCTGGTTCCCTTCCTCGAACGTGATGACCTAGCTACAGTGATCCATGCTATGGTCACCTCAAGACTTGACCACTGTAACGCTGTCTACATGGGGCTGCCCTTGTCTCAGATCCGGAGCCTGCAACTAGTGCAGAATGCCGCGGCCAGGCTGTTGGTGGGTCTCTCTATGCGGGATCATATCCAGCCTGTGTTGCGGTTGCTGCACTGGCTGCCTATAGCATACCGGATCTGGTTCAAGGTGCTGGTGCTGACCTTTAAAGCCCTATATGGTCAGGGACCTGCCTACTTGAGGGACCGCCTTTCCCCATATGTGCCCCAGAGAGTACTGAGGTCAGGCACTCAACATCGCCTGACTCTCCCCGGTCCAAAAGACGTTCGGCTGGCCTGTACCAGGGCCAGGGCTTTCTCAGTGGCGGCTCCACACTGGTGGAATGAGCTCCCGGATGACATCATTGCCCTGCGGGACTTATTGCAGTTCCACAGGGCCTGTAAGACGGAGCTCTTCCGCCAGGCTTTTCCTTAGGAGCTGCCACAGGGGATATTATTGCCCAATCTGCTGAACTTTTTGCCATCGCCTTTCACCATGAGAACCCTGTTGCTGCCAGTATTGATTGTTGCTTATATTGTTTTATTGCTGATGTTGTTTATTTAAGCTTGTAGACCATTTTATGGTATTTTACGGTTGGTAGCCGCCTTGAGCCAGCTTGCTGGATAGGCGGGATAAAAATGTAATAAATAAATAAATTTTATCCGGATGACAGTTCAGTCTGTTTTAGTTGTTCAGAATGCCCAATGTAGATTCCTAGTGAAGTCTGTTGTAATGGCAACACATTAGCAGTGTGCCAGATTATTTGTGTGCGATACAGGGGTAGGAACGAATGTGTTACCTTCCCAGACTCCTGCCCCATTCCTGTCTGCAGCACGGGGGTAACCCTGTATTGAGGGCGGGAATGGAAGATGGGAGGATAATGTGTGTATTCATCTCTCTACATCTCACAGAGATACTGACCAACTTTGCAGGATAGTTGTATTTCAAGGTAACTCATGAAGTTGTTCTCACTCCATCATATTCCCAGTCAGTTTTCCTCTTGTTCGCATAATTTCCCTGAGCGATACGATTCGGGGACAGATTCTTCAGAGAAGCTTAGCTTATTTTTTTCTGCATCCTTCCTCTCAGGGCCACGCCTTTCGCTAAAAGCTCCTGAGTTTCTTTGCTGTGCCAGATGCGTAACCTCACTCTCGGCTTCTTCCTCCGTGCTAATTCCTTACTGTTGGTTATTCTCCCCAGAAGCGGGAATCAAACTGTCCTCCAACGCAGCAGTCTAATCTCCATGGGAAAGGTGATACAGTAACCAGCCTGTTTTAAAACCCATGGATCAGGAAATCCCTTGCACATTTCCCATGTGGCTTAAAAAAGGAAGTGTCTAGCCTGAATGGATGTGATAGCTTTGTTGAAACAGACTTTTCAGGATTTGGACCAGTGTTTCTCCTAAGCTGAGTTAGTGTGAGCTAGCTCACAGTTTTTTAGCCTCCGGCTCACACATTTTTGTCTCAGCTCAGGAAAGATGGTTCCAGAGCAAACTGATTTCTGCAGTAGCCAAATGGCTTGCTCACAACTTTAATGCCAGGAGCTCACAAAGTAGAATTTTTGCTCACAAGACTCCACAGCGTAGAGGGAACATTGATTTGGACTACTGTAAATCCAGGCTAGGAAAAGCACAACTAGGATTGTGTTAGGATTTCTTTATTTTGGAAACTTTGGAAACTCCTGTTTGTGTGTGTGCGCTCTCCCTCTCCCCTTTTGGTTACACTTGGATTCTCTAAAATTGCATTTGAACTCTATCTCTTCTTTGTCTCTAAGTAACACTTTCATCCCTCCCCCCACTTTGGATTGCTGAGTGAATTCACAGCCAGTAGACTCCGGTGAGGTGTGAAAAGGAGGCAGAGCTTTCATCTGATCCTTCGGGGAAGCACTGGTTTTGTGTGTGTGTTCATGCTGCCTGTTTTTAAAAAAAATTTGCCGCCAAGGAGGAGGGGAGTTTGGGGAAGAGGCTGGCATTGGAGCTGTATTGCTCCACTGTCCATGTGCAATCCAGTCATGACAGATGTGCTTTGAAGATTTGAAAAGGCAATATAAAGGCTAAGTGCCGTTGAAGTAGGAGGCATTTGAAAATGCAATATAAAGGCTAAGTGCTATTAAAGTAAGAGGCAGCAGTAAAAGACTAGCCGTGCAGAAGGCAGGCACAGAAGGAAGAGCTCGTCCAGAAAACTAAATCCAGATGTGAGATCTTTATTGTAGAGCTGCAGCCTCCAGAATGCTATACGTATCCATAAGTGGGGGGGGGGGGAGGAAACTGCCAGTTGAAGAAAATGTGAGTAATGGGGTGTGTGTTTTCCCTCTTGATGTAGGAAGAGTTGGAAGAACATTTCAGCTCTCACAGAAGTTGAGAAAGAACTACGAAATCGACTTTGATGCCGATGCGCTCTCTTTCAGCGCGGAGGAAGAACCTGCCCTTCCGTCCAAAACCACCAAGAAAGCCAAACTCTCATACAATGAAGTGAAAGACGCCCGCTGGTTTCACGACACTCCAGGAATTATAAGAGATGGCTGCGTAAGGGCCTCTTCTGTTTTTAAGGAGTTCCGTATGTGGGGAACAGAAGTGGGGCGGGGCAGTACTTGATCCCCAATCTGGGAGCTGAAGACACGGCCTCCTTTGTTCCAAACATCATTTTCCTGGAACGCACCATCTGTGCATGAATTTGGCACCTGGCTTAAACAGTTCAGGCCAATGCAAAGAAGAGGCTGCTGTCCCCCCACCACCACCATATCCCACAACACCTCCCAAATGTGTATAAATTCTCCCTCGATTATACTGTGTACATACCAGGTTTGTACAGTGATGCGTAGAAAAATGTCCTCTGCTATTACAGGGCCTACAGTCCTCTAGTGAGTTGGTCTACACGTGCATCTCTTCGAGCTCATCAGACTCTGCTTCTGCACGATTAGGAAAAAAACCTACACTAGAATCTAAAATAGCAAGAATTAATTTTTCGTAGCGCCTTTGGAAGTGTGCCCGGTGTGTGATTTTATTCGTCTCTATTATGTCCGTGCACAGCAGATAGGAACCTGCTAGAGAGCAAACAGGAACCCTTTGCTGTTTTGTAGTCCCCAGTGTAATTGTGTAGGAGAGACAGAGGCCTTGGACACAAATAAACCTGACAGAGGTTAGCAGCTGAAGCAACAGCTGTAACCTGGGCATAATGCGTCCTTATCACATTTGGACATTATCACAGATAGGCATCGGCTTTACCCATGGAATAAGTGCATACTTCAGAGCCACAGATCTGAGGAATGCCTTAGTGGCCCTGATTGGACAGGCCGGGATAGAAATGCTGTAAATAAGTTTTCTACTCCTGCTCTTTGTGTTCTGGAACCCAATTTGCCTGTTTTTTAAATTACGAATGCAACATGGGCAGCTGGATTTGGATATTCTTTGCCCCTGAATAGGCTTGATAGAGGCTGCCTAGAAAAATTTGCCTAGGCAGCTGAGCGTATGTGGTGTGCGCAGTCCCTCTGTTGCACCGGTTGTGTGTAGAATCTGTTAACAGGGTTTTTTGGGGGGTGGGGGGGGGGGGTTAGAAATCCTAGGCTTTCCTTTGCCCATTGCCCTGGCCTCTTGTGATGTACTCTAAAATAATTTGATTGAATTTAGGGCTATTTTCAAAACATATGCAGAATGTCAGAATGCTTTTGCCCTGACCCAGATAGCCCGGGCAGGCCTGATCCAGTCAGATCTCGGAAGCTAAGCAGGGCCAACCCTGGCAAGTGTTTGTGAAGGGAGACCTCCAAGGAATACCAGGGCCAGGACACAGAGGCAGGTTATATCAGCCACTTCTCTGAACATCGTCTGTATCCCAGTAAAAGTTGCCATGACTTCCAAGTACGGGCACACACACACACACATTAAAAAAAACCCTGAAAAGAATGAATGTCAAAATGTGTGTATGTGTGTGTGTTCTGGTGTGTGTGCACCTAGAAGTCATGTTGATCTCTAGTGGCTGTGTGTGTGTGTGTGTGTGTGTGTGTGTGTGTGTGTGTGTGTTTTGGTGTGTGTGCACCTGGAAGTCATGTTGATCTCTAGTGGCTGACCCCTGCTAGGGGCCTGGAGGCTATGCAGAGAGGTGGCTGAATAAAGCCTGTCCCCGCCTCCAGACTGCTGGTATTCCTTGGAGGTGTCCCATCCAAGTACCTGCCAGAGTCGACCCTGCTTAGCTTCCGAGATCTGACTAATGTTTTCTCCTGGTTACACAGTCCTGGGAAAAACTGCTTGCTTCAGGACTAAGTAGCTATTCTGATGGACACTCAATGGGGTGTCAATTCTGAGTGGCAGCATGGGTTTTTGCAGACCACATCATTCGTTATTTTTGTCTTGAAAAACTGGTTTGAAAGTGAGGCTGGGTCACGTGTGTGTTCACAGTATGCCGTTTGCGTGGCTCAACTGCATTGTTTACAGTGCATTATCTGTGTTCTACCGGTTGTCAGGCCATATCCATTTTCAATATCCATTGGGGGGTTAGGTTCTTGTTCTGCTTTCCAGACTCTGAGAGTAGGGGAGGGTATATATTATGCACTGAAATATTCCGTGACCTGGTAAAATGCATCCTGCCTCAAAACTTAGCCAGCGGTCCAGGCCCAGTAGATGGAGGAGATCTGCAGCGAGAAGAGAACAGAAGCCGCTCTGGATAGTAAACGCTTTCTTGACAATTGGAAGCGTGTTTTATATGTAAGTGAGCGCAGCAGCCTCATATGGCTGTGAGAAGTCAGGTCACTTTGGAAACCAAAAGATCACAAGAAAGTTGGGGGGCGGGGATAGTCCGAAACGGCCAAGAGAATTTTTTTTAATTAAGGCCGGTTAATGAACAGCTTGTTAGCACAAAGCACATCTGCTTAGTTCAAAGCAGGGCAACTTGCGTTTTAAAAAAATTCCCACAGCTCTCCGCTGGGTCTGGTAATGACTAAGTGATTGTTGCTTAAGTCGCCTGGTGGAACGAACGGCGGGGCTTTGAACTGCTTCGCGGGGAGCAGCCATTGATTACATGGAGTCCTTTTGTTCGGAGCCTCCCGAAAGGGGCAGCCAGTTGAGCGAACTGGTAGGGTGAATGGAGTTCTCGGTCGGCTTAGTTGTTTCCAATAACTGGGCCTGTTTATGATGGCATTTGGAGCGTGTTGAGCAGGACTGAGACATCGTGCTCAGTTGGGCTTCAAAATTCCCGTCCTTTCCAAATTAGCCATTTCTGGCTGAAGGCAGCTGTGTCGAGTCAGGCCGACGGTCCATCTAGCCCCAGCATCCCCTGTCACACACTGTCCAACCAGATACCCCTGGAAATCCCCCAAGCACAGCCCGGAGGCTAACGGCTCCCCCTGCCATTGCCCCTCCCGGCCCTCCCAGCACTGGCATTCAGAAAGACAACTGCCTCCGAATGCAGAGGTTCCGTTTCGTAACCGTGCCCGAGAGCCACTGGTGGGCCTCTTCTCTGTGAATCGAGTTCACTGGGAGTTTCATTGGCTTACGCCACCTCTTTGGCCAGCGTGACATTGTGCGCGGTGGGGGGGCAAACCGTTCTGAGAGAGCTTAGCCGGTTCTGCTCCTCTGCGGACTCTGGGCCCTGTGCTAAGCAGAGTTCTGCCAGCGTGGCGCCAGTGTCACACTTAACACAAGCCGGACTTGCCAAGGGGGGTTGTTTTTTAAAGAAGTAATAAAATGAAGGACAGGAGATCCCATTGGGGAGGAAGGTGGGATATGAATGAAGGGAATAAATAAACAAATGAAATAGCTATATGGGTAATTCACTGCCAGTGCGGGTGGTGATGGCCACAAGCATCGATAAGTTTAAAAGATCCATTGAAGAGAAGTCTATCAGTGACTATAGGACACGGGAGAGTAAAAAACCCTCCACGTTCAGAGGTACCAGTCCTCTAAAACCCAGTGCCAGGAGGCAATATCAAGGGAAGGCTTGGCCTTTATTCCCTGTCCGTTGGCCCTCTACCGCAATTGGCTGGCCACTGTGAGACAGGATGCTGGACGAGATGGACCACTTGTGTGATCCAGCAGGGCTCTTATGTTCTTTAAGAGTTGGGACTTGACATCTAAGGCTACTCCAGCTGGTATAGCAGGACCAAGAGGTTGCTGCGTTAGTCCTGCAGTTTTGCGGATATTGGCTACAATCCAGACAAGCTACGTGTGCAGACGCAGCAGGAACCTGGCAGGCAGCCGGGGCTTTCTTCAGTGTCGTCATCTCAGAGCCAAACCAGCCCAACAAATCCCTGTTCAGCCAGGAAGTTCACTGTGTGGCCTCAGGCAGTAACTGTCCCTGTCTAACAAACCTCCCAGCCTCAGGTAGTTGGGTGGCTCTAGAATATCACTGTGAGCTCCTCTTAGAAAGTTGGCACACAAGTGCAGATTGATACCGAAGGAGCTACTTGAAACGTGTTCCAAGATTTGGGCCTGCCCCGTGGAATGCTGGGCTTTTTGAAGGGCAGGTGGCTCATGCCGTATCACAAGATGAAAGCACCCCGCCCCCCCTTTCAACAACCGTTTGCTATTCTTTATTGGAATGCTGCAGTACATGAAACAGCACATCCAGGGATGCTTTGAATTTCTGAGCTAGATGTAGTTCTCGGTAAGCAAATACAGGTGAAAACCATTTGTTGCTTTGGCGTTAGCCTATAGAGAGCTGCAGCTTCTTTGCATCCCTATGCTTTGCTCCTTTGACTTTAAACCATTATCCGCTGTTCTCATTGATTCAGATTTAGCTAACCCGCCCAGCGTTCTAGCCCCTGGATAACAATTGCCATCAGCAACCTGAGAAGTTTTAATTCTAATCACACCTTCTCCCCCACTCAGCACACTTCAAATAATTTTACACTTTGTGTTGCTGTACAGCTGTTCAGGATCCTAATTTTCTCTTTTTTGCTAGAAAATAGGTACATCTGCATTAAGCCATCTATAAAATTGCCTCTGCTTTTGTTGTTTAGGTTTTAAACCTCCTAAATGAGAAGGAAGTCAAGCTTGTCTTGCCTACGTGCGCCATCATTCCAAGGACATTTGTGTTGAAACCTGGGATGACCTTGTTCCTGGGTGCACTGGGACGCATTGATTACATACAGGTAAGGGGTGGGTGGGAGAAGCTTGTTACCAAGGTATTACCTGTGCATTCAAGAGGGCCTTTTTGCACAGGTAAAAGGGCTGCACTGTTTGGTGTAATGGTTAGGAGTGCAGACTCTACTCTGAGTGAACAGGGTTTGATTCCCCACTCCTCCACATGCTGCTGCTGGTGGGACCTCGGGTCAGTCACAAGTTCTTTCAGAGCTGTTCTCTCAGGAGTAGTCCTCGAGAGAGCTCTCTCAGCCCCACCTACCTCACAGGGTGTCTATTGTGGGGAGGGAAAAGGATTGTAAGCCGCTCTGAGACTCCTTCAGGTAGTGTAGGGTGGGGTATAAATCCAATCTCTTCTTCTGTACACAAACTTACTTAGATAATATGAGCAGGGGACTGTGGTCTTTACTGCTGTATATAGCTTATTGTAAGCAGGATCCTATTGAGTAATTTCTCTACCACATAATATGTCATGTTCATACTTATATTCCGGTTTTTTCTGGTGGTTCCAGACTTGTAAAATCCTACTGCATTGGTTACTGAACATCCCGTTCTGTTGATTGCACTGACTCACTCTGTGTAATTCACCTTGAGTCCAAGTGAGAAAGGCAGACTTCAAAAAAGCATCTATCAGGAGGCTCTTGGGTATGCTGTATATCTAGGAACGTCCTGCAGTATCAGGTTTTACAGATATTATTGCCAAGCACTCACAAAAACATATTTGGGACAGGTGGAAGCACAGGGAAATAAAAGGAAGCCGTGTCAGGTGGGTAGCCCTGTGGGCCTGCAGTACAAGAACTAGGTTTGATTCCAGGAACACCTTAAAGGCTGCCAGAACGTCCAGGGGGCCAAACTCCCTTCAGCAGAAGGAAACACAGTTGCTCACCATCCCTTACAAGCATCTCTCCCCTTGAGATACAGATCCCCCTCACCTTACAGACTAGGTATCTTGGCGAAACAAAAGGCTTTATTGTCCATCGTCCCATTTTAGGGGTTTTTCCGGGTGTCAAAGCTTGCTTTTTGGGGGGTCAGTCAAAAAGTCAAGTGCCATCTCAACACTCCTGCTGCAGGGAATTTTAATGAACAAACTTGAGAATATCAGGCTTTTTTCCTGCGGGTTCCAAAATCAGGGAGGGATGCCAAAGTGCATGCTAGGTGCAATGGCAGGAAGGGGCGGAGTGTCAGGCTAGGGAAGTGTACCCGTGGATCTCCCCAGTGGGTTGACAAGACAGTCTGACAGAACAGCCACAGTGTGACATCAACATGTTGATCCCCCCTCCCGGGAGGTCTGGCCTGTACAAGCACAGTCTCCATTTGATGAAATGGAGCTTGTAGATTTCCTGCAGGCGCCAAACAGGACAGGCATAAGCCCATCTGAATTTGCTCATAACACCTCACCAGAGGCATGGGGTGTATCCTCTGCCGGAGGATCACACTTACAACATGGGATATTTGCTCCTATTGTTGGCATCGCAGTAGCCTCCTTCAGAAGCTAAGCCACTGCCCCCTGGTGGTGATGGAGAACTGCTTGCTGGCTTCAAGGTTAATTAGTAGACTACATTTAGATCCTGCGTTCCTCCCTGTGCTTGTGTGACAATTCCGTTCCTGAAGTCCAAGCCAGTGTTTTAACCACCCTAGTCCACACCTGGACTTGGCGTGGGCGGGAAAAGGGAAAAGGGGAGTGGTATTCACTATCGCTCCGGACAGAGAAAGAACTGGACTTCTGAAACTGCGCCCCTGTCTGAAACCCGTGCTGCCTCCTCATTCTGATACCAAGCGCTGAGAACACCAACACTCCCCCAGTGGGGACCCAAAGCTGCTTCCATCATTCTCTCCTCCATTTAATCCTTACAACAACCCTGTGAGATAGGATAGGCCTCAAAGGTGTAACTGGGCCAAGGTCACCCGGCAAGCTTCCACAGCAGAGGGGGAGTTTAAACCTCGGTCTGCTGGATCCTTTTCCAACACTCTAATCGCTACTTCTTCTTTTTGAGGGTGAATATTGTGTGTGTGTGTGTGTGTGTGTGTGTGTGTGTGTGTCTGGAAGCAGTGGTTGACTTCTGGCGACCCCCTAGTGGGACTTGGATGTTTCAGAGAGGTGGCTTGCTAATGTCTGCCTCTGCGTCCCAGCCCGTGTATCCCTTGGAAGTCTCCCACCCAAGTACTTGCCAGGGTCTGACAAGATGTGGCTTGCCTGGGCTATCCAGGTCAGGGCTGTAACCACTACTTTTAAAATACTGTGTTGAGCCCTGACCTGGATAGCCCAGGCAAGCCACATCTTGTCAGATCTCGGAAGCTAAGCAGGGTCAACTGTGGCAAGGACCTGGATGGGAGACCTCCTTGGAATGCCAGCAATCAGGAGGCGGGGGCAGGCTTTATTCAGCCACCTCTCTGAATAGCCTCCAGGCCCCCAGGAGGGGTCGCCATGACTTCCAGGTGCACACACACTCACATGCACATAAAAATCCAGAAAGTAAAATAAAATGCTGGTTTGTCTTTGAAGCATGCATTCCAGATCATTACCAGCCTTCTTTCCTCTTTAGGGAGACCAGTCCTCTTGGTTTACTGTCGTGGCCTCTAACCTGGTGCCTGTACACATCACGATGGTCGAGAAAGCAGATGCCATCTATGAGAAACATGCAGGTCATAAGTTACTGAAGGTAAGGCGGCGCTGGCCTGTACATCGTTTTGAGACCGTGAGGGCAGATGCCTTGTGATCTCTCTCTCATTTCACAGCCGTTCATCGCGGTGCCTCTTGGGCCCAGCACAAGGCAAGCTTTGTTCCGCTCTTAGCCAGCACTGTGGTTCCCTTGTCTCAGACAAGTTCCTCCTATCTTGGTGGTCCTCTCCTGTGTTAAAAAAAAAAAAAGGAAAAGAATACTTTGCATTGTGTTGGCTTCTTGCTGAGTTTCTGGAAAGTAGAAGCAGAACGCTTTTCTGTGTGTTTTGATGCAACAAGGCTGGTCCCTCTTAAAATCAAATCTAGAACGGATGTGAGCTCCTTCGTGGATTTACAGTTACTTATTGCTGTTAATTCTTTATAGCACTTCTTAAGGCACAAAGGCCGCACCATCTGCATTTGAAATACTGGAGTGGAATAGTGGAGTGCTACAAAGCCACCAATGTTCCCTCTAATTCCCCACCACCCATTTCACATCCTGAGCAGAATATAACTGCTGTAATCTTAAAATGGGCAATGGGCAGCGCGAGACCCTGCGCAGCTCCAGATTGCTGCTGAGCGGGGCTTCCTGTGTTAAGGAGCGGCCACTCACGCGCACAGCTTAGGGGGAACACTGGAAGCCACCCAGCAGTTCTGTGTCTGGTGTGGGATCTGAACCCAGCGATTTGCTATCCAAGACCACCCATCTATTTTCTTTACCACACAGCGCCACTCTGACCTTTCCACTGGTAAGAGTCCCAGATAATAAGAACATAAGAGAAGCCAATGTTGGATCAGGCCAATGGCCCATCCAGTCCAATACTGTCACACAGTGGCCGAAAATACCAGGTGCCACCTAGAGGTCCACCAGTGGGGCCTACTGAATAGTTGACTATGGGGTACATCATGTTGAAACTATCCAGATGAGAGCTGGACCTCAAACCAAGGGAAATCTCTAAAGGTTTATGTACATCTTGTTCCAGAATAGTACTTGGGAATGATTCAGGAGTGGGCTAATAAGAAGTATGAAAGTAAAGGAACTGGGGCCTGTAAGCTTGCTCGTTATCTTGACTCTTCCAAGTGTCCATCGTTTTTATTGTTTGAACTGGAGGCTTTATTTCTCTCTTGCAATGCAAGGTCCCGATGGGAGGCGAAGAGCGAATGAAAGATTTCCCGTCGCTTGTTCCTCAAGATGTGATGTTGGAAGGAGATGGTGATGCTGAGGCAGTGGCTGACATAAAGCTTTCATCTGCCGGTAAGTTCTCCACCTTTTTCTCAGATGTTCTCCTCTATAGGCTGGCTACTCTCTGGTGGAATTCATGTTGTCAAATTCCTGATCGATTCTAGTACGAAGATCCAGCGTAGTATAGTGAAGTTTTTACATGGGTGCCAATTTCCGCAGACCTCTTTATAAAATTGTATTCATTACTGAACGCCAGGAGTTTTTAGTAGGCACTAAAGAGAACCATTTCTGAAGGGACCTTGTTTTAGTGTTTGAAAAAAGGAATTCTTTGGTATAGTCTTGCTTTGACCAAGCAGAAACTACCTTCTGTGATCAGTCCAATGTTTCCTTTTCATCTTGTTTGGACAAGTTACGTGAAACTAATATTTCTTCCCTGCAGGCTGGGTTGCCGTTACGGCTCATTCAAAGAACAAAATGTATCTAAGGTGCTATACTCCGGAAGGGACAGCACTGACCATCCGGAAACCTCCCCTGCTGCCACACATTGTTCAGATCAAAGGGGAACGTGTGAGAAGTAGTCCAGCCTATAAGACTAAACGACCCCCTCCCTTTGTGGAGAACTTGGGCACAAACGTTAGAAAACAGCAGAAAAATGTCATCTGAATGGTAAGAAGTTGTGGATAATGGAAACTCTTGGGCGTCACTTTACCCAACAGGACAAGACTGCTTCCTATTTGAAAAAATTGAGTAAACTCGCCCTGACCTGGATAAGCCCAGGCTAGGCTGATCTCGGAAGCGAAGCAGGGCCGACCCTGGCAAATATTTGAATGGGAGACCTCTGAAGAATGCCAGGGCCAGGAGGCAGAGGCAGGCTATCAAGCCACTTCTCTGAACGTCCTCCATGCCCCAGTAGGAGTCGCCAGAGGTCGCCATGATTTCCAGGCAGGGGCACGTGTGCATGCACACACACAAACCCAAAAATACCCCCCAAAATTGAGTAAACTCTTTGAGGGCTCAGATACAATGGCCTTGCAGTCCTAAAAGAGGCCAAGGCTCAGTGGTAGGGTATCTGCTTTGCATGCAGGAAGTCCCAGGTTCAATCACTGAGGGAGAACAACCAGAGAGACGCTGGAGAGTGAGTCGGGGCAGAAAATACTGACCTTGACAGACGAATGATCTGATTCAGTATAAGTCAGCTTCGTGTGTTCAGTGCTTTGGGAGACCCAAGTATGAGAGAGCTCTCTGATTAGCACCAATGCTCCCTCTAAGCTGTGGAGTTCTATGAGCAAAAATTCTACTTTGTGGGAGCTACTGGCGTTAAAGTTGTGAGCAAGCGATTTGGCTGCTACGGCATAAATTAGTCTGCTCTGGAGCCATCCTTCCTGAGTGAAGACAAAAATCTGTGAGCTGGAGGCTAAAAAAACTCTGAACTATCTCACACTAACTCAGCTTAGAGGGAACACTGATTAGCACATGAATTGTTTTCACAAGACGCTTGCCCAGTCTTGGTTATGGACAGCAGCTTCCAACAGGGATTGCTTCCAAGACCATACCCCAATGTAATCCTTTTAGGAAAGGAGCTGTGGCTCAGCAGCAGCTGAGCATGCAGAAGGTCCCAGGTTCAATCCCCGGCATCTCCAGTTAAAAGGACCAGACAGCAGGTGCTGTGAAAGACCTCTGCCTGAGACCCTGAAGAGCCACTGCCAGTCTGAGTAGACAATACTGACCTTGATGGACCAATGGGTCTCATTCATTATCAGGCAGCTTGCATGTGTTCATATGTTCAGTATTGTGCTGTTTGTGTGGCAGTTTACATAGTTACCATTCACATTTCTCGTGCTGTTTCAGCAGACCGGCTTGGAGATCTTTCCATCTCATTTCCTTCATTTTGATGAACATCACTGGATGAAGAAGGGCGGTCTCGGATAAAACTGCAAGATTGCTATGTGGTGAAACGAGCCACGTGTGCCTGTTGGCCTGGAACAGGCAGAAACACCATCAAGATGGGCAAACGGCATCTGAACAGCCTGACCAGCGGGGTGGGGGGCTATCTTTTACTTTGCTTTTCCCATTACGCATTGTGCAGGAACTTAGAGCCCTACCTAGCAAAACATGTGCATTTGTTAGTATTGGGTTTCAAGCGGCACTTTGCAAATGGAGCCCCATTGCCCCCTGAGAACTCATTTCTCGCTGCAGAAACGACTTGAGCCTGGCTGTGAAAAAGGAGTAAGTGGGTGTCCAGGTTGCTGTGGGGCGCGATCTGGAAGTTAAGGAACGGAGGAGGCGAAGCCAAGACCCAAACTGGAGTTCGGGAGTGGATATCCAGTGCAGTTATACCCCCAAGGGCTTCTGTTTCATAATAGTTGAATAGTGCTAATAGGCTGCGGCTACTCTGAGAATGTGAGGTTTAAACTGAGCATGACACCGGCTGAGGCAAAGGCCCCTTTCCGTAGGACTTTCCACTTGCAAAGCAGAAGCCATGAGGTGCGAGTGACCAAGTTTTGTGGGACAAAACATGTTTCCCTCAGCCAGGGTCCCACTAAGTCAGGTCTGAAGGCCTTCACAATGGAGAGAGAGCAGAGCATTTGAGAAGCCATCCCAACTCCCACAGGGAAGACTGCGGATAACCCGAAGGATGGTCAGTGAGGTCAACTCCTTACAAGGTCCCCTTGAAATCAAGTCAGAGGGAAACATTGCGAAGCTGCATTTTACCTTTGGATTGTAATCCCCCTCAAATAAAAATGGACTTCAAGAAGGAAGTATTTTGGAATATACCTTGGAATGTAGAGATACTATATATTATACAGTAAACTAAACATTTAGAAGCATTGTATGCATTTGTAGCACACTGGCAGCCAACTGATCATGCAAAATCAAGGCGTTTGCGCATGTCCACTTTTTAGGGAAAAGAACTGAAGCACACGGTCCTCAGACCACTTAATATAAGCCTTGCTGACCTCCCCAGGGAATTAGCATTGGTAAAAGGCGGTCCTTAATCTGTTGTCTGAAACACTGGGAAATTGCTCCCCAGGAGAAAGTAGGGCAGCATTTCACATAAAGGCAGTGTAGCTCCATTGATGATGAGAAGTGGGGTGCAGGGGGCATCATATCCGTCTGCAATGCATGGTTGTCCCTCTACAGTAAATTGTTTTGGGAGAATGATAAGCGATGTGCTTTTTTACTTATTTATGTCCTGTCCTTTTTCCCTAGCGGGCATCCAAAGCAGCTCACGCCGTTGTTCTGTTTGCTCAGAACAGCCCTGGGAGATAGGCAAGGCTGAGAGTGTGTGTGACCGGCCCAAGGTCACCCAGCAACCTCCCATGGCAGACGGAGGGGATTTGAACCTGGGTCTCCCAGATTCTTGTCTGACACTTTAACCACTATGCCACACTGGCTCTTTATGCATACTGGGTTGTGTTTCACTCAGTCAAGCACTATTTATTGTCCAGGTATTTCTGACATATGGAGAACTTGGGAACTCCTGTACCCTGAGTCACACACAGATGCCGGAGTTCATGACATTAAAGCCTGAACATGTCAGCAAGGACCTCCTATTGTATTTTGGATTGTCTGCTGGCAAAGACTTTACGCTCATTCCGAGTGCTTGAAAACAAATCTGCAGCTTCTCCCAAATGTCTTTTTGGGGGGAAGTTAGTTCCTGAAAATACCACTCCACCACAGACCTGCATCTGCAAGAGAGGCCGTTGTAGTGTAAGGAATACAGTGTTGAAATTTGGGGGGGGGGGCCTGTGTCTCAGCAGTAGAGCGTCTCCTCAGCATACAGAAGGTCCCAGGTTCAATCCCTGGCATCTGCATTTAAAAGATTATGGGAAAGACCTCTGCCTGAGACCCTGAAGTGCTGCTCTCATTCTGAGTAGGCAAATACTGACCTTGATAAACCAAAAGTCTGATTCAGTTTAAGGCCGCTTCATGTGTTCACGCGATCTGGGAAGCCAGGTTCAAATCCTACCTCGGCCTCAACTATTTTACAGCCTTGTCCTTTGGATTAAAAAAGGAAGGGAAAACCGTGTATACTGCTCTGTTGAGGAAGGGTAGGCTATAAAGGTGCTGGACACTGTTAAATACATAACATGCTCCTTAATAGAACACAGACAAGTGTAGACAGGCTTCCCTCAGCAATTCCCTCCACCACATGGTCCAAGGAAGGACCGCCTTCTCCCCTATCAGAGGCCCTGCCTCACAAGACCCCTCCCATCTGAGGCTAGATGGATGGCAACCCAAGACATGGCCTTCTCTGTTGTGCCACCAGAGTTTTTGAACTCCCTTCCTAAGGAGATTCATCTGTTTCCCTCTAACGTTGTCTTCTGCCAGGGGGTGAAGGCTTTTGGTTTGGCATGCCCCCCCAATAAATGTGATTGGCCACCTCCCTGGCTTCGGGAGTTCTGTGTTGGTATGTTTGCCACCGTGGGGGCCTGAATTGGGTGGAGAGGAGGCATGAAAATGTTTCAAATAAAGCCCCCCAGAGGCAGATTATTTGTCTCCATCCCATCACCTCTGAGCCACATCCGTTTGTGAAATTTTCCGTGAGCAAAACGCAAACTAGGGAGAGCTGTAAGGTGAAAAGGGCAAAGGCAAAGCTTGTTTCCCTGTCCAGTAGTGACAACTATCTGTTTGGCTTTTGTGTGGAATGGGCAGGCCGTGGCTCTTTCCCAGTCTGTTCTCCCATCTGACTGCAAAACTAGAGGTGAGGGGGGAAACCAGATGTTTGAAAGAAAACATGGGCTAGCAGTTTCAGTTAGGCACAAGGGCTGTTCAAGAGCTGATTGAGCTGGTATCAGACTGACAATGCCAACTATTCTGGGATGGGCTGAGGTCACACCCGAGGGCTGCCTTATCCCGACTCAGACTGGCAGCAGGTCTGCAGGGTCTCAGGCAGAGAGGTCTCCTACATCAACTACGGCCCTGGTCCTTTTAACAGAAGCTGGGGATTGAACCTGGGACCTTCTGCATGCCAAAGGGATGCTCTGCAGCTGAGCCATGGCCCTTCCCCATCAACTGCTTCAAAGTGGGGGAAAAGCCTCGGCAAGAGGTTAACCTGTTCTCCCCCATCCCCTTTTTTTCCCTCACCCCTCTCAAAACTTTGAAGAAGAGAAGAGATTGGATTTATACCCCACCCTTCACTCGGAGTCTCAGAGTGGCTTACAATCTCCTCCCTCTCCCCACAACAGACACCCTGTGAGGTAGGCGGGGCGGAGAGAGCTCTTTCAAGGACTACTCGTGAGAGAACAGCTCTGAGAGAACTTGTGACAGACCCAAGGTCACACTAGCAGCTGCATTTGGAGGCGTGGGGAATCAAACCCGGTTCTCCCAGATTAGAGTCCGCTGTTCTTAATCACTACACCAAACTGGCTCTGAGGAGTTGCTCCACTTGCTGTTTTGGCTACCGAGTTCATTTGAGCTGGGGAAAGGAAGGAGATTTAGGGGGTGCAACCAGGGTACATTTACATAAAAATAACATCCCATTAGTCCAACAGTAAATTCAATAGGCTTGCAAAACAGGGCCACCCAGAGGCATATGCTCGTATGAAAGAGAACAAATGACCTGCCCTGAACGTAGCAGATGCCTTCCACGAGCCACAGAACACCAAGAGCAGCTGAGGATCAGCAGAAAGTTTTGAAACGAGAGGACAGGAGAGATGGCTTAGGCCCATAAAAGCACAGAATGCTCTGGGGGAAATTAGAACTGGGGAGTCCAGGCGGCACAACACTTGTCCTTCAGCCCCAGTTCCTAGCCGTTCGCGTGAGGCTGGGTTGGAGTAATGATGATTGAAGGGAAAGTGCATCCTCTGATCATTGTTAAGAGCACCTCTCGCAGTTCAAATAATCCCTGCGGCATAATCCTGTTAGGCTGTCGTAGCCAAATTAAGCAGAAGTCCAGTGGCATTTTAAAGACATTTAATCCAGCATAAGAGTCAGAGAGTTCACTTCATCAGATGAGTCGAGTGTGTTCCCATAGCAGAAGTATTTGTACTTTAAGGGAAAAATTCATGGTATTGTGAAATTAGGTCTGGTGAGGCGGACTGCAAGTAGCATAGCCCCTCATCCCAATTCACCCTGCTTTCCCCACCCCAGCCTTCATACATAGGAGCAAGTTTGGTTCCCATGGAGATCAGAGTACATCTATGTCCCATGTATATTGCTTTGCTGTTCAGCCCTTTGGATCAGTATAAAGCACTACACTTGAACACTTCCATTAAGAAGAGGAGATTGGATTTATACCCCGCCCTTCACTCGGAGGAGCAGTTTACAAGCTCCTTTCCCTTCCCCTCCCCACAAAAGACACCCAATGAGGTAGGTGGGGCTGAGAGCTCTTTCAAGAACTGTCCTTGAGAACAGCTCTCACAGAACTATGGCTTGCCCAAGGTCATCCAGCAGCTGAAAGTGGAGGCATGGGGAATCAAACCCGGTTCTCCCAGATTAGCACTTAACCACTACACTAAACTGGCTCTCAAGGGCAAATCATACCCCCTTTGCTAAATGGGCCCACCACAGGGCATGCAATGCATATCTGCATCATCTTTGGGCAGGAGCTGCAGTTCTGGGTACCCTTGAAGTAGACAAGTCTGTCTTTCATGCACACATAGTCAGTGATGGCATTTTACGATAGTGAGCAAGAGGCATCTGGGGTTTTTTTTAGATAATCAGGGCTCCTCGTGAGCTTGTTGCTCAAAACATACTTTCAGCAGGGTCTACCTTTTAAAAAGCCTGCTTTGAAATGCGACATGGATTAAGTAGGGGGGGGCAGATTGCGTTGCTAGGCCTCCTGTTGTCTCTAGACAGGCATTTACATAGTGGATCATTGTCCCGAAGCAGCCAGGCATTAACATCAAAGAATCACAGGAACTCCGCATAAGGCATATTCTAGTCAGTCTTTATGAATTATTTCTAGATATGCAATGGAAAAATGGGGAAGCTGGGGTTTGGTACGTGACCCAGAACTTCCCCCTTCGCAGTGGGGATTGTTAGAAAGGGTGAGCACAGTGGGTGGATGAGATGCACGCTGTTAAATAAATACGTTTAGATTTCTGCTGACTGGGAAAGCCCATTTTGCCTGACAGGGCAGAAATTAGTCAGAGGGCCTGGTTACCTTCCAGTATCACCCATCACTAAGCCCCAAGGCTCTCCACGTTACTGTGTGTGATGTGGTGGTCACCCGGCAGCTTCCCAAGAATCTCAACCTGGGGGGGGGAGGGGGGGAGACAAACTCATAGCCCTTAAGATTGTGAGGCCGTGGTTCAAGTGGATAGGCAAAGCCTGGTGAAAATCCAGAAGCCAGAGGACTTGCTGAGTAAGGAGAAGGAGCCCTGCATGGGCCCTTTATGCCTTCCTCCACACGGAACCAGAACTGCAAAGATGATGCATGCTCGGTGGGCATACTTTATACAGCTCGTGGAATACAACTTTTGTCTCTGGGCAACATTTGGATTGCCAGAGGCCGCTCACACAGCCACAGATACTGGTATCAAAACAGTTATCAGTGGGAGACTCCTGGAGGAAAAAAAAACCACGGTTGCTCGTGTTTGCCTTTTCACAGACCTTGTGTTGTAGCACTACGCTTCACTTTGGGCCAGCTGTGTTTCGGGGACATAGCATAATTTCCCCACTTATTTAAAGGGCCCTTTCATCTTTGTCTATCTTCTATGCAACGCCAGAATGTATACCTTCTTAACAATGAGAGCAAGGCCAGACAATAATTTCAAAGGAACAAGTTAAAAGCAAAGGGACTGGAAGGGTTCTAAGGCAAAGCATCAATAAGGGAAGAAAAGAAGTTAGGACAAGCAAGTACACAGAAGCCCTCCCCCCCCTCCAAAAAAACACCATCACTGAAGCCTTTGGTGCACTTTGAGACTTGTGTTGCACCCGACACCACCCAATCCAATTAACTCTGCAGCACACCCTGCGGGGACTAGCTCTCCCCATATACACCAGCTTGGCCAGCTTAGATCAGGCGACAAATCCCTCTGGGTGATTCAATCCATTCACCAAGTGTAGTTGACCTCCAGGAGAACTTGTTCCTTCCACTGTGATAGCTCCCAGATTCTGGGAAAGTCTTTCAGCAGAAGCCCAGCTTACCTCTTCTCTCATTTCACAGAATATTTGACTTCAAAGGTAAGTTGACTAACAGGACTGTTCTTGGTGTGAATTTCCTTTCTTTGACTAGAATTCTGCTCTGTTGTAACAGGCTTTGGACTATTTTGAATATGTAAGATACACCCTTTTTTAAATCAACAAGTTTTTCAAACTGAAGTCTGAGAGCTTCACTACTGGGGTCTGAAACATCTTTCCCACACCCCTTTTTTTGTACTGTACACCGAATTTGTAGAAGAGTCCTGAGGAATGTGAAAGCCTGCAATTCGGATATTATGCTATTACAGGTCTATTAGTGAAACAAAGGAGTTCCTCTGTTTATTATTTTATTCCTTCAGGTGTCTCATACAGGCTGAATTCTTTCTTTCAATTTCCCACACTACTTGGATCCCATGGAGGATTTCCACTGCAGCTCCCCACCCATGCACTTCCCAGAAGCCCCTTTCCCCTTAAGATCAAGCATTTCAGGAAGTATTATGGGCTACAGTAATTGGGGGGGGGAGCGAGGAAGTTCCATTCCCCAGACAAAAAATCCCTTCTGTCAGCAGAAACCTGAGGTTGATGCAAGCCAGATTCCCAATTTGTTCATTATATTAACTATCAGTAATTGGCAAGAGTACCTCAATTCCAACTTACGTTTGTACCAAAGTGAAAAAAACAGGCTCAACACACAGGCTGGCTTCTCTTTAGAGTTGACATTCAAAGTTTGATTACTGAACATTCTGCAGGTGCCAGCTGTATTTTTATTTTATTTATTTATATTCTGCCTTTCTCCCCAGTGGGGACCCAAAGCAGCTCACGTTGTTCTCCTTTCCTCCATTTTAACCTCAATCTCTTTGTTTGGATCCCAGCCTCCTTTTTCATTTGTGAAGGCAATTCTGCCCATGACGGGGTGGGGGAGATGTTTTTCAGCAATCCCCCCCGCTGCTGAACGCCACTGATGTTCCTAGAGGCACACTGACCACCACCACCACCACCACCAATGAGTTTGGGAAAGGGGATGCAGGAAATTTCCCCTTCCTGTAGCACAGCTCTGCTTACATTGGATAGGATCCACCCTTTTATGTATCTGATATGCTCAATATAAATTTGCTTTTTCTTTTTGAATCCAATATTTGTTCCATCTCCCTGCTCCAATCAAGCCTACAGAGATCTTGGCAGATACCTCCAGTTTCCATAGTAAGAGGCAGTTGAAGCCACACACGCACACACACACATTCCTTAATAAAGTTTATTGACTTATAACTATGCTTAGGAAAATACACTCAAGGGTTAATATGCAATTTAGTTTAACCTTACATTTTGGACAAAGGCTTGTACATAGTTTAGGTAAATAAAAAACCCCAGGACATGTGATCTGCTCTGATTTTACATCTATTACAAATGTATAAAAGCTCTTCATGCACTACAGTAGATAGAAAGCATGAAAAAAATTACCTTTGGTTTAAATTGAGAAAATAATACAAGTATTGCACTGTAAAAAGCTTCAAACATGGTGCAACCCAACATAAAAACATTTCAGTGCCAGCTTGCAAAATGTTCATTAGCTAGTGTGGTTTTCTTTTCAAAGGGGGGGGGGGGGGGGGAGTATATACACACGTGTGAAAGAAACCCTTTTCTTAAGCTACCTGGATGCAATTAATATTGTATCTCAGCTTGTTAGCTATACAACCAAGATGCAATAAATCTATCTGAACCTGTTTACAATTTATCAGCAAAAATTAACATTGAAATCAACAGCATTATGAGTATTAACTGACCTGTCAGTTTGTTCTATTAAAAAAAAAAGAGAGATTTTAAAGTTCCAGCCCTTGGGTCAATCAAGCCCCAAATAGCAGCAATATGAAGATGCGTTGCAAGTTCCCAGTTAATCTTCAGGTTGCTTACGGCACTCATTTTTAGTGCGTATTTCTAAAAACACTACAGTTCCACTTAGCCACACTGCCCAACATGGTATACACAACGCAAGACACCACAGTATGTGTCAAGTTAGGATGGCGTGACAAGCACTGCTGCAGAGAGAAGCCCTTTAATATGGAAGAAGCTGGAAAGTTGTATCCAAAATTCCTGCGACAACCCGAATTGTTCGTTTTCAGAAGTATCTACTTTAGGCAGAAACACAAAAAGTTATCTACATTTTCACACTAATTTCACTTAACCCCTCTCTCAGCACTGCCTATTAAGTCAGGAATGACGTTCCATCTTTTACTGGACACAATGAGCTCAATCTAAACAGAAAACATGAAAATTCCTAGCCGTTTTCACAAGTCAGTCACCACAGCCAACATATCCTGGGACACAGCCATCGCATCATGTGAAGATTTGTTCGCATAATACTTGCCTGCACTCTCTTGCTCAAAAATACCACCTAACATAGGCACTGCCTTCCACCATCTCTCCAAGGGTGAAATCTTCAGTCCTGATCATATGCCAGTAATGTACTCTGAGCAACATTAACAGCATTTTCATGTAATGTCAAGTCCCCTAACGTCATGAACACTATAGCCACATCTTTTCAACCAACTTGGCTGAAAAAAAGATTCATTGAAAATGTAGTTCAGGGCCATAAAGGCTTTTACAACAATGGTAACAATCTCTCTAAAAAATAGGAAGAGATCCTTAAAACCTCTACATAGTATTGGAGTTTCCAGCCACTGTCCAAACCTCTTACAAAACATGACAATATTTTATATCCAACAATAAAGCTGTGTCTATAACTACTCCGACTAAACTGGTTAGGAAGACGCTTCAGCGATGTTTAATGGTTCAACATAAATATAGTTGCAACTTGATTCTCAGTTGACAATGATTGTCGCAGCCAAGTAAGTATGGAACATAAGCTATTCACACACAAAAATCTAATGTTATACAGTTTATTCTGCTCTAAAGGGATTCTTCTCCCTCAGATCTTTGGCCTCCCAATACAAGCTCCCTCCCCCCACAATACACACAAAAGTATCAGGTTCCTCTATTCAGTCAAGTTATGTTGAAATGCAACTACAAACGATGCCAGCAAAAGGGTGGGGTGGGGGGAAAACCTAAGTACAACACAAACTAATGCAAACTCAGCAGTCTCCAAGGGGGGGGGGAGATATTTTTGCAACAGGACTTAAAATGTTTAATCATCATTTGGGGGCACAATCTGTTCTCCTGCACAACTTCTGATCAAACCAACTGGTTCATTTGAATGGGGATTACATGGGAGAACTTGTTAGCGGATCACGCCCTTTAGCAGCACAAGCTTCCATAGCTGCAGTTCTCTAGAGCTTCAGAGACTGCTTATATTCACAGACTTCAGGTCAACAATAATGTCTTGGGTTGTATAGGATGGAGGTAATGGAGGAGTCTTGCTCAGTTTTGCAGACCATCAGCTGACTTCTCACTCTCTGTGTCTGCCAAAAAGATCAACCTTATTGGGAACAGACCTGTGCGTTAAAATTACTTCTGACTTTTCTCCCAGTGGATGCAAGTCCAACACCCAGTCATTTTTATTCCTCTTCGTGCCAACCGTAAATGGACAGGGGCAATTAGTTTAATTAAAACTTGATTGAATAAGGAACAGGTATTTCTACATTGTCCCCATTTCAAGGTTTGTTGCTTACCAGTTTGTTTTTTCCCAACTTGTGGAATTTTACACAAAGGCAACAATTTGTCTTAATCGAGCAGACAAACTGTCAGGAAACATGTACAACAACTTGTTTGGGAGGAAATCCTCTTTTTTTTAACCACACAAAATCTACTGGGGAGCTCCTTTGTGCGAACCCCAATGAGGAGACCGAGAGCACTGGAAGAGCACTACCAAGCTCTGGGTGCAGCTCCCATTCGGTTCAATGACACCTGTGTAGGAACACTTCTCAGAGAAAAGCATACTGTGCAATTGCCTCCAAATGTAGGCAGTTGCAGCTACTGTGGCAGACTCCAAAATCTTTACAAACATAACGAGCAATATGAGAACCATTAGATTTGTGGTCACGAAAGGCAGAGTGTTGACCATAAGCAACAAACCTCGAAATATCAGCATTAAAGAAATCCATTAACAAAACCAAACATGCATATATATATATATTTAAAAAAAGAGTTCATATAAAACACAAATACTAAACTAAAGGCTTAAACTGCATAGGTAAAAATAACAACAAATTATGTGCAATTTTTTTCCTCTCTTAAAGCACAAAAGGAAACAATCACTTTGTGTTAAAAGTAATGTGTACCAAAGATGGATTCACCAATCAACTAGACGGAAAGATTACTTCAAAATTTTGGCTTGCTGATCATGATTAGGGGACCTGAAATGTACACGCAACTTAAAAATATGACCAAATGATTACTGCTAGCCAACATTTTTCCCAAAGTGCCGTTTTTACAAAATAAGCCACCGCATTTTTTTGCGGATCAGCTAATGAGTTCTTTAAGCACTCATCACACCAACAGGTTAAGATAAACTAAAACTAAAACAGATTAAAGTATCAGAGCAATATCATTCCCGTTTCTGTTCACAAAACACTTGGTTCATCAAGCACTAAGGGCTTGTGCTTTTGTCCAGGGACCTATTAACCTGGGATGAGTCTTGGATACCTGTGACTACAAGCCATACCCCTTTATGGAGAATGTGGTGAACCCGCCTGTGCTTTGTTTCTATGAATACTGTATCTTCTTAATCACCTGCCTACATAAAAACCCCATTCACACACAGCTGAGTATTCTGAATTTCAGAACTATACTGTGAGTGCCAACCATGTGAATTTCCAAACAGGTGAGAAAGACCTGCATAATTGGCCTTACCTTTGTAGTTCTACTGCTCTCTCTCTCTCTCTCTCTCACACACACACACACACACACAAACACAGGGTGCATGGCACATAGAATGAGACCACATGGAAGAAGCTTCCACACTATGGTGGGTCTCTAAATAAAGTCAAATGAAAGGGCAGGGGGAGAGCTTGGACTGGATGATCAGAGAATGTCACAGACAAACAAATGTAGTAATTCGAGTTCACTTTTCACCATTAGCAGGGGCAGGGAGATCACATAGGCCCACGTCTCTGATCCGGTTGAAATACTGCTGGGAATGTCATGACTGAATAGGTCCAGTCCACTGAGAACATCTCCTGCACAAGTCCATGGAAACGTACAGAATAGTACAGGCTCACAGCATCACTCTCAGAAACTCTCATTGGTTTCTTCTGAGCTTGTGCAGGACACTCCAAGTGGATTGTGCCCCAGGTCCATCTGAAACCAACTATTTATGAAGAGTTCTGGTGGAAGTTCTCAGAAATACTCAAAACGATTCCAGAGATGTATCCAGGACATTACGCAGACTTAACAAGCCACAGCGTTACATACCCTACTTGACCTCTCTACACAGAGATACAAATAGTTCATTAACTCAACATGTCATCAAAGGTCAGGAAAAACACAACCAACGAACATTAAAAGTATATAAGCCAACAGAGCTTAAGCAAAGATTCTACAAGAACTGTACCAAAGCTCTAGATCTCACAGAGGAAGAAATCACTGTCGTTAAACAGCAGTTTGGTTAATCTTGCCCCTTTGTTGCCTTCTCAAGATAGTACACATTTACCAAATGGCGGTTCAGGTGCTTACTGTATTCACTTTCTTTGTTAAAAGAACGATCACAAAATATACACACATAGTTCTCCTTTACAGCCTCAGCTTCTGCCACTTCTTGGGATGGCTTCCGATTGGTTTCCTCCGGCACTGACCGAGCACCATTTAATCCAGAGTCATCACTTCTTTCCGATATGTTGTCGCTTATATCACTGCCGTCATGACTGTGGATGCCCTCATCCTCTTCCATTTCCTGACTTTCATTCACTGTGACGCCACTGGGTGATGCTGTAGCCAGATCTGCTTTCATGCTCTGCTCAGGCTTTTCGGCCAACTGTGAAGATGGTGTTCCTTCTGGATCTTCAGCTTGCAGCTCTTTTGTAGAACTGTCATCTTCCGGATGTGGAGCTGTTACAGTTTCACAGATTTCCATCGGCTTAGTTGCTGGAACCAAATCTGGATCAGCTACCATTTCTACCTCACAACTGCGTGTAGTCTGAATCTCTTGGGCCAAATCTGGTAAAGTGTCCTTTAGCACAGCCGTCTCCTTTTCCAAGGTGGTATCAGAAAAGTCCTCAGAGCTGGCTTCAGGAATGAGAGGTAGTTCTGTTTCAACTTCGCTCCGAGAAGCTTCTGCAGCCTCTTCTTCTGCCATGGGCATTTCTTGGTCTTTCACCCCTAACTCCATGGTTTCAACCACGGGCTGTGCAGGCTGTGGCCCTTCAGCTTGCAGCTCTTGATCCTGTGGCTCGAGATCCTGTGGATTCTCCCTCAGGACAACTCCCTGGTTCTCTCCATCCTTTGGAGCACCGATGGCAACTCCCTGGTTCTCTCCGTCCTTTGGAGCATCAATGACAACTCCCTGGTTCTCTCCATCCTTTGGAGCATCAATGACAACTCCCTGGTTATCTCCGTCCTTTGGAGCATCAGTGAGTGGCAGTCCACTGCAAGAATCATCAGCTGCCTTACTTTCTCCCTCCTGTGTAACAGGAGATTCTTCAGAGACAGGAGCCTCATCTGGGACATTTTTGCCATCAAGAGTTTTGTTGCTCTTACTAGGCTTACTCTTCTGGGATTTCTTTTTCTTGCTTTTCTTATGGCAAGAATTTTGCTTTCTGGCTGCCTCCGATTTGCTTTCAACCTTTTGAGATTCTTGACATTTGGAGGACTTTTTCTCTGTTTTCTTCTTCTTTTTCGCTATTACATCAGGATCTGGTACAGAACCCTTTTTCAAAGTCAAGGCATCAGCTTTTCTTTTTGACTTCTTTGTTTTACTAGATTTCTCGGTCACTTTGTCTGGTTTCACAGCCTCCTTTTCGGCCACTGTCTTGCGACTTCGGGTGGTCACTTGGCCTGTACCAACACTGCTAGTTGGTTTCTTCTCTTTAGACAAGTTCTCCTTCTTCTCTTCTTTTACAACTTTCTCACTCTTCTTTTCAGTAGACTCTTTCTTTGTTTTCTCTTGTCCCCCTTTATTATCACTACCAGCATTTTCGGATGTGTTCGCTTCACTTTTTTTAGTCCGTAGTCTGACTTTTGAGACATCCATTGTGATACCGCAGCAGTCAGGATGCCTAGATTTGATGTGATACTGCAGGTTACATTTCTTGGATGCTGCATACTCACAGACAGGACACAGGAACTGCCGTGGACTGACGTGGAGCTCAACGTGCTTCTTAAAGTTGCTCCGATCAGCTGTTTTGTACTCGCAGTGAGGGCAGGTCAGTGGTTTGGGTCCATCGTGAACCTGCCTCGCATGCCGAGTCACTTCATGCTGGTTTGATGCCACGTAGCTGCACTGTTCACATTTAAACGGCTTCTCACCTGAGGCAAGGAAGAGGAACAATTACCCGTCATTTCATTACGAACAGCAACTTAACTGTACAGTGACACATTTATTTTGATTGGTTCATGCTTTTATTTTATTGAATTTTTAAAAAATGATTTAACGTTACCACGTTAACGTTAACACATTCACAAAAAGACAAGCAACAAAATATAAAAAACAGAAGAGAACACAAACAAACATGCAAGCAATAACTAAGCCACGTATGCTGGTCTATGATCAATACATACCAGGAGAGATCACTCTATAGTAATATTAGAAATTCGAATCCATACCAAACTGGTCCATTGAAGGCAGTGTAGAAAAATGAAAATTAGATATGAATAGTCTTACACAAACATTACACCACACATCTCACAATCTACTGTATTCTTCCAGAGTAAAAAAAAGTAATATTTCATTTGAGCGACCAAATTGCCCCTCCACACATTTTATACACAGTTCCAGGTGATCAGTGACTCGTACTTAAACATTCACATCTAGAGGGCAGGTGTATACCAACATTAAAAACCATCAGTCTTTCATACAGTAAATCACTTGATCTACACTTCTAACTGCTTGTAAAATTTATCAGACTGACACATCTCCACAAGCAGCAACTGGAAAACATTTCTGCTATTAAAAAAGGTTCACTCTTATTCCACATATTTCTCCACAAGCAGATTTCTCATCATTCAGCAAAATGTGACACAGCCTTTCCAGTCTTATCCAAAATAAATGCTCCTATCAATAAAACATGTTTGATTAGGCTAATGCCCAAGAGCTTTGCCTGAGCAGGAAAGAGAATGCTCCAAGGAGGGTGTATTTCCCATTTTGAGAAGAAGAACAGAAGACACGCGCAGCATTTGCCAACCCTAGCACAGGTTCCTGGGCCAGAAGAACTATCAAACTGGTCAAGGCTGAATTAGGAACTTTAGGATTCTCAGGGCCAGGTCAAATAATATGATGCACATTTGTGATCAGTTTTATTTTTAAAGGATAAACATAGTCATGGAGAGGGCTCAAATCAGATCAGGATTACAACAATTGAGGAGTTCCCTCTCAGGCAGAAACATTCAACTACTGTTTTTTTCTCTTAGGGAAAACAGAAGGGACCAGGGCAGAACTGAAACTGGGAAAATGGCACATGGGAAGGAGAGGTACTACAGCCCCAATACAATTGAATTGTACTCTTTTAAAATGGGGTTTTGTTTTAAATGTTAAAAATGGGGTTTCGTATTGTGTTACCTGCCCTGATCCTCCAAAGTACAGCAATCTATAAATCTCTACCACCCAGAGGTAAACAGCACTCTGTTAACATTTATCTACATTAGAAAGAATTTGTTTGCTATTAATACTCAGATAAAAGGTTGAAATAAATGTGAAGAAAATGTCTCTGCCTTACTCGAAGGTATGCATGTGACTAAAAAATCCAACTCAACAGCAAAGCTGTGGTTTTATGTTTAATTGAGGCTTTATAGCACAGGCTGGGATAAAAGAAGCTGGGGCTGGAAAAATTCAAGGGGAACAGAGCAGCAGAGAAAGGATTAAGAGCACTCCTTTCCCACCTGCAACTTTTCTGCTTCAAAGCACCCTCTTCCACAGAGGCTCTGAAAAGGAGCATGGACCCCCTGGATGCTTTATTACATGCAGCTACAGCAACAAGCGTCACCATTTCACTCTTAAGGATTCTCTTGTTAATAGATCTGCACCACAATCCTCATCTCTCACATTTCAGCCACAGGAATTGTTAAATGGCATTACCCTATGATGACAGAAGGCCTTTAAAATTATGGCCTGGAGCATCTTTTTCTCCCTCCACCTTCTTTTATCTTGTAATATCAAGCCTGAGGAAGAGTTCTGGCCGACTCAGAAGTCTGCACACTGCTTTGTGTTACTGTCGCTACACCTAATAAAACGCATTATGTGTTGTCTCTGATAACCTCTGATAACCAATATGGCATTTAGCACACAGACCAGGATCCCCAAAAAACATGCCCAAATGTTCTGCCCACACATCCCAGCCTTTTCCTTTTTTTTCTCTTAGAAGCTGCCTTAGCCACCTGTCCAGAAATTCTAAATTATTCCTTCACACCCCTACACAAATTCAAACAAGTACATACTGTGCGCACATCAGCACTAGTTAACACCTTCAAACTATTCTTGTGCCTGAGCTGCATGCTACCTCAAGTAGGCTCCAAATGAGCAAACAGCAAGGCTCATGAGCATTAGGTAGACCAGGCAGCCCAAGGGTCAAGAAGATTCAGCAAAAGTAAGGTAAAGGTAAAGGTTTCCCTTGCTTGAAAGCCAGTCAAATACGACTTTAGGGATGCGGTGCTCATCTCCATTTCCAAGCCAAAGAGCTAGTGCTGTCCAAAGACATTTCCGTGGTCACGTGGCTGGCCTGACTAGACACCAAGGTGCAAGGGATGCTGTTACCTTCTCACCCAAGCGGTACCTATTTATCTACTTGCAGTTTCTTGCTTTCAAACTGCTAGGCTGGCAGGAGCTGCAGCCAGAGACAGGAGCTCACTCCGTCATATAGCACTTGGGTCTCGAACTGCTGAACTACTGGTCTGCAGTTCAGTGTCTTGACCACTTGAGCCACTGCAGCCCCTCAGCAAGAGTACTGAGCAGGAAAACTGTTAACCAGAGTTCCAGGAGAATGGCCACCCACTGGCTGTGCAAATCAAGGACTCTATCAAGTAAGTCAGTAAGCCCAGGCTGCAAGGACTGGCACAGAAACCAGGAACTGAGCTGAAGAGGATGTTGGCCCAGCAGCTACTGTCTTCACATCAGCTTGCAGTTCTTGCAGGAAGCCTCTGGATAAGATGATCTCATGGGAACCTCTTAAATTCCAGTGAAAACATGATTTAAGCACACAAATAGTGCTAATTTACTATTTTCAATTGCATGTGTTATTTGCCATTTTATACTAGGACTGCTCCTTTTGTGATACAAGTATGGCACTCTGTGGAGGCTATACAATAACGTCATAAACAATTACACATGTGGAGCCAACGACAACTTTGAATACTAATACTCATTTGTCCATATGGCCACCAGATTACTAATATGGTATACCATCCCACGCGAAAGAGATGGGAACAGTTTCTATGAAACTGTAAAGATTACTCATCATACACATTCAGAATGTTCTGTACATAGGAATAATTCATTCAGCATAAAAGGTACATGACACAAGCATGAAAGCCATGACCAGGCACAAGATGCACAACATTATTTCTGCCACTTTTACTACAACTCCGCAGTATCAAAACAATCAGCAGTGAGCTGAACACTAATAATCTGCGTTATCTATTACACTTATCTCTTCCCTCCTCCAAGGATGTTAGGGTGCCATCGATGGCTTTCACCCCTTCCATTCTGTCTCCATAACAACCTTGTTATTCTGAAGGATGCAATCCTAAGTACACTTCTCCTGGGAGTAAGCCCCACTGAATGAAATCAGACTAACCTCTGAATTAAGAACTGAAAAGGTTAACAACAAACCGAGTTGAGGGCCTATTGTTAAAATCAGTATACATGGCTTAAATATTATCAAGAATACGTGTATTAATTGTTAAATAGTTAGAAACATTTAGGGGCCCAACATTAGCCTCTTAAATTTGTAGTGCATTTTTTAAAGAAAATATCTCTCAGCGGTTTTTTATTGGACTAATTCATTTCTCATAGTGGTTTAACCTTAACATCCAAATAACATTTTATCATTTTCAGGAGTAAAATAGAAACACTATTCAACGCGTATGCCTTTGATTATGACATAAGGCTGCATTACAAGAGGCCTCACTTACATCTTTAAGCCTTGTGCCATTCCATCTCTGTTAGATGTAATTAGTATTTTATATAGCATATTCTTTAAGAAATTGATATAAGATAAAATTTCATAAGTAATAATTGGATATTTTTATTCTTTTTTTTCCAGAAACCCTGTTTTTGATTTGTTAATATTGATTTGTTAATAGTTACAAGTTATATAATGAGCCTGTATGTATACAATATGCTGGACCTCTGAAGAAGGCCTTTTAGGGTTGAAACGCATAGGGTCACATTGGTTTCCACTTGTGTTTCATGTGTTTTAATCTGCAATGAGGCTAATGTTGGGCCCCTAAATATTTTTAATTATTTAACAATAAATACCTGTATTTTGATAATATTTAGGCCATATATATTGTTTTTAACAATAGGCCCTTGGCCTGACCTGGATAACCCAGGCAAGCCCAATCTTGTCAGACGTCAGAAGGTAAGCAGGGCCGACCCTGGCAAGTATTTGGACGGGAGACCTTCAGAGAACACCAGGGCTGGGAGGCCAGAGACAGGCTATCGAGCCACTTCTCTGAATGTCTTCCATACCCCCAGTAGGAGTCACCAAAGGACACCATGACTTCCGGGCACGGGTGCGCATACACATGCACATGCGCGCCGACAATGCAAAAATGCCCCCCCCAAAGGCCCTCAACTTGGTTTGTTGTTAACCTTTTTGCGTTTTGATTCCAATATTTGGTTTAGGCTTTCTTCCCCTCTTTATTTCTAACCTCTGAATTAAACCTTTTTAGGATTGCTCCCCCCAAAATATCATCTGTAGTTACTAAAACAGCATAATGCAGGGCACAGTAGTCAGTTTTTGATGCATTTGCCTTTCGTTCACCTGTCTATCTTTTCTTGGTCAAAAATATTCCTCCTGGTATTACAAAACTGTATCTTAAGGAAGCAAGCATTACTTCAGGAGAGCAGTCCATAAAGCATGCCAGCTACCATGGTGTTATAGTAGTCCATTCTGTTGGCCAAGACACATGTGAACATGTCAACAGAGTTTGACCACAAGTTTAGTGTACTCAAGAAGTGCTGCTTAGGTGGGTAAAAAACCATCAGTGTCCTTCACCCAAATAATTAATAAATAGCTACTTCTTTGTATTACAGACCCTGCCAAGGTTTGTTACAATGATTTTCCAGCTAGCCTAGATATTGTTCTAATTTAGTAATGATTCCATCAGGATTGTTGGTATATCTCCCAAAAATGCAACATGTCCAACTGTAGAAATTTCTTGCCAACCGACATACCCTTCATGGAGCTGTGAGGGACAAAATGTTAAAGCTTCACAGAGCAACTTCACGAGTGTGGTTTGTTCTCTGGACATCAGCACCTTTCACAAATAATACATGCTGCAATCTTTGCATGTGAAGGCCAGTTTCTAGCCATCTGTCTTCAAACCATGTTCTAATAGTACTTAAGATTTCAATTTTTGTGTGACAGCCTCCAAGCAGAGTCACACACTTATACATATCATGGTCCTCAGGCCGATAGAAGTAGATTTCATCAAATCAGGAAGCAGTGACAGAAGAAAAACTTGAGACCTGGGGAGCATGCTTTGATGATAACTTGGATGCTGTCCAGGACATATTTCATTTTAAATTACTGTTAATTAATTTCAGGACTTCAATGAATATTCATGACCAAATAGTAGAAAACCAGTTTCTACTAATTCTTAACAACAGAATTACTTCTTAATATGCTCATGCAATTGATCAGATATGAAATTTTCCTTTTAGGTGAATTCAGTTTGGCAGCCATTTTTAAAAACAAATGGAAGTAACCCAAACTGATAATAGCTCCACATCTGCAATGTTTCATTATGTCCAAAGGTAGCAGCCAATTTTATGCTTGTATCACTAAAAGAACAATTCTTACACATATATGTGCTACCAAGATATAAATAGCTATATATACGTACACAACACAGAACAGGGAAGAAAGAGAAAGAAACAGAAAGAGGGCAGAATTACACTTTGTTTCCTCCAGCTTCTGAGCCCTACTTCTTAACCTCAAAGGCCTTCAGAAAGCATCGTTGCCCAGTATCCACCAACTACTAGCAAAGGAAAACGAACCTCCTTACTAGGGTTGCAAACCTTCAGGTGGGGCCTGGGGATCTCCTGCTTTTACAACTGATCCCCAGCTGACAGAGATCAGCTCCCCTGGAGAAAATGGCTGCTCTGAAGGGCATTGTATGGCATTGTACCATGGCATTGTACCATGGCATTGTACCATGCTGAAGCCCCTCCCCTCCCCAAACCCCACCCTCTCCTGGATCCACCCCCAAAGTCTCCAAGTATTTTCCAACCCAGACTTGGCAACCCTACCCCCTACAGACTTGAATGAGCCCACTCCCATGTCCCAGTGATCATCAGAAAAATTTTCTGCCAGAAAGAGTGGCAATAGGGTTCAGTCAGGAAAGATCAAAGATATGGGGAGGAAATCTTTCAGTACAATCCCAAACACAGTTGTGTCCTTTTAAGCCCATTGACAATGGACTTAAAAGGGTGTGACATTGTTTAGGATTTCACTGTAAGGGATCCTGACATCATGCAGAAACTGCATTGTTTCTATTCCTGGTATTAATCTACTTCCCATTTCCCCTGAGGCAACGGTACAGTTTGCCATCTTATTGGTATTTCTGCTGTATTTGATTATTTTAACTTTTAAACTTTTAATTAAAATTATGTAAAGCTTTTTGATGTAAACCGCCCTTGTTCTACGGAGGAGGGTGGTCTAAAAATTGAATTTAATAAATACATACATAAATTATTGTGAGGCTGTTGGTATGGGGCACTGAGAACCTCCTCAGGATATAAAATGGGATAGTCATATTTTTACGTAAGTAAAAACAGAAAGTATATAACAGTTTGAAGATCCTGGGGGATCACCTTCTGAAACGAAAATACAGGGAAAATTTCAATGGCACACCATGTTCTGAGTCTTAGTCTCAGGGTTGTTACCTTAAGATAACAAAATATATAAAAGTTAATCAAGGACAGAATTTGTGAAAACATGCCTCATCCCATGCATAATGAAAGCTATCTTTATTTGGGGGGGGGGGGGAGAGACAGCTAGAATTCATCTAATTAAGAGCCAAACTTCACAAATAGCTAAAGAATTATTTGGAAGCCAGCTTTTCTTTCTGGTCATACCTCTGATGTGTGACCACACAAATCATATATCCCAGGGTTCACAGTGCAATGCATTTCAGCTGGCTACTACTTAGCAATTATCTACTTAGCAATTCAGGAAGAAACCTTAAGGAAGCAGATGTGGCCTGCAGTGCAGACTATGCCTGCACCAGATTACTGGGCGTATAACCAATATTTCCAACATCTCCACCACCACAGCTCTTCAACTGCCTTTATACCAACCTGAATGAGTACGCATGTGCCTGGTTAAATGTGTCTTCTGAGAACTGGAATATGGACACATGGAACACCGATAGGGACGTTCTCCTAAGAAAACAAACAGAGGCATTAATATAAGCACACCATCTGCCCAATTGAAAAAAATATTTATGCTGTGAAGTATAAAACCACTGACATAAAATACTTGAGAGACAGAGCTGCAAATCCTATGCTAGCTTAGCAAATGTATCTTGTCATCTCAGAGGTAAGAAAGAAAATTAGAAAACAAACTTTGTAGTGAAGAAAATAAAGTATTATTTGGGCAGGAACAGTCCCATAACACCAAACTCTAATAAATTATTTAACATATTTCTGTCAAAAAATCACATTTAAGCAATAACTGTATCCTTGAAAGCCATGTACTTGTCTACAGTAGACATAGGAATTACCATTATTTAATGCTACAGACTGCCTTAGATAAAGCCTTAAAATGGTGTTTTAAAAAACATTTCATGCTTTCCAAAAATGTATTTTTACGGTGCATAGCAGGTTTGTTTTTTCAAGTGCTACCCCAGATTCTTAAGTTCTCTAGATTTTACATAGGGTTGCCAAGTCCTTGAGACTTACCAGCAGGGGGGAGTCTTCCTGGGTCCGGGAGCTTCCCCGGCGCGAACACCGCAATGATGTCACCCGGAAGTGATATCATCACGTTGGGGGCGTTGCCAGGGCAACGCTCTGGCAATCGCCCAAAAACTCTATGGTACCATTACATTGGGGAAGTCATCCTGACTGGATGACTTCGGGGGTGGGGTTCCCCCCGCCGGCCGAATGCTGGCCTGTGGATCGGGAACCCCTGTAGCGGGGGATCCCCTGCCCCCGGGCTGACTTGGCAGCCCTAATTTTACACCAGCAACTGAACTCAATAAGAGTGAAGACTAAGCCCCTCCATCCCTTGCCACATGCACCTGCCTCCCACCATACCAGCTGACCTCAGCTTTTCTAAGCATTGTACAAACACCAGCCAGGACCCCATAGTTCAGGTAACAGGGAACAGAACATGGGGTATCTCTCTGGCTTCATATCATACATATTAAAATACCTGGGGGTGGGAGAGACTTTGATTATAGGAACATGCACCTTGCACAAAAAGTCAAGGTGGAAAACAAACACTGTCAGAGAATATTGTTAGCACGGTTCAGAAAACTCTTACAGATACTCCACCCCAGAGCAGAACAGAAGGACTGGGCTAAGTCTTCCACTCCTCCAACTGCCAGTGCCAGGACAATGGAACCCATACAGGTGAGCAAGGGAAAGGGATTCCACACATCAAACTTTGACTGCTGCAAATGTTTTCATTCCCACCATCCATATGAACCTACTGCTTTGGCTCAAAAGTAGTTCCTCCCTGAATGGTTGCAAGCTGTGTCTCCCATACAGATGGCAAAGAATAATTACACAAATTGCAGAAAGTCCCTTCCCTTGGAGATATGCTGCCCAAACATTAGTGTGATGTGTTATGCCGGTGTGAACCTCACAAGCAAGTGGGGAAGACAGGGAGCATAACCACATTTCTGGGTGACTACTAGCTACCCTAAGCAATGCAGGCAAAAACTCATGGCCCCATTTGTCTTGCAGGATCACAGCCCCACAGAACAGCCTCAACAGAAACTGATAGAATGGGTCCAGAATAATCTTTGTGCAGGCACAAAGGCTTCTGCCCACAAAGTGTCTCTTTCACAGCACCCACCCACCCCACACACACAGCTGCCTAAATTGCCACTCCAATATCCTATTTTTGAGAGTCTTCTCTTCCACAGAAGCAGAATTTCAGGGTGCACTTTGGGCTGCTGCAGGAACCACAAAAAGTCCCCTTTATGGGTGGAAGTGCTTGAGCCCACGGAGACGCTGTGTTAGATCCAACACAACAATAGTTTGATCCTACTGCTAAACACTATTCTACTGTCCTTGGTCTTTCCTCCTTGGTTCATTCCCAGTAGTCCTTGAACAGGAGTGATAGGTAAGGATGGACCCCACTGCAATGCAGTGCCAAACACTTGCTGACACTATAATATGATCACCAGCTGCAGTGACCAGTCTATAACTAGCTGCTCTGCTTTGGGGTTGCCAGCTCTCATGTTCCAATCTGGCTCCTGAAGAATGCCAAATCTCTTAACAAGTTGCTTAGCCAGCACAATTGTACATAAAGTGTCCATGCAGTGATAGCATCAGCTTTAGCTGTGATTCTGCAGCCGGTCAATTTGCTCTGGAAGGCACAGAAGCCTTTCTACACCGAGAGCTAGCGATTGTTTTCACAGCTCCATTCCTGAAGCTTGTCAATAAGCATTTGGGATTATTTCAAAACTGCCTCTGTTTTAACAGGGTTTGTTAGATACAGATTTTTTTTTCATATCTACTCTATGCTTCTCCCCAGTGTGGACCCCAAAGCAGCTTACATCATTCTTCTCTTCTCCATTTTATTCTCACAACAACCCTGAGAGGTAAGTTAAACTGAGTGTGTGTGACTGGCCCAAGATCATCCAGCAAGCATTCATGGTAGAGTGGGGATTCAAATCTGGGTCTCCCAGATCCTAGTCTGGCACGCCAACTACTACATACTGGATCTATGCCACCGGGTACTACTCTTAAATGTCTGCAGCACTGGCTCAACCGAGAAGGGGTAAGAGGGTAACAGTTGCTGTTTAGGAATGGGGAGGAGAAGGACCCTCTCAGTTCACAATTCCCAGATCTCTCCTGATAAACACAAACCATGAAGGTTATGTTACAGGGATAGGAGATGGAAAACAAGGGTTGCTTGAACAACAGCAGAC
Source organism: Lepidodactylus listeri (assembly GCA_029233225.1). Classification (NCBI taxonomy): domain Eukaryota; kingdom Metazoa; phylum Chordata; class Lepidosauria; order Squamata; family Gekkonidae; genus Lepidodactylus; species Lepidodactylus listeri. The sequence continues at coordinate 137,142,156 of JARCFY010000004.1, read as the reverse complement.
AGTTATAATTAACCTCATGAATGCAGCAGAGGAAAGGCCAAATGGGAAGGGATTAAGCAAAATATACTGGAATATGGGGCAGCCGATCACCATGATTGGCCCATATCTAGTGATTGGGTTTGATGGTACCAAATACGAGCTATACCTTGGATTCATTTTAGGGCTTGAATCAGGAACCTCTTGTACGTAAAAATTGTGCTATATTAGTGTGCTATGCCTTTCTTGGCTTTCCAACCCTGGCAGATACAAAAGTTTTCATCACAAGGACCAGTAAAGGATGCCAAATGCTCCATGCTGTCTCTTTTTCTAGTTGGAAGTATGGTTAGAGAAATGCAATGTGTGCTTTGTGTTCTACTCCTACCCTTTCCTTCTGTTTTGCTTCTGATTGGTTTTTTTCTGGCCAGAAAGTGAATTCTGCCTTACTTCCAGCTTCTCCTGTCATACTATTTCCCACATGAGCACTTTTCCCCAATGAGCTATTGAGAGACGACAAAAATGCCTTTTGTGAATGTTCTGTTGGGTGTTCTTCTACTGCTGTCCTAGAGAGTGTGTGTGTTTTTTAAAAAAGCTGCTCCTTGGGGCATTCTTTCCCTCTACAAAACGAAACCTTTGCCTAGGAGAGGCCATAGGCCTTTTGTGGGATTTTCCTCTGCCATGTTTGCTGTGGAAGTGTCTGGATTATCTAATGGAACAGCCAGTCATCTTTCCTTGAGTAGCTATCTGTCAAAAGGACTATGTGTTTGCAGAAGAAGATCTGTACCCTCAACAGCAGAGCCCCCAAGAGTGTGATGATTACAGGGCGCCTACTGGGTACACCTCCATACAGCAGAGGGTGCTGTATTATGACTAAGTTCTTCACTGCACAGCTCAGTCTTGGAAGAGAGATCACAGCAAGGAACTAAAAACATGAATCTAATGTGCATTTTTTTGCTTCATATTTACAGTCGAGATGAAGACTACCTTCACTTCTGCAAATTAGGATAGAACTAGTTATTTACTTTTTAAAGACATTTATATTCTTTCTTTTCGCAATTCTCATAATGCACTAAATTTCTAACTTGATAACTCCATTTCTAAGCCAATTATGAAATTCTCTGCAACATAACCACTAAAAAGTTATTTCCATATATAAAGCTTAGTCAATTGCTGTCTTGGGAAAACACCAACAATCTGCCTAACTGATGGCAGCTTTATTAGTGCGAAATCTGAACAAAAATGGGAAAAGAGTTCATGCTGATACTGCATGCTCATGGTTGTAATTTCTAGGACATGCAGCTCATTTTCTATGGTTATTACTGATTTATGCTGGGGTCTGATATATGGGGACATGTTGTGTTCTGATATATGAGAAATGCCAATCCATTCAGGAATTTCGAAATTACCAGTACTATCAGATCCATGAAGTCCGATCCTACAAACTACTATGGATGATGATAATTAATGAATAAAAGCTTAAAATTATCCCAGCTATTACTGTCACAATTAATTTAGATAACTAACTTCTAATTTGCATTTCAAAATAAAAATAGTACTAACTTTACATCTGGTGATTCTTGGCAATGTTATTATTTTCTAGTTCTGCATTTGTTTTAAAAGTAATTGGATGGACTCTCACAAACAATAAGAGGGGGAAAAAGCTGAGCAGGGAAAACCAAGTTAGCTGACTGTTCAAAGTACTTTCCAAAGCACAAAACACCACTGGCATTTTTTTGTCTATGAACAGAAAAAGATTTAATTTAGCTATCACGGGTAGTAGCTGTGACAATAGTGTCTACGACAGTGACCACTGCCCCTTCAGCACTGTGACAACCAAGTTCAAATGTAAAAGATAATCCATTTACATTAGGGCTGCATTCTACAACCTGTTTGCTCCAGATTAATTCTTTTTGAAACCAAGTATTGTTCTGAAATGAAAGGGATTGTGGGCTGACACATATAGTTTTCATCCTAGTCAAGTATAAAACACCCTTAGCTTCCCTGTGTAAAAAGCCTAGTGTGTAGGTTGTGAAGGATTCAAGCAATGAGTCCGCTGATGTGACAGACCCAAATATGTGAAGTGCACTACATCACAATAATTGTTCAGAGTGAAATATTACATTGAGCAGTGGATCTGAGCAGAACAAATGCTACACTCTTAGTACTCTTCTAGGGCCCAGCTATAAAAACCATCAACAGCTGGAGAATCGTGGTGAGAGTGGAGGACTAACATCTGGGAGCTCCCACCAATCATTTCTGGCAACTGACAATGTTTGGCCAGATCCCAATAGATGCTGCAGGATGTGATGAAGTTTCTTGAGGCTGGGGTGGAAAAACCAAAGCTTTATCTGTAAGCCACACTGGCAGCCTGTCTGGCTGAGAAGCAAAGTTTAAATACATCGAATCAATAAATGTAGGGATACAACACTCACCTGTATGAGTTCGAATATGTTGGATATAGTTGTTCTTTCTGTCAGAAAAGTAGGAGCACTGTGAGCACGTGTATACTTTCCGTGGAAAATGGTTTCTTAGATGCTTCTTCCAGTGATATTCACTGACCGTCATATATGTGCAGATGGTGCATTTGTAGACCCGCTCATTTTCTCCAACTTTGTTGTGGTGTTTCAAGTGAGCTAGGTAATGATCATATCTGCTAGTGTTATAGCCACAGCGATCACATCTAATGGGCCCCTTGGAGAAATCGACCTCATCTGTGCCACTAGACTCAGTTTCTTTAACCTGACCGTGCTTCTCGGCTTTTTCTTCTACAATGAATCGGTTGGCACCGTGTACCCGGATGTGATCCACAAACTCCTTCTCTGACTCTGTCTCATACTGACAAGGCTTACAACGAAAGGGCTTGTTCTTCGAGCTCTTACATTTCTCATCTGTGGTCTCTGGAGCATCTGGAACATCTGGTGCTTTCTGAGGGATGTCTTTGCCTGGACTAGAAGGAACAGAAGATTCAGTCACTTCTGCAGTTTCAGTATGAGGAGCCACAGGGGCTTCAAGGGTTGCCAGTTCCATATCTTCCAGGCCTTCATGCTCACTCTCCGCATCATCTATATCTTCTTCATCACTGTCTGAAAAGTTGGTGTTGCCCACAGTTGTCAGTTCAGCCATTTGCTTCTCTTCACCAACCATGTAATCACAACAGTTGCCATTAACTTCTCCTGTCAGGGCAACATTGGCCAACATAATAAGCTGAGGAGCTGCCAGCTCAGCTTTTGAAAGTTCAGCAAAGTCATACATGTCGTTTGACGACAGTGCCATGCCAAGGTTAGTATTGCCAGGGAACAGGCTGCTGCCACCAGACTGCCCTAGTACCTGTGTTGCCATAGTAACAGTTCTGTTAAAAGGAAACAAAGGAAAAGATTTTATGAATGCCACTCTCATGAAGAACCCTTTCTATAGTCTTCAAAAGCAAAAGAATTTCAGGTTAATACTTAAAATCTGAAGTTAAAAAAGCTGTAATAACAAAAGGCTACCCAAGACCGATTTTCTTCTTTTCATTATTTTCCCCTTGATTGCATGCTCGTTTTTATTCTCTGTTCATAAAGGCCAATTTAAAAAAAAATCTTCTTGAGCAGCCTCTAATATTTTACCACGGACAAATATTGCAACATACTCTACAAACTCCAGATTGTTTTATATAAGTAGCAGTTTACTTTTTTTAAAAAAATGCATTCTATCACCATCCAAGAAGAAGGAAAAAAAAGAATTGAGGACTTTCTGGTCCCCAGTCCTACAAGTCAGGATCTCGCCCTCATTTTTACAGATGACATCCTATACACTCTACTGTGGCCATGGACTAATTTATAGGCTGACTTTTCTTTCTTTTTTAAATTTTGCAGCTATTTGGTTATTCCTGGGTTTATGCAATAAAAGCAAAGAAGGAATGTACAAGCTCATGAAATGAGAGTTAAATATATTAAAAAATAACTGATCACAACTGTTTGGAATTTAAATGCCATTATTTCATAAGAATTAACCATGAACAAAATCAGTTCATCAGGTGAAATAATGATTATAAACTGACCATACTTTCCCAATCAATTGGCCAACTCTAAAAGAATTCATAACACTTTAGAGTATGTCAAGGAAAGTCTGATTAACATTATTTGAAAACCACATTACATATCTTGCAATGGGAAGCTAATACCTAGCATGTTTTAGTTGAATTTGTATGATTTTATTATAATTCATGAATAAAAATGTAATAAAACTATGTTTTTATTTTATTTGTCATGTATCACAAAAAACACCAACAGAACCATACATGGTCTGATAACTCAGCACAAAGGCCAGCTTCTCCCAGCCTAACTTTTTTGCACAGTATGCAACAGTCATTACTTTCTGCTGCTTTAAGAAGTCCTTACTTTCAGGCACTCTCAAAAAGAGTCCAGAGCATGTTCCTGTGTGACCAAGCTACCACAAATCAATTATGGTCTAGAGACTAAGGCCACCTCAAGGTATGAGCTACCCAGAACACTCTTCTCAACAGCAGCTTCTAAACCTAGGAACCAATCTATTGTTACAACTAGCAGTAATCTACATGCCACAGTAGAAGAATTCCATCAAACAAGAAGCTAAAAAGGCCACTTAGCAGAAGAAGGAATGGGGGGAGGGGAGGTCAATGTGAACAAAGAAATTAACAAATAACCCTAGGTAGTCATGGTTCAATAGAGGTCAAAGAGCAAGACTAAGAGTGTAGGTATGCAGACACATAAGCATTGTGAGAATGTGTCTGTCTGCTCACATTTGCCTGTATATATCTCCAAAACAAGTTGCCAGTTCCCCAAAGGCCTAATTTTGGGAACCACAATGATTAATGCAGATTATAATTCCCCTTTTAAGAACGAGCCCTGATTCTGGAAAACACATCACTTTTTACCATTCTAATTATACAGATTTCAAACGTGAAAGAACAACTGAAGTATACCAGAGGCAAATAATTTGTATGAAGTGATCTTGAGTAAGCATTAAAAACTGATAAGCAAGAGAATGGCTTTCTAAAATAATCCAAAAACTAAAACGTGTACAGTAATGAAACAAAGGGTCCCTGCAGCCCAACATTCTGTCTCTAGTAGAGGCTAGACTGAAGCCCCTGGGCTCACTAGGAGTATATGAAAACCACAGCTCCCCCCCCCCATTAATGTCTGATGAGACACCAACAGCTGTTGCAGAAGATCTGCTTGGACTACTACACCAAAAAGCAGTATCACCATTCTATAACTTTACTGCATTTGGCCTTACGTTCCATGAAGTCTCCACTAAAACCTTTTCAGAACTCAATCCATATGAATGGACTATTCAGGATGTTTATTTAAAATTACAGCACAACTACATGAGGTTACAACAAGACCAGTGTACCTCAGCTTACTCTACTTTATCCGGTCTTATTACACTGTTTCTATTGCATTTATTTTGTAAACAGAGACTCAGCAAGAAAGCAAAACCATAAAGGGAATAAAAACATATAACTTCTCTTATTCTAGCAGGAACTTCCTAACTATTCAAGTAAAACACGGGGCACATGTAAAGGCATGTGCTCCATATTACATACATCCAGAGTAAAAACAACCCTACAATTCATAAGAAAACCAGGGTGGTTGTCCGTGCTTTAACTCGCTTGATTAAAGATTTATTTTCAAAACCAGTAAAAAAATTACACCAGGAGTTCTTTTGTCCCCTTCTCCTCTGCTACATTACTGAAAGAGAGGAGGGAGACCATACAGCCTCAAACTTATATGCTTATTCTTCAACAACAAAAGTTTGTTCCGCAGATCATTTGTGCTTGAAAGGAGCTAACCAACAGCAGCTTGGGGGTGGGGGAAGGCATTTACTTCAGCACTGGTCCCATTTCGGCCTAAACGCAAACCAGCTCAATGACCTACATACACAACACTGAACTCGGTCTTCAAACGGGAAGCAAAGAAAACGAGCTCCCTTCGAAAGTTTTCAGGTGCCAAAAGAAGTCTCTCTCCAGGCAAGGGCCGCTTGCAGCCCGGTTCCTCTGTGCGCATTTACTCAGAAGTCCCGCCGACCTCAGTGGGTCTTACTCCCAAGTAGGTACTCAAAGAATTGCCATCTGTAGGCTACAAGTCCTCTGAGGAGAGAGGCTACAATTAAAGCACTCCCCCCCCCCCCCCCCCCGCCGAATGAATTTCATGTGTGCCACCAGCCCAACCACCATCGGCTTGCTCTTGCATTCCAGAAATAGGCATTCGGCCATTTTCTCAAATACCAAGTAGAAGCGGCGGCAGCAGCAGCAGCAACAGCACAAAGCAGCTCTCTGCGCAAAAATCTCGCCTGCAGCACTCATCACAAACTTGCTAAAAGTCGGGGGGGGGGTTGTTTTTTATCCCCGCCGTGCAGGGTCGTCGCCTCGTCAATGCCCCCCCCCCCCGGTCGCTCACCCTTTTTGTCTTCACTCCCCTCCCCGCCTTACAAAAAAAAAAAGTTACCATAACTCCTCCAACAAACTTTCTCTTGCGGGGTTTCCCGAGCCAACGAGAGCAACGCTTTGCCCGGCCCCAGCCCCCACGGCCCAAGCGCCAGCGGAGGCGGGGTGGGGAAACCTTCCCTGCCTCGCCCGAAATATTCCCCTGAGACAAGAAATTGGGGCGGGCGGAGAGGGGGTGCGTGGGGCGAAGAGAGAGAGAGAGAGAGAGAGAGAGAGAAATCGTTACCTGGCTGCCTTTTGCTAAGGGAAGCGAGAGTTACATGGCGTGTTGTTATTGCGGGGACCGGGGGGGGGGGGTGCATGCTCAGGGATCCCACGATGGGGCTGGGAAGCGAGCTGGGGGAGGAGGGGGAGGGAGGGAGACATCCTGTCCCCGACTTCTGATCATAATTCCAAGTTCGTCGCCGCCAAATCGAAACAGAACGACGTCGGCTCCGCGGGGATAAATCGTTATGGCTCCAAAGGTGCTGCTGGACCTGGGTTTTGTTGCTCCGGCCAGCAGCGCTCCCCGCCCCCCTCCACGCACGCACACACACACACACACGCACACGTCGAGCCTTGCCCCGACTCTCCCTAACACAGGAGGGGAAAGGGGCGGGGGGGAAGGAGAACAGGGATCAGGCGTGGGTGTGTGCTGTTGGGGGGGGGGGGGGTGTTGGAGAGAATCACGCCCAGTTGCCCTTTCCCGGGGAAAGGAAACGTGGTGAGGCCCACTCCCGGCCCGGCCCCACTTGTAGGGCAGCGGGGGGGAGGAGGTGAAAAAGAAGAAGAAGAGGAGCCCATCAGCGCAGCCATTCATCAGGCAACTCCCCTCCCTCCCCCCTCCCAGTCACCCCCCTCCCCCAACTCACGGGGAGGGGAAGGGCGAGAAATCGCTGTCCAGCTTCCCACCAGGGCGGCTGCCGCGGCCTCCTCAGCCCGAGCAAGCGAGCGAGCAGGCGGGCGGGCTCCTCCTCGCCAAACTTGCCTCTCTCTCTCTCTCTTCCCCTTCCTGCCACTCGGGGCGGTGGGCAAGAGAGGGCGACGTCGCCTCCGCGGGCGGGGTGGGGGTCTCTCTTCCCAGCGGCTTCCTGCCTGCGGTGGGGGGGGGGGGGGGACTCCTCAGCCAGCCAGCCAGCCAGCCGAGCCTCCCTCTCCTCTCCGCCCGGGGCCCGGCCCGCCCGCCCGCCCGCGCTCGCTCCCCCTCCCCCTCCCCCCGCACCGCCTCACTCCACCCCCCTCCGCTGCCGTCCCATGCGCAGCAGCAGCGGCAGCAGCAGATCAGCCCTGGACAGCGCCACAAGCTCGCGCCCGCTTTCTTCCCCTCACGGCCCGACGACTGCGGCCTCGCCTCGCCTGAGGGACGCCCGCTCTCACCTTCCCCTCTCCGTCCGTCCGCCCGTCCGCACCCCCTCAGCTTCCGCGGGGAGGAAAGGCCAAGCGAAGCGCCGAAGGGGCGACCACGAAGGCGGCGGCCCGGAGTCTCCTCAGGGCGGCAGCGGCGCGCATTCCACCACACTCACCACGCGCGCGGCTGCGGCAGCAGCAACGGCCGCCACCGCCAGGGAGAGGGCAGGCCACGCCCCTTCGCTCATGGCTTCTCCCCCCCGCCCCGCCCCCTTCCTTCTTTCCCTCAGGTCAGGCCTGGCCCAGTAGTCGAAGCCTAAGCTGAGAGCGAGTGGGAAGCCGAGCAGGCCCGAGGCGCGTAGGAGGGTCCCCGCCAGGTGTTTGGCGCACCGCTCTTGTTGTCAGGCTGGCTGACTGGCTGGCCGGCCGGCGGGCGGTGGAAAGCGGATTTCAGGCCGTGGAGTGCTTTGGGTAGAGGAAAAACAAGAGAGTTGTTAGCAGCAGCAGTGATTGCACTGGAACAGTTGTTGACGCCACGTAGGGAGGCGCAGATTAGCCATGTGCAAAATGTCGAGGGAGGAGGAGAGGGAAAAGCAAAGAGAAGAATCACAGTCCTGGTTGATATATATGATAGCTGGGCCTTAGACTAGGGTTGCCAGGTCCCCCCTGGCCACCGGTGGGGAATGGGGGCCGGCGGGTAGGTAGGGTTTCCAACCCCCAGGTGGGCCCTGGAGATCCCCCGGAATTACAGCTGGTCTCCATACAGAGGTCAGTTTCCTTGGAGAAAATGGCTGCTTTGGAGGGTTGGACTCCATGGCATGGTACCCCACTGAGGTCCCTGTCTTCACCAAACTCTACTCCCCAAGTTCCAGTGCCAAATCTCCAGGAATTTCCAAACCCAGAGCTGGCGACCCTATGGGTAGGGTTGCCAGATCCAGGCTGGGAAACTCCTGGAGATTTGGGGATGAAGCCTGGGGAGGACTCAGCCCCGTAGCTAACAACTTTTTGCTGGGGGGGGGATGTTTTTCTCGGGGGCTTGCCATTATATGTCTGTGCAGTACTGCCATGCCATGGTCATACTTCTAAATAATAACTAAATAATACATCTTCTGTATTTTAGTGTATTGGGGGGAGAAGAAGCAAGGTGCTGCTGAAGTGGCTTGGATATTTTAGGTTATCACCGTGAGCCCCTCCATCTGATATGGGGGGGGGGGGTGGAGAAGAAGGAAGGCGCTGCTTCAGCATCGCCTTGAGCTCCTCCATCTAGTGCGGGGGTGGGGGAGAGAAGATGCAATCGATGAGGGGTCCGAGGGGAGGGAGGGGGAGCTGAGGATTGGGGGAGGGGCCCATAAAAACTTCAGGGGGCCAGGCCCCATGGGGGCCCCCGGTAGCTACAGGCCTGGGAGGCCAGGGGCCTCAGTGGGTTCCAATGCCGCAGAGTCAATCCTCAAAAGCATCCATTTTCTCCAGGGGAACTGATCTCTGTAGTCTGGAAAATTAATTGTTCTGATCTTTGTAGTCTGGAAATGAGCTGTAATTCCAGGGGATCCCCAAGTCCCACCTGGAGGCAGGCATCCCTTCCATGGCCTCTTAAATTGTATCCAGAAGAAAAATGTAGGCATTTCTGCCCTTCCTAGGGTTACCAGCTCTGACCTGGGAAATACCCGGAGATTTTGGGGGCGGATCCTGGAGAGTGCAAGGTTTGGCTAGGGAGGTACCTCTGTAGGGTATAATGACACAGGGTCCACCGTCCAAAGCAGCCATTTTCACCAGGGGAACTGATCTTGGTCATCTGGAAATCAGTTGTAATAGCAGGAATCTCCAGGTTCTACCTGGAGGGTGGCAACCCTACCTTCTTTCAAGGAGTTCAAGGTGGTGCTTGTGGTTCTCCCCTTCTCCATTCCCTGTTAAAAACAGTCCACTGTTACCAGATATAGGGTGACCACATTTTATTTATTTACTTCATTTATAGACTGCCTTTCTCCCGAATGGGGACCCAGAAAAACTTCCATCATTCTCCTCTCCATTTTATCCTTACAACAACCCTGTGAGGTGGGTTAGGCTGAGAGTGCGCAACTGGCCCAAGGGCACCCAGGAAGCAACCATGATGGAGTGGGGGCTCGAACCTAGGTCTCTTACACTCTAACCACTAGTCTCTGCTGGCTCTCATTTTTTACAAGATTGTTGAAACCTGTCCTCTGACACGTGCAGCTTTGACTTCTGTCCAGTCAAATCAGCTGTAGTGGCTGTGGAGGATAGACCCCTAAACAGCCACAAAGTACCTAGAGCTACCCGCAGACTGGAGAATCAGCCGTGTTGTTTGGGCTGAATCAAAGGGGAAGAGCCATAAGGAAGGAGAGAACTGGCCTTGAAAAAGTCCTCACCTACAGCTAGCCCCTGGAGAGCAAGGCAGAGCTGGCGCTAGGGTGAGTTGCCATTCTGTTGCATTATAACAATTATATGTACATTTGAATATGTGAATATAAATTAGCATCTACAAGCCCTGGTTTTTGGTGGCCCCTTGATGCCCCCTGCCCCACTCGAGAGCCTGGGGAACTGCTGTCGGGCAGACTAGACAATACTGATCTACTGTCTGCCTCAATGGAAGGCAGCATCATATAGGTGTATGTTTATCTCCCTGTAACAACTCTGCAAGGTAGACCAGTCTGAAAGAAAATGACTGGCCCAAAGCCACCCAGTATATTTCATGGCAGGTGGAGCACAATCTGCACAACATTTGAGGGGCAGGTTGCTATGTAAGTAAAGGTAAACGTTTCTGTTGCTTGAAAGCCAGCACTGTACGAAGACTTCTCCATGATCATGTGGCCAATGTGACTAAATGCCGAGGCACACGGAATGCTTTTACCTTCTCACCGAAGTGGTACCTATTTATCTACTTGCAATTTCTTGCTTTCGAACTGCTAGGTAGGCAGGAGCTGGGGACAGAGATGGGAGCTCACTGTGTCATGCGGCACTCGGGTCTCAAACTGCCAAACTACTGACCTTCTGGTCTGCAGCTCAGCATCTTAACCTCTGAGCCACCACGGCTATATGCAAAGTGCAAATGACTGCATTGTTGAGGTGATGGGTCATTTGTTGATTTGGGGACCCCAGCAAATGGCTCCATTTCAGGACTTTCTGTACTTGGCCTTCCATGACTTACTGCCCTCTTCATAATCACTCTTTTCCCCACTGCCCTCAGTAATAAGCATGGCATTTTTCACACGACATCCGTCTTGCTCATTTTTAGACTTAAAGACAGGTCCCAGCAACCCTCTCACCATGATACTATGTATTTGCCATCAAGACGCAACCAACTTAGGGTGACCCCAGCAAGGGACTTTCAAGGCAGGTGAGAAGCAGAGGTGGTTTGCCATCATCTGCAGAATCTTCCTTGGTGGTCTCCCATCCAAGGACCAGCCCTGCTTAGTTTCCATGATCTGATGAGACTGGGTTATACCATACCATTCCATATGCCACCCCGATATTACATGAAGTAAAAAAGCTCATATCTTGAATAAACCTTTGCTGATCTTAAAAGTGCCACTGGACTCTAAATTTGTTCTACTGCTTCAGACCAACACGACTGACCAACTGGATCTAAAAAAGCAACCTACTTTTCATAGACATGAAAACTTCAGCACAATTCCATTGATGAGAATATCCTCAGCAATCATTTGTGTGAATTCCGTGGGACCCTAGTTCAGTTCATCATGGCACTTTGCACTGACAGAGCTTTCTGGTTGTTCAGGTGCTTCACATACTCAGTAACCCTGAAACTCTATTGCAGTTGGGAGGGCTGAGGTTGATAGTGGCAAGAAGAAGAAAAGGAGGAGGAAATTGGATTTATACCCTGCCCTTCACTGACTGAAGGAATCTCAGAGCAGCTTACAATCTCTTTTCCCTTCCTCTCCCCACATCAGACATCCTGTGAGGTAGGTGGGGCTGAGAGAACTCTGTCGAGGACTGCTCGTGAAAGAACAGCTCTGAGAGAACTTGTAACTGACCCAAGGTCACAACAGCAGTTGCATGTGGAGGAGTGGGGAATCAAACCCGGTTCTCCCAGCACTCCTAACCACTACACCAAACTGGCTTGGTGGGAAAGAACTGCTGCTCCCTGTATTGTCCAGCCTCCCAATTAAGATCTGCATCCCAAGCCCCACTCTCTGCATATCAGCTTGCAGAGGTGAAATGGGAGCAGAGACTGGGCTTTTTTGGTGGTGGCACCTCACCTTTGGAATGCCATCCCACTTGTGGCTACTTTTAGGCACCAACCAAAGCATTTCCCCTTCCTCAGGCTTTTAAAATAAGGATTTTATTTTTAGCTTTTTAATGGCCTGCTTCTAGCTTAAGGACAGTGTTATGGATATTTTTAGGCTGCTCAATGGTTGTTTGATGTTGATTTTATATGTGGGTTGCTTTTAATGGCTTGTTTTTAATATTGATCATTCATGTAGTTGTTTTTTATGATCTTATGGTAATGTTTTCACTTGCAAGCCAGCTTGAACAGGTCTCTACAGAAGCAGCATACACATTCTCTAAGTAAATCAGAGAAGAGATACAGAGAGTAAAGTCTAACAGGGAAAGAAAAAATGGGAGAGATAATGGGCAGAGAAGAGAAGGGGCACACAGCCAGCTCCCAGAGAGATGAAAAATCACATATTGATTTGAGATAGCCAGCTGTGCTTTGGCTGCAGGCCAAAAATATTAAGTGGGTCGATATAGGATACTGATGAGAAATGCTCAAAAGGAAAAAAAATGGCATAAAGAAAAATAGTGATAGTGGTAAACAGACTGGTGCGGGGCTTTAAGTTCCAAAGAAGTTTATTTTCCTCCCATAAGAGCGGGAACCAGAAATGGCAGTCAGCAGATCTGCCTCTTTAAAGTATGGACCACCAATTATCTGACCAAATTTCAACAACTGAGAGCCAGACATATCGACTTTCTTAGAAAGACGGTTCCCTTTTTTGGATTTTATTGAGAGAAATAAATCAACAAAACAGTCAATATCAGAAAGACTCACTGTTCATAGCACTGTATTAGTTTACTATTTTAACCATGAAGTACTTGATCACTGCTCCTGTTTATTGTTCAGTTATGTTCAGGTTTAATTTGTTATTGTTGTATTATGTCATGTTTGTTAAAAATCACAAAACAAAAAGTTCAAGAAAATATGCAGGTCTGCCACAACTGGGAAATTGGGGTGGGGGGGGGTTATTTTTAAGAGCAAAAAGGGAGAGGGGGCTGCTTTGCCCTGCCTCCAGCACTGGATTCCCAGCCCCCTCTACATTTTCTTCCAGCTGGTTTTCTGTTATGGGCTGTCACTTAAGATAGGCCAGCAGCAGGATGTTGATTTCACCACATGCTGCAGTGGGAGAGCTGTGTGCGGTGGGGAAGGAGAGAGAGAAGCCAAGGGGGGGTTGCTTCAGCTGGAGGTGGATTTCTGAAGGGTGCTGGACAGTCAGTCCAGCTTTGCCTAATTGTTATTTGCAGGCCTTTCGGTCCACAGCTTTCTTCTTTCTTCGAGTGTTAAAAATACTTTCTGTTTCAGAGTAGTGAAACTGAGTCTGTCTTTCAAGATGTTGTGGCACTGTGTATGGGGGGGGGCACAAAATAAATAAAGAAATAGACTCACAGGCCACAGCCAAACCCTATGGTAGAACAAAGTTGGAGTTCAGTGGCACCTTTAAGACCAACAGAATTTAATTCTGAGTGCCACCGGACTCAAACTTTTGTTCTGTTGCTTCAGACCAACAGGGCTATCCATCTGAAGCCATATAGTAGTTTGCTTTACTTTGAGAAAATGCACCTTTCCAGTCAACATAATGGATATTTTCCTTCCCCCACCCCCAGAGAGCCTTGTTTATCTATCCTTTGCACACACAAAAATTAAAGAAAAACCTAAACCTTTTAAGCATGGGAAATCACCGCTTTATATTGTTTCAGCATTCTTTAAAATCCTTGTTTTCAATACACAAGGGACTCCCAACCCCCTTAAGAAACCGGTCCAACCTGACTTTAACTGTTGCATACAGCAGACCAACAAACCATCCCTCTGCAGCTATCTATGCTAATGCTTCTTAAAGGGTTACATACTCCCCCATTCCCCCAGCTGAGGCCATTTCCTGGGCAGGTCTCCTTTGAATGAGAAGGCATGGCGGACCTCCTCGTAATTCCTGCTGTATTAATAAAGCAAGAAGCAGAGCAGGAGTGGAGGCAACAGGCAGAGACTCAACAAGGCAGCAGATCTGCTCCCCACATCTTGTTAGCATAGATAAGTTTTCTGCATCTCAGGGTGCCTGTACCTCTGCCAGCTCTTGTCTCTGTCTCTTCAAAACTGCTAACTCCTGTTTCTACTGCATCCTACAGCTCCAGAGACAAATGGGACTTCGTACTGAACCAAATATGGCTTCCAGACCAGTCCAATTTGTGTTCCAAGTGGCAGATATAAAGCTTGCCACATGATTTTATCTCACAGCATTTGGCAGAGTTGATCTAGCCAAGCCAGCTATAAAAAAACTCCTCTTGCTATAATTCCAGGAGTGCAGCTCCGAGAGTGAGGAGCCCAGGGGGCAGGCACATGATCAAGCCCTGCCCCCTCCTCGGCTTCCCCAAGCAGTGCAGAGGCACAGCGCCCCGGGGAAAGCCCTGCTAGGGTCTTTATTGTATTTAATGTTTCGTTTTAATATTGATAATTTTATCATTGTTCCTTTTATGACTGTGTGCTGCTTTTCCAGAGACTTGCTCACGGTGGCATATACATTTTCTAAGTATACCATTTTTTATCTGGGCACATAGCACATAAGTACTGGAGAAATTTCACCAACCCTTCAGCAGCTTCCACCCCATCAGTTTGGTGTAGTGGTCAGGAGTTGGACTCTAATCTGGGAGAACTGGGTTTGATTCCCCACTCCTCCACATGCAGCTGCTGGTGTGACCTTGGGCCAGTCACAAGTTCTCTCAGAGCTGTTCTCTCATTAGCAGTTCTCAAAAGACCTCTCTCAGCCCCACCTACCTCACAGGGTGTCTTGTTGTGGGGAGGGGAAGGGGCAGGGATGGGAGGTGCACATGTCCTGGGTATCTCAAGTCTACTTGAAACCTGGTGGTTTCAGGGGAGCAGGAAGAGAATGAGGGTGTGTTCTTTACGCTTATTTTTATTGCACAAAGTATTGGATGGGGAAGGGAATGGAGGAAGAGCAGGTCAGTTTCACTCACCTGTGGAGTGGAGCCTGAGGGGTGGGTGTTGCCTTCTGACACACTTCTGGCATGTTAGGGGGTGCGGTATATGCAAATGAGTTATGCAAATGAGTTATGCTAATGAGCTCCTGCACCTCTTTTTCTATGAAATGACCCCTGTATAATTCTATTTGGCTTAGAGGCACTTCCATAGGTCTATTTATTGATTTGGTTAGACACCGCCTTTGTCCTCAAAGGGAACCAATACTGGCTTACATTGTTCTCCTGTCCTCCATTTTATGCTCACAGCATTTTTTCCTCACAGGCTGAGTTGAGTGTGGGTGACTTTCCCAACGTCACCCAGTAAACTTCTGGGGTAGATTAGGTAGTCAAACCTGAGTCTATCCAATCCTAGTCTGGTACTCTAACTACTAACCTGCATCAGGTCCCAAGACAGAGAAAGAGACCACCCAGTCAAAGCTGGCACTCATATGGCGCTTCTCCTTCAGCCCATTCTCAGCTGTCTCTGTTCCTTCCAAACTGATCATCTTTATCTCCTTACCCATTTTAGACATTTATGCCACGCTTTCCTCCTCAGTGGGGACCCCAAGGGCCTTACCACAGTCTCCGCATCTCCATTTTATCCTGTTGGGGCCTTAAGAAGAAAAATGTGCAAAATAAGTCAATCCTAAGAATATCTGAGGTAACAAATAAATTATTATTGGAAGCTCCACATGGCGTCTAGTGGATGCAGCACAATGTGGCGTTTTATCAAATGTTAAAAGTATTTTGAGCTAAAGAAGGAAAACTGGTTTATTCTCAGCATTAACTTTTGTGGGTCCACATCCATGTCTTCAGATGCACCCGAGGTGGTCTAATGCTTATAGCTAAGTCCTACAATACTACTGCATTTCCTCTGGTGTGCTAGAGAGGTACAAGATCCTACAGGATTTTACAGCTCGCATTGCTATAGCTACAGTAGAGTCGAATATGACAAGGCCAGATGGATACCCATGACAGGCCCAGTGTGGGAAGTGACAGAATACTGCTACTTGTTCCCTACAGCACCCAACTAAAGCCTGTCTAGGTCAAGGGTCAGATCAGCACCCTTCTGATAAATCAAGAGCCAAATTACGTCAAACCTCGAATCAACAAAGAGCCAGTATAAGAAAGTTTATTTGCATAATGGAGGCTATGCAGCTTAACTTTACTGACATGTTGATTCATAATGCATAAAATTTCTGTGGCCCAAACAATGGTTGTTCTGAGTCCTTTATTAGGAAGTAGCACACACAAGGTCTTACAGTAAGCCATAAATATATAAAGGAGTGTGATTGTTTTAGTATACTGGCATGAATTCCCTCCACATACATGGTCAAACATCTGCTTGGCATGCAGAAGGACTAGGGTTGCACAATCCCTCCTGGAAACCAGTGGGGGATGGAGGGACTTACCGGGAGCCGGAGGGAGGTCCAGCCGATATTGCAGCAATATGTCCACAACACTTCCAACATGACCCTGAAGTGACGCCATCATGCAGCGATGTCGGGCGACGCTCTGGTATTTGGACAAAAACTGTGTAGTAGATTTGGTTTCTATCATAGAGTTTTGCTCAAATACCTGTATTTCAAAGCAGATTTGAATAAGGAACTGGAAAAACTGTGTGCCCTCCCAGGGTTGCCAGCCTCCAGGTAGCACCTGGAGATCTCCAGCTATTATTGTGGATCTCCAGACGACCAAGATCAGTTCCCCTGGAGAAAATGGCTGTGCTGGAGGGTGGACTCTATGGCATTGTATCCTATTGAAGTCCCTCCCCTCCTCAGGCTCCACTCCTGAAATCTCCAGGTATTTCCCAACCCAGAGTTGGCAACCCTATGCCCTCCGCACCCCAAAATAAGGTTTGGACTGCCACACGTCATACACCCCCACTTTCAGTGGACTCTCCCCTTGGTCCAAAGCCTTGTTCTTGTGCTAATTTCTACAAAGTGGGGTGCCCCGAGCGCCAGTATGCTTGAAATGGTGTGCAGTCCCAATACGGTTTCTCGTACTAAAATGTCATAATATAATCACCCAAGATGTATAGTTTCCATTGCTTTCGGTATACTAGGTCCAGGCTGTCAATCATTATTGTGTTACGTAATTTACTGTTCTGAGTGAAACCATCTGCCACTTGAAAAGTTGTTGTTTTTTTAACATTTGTAATGTTGCCTCACCCATATGGCTAAAATTGTGAACAAAACAGTATCAAACATATAAAGTCAATTCATCTGACATGGCTTTTTGCTTTGCTATCTGTAGATTTATGGTTCCCAGTCATAAGCGTCCTTCTCCTTCAACAGTGCCTGGTCTGATGGTGGCTCCTGTGGCAGTAGATTTCTGCTCTCGTCACCAAGGCATGCCAAAGCCATCTCAGGTTGGCAAAAAAACCTTGTTCTACACACCTGGGGAGTGCAGGGACTTTTCTTAGACGAGAGCCTTGGAAGCCCCAAGGAGCAGTGGGCTAGTAAGGAAAATGCGAAGGAGGATCCAAGGTCTAAACTATTGTGTTTTAGGGTAAAAAAATATCTTTACATGCACCCTGGTCACTGGTGGCCCTCTTGCCATGGAAGCTCACAGTACAGTTAACTGCGAGCCCAGTATGGATGGGTTGTGAAATAGTCATAGAAAAAGTGAACTGAGATTTTGTTTCCAATACTTTTGATGAAGTATCCCTGGAAATTTGAGTCTTCCCTCCTGGGGTGGGGGGAGGGAACATTAAGGTACATGACTGACCCACAGCAACAATGTGGTTGGGAAATGGACGCCTCTTCAGAATATTGCTGAAGACAGCTTCTGTGGCCTCTATGTTGCCCATATCCTGAACGTTGTTGTTCCTTCAGTCCATCATATGGATGTTGGTTGCCATTCTTTCCAAATTTGTGGAAGCAAATAAAATATTGTGCTGTGTTATAAGTTACAGCAACAATTTTGTATCTGGAGAAGAGATTATTAATTTTAATGTGCATTTGTACATGTGTTATGCTGTTGGGGTGGAGAGAAAGGGACGGTCTGTCAGGGAACATTCTCTGGAATGTGAGGATGTGTCATTTTGGGTGGTCAAAAGATTGTTTTGGGGTGCAGCCTAGCCCCACTGTCTGCCTGTGTGATTGTCCTGGGGGGCACCCCAGTTTGGAGCAGCTGGCACAAGAACTGCACTTTGGACCAGGGAACACCATATGTCCCCTCAAAGGGGAGAGCCCCTGAATGTGTGTGTGTGTGTGGGGGGGTGATTTATGGTGGGCCAAACCTTATTTTGGAGTTCAGAGCTTTTAAACTCTCCTCAGTGTTTTTTGGCTGAATTCAAGAATTTGGAATGGATAAGGAATTGGGAACCAACTTCAGCCTCCTGGCATTACAACGCTTTCGTTTTCCCTTAGCCATTGTGATTTGCACCACCAGAGCCGAGGGGTTCTGGTCTGCACTGCATGCCTCCAGCCATGTGGGGGGGTCAAGCTGAAACCAGAGAGGAAGTGCTTGTTAGAAACCTTTCTAGGCATTCCACATCCTTTCTCTATAGCCCATGGCAGGGTAGTGGGGAAAAGGACAGGTGGGAGGAGTCTCTGAGGCCTCCTGTAGGCCATCAACAGCAGTAAAAGTGACAGGTGGAATCAAGCATCTGTTTGCTAAAGGACTGTAGTAGAAGCCGTTACATCAGCTAAAAATTAGAGTTAACACATCAGAGACCTTGTCCAATGGGGCAGCTGTTTTGACTCCTTTAAAAGGAGATGTCCTATAAAAAGAGGGGCATGGAGTGTATCTGTACCCCATCTTATGGCCTATAGCATTTAATACTTATCCATTCCATTCTCACACCAGAACCCTGCGAGACTGACCTGGTTGGGAGAACATGAAGGGCCCAAGGAATGGCATTTGGACCTGGCTCCCCCAGATCCTAGCACAGCACTCTGTTGTGTGAACCCCTGAGCAGAGAAGGCACAGAGAATAGGCCTTTCATCAGCACCATTTTTAAAGCCATAGTACTACAATTGTGAGGAGGCCCCTTTTGACCCATAATGACACAGCAGAAACCCAGACACATTTATTCTTTCAGTGTAGTTCATTCTTCACTAGAATGGCTTGGAAATCTTTTCGGCAGCTGGCCTGCACTCACACACAATGTGCGCCTGCACAGAAGGTGTGACGATGAATCCCGAAGGGGCTGCAGAACTGACTTGCTGCTTCAGCCACGACTCTGCTCATCTGCTCTGACCCTCTGGGATCTGTACCACGTTCAGCACCAAATGGTGACAGAGCATCTGCTAGGCATGCAGGAGGTCCCAGGTTCCATCCCCGGTACCTCCAGTTAAAAGTTCTGCCAGTAGGTGATGGGAAAGACCTCTGCCTGAGACCCTGGAGAGTTGCTGCCAGTCTGAGTAGACAGTACTGACTCCGATGGACCAAGGGTCTGATTCAGGATAAGGCAGTTTCATGTGTTCAGCTGAAGGCACAGTATCCTCACAGGGTCTTGACACTTCCTTTCTCTCCTCAGCAGGAGAAATCCCCGAAGGCACTGTACAGGCAAGGAGCCAATCTCCTGTCCTCTTCAAGGGCCAAATAACTCCACCACCTCGACACTCTGCTGCCTCAGTAATAAATTGTTTCTGGTTCTTTGAAGCTGATTTTCTAAATGGTTTTATTAATATATATAGTCTCAACACAAATACATTTATAAAGAGCATTCACAATATCAGGTGGTGAATTGCCAGGTTCTGTGCCATGGCAATGGAATGGATCTTGCAAATGTGCTTATGAGACCGAGCAGAACACAGCACAAAGGAAAGTGCTTACCTCACGGGCTCCAGTGGAGGACTTCTCTCGCAAAGGGATGCGCAGCGCAACTACTATGGAGTTCCCCAGGGAGGGAGGGGAGTAGGAAGAGGATGGGGTCAGCCACAAGCCTCCCATTCCATTGGTTCCACTTGGAAAACAATGGAATGGGAGGTCTGTAGCTGGCATGTATCTGTTTTCCTTTCCTTCCCCATCCCCTGCCACTACCTATTCTATTTCCTCTACCACCCAGGCCATTGGTTGGGGCAGTAGAGGGAAGGGGAACGGGTAAAATGGGGACATGGGCGGGTAAGTTAGTGGGTTGGGTGGGATGGGGTAGTGGGGGTGGAGGAGGGAAGGGAAGCAGGGATGGTGGGGTGGGGAAGGGAAGGGAAGAGGGGATGGTGAAGGTAGAGTCGTAAGAGTGGTGGGAGAGACAAAGCAAACCTTGGAGATGGTGGAGGTAATGCATTAAAAGACACAGTGGAGGTAACACGTTAGAAGACACAGAGGGGGTGGTCAAAAGAGAGGAAACAGAGAGTTCGTGGAGGAGGGTTAGTGGAGGAGGGGGTACAGGTGAGCTGGGGAGGGGACGGAGTGGGAAACTCCAGATCACTGCGTCTTCGGCACACCCTTCACCGATCTTGCTGTTTCTGGAGCCTCTGAAACAAAACAACAACTCATTAAAAGTCTTAACGAAGAACTCCAATTTGGACTGCCAGTCATTCAAAACTAAACCAGTCAATTGCAGTGTTATGTATAGACCATGCGGTTGCCATGTGCTCCCTTAATTGCGACCGCATGGCCAGAGCACATGGCCAGAGCATGGCCAGAGCACATGGCCAAGAAACTACCTGAGCTTCAGCCAGGTAGAACAAAGGCCAGGTGGATTCTAACCGGCCACCAATCCTGTACCTAGGTTTCTCCCAGGGAACCTATGAAGTGTAAATAGACTTCTAATAGCCTATCAGGCCAGTTGGGTGAGGTCAGGGGATTGTCCCTGACAAGCATAAAAGGAGGGCTTCGAGCCCTGGGTTGTATGCTTCATCCGGACCAGCAATAAAGATCATGCTGTTTCACTGTTCCACGGACTCCCGACTCCAATACTTATCATGCAGTCTTCAATAAAACTGTCTTCAACTGCCTCCTACCCACCTCCTGCTTCGTCACCTCCCACCCACCAACCTTCTTCCCACCAGCTTCTACTTTAAAATCCACCACTGACCCTCTTGATGACTCACCATTAGCCCAATGGCCGGCCTTTTTCAAGACTTTCAGGAGAGAGTCAGTTCGAACTTACCAGTTTACAGCTGTGACTCCAGCTGCCAGGGCTCAAACATCACACATCTCTGTCTCCCTGGGGCATTGTGATGCTGGCATTGTGACAGCAGCATCTAGGTAACAGGGGCTGATCTCTGGGCAGCATGGCAGACGGGGGAGTGGGGGGGGCAGGAGGGTAGGGGTCAGCTTGCGGCTATCTACCCAAGAAGCAATCTGTAGACAAGAAATGATAACTAAGTATAAATGGTTACCCTATCATGACATATTAGCTTTTTCCCAAGGGAACTGTAAAATGAAATTAAGAGAAGATAACAGAAGGATATACTTGCCAATGATTTTAATGCACGAGTATTAGAAAGGTTTAAAGGAAGTAAAAGATCACATGGTTTTGTACAATCTAAAATTGAATTTGAAACAGAATTATGTACAAATGAAAAACACATTACTGCTAAAATATATAAACTTGTTGAAATTTGAGACAGAGGATGAGCAAGTGAAAGAATCTATGATAAAATGGGCCAAAAAACTTTGGATATAAGATATAAATGGAACAGTGGGAAAATATGTGAATGAAGGGTCTTAAATTTACGCTGAGCTCTAGTCTTAAAAGATGATTTTTATAAAATGATGTATCAGTGTTGTGGCATACCCCACTGAAGTCTCTCCCCTCCCCAAAGCCGGTCCTTCTCAGGCTCCACCCCCCAGAATCTCCAGGCACTTCCCAACCCAGAGCTGGCAGCAACCCTGCTGCAAAAGAAGGCAATGGCCAACCGCCTCTGCTTGTCACTTGCCTTGAAAGCCCCTTGCTGGGGTCACCATAAGCCAGCCGCAACTTGACAGCCCTTACATACATAAAATCAGGCTCTTGAGAGCCGGTGAGGTATAGTGGTTAGACAGCTGTACTCAGATCAGAGAGACCTGCGTTCAAACCCCCACACTGCCATAAAACTCATTAGGTGACCTTGGGCCAGTCATGGATTTGCAGTATAACCTACCTCACAGGGCTGTTGTGAGGACAAAACTGGCAAGAGGGAACCAGAAAAGGTGCACTAAACTCACTGGAAGAAAGGTGGGATTACCAAATATTCCCAAATAGCTTTTTTGGAGCCACCATCTTGGAAATTGCTGCTGCCGCCCATCCAACAGCTGCGTGGAAGCACTTCATTATGTGCAGAGGCTCGTGCCTTCAAGGAAACCATCCACCATTCCTGGGACAACTGCATGAGAGCTGCTGCCATCATGGTTGCTGAGTGTTTGAGCAGCATTCCAGGTTTGACTCTTGCCTTTACAGTGAACGTTCTGTGTGGCCCTACGTATCATATGGGTAATAATCTTGGTCAGCCTTATAGGGTTTTTTAAGGATTGTTGAAGGTACATGAAGGTGCACCTGGAGTGTTGTGTGCAGTTCTGGAGGCCTCACTTCAAAAAGGATGTGGACAGAATGGAGCGGGTGCAGAGAATGATCTGGGGGGGGGGGGACCTGGAGGCCAAGCCCCATGAGGAAAAGCTGAGAGACTTGGGAATATTCAGTCAGGAGAAGAGGAGGCTGAGGGGGGACATGATTGCTCTCTTGATAAGTATCTGAAGGGCTGTCACTTGGAGGAGGGAAGGGAGCTGTTCCTGTTGGCAGCACAGGAGAGGACTCGCAAGAATGGGTTTAAATTAAGGGTGGGAAGGTACTGGCTGGATATTAGGGAAAACTTTTTTATAGAGTTGTGTAACAGTGGGATCAGCTGCCTGGGGAGGTGGTGAGCTCCCCCTCACTGGCTGTCTTTAAGCAGCACTTGTCACGGATGCTCTAGGATGATCCTGCACTGAGCAGGGGGTTGGACTAGATGGCCTGTATGGCCCCGGCCAACTCTATGATTCTATGATAAGCACTTTGAGAACTGTGTTGTTGTTGTTTTTAATGGAGACCAGATATGGGAAGAAATTCTTGGCTACCTACATGCCCAGTGATATTAGTACACAAACATGATTTAGACGGCAAGAAATGAAATGAGTTTTCAGTGCTAATTCAGAAGCAAAATGTGCTTCAGGGGTCAGAAATGTGCAAAACACTGAGCTGCTCTGTTATTTATGGTTATGCTTCAAAGTCTCCCGCAAACAAGTTCCACAGGTGAGCTGCCCAGCATGACTGTCCACAGCCCTGGCTCAGATACTCTGAGTCAGGGGTCCCCGGTCTTGCTGAGCATGTGAGCACCCGTGGAATTATGGGAAAGGGTAGTAGGTGGCACCACAAATCCATTTCAGAGGGTAGTCATAACCATATCAGCCTGCAGTACAGCAGCTAGATTTGACTAGCAGCACAGAATAGTTGCGGCAGTGCTGACGTCACAAAATGGTAGCAGGATGATTCAACTGCAACGGGCGCTCCTTGTCCAAGTTGTCCAGGAATCTTCTCAAGCTTCTCTTCTCTGAACAGGGGTTGCTAACTTCCAGGTGAGGGCTGGAGATCTTTGGGAATCGCAGCAGCCCTCCAGGCTACAGAGATCATCAGTGCCCCAGGAGGAAATGGCAGCTTTGTTGGGTGGGCTCACTGCCAAATCCCCTCCCCTGCCCAGACTCTGCCCCCAGACCTCCAGGAGTTTCCTCTTGCTCCACTGAGAGGAAGAAAGCCAAGACTGCCTGTTTTGCTTTGGAGTGAGATGCTTTCAGGAAGACAGAAGTGAACACCAGAAGACACAACTCTAGCAGGCGCCCACCATTCCTGTGTTTCAAAGAGATTTCCATAGGAGTTGTGTGGGCATCATGTGTACGTATGTATAATTTGCATCACACAGAGAGAGAGATACACACACACACAATTTACGAATCAGTGCAGCATTTCCTTCCCCCTGTGAAGCCCTGCTTCAGCCCAGGCGCAACATGTAAATGGGGCTGTTGTGTCAAGGCAGCACTTTGAAATGCTAATCTTCTCTGAGTCATTCCATGCCGCATCTAAAATGAGGCCAAACCAGTCAAACGAGGATTAACCCAATCAAGCTTTAAAAAGCAGGAAGCCCTTTCAAATTATAATCGCCTGCATCCCCCTAGCCAAGTCTGAATCCCTCCTCTGGCCCACTGGGGTCTTCCTCCAACTGTTCCACTGAAGGAAAAGCATGGTAAGATACAACACGCCTGTATTTCTAAAACTTCTGGTGTGCTGGTAAATGAATGGAATTGGGGGCGGGGACGGGGACAGAATGTTTTGTCCTTCCCATTCCCCCACCACACAACAGGCCTTTAGCTAATAGATAGCATTCCGTGGGTGACCACTGGCCGAGGATGGAGAGCACAGGGTAGGGTTGCCAGCTCGATTGGGAAACTCCTGGAGATTTGGGGATGGAGCCTGGGGAAGATAGGGACCTCAGTGAGATACAATGCCACCCAGTCCATCCTCCAAAGCATCTATTTTCTCCAGAGGAACTGATTTCTGTAGTCTGGGGATGAGCTATAATTCCAGAGGATCCCCCCAGGTCCCACCTGGAGGCTGGCATCCCCAGCAGGGGTGTAACCCTACAGACACAGGCTGAAGGTAGCAATGTTGGCCCTAACCAAAATCCCAGAAGAAAAGGCATGCAGTGCTTCTCTTTGTAAGTTTTGCATTTGCTCTCAGCCTCAGGAGGGACCCCGTGCGTTTGTGATCAACTACTGGCTTTTATTATTGTCAGCTGGATGGCTTCCATTTTTGCTTCTTCCCAGGAAGCCAGAGGCACGACGTGACAGCAGCTCTATCCCCATTTGTTTTATCTGTGCAGGCTCCACTAGGCATTGTACACAGCATGCTTAGAAAAGACCTTAAGAATCATAGCCTGAAACTTCTTAAAAAATCTATGCTGATACAAAGTTCTAGAGAATGTGAAAGTCTGCAGACTGTTTTGGTTGGCTCTTATAAAAATACTACATTTTGTGTGTGTTTTGGATCAAGGATCACAGATTATCTCACCAGTACAAACAGGAATCCTGACAATTACCACTCTGTCTACTATTAGTGAATGATGATGTTCTGCCGTCTTGTAATTACAGCTGTTGTGTTTCATTTCACTTATACCCCACCTATTTCCCCAGTAGGGACTTAAGGAGCTTACACTGTCCTCCTTTGCATTCTATCATCACATCAACTCTGAAGAAGGTTAAGCTGAGAAAGTGTGACTGGCCCAAGGTCACCCAGTAGGCTTCCACAGATAAGTGAGGACTCAAACCGAGGTCTTCCAAATGCCAGTCGGAGTCCTTAACAACTGCACAACGCTCTTTCTTCTGTGCACTGCTTGGATCAGAAAACTGCAGCTCTCCAACATAAAAAAATCAGACCTACTAGAGTGGTCAGACTAGGATCTGACGTGGAAGTTTGCTGGGGGACCTTGGGCCAGTCACAGACTCTCCGCCCAAGGCTGCTGTTGTGAGAATAAAATGGGAAAAAAGGACAATTGTGGAAACTACTTTTATTTCATTTCTACCTCACCAATGGGGAACCAAAGCAGCTTTAAAAGAATGGAAGAGTTGGAAGGGACCTCCAGGGTCGCCTGGGCCAGCCCCCAGCACAATGCAGGAAATTCACAAATACCTCTTCCCCACATCCCCAGTTACCCCTGCTCCATGCCCAGGAGAGGGGGGGAAACCCTCCAGGATCCCCAGCCAAACTGGCTTGGAGAAAAATTGCTTCCTGACCCCAGAGTGGCAATCAGCATTTCCATGGGTGTGTAAGAAAGCACTGAGGTAACCCTTCCTGCCCTCCCTCTCATGATCTGCCAGAGTTCACAGAATCAGCATTGCTGTTAGATGGCCCTCTAGCCTCTGTTTGAAAACCTCCAAAGAAGGAGAGCCCACCACCTTCCGAGGGAGGAAGCTGGTTCCACTGAGGAACCACTCTATCAGGAAGTTCTTCCTAATGTTTACCTACAAACTCTTTTGATTTAATTTCAACCCGTTGGTTCTGGTCCGACCTTCTGGTGCCCACAAAAGGAGGGGAGGAAAAACTTAACCAACCAAGCAAAAACCTCCAAAGGAAGTTGTTAAGGGTAATTAAATATTAACCTTATATATTTTTTATTTCTCCATACAGCATTCCATTTTTGGTCCTATATTAATTGTTTACTGCCTTACATGCATTACAGGGACTTTGTTGCATGGTGTATTCGTACTATTTGACCTCTGAAGAAGGCTCTTGTGAGCCAAAACGTGTCAGGTCATAGCACTGTTCTTTTTAGTGCATTTGTCACTTTGAACATTTTATAAGGTTTTACTTGGCCCCCAGAAGGTTTTTATATGTCTTTGAAATAAACATACTTTTGTCTATACCGATTTATGTTTTTAACTTTTGGCCCTTAACAAATTTTTTAAACTTCCTTTGGATGTTCCTTCTGGGGCAACAGAAAACAACCCAGAACCGGCTGGCCCTCCTGGGTCTTAAGGAAGCTAGGCTGTTGACAACCAGGGCCAGGGCCTTTTCAGTGGCGGCCCCATCCAGGTGGAATGAGCTCCCAGAGGAGATCAGGGCCCTGCAGGACCATCTGCAGTTCCGCAGGGCCTGTAAAACAGAGCTCTTCCACTAGGCTTTTGGGAGCTGCTACCACCAATGAGAGGGCCCTGGACTCTGGAGATTGCTACCAACAGCCTAAAGAACAGCAAGCCCTGCAAGGATAATTAAAATGAACTTTGAGAGCTGACTGCAAGCTGAGAACTGTGAATACCAGCTGCTACCACCATATGAATACCAACAACTACTAGCACTTTATGGTTTTATACTTTGTTTTAATTGTAACTTATGTTTTAAATGTATGTAACTATCTGCTTTTATCTGTTTTTGTGTAAGCCGCCCTGAGGTGGCTCCGGCCAGGAGGGCGGGGTAGAAATGTGAATAAATAAATAAGTCTCCTCTCCACCCTTTCATCCTCACGACAACCCTGTGAGGTAGGCTAGGCTAAGAGTGCACTTTTGTCCCCTGTGAGGACCCAATGATTGGCTTCTTTTATGTTCTTATGTTGTTCTTATGTTCACCTGATATTTTTGGCCACTGTATGACAGAGTGTTGGACTGGATCGGCCATTGGCCTGATCCAACATTGGCTTCTCTTGTGTTCTTCTGTTAATGATCTATGGGTTGCCATAAGTCGGCTACGACTTGATGGCATTTTAATAGAGCGGGTAGAGAAAGAAGTACTTTTCTCCCTTTCTCACAATGCAAGAACTCGTGGGCACGCGATGAAATTGCTGAGCAGTCAGGTTGGAACAGATAAAAGGCAATACTTCTTCACCCAAAGAGTGATTAAGACGTGGAATCCACTGCCACTGGAGGTGGTGGTGGCGGCTACAAACATGGACGGCTTCAAAAGGGAATTAGATAAATATATGGAGCAGAGGTCCATCAGCGGCTATTAACCACAAGGTACAGATAGGACCTCTGGGGCAAGTGATACGCTGTATTCTTGGTGCTTGGTGGGGCAACAGTGGGAGGGCTTCTAGTGTCCTGGCCCCACTGGTGGACCTCCTGATGGCACCTGGTATTTTTGGCCACTGTGTGACAGTGTTTTACTGGATCCTGATCCAACATTGACTTATCTTATGTTAACGCATACATGGTCTCTGGGTGATACTAGCACACTATGGCTGAGAATTTCAGAATCCTTTCATTATATACACTCCATGAGGTGAAATGTTAGTCAATGACAGAGCTGTACAAGCCAGATGCCTCTTGTTCTCCGCCAGTTAACATCAGACACAGTCCACCAGAAGTTCTGAACAAACCACACTGTAATAAATGAGAGCCTCACCAAGTCTATACCTCCCCCCCCCCCCCAAAAAAAAAGGTCTCTAAAGAACGGCACACAGTGAATGAGCTGACTGTGTATTTCAACTAGGCATCTTGAGTGGTTTACACATCAGGAGTGGAGGAAGAAAACACATTCCCGGCATTCTCTTCCACCTGTTATAACACCATAGAACAGACTGTCCTCAAATGCTTTCAGGGGAATGATGCACATGTTGTTGGCTCCAGCAATAAATAACAGCACTTGCAAGAGAAAACGCGGAGGGCCTCACTTTGAGCGTATGAAAATGCCGTGCACTGAGGCAGACCATTGGTTCATTATCCCCGTGCTACCTGCTCCGAGTGGTTGTGGTACTCCTGGCCATGAAGCAGGAGCTTTTTAAAATTTCTGCTGCTTGGGATATTCTTAGCCAGAGATGACGAGGACTGAAGCAGGGACTTGGGGGATGGAGGAAAAGCATATGCTCTACTGCTAAAGTGTGGCTTCCCCATCCCATAATAAAACCTACTGTAATAAGCAACTTTCTTGTGCAGCTACAATAGATCAGGCGACAAAGGTCTTCGATCAAGAACAGTCAGTGCGCAAAAAAACTCCCCAAAACTCTCAAGGTACAACTGCTATGTTGTCTGTCAACGTGCTCTCCAAGAACCTTCTCCGGCCTCTGCTATGGAATCCCAGCATAGAGAAGATGACTCTGGGGCATGTTCCAACATGCCCCGTCAGCTTCCATCAGGCGCCCATTGGGCCTGTTAAAGCCATGTTGTCACCTCTGAGCTGTGAGAGTGCAACCCAGAAGATTCTCCAGTGGTTGCATACTGCAGGAGAAGGCAGCTTGCCTACATTCGGCAACTTGGGCATGGGAAGAGATACCAGCTTGTCTGCCACCCCAGACTTCTAGCTAACCCCCCCCCCCATGAGCTTCTATAGAAACCCAGCATTCCTGGGAAGTAGTTTGAAAAGCTGCTCCTTGACCACCCTGATCTTAATTTAAAGGCTGAAGCTCGACAGAAAAGGGTGGGGGGAGACAGCAAACACAGAATTCCCAGCTCTCCACCCCCCTTGCCTCTGCTGTGCAAGACAGGGGAGGAAGGCATTTGCAGGGATGGGGCAGCAGGCAGGATGGGCGGGCAAACAGGATCCAGGGTCAGGAGAAAAGGTGCTGCTGAGGAAGAGCAGGTAGTCGTTTAAGGTGACCCTCTCCCATGCTCCACATCAAGCATGATGAGTACCCCAATTTGGCTTATTTCTCAGAAATTACCTTTCTCCTTGTGAAGGAAGTAACCCCATGGGACAACTGAAGTGTTCCTGGTGTAGAGCACAACATTATACACAGTGGTTGAACTGAGGGACAGAATAAATTTGCTATTTCCTAGTACAATCAGGGCCACAGGACCATTTGGGGCAGCCGGGCTCTTTCAGGAGTGTCTCAGACCCTTCGTCTGAACGTTCCCAAACTATAGTACAAATATTCCTCCTGTCACTCAACTGTCTTTCCTGCCCATTAATCGTACCTCTGCATTTTCTTGCAATGCTTGCTGCTTAAATCTGGTTCCTAGGGATTGTGGTTCCTGTGTTGAAACAGAGGCTGCATTTAGATGTCATGGGAGACATAGATTCAGGTGGGCACCTGACTGTGTTGGTCTGAAGCAGCAGAACAGAGTCTGAGTCCAGTGGCCCCTTTAAGACCAACAAAGGTTTATTCAAGGTATAAGCTGTTGTGTGCAAGCACACTTCTTCAGATACAGTGAAACAGAATTTCCTCAAGCCCTACGTGCAGGAAGATGGGGGAGAGCCACCAGGAAGGGCCAGTCAGAACCAAGATGCATAAGTAAAGCTAGGATTGCATCAAGGCAGCCAGAAAGATCAACAAATGGCAGCAAATTAGCACACAAATGCAAGAGCCAACAAACTCAGGCTTCGTTCTCACATCTGTTTGTTAGCGCTCACATTTGCTGCCATTCATTGATCTTTCCAGCCAATACAATCTCAGCTTTGCTTGTACATTCTTGGCTTTGACTGGCCCTCTCTGATGGCTGCTCCCCCACCTTCCTGTATGGAGGGCTTGAGGAAATTCTGTTCCACTGTACCTGAAGAAGCGTGCTCGCACACAAAAGCTTATGTCTTGACTAAAACTTTGTTGGTCCTAAAGGGGTCATGGGAGACACAGGTTTGTCTGGGATGGGCACAGACACAATGGATTGACTGATTTAATTTTTATCCCGCCCTCCCAGCCAAGGCCGGCTCAGGGCGGCTTGCGGAACAAGGTTAAAAACCCAACAATATGTATAAAAACGTACATATAAATACAGCGTTGAAACCAAAACACAATAATAATGAAGTGCTGGCATCAGTTCTTCACTTTTCAGGTCAGCTCCATTGGTCTGCTTCAGTTATTTTTGGGGGGGGTTGGCTCAGGCAGTGATTGAAGGGGCCAGCGGATCAAGGCTCTTCTTCCACCACAGGATGTCAGTTGTTGGGGGTGATGGTACTGAAAATCATGGTGGTGGTGGTAGTGGAGGTGGCCCCAAAGGCCTGGCGGAAGAGCTCCATTTTCCCGGCCCCGTGGAACTGTAAACGGTCCCGCAGGGCCCTGATCTCCTCTGGGAGTTCATTCGACCAGAGGGGGGCCGCCACCAGAAAAGCCCTGGTCCTATTTGTCATCAGCCTGGCCTCCTTAATATTCGGGAGGGGCAGATGGTTCTGGGTCCCTGATCACAGTGCTCTCTGGGGTACATATGGGGAAAGGCGGTCCCGCAGGTTTACTGCTGTGCTTCCCAGCATGCCTCAGTCCTTCCCCAGCCCTCCTCCAATCACCCATGTGGTGGTGCGACTGAAGGCTTCTGGGATTGGGAAGCCACGAATCAAGCTCTAGTTCCCCATGAAGTCTGAATGCAGATGCCTGCGCAAACTAGAGTTGGTGTCTTCACCATAAACTGGGATGAAACAGCAATTTAGAACCAGTGTGGGGAGGGGGTTCTGATGCACCCAGGTGCCTGCACCAGGACACTGTGGCAAGCTGGAGCTTGGTTCCAGGCCCCCTAGTTTCTGAGGTCTTCTCTCACACTCTGCCGGCAAAGGGACACACAACCTTGGCAACAACCTGTGCTCGAGCCTGTCATGGATCTTCCCCATACTGGTTGCATGCCCTGGGTTTGAGACTGTTGGGAAGTTTCCCTGGCTTTTTGCCAGCCTTTCCCAAGCCTGCTTTGCTGGGAAGTTCAGGGAAAGATCACAGCAAAGGCTGCAAGGCTGCTAGGGGTGGCGGCGGGGGGCAGGGAGTCTCAGTCCAACACACACAGCAGCCATTCCCCCCCCCCCTTCCCGGGGGTCAAGTACAGAATTCAGAGAACCTGATACAGACCATTGTAAACAATACTCAGTTGCTGGTTTTTAAAGGGAAAAAACTTTATAAAAGTTCCAGCAACATAGGGGAGGCCGGCAGGTGACTGGTGTGGGGAAAATGTGCAGGGAAGATGTGGGGCAGTCTGCTATGGGGAAGCCCTGTTAATGCTATGCTGTATATGCAAAGCTACAGTGAACCACATGAGCCTTCCCCCCCCCCCCCCCAGTGTGGGAAACACTATGGACAAACCTGTTTGGTGTCATTTCCAAAAAGGGCTTGGGCGGGGGGAGAGGTGCCAGAACTCTCAAGAGGGAAATCTGTATACTGAAAACTCATGAGTTTTTAAGGTAAAGCTTTCCCTTCCTCGAAAGCCAGTCAAATACGACTCTAGGGGGCGGTGCTCATCTCCGTTCCCAAGCCGAAGAGCCAGCGCTGTCCGAAGACTTCTCTGTGGTCATGGGGCCTGCGTGACTAAATGCCAAGGTGCACGGAACGCTGTTACCTTCCCACCAGAGTGGTACCTATTTGCAATTTCTTGCTGTTGAACTGCTGTGTTGGCAGGAGCTGGGGCCTGGGGCCAGAGATGGGAGCTCACTCCATCACGCGGCAGTAGGTTCTCGAACTGCTGAGCTACAGGCCTTCCAGTCAGCAGCTCAGTGTCTTGACCTCTGAGCCACCACTTTTAGACACTTTAAAAAGAATTTTGTCAAAGAGGTTTTGGAACTCTGTTCCAGCATGTTCCCCTAGAAAAAAGTCCCTGCTTCCAAGTATAGTCATCATAGCAATGACATTATTAAATAAAAAGAGGGTATACTAGTAGCCGGATAATAAATAGTCACAATATATAAGGGCATTCCAATGTCCACTATCCAGCAATGACCTAAGTCAGGAGAAACAATGGCTGAGGGCAAGATCTCAGACAATGGCTACCAATGGAATGGGGGGAAAAAACTATTTTATACTTAGTAGGCTCAAATACCTGTTCTGATACTTGTTTCTCCAGATGTTCAGAAAAGGCTAACAGAATGAAAACAACAACTCAAGAAAATTACAGAATGAAAATATTCAAGAAGCAAAATGCTACAGATGTATCCATAACTATTCCAATTCTATAATGTCTGCACCTAACTAACTAAAGACCCTTTCAATGGCCCAGGCTGAGCCAATCCCATAAGATCTTGGAAGCTAAGCAGGGTTGGTCCTGGTTAGTATTTGGATGGGTGATCGCCAAGGAAGTCCAGGGTTGCTACACAGAGGCAGGCAATGGTAAACCACCTCTGAACGTCTCTGGCCTTGAATCCCTATGGAGTTGTCCTAAGTGGGCTGCGACTTGATGGCCCTTTCCGCTCCCTCCACCACATGCCTTCCTAAAAACCAAACAGTGACATTTCCCTTCAAACGTCCTCCAGCAAACTGTGCCCAAAGGGCTGGTGGACCAACACAGAGAAGAGATAACCAGATTTATGGGAGAGTACCATGAGAAACTACAGGTCAGAGGAATGCAATTGGTGTAAGGGTTCCGAACCAGGAGACGTAGTCCTTCAGATATGTGCATCCTTGGTTGTAAAAGGCTTGGAAGATAAGAGCACTTCTAAATTGAGCCCTGAAGCAAATATGAAGCCATTTCAGAGCAAGTGATACACGTTCTAAGCCGCTGAACCCAACAGCTCTGTAGCTTCATAATTCGAATGGAGGCCCCACCTAGAGCATGCTACAGTAGTCCAGCCTAGAAATTACAACTGCATGGATCATTGTGCCTATGTTTGAAGAGTTCAGACAGGAAGATAATTTGCGTCAACGATGCAACTCTTAGCAACAGCTTGCACCCCAATTAGAAAGACTAGGTCCAAAAGCACCCGCAAAATCTTTGCATGATTTATCAGACTCACCCTGTCCAGGTCCAAAAGCACCTGCAAAATCTTCGCATGATTTATCAGACTCACCCATTCAATACAATCTCCATTATCAGTCTAGACTCAGTTTCAATTTGTTCCTCTTAATCATAGTTTCAGGCACAGTCAGTAGTTTCCAGAGGCTTGGATACAGAAATGCAGAGCTGGATCTCATCTACATACTAATGACACCCAACTGCAGAACTAGAGATTATCTCACTCAGTGTCAGCAAATTAGGTATTAAAAGTCAGAGGAGGAAAGAAGAACCTTGAGAGTCTCTGCAGGAGTAACCCTATACCACTGACAGTGTTCCCTCTAAGCTGAGTTAATGTGAGCTAGCACGCAGTTCTTTAGCCTCCAGCTCACACATTTTTGTCTTTGCTCAGGAAGGCTGGCTCCAGAGCAAACTAATCTACGCAGCAGCCAAATCGCTCACTCACAGCTTTAGTGCCAGTAGCTCACAAAGTAGCATTTTTGCTCACAAGACTCCACAGGTTAGAGGGAGCATTGACCACTGACTCCACAGCTGATGGAAACAGAGTCCGATCAGACCAGGAAGGAAGGGGGGGGGGGGAGGAGATTGGATTTATACCCCACCCTTTACTACCTGAAGGAGTCTCAGAGCGGCTTACAATCTTCTTTCCCTTCCCCTCACCACAACAGACCCCCCCACCCCGGTGAGGTAGGTGGAGCTGACAGAGCTCTCTCGAGAACTGCCCTTGAGAGAACAGCTCTGAAAGAACTTGTGACTGACCCAAGGTCACACCAGCAGCTGCATGTGGAGGAGTGGGGAAATCAAACCCAGCTCTCCCAGATTAGAATCCACACTCCTAACCACTGCACCAAACTGGCTCAGCTAGAAGGAAGGGTCTCCAATATCCAGTCATCTCCAAATGCCTGCCTTCCATATCCTATTTTATGTTAAATGCTACTAAACAAATCTGAAGGTGTCATCAGAAAAGTGTAGCATAAAACCTTCACAGAAAGTGATCTTACAAATGCAAGGGTTTTAACTCTTAAGGGCCAAGCATCTCCCTTTCAGTGGCTTAAGATATATATGATCCCAAAAGGCCTCCCCCCCTCCTTGTACTGCAAGATCCTTACCATCGAGATGACTACATATCGTTGAGGAAGGCCGCGGAAAAATGTGTCTTCAACCTGGTGCTCTTTTGTTACAGTCCCTTGATCAAGCTAAATCTTGGTTTAAGCAAAGGATCTGTGTCACGGAACGCCAGCGAGATTTAACAAAGTCTCCCGACCTCAGAGCCTCTGAGGAGGCGGGATACATCATGACAATGGCCAAATATCTTAAAACTTTAGATTCCCCCCCCTCATAGGAGGGCTCTTACACTGGCCAGATGTGACGCCATGCCATCCAGGCTTTTGGAAGGAAGATAGAAGACCCCCATACTCTGAGAGGACCTGCCCCTGCGCTCTAGCTGAGGTGGAAACAATAGAACAGTTTTTTTCCCCACTGCCCGCTTCCTAAACAAATACGCAACACCACGTTTCTGTCCCTTGTTGACAGATCAACCGTTGTGTCAGACAGGGTATGCTTAGATAAACTATTAGCAGATGAAAAACCAGGCAATTATAGTAAAATTTAGTTCTGCATCTGAATTTTGAGTTCCAATTTAGATTTTATTAGGAATTCAATTAAATAGTGCCTGTTTTAACTTCTAGCTTTTTAATTAAATGGTTTTATGATGTTACCTTATTAACATTTATATGTATTTTATTTTAATTAACTTTTATATGTATTTTAATTAACTACTCTGTTATCATTCCGCTCTGTTATAATTCTATATCTGTTCATCTAATTGGAGAGTTTTAATATCTATAGCTTCATACTCAAAACTGATTTGCTGTATAAACTTGTATCTGGTTGTGGACCACAATAAAATTATTCAGTCATTCGTAAGTGCCGAGTGTATCACCAAAAACTTAGGTGTAGAAAGCTAAAGGCTGGATATTATCTCTCCTAAGAGTCTACAGAAGGAGAAAAACTTCCTGGGCTGACAACGGACCATAACCCCAACTGGTACCAATTAAGACAGAACACTGTTGACAGCTCCAGAGTCATCTACCAAGTTTTGATCACTCAGACTGGAGCACACATATGCACAACATGGAGGTCAAAGTGAGGAGACTGCGCCTGTCTCCTACCGTCTTTGAATGGACCAAATGTCTACCCTCACGTCTCTCCAGTTGTCTCCCACATCACACTCCTCTCACCACTGTTATCTCCCAACACGGTGCACTATTTCAGTATCTGTTCCCCAGATGCTAAGCCCAAGACGCAGTGGTAATAGCCCCGGGAAGAAAATAAACCTCTCCTAGTACACTTGCCACAAATCTCCCGACTCCCAGTCAGAAAATTGCAACCAATGCTTCCTTGACAGTCTGCTGCCCGAGGGACATCCCTTGGCAGCTGTACAATAAAGAGGTCATCCAGTCCAGAGCCTAACTTGATACCTAGTTTTAAGACAACAATTGTATTCCAGGGAGCAGAGCTTCGTTCTCCTTCATGCAGCTGATGTTCTGGCTAACAGCTAACCACACACAAACCCTGTTGAGGTCAAATGTTAACCAGATGGTAAACAGCTCTCCCTGTTTGGTGAAGTGGTTAAGTGTGCAGACTCTAATCTGGGAGAACCAGGTTTGATTCCCCACTCCTCCACTTGCACCTGCTGGATGACCTTGGGCAAGCCATAGCTCTGTACCAGCTGTTCTCTCAAGGACAGTTCTAGAAAGAGCTCTCTCAGCCCCATCAACCTCACAAGGGATGTCTGTTGTGGGGAGGGGAAGGGAAAGGAGTTTGAAAGCCGCTCTGAGTATAAATCCAATCTCCTCCTCCTCTCCTCCTGTTCCGTTGTCCATGGTTGGATGGATGGATGGTTTTCAGGGGCCAAGGGTAAATAAATCCCCCCCCAGCTTAAAATCCGCAAGGCACCAATCAAAAACATTAACAGGTTTTAAAATACATACATTTATAAAACAATTAAACCAAACATGTATGTAGGCACACAAATGGGAAGGAGGGTCAGTGAGGGAATTTCAAACAAAACAGAAAAGTCTTCAGGCAAGCCTGATCTCGTCGGATCTCGGAAACTAAGCAGGGCCGACCATGGCAAGTACTTGGATGGGAGACCTCCAAGGAATACCAGGGCTGAGGTGCAGAGGCAAGCAATAACAAGCCACCTCTCTGAAATGTCCATGTCCCACTAAGGGTTGCTGGAAGTCAACCATTACTTCTAGGCACACACACATACACACACAAAACCCAACCCCCCCCCCCCCCAAAAAAAAAGTCTTGACCAGTGGGGTAGTGAGAGAAGCAACAGAAAGATCTCTAATCTCCCTGGTGAGATAATTCCATAGCTTTGGTGCCACAATCAAGAAGGCCCTTTCTTAGAATGCCACCCATTAGTCCTTGCCAACTTGTTAAGTCACAAATCACATTAGTTTAAAACTCAGCTGCGACACAGATTTGAGAAGGCACAACGCTAGTTTATTTTAGAACTTTTTAATGCAAACCTTTTGTTTATTTCCAGACTGGGGACGAGAAGGAAAACAAGACAGAATCTACATTTGTTAAGTAAGGTTTAGTTTAGTAAGGTTAAAATTGGATAGTTACCCTCAAAGGAGCTGGTAACTAAAATTGTCAGATATGCGACAGGGCCAAAGGCAGGGAAAAAACACACCGAAAAAATAGTCCGATACACATTATGTAAGCCCCATTCTGCTGTACCAAATCAAGAATGAAGGATCCGTGCAGTCAAGAATTCTCCTGCCCGAGCAACTAATATGGAAATCGATATGGTGCCACATCACAGTGCTCACTCAAGCCCCTCTGACCTGGCTAGATGATGCCACAAATTGTGAAGTATCATTAGCTGCCTGTGGCATGAGCTAGATCAGAGATCAGCCTGGAAGATGACTCAAGTCTCCCCGAGTACCTTCAAGACCAAATCAATGGTGCGTTATAGCTGCTGCTGCGGTGCACGAGCTGGATCACGCCGACCTATTCTGTGAGGGGAAACACTTTTCTTGGGCGGAGTGAGTCTTGCCCGAAGCAAGACACTCTAGGCGCACCAGCAAAGGGCCCCTTGTGCAGGCAGAAGGCACCTTTGCTACCGGGACAGACTTAATATTACGGGGCTGGATTCTGCCTTTAGAGGTTTATTCAAATACAAATGCTGTTGCTTCTCTAGAACTGCAGCAGAGAAATATCTTTCTCTAAAGATAGTTTCAAGTGGAATAGCCATGTTGGTCTACAGTAGAAGAGCAAGATCTGAGCCCCGTCGCACCTTAAAGACCAATGAGATTTCCAGGCAACAAGCTTTCAAGAGTCAAAGCTCCCTTCATCAGACTCTCAAAAGCTTGTAGCCTGGAACTCTCGTTGGTCTTTAGAGTGCGACGGAATGTGAATCTTGCTCTTTCTTAGATAATGACTCATTTTTCCTTCTATGATTACTACAGGAGCACAAACCATGATCCAAAAAGGCTCTTTCGGCATTTGCATGCACGCTTCTCAAGCCCATTTGCCCCAATGTGTCCTGCGTTGGAAGACACCACGGATGTCGCCCATAGCATCGGAACTGACTGAAGGGCAGCACAGGAACCTGTGGGTCTGAGGGTAAGACTGAAAAGTGCTGTTTTGCCAGCAGTCCCCTGCTTCCATTGATGGAGGAGGAGAGACCCCACCCCTCCAACCCCCACTTTGTTCCTCATGCTGTCTCCAAGGGTATCTTGATCCCACGGGACACAATCCAAGGGAGATCAGTGGCCATGGCAAGAAAGTGGGAGGTGGGCATCCCACTCCACCAGCTTCACGGTGTCTTCTTCCTGGGTCAGATTCAAAGTACAGCTGGTATCTTGAAGCCCCACCACACAACCCTTGGTTAGAGGCCAAGGACCATACCAAGGACAGCTGCAACTAGAACCCAACCACAGTTTACTCAGATTCAAGTCCCACTTGCTTTCCACAATATTTACTTAAGCAGTAAAGATAGGATGGGGGTCTTTTTTTGAGAAGAATTTCTTAGTTTATCTAAATGCCTACTTGTCTTTCCAAAAAGTTATCCAACACACCATGGGTTTAAGCTTCAAATCTGACAGTATGTTATACAAAAAGGCTGACAACAGAAATATGTACAGCTCAATCCAGAACTGGACTCTTACGAGTGACCCAACAAGCAAGCTTCAAAATGGCTGGAACGATGCTTTTATTCAATTGCTCAGGCAGAGGAGGAGACAAATTCATCTCCTTTTTGTGCCTCCATAACCTACAGAGGAAGGAAAAAGAGAAAGGTCAGAGAGGCAGGTACAGAGTTAGTAGAATTTGGTTTGACTTACTCTGAAAACATGCAAACACACTAAGCAAGATCTTGAAGACGAGAGCCATAACCCAGCACAGAGGTTAAATGTGTTTAAGTCCACTAGTATCAGTACGTTTAAGCATGCTTCAGTCTGTGCTGCATCATGGGCTCACATTTTGGATAAGAACATAAGAGAAGCCAATGTTGGATCAGGCCAGTGGCCCATCCAATCCAACACTCTGTGTCACACAGTGGCCAAAAACACCAGGTGCCATCAGGAGGTCCACCAGTGGGGCCAGGACACTAGAAGCCCTCCCACTGTTGCCCCCCCAGCACCGAGAGTACAGAGCATCACTTGCCCCAGAGTTCCTTGGCTAATAGCCACTGTGGCTAATAGCCACTGATGGACCTCAGCTACATATGTTTATCTAATTCCCTCTTGAAGCCATCCATGCTTGTAGCTGCCACCACCTCCTGTGGCAGTGAATTCCATGTGTTAATCACTCTTTGGGTGAAGAAGTACTTCCTTTTATCTGTTCTAAAAGGTTTGTATGATATGCAAGATGACAGCTACTGTAAATGTAGATGGAAGTGATCTAACTGACAGATGCTGGATCACATGATTGGATGACATGATTGGAGTCATGTGGGCTAGAGTTGCATCAGCCACAGTGAGTCAGCACTGTGTCCTGATTGGCTGAACTATGTATATATTGACTGCTTGTAGTCAATCTTCACCTTCTCTCTTATATTGATAGCCAAGCAGAGCATTCTGTCAGTCTGTACAATATTTATGAACTATTTATTCTTTTGTGGGCAGCATATGGTGTAATGGATACAGTACTACCCTAATCCTAGTCCAGTCTCCACTCTTATCCTTAAAGTCCTTGGAGAAGGTTGGACCAGTCGTTCCCTTTCAGCCACAGCCTACCTTGCAGGGTTGTAGAGAGAGTAAAATGGGAGGCGGGGAGCTATGCACATTATTACGAACTCCTTGGAGAAAGGGTTGGATTTAAAGAATGTTCTCAATAATATATTTAACAAAAAGCAGAGCATGTACTGGAAAATAACAATCCATGCTGTTCGTAGTCATAAAAAGCCACAATAATAAATGCAGTTTGACCTAGCGCATCAGTGTACACTGCTTGGCCTCAGAAGTGACGTTTGAAGATGAAATCTGGAAAACACTTTTTAACTCCATGCACCTGACAGGGGATTGTGAGTTCAGTTTGAACATTTAGATTTAATTTATTTTTAATCTGATATTAGTAAGCATTTTTTTTTAAAAAAAAATCGTGCTCTGCTTCCTGTGCATTCCCAGAACACTTTAAGCACCTGTACCTGTGCAAATAAAGAGGTTACTGGAAGACAACACCGGTCTCCACTGAAGGAAACTGACCCTATAAGGCTCCTCTGACTTTTCACGAGGGTCGGTGTGGCGCAATAGTTAAAAGTTCTAGATTAGAATCTGGGAGACCCAGGTTGAAACCCCTGTTCATAGAAATGTGCTGGGTGACCTTGGGCCAGTCACACGCTCTCAACCTAACCTAAGTCACAGGGCTGTTGGAAGCAGTGTTCCCTCTAAGCTGTACATGTAAGCAGCCGCTCATTAACACAAGAAGCCCCGTTCAGCAGCAATCTGGAACCACGCAGGATCTGGCACTACCCATTGCCCATTCTAAGATTACAGCGGATATCTTCTGCTGAGGATGTCCACAGCTCCGCTCAGTGGGGAGGAAAAAATCAGAGGGAACATCAGTTGGGAGGACAAAACGAAGGCAGTGAGAATGATTTAACTGATCTGGATCCCCACTGAGGGGAAAGGTGGGGTGCAAACGAAGAAAACAAATAAAAGCTCAAAATGTAGCCCTGCCAATCTGTCTGCTCCATAGCTTCCAACAATGAGCCGACAATTGATTACACCTTTGCACTGAAAACCTGTACTGCAGGGCACAGGCAGAAGAGGCAGAACTCAAACCCACAGTGACATGGAGCAGAGTAGAACAATACGGAACTTTGTTACATAATAGGCTGGTTAGCAGCACAGGAGAAGGTCATCCGGCAACAAAAAAACATGTCACCTGATGGAATACGTTTCACTGCTGACTTCCTGATAGAAGATGCAGGGGCTCGCAGCCCGCAAGAAGTAACTGGACATTTTAAGGAAGCATCAAGGATACTGACTGAGGCAGCTATCAGAGCAACACCATTAAGTCAATTAGTGGATTAGATTGCTTGATTAAAAACCCCACAATCCATTTTAAAAGTGCCTCAGTTAATCACAGCAAGTGCACACAGGAGCAAGAGCTTCTACACACACATATTAAAACAAGCATAATTCAAAAAACAAGAGGGTTTTTTTTGCCTCTTCAGGTGTGTTCATGTCATATGCCACCATATACAGGAATCCCTAACCATTTGGAACCAGTGGCCATCTTTGGAACTCTGACACACATGCAACCCAGTGAGTGAATCGATATGGCTGCCGCAGAAGGCAGAGGCAACGACAGACACACAGAGGAAGTACAGGGGATAAGAGGGCTAATTTTAAAAAGAACCACTGGGAAAGACGAGTGAGAAAGAACAAAACATTACGGTGGCAACTGCCACTGAAACAGCATTATTTTAATCGAGGATTGCCAGGTACTTACCATCTACTGGCAGGGGGTTTCATGCTGCTCCCTGGGATCTTCTTGCATGTGTGCCATGATGACGTTACACAGAAGTGATGTCATGTGTCGGGCACATCATGCAGGGAACACTGTAGCACTGGCCAAAAACTCTATGGTCACAATAGAGTTTTTAGCCAATGCTAGAGCATCCCCCACGCAATACTTCCAGCACAATTACATCACTTCCAGGTGATGTCACCGCACTGGGCACAGCAGGGCTCTTCAGGGGTGGGGCTCCCCTGCCAGCAAGCTGGCTGGCAGCAGATTGGGGTCCCCGAAATCGGGGAAAACCCCACCCCCACAGGGGGGATGGCAACCCTATTTTAATCTGCACAGCTGATCAAATCTCCAGTGCCCAATCAGAAGCCCTGCCGGGGAGGAGCTCCACGTGGTCCCATCCTCATGGGCACCACGTTGGGGACCCCAGATATACAGACTCAACAATAACTAACCAACTAAGATTTCTTGGTAGCCTGACTATATGTTCATTAAATAATGTACATCATGGGTTTTGCACACATAGGCCACAGTCCGGAGATCATTATAATTGTGTCTATTCAAATCCATGGCCTGTTGACTGTAAGCAACTCAAGTTGAAATCAATTTTGAAATGAGACTAGGGGGCTGATGCTATATTTCTTACGAAGTAGCAGGAAAATAAAGGGAATACAGCTTCAGTCTTACCCGAGGTGGACCTTGTCCCTGAACTTGGGGCTGCAAAGCCATATGAAGGGCCAAATGAAGGAGGCGGAGCAGCTGGAGTAGTCCACGTATTGTAGTATGGAGAATATGATGCAGACCTGGGCAGAGGAGATGGTTTAAATAATTTTAGTGATCATTGCCAGGAATAGCTTTTCCACTAGCCACTAACATAACATCTAAAGAGTCAAGTAATTTTGGACCTATGAATTAAGAAGGGTTCTAGAAGGCAGTGGGGCATAAATTCAAATTTAAAATTACATACGGTAGTGTTGCAATATCTAGCCAGTTAAATCTTAGGCAAAAAGGTGCCCCCAGCAATTTTTAAGAAGAATTAAGCATTATCTTTAATGCTTCATATTTCAACAATATGTTTTAATTTCATTATTTTGCCAAGGCACTACTAAAGCTAAATCACAGATTGCCTTGTTACAGGTGAATAATATTCAGAAGCAGGTTCAACCGTGGACAAAAATAAGGTGAGTGATCCAAAATACCTCGCAATGGAACTGTAAGAAGGCTCACCTACGCTGCAGTTCAATTACTCAACTTCTTCTTAGAAAACAGAGCTTAGTAAATATTACGTACAATATTTAAGAGCTCCCCGATAGCTGGATGGATGGACAGCTACAGCCTAACACTAATCATGAGGCTCCAAAACAGCATAAACTAACACATTAGCATTCAATGTATAAATTAAAAAAACAGATTCTGCTTGTCATAACCTTCATGTAAATGAATAGCTACATTAGGCAATCACTGATACTGTAAAATCAAGCAAAGTTTCAGCAGGTGGATCCCACAGAAAGATGTGTGCACAAAAAAAAGGAGTAATTTTTTGCTGGTTCCTCCTTTTTGTGGCAGCCCTCCAACTCCTCCCATGCTGCTTTGTGGGGAAGTCCCACATCCCTCCCCATGGCAGCCCAAAATGCCCCCCCCCACACACACATATTGTTCCAGGATGATGGGGGAAGTCTCGCCTTTCATGTGCAGAATCCAACCCAGTTACTTTTCATTGGCCAGAGTCGCTTGGACTAATAACAGCTGCTCAGTTAGAGTCTGTTATGCTTTTATATGCTTTGAGCCACTGAAATTAGAAATGTATTTCAGCATTGATGCTCAGTGGCTCAGGAGCCACCTGTAGCTCTTCTAGGAACCACTCCCCCCAATGTGGAACCCACCCCCGTTCCCAGGAAAAGAGGGAGAGGATATTGCCTGGTAGGCTTGTGACCGGCAGGTGGTCACCACTTTGAACTAGCTGCTGCCAGAGAGTCTGGAATACAGGTAAGCTTTGGGCTAGCCCTGTGCCATGAAAAGCCCACCCTCTCCAATACTCTCCCTTACCTGCAGCCTCCACACTCTCATCCTAGCACCTGGGCAGCAGCTGGCGAGAGAGGAAGCTGGCCACAGAGAAGACAGAAGAACACCACCATGGCATTCAGCAGGAAAAAGAGCAAGCTGGCAGCAGTGGGGTAGTGGTGGTGTTTTTACTCCCTTTTCTCCATAGCCAACTTGTTCTCCCACAGGGCACCTCAGCAATCTGAGCTGCTGTGCTTCAAGCTGAGAAGAGAGAGAGAAGGCAGGGAGGAAGTCCTTCTCCTCCCTCCAAAAACACAAGGACTGGATACAGTACAACCTGGCACGTTCAGAAGTAGTCTTAATCTGGTCCTTTAGAAGGTTATACTTGTATATTTAATATTATTATAATTTATTTATGTGTTTGTAATCATGAGTCTTTCGGCTGACGATAAATGGGAATGTGGTTCTCCATGAGACCTGACCTGGATGGCCCAGGCTATCTTAGAAGCTAAGCGGAGTCGACCCTGGATAGTAGTTTGATGGGAGACTGCTAAGGAAGTCCAGGATCGCTGGGCAGAGGCTGGCAATGGCAAACCACCTCTGAACATCTCTTGCCTTGAGAACCCTACAAGGTTGCCATAAGTCTTAATGCAGTTCCGCAGGGCCTGCAAGACGGAGCTCTTCCGCCAGGCCTTTGGCTAGGAGCCACCACCCGCACTGCAACAACATCTATAATGAGAGCCGGCCCTGAATGCAGCCCAGGCCCGACGGTTATGGTTGTTAGGACTCCAACTCGATAGGAAACCATCTGATTAATAAGACTGGAAGCACTTTATTGGGAATTGTAGTTATATTTTTGTAATTTATTGGAATTTTATTGCTATTGTTGATTTTAAATTGTTTTATGATGTCTGACCGGCACTTGTGCCCTTTTAAGCCGCCCTGAGCCTGCCTGTGGGGAGGGCGGGGTATAAAAATAAAAATAAATAAATGAATAAATAAATAAGTCGGCTATGACTTGACAGCACTTTCAACCAACAAACGAGCCCCAGAGCGAGTACCACTGTATTAAGAGTACAAAGATATAATTATTTTCTTTTAAATGGAAACCTGGAAAGTATCTCTCAAGTCCATGAAATTATTAAGACTTCATTTCTGCTCTGAAGTTATTGCATGTGCATCTGGGGTCCACTTTCCTGGTCTGTCTGGTTTTTTAAAATCCATAGTTAGTGAATATACACAGGCGTCATTTTTTGATTCCTGAGAAACCCACATCGGACAGAACCTACCAAGGCGAGGGAAGGCCATTTCATAAGAAGTCCCTTTTCACTCAAGTCACAAAGAACTCAGAAAAGAAAAGGAAAAAAGACAGAGGGCCATAGCAGAAGAAGACATCTGCTTGTATCCACCAGAATGCTTCCACAGGCCAAGGGATTTCCAGTGGGGCTGTCAACTCTGGCTTGAGAAATTTCTGGAAACTTTGGGGTGGTGTCTGGCAATGCTTCCTCTAAGCTGTGGAGTCTTGTGAGCTACTGGCATTAAAGTTGTGAGCAAATGATTTGGCTACTGCATAAACTAGTTTGCTCTGGAGCCATGCTTCCTGAGCTAAGACAAAAATGTGTGAACTGGAGGCTAAAAAAGACCCCTGTGAGTTAGCTCACACTGACTCAGCTTAGAGGGAACACTGGTGTCCAGTGAGGGCAGTTTGGGGAGAGGAGGGAATCAGCGGGGATACGCTGTCACACAGTCTGCCC
This sequence comes from Lepidodactylus listeri, assembly GCA_029233225.1. Taxonomy (NCBI): domain Eukaryota; kingdom Metazoa; phylum Chordata; class Lepidosauria; order Squamata; family Gekkonidae; genus Lepidodactylus; species Lepidodactylus listeri. The sequence continues at coordinate 137,097,396 of JARCFY010000004.1, read as the reverse complement.
TCCACACCTGCCATTTCCTCCAGGGGCTGGCGATCAGCTGTAATTCTGGGGGAACTCCGGTCTCTATCTGGAAATCAGCAATCCCAATTTACATCCGTGCAGGGCAACTTTCTCACATCCCTCCCCCTTCTTGCGGCTGCTGTTCAATGGGATGCATCTCAGCATGAAACTGTGGCTCCACTGAAAGGCCAATACATTTCAACGGTACAAAATACAGCTACCAAATTTACTGATCATTAATGCATGATTAGAGACAGCAATTGTCAATATTTGTTGATTTCCCGTACTCCTAAAAAATCATGACTGTAAAAAAAATTGAAGCTTTTAATTCAGCAGAAACTTGGGAGGTGGCCATTGCCTGCACAGAACACAATTTATCTTGGCAGAAGGAAACTGTTCAGACTGTTTCTCCACGGAAGGGCTCTGGGAATTGATCTGGGCCCTTGCAGAGTAATTAAATGAGGCAAAACACCCAGAGGTGCCTGGAGATAAACCACCTTGGGATGCAGTTGTTTATTTGACTCACGAGCCTTCGAGCATCACGCACAAATTCAGTACGGCACTGAAAAAATCACACTAGCCAGAAAAACGGACAGTATAAATAAAATGTGTCTCAAAAATTAAGTACTATATAAAAACAGATTAAGAGTTAGTCCCAGTCCAGGAGGCTGATGATCTGAAGAATGAGATACCAAAAATATATCTGAAAGCTAGAGGACACCAAATACAAGCTAGCATAAATCGGGGTGGGGTGTAGAATCAACAGAAAGAATATCACTCGTTAGTGAGTTCAATATACTCAGGAACAATAAAAGTACACAGAGGAAAATTAGAGGAAGAAATCTGGGTCCCCAAAATAAAAAGCCAGTTACTGCGGAGAAATCGAGACGCTACGGCATGAATACGCTTAAAAATGAGCCACAATCTTAAACTGAACATGAACAGGGTGCCAATGAAGGAAAATTTAAAGCAGAGAAACATGATCATATCTGCATGCAATTTTTTTTTAAAAATTAGGTGTGCAATAGAACATGAAAGGCTCAAAAGAGGAACAGAAAAAACCAAGTAAAAACACATTACAGTAATTTAGAATGGAACTTTCAGTGGCCAGCGATGAGGGAGTTCTTATACAGCAAACAGAGTCAACTGTAATAAACTGTACTGTCTTTTTTGAAACAGCTAACACCATTCCTTGGAAGCTTCAGTTTTAACGCTGTAGCAGGGATGTCTTCACCTGAATGATGCAAGGCTGTGCAACTGCAAAGCTAAGGGCATCATTAAAGACAGTGGTATGTGTCAGGGAAAGCCAAGTCCTGTGACCTCAGCTGGCCAGCCTGCCTAGCTTCTAGGGAACCAACCACAGGCTCGAACTGCATTTTCGCCACAAAACTGAACTCTTGGGTTTCATCAGGCACTGTAATAAAGTTTCTAAAGGCTGAACCAATGCCTGCAAAGCTTCAAGACATCAAACATAAATGGGTATGATAAACCGTTCTCTCAGTTTCTGAAACCAACATTATTTTCTTTGTAAGGTAAAACTGTGAACATCCATGCTTAATACTCGATCGTGCTATTAGTGGCAAATAAAATCCATCTCTCCCACCCCACCCACCATGTAAATACATCGTTCAGCAGGAGATGGAAAGAGCAGCTGCTGGCTAAAATACACACACACCCCAAGATGGCTAATCATAGTGCTTACCTTCGGTTGCCAGCTAGATATCCCAGCAGCCCTCCAGCACCCAATCCGGTCCAGAAACCCGGTCCTGAATTTGAATCTGAAGTGAAACCACTGGTGGCGCCTTCATTCAAATACGAGTACAAAGAAATATCCCTTGTAATTATTTTTTTTAAAAAACAAGGAGTAATGACATTTCTGATAATTTAACAACTGTCATAATATTCAACACATTTTCAGCTTTCTGGCACCTTCACACTTCTACCCCTCCTGGTTTCCCTTCACCTGTTGTCTCAGCCTTTTTAAGTCCTGCTGGAGAACTTCAAGAAAGAGAGTCTGCTGGGGAACTACAGTATGGGTTGGTTCAGCCAGCAATCTTTATCAGTTGTTTACTCAGTGCTTAAAAGGCTCACAGCTGAATGCTTGGATGGCTTCTACCAAAGTCACTGTGTGACCAAAAGCTCCTGTTTGGGGTGAATGATTTGGGAAGTGCAGCTAGCATGCAAATCATCACTTGATGTTAGTGAGCGGATGTAAGTATATGGACCACCCTGATTTAAAAACAAAACAAAACTGCACCACTCTAATATAGTTAAACGCAAGAAAAGAGCCATCCAGTGCTAGAAAACAAAATGCCTTTGGAATTTCTGAATGCCAAATTCCAGATGTGTTTACTCAGAAACAAGCGACTGGAGAACCACTTGCTTCCTGGTGAAATCTTGCACACGACTGAGACATTAAAGAAACTTATGCCAATAGCATGGGTACAGCCAACGAAGCCCACTGTTTCTGCATGCCTTTGCACTTGACTAACTGTGGATTTCCCAGAAGAGAGAAAACCTACACATTTTTGTAATTCATGGTCATCCTTAAACCTCCTAAAATTACCTGTAATTTCAGAGTTAAAAGAGTAATAAGAACGATCATCATCACAAACTCAGATCCTCATTTTCAAATATCATTTCCAACACTGCTGGCTTAGTCTGAAGTGCTGAACTAGAAACACAAGGATCTGCCATGAGATGTACAGGCTGTAGCAACAGCTTCTGTGGACCTGGGGTAGGTGTGACAAATGGGAAAACCCAGACCTCACCCAGTCCTCCTACCATCTGACTGCCAAGCAAACACCACCCTGGTCCTACCAGTAGTTCCCAGTTGCCATAGAGTGGTTAGAACTGCACCTGTGAAATTTGATTTAAATCCTGGTGGAGGTGGATTCTGATGACCTTGCCCATACGTTCCTGAGGGTCCATCGCCGTAAGAGAAGCCATGTTGTGGCCGGTTGTCGCAGAGGAACAGCTTATAAACACCATACACGAGGACAACAAATAACACTACCAGGACCAATCCAGCCCCAGAAGTTATTGAATCATGAGCAGTAGCAGGATGGTGGCCCCCGCCGAAGTAGCTGGTTTTAGGCTCTCCGCCTTTACTTAGCTCTAAAGCATACTGCAAGCCACACGAGCCCTTCAGCACGTAAGGGTCATCAGGGTAATCGTAGCCTTCACAGCTTACTTCGATTCTTCCAAAGTGATACGAATTATCCATCTGCGCTTTGCACTCCCACTGAAAAAGGAGAATAGCATTTTGGGGTTTTGTTTTCTTCTGTATGTGTTGCAAGGCAAAATTAGAATGCAAAAGTAATTTTATATTCGGCAAACCAAGTACGGGTTTTCCAAGAAACCTGCGCTGAAAACTTGATAGATCTTCCCCTTGTGAGATGTGATTGTACAAGAAATTTGTAACATGTTACTTTTCTATTGACCTTTGATGTGTTTCGTTATTTTCAAGGATGCCTTATCTATACTTCGCAACTCAACTTAAGTAGCGTGCCTTTACATCAATTCATCGTATTTTTAATGGAAACAGGACCACTGGTCTTCAAATTACTTCAATGAAGATGGCAGGCATCAGAACTTCTGTTCTGAGACGTGGCAGGCATCTCACATTTGACAAGATTCAGCTCATGGCAACTCCTCCCTTGCCTGAAAAGAATCAATTTGCCTTGAGCCAAGAATGAATGTGCACTTCTTACAAGCACTGTGTATATGTCCCCACCCCTACAGTGAGGAAGACACCGAAAAATGCATGAATGACTCAAGCAGACTGAGTTGTCCAACTGCAGATAATCTGTTTGAATTTAGAATCTGTTATGTCGTTCTAAGTTTCTTTTTAATCCCTACCGATGAATTATCCCCACAGATCTATATGTATAGATGAAAATTATCAGATTTTCCTTTGAAAAGCCTTTTTAAAACTCCCATCATTTCTTTCTTGAGGCTGGGGAATCAGATCGCCAGCAGTCCAGGATTTGGTGCACAAGCCACTGAGAACCCCACAGACAAGGAGAGCTCCAGGCTTTACACACCTAATCGGGCTTGCAAGGTGGGAGTTCAGAATGGCATTGAGGAGAGTCACTAGATGAGGCACGCTTAACAACAAGGGTCTAAAAACTCATAAGGAATTAGAAGTTTGCTCTGGAGATTTCCCCTGGATGCAGAACTCCCAGTCTGACTGTCCTAGCTGGCTGTCTTTTCCCTTCAGCTTCCTGCTGGAGCCATCTTCGCCTCCCATCTCGCTACCCATGCAAGGTGTAGCCACTGAGCCTGTCTGGAGATGGCACTGGAATCCAAGCCATCGGACTCCAAGCCACTCCACCGACCAGGCTGCCCTGCAGCTGTGCCAGTTGGGGCCCAGCCTCAGGGCAAACCCAAAGAGGTGCCAGCAGCAGCAGCTACAAAGATGGCCAGGCCAGGGCCAGAAAGAAGCCTCTGGGTCCTGTGAAAGCTGAGGCACTGAGCCCCGGGGAGGGGTGGACCCACTACGGCCTATCCTAGCCAGCTGCAGGGCACAGCCAGTGGGAGAAGTGGCTCGAGGAGGGAGGCAAACTGGCATCCTTGCAGGGGAAAAGGAAGAGAAGAAAGCAATCCCCACTCCCCAGGAATAGGCCAGGAGTGACTGGGGGGGGGGGGCGGGGATTAGTGGGGAGTGGTGGTGAAGGGTAGTAGCAGACAGCCTCTTTAAAAAGGGTCTATAGGAGGCCAAGGAGAGAATGGGCCCAGCTCTGAGCTTGAGAAAAGCGGTTGTCCTGAGACCAAGAAGGGATCAGGTGGAGCAACACCCTTCTCTCCCCATTCTGAGGCCTTGAGAGAACTGCCAGAGGGACCAGCAGGCCAGCCAATGGCTAGCCGACAGAGCTGGAAAGGGAAGAGTGTCACAGAACCCTTACATAGTCTTCAACATAAGTTTCCCAACCAGCTAGAATAGTGGCACTCCCTCTGTGGGTCATGGACAGCCACGTTCGCAATTACCATCAACCAAAAGAGCCCAGGCACGAGGCCTGCCCTAAGGAGCTTTGCAGGTTTTCCATTCCTCCAGTAACAGCTGTTTCAAGGTGGGATGCAACTGCCAAGCACAAGCTCCACCAGACAAGGGCCTTGCCCACTTTCCAGAAACACAGGGAATGTGCCACATTGGGGAATGAAACTGAGAAGAGCCACTGGTGGCTCCCAAGCCACTGAGTGAGTATCAGTGGTTTAGGGAACATTTTCATAGCAACTGGCTGTTCATCAGATACCTACAAGTTTTATGTCAACATACCTGAACGTCATAGCCATCCCAGCCTTTATTGTAACACTGGACAACATTGGGGGTGTACGCTGCACATCCGGCTGTACCACCAGTGCACTGCAACTGGGGGATTGGAGACGTCCGCCGGGAATTGGTGAACTGGCCAGGGTAGAGCGTCAGGACTTGAACATCTCGCAACAAGATTCTTTCTGAAAGAACATATTGATTTATATAAAGACTTGAGGAACAGGATACAGAAGCTACAAGTGCAGACCGTTAACAAACACATTACCTGGAGCAGATGCTTTAAAAGCTGACAAGAGGTCCCAGAAGGACAACTCCTGTTTTGAGCTTTTGTTTCTCTGTGGCAAAACCCAGGTCTTTATTTAACAGCATAAGAATACAGCTACAAGGCTCTTCAGAGACTGAAAGCACAGAAAAAACACTTTTTCTGGAGAATACCATATAACCAGGTGTGATGAACAAGAACAGCATAATCACTGCATGGATAGATCAGAGCTCTGGAAGCTCTTAAGTGACATATTGCAACCTCTGGTTATCTTTCTGTGACATACAGAAATCTACCACATTTTGATTTTGCCATGTCTCTGAGGAGCTCAGGGAAGTATACAAGATTTTCCCATCTATCCTAACAACAATTTTGTGAGGCAGTGTCAGGATATTGGCCTAATAGGTTAGGCCAAGAGAGACTGACTCAAGGTCAGCCAGTGAGCTTCATGACACATTGGAAATGTGAACTCACATGCTGGTCTGACACTAACCATTACACAATGCTGGTAAGGTATACTGCACCTGAACACAGAAGTACTGTTTAGAATGCAAACCACTCCATGCTTACTTGGGAAGTGAACTCAGGGGGACTTTGTTCAAAGAACTGAGCAACTAACTGTCAAGGCTAACAATACGATACATAAAGAACTGCCTTCAACAATACTGGACTCTTTTTCCAACAGCAGACAGACAGGTGCCTCTTCCCAAGCAGGCTACAAAGACTCCCCCTCCCCCCCCGGCGTACTGCTTTGGAACAAGAAGCTTCATTGAAGTGAAATGCTTCCTAGCATTTAAAAAAAAGGCCTTACAAGATCAGACTCAAGAGGCCCATCTTAGATCAGCTTTCTGTCTCCAACAGGCTCCATGTGGGTGAACCCTACAAGCAGGGTACAAAAATGACATTTGATTCCTATCGTTATTTATTTGTGATGTTGGTATTTGCTAATCAGTTACTGTCAATATTCACTTACTGTGTGCGTCTTAAGTGCCGTCAAGTCACTTCTGAGTTATTGCAACTCTATGAATTAATGTCCTATCATTAACAGCCTTGCTCAGGTCTTGCAAACTGAGGGCCGTGTTTGGTCTTCCCCTTTTCCTGCTGCCTTCCACTTTTCCTAACATTATTGTCTTTTCCAATGACTCTTGTCGTCTCACATGTGACCAAAGTGCAATGGCCTCAGTTTAGTGATTTTAGCATCTAGAGAGAGTTTAGATTTGATTTGGTCTAGAACCCACTTATTTGTCTTTTTGGTGGTCCACTGTATCTGTGAAACTCCAACACCACATTTCAAATGAATCAGCTTTCTTCATTGTCCAACTAAGCTATTAGAACTAGAATTATACTATAATTAACAGCAACATTAATGATAGTACTACTGGATACAGGAATCTTCCAAAAACCCTGTGTACACTACTTTAAAATCCAGGACAGAAGAGAAGCAAAACAGAAGTACAACACATTCCACTGTAGCATCCTGTTTCCCACAGCGACCAGCCAAAATGTAATTCCTCAGAACTTTTTAGAGCCCACCTGTTCCCATAACCAGACTAAATGCAGATTTCAACAGCCATGGAAACAATAAACAAGTAAATGTCTGTGAAAAATAGCAACTCAAGAACCAACAGACAGATTAACTGTCATCAAAAACAGCTAGTTGGCAGAATGCCTCCCAGAAACCTAGCAGCAAAGGAAACACCATGCCAAATTCTTTGCGCTCAGCATCTGGCATTCAGGGGCATATCAAAAGCTTCATTTACTATCATAGCTACTAGTTCCGAATACCCTGGTAATACCACTCAATGGCCACCACAAACAAAAGTACTGGGGTCCATTGAAGACCAGAAAGCTTTGATTCCAGCATAAACTTTCACAGAGTTTGTGCTCTGTTATCACATAGACATAGCTAGTCCTCACTAAGCAAACGTCCATGGGTGAGACAGGGAAAATTAATTCCTTTCCTCCCCTGTTACCTGCCACAATTTCTATCCACCCCCTCCATTTCCCCCAGACAGCTCATGGCAGCATACAAAACTCACCCTTCTTCTTCAGTGCTCTCCTCACAACAACCCTGCAAGATAGGCCAGGCTCAGAGAAAGACACTGGCCCAAGGTCCCCAAGCAAAGTTAGGATCAGAATATGGTATACATAGGAATACCAAATTCATTTTATTGCAAATTTGTAATTAATTTATTGTATTTTATTGTAGCCTGTTGTCCTCCACCCGGAGCCTTTTGTGCAGGTTATAACTTTCAAATAAAATAAGAACAATACCAGCAATAATAATCAATACTAATAACACTGCCTGTGAGCAGCAGGTGACATAGAGCTGAAATCCTCCTCCGAGTTCGATGTTCTTCTTAGATTGACCCTGCTGCTGCCAACCCCATGCTGCTCTACACCACCCAACAACCCCGTGAGGTAGGACAGACTGGGATCAACTTCCACGGCAGGAGCAAGGATGTCCCAGATTCCAATCTAACCATCGCACCACGCTGGCAGGGCTGTTTTCTTCTCCTCAAGCTCGTAGCAACGAGCCTCTGACAAAGCCGTCCAGGGAGGCTGATGCTGGACTGAACATCTTACTGTCTGTTTCAAGGCGCCACAAGGAGACTCCTGTTTATCGAGCTGCGACAGGCGATCTCGTCTCTCCCTCCCGAACTAATAAGCATAGTGAAGTCCGTCCCCAAGACTAGGGCTTTCCTCGGCCTTACCGTGCTGCTGCCAGCCCCATACCGCACCGCTCCCCGTCAGCACCACCAACAGCGGCAGCCACAGCAGCTTCCGGGACAGCGCCGCCATGACGGCGCCTCAGCTTTTGACTCCGGCCTGGAAGCTTCTCCTCCTCAGTGGCTATGGCGACAGCGCATGCGTCAACCGGCCCGCCCTCACTATCGGGCCTTCCCCGTCCTCTTCTCTCGGCTCCCTTGGCGTCTGTTAAGCCTTGGAGCGTCGTCGTGTAGTTTTGCCATTTTTTGAGTCCCGCCTCTGGTGAACTTAGAGCCAATGACAGGCAGAAACGGTTTGTGACGCGTACGAATAGGCGTGATCGGGCCGCCCGCCCAGCAATCCTATTGGTTCGACTTGCTTGAAAAGCGGGAGAAACGATAGGCACAGTAACTAATAGAATTGTGCAGCGTGTCGACCGCTGGCATTTCACGTGATCCATTGATAGTAAACGGGGTTAAGGACGATCCAGGTGGTTAGTCGTGTTGGTCTGGAGCAGTAGTGCAGTGGCCAGGCTGGCCACGGAGGTACCGCACGCAGTCTTATTGACACAGCAACGGAGCACAGCCGGGCGCTCCTGGCCAGGGAAAGCAGCTGCCTGCCTCTTTGCCTGGCTTGGCTTACCTGCTGCTGGCAGACAGCGCAGGGAGAATCTAGTACAGGGGTGGGCAATTGTTTTGGCTCGGGGGCCACTTTGTGGGAGTGGAGGTTAGCGGAGGGCCGCACCTTTTAAAATGATTGCATTCATTAGTTAACTTTGCATTTCAGAAAAGGTACAAATTGTATCATAAAAATCAATAAATATAAATTAAATAAAATAGTAGTAGTTTATTCAATTTATTTATTGTGCTAATTTCATATCATCTATAGCTGCAAGCACATTTAACTTTAGAATCAGTTTAATGAGACAAATGTACCCTATCACACTTTTCTACAATTTTTTTTGAAATCAGGAGTGAGATTGCTTGTTGAGATTCCCAACGGAGGCCTGACTGAAACCACGTGGGCGACTGTCTTGGTGGGCCGCAAAAAACTCTGTGGCGGGCCGCATGTGGCTCGCGGGCCGCTATTTGCCCACCCCTGATCTAGTAGAAGCCCGAGATGGAGGCGTCTCCTCATACCCTTCACACTCACTGGCTGCCTAGGCTGCTCTCTAAGCCCAGCCTTGTGGCCACCGCTGCTGCTCCTGCTTGTGTTGCCCTCATCCTCCCTACTGACGAGCAGTTGGGGAAGGGGAGCCATGGCTCGGGGAGGGGCCTATAAAACCTGCTAGGGGGCCGGGCCCCATCGTAGCTACGGGCCTGATTCAAGGTTTGAGTTTTCGTGTGCAAGGCACCCTTTTTCTAATACGTTGGAATAGTAGATGAGGTTCTAAAGTTATAGACAGGGACTTAACAGCAAATTTAACATGTAACATGATGTTTAAGTTACGCAAAGTGAAAAACTAAATAACATGTTAATTTGCTGTTAAGTCCCTGTCCATAAGTTTAGGACCTCATCTACCAGTCCAATGTATTGGAAAAAGGGTGCCTTGCACACGAAAGCTCATACCTCGAATAAACCTTTGTTGGTCTTAAAGGGGTTAAGGAACTTTCTGAATGCAGAACTCTGGTGGTGGATTTGGGGCCAGTGGATTTGTTTGTTTTAAAATACTGATATAAGCTATGGTTGACAGATCCAGGTTGGGAAACTCCTGGAGATTTTGGGATGGAGGACGGGGACCTCAGTGGGGTACAATGCCGCAGAGTCAACCCTCCAAAGCAGTCATCTTCTCCAGGGGAATTGATCTTGGTCATCATCTCGAAGCTGGAGCATGTTAAAAAGTTGACAACACCGAACAATATTTCCAGTGTTGGTCTGTTGTTGCAGAATTAAACAAGAATACAGAAGGACCTTAAAGACTATTGGGGCAATTCTGAGAATACTTTCTTGAGGGTAGACTCCACTGAGTAGACTGCAACGGGATTCTGAGTAGACCTGTTTAGGAGTACGTTGAAAATTTATTCCTGTGTAAGATTTCAGAACTGGAATCCTAAATACTGGTTTCTGAAGTGAATTCTCCGTTGTATTTCCCACCTTGTGGAATAGCCTGCCTTAGGTGGTCAGGAAGGATCCAGTACTCCTCTCAGTCCACAAGCTGTAAAAGAATAGTTCAGGAAGGCATTTTAATGAAGCTAATAGTGCTATAGTATAATGGAATGGTTCAGGAATCTATTATAAACGGAACAGCATTCATTTTAATTTTCTTGTAATCATAGGCCTATCACATCATTGAACTAATGCCTCACAATATTTTATTGCATTTACATTGTTTAATCCACCTTGAATGAAAAAAAGGTGTGCTATAAATAAGGTGACTTAATAAACGTAAATGAATATTCAGGCTGTACTTCTATACAGACTTACAGCTGAACTCTGATGGACCCACTTCTGAATAAACCATATGAAGAACTGGACTGTAACAGTCTTTCAATTTTTGCAGGTGAAACTCTGTCAGATATACTTCTAAAGATTGGCTGAAATGAAATTGGAAGTAAATATTTTTGATGAAATAAATACCAGTAACCTCTGCATGTTGAGTTTAGTACCTTTGTTCAATGGGTTTATTTCTAAACAAGTATGCAGACTTGAAGTATGATTAAAACATGATGGTTCTAGAGCCAGGTTTGTGGCTGTGTTATATGTAAAGCCACTACAGACAGAATGATCTTCCGTGGCATATAAATCTATCTATACCTTTTTCTCCCATTAGGTTTGCCAACACTGGGTTGGAAAATTCCTGGAGATTTGGTGGGTGGAGGTTGGAGAGGGACCCCAGCAGAGTATAATGCCATAGACCCTACAAAGCAGCCATTTTTTTCCAGAACTGACCTCCATAGTCTGGAGATCAGTTGTAAGTCCAAGAAATCTACAGACCCCCACCTGGTGGTTGGTAACCCTAGAGCTCACAATGACCCTGGGAAGCATGTTGGGCTAGTAAAGAAAGAAAAAAGCCAGGGGAAAGGATGCAAATAATGTGTTATTAAACAAAAAACATGCTGTGCTCTACAACAACATACATGGAGGCAAAAAACAACTTACAAATTAAGACAAAGTAAAAAAGTACACGTAGCGCCGACAATTTACAAATAAAGAAGGGTAGAACAGTGTGTTTCTGAAGAAGTGTTTTTTCGAAATGAAGTACCATTCTGGAGTCCTCGTAAATGTTTGCTGTTCTTTTTTGTTGTTCTTATTGTTCAGTCACACAGTCCTGTCTGACTTCGCGACCCCATTGACCACATCACGCCAGAGCCTCCTGTCTTCCGTCATGCTCCGGAGTTTGCTTAATTTCATGTTTGTTGCATCGATAACACTGTCTAACCATCTCATCCTTTGCCGTCTCCTTCTTCTTTGACCTTCAATCTTTCCCAGCATCAGGGTCTTCTCCAATGAGTGCTCCTTTCTCATTTGGTGGCCAAAGGATTTGAGCTTTAGCACCTGTCCTTCCAGGGAACAGTCAGGGTTGATTTCTTTTAGGACTGACTGATTTGATCTCCTTAAGAAACTCTCAAGAGTCTTCTCCAGCACCATAATTCAAAAGAATATATTCTTTGGTGCTTGGCCTTCCTTATAGTCCAACTCTCGCAGCTATACATTACTGCTGGGAATGCATTGCTTTGACCATACAGATTTTTGTTGGCAGGGTGATGTCTCTATTTTTTATTATGCTGTCTACGTTTGCCATCGCTTTCCTCCCAAGGAGCAGGCATCTTTTAATTTCCTGGCTGCAGTCACCTTCTGCAGTGATCTTGGATTTCGGGAGCATGAAGTCTGTCACTGCTTCCAGGACTTCCCCTTCTATTTGCCAAGGAGTGATGGGGCTGGATGCCATGATCTTAGTTTTTTTGATGCTGAGTTTCAAGCCAGCTTTTGCACTCTCCTCTTCCACTTTTAGCAGGAGGCTCTTGAGGTCCTCTTCACTTTCTGCCATTAGAGTGGTATCGTCTGCATATCTGAGGTTGTTGATGTTTCTCCCAGCAGTCTTAATTCCAGTTTGTGATTCATCCAGGCTGGCATTTCGCATGATGTACTCAGCATATAAATTAAATAAGCAAGGTGACGATATACATCCTTGTCGTACTCCTTTTCCAATGGTAAACCAACCAGTTGTTCCATATCCAGTTCTAACTGTTGCTTCTTGACCCTTATACAGGTTTCTCAAGAGACATGTGAGGTGGTCTGGTACTCTCATCTCTTTAAGGACTTACCATAGTTTGTTTTATTTGTAAATTGTAGGAGCTACCTGTATTTCTCTATTTTGTCTCAGTTTGTAAACCATAGGAGCTTTAGCTCATTGCTTCTATGTTTTCTGCCTCCATGTATGTTGTTGTAGAGCACAGCATGTTTTTACACATAGTTTGCGTCCTTTCCGTCTGGCTTTTTTCTTTCTTTACTGGTTCCAGCTGGGCAGTCTCTTTGTTAAGTATGTTAGGCTGACAGAATAACTGGCCCAAGCTCACCAAGGGAGCTGACTGTAGATTTGAATTTTAGATCCTAATGTGACATCACAAGGCAACTCAGTTACTTCCTACTGTGTATGTTTATGTATATTTACAGTGCTCATAATCTTCTGAATACTAGGTACAGCCTGAATAACTCTTTCAACAACAAAATAGCAAGATATTTAATAGCAGCTTGTGTGTCCCAAAAGTATTTCTGTATGTGTTCTGCCTGGGCAGATGGATCTTTTTCCAGGAGCCATGGGGCTGTTTCCCAAGCAGGCTGTTTACTGGTGGAAGTGAAGTCAACCTGGGAAAACTCTTTATAATAACCCTCTTGGAATCCCATAGAAGGAAATAGCTTGTGTTCTTTAGTCTAGAAAATCTTTTTTTTTAATGTTTTCCAGTGATGGTGCTGGTGAACAAGCTCTCTCTTTCGGGAAAGGTTGACTACTGTTACTGAGGAACCCCGATAAACTTCAGAGATCGCCAAGCTTACTCCCAGAAGAATTTGAAGATCACTGAGCTTCAGCTCTAGAGTTTGCTTATTTTTTATTCGATTTCAGGAATCTACAGACATATGCTCTGAAGCATTGTTTTCTCCACCCACCCCTTTTAGTTGTGAGCTCTGGCCTGAGAAATTCCTGGAGATTTGGAGGCGGTACACGCAGAGGGGCGGTTTTGGGGAAGGAATTTCACCTAGCATCTATATTATTCCAGCAATTTTCTCCAGGGGAACTGATCTATGTAATCTGGATATAAGTTGTAATTCTGGGAGATCTCCAGGCTTTACCTGGAGGTGGGCAACCCTAGCCCCTCTTTTTACAGACCATCCAAACTGAAGAAGTCGTCGAAAACTCAAATGTTTGGGCACTGTTCTCTGATATTTTTAGTGATCCTAATTAAAAAACTGCTGCGTGATTTTTGGTTTGGAGACTGTTACTTGAACAGCAGTGTGGAGTAGCAGTTCAAGCAGCATCGGTTCGGGTCCACACACTGTCATGAAGCTCACCAGGTGACCCTGGCCTAGTCATTCTCTCTAAAAAACTTCACAGGGTTGTTGTGCAGATAAAATGGGGAAGGGAAACCTATGTAATAATTTACTAGGTAGATAGATGTGACTTGTGAAAACAGGATCTGTATGACTAAGGGGAGTAGTGGAGGGGTATGAGTCATATGTCTAATTCAGTAGTGACTGCACAATGATGTAATGAGGGTGAAGTTAGGAGAAAAGTTCGACGGCTGGAAGAAAATCTAGAATTCTTGCAATTTTTGGCCACATGAGGCTGCAGTCCTGTTGTTCATGGGGAATGAATCCCATTCAAATTAGTGGATAGGATCAGAGCCAGTGTGATGTAATAGTTAAGAGTGCTGGGTTGAGTTTGGGAGACTGAGGTTCAGATCTGTCCTGTGCCATGGAAGCTTGGTGTGTGGGCCAGTCACTCTGCCTTTCAGCCTCACCTACTTTGCAGGGTTGATGTGCGGGTGAGAACATGGGAAGGCTGGAATTTATTTCTAGCAGTTTTCACCCTGCTTCTTCCCCTGTGACGAACCGTGCACATGATGCATTTCTTCTGCTGAGTCAGGCCAACAGTCCATCAAGATGAGCAACACCCACTGTGGGATACAAATATAGATTTATAGATTCCATTTATAGTTGTCCTTTCTCACTAGGACTCCAAGGGTCGCCAACCTCCCTTGAAGAATTACAATTACAAATTTTTGTTGTTGTTCAGTCACACAGTCAAGTACAACTCTACGCAACCCCATGGACCCCATCACATCAACCCCCCTGTCCTCTGCCACCCTCCGAAGTTTGCTCAACTTCATCTTCGCTGCATTGATAACACTGTCTAGCCATCTCATCCTTTGCGATCCCCTTTTTCTTTCACCTTCAATCTTTCCCAGCATCAGGGTCTTCTCCAGTGAGTGCTCCCTTCTCATTTGGTGGCCAAAGTATTTGAGCTTCAGCTTCAGTATCTGGCCTTCCAGGGAACAGTCAGGGTTGATTTCTTTTAGGACTGACCAATTTGATTTCCTTGCAGTCCAAGTGACTCTCAAGAGTCTTCTCCAGCACCGTAATGTGACAGCATCTATCCTTCGGAGCTCAGCCTTCTTTATGGTCCAACTCTCTCAGCCATGCATTACTACTGGGAATACCAGACTACACAGATCATTTCCCCTAGAGAAAATGGCTACTTTGGGGTGTGGCATCCAGGGGTCATTTCGTAGAAAAAGAGGTGCAGGAGCTCATTAGCATATCTCATTAACATAACTTATTTGCATTTGCTACACCACCTGACATTACCGGAAGTGTGTCAGAAGGCAAGAGAGCGAGAGAGAGAAGGAAAGAGCTGGCAGAGAGGGGACAGCTACTAATCCAAGCCTCAGAAATACCACTATTCTGGGAGGATGGCTTCAGTGGTGGCTGAAACCTTCAGAAGGCTGGTTGGAGGAACAAGGACCTTTCCAGGGAACGGGGTCATTTTGCTGCAGCCATGACACAAGCAGGCATTCCCGGGGGGGGGCTGGCACCAACTCCCTGAGCTGAACTCCCCCGAGCTCCTGCTCGGAATTACCCCTGGTGGCATCTACGACATTATAACCCGCTGAGGTCCTCCTTCCCCTCCCCAAAGCCCAGATGTTCAGAAATTTCCCAACCCAGAGTTGGCAACCAGGCAGAGCTCGATAAAGCTATTCAATCAACCGGGAAGCTGACTGCAAAATACCATCCTCAGCCTTGCTGACCTCTCTACCATAGAGCTTGCGGGTCCTAGACAGGCCATTGGAACGCGTGTCCTCGGATCGCCGGAAGCCTTGCGTACCCTGGGAGCGCGTACTTCCGAGGCTTGTCTGTGGCTGGCTGGGAGCGGCCTGTGCGGCAACAACAGCAGCGGCATCATGGCTGGCATCAAAGGTAGGAGCCTGGCGGCGGCTTGGAGGGGCGGGGAAGGGAAGGACTGAGTCGAGACGAAAGTAGTGCGGCGGAGGTGCGGGGCTTCTCCCGGGCCTGGACGACCCGCCCGCCGACCCTGGCGGTGACGCAGCCCGACGGTCCCGGGGCCCGCTCGGTTTCCATGGCAACAGGCGCCTGGCCGGGTCAGAGAAACACGGAAGCGGGTGGAGAGTCTCCCCCCACCACCACCCTGCACCCCCAAGCTCCGGTTCTCTCCTGGATCCCGGGGACAGCAATGCTGGCTCGGGTCTACCCAAGCAAGCAGGTGTAGCCGGTATTTTTCTAAAAAAAGACTGTATTTTGTATCTGTAAACCCATATTAACTAAGATCGCTGACTAGCACCTCGATGCGCAGCTCCTCTGTACCTCTGAATACCGTCTTCAAGGTCTGCGAACGCTTACTACCCTGTGGTAGGTGGATAGAACCTCGCGACACGGTGGCAGTGTACCTTTGGGCGCAAGACTGAAGGGCTTGTTGACTTCTGTCATTACTCTAAGACGGGGTGGCCAAACTTGCGTAATATAAGAGCCACATAGAATAGAATGTGTTTGAGAGCCATAAGATATGAGCAAATATAACCTATATGTTTTTATTGGAAAACATGCAGATTTGCTTTTTATTAACGTTAACTGAGACTGCCAAAAAGAAAAGAGGTAGGAACAGGTATTGATAATGATACTTAACTTTAGATGGGGAGGGGAGAAACAGGGAGGGATGGAGGGAAGGAAGGAAGGAAGGAAATAGATGAGGGGGAGCTGGAAAGAAAGCAACTTTACCCCCCACGCTGGCTGGCTTGGCTTGGAGAAAGAATTTAAAGAGACAAATGCCTTCTCCAAGCTGCCCTAGGGGTGGGGGGGTGTCTTTAAAAACCCATTTAAAGTTACAGTTGCTTTCCTTCTCTGCTCCACCCCCCCACCTCAAGCCTACCCAGAGAGAAGAACACTGGCTGGGGAAGGGAAGAACGATTTCGCTTCCCCAGCCGCCCTGCCAGGAGCCACACAATATATGTGAAAGAGCCGCATGTGGCTCCCGAGCCACAGTTTGGCCACCCTGCCCTAAGAGTGTTTTATGGCTGGCTGCTAGCTCCCCCCCCCCCTTCCTTTTTAAAAGGTGAAGAAGTGGAATTACATCCTGTACTAAGTGGACTTTGGGGCAATAATCCTGTGCAGATATTTCTCTGGAAGTGAGCCCTATTGATCTTGGGGGGGGGGGGGTTTGCCTTAAAAGCTAGCAGTTAATGTGGCTTCGGCTTTCATGGGTAAGATCCCCTTTGATGTCTGTTGGATAGGATGAATGTGTCTATAAGTTGCTATAAGGTTATTTGATGTTTTGCTAAGGTAGCACAGCTGCTCTACTGGAAATGATTGCTTTTGGGTTTAGTGGGATTTACTTCCAAAGGAACGTACGTGAAGCCTAGCAGCACATCTGAGCTGTGGGCTTGTCCTCAGAGCCTGTGCAGTTACCTGTTGCTGAACCTTGCCTAGAAAAAAACCTGAGCCTTTGATAGCTGCGTATGTCTTTAAAACGTTTCCATCTTTGCCATCTGGAAGTAACTGGCAATATTAATCTCATAATTTAAAAAAGCCACAATCTGTGTATGCTTTCCTCTCTCTCTCTCTCTCTCTCTCTCTCTCTCTCTGGGTATGACATAATTGTGAAAAATAGGCAGGACTCTTTGGCACAATATAAGTAGGATGTCTTTATGAGAACGGCTGGGGATGTGCCAGAACTGTAAGATACCTCAAGAACTGCCCAGCGTGATGTTTCACGCCTGGAGTTCTTATCTCATAATAGGGTCAACTGAAATCACTTGAAGCTACTTAAACGAAGTGAACCCCTGGAGGTCTGGATGCCCCTGTGATTATTTATCAGGTGCACAGGGATCTGATTTTGAATTAGGATTATTAGGAAAGAGTGAGTTTAAGCCTTTCACACCCCTTCCCCAATCCAAAACAGACACAGGGAGCTGTCATTCGCCTCTTTAAGGGAACATATAGCTACTCTGTGTTTGCCCAGTAGAACAAATAGCAGCCCACTGGGACTAGTTTAAATCTGGAAAACAGTGCTGGAGGGCTTAAATCCTTCACACCGCTGTCTCAATCCAAACTGAGCCTCTGCATGCCTGATAGCTGAATTTCAAGCATGCCAGGTTAGTTTGGCCCTGCGGGTAAGGCTGTTTTGGCAGGCCTGTTTTTTGTAGCCACGAGTGATGTGATCACATCATGTGGAACGGTAGACCAAATTCCTTTATCCTAAAAAAAACCCCCAAACCAACACACTAGGATTTTCTGTTTCAGATCTTAATGTAGTATAAACAACATGCATCTTGAGCATGAATAGCTACGGTATGGTGGGTCTCATGAGATTAAATGAATCCATTGTAGTTCCTGTATGGTGATGAGGAAGAAAACGTTGGGCTGTTGATGTGAGTGGCGACAGACAGACAAAGTTTGAGCCCAGAGGCATCTTAAAGGTGCCGCGGTACTCAAACATTGTTCTGTTGCTTCAGACCAACATGGCTACCCCACCTGGATCCATTTCCATGTGCAAGTTATCCTCTCAGCTGTAGAGACTATGATGGTACATGAGAAACAAAGGGCAAATAATTGGAAGAGCAGAGGACCTGGATAGCCCAGGCGAGACCAGTCTCATCAAACCTTGGAAGCTAAGCAGGGTTGGCCCTGGTCAGTATTTGGAAGGGAGACCTCCAAGGAATGCCAGGGTCCTGTTGTGGAGGCAGGCAATGTCACACCATCTCCGAATGTATCTTGCCTTGAAAACTGCACAGGGTCACCGTAAGTCAGCTGTGACTTGGCAGCGCAAAAAAGTGGAAATTAGACCGCAAGTAGTCACAATTAAAGTTAGTATTAATAACTAAGAGTAAATAACTAGATTTATACTGTATAAACTAGCTAGCATACTGTATGTGTCAGTAGCTAACAATGCAATTCTAAGAATTTTATTTATTTGCTTTTATAGTCCATCTTTTTGGCTGAGACTCAAAGTGGATTATTACAGGATATAAAACCGTGCAGTTAGACAGGGGAAGCCCAAAAATGAACAGTGCATTAGGTTTACATAATTAGAGAACACTGCAAACAACAAACAGGGTAAACGGTGAAAAATATAGAAAGTCAATTACAAAGTCTATGGCCATGCAGTAAAAGCAAGTGATAGCTTTTATAATCGCTGGAGCAGACTACAATCCACTTCTGTATACAGGTGCACAGATGGGGGTGTTCCATTCTATTAGAGTTCTAATCTCTTTTTGAAACCACTCTCTTGAATGTTCTATGGAATGACAGAAGCATGGGAGCCCATATGCCCTTTTAAGCATTAACTGCAATTAGGAACCAACTATAAGTGACTGGGGGGCCGTGGTGTGAGAGTTCTGCTCAAAGTAGTCAAGGATCAGATCTTGGTTGGTAAACCAGAGTTCTTTATTTCCAATCTCTACATTAGTACAGCTTCTCGGATTATTGTCAGAGATGAGACAGATAATACAGGAAGGTCTATTATACCTTTCCAAGGAGTTTGAATTACCCATAGGTAGCCAATCACTATAGGGGGAAAACGGCGGGCAAAAAGGGGCTCTGACACTTTGTTTCCCACAGGAAAGAAAGTGAGGTGTTAAGCAGTAAATTCCCTTCCCAACCAGACCCTTCAGATGTTACCAGTTCACATAACAATCAATGGCCTCGAGGCTTTTGCATGTGATAAGAGATGAGACGCATCCTCCCTTGAAGTCCCAGCCGGGGCCGATGGAATGCGGAGGCAGTGGTGTGAGAGGCCCCTTGTTCCCATACATTGCAGGTGTCACCCTCCCGCTTTAACAGTTACAAAACCCAGGCCTGGTTAGGCACTACAACATGGCATCTGCAAGCATATATTTGTAATACATACATGGCAACAGAAGATACATACATGATAATAGGATATGACAAGAGAGACGTAAAAAGGCACAACTGAAAAACTAGAAATACTATGTCTGAATCAGCAGATTCTGACACGTGGTGACTCAGAGGTTAAGATGCTGAACTGCAGACTGGAAGGCCAGTAGTTCGGCAGTTCGAGACCTGAGTGCTGCGTGACGGAGTGAGCTCCTGTCTCTGGTCCCAGCTCCTGCCAACCTAGCAGTTCGAAAGCAAGAAATTGCAAGTAGATGAAAAGTTACTGCTTCAATGGGAAGGTAGCAGCATTCTGTGCGCCTTGGTGTTTAATCATGCCGGCCACATGACTACAGAAATGCCTTTGGGCAGTGCTGTTTCTTCAGCTTGGAAACGGAGATGAGTACTGCTCCCTAGAGTCGGATTCGACTGGCTTTCGAGCAAGGAAAACCTTTGCCTTTATAAGTGATTGAACGAGGAATCAGAAGGTCCTATTTGGAAAAGTTGCTATGGCTGTGAAGTCACTTGAGGTCTTCGACAAGCCGCTCTCTCTCACACACCCTCTCTCCAACATCTGGGAAACAATATCAGTTATTCACGTCTAGCTGTTAATAATTTTAATTATAATTGCTTTATAGGGTCATTGTAAAGATAATGTATGTGGAACACTTCGAATGCTTTGACATATGATATAAACACTACTAAAGGGTTCTGGATACAGGAGCTTTTTTCAACCTAATAATTGTCACAGTGTCAGCTGGAAAATTATCAGCACCATTTTTTATAACTAATAGCCAGAGGCTGGCCACAATGCACCCCACCTCTACAAAGAGGGCAGTTGTGGCTACAATGATGGTACTGAAAACTCTGTGGATTAATATCCCCCTCATGCACAGAGGTTTGCAGAAAGATCTACTGGCACTGTGGCAGTGGTGCCAACCCCAGAAGGAGAAACAGAATGCTGGTATGGGAGGGGGAAATGAAGGCAGCATGGGAAGAGGGTTTGGAGGGGGCAGGAGAGGATTTCCCTCTCTCCACGTCTCCATTTGACTGTACTTGACATGGACTATTTAAATTGTGTAAATAGCGTGTTTCCATCTTGCATAATGCTGTACTTCTAGTAGAGAGCCAGTCTGGTGTAGTGGTTAAGTGCGCGGACTCTAATCTGGGAGGACTGGGTTTGATTCCCCTCTCCTCCACTTGCACCTGGCTGGATGACCTTGGGCAAGCCATAGCTCTGTACCAGCTGTTCCCTCAAGGACAGCTTGGGAAAGAGTTCTCTCAGCCCCACCTACCTCACAGGGTGTCTGTTGTGGGGAGGGGAGGGGAAAGGAGTTTGTAAGCCGCTCTGAAACTCTTAAGTGAGTGAAGGGCGGGATATAAATCCAATCTCTTCTCTTCTTCTTCTTCTCTTCTCTTCTAAATATCAGGGCTATTTTTGGACAGGAACGGAGTTCCGGCTGGCTCCTGAGTTGGCCACACCCAGCAGGAAGTCATTAGCATAATAGGCCACACCCAACAGCAGAAACTCATTAGGGTTGTATGTGGGCCTAGCATGCAAATTAATTCCAGCTACAAAAAAAGCCCTGGGTTTTGACACAAACATTTGTATACAGAATAAGAAGCAAAAGGTGGGTGTGGCTGGATGAACACTCTTCTGGTAACATGGGGGTGTGGCCTGATATGCTAATTAGCTGTGATGTGGCCTAATATGCTAATGAGTTCCTGCTGGGCTTTTTCTACAAAAAAAGCCCTGGTAAATATAATTAAAAGATGTCAGTTTATGCCTCATTCAAATGTGACTTCCCTCTACTATATGCTTGGCCTTTCCCTGCATCCCACTGAAGTTGCAACGCATAAAGCAGCATTCAGTGTCTTATATCTTTAGCATTGAGCCTCCTGATTTGGGAGGTTGGGAGGACGAAATAGAATCCCTTTCTTGGTCTTGGCGGTAGATGGAGAAAATGGTCAAAATACTTTGGGGGATTGATACATTTCTGTGTTTCTCCTTCACAGCTCTGATCAGCTTGTCCTTCGGGGGAGCAATTGGGCTCATGTTCCTGATGCTCGGTTGTGCCCTTCCACAGTACAAGTAATGTATATTTTTTCACACACTGTTTTGGTTCATTCTCTCGCTCTTGTTTCTTTGCCATAGCAATAGTCCAATGATATTCCTTTTAACTTTTATCTCCGTCCTTCATTTCTCAACTTTTGGTGCTAAAAAAAAATTGGTGACTGGTGATACAGAGTGAATCTGTTGTAGTTCTGAAAAGGAGGGAGGAACCTGAAGAAAATCAGAGCAGGCAATGTAAGGTGTTTTGTTTTTCCCCCAGCAGCACAAGTTTGTCTATGCAGCTGCCCTCAGAAATGAGCATGCTATTAAGTAATCAACTCTGCAGTTAAAAAAAAAAACACACACAAGATGATAGAACAGCTGCAACAAAATTGATCAGAAACCAACCAGCACCCCAAATCATCTTCAGTTAAAATGGTCTTCGCTTCTGAGAATCTGACAAGAGCAAGCTTAGGAATTCAATCGACTGGACAGTGCAACATCCAAATCCAGCCTGACCTCATGAATCCACATGCAGTTTAGAACAGGGCTGTAGGAAGTTGTCGATGCTGAATTTTGATGGGCTAACTGGAGGGAGACTGCCTAGCTCTTTTCGTCTGCTGCTTCTTGCCCCCATCTTCACTATTCTGCTATCCCTTTTTTCCTTGCTTTTTTTTTGCATGGTCTCAGTTGGGCATTGAGCAGCGCTTAGACATGTGCTCAGGTCTTCTTCCTTCCTCATTCTTTGATGCTTTGACAGAGAAGATCAAACCGATCACGTGGTGTTCAGCTGAGCCTTGTCTTCTATGAGGAACCACTCAGGCAAGTCCCCGCGAGGCTTTTGGCCTTCTTTCCTCTGTGGTGCAAAAGGCAAGCCACGCCCTTGAGATCTGGAGAGGGAGGAAGACGCCAGCCCTGCCTGAACTCAGCTGAGAATGGTCTCATATCAGCTAAATGCTGACATGGTTATTGACTGTACTCTGCTGTTACAAAGATGGGCTCAGCTCATTACACATCGGTGTTAGATAGCGGATAGACTCCAAAAGACATGGAGTTTGCAACCTGCTAAAAGTGTGCTTCTGAGGCACCCTAACATAATACGGTGCGACGAACTGTAGTAGGTTCTACTGTATAGTTTGGACTTTGAATTGGCTGAGATACATGGTCCCATTGCTGTTTGGACTTGTTGTTTTCAGCAGAATAAACACATTCTAAATCCAGATAGAACAATGTTTGAGTCCAGTGGCATCTTTAAGAACAACAAAGTTTTATTCAAGGGATAAGCTTTTGTGTGCATGCACACTGCTTCTGTATCTGAAGAACTGTGCATGCACACAAAAGCTTATGCCTTGGAGACAACTTTGTTTGTCTTAAGGGTGCCACTGGACTTTGACTTTGCTCTGCTGCTTCAGACCAGCCTGAATAAATTCGGATAAGTTTCTTATGGATCACAGTGGAAATGCTTTCAGTGACTGGAGTCTCCCAAAGAATGAGCTTCTTCCATGCGACAAATTCAACTAGTCTAAGAGAGACTGTCCATGTGCCTAAAAACAGTTGTTCTCCATACGGCAGTTCACAGATTATACCATTTCTAGAGCTAGTATTCACCTGGAGGCACCAAACTCCCAGCCTAACAAGGGGCCACGCTTTTTCACCAGGGCTGGTAGATGGGAGAGGGCTGGTAATAGGATGTATGACTTAATGTCCGACCTTAATCCTTCAGTCCTACTGTGCCTGCCAAAAGCACAAGCACCCCCACTGCCCCCAACAGCCACCAGATCTCTCTTCTCACTTCTCTGGCTGGAGCACTCCTTGTAGTTCCAACTCTCCATAGTCCGAGTTTGTTTATCATAGGTTGCCCCATTCATCTCGATAAAAACACATGCCTGCTCCTGCCCCCCCTGTTAAAGCTAGGGAGACCTGTCCTCTCTTGGATATGGTCAGTTAGGTAGATCTGGGTTCTTCTTCTCTTGCCACCTCCCACAGAAGGCAAAGTCAGTGGGGTTCCACTTCTAGACAGACTACGAGCTTGTCTGTCTTGGAGTATCAGCAGTTGCCTTAAAGATGCCTATTTCAGCACTGGCATCCGCTCAGATGATTCATTAGGAAACCAAAGTCTTGCAGCTTAAACAGTAGTGAAAGTGCTGCCCCAAAACCTTTGATGAACGTGGTTGCAGAAGGGTAACGGTACTTCTTATCTGAAGCAAATGCAAGATGAAAGTCTGCACAGTTACTGAATGTTTGCATTTTCCCTTTGCTTCTAGCACATATTGGCCCCTGTTTGTTTTGTTCTTCTACATCCTCTCTCCAATTCCCTACTGCATAGCAAGAAGAGTCGCTGAAGACACAGACGCCACAAGCAATGCCTGCAAGGAACTCGCCATATTTCTGACGACGGGCATCGTTGTCTCGGCATTTGGGCTTCCGATTGTGTTTGCCAGAGCAGCCCTGGTTAGTATTTCCTCCTCTTGAACGTGTTTTCAGCAGCGGTGGTGGTCGAGGGCTTTAAAAAGGACCGTTGTCGCACAAATAAAAGTTGTGGATTAGCTTAAAGCAGGACCGACCCCAAAGATTTTTTGCCACCCTGGGTAATGAGAAGGGCAAATTCCAGTGAACAAAAACTGCACTCCAGAATCTCTTCTGTTGTTGCTGAACTGTCTGAAGTGGTCCCTCCATTCTCATGGGGTGGGGGACCAACAGTGCTGAAGTCAGCAGGGAGTTCTGACTCGAGTGCTTCTTCCATAATGGCTGGCTGTGTTTGTCGAACCTGTGAGGACTTGCAGAGGAAAGTTCTCTCCGAGTACAGCACCCACCAGACTGCTCTCGCCCAGCCTCATGGCCCTTTCTGTGATGGAATCACCACAAAGACTCCACCTCATGTTGTGCTTCTTTGAATCAGTTTTAGGTTTTTGTACCCTCTCCCAAGCCTTGGAGGCCAGGGTCAGAGAGGGAACAAAACGGCACGTCCAGCTCTCTGCAGACTTGTTGTGTTGGTGGCAAAAAGTGCTGTCAAGTCATAGCCAACTTATGGCAAACCCCTTAGGGTTTTCAAGGCAAGAGACGAACAGAGGTGGTTTGCCATTGCCTGCCTCTGCGTCATGACCCTGGTATTCCTTGGTGGTCTCCCATCCTATTTCAGGGCCAACCCTGCTTAGTTTCTGAAATCTGATGAGATGGGGCTAGCCTGGGCTACCCATTGTTGTGTTGGGCTGCCCACAGTGGTGGCTGAGGTCTCAAAAGGTGTTCTAATGACATCTTTGCTGGCAAGAAATCCCATGATTCCTTCTGATCATAGTTTTGAGCTTTTCTGAGTGGTCCATTTGTTAGAAGCAGCATTTAGGATTTTTAAAAAAATACAAAATCTGCTCCTTAGACCTTTCTACACACACAGCCCTCTTCCTGAAAATCCTACACAGCTTCAGCCCACCTCTCATGCTGCGTACTGTGTTTGAGGTGGTCGTAACCACCAGCTGAGTTAACAGACAACAAAGGTCAATGTCAGTCTCTCTTCCAGCAGCCATACGCCTTGTCCCATGCCTGAAATCATGCTTTCTGACAGTACAGGACCAGAACCTGGCCATTTTGGAGAGATTTGTCCCTGTTTCAACGTAGGACGAATGGCCCTAACATTTTGCCAGCTGGAAATTGTTCACCTGTTCATGGGTAGCTGTGAGGCTTCTGCTCAAAGTAGTCAAGGATCAGATCTTTGTTGATGAAACACAGTTCTTTATTTCCAATTTCCACATTGGTACAGGTCCTCGGATTATTGTCAGAGATAACGCATACAATAGAAGCCGGTCTAATACACCCTCCAGCACAATTTGAATTGCCCATAGGTAACCAATCAACAAGGGGGGAAAAACCGCGGGCAAAAGGTTCTCTGGCCGTTTGCTTCCCACAGGAAAGAAAGTGAGGTGTGAAGCAGTAAATTTCCCTTCCCAAACCAGACCCCTCAGATGTAACCATCTTCACATAACAAATGCTTTCCCCAAGGCTTTCGCACGTTGATAAGAAACGGTCCCTGTCCTCCCTTGTCTTCCCAGCCGGGATGAATGGAATGCGGAGGCAGGAGTGTGAGAGGCCCATTGTTCCCATGCTTTGAAGTTGTCATTCTCCCGGGCAAACAGATACATAGACCAGGCCTGGTCAGAGCCATAATCCTGGGGTCACAGAAGATACATTCACAATTGTCAAGCTAATAGCAATAGGCATGATTACATAGTTGGTACAGGAACAGGTTTGCACAGCATAGCAAAGTCAGGTTACAATATATAGCATGAGAACCCAGAAATCCTTGTTAGAATCTGCAGATTCTGACAGTAGCCAAAGATAACAGTGTGTCAGTGGCTCAGCCCCAGAGAATGGTCTGAAGGCAGCGCAGTGCCGTTTGACTACTGAAACTAATCGGGTCAGTCCCCGAGCTGTATTTGAATGGGAGACTACCTGGGAACCATCTGCAAACCCATTTTGAGCCACCCGAAGGACAAGTGGGGTTGCAAATGTGGTGAGAAATAGAAATTTAAAAATAGTGGGTGATGTTAACGTGTGAACACCTTTGCATCTTCCTTCTGTAGGCTTAACTTGCACGTGTCCGTTTTTATTTCCCCTCCCTAGATCGCGTGGGGTGCCTGTGCGCTCGTCCTCACGGGAAACACAGTCATATTCGCCACCATCCTAGGTTTTTTCTTGGTTTTTGGCAGCAACGATGACTTCAGCTGGCAACAGTGGTGAAAAAAAAACCCATGCTACAGAGAACTATCAGGCATCGTGCGTCATTCAGTGGCCATCCATCCAAGAGAGAGAACGGGCAATAAAGCGAATGTACTGTTTCCACAGAGAGAACCTAGATGTAGGACGCTCTGTCGTCACTTTCCCCCTCTTTTCACATACCGTTTTAACCTTTTCTTTGATTTCAAACATTTTTTAATTGTTGACGCCGTTTTATCTTAATGTGGGAGCCAGAATGCTTACATGTGATGTTTAAACGTTTGTTTGTTTTTTTTAAAATCATAATGTGTTTAAAGATACCATTGCGTGGGGGGGGGTGTTTACCTTGGGTGGTTTTTTAAGCTGTAAGGTACAATCGTATAATCAGACTGACAACAAGCTGAGAGCGTGTTTATTTGGGATTAAGTCCCACTGAGTTCAATGAGGCATAACTCCTAAGGAAACGTGGGTAGGATTGTACCTTAACTTTCCCCTTGAGATCAATAGGCTTAAGCATGTGCTTAAGACTCCCTCCTGCCTTTTGAGCCCCAGAGGACTTAGGGTGTATAGCTTTGGCTCAATTGTGCCATGAATAAGCAAAGGTCTGCATGCCTGGAGAATTTTGGGTAGTGATGTGTGAAGGGCAGAAGAGAAGGACTCAGTGAGTTGCTTGTTCCTCCGTGGAGCTGCCGGAGGGGGGGGGAGGGCAGGGAGAATCATGCCATTAGTAAATGGCAGGACAACTTTTAACAATAAAGGGGTCTCTACGTTTTAATGATTTTGGGAGTTTGTACTCATCGTACAAACATTTTATTTGCAGATGCTGTAAATGGCAGGAGGCACCTCTCAGTAGGGGAATCTGATGTTTAAAATCTTTTTTTTTTTTTTAAAGGTTTTTAAAAATATTTCTATTTATAGATATCATATGCTTTTGACATTCTGTGTCAGCTCTTTCAGTTGTACCAAAGGGGGAAATGAGCTGTGCATCTATGGAACTACTGACTTAAAGGGCACGAGCCAACCAGAAGTTCCCCCGTGGGATTCCCGCGCAAAATGCATTCGCCTGCCTTGCGTTATTTGCCATGGGGTGTTTTGCGGGAGAACTTCCCAGCGGATTGTGCCCACTGCATTTGCAGCCTAGAACAGGAGGATTTCTGCTTCCCTTTTTGTAATTTATTTTATACACGGTATCAAAAGGCTTTTGAAATGGAGATTGACACTTTTGCTGTAGGTAATGATTTACCAGAGCAGACTGATTGCTGTATTAAAATATTGTCAAAGTTTGGCTTGTCTGGCACATCTTTGACTGAAGGGTGTTTGTTTTTTTTTAAGTGATTGTCAACGTTTCAATTTATGCATTAATGTGTTAAATGTTAGATCAGACCTGTAGTTCTGTTAGAGTGCACCACTTGTCATTTTTCACTATATAATATTTGTTGCATACCTCTTAAATCGTCTTTTCTGTTAACCATATCTTACCACATTTCTTAGTGCTATTCTCTTGGAGTGATAACTTCACTGCTGACTCCTCTTTTGGATGTTTAAATGCCTGTCTCTGCTAACCCCTGTGCAGACATCCCAGATTAGTCAGGTTGGATTACCAGATCCAGCATGTTCCCTTCTTTTTTTAATTGTCAGCTTGGGGCATGATCCACAGT
Organism: Lepidodactylus listeri; assembly: GCA_029233225.1. Taxonomy (NCBI): domain Eukaryota; kingdom Metazoa; phylum Chordata; class Lepidosauria; order Squamata; family Gekkonidae; genus Lepidodactylus; species Lepidodactylus listeri. The sequence continues at coordinate 137,069,392 of JARCFY010000004.1, read as the reverse complement.
GGATCCACTCCATAGTATAGCTCAATGGAATCTTCTCGCTTTCCTGGGCTAAGCTGCAGCCAAGCATGCACCACAGCGCGCCAGTGTACACTGGACCCTACTCAGTGCAAGCAGAAGCAAACTTTCTGACCTTCCTCCTCCTGCTGCGCTCCCTTGAAATTGTGTCCCTCCCAGGAATCAGCAGGGACAACACAGGAGGCAAAATGAGGGTCTGTGGTGAGAGGTAGAGATGCTCCCCTCTTTCTGCCAGTGGAGGTGCCTTCCGTCAAGGGGAAATCATAGTTGGGATCGAAGCCATTTACTTGCATAGTTCCCGTACGACCCTGTAGCCACCCTTCACGTTGCCAGGGCCCTAGGCAAGACCTTGGGGAGATGAAGGGCAGCCAGGTGAGAATAAGCAAGCCATGTATTGGCCTCCGGTCGCAAATAAGGCCTAGTGTGCTGCCAGGATGGGCACGAGGGTTGCATTGAGCCCATAATACAGGTCATCTGTCGCTGATACAGAAACTGCAGTCTTTTAAAAACTCTATTCGTGCATAAGCGTCACTGGGTTTCTGTGCATTTTGTTTTTAAAAACATGATATTAATGTCAAATGCAAAGCAAACTTTGAATTCAGATAATCATGATGACAGTGGCATCTGTGCTGTATCATCAGAATAGGAGTAGGAGATGGACATAGACTGGGTTGGTTTTGAAGAGACTGATTCCAAACAGAGCTGCGGTTGAGGTGCCCCAGAGGATTTTCTTTTCTCTTTGCTTCCCCTTCTTTAAACAGCACATCCCATTCCTTCTCACCCCAGCGCTGTCTCTTCAGCAGCTTTTGAAGGCCTCTCGGCTTACGTTGCAAATTTGTCATCCAGTCAGGGAAGAGAGGCAGCTGGTATTTAAGAGCTGTAGGTCCAAAGCGGCCCCCCCACACACACAAATTAGAGGCACAAAACTAGCTCCACGTTTGTCTAGATCTGGTCCACTTTTTTCAGTATGGAAATCCCTTAAGTACTTAATCCCCCCCCCCCCCCCCCCCAGTTTACAGAATTTGGAACACCAGTTCTTAGTGTATGATGTTGAGTTGCACTTTCAGATCCACAAAGCTCCTTTGGCAGTCCTAGGCACCAGGGATGGTGCATTCTTTGTCATTATACAGATGGACGTGACCTTGTTTTGTGACCCCCCCCCCCCTCCAAAATCATGTCCAATAGCAAATGGCTTCTCTCATGTACTGCTGTTGCTTTTGTTAGTGACTACTCCTCAGTTAAGTACCCACTTTTATATTTAACAATATAGTGTATTCTCTGTGTGTGAATTGTGCGGGCAGCATTGTGGTGACCATTGGCTCATTTTTAGACACAGTGCTGTCTATGGTTTTCAGGTTAGACATTTGAGAGGTGTGTTCCCTTCCCTTCCCCCCATGTAATATGCACTGAACAGCATTGCCATCCTTCTACCAAGAGAACTTTTGATGAGAAAAATAAAAATTTTAAATACCACCTTGCTTTGGCTGTTTAATGAGCATCTTCCCATACTAACAAGGTGGAGAGTCTTCTCTGTTCCAAGCACCTTCTGAAGGATCTGCCTGTGGTTTCTCAGCAACAGGTCCATGGCCTGGTTCTTCAGGTTGGCTGTAACGTTCCCAGTGGGGTAGAGATCAGGCCGTGTGTGTACAGATGAAGTTTTTGCCCCCAGCTACTCCAAAATAGGTCTGTTTTGATCTGTATAAATGCAAATTTGCATAATTTTGTATGAAGCTGCAGTTTTTACTCTTATAATTTTTTCCTGCTTTTGATATTCATGATGAAAGGTAAAGAGCTTTGCAAGGAAGCATGGGACCCTGGTTTGTGTCCCCCCCCCCCAACATTTAATTTTATTTTTAGAGAATTAAGTTACAGAGTTGCTTAAAAATACATAAGATACAAATAATAAACAACATAGAAAGTAATATCAAAAACATCTGGAACATTCAAGGTTAAGGATAGAAAAGCGTAAGCCAAGCCAAACGTTGAAAATATATAAATTCAGAAAACCTATTTAAAACATGTTAGTAGCATCAATATTACTAAAATCTATAATTTGTAGGTCAAATTGAGAAAAAATATATAAATTTTGAAAACAAATATAAAGCCAGCAAATTCTCATAGGGGAGAATACTCTGAATGTCAGGGTGTATGATTCATCGTCCAAACCTTATTTTGAGGTTCAGGGCTTTTATACTGCCCTCTATTTTTATGTTTCAATTTATGAATAAGTCACAAATAAGGAATGAATAATGAGCAGAGAACCAACTTCAGCCTCCTTATTTTAGAACCCTTTTTTTCTTACCAGCTTCCTTGCCCTCAGTGTAGGTGCAGAGGTGCATACATTTGATGCCTTTGGTGACAGATTGCTGCACTCTAGATTATTTTAGCAAGAAAAAAACAAACCAATAAAATTTAAGCTGCCTCATCCTGAGAGCTCGTGAGGATGTGAACAGTTCCTTTTCCTCAATGAAAAATGGGGTGGGAGGAGGCTTTTGAGATCATAGTGTCTCTCAGCCCAAGCAGAAGTGTCCTTACACTGAGGGAAATTTCCTTGGAGCAAATAAACTTTGACAGAAATATGGGGTATTTCAAATAGATTCTTGTGGTACCAGAACAAGTTTTGGGGCCGGGCACTACTGTATGGCTTCTTGCACGAGACAATGTCCAGAGTGTTAGGAAGTGTCATTTGGAGTGGTTCAAAGATTGTTTTGGGGTGCAGCCTGCCCCCACTGTCTGCCTCTGCAATTGCCCTGAATGAAGAAGGAACTGGAAACCAACTTCAGCCTCCTTCTAAAATAATGTCTTGACATCATGTCACGTTGCCAGCTCCGGGTTGGGAAATGCCTGGAGATTTCGGGGGCAGAGTATGAGGAAAGTGAGGGTTGAATAGAGAAGGGACTTCAACAGTGTACCCTCTAAGCTGAGTCAGTGTGAGCTAGCTCAGTTTTTTAGCATCCAGCTCACACATTTTTGTCTTAGCTCAGGAAGGATGGCTCCGGAGCGAACTGACTTATGCAGAAGTCAAATCGCTCGCTCACAACTTTAATGCCAGTAGCTAACGAATTAGGATTTTTGCTCACAAGACTCCACAGTTTAGAGGGAGCTGGACTTCAATGGGGTATAATGCCAGAGTCCATCTTCCAAAGCGGCCCTTTTCCCCAGGCGAACTGATCTCAATCACCTGGAGACCAGCTGTAATCTGAGGAGATCTCCAGACACCACCTGGAGGTTGGCAACCCCAACATCACGGCCTTCTATTTTGTAACATCCAGACAGAGGCAGAGTTCTGCAGAACTGAAAATCCCGCGCACTGTTTTGTCCCATCTTTGGTTCTTCTTAATAAAAAATATCTTATTGCGGGTTTTGAGCTTTTTGAATTTACTCGCTCGCCCACGAGCACAGCAGGGCCCCCCCCTCAGCGCGACTGCGCATGTGCAGAAAAGCTGAAGGGGCGCCCGAGTTGGTTCCGGGATCCGGCGCCGGTTGACTCTGCAACATAGAGTGGTTCCACGACAGCACAGCGCCCGGGGAGATGTGTTTCCGGGTTGAAAGGTCATTCCTCGCCCTGTTCTCGCCCTCTCTCATTCCTCCCCCTCCCCCTTTTCCTTCTCTACCTCGGCCAAAATGGCGGCGGGCGCGGGTAGTGGAAGCGGCGCCGGCGCGGCAGAGGCCGCTTCGGTAGCCTCACTCTGGAGCGAAGTGAACCGCTGCGGCCAGAACGGCGACTTCGGGCGCGCTCTCAAGTCGGTCAATAAGAGTGAGTGGGGCGGGCGGGCGGGCGGCTGCTCCACCTCTGTCCAGCTGTTGCTGTTGCTGCTTCTCCCTGCTTCAAGCTGGCTTGTTTGGGTCGGGGTCTACAATGACCGAAGGAGCCGCGGAGCAGCCACTCTCTTTTGTTTCTTTCTTCCCCGCTGCTACTTCCTTTATTGCTGGAGGGCAGCTGCTTCTGTTATTTCGCTTTAACGTAACCACTTTCAAAGCCCCCCCCCCCCCCAAAGGTTTGCGCTTGCCGCAACAGACCTGTGGGGTGGACCAGCTGTTATCACCATTCCTTTAAAGACAGCGGTGTTCCTCACCAGGGATTGTTCGGTAGGAGAGCATGCTTCTGTCAAAGGAATTATCTTATGAATTGGAAATATTGGGATTGCTTTTATTAAAAGTGTCTTAAGCTTATGTTCTGTTATTATGTGTTGGAACCCGCTCTGAGACCCACTAATGTGGGGGAAAGCAGCTTACAAATTGAATAAATAAAAGCATAGAAGTTTTTTTAAAAAACTGGTGTAGGTTGGGTGATGGAGTGCAAAGGAGAAAGAGATTTCTGTGTCTAATAGCTATGTAGAAGAGCAAGTTTAATCATGTACAACTTTTTCCCACTTATGTTGTACCTGCAACAACCTGCTGTTCTATGTAAGTGTTAAAGGTACAGGAAGGCTGCCCTCTTTGGCCTCTGGCCAGCACCATCCCATTGCATTAGCATCCTTGGGGCTGCCTGCAAAACCTTATATTCTTGAATGCCAATTACAGGTAGGACCGTTGGCTTTTGCTATATTCTGAAGCAAACCTACAACCCCCTTTGCATAATTCATGATTCCTATGCAGAAGGTACTTCTATATGAGAAATAAGAGGGTGCTCATGTGTAGGTTATTACTAATGCCAAATGTATGGGAAAGTCATTTGTGTGGGGGGGGCGGGTTGCTGTGCTTACAGCCTTGCATATGGCGACATGACATTGTGTGAAATTGCTGCTTTGTAACCTATTATGAGTAGATAGTTGTATATTTTCATTTTTGTGGAGGTTTTGTAATATATGAAACAGCCTTTTATTACAGACGTAAACCGTGCTGAGCCTTGCTGTGTTCAAGGATGTTGTTTGGGTGTAAGGTGCCACAGCTTTCCATATCGCACTGGCTGGTTGTTGTTGTTTTTTAAGACTCAAACAGGTAGCTTTTCCTCCTGATCCTGGCTTTCACGGTAGCCCACAATACAAAACAAATGTAATAAAAGTCAACCCTACAATAAAAGCAGTGTAAAGGCAGCAAACAAGATTACAAGTTAGAGCAACAAGAAACTAGCATATGAAACCCACCACCTCCTAACAAGGTTGATATATCCTCTGCAATAAAATGTCTGCTGTCCTTTCAAAGACCTGAAGAGAGCTTCATTTGGTCCCCTAATGGACTAAATCCAGAGAAGGAATGCCACAACACTAAAAAGAGAGAACTGCTTGTGGCAGCTGATAGGGCCCTAGTGTCAGTTAGCATTGCCATAACTTGTTGACTAAGCCATAAGTTCTGTAGACTGCTATGAACATTAAGACTGCTAAGTTCATTTCATTTGTCAATGTTTAAGGTTGTTCTTGTCTGTTCAATGATCAATTAACCTTGCCTTAGTTTTCCAGTGCTCTTTCACTTCATCTAGGTCCCCGATGGGAGATAGCATTGGTGGCTTAACCCCCACCTCCAGAATGCACGTTTCACTTGCTTTGCTCGCTTTGCAGATGCTTATTGCTCATTAGCTTTTCTCCACTCTTATCTCTCGTTCGCCTTTCCCTAGCTCACGGCCTTGAGCTGAAAACCTCCTGTTATATGTTATATTATTCACAGGTGTTATGAGTTCCTTTGCTTGGCTTTCCTTGGGAACATCTGCCCCAAAATCTGAACAGTGATTTTTTCCTGAGAACCTGTTTTGCTGCGCTTTCCTTGGGAACAGTGGGCCAGTATATTTGGGCACCAATAATCATCCCAATTGATTGGTGGATGTTGGGGGGGGGGCATATTTCATATCAAGTATAATTATAGTTGTATTTCATATCAAGTATAATTATAGTTGTATCCCCATGCTTTGGCATTACTAACAGAAGAAGTGTATTTGACCAACAAGATCTTTTCTGCAAATAAAGTACTTTCTACTTAAGGAGACCTGTTGTGGACTACATCTATTGGCACAATCTCACACCTAGAAGGCCCCAGGACCAGCATTCCAGCTTTTGAAATGTATTTACTTTGTATCGTGCCCTTTCTTCCCAATTGGGACTCAAAGCAGTATATATCATTTGCCTCTTCTCCGTTTTTTCCCTCACAACAACCCTGTGAGGTAGGTCAGGCTAAGAGTATGTGACTGCCCATTACCCAGGGTTACCCAGCAAGCTACTGAGCAGGGTTGGAGAGCATATATAGGAAGAGAGTTCCAGAAGGTGCCCTGGACTTTGTTGGTCAAGGGCTTTAAGAGGAAAACCAGCAGTCTGAATTGAGCCTGGGTACGAACTGGCAATCCATAAAACTGTCTTAATGTTGACACACACAACATGCTGTCTTCAGTTTGAGTTGTCTGTTCTTAACCAGTTTAAGATTCTAAACTATCTTTGTGGGCACTCTATCATCCAGTTCTCGGTCTTTTTACATTCACAAAACCCTTCCAAGAGCTACCAATCAGTCACAGAACCTCAGTGAGTTCCAGAGGATGTTCTAGAATTCACAGTCAGTTCTTGTATGGCATTGGCCAAGCCTGTTGGTTCCCCTCATTGCTCCACAAGTACTGTCCTATAACAGACTGAACATTTTCCTATAGTTATGGGGATGAGGAATCCACAGGGATGGGCAAGCTATTTAGGAAGGAAGTTTGTCTGTTACAGTTCTTATTAAGGAACTGCTGGCATGCCCCCCCAATGCTGTTTTACAAGCACTGTGATCTAATCTGGAACTTACCAAGCTATGACTACCTGACAAGATATGGGTTAATAAACCAGTTTAAGGCCCTGCTTTTGCTGCTTTTTAGTACTGCAAGTCAACAAGGACGATGTGACTGCTCTACACTGCAAAGTGGTCTGTCTTATCCAAAATGGAAGTTTCAAGGAAGCCCTCAGTGTGATTCACACCCACACAAAAGTTCTGACCAGGTAAGCACTGAGTACTGGAGGCTTCTCAAATAGTATCCCTTGTTGAGAATCTGCAGTGGTAACACTGGCTGTTGGGCTACGTGGCTTTCACTGGAGTTTTTCTTTAGTTTTTTCACAGTGTGGCACAGTTCTAGACTTAAGGATTAAGATGCTTTAATCAGACAAAGAAAATACCCTTTTCCCTGCACAGCATGTTTAGAGTAGAGTAGCGATGCATCCTGTAAGTCCCCAGGGCTGGTGTGTGTCTGATAGAGAGCCAAGCCACAGAAACTGCATGCTGGCCCTTCCCTCTTCCTTTATGTAGTCTTATTTCCTCCTGGACATCCTTTACGACAGGGGTGGGCAAATGGTGGCCCACGGGCCACATGCGGCCCGCCACAGAGTTTTTTGCAGCCCGCCAAGACATGAAGATTAACAAGAGTAAATATAGATGCTCTTTGACAGACATTAACTTGCAGGCTGTGATGAGAATCTCAACAAGCAATCTCACTCCTGAGTTCAAAAAAATTGCAGAAAAATGTGATAGGGTATATTTGTCTCATTAAACTGATTCTAAAATTAAATGTGCTTGCAGCTATAGATGATATGAAATTAGCACAATAAATAAATTGAATAAAACTACCACTATTTTATTTAATTTATATTTATTGATTTTTATGATACAATTTATACCTTTTCTGAAATGCAAAGTTCAGTAATGAATGCAATCATTTTAAAAGGTGTGGCCCTCCGCTAACCTCCGCTCCCACAAAGTGGCCCCCGAGCCAAAACAATTGCCTACCCCTGCTTTACGAGATGTTGCAAACAGTGTTTCCTCTTCAAGAGATAAATGTTGGCATAGTGTTGCTGCTACCTTTTTAACTCTTATGCAACACGTTAATAGTCTTGTTATCCTTAATTTATTTTTCTGTCAGTATTTTACAAGAATATTCTGCTGAATGAACAAAAATTGTCTTACAGTATGGGTGTAAACTTCATTTTTTGAAAAAAAGCAGCTATTTATTAACAGTTTTATCCTTTTAAACATTAAAGAGTTCACAGTCTGTCATGTACGTATTCTCACATTTTATCAGCTTTGCTATTGATCTTTGCTACTCTGCTGGAATTTATCATTTGTAACCAGAACGTTTTATGGGCAGTAAAGATGTCTATTTGCCAAGTGCCTGATTTTTTTGAAGAGTACAAATCATGGGTCCTGGAAATTTTATATAGGTTTCTTGTTTTAAGGCCCACAGATCCATACTACATTTGAAATTGACTCGGCTACTGTGCAGGGGGTCCTAAATTTTGCAACCGCCCATTCCAACCCGTGGCTTCTTATTTCTCAAAATGATTGCCTCTCCCCAAACTGCCAAACAATAGCAACCCCAAGCATATGAAGTATGCAAAAATATAAACCGCAAGGGTAGACCATCAAAAGAACCACAGATTCCATTTAAGATATGAGCTGTGCCTGCATTACTGTGGAAATTAGGTTCCTTTTTCAGCCATACAACTGAGGAAGATTGCTTTGAAACGTCTGGCATACCTGGGATGGATGTTTTCGGCTGTTACAACTTTGTTTGTGCTTTGGGACATCCTCTGCCTGTTTTGTGGACTTTGTGGTCTTTTGGACACCAAGGATATAGTGGAGTCTCCTGTTGGATATTTTTCACTATCATCAAAGTGTATTTCGAATTTGCAAATAGTGTTTTTGGAGTGTGACAACCGATTCTATTGTATTTTCAATTTTTTGTTATTGTATAGACTGATGTCTACTGTTTACTTGTGAAAGTTGTGAATCTTTTGATGGTCTACCCTTGCGGTTTATATTTTTGTATTCTCCCCAGACCTGAGCAATCAGGCAATTACAGCAAGTCACAGGCCCTGGGGGAAGGATGTGGACCAAAGGCAGCACAGTGAGAGTGTCCAGTTGGCGGTCATTTCATTGTTTAAACATGTAATATTTATTTATACTCAGTCTTCCTCCCCATTGGGGACCTAAAGCTCAGTACTACATCTGGGCCACAGGAATGTTAAGCGCAAATACTGGATGGGGGGCATGTTTCTGGGGAGTAGTACATGTAAAAAAGATCTTGGAGTAAGAGTGGACTGTAAACTAAGTAGGAGCAGTCAGTGTGATGCGATGGCAAAAAAGGCAAATTCAGTTTCCTTGGGTTGTATTAAAAGTGCCACAGCATCGAAATCGCAGGAGGTCATAGCCCCTCTGTATACTGCCTCAGTCAGCCGCACCTTGAGTACTGTGTGCAGTTCTGGAGGCCTCACTTCGAAAAGGATGGGGACAAAATCGAGAGGGTGCAGAGGAGAGCAACAAGGATGATCGGGGGCCTGGAGACCGAGACCTATGAGGAAAGGCTGAGGGCCTTGAGAATGTTTAGTTTGGAGAAGAGGAGATTGAGGGGGGACATGATTGCTCTAAATATTTGAAAGGCGGTCATTTGGAGGAGGGCAAGGAGCTGTTCCAGCTGGCAGCAGAGAATAGCAACGGGTTTAAATTACATGCAGAAAGGTATCGGCTGGATATTGGGGAAAACTTTTTCACGGTCAGAGTGGTTCAGAGGTGGAATTAGCTGCCTAAGGAGGTGGTTAGCTCCCCTTCAATGGCAGCTGTCAAGAAGAGGCTGGATGAATATTTGTCAGAGATGCTTTAGGCTGGTCCTGCATTGGGCAGGGGGTTGGACTAGATGGTCTCTATGGCCCCTTCCAACTCTATGATTCTATACATTTTTTTCTCTCCTCTGTTTTATCCTAACAACAATCCTGTGAGGTAGGTTAGGCTGAAAGTGTGTAAATGATACCTTGTCACTTAATCCTTTAAGCATTTAATAGTTTGCATCCCTAGTTGAGAGTCTTTTTGCTGTATGAGACAAGGAGAGGTTTTGTTAATATGGGTCTGCCGAAGGTTATCTTACTGTTTTAGCAGATTACAGCCTTCAACCATCTTCAGGTGTCTTCCTGATATAAACCATGTTTCTTCCTTTCTTCTGTCTGTAATCTTGTTCAGTATAATACTGGTGCTCCAGTACAAGTAAACGGCAACACGAGTCTTGCAAGTATAAATGTCTTTATGGGAAAATAATGACCTCCTCATTCTGGCTTTTATTTTGCAGTGATTTGATAGCCTTTGAGAAGGCTTATTGTGAATACAGGTTGAACAGGATTGAAAATGCCCTGAAGACCATTCAAGGGGCCAGCCAGCAGACAGACAAGCTCAAGGAGCTTTATGGACAAGTGGTAATTATTACTCTGCTTTCTGTAACACTCACAAGGATGGGGTTGAGTCTTGATCCTTAAGCATGTGATTTGGTGTCCTTCAGTGGTAGAGCCCAGTTGTTACATTCAGAAGGACTTGGGTCCCAAAGGAGGAGAGGCTGAACCCCAGTGGTAGAGCGTCTGTGTTGCATGCAGAAGGTCTCAGGTTCAAGCCCTGGCATCTCCACTGAAATGGTCAGGTGGGAGGTAATGTGAAAATCCTTTGGCCTGAGGACCTGGAAAGCTGCTGTAAGTCTGAGAAGTTGATCCTGACCTTGGTGGACCAGTGGGATGATGATGATAATGATGGCGATGACGTATTGTGTGTAGTATAGCCAGGAGATCCTAAGATCGTCTGGCAGCTAGAAGTTCTAGCTCTTTTATTATTATGCCTCACTAGGTAGCAAACTATACTTGCTTTCAAGGCAGGAGACGTTTCAGAGCTGGTTTGCTCGTTTCAAAGGTGGTTTGCCATTGCCTGCCTCTGCATCATGACCCTGGTATTCCTAGGAGGTCGCCCTTCCAAATACTAGCCAGGGCTGACCCAGCTTAGCTTTTGAGATCTGACGAGATCAGGCTAGCCTGGGTTATCCAGGTCAGGTCACCAGTGGTCTGATTCAGGATAAGGCAGTTTCATGTGAATATTCAGTCTGGAAAAATAGCCTTAGCTAAACATACAAATTGTAGCACAGTATGAGGCTGGAGCTTCTCCTAAATGTAGCCTTTGTTTTCCTAAGCTTGTTTTGTGCTTTTTCAGGGCAGGCTGTCTTCCTATCAATGCCTAATAACACTATCCCTGTGCAAAGTTACTCCAGGCTACAAACTGAGAGCCAGTTTGGTGTAGTGGTTAAGTGCGCGGACTCTAATCTGGGAGAACCGGGTTTGATTCCCCACTCCTCCACTTGCACCTGCTGAATGACCTTGGGCAAGCCATAGCTCTGTACCAGCTGTTCTCTCAAGGACAGTTGTCTCTGAGCTCTCTCAGCCCCACCTACCTCACAGGATGTCTGTTGTGGGGAGGGAAAGGGAAAGGAGTTTGTAAGCCGCTCTGAGACTCCGAGTGAAGAGTGGGGTATAAATCCAATCTCTTCTTTTTCTTCTATAACCACTGAACTCATCCGGTTTAGACTGGAGTAACTCTGCACAGGATTGCACTGTCAACCAAGGTGAAGCCCTATAGAAGAAGAAGAGTAGGTTTTTGTTACCTGGCTTTTCTCTTCCTTAAGGAGTCTCAAAGCAGTTTACAATCTCTTTCCGTTCCTCTCTCCACAACAGGCGTCTTGTGAGGCAGGTGGGGCTGAGAGAGTTCTGGGAGAGCTGTGACTGGCCCAGGGTCACCCAGAAGGCTACTTGTGGAGGAGTAGGGAAGCAAAACCAGTTCTCCAGATTAGAGTCTGTCACTCTTAACCACTACACCATGCTGGCGCTCTAGTTATGGTGGGTGAAATGATGGGCTTGCAAGCGATGCTCCCTCTAAGCTGTGGAGTCTTGCGAGCAAAACTTCCACTTTCTGAGCTACTGGCATTAAAGTTCTGAGCGAGCAATTTGGCGGCTGCATACGTTAGTTTGCTCTGGAGCCGCCCTTCCTGAGCTAAGACAAAAATGTGTGAGCCGGAGGCTAGAAAACAATGAGCTAGCTCACACTAACTCAGCTTCGAGGGAACACTGCTTGCAAGTTATTTTAAAGGTTATGTGAATATTGGAGGCAACATAAGATAGCATCTGTTTATTGAGTGGGATTGTTTTTGTTCTTTTTTCTCCGTCTTCCTTTATTTTATAGGTAGCTACTTTGAAATGCGAAGAGCTTTAAAATAGAAAATGCAAGATAAGAGTGTCTAGAACATGGGGCTCTTCACTTGAAGCAGAGGAGAATCATGATCTTCTCCCTTTGGGTTTTTTTAAACGCAGAATGTGGCAGAAATTACGTAGGAAACTTCCTCTGTATATAAGGCTGGTTGATAATGGCTGCCTTGATCTTTCTTGTGTGACACTTTGGTTGTGTTAAATTGCTATTGTGGGTTTAGTCTTTTTGCCTTGTGTTCTCTGCTTGGAGAAGTTTGGTGTTGTTCTGAGTGTCAACTCTTACCAGTTAGCAACATGAGCTAGAAGTCTTTGGCCCAGATAACTCAGTCACAGATTCTCCATTCAGCCATTGCCTCCCTGTCCAGACTCCTCCAGTCAGCGATATAGAGCTCTTCCCAGCTTAGCCAGCAAGGTTACTGTAAAGATGATGAGATTGTGACTTGGATCAAGAGGAGTACTCCCAGTGGGAAGAGGTATTTCCGCCTGCAGAACACTCCCATCTCACCTTTCACTGCAGCCAAAATGCCCCCTTGCTGCTGCAGTTGTGGCTGCAGCAGAAGGGGGCAGGTGACAAGGTTGCGCGCTACAGGTGGAAATCCTGCCACCCATGGATATGCACTCCTGGATCCCAGCCAGCGTATGTATGATTCTCGGTGGATATTTTTGTTTCCGTCTCTGGTTCATGGAGCTGACATTTGTTTCTGCCCCTTTCTTAAAGCTGTACAGATTAGAACGTTACGACGAGTGCTTAGCTGTGTATCGGGATCTCATTCGCAACTCCCAAGATGACTATGAAGAGGAACGAAAGACGAACCTTTCAGCGGTGGTTGCTGCACAGAGCGCCTGGGAGAAAGTGGTGCCAGTAAGTAAGTTGGTGGTGGTGGCAGCGAGTGAGTGTTCCTGCCCTTTGACCCTCTTTGCTGCGCCTCTCACAGCAACTACGTAACAGATGGGTTGCACGAGCTCTGTATAAATGCAGGGATCTTCCATTTTGGAATGTTGAATAAAGGTGGGGGTCGGATTGGGCTTCAGTAGCCCACGTAGAACTGTTGCCCTTCCCAACTTGAGCAATGCATTGATACTGTATTAGCTTCTGATACCTGAATCCAGAATCTTGATAAGTATCGTCTGCCTTGTAAGTAGAAAAGTCATTTGTGTTAATTTGGCACTTTTTTCTTTACGTTAAACAGGCCACGTTATGTGTTGAGGTATGTAACCAAAGCTAAAAGTGCACTTTGCATCTTCTTCATGTGCAGCCAGATGATACTAACTTGTATTCTGCCTCCAGGAGTTTTATTAACGTCTTGATTAAATAAATTATACATTTTTACTGCTTTAAAAATCAAAGGAGAGACTGATACTTTCTCTCTTTCAAAGGGTGCCTTTTCATAGCCCTTTCACAGTACATGAACAAAGGCCATGCCTGAAACGTAGCGCCCTTTAAAACATTTTTTTCAGGGCGCGTGCACCAGCTTTTATGGTATTGCAGCATCTCACTGAATGCTGCTAATGTGTGCTAAGGACTCCGACTGAGAGCTTTATTGTAGATATGAAGGGAGTTTGAGCTCTTAGAATTGATTGGCAAGTTTGCTTGTGTTTTGCTCTTTTGCACTAGTGTACAGTTTGTCAGAAAACTGTTCCGGTGCAGATTTTTGGCACATGTTGCTCACTGGCAGATTCTGAGGCTCTTGAACTGACTGCATGTCTGTGGAAGAACTCTTTGCCCACTGTCTAGCAGCCTTACAGAATGAGTCTGTCTGCCCTGTTGCTTCCAAAATTAGGCCCCTTCCACATTTGTGGGAAAGTGGTCCCTATTCTTAGATTATATGGCATGAACAGGTCTTCTGCCTTACAACCCCATACCTTATTTGTAATACCCGATACCAAGTTTTAATGCTGACATTTTTTTTACCTATTGAATATATGTAGGTTGCATTCAGCTTTTCCTAACGTAAAATTTGATTGTATGCTTACACGCGTTGTGGTTACAGTCGGTCATTTTTATGGCTGATTATCAGATGTCAATGCTATTGTACTGAGATTGTTAAAATTAATAAAAATTATAAATTCAGAATTAGGCCCCTTCTGCATTTCTCTCACTAATATAGCTGCGGGGTTGTTTGCTCTCTTACAGGAAGATCTGGGCCTCCAAGAAGCTACCTACGAGCTGTGCTATAACGCTGCGTGTGCGTTGATTGGCCAAGGCAGGCTGAATGACGCAGTGAAAAGCCTTCAGAAAGCAGAAGGTAATGAATAAGCAATTGAACATGTCCTTTCTCTTTGCATGTTTTGCAGAGGGGGGAAAGTATGGAGCCCGATTCCACAAGTGAAGGATTCTGATGGCTCTAATTTCACGAGATACCTTACTTAGTCCAGGAGTGGCCAAACTTGCTTAACGTAAGAGCCGCACAGAATAAACATCAGATGTTTGAGAGCCACAAGACATGAACAAATATTACATGTTTTTATTGGAAAATATGCAAATTTGCTTTTTATTAACATTAAATGAGGCTGCCCAAAATAATAACAAAAGGGGTAAAAGCAGATATTGATAATGATATTTATTTGTCCAATGATATTTGTTTGCTAATGATATTTAGCTTCCCCAGCTGCCCTTCCGGGAGCAGCATAATATGTGTGAAAGAGCCGCATGTGGCTCCCAAGCCACAGTTTGGCCACACCTGCCTTAGTCCATCGGCTTAAAAACTCTTTCCCAGCATTCAGTAACCCATGGCTCTTATGCACCGCACAGTCTCTCATGTGTTCCTGCTCCCCTCACTCTATACATATGCTGCTTATTAATCACGGCTTTCTCCAGGGCTTTCCAGAAACAATTACATTTGAGTTAATTGGAACAACAGCATGAAGTCAGTTACAGAAAATTGTATGTGTTAAAAAGAACAGTAACAAATTAAAGGGGCCAGTCAACAAAAATTCAGTTTTGAGATGACCAGTGAAATCGAAAAATGGGTGCGAAAAACAAGTCAGAGAATGTATTATTTATTTATTTATTTGATTTATATCCCGCCCTCCCTGCCGAGGCAGGCTCAGGGCAGCTTACATTAAAAATTAAAATACACTAAAACACAATATTATACAATAAAATTCACAACATGAGCAATCACAATTTCAGATAAAATACAAATAAAGTGCTGGTGACGATAACGTCCGACTAGGCCACGATAGAATAATAATAGAGTGTGGCCATAATTAATGTCCAGAATATCACAGGCTATGATGTTAGTAAAGGGCCACAGTTGTTAATGGGCCTTAGTTGTTATTGGTAGCAGCTCCTAATTGAAGACCTGGTGGAAGAGCTTTCTCCCTGCGGATGTCTTCCAGGAGCTCATTCAAGGTGTCCAGCAGAGGAGAACATCCCATAGTTCTGGAGCAGGGAGCAACAGAGAAAGCCTTGCTTCAGGAAGAAGTGAGCCTGTCCTAGAACTTGAGGGCATTCAATGCTGATGGGCAGTAGGTTCAGGATGGACAAAGGGAAATACTACTTTACACAGTGAGAAATGTGGAAATGTGGAATTCGCTGCCAGAGAATGTAGTGATGGCCACAGGAATAAACAGCTTTAAAAGGGGATTAAATAGATTCATTGAGGATAAGTCTCCGTCTCCTAGCCACGGTGACTGATGGGAACCTCCACATTCAGAGGTACTAAGCCTCTGAATCCTGGAGTCAGGAGGCAGAATCGGGACGGCCTCAGCCTCTATGCCGTGTTGTTGGCCCTCCAGAGGAACTGGTTGGCCACTGTGAGACAGGATGCTGGACTGGATGGAGCGCAGGTCTGATGCAGCAAGGGCTCTTCTTATGTTCTCCTTATTTATTACATAATTTATAGTCCTCGGTTGTGATTAAACTATTAGCCTAATTGTAAAAAATTCAAAACCTAGCATTTTTGCATTCCTGTGGTTGCTGTAAGCATGTACTAATCTCACATGGAAGCTCACAATCAGTGGTTGTTGTCTATGCCAGAGGTGATCGATCTTGGGGTTTTTTGTCTCTTTTCTCTATAGAGCTGTGTCGTCAGTCTCTTGCAGAAGACTCGGTAAGTTGCTGCTGTTTGTGTTGAGCAAGGTGTGTGTGTGCATTTTGCTACACAGAAAGGGTTATCTTGTTTGTGTGCTAGTTATATAAATCCAGTTATGAGTAGGTTTGTAATGATTTCATGTTTTGGTGCGTGTGTTCCTTTAAATGTTTAGTGTGACTGTGGTAACGTAAGCAGAATGATAGAGGGAGATAAGTGTGATGTGGTTGGTGATGACTGAGAGAATGGAAGGAAGGGTTTTTTTCTGAGAGGATTAAGTAGTTTTTGCGTGTGTGTCTTTGAAGGGAGACAAGTATGGAAGAGTCTATGGGGAAATCAGTATGTGAAGTTTGAAGATTGAGCATAGTGTGACTAGTGGATTTTGCTTCTTTTTCTGAGTGATTGACCAACAATTTAGTCTGTGTGACTAAGAGAGTTGATCCTATTCTGTGTGAATAAAACAAAGAGACTAGCCTGTGTGGCTATATGAGATATATATATATATATATAAGCCCATCAGAGTAGAGTTTGAGAGACTGTTTGTAGCACCAAGCATTACCAGTTATATTTACAAGTTCCTTGCTTCAGCATCTGTTCAAAATAACCAGAAACCTATTTTGTTCTTTATTAAATACATCAATGTTTGTTTAAACTTATCCCAGAAATCAGTACAGTACTTCCTCAGGGCCACATGGTCCTTTGAGGTGCCCAGACCCTAGATCATACTACCAAAAGGGAGAGATTTGGAATTTTTAATTCCCAGTGGCAGCAGAAAACTACCAAGTTTATATACATGGAGAGTGTTTTAAAGGTAAAACCGTTTCCCCGAATAGCAAGAACCTCACAAGGTCATCTTGTTTTTCCTTTATAATCCTGATATTTAGGGTCTAAGCTTGAAGGGGCCAACTAGACAAGGTTCTTGGAGGTCCTTGCTTGGAACTTGGTAGTGTTTTCAAAAAGTAAATTGCAGCTGTGTGTGGCTCCAGGCATATCTCTTGATATGGGAAGCTCTCTTTGACTGAATCAGACCCTTGGTCCATCAAGATCAGAACTGTTAACTCAGACTAGCAGTAGCTTTCCATGGTCTTGAGCTGAGGTCTTTCACATCCCCTGCAGCCCAGTCCTTGTTTTAAATGGGAGATGCTGAGGATTGAACTTGGGACCTTCTGCATACCAAGCAGATGTCTCCAGTGGATCAGAGCCATTGGGGCAGGGAAGAGGAGTTTATTCTTCTAACCTGGTATGGTTTCATCAGGTGGAAACACCATCACCACTCCCTACCCTGAATTTGGATTAGGTTTGGGAGGGAGGTAGACAAGCGCTCCTCTTTCTTTGCTTCTAGGGCTGCTGAAAGAGAGGCTTAAATCCTCTCTCCCTTCCCTGTGCAAGCCCTGACCTGAACTGATGGCTGCAATTTGCCCCTTAAAAACACAGGGAAGATTTGTTCACAGATCTCCCTGCATCCCAACTAGTTTGTCTGTGCAAATTGCCTAAATGTCTTGTTAAGGTGAATGCTTTCCCCCAAGGCTGTACCAATGCAGAATTAACTTAGGCATCCCTGGTAACCAGGGCCATTGTTCCTGGCAGTTGTGAAGCATATAACCAAAAAGAACCCAGCATTTCTTTTATTACCCAGGTTCAAGACAGAAATGGGTTTAAGTAGCTGTGCTCGCTTTGTGTGCGATACAGGCAAAAAACAAAGTACCTTTTGCAGTAGTGGTGGAAAGGGCCATCAAGTTGCAGGCAACTTATGGTGACCCTGTAGGGTTTTCAGGTGATCTGCCATTACCAGTTTGATGTAGTGGTTAGGAGCGCGGACTCTAATCTGGGAGAACTGGGTTTGATTCCTCACTCCTCCATGTGCAGCTGCTGGTGTGACCTTGGGCAAGCCACAGTTCTCTCAGAGCTGTTCTCCCAAAAGCAGTCCTCGAAAGCGCTCTCTCAGCCCCACCTACCTCACAGGGTGTCTTTTGTGGAGAGGGGGAGGGGAAAGGAGATGGTAAGCCGCTCTGAGACTCCGAGGGAAGGGCGGGGTATAAATCCAATCCCTCCTCTTCTCTTCTCTCTTCTTCCTCTGTGTCGCGATCCTGGGACTTCTTTGGTGCTCTCCCATCCAAATGCTAACCAGGTCTGACACAGCATAACTTCCAAGATATTATGAGAATCAGGCTATCCTGGGCCATCTAGGTCAGGGAAAATACCTTTGGAGTTCTGTTGAATTCTGAGTAAGATTGACACGTTTGCTTAATTCTGACGTTGAAATAAATGGGACAAATCCACCATTGTGACTCACTCGCACTCTTTGGATGGTTTCAGAGAGTAGCTGTGTTGGACTGCAGTAGAACAGTTAGATCTGATTCCAGTAGCACCTTTTAGACCAACAAGAGTTTCAGGGTATCAGGTTCCAGGAGTCAGAGGGAGCTTTGGCTCTTGAGAGCTTACACCCTGAAACTCCGGTTGGTCTCTAAGGTGCTGTTAGCCGAATTACTTTAATTTAGTTTCGCAGTGGGCAAATAAATCAGGTTACAGCCAACTATACCAAGGTCCCGCCCCTTCCAGGAGTTCCCAATAAATAGGCACTGAGACGGAGTGGTCCATTTAAATAATGTTTACTGCAAAATGTTCTCAAGCATACAAAAACAGAATCACACACACTAACACACAAGTCCTAAGAAAATTAGACAGAGAAATAGCACTTTTGCATGAGCAGGAGATTCGTTGGTTGGGAGATACTTTACCTGTCCTGGAGATGGTTGTCCGTTCCAAAAGAGGAATGGAGGGGTTGGAAAGGAAATAGGGAGCATGCTCTGAACCGGCAGAAATACGCTTTTCTCTGTCTGTACACTACAGAGATCAAAGATGGAGGAAGGGTATTGGGATAGCAAGCTGGACTCAAGAGGGGTAAAAGCAGAGCGTGGAAGCTCAAGAGACTGATTGCATGGAATGCAACCTCTTTTATTAGGTGGTCTGGGGGCGGGCAGCGCTAACCACATCCCACTAACACACCTACCAGGTAGTCCGTCCCTACAAACCCTATAATTGGTTAAAGGGAAAAGAGGAGGGGATGCGGAGGGGTGGTCAATATTGCAACACTAGAGGCTAAACAGGAACTGACACCTGGGCAATCGTCTGATGAGTCACCGAGCCATTCCATTGTTCCTTGATGGGCCAGTTGATGGGCGAACGATTAGTTGCCAGGTAACTTAATTTAGCATAATCCGTATAGGTATGTTGGAGGGGGTTGGGGTTGCCTAGTGCGAGGTGACAGGAGAACCCTTGTGCAATGGGAACCTTGTCTCTTGTCTTTGTGTGAACCATGTTGGGTGCCTGCTTCCTGGAATGGAATGGAGCCTCTTACACCAACAAAGAGTGCATTTAGTCCTTCAGAGCATAGCAACCCAAAGTTCAGACTTATGAACATTAAAGTCCATAAGAGCACATGCTGTGCCTTGCTAGGCAACAGTGCTACTGGATTCAAATCTAATAGTCTTTGAGTGGTCACCCTTTTTGTAGGAAGCCATCACTTTGGATATGAGTCCCAGGGGGCGTTCTCTGGTGCACGCCCCTTTAATTTGAGTGGCGCTTGTGGAGGAGAACATCCTGGTGCCTTGTGATCACTGGCAATTAGTTCCCACTCCACATTCTTGCCGTTACTGGTGGTGGCTGAAGTATAATAACCAGTGTGTCATGCTGTGTTATAAGTTGCAAGCAAATGAATTCTAAGTGTCACGAAGGCGGCGTGTCAATATTTATTTTAATATTTTCCTTTAGGATGTGACCGAAGAAGATATTGAGTCTGAGCTGTCTATCATTCGTGGCCAGATGGCTTATATTTTGCAGCTTCAGGGTCACACAGAGGAAGCTCTGCAACTTTACAATCAGATAATCAAACTGAAGTAAGGGCTTCTCTGATCTGCTTTCTGTCCTCTGACCACCTTTTGGGGGGGCGGGGCGGGGAGATCTGTGTATCTTTTGTAAATGTGTTCCATTATTTACAGGCCAACAGATGTGGGATTGCTTGCAGTCGTTGCCAATAACATCATTACCATCAATAAGGTATAGAGCTCCCAAGATTATTCATCAAGGGGGGTTTGAGAACGCAAGATGAGCCCTGCTTGATCAGTCCAGCATCCTGTTGCCCACAGTGCCAGCCAGATGTTTCTGAGAAGCCCACAAACTGGGCCTCGGCGCCCTCCCCTGTCATTTTGCTCTCCAGTAACCGCCATTCAGAAGTTCACTGCTTCAAAACGTGGAGCTTCCGTTGAGCTCTCGTGGCTACTAGCTTTTGCTAGCCCTGCCCTCTGTGCATTTGTCCAGTTGTAAAACATTCTTGTCTTGAACATCTGTCCCCCACCCGGTGCTCTTGCAAGCATTTGTGCCCCACTCGGAAAAGGGCACAACTGTCACTTTGCAGAGGTGTCCTTGTTAGATAAAGCCTTTCACCCCGTGCTGTTTGCCTTCCATAGGACCAAAATGTTTTTGACTCAAAGAAAAAGGTGAAGCTGACCAATGCAGAAGGCGTCGAGCATAAACTCTCCAAAAAGCAGCTCCAAGCAATAGAATTCAACAAAGCTTTGCTGGCCATGTACACCAACCAGGTATCAAGCTTGGGCTCATTTGATCGTTTCAGTATGGGATCTGTCCCTCTAGTCTTTCTCTTCCAGGAGAATCGAGAGAGATACAGTCCTCTGGTGACTGTACCATTCCAGAGTGCAGATAGGGGAAACTTTATGAATGAATGCTCCACATGCTTAAAAAAATACCTGCTTTAAAGAAAGCTTTAATACAGGGACAAGCCTAGACAGGAATTTTTCACCCAAACAGAAAAGCATTCCACAGGCAAGTTGTCTGTGATTTGGGAGATCATTTTCTCGTGCAGTCCACCCATGTACATATATTTAATATAGCGCTATTAGGGCTGTACGGTGTGATCCTCTGCTTTTCCTGGATTTGTCTTAAGATCACTTTACAGAATCATTTTAGTTAGTGAACTGTGACTCTCCTGTAGATGTTTCGGATGTAGTTATATGTCGTTCCAAACTTCTTTCCTATTTTGTCCCTTCCTCTCCTCCTGTCAGTCGTTAATTGGGAGGGGGGATCTATTTTCCACTTCCTCATTGGTAGGAAATCCCAGTGTCCCTTGAGGCTCTTCCTTTGTGCCAGTTCTTGCTGAGTCTTTGCCAGAAGATGGGCTGAAGCGGCTTAGACTTTAATTGCGTTGTCAGTGGAAGTAAATGTTACAAGAGAAAGTTCCTTTTCATTCTTTCCTCATCCGCCTCTCCAGGCTCCTCTTCGTGCGTTTTGAGCAGTGGATCTTATGGCAGGGTCAAAATGGAGAAGGCAGGTAGGGGAGAGACTTGGGTGCAAAGCTGTGTTCATTATCAGCCTGGATGGTGTACAGAGAGCCAGTTTGTTTTAGTGGTTAAGAGCAGTGGACTGTAATCTGGAGAACCAGGTTCAATTCCCTACTCCTCCAGTTGAAGTCAGCTGGGTGACCTTGAGTCAGTCACAGTTCTCTCAGAACTCTTAACCCACCATAGCCAGCTTGCTATGAAAGAGCTAGAGCTTCTGGCTGCCAGACAATCCTAGGATCTCCTGGCTATACTACACACACCACCATACAATAATTAATTAATAGCGCAATCTGGTAAAATAGTGCCGCATCAGGTAAACATTTGTTAGTTATCATGCTTTTTGACTGGAATACCAAAATCCCAATGGGAATCCCTGAGAAAATCCGAGATAACAGTATTTGTGCAAAGGTTATGTCTAGTCTGTCCATGATCAGGTGCAGTAAGGTGGACTTGCTGTGCCTCTTACATTCAAGCTCATTGCTTGTTGTTGGACGCATAAACTTTGCCTTCTTTCTTGTATGATCTGCATTCCTAACTGGATTTCTCTCCCCTCCCCTTATCCTGCAGGCTGATCAGTGTCGCAAATTATCATCAAGTTTACAGTCGCAGAGCCCCGAACACCTCCTTCCGGTATTAATCCAGGCAGCTCAGTTGTGTCGAGAGAAGCAGCATACCAAGGCAATGGACCTTCTGCAGGTAGGCTGTCATCTGGAGAGAATAAGCAGCAGGTTTGCCTCTAAGGAGATCACACCCAAAGGCAGCACATAGATCTGGACAAACTGGTTGTGCATCTGGGAGGCATTCCTAGAAAACTACCCTGACCTGGATAGCCCAGGATAGCCCGATCTCATCAGATCTCATACTAGTAGTTGGAAGGGTGACCTCCAAAGAATATCAGGGTCATGACCAGTGTTCCCTCTAAGCTGAGTTAGTGAGCTAGCTCACAGTTTCTTAGCCTCCGGCTCACACATTTTTGTCTTAGCTCAGGAAGGACTGCTCCAGAGCAAACTAATTTATGCAGCAGCCAAATCGCTCACTCACAACTTTAGTGCCAGTAGCTCACAAAGTAGAGTTTTTGCTCACAAGACTCCACAGCTTAGAGGGAGCATTGGTCATGACACAGAGGCAGGCAATGGCAAACCACCTCTGAAATGTCTCTTGCCTTAAAAACAAGTCTAGCTCGCCACCTAGTGGTGCATTACGCTAAACAGAGCTAGAACTTCTGATCGCCAGGCAATCTTAGGATCTTTCTGCTGTGCTACACACAGTGCCATATGATAATAATAGTAATAATCCTGGAAATCTAGTTCCAGACTGATTTATATTTGCCCTCTCCTTGTTCACCCTGGCTCTGTGTTGAGTATGGTTCTCTATTACTCACTGCATTTGGACAGTCTCTTCAGTGGTTTATATCCGTCTTTCTCATCCCCTCTCACAGCAGATTGCAATTTTCAGGTGGGGCCATAAGTCAATGGTAGAGCACCAACTTGTCATGGTGAAGGTCCCAGACTCATCTCCCTGACATCTCCAGTAAAAAGGTATCAAGCAGTGTGAAAGACCTCCTCCCTGAGACCTTGGAGAGCCACTGCCAGTAGGCTGGACACTACAGACTTTGATAGACCAAAGGTCTGACCCCGTATAAGGCAGCACGTGTTCATGTGCATAGTTCATCATCATTACATCTGTGTCAATAAACGTGCTGACTCTGGTTACCAGTCAACCACAGTGTGGTGATGAGTGAGTTTGCCAGCTGGAAAAAAAATTCCAGTACAAACACCGAGCGACACCAAAACTAACTTTGGAAATGAAATCGGGGAGGGAACTTGCACATGGGATGGGGGGAGCATGCAAGGATGCAAAAGAGCTTGCAGTCCCATAGGGCTGTCCTAGTCATCTAATGTGCGGTAGCTTGTGCAGTATGCTGTTTAGGTTGGACCAAACATACTTTGAAATTATGGTTTAGCTTGCTAAGTCTCCGCAGATGTGTATAAGGAGACTCCAGCAAGACCTGCTCGGCACTTTGCAAGGAGAGGGAGGTTGGAACAGCTGGGGAACCACCCTCACCCTGGGTTTGCCTGCTGCACATACAATGCTTAGACGGGGTTAATACAGATCACGGTCATCCAAGCCACATCAAACCATCATTTCACATTCTGGTTTGCATTCAGGCCTTAACTGCCGTTTAGATATTGAGTCATACTAAAGCATGACAAGACATCGTGTCTCCTGTTAGAAATGGTTAGTTGGCATCCTCAGAAACTGTCAGGGATAAGGCCAGGAGTACAGGGGAACGGTTGCTGGTCTTAACTGAAAAAGCCACAGAGGTTTCTTCTGGGGGACAGATGGGAGGTGGCTTGGTCTCTCCACTAAACAATGAGATGTGCCTAATAAGGGAGTCCAGAAACCCAGAACAGAACAGCCTTGAAGAAGGGTAAGAAACAAAAGACTAACAGACCTTTTGTAGATGACAGTAGCATAATTAATATCAATAGATAAAAACATGTCTGAGCCCAAGTGCATGAAGCATCTGAGAATGGGCAGAATAGTTACCTAAGTACAGAAGTTTGGCTGTATTGGTTGAGGGCCAGAAGGTGGCCATACATATGAGAAGCTTGCAGTCCCTGTAGTTCATATTCTTTGTTAGGATAAACAGTAGCAAGAGCGAACAAACATATTGAAGAAAATAGATGTGAGATCATTAGTGAAGAATGAGATCCCTGCCAGGGAGCACAGCTAGCTATTGTTGGAGGCTGATTTTGAGAACCTGTAAATACAAGAAACAGAATTGAGCTGGAGCACCTCCTTTGAAGATGCTCCTTGCCTGTAACCTTGTTTATTTTTGTTAAGAAATAATTAATTGGGTTCAAATAATTGCTGTCCCTTAATGCCCTAGATAAAATTAACAGGTGGCATCATTATATTATTTTAGGCAAGTCCGTGTAAAAAGTGTAAATAATTGCATTTTACTAAAAGGACAGAATAGAGGCAAGATTCTCTAGTAATATTTTGACTCGTGTACTGTACCAGAAACCTTGTTTTGAAGTATGCCTCTTGCCAGGAAAAGAATGATCCGATATCCAACTGGATGCCGAGGGCTTTTTAATGGCGCACCTGTATCTGCATCACACCTGAGCAAAAGCATCTAAAACAGTATGGATGCTTAAGCAACTGGCATGTACTTCCTCTGTGCAGCAGTCAGTCACTTCCCAGTTCCTGGCCTGTAAATTTTGAGGCTGACCTTGTCCGAAAGTCCCTTGATTTGTCCTCCTGCCCTTTGCCTCTTTAGGAGTTTGCAGATCAGCACCCTGAGAAAGCAGCAGAGATTAAGCTGACCATGGCCCAGCTGAAAGTGGCTCAAGGTACCATTTCTTCCCTGGCATTCAGCTACGGCATTAGGTTGTTTCCACTGTCTTCATTATTTCTTCCCCAGAGGAAGAAGGGATTTTTGGGTGAATGGCCCGGGGGGGGGGGGGGGGGGATTACGCACGTGCTGTGTGCTAAAGAAACTACAAATTCCAGACCAAGGAAATCGGAGTTCTGCAACTGCACAAACATTCAGGTTGAACAAATCTGCTTTATTGGGTGCAGGGCATAGCTGCAGTTTTTTTGCTTTATTTGGCATAATCTATTCTGATTTAGTTAAGTCTATGCAAGGCACTGAAGCCATAACCCTGTCAACTGGAAATTGTATTCAGCCATCTCTGAAGCTACTGAAACTTCTGCGGTAAATACTTTCACTTGAGTGTTGTCATAAGGGCTAGAAACTTGGCTTTTGTTTGAATGAAAATTGAAATTCCCAAGCACCTGGTGCCTGTAGAACTGTGGCATACACTGAAGCCTGGTTAAAAGTATCTGCGTCTCTTTCTCATCCGTCTTGAATGGAAAAGAGAGACCGTATGTTTCAGAGAACATAACCACCCAACTGAGAGCTGGAGAAAGGCACTGTGGGTAACTGCCTTTTGGTTTTTTTTTTATCTAAGGCAACATTACCAAAGCATGCGTCATCATGAGGAGCATAGAAGAGCTAAGGCAGAAGCCAGGCATGGTGAGTGAGTACCTGAAGTTAAGCATGTGCGGAATCGTTTCTAGTGCCTTGTGCGATTCTTACAGCGCGGTCCTGAGCTGAGTTATTCCACTCTGTGACCATTGATTTTAGTGGGAATACACTGGAGTAACTCTGCACCAAATTGCGCCAGGAAATAGACATTTTGATCTCTGTTGAGTGTTACATCAGTGCGATTCATCATTTCAAATTTCACCTTTAATAAAGCGATAAAGCTGTTGGCATAATAAAAAGAATTATTCTAGTATTCAACAGAGGTATCTTTCTGCTTGCTGAGGACAGCAGTGGTTTTTAATAATGGTTTTTAACAGCAGCAGTTTCTTAACAGTTTAATAGTTCTCAAGAACCATTTGATGCACCATCTGCTTCCACCCCTCTTCCCCCACTGCTAATGTAAATTGAGGGGCTAGAACTGTATGATGGCACAATATGGTTATTGGGTTTTAGAATCATATTTGAAATGGTTTAATCGAATGTATGTGTTTTATATGATTTTGAAGTGAACCCCCCTGAGAGCCCGCTCATGGGGACAGCAGTATACAAACCTAATAAATAATAAATCAGTGGTTGTGCTTGAATGGCTCTGTTTTATTATCTTAGTCATAAGTAATCTCTAGCAGTTCTCTGGAGTGGTGGCATGTATGTTCTCTAAATAAGGTTGCATTTTGAATGGTTGCAGGTTTCAGCCTTAGTCACGATGTACAGCCACGAAGAAGACATCGATAGCGCCATCGAGGTCTTGACACAAACCATTGAGTGGTATGAAAAATCCCAGGCAAGTAAAATGTTAGACGGTTGTGGCAGTGGCTGGCATGCCTGGAGTCTGTATTTGTGTGCACGCATGCACATTGTTTCGGGGTGGGGGGGTTTGAACTCGCTCTGTTGAAGGGTAATAGCAGTAGGAGGGAAAAAAGAAAAAATTCTCATCGGTTCACTGGTGTTGGTGATACAGCCGTCAGTGCTGCTTCCCGAAACACCATTCCACGACTGAGTGACTGCTGTGCTGCAAACTGTAATTGAGAGTTTCTAGGACCCCCCAAATAACAACACTCAGTTCTGCTTCCCTAAGTGATGTCCTGCTTTCGGCCAAGCCTTCCAAGCAGCTTCAGCAAGGGATGGGATAATTCTACTGTCTGGAGTAGTCCTTGCCAGTGGGCGACTGGGGGCAGCTGCCCTAGGTACCATGCTTGGGGGGCCAAAGAGTCCTCAACCCTCCAAGGAAGGGGGAAAGGAAAAGGAGCTGGCTCCTGCAGCCACTTGCATCTCTGCCATCTGGTTCTCAGGCTTCTGGCGGCAGCGCCAGCTCCCACCCCCTTGCACATGTCCTGGACCATGGAGAAGTGATCAGAAGAGCCCCAGGCAATATTCCCTCTAAGCTGTGGAGTCTTGTGAGCAAAACTTCTACTTTGTGAGCTACTGGCATTAAAGTTGTGAGTTATTTGGCTACCACATAAATTAGTTTGCTCTGGAGCCATCCTTCCTGAGCTGAGACAAAAATGTGTGAGCCAGAGGCTAAAAAACTGAGCTAGCTCACAACCACTCAGCTTAGAGGGAACACTGGCCCCAGGTGCTGCCAAGCCATGGAGCGGGTATCACTGGCTTAGCCTCTGATAATCAAGGCTTCTGTGACTGTAATATAGTCTGTAAATGAGAGATCCTTTTGTAAAAGCTGCTGCACTGCGGTGGCTGCAAATGTCAACTGGGAAGGGGCTACATCGAATCTCCCTTCCACCGTGAAGGTTGCTTTAAGGAGCACCCCCTGCGTGTGCACACTGCTGTGTACGTTGTGCTCCGGTCCCAGAGCTGGGGAAGAGGGTGGAACTTTAGAGGGGGACAGAGAGCAATAGAGCTGGGGGGAGGGGGGGGGCTGGGACCTGTGCCGTCAGGAAACGTCCTGCCTAACCTGGCTACAGGGTTCTGCAGCCAGATGCTGTCCAGCTTCTTGCACATCTGTAGAAATCTCTTCCCTGCTTTGTGGTTGCTGTCCGCTGAACATTTTTTCAGAAGGAGCAGTGATTAGTGGGAACTGGCGGAGCCGCCAGGTTTTTGGTTTAGACGCAGTATTCTCATCTTTGATATGGCAGCCCTTAGAAACGAAACACGCTCGTTTGTGTGGGCACTGACTTACGGGTCCCCTTCAGGTGGTGTGGGTGAGCCTGCTTCTTCAGCAGTGCAAGAAAAGAGAGTTACCGTATCAGTTGCGTTCAGCTGCATAACATAACATAAGCAGGTACTGTTTTTCAGCCAAAGTCTTCAGTTCATTTGTTGCTCATCAGGGAAGCGGCTAACTTTAAGCTGAAGCACGGCCGGAAGAAGGAAGCCATCCGCGATCTAGAGGAGCTGTGGAAGTAAGTCCTTCCCCGAGAACAGAAGTGCATCTGGTAGGAAGAGGCTTCAGCATGAGGCCCTTGAAAGGGGACGTTGGAGCCCTGGCCTGGATAGCCCAGGCAAGCCCAATCTTGCCAGATCTCAGAAGCTAAGCAGGGCTAACCCTGGCAAGTATTTGGAAGGGAGATCTCCAAAGAATACCAGGGCTGGGACACAGAGGCAGGCAAATATCAAGCCGTCTCTCTGAAACAGCCACCCCCACTAGAGGTCACCAGAAGTCACCATGACTTCCAGGCACACAAGCACACACACACACAAATACAAAAAAGAAAGAAAGGAGACATTAGTAGTGCTCACGGGCATCTTCATGGGGTGTGCTCACTGAAAGCGAGGGAAAACTCATTTTAATCTAATGGCTACAAGCAGTGTTCCCTCTAAGCTGAGTTACTGTGAGCTAGCTCACAGTTTTTTAGCCTCCGGCTCACACATTTTTGTCTTGGCTCAGGAAGGATGGCTCCCGAGCAAACCCATTTATGCAGTAGCCAAATCGCTCGCTCACAACTTTAATGCCAGTCGCCCACAAAGTAGAATTTTTGCTCACAAGACTCCACAGCTTAGAGGCAGCATTGGCTACAAGTGGAATGTGAAGCAGAGTTGTAGACAAGCTACAGGGTTTTTTTGGGGGGGGGGGGGAGGGGTTCAAGTGTTAATTTTTCCTCCAGCCCATTAGGTCAAGAAGCCCGTATGAAAACCAGTCCCAGAATAAAACACAAGGGCTGTCCTAAACAGAGTTACAACCTTGTGACTTCAGTTCGCTTAGAAAGACTTAACTCTGCTTAGGCTTGACCTGTTAGTGACCCAGCGGTGGACGCTAGAAGAAACTCGGAAATGTGTAGTTTCAAACCAGGTGATGGTTGCGGGGGGGGGGGAAGTAGTTCCCTTGGAGGTAGTTCCTCTTTCCTGTGTTCCTGTATGACAATAAGGGACTGACAGTTCCCTCTTGTAAAAACAGTTTCGTTCCCTGGTTGCAGCTGGTCAAGACAGCCAGTCCCTTGGTGGTGATTTGCTCAGCCCTGTGCCTTCTTGACCTTCCTTTTCTTCCCGAGTTCCCCCCCCCCTTCCCTAGCTTTGAGACCAACACCCAAATTAAAGCATTCACATGCATACAAAGCCCCTTTCACCACTCTTGCCACACTTCAGCATTCCTGAGCAGCGGCCAAAGATTAAACCTTCCCATGAGAGGAGTGTCTATGCGAGCATACAGGCTGCCCCCTTTGCCTCCCATCCGGGCTCTGGGATGGTATGGTCATCACTTCCTACTCAGCTGCTTTAGAAGCAGTTGCTGCATGGCCAGCAGATGAGGGAAGGTTTTTTTTGCCCCCCACCACCACAGTGCCTGAGCAATACATGTGCTTGTGGTATAGGAGAAGAGCCAGTTTGGTGTAATGGTTAGGAGAGCAGACTCTAACGTGGGAGAACCGGGTTTGATTCCCCAGTTCTCCACATGCAGATGCTGGTATGACCTTGCGTCAGTCATAAGTTCTTTCGGAGCAGTTCTCTCAAGGGCAGTTCTCGAGAGAGCTCTCTCAGCCCCACCTACCTCACATGCAGTGCTCCCCCTAAGTTGTGGAGTCCCGTGAGCAAAAATTCTACTTTGTGAGCTACTGGCTTTAAAGTTGTGAGCGAGCGATTTGGCTGCTGCATAAATGGGTTTGCTCTGGAGCCATCCTCCCTGAGCTAAGACAAAAATGTGTGAGCCGGAGGCTAAGAAACTGTGAGCTAGCTCACAGTAATTCAGCTTAGAGGGAACACTGATCACAGGGTGTCTGTGGTGGGGAGGGGGAAAGGAAAGGAAATTGTAAGCCTCTCTGAGACTCCTTTGGGTAGTGAAGGGCGGGGTATAAATCCAATCTCTTCTCCTATTTGTGGTGCATTTCTTACATTTCAACAAATGCATTCCTGGAGGTGTTTATCTCTATGTGGGGGAAAAGCTAATGTATAAAGGGAGCGCTGGCTGTCAGTCCAGCTTAGGGTGTTTGCCCACATGTGGTTCTCCCTTCCTCAACCGAGTCCCTTGCTGAGGTGGGGAGTCTGTTTCCCACCAGCCACCAGTATACTTGGGTCTTCCAAAGGAGAGGTTCAGAGGCCACGTGTCTCTCAAAACGTACTTGTTGCTCCATGAAATGAACTGGGGAATAACTCACTTGGTTGTCATTGTGCAGAAGGGGCACACTGCATTGGATTGCTTACAGTTTCTATCCTAGATTTCTTACAGCCATGACAATTGCACCCCTGTATTTTTGCAGGCAGAACCCAGCGGACATCCATACCTTGGCTCAGCTCATCTCGGCGTACTCTTTGGTCGATCCCGAGAAAGCGAAAGTGTATCCTTCCTCCTAGGTTGGTCGGGGGAGGTGGGGGTATTATGAGGCATCCCTCGGCTACTTTCTTAGGCGGGCATCCTTATGACCATGAAGACCATTTCAGAGGGTGCCGTGCTGGTCTGCAGTAGAACAGCTAGATTCAAGTCTAGTGGCACCTTAGAGACCAAGAAGATTTTTGAGTCAAAGAGCTCCCTGTATCTGACAAAGAGACCTTTGACTTTCAAAATCTTATACCCCAAAGTCTTGTTGGTCTTAAATCTAGCTGTTTTCTTGCTCCAGGGGAGCTGTTTGGAGTTTTCCACCTTTGGAATAAAACGTCCATCATGTCTGTGTCAGTTAACCATAGGCTAACTGCCATAGACTTGGGTGACTGTCTTGCCATGATCAGTGACGCTCTGTATTACATGTTGCAATGTTGCTTCGAGTTGCCATTACGTTTACTGTTCAAGTCACAATGCTTTATGTTCCAAGGTTTCATTCAATCTCTGTAGGCCCCGCCCGGGAGATAGCATCAGGAACCCGACTCCCAGCTTTGGAATGCACGGCTCATTTGCTTTGCTTTGCGCATGCTCATTACTCATTTGCTTTCTTTTCTCTTTTATCTCTAGCCTCCTTAGCTAACAACCTTGAACGAAAGTGCCTCCTGTTATGTGTTACCAGAATCACAGGTGTTACATGTATTCCTTTTGCTT
This sequence comes from Lepidodactylus listeri, assembly GCA_029233225.1. Taxonomy (NCBI): domain Eukaryota; kingdom Metazoa; phylum Chordata; class Lepidosauria; order Squamata; family Gekkonidae; genus Lepidodactylus; species Lepidodactylus listeri. The sequence continues at coordinate 137,038,571 of JARCFY010000004.1, read as the reverse complement.
AGTTTTCTCTGGGAACTTTCCCCCCAAATATCTTCAACAGCGTTTCTCCCTGAGAACTCGGTTTGCCGCGCTTTCCTTGGGAATAGCGGGCCTGTATATTTGGGTGCCAAGAATTCTCCGCATTGATTGGTAGAGGGTAGTTAGGCCATATTTCATATCAAGTATAATTGTAACTGCAGTTCCAAGTTTGAGCATTACTAACAGGAAAAGGGCTTGACCAACATGATCTTTTCTACGAACAAAGGACTTGCTGCTCAAGGAGACTTGTTGTGGACTATATCTATTCGGACAATCTCACAGTCTGCTGATGGACCCCCTAGGCACGTCTTGGAGATACCCCCCGGTGCACTGCAGAGGATTCTAGGGCACATTCCAGGCTCAGGCCCGTGCTTTGAAGAGGCCACTGGCCAAGATGTTTTGGCGTCGCTTTTGGTAGGGCCCCGCGCTCTGTTGTTATGAGGGAACAACACACTTTTGGCTGTGCATTGCAGAGGAAGACCAGCAGATGCAGTCCTGTCAGCCTCAGGGTTTCTCAGGAACAAAGAGGAGAACTGCTGCTCCTGTTGGGTTCCTTTCTTTGCCGAACACCTCCCTCCCTTTTTAGATGCCTGTGGCACCATATTCGGACCAGAGGACAAATGGAAGATATCCTGCCTCCACCCCTCCCATACTGTGTTCTCTACTGAAGCAGCTAGGGATTCTTCAAATTTCTTTGTGTTCGCTCTCCCGTGTTGCATCTGTTGACCTGGGCTGCCTTGACAAATCTTCCCTTCCTTTTCCTGAATGCATCCCTGTTATTCCTAAACTCTTCTCTCCCGACAGTCTTAGCAAACATTTGCCCTCCTCTGACACCATGTCTTTGAAAGTAGATGTGGACGCGCTCGAAAACTCGCACGGGGCTACCTACGTTCGGAAGAAAGGAGGAAAACCCACAAATGAGAGTCAACCGAAAGAGCAAGGGTAAAAATATACATATCAGGTTTTTAAAAAAAAATTATTCAGTGGTCCTCTCAAGCTATGCTGACAAAAACCAAAATGAGCTCTGTAAACAGAATAAATGAGTTTCATCAAAAGCGAAGCAGGGTTGGCCTTGGTTAGTATTTGGACGGGAGATCACCAAGGAAGTCCGGGGTTGCTATGCAGAGGCAGGCAATGGCAAGCTTACCTTTCTTCATCTCTTGCCGTGACAGCCTTTGTAGAAGATGGGGTAGAGATTTCCACCAATTCCCCACACACACTTCACTCCCTAAGCTGAACCCCAGGAACAAAGGTTCACTGGGCTGCAACAGGAGGGGGGAACAGGAGGTCCCACTACTTGAAATCTGTGGGTACAATAAAAAAATACAAAATCCATGAAATTATAACTATGAAATTATAACTATGACAACTTCAGTACTTGAATATTTTCTTATTATAGTGCATATATCTCTACGACAGTACATGTACAATAAATAATCCATTATCGTTAGCAATAGTCCATTCTTAACTATTCGAATGATGAATGAAAGTGCTTGTAAATGTTCTTTCCAAGATTAAAGAGCTTGTGCTGCAGTAAATGGCCTTATGTCCTTTGTTCTTTCAAATCCAGCAATTGTGGATGATTTATGGACATTCTAATGCAGCCTCTTGGTGGACCTGTCGACCTTTCAATCCATTTCTTCTCAGCTTTCTCAAAGAGGCAACGGAAAAAATCCATATATCCAGTTATCATTTAAAGACAAGCAAGAATTTTAACAAGCACAATTTTCTCAGAAGACCATTTATTGCAGCACAAGCACTTTAACGTGAGACAGAACATTTACAGGCACTTTGATTCATCATACGCATAGTTAAGAATGGACTCTTGATAATGATAATGAGTGATTTATTGTGACTAAGATATGTACTGTTGTAGAGCTATATGCACTCTAATTAAATATTGAAGTATCAAAGTTGTCATAGTTATAAGTTCATGGATTTTGCATTTTCTTTATTGTACCTTGTTCCCGTGGATCTCTCTGGATTATATGCGAAATCTGTAGATGGCAGGATATATTCCAATATGTCTCTTGCAGCTACAGGCTAACCAGTGGCTATTAGCCACAAGGTATAGATAGGAACTCTCGGTCTGGGGCAAGTGATGCTCTGTATTCTGGGTGGGGGTGGGGGGGCGACAGTGGGAGGGCTTCTAGTGTCCTGGCCCCACTGCTGGACCTCCTGAGGGCACCTGGTATTTTTGGCCACTGTGTGACCCAGAGTGTTGGACTGGATGGGCCACTGGCCTGATCCAACACTGGGTCCTTATATATTCTTATGCTTCCCCCACCCCGCACCCTTTATTGGCTCTTTTTTATGTTGCATCTTAATCAGGTTCACGTATCTTTGTTTTGTTTCTAGCCAAGGAGACGTTGTTAAAAAGAAGAAGAAGAAAAAGAAAGGTGAGTGCCTCATTGCTGCGGGCTGTCTGGCTAATTGATGAGCTGAAAGGTGCGCAGCGACATTGTGGAGGGAAGGAGGCCTAAAAATTGCCAGCATATGTTCAGAGTTTTCAAAACAGATCCAGCAAGTTCAAATAGAATCCGCTGAGAGCAGGAGATAGAAACTCCCAGCAACTCTGCAATGTGAACAACGGTTTGGGGGGTGAGCCGTGAGGCAGAGGGGGCTGTTACTTTCACCCCTCTGCTGGCAGGCTTCCCAGAAGCATCTGGCTCTGATACTGGAAACGGGGACAGGCTTTTGCATCAGGTCCAGCAGGGCTGCTTCTGTGTTCTGCTGGATTTAAATGCAGTGAAACGTCTGTGCTAGAACTTTTGCTAGTTCGTGAATAAACCTGTATAAGGCTGCGTTTTAGTCCTAGGTAGAGAATGCTAATTGCAATAGAAAAATCTGTGTTGCTGGAAGGAAATTTTAAAAGCATTGTGCGATCCTACAGCAGTGTCTCTGCCCCTTGCAGTGGCACTCCGGCACTACTAGTCAGAGTTTTCCTGCAGCTCAGCTGCTTTACTTAGCAGTTTAAGGGTAAGCATATGTGACTCTCCTGCACTGAATGTGTCTTAGGAAAACTGCCGAAGAACTATGATCCTAAAGTGGCTCCCGACCCGGAGCGCTGGCTTCCGATGCGGGAGCGTTCCTACTATCGTGGGAGGAAGAAGGGAAAGAAGAAGGATCAGATCGGGAAAGGGACCCAAGGGGCGACATCTGCAGTGACTTCTGAACTGTGAGTAACTGGATCTGCATTTTCGGTCCTTCTGATAACCCCTGACAAAGAACAGGGTATCAGAGAAGAAAGGCAGGGGATAAGGATCCTGAAGCTATGGCTGGATAACTCTCATACAACGGTCTTTGGGAAACAAGCAGAGACGGGCATAGAGTGAATGAAGCCTGTAATGAAGGAGTGGACAAGAGGGGGAACCCTGCTTACAGCTGCAGCCCCAGAATTGTTTCCTATACCGTTCCATTGTTTGGAGGGCTCTTAATGTAATCACGATATTTTGCAGTATTTGTGGACAGAAGGTACAAAATTAATTCAGCAAAGCCAAGTTCGTTGGGGAAACCCTCAAGATTAAAAGCATCTGAAACAGGCCTAGTTTCTGAATGGATATCGGATGTGTGCGGATACCACTGAATGGTGACCCAGTCCTCAGACTTTGCAACAGTAAAACTAGACCCGGGCCGGGGGGGGGAGGGGAGAGCCTGTATGCATTTCATATCAGAGCAGTGATCTTCAGCCCCTGAGTTAGGACCTGTTAGGATGGGGTAGTGGATAGTATGAGAATAGGACCTGGGAGTCAGTCCCAGGTTCAAATCCTCACACTTCTATGGAAGCTTGGTGGATGATCATGGTCCAGTCATACACTCTCAGCCTAACGTACCTACTGCACAGGGTGGTGGTTGTGAGGCTAAAATGGAGGACCGAATGATGTAGGCTACTTTGTGTCCCTGTTCGGAAGAAAGTTGGGGTACAAATGAAGTGACCTGCTCTTTGGCATGCATGTGTAGAAAGCAGGGAAGCCAAGCCCTCCCACTGCTCTTTGCGTGCCCGTTTAAAGGGTAAGCAAGGCCTCACTGCAAAGCCTCTAGGGGTAGGGGAAGATTCTTTCATGGCTCTGACCTTTGACTTGGTCTCACTATAGCTTGTGCTTCCTGTCCCCAGTTCTCATGGTTTGTCCTGCCCTTGTCCCCAGGGAGGTCATAATTCTGGCTCCGTATCTCCCTGTTTGGTGGCTCTAGCTGTGATGTCATGTTACTTCCTGTCACATGGCTGCAGCTCAACGGGTGCCATGCAAGGGGTCCTGGGGCTTGTCTGAAAATGTCCAAGACCACTGTTATTAGAGGAACAGGTTCTTCTGGGTTAACAGAAACCCAATGGGATGCATAGAGTGGAGTAAGGGGATTCATGGGGTTCCCCCTCCCCTCCGTTGAATAGCAGTTGGAGAACCTGTGGCACCTCTGTGTGGTGATTTTCTTCCATTGCCCCCTTGTCCGCAGGGATGCCAGCAAGACCGCCAGCAGCCCCCCGACATCCCCGAGGCCCGGCATCACCACAGCCGCCCCCTCCGTGTCGACAAGCAACATGATACCCCCAAGACACCAAAAGCCCGTCGGTGCAGCAGCAACCAAGAAGAAACAGCAGCAGAAGAAAAAGAAAGGCGGGAAAGGAGGCTGGTGATTGTGGGAGGCGGGTTGTTGCGTTTTCAGTTCCCCCTCCCATTGTGAACATCAAGAACAGATTAAAGGACAACAAAAAGCAGGACAGGCCTGTCTGCATGTCTCTTCCCCCCCCCCCCCCTTTTTTGCACTTGGCTTTCCACAGTTCCTTCATTTCACTCGTAGAAAGGACTGTACACAACTGAACGATCCCGGACTCAACCACTGGTGAAAGGTATTTCAATATCAAAGTAAGAACTTTGCCACTTGTATCTAGTCCACTAATCATTGGAATTGGTCCACAGAAGCCATTCTGCTCACGGAGGCATTTCCTCCCAGCAGAAGTCCCTTCCCCTGGCACAAGAGGGACTAAGCTTTGGAGAGAGGCTATGGCTCTCAGAGGCAGAGCATCTGCTTTGCATGCCGAAGGCTCCAAGTTCAATCCCTGGCATCTCCAGTTGGAAGGATTGGGCGGGATCAGGGGGGTGCTGACAAAGCCTGGACAAATAGGATTGTCTTCACCTGCCGCTGAACACTCAAGTTGGTCCCCAGACAGACACTGGTAGGAGGAGTGTGCAGTGCCAATGCTCCCTCTAAGCTGTGGGGTCCTGTGAGCAAAAATTCTACTTTGTGAGCAAGCGATTTGGCTGCTGCATAAATGAGTTTGCCCTGGAGACATCCTTCCTGAGCTAAGACAAGAATTTGTGAGCCGGAGGCTAAGAAACTGTGTGCTGGCTCACACTAACTCAGCTCAGAGGGAACAGTGGTATGCACCATAAACAAGGCATCACTACTGAAAAAGCCATTTCCTCTGGCTGTTACTCACCTTGCTTCACAAAATGGGGGGCAAAGCTTGGACAATCCTAGCTGACAGGCTAGTAAGTTCCAAAAGACAGGCAGTGAATCCAAAGGGAGAGTACATGTGTGTATGTGCATGAGGATGTAACAATCAACTTTCACTGCAAGAAAGGAGGTAGTCTCCTGTCCGCATGCTGGTGGCTAAGACCCGGCTGCCCTTTGTCCTGAGTTCTCTTCTGGACGTGCATGCAAGCAATTGTGTGATGATAAGGGTTGCTGGAAGTGGACTTGCTAAAGCAAAAATTAATTTCTTTTCCCACAGCGACCTGTAAAAACACTTCTTATCCTCCTGAAAAGTGTATGGCAAAAACTGCTTGGGAGAAAAGAAACTGACAATCCAGAAAAAAGAGACTACCCAGCAAAGAACAATTAGAAAAAGCAAACTGAGAATAAAGACGCTAGAACAATAACAATAGTACAAAGGCACAGGTTCTAATAACAAACAGCAGAAAAATACAGCAGGCAAATAGGGGTGATCCACTTGCAGGAAATATGGCAATCACAGGAAATATAGCAAGACAAAGATTCTGAAGTAATACTTCGTTTCATTCACGTTACTTCTTCAGAAAAATATTGCATCATCATGTTGAGTCTTTTCTTGCCACGATGTATCAGTGCATGTAGTTCAGTGTAGGTTCAAAATAATAACACCAAAGTAGTAATCTTCCTAGTTGGGCACCAGTCAAAAAATACCAACAGTTTTACAAGCGTTGGAGGCAACATGATGATGCAATATTTTTCTGAAGAAGTAATGTGAACGAAACGAAGTATTACTCTGGAATCTTCGTCTTGCTATATTTCCTGTGATTGCCATATTTCCTGCAAGTGGTTCATCCCTATTTGCCTACTGTATTTTTCTGCTGTTTGTCATTAGAACCTATGCTTTGTACTATTGTTATTGTTCTAGCGTCTTTATTCTCAGCTTGCTTTCTCTAATTGGGAGGAAAATGTCACATACTGCGATCAGAGCCTTGTCTAACGACAAAGCTCACAATACAACCTGTTGTTACTTTGATCTATAAACGTGTACTAGTATTTTTACTGTAAACTACTTTGAGCAGTGAAAATGAGTGCTACAGTAAAACAGTAAATAAATACACATTTTATTCCTGTAAGCAATAGACGTTGCTGAAGAATCAGTCTCTTGCGAAGAAGTGTAACATGCTATTTTCATTTTGTATTACAAATATGACCAGACTGAGCTGGGAAAATAGCATTTCTGAAGTAACCATATGCAGCGGAAATAGGAAAAAACAGCCATCAGCTTTTATTTTTATTTATATATTTATTTGTATTTGGAGTTATATACCGCCCCCCTCTGAATTCACAGAGTTCAGGGCAGTTAACAATATAGCTATACAATTTAAAATCCAGGAGTTCAAATAGTTAAAATAACATCAGAAGGGTGCCAAATAAACAGACAATATGCACTGGCTGTCTTGCAGTAAGCAGGGAGTGCCAGAGAAGAAGGTAACCAGAATCAACCAAACATACAAAAGCAGCCTTGAAGAATATAAACAAAACCTGCCTTTTGCAACAATATTTACAGTGGTATAAAACAAGCTATCATGTAAAGTGCAAATAAAGTACAAAGTGTATAATATTAAGACCTACAATTTACAAGTGGGACATAAACCCTGCTGCATACAGTCTTAAAGGGATCAAGCCAACAATCTTCTTTATGCTGTAAGAACAGAAAGAACAAGCAGCAGGCGTCCCTAACAACAAGCTTGAGATAGCCCCCATGCCCTTGTAAATTCCTGGAAACTAGTGGAAGCCCCACAAGCCTTATGAAGACAAACAGCTTGATAAAGGTATTGGTTCGAAACAGGCCTGTCATGTAGTACTAAACTTGTTCTTCATGCTCCGGGGGACTTATCTTCAGCTGTTAAAGAGAATGGTTTTTTCTTTTCTTACAGCATAAAGAAGATTGTTGGCTCGGTCCCTTTAAGACTGTATGCAGCAGGGTTTATGTCCCACTTATAATTTTATGTCTTTTAATGTAATCACGTACTTTGTACTTTATTTGCACTGTAAATTTACATGATAGCTTATCTTGTATCACTATAAATATTTTTGCAAAAAAAAAACAGGTTTTGTTTATATTCTTCAAGGTTGCTTTTGTATGTTTGGCCAGTCCTCAACCGAAAGCCTGAACTTTCCCCTCAAGACTTTGCCTCCTAGGGTGAAAATGAAGAAACTGAGCTTACTAAACAGTAGTTCTGAATTTGAGCTAGGAAAAAAGGGGTTACTGAAGACCCCATTGTTCTGTTTTATTTTGCTTACATTCCATCTTTCTCCCCACTGGGGTAGCTTACATCATTCTTTTCATTTTATCCTCACAACAACCCTGTGAAGTGGGTTAGTCTGAGAGCATTTGAATGGCTCAAGGTCACCCAGTGAGCTTTCATGGAAGAGTGAGGATTCCAACCTGGGTCTGACACTGTAACCACTAACAACCTCAGTGACTCCCTTAGTTCCTTTGTCTTAGTTTTCAAGTTCTCTCAAAGGATCTGTCCCAGGCTAATACATGCATACTAGCAGTGGAGCCTTACCACTAAACCAGATTTGGCCAAGGTCAGTGCTCCCTCTAACCTGAGTTAGTGTGAGCTAGGTCACAGTTTTTTAGCCTCCGGCTCACACATTTTTGTCTTGGCTCAGGAAGGATAGCTAATTTACGCAGCATTTGTGGTCACAAGACTCCACAGCTTAGAGGGAGCATTGCTGATCGTATGTGAGGGGTACAGCTGGCTTGGACAAATTTAACGGGGGCGTAAGCTTTTGTGGTAGGGAGAAGGGAACCGTGACCTGGAAAAGCCCTAAATTCCCCTAGGCAGTCTTGGTCTCCCTACCTGCAACATGAGACTGGCTTCCCTTAACAGGGGCTGTAGTGAGGTGTGTTAAGTATTTAACACTAAAAATTGGAGGGGACGGAATATAAAGGGTGAGAAACATTTTCATTATCCATTTGGTTCCCTGACCCTGTGCAGTAGAAAAGAGCAAGAGTTCAGGAGCAACTTAAAAGACTGAACAAAAGTTTTGCTGTTGACTCACGAAATCTCATCCCCTACCACAGATTTTGTTAGTCTTTAAAGTGCTACTGGATTCTTGCTCTTTTCCACTGCTACAGAGTTAAAACAGGTACCCATCTTGACCTTTTCTTTGCGGTGTGCCTTCCACTGTCCTCGAGGGAGCTGCTGTGAGTTCTGGTAACTACCCTCCCTCACACACACCCTTCCATCAGCCATGAAGCTTGCTGGGTGATCTCAGGTCAGTCACTCAGCCTAGCCGACCTCTCAGGTTGTTGGGAGGATAAATCATCAGAGTCCTTGAAGGAAGGGCAGAATAAAAACCAAGAGCAGCAGCAGGGACTTTGGTTTATAGCCTGACAAAGACAACAAATACAGACTTCACTGAAGGTAAAGCTAGATGTGATACAGGGAACCTGTGGGCAAAAGCAGCCCATGTGTCTGTGTGGAAGTTTTTTATTAAATGGAGGGAAAGGTCCTTCTGTGGATGACGATGAAGACATGCCGAGGTTCTAAACTCTACCCAGTTTAAGAAGCCCCAGAGCATTAACAAAAACATGTACTGGTCTAACAGGAAAATTCAGTAAACTTAGTTTTAACACAAAGGATATGCCTTTGATGCAGCTTAATAAACTTGTGCTTGGCCCCACCCTACAAAACATACAGTCTGGATACCTAGATATCCCCCCGCCGCCGCTGCCAAGTAAATAGTATCAACAGGGAGGCCACTAAGATAAGAAAAATGGTTCACACCAAACAGGATTTAAACCTCCCTCCTCCGCACCACAACCTCCCTGGTTCAGTCTCTTTCCTTCCCTGCCCCTTAGCAGATGTTTGTGCCATTAAAAGGGCCGGAGGGAACTATGGATGGTAGATTTCCTGTCAGCTGACTCATCAGACTCCCCCGCCTCTGGGCTTTGCAACTTCAGACTGCCAGTTCATATGATTAAACAATGCTTCCTTCCCCGCAGGCAGAAATGCAGCACCTCAGGGAGCTCTCCTAACCCTGACGTGCTGTTTGTATATTTCTGAGTCTTCTTTTGCAGGAGAGTAATGGTCCATGTAGCCTACCTACTGTGGCACATAGTGTTCCCAACCTCCAGGTGTCACCTGGAAATCTGCTATTACAGTTGATCTCCAGATGACCAAGATCAGTTCCCCTGGAGAAAATGGCTGCTTTGAATGGTGGCTGCTATGGCATTATACCCTGAGGAACCTCCCTCCCCAAACCCTGCACTACCCAGGCTCCACCCCCAAAAAATCTCCCAAGTCATTCCCAGCCCAGAGCTGGCAACCCTAGTTTACTTCCTTGCTGTATACTAATATACTAGTTTGCAGGCTTGGTGCACCCTACATGGTTTTCATCACTTTTTCACAATATACTAAAATCCTAAACCAAGATTAGATCCTTCAAGATCTAGAGCAGAGGTGTCGCACTCATTTGTTACGAGGGCCAGATCTGACATAAATGTCACTTTGTTGGGCCGGGCCATGTGTGCCATAAAATGTAATGCCAGATACTGGAGATATAAATTGTATATAAAGGACAGCAGCTGGTAAATTCTAAGTTGTTGTATCCTCACTGCAAGGTCCCATGGGCTGGGAAGGAGTGCAAAAGAAAACCCATATGGGTGGCCTGGAGAGCCAGGGGTGCAGCTCTGGGCAGACATTCCCATGCTGCTTGACTGATGAGGTTGTTCCACGGTGCTGAAGCCATGATCGGGGTGGCTCCGCCCAGTCCCCCCTGAGCAGCCTCCTGCTCCCTCATTCGAGTTGCTCAGGGCGGCATAAGAGCGCTGGATGGGCCGGTTTTGCCCCCCCCCCCCCCCCCAGTCTTAAATTTGAAACCCCAAGTCTAGAGTAGCCAACCCTAGTCTAGAAAATACTTGAAGGTTTGGGGCCTGCGCCACTTAGTGAACTGCAATGCTCTAGGCTTCTTTCCCTGGTCCATGTATCTCATAGCAGTAGAAAAGAGCAAGCAAGAGTCCAGCAGCACCTTAAAGGGTAGGAGCTTTCATGAGTCACGGCTCCCTTCGTCAGATACCTCTATGTATGTCATAGAGGCTGAGAGAAAAGCTTCAGAGCGGGGTCCTCCTGGCGGCCATTTTGCCTCCCTATGTGCCTGAGCTAGCGGCCCTATCCTGGGACCATGAACGTCAATGGCTTCGGCCCCAAGACGGGGACTGCCCAGTAGGGTGATCCCTTTTACGCACAGTCCAGCGCGCAGGCGGGATTCCTGGGCAGCGAGTGTTAATAGGCACGGAGTTTCGGAAGCGCCATAACTGAGACCTCGCCCGCCCGGGAATCCCTGAAGAACAGCCGGAGAAGTCCGCCGGCAGCCATAAAGAAACGCTTCCCCGGACCCACAAAAGCCGAAGCTGGGATGAAGTCTGCTAGGCGCGGAGTTCTTCTCCGTGGGTTTATTTTGCATACGGTTGCCAGCCTCCAGGTGGCACCTGGAGATCTTCACGTATTACAGTGAACAACGTAAAAGAAGGCATGTTGGGGCAGGCCAGTGGCCCATCCAGTCTCACGTTCGGCGTCACACAGTGGCCAAAAACCAGTTGATCTCCAGATGACCAAGATCAGTTCCCCTGGAGAAAATGGCTACTCCGGTGGGTCCACTCTCTCTCCGGCATTGCACCCTGCTGAGCTCCCTCCCCGAATCCCACCTTCCCCCGGCGCCACCCATAAAATCTCCAGGTATTTCCCAACGCAGAGCTGGCAGTCCTGGTTCTGTGCGAGAGCCGGCGACACTGGCAGGCCGGAGCCTTTCTTCCGAGCGGCCAGAGGGCGCCCACTCCTGGCCTCTTGCGCCTAGCCATGGGAGGCCGGGAATGCGCGCCGGAGGAAGCCGAGGCGGAGCGAAGGCGGGCCTGACCAGGCCCCAGGCGCGCTCCCCCCGGGGAGGAGCCTTGTCTTGCCCTGCCCTTTCTTGGGCTCGGCGTTCGGCCCCGGCGTTGCTGCCGGACGCGCCCTGACAGCGCCTCTTCTCCGCCTCCTCGGCCATGGCGGGCAACCTGCGGCAATTGGCGCTGGTGGGCACCGCCGTGGCCGTCACCAGCGGGGTGGCCTACGTCGTCTGGAGGAGCTACTGGGCCCCTAAAGGTCCGCCCGGCTCCCAGCCACTGCGGCGGCCCTCGCCGGAACGCGCCCGCGTCGACTACGCGGAGCCGCCCCTGGGACAGGTAGGCATGCTGGCTGGGGGATTTGGCGCATTCGGGCTTGCGGGACAGGGCCGCCCAAAGAGACATAGATAGCTGCCTGTCCTTTCCTCCTCGACACGTGGATCCCTCTAAGTTGCAGACCACCCCAATCCCCATCCCCCGCAGTGAAAAAGAAGAGGCTTCCCGAGCCACCTGGAAAACTAGCAAGCCTTTTCTCCTAGGCTAAGGTTTTCGACCCGCAATATGCATACAGTATTCGTATGCAATATAGTATTCGCTTCCACTCATGGTGAATGTGTGCAGGGCGCAGGTGGGGCTTCTCCAATTGATCTTTCTCCCCTCCAGTGTGGTGGAGTGATTCGAATGTAGGGCTGAGGCTCCAGAGATGCAGCTTTAAATCCCTTCCCAATTGTGAACCGGAATTGGGTGCCCTTGGAGTAATGGCAGGGTACGACCTACCTTGCAGGATTGTTGTGAGGATAAAAGGGTGGGGAGAGAACCTTGCAGGCTGCCTTGAGTTCCTTTGAGGAAGGGTGGAATAAAAATGTAATTTTAAGAAAAATCTCCTGCAGATAGAAAGCTAGTGGTTAAGGGGGAAACAGTCCAGCCTGGCCTTTTCCCCTGATACGCTGGTTTTCAATGCATGGGTATTCCCTCCCCCCCATTTGAGAGAGCCAGTTTGGTGTACTGGTTAGGAGTGCATGAAGCCAGCTGGGTGACCTAGGGCCAGTCACAGGTTCTCTCAGAGCTGTTCTCTCAAAAGGAGCTCTCTCAGCCCCACCTACCTCACAGGGTGTCTGTCGCAGGGAGGGGAAGGAGATTGTAAGCTGCTCTGAGACTCCTTCAGGTAGTGAAAGGCAGGGTATAAATCCATTCTCGTCTCTTCAGGAAACAGGTGATGCCCCCCCAATATAAAAAAAAAAAACTATGAAAAGGGAAGATCATGAATAATAGATTATAATTACTATAAATTTGGGATGAACTTAACTTGAACTGTCAAGAATATGAACTTTTTCAGGAATCAGAAGATTTTAGCGATTTGATTAATCGTTATTAGCTTTAGAGATTATATAAATGAAAGAGGTCTGGAAACAAAGATTTAAGATGGAAACTATTTTGTAACAGCTATTATATAAGCTTGATAGGAATTTTTCCTATATATCTTATCCCATTCCCCATGTCCTTCCCCTCCTAAAACGTCCTATATAAAAGAGAAAATTAAATAAAAAAATTAATTGAAAAAGGGGAGGCTTCCCCCTGCAATCTGAAGCAGTACAGTTGAGATGCTGTTTTGCCACCTCATCAGCTGTTAGAATTAAAGTGCCACCCTACACTTTTCTTCCAAAGTTTAGGATGGTTTCCACTGCACGAAATAGGCTGTCTTGAGTATTTGACATTTAGACTTAGCAAACCTTTTGTTTTCCTTTCCAGTTGCTAGCCTTGCATAGAATAAAAAATATTTTTTTACCCTGTCTGGGAATCAGATAGACCCTAAAATAAGCTGTAGAATTTTTTTTTTTTTTAAACTTTCATAGGTTTCACTGAGTGAAGTATTAAAGTGGAAAAGAAGTCCTATGGACTCCAATATTTCTCTTTGGTAGTACAGGAATAGCTTTAAAGCCAAGACACCAGTGAAAAAATGCCATTTTTATTGATTTTAATCTAATGTGTTTTTTTCACTTTCCCATTCAATTCAAGACACACACACACACACCATGCTTTTAGTGTACATGTTGCTATGGGAGAGCAGGGAGGGGTGATGAAAACCCAACCGGGCAGTTGTTCTCATGCAGATAAGGAATAGGTGGAGTTTTAATTTCTGGAGAATTAAAAACAAAGTTTTATGTATCCCTCCCCTTCTAGCAGGGCCAGTTTTGCAATTTTGCAGATTTCCAACTGTGGTTTCCCCTCCCTGACCCCAAACAAAGAAGTTTCAAGTCATGATTTTGAAAGGTAAAATAAGCAGGGCTATTTTTGGGCAGGAACGGAGTTCCGGCTGGCTTCTGAGTTGGCCACACCTACAGCCCGCCCCCGCCCCCCCCCCCCCCCCGGGTTCCCCAGGTGCCTTGCAAGCCGCAGGGTGCCTGAGGAAGCCAATCCAATCCCGGGAGGGAAGGCAGTTTAAACTGCCCCCCCCCCTCAGGTTCCCCAGGTGCCCCACAGCTGCAGGGCATCTGGGAAGTAGATCCAGAAACTGCCTTCCTTCCCTTGGGTTCCCCATGCGCCTCTCGCAAGCTACAGGGCACCTGGGGAAGCCGATCCTGGGAGGGAGCTGCGCTGACAGGGGTATGGCCTAATATGCTAATGAGTTTCTGTTGTTGGGTGTGGCCTGTTATGCTAATAAGTCCCTGCTGGGCTTTTTCAACAAAAAAAGCCCTGAAAATAAGTACCTTGTACTTTATTGAGTGAATATCTAGGTAACTCACTGGCTATACTCCAGCAGGAAAGAGGAAATGGGTAAATAGCAAACAAAGGAGGTATGTATGTTCTGGATATTATGGAAGTTTGAAGCTCTCACTGTAATATTTAGCGAAGTCATCCAATGTAAACACGCGTAGGAGATAAGCCTCCTTTAATCCAGTATGATTTGCGTCTGAGTAAATAGGTAAGGGGTCAGGCTATGTGACAGTAACCCATACTTCCTTTCTTGAAAGTCAGTTCTGCTGAAATCGGTGCATCTAACAAATGCAGCTAGGAAGAAAGATTCAGGTGGGGTAGCTGTGTTGGTCTGAAGCACCAGAACAAAGTTTGAGTCCGGTGGCACCTTTAAGACCAACAGCATTTAATTCTGAGTATAAGCTTTCGTGTACATGCACACTTCTTCAGATATGAATCTGGTATATGAAGTGTGCATGCACACAAAAGCTTATACCCAGAATTAAATGTTGTTGGTCTTAAAGGTACCCCTGGACTCAAGCGATGAAGAAAGTCTGGCTTCTCTGCAGTTGCTTTCTCAAACTTAGTGGTGCACATCGAACATGTAGATGAGTCTCCCTGCAGTTTTAGTGACTTTCTTCTAGGTTCAGAAAATGTGGCTCTCCCAGTGGGGCTGAATATTGAAATTAATGCATCAAGAGGCTAAAGAAAGAAAAATCCTATGTCATAAACTGGGTGTGGAAATTTCCACTCATCTCATTACCAGTTGCAAGTAACAGCCTTTTGCTGGTAACCAGATGCAGTTTGTACACTAGAAAATAATTGGTCCCCCCCCCCCCCCCGGACCATAAGGTGCACCAAATGACTAACAGACATATGTGAGCAGCTGGACTAATGAGCTTTTAGTGGACTTAGTTGCAAAGCAAGTTAGTAAATCCCCCTGTGGGCGCACACACTTGATTGGACAGCATTACACTGTAGACTTTAAATTCTCTAAACTCTTCTCTCTTTTTAACTATCAGGAGTGATGGTAGGGTTGCCAGGTCCACCTTGGCCACCGGCAGCTCCAGGTTGGGAAACTCCTGGAGATTTGGGGGTGGAACCTGGGGAGGACAAGGACCTCAGTAGGATACAATGCCAGAGAGTCCACCCTCCAAAGCATCCATTTCCTTTAGGGGAACTGATCTCTGTAGTGTCAAGATGAGCTGTCATTCCAGGAGATCCCCTGGCTCCACCTGGAGGCTGGCATACCTAAGTGGTGGTGTTGCACTTAAAAGATTAAAAGAGTGATTAACACATGGAATTCACTGTGACAGGAGGTGGCTGCGGGTACAAGCATGGGCGGCTTCAAGAGGGAGTTGGATAAACATATGGAGCAGAGGTTCATCAGTGGCTATTAGCCACAAAGTATAGATAGGAATTCTCAGTCTAGGGCATTGATGCTCTGTATTCTTGGTGCTTGGGGGGCAATAGTGGGAGGGCTTCTGGAGTTCTGGCACCACTGGTCGACCTCCTGATGGCACCTGGTATTTTTGGCCACTGTGTGACAGACAGAGTGTTGGACTGGATGGGCCATTGGCCTGATCCCGCATTGGCTTCTCTTAGTCTCTTATGTTTATTGTAGCATAACTCTCCATGGATTAGAGCTACTTCCTTAGATGCATGAAGGATTTCCTTAGTTGGCAGACACACAGGCGAAGGGAAGGCAAGGAACAGTGGAGTTGAAAGGCAATGAAACGCAAGAAATACACTGATATTTCTGTGCACCGACTGGTAATACGATCTGCCTAGACTCACTAAGCTAATTTAGCACTTGTAGTGTGACAGTAAACCATTCTCTTGATTGACACCGTTTGAGAGAGTGGCAGAACCCCTGATGGAAGTCAGATCCAGCAGTTCCACATTTGCGTCCTCCTTTCTCAAGTTCCTGTGATGAAAAATAAGTAATATAAGCAGAATGATTTCCAGGTTGGTGGCAGAATGACCTGGTAGGTTGGAATATTTTCTTACTGTTTTCAGAAAAGTGCCACTTTTGGTATCATGATTATGTCTGTGCATTCTTGTGCATACAGACTGTTCTGTTGGCCTTTCATAGCAAGCAGAAGAGTGTTGTAAACCAAAGGGTTGTGTATATCACACTGGAGGGTGAACAAATGAAACAGCTTCTATTAGTTCCCAGTTTTCTTTGGAGCCAGCCCAAAATTTAGGAGCCAGGCTCATTTTTCAGTCTTTTGGGGTGTCCTGTTTTAATGACCACATTTCCTGACTACTGCCTCCACAAAACCTCATTTCTTTTCACAGTGTCTCACAGTGTTTCTCTCAATGTTCTTAATGCCATGACAAAAATGTTTTAGTATATATCTACATACACAATAAAAACCTAACCCAGCAGCTTCCCCACCCCCACCCCATTTCTCATAATGTCACTATTGCTTTAAAGGGCTCCATTTAATTCAATATTGGAACCATTACAGCAGTCAGCTGGTTCAGAAATGACTCCATCCTGTGCTGCTGAATGATGCAAAATGAAGTTCACATATAAACAAGAAATGGCAGGAACCTGATGTGCATATCTTTGGACGCCAGAGAACAGAACACATTCCAGTGTACTTCCCTTAAGGACTGCCAGGAAATTCTAACTCCCAAAATTGTGGCAAATGTTAGGTTCCACGGTGAAATTTCTAGGTGCTCTGGTGACCCGCTGCCTGAGATGAGCCCAGCCCTGCTATTTATGTGCCACAATAAATCATCTGGTGCCACCAAACCCTGTTTTATTTTTAATGCTGCAGACTTGCAGCTGTCCCTTGGATTTGGTTCTTTTCTCACTTATCTCCTGGCTCACTCTTAGACTGAGTCACACACATCTTCTGCTGTACAGACCCATCCAAAGCAAGGAGTCTCCCTCTGGTGACTTTCGGTGTTTTGAGGCCAGGGACAGATTAGGCGACTGTAGGTAGGGAGGAATCCTATTAATGCCAGGGCAGAAAGGCAGATTAGAACAGAAGCTTTTCCGCCTTTGTTTTACCTTGGCAGAAGTACAGGAATTAATGTGGAACTGACTTTGGTATGAGCAGCTCTGCACTGTTTGTTTCCTTAGCAGCGGCTCGCTGGTTAGTCCTCCTTGCTTCGGTGTCTGATGTTCTTACGGATGAATTAAGGAGCTCGTCTAACAGAATCAGAAGCCTGATGAACCCTCCCTAGAAGCCAAAATGACTAAACTGAGGCTCTTGTGCTTTGGTCACATTCTGAGAAGACAAAGGGTCACTGGAAAAGACAATCATGCCAGGGAAAGTGGAAGGCAGCAGGAGAAGAGGTAGAACTAACAGGAGATGGAGGGACTAAGTCAAGGAAGCCACAAAGGCCCTCAGTTTGCAAGACTTGAGCAAGGCTGTTGACGACAAGACATTTTGGAGGACATTAATTCATAGGGTTGCCGTAAGTCGGAAGCGGCTTGATGGCATTTAATACGCAGACCCAGGGGTCATTTCGTAGAAAAAGAGGTGCAGGAACTCATTAGCATAACTAATTTGCATATGCCACACCCCCAACATGCCGGAAGTGTGTCAGAAGGCAACACCCACCCCTCAGGCTCCACTCCACAGGTGAGTGAAACTGACCTGCTCTTCCTCCATTCCCTTCCCCATCCAATACTTTGTGCAATAAAAATAAGCATAAAGAACACACCCTCATTCTCTTCCTGCTCCCTTGAAACCACCAGGTTTCAAGTAGACTTGAGATACCCAGGACATGTGCACCACCCATCCCTTTCCCTTCCCCTCCCCACAACAAGACACCCTGTGAGGTAGGTGGGGCTGAGAGAGGTCTTTTGAGAACTGCTCATGAGAGAACAGCTCTGAGAGAACTTGTGACTGGCCCAAGGTCACACCAGCAGCTGCATGTGGAGGAGTGGGGAATCAAACCCGGTTCTCCCAGATTAGAGTCCAACTCCTGACCACTACACCAAACTGATAAGGTGGAAGCTGCTGAAGGGTTGGTGAAATTTCTCCAGTACTTATGTGCCATGTGCCCAGATAAAAAATGGCATACTTAGAAAATGTATATGCCACCTTGAGCAAGTCTCTGGAAAAGCAGCACACAGTCATAAAAGGAACAGTGATAAAATTATCAATATTAAAACAAAACGTTAAAAACAATAAAGACCCTAGCAGGGCTTTCCCCGGGGCGCTGCGCCTCTGCACTGCTCGGGGAAGCCGAGGAGGGGGTGGGGCTTGGTCATGTGCCCGCCCCCTGGGCTCCTCACTCCCGGAGCTGCGCTCTTGTGCGCTCCCGTTCCAACGGACCCCTGCGCAGACCCACCTAACAGAATGTACGCTCGAGATTAAGGCTACAGTCCTAAAGATGCCTGCCTGGGAGGAGGCCCTGCTGAATAACATGGAACTTATTTCTGAGCATTTATTTAAAACATTTCTCTGCCACCTTTCCAGCCCAAATAGAGTCCCAAAGGCAGCAAACATTGAATTATTAAAAAACACACGCATGAAAACAGCATTTAAAATGTTTAAGTAATTCAGTAAAAAACATTCAAACACAGCAACAGCACTTAAATATAGATTTAGTCGCTGACTCACTGGGAGGTGCTGTGGGGCAGAGGAACCCTCTGGAATGGGATCTGCAGTGGGAAGCAGCAGACATGGCCTCTCCTCTTCGTATAGAGGAAATGTAATGTGCATCCACCCCATTGTGCAGTAATGAGGCCAGCTGACATTTTGTCTCCTGGAAGGATCAGCATAGCTTAGCAAGCATGACTCAAAACCCCCAAACAGATTTCTCTAGAGTGCAGTTAAGTCCTGGGTTGATCGGCTTTTTATGATTGCTTGCTTATCGGAATCAATTTTGGGGGTTTGGACAAAAAAGAGGAATTCATAGACGGCATTTAAATATTCGGAAACCAAAGAAGTCACGGTGTTAATTTCTTGCAGCAAGAAAGCTGAGTTTTGATGGATCCTCGTTTTTAAGGTGTGCCAAGATTGGGGGTAGGGGGTGTTCTCTTAAACCCAAACTTGTTTGCTTGCCAGAGAGTTCACAGCGGCGTGCAGTGTAAAATGTGAAACTGTCTGGTGGGTCCCTGTAGCTCTCCTTACAGGAAGATGGTAATATATGCAGAGTTGTTTTCTGTTGCCCCAGAAGGTCAGACCAGAACCAACAGGCTGACATTAAATCAAAAGAGTTTTCAGCTAAACATTAGGAAGAAGCACCCGACAGTTTCCTCAGTGGAGCAGGCTTCCTCGGGAGGTGGAGGGCTCTCCTTCTTTGGAGGTTTTCAAATAGAGGCTAGATGGCCATCTGACAGCAATGCCGATTCTGTCAACTTAGGAAGATCACCAGAAGGGAGGGCAGGAAGGGTTGCCTCAGTGCTTAGTTCTTGTGGCCCTTTCTTACATGCCCAAGGAAATACTGATCGCCACTTTGGGCCCAGGCAGCAATTTTCTCCAGGCCAGTTTGGTCAGGGATCCTGGAGGATTTTTTGCCATCTTCTGGGCATAGAGCAGGGGTCACTGGGGTGTGTGTGGGGGAGAGGTATTTGTGAATTTCCTGCATTGTGCACGGGGTTAGACTAGATGACCCTGGAGGTCCCTTCCAACTCTATGATTCTATGACAAGTTACTGTTTGTAATCCGGAATCCTTGAGATGGTTGGGAAGCAGGTCAGAATTAAAACTGGGTGAACTGTGGCTTAGAACAGGCATGATTGACTGGCAGCCCACAGACCAAGTAGGAGTATAAAAATTGTTCCACGGAGGTTTGTAGCTCAAGCTTTATTCTGTCTTCATTCATGGCTGTTTTGCTTTGTACGTTGCAGGAAAAGCCCCAAAGCAAGCAGATCTTGGTTCTGGGTTTGGACGGTGCCGGGAAAACCAGCATTCTCCATTCACTAACAGCTAACCAGGTGAAGCACAGCACGGCTCCCACGGAGGGCTTCAACGCAGTCTGTGTCAGCACGGAGGACTCCAAGATGGAATTCTTAGAAAGTAAGTGTTCCGTCTCTTCTCCGTCTATATATCTAACTAGGAATAAGGCCCATTGTGGAAATAAATACAACGGGCTCTAGAAAGAGGCTCTGGGAGAGTGCCCTGGCCTTGGGCACTCAGTGTCAATTTCCTGTGGCGACCTCAGCAAGGTATAATGACACAGAGTCCACCATTTTCTCCAGGGGAAGATCTCTACCATCTGAAGAGCAGTTGTAATTCGGTGTGATCCCCATCCCTCCCCTAGAGATTGGCAACAATGGCTCCCCATGAGGGAACGGGTGGTTTGAATGGTGGAGTCTATGGCATTGAACCTGCCTGAGGTCCCACCCCTGCTGAAACCTCACCCTCTCCAGGGTCCACCCCTCAAATCTCCAGGAATTTCCCAACCTGGAGTTGGCAACCCTACCTCACAGCCAACTGTCAGTGTTTCGTTATCTGCCCTCTGACTTCAGCTTTCCATCTCCTCCCCTCTCCCCCCTAGAGGACAATTGTAATTCTGAGTGATCTCCAGTCCCCACCTGGAGATTGGCAACAGTGGTTCCCCATGAGGGACTCGCTGGCTTAGAGGGTGGAGTCTATGGCATTGTACCTGTCTGAGGTTCCACTCCTCCTCAAACCCCAGTGTCTTCAGGCTCCATCCCTCAAGTCTCCAGGAATTTTCCACCTGGAGTTGGCAACCCTATCTCCTTCCCAGCAAATCATCAGCCTCACTCTTCAAGTTTCCATCCCCCCCTCCCGGCAGCCTCCACTATGATCTGAAGCCCTGACTGCTGTGTCACATTGGCTGTCATAAAGGGTCCATCTCAACAGGGTATAAGGAAGTAGAGTCCACCATTTTCTCCAGGGGAACTGATCTCTGCCATCTGGAGAGCACTTGTAATTCTGAGTGGTTTCCAGCCCTCGCCTGGAGATTGACAACCATACTTCCCCTGGAGAAAAATTAGCCTTTCTCTGCAATGGGGACCAAAGCAGCTGACATCATTCTCCTCTCCCCCTTTTTGACTTGCACAACAACCCTGTGAGGTAGGTTAGGCTTAATGTCTATGACTGGCCCAAAATCACCCACTCAGCAAGAACCTGGGTCTAGCAGATCCTGCTCTGAAGCACTGACTGCTACGCCTAGGGTAGCCAACCTCCAGGTGGAGCCTGAAGATTGCCAGGTATTACAATTGAACTCCAGACAACAGATCTTCCCCCCTCCCTTGGAGAAAATGACTGCTTTGGAGGGTGGCCTCTATGGCATTCTGTTCAGCTGGCCCCAATGAGTTTTCTCCCAGAGCCCAACATAGGTGTGGAAAGGGGCTTTCAGAGAAGCAAGCTTGGTTGCCTAGCAATGGGCACTAAGCAGGAGAAAGAGCCTGAGGAATTTCACACAGCCAATATGTTCCGTTTCAGGAACTCTTCAGTAACGGTTTCTGTCAGGCATTTCACACAGAACCGTATTAGTACTGGTTCCCTAACGGAACATATTGGCCCTTTCACACAAAAACGTGCCTCTCCCGTTGGGGAAGTGTCCCTGAGCCGGTTTACCTTGAAACCTCCTCCCAAGCATTCTTCAGTTCTTGTACTGGCCCTGAAGCACTACGGGGTGCTATGTGAAATGCCCCGTTTCTGACAGTTTATTCTGGGCACGCTGGCAGTGTGCGGTGGAGGGGTTATGCTGATAGTCCATTGTCTTTTCACTGACAGAAGCAAGCCACTGAGGGGACAGTTAGACCCACCTGGCAGTGGGCGGAGGTGAAGAGTGGGCCCAGCACCCAGTCAGGCCTTCCCCTTCGCTGGCTCCCTCCAGACTGAGGCCAAGATGCTGGCCAGGGGCTCTGTGGGTGGGATTGAGGCAAAGCAGGGAGAGAGTGCAGCCAGTGGCCAGGGACCCCCTTTTGAGTGGCAGTCCGTCCAGCCAACTGATTTTGGCGCCCCATGGAATCTTGAAAACGGCTTTATATAATAGGAAAGATAGCCAAAACGCCCCCTACGTGCGGCTATCTAGATCTGCACATTGGGGGCCCTAGGGGGCAGAGAGATTTTCCTGCACACTTGGGAGACTCCCCAGGTGTGCAGAAAAATCATAACATTTAAAAAAAACTATACGGGGATATTTAAAACCCAAAAAAAGTAAAAGAGCATTCCCTGTGCATGCTCAGAGAACACTCTGGGAACTCTGCAGTGGCCCAGCGGCTGAGAGCCACTGAGGCCTTGCCGCCAGTGCCCATGTGGGGGGGGGGGAGATCGGCAAGCCCAGCAGCTGAGAGCCGCTCAGGCCTCAACGCCAGTGCCCGTGGGGGGGAGATTGGCGAGCCTGGCGACTGAGGGCCACTCAGGTCTTGCCGCCAATGCCTGGCGGGGAGGGAGATTGGCAGGCCCAGGCCTCGCTGTCAGTTCCAAGGGTGGGGGAGAAGGCTCACCTGTGGGTGCTTCCTCCTCCTCAACATGGAGCTCCCCCCCCCCCCCCCGCAAGTATCATGGGTTCTCCTCCTTGTCTCTTCTAATAGCAAAATGGGTAGTCCTGCAATGGGGCCACCTGCAAACAAAGTTGGATTTCTGCATACTCAGGGAACACTTCAGTACACAAAGAAATGTTGGGGCCTTTACGGCTTTTTGGCTTTTTTTTTTTTTATAAAAAGAAGCGTGATAAAGACTGAGCCTGCTTGTTGCCTTCCAGAAGGCATGGACTGTGAGGAGCACTTGCCATTTATCATGGCTGGGCAGGTTTGACCTGGTCAAGCTGCTAACTCAGGGATCCCGATCCTTCTCAAGAACTGTGGGCATCTTTGGAATTCTGGCACAGGGTGGTGGGTGCAACCACAAAATGGCTGCAACAGGAAGTGGGGCCAGTGACAAAATGGCTGCCCCAGGAGACGGAGCCAACCACAAACTGAATGTCACAAGAGGTGGGGCCACACACAGAGAGAGGAAGCCAAAGTGCAGGGGAGAAGAGGGGCAAGTTAAAAACACACAAACACTGCGGTGGCAGCTACCACTGAAACAATATTATTTTAATTCGCTCTTCAGGAGCCCCACCCCCTTTCTAAAAACATCTAGTGGGCACCAAGAAGGGTGTCAGCAGGCACCATGGGCCCCAGGTGGGGTACCCCTGTTGCAAGGCGTTCCTCACACTTGGAGTACCATGTCAAGTTCTGGGTGCTTCACTTGTAAGAAATGAAAAATAATAACCATGATATAATTTAAAAAGTCAATTCAAATTTCCAAGTGTTTGATAAATATGAATACATTTCTGTGAAATCACATGGACATACACATCCTTCACAATAAGAATAATCCAATGACATCCGCCTCTCCTCTATCGCAGGAGACTGCCTGGTCCTCTTTGCTTCAAGCATCATCCAATGCAAATGAAGAGCAACAGTCAATAAAAGGTTCATGCCTATGAGAGAGAAGAGGCCGCCGGAAAACCGAGTAAGAAGAAAAATTGTAACATCTGCACGAATTCTGCTCTGAGGAAGCTTATTGAAACAGGTGTCTGAGCAAGCCTGTCTGCAGAATCGTGACTTTTCATGTTACTTAGATATAAGCATGAGAAAGACACTAAGGACATTTTATTGGCTGTTGCACTTTATTTGCGTTGGATGACACTTGAGGTGAAGATGACCAGGCAGTCTCCTGAAATAGAGAAGAAGATTAGGTCATCGGATTATTCTTATTGTGAAAGAGATGTCTGTCCATGTGATGTCACAGAAATGTATTAGCATTCAAACCCTTGAAAAACTGAATTGTCTTTTCGTAATTATATCATACTAGAAATAAGGCGTGTTGTGGAAATAAATAGAAAGAGGCTCTGGGAGAGTGCCAAGGCCTTGGGCATTCAGTGTCAGTTTGCTGTGGCAACCTCAGCAGGGTATAATGACATAGAGTCCACCCTTTTCTCCTGATCTCTGCTACCTGAAGAGCAGTTGTAATTCTGAGTGATCTCCTGCCCTCACCTGGAGGCTGGCAACTGTGGTTCCCCAAGAGGGAATAGCTGGTTTGGAGGGCAGAGTCTATGGCATTGTACTTGTCTGAGGTCCCACCTCTCCTCAAACCACACCCTCTCCAGGCTCCACCCCTCAAATCTCCAGGAATTCCCCACCTGGAGTTGGCAATCCTATTTCCTTCCCAGCCAAACATCAACCTACCTTTATTTCCCCCTCACTCTTCAGCTTTCCATTCCCCCCACACACACCTTGGGCAGCTGGGAACTGTAGGCCAGCAGATGAGAAAGCCCCATTCAGCCCAGTGAGTGATACTCCTGCAGGCCCCTCTCTGGAACTACAACTCAATTGAACCTTATGAGGGAACATTTTAAACAAACCACAGACACCAGCCATCTTATTAACACGGGTAACTGCCATTTTGTTTCACCTGCCAACAGCCACTGAGGTAACAGTTAATCCCCCCACAGGAGTGAAGCAGGAGAAGTGTCTTTGTCAAGAGTGAAAGCTGTCTGCCAGAAATTCTGACAGGGAACAGAGGCTGAAGGAGTGGGCGGGGAAGAGGAGCAAACACAGCACCAAGCCAATGGCATGCGAGTACTCACAGCCAATGATAGCGACAGCTTCTGATTGACAGGCCAGGGGACCAAAGGCTGGGTTGGCGTGTGGAATGTTCAGGAGCGTGCCACCACCAACAGAGAATTATTATATAGAAAGATTTGTTATTGTTTATTTTTCATTTACCAGTCCCGTGATCTCTCTGGTGACCGTAACACTTTTAAGAAAGGCAGAGACAAATTGGAATGGGTTCAGAGGAGGGTAATGAAGATGGTCAGGGGCTCATAAAGTGAGTCCCACAAGGAAAAGTTGATGGAACTTGTTATGTTTAGCCTGGAGAAGAGAAGAATGAGGGGAAATAAGATGGAATTTTTCAAAAATTTTCAAATTCCGTGTGACACGGAAGAGGAAAGATGTCCTTTGCTGCCGTCAAGGTCAGGACTAGATCAAAAGGGCTTAAGCTACAGGAGGGTGGATTTACCGGGGCAGTATGGAATGGCACAGCCACATTACCCTGTGCCCACTACCCTGTGTCAGAATACCAAAGGCCCCCCGCAGGATGAAAACATTTGGGAACCCTCTGCTTTACTAGCTTCCATCAACCCAGCAAGATTTTAGAAACACAGTATGAAAGCAGCTATCTCGGACTACCAGCAGGGAAGGAATGCTGTTGAGCAGTTGGGTGTGTATGTGTGTGTAGCATACAATTTTGCCAGTTCACGGTCTTCCTTGCAGTCGGAGGCAGCGAGTTTCTGCGATCCTACTGGAAGATGTACCTCTCACGGGTCCTGTTGCTGATCTACGTCGTGGACTCCGCTGATCACAAGCGCTTGCCTATGGCAAAGAAACTGCTTCATCAGCTGGTCCAGAATAACTCGACCTTGCCCGTAATGATCCTCGCCAATAAGCAGGTAAGTGTGAGCTCTGGAATTCAGGGTAGAAGTCTGGCTTTTGTAATGGGAAAGGAGGAATGTGTCTCCGTCCTTAAGGAAGCAGTTCCTGAACTGATCTTTTGTAGGTTGTACCTCTCCAGTGCTGGTACGAACTTCTTAAGATGTTTAGTTTTGTGCTTTGATCCTTGAATATGCCTGAGCAGGAAGGGAATAAGTCCTGCATCCAGAGCCAAGAGGGCACAGCAGCCTTTTGGTCCCTTCAGCTCTCTGTCGCATCATGGTCACTACATGATTCATAGCCAGTCACCTAAAAGTAGTTTGGTACGTCTGGCAACCTGGAGTGAAGTTCTGTGTATCACGTTGGGCAAACATCCTTTTATTGATTTTATTCTTATATTTAATCTGGGAGTTGGAAGGGACCACCAGAGTCATCTAGTCCAGCCCCCAGCCAACATAGGATCTACAGCTATAATATTGTGTCCCCCCACTCCCCAGGCAGCTGTAATCTGTAAGGCCTATATTGGGTTGGGAAGAGGTATTTGGAGCACTGGCTCCTAGGGATGGGGAGGCCCTCTGGGAAACTGCTATCATGGAACCCCTAACAGCGGGGTAGTGTTTAAGACTGGCAGGACTCTAATCTGAAGAACCAGGTTTGATTCCCCATTTCTCCACATGCAGCCAGCTGGGTGACCTGGGGTCAGTCACAGTTCTCTCAGAGCTCTCTCAGCCCCACCTACCTCACAGGGTGTCTGTTGTGGGGAGAGGAAGGGAAGGATATTGTAAGCTGCTTTGAGACTTGTTCGGGTAGAGAAAAGCGGGGTATAAAAACCAACTTTTCTTCTATCATTTTTTAAAAAAAATAAGAATTAACCTCCTTTATCTCTTCCCCTTCTCCGCCCACGCGCGCTCATGCACACACACACAAGCACACACACACGTCCTGTGTTTCACACTCACTTTCCCGGGTAGACAGAAACCCTACAGCAAGTACTGCAAACTTAAATGGGTCAGAGGTGCAGATGGCTTCTCAGGAGATTCCCAGACATCAGGCTTATAATTTTTCACACACAGTTCTCGGTGTGACGTGTGCTTGCTGCTGTTGACAAAATAGCTCCTCGTCCCCTGCTGAAAGCTTCCAGCCCCTGAAAATCAGGTTAATGCTTTTGGATCCCTGCTGAAGACAATGTTATTTATATTCTGCCATTTCTACAAGTAGATCTTGAGTGGCCTCTACGGGTTTCGTCCCACTTTGTCCTCGTCATGAATCTCTGTAAGGTAATTCAGGGACAGGCCCAAGGAGACCCCAGTGGGTTTGGTGGACAAACAGGAGTCCAGCCCTGCACCACACTCAGCTTGCCAGTCTCTGATTTTAGACAATTGGATGTTAGTGCAAATCTGAAACAGAGGCCTTGCGGAGGGTGGAAAGGCAGGACAGAAATACACAGAATGAGAGAAGAATCCAACTTGTAACCGACTGGAGAAACTGTAGACGCCAAGCATCCTGCAAGCCTTTCAGCAAGCAACTTTTTAAGCATTAGGGTGGTCAAGAGGTCACGAATCTTTCAAATAAAATATAAATATGGGTCAGAGAGCTGTAAATCCAGGTTCATCCTTCTCCAAACAGTAACTCGTGTTAATTATAATTTTTTTAAGAACTATCCCCTGATGAAGTCTTGGATTACTGTTCTTGCGTATTGATTAAAGGATCTTAGTTTGCTTGTGGATAAAACCTCTAGTTCTGAAGACGACAGCACACTTGTTTTTAGAACATCAATAGGCCATAATTACGAACAAAACAGTACAATACTAAGCAGAATTAAAACCTTCTAAGACCATTAACTTTAAGGATTGTACTATAAGTGTTGTAATATTTGGCAACTAGGGAACAATGGGCCCTCCCTCCCCTCTGCTACTAAGTGACTGTCCTGGCACCGTCCTTTGTAATGGGCTGCATGTAGGACTTATCCTTGAAGACTGTTTGGAAATTTCAGCTGGCGTGAAATGCAGCAACTTAATTATGACAGGAATAAGGCAAGGTGAGCATGTCGTACCAACATGACAACTGTTTTATTGGCTGCCAGTTAGTTTCCTGGTTCAGCACTGTTGTTGTTCAGTCGCACAGTCAAGTCCGACTCTTTGCGACCCCATGGACCACATCACGCCAGGCCCTCCTGTCTTCTGTCGTGTTCCGGAGTTTGCTTGATTTCATGTTTGTTGCATCAATGACACTGTCCAACCATCTCATCCTTTGCCGTCCCCTTCTTCTTTGACCTTCAATCTTTCCCAGCATCAGGGTCTTCTCCAGGGAGTGCTCCCTTCTCATTTGGTGGCCAAAGTATTTGAGCTTCAGCCTCAGTATCTGGCCTTCCAGGGAACAGTCAGGGTTGATTTCTTTTAGGATTGACTGATTTGATCTTGCAGTCCAAGGGACTCTCAAGAGTCTTCTCCAGCACCATAATTCAAAATAATCTATTCTTCGGTGCTCGGCCTTCCTTATAGTCCAACTCTCACAGCCATACATCACTACTGGGAATACCATGGCTTAGACCATACGGACTTTTGTTGGCAGGGCGATGTCTCTACTTGTTATACTGTCTAGGTTTGCCATCACTTTTCTTCCAAGCAGCAGGCATCTTTTAATTTCATGGCTGCAGTCCCCATCTGCAGTGATCTTGGATCCCAGGAAGGTGAAGTCTGTCACTGCTTCCACGACTTCCCCTTCTATTTGCCAAGGAGTGATGGGGCCGGATGCCATGATCTTAGTTTTTTTGATGTTGAGTTTCAAGCCAACTTTTGCGCTCTCTTCTTTTACCCATAGCAAGAGGCTTTTTAGGTCCTCTTCACTTTCTGCCATTAGAGTGGTATCGTCTGCATATCTGAGGTTATTGATGTTTTTCCCAGCAGTCTTAATTCCAGTTTGTGATTCATCCAAGCCAGCATTTCGCACAATGTACTCTGCATGTAAATTAAATAAGCAAGGTGACGATATACATCCTTGTTGTACTCCTTTCCTATGCTAAACCAATCAGTTGTCCCATATCCGATTCTAACTGTTGCTTCTTGACCCTTATAGAGGTTTCTCAAGAGACATCTGAGGTGGTCTGGTGCTCCCATTTAATGGTTCAGTACTAGATGGTGGTTTTATGACACCCTTCAGGGCCTGGGGCTTGCATATCTATGGCCTCTCCCTTCATCAAAGTTAGGCCTCGGGGGGGGGGGGGGGGGACAGGACCTGTGTGTGTGTGTGTGTGCCTGGAAGTCATGGTTGACTTCTGGCGACCCCTAGTGGGGCTTGGATGTTTCAGAGCAGTGACTTACTACTGCCTGCCTCTGTGTCCCAGCCCTAGTATTCCTTGGAGGTCTCCCTTCCAAGTACTTGCCAGGGTTGGCCCTGCTTAGCTTCCAAGGTCGGATGCGATCGGGCTTGCCTGGGCTATCCAGATCAGGGCATCAAAGTTAAGCCTTCTGAAAGTAACACCCTGCAAACAGGCTTCAATTGGCATCTGCCCCTACCCAAGCATTCTCTGTGGTGGCCCGTTTGGTGAAATAGCTTGCCCGAGGAGGTCAGGAACACCTCCTACCCTGTTGTTGTATGAGATATGTCACAACTGTATTGTTTAAAATGGCTTTTTATTATAGGAGGCAGTTGTGTTGCTAGTGCTGACTTCCGTGATGGATCAGTGTAAGGGTTATGTTACTTATTCTCAGTCAATTTTTCTTATGGCCCACAAACCAGTCAGAAAAAACCAATGTTATGTAATTAAATGCTTGTGTGTAAAGTGCCATCAAGTTATCGCTGACTCATGGCCACCTCGTAGGATTTTCAAGGCAAGAGAGTAACAAAGATGGTTTGTCATCACCTGCCTCTCCCTAGCAACCCTGGACTTCCTTGGTGGTCTCTCATCCAAATGCTGACCAGGGCCGACCCTACTTCTGAACTCCTAAAGAATGGCTTTGCGTACATCATTCATCCTAATACAATAAGGGTTAGAATTGTGGTGAAGTATGCACAAGGCATTATCTCGGCCTCTGTTTTCATTATGGAAAACAGAAACTTAGCTACTTATACACTAATTTTTTATACAACAGTATGGGAAAGCCAGTTTGGTGTAGTGGTTCAGAGCACGGACTCTAATCTGGGGAGACCAGGTTTGATTCCCCACTCCACATGCAGCTGGCTGAGTGACCTTAACCAGTCACAAGTTTTCTCAGAGCTGTTCTCTCAAGAGCAGTTCTCAAGAGCTCCCTCAGTCCCACCAACCTCACAGGCAGTGTTCCCTCTAAGCTGAGTTAGCGTGAGCTAGCTCACAGTTTTTTAGCCTCCAGCTCACACATTTTTGTCTTAGCTCAGGAAGGATGGCTGCAGAGCAAACTAATTTATGCAGCAGCCAAATCGCGCGCTCACAACTTTAATGCCAGTAGCTCACAAAGTAGAACTTTTGCGCACAAGACTCCACAGCTTAGAGGGAGCATTGCTCACAGGGTGTCTGTTGTGAGAAGGGAAGGGAAGGGAGATTGTAAGCCGCTCTGAGACTTGAGTGAAGGGTGGGGTATAAATCCAATCTCTTATTCTCTTCATCTTCTTGGTCGGCCCCTGCCAATAATATTTTTACTTATTGTGGTATTGACAGGCATCTTGTAATCTGCCTTGAGGCCCCTGGAGAAAGGTGGATTAAAATGCTGTAAGGTAAATGCCTCTCAGATGTGCTGTTCGCTCATTTGAAAGGGAATGCTTTCCCCCCAAAATGGTGCTCACCATCTGCCACTTCAGTAAACAGCTTTAAAAATTTGCTCTGATTGAAAAGTCTTAAATCAATTAATGTAACCAATTAATCAATGACCTTTTTAGTAAGTCCACTGTACAGTGTGGCCTGTGTTGTGAAATTACTTATCCGTTTTTTGAATATATTCCATTTTAATGGTCAGCCTTTGGTGGTGGTACTCCAGACAAGGTGACATTCCTTTTGAAGAAAAATAAAACGAGATGGGTGATGTAGCTCTTCTGTTTTCTCTGAGACAGGATCTTGAAGGTGCATACTGCATCACAGACATTCACGAGGCATTGGCATTGTCTGACATTGGGGACAAGAGGAAGATGTTCCTGATTGCCACGCATGTGGCTGAAGATGGCTCCGAAATCTCTTCTGGCATGAAGGACACACGGGAACTGATTGCAGGGCTGGTCTCGGACGCAATGTGATTGGTCCCAGAATGGGGCACCGCCACGGGACTTAGAGTGGTCCTCAGATAAACAGCTAGCAACCATCAAATAGCATCACTTTGCATTTGAACCTTGCAGTTTTGATCCTCAGGTATGGAATTCCAATGGAGGCGATGTCGAAGCTACAAAGAACCTTAGGGTTTGTTTTTTTTTAATGTCATATATTTGGGGAAAGTAGCTGTCTGCTTTTAAAACCATGTGGAAAGAGATGGCGCAGATCCAACAGCTGGACACACACACACACACACGCATCTAAGTGTCAAATGTTTCTGCCATTTTCATGGGCAGCTGTTGTGGGTTTCATTCAGAGCTGTGTGCTGGTTTAGGAGCGGACTTGTGGAAAAGCAGTACAAGTTTCTGTCTTGAGGGTGACTTTGTTCAGATTGTAGGGCCGGGAACCAAGGAACAAAAGCCTCCAGCTGCGTATACCTCAGGGGAGCTCTGTGTTCCGTGAACATCTTCATGGGCCTTTTTTGCTTCAGGTATAAATCTCTCTCTATATTTTTAGCCAGGCTTGTCCCAGGGCTTTCCTTTTCAAGCCAGAGCAGAGGAAAACCTCCTTTACTCCAACTCAAAGGGGAAAATGGCACACCAGCTACAAGCCGACATGACTAGCAGGAAGGGTGTGAGGAGGTGACGCCAGCGGGTAGTGCAGGGATGGTGTGTGGACACCATCCTTGTGCACCCCCACAACAACTGCTGTTAAACTTCATAGCAACAGCGGCTTTTCTCACCCCTCTGTGGTCACAGCCCAAGACCACCTGGTTGCAAATGATTGCTGTGGTATGATGAGAGCCCAGGATTAGGACATGTGTGGATGAGTCGTCAGCTGGATAAACCTGGGCCTAGGAGAATCCACATGACAGGAAAAATAGGCCCAACGAGCCAAAAGTGAGGCACGGGGGCTTTTGGTTTGTGTGTCAGTCCTGAAGGAATGAACACCCTGCTCGTGCATCCAGGTAGGACCACACAGTAAGTTGTAGTTATTTTGTAGCATTTGGGTAGAGGTCTTAATAAAAGGCGGTGATTTTGAGAAGGCGTTTCCTGCCCTTTTATCCATGTACGTGTGGAGGCTGCGATTTCAGGGGAAAGGGACTTCACAACCATTTCTTGTCATGAATTTTTCCTATTAAAAATCTGCCCCCACTACTGAGGGGAAAGCTAATAGATATTCTTTCTTTTCCCCACAAACCATCTTGGCAAAGGCTGAGGAAATGGTCGGGAGGGGCAGAGTAAGGGAGTCCTGACCCCCCCCCAGTAGTTTCCTCGCCAAAATTGCTGCCTCACTGATTGCACTGTGTAAAGGGGTTGAGTGGAGTGCCTAAAAAGAACTGCAACTCAAAAAAACTTCCAAGGAAGCTGCTTTTCCTTATGTGGGCATTTCCTTCCTGTGAGCAAGGATAAGGAATCCGCACTCAAGCCGGACCCTTCTGAGTCCTCCTGAGTTAACATTTGCCAGGGCAAGAAAGGCCGCTTATCTACTAGTCAGAGCTCAGTGAGATTTTGTGCCTGAAGGATCCCAGTTTGATGGGCAGAGGCCATGAATCATTGACCCACTCCTTCCCCACATAAAAAGAAAATAGCACATCTTCCTCTTGCTTCTGTGTCTAGAATCACTCCCCCCAACTGCTGCTGAGATATGATGGATTGCGACTCACTTCCGAAGAAGACACAGTGCTGTCACCATTGTTGAAGTGGCTTCCCTTTAAGGTCTCAAATGTTACATCCAATACCTCAAGCAAGCAGCCATCTAATTGATGTCCGTCTCCCGCTTCCTCCGCCCACTCGCCCCTTAATAACCTTCTCAGGTGATACTAGCAACACAGCTCAAATTGTATGAACTTTTAAGGAAAACAGCTTCAGACTTGTACCTCTTGCAAATGTTGAAGGAAAATGTCTGTATTTTGCCTCTGAATTTTGAAAACTGTACAGAAGTTTTCTAGGAACTTATTTTTTCTCTCTCACACTTGTATACCAAAGCAGTTCCTTTATATAAAATCAGATTATTTTCTCCTAGTGTGCTGTTCAGGTGTCAATTTTGCAATGACAGAATCTTAACAACTGTGATTACCAGTGACTTTCCATGAAAAGAGTGAAAGGTTTTACCCCCTAAAGGCAGATAAGCAGTTCTTGGCTCCAGGGAGGGAGGGAGGAAGGAAAGTGCAACTAGAATGATAAAAGGGCTGGAACACTTTCCCTATGAAGAAAGGTTGAAGCGCTTGGGGCTCTTTAGCTTGGAGAAACAACGGCTGAGGGGTGACATGATCGAGGTTTATAAGATCATGCATGGTATAGAGCAGGTAGAGAAAGAAGTCCTTTTCTCCCTTTCTCACAACACACGAACTCATGGGCACTCCATGAAATTGCTGAGCAGTCAGGTTAGAACAGATAAAAGGAAGTACTTCTTCACCCAAAGAGTGATTAACACGTGGAATACACTGCCACATGAGGTGGTGGCGGCTACAAGCACGGGCGGCCTCAAGAGGGAATTACATAAGCAAATGGTGCAGAGGTCCATCCGTGGCCATTAGCCACAAGGTATAGATAGGAACTCTTAGACTGGGGCAAGTGATGCTCTGTCTTCTTGGTGCTTGGGGGGGGGGCAACAGTGGGAGGGCTTCTAGTGTCCTGGCCCCACTTCTAGACCTCCTGAGGGCACCTGGTGTTTTTGGCCACTGGGTGACAGTGTTGGACTGGATGGGCCACTGGCCTGATCCGACATTGGCTTCTCATGTTCTTATGAAGAAGACTAGAGTTTTGTACCCCGCTTTTCTCTACCTTAAGGAGTCTCAAAGTGGCTTACAAACTGCCTTTCCTTCCTCGCCCCACAACAGGCACCTTGGGAGGCAGGTGGGGCTGAGAGAGGTCTGAGTGACTGGCCCCGGGTCACCCAGCAGGCTTCAGGTGGAGGGAAGACTGGGGAATCAAACCAGATTAGAGTCTGCTGCTGTTAACCACTGCACCATGCTGGAAAGGGACATTATCCCAAGATTCAGGAACAGGAAAGATCTGGATGTCTTTGCTTTCTTGGGTTGGAGACTGAAGAGGTTTGCAGGTGTGCGCAAGCATTACTGTATATGCACACAAGGGATTCTGTTTCTTCTACCTCCTAGTGTGCTGTTTTCTTTTTCCTGGGCTGTATCACTTGTGGTTGGCATTTTGCATTATTTTCCTGTCTAAACTCAATATTAGTAGAAAACCAGCATAGCATCTTAAAGGGGTTGAGCCTTTATTCCGTTACATGCATGGGTTTTCCCCCCAGTAGTCCGAAGCAACCAAATGTCCAGCTGTTCACCAACACACGTACACACACCCCAAGTTAAATGTGGTGCTGGTGATCACTTTCTGACAAACTTTGCATACATGCAGTGGCTTGTGTAAAAACTGGGCTGCTACTGCCCCAAAGCCACTATGCGCGCTTAATTGGCATGCCAGCACAGCATCCACTCCTCTGTTAAGTCCCACAGGGATGTCTTGTCAGCACGTTTAAACCAGGCCACGCACCTGCGGTGGTATACTCTACCAAAAGCTTGACCACTTGATTCTGCTCTTAGCTGACCACATATGAGTATAAAAGGTAATCTTATTGTCCTGTCAGTCATCCGGCCATGCCAGTTTGGATATGAAAATACAAGGCTACTGCAAGCTGCTAACTTGGGCTGAGCAGCTGGTGAGGAACTTTAGTGAGTGATACTTTAAAGTAATGGGTGCCTTTGATTTGATCTACGCATCAAGGTGCCTTATACTGAATCAGACATTTGGTCCATCAAGGTCAGTGTTGTCTGCTCAGACTAGCAGGGGCTCTCCAGGGTCTCAGCTCTCAGGGAGAGGTCTTTCACATCACCTACTACCTGATCCCTTCAACTGGAGATGCCGGGGATTGAACCTGGGACCATCTGCATGCCACGTGCAGCTCCTCTTCAACGTACTGGGTACGTTTTTGTCCACTTTTACCTGGGAGCTCAAAGGGCTGTGCTCAGTTCTCTCCTTCCTCATTTTATCTTCATAACAGACCTATGAACTACCTTGGATTAAGAGAGCTTTCCCATGATCCCCTGGTGGGCTTCAAAGTGTGGAGTGGGAACGGGAATCCCCCTCTCCTCTCTCTCAACACTGCCCCACACTGGGTCTTTGATGGGATTACTCCAAAAGCATATGTACAATTCAGGTTTACTCAGTCTCATAATTACAGCAGACCAGCTCAAAAGCCCTCTGCAGAATTTACAAGTGAAGGTGCTGCACATCTTGTATGTACTGGGTAAACTGCCAATATGTACTTTAAAGAGGGTCGTCCCCCCCCCAGGATCTTGAACATACACAGACACACATGAAGCCACCTTACCCTTGGTCCATCAATGTCAGTATTGTCTACTCAGACTGGCAGGGGCTCTCCAGGGTCTCAGGCAGAGGTCTTTCCCATCACCTCCTACCTGGCAGGCCAGTAGCTACAATGGGGTCTTTTGGAGCCCGGCTCCCTGACTTACCACCAAGGCCCCCCAGCTTCCAATTTTTATTTATGGCACTTGCTCGGGGTGTGTGCGAGGGTGCCCCCCTCTGATTTAAAGGCCCCACAAATTAAGAAATCCTGGCTACAGGCCAGCTACCTGGTCCTTTTAATTGGAGATGCCAGGGACAGAACCTGGGACCGACCATCTGCATGTCAAGCAGATGCTGTACCACTGAGCAACGGTGTTTACATCTTAGGTTCAGCGGTGTCGAATGAAGTAAGACTCACTCCAGGGGCATCCTGACCTGGATAGCTCACACAGGCCCAATTTCAGAAGCTAAGCAGGGCTAACCCTGACAAGTACTTGGAAGGGCAACCTCCAAAGAATACCTGGGCTCGGGATGCCGGGGCAGACTATCAAGCCACCTCTCTGAAATGTCTTAGCCCCACTAGGGATCGCCAAAAGTCACCATGACTTCGAGGCATGCAAGCACATACACACAGTGTGCTAAATACTGGGTTCAAGATGCATTGCAGTGAACAGCTCTACTTTAGTTATTTCAGGAACACAACAAGGACAAACTCCAGGGCTACAGCCCTGTTTATATAGCACGCAAACACCACTCCCAAACATACCCCACTCCCAGCGATAGGCTATTTATACAACACTACTTTTCTATAGGTCCACTCCAAGATCCTGGTAAACTTGTTCAGGAGTAACAAGCTCAGCTAGCCTTAGATACTAGCTCAGGGATGACTCGGACTCAGTACACAACACAAAGAAAATAAACACACAAAAAGAGAAAAGAGCAAGAGTCCAGGAGCACCGCTTAAAGCCTAACAAAATATGTGGCAGGGTAGGCGCTTTCGTGAGTCACTGCTCACTTCTTCAGATACAAAAAAAAAGGAAAGAATTACTCCGGGGCCCTTCACTGGAAGAAAAAAAATCGCACGACAGCTTGCACTTGCGTGTAGGGCTACCCACCACGGCGAGCTGCGTCCACCTTGCAAGTGAAACCGGGCTGCGCGCGTGGAACACTCACTCCTCCTCGCGCGCTCGCAGCACACAGCCGGCAATTGCATCGCGCGCTACCGCGCGCTGAAGTCCCGGGGAAATGGGCGGGGTGAGGGAGGCGCTCCCGCGAGAGCCGTTTGGTTGCCCGGGAGACCGAAAGCTGCCGTCGCAGCACCACGGAGAGCGCAAGCGCGCGCTTTTCGTGCCGGCGGGCGGGCGCCGCAGGTGGAAGAGTCGCCTCTTCTGCGCTTTGGCTCCCGTAATGGCCGCAGGTGCGTGAAAAAGAGGCCTTGCCTGCACTGCCCCTCCGGAGCAGCCCGGTCTGGTATTCAAGCTGGGAAAGTCTGAATGTACGCATAGAGCCTTTTTGTTTTTTAGTTTTTTTTCCAGCAGGGGGGAAAGCATCGTTTAGGCAAGGGTGCCACTGAGCGTGTGCAGAGTACCTTATTGAAACCTCTGAGAGGAGGCAGTTTTCTCACTGGCTGTGAGGTTCCAGTGCCTTCTGAAGATGTCCAGAGAATGCTGGCCTCCCAAAGGCGCTAGCTCTTAGTTTTGTTTTAAGTGTTCCTTATACTTCTCCAGTCCAGGGAGGAAAAGAAAGGTCTTCTCGAAGTGCGTTTACAAACCAGAAACAAACATCAGAGAAATAATATTAAGACAAAATCATGATTGTTGATGGAAACTGTCTTTCTAAAAATCTTTTCCTTGGAGTATGCTTACTTCTGAGTAGACCTGCTGAGGCTCAGTCCTGCAAAGAGCTAGATTTCCCCTTCCCCATATCTTATTTTCTGTTATTTAATTCATTTTTTACCTTGCTTTTCACCCCAGTGGGGACCCAAAACAGCTTTCATCATTCTTCTCCCCTCCTTTGTCTCCTCACAACATCCATAGGAAGTAGATGAGACAAAGAGTGTGCATGTAACTGGCCTGTGGTCACCCAGCGGACAGTGAGGATTCGAACCCATGTCTCCCAGATCCTTCTCCAGCACTCTAACCACTATGCCACACTGGCTGTTAGTTGCCCAGTAAAGATCTTTCAACAACAGTAGCCGTGAGGGAAGATGAAAGGGGGGAACCCCTCCCTTTTGTGCTTGGGAATGCTAGTTATAGTGTAGATTCATGTGGGTAGCCATGTTGGTCTGAAGCAGTGGAACAAAGCTGGAGTCCAGTGGCATCTGTAAGCCCAACCAGGTTTTATTCAAGGTACAAGCTTTTGTGTGCAAGCATGAGAATCTGAGGAAGTGTGCTTGCACATGAAAGCTTATACCTTGAATAAAACTTAGCTGGGCTTACAGGTGCCGCTGGACTCAAACTTTGTTCTAGTTCTAGTGTAGTTCTAGTGCGAACAACCTCATTGTATGTAAGTCAGAAAAATAGAAATGTAGCTGTTGATAAAGGAGAAACTTCTTCGCACAGGCAATAATTTGCCTTCAATCCCGGGTGTTCATTTCAGGGTGATATGAAGCCCCAAAGACCTGCTCTTAGGTCTTGCTTAGGACAGAGCTGTCATCCACTTAAAGAAATCAAGTAGTTGATCAGAGTTCAAGTCCAGTTTTCTTTCTGGGTATAAGCTTTTGTATACATGCACACTTTTTTATGTTCATGCACATGAAAGTTTGTGCTGAGAATTAATCTTTGTTGGTCTTAATGGTGTCACCGAACTCAAACTTTGTCCTCTTGCTTCAAACCAACATGGCTACCAACCTGAATCTATCTTGGCTGATCAGTCATTTATGTATTAATTCATTAAGCAATTAAATTCTCCTGCATTTGCAAGAGGAGAATACAATTGTTCTGAAAAGGAATTAATTTCCTTATTTGGTATTTCCTATAATTTTGCGAGTTATGTCACCATTGGACACTCCTTTGAAAGAAATAGAAAACTGAAACAAAGAAAACTCTGTAGTGCACACTTGATAAATGGGCTCCATTCAATTGTTACAATAATAACCTATTTTTCGCTCCCAGTGATTTGGGCAAGTTGAATAGGTCTTATGAATGCTTTGACAGGCTCAGATTGCATTCTGGATGGGCTGAATTCAGCAGGTATGAAATCAGGACCTGTGTGATATATTTATTGCAAAGTTTATTCTGCACACCAGATGCCGTTTTGGAACAGTGTCAGCTTGTTGACTTAACCCCGCAGCACAATGCTCAAAGATATGACATTGCAAAGTCTTTTTTTATATTTCTGCCAATGCTCAGAACCACACAGGAACGTGGTATTCTCCGTTGCATCTGAAGGCACCACTACAGAAACTGGAGTGTGCATTTGCAACATAATTCTCTGCTAGCAAAGCTTGTGATATCGATTGATTCTGTCCGGTTGGCAGCAACACATAGCACTTTAATACAATTAAATAACCATGTGCGTACGAGGCAGTGGAATGTACAACAGACGGCGCACATGATTTCATTCATTGTGGTCTGTGAAACTGTATCAGAAGAAATAGCTCAGGTTACACCTTAGACGCATAGAAAAGATCGTGGAGGATACAATTTTTTTCACTTAGCACAAGCAGGCAGCAATGGATCATTCTTGTTCTTCGTCATATATGTGTGTGTATACACACACACACACACACACACACAAAAGCCATGTGAATCAGCCTTTTATTAGAGAAAAATCCTGTTTGTGGGTAACCAGTGTGTAGAGAGTGTGTTACGATGTGATACAGTCGATGTGCACACGCTTATTTCATAAAGCACTATGTTTTGCCGCCAGCTGAGCAAAACTCATCAATATGGACCATGCCAGTTTGCTGCTATTCAAAGCCACCTCTTTTCTCTCCTTCTCTTGCAGTTTCTCCACATGATTTTCACATGAGTGAGAGGTAAGAGAATACTTCTGGGGTTACCATACTTCCAGATAGCGACAGGGTGGATGGGGACCAAAGACCCTGTCTTCCCTCAGAGACAGCACTGCGTTGAGTTTGATTTGCTGCCTGATGTTAAACGCATCAAGTCCTCATAACCTGCTGTGTGCAGGATGGGACTTGCAAGTGAGTTTTATGTGAAAGTGAGAACGTTTGGAAAAAAACAGAGCCCAAAAAGAGACATGCGAAGAGGGCGAGAGCTGTCTGTTGCAGCTCTCACAACATTTGCGCACAATGTTGATGTCCAGTTAGGTACATAAAGAGCATAAGAAAAGCCCTACTGGAATCACATGGTTGTCAGTTAGCACTGCCATAGGTATGGGTGACTGTCTTGTCATGATCAATAAGGTTGCTGAACGTATTCCATGTGTCAATGCTTGCTGTTTTACAATTGGGGTTGATGATCTATTAACATTGCTTTGTGTTCCAAGGTTTTTCCCAACCCTTTTAGATCCGGCTTGGGAGATAGCATTGGTGACCCGACTCCCACCTTTGGAGCCTTGCTTGCCTGCTTCGCTTTGCGCACGCTCATTACTCATTTGCTTTTCCTCCCCTCTTATCTCTAGCTGGCTATTCCTTGGCCAATGGCCTTGAACAAGAAGAGCCTCCTGTTATGTGTTACAAGAATCACAGGTGTTACGTATTTCTTTGCTTAGTTTTCTCTGGGAACATTTTCTCCAAAAACCTTCAACAGTGTTTTTCCCTGAGAACCTATTTTGCCGCGCTTTCCTTGGGAACAGTGGGCTAGTGTATTTGGGCGCCAATAATTCTCACTATTGATTGGTAGATGGTAGTCGGGCCATATTTCATATCAAGTATAATTGTAGTTGCATTTCTATGCTGAGGCATTACTAACAGGAAAAGTGTTTGACCAACATGATCTTTTCTACAAATAAAGGACTTTCTACTTATGGAGACCTGTTGTGGACTATATCTATTGGCACATTCTCACAATGGTGCATCTAGTCCAGCATCCTGCTCCACACAGCGGCTCACCACTTTCCCAAGAGGGTCAACAAACAGGGCACAGCAGTCAAGTCTTTCCCCAGATATTGCCTCCTAACACTGGGATTCAAAGGTTGACTCCCCCTGAATATGGGGTGATATCAGTGATAGGACAACAGGTTTTTTCCTTTGTCTCCAAAAGCATGTACAGTGTGGTAGTGGGAAGGGCTGTCAAGTCACAGCCAACTTTCAGAGACGCTGTAGGGTTTTCAAAGCAAGAGACGTTCAGAAGTAGTTTGCCATCACCTGGCTCTACGTATCAACTCTGGACTTCCTTGGTGGTCTCTCATCCAAGGACCGACCAGGGCCAACCCTGCTTAGCTTCTGAGATCTGACTGGGTTATGATAAATACCCATATTATTCTTGAAACCTCTAGCTCAGTTGAGACATCTGTTACAAGACTTGGAATTTTATTTTATTTTTAGACTTTGCTGCTGTTGCAATGATTTTTTAAAAAATGATTCTGATTGCACGCAGCTTTGAAAAGAGCAAAAGTCCAGTAACACCGCAAAGACTAACAAAATTTGTGGCAGGGTGCAAGCTTTCATGAGTCACTGCTCACTTCTTCAGTTATAGCTAGAATGTGAGTCCATCTGTCCTATATTGGAAAGCGGAGCGATTTCAGATGCCGAATGACATTAGCAGGTGAAAGACAATAGCAGGTGTGATTGGATTAGGTGTGATATGCAGAGGGGTAGTAGGCGTGGAGAAATCAGCATTGGTAATGAGACAGGAAACCTAGGTCTCGATTCAGTCCAGGAGGATGCATTGTCTTGAGCTTCATTATCAGTTGCAATTCAGCTTTGAGTGTGATAAGAAAAGCAGTATATCAATAGTCGACATTTGTTCAACGTGTGGCCCAGGGAGCTCACAGATCTCCGCTGTGGCAAATTCACAAACTCAGGATGCTGTATAGTGTATGTTGGAGAAGACTAAAGTTGCCCTGACAGAGATCACGGACCTTCTAATGACCAAGGGCAGCTCCCAGAAGTGCGAAAAAGCCACTTGATGTAATGTTTGTATTGCCCTGAAGCAGTTTGTTTTAAGGATGGGTCTACGTGAGCTGCTAGATCCTCCTGCCCGGGAGGGAAGGCAGCATGATACAACCTGATCTCAGAAGCTAAGCAGGGTCACCCCTGGTTTGGACGTACATGGGAGACCTCCAAGGAAGGCTCTGCAGAGGAAGTTAATCCCCAACCACCTCTGCTTCCCACTCGCCTTGGAAGCTCCTTGCTGGGGCCCCCATAAGTCAGCTGCAACTTGACAGCACTTTATACATACCTATGCTCCTACCAAGCCACTTCCCCATTCATCATCCAGTGACCTTTGCGATGCTATCAGCAATTTGGGGCACCCAATGTTAATACCACCGTGGCGTGCATAAGGAAGCTTATCCTGAGCTTTCCAAAAGCAAACACACCAGTGCATACATTTGGGGAGGATTGAATATTGCAAAGAATCTGAATACGGGGGAGGATTTACTGTGCTAGGCAAGAAAAAGGGAGTGACAGAATCCTTCTGTCAGAATCACTACTTCACTGTTAAGTCAGAGTGTAAGTCAGGTTACTCCTTGGGTGGTACTCTGGGCTCACAATGTTCTGTATCCTTGTGAGAGCCAGTTTGGTGTAGTGGTT
The DNA here is from genome assembly GCA_029233225.1 of Lepidodactylus listeri. Lineage (NCBI taxonomy): Eukaryota > Metazoa > Chordata > Lepidosauria > Squamata > Gekkonidae > Lepidodactylus > Lepidodactylus listeri. Next base: position 136,996,947 of record JARCFY010000004.1, on the reverse strand, counting down.
AAAAGTGCGGACTCTAATCCGGGAGAACTGAATTTGATTCCCCACGTCTCCATATGCAGCTGCTGGTGTGACCTTGGGTCAGTCATAAGTTCTTTCAGAGCTGTTCTCTCAAGGGCAGTTCTCAAGAGAGCTCTCTCAGCCCCACCCACCTCACAGGGTGTCTGTTGTGGGGAGGGGAAGGGAAAGGAGATTGTGAGCCGCTCTGAGACTCCTTTGGGTAGTGAAGGACGGGGCATAAACCCAATCTCCTTCTCCTGCTGCTGCTGCTGCTTCTTCTTTCCTACCATGCTGCTCAGTCATGTTTGAAGTTTGATCCCTCTCGTTTTAGGACTGCTCAGTCTTTATTTTTGCCCTGGCCTGTTTTGTCGTATTGTTGCCCATTGTCTTCAGTGGACTCAGGCTCTATGCACCAGAGTTTTACCTCTCTCTGTGTGTTTTATAGCTGTATCCCTGTATGTATCTCATGACTTACACAAAAATGCGAACTTTCTAGGATCCAGCATCTGGCAGAACCAAAGAAAGTCAAAGATGTTTGGAACTATTCTGGGTAAGAATTGTGCGAACAATAAAAACAATACTTTATTTATGTATTACTTTGATTTCTATCCCGCCTTGCCGGGCAAGCTGGCTCAAGGTGGTGTACACATGATAAAATGATAAAACAATAGATACAATAAGTTACTTCAAACACATACAGTACTAAAATAACATTACAGATGCAAATGATGGCGGCATTCAGTAGATAGTCCGGTGATGGTATATCCAGGGCCACAGATGTTCAGATAACTCATTCGTCAGTGGGGGCTCCTAATTGAAAGCCTGGTGGAAGAGCTCCATTTTACAGGCCCTGTGGAACTGAAGAAGGTCCCTCAGGACCCTGATATCCTCCGGGAGCTCATTCCACCGGTATGGGGCCACCACCGAAAAAGCCCTGGCTCTCATGGAAGCCAATCTGGTGTCCTTCAGGCCAGAGAGAGTCAGGCGATTTTGTAACCCTGATCTCAGTGCTCTCTGGGGCACATACGGGGAAAGGCGGTTCCTTTAAGTGGACAGGCCCCTGACTTAGAATATAAACTGTGCTTTGGAGATGGTTCATGTCACTTGTATGATCTCCATCATCTCAGCAGCCCAGCTACAACAGCCCTGTAAAGTAGGTCAGCCTTAGCATCCCATGTTGCAGATGCTGGGGGGGGGGGGGTATGTAAGCAGACAGGGGTGGGTAATTTTGAAAGTGATCCAGTCCAACTGAGGAGCAATCCAGCTGTTCCGTCTGAGGAGCCAGGCTAGAGTCAGAAGCTTTATAGAACTAATTGCAACCCTGTTGGCCCCCTGCATGGTCACCTGACTGCTGCAAAAATGCCCCTTTCTTTATAGAACTAAATGAAACCCTGTTGGCCCCCTGGATGGTCATCTGACTGCTGCAGAAATGCCACTTGCAATACACCATCCTCTGTGATGTCACATCGCAATGCAGACCAGAGCAGGAGCAGTTCAGCCCTGTAAAGTTTTTGTGGTGCTGCAAAGATTTAACAGCGGAGAGTCTTATACCCTTCTAAGTCCACTGAAGTCCATTGGCTTAGAAGGGTGAACACATGAAGCTGCCTTATACCAAATCAGACCCTTGGTCCAGCGAATTCAGTATTGTCTACTCAGACTGGCAGAGGCTCTCCAGGGTCTCAGGCTGAGGTCCTTCACATCAACTACTGCCTGGTCCTTTTAACTGGAGGTGCCAGGGGCTGAACCTGGGACCTTCTCTGTGCCAAGATGCTCTACCACTGAGCCACAGCCCCTCCCTCTCTACTTAGGGTGCCACTGAAAGGCACCCAGCTTCTATGACCTGGTACTGTTTGAGCAGCAATGTCTGAAAATGCTGGGAAACTATATAGCGAAACTGTTCATTTAAGAGCAATATTCCTTCCACAGTCACCTTGGGTGGATTTGTTCCAGTGTAAGCCTTTTAAGAACTACAGTGTAGGATTGTGGAAGTTGAGGACCTAAAATAGAAGGACAGCAGCACAAGTGTATTCACAACACAACCCCCCCCCCCAGTAATAATAAGTATGTTCCATCAAACACACACACACACCATAATATCTGATAATCAAGAGCTGGCCTCTGTTTGGATAGTGAAATCTGTGCAACACAGTTACCTAAAGCTACCATTTAGATGGAGAATCCCCACATCTGCAAAAAAACCCCCAAAACATTGTTAAAACATGGAGGATGGCTTTTAAAAAATATATATTGTATTGTGCAGATGTTGGGACAAGTCAATTGCCCGAGTTTGGGAGGCACGACCCAAAATGAAGCATTAAAACTGGCAGCAGTCAGGATGAGGACATGGAGGAAGAGGTGGGGGGGGGGTGGAATTGGGGAACCAGGGGACAGCAGAGCGGGCAGTGGGGAGAGGGCAGGAAGGGGTTCCCTTTCCCCATTAGCCCTCATGGGTTCCCCCTCTGACGTGTTTCTAATACAGTGGCAAAAGACTGCATAGATGCAGGGCATAACTATGACCTGAATGGCATTTGTCTTCTTCCTTTACAACAGCAGGCTGGTCTGGGGAAACCAAGAAACCATCTGGCCCCTCCCGCCCAGGGCCCTGACAGCTCAGCCCAACGCGAGAATCCTGGACCTGGCAAAACCCAAGAAGAACTTTGGCTGGAAACCCCAAGACAGGTTTTGTCTCCCCCCTCCCCCCCCCTCTCCCTTAGTTTCAAAGCACAGGAATAAACAAAAACGAGGTCAGGATCTAAGGAACCTGGGCAGCTGGTGCTTTGAATTTGTATTCACCCAACAGAAGCCTTCTGTTTGGAACCTGAGGGAAAACTCCTGGGGGGGGGGGCGAGGGGGTCCTGCAGTCCTAAGCAGTCAAGGAGCTTCTCACCGCCCCGCCCCACCCCACCCATTCTGGGAACAGGTTTCCAGGTGAGCCACATAGCAAGGAGGGAGGGGCAGAGAACAGGAAAAGAGCCACACCTGCCTCATCCTCCTCTGCCCATGGGAAGAATCTGGTTTGCAAGGAGGCAATCTTTTGAACTATTTTTTTTTTTATTGGAAGTTTAAAGCAATAATTTGATTTCTATCTGTTGTCGTGTCTATTTTCCCATGATGTAGTTTCTGCGTTGTCGAATATGCCGTGGTAATACTTGTGCTTTGGTTCTAGCTTTTTACTTGCTTTTAATTTCTGCTATCCTAACCCTGTTACACTGCTAATTGGATGTCTCTTCCAACTGACTTGCATTGACTGACACTGTGCAATCTATAGGGGTGACAACATACAGGTGGTGGTTGGAGATCTCCTGGGATTAAAGCTGATCTCCAAGGCAACAGAGGTCAGATCACCTGGAGAAAATGGCCGCTTTGGAAGGTGGACTCGATGGCATTCTACCCGCTGAAGTCCCTCCCCTCCCCTCCCCAAACCCTGCCCTCCTCAGGCTCCACCCCCAAAATCTCCAGGTCTTTCCCAACAAAGGGCTGGCAGCCCTGGTAATCCACATTGAGTCTCACTGAGGAGGAGGAAGAAGGTGCTGTTGAGTCAGAACTGACTTATGGCGACCGCGACCCCATCCATTGGGCATTAAGAACATAAGGAGACCCCTGCTGGATCAGACCAGTAAGGGTCCATCTAGTGAAGCATCCTGTCTCACACAGTGGCCAGCCAGTTCCTCTGGACAGCCAGCAACAGGGCAGAGAGGCCGAGGCCTTCATAAGAATATAAGGAGAGCCCTGCTGGATCAGACCAGTGGTCCATCTTGTCCAGCATCCTGTCTCACACAATGGCCAACCAGTCCCTCTGGATGGCCAAAAACAGGGCCTGGAGGCCAACTGATGTTGCCTCCTGGCTCTGAGATTCAGAGTTTTAGTGCATCTGAATGTGGAGGTTCCCCTCAGTCACCATGGCTAGTAGCCATTGATAGACGTCTCCAGGAATCTATCTAATCCCCTTTCAAAGCTGTTTATTCCTGTGGCCATCACTACATCCTTTGGCAGTGAATTCCACCTTTTAATCGCTCTCTGTGTAAAGGACAAGTAGACATGGCTTGCCATTGTCTTTGCCCACATTGCAACTCTAGTCTTCCTTGGTGGTCTTCCAACCAAGTACTCACCGTGGCTAATCCTGCTGAGCTCCCAAGTTCTGACAAGCTCAGGTTAAGCTTGGGTCATTGCACTATAAATAATGTTTAAAAAAATTACAAACACATTAAAGAAATGAAGAAGAAGAAGAAGTGATTGGATTTATACCCTGCCCTTCACTACCCGAAGGTACAGGTTTATTAGAGACAAGACAGTGCTTCCAGGAACTTACCCTCCTATCAAACCCCACCTCTAACATGAACTCAATATTCAGATCTGTTAGTTGTTAAAAATGCATGTTGTATCCCAAACTTATTTATTTCATTAGATTTTTTGACCACCCTTTCCCGCTTACGCGGGGCCCAGGGCAGTTTACAACAGAAAAATTCAATACATTATAAAACCAATCAGAACCATAAAAATTCAATATTAAAAACACTCAAACATAAATATTTAAAAACGTTTTTAGAACAAGATGGCATATCTAGCGTTTAGTTTTGGGGGAGGAGGGGGAGGGTGCCAGGCAGATGTAGAACCGTCGCTGGCCTCAAATGAAGGCCTGGTGGAATATCTCTGCCTTATGTGCCTTGCAAAACTTTAAAAAGTCAGACAGGGCATGGATGTCATTCGGCAGAGAGTTCCACCAGGCTGGACTAAATACAAACAAATTCATGAAATTAAAACCATTGAAGGTCATGTTTGAGTCAGGAGGTGGTCACCTCAGCCTTCACCAAAATAATGCAGAAATACAGCAGCCTTATGGAAGTCCCACTGGGCATAGCCAGACACTGGGCTTCCTTTGGAAGGTTTCCATCTAGATGGTTTAATTTATGCATTTTTGGAAAATCCCCTCTCTAAACATAAGGGGAGTTGTGTGCCTTTGGGATAGGGTTGCCATGTCCCCCCAGCCGAGGATGGAGGGGGACAGGGTTGCCAGATCCAGGTTGGGAAACTCCTGGAGATCTGGCGATGGATCATGGGGAGGACAGGGACCTCAGTGGAGTACAATGGCATACAGCAGGGATGTCAAACATAAGGCCCGGGGGCCAGAATTGGCCCATCCAGGGCTGTTATGTGGCCCATGAACAACTGATGAAAGGGAGGGGAGTGCTGGGAGAAGTGGGCGGAGCCACTCCAGTTGTGGCTGCAGCATGGCAGAACAACCTTGTCTGCAGCAGTCAAGCATCATGGGAGCATCTGCCCAGCACTGCACTGCTGCCTCTCCAGTCCACCTATTTGGGTATTCCTCTGCACCCAGCTGCCAGCTAATGGGGCCTTGCAGCAAGGATACACTAAGTTGGCGCTTACCAGCACCTGTCTTTTATAAAGTTTCTACCTCCGGTGCCTGGTGTTACGTTTTATGGCGCAGCCTAACAAAGTGATATTTATGTCAGATCCAGCTTTTGTAACAGATGAGTTTGACATAGAGTTTCCCCTTTCAAAGTGGACATTTTCTCCAGGGAACTGATCTCAGTAGTCTGGAGACGAGCTGTAATTCTGGGAGATCTGCAGGGCCCACCTGGAGACCGACATCTCTACTTGAGGGTAAAAGTGCTTGGGAGCAATATCTCAGCAAAGTGATCAGGAAATGCAAAGACAGTGGGTGCGGGACTCTCTACTTTCTGGGTAGATCATTCTACTGTTTCCTGCATTGGCCTTTTCAAGCGAGCATCACTCACTGCAGGAAGAGCCCTGAGCACCGTCTGTATTTCTAAGGTCATGCAGGACTTACATCAATTTAACTGTTAGGGGGACTTCCTGCAGGTCCTGAGAAGTCCGTTGCCCCCTCTTACAGGAGAGCTGTCCTCTAGGTTGCTTGTAAAATGGAGGAATTGATGTTAAGTCAGTTTTAAGTGTGATGTTGACTGCCCACTGTCTCATCCCTTGACCCATTTTAGAAGAAGAAGGGGAGATTGGATTTATACCCCACCCTTCACTACCTGAAGGAGCTTACAATCTTCTTTCCCTTCTCCTCCCCACAACAGAGACCCTGGGAGGTAGGTGGGGCTGAGAGAGCTCTCTCGAGGACTGCCCTTGAGAGAACAGCTCTGAGAGGACTCGTGACTGAGCCCAGGTCACACCAGCAGCTGCATGTGGAGGAGTGGGGAATCAAACCCGGTTTTCCCAGATTTGAGTCCGTGCTCCTGAGCACTACACCAGACTGGCTCTCAGTTTGGAAGGGGGAGGCAAAATGTGTAGAAGTGGGCAGCTGATGCTTTTCATGGCATGGAGGTAAATAAACATCACTTGAGTGAATGACATCCTATTAAACTTCTATTAAAAGAGACAGGACATGTCATCCCCAGGCCAGCTGGCAACTCTAGTTAGACTGGGTCATTGCAGAGATCTCTGAGCTGATCTCCCTTTTCCTGATGGGAAGGGCATCCAGTGGCTCAGAGACAAGTCCCTGCTTGCAGTCACTTCTGGACTAGCCCGTTCCCTTCTTTGGCCCCGACCAGCTGCTTCTGACATGGTTGGTGGCCCCACTCCCATGGGCGGATGCCCTCAGAGGAACTTGAATATGGGGCAGCCTCCTATTTCCCAAATAAATCTCTCTGTATATTTTTGCACCTTTTAGAGATCATGCATCATGTAGCTTGACAATTGTCAGTTTTCACTTCCCCCATATATCCAGAGACAGACTTCAGGAAATTTTCTGATAACATTTCCTCAAATGCCCTCCAGAGGGAGCCCAAGAGCTTCTGGTCCCACAACTTTGCTCACCTGTGGTTGAAAGACACCCCCAACCCAGCTGCTTAACCACAGGCCAAACCTGTGTTCTGAGTTTAACAGGATTTTGTTACACAAGAATCGCAGGACTCTCAAGCAGGATGTGGGACTTCACTGGAGCTGCTCCTTGAGAATAAATTGTTGATTTCAGAAGGAGCTGTCCATGGGAAGAGCCTGCTGCTTGGTGAAATGATGCCTGCCAAGGATACTCGCTGGAGTTGGCAACCCTAAGTGTTGTCCAAGTTTCTTAACAATTGCAAGTCATCATCCAGTCGGCTGTCTCATCTTCCTTTGATCAGGCACAGGGATAAATTGCATTTTTTTCTTGTCACCATGCCAAATATATGCATTGTAGTGCACATTTTGCATGCATTCAACCCACAAAATCAGTTGCATTTTCTGTATGTTTTATACACGTGCATCCGTTTATTATTTCTTCATATCTGTAAGCTTTTGTGCATGTGCGTGCATTTATTATATCCTTGATTTCAGTTTTCAAGCCAAACACTGGGAAAATATAGATACCTTCCCTTTGTTTCTCCTTGGGGGGAAGGCCTGGTATATAGCCTGATCTCAGAGGCCAAGGAAGACTCTGTGGAGGAAGGCAGTGGCCACACCACCTCTGCTTCTCACTGGCCTTGAGAGCCCCTTGCTGGGGTTGCCGTTGGTCAGCTGCGACTTGACAGCACTTTACACACATGCAGGGGACAATCTATTGACAATTTTGAGCGTGCCGATATAACACATAAACAGATGTGTGCCTCCAAGCCTGCATCGTGTGGCTTTTTAATGATGGGAAATTAATGACAGAACAGGAACAGAATCAGCAGGGCCTCTTCTTGAATAGTGATCCTAAGCAACGGGATTACAACACACAATCACATTGTTGCAGGGCCAGGGGTCATTTTGTAAAAAAAAGAGGTGCAGGAGCTCGTTAGCATAACTCATTAGCATAGCTTATTTGCATATGCCACGCTTCCTGACATCACCGGAAGTGTGTCAGAAGACAACACCCACTGCTCAGGCTCCACCCCCAAAATCTCCAGAGATTTCCCAACTCAGAGCTGGCGAGCCACCTTTACAGTTTGACTAAAGACACTTGAGTTTTCCCTTGCTCTTGCAGGGAAGCCACCCTACAACAAGCATGAAAACACAGATCAAGTTAGTATGCTTTTGCTTTTTGCCACAGTGCATCACCAATGCGCCCACTCCTGGGCTTGTTCCTGCACGTTCCTGCTCAAAATGACCCCTGGTTGCAGCACAACAACAGTGGGGCATCCATTGCATGCCCATGCATAGTGCCCGCCAGAGAGGTCAGGATTATTCAGTTCTGTTGAAAGGGACAAGATACACATGCATAGAGGGAATCTTATTAGCAGGGCTCATTTCGTAGCAGGAGGTCCTTTGCATATTAGGCCACACACCCCTAATGTAGCCAATCCTCCAAGAGCTTACAGACCTCTTCTTACAGGGGCTACTGTAAGCTCTTGGAGGATTGGCTACATCAGGGGTGGTGGCCTAATATGCAGAGGAGCTCCTGCTACGAAATGAGCCCTGCATATTAGAATCATATTGAATGAACATCCGGAGCAGGGGTCCATCAATGGCCATTAGCCACAAGGTATAAATGGAACACTGTCTCTGGGGCAGTGATGCTCTGTATTCTTGGTGCTTGGGGGGCAACAGGTGAGAGGGCTGGGGTTCTGGCCCTGCTGGTGGACCTCTTGATGTCATCTGGGTTTTGACCACTGTGTGACACAGAGCATTGGACTAGATGGGCCATTGGCTTCATCCAACATGGCTTCTCTTATGTTCTTATCCACAGAGACCATCTTCTTCATTAGTCAACAGTACGCACTACAGCAGGGGACATTCATTGATAAAGATACATTACAAAATGCATAAATCATATGAGGACAAACCTAACTATTGAGCAAATGGGATATAAAGCATCCAAAAATGGATGGATCTATACATGAAATGCATATACAGAGATGGAAAATGCTGTAGAGTCGCAGCTGACTTTTGTCAGCTGTAGGGTTTTCAAGGCAACAGACATTCAGAGGTGGTTTGCTTTTGCCTGCTTCTGCATAGCAACCCTAGACTTCCTTGGTGGTCTCTCATCCAAGTACTAACAAAGGCTGATCCTGCTTAGCTTCTGAGACCTGACAAGATTGGGCCAGTCTGCGCCATCTAGGTCAGGGCAAAACTGGTATGTAGCGGTGGTGAAAATACACATCTCAAACTTCATCAGAACTTCCTAAGCCTGAGAAGAACTTGAGTGACATGCATTTAACATAGGAGTATTCCAGACATGCTGTGAGTTGAAAGTTGCCATTGTTGAATCAGCCAGATATGGTAGAAGTACCTTTATTGTGTTTGAAGATATTCTAATTGTTGGTCCACACCTGATGAAGACTTGTGGAAACAGAGGCAAAAAATGCATTCATCATCTCTGCCCATTTCCCTATCAACCTTTAGTGATCCTTTCACCCCACTGCCTCCCTGGCTGGTTTCCTGCTTCTAAAGTATTTGAATAAATTTTTATTGTTGGTCTTTATGTTTTTTTGCAATAGGTTCCTCGTAGTCCCTTTTTGCCCGTCCAATCACTCACTTGCATTTTATTTGCCAAAGCCCTTGCTCCCTTTTATTTACCTCCCTTGGACTAGCCTTCCACCATGTAGAGGAATCCTTACCTTTTGCTGCTTCCGTTACTTTGTCCATTAACCATGCAGGCCATTAAAATACCGACTCATACCTGACCTGCAGTATATGTTTGCCAGTTTGGTGTAGTGGTTAAGTGCACGGACTCTAATCTGGGAGAACTGGGTTTGATTCCCCACTCCTCCACTTGCACCTGCTGGATGACCTTGGGCAAGCCATAGCTCTGCACCAGCTGTTCTCTCAAGGACAATTGTCTCCGAGCTCTCTCAGCCCCACCTACCTCACAGGGTGTCTGTTGTGGGGAGGGGAAGGGAAAGGAGTTTGTAAGCCGCTCTGAGACTACAAGTGAAGGGTGGGGTATAAATCCAATCTCTTCTTCTTTATCTGAATTTCCAGGATTGTAGTTTTAAATAGTCTCCAAGCTTCCCAAAGGGATTTGACCCTCTTTACCTTTCCTTTCAGTTTCTTCTTCACAAGCCCCCTCATCTAAGAGAAGTTACCCCTTCTAAAGTTAAATGTGGTTGTGTTGGTCTTTTTGGGCAACTCCCTATTTACATAAATGCTAAACTTAATAGCATCATGGTCACTGTTCCCAACTGGTGTTATCACGTTTACACCTCTCACCAATTCCTGAACAATTCTTAGGACCAAATCTATTTAAGAAGACCCTCTGCGTCTTCCCAATCGATTGTAGCATCTTACAGCTAGAATATGGGAAGGGGGTGGGGAATACATCCTTCCCTATTGCTAAGCCCAGCATATGTTGTGCCAAATAGCCACAAGCAAAATAGATTATGCCAATAAGACAGATCATGCAGATTTTGGTTGATATAGATAATGTATCCAGGGTGCAGCATTCATTTTTTCTTGGCATGAGATTTGGATTGCTTGGGTGAACTATTTTAATTGTTTTTTTATAGGAAAGCGAGAACTCATCTCTGGGTATGTTTGCGGTAGATTTTGGGTTTGTTCTCAGTTTGGGGAGTCTAGACTAAGGAGACGTGAACATGCTCTTTGCCTCTAGGGCTGAAACCAAGGCATTAAGAAGGCGTCAGATTCAAATGAGCTGTTACATTTTTTAAGTAGTGAGGTCCAGGCTGCCCCAGTCCAACTCGCTTTCCCCGCAGGCAGAATTATTTCTGAGGGAAAATAATTTTTTAAGTGCTGCAGCAACCAAATTCAGATCGGGAAGGTGGCATGGGGGGGGACTTCAGCCTGCCCTCATACAACTTCCCAGACTGAAATGACACGGGAGGGCATTACTTAGCCCATTTTGGAGTGAACAGGCACTCCAAAATGAAGCAAACAATGGCACCCCAAATAGGGATGCCAACATCCAGGTGGGGCCTGGAGATCTCCAGGAATTATGACTGATCTCCAGACTACAGAGATTGGTCCCCTGGAGGAAATGGCTGCTTTGGAGATTGGGCTTTATGGCATTATGCCCCGCTGAGGCCCTTCCTCTGCCCAAACCCCGCCTTCCCCAGACTCCATCCCCAGATCGCCTTGAATTTTTCAACCTGGAGGTGTCAACTCTACTGCCAAGGCCATTTCAGCTTCGGAAAATGGCATGAGGTGGGAGGCTGAAGCCCACTTACCCTGCCATAGTCATGATCTGAATCAGGGCCCTGCAGCACCTTAAAAATCAGATCCTCAGAGTGGTTGTCTGGCTGTGGACAAAGCAATTTGGTTCAGGGGAATCTGGACCTGACTTGCTAAACAAAGGTAACATCTAGCTTGGCCTTTCAGTTCAGGAAGGGAAGAAAATGTCTACGTGTTTGCTGAATGTAGTTCCTGACCCCATGAGATTGGGCCTTATTTATAAAGAGAGCTGGCTGTGATGCTATTGGAAGAGCTCAGTAATAGGAGTGTAGAATAGGAGAATAGAATTGGAAGGGACCTCCAGAGTCATCCAGTCCAGCCCCCTGCACAATGCAGAAAACTCACAGCTACCTCCCCTCATACCCCCAATGACCTCTGCTCCATGCCCAGAAGATGGCAAAAAACCCCTCTAGGATCCCTGGCCAAACTGGCCTGGAGAACATTGCTTCCACCTGATCCCAAAGTGGAGATCGGCATTTCCCTGGGCGTGCAAGAAAGATCCACAAGAACGAAGCACTGTTGCAACCCTTCCTGCCCTCCCTCTCATGATCTGCCTACGTTCACAAAATCAGCATTGCTGTCCAATGGCCATCGAGCCTCTGCTTAAAAACCTCCAAAGGAGGAGAACCCACCACCTCCCGAGGAAGCCTGCTCCACTGAGGAACTGCTCTAACTGTCAGGAAGTTCTTCCTAATGTTTAGCCAAAACTCTTCTGATTTAATTTCAACCCACTGGTTCTGGTCCAGTGTTCTGGGGCAACAGAAAACAACTCCGCACCATCCTCTACATGACAGCCCTTCAAGTACCTGAAGATGGTTATCATATCACCTCTCAGTCGTCTCCTCTCCAGGCTAAACATACCCAGCTCCTTCAACCTTTCCTCTTAGGACTTGGTTTCCAGACCCCTTACCATCTTCATTGGCCTCCTCTGGACATGTTCCAGCTTGTCTGTATCCTTCTTAAATTGTGGTGCCCAAAACTGAACACAGTACTCTAGGTGAGGAGTAGGAATGTGAACTCTCATCTGGAGGTTGACAACCCTAAATGAGAGGGCTAATCACCAAAAAAATGAATGATCATGACATTAGCGGTGGCAGATATTCCAGCTTCAGGGCCACTCATTACAATGTCCTCCTTTCTCATGGGTCCACCATAGGTCTTGCTGGGCAGACTTTCTGTGGCATTTCCATACTTTAAAATGTTCAGTGCAAAAAACAAAGGAAATTGGAATTTTAGCACCAAAGAAAAGGACAAGGGCCCATTCACATGTTACAGTGTCTCAGTGGCCACCATGGGGCCAGTCAACCAGACGTTTTCTGGGAGTTCCATGGGTGACACAAGGACTTTGTCATGTGTGAATTGGCCCTTCAGTGAGAAGCATGAACTGAGTGTCACAGACCTCAGTGACTGAGGTGGTAAACCTGTGTTGGGGCTGTACTGTTTCAGAGAATGGCTGTCCTTGCCAAATGTTACTCCATACTAGAAATTCCTGGCGCACAAAGAATGAGATGTTGATCAGAAGGTTTTAGCCTAGCCATGTCCTGGACACTGGTTTTGTACGAGAAGGAAATTTTTAAAACTTTTGGATGTGGAAGAGCTTGGATTCATGTGAACCGTCTGAACCTGCCATCTGAACTGATACGGCTCAACTACCAATTTCCCACCTCAGTCAGAATTCAGCCCAGTAGGGTTGGGTAAGCAGTTGAAAAACATGAGAAGACTATTGCTTGTTACCCTTTTGGATATGGATGCCAAGATGGTAGATAACGTTGTGCGTGTGAATGAGCAAATAATTACCTCACACTTGTTCAATAAAGATAATTTCAGGTCAGGAAATCAGGGTGCTCCAGGCTAATTCTTGATGGGAGAGAGTAGGCACCTCTCATTAAGAACACAAAGTAACCTGGGACTGAGGCCTTGTTCTCACAAACAGCAGATGAGATAGCAGCATCTAGACCGTCAGGCCTCATGTGCCTGAACACTTGTCTGTATAAAATGAAATCCCCTGCAGCTAGAAAACTAGCAGATTGGGGGAAGGATAAGCTGCATCGCCTCATGGAAAATTCATCCCCCTTAAACTGTACTGTTGCTTGTGTTCATCATAAAGAGAATTACAAATAAGACGGCATTTTGGAGTTTGTTGTTCACATTAATCTTCCACCTCTGTTTTGTCTGCATTGATATCTTGGTGGTTTCTCTCCTTAGGCCCCTCATTGTGGTCAGCTGCGATCAGGAGTCCGAGATCTGGAAGCACCCCCGGCACCCATATGACCCCATGCCATCTGAACGGATACTGCACCTAGCGGAACCTAAGCAGCACTCACAAGTCTACCTGGAACAGAGGTGAGACACACATACACACACACAACAGCACAAGCTGTGTTGATCGAGACGGGTTTTCACCCCAAGATTTGTAAGGCGTAATCTCTTCAAAAAACGATGATGGCCCTTTTAAAAAATGTGTTCAGAAGCTGTAAAGCTCCAAATTGGTACCCTGAGAATCTGCTGCTTTTCACTTCCCTGCCGTAGCGGGGGTTGTTTCGTACAGGGTGGTGCCAGTGCCCCTCCAACAGCATGTTTGTGAAGAGACCATGCAGGAGGAGGCTACAATGTGGCCCTTCTGATGTTCAGTTTCTTTATCATTATTTTATTTTCTTCACTTATACACCCTGCTGTTCTCCCCAGTGGGGGCTCAAAGCGGCTTATGTCATTCCCCTTCATTTTATCCTCACAACAACCCTGTGAGGTAGGTTAGGCTGAGAGTGTGTGAGTGGCCCAAGGTCAGCCAGCAGGCTTCCATGACCGAGTGGGGATTCGAACCTGCATCTCCCAGAGTCTCACATTCTAACACACTATACCACTCTGCCTGTTGGTTAGAGACTGTCTTCCTTCTAACCAGGCAACGTTCACATGGAAAGGAACCATGTCATGGGAATATTGTAACACAGGGGAACAGCTCATGTGCCATGTCACTTGTATGATTCCACCACTGATCAGTCAATATTGCGGCTCTAGGCAAGCTAGCCAGTAGGGTTGCCAGGCTATGCCTGACAGGAGCTTGGGGGGCAGGAACATGGTCAGGGGCATCACGTGCTCCGTGATGTCATTTCCAGGACAACCCAGAAGTGATGTCAGGTTACTCTAGGAATTGCCAGGAACTATATGGCAACTCCTAGAGAGACCCAGCATCACTCCCCAGAAGTGGTGTCATGGCAAATACACTGCCAATTGAAAAAAAAATTCTCCTGCCACCACTCAGAGGAGTCCAGACAATAACAAAACCACACCATGTAAGAATTGGCTACATTAGCTGACAAATTCACTAGACTTTCCATTTGCCTCTCCTAGTCATAATAGTAGGGGATGAATTCATGAATTTATATTTTGCATGGTGGAGAAAGACTGAAGGTCCTAAACAAATTGTGTATATATATGAAATGGCTGTACTGAGGATTTTGTAAGTACTAGTTTTGCACAGTATTGATTTTTCAAGATATTTTTCCACAGTGTATGTAGCCCATTTGTTATTGTTTGGACTTACCACCGTGTTTCCCATGTATATTACCACTCAGAGCAGTGGCATACAGTGCTGGTGGCCAGTGGGAGGCCTGGAAACCCTGCTAGTTGGCCAAGAAAGAATGATCAGCCCATAGGCGCAGTCCCCATATGCCCAGTAGATACCCAAGAAAGGAGAATGATGTAACCATAAAGATGCAGGCACTTCATACATTCTGACTTCATGTGCACAACCAGAAGTGTTGTTGTTGTTGTTATTGTTTTTCCATTTATTTATTTAAGAATTTATATGCTACTTTGCTCCCCAATGGAGATCTCCACTGTGGCTTACAATGCCAAAACACAAAGGCTAAGACAAGGAAAAATAGGATTCTGTGCAGGGCATTCTGTGCTATCTGTCTGTCAGCAGAACTTCCTCCCAGTCGTAGACCCTGACTCTCAGGCCCAGAGCCCTTTGGCTAGAACCTCTGGGCTAGCTCCAGCTTAAAAAGGTTACCAACATGAAAGGGGCAAGGCAGAGGCTAAACTACAGAGCCTTACATTATTTGTCTGGTATCCTCAGTCCTTCCCCAAACAATTTATTTGGTAGATGGATAGTGTAATTTTAAACGGAGTTACACACCTATACTTAGAAGGGCATGACTCTGTTTAGGACTGCACTAGAAATATGACACTGCAAGCGTTTAAGCGTCCCTCAACTACTGGTGGAACAGTCCTTACTGCCATGTGAATGTAAAACCTGTACTAGTTGAATGCTCATAGAATGCTTTACTGGTTGAATGCTTTATGAATGCATAAAGAGTGACTGAAAAGCAAATGTTGCCTCCCACAAGAGCAGCATCAGTTCTTCAGCAACCATCGGCTTCACAGTCAGGCCTCTGTTCACTGGAATACCCAGCGGTTGTTTCTTAGATGTAGAAACTCCTCCTGATCGGTTGAGGGCAAGTTGGAGTCTAGCAGAGGTGTGAGCCCTCCATGGATGTCCGGTGTTGGAATTCCAGTGCTACTGCCCTTGTCTGGATTTGTCTGGATCCAAAGTAGGAATTCGAACCAGCAGTGGTTCATCCTAATCCTTTGTGACAATGGGTTGCGTGGGATGGTTATAGTCTCAAGAACGAGGGAGCCAAAAAAGGGATGAAGTTGCTCATTTCTTTATATCCAGAAGGCTGGACATCTAGGTGGGACCAGAGGGTGGAATTGGGGCACTACGGGCGGGTCCTGGCAGAAGCTGGAATTCCATTGGTTTTTTCCCAACTCTCCTATTGGTTACTTGAGAGAATGTGGCTTTACAGGTCAGGTCTAACCCTACCCAGGCTCTCTAGGAAAAGTTACTGAGATCCGTCTTCAGAATTATGACTTAGATTGTAGACCCTTGAATCTCTCCTCCAATTTTGCAACTTTCCCACAGTTGCAACTAAAAACAGCAAGAGGGGGGAAGAAACAGCTGATGTCATGGGAAAAGGAGTGATTGGTCTTAAGAGGATGAAACGATGAGAAACTATTACTGGGGAACAGCGGCTCGCCCCTCCCCACTCTGAGAACTGAGTCCTGGAGGGTGCCGAGCCCTTTGCAAAGTCCCATCTCAGCAAAAATGAGATGCATAACTGGTTCCCTTTTATTTGCAAAGCAGCCAAAATGACTGTCATCATTGGGGGGGGGGGGCGTATGTGTGCTGCAAGGCCCTGTATATTGTGAAGACCTGAGGGAGAGGGGGTGTGCAGAGATCACTGCTGGGGGGTTATTGGGCCACTCCCCATCAAAGGGGGCAGGTGAGTCTTGCTCCCATTGCAACGACGCCAGGTTAGTGCTTCATTGGCTGCATAGGAGTGAATAGCGTTCATTTACAGTGGCCAAAGGAAAGGAGTGCATTCAGGGAGGGGCGCTTATCCTTGCTCCCTTCCCTCCATGACGCCAGCTGCTGAGAATCAGTCCTGCTTTTCACTGCACAGCTCTTCCTTTATTTATTAGTTTTATTTTAAATTCACCCTTCCTCTAAGGACGCTTTGAGGATGCATATGGTCATCTCCTCCCATGTTATCCTCATAATAACCCTGTGAGGTAGGCTAAACTGGAGGAAAACAGCTGTCTCACCATCACTCGGTGAGCAGAGTGGGGATTTGAATCCTGGTCACCTCGGCTGTAGTCTCCCCCTGCATCTGCTCTGGTCCTGCCAACCAGGTGTGTCCTGGCAGTTCTGTGCTCAGAACACGCTCCCCAGGCCCATGGGGGCCAGATCTGGATTACGGCCACAGTAGGAGGGAGGTGGCATAAGCCCCCCTCCTACACACATACACATGGTCTCCTGATCTGAAATGGCTTTGGGGTGCCAGTAGTTGCCCTACTGGGGGAAGGAACACATCCTGATGGGCTACCCAGGTTTTCCCAGCGAGGCAAACGGGCAGTTGCTGGGGCCTTTTCTGGCTGGGAAAATAGCACGGGAGAAGCTTATACACCCTCTTCCTGTGTGCCACTGCCTCCATCTGAATTGGGTCCTGGTCACTTCCCTGTGGTGGGACCAGAGTGGCCTCGTTTGGGGATGGGGGGAATACAAGGACAATATATATATTTTGGTCCTAGCGTTCTAATCAATACACCACAGTGGTTCATTCATTTGCAGGGACCCATCTGAACTATTTGTTTCTCCTGCACACTACAGAGAGACAGAACCAGGGGTCATTTCAAGGGGGAATGAGCAGGAATGGCGTTCTGGGAGTAACAAGCCCAGGGCTAGAGGGTCACGGGCTCACTTCAGAGTCCAGTTCCCTCTATGGTGCGTGCTGGCGCATGGCAATAATTTCCCCTGCTGCCGGCGCAGCTCCAGTGCACCCAGGTCTCCAGCTCTGAGTCTGAGGAGTGAGTGCTGGGTTTGGGCAGCAGCCCCGCCTTCTCGTTAGTAGCCTCCCGGCCATAGGGTACTCTGCTCCCAGCAGCCCTCACTTGTGGCGATGCATGGGGGTCTGCTGCTTGTTCTTGCTGTCGTCTGCGTTGTCCCTCTGTGCCTATGTTCTTTGTGCTTTTGAAGTAGTTTTTCTCCAGGTAGGCTCGCCAGCTCTGAGTTGGGAAATCCCTGGAGATTTTTGGGGTGGAGCCTGAGCAGTAGGTCTTACCTTCTGACACACTTCCGGTGATGTTAGGGGGTGTGGCATATGCAAATAAATTATGCTAATGAGTCCCGCACCTCTTTTTCTATGAAATGACCCCCTGGACAGAATGATGGGAACTGGCTCTTTTCATGTGTTGCTGGTTTTGCCTCTCAGTTTCCCCCAGCTCTCCTGTTTCTTCCCTGCCAACGCATCTGATTTTCTGTTTTGCGCTTCTTCGTTCCCCCAAGCTGTAGGATATTTTAGGGGCAGCCCCTTACAAATTCGGCCCACTGGTGAACTACGGTGTCCTTTTTTGTTCCGTCTGTTTATGGACAACATGCGCAATCAGAGCAAGAAGGAGCAGGTAGGTAGCAGAACGTCCCTAAAGGCACCAGCCTGTGGTACCCCAAGACTACTGATCTCAGCCAGCTACCAAATGGGGGCATCTTCTCGAGTGAAGTTCCAGCTGCCGGTTCCCTCCCCCATCCTGTGCCATGCATGCACAAACTGAACATTGCTTTCCAGCCCACAACCTCTCATGGAGCTGCAATCTGCTCTTCCGGCCATCAGCGTCCATCAGCCGTAGTCATCAAGCTGTACTAAAGCTTAAAAATGATTGCCATTTTGCTGGACGCAACATCCAGTAATAGCATTTCCAGCACAATCCTTCTCACTTGATCAGTTTGTTTTTTGGCCAAAGCACTAGAATGCTCTCATCTTTGGCCGCCGTTCCCCTCTAGAGATTTTTCTTTTTGCTGCAGAATTTGCTGCTGTAATAACCGTTAAAATGCATGCCCATTAATCACATACAGTGGCTTGGCCTGGACGTCTTTCCCCTGCTTTGCTGGAAGCTGTCCTGTCGCCGGCTCCCCCTTTCCCACCAGCTGCAAAACTTAAGGCAGAAGCCAAAGAAAAGGAGTGGCCCTTTTGCAGAAGCAGCAGCGACAGAACTACTGGTGGGGAAAGAGGTAGAAATTACACACAAAACGCTCCTCAGCTGCCTTTCCACAAAGACGTGCCCCAATCCTCTTGGGCTAGAGCTTTTGTTCCCACAAGAAGATGAGAAGGTGATTTCAGATTGCAGGTGGAAGTTGTACATGACTCAGAGTCCCCCCCCCCCCCCATAAAAACCTCCTTATGCATGGTGAAAATAGAGGGACAGGGAGAACAGTTCTACCCCCCAGCTATTTTATGTTTTATAGAGCTTTAAAACAGACTGTTCCCTAAGCTCTGGGGCCCAGCTTGTTCAGGAGGATCAAACAAAGAAGATAAATAAGGATCAAACTGAACATGACCTCCTCCTGTATCCAGTCATGCCGTTCCAAAGACTTAATGGCAAGAGGGAGGGCAGCAGTTTCTGCCGATTCCCATTGCCCGTTGCAGACCCCCACTATGCAGTCCCTGCAACCCCAGGAACAAAATGGAGGTGGGGGGATCAATAGACTACAGAGGGTGTAGGAAGCAGGAAAGTCAAGTCCTGATTTGCAAAATCTGCAGGTGGCTGGATAACCCTGGATCAGGAGATCTGATCCCTTGCAGTTCTTTTCAGTGTATCTGAAGAAGAGTGCTTGCACACAAAAACCAGAACAAAACTTTGGAAGACAAATCCCAGGAAGTTCTTTCAGAGTTTTTGACATCATGCCCACTAAGGGTTGCCAGCTCTGGGTTGGGAAATTCCTGGAGATTTGGGGTAGGGATGGAGCCTGGGGAGGGGAGGGACCCCAGTGGAGTGTAATGCCACAGAGTTCACCTTCCAGAGCAGCCATTTTCTCCAGGGAAACTGATTCTGCAATCTGGAGACCAGCTATAATTCTGGGACTTCTTCAGCCACCTCATGGAGACGGACAACCTTGTGCCCAGTCTGTACAGATTGCATATCAATGCAGAGTTGCGGAGAAAATGGAACTAGTGGTGCAAAATTCCGGGGCTCCTGGGCACCCTTAGGACCTGGAGGAGGGGTTAGGCAAGGAGCTGTTGGTGCGCAACTATAGATTTGGTGGCCCCATTGAGGGTAAGAGGAAAGGGACTTTAGTCCAGTTACAGTCTCCCAGCCTAACCTACATCATGAGTCTCAGTCAGAAAGGTGGACAGTAAAGTAAATGAGTCAGATTGTGAGGATAAAACTAGGGGGGTGGGAACCACATACTGAGCTCCGTGAAAGCCCTTACATCACTAGTCTGAAAGGGAGGGAAGAGACAAAGAGGTTGAAATCAGAGGAGCTGAAAGAGGAAGGAGGATGGGGCAGAAACTTGACAAATGGGATGGGGGACAGGGGCTTGCAGTGAGGAATTATGGGAGGCTGACTTCTTTGTGCAGGGAAGCACTGCAGCGGAAAACATCAACTGGGAGGTGATTTCTGGCAGTTGTAATCTCTCTGGATGAAAGAGAGGTCGTAAGATAACCCACTTGATCTCTGGTCAGCAGCTCCCTCTGAGTAAACTCTAAAAACAGAGGGTTTTTTCAGTTTTCTCAGGGTCTGAGCAGCTGGGAGGCCTAGACATATATTTAAGCTGCTAACTGCGGTGCAGCCTTTATAGACATTAAGGCTCACCATCCTCATTTCTTCACTTCTTCAAGAAATAATTCTACACATAAAGAGAGATTTTCGCTATGACAGAGATATGCAGTGAGAGAAGCTTTTTTTTTTTGAGACTATAAAGACAAAAACAGCCTTTAAGGACCTAATGATTTAAGAACTGTTGCAAAAAGCCTAACAAGGAAAAATATGCAAGAAAGTTTTAAAATGTAACAAGGGGTCAGTTATTTCATTTTTGTTATTTTTATTTTTTGACAAAAGTGCTTTTGGATAAAGCTGCTAGCTGAAGAACACCAGACTGGACCTGTGTGGGATTGCTTTCTGTTTATTGCTTGAGAGCATACCTAATTGGATGAATTGCCTCAACAAAGTTAAGATAAGGACTTTAACTGTTGTCTCATCATGGTGATGTGACTAGAAGTTATGTAAAGTGAAAGTGTTGAAGTTATTAAAGCTGTTTTCCTTTTATTTATTTCTTTATTTATTAGTTTCGATTTATATCCCGCCTTGCCTGCATAATATTATATATAATATATATAATATTTATTTGCTTGTGGATTTAACTGACAATGGCTAATACCAGGAGGAATGATTCAGTTGATGAATCCACAGAAAAAGTGGTCACACCTAAGTTGTCTCAGAAATTATTTGATCAGATGAGTAACAAGATAGATGAAAGACTTGTAAAAATGGAAGAGGAGATGAAGGAAGAGATTAAAAAGTTGGAAAGTTCTATAAAACAAATATCTGGAGAGGTAAAATATCAATGATAAAGTGGAAATGTTAGAGACTAACAAAGAAGCGATAGAGAGTTGGGAAGAGAACGAGATAATTTGGCTCTACTGAAACTGAGAAAGAAAGAATTTTGCTTAAAGTTTAGATGCATTCCAGAGATTTCTGATTAAGATATTGAAGACAGGATTATCACTGTTTTGGCAAAGTTTTTGGATTTGGAAGAAGAAGATATGGATTCTGAAATTGACAATGTTTATAGAATAAATTCTAGATTTGACAAATCAAGAAATGTACCAATGTACAATTTGGTGCATTTTATCAGGAAGAAGACCAGAGATCAAGTCTTGCAACAGCATTTTACTATAAGATTGAAAATGGATAATACGGATGTAATTGTACTGAAAGAAACACCTATTAGAATTTTATATAAAAGAAAAGATTCCTTCCTAACTGAAAAACTAAAACAGAAAAGAATCCCATTTTGATGGGACAAATTGGAAGGCTTGCTTCTTACTTTCAAACAGCAGAGACTCAGACTGAATTTTGTCCAAAAGGCGAGAGAATTTCTAGAATGATTTAAAAGAGAGTTGGAGGAGATGCAAAGAGTCCGAAGAAGAGACTACACAAGATTTACAACAGGAACTGGAAAAGGAGGATACTGAAGCAGTTTATGCAAGTATGGACTTTTCTAAAGTTTAGGTTTAACTATGGATTACAAAGTCTTAACACGGATGCAACAAATTTTCCTCAGTAGAAAAAAATTCATCATTTGAAAAAGTTAAAACAAGACATTATTTTCCTACAAGAGACCCATATTAGAAAAAAGGATATAAAATATTTGACCTGTAAAATATTGGGTGACGAATTTATTTCGGCAGATATTAAAAAGAAAAATGGAGTTGTACTGTATATTAATCCTCATTTAAAACAAGAATTGGTATTGACAGATGAACATGGTAGATTTGTAGAGGTAGAAATTAATCTGCTTGGAGTGATGATTTTGATCTGGGGACTGTATGCACCAAATGAGTATAAAGGGACTTTTTATAAACAACATGGATAAGCTAACAGACATTTCCTATGAAAGTTGGTGTCTGATAGGGGACTGGAATGGAGTGATTTCTCCATAATTGGGTAGATTTTTGGATAAAAATATTAAAATTACACAAGGTAAACCATCAAAAGTTTTTTTTTAAATTTGATGGACTATTTGGGACTGGTTGATATAGGGAGACAGAAAAACGGTAACTCAAGAGACTATACTTATTTTTCAGAAGGACATAGATCTTTTAAAATAATCGATATGATTTGGATTTCTAGACACTTAGCTACTAAGGTCTCCGAAGTAGAGATTTTACCAAAGACTTTTTCAGATTATAATCTTGTGAATTTGGTCATTAAAAGAAAACCTAGAACCTTTAGATGGAGTCTAAATGAAGCATTGCTACAAAAAGATGCAGTTGTTGAGGACTGTAAAAAAAAAATTAAAATAATTTTTTGAAATTTTTTGAAATTTCATTTTTTGAAATGAAAGGTTCTGAAATGAGAATGGTGTGGAATGCAAGTAAAGCTCTTATTAGAGGTCCCCTGATACAACATAATTCTGAATTTAAGAAGAGAAAAGAGAAATTACAAAATCTTTTGGATGAGATTAAATTAAAAGAGGACAAATTTAAAAAATAATCTAGGGAATATGACAATTTCTCACCAAATAAGAATCTTGCAACAACAGCTATCCATGTTAACAATAAGAGAGATGGAAACAAGGTTGAACTATGTAAAACAAACAAATCTTGAATTTGTAAATAAACTAGGAAAGTGGTTGGCATATAAATTGAGAAAAGAAAGAAAAGAAAATGATATTGAATTTACAAGTAGGAGATATCATATTAACAGACAATGTGGCTATGTGAAAAGCATTTTATAAATATTATTTTAGTTTATATAAAGGACAAGACATACCATTGGTGAAAATAGATGAATATAACAGGAAACCCCTTATAGACTTTTGGCATGAAACAGAAAAAAATGAAATAATGACTTGCAGATCTGATGATTAAGGGGGGGGGGGAATTAGATAATAGAAAAAAAGAGAGTTCTTTTCTTTGTAATTATAGAGTGTTAAGTTTGAAATTTTACTTATATTTGTCATAGAGAAAATCGGAAGCCACTTCTTTATATTCTTTATATTTTTTCCTTTTCTTTTCCTGTCTCTTTCTTTCTTTTCCTTGTTTTCTTCAACTCTGTATTTCCATTTCCTTTTAAAAATATCTGTTGCTAGTTTTTATCTTTCAGTTTAAAAATTCTTAATAAAAATTAGTTATGTAGGAAAAATAGGATGGGGAAAACACATGAACGTATGAAGTTGCGTTATAAGGAATCAGACCCTTGGTCCATCAAAGTCAGTATTGTCCACTCAGACTGGCAGCAGGTCTCCTGGGTCTCAGGCTGAGGTCTCTCCCATCACCTGATCCTTTTAACTGGGGACACGGAAGATTAGACCGGGGACCTTCTGCAGGCCAAGCGAGTGCTCGGCCAGTGAGCCACAGCCCCTTCCCACTGAGATGGCAGTTGTTAGCCAATTCACTTGAACAACAAGTCATGTGATTTGTTTTACGCTAGATCCCTCATCAGTGGTTGCTAGCCATAGTAACTGAGAAGAACCTCCACAGTTCAGAGGCAGTCAACTTCTGAATGACAGTACTAGGAGGAAACATGAGGGGAAGATCTCGGCCTCTGTGCCCTGTTGGTTGTCCTTTCAGAGCAACTGGTTGGCAACAGTGAAAAATAGGATGCCGGATTAGATGGTCTGCTGGTCTGATTAAGCAGGGTACCTCTTTTATTCTTAGAGTTTTATACAATGAGTCAAGCCAAGGTGAGTTCCAGGGTAGGGGAACCTACTGAGAAACTTTGTCTGTGTTCCGGAGGTGGCTCTCGGCAGCCCTGTCATCTGTTTTGCCACTAACAACTGTAAATTGCAACTGCTGTTTCTCAGCGATAGGAGCCAAGCTGCATGCTTGTGGGAAAGGTGGTCTCTTGCTCGCTATCACTCTCCTCCTCGTGTTTCCTTGCAGGCCGCGAAGCTCTCCGCTGTGGCCCGTCAGCCCCTCAGCACTTTCTTGTACAGCTTCCCAGCGGATTCTGGACCTATCACAGCCGAGAGCCCTAAACCCATCCTTCATTCTTCCAAAAGAGGTAATAACCCAGATTGCCAACCTCCAGGTCACACCTGGAAATCTCCTGCTTGTACAACTGATCTCCAGACAAGAGAGATCAGTTCCCCTTGAGAAAATGGTTGCTTTGGAAAGTGGACTCTAAGGCATTGTACCCTGCTGAGGTCCCTCCCCTCCCCAAACCCATGCTTTCCCAAACCCCACCCTCCCCAGGCTCCACCCCCCCCCCAAAAATCTCCAGGTATTTCCCAACCCAGAGCTGGCAACCCTAGTAATAACCATAGGCGTCAATACGGGGGGGCTCGAGGGCTCGAGCCACCCCCGAAATTTCCCGGGGGGGACTGAGCCCCCGCTGGGAAAATGAAGCACCCTCCACCGCGCCTCCCTGGGCCCTACCTAGGGCCGCTGCTGCCGTCTCTCTCTCCCCCCCTGGCCTGGCCACTCCGTCCTCCCTCCGTCCGTCCAGGGGCCACCCTGGTGGACGGAGAGAGGGACAGAAGCAGGAGTGGTCGGGGGGGAGGCGGCGGCAGCAGCGGGGACATGGTCCCGGCAGGCGCGCGCGCACAGAAGAGCCCCCGCCCCCCCCGGATTTTCCAAACTCGACGCCCCTGGTAATAACAGTGTTGATCCAGAATTCATCCTGATCATCTGTCTGAGGGTTTCTGTACTGAGCTCCATTTTGGAGCCATGAAGAGTTTTATGCTCTTTTCAGCTTTCTGGAATGGCTATGACGAGGCCCCAAGACAAACCTAGCTGCTCGATGGTCTTAAAAATAGCTGAGCCATGAAATAAGTATTGTTGTGTCTGGCAGCCACCATTCCTTTGGATATGTAAGAGTGCTCTGAGCTCAGTTAAAAATAACCAGCTTTTAAAAGAAAAAAATCTACTGTTTTTGGCTACATGCCTTGTGTGATAAAGAGAGCCAAGAAAATAGAGTGAGATGATTCATTAGCATTCTGTTCTCTGCTGTTAGATAAATGTGAAAATGAGAACATTCTTGTTGGCTAAGTCAGCATCCAATACAGGGATTTGCCACCAAATGGACAGCAGGAAGCCCTTGGCATGGTACCTGGCCCCATCAAGTGGTTGGGACCAAATGGGACTGTTGCCCAGCATGGCTTTTGATTGGCTCTTAGGATTGTTTCAAACATTGCTTTGGCAGCTGTTGCCACCACAGCAGAAGGATCTTCAGTGTGTAACTGAAGGTAAGCTGGGGCAGCCATTTTGTAGCTGGCTCCACCTCCTGCAGCAGCTGCCATTTGTGTCAGAATTCCACCACACTGTGTCAGAATTCCAAAAGTACCCACAGGCTGAAGAAGGCTGGAGACTCCTGTACTATAGTATATTTGGGTAGTGGGATGGGATCTGGGGGAGCTCCTGCCTGCCTACCCTCTGCTTTAAATCTCCCATACACACTTTACATGAATTTTGGCAGCGACCTATTTCTTTCACATGGTCTGTGGTTGTGGCATCTGGTTTTTCCCTCAGAGCACTGGTGTGGCATAGCAATTACAGGACTGGGTAAAGACACCAAAAGGCCAGGTTCAAATTCCCACTTCATCATAGAGACCAATGAGATTTTTGGGGGTATGACTTTTTGAGAGTCAAAGTTCCCTTGTATCTGACAAAGGGAGCTTTGACTCTCCAAAGCTCATACCTCCCAAAATCTCATTGGTCTCAAAGGTGCTATTGAACTCAAATCTAGCTCTTCTGCTACATGGCTTCCCTCTGAAACCACTTCATCATGACTACACTCACCAGGTGACCTTGGACTGATTGCCTTCTCGCAGTTTAACCTCCCTCACAGGGTTATTGTGTGTTGGCAGAATGTAGATATGCAGTAAAGCGGAGCACAAGCTGTTTAAAGAATAACATCGGGTTATTAAGAAGAGAACAAACTTTATAGGAAAGAGGAGAGAGGAAAAGAAGTCTGTCTAACTAGTTGGGAGGGAGTCAGTAATGAACAGTTCTCAGCAGGAGCAGGAAAAATCCTAATTGAGCCTAACAGGAGACAGGAAGGGGACTATTTGAAAATAGCAGGAAGTCCCTAATCTCACTGTGCTAACTAATTGTCCCTTCTGGTGCCCCCTGCAGGATGTTCTTGTCATCTTTTCTATCTATGCACAACAGACCTTGCATATTCCAACATTGTGAACATAAGATGGAGGGGGGGGAGCCTGTACACCAGTGTGAGTTCCTCGGAGGAACGATCAGTAATATAAAAATTTGAAAGGGAGATAGATTATGTTAAAGAAACTGATATAAAACTTTAGCACTGTAAATCCGCCTTCTGCATGCATAGACATAATACCCAGAGGCGTCTCTCACGCACGGACTTCACAAAAGCTCTCAGTGCCACTCTTTGACTCATGAGACAACCCTCGTTTCCTGTTTCCTTTGTTATTTAAAAGCTCTCCCACTCTGTCTAACTAAAATGGGTATCTAGCATCCTGTTTCTTGGACGGTTATGTAAGATTTGTTACGGAGGGATTATTGAGCCAGACAGGGATCTGTTTCCTTAAGCAACACCCATGAGTGGGTGAAATTATGAAAACACTGCAGGATGGATTGCCAAAGCTCCTTCCTTTCTGTGGAACTTATGAGGAGACGCATTTCCGTGGCATCACAACCGATCTTAAGCAGAAGAGCCAGAGCAGATTTACAAGAAGGGGACAAGAGACAGGCACTTATTTTATTCGAGATTTCTATCTTGCGTTCTCTCAGCCAGGGACTGGTTTACAAGGCCGCTTTGAAATCTAGGAATGTTCCCAATTGTTTTTTTTTATGTCAGGAACTAATAAAAATTATTTCAAACAAAAGCAAATAATATTATGGGGTTGCCAACTTCCAGGTGGTGGCTGGATATATCCTGGGATTACAACAAGCAATAGAGATCAGTTCACTTGGAGGAAATGGCTGCTTTGGAAGGTGAACTCTATGGCATTATACCCCACTGAAGTACCTCCCCGCTCTAAACCCCACCCTCCTTGGGATCCACCCCCAAAATCTCCAGGTATTTTCCAGCCCAAAGCTGTCAGCTCTAAAAAGAACATAAACAAGGATATTGCATATAAAAGGGCCTTCAGTAAAAAAGGGCATATCTTAAAATTTTGCTTTCCAGTGGCAAAAGCAAGATGGCATGGAAGAGCTATGTCCCTATACAAACTGCTCATGAGACCTTGATGGGGGTTTGTGAGGAGATGGAAGTGCTCTGGGGCCCCACAAGGATGAGGCCATCCAATTATATTGGTTCATATTGCCTCAAGTTAGTGGAGAAACATGGCTGCCTCCATCTGTCCTTTGACCTTCAGGTTTAAAGAGTGACTGACAGAATGAAACAAGAAGTCTTATTTGCTTGTCTTGTGAATCAGCAATCATGGTTATTAATGAACCCATCATTATTAGATAGTGCCACCTCAGCTATATAATGCATTTATCATTATTATTTTCAGTATTTATTTGATGCACTAGAACAATATACGTAATAAAAATAATATACATAGCAGCACATACGAGGTGAGCTTGTCCATCCAAACCATAAAAACTCCATGAAACTCCATGAGTTATCAGTGGCACCTGACCCTTTCAGGCTCACAGAGATCTATGGAACCAGGAGTAGTATGTACTGATTTTGTGAGATAGAGAAGGAGACTTTTCCCACATGTGATAGACAAGTAAATGGGCGACAGATTACTGGAAACAAGTGGTGGGAATTATATCAGTCAGATTGGAAAGATAGATCCCCTCTAAGCCACAGATTGTATTGTCAAATTCAGAGGCAGTCATGTTGCTCTTCAAGCAGAACAGTCAGATTTAAGTCCAGGGTACTGTGTAACCTACCAAAAGCATTTTGGAAGGGAGGGGTACAGGAGAAGGGCCCAAAGACTTTGGCATGTCTCCTACCTGACTCCACTCAACAAAGTTGAGTTCCTTCCTGTGGCCCAAGATGAAAAAAGTTCTAGTGACCTAGTGCTAGCACTTCAACTGGCAACCGGGGGGACAATTTTGGCAGCAAGGACAATAAGCTCTTTGAGAGCCAGTTTGGTGTAGTGATTAGGAGCACAGACTGTAATCTGGGAGAACCGGGTTTGATTCCCCACTCCTCCACATACAGCTGCTGGCATAACCTTGGGTCAGTCACAAGTTATCTCAGAGCTGTTCTCTCAAGGGCAGTCCTCGAAAGAGCTCTCTCAACCCCACCTACCTCACTGGATGTCTGTTGTGGGGAGGGGAAGGGAAAAGAGATTGTAAGCTGCTCTGAGACTCCTTTGGGTAGCGAAGGGCAGGGTATAAATCCAATCTCTTCTTCTTCTTTGTTGTTGTGGATTCACAACATCACTTCCAGCATGAAACTGGAAGAGATGTCATCATGTCAGGGTGATGCTCTAGGAGTCACCCAACACTGTGATTAAACCATAGAGTTTAAACCATAGAGTTTTAGGTGTGTCTTAGTGTACCGTGCCAATGCAGTAGCGTCACTTCTGGGTTTATACCAGAAGTGACGTCACGCTTTGGTGCAATGGTGAAGAGCCCACCCCATCTCTCCACCTCAAGCCTGTGAAGCGGCAGCTGGGAATGGGGTCTTCAGAGAACGCCATAGCATAAATATTTTAACAAAGAAGGGAATATTTGAGAGGGGGAGTTTCACAGTAGGCTTGGGACAGTCAAAAGATATGTCCTTGATGCCTTTTCTTTCACATCATTAAGCTACAGAACTGACTGCCACAAGATGTGGTCATGGCCACGAGCTTTTATGTTTAAGGATTAGACAAATTCATAGAGGAGAGATTTATCCTACTTTACACAGAGAGTGATTAAAACATGGAATTCACTGCCAGAGGATGTTGTGATGGCCACAGGAATAGACAGCTTTGAAAGGGGATTAGATAGATTCCTAGAGAAGTCTATCAGTGGCTACTAGCCATGGTGACTGTGGGGAACCTCCACATTCAGAGGCACTAAACCTCTGAATCCCAGAGCCAGGAGACAACATCAGGGAAGGTCTTGGCCTCTAGGCCCTGTTGTTGGCCGTCCAGAGGAACTGGCCACTGTATGAGACAGGACCTGTATCCTGCCATTTCATGGGAGAAGGGCTACTTGGGGTGAAGGAAGACTTCAAATGTCACTGAGTGGTGTGCTAAGATACAAGGCTATGTTTTGCTCTGGACCCCAGGTTACACTTTTGCTGTCCTGAACCTCAAAGACTTATTAAAGGAGTCACTTAGTAAGACTGCCCTCATTTTCTGAACAAAGTCCACATTTGTGTCATTAAAGGAGTTGCCTAGTTACTATGGAATTTGTCACAATGAGTTTGAGGGGCTGCTTGGGCACCAATCGGTTTCTGAAGTGCAAAGAGGATCTTATTAACCAGCTGATTTGCCCTGTGTAGCCTGAAACACCAGTGAAATTTGGTGCCCGGACCGCTGTGGCATCCCCACGGACGCAACGTCTCGCCCAGCCAATAATCAAGAAGAGCTGTCCCTGCTATGAAAACAGATACATGGAGGCTCCCATCCGAAAAGTAATGCCTTTACTTCAATGGAGAGGTTCTTTACTGTTTGGATTACCCAGGGGTGAATTTCCATCTGTGCGACTATACTTGTTTCTTATTCAGTAATGGGCAGATGCCTTTGGCTCACCCCCTAGACATTTGTTGGGCTATTGTGATGTCATGGAATGTTCATAGGATTCTTCTGAAGCAATGCTGATGGTAGGCCGGCCTCAAGCAGTAAGGTTTCAGGGTTCTGGGATGTGGGATGTGGGGGGGAGCCAGCTGTCTGTACAATGGAACCAGATGAGTAGCGTAGTCAAGGGTGGCCAAAGTCCAAATTCCAGGAGCAGCAGCCAAATGTCAGAGGGGCCAAAGGCAAAGTCCAAAATAGACAGGAAGTCAAACATACAAAATGTAGAAATTCAAAGACCAGGCACTCAGCCGGGCAAGGTCTTCTCTAAACAAAAAAGCTACTAAGACTGGAAAGCGGGTTCTGAGGTTGAGGCTTTATTGGGCCTGGTAGACCGGGAGTGGTCCTTGGAGTTAGCTGACTGAATGCTCACTCAGGCAAGAGGAGCAAGGCGCATTTCATCATGCTCTTTTTGCCCTTCTGTTCCTAGCTTCCCCACCCCCACCCCACCCCAATCTGTGCTGCTCAGGCCAATTGCAACCAGAGATTCAGGTCAGCCAATGGCAGGCAGAGACTATTTCCCCTGTGATGCTAGAACACCTCACCCAGCCACCAACAGAGGCTTCACTGCCACCACAAAGCACCATGATGCCCACTGTTACCTTTCCTGGAGCCTGCCAAGTTCTTTTAAAAAGTGGGAGGGGGCAGATAGAAATTTTTGGCTGGCTCAGCTTCTGATTGGCTATTGGACACC
The DNA here is from genome assembly GCA_029233225.1 of Lepidodactylus listeri. Classification (NCBI taxonomy): domain Eukaryota; kingdom Metazoa; phylum Chordata; class Lepidosauria; order Squamata; family Gekkonidae; genus Lepidodactylus; species Lepidodactylus listeri. Next base: position 136,966,459 of record JARCFY010000004.1, on the reverse strand, counting down.
TGATTGGCTGCGCAGGTCGTTTAAAATGTTGCTTCAGCAGCAACGGTCACCACCGCATTATACTTAATATAGGCATTGTTTATTTATCCATTTTATTATATGTGTAAAATTTCACATTTAAATTTTTTTTTTACAGCAATTCCTTTTTGGTCCATTTTGTACCTAGGCTGTATAATTGTATTATATTATGCATTGTGCTATAAGTCAATTTGTTCCTCATTGTGTTTGACCTCTGAAGAAGGCCCTAACAGGCCAAAATACGTCAGATCGAGTCCATTGGCCCTTGTGTATTGTGATTTTTGGAATTTTTACATGAGGTGTGATTGGGCCCCTATTATGTTTTTTAATCCTGTACAAATAAATACAAGTATTTTTGCATATTATTTATACATTAGGTTTTAATTGTTGGCCCTTCACTCAGTTTGACTTATCTTTTCAGATTCTTGATCCTAGTTTTCAGGGTTAAGTTTATTTCCCTTTTTTTGTTCAAAGATAATGATATGGGACCAGTCCAAGGAATTCTGTTGCTCCAAGCAATGTGCCCAGTCCTTTCCTTCACCTCCGCAGGGGCTTGGCCTGGACCCATGGAGCAGCTGTACACACCTAGGAAGCGATGCCAGTCCCTCCTGTGCTGCTGATTCCTAGAAAAGAGCCAAGACCCTTGCAGTGTATTGATGCCTTTCTAATGGTGGTGCCCCAAGCAGGTGCCCGAGTAGCTCAACGGTAGCATCAGCCCTGCCACAGCGATTTAGAGAGAACCAGCAAAGGGGGCCTGGGCAGGCTCCGGACAGTCAGCTCGGGTGGGTGTTCAGACAGCTTAAATGTGTTGGAAAACCAGAGACAAGGTGTTGGTTTCCTGGGGAGGGGGGGGTTCCAAGGGGGGGGCGTTGTCATAACAATGGCCCAGCAATGAACTTGTATAATCTCCTAGATTTGCTGCAGGTGTACTGGACTGAATCACCATAACGAATTAGATTTATCAAATGCAAATTGGACCGATCCAGCCAGTCGGCTGTTCAGTAATAAACACATCCTTCTGCAGGTAACCCTGGCTGCCCTCCAAGCAGTCGCAAGTCCAAGACTAGCAGAACTTGCTCGGCCGAAAGCACTGCCCGCCCAGAGCGCCCCCGACCGTGAGGCTGAGTGGCCTGTGTCACCAGCAGCAAGGAAAGCCATGGCTTCGCCAAGAATCGGAGAACTTGCTCAGCGTCCTGCGAGGTGCGCTTCCTGGGATTATTCTCTGGATGGGTTCTGCCTGTACTCATGCTGGGTGCCTGGTCCCCACTGGGGATGAGGAAGAGAGGGTTGTGGCAGATTTGCTTTCCCTCTTGGCTCAGAGGAAGAGCCTCTGTTCCGCATGAAGAAGGTCACAGGTTGAATCCCCAGCATCTCCACTTAAAAGGACCAGACAGGGGGTGATGTGAAAGACCACTTTGCCTGAGACCCTGGAGAGCCACTGCCGATCTGAGTAGACAGCATTGCCCTGGATGGACAAATGGTCCGATTCAGTACAAGGTAGCTACATATGTTTTCCCTCGTGTATGGCATGACTCACTTACTTAAATCCCCCCATATGCTAAACTACTGATACCTCTTTGTACTGAATCCACACATGTGCCATATCCCAGTTCTCTACTTGTAGAGACTCTGCAGGTAATACAGAGGTGATGATGCATTTGCATAAGGATGTCTCCTGGAAAAACCCTTCTGGCTCTATCATTCGGGTTCCTCTTGAAAATATGTGTCTCAGTGGACAGGCAGGCAGACACACGAGCAAATCCAGCTTGCATTTTGCAAGGATAAATATGTTCCTGGGTGTCACAGTAAACCATATCTCCCCCAGTCGGAGGCCAGGTCAACTTTATGAAGGTAGAATGTCCACAACCCTCCATTCTTTTGCCTGTGTGGTTAGTCCTGTTTTCATACTTACTTTCCTGGCTGCCGCTGAAAATCCTCTGCTTCCCCCAGGCCCCAGCTTGTCTTCATCAACTGTACAAAGGTGGGACCCCTGCCTCCCTCTGTTCTGTCACATATCCATCTTGATGTCTCTCTGCTGGAGGTGCTGGCTGAGGTTACGAAGCAGATTTGATATAAAAAACATCCAGCATTCAGACTTTTAACCAGGATGTCTTGGATGAAGTAGTCCAGTCTTCACTTATGGCTCCTCTTTGGCATATTTAATATTGCATTCCTGCCAGAGGCTGAGCCAGGCCCTGAGTGCGAGTGAGCTAAGCCCTGCTCCTCCCCCAACACCCCCCTCCCAAATCCAGCCAGCACAAGCTTTCATGGACTAAAGCCCACTTCTTCACATGCATGTGGTAGCTCTTCATTAGGCAGACATTTATATATGAGGTTATGAAAAAATAGCAAACAGCAGGGTCAAGAGGCCATGAAATTCACAGAGAAATGTAATTATATAAAATTCAGGTGTAATCGAGAAAAGTACAGAGAGAGTACTCACAGTAACAGTAGATGGCCATTTCTCTAGATTTGCTAAACTAGTTATGACTTGCAAAGGCTGCCTCTCATTCCACGGGTGTAGTGGAATATAGTTATAGTCTCGAGGCCAGACTACTGTATTGCGCTCTGTATTTAGCTGCCCTTGAAGACAACTTGGAAACTTCAGTGGGTACAAAATGAGGTGGCCTGTTTGTTATCAGGAGCCACCTGACTAGACCACATTACATTGGTCCTGAAATCTCTTCACTGGCTACCTATTTGTTTCCAAGCCCACTTCAAGGTTCAGGTGCTTAACCTTTAAAGCCCTTCATGACCTGGAGGCCCAAATACTTGAAGGACCGCCTCTCCCAATATGAAGCCAGTGCAGAAACTGCCGTCATCACAAAGTGGCTCTTGATAGTACTGCCTGTTACAACCTGGGCTTGGGCCATTTCTGTCACTGCCCCACTGCTGGAAGGGATGAAGCAGATGCCTTCCCTTGGGTCCTTCCAGAAAGCCTAGGGTTGCCAGGTCCCTCTGGGCAGCCGGCAGGGGATAGGGAGTGAGCTTCCCAGGAGCTGGGAGTTTCATTGCATGTTTCACTGTGACCCAGAAGTGGCATATGCATGTCAGGGTGACACTGTGTTTTTTGGGGGGAAAACTCTATGGTAGAATTAGCTTCTACCATAGAGTTTTTGCCCAAAAAACAGAGCATCACCCTGACATGCCTATGTCATTTCTGGGTCATATTGAAGTCACATAGGCACACTGCTGAAATGTCGGGTGTTCCTCCCTTGTTTGGGGGGTAATCCCCCCTGCTGGCCAGTTGATTGGCGGCGGAGATGTGGGGCCTGGCAGTGGAAGACTTCCCCCCCCCCAGGGTCTAGCATCCCTAAGGTGGGGCCTAGAGATCTTCCGCTATTACAACTGATCTCCAGACGACAGCTGCTTTGGAGGGGGAGGGATCTGAGGCATTATACCTGCTGAGGTCCCTTCATTTATTTATTTATTTATTTATATTATTTATTCATTATTTTGATTTCTGTCCCGCCCTCCTCGCAAGCGGGCTCAGGGCAGGTGACAAAGTCACATAAAAAAAAGTGATGAACATAACAATAAATAGAAGTTTAACAATGAAATTAACACTAAAATCAACTATGCAGCCAACCAGAGCGAGCTTGCCTTGGTAACAGAGTCCAGATGGAAACATTTCAGAGTGGTGCTGCTGGATAATTCGCTAGATTAAAAATTGGCGCTGCCGGTATGGGCGGCCAAGATGGATTTGGACATTTGATGCCTCACCCGAAAGCCCGGCGGAACAGCTCCGTTTTACAGGCCCTGTGGAATTGTAACAGATTCCGCAGGGCCCTGATCTCAAGTGGGAGATTGTGTTGTTGCTGCTAACCCACCTTGGGTCCTGATGTTCCCTCTAAGCTGTGGAGTCTTATGAGCAAAAATTCTACTTTGTGAGCTACTGGTATTAAAGTTGTGAGTGAGCGATTTGGCTACTGCATAAATTAGTTTGCTCTGGACCCATCCTTCCTGCGCTAAGACAAAAATGTGTGAGCCGGAGGCTAAAAAACTGTGAGTTAGCTCACACCAACTCAGCTTAGAGGGAACACTGGTCCTGACTATGCTGGGAGAAAGGTGGGGTATATAAACATCCCCTAAAATAAATAAGTATTGACTTTAACCCCACCCAGTGGGTGTGACCCCCCCCCCCTATCAAATTTCACTGCTAATACCACAGGTCCCCTTGGTAAAATGGCACTTTCCCCCTTTGCCTTTGCAGGGCCTCCACCAACTGTGTACAATTCAACCCAGATGCCTTTACAGTGAAGGAAAGTGCTAAGAAGGCGTACTGCACAGATCGGATCAAAAAGCTAGCAGAACCAACTGTGCGCTGAGCCCTTTTACCAGAGGTATCTAACTATCTCTGCCGTCTCCACCCATCATTAAATCAGAAGAGCAGTGGTTGCCTCTTTGACGTCGTTTCCTTCACACACACACACCCCTCTGCACAAATGCTCCACAGTGCTTGAAAAGAGGCTGGGCCTGGTGTGGTGCCCTCTCAGAAACAGGTGGTGAGAAACCCAAACAGCAGAGAGGCACAGAAGGGAGTAAGTAATACAAAAGATACAAAAGATCAAACCGTGCATAATGATACATCCCAGTAATTGATCTTACATACATTAAGAATGAACACGATGCTGTGTATTATTCAATACTGGAGCTGGGCGGTTTTGGTGTTCCACTTTTGAGGAAGCAAGGCGATACGGCAGCTGGAGGCTGGCGGGGGCGTGAAGTGGGTACACAAGTGGCGAGATGAGTTTTTTTGAGGAGGAATTGTTAACATCTGTATTTGGACTTTTCACTGTTTGAGGAATTTGACTTGGACTCTTTCTGAAGGTGGGTTAATAGGACTGTGTACGTGGACCGTGTATTGTTTAGTTTCTGACTATTACGTTGTATTTTTGGGAAACTATTTATATAGGTTTAGACTATCATACTCGTTCAATGTTGAATATATACACACACACACACACACAGTTATTTATGCATGGTTTGATCTTTTGTTTCCCACCCAAGTAAAGTAAGTGGCCAATCTGTCCCTCTCTTTCAAAAGAGATCAAAGGAAAGCAGGGGAACTCCTGGAAAGTGGACCATCATAGGATGTCACATGCGAATGCTCAACAAAAGTGTTCCAGTTTGGAAGCAACATCCATGCAGAAGCAGCCAGAGTTAACATTTTCTGCATGGATATATTTGTGTATTTACTTTTTAAAAATCCTTCTTCCTAATGGCTGTGGTAGTCAATACAGTTTAAACAAACGCAGTCACAGGAGACCCAGTTGTTTAATCATTCAGTTTCTTTGTGCCGGTGGAATGCTTCCCAACTGTTGTTGTTTTTTAAAGTCAAACAGGGAAAGCCCTTTGAGGACATACACAAGTTCAGACTTTGATAAGCTTCTCAAAGAAGGGAATTGTGCAGTGGTGGGCACCCACACGGGGCAACCTCTCCATTCAAATTTGCCGTACGGATGGTATGGCCAGGAAGCCATCTTGGTTGACCTTAAAGCTGAAAATGGAAGAAAATGAAGAATTTGGTATCTGAGATACGGAAGACCCAAACCATTATTATTATTATCGGTAGTGGTGATGATGGTGCTTTTTCTCATGTGTTGGTGCTCTACAAAAACTTATAAACAAGCAAAGCCCCGCCCCCCAGGGAAGCTATCACCTAAATACAGTGCAGAGGAAGGGAGAGAGACACAGAGGAAGGGTAGGGTGGGACAGGCAACAGGAACACAGGATGAATGCAAGCAGGTGTGACAGCTTTTATAGGCCCAAAACAATAGCTTGAATTTGTGTCTGGAAATTAATGGAAAACCAGACAAGAGACTGAAGCCCTGATGTAATGTCCTTTTGGCATATTCCCTGTATCTGGAGAGCTGTGTGACTGCGTTCTGCTCTTCTGAAATTTCCGGCCAGTCACCAAAGGAAGTTCCACCATTAGTTTTTAATACAGGAGCTATCCCTATGTATTATTAGCTAAATGTATAAACAAACTTGCTCCTTTTGCCTTAAGTGTCTTTGGTTTGTAGGCTGCCTCTGCTTCATAAGTGTTAGTAAGTTTGGAACTGGTTTGTCATAAGAACATAATAGCCCTGCTGGATCAGACCAGTGGTCCATCTAGTCCAGCATCCTATCGCACACAGTGGCCAACCAGTTCCTCTGGATGACCAACAACAGGGCATAGAGGTCGAGGCCTTCATAAGAACATAAGGAGAGCCCTGCTGGATCAGACCAGTGGTCCATATGGAAATCCCATTCCCTAACTGCTCACCACATTGTCCCTTAGGATTTGGTATTTGTTTATTTATTAATAATGATTTATTCTGCCAGATCAATGGTATGGTTATGGGCAGCTGCATGGCACCACAATATGCCAAGGTTTTCATGGCCGACTTGGAGCAGCGTTTCCTGAGTTCCTACTAGGGGTATGCATTCAGATCTACCCGAGCTGAAAATCTACCTGAAAAATACTATCGGTATTTTTCAGGTAGGTTTCGGCATCCCAAATGTATATGGGTTTTCTCAGGAAAACCAAAAATTCCGAAAAAAAATCCTAGATATATTCAGGAATTACCCAGTAGATCTGAGAACAGCTGACGGGGAGCAGATTGCTCCCCCCCCCAGCTCTTTGTCGGGCTTCTGCTGCAGTCCCTTTAAAGTTTAAAGTCCTGAAATTTTGGGGGGGTCCAATATACCTGAATAAAAAAAATACTGGTTAAAAAAATATTGTGCACCCCAATTCCTACCCATTAACATCACTCTTGTTCCTGAGATTTACTGATGACATTTTGTATCATCTAGACACATGGGGAGTGTAAAGAAGTTGTCATCCTTTACAGGGGGGGGAACCTTGAGGAATTTATCCAGGCCTTCAGCAACTTTCACCCTTGCCGTCAGTGGGCTATCGATCAGTCTGCACAATAGATAAATAAATGAGAGATGTACAAACACTACTGATCGTCAAACATATCAGCACACCCTCCAGTCACCATCCTAAATGCACCAAACAATCCACTGTCTAAGGCATTTACAAAAATCTAAAAAGCAGAGAAGACCACAGCAGGGTCTTATTCAGAGATCCAGCAGGGCAGCCCCGTCTGTGGCAGCTTCTGAGCTTGTAGGCATTTTCATTTTATTTATTATTGTATGCTGGCTAAAATTCTGGAATAACTGGATCGTAAAGAGTTGACACGTGCATTACCAATGCAAAAGCGGCAATGCTCCATTCATGCAGAGTAAGCCAATATGAGCAGATAGCATTCTGCCTAAATGCAGTGTTGCTGGTTTCATATTGGCAATACAAGTGTTAACTGTCGTAAAATCAGATGTGTCGAATCAGATTTTTCTTCTCATAATTCTGGTTAGTTATCGGAATCTATGGCATACTCTGGCAAGTCCAGTACTTTCAAAGCCTTGGTAATAAGTTCAACAAATTGTGCTGAGGATATAAAGATATTGAGGACCCCTAAAACACCAAATGCCCTGACGTGGATGGCCCAGGCTGGCCTGAATTCACCTAGATCATGGAAGCTAAGCAGAGTCAGCCCTGGTTAGTACTTGGATGGGAGACCCCCGAGGAAGTCTAGGTTTGCTATGCAGAGACGCACAATGGCAGAGGACCTGTTTGTCTCTTGCCTTGAAAACTCTATGGGGTCGCCATAACTCGGCTGTGACTTGATGGCGCTATCCACCAAAGGGCCAAAGGCCCTTTTGTCATGTGCAAATTAAACCTTGTGTTGACATTTCCTCATTCCTGAAAGAGAGCAAGTGGATAGGCCGAGAGCACAAATCTCCCCAGTGAGATGCCTAAAGATATTCCAAGACAGCGATCACACACACTAAATAATCCACTTTCGATCCACTTTCCCACTGGATTTTACTGTGTGCATGGGCAAAATCCAGTGGGAAAGTGGATTGAAAGTGGATTATTTAGTGTGTGTGGTCGCAGCCCAAAACTATTAAAAACAGACCAAAAAAGGTAATCACTAAGCTACCAGATACTCAATCGCTTTGTTTTTTAAGACTACTTAGGATACAGCAAGAAGTACCCAACATTTTTTTAAAAGACGAAGTGAATTAAGCACAGGTAGCAATTATCTCCTGTGGCTAACCCCAGCTCCTCTTTCTACAGATATATGCTCTATGGCTTTTTCCTCTTCCAGTGTACAAGCAAGCTTGTTGGTGATGTCATAATGCACAATGCCTACATCATCAAAATTTTAAAACCGCTGTGTGCATTCTTACCATGTGTCATGGCAACCAGACAGAAATGAGAATCAATGAGAACTGGGAAAGAAAATGTCGAGCAGAGGGAGTGCCGGTTCTAGTTCTGGGCCAGTAAAGAAAGGGCCGGTAGGTAAGCCTAGCGCCAAGCCCAAGGAAGAGGAAGAGATGCCACGAAGGATGATAGTGAAAGAGACCAGAGCTGTCGTCATCGATATCGGGACTGGGTCCTGCAAGGCTGGGTTTGCTGGGGAGCAGAAACCAGCCCACGTGATCTCATCGACCGTGGGCAAGCATTTCCAGGAGACTGCGAAGACAGGAGACAACAGGAAAGAAACTTTTGTAGGCAAAGAACTTCAGGATGCCGGAATACCCCTGAAGCTTGTCAACCCTTTGAGACATGGAATAATAGTGGACTGGGATACCGTCCAGGACATATGGGAGTACATTTTCCACAAGCAGATGAAGATTCGGCCTGAGGAACACGCTGTCCTGGTGTCGGATCCTCCCTTGAGTCCCACGACCAACAGAGAGAAATATGCAGAGATGCTCTTTGAGACGTTCTGCACCCCTGCCATGCACATTGCCTACCAGTCCAGACTGTCAATGTACTCCTACGGGAAGACATCGGGCCTTGTTGTGGAAAGCGGCCATGGTGTGTCTTACGTCGTTCCCATCTATGAAGGCTACACTTTGCCAAGCATTACAGAAAGGGTAGACTATGCCGGGTCTGATGTCACCCAATACCTCATGAAATTATTGAACGAGTCCGTGAAACTGTTCACAGAGAAAGACTGGAGGACCCTGGAAGACATCAAAGAGAACTGCTGCTTCACTTCACTGGACTTTCAGCAGGACTCCAACGCACCTCTCGGGAAACACGAGATCGAATACGAGCTTCCTGACGGGCAAGTGATCCGTATCGGCAGAGAGAGATTCATGTGCTCCGAAATGCTCTTTAAGCCCTCCTTGATAAACTCACAGCAGCTGGGCCTTCCTCTCCTGACCATGACGAGCCTCAACAAGTGTGATGCCACCCTCAAGAAGAACCTGATGGGCAACATCTTGTTGTGCGGGGGCTGTACCACAATGAAAGGCTTTGCTGACCGCTTTCAGAAAGAACTGAGCAAGATATGCACAAATGATAAACCCATTTTGATAGCCAGTCCTGAAAGAAAAACATCTGTATGGACGGGAGGCTCCATTCTAGCGTCCCTCAAGGCCTTCCAGCAGCTCTGGGTTCACAGAAAAGAATATGAGGAACGGGGTCCTTTCTACATCTACAGGAAATGTTTCTGAGTATCCCAACAAACAGATGAGTATCCCAACAAACATCTTCAGCAAGATGCAGACTGAAGAAATATCCCATGCTCTTTTAACCACCAGAATATTGATTGCTCTGTAAGAACTGGTGGTTTACTTTCTATTCTCCTAATATTAAAGGCTTAGTTAATACTCTGCAGTTACAAAGGTGGTTTTCTGTTTTTTAATGCAAGTGGCATATGAAAGGGGCAGCAGACTGGTGCACAGTTCAGTTCTTTATTGCTACGATCATTTGACCAGAAAAGACTGGTACACATAAAATTCCCCTTTACCAGTGCTTTAGGCCAACTTCCCATGTACACTTTCTGGGATTATTCCCACTGGAATTTAGTTAGACTCTATTCTGAGTAAACACACTCAGGATCCAGCATGTTGGACTATAGCCAGGAAGACTTCAGTTCAAATTCCCACTCTTCCATAAACCTTTGGCCAGTGACTCTCTGTCAATCTAATGTACCTCAGAGTGTTATTGTGTGGGGGGAAACGGGGGGGGGGGGAGAGAACTGTGTATCCTGAAAAAATGTAATGGCTGCAGGCTGGTCCTATGTATCTTCTCAAGAAATGGTCTATTCATATGGGGTTTTTCCTGTGGTTTGGGTGCCAAACTTCAGTGATTTTTCTCCAAGTTTCCTTACAGCATAGTTTTCCATTTGTTGTATTGCTATGGTTTCTTTGTCGTTTCTCCATGCTTCTTTTCAAATTGGATCAAAGGTGGTTTGAAAATGTATGGAGAAATGACAAGAAATGAGAAACCACAACAATTCAGTGCTCAAACTGCAGGAAAAGCCCATGCAAAAATATCCAGAAACGAGTTTGAATAAAGATGACCTGCAAATGTATGGTGCAACTGGGAAACTTGACCCTCTGTGGCCTTAGGGGAGGGGTGGGCATATGACAGTAATGCACACTTGAGATGTGAAGCAGAGAATGAACATTCAGCAAATTCGTCTTATCCTAGCCCACCGTCTTCTGAGAAAAACGAAAATGGCATAACCTTATTCTATGTATTTTTGTTCAGAACTAAGTCCTCTGTGCTCAGTACAGTTTGCTACCTACAGCCTGCTTTTAGGGCCCTCCTATTGAGCCTGTGAGTCAGGTTTGTGCACTTCCACCCCAAAGTCTGGCTCTGAAAGCACCACCCCTCACATACCACATAGTTAAGGGCTGAGACAGAGAAAAAAACCTATTTAAACCAGGTATCAAGATTAGGATTCATGTCACTCCATCTGTTATTACTACATGGGAAAGACAAAAGTGTCTTGGAGTGTATTGTATTGGAGTTGTAATGTATATACCCATATATAGGTAGCCGCCCTGAGCCTGCCAAGAGGCAGGGAGAGCAGGATATAAATTTGATAATAAAAAAATAAAAGTCAACTCAGTTCTTTGATAAGAGATGCTGAAGTCTACAGACAACCGTGTATCTTACCTCGAGGGATTCCATAAGCTCTTCAAGATGCAGACCAATCGGAACACAACAACACACAGCTAACCGTAAACCATTCCTGTGAAGGAAGGACTTGTAAGCCCCTCCTGTTCCTTCAGGTTGGTCTCTGGGAGGTTGGAAAACCCTGTGACAATCCCAAGTCACTCCCTTGGGGCTGCCAAAACAAACTGGGCAACACAGCCATCAATGACTTGGAGAGCATCTCTTGCATCTCTTGCTCTCAGTACCTCTGTTGTCATCTAGAGGCTCCACCTGGAGGCCATGCCTTCCGCTTCACTCCAACAAGCTAGTGCAGGGGCAATCCATTGCAACTTTGTAATTTTCAACTATCATGGTCCAGGGATGGCGAGCTTACCTGCTGTCCCTCCTCATTAACACACTCAAGACAGCAAGACCAGACAGTTATGGTGTGTTTCCAGAGATGAGTCTTCACACATTTAAAGTATAAAAAAGTTTAATAAATGGATGAAAAGAACACACACAGTCTGTTCAGGCATTCAGGCTGAACAAGGGTACAAAGAAAAGGTGAAAGCACGAAGTCCTCTTTCCCTGTACTTGATACTTATTCTGCATGGTGTTTAATTAGGAGAGGCTAGTATTATTTGAAGTTGCAGTAGTTTAGAGTTCAAAAGAAAAATGAAGGGGAAAACTCCCAACTCAAAATGAATTATGTAATAAAAAAGGTGAGAAAAGCAAACCACAATAAACAAAATACATAAGTTAATACAATAAATGAAAAACTGATACAAAAATAATAGAATATAGAATGATATATTTGTATGAGTTTAACATTTTCTGTATTAACTTTTGCATTTTGTTCATTTTGGTTTATTTTTCTCAAGTTTTTGGTATGTGAATAGTTTGGCTTTCAGCATTACCTTAGATCTTATGTATGGGACCTGTCCCCATTGTCACTCACCATGTGGACAAGATGGAGTCTCTAAGTAAAGACTAATCTTTCATACCTTGTGGCCCTACAAGGAGAAGAGCAAGATAAAAGAGAGCTTCTTCTCTGAGTCCAGCAAATTTGTCCCCCATGGGGATTAAAAACATAAGAGAAGCCAGTGTTGGATCAGGCACAGTGGCCCATGCAGTCCAACACTCTGTCACAACAGTGGCCAAAAACATCAGGTGCCCTCAGGAGGTCCAGCAGTGGGGCCAGGACACTAGAAGCCCTCCCACTGCTGCCCCCCTCCCCAAGCACCAAGAATACAGCGCATCACTTGCCCCAGACTGAGAGTTCCTATCTATACTTTGTGGCTAATAGCCACTGATGGACCTCTGCTCCATATGTTTATCCAATTCCCTCTTGAAGCTGTTCATGCTTGTAGCCACCACCACCACCTGTGGCAATGAATTCCACATGTTAATCATTCTTTGGGTGAAGAAGTACTTCCTTTTATCTGTTCTAACCTGATTGCTCAGCAATTTCATGGAGTGCCCACAAGTTCTTGTATTGTGAGAAAGGAAGAAAAGTACTTCTTTCTCTACCTGCTCTATCCCGTGCATAATCTTATAAACCTCGATCATGTCACCCCTCAGCCATTGTTTCTCCAAGCTAAAGAGCCTCACATGCTTTAACCTTTCTTCATAGGGAAAGTGTTCCAACCCTTTTATCATTCTAGTTGCCCTTTTCTGCATTTTTCCCAATGCTATAATATCTTTTTTGAGGTGTGGTGACCAGAACTGTACATAGCACTCCAAATGAGGTCGCATCATCAATTTATGCAGGGGCATTATGATGCTAACTGATTTGTTTTCAAATCCCTTCCTAATAATCCCCAGCATAGCATTGACCTTTTTCATTGCAGTCATACACTGTCTTGGCATTTTCATTGCGTTATCTACTACAACTCCAAGATCTCTCTCTTGGTAAGTTTCTGCCAGTTCGGACCCCATCAACGTGTATTTATAGTTTGGGGTTTTGACTCCAATGTGCATCACTTTGCATGCCCACTCGCCCATCCTCGACAGATCCCTTTGGAGTGCCTCACAATCCTCCCTGGTTCTCACCACCCTGAACAACTTTGTGTCATCTGCAAATTTAGCCACTTCACTGCTTACTCCCAACTCCAAATCATTAATAAGTTAAAAAGCATCAGACCGAGTACTGATCCCTGCGGTGCCCCACTGCTTACCCTCCACTGAGAAAATTGCCCATTTATACTCACTCTCTGTTTCCCTTTAATTAGCCAGTTTTTGATCCACAAAAGGACGTGTCCTTTTATCGTGACTTTTTTTTTTTAAATTTTTATCGATTTTTTCTATATTTACTTCTACATTGCTACTTTCTAAGCTACATTTACCTTATACAGAGTGTGCTTTATCATTTGCTTAATATTACCTTACAACAAATAATTATGAAGCATTTTAAACCTTGGTTAATTTTCAATTAACATTGTTACTGCTGATATAAAAAAAACCAAAAAAGCTATTTGACAGACATGCTCTTTTGGAGGAATGCTTAATTATACAAATTATATGAAATACATAAGTGCAATTTTCAATAAAAACAATTCAGCCCTTATTTCTTCTTTCGTCCTCTTCTTGTCTTAACAGTCTCATCTTGTACCTTTGGAGCTGCTGCTCCTTTTTCCGAGTCAGAAATTTCTTCTTCACTCTTTGAGCTATCAAATCCATACATACTTTCTTGCAATGCCAGTGAACCATCTGAGTCTCTCTCGTTTTTCTTTTCTTTGCTTTTTTCCAAAAAAAATTTCGCCTGTTGAACAGAGTCAATCTTATATTTTTTATCTTTGATGCTGAAGCTTAGTCCTTCCGGAACGTTCCACCGGTAAATAATGGATTCAGACTGTAGCCAAGATGTCAATTTCCCATAGGCTTTCCTTCTTTTCCTTATTTCAAATGGGATATCTTTCATCACTTTAACTTCTTCTCCTTTGATCTTCAGAACCGCTTTGTTTGTGGTCCTAAGCACCACATCCCTTGTTGATTTTTTGGAGAACCTTATCATAATCTCACCAGGCAGGCTTTTCTTTTTAGTATAATCCGGATAGGTTCTGTAAACCATATCCATGTCGCTTTTTATTTCTGCTGCTTTTAAGCCTGTTACTGGTTCAAGCGCTTCACTTAGCAGAATTTTAAGGTCTTCTCCTTTATCCTCTGGCACATTCTGAAGTCTTAGGAAAAAATTCGATCTTTCCATCTGTAGTTTCAAGAGCTGATCAGAATGGAAGGCCTTTTCTTTCTCCACTTTTTGTAGCCTTGAATCGTGATTTTTTACTGAAGTCTTAACTTCCAGAAGTTCTCGCTGCAGCTTCTCTGTGGTTTTATTCGACTCCTTCAGTTCCAGCTGCATTTTATCCATCTTGACATTGAGAGCTGTCATTTGGTCCACTAGAGGTCGCAATAACGAGGAGAACACAGTGCTCATCTCTGTGGTATCAACCTTTGAACTCGGAGCTGTACTTCCTAGTTTGGGGGAAGGTTTAGTTTCCCCCGCCATTGTTGAGGCTGCGCTTTTTGTTGATAGTTAGATAAGATGAACAAAAGAAGCAAATTCTACGACTGCGCTTATAACTTTTTAAAGTTCATATCCTCTAAAGCGCGATGCTGCCGTCTAGCAAGCCGACCGTACTTTTTTTCATGCAGTAACGCCACGTAAAGAGTCTTGTAAGTACGCCAGTCTCGAGGGGGGCGTTTTTTCACTCCACCCGCCTTTCCCGCTGTGTTCTGTTTGTTTTTACTTCGGACTCATGTTTTCTCCATGTGTAACTATAAGTTCAAGCTTCAAAGCTTCGCACTCTCTGCTGCTTCACGGATTTGCGCTTTCAGCCATACGGCTCCCACGGGCGGGGGAACCTATGGGGGTGATGAAAAGGGACCTTGATCCCTCAGTCGCCACCATAGGGAGAGATCCCCTTCGTGCCACCCCAGGCAGAGCCCCCCCCACTGGGGTCTCTGGGGGCTCGGCACCAGTCCTGAGCCCCTTCTTCCTGCCGGGTACGGATCACGCTCCCCGCAGTTGCGGAGGAGCACGTCCGCCATGGTCGCAAGTCTTGCCGGAAGTCCTTTTATCCTGTGACTATTGAGCTTACTTAGGAGCCTTTGATGAGGAACTTTATCAAAAGCTTTCTGGGAGTCAAGGTAAACAACATCTATTGGGTCCCCCTTGTCCACATGTTTGTTTACTCTCTCAAAGAACACTAACAGGTTAGTGAGACAAGATCTTCCCTGACAGAACCCATGCTGAGTCTTCCTCAATAGATTTTGTTCATCAATGTGCCTACTAATTTTTTCCTTAATAACAGTTTCCACCAACTTACCCGGTATCGACGTCAGACTGACTGGCCTGTAATTTCCTAGATCTCCTCTGGAACCTTTTTTAAAGATGGGAGTGACAGTCGCTACTTTCCAGTCCTCAGGCATGGAGGCAGATTTTAATGAAATATTATACATTTTTGTCAGGAGATCCACAAGTTCCCCTTTGAGTTCTTTCAGAACTCTCGGATGTATGCCATCCGGGCCCGGTGATTTATTTGTTTTTAAGTTGTCTATCAGTTGTAGACCTCCCCTCTCATCACCTCAATCTGACTCAGGTATTTCAACACCCCTTCTGAAATCAGTGGTTCTGGAATGGGCAAGCACTTCTCATCTTCCACAGTGAAGACAGAGGCAAAAAATGCATTCAGCTTCTCAGCCATTTCCCTATCATCCTTCAGTACACCTTTTACCCCTTGGTCATCCAAGGGCCCCACTGCTTCCCTGGCTGGTTTCCTACTTCTAATGTATTTGAAGAAAGTTTTATTGTTGGTCTTTATGTTTTTTGCGATATGCTCCTCATATTCCCTTTTTGCCTGCCTGATCACACACTTGCATTTTATTTGCCATAGCCTGTGTTCCCTTTTATCAGCCTCACTGAGACTAGCTTTCCACTGCTTAAAGGAATCCTTCTTACCTTTTACAGCTTCCATTACTTTGTTTGTTAACCATGCAGGCTTTTTTTAATACCTATTTGTGCCTTTCCTAACCCACGGTATATATTTTCTCTGAGCCTCTAGGATTGTAATTTTAAATAGTTTCCAAGCTTCCCCAGTGGTTTTGACCCTTTCTACTTTTCCTTTCAGTTTTCTCCTCACATGTCCCCTCATATCAGAGAAGTTACCCCTTTTAAAGTTAAAAGTGGTTGTGTCAGTATTTTTGGGCAACTCCCTATTTATATAAATGATGAACTCAATAACATTATGGTCACTGTTCCCAAGCAGTGCAATCACTTTAACATCTCTCACCAGGTCTTGGGCGTTACTTAGGACCAAATCCAGGATCGCCTCTCCCCTGGTAGGTTCCGTGACCACCTGCTCCATAGCACAGCCATTGAGAGTGTCTAGAAACTCAATCTCTTTTTCCCAACTTGAACATATATTGACCCAATCAATGTGTGGGTAGTTAAAGTCACCTATTACAACACAGTTATTTCATATAGCCGCTATCTTTAATTCATTCATCATTTTATAATCCACCTCTAGGTTTTGATCTGGTGGGCGATAACAAACTCCCAATATTAAGCTTCCTTTTGGGCCCACTAATTCAACCCACAACATTTCCAGAAGCAAATTCAATTCTCCTACCCTCTCAGTCTTACCGGACTGTATACCCTCTATGATATACAGAGCCACCCCACCTCCAACTCCCCTCTCCCCAACCTTCCGATATAATTTATACCCAGGAATCACCGTATCCCACTGATTTTCCTCATCCCACCAAGTTTCTGAAATACCCACAACGTCTATGTTTTCCCCCAACACCAAGCATTCCAACTCCCCGATTTTTCCTTGGACTCTTCTAGCATTAGTATATAAACATCTATAGTTTCCCATACATGTTAAACCTACAACCTTCCTCTTGCTTCCTCGAGACCTTGCCAGGCAGTCCCTATCATTAGCCTCAGTCTCAGTGGACAATTCTAATCCATTTCCTTGTAGTTGTTCAGAACTTTCTGATGCAAAAGGAAGAGAATATTTTCTAGCCATTTGGCTGTTCCCTTCTCTTTCCCTGTAGGGGTGACAGATAGTAAACCATTATCCTGCTTCAGCCAGAGCAATTAGCATATATAAACACCCATCCTGTGCCCAGGCTTCATTGCTCAGCCCCCCCCCCCTTCCTGCCAGATATGAATTTGTAGCTGGGTTCCCCCATAATGAACAAAGCAGAGTTGAATTACTGGGGTGAATTCTAGTGTGAAAGGCATTTCTCCACACTAAACCCTTCATGTATTTGTGTCTGCATTGTTCCAGGTATTAACATGCCTGATCTCTTCTCGGTGTCATTGGGTTTGACTTTTCTCTGTTGCTTGTTCAGTATGACACTGCTAGTTTCTGGAGGGTTTTCTCAAATTATGAAATATTCTCAACCAAAAATATCTGCTGCAAAGTAAAGCTATTTTAAACTTTAGTTGATGCTTCTTCCTGAATTTATAAATTATTCTGGCCACAATCCAGTGTGACGTACTTGCTTTTCAAGACGTATGTACCCCAATCCGGCCCAAGTTTGTTCATTTAGTGATTTCAAATATTTAAAAAACACTTTTTGTCCTGAAGTGGGAACCAAAGCAGCGTACAATAACACACACACCTTGCAAATTCAGTAATAAGCCACACCACATCAGATGAATAAAACCTGCAAATATTTTTATCCACCACAAACAATTTCCTAAATAGCTCAGTTTTACAGAGCTTCCTAAAGCCAGGAGAATGGCACAGACTTCACAGTTCCACAAGAAAAGGGCCACCAAAGCTGGGTTGTAGCAGATTTTACTTGCCTGACCAGAAGAAACTCCTGGTATAGATGGAGGAGTTGCCATATGAGTTCCTACCATGAGAGACTGTCCTTGAAGTATGTGATTCACAGTTCATGAAGGGCTTTAAAGGTAACAGTCAATGCCTTGAAGTGAATTCAGACACAAGATGGCCACCTGTACAACCATCTCAAACCAGTTTAAACGTCCAGGTTGTCTTCAAGGACAGCCCCCCCCCCCCCAAGCGTATTGCAATAATCTAGCTTTAAGGTTAACATAGCATGGATAAGTGTGGCTAATTAGTCAAATCTAGGAAAGGACAGAACTTCTGTGGAAAACATAACTGAGTGGGGGGGAAAGCCTTTTTCACAACAGTAGGCACTTGTTTTTTCTGAAAGGACAGGATCTAAACCAAATCCCCAAATTTTTAGCAGATTCTGTCCAAACCAGATCACCCCAATCCAAATTCTGCAGTGCAATCCCTACTGTTACGGCAGTCTTTCCAACCAACATTGCGACCATCTTGTCCGGACCCAGGGTCAAGTTGTTCTCTCTCAGTCCACTTGACCATTACTACCAGATAACAGTGGGCTAGGCCGAAACAGCAGCTTCTAGAAACTTGTTTAAAGAAATGGATTGGGAGTCATCAGCATATTGATGATACCCGACTCCAGAGCTTCAATCTGAGGTTCAGACCTTGGATTCAGCACTTTCTGACCAGATGGTAGCAAAGAACCCAGGCCTTCAAATGGACCCTGTGTTGTTCCTGGTCAGATATGGCATGTGTTTTCTGCAAACATCACCATAGATGTGAAGTTCTCACCCACCTGAATTCTCCCTGCTCTGGTGTAAAGTATACAGGATTCTAGTTGAGCGAGAGAGAGGACACCAGGCCTCCCCAGCAGTTTAGGATCCCAGATCTTCACCAAGTCCTCTACAGATTCTTTGTTTAGTCTCTCAAAATCCCCCCCCCCCTCAGAGCATTCTGGGATTCAGCTGTGTCCAGGAGCAGACCCTTCTAGCGACACTCAGCAGCCCCTGCAAGGGAATGGCCTGAACACAATTATCTACACAATCTGAATTCCCTCACCAGACCACTGTTAAGCATGTTTATATCCCACAGATTTCAGACACACGCTTCAACCTCCTACCAAAATAAGTGACATTTCAGTGTGCTTATCTTCTTGGAAGGAATCTGTCATCCTCTCTGCGCTAATCTTTCTGCATGCCTAACTGTGATTTAAATTTCCCTTTGATTTCATGGATCTTGTGAAACAGATCTCTTGTTCTTTGTTTTTTTGTGGTTCTCCTCTAATTCTTTACACTGGTTATTATCATTGTTCTCTTTGTCTCTCTGTGAAAGTTGGACAATGAAGAAAGCTGACAGGAAGGAGGCTGATTCATTTGAAAGGTGGAGTTAGACTTGAGAGTTTTCCGGATACCGTGGACCACCAAAAAGACAAATAAGTGGGGTTCTAGAAAAAAATCAAGCCTGAACTCTCCCTAGAAGATAAAATGACTAAACTGAGGTGATCGTACTTGGGTCACGTTAGGAGAAGACAAGAGTCACGGGAAAAGACAACAACGCTACGAAAAGTTGAAGGCAGCAGGAAAAGAGGAAGACCCAACATGAGATGGAGTGATTCAATGGAGGAAGCCACAGCCCTCATTTTGCAAGACCTGAGCAAGGCTGTTGACGATAGGACATTCTGGAGAATGTTGATTCACAGGGTTGTCAAGAGTCAGAGGTGACTTGACAGCGCTTCACACACGCACACGCACACACCTTTGGCTATGTTATGTTATTAATTTGGAGGGCTCCCACATTTCCCTCCCCCCGTTTCAGAACACCATTCTTCAGATTTTGACCAAACTTTGCTATGACGACGTTAAGTCGTCAGATTTAGGAGTACAGCCATTCCAGCGTCAAGCAGTGGGAGCATGGGGTATCCTCCTGCCCACCCCCGCTGGTGAAACGTGTGTGTGCTGCTGCAGCATGTCTGTCAGACCCACTTCTGATTCAGCCAGTGGGTAGAGTTCTATGGTGAATGCTCTGGTGTCTCTGCCTCTCGCTTATTGTCAGTTTCCCTGAGAATGACAGATGGAGGAGGAACGGACAGCTCCTGGTTTTTCAGCCTCGCTGCTTTTCCCTGTTATTAAAATCATTGCTTCAGGCAGACCAGTGGGTGAGGCCCTGCCCTGCTTTTCCACACCTGGCCCTGCCCTTCCCACCGTGGAACATGCCCGGAGGCCCTGAGGATGAGGTAAGTGAAGTTTCCCTCCCTTCCCAACCAAACAGCTCTGCTGTGCCTGACCCCAGCTTCTGGGTGGGGTGTTTTTTGAAGGGAAAGGGATAGAGAGTGTCAACAACCTATTTAGCCCTGGGTATTGCAGTTTGCTCTGTTGGGGAGGGCTTTTTTGCCCCACACTGCTGGGATATATGCAACTGGGCAAAAAGGTCCCCCCTCCCCAAGCTATTTCAGGACTGGAAAACAATGCAGGAGTAAGACATAAGCGCCCTCTCCCTATGACTTGACACAGTTCCACAGGGCCTGTAAGGCAGAGAGACATTCCACCCAGCATTTGGTTCAGGACAGCAACAGCATCCCCCTGGCTGGCACTCTCACCTCCTCCCCTCACTCCGCAAGGCGGTAGCACAACTGGAAATTTCGGCCACCATCTGTTTAATTTTTAATAGATTCCGGAATTTTGTTATCATTTTAAAATGTTTCTGGCTATATGTTTTAGTACAGGGGTGTCAAACATGTGGCCCAGGGGCTGGATCAGGCCCCTGGAGGGTTTCTGTCAGGCCTGCACTGGAACAGGCCATCTCCTGCTTCCAGTTCTGTTGCTGCTGCTGCATCATCGCTTGCTTCACCAGACTCTCTCAATGGCTCAGCCATTTTGTGTTTCCCCCTGGGTCCTAGACTCAGAACTCTGAGCATGAGACTTCTGTAGTGAATGTCAATAAATCAAAAGTAGGTTTGCAGCTTACAGATACGCACCTGAGCAGCATACTCAAGACTGCAACAGCACAGACATTTTGATGCAATAATTCAGAGCAAGAGGTGTCAGTTATCAGCTACTGTTAAATAAAATATTGCAAGAGTGCTAATGTTTTAAGCATGTTTTTATTTTAAGTTAAAAAAATCTTTGTGTTTGTGTCCTTCATAAATTTTATATCTTTGCTACCTGGCATTACATTTTATGACACACACGGTCCGGCCCAACAAGGTCTCATTTATGTCAGATCCGGCCCTCTTAACAAATGAGTTCAACACCTCTGTTTTAGTATGTTGTTGCACACTGCCCTGAGTTTTGTTTCAGGGAATGGGTGGTATAAAAATTGAATTTAATAAATAAATGTGCTGCAGTCCCAGTCCAAAACAGGGCCCTGCATGCTTGGGGACTGATTTCCCAATGAGGGATTTGCAAGTTCCTACAGCAGACAAATACCCATCTCTGGAATGTACAGACAGGGCTTACATATAGGTCAGGCCATAGAGTTTTGTGGCAAGTGCTCAAGTGTTGCCCCAGTGCGATACCAGCGCTTCTGGGTCATGCTCAAAGTGACATCATTGTGCAGCAACAACGATCGCCATCCCCACCCTTGTTTTGCCAGCCTGTTTCCACTTGCCAACCAGATGAGTGTTGGCAGGCATCGGAAAGAATTACTGGGATGTGCCTGCCATTAGCGGGCACCTGCGGATAGATGATGAGGATGACAACGATGGATAGATATGATTACATCATTAAGAAATGCACATGTGCCGTTTAAGTAAAACATTCTGACTTTATTATTAACACATCCGGGAGAAAATAATCTTTTCGTTTCGTGAAACTCTGGAAATGTGTCCGTGGCGTATGCATTCACAAATCCCCATTCAGCCATGCTGAAGGCGAACCCACCAAGGGCACAATCCATCCCGTACGTGAGGGGCTATTAGCACAGGTGCATACTTGCCTGCTGGCCTGTTTGTGCCAAGCCAACACAGGTGGGAAAGGTACCGCAAGGTTGAGCCTGCTGGACTGAGAACAGGAAGCTGGGTGGGAGGAATACACCGGCCACTTTGGATCCAGGTCAGCTCTTCCCTCCTCACTCAAGCCTGGGAAAAGCACTGAGATAGTTTCATCCCTGCCCCCCCCCCCCCCAGAGATAGGGACTCCCCTGTTGCTGCACATACGTTGTGGTGAAATTTTTAGCATGGTCCAGCTGCAAGAAACAAGCCGGCAGTGGCTGGTGCATATACAACCCAGTGCTCTCTTAGGGGGCAGGGCTCAGAGCACCTTGGTCCTATTGTGCATTAGCACTGGAGTTGCAAATCTCCAGGTGTGGCCTGGAGATCTTCCAAAATTACAACTGATCTCTAGACTCCAGAGATCAGTTCCCCATGAGAAAATGGCCGCATTATACCCTACGGAGGCCCCCTCTCCTCCTCAAGCCCTCCCTCTGCAGGCTCCACCCCCAAATCTTCAGGAATTTCCCAGCCCCAGGGCGGGCGACCCCAATTAGCATTGTGTGGTTTTTGAACAGCCACAGAACCTAGGAACTGAACATGGGCATCACCCATCCTGCCTGTGTCTGCTAAGACCTCCTAGCACACAAACAACTGGCAGAGAACTTTGTGCCGAGGTTGTGAATTAAGTTTGTTTTCTGGATGGTGCTCTGGCGAGCTCCAGTAGTTTTCTGGATGGTGCTCTGGCAAATAAAGATATTTTCTTTCAGTCTCGTATTTGTTTTGCCAGCAGCTGAAGGAAACATTAATCACAACCACCACTTCATGCCATTCTAAAAAGGGACACAACAGCCAATGAGGTTTGTCGTGTCTCCTTTCTAAGTTCTATACATCTGTGGCCAAAGCGTAACATTTTATATAATTATCCCCCCCTCCAAAAAAAATTAGGTTATATACATTTTAAATAAGGCAGCAGGTTAAATAACAGAACACGTTAGTTTTGATAGACACTCTCCCCACAGCGAAGGTCATCACTGAATTCAAACAGCCATTGGTTTTCCCAGGGTTGACTTCTGTGGGTTAATTCCAGTCAGTCTCTGACAGACCCACACTCTGAAGGGAGCCCTTCTGATCGCCTCCATTCCGCCAGGCGCTTCTTGAACCATTTCTGAGGGCAAAAAGGAACAGGGAAGGATGAATACAGAGCAACTGAGCTGGTGCGATACCTCTGGACATGGGGCATAATAAAAAGGAGTCATCCAACCATACTCAAAATAATCTCTGTTCACATGTGCTTCATCTACTTCGTATCAACTGTTTATTATTTATGCGCTGCTCTTCTCCCCATAGCGGCTTGTCACATCGTTCTCTTCTCCTCAGCTTTACCTGCACAGATACAATCCTGTGAGGAAGGTTAGGCTGAGAGGGCGTGGCTGGCCCAAAAACACCTGGTGAACATCCACAGCAGAACGGGGATTTATTTATTTAATTCATTTATGCTCTGCCTCCCCCCCCCCCGCCCAATGGGGACCAAGAGCGGTTTACATGGTTCTCCTCTGCTCAACTTTATCCTCACAACGACCCTTAGAGAGAGATTAAACGGAGTGTGTGTGACTGGCCCAAGGTCACCCAGTGATCTTCCATGGCATGATTAGGGATTTGAACCTGGGTCTCCCAGATACTAGCCCAACACTCTTAACCAGTACACCACATCTGAACCTGAGTCTCCCAGGCCTTAGAGGCAAACTAGATGTGACAGCATCCTCGTGGCCACTACAAGAACTCTGTAACCATTTCAAAGTGATTTAGCTTGGAGAAATGACGGCTGAGGGGGTGACATGATCAAGGTTTACATGATTATGCATGGGATAGAGCAGGTAAATAAATAAGTCCTTTTCTCCCTTTCTCACAATACAAGAACTCGTGGGCACTCCATGAAATTGCTGAGCAGTTGGGTTAGAACGGATAAAAGGAAGTACTTCTTCACCCAAAGAGTGATTAACACGTAGAATTCACTGCCACAGGTGGTGGTGGCGGCTACAAGCATGGACGGCTTCAAAAGGGAATTAGATAAACATATGGAGCAGAGGTCCATCAGTGGCCATAAGCCACAAGGTATAGATAGGAGCTCTTGTTCTGGGGCAAGTGATGCTCTGTATTCTTGGAGCTGGGAGGGCAACAGTGGGAGGGTTTCTAGTGTCCTGGCCCCACTGGTGGACCTCCTGATGGCACCTGGTATTTTTGGCCACTGTGTGACCCAGAGTGTTGGACTGGATGGGCCATTGGCCTGATCCAGCATTGGTTTCTCTTATGTTCTTAATACGCTGCAAAATGTGATTCTTTTGTGTGTGTCCCCCCTGTATCTTTTCAACTGCCAAAATGGCCACCATGGGGTATGGCCGTTTTGGCAGTTGATAAAACATGGGGGGGGCAGGACCCCTCATCCAGTGATGACATCCCTGTGGTGGCCTTGGGGTTGCCATCACCTCCAGTTTGAGCCTTAGTCTGACACTCTGACCCCTGAGCCACGCCACCTCTCCATTCCCTCTTGTCAGGAATCCCTGAAGTAGACTGAGGAGAGCTGCTCCTCTCTCCCATTCATTCATGTGAGCGCTCCCGTACACAGTTGCGCACGCATACGCACAAAAAATTGGACCCTAGTTCACCTTGCAAGTGAGCAGGCAAGCCAAGGCCTCAGGGAGGGGGTCAGATTTACAACAGCCTCTACTCGACAGTCTCCACTCCTCTTAAGTCTGAGGAGATAACAAATCTCAGGTCTGTCAGGCTCTTCCTTCAGTCTGCCTCATTCCCTTCCTTCCCAAATCCCTAACTGATTTATGTAGCTCGGTATAATCCCATTCCTCCTGGATCCTGACAGCTGTCACAGCCTGCTCCAACTCCACACCCCTTGTCCTGGAAAATGGGCTGTCACATGCCACAGCTGCTTGTTCAGCATTTGGAAGCTTGTGGCGGTAAGCAAAACATTCGCTTCTGCCCACGGTGAAGGAAAGGTAAGGACAGGGCAGGTTAGGGAATGAGTCAGTGGATAATAATGCATTGAGCGCATCTATGAAGGTAATTTTCTTGTATTTCATAAACCAAAGCAGCCTTTTGAAGGAGGGTGGAGAACAACGCACGCCACCCCAAGTTCCCTGGAGGAAGAGTTGTGGGGAAGAGGAATGCAGCAAAGAAAGAGTAACATGGGGCTTTTCTGCATGAGTTTTTTTGGCGGTTCTGGCCCCATAGTTGTTCAGTTTATTCCCTGATTTCTACACACATTTTTGTGCCTACAATTTTAACTTCAATTTTTTTTGTTTCCCCCCTTTCTCCCCCCCAGCTCTTTTGAGACCACTCTTACCCCAATGTTTTTCTGGAAGTCTGTTTTGAGATAGCTTTCTCCTAGTGTGTGATGTTGCTGTTGGTTTTCGTTGTTCCACCCATTTATCACTGATTGGACTCTCATCATCGTTAAACCATTCCCTCACACACACCCACGAGTGATTTCAATTTTTTTAAAGGCCATAAAATAGTGATGTAACACTGCAGTGTGGCAATGACAGTTTAAGCAGGTTCTCTAAATTCCCAGTTTTCATTTTTTTAAAAAAGTAAATCTTTAGCCCCATCCCTCACAGAGATATGCCTTCCTCCTTATATCTCCATGAGGGAGGGACACAGAGACTTACTTTTTTTTCTAAAATGAAAGCTGGGAATTCAGAGAACCTGCTTAAACTACCATTCTTGAAAAATAAAGAACAAAAAGGTTGTGAAAATGCTAGTATAATATAAATGCAATGAACAAACCAATAAATTACACAATGAATACAAACGTGTGGGCCAATGTCCAAAGTAGTCCAAGGTAAGTGACGAGGTTCTCCAGAATAAAATCTCATTTCGCCAGAAGACTTTAGCCAAACAGGAGATATCTTATAAAATGAAAATACAATACGTGAGATATATGCGAGGGAGAACAGGGATATAGAAATAGCAACAAAGCTTCATACATACTTGTTGAGTTGCATGATGCACACAAAACAGGGCATAAGAATCAAGTCTACATCAGTATCTAGTACAATTCTGAAAGAACAATACAAAAATATATTTTATCTATGTTTTACCTTGGATGTTTTATCTTGGATGTTCTATATAAGTAAATATTTTTGTATTGTTCTTTCAGAATTGTAGTACTAGATACTGATGCAGACTTGATTCTTATGCCCTGTTTTGTGTGCATCATGCAGCTCAACAAGTATGTATGAAGCTTTGTTGCTATTTCCATATCCCTGTTCTCCCTCGCATATATCTCACGTATTGTATTTTCATTTTATAAGATATCTCCTGTATGGCTAAAGTCTTCCGGCGAAATGAGATTTTATTCTGGAGAACCTCGTCATTTACCGTGGACTACTTTGGACATTGGCCCACACGTTTGTATTCATTGTGTAATTTATTGGCTTGTTCATTGCATTTATATTATACTAGCATTTTCACAACCTTCTTGTTCTTTATTTTTCATGTTCCTTGGGGTTGTGGTTCTCTTTAAACTGTCATTCCAACACCACAGCTTTATATCACTACTTTAGAGCCATTTTAAAAAAATAAATAAGGGGGGCTCTGCTGCCACCAATAACGACACCAATGATAATAGCACTCTCCCCTGAAAATCCTCATTATTTAAGCCATGCATAGAAGAAAATAAAGTCACTCCACAACTGTAAAAGTGCACTGGGGGGGGGGGGGAGAGACTGCAGGACAGCCACGCCCAAACTGATTCCAGTGCTTATGTATCGACTCCCAAGAAAATCAGGAGTAAGTCGAGAGTGTGGAAAAGGTCCAGAATGACACAGAATGGAGAGCAAGCATTCGAATTCTACTTGACTTCATAAATTCTGTCAAATGGTAACTGCTACAGTTTATCAGTGTGTGTGTGTGTGTGTGTGTTTGTGTGTGTGTGTGGTCTGTGGATATATTACTGCCTTATTCATTCCCAACTTCACTTCAGGCACTGGGTGTCATACCTACAAATGTAGAAAAAGAAAATCTGGGAAAAACCTATTGCTGGAAAGAAGACAAAAAAGGACCCTGGCACCATTTTCTTCTGGGCTGCATTCACACAGTGTTGGCCGCTGCACTACTGTTGTCTTATGCCCATCGTCTGCAACTGGATTTTGCTGTGTGGGCAACCCAATCCAAAGGCAAATAACTGCTGTGACAATAGCGCAGCATCCAACAAAGGCTGAAAACAGCTTCGATCATCACAGTTGTTTTTCCTCTGCAGTCTGAAGGAGAAACGCAGAGAACATTCTGTTTTGCTCTCTTTTCCCCCATCTCATTAGAGAAACAGTTCCATTTGTTTTTCTCTGTTTTGCAGGCTGTTTATTTTTACACTGTTTGGTCTGCCCTTCCACCACAAAGTTTTGAGCAGCAGGGCTCATTTCGTAGCAGGAGCTCCTTTATGCAAAGGAGCTCCTGCAACTAATATGCAAAGGAGCTCCTGCTACTAAATGAGCCCTGTTGAGCAGCATATTGTTGCCAACTCCAGGTTGGGAAATTCCTGGATATTTGGGGGAGAAACCTAGAGAGGGAAGGGTTTAGGGAGCGGAAGGAGCTCAGCAGGGATGTGATGCCACAGAGTCCACCCTCCAAAGCAGCCATTTCCTCCAGGGGAACTGAGGGAAATCAGCTGTAATCCTGGGATGCTAACTTCCACGTGGTGGCTGGAGATCTCCTGCTTTTAACAACTCATCTCCAGGCAACACAGATCAGTTCACCTGGAGAAAATAAAAATCAACCACCAATGGATGTACAGCATATGCAAGTATGCAAACCACCAGAAAAACTGTAAGAAGTATTAGACAACAATTAGTGTCCCTAAAATGAATTAGTATTTTCTTTTACAGTCCCTTTTCACAGAAGTTATTATCCACTCCCTCTTTAAACACAGTCACAGATGAAGCGGCTGTGTTTAGAGACAAAGAGGAAGTAGTTAATAACTTCTGTGGAAAAGGACTGTAAAAGAAAACACTAATTCATTTTAAGGACACTAATTGTTGTCTAATACATTGTACAGGTTTTTTGGATGGTTTGCACACCTGGAGAAAATGGCCACTCTGGAAGTTGGACTCTATGGCATTATACCCCACTGAAGTCCCTCCCCAAGCCTTGCCCGCCTCAAGCTTCACCCCCCAAATCTCCAGGTACTGCCAACCCTAACTCCAACCCCTACTTGGAGGTTGGCAACTCTAGCCCCTGGCTCCTGGGGGTGGACGACAGGCCCTGTCACTCACCAAGGTCTCTTCCTCAGACAGCCCTGCCTCAGCAGCAATAAGGCAAAGAGTGGCGGGGTCGGGGTGCTTGTTGACCCGGTTGAAGTTGAACTCCAGGATCTCTCGCTGTTCCTCGGTGGGACTGGCAACCTTTTCGGAAGACATTTTTCTCTGTCTGCGTCGGTATGAGGGAACTAGTGAGCTGCAGGGAAAGGCAGAGGGAGATCAGAGTTAGAACCAGTGAGAAGGAGGTCTTTGGACTGTTCTGGATGCTGGAACTGAAATGAATGGCTCATATCCTCTTGAGCGTTTCTTTTGACGGCAGTGTTTTCGCCCACAGAGCATGACTTTCTGGTCTCCACCCCGGGGCTGCATCGGGAACAGAGAAGCAAGAAAGTCATGCTCTGTGTCGGCAGAAATCCATCCGTGGAAAAGTGCCGATGAAGCCAAGCTAATTTTCTGCATGTGTTTGCTGCGTGGCACGTTTTTTTTTAATTTCACCATTCGTCTTTTAAATATGAAGTTCAAACCTGAATGTGAAATTTCCTCCCCTTCCCTCCCCCCCAAATTAAATAATTAGAATACTTCAGAACAAATTTAGAGTCTGGTGGCACCTTTAAGACCAACAAAGGTTTATTCAGGGTATGAGCTTTCATGTGCAAGGCACACTTTTTCAAATACATTGGACTGGTAGATGAGGTCCTAAACTTATGGACAGGGACTTAACAGCAAATTAACATGTAACATGATGACGGCTGACCATCTGGATCTAGAATACTTCAGACATGGATAGCTCTCAATGGCCTTGCTTTCGGCAGTTGCCAAATATGAAATTTCACAGAACATCAGCTGCAAACTGCTGAACACCACAGCCTGTCAGCTTCCAAAACAGTATATACCATTGCATAACATCAAGAGCCATAACAACAAAACTAAATACCATCGCATGTCCATGTAAACTGCTCTCAGACGCAAAATCCCATTACTTGTCAACCATAAGATGCTGTTGTATAGCCAATGCCAAACTGCAAATGCTAGTATTAAATAGCCGAGTCAAATATCAAATATTGAGATAGAACATGACTGGACTGCAAACACAACAAATATCATATATTCAGCAAATATTCAGACTCTCCACTGAATAACTGGTATCAAAAACTCACACTGCAGAGATTTTTTTTAAAACAAGGTAATATCACTTCCATCCTGGGCTGTTGGATTATTATTTTTTCCGTCATCGAGTCACAGCAGACTTACAATGACCGACTGACTGACTGACTGATTTAATTTCTACCCCACCTTCCTCCCCAATGAGGCCCCAAGGTGGCTTACATCATTCTCCTCTCCTTCCTTTTATCCTCACAACAACCCTTGGGAGGCAGGTTAGGCTGACGGAGTGAACTGGCTCGAGGTCATTCAGCAAGCTGCCAGTGGCCTGAGTGGGGATTCAAACCTGAGTCACCCAGAAGCTACTCTGACAGTCTTAACTGCTATACTACACTGGCTCTCATGTTTGTTCATTTGTTTGAGAGCCAGTTTGGTATAGGGGTTAGGAGCACAAACTCTAAACTGAGAGAACTGGGTTTGATTCCCCACTCCTCCACATGCAGCTGCTGGTGTGACCTGGGATCAGTCACACGTTCTCTCAGAGCTGTTCTCTCAAGGGCAGTTCTCTCAGAGCTCTCTCAGCCCCACCTACCTCACAGGATGTCCATTGTGGGGAGAGAAAGGGAAAGGAGATTGTAAGCCCTCTGAGACTCCTTCAGGTAGTGAAGGGCAGGGTCTAAATCCAATCTCTTCTTCCTCTTATCTTTCAGCCATGAAGCGGAGAAATCAACTTAAGCAGTTCCCTGTGCCCGTGACTTCATTTTGAACCCAGCCTGGAGAAAAAGGCAATCTGAGGCAGAGAAGCTACAGACAGGAAAGACACCCTCCCCTCAGCTGCCTCTCCACTGCAATTTCACACCTGCTGATGCGGCTTGTCCTGATAAATCACAAGGCATTAGGACTAGCTTGCGCATTCATTGGAACATCAGGGGTCATCATTAGCCCCTCAGGCACAGGAGCTGTGTGGGAGGCTATGCAATTAAGGATCACTCGGGAGGGGGGCTGGCTCAGAGGAGCTGTACAACCTCCCCTTCCTTGCTACAATTCATTTATACACTGCCCATCATTACCCAAAGGAGTCTCAGAGCAGTTTACAATCTCCTTTCCCTCCCCCTCTCCACAACAGATACCCTGTCAGGTAGGTGGGGCTGAGAGAGTTCTGACCGAGGACTGCCCTTGAGAGAACAGCTCTGAGAGAACTTGTGACTGACCCAAGGTCACACCGGCAGCGGCATGTGGAGGATTGGAGAATCGAACCCGGTTCTCCCCGATTAGAGTCCAAGCTCCTAATCACTACACCAAACTGGCTCTCAATTTAGTCAGCAGAAGTGACTGACAGCTTTCCAAGGCAGAAGTGTTTCCTGGGGTGTCCTCCCATCCTGAGCAGAACAGAAAGTGGTTGACACTGGCTCCATTCAGAGGTAATATCAAGCCATGGTTTGGGCTGATGAACACCTATGTACACTTGACACTACCTTATACTGAATCAGACCCTTGATCCATCAAGGTCAGTACTGTCTACTCAGATGGGCAGCAGGTCTCTAGGGCAGAGATGTCAAACTCAGTTCTTAACAGGGGCTGGATCTGACATAAGTGTGCCATTAAACAAATGCCGGGTACCAGAGATATAAACTTTATAAAGGACAGCAGCTGGTTGTCAGTTGAGCATATGCTAACTGCCATAAGCTGGGGTGGCTGTCTTGCCATGGTCAATGCTGTGTTACCTGGTGCAATACTTATCGAGTTGTATCAACGTTTCCTGCTTTATTCACTATGCTTTGTGTTCCAAGGTTTCATTTCACCTTTGTAGGTCCCCCCCGGGAGATAGCAACAGGAACCCGACTCCCACCTTTGGAATGCACGCCTTGCTTGCTTTGCTTTGCGCATGCTCATTACTCATTTGCTTTCTTTCCCTTTTATCTCTAGCCTCCTTAGCTAACGACCTTGAACGAAAGTGCCTCCTATTATGTGTTACAAGAATCACAGGTGTTATGTATTCCTTTTGCTTGGTTTCTCTGGGAACCTTTCCCCCCCAAAAAATGTCCAACAGTATTTCTCCCTGAGAACTCATTTTGCCGCGCTTTCCATGGGAATATTGGGCCAAGATATTTGGGCACCAAGAATTCTCTCTATGGATTGGTAGAGGGTAGTTAGACCATATTTCGTACCAAATATAATTGTAATTGCAATTCCAAGCTTGAGCATTACTAACTGGAAAAGTGTTTGACCAACATGATCTTTTCTGCAAATAAAGTACTTTCTGTTCAAGGAGACCTCTTGTGGACTATATCTATCGGGACAATCTCACACTGGTAAGCTCCAAGTTGGTGTGGCCTCACTGCTAGGCCCCATGGGCTGGGGGGGGCAGAGGAAAAACCCCCATAGGTGGACTGGAGATGCTGGGCAGATGCTCCCGTGCTGTTTGAATGCTGAAGATGAAGTTGTTCCACCATGCTGAAGCCACGATTAGAGTCTCCGCTCACTCACCACCACCACCAGTCTCCTGTTCCCTCCCTCACACCAGTTTCTTGTGGGCAGCATAAGAGCCCTGGACGGGCTGGTTCTGGCCCCTGGGCCTTATGCTTGACACCTCTGCTCAGGGGTCTCCATCAGAGGTTTTTTGCACCACCTACTCCCTGACTGTTTAATGCCAGGGTTGAACCTGGGACCTTCTGCATGCCAAGCAGATGCCCTAACACTGAGCCATGCCCCTCCTCCTGCTGCTCACTTAACACCCAACCACGGTGTTCATTTCCACATGTACAATGGAGAGTGCCCGTGGTTTTGTGCTTTGGTTTGATTTCCCCTTGACTTGGTAAAGATCCTGCCTGTCTCCATGGGGCAGCAATGTGCTCAGTCTTAGATACCACACCAAGCCACAGAGAACATGCCTTGGAATATGCGGTATCTGAACTGAGGCACTGTCGTTTGAACCCAGAGCCGGGGCAGGCTGAGTATCCTAAAGAAAAAGGAAGTCTGTATCTCAGAGAGCTATCGCACAACTGATTGAAAATTATTCAGAGGAATGAAGTTTTTTCAAGATTTCTTTCCTTCTAGTGGTAAGGAGAGGACAGGACCCGCATGGGTCACTGAAACCACACACCCCCAACCAAACTTCAGCGCTTCAGAGATTTTATCCACACACACATCCAAGCATAACCACTAGAAACTTTTTGGTTTTAATGAAATGCAAACTGAAATTCTTCAGAAGTTTAACTGTGTGGCCAAGGCCACTTGGTGTGTGTTTTTTTCCTGGGTTCCCGCAGAACACTGGCACCCACGGGGACCCCTGGTGAGCTCTGCCTGAGCAGGCACTGAGCAAGCATGCCTTGTTAATTTCAGTAAATTCCCCCAACTGTGTTCCAGGGTACACTAAAATGGTGTGAGAGAACTGCTGGTGCCGTAAATGAATTAAGGAATCAAAGGCTTCTGTGAGCTCCAAGTGCCCAGCCGTAGAAAGGTCTCTATGTTACCCACTGTAGGGGGTATGTAAAACTGCCAGATCACTTCATCAGCAGGGAAGGGACCATTCATTCTCGCTCAGGATGCAGTAGCATTTCCTGCTCTCCAAAGAAGCTGCCCCTTTCGTCTCTGCCTGAGTTCCCACCCTTTCTCCTTCCAGCCAGGGAACATGTTTGGCTCAGTTGCTCATGCAGAAATACGGGGCGGGGAGAGAAGCATGGTCGGCATCAGCATATCCTGAGAGAAGGTGGCTTCTGGGACCCAGAGTTTCTGGCAGGGCCCACTGCAGCAGAGCCCTGCCTCAACCCTCTGCTGCCTGGGAAGGCTGTTTAGGTGGTGTACAACGGTGGCACTCCTGAAGACACAGCAGCGGTATTCCCATCTGCACAAGTCACCCAACACTATTGGGGAAAGGAGATACAGTCCGTGGGAAGGCTGACGTGGGATAAGGAGCTCCGGTTGCCAGTTCCCCCCTCCCCGGCCCCTGGTGGAGGGTTGGGAGCAGTGTTCCCTCTAAGCTGAGTGAGTGTGAGCTAGCTCACAGTTTTTTAGCCTCAGGCTCACACATTTTTTCCTTAGCTCAGGAAGGATGGCTCCAGAGCAAATTTATGCAGTAGCCAAACTGCTCGCTCACAACCAATGCTCCCTCTAAGCTGTGGAGACTTGTGAGCAAAAATCCTACTTTGTGAGCTACTGGCATTAAGGTTGTGAGCCAGCGATCTGGCTACTGCATAAATTTGTTTGATCTGGAGCCATCCTTCCTGAGCGAAGACAAAAACGTGTGAGCTGGAGGCTAAAAAACTGTGAGCTAGCTCACACTAACTCACCTTTGAGGGAACACTGGTCACAACTTTAATGCCAGTAGTTCACAAAGTAGAATTTTTGCTCACAAGACTCCACAGCTTAGAGGGAGCATTGGTTGGTGGGGGGGGTAGGGTTGCCAGATCCAGGGTGGGGAACTTCTGGAGATTTGGGGATGGAGCCTGGGGAGGACGGGGCCCTCAGTGGGGTACAGTGCCACAGAGTCCCCCCTCCAAAGGAGCCGTTTTCTCCAAGGGAACTGATCTTGGTCATCTGGAAATCAACAGTACATCTGGAAATCAATGGTACAACTCCCCCCCCCTCACAGGCGGTCTTCAAGCAGCGGCTGGACAAACACTTCTCAGGGCTGCTCTAGGCTGATCCTGCATTGAGCAGGGGGTTGGACTAGATGGCCTGTGTGGCCCCTTCCAACCCTGTGGCTCTTATGATTCTATGATCTCTGTAGTCTGGAGAGGAGCTGTAATTCTGGGGGATCCCCAGGTCCCACCTGGAGAGTGGCATCCCTATGAAGAAGGACGGACACACAGGCAGGTGGAGGATGGGAGCGGGCTGGAAGGAGGGCATGAGTGGGGGGGGGGAGGTGGTATTCAGACAAGAGAGGAGGCCTCTGTGAACTCTTTGCCCAGGGGCCTCCTAAACTTGAAACTAGGGGGGGAGTGTTCCTCTATGAGTGGGTCAACCCTGTTCTTGCATAAGCCAAAGTAAACCCTTTTTGTGTGACAGAATGAAGCACACCTCTCATTTTAATTTGGGGGTTGGTGGGAGAGCATGCCTCAGCTATCAGAATGTGTCAAGACAAGGTCAGCAGGTTTCCTAACCTTGAGCAGCCACTCAAGCTGTTTAGCAATCTCAGAAAGGCACCTCCACTACTCTCCCACAGCTCTCGGTGATTTCCTATGCAAAAGCACACAGAACAAAGTTTGGGTCCAGGGGCACCTTTAAGGCCAACAAGGTTTAATTCTGGGTACCAGCTTTCGTGTGCACGCACACTTTAGATATCTGAAGAATATCTGGAATATCTAAAGAAGTGTGCATGCACACTTAAGCTTATATCCAGAATTAAATTTAGTTGGTCTTAGAGGTGCCACTGGACTCAAACTTTGTCCTGCTGCTTCAGACCAACACAGCTGCCCCATCTGGATCTAAAAACCACTCCGAGTTTTAGTTCATACACAAAAGCACGTGGGTGTGTCAATTGCAGCCAAGTTGCAGCCAACTTACGGCGGACCCACACAAGGGGCTTTCAAGGCAAGTGAGAAGCAAAGGTGGTTGGCCATTGCCCTCCCCTGGAAGTCTCCCAGCCAAGGACTAACTGGGACTGACCCTGCTTAGCTTCTGAGATTTGACAAGATCGGGCTATGCCATGCCACCTTCTCTCCACACAAAAGCATTCCTATCACGTAACTGCCTCCTATGGATACCGTATGTATAATATGTCTGTTCAACTTGGCAAAAGAGCCCTGGTTGCCAAAGACAAATACACTTTCTTACTTGGGACAATCAACGAGGCTTTGAAAGCTCTAAAAAGGTATGATTCAGCCAAAGTTAAGCACAAGTCCCACTTATTTCAGAAGGGAGACATTGACTGTGCCAGCCTATAAATGGCTTAGAATGGCAAATGAACCCCGCACTGGGATAATGCAGAGATAACACTGGCATATCTGGAGGTGTGTTGGTGCAGTGCCCACTGAGGCCGCAGTGGTGCAGCTAATGCCAGCATCGGAGGGCATACTGACAGAGGAACAGAACTCTTCTAGTCAGATGTTCAGAAGAGACCGCTCACCTTACAATGGTGAACAAACCAGCTAAAAAAAACATAGTCTGAAGTTCTGGTTCGGTGCCAGTTTGTAGTCTCATGAGATCGTGGTTGGCTTTCCTGGTTGTCTAGGCAACCCACAAGGGCAGCCAAGATCTCACAAGGTGGTGTTGCAAGATTTTTTTTAAAAAATCAATTTTATTGCATCCCATTTGTAAAGTTTCTCCTTTTTTTGTATGCAAACCCAGAAGTTATTCCAGATCTGCAGAAACCTCTACTTGAGCCCTCAGAACCCCACACTGCATGGGATGGGGTGTGGTGATCCATCCATGTCCATTAGGTAGATGACTGTTAAACTATATCAGCAACTGGAATGTCTCTTGCGCTTCCCCTCCATTTTGGTTCTCCTTCCCTCCCAATTCACAGTTTTCTTTCATTGTTCCACGTGCTTTTTGCCAGCAGCCCCTGAAGGGTTTTCATTTTTAAATAAAAGTGCAGGTAAGCACTACAGCAATACCAGAGCCTCTGCATTTCAGAAACAGCTGCACTGAGAGGCGAAGAAGCAGACACTTTCTCAAGGGGAGCGGAGAAGAAGTGAACCGCACAAAGAAATCACTTACATCATCCTGTCCCCGGATCCTTCTAAATCAACGGATGTGATGCTCTGTGGCAATCTTTTTTCTTTCAGAAGAAGAAACAATCACAAAACCACAGAGACTTTATGGGCCTTTCCAAAGTGACTTTCCAAAATGTGTCCCGGTGTCAAGGTTGCGGCAGAAGTCAAACTGCTGCTGTTGCTTGGGAGGGTGGGGTGACAGCTTCTGTTGCTTCTGATCAGTTGAAATCCCAGGAGATTTCCAGCCACCACCTGGAGGCTGGCAACCCAAGGATGGGGGCAGCTTGAGCAGGTAAAATGGATGAACTGAATCTGCCTCCCCTTCCCCATTTTCCAACTGCTGCCACTTTGCATTTCTCCCAGCAAGAGTTACTTCCTGTCTTGGACCCCTGTCTACCAACAGAAAAACAGGTAAAACACATTTGTTGGGAGGGGGAGGCCGGATGGGGATGGGGGTTCAGTTTTCCCCTCCCAGCTATCCACACTGTACTGTACATTGGCTTCCAGCCCACACCTTTTTATAGGCATGTTGTGGCAGAGCCAGTTGTACATGCCAGTCTGCCAGAATCACCTTGACTGGCCTTTCAGCATCCGTAAATCACCGCACGGCCCCATTAGGCATTCTATCTAAAGAACCTGCAAAAATCAATATTGAAAACATTGCAGTAAACAACAACTCCGTAAAGGTATAGAAGACGTTACAGTGTAGACACCGGAGACAAAGACGCTGAGTCTTCCAAGAGTCCAGGAGCACCTTAAAGGCAAACAAAAATTGTGGCAGGTTACGAGTTTTTGTGAGTCACCGTTCACAGATCTGAAGAAGTGAGTGGTGACTCACAAAAGCTCATTACCTGCCATAAAAGCTCTTACCCTGTCTTTAAGGTGCCACTGGGATCTTGCTCTTTTCTGCTGCTACAGACTAACACGGCTACCCATCTTGATGCGTCTTCCAAGATGGTTTCAGATGGGAAGCCATGTTGGTCTGCAACAGAGGAGCAAGATTTCAAGTCCAGGAGCACCTTAGAGACCAGCAAGATTCCCAGGGTATGCGCATTCAAGAGTCAAAACGCCCTCGTCTTCCAAGGAGTCACAACTCCTATGCACCTCGATCAGCTATTCCAGTTTCCTATTGCTGGACCCATAACCTGTTGGGAGCAATTAGTCAGTCCAGTATCCCTTCTCAGCTTAAAGAGTGCAACTTGGCTACAGGCACTAGAAGCCCTTTTGTCCTCAGTGTGCTAGCAGAGTTACAAAGTTACACAGAACCACTGTACAGTTACAAGACAAGTAGTAGCCCTTTTATTTAGGAACTACATTCTAGATAATGCAGCTTAAAAGACAGAGACAGAACTAATCTAAACAACCTTGGATCCAGAGAGGGACCCTTGGATGCAGCCATTTGAGAGGTGTTCAGTGCCAAATCCATAGTGCATTGTCCCACAGAGATACAGGAGTGGAGTTCCTTTGTCATGGTCCTGCCACTCAAGCGAGAGCTTTCGAAAGGGTTCAGAAAATGAGGGTGGGACCACTCGTCTTTCCTAGGATCTCTATAACCTCCTGCCCCCTCCTTCTCTGGATCTGGGCACATCAGGTTCAAATCCCCACTTGTGCCACGGAAGCTGGCTGGGTGACCTTGAGCCAGTCACACACTCTCAGTCAAACATACCTCACAGGGTTGTTGTGAGGATGCAACAGAGGAGAGGAGAACTATGTAAGCTGCTTTGGGTCCCTGTTGGGGGAAAAGGTGGGATACAAATAAAGTAAATAAAATAAGCAAATAAATAGCAAAATCTGCAGCAAATGATGGGACTGTATGTAAATGTGGCCAAAACGATAGGCTATAGCTGAGTGGTTCAGAGTTGCTATTTCTCACCTCTATACGCTCACATTCATTTTTTTTCGGTGAATATTTTGTGTGTGTGTGTGTGCGCCTGGAAGTCATGGTTGACTTCTGGCAACCTCTACTGGGGGCTTGGATGTTTCAGAGAGGTGGCTTGCTATTGCCTGCCTCTGCATCCCAGCCTTGGTATTCCTTGGAGGTCTCCCTTTCAAGTACTTGCCAGGGTTAGCCCTGCTTAAGTTTCTGAGATCTGACGAGATTGGGCTTCCCTGGGCTATCCAGGTCAGGGCCCCACATTTATTTTTGACTCTTTGCTTCTGCGTCGGTGGAGCACGTTTTCTGCCCTTGGATTGCGAGACATGCAAATAGTTCTGAGATGACGATTGCGAATGGTTCTACGGCTGCTTGCTATCTTATAAGTTTAATGATTAATCGCCTTGGGAGAGGAAACTTGTGAGTGAAAGCTCACAGATGAAGCCTGTTACGCAGCTGTCAGGTCCTCCACATTTGCTGGCCAGGGAGAGAAACTGGACAGACAGCCCTGGAGAATCTGATGATGTAAGCTACTTAGTGGCGAGATAATGCTCTAGCATGTCACATCCATCATCTCGGGGCCAAACTACAAGAGCACATGTGGTCCGCAAAATGGGGCGGGAGCATTTGCAGGGGAGAATGAGTGAGCAAGAGAGAGCTGATTAACCCGTCCCCCGTCCCCCACCTGACAGTTCTCCCGTGCACCCCCCCCCCCGTCTTAGACATTTGTACTTAACCAATAATGGAGTTCATTGAGGAGGGCAGAAGAAAGCATTTTCAGGGAAGAATCAGGTGGCATTGGTAGGGTCACCAACTTCCTGGAGATTTGAGGGTGGAGCTTAGGGAGGGCTTGCTGTCTAGAGAGGCTACCCTCCAGAGCAGCCAATTCCTCCAGGGAACTGATCTCCAGGTCCCACCTTCCAGGGGGCAATCCTTCTGTCCATTCTCCCTTTCAAGGGATCCCTGCATTCCCTTGTGGGATTGGAAGCTCATGTCGCAAAGCTCACATTCTTTTGAGGTGCCCTGTAAGGTAGATCTGGATTGTCCCCATCACGCCAGAGGTGCAGCGCCAGCCAGGATAGCTCAGCAGTGGCCTCACACGACCAAAGGCAGAGACGGATGGATTTCCCACATAACCCAGGAAACCAAGGCATGCAGGTCACTTTCTCAATGGGCGATTCTGCATCTGGCATTCACTCCACATTTTCTCAAGCTCCCACATAGCTCCATGACGCCATGCAAAGCCTTTGACACAGCCCATGTTTCAAGGCACGAGCTGGGGTGGATTTGTGTAACAAAACAAATGCAAAAGAGCCAAGCAGCGAAGATGGAAAAATACACAGTCTAGAAATAGAACAGCGGATGGTCGCTCACCCTCTGCCTAGACTGTCCCCCTCCTTTTGGACTCTTCTCCCCACCACCACCACGGCATCCAAACCTGTGATCCCTTGCTACTTGTGGATAGAAACCTGGAACACCCAAGGCTGGAGTAGAACACACTGGGCTCATTCACCCAGAGCAGCCTGAGGGATCATTCCATCCCCGGTTTTGAATAGAAACATAATCCTTGCCGAACCTTCTTCCCAGAGAAGGCAGCACTTGCTGCTCACCCCACTCTGCGGCTGTCGACGCTGTGCGCTCTCTCTCCCTCTCTCTGGCTCTCTCTCTCTGGCTCTCTCTCATCTGGTCTTTGGCAGCCCTTGTGTCCCGAAGAGAGAAAACTGTTGTGCTTCTACCAAGGCTCCCCCACCCCCTGGGCCGTGCTTCAACCAGGCCAAGAACAGCCCAGCATATTAATTCCCCCAGTGCTGCCTGCACAGAGAGCCATGTGGCTGTATGTCAAGCACCACAAACGTCACCTTCCAGCAGAGCAGAACCAGAGATCTGCTTAGCAAGTTAAAAAGCTGAGTATCCACGCCACATGGACTGAGCACAGAGCGACATTTTCTTGCACAAAAATGTGTTTAAAATATGTTTGGAAATGTGTTTCTAAGCAGATCCAGCTTCAGGGAGGGGACGATTTGGAGCAGAGAAATAGTTCTGCTGCAGAGCCTCCCCCTCTCCCGTGCTACTTCTCTGATCTGCGTCCCCCTCTCCCAAAGCGGTGGTACCTTAGAAGGAGCATCAGCTGTGAGACATATCTTTGCATGGATACTTAAAATCAGTTTCTTACATGCCCAGGGAAATGCTGATTGCCACTTTGGGGTCAGGAAGCAATCTTTCTCCAGGCCAGTTTGGCCAGGGACACTGGAGGTTTTTTGCCATCTTCTGGGTGTGGAACAGCAGTCACTGTGGGTGTGGAGGGGGAGGGATTTGTGAATTTCCTGCATTGTGCAGGGGGTTGGACTAGATGACCCTGGAGGTCCCTTCCGACTCTATGATTCTACATAAACTTAAAATCAGTTCAATAAGCAATCCTTTGGTGAGGGTGGCCTAACCAAGAAGCACCAAACCAGTTCCCGAGACTTTTTCAGTAAAGCCATAACAACAAAATAGGAATGCAACCACTATAGATTTATGGGATTTATAGCACAGCAGTGACCAGACCTGGGTGGCCAAGGCAAGCCCGATCTTGTCCGATCTCGGAAGCTAAGCAGGGTTGGCCTGACTTAGTAGAGCCTGCCAAGGAAGTGCAGGTTAAACGTGTCTTGCCTTGAAAACCCTACCAGGCCGCCGTCAGGTTGGCTGTGATATGGCGACACTTTACTCCACCATGGCCAGATCAGTGAATCTCAGACTATTCTGAAACGGGAGCTGCTTCTAAATGGGCAGAACCCTCTCGAAAAGTAACTCTGTGCTCCTTTCCCAAGCTTTCATCTTGGATAGCTGAGGCCTTCCTCTCAAGGCCTGATCTCTGCCCTCCACCCGTGGAGGCAAGGCAAGTGGCCACCAAAGACAGGGCTTTCTCAGTGGTGGCACCTTGCCTTTAGAATTCCCTCCCCTTTGAGGCTCACCCGGTGCTAACTAACCTGTCCTTTAGGTGCCAGGCCAAAACACTTCTCTTTACCTATGCTTTTTCACTGAAGTTTTGTTCCACCCTTTTAAAGCCCCCCCCCCCCCTTCTCATGACTACTGCCCCGATTTTTTGGTCAACTGATTTCAGCTTCTGGAAGGACTTGTTGCTGTTATGCTGCTTATGTCCTGGAAGGGCGGGTGATGGCTGGCATTCGTTATGGTTCTTATGATATTAATGCTTTTATTGTTTGGTTTTACTTTGCTAGCTCCCACAGGCAGATCTCCAGAAAAGGGAGATCTTCGTCTGTCTTCTAAAAACACAATGTAAATAAATGTTGCCTTCAAGAGCAGGTATTTCAAACTAGCGGGGAATCTCCCCCTCCCCCCCACCAAATCTGAAATGGTGTCCCAGAGCATTTCTTCTGCAGAGTTTGGCCATGCCGGGCAAAACCTTTGGGATTATCATTCATAGGGTTTTTGAGGTAAGAACTGGTCAGAAGTGGTTTCCCATTGCCTTCTTCTGCACAGGACTAACCAGGGTTAGCTGTAGTGTCTCCACCGTTGTCTACAAAAGATTCTCCACCAGCATCACTGTCCACTGCTGCTGCTCCCCTTCAAGGAGTTCTTTGGACCCATCACCACTGGAACTCTCCATTTTCTTCTACTGATATGGCTGTTGATTGCCCAAAGGGGGTGGATGCCAGTTTGGTGTAGTGGTTAGGAGTGCAGACTCTGACCTGGGAGGACCGGGTTTGATTCCCCACTCTTCCCCATACAGCCAGCTGGGTGACCTTGGGTCAGTCACAAGTTCTCTCAGAGCTGCTCTCTCAAGGACAGTTCCCTCAGCCCTGCCCACCTCATAGGATGTTTGTTGTGGGGAGAGGAAGGGAAGGAGATTGTAAGCCGCTCTGAGACTCCGAGTGAAGGGCGGGGTATAAATCCAATCTCTTCTTCTTCTTCGTCTGGTGTCTCAGCCATGACCATTCCACCTTGAGTGACTCAAGGAGGAGTTTAGACCCCTTACAGGATTGCTCTCAGCTTCAGTGACACACCCAAACCCCCTCACCACACTAAGGTGTGCATCCAAGTGGGGGCAAAACCCAACATGAGATGGACTGCCTCCATCAAGGAAGCCATGGCCTGCAGTTTGCAAGACCTGAGCAAGGCTGTTAACGATAAGGACATTTTGGAGAACTAAATCACAGGGGTCACCAAGTTGGAAGTGACTTGCCAGCACTTGACACACGAGAGACACGATCCCCGATCTCCTAGGTTAGACCCTCACAGCTAGCCCTGCGGGGCCACCCAGATCTCTGGTGGATGGCCAATCTCCCAGAGATTTCATTTGCTGCACCCTTTTGTGTGTCAGCTGCAAGAAAATCGTACAAGTGCGGCCCATCTGTGATTGCTCCTTTGAAGGGCAGGTATTCAGCTGCCAGCTGCATTGTGGAAACAATAGGCCAGTTCTTATGTCACCGCCAGGAAGAAAAAACCTTTCCCATTGTGTTCGCCTTCTGTTTTCCTTTCCATCTTCCTTTGACAAGCCGGCCTGTGAATAATGAACGCTTCTGGGAGTCCACCACCCTGCTGTATTCAGCACTACCATTCCATCATCATCGCTACACCGTCACTGGAGGAGCCGCTATTCTTAGCTTCTGTTTGCTTCCTGCTCTTTCTACAGAAACCCCAGCAAACGGTTGGCAAGCACTAGCCATGTGGAAAGGGAACATAAGGCCCCTTGAGAAACACAGCCACTCACTTCTCCCTCCTTTGCTTTACTCTGGATGCTGCATAGCATCGTTAGAACATAAGAACATAAGATGAGCCCTGCTGGATCAGACCAGTGGTCCATCTAGTCCAGCATCCTGTCTCACACAGTGGCCAACCAGCTCCTCCTCCTCCAACAACAGGGAATAGAGGCTGAGACCTTCCCCAGATGTTGCCTCCTGGCTCTGGGATTCAGCGGCTTAGTGTCTCTGAATGTGGAGGTTCCCCTCAGCCACCATGATTAGTAGCCACTGATAGACTAACCCTCCTTGAATCTACCTAGTCTTGCAAGGGCTCTCTCTGGGTTTTGCCCATTTTATACAGGTTATACGAACGTGAGATCACAGGATAGGTTGTGAGTAAACAAAAAGCAATCATGATATTATGCAATCTATTCAATTGTTATTATCAAGCATTTATATTATGGTGCAAATTGCAAAACACATTCTATTACAAAATATACAAATATTTAAAGTCTCCTCGTCAACCAAACTGTCCATGCTCGTAGCTCTTCTGAAGAGCACAGTGCAAAGCAGCTTAACACAGTCCTTCTTTGACAGAGAGATAAATTATTCCAAATATCTGATTAACTGACAGTTGATAATAACTACTGAATAGATTGCACAATGAT
The DNA here is from genome assembly GCA_029233225.1 of Lepidodactylus listeri. Taxonomy (NCBI): domain Eukaryota; kingdom Metazoa; phylum Chordata; class Lepidosauria; order Squamata; family Gekkonidae; genus Lepidodactylus; species Lepidodactylus listeri. Next base: position 136,923,489 of record JARCFY010000004.1, on the reverse strand, counting down.
ATCACGGTTGTTTTTTATTTACTTGCGTTTCATGCAGGTGGCTGGATTTGGCAAGCCATTAATGAGCTCGATCCACCCAGCGGCTGCTGTTTCCTCTGCGCTCCTTCACAAAATGAGCTCCTGTCGGACAGTGTTCCCTCTAAGCTGAGTGAGTGTGAGCTAGCTCCCAATTTTTTAGCCTCCGGCTCACACATTTTTGCCTTAGCTCAGGAAGGATGGCTCCAGAGCAAACTAATTTATGCAGCAGCCAAACTGCTCACCCACAACTTTTAATGCCAGTAGCTCACAAAGTGGAATTTTTGCTCACAAAACTCCACAGCCTAGAGGGAGCATTGGTGTCGGATGAGGATCTGGGAAATCCAGGTTCGAATCCTCACTTCTGCCATGGAAGCTCGCTGGGTGACCCTGGGCCAGTCACACATTCTCAGCCTAACCTACCTCACAGGGTTGTTGTGCGGATAAAAGGGAGGCGAGGAGAATAATGGAAGCTGCTTTGGGTCCCAAGTGGGGTGAAAGGCGGGATATAAATCAAGAAACTACATTTGTATCCTTCAGCAGCTGAATGTAAGTAAACATTGATGTCTCATGGGGGACACGTCCACAGGGATTTCACAGTGGGAAAATGTCACCTTTTAGCTTTATAGCTTATGTTTCTCTCCAATGGGGGCCCCAAACCAGCTTTAGACACCATTCCCCTCTCCTCCGTTTGATCCCTACAATAACCCCCCACACACACACCCGGTCAGGTAGGCTACATTGAAGGAGAATGACCCCAATCCTCCCAGACACCTGCCCTGGCAGTGTGGGGATCTGACCCTGGGTCCCACTGATCCTACCTACTACACTGCCCTCCCTTTGCCTCTTGAACGTTCCAGGTCAAATTTTGAATGAGATGGCCCCTTTCCCTTTGGAACGGTGTTGCAAAAGTGAGCACTTCAGCCTGGTCGGCATCTTTCGGGATTGTGAAGGCAGCCGTTAAATCCGCACTCTCATAAGCTGTTGGGAGTCGCTTTAAATACCACTTGTACATACTGATGTTTTGTATTCAGGTATTGAATTACTGACACACCCTTAAATTTAGATTTATTTAACCTTTGTGGTTCTTAATTCATTTGGGGGGGATTAAGTTTTCTCCCACCCCCCCCACCCCGTTTTTGTCCTTTTTAGTTGCATTAAATACCACTTGTACATCAACTTGCAAGGCTAGTTGTCATCAGCATAGCATGTTCCTCTGTGAAAATGCCTACATTTTCTCTCTCCCCCTCTCTGTTGTCTCCTTCACTCTCAAAACATAGACTGCATGCTCCTTGGGGCAGGAGCCTCCCTTTATTCACACCCTGCTTTTCTCCCCCAGAGGGGACCCAAAACAGCTTCCACAACATCATTCTCCCCTTGGTCCACAGAACAACAACCCGGTGAGGCATTGCAAATGAAGTAAATGACCCCTGCAGTCCCTTCCAATGTTTCTGTGTTTCTCCCAGCAAGCTTCTGAGGCAGAATGGGGATTCGAATCTGGTTCTCTCAAATACTAGCCCAGCTCTCTAACCACTATGCTACACTGTGTCTCCCCCCCCCACCCCGAAACATGACATCTACTTCTAGGATAATGTTACTGATGGTGAACCAAAAGCATCAGAAATCAAAGAGGGGAAAACTCCCTGTCACTGTACATTTGGAAACACCCAAAAACATGACTCCATCCTGCAAGTGCTCCTCTGTTTCCTGCTGGCTCCCCTGAGAGAAGGAACATCCTTGAAGGACCATGAACCTCCCTCTGGGCACCAAGGGCGCACCAATACCGTCGGTTCGATCTTGCGCTTACCTGGGCGCTCTTCTCGAAACGGGGCTCCGCTCTCAGGTGAGTGTCGCTGTGCTTGTGAAGGCGGTGACCTCAGGCGGCACCCTTATATGCGTGTGGCGTGTGGGTGGGTCGGTGGGTGTTCGTTCGTTCAGATGAATGAGTGTGCGCCAGGCAGGTGCGCGGGTGACCTGAAAAACCTGCCGCGCAGGGCCGGCTGAAACTCACGGCAGCTGCTGGGCTGTTCCGCCGCTCTCCAGGCTGGCAATTCAGGTTTGGCCGTCAGCCCGCTCCGGGGCGGGGGGTAGGCGAGCGGCTCCCAAGTGCGCGCCTGAGAAAGCCTCCGGCTGCGTGGCTGCGCTACCCCTCCGACGAGGCAGGCAGGGGGCTCCTCGGGAGCGGGAGGAGGGCGAGGGGGAAAGGGAAGAGGAGCTGCTGCGGCCGGTGTCCAAGCAGAAGAGCCTCCCGCTGCCGGAGGAGGAGCGGGGAGGGACTCTTCCTTCGCCACCGGTTGCCGGACTCCTCCCGCCGGTTGCCCCAATCGCCCGCTGCCCTCGAGGGCTTGGCAGGCGCGCTCGCCACACGCCGAGGGGAGGCGGGCCTGATGCAGCCGCGCCTCTGCGTGCACTGCCCCCCCCCCCCCGCGCCCGCCCTGAGCCCGGCACACCCCGGCGCGTTCGGGAGGTGGGGGTGCGAATGCTGCGCACGTGTCCGGCGGAGCAAAAGGCAGGTGCTGCCGGGGAGCGCACCTGGGGGGGGGCGCCATCCGGGCTTGCCAACCTCCCGGTGGGGCTTGGAGAGCTCCCGGAATCAGAGTCGATTCCCCGGACTGCAGAAAGCAATCCTTGGCTGCTTTGGGAGGAGGGGGGGGCTCTGTGGCAGTCTACCCCACGGAGGTCCCTCCCCTCCCCAGAGTCCGTTCCCCTCGGGCTCCAAATGGCCAGGGATTTTCTAACCTGGGGGGGGGGGACCCTAGGGCCACCGTGGCATATAGCCGCATGGGGCACAGGAAGACTAGGGCGGGCACGGCGAGGGGGGGAGACGGCTCAGGCGGGCGGGGGTCCGAGCAGAACAGTTAGAGAGGAAGGGGGGAGGATCCTCTCGGGACTGGTTGGAAGGAACTGTTTTGAACATGGCCTCTGGATTCATTTTCTGGTCATCTAGTCGGGGCGGGGGGGGTGGTGAGTGAGAAGTTAAATTGGCCTCGGCGCAAACCAAGCGGAGAGGTCCCTGTTCTGGTTGCCAGCTCTGGCTTGGGACATGTGGGGGCAGAGCCTGGGGAGGGACCTCCGAAGGGTACAAGGCCATCGAGTCTACCCTCCGAAGCCTCCGTTTCCTCCAGGGGAGCTGATCGAAGCATTCTGGAGATCGGCTGTGATTCCGGGAGAACCCCAGGCCCACCTGGAGGATGGCAACCCTGCTTCTTGTGGTGCTTTTAGTCAGGGTCCGCTTGGCTCAGACCTGGCCAAGGGCGCCAACAACGAGTGCCAGCTGACTCGTGGCTTCCTCCTGCGCCCCTGCCCGATGGGGAGCTGCTGCTCCTTCCCCGTCACTGGTGTGGCCGGTCAGGCCGGAATGGAGCGGTCTCCGCAGTTGGTGGCGCTCCCAGGCTCGGCTCAGCCCCCTCCAGGCTCGGCTCAGCCCCCTCCGGCCAGAGTCCTGCAGGGGGAGTTTTCCCTGTAAATCTGACCCAGGTCAAGAGACTGCCGGGAAATGCATCCGGGCACTCCAAATGGCTTCTGAGCCCAAATGACTTCTGGGCAGTGGCTACTCGGATCTTGCAGACCTGGGCAGGGTTCCCGCTAAACTGAGTTAGTGTGAGCTGGCTCACAGTTTTTTAGCCTCTTGCTTACACATTTTTTGTCTTAGCTCAGGAAGGATGGCTCCAGAGCAAAGTAATTTATGCAGTAGCCAAGTCGATTGCTCATAACTTTAATGCCAGTAAGCTCACAAAGTAGAATTTTTGCTCACAAAACTCCATGGCTTAGAAGGAACATTGGACCTGGGTTGAAATCCCCACTTGGCCTTGGAAGCTACCTGGGTGGCCTTGGGCCAGTCACACAATTTGGTGTAGTGGTTAAGTGTGCGGACTCTAATCTGGGAGAACCAGGTTTGATTCCCCACGCCTCCGCTTGCAGCTGCTGGATGACCTTGGGCCAGCCATAGTTCTATCAGAGCTGTTCTCTCAAGAGCAGTCCTCGAAAGAACTTTCTCAGCCCCACCTACCTCACAGGGTATCTGTTGTGGGGAGGGGAAGGAGCTTGTAAGATGCTCTGAGATTCCAAGTGAAGGGCAGGGTATAAATCCAATCTCCTCCTCCTCCTCCTCGTCTTCCTCTTCTTTCTCTTTTCCTTCTCCTCCTCCTCTCAGCTTCACCTGCCTAACAGGGTTGTTGTGAGGATACAATGGAGGAGGGCAGAATAACGTTGAGAGCTGCTCTGGCTCCCCACTGTGCACAAAAACAGGGCATATGGATATACCTTTCTGGAGTGACCCTGGGAAGGTTTGGCTTTGGGCTGGGACTCTGGCCTCGTCCATTGGCCAGCCACTTGACTAGGGACTGGACATTGTCCAGTATTGCATATAGTTATCATCAGCATATTTTTGTGCCAGCCTTCCTTGTTCCAGCACATGGTGGTTGTGTCTGTGATGAGGTCCCCTTGCTTTCTAGTCCCACTGGAATGAGAATCCCACACGCACACTTCCCCTTCAGAAGTGGTATCCACCACCTCAATCCTGAACTTCCTCCAGGGCACTTCTACCCTCTCACCTCCCACGGACGCCTCCTCCTGGCTGGGGACTGGACCTGAAGCCACCTAGGAGCACCAACAGGGGTTCCAGAGGAAGCGTGGAGCAAACACACATAAACCCCCATCCAATGAGATGGTTGCCCATTCCATTTCCCCCCCCCAACATGTCAACTGCAGCCTCATGGAGCCTCAATTTGCCTTGGCACTGCACAAGGCTGGGGGGGGGGGGGTTGTTTTAGATCAAAGCCTTCTGTGCTGTTAACATTTGAAAATAAATAGGGCATTTTTTTTCAATGGACAAAGGCCTTTCCCTCCTCAACATGCTAACAGCAGCATGAAGGGGCTGGTTTGATTAGCAGAACAGAGTGGAGGTTGAATGTCTCCCTTCCTTGGCAAATTGAGGCTGCCGGAGCCTGCAGTTAGCATTTGATGAAGGCCCAGGGAGGCAGGATCTTCTTTGTCTTCTGTTTGAGTCCATAAAGGTAAAGGTTTCCCTTCCATGAAAGCCAGTCAGATCCGACTCTAAGGGGCGGTGCTCATTTCCATTTCCAAGCCAAAGAGCCAGTGCTGTCCGAAGATGTTTCCATGGTCCCGTGGCCGGCATGACTAGACGCCGAGGCGCACGGAACGCTGTTACCTTCCCACCAAAGCGGTACCTATTTATCTGCTTGCAATTTCTTGCTTTTGAACTGCTGGATTGGCAGGAGCTGGGGCCAGAGATGGGAGCTCACTCCATCACATGGCACTCAGGTCTCAAACTGCCGAACTACTGATCTTCAGGTCTGCAGTTCAGTATCTTAAGGTACAAATGCCCAGAAGTCAGCACCGTAACTGTGTGTTGCATTCATTGTGTGAAGGAAGAGTCCACAAATACTTTGGGAGTCAGTGTGGTATAGCATGTTGGACTCAGACCAGAGAGACCCAGGTTCAAATCCCCACTCTACCATAAAATTCAGCGAGCAACTTTGGGTTAGTTACTTTTTCTCTGCCTGAGCTGCCTCACAGGCCAATTGTAAGGGTGAGATATGTGGGGCGGGGGGAACCGTGCACATTGCTCTAAGTTCCTTGGAGAAAGGGCAGGATGGAAATCCTAATGAAATAAGGACTGTAACAACAACATACATACATACGTTTCCAGGGAAGCCTAGACTTTGGAGAAGGCAGCAGTTTGGGTGGATAGACAAATGTGTATGTCTTAGACACACCAATTGTGATTGCTGCCATTATTCACATATGCGGATGATTCTTTGTTAAGGATGGCTTTTTGTGCATGTGTGTATATGTGTGCATGCATGTCTGGAAGTCATGGCTAACTACTGGCGATCCCTAGTGGAATTAGGATGTTTCAGAGAGGTGGCTTGATAACCTGCCTCTGCATCCCAGCCCTGGTATTCCTTGGAGGTCTCCCTTCCAAGTATTTGCCAGGGTCAGTGATGTGAAAGACTCAGCTTGAGATCCCAGAGATCTGCTGCCAGTCTGAGTAAGCAATACTGACCTTGACGGACCTTGAGTCCAATTCAGGAGAAGGCAACTTCACATTATTCTCCATAGATATCTCAGAAGAAGAGCCTGCCCTTTTACATGAGCTGGTTTGACACAAGGAAGATCTCAAGTGGGCAAAGGAAGAGCAGCTAGTGGCCCCAAGTGATTTGTAGGATCTGTTTCTTTAAAAGCTTTAGAGGAGCAGTGTCTGATAAAGCTGCTCCCAAGATGGGGAACGGTTTTGCTGTCAGTGGAAGGAATCAACTTCTGCGGCAGAGGCTGATGCCAGTCCAGCACTGCAGTGGTTCCAGGACATTGGCGTCCTTTCAGAGCTGGAATTCACACACAGAGTCAAAGGGCTGCAAGAAGCCACGTGCAGCAAGCGTCTCCCCTTCAAAGACTAGCTCGGATTGGCCAATGGAGCTGCTATTTTATTCTGTCCCTGGCAGCCAGGTGGATTCAGAGTATCTGAGTAGGGTTGTCAACTTTGGGTCAGGAAATAACTGGAGATCTGGGGGGTGGAGCCTGAAGAGGGTGGGGTGTGGGGAGGGGGTGGACTTCAACAAGGTATAATGCCACCGAGTCCGCCATCCAAAGGGGCCATTTTCTACAGGGGAACTGATCTTTGTTGCCTGGAGATCCGTTACAATCCCAAGAGATCTCCAATCACTACCTGGAGGGTGGCAACTCTGTATTTGAGCAGTAACACCAAAAAGTGTGCGGCTGTCAGTGTCAGGCAAACTGTAAACTTGTACATTTCCATCCTCCACAAATCCTTCCAGATTGAGAACTGACCTTGGCTGGGGGGAGGGAGGGGGAAGCGAGCGGGATCTGGAGACTGATTGAATAGCCAGGCCTGTGCTCCCGTCTGGTTTCTGTTAACAATGTGCTCCACGCAGTCCCTCCTCTCTCCCAAGCATTGTGTCACTGCTGGGCAGCATTTCCAATCACATTTCCATGTGCTAATACTTAATGGGACCTGGAGGCGGCTCATTCTTTCTTGGCAGCACAAGCAAAAACGCATCTTGGCCCGACCTCGTTTCTTAGGAGACCCCCATACAGAAAGGTCTTTCATTTCTTCCCCTCCCTTCCTCAATAAGCAACCCCGTAGCCAGAAATTTTGGCTTAGTGGGGCAGCAGGGGAGGGTTCCCTTTAAAACAGACATCCTGTGGTGAGGTTGGTGGGGCTGAGAGAGCTCTGACAGAAACTGGCTACTCGTTGGCACCGCACCTGTAGGCCAGAGGCTTCCCAGGGCTAATCAGCAAGCTCTTCCACGAACATATGCAACTTATGTGTTCTACATATGCGGGTCCTGCTCCAGATAGGGTTGTCAGGTCCATCTTTGGGGGGACTTTGGGGGGCATTCCCAGAGGGAGCAGGTGTTGGTTATTCTTGGTAAGAATATATATATATATAATCTTTATTTTTATACCCTGCCCTCCCTGCGAACGGGCTCAGGGTGGCTTACAAGGACACATAGTGCCGAATTCAATACACCATAAAATTACAATAAAACATTTCAAAACAACACAACGCAACGCTAATAAAACAGTTCAGTTTAAAGTGCTTCCAATGATGTTCAGTATTTAGATGGCTTCCTACCAGGGTTGGAGTCCAGCTTCCAATGTCGCTTCCAGGGCCAACCCTCATCGCGATGGTAGTTGCAATAGTAGGTGGTACTAACGGTGGCGGCTCCTAGTTGAAGGCCTGACAGAAGAGCTCCATCTTACAGGCCCTGCGGAACTGCATAAGGTCCCGCAGGGCCCTGATCTCCCCTGGGAGCTCATTCCACCAGACAGGAGCCGCCACTGAAAAGGCCCTGGCCCTGGTTCCGGCGAGCCTGGCCTCCCTGGAGCCTGGGACAGAGTCGATCTTGTGACCCCGACCAAAGTGCTCGCTGGGGTATATACGGGGAAAGGCGGTCCCTCAAGTATGTTTGACCCTGGCTATATAGGGCTTTAAAGGTAAGTACCAGCAGAGTAAAATTGTTAAACATCAGCAGAGTTCAGATTGAGAGACTGAGTCCATGTGTATTTAAAAGGTAAAGGTTTACTATAAACCTAACATGGGAAAAAGGTAAACGGGATGTAAAATAGCAACAGAACTAGATTCTACATCTTTACAGCTTGAGAGAGAAAACTTGAATGGCGTCTCCTCTAAGCAAGAACAACGGCAGGAAGAAGAAACTATAGAATGCTAAATAGCTGATACATGGTTTTCCAATCAGAGAGCCAAAGGATCTAACAAAGTTCCCGGGCTAACTATTGTGTAAACAGACTGGTTACAAACAAACATGTGACTTCCTGTTGACTAATACAAACAACATTAACCCTGTAAATACTGAAGTGTTTTAAACTTGTTATACCCAACAGCAGGGCATCCCCAATGTGATTACATCACATTGAGGACGTCCTGGCTCCAAGCCCCGCCCCTGCAGGGATGGTCCTGCCAGTTATGAGCACTTAAAGGCTCCGTTTAAGTGCCCGCAGCCAGAGGGCCCCGCCCACCCAATCTCTGAGCAGCAATGCTGCTTGGAGATCAGGCGTACAGCCCACAGCTGCCCCCCTTCCTCCTCTCTCTCAAGAGAAGGGAGAGGGGTGGCTGTGGGTGTTGGGGCTAGCTGGCCAGGTGGTGGGTAGAACCCTTCCAAAAGTGGGCAACCCCCACCAAACTTGGAAGGGGGTCTGGCAACCCTAGTTCCAGATTACGGCTGCCGCAAGCATTCAGAAAGAGATTTGGCATCCTCTTCCCCCTAGTCTGGTTACCCTAAGCCAACAGAGGCCAAGGAGAGAGCTATTTGGCCCATGGTAGAAGACTAGGGGACACACTATGGTCTTCTACAACAGGCCAAATAGCTCTCCCTCAGACCTTTCCAGTTCAAGGGTAATGGGGGAGGTGTGGGGAAGGAGAGGCTGAAGCTCCTTGTGCACCATGTGCATTTGGTCCCTGTGGCAGAATGGAGCCTGCTCTGGCCTGCAGGCCCATTTCTGCCCTGCCCTCCTAGGGGTTCCCGACTCCATGGAGGGGCTTTTCTTTTACTCTCAAATAACTGCTGCCACCTCCTAATCAACGTGGGGATTTCCCATTGAGAGGATCAGGGCTCCCAGCTCCCCTTCTCAGTTCTGAGGCCTTGCCTCTGTGTCTTCTGCTGCCCAGCACCTGGCTACCAAGGAGACAGTTTCATGCCATGTGCGCCCCTGGAGGAATAGCCCATTGCGAGGAATAGCTTGCCTCCCCCAAACCTCAGGGCTCCCTTTTAAAACAGTGTGTCCAAGACGGTGGAGACCTGTGTGGTACAGAGAAACACTGCCAGAATTTAAAGTTCTAAAGCATTTCTTAAAAAGAGACCGTTCGCCAGCATACTTTTAGCACAACACTAGATCTGAGCAAAGGAATCAAGAGAGACTGGCAAAACGCAAATCCCATTGTCTCTCCCGTAAGATCTGTTAGCCTTTCTTAAGCGATGCGTCTGGAAGGCCATGCATTTCTCCAGAGTCCCAATTGGGGGTAGGAGGCAAGCGCATGGAAACTGAGCACAACTGGCAAGTCACGCATGACTCTGGAACTGTTCGCAGCTCGGTTGCTGATGGCCTCCACCCTGAGGATTCCATCTGATGGAAACTGACTCATAGTCTGCTTTGATTTCCAGGGAAATGAATACAGAGAAGAAAAGACGCTGAACAGGTGTTGTAACCAGGGCTATTTTGGGGCAGGAACGCACAGGAACAGAGTCCAATCCAACCCAGGGAGGGAAGGCAGTTCCCCATGCACCTGGGGAAGCCAATCCTGGGAGGGAGCTGCACTGTCAGGGGTGTGTGGCTTAATATGCTAATGAGTTTCTGCTGTTGGGTGTGGCCTATTATGCTAATGAGTTCCTGCTGGGCTTTTTCTTCAAAAAAAAGCCCTGGTCGTAACTATAATAACAAAAAGGAATGCAAAATAGTGAAGACTAAAGTTCACTGAGTAGGCTAGAATTCATACCTACGTCTCTCCCCTACTGTGGTTTGAAAGACTTTCCAGGCTTTCAGCAGAGTTTTGACTCTCTCGTTTGCCTTCCTTCAAACGAATCCCTTCATTTTTGAGAAATGTCCTCTTTTGACATGAATGCGCCCATGTCGGACCTGCTAGGCAGCTTTCCGTGCTGTGGTCTCCTCCCAACCAGTTCAACGAGACTGGGCTCAGGACACCCTACCCGATCCTGGCAGGCACACCCCTCCCCTAGCTGGTCCCATAACCAAAAGACCAGTCCTAAGGTCTAGTCAGAATCTGCCTCAGGTCTATTCAACACTGGGTTGCCAACTCCAAGCTGAGAAATTCCTGGAAATTTGGGGGTGGAGCCTGGAGAGAATGGAGGGGAGGGGAGGAAGCTCAGTGTGGATGCAATGCCATACAGTCCACCCTCTGAAGCTGCCATCATCTCCAAGGGTCTGGAGATTTGTTGTAGTTCCAGGAAAACTCTGTTGGAAGTTCCAGATGTGATGTCCCCTGTCTCAGACCTCCAGACTGAGTGGCAAGAGAGGCTAGATAGCTAGACAGGCACACTGACCTTTCTTCCTGTCTTTACTCTTTTGCCACTGTCCCCTTTGAAATGCAGATTGTGTTCTCAGGGACCACTTTCCCCTTCCTCCTCCTCCTTCTTCTTCTTCTCTCTCTCTCTCTCTCAGATGAAGACAAGCTCTCTCCCTGCACGCACCAAGAGAGAGACGTGCGGTCCTCTCTTGGCGCCATGAGGCAGATGGGCCTCTCGCCATCTGCTTCCATCCTTAGCTAGTAAGTTAGTACTCTACTCTTTCCTATCCAAAGTGTATTTCTCAAATAAAGAGGAGTATTTCTCTTCTAAACTTGCAACGTGGCTCTGTGTAGCTTTGTAAGCTGAGTAACCTGGTAAAGTGACGGTGCTGCATTTGTAGCTTTATTTAAAGCTCTCTGCTAACCAGTGGGAACTGGACTAACCACACCAGTTAACCTCAATTAACTCCACCCCACCTGGAGCTTTGCAACCCTAATTTACTCCCAGGAAAGTAGTTGTGTTCTAATGGCGACCACGTACACTCGGTTGGGCAAGTCACCGGAGCTTCGCCTCAGTAAACAATTGCCCGAGTGGATCCTAAATGGGACCAATTGGCTACTCAGGATCCCACAGGGGAACAATGGTCTATGGTATTGTGTAAATAGCCCTATCATAGGGAACAGGTGTGACCGGGGTGTGTGGTTTGTGCCTGCATATAAGCAGACCCCCAATTCAGGCTCAGCAGTTCATGTTTTCGATCTATCAATAAATTATGAGCTAATTTCACTTCTACACATCTGGACCCAGGATATTATAAAAGTGTTCTTAGGGATTGCTCTGCAACTGTTCCAAAGTACAGACATTAATGGCCTTTAGATGCCTCATTGCTTTGTCATGACCCACATGAGCTCATAGTTGCCCAGCCAGCAAGAGGATAGTTGAAGCCATCCATCACTGTGACATTTTCTCCTTTGAGCAGGAGTGCAAGAGTAGGTGCTGGGGATGAAATCGTGTCTGAGGCCTGGTATTTCCACCCACAGCCACTCTGTGGAGGAGTTGTTTATTCCTCTTTTCCTAGCTCACTGGCCTCAACGCCCTCTTTGGCATACAGCATCCCGGCTCCCAGTAGGACCTGATCGGCCCTTTTAAAAGAGCTTATATCCTGTGATAACAGGGTTGTCAACCTCAAGGAGGGGTCTGGAGTTCTCCCAGAATTACAGCTGATCTCTAGTCAAGAGAGATCAGTTCTTCTGGAAAAACTGGCAAACTCCATGGCTGCAGTCACACGGGACTTAAATGCGGGAGGAAGGGCTATTTCCTCCCGCATTTAAAGGGGCCGACCACATGGCCCGCCCCAAGTCCCGCACTGAAGCGGGCTCAAATGCGGGTTCCTCCCACATTTTCCAACCCCGGGAAAAACAACAGTTTTCCCGGGTGTTGCGGGAGGAGCCCGCATTTGAGGTATCTGGACAGCCCTCTCTCGCAAGCATTGCGAGAGCAGGGCTGTCCAGATAGTCCCGCCGGCCATTTCCCCCCCCCCCCTTTTACACTTGGGCGCTTGGCCACTCAAGCGCCCAAGTGTAAAAGGGGGAAAAGAAACACCCCCCAAACTCACCCAGGTGGCTGGCAGGTCCTTGGCCACCACTGCTGCGGCCACCGTTCCCGCCACCGCTTCCGCCGCGGCCACCTCTTCAGCGGCCGCCGCCGCCATTCCTGCTGCCGCTGGTACCGCAGGGGTTGGGATGTGTAGACATCCCAACCCGCGGTAGAAAAATGTGGTCCCTTTAAATCCGGGAGCCCTCCCGGATTAAAGGGGCCGTGTGGCCACAGCCAAAGACATCGCATTCTTACTGAGTTCCCTCCCCTTTCCAAACTCTGCCTTCGGGTTGTGAGCCCGGATCCCACAAATAGCTGCATCTTTCGGGGGGGGGGGGAGCATTAGGGGACAAGGGTGCCAGGCGTTGTTATGCCACTTCTGGCAAAAAAACCAGAACTGAGCTCATGATTATCCTGTGATGCTCTAGGAATCCCCAAATCTCTATGGTAAAGATCATAGAGATTTGAGGAATTCCTAGAGTATTGTGGGGTGGCTATGACATCACTTTTTGGGGGGGATTGCCAGAAGTGGTGCTGTGATACACACAATGCTGTCACCAATCCTCCCTCTAAGCTGTGGAGTCTTGTGAGCAAAAATTCTACTTTGTGAGCTACTGGCACCCCTGGAAGAATAGCTGCTTGCCAACTGCCTGCCTTCCCCCTGGTGCTCCTTTTAGAATAGCATGTTCGAAACGGTGGAGGTCTATGTGGTATAAAGACCCACTACCAGTATCAAAAGTTATAAAGTATTTAGTTTAAAAAATGTTTACAAGTATACTCTTAACATAGCACCAGATTGAACAAGGGATTCAAAAGAAATGGATAAAATACAAATCCTCTGTCCCTCTCTCTATGTACACTCTATCAGTTGTAAAAATATAGGACAGGCTCAAGTTTGGGAAATTACAAATCTCTACCGAGTTGCCAGTTCCTTGAAGCTTTCTGTAGCTCTCCAGGGCAGCACATGGTCAATGGCTGCCTCATTCAGACCTCAGTTAAGCGTTCTGTCTGCCCTGATGGATCCAGCAGGAGAGAGAGCTTCCTCCTCACTCCCCTAAGTTCTATCACCTCTCTTTCCCCCACCCACTGACCAGGTAGAGAAATGTTTCTTGGAGCTTCTTCCTGGAGATTATTCCTGGAGTCTTTCTAGTCTAAAGTCCTCCATATCTCTGTTCCCTGCTTGACCCACCCTTATCTCTCCTGCTAGATCTATTAGTATTTGTATGAAGGTAAGCTGGAAAGCAATTGGACTGCCTTCTCCCCTTCCTGCCCAGAGGAAGGGGGGGACTTTTAAAATTCAGAGTGAAGGTTTCGCTCATTTCAAACCTCCACAGGAAAAAAAATGCATTTCTTCACAGCTTCAGACCTGAAATTCTCCCAGCAGCTTTTTTCAGGGTAAGGCAGGAGTCCCACAGTTTCTTAAAGACTAACAAACTGTCTTTCAGCAGATGCTTTTGGGAGGCAGGCGCATGCAGTGTGCATCCCTTAAGCTGATACATTTATATTCACAACAGAAAGGTGGTGGCCGTGGGGAAGAGGGCAATGTTACAAAGAGAGAGACCGGTTTAAAGCAAGATCTAATCACTCGGCGTGGGTGAGAGCCACTCCCCGCTTTCGTTAGATAGGTAAAGTAGCAATAATCTTCATCCTGTATTAGACTCGGCATTAAGATAAGCAGATAGACGATAGGACGTTACAGAGGTACAGCTGAACAACAGAACATCCTAAACAACTGAAGTATCCAGCTGTTGGTTTTTGAATGCTAGGGTTTTCAGTGTCAGATTGGCGTCCATTTTTTCTTTGGCATTGGGACTGACCTGGTTGTCCAATGCAGAGAGTAGAAGGGCATTGTTGACATACATAAGAACATAAGAGAAGCCATGTTGGATCAGGCCAATAGGCCATCCAATCCAGCACTCTGTGCCACACAGTGGCCAAAGCCCAGGAGCCATCAGGAGGTCCACCAGCAGGGCCAGAACTCCAGAGGCCCTCCAAGAAGCAGCAAGAACACAGAGCCTCACTGCCCCAGACATAGTGTTCCATCCAGGGGTCATTTTGAGCAGGAACGCGCAGGAACGCCGTTCTGGGAGTGAAAAGTACTGGAAGCGGAGTCCAGTTGCGGTAAAATCAGCAAGCATTTTATTAAGCTGGTTCAGATGAGGCATAAAAAATGGAGGTCAGGGGGCCTGCTTATATACACAGGTAAGCCGCACCCCTGACATCGCTCAAACAAGGCAATTAGATAAGATAATTGAATAAGTTTCAAGGTAATTCAATAAGTTCCAAGGTGATTGGATAAGTCTCAAGGTAATTGAATAATCACAGATTTAATCACAGAACATAACAGGGAGTAACAAGCCCAGGAGCGGGCACATATGGTGATGCACTGTAGAAAAAAAGCATACTAACTTGATCTGTATTTTCATGCTTGTTGTAGGGTAGCTTCCCTGCAAGAGCAAAAGAAACCTCAAGTGTCTTTAGTAAAAGTGTCTTCGCTGGCTCGCCAGCTCTGAGTTGAGAAATCCCTGGAGATTCTGGGGGTGGAGCTTGAGTGGTGGGTGTTGCCTTCTGACACACTTCCAGTGATGCCAGGGTGTGTGGCATATGCAAATAAGTTATGCTAATGAGTTATGCTAATGAGTTCCTACACCTCTTTTTCTACAAAATGACCCCTGGTTCCATCTATACGTTGTGGCTGATAGCCACTCATGGATCTTTGCTCCATATGGACATACACACAGTAGTGTATGTTGCATTAGAGGATCAGCAAGTGGATGTTTCCAGGAGAGGGTTGCCAAACTCCAGGCAGGACCAGGAGATGCTGCCAGAATTACAACTGACCTCCAGACTACAAGGATCATTTCTCTTGGAGACAGCACCAGAGGCTGGCGATCAACAGGATGGCTTTCATGCCCAGCTTATGGTGCTCTCCAGAAACATCTGACCACCACTGGAAGTACAAACGCTGGATTAGGTGATCCTTTGGTCTGAACTCGCAATTCTTTTAATCTCTTCTTTTTTGAAAAAATCTACAATTTCTTTCTCAGAAACTCAGCACTGCAACTGTGAAAGCAAAGCAGTGACATAATGTGAAGGGCACGTCAGAGGCTTGCCACTGTGAGAGGGAGGAACGTCTTGCTGTCTCTCTCTCTCTCTCTCTTTCTCCTACCTTCTATGGTAATACGAAGGAGCTGTCTGAGGAGGGGAAGTCCCTCATAACAGAGACACGGCTGGGAACAGAAGCAGCTGATGTCAAGATGGGACCCAGTAAACATGCAGCTACAAAGAACACGGATACTTCTAAGGATGAACCAGAACTAGGCTATAAAAATTGAGCAAAATAGCCCTGACCTAGGTAGCCCAGGTGGGCCTGATCTTGTTTGTTCTAAGAAGCTAAGTGGGGGGGGGGGATGTCACAATGTTCCCTCCAAGCTGAGTTAGTGTGAGCTAGCCCACAGTTTTTTAGCCTCCAGCGCACACATTTTTGTCTCAGCTCAGGAAGGATGGCTCCAGAGCTAACTAATTTATGCAGCAGCCAAATCACCTGCTCACAGCTTAAATGCCAGTAGCTCACAAAGTAGAATTTTTGCTCACAAGGCTCCACAACTTAGAGGGAGCATGAGAGACCTCTGTGGAACACCAGCAGTCGGGAGAACAGGGGCAGGCTTTCTTCAGCCACCTCTCTGAATATCCTTAGGCCCCGAGCAGGGGTCAGTCACCAGAGGTCACCATGACTTCCCGGTGCACGCACGCATGCACACGCACACACACACACACACACACACACACCAAAAAATTAAGCAGAATAAATGGAAAATAGTTCTCTGAACTATGCCATTTTCAGTCAGATGGCGGGTTTGACTTGACTGAATGCTCCCCTGTGGATAAAACTCGCTGCACATAAGAAGTTATATGGACTAAACTTTTGAGATCCATATTTGCGGCTTCCCCACTGTGTTCCCAGTGTGGCCTTCCACCTTGAGGTGGGCTTAGTTTCCTTCACAGCCTATGTTTGGATATACAAGACTAATTACTGGCTAAAGGTTGTTTTTCCCCCCTGGGGGATTTGCCGATAGAGACCTTTCAGTCAAAAGGGAAAGGGACCCTTTCAGAGAAGTTATTGACTTATGGGCATTCTCTAAGGTGGCGAGCTCTGGGTTGGGAAATACCTGGAGATTTGGGGGGTGGAGCCTGAGGAGGGTGGGGTTTGGGGAGGGAAGGACTTCAGTGGGGTACAATGCCATAGAGTCCACCTTCCAAAGCAGCCATTTTCTCCAGGTGAACTGACCTCAGTCACCTGGAGATCAATATCTGAAGAAGTGTGAATGCACACAAAAGCTAACACCCATAATAAAGCTTTGCTGGTCTTAAAGGTGCCACTGGACCTAAACTTTGTTCTGTTGCTTCAGACCAACACGGCTAATCACTTGGATCTGGAGATCAGTTTTAATCCCAGGAGATCTCCAGCCACCTGAGGCTGACAACCCTAGTGTTTTCCTAGTAGTTTAAGGGGACCTCCACATTCAGAGGCAATCAACCTCTGAGTCCCGGAGTCAGGAGGCAACATCAGGGGAAGGCCTCGGCCTCTATGTCCTGTTGTTGGACCTCCAGAGGAACTGGTTGGCCACTGTGTGAGACAGGATGCTGGACTGGATGGACCGCCTGTCTGATCCAGCAGGGCTCTTCTTTTGTTCTTAATAAGCCCTTGGTTGCTGAAAAGCTAAATCTACAATTAAAGAAAGGATGTGTGATATTGAATTACACCACCATTTAAGTCTTGCCACATTTTTTTTTTCCCCGGGACAAGAAATCTGTGCCATCTAACTACCTGGTTCATTTGCTAATTCCCAGGTGTAGGAAAGCTTTTACCTTGGCCTGATTTTACCATCTGCACTTTTGGGAGGGAGATATCATGGTATACCGTAGCAGGAGTGTATATGCCCTTTTGCAAGTGAGGAAGTTGAAACCATTGGACATATTTTGCTGTGTTGCCCTTTTTAATCTTAGATGTGCTTTTATTATTCCTGTCTTCCAAAAACAAAACACAAAACCACAAAACCCCTGGTAGACGTATATTTCCCGTCTTCTCTCAGACCATGAACCTGGATTATAGATAGCATTGCAAGACTTCGTACAGCTGCTTAGTTCCGTATTAATTCTAAATGAAATATATTTGCTAGTCTTAATATCTTTTATGTAATGGTTTTTAATATAAATGGTTTTGGTACCGTGCATATTTTAGTGCTGGTTTTTGACCATAATAAATCATCCATCCATCCATCCATCCATCCATCCATCCATCCATCCATCCATCCCTTCCTTCCTTCCTTCCTTCCTTCCTTCCTTCCTTCCTTCCTTCCTTCCATCCATCCATCCATCCATCCATCCATCCAAAGTAGGGTTCAGTCAAAGCTTCCTGGTCTGGGAGTAGGATTCAGTCTAAGCTTCCCGATTCACTACTTTTCTACATGCAGGGAGTTTTGTTTTTTTCCCTGTTTAATACTATTCAAGTATCCATCAGACCCAGGTTTTCTCTTTTTGGGTTTTTTTTGTATGTTTAAATGTGCATGTGTATGTGTGTGTGTGTGTGCACGCGCATGCACCAGAAAATCATGGCAACCTCTGGTGACTGACCTCCCTGGAGGATATTCAGAGAGATGGCTGAATAAAGCCTCCCCCCGCCTCCTGACTGCTGGTATTCCAAGGAGGTCTCCCATCCAAGTAGTTGCTCGAGCCGACCCTGCTTAGCTTCCGAGATCTGGCAAGATCAGGCTTGCCTGGGCTATCCAGGTCAGGGCAGCATAAGACCCAAGTTTTGATTGGCATTCGGCCATGGAAGTTTGCTGGATAAACTTGGGCTGGTCACTCTCTCTCCTGGCCTAACCACTGAGTCGTCATTGTGAGGCTAAAATAGAAGAAGGGAGGAGGGTGCTTTAAGCTGCTTCAGGTCACCATTAAGGTATAAAGCAAAGCTCAATATAAATGTCTAGCAGAATAAATTGCTCAAAGCAACTTCAGTGGGTTATAAGGGTGATATGTTTACTAAGTACTGGTCATGTTCTTACAAAGGAATTTAAAAGGGAGATTAGAAAGAGGGACTGCTGAACTGCAGCTGATAACAAAGCTCAAGGCAATGCATCCACTGGGACTGAATCGAGACCTAGGTTTCCTGTCTCGTTACCAATGCTGATTTCTCCACACCTACTACCTTTCTGCATATGACACCTAGTCCAGTCACACCTGCTATTGTCATTGGCCTGCTAATGTCATTCAGCATTTAATATCACTCCACTTTCCAATATATAGGACAGATGGACTCCCATCCTAGCTATGTCTGAAGAAGTGAGCAGTGACTCACAAAAGCTCATCCCCTGCCACAAATTTTGTTAGTCTTTAAGGAGCTATTGGTCATGTTCTGACAGACATCATTTCTTTCTGATCTCAGTAAGTGCTCCTTGGTTTGGGGGCTCTTCCAGTAACTCAAGGCAGAATACCTGGCTTAGAGTCCTAGGGTTACCAACTCCAGTTTGGGAAACTCCTGGAGACTTGGGGGCAGTGCCTGGGCAGGGAACTCAGCAAGGATGTGATGCTAGAGTCTGCCCTCTGAACCTGCCATTTTCTCTGGGGGAACTAATCCCTGTAGTTTGGACATTGATTGCAACTCCAGGAGAACTCTGGGCTCCACGTGGAAGCTAGTGACCATACCCACTCCATATTTTCGCTGCACAACAGCCTCGTCAGCAAGACTGTGATTAGCTCCTGGTCATTCAGTGAGCTTTATGGCTGAGCTGTAGGGTTGCCAGCTCTGTGTTGGGAAATACCTGGAGATGTGGGGGGTGGAGCCTGGGATTTGGGGAGGGGAGGGATCTCAGCAGGGTACAGTGCCATAGAGGCTGCCCTCCAAAGCAACTGGTTTTTTTCCCCAAGGGAACTGATCTTGTTTGTCTGGAGATCGGTTGTAGTAGTGGGAGATCTCCAGGTGCTATCTGGAGGGTAGCAACCCTACTAGTGGGATTTGAACTCAGGCCTAGCCTAACTGCTATACCAAGCTGCCAGAACTGATGTTTGAACTAGAGCTATCCTAGATCACAATTTATATTTTTATTTTAACTACTGCACTAGTTCCTAGTAGGCACAGTCCTTTAATGTGCCAATTCCTCCCTTTTACGGCCCTGTGAGGTTGCTGCTGTCTCACCTGCCAAAACATCTTGACAGGTCAAGGGCCATGAGCCGTAGGTGACAGATTGTGAATGCCACCCGCCAACTGTTGTGCTATGCAAAGAGGATTAGACGTCTTTTGTGTAGGATACCAAACCCTTCCAGGAAACAGGCCAAGACTGAAATCCAGCTACTCCAAAACAACAACGTATCGGTTTGCAACCGCACCTTTATCGTTCTGAGCCTCTGGAAGTCTCCTTGACGTCTTTAATCCTCTCTCTTAGCAGCACCCCAAACAAAACAGAACAAAAGTCCTTGAGAAAATCACAAGCTAAACATGAACTGTTACCAGTAGAAGCCTCACGTGGCCCCACACAAACATCGTCCCAAGCAAAGCTAGTCAAGGGGGACGGTTACAAGCAGATGCAGGAGAGCCAAGGTGTCATGCACCACCAGCGGCAAAACATAGAGCTGCCTTGCATTTTATGTAGCAGCCAGGTTCCACAGCTATTCTACTGGTCTTTCCTGTGGTAAACATGTCAAGCTTGAGACAGCCTATGAAAATGCAGTGCGCAATAGCTGCCCAGCACATGTCCACTGCATGGTTAGAGAGATGCATGTTTGTGTTTTTTTCTGGAGGTAACATGGGTGGAACCTGGCTGCCACATTGTTTGGGGGTCTGGCCAGGAGTTCCAAGGTTTGCAGAAATCCCAAGGGAACAACATGCAAGATCCAGGTTTGTGTATAAGGAGATTTTAATAAGCAAAGATCAAGCTTACAGAAATGGCAAGCTGAGCTCCCACCCGCTGGGCCTTGAACACACACACACTTCACCAGACCTGGAGACGAGATGCATAGCTAAAACTAAACATTTTATATCCTAATTACTGGCTACCAGTCAGGAAATCATTAATCAAGCTATCTCAAACACTAAGATGAGCTAGGCCATCTCGCACCTGGTACCTAGTGGTGAGAAGAAACAAATCAAGCTTTGAAGATAAGAGTGGCTAACAAGCATGAGAGAGAAGAGTATTCTCCTGGGAATGGCCTCACAAAACCCAATGCAACTAAAGGTCAGTCACCAGCCTGTGACAAAGATGGAGTTACAAAGACTATACACACATACCGTATGAAGCAGCTTTGACGGGATAGTCTAGGGCAGGTTGTTACACATTTGCACAGTTGTGTGGATGAAAGGTTTTAAAGCCCCGTGTAGCATAGTGGTTAAATATTGGACTAAGGATCTGGGAAACCCAAGTTTGAATCCCCACTCTGTCATCGAAGCCCCCTTCTCTTCACCTCCTTTCACCAGTTTAGACTTGTACTTATTTGTATTCTTTAAAGCTGCTTTGAGATTACCTGAGAATGTAAGGCCTGACAGAGTTCCTTCTTTACACACTTACTATATTTATATTCTGCTTGTTCATCAAAAGGTCCTTGTTGAAATATAATATAAATGCAGCAAATAAATAAAAACAGTAATGCCAATGTCATCGATGTGTCTGATCCTGTGGGTTCAACAGGGCTACACACATCCCTTGAAACAAGATTTACGGAGTCGTTTCAGAGGGAGCCGTGTTGGTCTGCAGTAGAATGGCTAGATTTGAATCAAGTTGCACCTTAGAGACCCACCCAACAAGATATTGAAAGCAGTGTTCCCTCTAAGCTGAGTCAGTGTGAGCTAGCTCACAGTTTTTTAGCCTCCAGCTCACACATATTTGTCTTAGCTCAGGAAGGATGGCTCCAGAGCAAACTGATTTATGCAGTGGCCAAATCACTCTTTACCGCCAGTAGCTCACAAAGTAGAATTTTTGCTCACAAGGCTCCAAAGCTTTGTGGGAGCATTGCTTGGAGGTATAAGCTCTGAAGAGTCAAAGCTTCCTTCGTCAGATACTAAGGAATAATAATGGGGGGGATATCATTGGATGTTATCTTCATATCTGTCGTTCTGGTAGAGGGGGTCTTCAGCTTTGTCTAGCCTGTGAGCACTTTTGGAATTCTGGGAGCAGGTAGTTGATGCCACCACTGCCCTGGGAGATGGGAGCCCCCACATAATGGCTGCCCCGGGAGATGAGAGCCACCACAAAATGGCTGCCCTGGGAGATGGGAGCCCCCACATAATGGCTGTCCTAGGAGATGGGAGCCACCACAAAATGGTGGTTGGTTGCAAGCCAAGCCTCCTCCTACAATATAGATCCCTGTTTCTGATGGGTTGCTTCATGAAGACTAAAAACTGCTGATAGCGAACTCAACATCAGATCCACTTTGTGAATTTCTCTATTTTTGGTATCATAATAGAACGTTCTGGAATCATAAGAGATATGTCGGCCGATCACATCCTTGGGCACATTTAAGGCTGTTTCCCAGAATTTTTTCAAAAAAAGTTTTATGGCTGCGAGCAGTTCTGACTATCAGGAAGTCTGAATACAGCCATTCCCTGTGGGCCAATCCGCATTCTACCCCCTTAGCACTTCACTGCCTCATTCTCTTGGCTGTGTGAGCCAGGCCTTTGTCTCTGATGTGCATTCGGAAAGCGATAAGAGGCATTTCTACAGCTTTCCTGGAAATATCTCACTCAGGATTCACAGTAGGCAGTGCCAGCAGTGCCATGAGCAATACCCGCCCTGAGCTCAGCCTGTACAAGGATGCCAAAAGGGCATCCGAGAGCATCTGCTGGCAAGTAGTTAAAGAAACATAAAATTACTTCATGTTTCTTTTCATGATGGGAGGTAGGAAGTCAGACTATCAGCTTGCTTGAAGACTGACGAGAGCCGCTGGCTGGGCAAAGGGGCACCGCTGGAGCTTCTCACTGGCTTTGTAACCTGCAACTAACACAGTGAAGAACACCCCAGTCATGGAATGCAGCTGGCAGGCTGCTTTCCTACTAGCAGGGCATTTGTCTTTTGACCTAGGGGGAGCAGTCAGACATACAGTCTTCCACCAGTGCACCCAATAAGGCCACAACACATGATCCCTTTAGGTAGAGGTTTAGCCATGTGGGCATCCAAGAACAGTCACACCTTTGCATGCAGAAGAAGAAAACACGGAGGGCTGTTCCATACATTACGTATGAGCAAGCAAGTTCGTTACATAGGTATGTGTCATCAAGTCACGATCGACTTATGGCAACCCCAGCAAAGGGCTTTCAAGGCCAGTGAGAAGCAGAGGTGGTTTGGTCGTTGCCTTCCTTGGCGGAGCCTTCCTTGGGGGTCTCCCTTTCAAGTACGGACCCTGCATAGCTTCCGAGATCTGTAGAGATCAGGTTATACCATGCTGCCTTCCCTCCCTCAGTTTGTTACCACAACGGAAAACTGAAGCCAGGCCTGGCTCTATGATGAATATGATGCAAGTTTCCAATTGTGTGTTTGCCTCATTACACTTTCAGGGATACGCTTGACAACAAACCTCCAGGATGTACCTGAAAAACATAATAAGAGAAGTTACACTGAGCTCTAGCAGAGGACCACTGTGGATGTCCAGCGGACAAATCTTTTTTCTGTGCATCTTCCACCTACCCCCTAAGAAAACTTCAAAACACCTTAGAGGCTCAGGAGAAGGCACTGTTTGATGTGGCAGATCTCATTCTGCCCCCTAGTGGGCTTGGAAAGAGATCACAGTGGCTTTGGACTGCGCTTTCCAGGTCTTCTGAGAGGCAAACAGCAGGCCAAGAAGGATCACTGTTACACTGTGATGCACTAGAAAAACTTGCATTTAATTTGGAAATATTGGTAGTCAGGTGAATCTTCTTTCACCTTCTTTTCAAAGCCAAGATATTAAAACATGACAGAAAAAGTTCAGAGATGGGGGGGGGGGGGAGATAGATGAAGAAGTGCATGAACTTTGTAGACTTAAGAGAGCTCTCTTTTCCCATAATTTGCGAAGCAAAAAAGAGGGCACATTTCCCCGACTGACTACTTTAAACAAGCGATCACTGTGACAAATCTCATTTTAATACCCCTACTATTTAAGCTGTGATCATTGCTACTAACTAGGAATACTCCTAACCTTCCAACCCCCAAAAAGAGGACATTTCCATCAAGTTTTTTAAAAGAGCCCAAAAGAGGATGGACACTGAAAAAAAAGGACATCTGGTAATCCCAAGTTTGATAAAAGATATCCCTCAAGCTGTATCACTGATTATTCGTGTTCATACAATATATCTGTACTAAGCCACTTACCTGAGCTCGATTATGCTCCAAAGTACATCAAAGGGCACTGATATGCAAATGAGGAGGTATGACTATGCAAAGACATTGGTTCAGTTCTCAGTGGTTTCCACTAAGTTCTATAGAACAGAAGAAGAAGAGGAGGAGGAGGGGGAGGAGTTGGAGGAGATTGGATTCACAACTTGAAGGAGTCTTAGAGTGGCTTACAATCTCTTTTCCCTTCCCCTCCCCACAACAGACACCCTGGGAGGCAGGTGGGGCTGAGAGAGCTCTCTCTCGAGAACTGTTCTTGAAATAACAGCTCTGAGAGAAGTTGTGACTGACCCAAGGTCACACCAGTGGCTGCATGTGGAGGAGTGAGGAATCAAACCCGGTTCTCCCAGTCCGTGCTCCTAACCACTACACCAAACTGGCTCTCCAGTTTGAAAGGGATTGCAATCTGAAACATCGCTGAGAAAAGCCCAGCCCTGACCTTTTCCACAGGAACTAGGAATCTTAGGCTGGATGGGGCTGTTTTAGCCCCACAGTGCAATGCTTCCCTGAGTGCACATTTCACTGTCTTCCTTAATAGTTAAAGGCTGCCATTCACTTCTATGGGGGGCAAGAAAGCTCACACAGAATGGTCATGGGTAGCTGTAGATCTAAGTCCAGGAGCACCTTAGGGACCAATGAGATTCTCAGGGGATGAACCTTCGAAAGTCAAAGTTCCCTTTGTCAGGGATCTGACAATACCTGGAAATCGTGTTGGTCTCTAAGGTGCCGCTGGATTCATACCAAACAGAACTGTGAGGGGCAGAATCTATCTTCTGCCCCTGACAAGAAGTGGATAGGCTTCCTGTTGGGATTTGCAAGTTCTCTCTCTGCAGTCATGAAAGAATGTGCTGTTTCTTTATGCATACTGATGTCTCAGCTAGTTTAAAGTTAGAGACCCGGTGGGGAACTGGCAGGTAGCTGCCGCCAGAGCAAAGTGACAAAACGCAAAATTCGTTAGCACTGGGATGCTCCAACTGGGTAATCAATACTTTGGGGGTGGACGAGAGAGTAAGCACTGGGTTTCAAGTTTATTGCTCATTGTCCCTTTTCTCCAGTTTGTTCTTGCACAAGGTATAGAAGTCTCTAAGAAAAGATGTAGGCCCAATATGCATCTGCTATGTCAAGTTGTTTTGTTCAGCTGTGGTGCCAGCTTCCTTTGCCTCCCATTCTGGCTTGGTATGAACCTAGCCATCTGCATCAGGACATGGTTGTTTAGGGAGAGCGCACACGAGAGGGGGGAGGAGCAGCTTCCCGGGGGCGGGGAGAAGCAATTGGACCGGCTTAAAACCAAATCCAGATAAGGCGATCAGACACCATAGCGACCTCGGAGTCATCATTAAATGGCAATAAAATGATGCAGACAGCCAATGCTGAGTCGAAACAATAGGATGCGGCATGAGATGCAGACAGAAATTTGTGAGACGTTGTGGGATTATTGGCACGGCAGCAGGAAAGACCAATACAGATTGGACTGCAGGTTAGAGAGTAGCTAGACGGGGTGGTTTCCCCTGTATTGTTTTCTTACTTTCAACTTCCAGCCTACCCTTCTTCATTAGTAAAGTTTCTTTGTCTAAAAGCTAATACAAGTGTTCTGCTGCATTTATGAACTGCATTTACACAGAAATCCCTAACACTTCAGCTGTTAGGACATCACTAAGTAGATCTGTGACAAGTGCTCCTTTCCACAAGAACACTGCACATAGTTCTCTCCCCCCCCCCAAAAATATCTGCAGCTTCTTCCACAACAAAAGGTAATTACATCTGACAAGATCTTCAATTTTACAGTTGTCAGTGGAGCTGCTGTTGGGAATCTCTTTTCCCTTTCTCTGCCAGTTTCCCAGAAAAAAGGTGATGTAAAAGGGAGCAGGCTTGAATCTTAAATCTTCACCATTGTGGACATCAGCTGCACGGAACAGGTTTAGTCGCTCACCCCATCTCATTGTGCCCGCTTATACTTTCTCTCATGCACGCAAACAGTTGCCATTCACTCCTATGGGGGAAAGGGAACACAATTCGGGAGGTGCTTTTGTCAAGAGAACAGGACTGGACTCTGTGCCTACTATGCTCTATTGGTTGTGTGTATTATCCTGCTCTTGCTGCGTGGTTTTCTTCGGTTGAAATTGCATTGTCGGTATCACTGTTTCTAATGTTTGCAATCCCAGTCCTATTGCATTGCTTCTTAGATCTCCCCTGCTATTTGGTCGCAAGGTTTTGTGCCACGTAATCTGCCTTGATTTTCAGTAAGGAAGGTGGTCTATAAAGTAAAACTAAACAAACATTTGGGGACACTGTCATGTAAAAAAAACAACAGCCCTGCCCTCTGGCTATTACTACAGGGCGGTGCTCTGAGAAATAAGTTTCTTTTTTTTTTCTTCCAGCAAATGGCAGAGATGCCCCCTCCCCTCAGGCTCCCTGCCAATTTGCAAACCTCAGTGCTGACCAGCACAGCGCTGATCATTTTGCTAGTAAGACGAAAAGGTAGACACGTGGTGTCAGCAGTGCACCAACAGTGGGACTGTCAGCAGGGTCCCCGAGCAGGGGCCAACAAGAACGCAATCCCCTGTGCACCCGAGAGCAAACCTATGGCACTCAGTTGGGGATGACTCCCAAGCAAATTAGCATAGACTTGGGCTGTGTGTCAATGACTTAACCATAAGAACATAGGAGAAGCCAGTGGTAGATCAGGCCAGTGGCCCATCCAGTCCAACACTCTCTGTCACACGGTGGCCAAAAATACCAGGTTCCCCCAGAAGGTCCAGCAGTGGGGCCAGGAAACTAGAAGCCCTCCCACTGTTGCCCTCACCCCCCAGCACCAAGAATACAGAGCATCACTTGCCCCAGACTGAGAGTCCCTATCTATACCTTGTGGCCACTGATGGACCTCTGTTCCGTATGTTTATCCAATTCCCTCTTGAAGCTGTCCATGCTTGTAGCTGCCGCCACCTCCTGTGGCAGTGAATTCCACGTGTTAATTGCTCTTTGGGTGAAGAAGTACTTCCTTTTATCTGTTCTAACCCGACTGCTCAGCAGTTTCATGGAGTGCCCACGAGTTCTTGTATTGTGAGAAAGGGAGAACAGGACTTCTTTCTCTACCTGCTCTGTCCCATGCATAATCTTGTAAACCTCGATCATGTCACCCCTCAGTTGTCGTTTCTCCAAGCTAAAGAGCCCCAAGAGCTTTAAGCTTTCTTCATAGGAAAGAGTTCCAACCCTTTTATCATTCTAGTTGCCCTTTTCTGCACTTTCCCTAATGCTATAACATCCTTTCTGAGGTGAGGTGAGTGACCAAAATTGCACACAGTATTCCAAAAGAGGTCACACCATCGATTTATACAGGGGCATTATGAAACCACGTTTTGGAGCCCCCCATCAGATCTTATCTGTTCTACATGCTTTTTTTTTAACCTCAAGGTGAGGATGAGAGGCCAGGCCTGTAGCTAACGTGGGGCCCATGGGGCCCGGCCCCCCAATGTTTCTTCCAGGGCCCCAACCCGAGCCTTGCCTTCTCCTCCCCCTGAGCTCCACAGAAGCTACATGCCTGTAGCTGAAAGAGGCTGCATAGGATCAGAGGTCTGATTTCGCAGACATATAATTTCTGGGCCCCTGAGCAAAAACTAGGGCCCCCCCCAGCAAAAAGTTGCTAGCTACGGGGCTGTTAGAGGCTCCCCGTCTCCCTGTTGCACAGTGGGAAAGAATTTTACCCTGGAATGCCGAGTGGCAGCTTTCCTTGCATGGCAAAAGAACTGTCTTTGCGGTAAGGGAGTGCTCCAAGTTTAACGCATCATGCTCTGTAGTAGCTGTTTGCTGCGCTCCTGGCAGCGTGGCGGGCACTCTGGCATCTGTCCATGGGAGCATGCCTTTTGCTCTGTCTGTGTGTGCACATTTGTGCATATTCTTTCACTTCTGACACTGCTGGTTTCTGTCAGACCTGTTTGGGAGGGAGAGAGGCACTTTCCAGAACGATTTGGGCTCGCCACCAACAATGCGCTCCTGTGGAACGCAGGGAGGGGAGAGAAAGGGTGACGAACTTGAAAGGGTGCATGTTTTGTTCCGAATGAACCAGAGCCAAAGCACAGTCTAGTGAAAGCCTCATGTTATTCTAGACAATGGGTTGGGTCCTGAATGGAGTTCTGGAGGCACCGGGGTAGGGGGAGCATTTTTTACTGATTCACTCCTCCCATGAAAGGCCAAATTGCCCCCCCCCATATGTTGCTCCTGGGGGATGGGGGACCCCCACAAATAGCTCCGGGGGAATCAGAGGTCTTTCATGGGAGGAGATTGGTGAAAATCACCCCACCTCACTGACACATCCATAAAAATCTATACAGGAACAAGGCCTATGTCATGTAGTTGGTTCCTTCCATTTGTTTTTTCAAGAATCCATAACAACTTTAGAATTCTTAGCTATGTTATTTATAGTCTGCCTGTCTCACTGAGACCATTCCTGCAGTAGTGAAATTCCCCGCATCGATGCTTTTAAATCTGTGCATTATGTGAAATTTTCTGCAGATTTTTCCTCCCCAGGCACAAACCCAAAGTTTTTTCCTTTTCCCCCCTGCGTTTTCAGAATCCCCCGTTTTAGTGAGTTCCGAAAACACAGGGAAAGGAGGAGAAAATGTTGAGTTTTGTGCCTGGTGAGGAAAAATCTACTCCGGAACATTTCACATAATGCATACATTTTAAAACATCGATGTGGGGGATTTCACTCCTGTGGAAATGGTCTGAGACTCAAGGCAGATTACACAATGTATGTAAATATGATCAACAGGCTAGGATGCCCAATAAACAAAGATGTAGGGCAGGGGTGGCCAAACTGTGGCTCGGGAGCCACATGCGTCTCTTTCATACATATTGTGTGGCTCCCGGCAAGGCAGCTGGGGAAACGAAGGGGAGGGCATGCCTCCCGGATCGGTCTTCCCTTCCCTTCCCTGGCCAGTGTTCCCTCCCTGGGTAGGCTTGAGGAAGTGGAGAGCAGAGAAAGAAAGCAACTTTAACTTGGGTCCTCAAAGCCCCTCCCAAGCCTACAAATATCATTGGATAAATAAATATCATTATCAATATCTATTTTTATTCCTTCTGTTTTTATTTTTGACAGTCTCGTTTAAAGTTAATAAAAAGCAAACTTGCATATTTTTAAAAAAAACATGTCTGTATTATTTGTTCATGTCATGTGGCTCTCAAACATCTGATGTTTATTTTATGTGGCTCTTACAAAAAGCACAGAGAATTTTTCTTCTGCAGCCATCCCCCCCACCCCTGCAACTTCATCCCTTCTCTTATCATAACTACAGCCCTGCAGAGGACAGGAACAATTCGTACTTCGTGCGCCAGCTGTGGTCACTGGATGTATGCTGATGATCCCTGGAAGGCTGGAAAAGCCACACACTGTAAAGACACCAGAGGCCTGCAATAAAGAACCACTCAGTTGCACACATGCATATAGCATCTGAAGTTGATTCTGCCTGACCTCTGGGACCATGACTGACCTGGTTTTGGGGAGGCGTATTGGAGGGGAGCACTAGCACCCACATGGCGTGGACCCTGATACAGAAGGAGGAGACTGGATTTATACCCCACCCTTCACTACCCAAGGGAGTATCAGGGTGGCTTACAATCTCCTTCCCCTCCCCACAACAGGCACCCTGTGAGGTAGGTGGGGCTGAGAGAGCTCTGAGAGAACTGCTCCTGAGAGAACAGCTCCGAGAGAGCCATGACTGACCCAAGGTCACAGCAGCAGTTGTGTGTGAGGAATCAAACCTAATTCTCCCAGATTAGAGTCCGCGCTCCTAACCACTACACCAAACAGACTCATAGCTGAAGGCAGGGGTAAGCACATTCAGCTAAGTTGCAGAGCCCATGCTGCATGCATCTTTCAATGAACCATACAAACATATTTTCAAATAACTGACAATCCGTCCTGAATTTGGAATTTCAAATGACAGCTCTGTAAAGCTAGGTTTAAACTCTGCCAGTCAACCAGGAAAAAACACAAAGACCCAGTCTTTTTTGTGCTTGTGGGCAAGTGCATACACATGAACGAAGGAGGGAAGGCAGCCAAATAAGAGGAAGCAGTGCACCGATTTTAAAACGACTGCTTGCAAACACCTCTGTGAAAGCAGGCGCCTGCTGCACTCATTCCAGTCCCACCTGGAAGACCCAAGCTGGACAAGTTAGGTATCTTGCTTCCCAGGGCAGGACTTGTAATGGTGCTCTACATGGCCAAAGCAGCCACTGTGGGTAGGCAGAAACAGTGACTCCCCACCAACAACTCCCCACTTGTGAGAATGTGTCTTCAGTGCCACGTATTATGGGATGTTCCGTTTGTGACTGTCTCGTACCCTGTCTGGTATACCTCCTTTTGCGTTTCTGTCTCCGATGCCCTCTTGGCCAAGTAGCAGAAGGATAGGTGTGTCCACTTAGTAAGATGGTCTCTTTGGGACAAAGCATGTGACCCTTTAAACAAATTGTCCCCCTAGCCGCACAGAAGCTTCAGGGACGTGTTATTTTTAAAACTTGCGGGAGCCTGATTCTGCTCTGGATTTCTCCCCCCCCCCCCCCCCCATTACAGTCCCAAGCTGAATTAGGCATTAAAAATGGCATTCCACCACAGCTGTGGGGAAAGCAAGGGCCCAGCTCGTTTAAAAATGTATCATGAAAGCAACAAGATGCCAGAGGCTCATGATCAGATCAGCAGCCACATTGGTCGAAATGCAGCCACGGGGACAGAGAATTTATGTTGGAGCCATGGTGCTGGGGTGGGAAAGGTTCATCTCCCCCCACCCCCCAACGTTTCCCAAGTGGAATCCCCTCTCCCCAAGCTGCTAAAAAACTCAACAGGGAAGGGAAAAGGCAGGCCAGGAAAAAGACAACCTATGTTTTTCTCTATTGAGTTTAGTAGCTGCTCAAAGATGTGTGCAATTTCTCTAAAGCAACGGGTGTAGAAAGGAAACAGTTAACTCCCAGCCCTAATCAGCTCCCCCCCCCCCACAAACATACCCCTGCTTTTAAAGACAATTAAACTCATCTGGAGATGTGCTAGTGAATCTTGTATAGTACTGTGTTGTCCTGCCAAGATGTGAGAAAACTCTTATCACGCTTCTGCATCTGATTAAACATCTGGGAAAGCAGCAAAGGAACGTTAAGCTCCTTTGCACCACTTGGCAGGACAATACAGACCTGTTCACTAGCAAGGTCAGATGCACAGGATGGTGGTGGTGAAAAGTGCCATCAAGTCACAGGTGATTTGCGGTGACCCTATGGGGTTTTCAAGGCAAAAAGAGGTGGTTCATCCTTGGAGGTCTCCCATTCAAATACTAGCCAAGGTCGACCCTGCTTAGCTTCTGAGATCTGGCTAGCATTGACCTTCTTCACTGCCCTCTGTACTGTTTGCCCACTTCTCATGTCCCTTCTAATCCCTGCCCTTTCTGGGTACCTGTCTATGCCCTCTGCATGGAAATGCTAATTATCTCCTCAGATTTGGTGTTGTAAAGCAACACTGATAAATTGCATGCTAAATTTGAGCTGCCTTGGGGGAAAAGCCAGTTTTGGTAGTCCCCATCTGTAAACTGGGATAAACTTCACAGCACAGACTTTTGTTAGTTCTCACCTGCTGCTTGCAGTACAGCTTTACTCAATACAGGTTGATCGAGGGTAGTCCAATATCATGCATGGCTGGTGTTGTTTGGACACAGGGGATACATAAGCACACCATATCACACCTCAGATGAAGAGAGATCTTTGCATATAGATGCAACCCCTGCATCTGTGGGGCTACAAACCAGGTAACAGAACTTTTGATTTCAGGAACTGGCAACTGTACACCCATCTCATTTTTAAACAGCATCTGAGAAATGAGTTGCAGCCCACTTTTAGTAGCTTAAACAACTCAAAGCCATTTTGACTTTTTGTTGTTAAGCCCAGCTTTAGAGGCAGTACTCTGCAGTCTCTCTCTGGCTTCTGACCTTTAAGTAACAGCTCTGCTGATTAATGACTTGAGAAACTACAGTTAGGTTCAGGGGAGAGCAGCTAGGGACAGGTTTGGCTTTGTTTGTCAAGGGATTGAGTGCCACCTAGTGACTGAGTTGATTACAGCAGAAATAAACTTTTTCCCTTTGCTGTCAAGGCGCAGCTGCCATGGCAATTCCGTAGGGTTTTCAAGGCAAGAGACGTTCAAAGGGGTTGCTGTTGCCGGCCTTTATGTAGTGACCCTGGACTTTCTTTCTCCCATCTGAATGCTAGCTAGGACTGACTCAGCTTAGCTGCCAAGATAGGGCTCGCCTGGCCTACCCAAGTCAGGGCAGAAACTAAGAAGCTGCTAAATAACATCCCATCTATTAGTTTATCAAGCATTAATTTTACTAAAAAAACCCCCCCCCCAAAATCTGTTGTGCCAAGAGTGCTTTTTATTTTCCCAAAACCACAGTTTGAGTATTTAACACCACTAGTGGCATGAGTTACTATTTGCTCAGAGTTTCTTCTTTTCGGGTGGGATCACCTTATCACTCCCCCTCTGATCCGAGTCTGTCTGGCGCAAAATTGTGCAATAAATAAAAGTACACAATTTAAACCAAACCTTCAGCAAATTGTTTTTAAATCATCTGCCATCAAAATCAAATAGAGCTATAAATTACCGCATCACAACTAAAAAGTACGTATTTGCGAACCTGCAAATAAGAGTGATATTGTGTGCAAGTCTTACATTATCTTTGCGCCTCTTCCGTGTTTTGTAATTATTAGTGCAAAATGGAAAACAAAAAGGGAGGCATGTCATGATGGTTGATGCTTTGCATTCCTGTAATAAAACCATTCAAGCAGATGATCGTGACAATCCCCAGAACCTATCAAACTGGCAGCTACCTTAAAACATCAAACACAAGGCACAGGACTACTGTAAACAAACTGACATGCTGAGAAATATTAAGGCTGATTAACATTTTTTGCTGGCAGCCTACAATGCAGAGCAAACTCATTAAGCATCATTAAGACCAAACCAGAAGCAATCCCAGGGACCCGTGCTTCTGTTTTTTTTTTTAACGTGAAACGCAGGGCTGCAAATTTGAATAAAGGCATGAAGGAGGGGAGACAACTGATCCTTTCCCCTCAGCCCATTTTTCCTCCATGTGGCACTTCAGGAGTCAGTTTGGCCCTCACTTGGCCCGCTGAAGGAAGGGGTTGGATCCAGCCTACATTGGCGAGTTTCCACCAGTTCCACCTTTCCCCTGCAGACCCCCCTTCACGTCGTTCCCCAGGGTTCCCTGTCCCCCAGGAGCAGTGTTTTGTGGGGAGTAGTGGGCTGCAGTGGGAAGAGAAGACAGGGAAATTTCATTATGTTGAAGGAAAATGTAGTCTGGATCCAACCCAATGACCTGAGTAGCTGCACTGAATTTAGCATGTGTGTACAATGTTGGGGGGGGGGTGGGTGGGTGGGTGACAGCTTCATAGCAGCAGACCAGAAGGAAGGAAGTCAGAATAAGTCCAGTCCCTTCTCTTCTTGTTTAGCTTGTTTTCCACAATGGATCTAAGTTTCCACTCTGAAATTCCCACTTGGCTGTGCTTCTTCGGGCGGCTGATACAGAACCATTCAATTCACACATGCTCCTTGTTCTTCACTGAAGTGTTGAGAATTACCAAGTCGCTGCCAGCAGTTTCTAGTACCCTCTGGCTATCGTGGCGCTGTGCTTATATCCCTCTCCCAGTGTCCAATGACTCTTCCTCTCCACACATTCACTGGGTGATTCACCTTGCAACCTTACACCGCGTTTATCACAACTGAAAGGTATTATTGACAGAGTTTCCTAAGATTGTGATATCAACACACACTCTTCCCAAACAACAAAAGCGGGTATGCTCCCCCTCCTTACCAATGAACAAGCCACACACCTTTTTCAATCAAACAGCTGTATTAAGCACAGTTGGAAGCTGGGTATGGGCTAAACAAGGTGTTCTGTTGTAGCAGCTTGGAAGCAACTTTTAAGAGATGGTTTCCGCTTCTTAGTAGGTTACATATCTACTGTCTCCCCTTGAAGCTTGCCTCATGAGCATGGGCCTTTGCTGGAAATCTGAACATGCTGCTTCTCCTCCCTGTAGAGAGAATGAAAGTGACAGGAGATGATGTGATGTACGCAAAGGTGTAGACTTTCCAATTTCCCGGGGGGCGGGCTGGGGCTGGGCCAGAGACATTACAGGCCATTGTCTCTGGGGAAGGCTCAGCATGTCCTGGAAAGGTTGGGGGGGGGGGCTCCAGCCCCCCAGAAGTTGACGCCTATGCATCCCAGAATGTAACTGGTGCCTGTAAGAATGCCAGACCAGTGACTCATCCTTCTCCAAAGACATCAGGTGTGACATTCAACTATCTATCCCTCAGAAGAAAAGATCCCATCCAGATATGAGAAGAGATTGGACTTATACCTCGCCCTTCACTACCGATGGAATCTCAGAGCAACTTACAATCTCCTTTCCCTTCCCCTCCCCACAACAGACACCCTGTGAGGTAGGTGGGGCTGAGAGAGCTCTGAGAGAACTTATGACTGACCCACAGTCACCCCAGCAGCTGCATGTGGAGGAGTGGGGAATCAAACCCAGTTCTCCCAGATTAGAGTCCACGCTCCTAACCACTACACCAAACTGGAGAAAGCAGGTGATGTAAAAACCTCTGCCTGAGTCCTGGGAGTAGGGCTGCCAACTCAGGGTTGGGAAATACCTGGAGATTTTGGGGATAGAGTTCTTGGGGGGCGAGGTTTGAGAAGGGAAGGGACTTTAATGAAGTATGATGCCCCAGAGTCCCCCTTTCAAAGTGGCTATTTTCTCCAGGTGAACTGATTTCTGTCACCCTGAGGTCAGTTGTAAAGGCAGGAAATCTCCAGCCACCTCCTGGAGTCTGGCAAACCTACCCTGGAGAGCTACTGCCAGAGTAAACAATATTGGCCTTGGCAGACCAAGAGTTTGCCATAGTATAGAACAGCTTCACATATTACTGACTGGTGGTTTGGAGGACTCTGGGGATAATTCCTCCCCTGTCAGTGCCAAGGAAAAGGACTTCTTGAACAGTTGCTGACCTTTGGTTTCTGTCATCAGGCTATACACAGACAAAGTCCATTGGGAGAAGTTCTTATCTCTGGTTTAATTGTATCTTTTTAAAAAGAATCTGTTGTTTTTCTGCATAACTGGGGAGTCCCAAGTATGCAGAAATCTCTCCATTATCTGTGAGCAGCCTAATTTCACTATCTAACTGGCCAACGCAGGGCCACCGTTTGCTATTAGAGGAATCAAATTGAAGACCAACAAAAAAAGGGGGGGGGGGGGGAGAAGAATCAGTGGGAAAATTCACCTCCTCCACTCTATGGGTCTTTAAACATGGAGGTTTCGCTGAGGTTTGTGCATGGAAGTGGAGCATTTTTTGCACTGAGTCTCCTCCTCGCATCATTTGCCTCTTTCATGACTTACATGTTTCATCAAACTACCTCTTACATGTTTCATCAAATTACATCAAACTAAAAAAGCATGAAGGAACAGCATAGGGAGACAACACAAGTAGTGAGAAAACTTCAGAGAAAACCCCATGGTGAGGAATCCCAAGAAAAAATGGAGGGAACACCTCTGTGAGAGTAGCAGACCCAAAAGATTCTCTTACAGCTGGGCTTTCAGAGAGAGGGTAAGAACAATTTCCCATTACCTGTTCGTAGAGCAAAGCATACATTCGTTTGCATATGTTTTTCCATCAGACCCACAGACCGGATTAAAGTTCCTTGGGCATCCAGGTAAAGCATACAGATTGCACTGGGGCTGGAAAGAAAACAGATTGGCTAACAGAGCAAAATTTGAGTCCAGTAGCGCCTTTAAGACCAACAAAGTTTTATTCTGGGTATAAGCTTTCATGCGCATGCTAACATCTACTCAAAAATGTCTTTTTAGAACGTTTAAAATACAGATCCATCTGCCTCTACAGCCCACAGTGCCTCCCCCTCAAGACTAGGGAACAATTCACAGAGTTAAACTGGTATCCTGAAAATGAGTTAAGTGGATCTGTGCAGCATTCAGCATGTCATAACGTGGGAAGTTCACTGTGTATTCAGTCTGCAACTCAACCCACACCTATCATATGTCCACTCAGCTTGCTTTCTGTAGCTTGGCCGTGATGTTATCAGTGCAAGCTGAAGGCTGTGTTAAGCACATGATGAGGCAACTCTGTTGGCTATTAAACTATGGCTCTCAACATGGCAATTCCGTCTTGGGAAGACAGTATGGTGTAACAGCTGTGAAAGTGGACATACACTGGGAAAACTGTGGCTTAGTGCCCTGATTACTGGGAGATCTTGGCTCAGTCAGTTCCTCTTAGCCTAATGTTACCTTAGGGGGCTATCTGCAAACATTCAGTGGGGGAAACCTTTGTGTATGCCGCCCTGAATTCTTTAAAAGAAGAAATAAAATAAGCACAAAGTCTTGCCTCCTTCCTTAGGTTTGTGGGACAGCTATCGAACACCACATGATGAAAGCAGAGACTGTGTGACACTGAATCTGATTGGCAATACTGACAGAAGAGGGAAATTTCCTTCTGAATTTATTCATAAGCAATGTTTATACTTTTATCCCATTCTCCATCCAAAAAGCAGCTTCCAGAGCAGCAATTAAAACATTTTAAAAATGAATTGCAGTACCTCTCCAAAGACCTGCTTGGTGGATCAGGTTACCCGTGACACACATAGATTAAGAAATAGCTGCAGTCACAGTTTGCTCATAATAAACCTCTAGACTGCATTCACTGTGCTCCGAATGGCTGGCCAGTGCATGCCAAAAGGTGGCAAGTAACCCCAGGGGCTTTTTAAAGGCATTTTAACAAAAGGGATACAATAATATACTAAGGAGCCTTACTTCGCTCACAAGAAGCCCCTTCACCTGATTCACCTGTAGCAGCTGTACCTGTTATTTTATAAAGCAATGGGAAGAAAGTGGGAATTCTCATTCCCTCGTCAACTCACCTCAGAGTCCCCCTTCCCCGGAGGAAGTATCAACAATAACCCTGGAAGGAAGACAAAAAAGTCTCATTAAACAGCAACATTCCTTCTTGCTGCCCCACCCCCAGGTTGCCAACTGGCAAGAAAGGTAATTCTGGACAGGTAGCCATCTTGGAGGGAGAGCTTTTGGCCATTATTTTGCAGGCAACTTATGGCAACCCTGTAGGGTTTTCATGGCAAGAGATACGAAACACAGGTGATTTACTGTTGCCTGCCTCTGTGTAGCAACCCTGATATTCCTTGGTGGTCTCCCATCCAAATA
This sequence comes from Lepidodactylus listeri, assembly GCA_029233225.1. Taxonomy (NCBI): domain Eukaryota; kingdom Metazoa; phylum Chordata; class Lepidosauria; order Squamata; family Gekkonidae; genus Lepidodactylus; species Lepidodactylus listeri. Next base: position 136,886,723 of record JARCFY010000004.1, on the reverse strand, counting down.
CTAACCAGGGCTGACCCTGCTTAGCTTCCAAGACGGCTTCAGTGCATTCCTATGCAGACTTAGTCTACTAAAGTTAGTGGGCTTAGACTATAGAGTCAAAATGAAACAAAGAGTCTAGCTAGTACTGTTTATCCCAGCAAAAATATTCATGGACAAAAGAACCCGCTCTGAGATTAAAATAGAGCAGAATCCTTTAAAATCATTTTTATTCCAGCAGAAGCTTCAACGTTCAGACTCATGAAAGCTCATGCTGGAAGAAGATCCAGGTGAAGAGGGCCATGTCAAAGACAGAGCAACAAAACAAAAGAATGATGCTGCTGTGGGGGGGGGGATTATTTTATTCAATTATGCTGCCCATATGTGTTTCACCTGCACTTATTCAGGGTGTGTATGTAGATCTATAGAATTATAAATAAAAACCAGAAAAAAACAAATTACCATTAAAAACAATATTAATTGACATGGTAAAGACAGTAAACACTGAGCATGCGAAAAGTGCATACAAAACCCTCCCGCTTTATTTTGATAGGAAATGGTTGTTTGTGTTGTTGTTTTAACAAATTGTTTCAGTAATGATTGTATGATCTTATTGGACTATATGTTGTAAGCCACCCTGAGCCTGCTTCTTGGCTAGGCTGGGATACAAGCCTCAAAAATAAAATAAAATAAAATAAAAATAAAGATTTTGTGCTCCTGCAACATGGCTGCCCCATCACAGAAAGCTCACACAGAAATAAACGTTCAAGTGGGAAGCCGTGTTGGGCATGTTTTATTGCACTGCCCTTGTTCTTGTAATCTTAGAAATGATTTCATTACTCTCACTATCGAAAAACTTCCACGTAGGTCAGAGGAATCATATATTTTCTTAGTCCTCTTGAACCATGACCTTTGAATCATCGATAAAGTGGCCACGTTTTGTGCAGCTGCTAGAGTCTATTGTACATCTGTATTAATTTAATGGATTCTATTTGCTTGCCTTAACATAATTTATGTCACTGTTTTTTCATGTAACATTTCTAGTTATGCATTTATTCTTGGGTGGGTCATTGACCTTAACAAGTAATTCATTTGTTCAGTCTACAAACCTGTTAAACTGAGTTACATTATGAATTTCTTCAGTCTTACAGCAACAACAGAACAAAGTCCAGGGGCACCTTTAAGACCAATAAAGTTTCATTCTAGGTATAAACTTTTGTGCCCAAGGCGCCCTTTCTCAAATGCACACAAAAGCTTCTACCCAGAATTAAAACTCCGTTGGTCTTAAAAGTGCCCCTGGACTCAAACCCTGAAACGAACTTTATTCGTATTTTTTAAAAGGTGCTACTGCAGTTTTGTTTTATTTGGTACTGAAGAGCAGCCCATGGCAGCGATACCAACAGGTGCAGCCCCACCAGCGCAGCCCGGGCTGCTGCCTTCAAGGCGCACAGGAGCGAGCGGTGGCTGGCAAGTTGGCAACTCCCCCTCCCCCCTGGTTACCGTGGCAACGCAGTTGTCGCGACCCTCCTCCCTCCCTCCCCCAATTAGTCAAGCCTTTGCTGGAGGTTAAATGGAAAGAAAGCCTCCGCTCGGTACCTGACACCAGCCACAGCAGCGGAACCGACCGTCTCATCTTCCTCCCGGGGCGCCACTGGCAGGGGGAGAAACGGGAGAGGCGGCAAAAGCCGACCCCGCCCTGAGGTGTTTAGGAGGCCCGTTAGAGCGCGTGAAAGAAGCCACGCCCCCACGATTCCCCCCCCCCCCATGTGCCCTGCGCGCGCCAAGGGAGCGCCGCCTGAGGTAAGGGGAGAAGCAACCGGCGCTGGACGGGGAGGGGCGCACAGCACGCGGCCAAGTCTCCGCCCCTCGGCGGCCGGCTAGCCAATGGCGCGCAAGCCTATCAGAGGGGAACTGTCGCTCAAGTCAAGGAGGCGCTAAAATCCTGTCAGGGTGGGGTCCTCTTCTCCCTGTCGGCTTTTTTGGTTTCGTCGCACCCGCGCCCTGGGTTTTAGGCGGAAGGCGGCCAAATCATGCACGTTGGATAATGCACTTAGTTTCAAATAATGCACTTTAGCAAGGAGATGTCCCTATTCTGCACAGGAGAATGGATTGCATTGAAAGTGCGTCATCCAACGCCCGTGAGACCATTTCAGTGGTGAAACCCCCTCCCCTTGACGTTTTCAAAACTGCGCGTTATGTGAAATTTTCTGCAGCAGATTTTTCCTCGCCAGGCGCAAACGCGAAGTTTTCTCCTCCTTCCCCTGCATTTTTGGAACGCGCTAAACCTGGAATGCAACTGGGGCAGATGGAAGAGCGACGGCGGCAGAATTGCTTGTGGAAATCGGTCTGGGGGTTCTGAAAATGCAGGGTGATAAGGAGGCAATTTCATTTTTGTGCCTGGTGAATCTACTGCGGAAAATCTCACATAACGTGCAGTTTTTAGAAGCATTAATGCGGGGAAAGTCACTACTGCGTAAATGGTCTTGAAATGAGCCTTTGTCAGGGAGAAAGTTTGTTACCAAACTCGGTTGGCGTAGCAAAAATCAAAGCATGCACCCATACAAAAAGCCTATTTAAGCTCTTGGTATATTTTCAAAAGCTCTTGATATATATAAAACCCAATCTATTAAGCTGTATTTGAAGCAATAAGAAAAATTAATCAATAATTATGCGGAATAGAACTCTGCATATTGCTTAGTAAGTTAGAAGCTTTGAAAGGCAAGGTCAATGAAACAAGATTCTTTGCTGTTATATGGAACACTAACAACATCTAGCTATCAGTCTTCCATTGTTTAGCGTGCAACATTATTGCTCTTAGGCTGGGCTAAAGAATCATGGGAACGGCAGACAATTAGCAACATTTAGGTAAAGACATTCCTAACACCTGAGTAGTTAGTAAGGCGGAGGTACATCATATGATTTTAAACGAATAGGATGCTGTATGATACTGTCCCTTCCTTTTTGTGCATTCCCACCCCCTAGTATAAAATGCCAAGCCTAAATAAAATCTGGGCTCAGCATCTTTGATGGATTACCATTGCCGAGACTAACGTCATAAAAATAAAGGCTTTCTTCTCTACCTGATGTTTGGACCTTAGGATCATTGGGAAATCTCTATTCTGGGTTTATAGTGCTCCATTTAAAAAAACATAGGAACTAAAACACATACAACCCAGCACTTTATTTGTAATGTATATGAGTTTTATGATGTTTATCATTTGTGTTTTAATGCTTTTTAACTTTTAATGTAAGCTGCCCTAAGTCTGCTTGGCAGGGAGGGAGGGCTATAAATCGAATTAAATAAATAAATAAATAAATAAATTCCAAGTGGTACTATAACAAACGAGACGTTTGCACATATCTTTGCGCAAACAGAGCACTGTGGATCATGCTTTTAAGAAAATGTCACAAATAAGCCCGCACAAGACTCAGCCGCAAGGGTTTTCACTCTGCTGGGCAGCAAAAATGTGGCCTGCAACTAGGGGTTGCCAGCCTCCAGGTGGTGGCTGGAGATTGCCTGGAATTACAACTGATCTCCAGACAGCAGAGATCAGTTAACCTGGAGAAAACGGCCACTTTGGAAGGTGGATTCTCTGGCATTATACCCCACTGAAGTCCCTCCCACCCACCCCACCCCACCCCCAAACCACACCCTCCTCAGGGTCCAAGTTACAGAGATCAATTCCCCTGGAGAAAAGGGCTGTTACGAAGGGTGAATCTAGGATGTTCTACTCCTCCTCTCCCCAAACATCATCCCCAAAATCTCCAGGGATTTCCCAGCCCTGAGCTGGCTGGCAATCCTACCTGTAACTCATGTATTGCATCCTGGAGAAATCTACAACCTGCTTCTTGACTTGGTGATTTTTATCTTCCACAGACGGATCTGCTTTATATGGGCAATTGCCTGTTTACAAGCCTCCGTTAAGGGCCCCAGATGCACGGGAAGCATACAGTTCATACATATAGGAGATGCCCTACAGGTTTCCCAGGACATGCTAAAACATGCAAGCAGACCAAGAGGTCTCTGAAGAGTACAAATACCTTTGGCTTGCATCCTAACCCAGAGGCTTGTGTCTAGGGTTGCCAACCTCCAGGTGGTGGCTGGTGATCTCTTTGGATCACAACTCTAGACAAGAGAGAACAGTTCCCCTGGAGAAAATGGCCACTTTGGAGTGTCTATGGCATTATACCCCATTGAAGTTCTGCCACTCCCCAAAGCCTGCCCTCCTCAGGCTCCACCCCCAACATCTCCAGGAGTCCAGGTATTTCCCAACCTGGAGTGGGCAACCCTACACTGTATCTTCCCCAGCTCAGAGTCTCTTCCCCTGGAGGAAGGCTCCTTAGGGCAGAGGAAGTCTTCAAAACTTGGATGAGCAGAGCGGTAGGACACAAACCACAATTTCCTGAGGTGTTCATGAAGCAGAACGCCATCTAAATAATGTGCAATGGAAACACTGGCAGAATCACGAAAGATAATGGGATACTCTGATTGCACATCGCCATGCGTGATCCAACAGCTGGACCACAGTAATGTTGTGACACTGGAAGCAAGAGTGGGGCACACCTCTCCAGCAATGTGGGGGTCAGCAAAATGACTTGGGGCCCACCTGTTGGATACCCTGCATGGTCACCTGGCGAAAGGCAACAGTGTTAGGGGGTTTGCTCTCCGTTCAACCTCCAGGCTCAATCAGGACTCACAAAAAGTAGACGTGTGGGCTGTGTAGTCAGTATGTGGCTAAGTACTCAGTTCTGGTTTCACAGTGAAACGGCTCAGGAAAAAGAACACGTTGCAACTAATATATCTGTGTCCCCTGATGCTTCTGCCGGGTAACTGAGCTGCGATGCTGTCCTGCAAATTAGGTTTGACAAAAGTTGACACGCGTGTTCTGAACCGGTTGGCATTTTCTGACATTCCATTCCAGGCAGCTCTTGGTAAAAACACATGACAGTAATCAAAGCCACATAATAATCGTTGTAATGATTAATTAATAATTTTAATTTAATTATGCCCCAATCCCCTGTGATGGCCACTCTACCCTTTGTTCCTACTGGAGGGCTTATGCGTTTTTTGAAACCCATACGACTCACAAGGGAAAGGAATTCCCATCTGACTGCCACTCTGCTCTGCTTCCTTGCCCAAGCTGGACTCTCCCCCACCCACCTGCTAACACCTTCTTCCTTCCCCCACCACTCCCTCCTCTTCCTGGTACCATTTTGGATCGCTTTGGCAACCCAATTGCCCAAACTCTGTTTTTTTAATGTCTGTACCTGTGCAGTGATCTTAAGGTGTCTTTTAAAATTATAACAAAACTTATTCCTCTTAAATCATAGGTTTCCTGAAAATGGGGACTCTCCCCCATGTTTGCACAACTCTAAATTGTAGTGATGTCTCGCCCTGTTGTGCAGAGTGGGCCGTTAGATATCAGAAAGCACTGCCTTTTGATATGACACACCTCCAAGGCAGTTTGGTGTAGTGGTTAGGAGCATGGACTCTAATCTGGGAAAACCAGGTTTGATTCCCCACTCCTCCACATGCAGCTGCTGGTGTGACCTTGGGTCAGTCACAAGTTCTCTCAGAGCTGCTCTCTCACAAGCAGTTCTCGAAAGAGCTCTCTCAGCCCCTCCTCTCTCACAGGGTGTCTGTTGTGGGGAGGGGAAGGGAAAAGAGATTGTTAGCTGCTCTGAGACTCCTTTGGGTAGTGAAGGGCAGGGCATAAATCCTATCTCTTCTCCTCTTTTCAGCATATCAAATGTTAACACACTAACAACAGCCATTCTAAAAGACAAAAAAAATGGCCATATGAAAACAATATAAAAACATGTAAGTGCAACCAGCGGATAAAAGTTAAAATTCCTAAGAAGCCACAAAACAGTTTTTGGTCTTCTACACACTTACAAGGAATTAATTGAAGCTTCTGGCAAAAAAACCCCAGTTTGGAAACTGCAAACATCTGACAGTTTTAGCTGAAAGTAAATGTCCATGGAGGTTTCATTCGTTATTTAAATGCATTGTCCGCAGGAAAATCAAACCGAGAAAGAAACCAGAAATGCCATTCCTGATTGTCTGATATTGTAGTTGTATAGCTTGAATGTTACCTTGTATTAAATTCCCCTTCTTATCTATCTGCCAAAATGGTCCAGGGTTTTAATTGTCCACTTTCCAATTGACCATTCATCCTCAGGTTAACAAAGACGCTTTGTGGGAAAGTCATTGGGGAATGCTTGCAGATATTTTCTTCCTGCTTTTCATCCTCTAGTCATGGGAACTGGGATTTCCAACCCTAAATAAGGGCAGTTTTTGTTTCTGTTTAAAAGATGAAATACAATAAATGTACATCAAAACCTGGAGTGGAGCACATGACTTCTGAGCAGAAAGTATACGAGAATTAATTGGGTTTTTGTAACATAAACTCAGTTCAATTTAGGAACTGAGAGCCAGTTTGGTGTAGCGGTTAGGAGCACAGACTCTAATCTGGGAGAACCGGGTTGATTCCCCACTCCTCTACATGCAGCTGGTGGCGTGAGCTTGGGTCAGTTACAGGTTCTTTCAGAGCTGTTCTCTTACAAGCTGTTCTCTCAAGTGCAGTCCTTGAAAGAGCTCTCTCAGCCCCACCTACCTCACAGGGTGTCTGTTGTGGGGAGGGGAAGGGAAAGGAGATTGTAAGCCGCTCTGAGACTCCTTTGGGTAGTGAAGGGCGGGGTATAAATCCAATCTCCTCCTCCTCCTTCTCCTCCATGGCAATTCCGCTGACTGGTGATTAGCCTCTTGTGCACATGCATCATTTCAGGAGGGGCTGTGGCTCAGTGGTAGAAGATGCAGAAGGTCCCAGGTTCAATCCCCAGCATCTCCAGTTAAAAGGACCACATAGTAGGTGATGTGAAAAACCTCTGCCTGAGACGCTGGAAAGCCAGTGCTGGTCTGAGTAGACAACGCTGACCCTGACGGACTGATGGTCTGATTCAGTGTAAGGCCGCTTCTTGTGTATTCTTGTGTGAATCCAGGGCCAACTTGTCACATAGTTCAAAATGTATCACGGTTATTCCAATTGTTGAAATTTATTTATTTTTTTATTTACATTTTTGCATTGCCTAATCCCCACAATTCTGAGACTCTAGGTGATATACAGATCTAAAACAATAAAAGCCATAAAAGCCATGATCAAGACATACAATTCACTAATTAAAGTCAAGTGGCGAGATTTTGTGGCTCCCTCCCATCTCCAGCCTGTGGGTGCCTCATGGGTATGGGAGGGGGAGGAAATCAGATCCTTCAGGGGACAGAGATCTGGAAAGGGTGCCAGCCATGATGTAAGCTGTTGCTGCCCTCAACCAAACGCCTGGTGGAACATCTCTGCCTTTACAGGCTACTTGTTCATTTGTTACCTGCCCCAAGAGATGTTTTGCCCCTTGACCAGGACTGAGAGTCTCAGGGGACTTCTACTGTTGAAGAATTATACGTTCTACTACGATTGTGGTGCTTAGGCACCAGACCAATGCTGTCTGGGGAGGTCCTGTCCTTTAGGAACACAGCATAAGAATGCATGCAACTTTCAAGAGATGAGAGGAACTTAAAACCATACTCACTGCATTGTTTCTTCCTGACAGAAAGGTAAAATCGTTGGGCAACTCTGAGGGAGAGAAGACCTTGTCACACATAAATTTTTGTAGCTTGACACAGGCAAGGAGATAAGGTAGGATTCTTAACGCAAGGTTTTGTTCTTCTGTCCTTCTTATAGCCCTTGCTCTACTTTCTCCATCTTTCTTTCCTCTCCCTGGCTTGATTCCTCTTTCAGTACAGAAGGGTTTAATGGGCCCAGCAAGCCATTGTGGTCTGGTCTCCCTAATGAGACAAGCTTCTAAACACGAACAGTGAAATAAACTGCAGCTATTAAAACACGACGTACATTTGGGGAGGTAAAAAAATATTCAGGCATCCACCGCGAGTCTGTAATACGGTGGTTTGTTCCACATCAAACTCGTGTGTTAGATGGCGCGCTAGAACCACCTTCCATTGTGAAAGCTGGATATGTGGTCCTTTTCTTTGTTCCGTTTCTGTCAAATACAGTCCAGGTCAGAACGTACAGTACAAGCAAACACATAAGATGTGCTCTTTCCCATGTGCTCATGAACTATATGAACTGGAGTCTATCCAGTTCTTTGGATGGGCTGGTCAAATCCGGGCCAGGTTTTTGCGGAGAGGAGATGCCAATACAGCCAGGCAGCAGACGGTTTGCACAGTAAATGCTGCGACTGAGTTTGGAGAGATTTGAAGTAGTTATTCTGTGAAATGGGTTGCAATCAGGGTTGTCAGCTCTGAGTTGGGAAATATCTAGAGATTTGGGGGGTGGAGCCTGAGGAAGGTGGGGTAATAATAATTATCATCATCATCATCATTGTATGGCAGTGTGTGCAGTATAGCCAGGCGATCCAAAGATTGTCTGGCAGGCAGAAGTTCTAGTTCTTTTAGCATTATGCAAGCTAGACTTGTTTTAAGACAAGAGGTGTCTCAGAGGGCAGGGACTTAAGTGGGGTATAATACCACCTTCCAAAGTGGCCATTTTCTCCAGGGGAACTGGTCTCTGTCATCCCAGGAGATCTCCAGCCACCCCGGACACTAGCATTATCCCCCTGTCTGTGTGTACTTTCAATAAAATCGGATTGCAGGCTGCGGTGGAATATGGATTGTCCCGCAGAGAATTTTCAGCACAAATCAGTAAGCCAAAGTCTGGGCTACCTATTTAGTAGGACGTTTTAAGGCTGCAGTGGCTCAAGTGGTTAAGATGCTGAACTGCAGACCGGAAGGTCGGTAGTTCAGCAGTTCGAGACCCGAGTGCTGCATGACGGAGTGAGCTTCCGTCTCTGGCCCCAGCTCCTGCCAACCTAATAGTTCGAAAGCAAGAAATTGCAAGTAGATAAATAGGTACCGCTTCGGTGGGAAGGTAACAGCATTCCGTGTGCCTCGGCACCTAGTCATGCCAGCCACATGACCACGGAAAAGTCTTTGGACAGCGCTGGCTCTTCGGCTTGGAAACAGAGATGAGTGCCGCAACCCTAGAGTCAGATTCAACTGGCTTTCGAACAAGGGAAATCTTTAAGGCTGGTCGCATTAACAGCTGTCCAGTGCTGTAAGAGAGGCAACTGACTTCAGTCTTAAAAACAGCCCTCCTCCTTCAGCCTTTTAGTGTGGTTTCTGTGCCAAAAAATGTGTATTATGGTATGCCCTAGGAAAGGCTGCCAAGTCCCAATTGGGACATTCCTGGAGGTTTGAGAGAGCAGCCTGGGAAGAAATGTTTCGGAGCTCAGTGGGGTTCAACGCCTTAGACTCCACCCTCCAAAGTAGCCATGGTCTGATCTCTGTAGTTTGAAAATCAGTTGTAATTCTGGGAGATCTCCAGGCTCCACCTGGACTGTGGCAACCTTTAACCTGTTTTGTGGCCAGACAGCTCAACGGGAAGGCTCAGCCAAGAGGAAAGCCTGGGAAAATCTGAGGTGGTGAACAGAATGAGGAAATAAGTTTTTAAACATAAAAAAAGAGAAAAGAATGTAAAGCACTCCAGACAAGACAAGTTTATTTGCATGAGTATAGTTTTGATACGCAGGGTTGCCAGCTCCGGGTTTGTTTGTTTGTTTGTTTGTTTATGTGTATTTGTATCCCGTCTAGCCAGTTGAGAAATACCTGGCGATTTTGGGGGTGGAGCCTGAGGAAGGTGGGGTTTGGGGAGGGGAGGGACTTCAGTGGGCTGCAATGCCAAATAGTCCACCTTCCAAAGCGGCCATTTTTTCCAGGTGAACTGATCTCTGTCCTCTGGAGATCAGTTGCTCCCTCTAAGCCGTGTAGAGTCTTGTGAGCAGAAATCCTATTTTGTGAGCTGCTGGCATTAGAGTTGTGAGCGAGTGATTTGTCCAGTGCATAAATTAGTTTGCTCTGGAGCCATCCTTCCTGAGCGGAGACAAAAATGTGTGAGCTGGAAGCTAAAAAACTGTGCACTAGCTCACGCTAACTCAGCTTAGAGGGAACATGGGGCCGCCACCTGGAGGATGGCAACCATATGATACAGATGCAGACAATACACCAGTCTCAAGTATGCATTCGAAGAAACTCCTGTGCCTGATGATCATCAGCCAACTCCTTAATGTTAGATTTGATTCCTACTGTACCATTTTTAAAGGGGCTGTGGAAGAAATCTAGGCTTTTATCCTTATTGTGGAATAAGCAGTAAAAAAACCCTACAACTCTCCTTTGCTTGCTGTGCGAATGGGGAGAAGGTGCTACTCCTTTCCATTTGAATCCCCCCCTCGCCAATTTGTAGATTGTTCCATTATTCCCCCTTCTGGTGCTATATTAACGGAGAAGGAGAAAAGTCAGCCTTCTTCGTACCTTGATGTAATGATTGTAGAAGAAGAAGAAGAAGAGATTGGATTTATACCCCACCCTCCACTACCCAAAGTTGTCCCAGAGAAGCTTACAATCTCCTTTCCCCTTCCCCTCCCCATAACAGACACCCTGTGAAGTAGGGGGGCTGAGAGAGCTCTTTCGAGAACTGCCCTAGACAGAACAGCCCTGAGAGAACTTGTGACTGACCCAAAGTCACACCAGCAGATGCATGTGAAGGAGCAGGGAATCAAACCTGGTTCTCCCAGATTAGAGTCCACACTCCTAACCACTACACCAAACTGGCTCTTGATCTTGTTACCTTATGAGATCAGGGCCCTGCGGGACCTGTTACAGTTCTGCACAGGCTGTAAGATGGAACTCTTCTGCCGGGCCTACATAAGCAGTGGGCTTCCACTTTGATCTGGCCTCCCTTCCAGTGACTGCAGATCCTAGAAGCTGGCTGGAACCACAATATTATCTGTTGAGGCACATTGTTGTTTTAGTGTGTTGGTGATTTAATTGATTTTAATGGATTGTTGCAACGATGAGCACCGCATCCCTAGAGTCAGATTCGACTGGCTTTCGAGCAAGGGAAACCTTTACCTTTACCTATGTTGGAACCTACCCTGAGCCTGCATTGTGGGGAGGGCGGGATATAAATCTGATAAAATATCTATCTATCTATCAATCAATCAATCAAATCATTTGGTCGATGGCCCCCATTTGGGCTGACCATGTCAAGCACCAAAATATCTCGAGCTGCTTCTGGTAAAGTTTACCACTAGATGTCACATTGGTGCAGTGGAACAGCTGATGTGCACCAGGAACTGTTACTAGGAAGAAACCAGATGGAGTAAATGACCATGTTCTATATTTTACTCCTAAAAACAAAACATTTTTTTAAAGACCTGTTCAGTCTGGGTCACTTTGACCCTGGGCCTTAATCAGAATGGCTCTGGACGTGGAAGGACAGTTTCACAGTGATCTCCAGAAAGACAAATCATACCGTTATGCCATACCCAGTGAGTCCTAAAGCGAGGACTGTGAGAGAACTGCTGGAGCACTACAAGAATTAAATCAATTTTTTTTTTCAATTAAAGGCTCCTGTCAGCCAGAATTGCCACCCAAAGAAGGAAGCTGCTTGTTGTGTCTCTGCATGATATACTGCTCTGGCCTTGCCTTCATCCACTCAGGCTCTGCCAGGTAGGCAGTTATGGATATAGTCAATTATGATTTTGGCTTCTATAAAACTAAAATCCTTCACTTAATGCTCCTTTAATTTCTTTTAAAAATATAACCCACCATATGGACTAAACAGGATCTTTGTAGAAGTTAGTTAATTTAAATGATGATGCTTTATATCCCCTTCCCTCAGGGACATTTCTGAGGCTCAGATTTGTTTTGATTTGGCTTGAGGAGATTCATTATGACGACCAAATCTAAGCATATTTTTAGAAGGCTAGCTACTCTGTGTCATGTTCTATCTCAGTTCTGCCTCCCACATAAAATCTGGAGTTTCTATATGTACTTGGACTGGAAGACCTGAAATCAGATTCCCACTTAGCCATGGAGGTCCTCAGATGATCTTAGTCATGGTGGTGAAGAGAGGCGGAGTCTAATATAAAGGATGGTGTTTGAGTCCCCACTCCTCCTCCACATGAAGCCTGCTGGGTGACCTTGGGCCAGTCACAGTTCTCTCAGAACTCTCTCAGCCCGACCTAGCTCACAAGCTGATTGTTGTGGGGAGAGGAAGGGAATGGAGATTGTAATCCACTCTGAGACTCCTTAAGGTAGAGAAAAGCAGGTTATAAAAACCTACTCCTCTTCAAGTTGATATTTCTGCCCAAACTACCTCATATGGTTAGTGAGAATAAAATGCAATACACACAAGTATGCTGTCTTGAAGCCCTGACCTTGCTAGCCCAGGCAAGTCCTTCCTGCCCTCCCTCTTGTGAGCTGCCTAAGTTCACAAAATCAGCATAACTGTCATATGGCCATCTAGCCTCTGTTTGAAGCCCTCCAAAGAAGGAGAGCCCACCACCTCCTGAGGAAACCTGTTCCACTGAGGAACCGCTCTGTCAGGAAGTTTTTCCTAATGTCTAGCCAAAAACTCTTCTGATTTAATTTCAACCCGTTGGTTCTGGAATGACCTTCTGGGGCAACAGAAAACAACTCTGTACCATCCTCTATATGACAGTCCTTCAAGTACTTGAAGATGGTTATCATATCACCTCTCAGTCGTCTCCTCTCTAGGCTAAACATTCCCAGCTCCTTCAACCTTTCCTCACAGGACTTGGTCTCCAAACCCTTCACCATCTTCGTTGACCTCCTCTAGACCCATTACAGCTTGTATATATCTTTCTAAAATTGTGGTGCCCAAAACTAAACACAATTCACCGTACCTAGGCCATAAACATATTTCAGACTTAAAGGTGTTAGAGTTTGCAGGAGCCTTATTTCATATCTTTATATAGATATATAATATTCTTATTAACACTGTTCCCTATCCATGCCCATTCTGATATCTAACATCTAATACCTTTTCCCTGCTTGGTTTTGTATTATTGATCGGTTGTGAGCTTCTTTTACGTAATATCGTCTTGCGCTGGTTTCAACCTGTCATTTATTTGTGCTGCAGTTGAGAGGTGGATCTCTCTGAAGATGAGTGACCCATTTGCAAGATGGGCGTGAGGTGTTCTTTGCGCTCACCCACACAGAATGGGGCAAGGGAAACGCAATGCTTTCTGAGCTTTTGATAGGTGAGGCATGCTTCTTCTTTTTTCCTGAATTGGAAGCCAGCTTCACTGAACAGCCCCCAAAGGTCACTTTTAGACCTATAGCAGTAAGAATCCCCTTCTCTTGAAGAGCACATCCATGTGTTGTTTAAATCATTGTTTTGGGAATGCCTCTTGATTGGAAGGAAGCACATGCAGAGCAGTGACTCTTACATAGATGCACCAGGCAGACTCTTCGGGGAGCTGATCATTCCTTTGCATTTTTCCACTCAATAGTTGAATGAACTATGTACAAAAGTGGCAAATTAACTGAAGTTAGACAAAGCTGATTATAAGAGACAAGAGTAGGGTTGCCAGCTTCCAGGTGGGGCCTGGAGATCTTCCTCTTTTACAACTGATCCCCAGCTGACAGATCAGCTCCCCTGGAGAAAATGGCTGCTTTGGAGGGTGGACTCTATGGCATTGTACCATGCTGAGGCCCCTCCCCTCCCTAAACCCCACCCTTTCCTGGATCCACCCCCAAAGTCTCCAGATATTTTCCAGCTCAGACCTGGCAACACTAGACAAGAGAATCATACAGAGTCACAATGTACAGTCTCACCTATTGGGGTGGGAATTTTGGGGCTCAAGGGAGCCTTTAGTTCTTGAATTCATTACTTTCTAGCGCATCCTGCCACACAGATGAGGAAGTATGGCTCTGATTATACAAGACTGTCCTCTCCCAAGCAGAGCCAGTTGGATGGCTTTATTTATGTTGACTTCAAAGATGTATAGAGTCCAAAGTTCACTGCATGCAAACGGTGCCCTGAAGCTGAGAGTGACGGCGGCCATTACTTTTATGTCATTGTGTAAGCACCTAGACATCTGGCAGGCTATTTCTGGAAACAGAGTGCTAGACTTCTGGTTTATCCGGTGATAGATAATGGAAGACACATGAATGCCCTAGTTAGCTGGAACCTGGTGTGAGTGGATGAGAGAAACAGTGTGCCCCAAAACCAAATGGGACCCACTGTCATGTTCAAGGGGGACAGACATGAAGAAAAGGGTGGGTTCAACCTTGAGGGTCCACTTTTTCCACCCCACACTCCACACAGTTAACAGTCTCACTTTGAATGTCCCAGTTGACCATATGTGAAGGAAGTACAGTTGCCAGCTTCCAGGTGATGGCTGGAGATCTCCTGGGATTACAGCGGATCTCCATGCAACAGAGATCAGTTCACCTGGAGAAAAGGCCACTTTGGATGATTCACTCTATGGCATTTATACCCCATTTAAGCCCGCCCCCCTCCCCAAATCTTGCTGTCCTCAGGCTTCACTCCCAAAATCTGCAGGTGTTCCCCAACCAGGAGCTGACAGCCCTAGAAGGAAGGCCCTCTGGAGAGATTAACACTTCTGCTTGTTTCAAGATCTTCAGAGTCTCCTGTTGACTGTTCATGGTCATCACCCACTTCATTGTCTTTGAGTCCATCAGTGTCTCAGGCCACCAGAGAGTCAGTTTGGTCAGTGGTTAAGTGTGTGGATTCTAATCTGGGAGAACCGGGTTTGATTCCCCATTCCTCTACTTGCAGTTGCTGGATGACCTTGGGCAAGCCATAGTTCTGTCAGAGCTGTTCTTAAAAAGAGCAGTTTCTGTCAGAGCTCTCTCAGCCCCACCTACTTCACAGGGGTGCCTGTTGTAGGGAGGGGAAGGGAAAGGAGTTTGTAAGCCGCTCTGAGACTCCAAGTGAAGGGGGGGTATAAATCCAATCTCTTCTTCTGCTGCTGCTACTGCTGATCTGTAAAGATTTCTTAAAGAACATCTTTGAATGGCTCCCCCCGGGTTGGTGGAGATCACCAAAAACCCCTTTGGACATGGCCCACCCCATGGCCCTTCTCCTGGTACTGCTGGACTTCAGGGTAGCCATCTTCTCAGAGTCTCTTACAGCGTCCCCCAACAACCATGAAGTTTCCTAACAGAAAGACAGGATTATTTGCAGAAGGTGGCTATGGCCAATCTATGCCCGAGTGGCTGGGAAAATGATCCGGAGCAACTGTCCCAGCACTATTTCCTCTGTGAGGCAAGGCCTACCCTCTGTTTTAGAGCTTGACCACTTCAAGGCAAGATCTCTCACTTCACCCACAAACGCTATGGGCCCAGTCATTATTATTACAATACACCCAACTCAGAAACCATTTTGTTTGTCTCCTCAGTCACTTCATATTTATCAACTTTGTGCTGTCATAGTCCTCGCCTTCATGTCCTGGCAAATCCTTATTGACTGCCTAGGCCTTTCTTGCTCAGGGATCTGATAAAGGAAGCTTTGTCTCAAAAAAGCTTATACTTTGTGGGTCTTTTAAGGCATTCAGTTTTTCCTGCTGCTTCTGATCACGAGCCCTGCTAGCACAGGGGGCCAGGGAACCAGCGCCAGACCCACAGAGCTCTCAGTTTAAGCCCTGAAAGTAATCTGGCACTGGCTCGAGAACATCCAGGTGCATAGCACTTAGGGATGCCAACCTCCAGATGGGGCCTGGAGAGCTCTTGCTATTAAAACTAATCAGATAGCAGAGATCAGTTCCCCTGGAGAAAATGGCATCTTTTCAGGGTGGACTCTATGGTATTGTACCCCACTGAGAAAAAGAAGAAGAGACTGGATTTATACCCTGCCCTTCACTACCCAAAGGAGTCTCAGAGCGGCTTACAATCCCCTTTCCCTTCCCCTCCCCACAACAGACACCATGTGAGGTAGGTGAGACTGAGAGAGCTCCCTTGAGAACTGCCCTTGAGAGAACAGCTGTGAAAGAACTTACGACTGACCCAAGGTCACACCAGCTGACTGCATGTGGAGGAGTGGGGAATCAAACCCAGTTCTCCCAAATTAGAGTCCGCGCTCCTAACCACTACACCAGACTGGTGGTCCCTCTCCTCCCCAAACCCCACCTTCCCCAGGCTCCACCCCCAAAATCTCCAGGTATTTCTCAACCCAGAGCAGTCCTAGTAGTCCTGCTTGCATTTTTGTACATACATACTGACTGCAATAGACCAGCAGCTTCCCACGGCCCTTTGAGGGTACAGATCTAACCATTTGCTTTTCCTCCTATGTCACTCACTGTGAGTCATGTGTCGTTCAGAGGACTGGGAAACAGTTAGAGAGCTGTATCTTATTTACTCCATGTTTCCCCCTCCCCCTTCCCCCCACTGCTGGTGCTCCATTCAGCTTGCTATTAATCCAAGAAGTCTCCCCGGCTTGGTAAGCACAATGATTCTGTTGCTCCAATGATTCATTCCTATCTGACCTCCCTTTGTGCCGATTTTAGTCTTCTGTGATATGTGGGATGGGGGAAGCCTAGAGATGTACAGAGAGAATTAAAGAGGCACTAACAGCATGAATGAACAGCAGGATTCTCCTGTTGCATAGGAGAGATGGATTTGCAAGTGACAGAGAGCCCAAATTGCTTCATGTAGGGTTGCCAACCTCCAAGTGGTAGCTGGAGATCGATCGCCCAGAGTTACAATTGGTCTCCAGGTGATAAGTATTGGAGTCGGGAGTCCATGGAATAGTGAAACAGCTAGATCTTTATTGCTGGTCCGGATGAAGCATACAACCCAGGGCTCCAAGCCCTCCTTTTATGCTGGTCAGGGACAATCCCCTGACCTCACCCAACTGGCCTGATAGGCTATTAGAAGTCTATTTACATTTCATAGGTTCCCTGGGAGAAACCTAGGTACAGGATTGGTGGCCGGTTTGAATCCACCTGGCCTTTGTTCTACCTGGCTGAAGCTCAGGTAGTTTCCTGGCCATGTGCTCTGGCCATGCGGTCACAATGAAGAGAGCACATGGCGACCGCATGGTCAATACATAACACCCCTCCCCCCATAGTCCAGAACCCCTCTGCACACATAGTCTTTGAGATAGTCCGGGCGTCTGCGCTCACGTCCAGAGCGCCGGGGGGTTGTAAGGCGGGGCGTGTTGCTAGTGTCGGCAGGTTGCGGTGTGGGTAGTTGTTCTGCTGGCGGGGCCTGTCTGCTTGGGGGTTGTTCAGGTGTGGATGGTGCGACTGCTTCGTCCGCGGGCTTGAGCGGCATCTCCGCATTCTCCGGATCAGGGTCTGGCGCTGCTTCTGGAGTCGTGTCGATGTCACGGTCTGTTGGTGCAGGGAGTTCGGGGGCCTGGGTATCATCGTGGTTCTGGGTACGGCGTCGAATCTGGTCAATGTGCCGTTTCCAGACTACGCCATCTTCCGTAAGGACCTCATAGGAATAAGGCCGGAATATGACTCGGACGATCCTCGCGGGGAGCCATGTTGGACCCCGCGCGAAGTTCTTTGCATATACGGGGTCTTCGGGAGCAAATCCTCGGGCAGCTGGCCGGTCCTCCGTTGTCGGGTTCCCCTCGATTGCTCGGTCGGGATGTAGGCGGTCCAAGACGGTTCCCAGTCGTCTTCCCATCAGAAGTTCGGCTGGCCGGCGCCCGGTCCCTGAGTGGGGTGTGTTCCGTTGGCAGAACAGGAACTTGTACAGCTGCTCTTCCCAGTCGCCATGCTCCATCTTCTTTAACGCGTCCTTCGTTGTCCTCACCATGCGCTCGGCCTGGCCATTGGTTGCGGGGTGGAACGGAGCGGAGCGGATGTGGCGCAGACCGCAGGCTTCCACAAACCGTTGAAACTCGCCGGAGGTGAAGGCGGTCCCGTTGTCGGTCACGAGAATTTCTGGCATTCCGTGTGTCGCGAAGATCGGCCAGAGACTTCTTAAGGCAGCGTTGGTGGAGGTCGAAGCTACCGGCACTACCTCAAGCCACTTGCTGTAGCTGTCAACAACGATAAGAAACAACCGGCCCTGGACCGGTCCCGCGAAGTCTAGGTGCAGGCGGGACCAGGGCTTGTTAGTAGATTCCCAGGATCGGACAGGAGCGTGTGGCGGATCTGGCCGTGACTCCTGGCATTTGGTACACTTCTGGACCCGCCCCTCAATGTCTTTGTCCAGGCCTGGCCACCATATGTAACTCCGGGCCAGAGCTTTCATGCGCACAATTCCCGGGTGAGCCTCGTGGAGGGCCTCTAGCACTCGGGGCCGCAGGGGCCCGGGGATCACCACTCGAGATCCCCATAGCAGGCATCCCTTGTGGGCCGATAGTTCGTGCCTGCGTGCCGTGAAAGCGGCAAAATCTGGTCCCGGTTTTTCCGGCCACCCCCTTCCCACCCAGTCCGAGACACGGGAAAGGATGCGGTCCCGCCGCGTGCGACGGGCCACATCTGATACCTGTACGGGGTGCTCCGGTAGATCCTCTAGGAGCGCGACGTGGAAAGCGGGAGCCGGATCAGGGTCGCAGGACGGGAGGGGAAGACGGCTGAGGGCGTCTGCATGACCCATCGCCTTCCCCGGGCGATGTACCAATTCGTAGGAGTAGCCTGACAAAAAAATTGACCACCGCAGGACCCGCGGGGACAGCATGTGAGGGGTCTGCCTGTGGGGGGCAAGGAGACCCAGCAGCGGCTTGTGATCTGTGGCCACGGTGAACGACCGTCCGTAGAGATAGTCGTGAAATTTCCTGACGCCAGCTACGATTGCTAGGGCCTCCTTGTCGATCTGGGCGTAGTTCCGTTCTGCCGACGACAGGGTCCTGGAGTAGTAGGCAACCGGTACCTCCTTTCCGTTGGGTAGCCGGTGTCCCAAGACCGCCCCAACGCCGTAGGGGGATGCGTCGCAGGCCAGGATGACAGGGAGCCTCTCATCGAAATGCGCTAAGACCGCATTTGAAATTAATAAGTCTTTGACGGCCCGGAAGGCTGCATCATGCTTGGGACCCCAGGCCCAAGCCGCTCCCTTGTCCAGGAGACGATGCAGGGGTTCAGCGACCGCCGCCTTGTGCGGAAGGAAGGCGTGGTAGAAGTTCACAAGTCCCAAGAATGCCTGGAGTTCCGCCTTTGAGGACGGGCGGGGTGCACCTGTAATTGCCACTACCTTCTCCTTTGTAGGGTGAATGCCATCTGCGGTGACTTGGAACCCCAAGAAGGTCACCGAGGAGACTCCCAGGGTGCACTTGTCTTTTCGAACCTTGAGACCCGCGTCCTGGAACCTTTGCAGCACCATCCGGAGGCGAGCTGCGAACGTGTCGGCGTCCGGGGCGGCGATGAGGACGTCGTCGAAGAATGGCTTCACTCCTGGAACATCTTTTAGGAGAGAATCCATTAGATTTTGAAAGATTCCGGGTGCTACGCTGACCCCAAATTGGAGGCGTTTTACCTTGAACGCTCCCTTGTGAGTCACAATCGTTTGTGCCTCGGCCGTTGCTTCGTCTACGGGAAGCTGCTGATAGGCTTGGGCCAAGTCTAATTTTCCAAATATTTTGGCACCCGCGAGGGAGGCCAGAACATGGCTGACCACCGGTACCGGGTACGCGTGGTCCTGTAATGCCTTATTAATTGTACATTTGTAATCCGCGCAGATGCGGACTTCCCCGTTAGCTTTGAGGGGGGTCACAATGGGAGTCTCCCACTTGGCGTGGGAGACCGGCTCGAGCACCCCTTGTGCCACGAGCTTTTCCAACTCTGCCTCCACTTTGGGCTGGAAGGCGAGTGGTGGCCGGCGGACGGCCACGCGGATGGGCCGGACTGCCGGGTCCAGGTCGAAGGAAACCGGGGGTCCTTTGTAGCAACCCAATGAGCCATCGAAAACGGCGGGAAATTCCTCGCAGATGGATGAGAAGTCAGTAGAGCCCATGCGGTGTATTCCGGTCCACTGCACTCCGAGCGGCTTGAACCAGGCGCGACCTAGGAGACTGGTTAGATTGCGCTCCACCACGAGAAGGTCCAGCAGGCCATTAAAGGCATGGTACTGGACCCGGACCCTGGCTAGCCCCTTAATAGCCACTGGGTTTTTCTGGAAGTCCCGGAGGACCAACCCAGCCGGCAGCCGCAGCCAGCGTGCCCCCTTCGAGCAGAGGCGGCGGAACGTAGCTGCGGACACAATTGAATATGCTGACCCTGAGTCCAGTTCCATGGAGCAAGGAACTCCCTCTATTCGGAGAGACACGGAAATTGCGCCCGGGATGGGCTGAGGCAAGTTCATTACCGTGGCCGTGGGAACGACACTACCCACTTCTTCGAAGTTCGCTGCTGGGGCACGATGGCTGTTCCTCAGGCGGCAGGCCCGGGCGAGATGTCCTGCTTTCCCGCAGGCGCGGCAGATGGCATCACGGAAGCGGCATGTCCGTCTGTCGTGGGGGTCCCCACAGCTGGCGCACGTTGGGGCCTGCCTGTTGAGGGAAGCAGGAGAGGGAACAGAGACAGATGCTGGGCGCCGGCCCTTGGGCCTGGGGACGCCGGGCTCACCCTTCTTCGAGCGTGGTTGCATCCGGTGGACGTCCTCTTCTTCGCTTGAGTCAGGTTCGGGAGGAGCCGCCTGGTGGACTTTGGTGGCTGCCTTGTCCTTTTGCATTGTCTCGAAGGCTGCCGCAGTTTCGAGCATCTTCTCCAAGGTTGGCTCCGGCATTGCAATGAGGCGCCGGCGGAGCTTGGCTTCCCAGACCCCTCCCATGAAGGCGGTCTCCACATGGTCATCCATGTGGCGGAATTCGCAGCCCACGGCTAGTCGACGGAGTTCAGCCAGGAAAGTGGCGGCTGACTCCCCCGGCTGCTGCTGGCGCTGTATGAACTCCCAGCGCCTGGCCAGTTTTGATGGCTTCGGGGCGAAGTAATCGCCGAGGGTCTTGGTGAGCACGTCGTAAGACACCTCGGTGGGGTCTTGCGGGGCTAGTAGGTTCTGGGCCACCCGCATGACCTCCACCCCTCCGGAACTCAAGAGCCAGGCACTCTTCAGGTCCGCATCTGTGATTCCGCGGACCTTAAAGGCACAACCCAGCGTCTTGAGCCAGGACTCCCACGTCTCGGGGCGAGACGTATTGAAAGGGGTAATTGGTCCCGGAGCGTTTGCCATATTTACCAGAGCAGGAGCGGCGGCGGCTGTTTGAGCGATGTCCTCGTGTCTTGCGGCGGTGCCGGGGAGCGCTGAGGCTTGGCGCTGGCTAGTGCCGGAGGATTGGGCTCAGAGCGGCTTGCGGAGAGGCGTTGGAGCGCTGGAGCTCGGAGATGCCTGCGGCCGGCAGGACGGAGCTCGCTGTGCTGCTGTGGTCTGCTGGAGAGTCGCTCATCGGGATCCCACCTTCGTCGCCACTGATAAGTATTGGAGTCGGGAGTCCATGGAATAGTGAAACAGCTAGATCTTTATTGCTGGTCCGGATGAAGCATACAACCCAGGGCTCCAAGCCCTCCTTTTATGCTGGTCAGGGACAATCCCCTGACCTCACCCAACTGGCCTGATAGGCTATTAGAAGTCTATTTACATTTCATAGGTTCCCTGGGAGAAACCTAGGTACAGGATTGGTGGCCGGTTTGAATCCACCTGGCCTTTGTTCTACCTGGCTGAAGCTCAGGTAGTTTCCTGGCCATGTGCTCTGGCCATGCGGTCACAATGAAGAGAGCACATGGCGACCGCATGGTCAATACATAACACCAGGCAACAGAGATTTCCAGGCAACAGAGGTCACCAGTTCCCCTGGAGAAAATGGCCGCTTTTGGAAGCTGCCTTGTATGGCATTCTACTCTGCCCTCCCCAACCCCACCCTCCCCAGGCTCCACCCCCAATATCTCCAGGTATTTCACAACACAGAGCTGGCTACCCTAGCTCCAGGTCAGCTGAAACGCTGTCTTTATTATTAATAACTAGCAATAAGGCCAGCATTATGAAGGGGGGGGGGAGCCCCTTGAGAGCCAGCGTGGTGGAGTGGTGAAGGGCAGTGGACTCTAATCTGGAGAGCTGGGTTTGCTCTCTCCCCGCTCCTCCACCTGAAGCCAGCTGGGTGACCTTGGGCCAGTCACAGTACTCTTAGAACTCTCTCAGCCCCACCTGCCTCACAAGGGGCCTATTGTGAGGAGAAGAAGGGAAAGGTGATCGTAAGCAGCTTTGAGACTCTTTAAGGTAGAGAAAAGCGGGGTATAAAAACCTAGTCTTGTTCTTCTTCTTAGACAGTGTGGAAAACAAAGGGAGGTTGTGTGGCATTTTAAAGACTTGTGGCATAAGCTTTCGTGGGTGAGCCCACACTTTCCCCCCTAGCCCACCAACGCTTGTGCCACAGTAAATTTGTCGGTCTTGCCAGAAAGCACCTGCTTATTTTTGCGGCAACCAATTGCCATGGCTACGACTCTGAAAGACTGCTTTTGCCCCTAGAGGGAGATTACTTCTTTTTCCAGGTGGGCTTGCAAAAAGTGTGTGTGTCTTACATTCACATAGATGGATGTACAGTAATTTAAAGACCCCTTGTATTCCATTTTGAGGGGGGTCATCTTACATGCAGGGTTCTTTTGGGTAAAAATGGTATGATGCAGGCTTTGGGGATCAATTGTGTTTCAGCCTGGCAGCCTCTGGGTCTCCACGCTGGTACCCACAAGGAAGAACTGATATTCGGAAGAGGGAAAAGAGGAACCTTACGGCTTTTCCGTTTAGTTCAGTGGCAACCTTGTGCTGTTGTTTCTTAATTTTTTTGCTGATTAAAACAAACCAAAAAATACAGTACACTATTACAGGAGATATAGATTTAACAATCATGCAAAAAGGAACCTATATTTGGAGGAGATCATATTTATGTAAGCTGCCTTGAGCCAGCTTTGGCAGGGAGGGCATGGTATAAATCAAATAAGTAAATAAATAAGAAATCAGAGGCACCCACTTGTCCAAAAAATGAGATAACTTAGACTCTGAATGTGTAGGACTGACCATTAAAGAGATCTTCTCCGAAACCCTAAGAACCCAAGTTTTAACCTTCCACAATGTTAAAGATGGAGGTTTAGCTTTCTTCAAGTTCGTTGCAATACACAACTGTGCTGTCGCCAATAAAGCTGAAATGGGCTTCAGCTTTGGTGTATCAACATTTTTGATGCTTTGGAGAGACTGCTGAGGCCCGTTCCATGGGCATTTCTTCTTCTGCAGCCAAATGCCTCAAGTCCTCAAAAGTCCTCTTGCTCTTCTGGAGATCTCTCTGATTTGTTCCACAGAATTCTTCCCTTCCTCATGCAAGTCCTCCTGGTCTTCCAAGTCTCAGCCTTATTGTGAGGAGCAGGATTATACCTATGCCCAAGATCCATATCATCACTAGTACACACACTGCCAACCTTGGCCGCCCTGAAGCCTCCTTCGTTCCTAGACTGGCTGCGTAACGCCAACCTCACACCTTCAAATGTGCATTGCAGACGGCGCATGCGTGCCTGTGCTCGGGCACAACAACATTCAGTGCACAGATGCAGAGCCCTGCTCTGAGTAGGACCATCTGCTCTGGTACTGAAGGTTCCCATATCCGGATCTGTGCCACAAGCACTGCCCTTGGCATCACTAACAGTTTCTGCAGGACCCTCTCACTTTGTGGAGGGCAGCTTGCCTCTAAGCTGGTTGTTCAGCTTGCAGTCTTGACCCTATAAAGAAACCTCTACCACGGTTGTGGCTCCGTCGCCCTCTCGAGAGCCAGTTTGGTGTAGTGGTTAGGAGCGTGGACTCTAATCTGGGAGAACCGGGTCTGATTCCCCACTCATCCATATGGCAGCTGCTGGTGTGACCTTGGATCAGTCACAAGTTCTCTCAGAGCTGTTCTCTCAAGGGCAGTTCTCAAGAGAGAGCACTCTCAGCCCCACCTACCTCACAGGGTGTCTGTTGTGGGGAGGGGAAGGGGAAGGAGATTATAAGCCACTCTGAGACGCCTTCGGGTAGTGAAGGGTGGGGTATAAATCCAGTCTCCTCCTCCTCCTCATCTTCCTCTTCCTCTGGTATGCAATAAAGATAGGGTCCAACTCATGTTGAGCCCTGATGGATTATTTCAATCCCCAGTGGAATAGTAATCCATAACAGCTGCTCAAAGTACAGCCATAAACCCTCAGATGGTTCTGCTGATCAGAGACGGATTCCATTGGGGATGAGTCCCACACCCTCGCCATGTGGTCATTGGTACTGGAGAATTTGTACTCCGGAGACAACAACCCAGAAAATGAAAGGAGGAGGAGGAGATTGTATTTATATCCCACCCTTCACTACCTGAAGGCATCTCGGAGTGGCTTACAAATCTCCTTCCCCTTCCCCTCCCCCCACAACAGACACCCTGTGAGGCAGGTGGGGCTGAGAGAGCTCTTGAACTGAGTCAGACCAGCCGTTGCAGTTACAGGGAAAACTCCCACTGGGCTGCTGCCCTGCAGGACTCTTGGCTGCCAGGAGCCAGCAGCGCAGAAGAGAAGGAGAGACTGGATTTATAGCCCACCCTACCCCACCCCAGGTGTGATACAGAGCAGCTTACAGTCTCCTTTCCCTTCCCCTCCCCACAACAGCTACCCTGTGAGGTAGGTGGGGCTGACAGAGGTCTTTGGAGGACTGCTTTTTCCAGAACAGCTCTGAGAGAACTTGTGACTGACCCAAGGTCACCCAACTGGCTTCATGTGGAGGAGGAGTGGGGAATCAAACCCAGTTCTCCCGATTAGAGTCTGCCACTCTTAGCCACTACACCAAACTGGCTCTCTGTAATTGATATTATTATGTGCATTTTTGCACATCCCCATGGGAGACATAATCCCCACCCGCACCCCACATCACTTAACTTTGTGACCTGCCTGTTCATGAACCTGGGCAGAATCATCTCACCTGCTGCATAGATGCAAAGACCCCTGCAAGACAAGGGACCAAAGCTTTACCACTGCAGCCGCTGCCTGTCGGCAAAGCTGTCTGACAGCCATTTGAGATGGGCTGGTTGAACAGATGGGATGTTTGGCTCATGCGTGATCACAGTTGTCAAAAATAGATGTTTGCCTATCAAAAGAGTTTGCAGGGATGCTTGTAGCACACTAAAGTTAGGTACAAATCCCGTCACTGTGAACACAGAGATGACTACTTAACAGACGGCTAAAACAAATTCAGCTTGGCTCGATCAAGGCCAAGCTTTCGTCCTGGTTCCCTTGCCTGGTCACCCAGAACCAGCAATGTCCAGATGCCACAGCCATCCATGCCAGTGACTCTTCTTTACAAGCTGCCCATATATTTTGACATTAGGGATGCCAGCCTCCAGGCGGGACCTGGGGATCCCCCGGAATTACCGCTCATCTCCAGACTACAGAGATCAGGTCCCCTGAAGAGAATGGACGCTTTGGAGGGAGGACTCTATGGCACTGTACCCCACTGAGGTCCCCCTGTCCTCCTCTGGGATCCAGCACGGCTCCCCTCCCTTGTAGTCCATTGGTTTTCCATTACCAGATCTGGATATTTCCGGCTTGAACAGTATAGCTTTTGCCAAAAGGCCTGGAGGAAAATGTCCCTGTCCCTTTAACGGGGGGATTGTGTAGAAAATGGCAACTGGATCTTTTCACGGTGAAGAGATGATCAATAATCTCCCCTGGTCAATAATACCCCATTAAGCCTTTACTGAAGCAACAGGACATTTCCCCCCTCCTCTGGGCTGCTGGCAACACTATTCTCTAATCTCTTTTTAAATCTCCTTCTCTCCCAGCCCTTCTAACTGCCATTTCTTATTAGTCTACTGTTCCAGCCTCCTTTGGTCAAGTTCCTTGGCTCAGATCCTGGCTCGGACAATCCTGGACAGGGCTGCCAATGGGCCTGGAGAAAAACACCCTGTCATTTAACAGAGGCACCATGAGGTGTTAGTTACCAAGCACTGTCCCTGCCAGGAACAGTTTCAACGGCCCATTCCGCACATTAATCCTCCATTAAAGGGATGGGACATTGTTTGGTGGAGTGGTCAGGAGCACGGACTCTCATCTGGGAGAACCGGGTTTGATTCTCCACAACGCCGCATGCGGCTGCTGGTGTGACCTTGGGCCAGTCACGAGTTCTCTCAGAGCTGTTCTCTCACGAGCAGTCCTCAGAAGTGCTCTCTCAGCCCCACCTACCTCACAGGGTGTCTGTTGTGGGGAGGGGAAGGGAAAGGAGATTGTAAGCTGCTCTGAGACGCCTTTGGGTAGCGAAGGGCGGGGTACAAATCCAATCTCCTCCTCCTCCAGGCCAGTTGGCAGCTCTCACGAGCGATTCTCCCACCAGATTGACCCTCCTGAGGGACAGTCATGAAGATTTCCTTTTTTCCCCTACTGCGGCTTCGATCCTCCACTGGGGCCTGACACCAGGGCTCTCCCTTTCTTCACTCCAGCCCTGATCCAGCCCAGCCTTGCCCTTCCCTGGTTCTCTATGCTTAGCTGGATGCTTCAGAACGCTGAAAGGCACCTGCAAAGGAGTAAAAGCTTGCTCTCAAGATCCGGCAGGTCAGAGAGCCTTGGGCTAGCAAGCCAGCAGGCCTGCCGGTGAACCAGTGCTCTGCAGACTGCAGGAGGAAACCATTTAAAGCAATTTTCCAATTAAGAGCAGCTGCACGGGGAGACAAAAGGAAAGAACAGGGAGGTGGGTGGTCAAGGACCCTGGCTTTTTCCATCCGTCCCTGCGGAAGATATGTGCGCCTTTGATTTTCACAGACCCGGGGCATCCGTTTCTTTAAAAAGCACAAGGTCATTTGTCTGTGTACCTGAGCCATGGGAAAGCAGGAGGGCTCCCCACTCTATTATCAGCACAATAATAATTTAGAGCAGGAAAACTCCCACCAAAAATGCTGCTGCAATCCATCAGGCGGCAGAGCAGCCAGCTTTTTAACTGGAACCTTGGGAGGAGAAAAATGTCCCATTCCCCCCTCCTGCACAGAGCTTTGCCTTTGGTTGACACACCAAAAGGGTTTTTGTTGTTGTTGTTGTTTTGCTTCTAACAGCTCATGGGGTTGGCCTATTACAAGGGTGGCCAAACTGTGGCTCGGGAACCGCATGTGACTCTTTCACACATATTGTGCGGCTCCTGGCAGGGCGGCTGGGGAAGCGAAGGACAGGCATGCCTCCCTGGTTGGTTTTCCCTTCTCCTTGCTTTCTTTCCACCTCTCCCTCCCCCATCTCCTTCCTTCCTTCCTCCCTCCCTCCCTCCCTCTTTCTTTCTTTCTTTCTTTCTTTCTTTCTTTCTTTCTTTCTTTCTTTCTTTCTTTCTCTCTTTCTTTCTTTTTTTCTTTTTCTCTCCCTCTCTCCCTCTCTGCTCCCTCCCCATCTAAAGTAAAATATCATTATCAATATCTGTTTTTACCCCTTTTGTTTTTATTTTTGGCAGTCTCGTTTAATGTTAATAAAAAGCAAATTTGCATATTTCCCCATAAAAATGTGTGGGTTACATATTTGTTCATGTCTTGCGGCTCTCAAATATGTGACGTGTACTCTATGTGGCTCTTACGTTAAGCAAGTTTGGCCACCCCTGGCCTATTAGGATTCTAATCCAGTACCAGAGACAGCGACGCTTCAGTAGTTGTTAATGGGGGGGGGGGGAACGTTGGGGGAAATGTATCGCAATGTGTGTGTTTGGCGCCCGCGAGACTGCAGAAAGGATGATCCGAGCATATTAAAATCTAATCCCCGGGTTCTTATTTATTCTAGGCTGGCCTGTAATTGATAGCTTCTGTCGCACTTGGCAGCAGCCGAATGGATTTGTAATTGAATTTATTCCCGCTTCGAAAAGAGGGCCCGTAGAATCGGATCCAAACCCTCGTCTAGTCTGATAGTGGCCGTTCCAGTCTCTCTGAAACATTTACCAGTAAGGTGGGAAGGCTATACTGCCCCTGAACATAGAGGTTCCATTGAACGCTTACGGAGACCTGTGGTACCTTTAAAAGGCAAGTTATATACCCTTTCCATCCCTTTCTATAACTCCCCATCGCCAGACTGTTTTAAACATTTTCTTTTAATGGTGTTTTTAATTAAGATGGATGCACAGTCCTGTAAGGCTCCCTGCTATTTTTCAAGCTCATTTTCCGATTTCTTGAAAGCCTTTTTGCTCAAACCTGCCTGGGAGAAAGGGCTGACCCAGATGGCCCAGGCTAGCCTGATCTCATCCAATCTGGAAAGCTAAGCAGGGTTGGCCCTGGTTAGCACTTGGATGGGAAATGAGCACAGAAGTCCAGGGTTGCTACTCAAAGGCAGGCAAAGGAAAATCGCTTCCATCTCTTACCTTGAAAACCCTATGGGGATCAACATAAATCGGCGGCAGCTCAATGGCGCTTTGTACCACAGGAGAAGACCGGATGGGGAGAAAGAAGAAAGGAGAAAGAAGAAGAGACTGGAGAAAGGAGAAAGAAGAAGAGACTGGAGAAAGGAGAAAGAAGAAGAGACTGGATTTATACTTCACTCAGAGTCTCAAGGCAGTTTACAATCTCCTTTCCCTTCCTCTCCCCACAACAGACACCCGGTGGGGTAGGTGGGACTGAAAGAGCTCTGAGAGAACTGCTCTCGAGAGAACAGCTCTGAGAAAACTCATGACTGACCCAAGATCACCCAGCAGATGCATGCAGAGGAGTGGGGAATCAAACCTGGTTCTCCCAGATTAGAAGAAGAAGAGATTGGATTTATACCCCGCTCTTCACTACCCAAAGGAGGTTCAGCGTGGCTTACAGTCTCCTTTCCCTTTCCCTCCCCACAACAGACACCCCGTGAGGTAGGTGGGGCTGAGAGAGTTATTTCAAGGACTGCCCACGAGAGAACAGCTCTGAAAGAACTTGTGACTGGCCCGAGGTCACACCAGCAGCTGCATGTGGAGGAGTGGAGAAATCAAACCCGGTTCTCCCAGATGAGAGTCCGCGCTCCTGACCACTACACCAAACTGGCTCTCAGAAAGGCTGTGAACTCCCAGAAAGGGTTGTGCAGGGGCCAAAGTGGAGGATGGGCGAAAGATTCAGCATCTCTCTGCTGCCCACTGTTCTGATTAGTGCTCATGCCAGGAGGGAAGCAGTTCAGAAGACTGCATGTGGGTGCATCAGAGCTGCTGAGACAGCCTGTGCAAATAAAACAAGGCAGAGCCCAGGGAGTACACTGTCCTCTTAAACGAGTGGGTACTGTCTCTACCAGGTGTGCACCATCTCTACCAGAGATGATAGAGCTGGGGAGGTTCAGCTAGGGGGTCCAGAGGAGCTCTTAAATAGAGTTGGGAGGGGCAATTCATGCTGCTCCCCCTCTATTAAGAGCTGGCTTCCCTTCGATTCAGGGAAGTGTCTCCACTTTAAATCGCTAACCACTTCCCCTGCTTTGTGGCAGGCCGGCATCAGGACGTGGCTCAGGTGGCCTTCATGCCTGTGTGAGGAGCCCATTAAACAACCCTGCTAGGTAGGGCAGTATTGTCTCCATATTGCAGGAGAGGAGTAGGAGGAAGATTGGATTTATTCCCCACCCTTCACTCAGAGCAGCCTACAATCTCCGTTCTCTTCCCCTCCCTGCAACAGACACCCTGTGAGGTAGGTGGGGCTGAGAGAGCTCTTCTGAGAACTGCTCCTGAGAGAACAGCTCTGAAAGAACTTGTAACTGACCCAAGGTCACACCAGCAGCTTCATGGGGAATCAAACCCAGTTTTCCCAGAGTGGAGTCTGCGCTCTTAACCACTACACCAAACTGGAACTGTGGTTGCAAGGTGGGGGGTTGCTTAAAGCCCTTGTGGCTCCCACATGTCTGTCACAGGTCCTATTGACACATGTGCTGTGGGAATTCCATCCTTAAAACAGTTCCCAAGCATGCGTGGATCCTTGGGTGCAGCACATCTGTACGTATTAGGGCTGCCAGCCTCCAGGTGGGGCCTCCTAGAAATGTGATCTCCAGACAACAGAGATCAGCTCCCCTGGAGAAAACGTCTGTTTTGGACAGTGGCATTCTATCTCAACGATGTCCGTTCCTTCCCCAAATCCTGCCCTCCCCAGGCTCTACCCCCAAATCTCCAGGAATCTCCCAACCTGGAACTGGCAACCCTAGTGTGTACATTTCATTTTCTCACCTGGGCCAAGGCCGCTTCCCAGAGGGTTTCAGGCTGGGAAACCTGCACAGGCCCAGTGTGGGGGCCGAAGTCGTAAGCCCCTCCTTCTCACATGGCTCCAATCCAAATCAGGCCTCCACAGGCCTGAGAATTTAAGTTTTGGCTGTGAACTCCTAGCCTATGTCTGACAATAGGACCCATGCAGGTCATGTGTGGGACATGAGGACTTTGTAACGGGTGAATTAACTGAATTTGTAGGAGAGAGCTGCACTGGAACTGCGAGCTTTATAGGTTTATCTCTTTGAAGAGCCCTGCTGGATCAGACCAGTGGTCCATCTAGTCCAACATCCTGTCTCATACAATGGCCAACCAGTTCCTCCTCTGGAGGGCCAGCAACAGGGCATAGAGGCCGAGACCTTCATAAGAACATAAGGGGAGCCCTGCTGGATCAGACCAGTGGTCCATTTAGTCCAGCATCCTGCTTCAGACAGTGGCCAACCGGTTCTTCTGGAGGGCCAACAGCTGGGCATAGAGGCTGAGGCCTTCCCCTGATGTTGCCTCCCGGCGCTGGGATTCAGAGGCTGACTGCTTCTGAATGTGGAGGTTCCCTAGTCAACGTGGCTAGTAGCCACTGATAGACTTCGGTGGAATGTGTTGTCAAGTCACAGTTGACATATGGTGACCCCGTAGGGCTTCCAGGCAAGAGACATTCAGAGGTGGTTTTTTTAAATCATTGCCGGTCTCTGCACTGCGACCCTGGACTTCCTTGGTGGTCTCCCACCCAAGTACTAACCAGGGATGACCCTGCTTAGCTTCCAAGATCTGATGAGACTGGACTAGCCTGGGCCCTCCAGGTCAGGTTACCTGTTTGCCTGACCACAATACTAACTTTCTAGAGCCAATGATGATATCCCCAGAGGAAGAGTAGGTTTTTATACCCCACTTTCCCCTGCTCTAAGGAGTCTCAAAGTGGCTTACAATCGCCTTCCCTTCCTCTCCCCGCAACAGTCACCTTGCGAGGCAGGTGGGGTTGAGAGAGTTCTGAGAGAACTGTGACTGGCCCAAGGTCACCCAGCAGACTTTGTGTGGAGGAGGAGTGGGGGAATCAAACCCAGATCTCTAGATTACAGTCCTCTGCTCTTAACCACCACACCACATTGCCCCAACCCCACCCCACCCTACCCTGCCTGATGCAAAACAATAAAAAGAAAGAAAAATATTTGTTACTGTACGTTGTAAACAGCAGCAACAAAAATCAGCATACAGATTTGGTTTTGGAATGGTTTTGGAACGTCACCTTCCTTCCCAGTGCTCTTTATGAATGGAGAGTTTTAAAATCCCATGTAAAAGAGGATCTGTAACCCAGTTAAGAAGTCCTTTAAAAAAAAATAATTCTGAATGACTCAGAGGAGAGAACTGGAGCTCGCCTGAGGGAAGGTGAGCCGCCACCCCCCCTTCCTGTGCTGAAGTAGATTATTCACCATTTTGAAGTACGTCACCGGCCCCAAGAAGTTCCTGATGATTGGAATTCATCTTGACTGGTCTGTGTGGCTGGACAAAGTTCGATAGCCTGACTCACCCACTTTGGCCTGGACTATTTAGGGAACGCTTCTAAGCCAAAGGCCAGGCCATGAGCAGGGCTGTCTGGAGAGCTCTCCGACTCTCTCCAACTTCCGTTTTCTCTCTGCCATGAGCCGAGGCTGTCTTTCATGGGTGGCCATGCTGAAGAACCCTGGTGGTCAAGTGTGTTTTCTCCGGTCCGGTGGAGCTGCCTTCACTGTTGCATTCCCCCCCCCCCCCTCATGACTGCAAATGGATTAAATCAGCAGGGCCACCTTTAATGAGATCTCTTGGTTTCCTGTGCCTGAACTGCATGCTGCATATCAGAGGTCCCCAACTGTATTGGGCGTGGGGGGCACTTTTGGCATTCCGAGCAGATGGTTGGTGCGACTGAGGGTGGCCAGCCCAGCTCCGAATTGCCATAGGAGCACTTGAGGGGTGGAGACTTGCAAAATGGTGTCACCTGACACGGTGACATCACTTTCAGCTAGGAACCTGGAAATGTTGGCTCTGTACACTTACCAGCAGAACTTTCTAGCAAGTGGAGATGCTGTGGACCTGCAACCACTCCATGAATTTGAACAGCAGCCTCAGAATCAAGCTACATGTTACCTGCTCACCCCCAGAGAAAGATTATTGCTCCATCAGAAATGTTCTTTTGCAAAAAAGAGCTACCTTTTGATTAGGACCAGCCATAGGTCCCTTCCACATGAGCGAGATAATCCGGCGGGGAATCGAAGCTTTTTTGCCCCAGAGCAATTTGCCCCGCAGCTGCGCGATCACACAGCTCCGTGGACCTGCTGGGGCAAACTGCCACTGCGTGATCAGACGCAACAGTGGGCGAGTGGTTTTTTGTGTGTGTGTGGTGTGTTTCCAAGGCACTTAAATGGGGGATCGATGCCTCGCTGGAACAAAGGAGGGGGGGATCGATGCCTCGCTGGGAGGGGGGAGGGGGATCGATGCCTCACTTTCCCCCCCTCCGGGCTTTTTATGATGTGCACACAGCAGGGGGACAAAACAACAGCGTGGCGTTGGGATAGCGTGTGATCACGCTATCTGCGACGCCACACTTCTGTGCTGGCGCGATCACACAGGGAAACTCCGGCTGTGAGCCACAGCAAACTGTTTGATACTGGAGTTTCACTAGTAGTTTTTTACTACGATTCCCCACCTGATCAAAATGGTTTGCAACTGCTTGACGGCGGTTTCAGGATGCTTCCCAGATGTGCTGGTGTGATCGTGCCAGTTTTGTCAGTCGATGAATCGTCCCTCTAGCGTGGCAAATAGGTGTGTATGATCGCACCCACAGTGTCACAAAACAGGAGCAAGCTGTTGAGTTCTGTAGAACTCTTCCTCAGGCTTTATATTCAGCACAGCAAGAGTTTGGGAGGGGGGAATATGTGTCAGGACTGGGATCGTATTTCTGATGGAAAAGCCCAAAGCCTGGATGAGTTGGAGAGGGGGGAATTTTGCAAGGTTGCCCCAATGTGTGATGTCAGTACTGACCCCAAAAAATGGAAATGACATCATTGTGCCAGGTGAC
This sequence comes from Lepidodactylus listeri, assembly GCA_029233225.1. Lineage (NCBI taxonomy): Eukaryota > Metazoa > Chordata > Lepidosauria > Squamata > Gekkonidae > Lepidodactylus > Lepidodactylus listeri. Next base: position 136,853,706 of record JARCFY010000004.1, on the reverse strand, counting down.
TCTCCAGGATTCACCCAAAACTCTGTGGTTCTTTGGAAGTGACATTGCACATCAGTATACCACCAAGTAGCCCCCTTCATTTCCCCCCACAGGCCTGTTAAACAGTGGCAGAGAAAGCCCCCCCCCCCCCAGCCTGTAGCTTGTAACCTTCTTGAGACAGGGACCAGGAATTGTCGCAGACTTAATTAGATTAGACAATGCTATGTGCAGAACAGATGTCAGCTTTTGCACCTAGCACCATCTAAGCTAATTAAATCTCTAACATGTACTGCCCCCTGTCTCTATTTCAAGGGAGCTATATGAACTATGGGCCTTGCCTTTTTCATCGCACCCTGAACCACCAGTGAGAAGAACAGCACAGATCGAGGCCCCACTAAAGCATCAATGCAATCACTACAGGGGGTATCAATGCAATCACTACAGGGCAGGGAAGAAAACTGCCATGTTATTGTTAGATTCACTGGTATGGTAAGCCAAGAATCTGTATCAATTTAGGAGATTTCACAAACAGGCTAAATTGCTTCTTTGTTCTGTATGCGCTACTAATGTTACAAAGTTACACAGAGCCACTTGTCAGTTTCAAATTAATACGAATCCTTTATGCAAGGAACTACATTCTAGATAGTGCAGGTTGAGAGATAGGGATAGAATCTAATCTAACTGGATGGATGGATGCAAATGCAGAATGGTGGCAAAGATGGAGAGCAAACCTGCTCCTTCTTTGTGTGTGTGAGAGAGAAGAAGTGTGAACAGAAGGAAGAAAACAATTCCCTGAGAGTATCAGTGTACACATCAAAGGGACAGAGGCAGAAGAGTAAACAGGAAGGAAACTCAGTTTGCCTGTCTATCTATCTGACTCTCTTGTAACCCCCCTCTGGAGACTGAGGCTAAGAGACAGCATCTGATCCTTCTCTTCCAACAGTTAGAACTGCTGCAAGTACAGCCTGGGAAGCCACAAGTGCCACCTGTCAATGCTCAGAAGACTTAGGCTGTGATCACACATATTAAATAATCCACTTTCAATCCACTTTCCTACTGGATTTTACTGTGTGAACTGGCAAAATCTAATTCAAATTCAAAAGTGCATTGAAAATGGACTGAAAGTGGATTATTTAGTGTGTGTGATTGCAGCCCAAGTGAAGACATTATAAATACTGCATTGGATGGAGGGCTTCCCATTTCCCTGAAATGAGGCAACTTCCAGGGACAACCACTATAGGGTTTGTTTGGCTGTACAAAGAGAAGGCCTCAGAGACTTGATGGTTCTCTAGTCTTGAGCATGGGGAGCAGGCAAGCACTCAAAGAGTACCAATCTGGAACACTGTCTCAGTTTCCCCAAAAGCAAACGGCAAGGAGCTGCCTTTCCTTTCATCATTCTTCCAATCGGGTCTGCTAGTTCATATGTTGCAGAGTACTCAGGTTGGGTCTGGGGCAGGGCTGCCAACTCTGGGTGGGGAAATAATCAGGGCTATTTTGGGGCAGGAACGCACAGGAATGGAGTTCTGGCTGGCTTCCGAGTTGGCCACGCCTACAGCCTCCCCGCCCCCCCGGGTTCCCCGGGCACCTGGCAAGCCATGGGGCACCTGGGGAAGCCGACCCTGGGAGGGAGCTGCATGGTCAGGGGTGTAGCCTAATATGCTAATGAATTTCTGCTGTTGGGTGGGGCTTATTATGCTAATGAGTTCCTGTTGGGCTTTTTCTACAAAAAAAGCCCTGGGGAAATTCATGGAGATTTTGGGTGTGGATGGGGTTTGGGGCGGGGTGCAACTTCAGCAGGTATAAAGTCATAGAATCCACCTTCCAAGGCAGCCATTTTCTCCAGGGGGACTGACCTCTGTCTCCTGGAGATCAGATGAAATACCAGGAGATCTCCAGCTATCACCTGGAGGTTGGCAGCCCTCATTTGGGTCACCATTGTTGGCAGAGTTTAAACATGCAGAGAAATGGAGCACCAACTGTTTAAAGAAAATATCTCGGTTTATTAAAGAAGAAATAAACTCTAATGGAACAGAGGAGAAGGAGAAGGGCTTAACTGACTAACGGCTATGAGAGACAGGAAAAAAAGGGCAGGGCTCTGTGGGGGCAGGAAGTATCCAAAGAACCAGTCAGGAGACAGGAAGGACATAATCTGAAACTGTGGGAAGTCCCTAATCTAGCAGTCCTTCAGCTGTCCCCTATAGGCTGTTCTTCTGATCTTCTTCAAGCAAGTACACTATAGACCTTGTATATTCCAACAGCCGATAACATTCATACATGAATTGTGAGTTCCCTTCAATTCCCACTTTGTAGGGCTGGATTTGGATCATGTCCACAGCACACACAGAGAAGGGGCTTCGGCCTTTCATTACATGTGTGCCATTTCCTCAACCTGAAACTGTCTGGAGGATGCTCATTTGAATAAGCCACATGTTCTCTGAGATATTAGTGGGATCCAAGACAGGCTAAATAGCCCAGACACAACTCATGCACCCTGTACAATAGGTGAACGGCAGTTCTGGTTTCTTGGCCATTCCGCAGCTTCATACTGTTTTCTCTCTAGCCCCCACCCTAGTAGGTGAGGTATCTCTGAAAGGAGCTGCCAAGGATCAAAGCTCATTCAAGAAGCATCTTCCAGCCATTGTTGAGCAAGCCAGCTCCAGAAACATCCCCTCAGCATCAGAGCTGATTCACACGACAAAAGGCGGCCATTTCTTCATGAAGCACGACATGATGGCACCTCTGTTTCAACACGCAGATGCCAAGATGTGGACCTTGGAGTGGAATAGAGGATTTAGGAGCCAGTGTGGGGCATATCAGTTAGAACACTGAGGCAAAGATGGCGGCAATCCGGGGTCAACACCCCACTCTGCCGTGAAGCTCACGGGGCGACTTTGGGCCAGTTAGCCTACCTTACCTCTTGGGCCAAGTAGCCTAGCCTACCTCACAGAGGATAAAATGGAGGTGGAGGGAAACAATGTGTGCCACCCTCAGCTCCTTGAAAGACAGTAGTAGTTAAAAATGTCAGACTAGTATCAGGGAGGCACAAGTTTGAATCCCCGCTTGTGCCGTGGAAGCTTGTTGGGTAACTTTGAGCCAGTCACGCTGTCAGCCTAGCATACCTCACAGGGTTGTTGTGGAGATAAAAGGGAGGAGAGGAGAATGGCGTAAGCTGCTTTGGGTCCCCATTCGGAGGAGAAAGGCAGGATGCAAATGAAATGATTTTATTTAATTAAAAATAAATAAATAAATACATAATTGCAATGGATACAGTGATGCTTTGGGAGGATGATGGGTATGAGTAGTTCCAAAGAGCATCAAAAAAAAAATCTAGGAAGGAAGACAGGCACTTCAGACGAATATAATATTATTCATGCAGTGAAAAACACCAGGGCCAACAAATACATTCAGAAAACAGCAGTGGACAGATATATTCCCTCTGTATCACGGCCCAGGATATTCCTGTGGCTATGGTCTCCTCCCGCCCTTCTTGCTCTTCGTCCCCCATCAGGCGATGTGCATCCATCTGCCCTTCAAAAAGAAATGGTGAGTCACACCTGACTCACTCAGCCGCCCCAGCAAAGCTTCCGTATATCTCCTAGGAGAATGATCTGTAGATCCATACTAAGAGACGTGCAGCCCGGCCCGATGTCTGTGTACTCAGAAGTACATCCCACTCAGTTCAGTCAGACAGGTATCCTATGCCTGTGAGGCCAGCACATTGATGCTGGGATAACTGACTGGTATCCTACGCTCTGTCTAGACCAGGGGCAGCCAAACTTGCTTAACATTAAGAGCCATATAGAATAAATGTCAGATGTTTGAGAGCCATAAGACATGAACAAATATTACATGTTTTTACTGGGAAATTTGCAAATTTGCTTTTTATTAACATTAAATGAGACTGCCAAAAATAATAGCAGAAGGGGTAAAAGCAGGTATTGATAATGATATTCATTTGTCCAATGATATTTGTTTGCTAATGATATTTAGCTTCCCCAGCTACCCTGCTGGGAGCCACACAATATGCGTGAAAGAGCCACATGCGGCTCCCGAGCCACAGTTTGGCCATCCCTGGTCTAGACAGAGCTAAGGAAATGACCCCCAAAAAACCTGATTCCAAGCAGCTTAGAGCCCAGTAATGCCACTGGGGTCCATAGCAAAGCCTCTCGTATAAGCGTTCCCAACCTCCAGGTGGTGGCTGGAGATCTCCCAGAATTACAACTGATCTTCAGACTGCAGAGGTCATGGAGAAAATGGCTGCTTTGGAGGGTGGACTCTGTAGCCTTATACCCTGTTGAGGTCCCTCCCCAGGCTCCACCCCCAAATCTCCAGGGATTTCCCAAGCGGGAGTCGGCAACCCTACATATCCACTCAGCATGGGAAGCCATTGACAGCCCCTCCCCCTGCTAGCCCTATATAGAAGGAGCCGGCTGGTGCAGCTCTGTGAAGTCATCCACAGAACAGGATAGGGATAAAGGCAACACAGGGCCCTCCCCTAGATGAAGGACTATCACATTCCTAGTAGGAGCCTTCTGCCTTCCAGACTCCCAGGATCTCCGCTGATGAGGGTTTTAAACCCCCTCTGCAAACATTGTACCCTTTCGACAAATGACTGCATTGCAAAGGAAGCCTGGCTGGCCCATGCAGATGTTTCCCAAAGGGTCATGGGAATGCTTTTGCAAGACTCACATGACCTCGGTGGTATACAGTAGGACTGGGCTAGCAGAAAGGGGGATGGTTGGAGATGTGCTGAAGGGGCCACTCTTGAGTGCCCAATTAAATGTCCTCTGAGCTGTCTTTTCCTAGGGACTGACATGCTCACTGCCCTGTCCCTTCAAAGGAAGGGCTAGAAAACAGCTTGGCGTCTGTCTGGTATAGTGGTTAAATGCAGGGTTTGATTCCCCACGCCTCCACTTGCAGCTGCTGGATGACCTTGGGCAAACCATAGTTCTGTCGGAGCTGTTCTCTCAAGGACAGATATGGAAAGTGCTCTCTAAGCCCCCACCTCCCCCACAGGGTGTCTGTGGTTGGCGGGGGAGGGAAAGGAGCTTGTCAGTCACTCTTAGACTCCTTCAGGTAGTGAAGGGCGGGGTATAAATCCAATCTCCTCCTTCTCCTCCTCCTCTTCTTCTTCTTCAGACAGGCATTCAGATTAATTTAATTAACTGTAATTTAACTGCTCCCTTAAAAGTTTAAACACTCCCCCCCCCCAACAAAAAAAGATAGCCTGCTTTGCATAGCCACAGGTGGAATATCCAGGTCTGTGTTTTCACCCTGAGATACAATCCCTGGAAGGGTTCAGGCGTAACAATATCCTGTCCCAAAGGTTGCTGTTCTTCTGGGCTGTTCATGCTCCTTTTTTGCAAAATGTGCCCTTTTTCAATGGAGGGTATGTGTGTGTGTGGGGGGGTTGTTTTTCAGTGGGAGCCTTTCTAATGATGCTTGCCCTGTGGGCAGGTCCTGGGTTGAGAGGGCATCAGATGCTAACGAAGGCCAGCTCCTCCCTGGACATGCCCCCTGGGCACAGCATCAGCAGGACGTCACCCCATCCTATCTTTAGATATGCCAGTGAATCTCTGTATTATGTCAAGAGGAGGATGCATTGTGCTGTCCTAGCCAGAGCTACTCCCTTCTAAGTCCACTGAAGTCAGGGGGCTCCAAAGGGTAGAACTCAGCTTACGACAGTGCTCTCGATTGCCTGTGGTTCCATGATTAGAATTGCGCTCTTATTCCCCCAGGGAAAATCAGCGCAGGATCGCAGCCTTAGCTTCTGCACCCACGGAGGTTGAGTCTCTTCTCCGCTGAGAGCTATATGCAAAGATTCGTGTGGGTGGCTAAGGCAAAATCAGATGTCTCAGCCTAGTGAATAAGAAACAAATCTCTGGGTAGTCTGACGCATTCTGAAACCATGGCACCCAAACGACAGACCTCCAATATTGGAGCTTCCATTCGGGCAATCCTGTCAGTTTACCATAGACCTCGAGTCTAGATCTTTGTCACCTGCTGTCAAAATAAAAGCACGGGGTGTCACCTTAATGAAACTGGTTGGCAGTAAGCTTGGAAACTGACAAGAGAAAGTTCTTTATCATGTAGTACGAAGGCCGCAGCCCCAACCTGGATAGCCCAGGCTAGCCCAGTCTCATCAGATCTCAGAAGCTAAGCAGGGTCAGCCCTGGTTAGTACTTGGATGGGAGAGCTCCAAGGAATATCAGGGTCGGGATGTGGAGCCAGGCAATGGCAAACCACCTCTGAATGTCTCTTGCCTTGAAAACCTGTGACTTGACGGGATTTCCCCCCCCCCCCCCATGTATGCTGAATACAAGAGATCAGAAACCCCTTGTATTTCACACATAGCCTAACCGTTTCCCCAGCTAGGCCTCTGAAAAAACTTATAAAACTTATACAACAAAATGTGTTTCATAATCAGCACCTGAATGTCTACTCCCTAGGCTTTGGAGACTGTCTCAGATTCGTATGTGGTTGCATAAGAATCTATCTGTTACAGAAGTTTAAACTTAAAGCAGAGGTTCCACCAGAACATTAACAAAGTTGATTTTGAAAACACCAGATCATTTGGAATTCCAAACTGATGGGGAACATCTCAACAGAAAGCTCCCAGACCCAAGCTCCAATCGGGTGGGGAGGCTGGCTGGGCACTTCTTTGCCAGAGAGAGGGCTAGATTCACAGACAGAAGTTTCAATCTAAGTTCAGTTTGTTATTTCCAAGGAGACAGCAAGTGGCCCTCTCTTATGCCTCCCAGGGAAATGCCGAGCATGCCACTTTGGGGTCAGGAAGCAATCTTTCTCCAGGCCAGTTTGGCTGGAGATTCTGGAGGGGTTTTTTGCCATCTTCTGGGCGTGAAACAGCAGTCACTGGGGGTGTGTGTGGGGGGGAGGTATTTGTGAATTTCCTGCATTGTGCAGGGGGTTGGACTAGATGACCTTGGAGATCCCTTCCAACTCTATGATTCTATGAAAATAGATAGTTGAACATAAGGGAAACAACAGTTTACAGGAATATATTCCAGCTATTCACATTAAGGCCCCTAGACGCTGACCCTTGGTAAACCAGAGGTATATAGTTGTCATGCACCAATAGCTGGTAGCATACCTACTGACATACCTGACACATAAGACTACCATGGATGTGATTTTAAGGACGCGATCACACAAAAACATCTGGCAAGCATCTCGCACCCATCGTCAACCCATATCTCCCTGCCGAAGAAGCGGAGTTAAAAGATACCACCAAAAGTGCAGTATTTTCCAGAAAACGTGGGGCACAGGCGGGTGTTGGGTCACGGAAGCGCTGGTATCCCGTCGCATCTGGTGCCCGTCTGCATCCTGTCTTACACCAGATGGGGTTTTTTTTTAAGCCTCCGTGATATGCGCACAAACGCAGACCTGCACATGTGCACAAATGTGGTACTGCTGAACTTTACGATGCTTCACCATCACCGTGTAATCGGCGGCTGATGGCCTGAGCACGGAGCCTCGGGAGACTGTCTGATTGCGATACCATGCTTCATTTTGCTCCAGCACAAAAAGCCTCGCTCCCCCCCCTCCCCCAGATTATCTTGCTTGTGTGACCGGGCTCATAGGTTTAGCAGAGGACTGAGGCTGAATCCAGCCCCTAATTCTGCAACAGTTTTCCCCCTTTAAGGCCTAGTCTTTTGCCTTATTTACAAACTGGACCACCTGTTACATTGCATCTGCTGCACAGGAAGGACAGGAGGAAGCAGTCCAATTTGTATGCACATATTAGTACAACAGGTGAAATCCAGAGGCAGCTCTGAACGCATTCAGCAGCTGTTTCGGCTCAGGAAAATAGTGAAGGGGGGAAGGATTCAGTTGTGGTGTGGATTCAGGGAAAGTGAGTCAGGTCTGGGGAACTCAGACCCAACTTGTTACAAGATGTAACCTGTAGTTTGGCCCTAAATCTGCACAGAATGCAAACAGAAGGCCTCTGGATCATAGCCTGAAGCATCTTGCCCCTCCATATTTTAACTTTCAGGTTGTTGAAGATTTCTGGAGAACTCAGAAGTCTGTATACCAGCTGGTGTGGGAAAGGTTACAGGTTCAGATGGATTTGGGGGGTATTTGTGTGTGCGTGGGTGTGTTTGCAAGCCTGGAAGTCATGGTGACTTCTGGCGACCCCTAGTGGGATTTGGACCTTTCAGAGAGGTGGCTTGATTGCCTGCCTCTGCTTCCCAAGCCCTGGTATTCCTTAGAGGTCTCCCTTCCAAGTACTTGCCAGGGTCGGCACTGCTTAACTTCCGAGATCTGACGAGATCAGGCTTGCCTGGCTTATCCAAGTTAGGGCAGGTTCAGATGGATTTTGATAAAGGTTGAAAAAAATCCACACTGGGTCTATTGTTACCAGTTAATCCTGGCAGCAAAACGGCCCTTCTGTGCTTTGGAGTCCTAGATACCGAGGACAAGCCAAAGAAGGTGGGATCCTCTGTCACGTCCTGCGTGGGAGTTGGCCGAAGCCATCAGCTGGATGCTGCGAGCACCCAAGCCGAGACGGATCTGTGGTTTGATCCGGGGAGGCAAGTCTGAGCTTCTTATAGACTTAAGTTCATTCATGTATATTATTAGAATATGAATGATCGGGTCTCGCGGGGAAGTGACATGGTGCTATGACAACGGTCGCCATGGCAACCTGTAATGAATGGGCTGCCAGCGCATACGGTTCCAGGGGGGAAACTGGGCTGTGGTAATCGCAGGAATTTCTTCCACCAAGTTCAGGTGGAGAGCCAGAGATACTCGCCTCACTTTGAAGAGCCGGGGTGATCTTTGACAGGAGAGAACGAACAGCTCACAAAGCAAGTCTCCATACCAAACGAGGGATATGATTAATGGGGGCAAATTCTATTAAACCAGACCTGTGCGACCAGGGAGGATGTCATCATTTGAATTTGACACGAATGGCGGGGAAGCCATGCTGGTTCATAGAACGACCGCTGGAACTGTCTTGTTTGTGTGGAAAACATTTCAAGAGGAGAGGGTGATGCCAGCTGCCTCATGAAGGACAGCTTGCAGTCTTTCTATTCAAGGCAACTAGATAGTCAAAAAAGCATTCCAGATACACAGGTCCAGCATACTTTTTTCACTGTGCTCCCTGAGTGGGTAAGCTACAGATATAGATGTAGATGATACAGGCACCAAGAAAAAAAAAACTCAACCCAAAATATGGCTGTGATCTAAGAGGGTCAAGCGAACAAAACAAGTTATTATAAAAATACAAATATTTATTATGGTGTACACATTAATAAAAGATAAAATAGGTTAAAAGAAATGGTCCAAATATCAGACTCTTAAAATTTTGACACACAGAGCTGATAGTTTTACATATACAATAGATGAGTATATCTTATGACCAATAGACTATACACGTTTCAGCCCCTTAGGGCCTTCCTCAGTGGTCAATATTACTATTGGAAGGCAACACACGTCCAGAAATAAATAAATGGAAAAAGATTTTCTTTGGAGCCAGGTGTTGCTTTCTCATGCAATGTGCAGTTGCTAAAAGTTTACACGGTGGGCCATGGATGATCTCTCATGGTAACTGCACAGGCTCTCCAAATCGTTCTGGTAACAAATATCCAGTGTGTCTGGATGTGTGTCTCTTCCATCAAAGGTAGTAGTCACGACAGCCTAAAATGCTCCCCTTTATCCTATTATCTCTTCTCTTGTGACTCTATCCTTCCCACACAGCAGTAGGGCTGCAAGCTCTGGGTTGGGAAGTTGTTGGAGATTTGGGAGTAGATTCTGCAGATAGTGGAGAGGGGAGGGACCTCAACGTAGTCTGGAGATAAGTAGTGATTGCAGGAGATCTCCAGGCCACAGCTGGAGGCTGGCAACCCAGAGTAGCAGATCCAACCCTGCCCACCTCCAGTGTCACTTCCTGAGAGGAGAAAGAAGGGCTGCATCCATTTCTGGAATTATATAAGGAGTGGTTTAACAACCAGGCAGTCTTTTAGCAACCTTTTCTCTCCAGGAGGTTTTTATCAGTGGGAGAATATATCTCTCCACCTGCAATCTGAAGCAGTATCATTCAGTCCCTTGCAGACACGGAATCCAAGACAGGTTACATTTCAGCACAAAATGATTTCCCTGAAGCTGTGCACCTCAGGGACAACAAATCCCCCCCCCTTAATTCACTTTTACACTGTTACAACTACTGAATACAACATATTGTTCCTGCCCCAGTATTTAACTTCAAAGTTTTTCTGCAACAAAGGTTAAATCATTAGTATTCCCCAGTTATTGAAAAATCCTAATTGATAAAAGTGGAATGGCAAAAAACAACAAAGAATGCTGAAATAATAAACAAACCCAAACCCTCCTGTTACTTAAAAAAAATATTGACTCATCTCTGCAAAAAAAAATGTACTGGGAATTCAAGTCATTTTTAGTGCTGTCTGACAGACAGCAAATCCAAGGGCAGTGACAAGTAGCAAGACAGTCCTTCAGGACCTTGGAGAGCTACTAGGGAAGAAGACGTTATTCCTTATTCTGACAATCTAAACCAGGCCATTATATTTTCTGATGACTGCCACAGCACTATCCTCCAGGTGAAGTTATGAAAACTTTAGTGAGGTGGTGCTCTGCCTAGTGAAGCCAAACATTTTGGTGTTACTGAACGAGACCAAGTTACATCTGTTGACTTCTGTAATGTAGAGGGGAGCTGTAGGGGAAGAAAGACCCTTGCTGTGGATTTAGCCTCCTCAGTGGAAACTTCTGAACCACCAGTCCCAGCGTCTATTTCCAGCAGACTGAAGGAAGGGTGAAAACTCCAGGGCAATTTTCTGACTCAAGGAGGACACAGTCAGAGGATCACAATGAAAGAGAGTTGACTGAGACAATAGAAAATAGCTAGCTTACGAAAAGGATCAGATACATTGGAATTACTGTTAGTTATTCTAAATTATGCGGAGTGAATAACACAACACAACACTTGTAATAGGGAGGGTTTACCGGAGATTAAAGAAACAATACAGGATAAACATCCTGGCTAGCTGCTCTAACCTACATCTTTACTCAGGCGTTTCTAAACTTTGTGTGAGAACAAACTAGAGAAGAGACAAAGAGCAATAAACCTGAAACCCAGTGCTTACTCTCTAGTCCACTCCCAAAGTATTGATTACCCAATCGGAGAATCCCAGTGCTAACTAATGATGCATTTTGTCACCTTGCTCTGGTGGCAAATACGTGCAGGCTTTACCATCGAGTCCCTAACCTAAACTAGCCAGGACATCAGCATGCATAAACAAACAGTTAATTCTTTCATGACGACAGAGAGAGAACTTGCAAATTCCAACAATTACTGATTTTATTGATTTCATTTGAGCATTCCTATCCCCAGGCGTCCTTGCTGAGACATCTCTGCTTCCTGCCTTCACTTCTTCCCTTCCTACTCTCTGCCTTGATCCTCCGGGGCTTTGCCTTCTAATAGCCTCTCTGTTCTTGGCAAAGATTTCTCACTACCTCTGCACAGCCAAATCTAAGCAATTCTCTCATTGAGCTTCACTCCAGATCACCATATGATGGAATGCTGTGGGATTTCAAATGACTACGCCCAATAGATTGAGTGAAGCAGTTCCAGTCCAAATGAAGCCTGCGGCACTTCCAGTATCCAACTGTGAGTGACTGTTTTGGTGGGTGACCAACGTCAGGCATAGATGGCCTGCATGGTACAAATGCCAGGGCCAAGTCCTTTTTCTGTCTGCATCATGGCCTGGCCTCCCATTACAGGTTTCAATCTAGTGCTCGTCTCTACCCATCTCACTGACCCTCCAGCCTACATCTTGGCTTGCTTTGTTTTCTCTGCCTCTTGGCATCTAGCCGTGCCTCACTCCCACAACATTGTTCCCCAGCTCTGTAGGAATGAAAGATCCAGGCTTGGATCCTGAGTAGCCCCAAGTGGAGTTTGCTACAGGAAAGCAACTTTCCCACCACCCTTCTCTCTGTGCCACCCAAATTGGGCTCCTGTAGACCACTGGAACCAAAGGAATAGTGGGTGGAACAAACTGAGAATGTGCAGCAGGAGTGGGGAATCAGCAAAGTTCTTCCTCCCCTTCTCTTTGGGTGGAAGAGCCCCAGAATGAATTATCTTCAGCTGAATCAATACAGTAAGAAGGAAAGCCCTTTTTACTAGAACGACTCCCCTATGGGATCAAACAGGATCAAAATGAAGATCCGCATGCATAAAATGTAAACTGCATGCTCATTTAGCCTCAATTGACCTTGGGGCCATGTGGCAAAGAAAGAGGAGGCTTAACCCTTCTGCCTCTACTTCTTTTTGCTGTTTGAAATTGGACCCCTTATTTTGTTATTAGAATTTTAGCAGGAAAAAAGAAATGTCCTTTAAGAGTGTATCTTTTCTTTTCAAAAAATGCTAGCAACAAAGCATGGTTTTGAACCATGAAATCAAGTGGTGGTTGAAGAGTTTAACCTTCTCTCCTTTCCCTGCATTGGCCCCAAGGCAGACTGAGGGTTCGTGAGCCTGCAGTTTGCATTTTATGAATGGAATAAGACTGACCGCTATCTCTGTGATTTCCAAACTAAACAATGCTTTCCTGGCATTATCCCAGCCCCCCTTTCCCTGAAACTAGCCCTGGGGCTGTTCTGTTGATCTGGCACCTGCTGCAGTCACTGGGAACAGGCAGGCCAAACCCCTTGCCAGTTAGCATACAGTCTCCACAGAGAGGCTCAGGAGTGGGGGAAAGGCGGCAACAAGGAGAAGGTTCTGTGCCGTGCCCAGTCTGTAAACTGAACGGCCTGGTTTCAAAACAGCTTTTTAAAAGAGAGTGGCCCGTGGTGAATGAACAAGGGGACTGTTATCACCTGAGGAAGGAGGAAGAGGAGAATGAGGAATAAGCAAGGCACACAACAATTCTGTGCAGGGGTGGGCGGGCTACCAAGCAAGTGCCGGGGATTGATTTCACACTTGAGCGGTACCTCTCTAATTGCTTTAGCCTGTGATCTATAGAGTGGATTTTCTCACTCGGTCAGCTCCAGAGGCAGGGCAGATTTGAGTTCTTGGCGACTGCACAGTGCCTTTTAAAAACTCAAATAATCTGAAGCACTGGCTTGACAAGGAGTGCCATGACCCTGCAAACCACTTACGTCAGTTCCAGAGGGGTTGCCCTGTGGTGGTGGGGAGCTGCATGATATAGCCCGATCTCATCAGTTCCTGGAAGCCGAGCAGGGTCAGTACCGGGAAGGGAGGCCACCAAGGAAGACTCTGCAGAGGAAGGCAGCAGCCAACCACCTCTGCTTCTCGCTTGCTTAGGAAGCCCCTTGCTGGGTTCGCAATAAGCATTGGTTATTTTCTGTATTTCTGTATTGCATTATTTTGTACCATATGGACTATTGAACTTGTTTGCTTATGACCCATTGGTCTGTGAGCATGAAGTATAGAATAAAGGGGAAAAAACATTGTTGGTCTTGAAAATTTCAAAGGATGGTCCATCAATTAGGACTTGAGGGCATGGCTAGCAAATTGGGATATCTGACTTTGGAGAACGGGCTGTGGCTTAGTGGTAAAGCATCTCCTGGTGTGCCGAAGGTCCCTGGTTCAAGCCCCGGAATTTCTCATTACAGAGGCTGGCAGCAGGTAGTGTAAAAGACATCTGCCTGAGACCCTGGAGAGCCATTGCTGGTTTGGGCAGGCAATACTGACTTTGATGGTTCAAGGGTCTGATTCAGTACAAGGCAGCTTCATGTGTTCATGAGTTCACTTCCAAGAAGCCCTCTCTCCTGACCCCAGTGTGGTGTATTGGTTAGAAGGTTGGCCCTAGGATCTAGGAGACCCAGGCTTGAATACCATGAAAGGGCAACGGGTGACCTTGGGCCAGTCACACACACTCTGTGCCTAACCTTCCCCACAAGGTTGTTGTGAGCATAAATGGAGGAGAAGAGAATGATGCTTTGGGTCCCCTTTGGGGGGAAAGGTAGGGTATACATAAAGTAAGTCATTGTTGTGATTTTCCAGCAGTACTGATCTCAGTCCACAAGGAATATTTTTCAGATCCGTGTTTCCCAAAGGCTGTGAGAGGGCAGCTAACTCTCCGCCATGCTTAGCTAAAACTTCTCGCCCAAGTCGTTGTGGCCTTAGTAGCTGTGTGACAGGCAGAAATTCAGATGATACACCCTTTTCCAGGGCTCATTTTGTAGCAGGAGCTCCTTTGCATATTAGGCCACACCCCACTGATGTAGCCAATCCTCCAAGAGCTTACAGTAGTCCCTGTAAGAAGAGCTCTGTAAGCTCTTGGAAGATTGGCTTCATTAGGGGTGTGTGGCCTAATATGCAAAGGAGCTCCTGCTACGAAATGAGTCCTGCCCTTTTCCATCATTCATGCTGAATGGTGCTTTACCTTCTGGATTTCTGCCTCTTGCGCAGCCAAAGCCCAAAGCCTGTTTCATAAAAATTAGCGGCAGATATTTAGCAGCGTGCATTCACTGCGGTGGAAACAGAGCAGCCACAGACACACGTGTGTGTTTAGCTTCTAAGCAAACTTTACTAGAAAATTAGGGAAGGGATTACATGGGAAGAAAAACAATAATAGTCTGACTCATCTTTCGAGTTCTCACTCCATCTTGTTTCCTTTCTGTGACTAGTGTGCTCAGCTTCTTTCTGTCTGAGTGTGAGAACAAAGGAGAGGATGTTTCCCCTTCCCAAAGGCTCCCCCCCCCCCCCCCGTACATGCCAAATAGCATTTACCATCTCCAATATATTGATCAGCTAATGGTCAATCTTAAGGTCACTTCATTAAGAATAATACCTCCCCCTTTCTGGTGTGAAAAATCTACTCTACATCTAATTGGCTCTAAGCTAACTAGCTAACATTAGCATACAGAAACAGCAGCTTAACTCTTTCATGACTGAAGAGATGACACTTGCAAAAACCCAACAATTAGCTATCACCTTTAATTTCTGGAAGAGCACTCCCCCCCACACACACATTTAGCTAAGTGGTTTAATATATATCCCCAAGCACAGGGTACAGACTCCTTTTCAAATTATCTTTTCCCCTGATGCTCCACAGAGAAATTAAGGTCTTCAGGAAAGTACCTGCAAATAGATATCAGACATGGGTAATGGTGGTAAACTTTAGATCCAAGTGGGCAGCCATGTTGGTCTGAAGCAGCAAAAGAAATTTAGAGTCCAGGGGCATCTTTAAGACCAACAAAGGTTTATTCAAGGAATGAGAGTCCGTGTGCCAGCACCCTTTTTCAAATACATTGGAATGGAAGGTAACAGTTCAAACTTATAGACAGGCTGAACAGCAAAGTAGAATGGAACATGAGGAAGATGTTTTAAGATATGAGGTAAACATTATTTAAAATATACATTTAGTAGAGCACCTGCCAAGGCCCCATCAAAGCCATTGAGGCGCCCACCTCAGCAACAGGAAGTGACATACCAGCACAACAGAAGTGACATCACAGCACCACTCAGGAGTCTTGATATGTAAAGGAGGCCTATGGCAGCAGCGAGAGCATTGAGAGGGGCCAAATGTTTGCCCTGGCGGTGGGAGAGAGGATCAATTCCCCTTACACATTATGTTGTCATGAAGCTATTGGGAAGGGAGGAATGGCACCAAAGCCCCCAGTACAGTGAGTGCTCCTGAGGGAGATAGCCAGAGGGGCGCACAAGGTATAGAGGTGTGAGAAAACATTCTGTGTTCCCAGAACAGGATCAAGGCATATCCGGTGGTTTGGATTGGCTGGTGATGATGTAAGTGTACCCTCTGAAAGGGTGGGGCTTGGGCACCTGGAGGACTTTCCATCCAAGGCCTAGGCTGTGTCCTCTGAGACCCCACAGAGCTTGGAAATCACAATGGGGTCAGAAAAACAGGTATTGCATTTCTTATATAACGTTTGGCTCTAGAGCAGGGGTCCTCAAACTACGGCCCGGGGGCCACATGCGGCCCGCTGAGGGCATTTTTCTGGCCCGCCGGGTGTGCCACTGCCTGTCCTCCAATTCCCAGCAGCACACAAAGCAGCGGAAAAATTGCAGCCGACTCGTCCCGGGCCACATAACAAAGCCCCGCCCCCCTGCTTCCAGTCAGCCAGGAGGAGGCAAAAGGAAGACTGGAAGAGGGTAAGTGTGGGGTGGCAGGCGCTCCGGCTGGCCCCAAGTCTCCTAGCCGACTGAGAGGCCTCTCAGCCGGCTAGGAGACCTGCACCAGTCCCAAGAGCCGGGCGGGGGTCTTTTTCGAGGCTTTTTGTGCTGCTGGGAATCGGAGGGGGAGAGAGAGAGAGGTTTCTCTTTCCCATCATGATGCATGCAGTAGTGGAGTTTCAGGGAGAAGCAGCTGGGGGCTTGCTGCCTTAAAAAGTTTGTGAGGATGCCGAGTTTGTGAGGATGCCGAGAGGGAAAGAAAACAGCCCCGTCAAGGGTGCCTTGCTTGTGCGCGCACGCCCCCCCCCCCCGTGCGCCTTTCCCTACCCGCAAAATAACATCTGAAATCTCCAACCAGATCTAGACTAACTGATGCATACTTGCATCACTTGTTACGACTAGCAGTGACAAATATGGAACTGGACATTGACCATCTCATTAGCCAAAAGCAGGCCCATAGTTCCCATTGAAATACTGGTAAGTTTGTTGTTTTAACTTTACTTGTTCTTCATTTTAAATATTGTATTTGTTCCCATTTTGGTTTTTTACTTCAAAATAAGATATGTGCAGTGTGCATAGGAATTTGTTCATAGTTTTTTTTTAAAAAACTATAGTCCGGCCCTCCAATGGTCTGAGGAACAGTGAACTGGCCCCCTGTTTAAAAAGTTTGAGGACCCCTGCTCTAGAGATATAGGCAGCCCTACCCAAAGTGTAACTGTCTGTGACCTCAAAGGAATTCCCACTGCATTCTGGGATATTTCCAACACCAATGTGAAACCAGGATCTCCGACAACCTGGCCCAGCCCACTTGTTCCCTGCACCACTGTCAACTTGACAGAAGACGGAGCAGCTGACCTGCAGTCTTCTGCTCCTTCAGGCTGCTACCGAGACTGGATCGATTTGCTTCTTGTTCAGCATAGATCTGCCAGTCTCCAGGTGGGGCCTGGAGATCTCCAAGAATTATAACAGATCTCCAGATCACAGAGATCACTTCTCCTGGAGAAAAATGGCCTCTTTGGAGGGTGGCCTCGATGGCTTTATGCCCCACTGAGGTCCCTCCCCTCCCCAAGCCCCGCCCACCCCAGGCCCCACCCCAAATTTCCTAACTCCAAGTGAGCAGTCCTAGAATGTCAGCAGTTGTCAGGTGACACAAAGGGCTCCTCACTCTGGCCTGGCTCCTCACCCCGAGCAGCTTGTGTGAATGTTAAGCTGTGTTCCGGCCGGCCACTCGAGCGCTTGTTTTAACTCCAGGCTGCCAGCGCTGACAGAAATACCACCCATCGCAAACTGCAGCCATGTTTTTCCAGTGCCCAAGGAAGTCTTAACAGCTACCCTACGTAAATGGGTAAATGACGCTCGCTCCCACCTGTGAAGGCTTAGAGCTTTGCCATCTGGAAACGGGAGAGCGTGCGTTAACGTCGCTTGCAGAACGGTGGCACACCTGCTGCCTTTTTGGCGGAAGGTAGACAGTTGGTTCTAAAATGAGCACTGGAAGAAATCCATGAAAGCAGACTGCTTCTGTGTTGGAGGCATAGCTTAAAAGGCACGTGTGGGAAAGTTAATTAGAAGGTGTTCCAAATTAGGAACAGATCAGGTCAGTCATCAGTCCCACCCCGGATGGTCCCTGTATACAGATGGGACTGAGGGCAGCTTGGAAGCCAGGCATGGAAAGGACTGAGTCACATAGATGCAGTTTCTGTGTAGTCTAGGCTGGCTGCCCTGGGAAGGAACATCATTTGTCCGTCCTACACAGAGTTGCCAACTCTGGGTTGGAAAATACCCTAAGATTTTGGGGATAGAGCCTGGGGAGAGCAGGGTTTGGGGAAGGGAGGGGCCTCAGCAGGATGTGATGCCACAGAGTCCACCCTCCAAAGCAGCCATTTCCTCCAGGGGAACTGATCTGTTCAATCCTGAGATCCAATTTAATCTTGGGGGCTCTCTAGGCCCCACCAGGAGGCTCAAGCAAAGCAAAAAAAGCAACTGTGAAAAATTAACTCTAAAGAAAAAAATGAAACATTCAATAATCTTCGATATCTGATTCATGTAAGCAAAAATTCACATAGACAGCAAGTCATATAAACAGACATATATCCATTTCATTCATTTCCATGTAATATCCAGAATTTTCAAAAAACATTCCAAAAGCACACAAAATTGGTGAGCTCAGATCAAAGTTATTAGTCCAATAAAGTATAAGAAGAAAGGAAGAAGAGATTGGATTTATACCCCACCCTTCACTACCGGAATGAGTCTCCGAGCAGCTTACAATCTCCTTTCCCTTCCCCTCCCCACAGCAGACACCCTGTGAAGTAGGTGGGGCTGAGAGAGCGCTGACTGAGAACTGTTCTTGAGAGAACAGCTCGGAGGGAACTGTGACTGACCCAAGGTCACCTAGCTGGCTGCATGTGGAGAAGTGGGGAATCAAACCCGATTCTGCCAGACTGGAGTCCGCACTCTTAACCACTACACCAAACTGGTGTCATGAAGAAGGAACTAGAATGCTTAAGACTTATCATAAACAATTTTTTCACAAGATGGTTACTGAAGAGCAGGGCTATTTTTGGGCAGGAACGCACAGGAACGGAGTTCTGGCTGGCTTCCGAGTTGGCCATGCCTACAGCCCCCCCCCCCAGGTTCCCCAGGTGCCTTGCAAGCCTTGGGGTGCCTAGGGAAGCCAAGCCGATCCAGAGAGGGAAGGCAGTTTAAACTGCCTCCCGCCCCCTTGGTCTCCCCAGGCGCCCTGCAGCTGCGGGGCACCTGGGGAAGTCAATCCAGACACTGCTTTCCTTCCCTCGGGTTCCCCATGCACTCCACAAGCCGTGGGGCACCTGGGGAAGCCAGTCCTGGGAGGGAGCTGCGCTGTCGGGGGTGTGGCCTAGTATGCGAATGAGTTTCTGCTGTTGGGTGTGGCCTATTATGCTAATGAGTTCCTGCTGGGCTTTTTCTACAAAAAAAGGCCTGCTGAAGAGTAGTGATGCGATGAATGTTGATTTGTTCTTCAAAAAGGTCTTAATAACTTTCAAGGACATTGTCGTTCGGTTCTCCAATAGAGCCAGGAGGCTGGCAGCCCTACCCCCATATGGTTCCCGTGACAGAGTGAGGACATCATCCCGTTATTCTTCCACATTCCATGTGGTTCTCACATGGAGCTGCTACTGGAACAGAAAAGTACCTGATAATGTTGAAAGATGCTGAACTAGAAGTGAGGGAACTTTTATTTAGTTGCAGAAGTTACCCCTCTTCAGCGATCTTCTGGAGAGGAAGGTTCCAAAGAGGGGTGAAAATGGTCATCTATTCAGAGCGAGTGCATGAGTCGCTGCCCTCATTCAGAACTCGCTTTGTGATTTTCACATAGGCAAAATCTGATTGACTACTTCATGTTAAGTGTGGTGCCATCCCACTAAATAAGTGATCCCTGATTGGCTGGGATCCTGCAGTAATAGCATAGATGTTCCTGAAAGGGGGGGCGGAAACTCATGGCCTCAAAGAAACTACTGATCAGACAGACAGATTTTATTGTATTTAGCCATAGGCCATTACAAACCCCCAAAAAGTACATAAAAATAGTATAAAATAGAATATAGTCTAAATATTATAAAACCATAAAACCCTGTTCTAAAATATTATAAAACCATAAAACCCTGGTCTAAAATATTATAAATCCATAAAACCAAAGTTATGAACAGTTAATTGAATCACAGCATACCCACTAATTAACTAGTTCCCCTAAGAACAGTGTTAGCCCGTATTTTCTTTGCAGCCAGGGCAAATAAAGCCATTCTGTAGGATATATTGGCATTGGAATCAGCTAACAAAAATACAATCTTCTCATGGTCTGAGTAAAAGCTTAAAACTGGTAAAATACCAGAGAGAAATTTTAACCTAGGTTGGGTATACAATGAACAATCAAGGATATAATGGGGAAGATGCTCAATAACAGGAGAGCCACAAATGCATAAGCACTGTTCCTTGGGTGTTCTACTATAGCGGCCAGCTAGTACAGCTGTTGGCATTGATTCAAAGCGCAGAGATGTAAAAGCTGCTCTGAGATTATGACTATTTATATTAACCAGGTAGGGAGAAACTACTGATCAGATAATTTAAAAAATGTGTAAGGAGGTCTTTTGAGGAAACATGTTGGGTCCCATGACAGCGCTGTGTTGTGGGCAAACATTCAGCTCAGACTTATGCAAAAGTACCCCCTCAAGTTACAACAATTAAGAAGAAATTGGCTGGCATGGGGAAGACAAGGCAACAATAGGGGAAGAATGTTAAGCTCATGCCAAGCAATTCTAACTCAAGAAAAAGATCCCCCCCCAAGAAATAAAGGCAACACGAACAATCTACTATAGTCCAAGATGTCTACAGCAGTAGAAAAGAGCAAGAGTCTTTCTAAAAGACAGAGAAGAATGTGGCACGGTAAAGGATGCTTGCATCCTCATTGAGGGGAAAGACCCGCCCTCCTCAGAAGCAATATAAATACCCTGCAGAAGCAGAAATAGGAACAGGCAAGACCATTGAAGGGCTCTTATTTATTTATTTGTTTGTTTGTTTGTTTATTTAATTTATATCCCGCCTTGCCAGCGGACCGTCTCAAGGCGGCTAACAATACAGGGTACCATAAAGGTTCACAATAAAACCATAAAACCTAGGTTAAAATTACAACATTACAAAATTACAAAAATTACAAAAGTTACAAAAGTTATAAAAGATGGCGACTCCGGAGTTTTTCCGGCAGACAGAGGCGAAAGGGGTACAACCAACAGGACCAGGGTGATGTTATTAATCAGGTCTCCACCCGATGGCGGCTCCTATTTGAAAGCCTGGCGGAAGAGCTCCGTCTTACAGGCCCTGCGGAACTGCATTAAGTCCCGCAGGGCCCTGATGTCATCCGGGAGCTCGTTCCACCAGTAAGGAGCCGCCACCGAGAAAGCCCTGGCCCTGGTGCAAGTCAGCCGGGCGTCTTTTGGACCGGGGCAAGTCAGGCGGTTTTGAGTGCCCGACCTCAGTGACCTCTGGGGCCGATATGGGGAAAGGCGGTCCCTCAAGTAGGCAGGCCCCTGACCATAAAGAGCTTTAAGGGTTAACACCAGCACCTTGAACCTGATCCGGTATGCAATAGGCAGCCAGTGCAGCAACTGTAGCACAGGCCGGACACGGTCCCGCGAAGAGAGACCCGTCAGCAGCCTGGCCGCCACGTTCTGCACCAGCTGCAGCCTCTGGATCTGGCACAAGGGCAGCCCTAAGTAGAGACCGTTACAGTGGTCAAGACGTGAGGTGACCATAGCGTGGATCACTGTCTTCGCGTTCGAGGAAGGGGGCCAACTGCCTAATCAGTCGTAGGTGGAAAAAGGCTGCTTTGGCAGTGGCTGCTACCTGGGCCTCCATCGACAAAGAGGAGTCCAGGAGCACACCCAAACTCCTGATCCTCGGAGCTGGCACCAATGGCGCCCCACTGAAGGATGGAAGTTGATGCCCCAACCCCGACCCGGTCCGACTCAAGCACAGGACCTCCGTCTTCGAAGGATTCAATTTCAGTCGACTCAGTCTAAGCCAGCCCACAACCTCCTGCAGCACCCGCTCCAGGTCATCTGGGGTAGAGCCGGACTGGCCGCCCAACAACAGATAGAGCTGGGTGTCATCCGCATATTGATGACACCCTAGCCCATGCCTCCGGACAATCTGGGCGAGGGAGCGCATATAGATGTTAAATAACATCGGGGATAGAACCGCCCCTTGAGGAACACCACACACCAGTGGGTGCCTCTGGGAGGTCTGTTCCCCGAGCGCAACCCTCAGTCCCCGATCTTGGAGAAAGGAGGCAAGCCATTGTAAAACGAGCCCCCGTATCCACGCATCGGCGAGGCGGTGGATCAGCAACTGGTGGTCGACCACATCAAAAGCTGCCGACAGATCTAACAATACCAGTGCTGCCGTACCGCCTCGATCCAGATCTTAGAATGGGATGTAATCACACCCATGGAATCCATCTGCAGTGCGCCCTTATGGCCAGTCCTGAAAGCAGATGGAGTCAGTTGGAGAATGACTGTAGACTTTAGAGCCCTTGATGCAGTAACTCCTCAAGTTTTCCCAGTTGTGGCCAGTAGCACCTTAAGGACTAACAAAATTTGTGGCAGGGTAGGGGCTTTTGTGAGTCACCGCACACTTCTTCAGATATAGCGAAAATGAGCTGCATCTGAAGAAGTGAGCAGTGACTCACGAGAGTTCATCCCCTGCCACAAATTTTGTTAGTCCTTAAGGTGGTACGGGTCTCTTGCTTTTCTCAACTACCATAATTCAGATTGCTATAACCAATGCTCCCTCTAAACTGTGGAGTCTTGTGAGCAAAAATTCTACTCTGTGAGCTACTGGCATTAAAGTTGCAAGCAAGCGATTTGGCTACTGCATAAATGAGTTTGCTCTGGAGCCATCCTGCCTGAGCTAAGGCAAAAATGTGTGAGCCGGAAGCTAAAAAAACCTGTGAGCTAGCTCACACTAACTGAGCTTAGAGGGAACATTGGCTACAACCTGCCCCAAGCACAAAACAAAACCCTTGCTTAAAAAATTTTAAAACCCAGAAATTTGATTTTCTAATTATTTTCCCCACTATATTTCTCTGTTAGCTTAATACAAGTCAGAGGTTAAATGAGGACTTAAAATAATACCTGCTACTATCAAGTTGCTGCTCCATAACAGCAGTTCTGCCAGCAGAACAGCATTTCTGTTTATAGAGAAGGTGGTTTTCACAGATTCCCCCTTCCTCTCTAGACCCCCCACTTAGAGAGCCAGTTTGGTGTAGTGGTTAAGTGCGCGGACTCTAATTTGGGAGAACCGGGTTTGATTCCCCACTCCTTCACTTGCACATGGCTGGATGACCTTGGGCAAGCCATAGCTCTGTACCAGCTGTTCCCTCAAGGACAGCTTGGGAAAGAGTTCTCTCAGCCCCACCTACCTCACAGGGTGTCTGTTGTGGGGAGGGGGAGGGAAAGGAGTTTGTAAGCCGCTCTGAAACTCCCTTGGGGAGTGGAGGGCGGGGTATAAATCCAATCTCTTCTTCTTCTTCTTTGTGCCCACATTTTCCAGGAGACTCACAGACTTTTCCAGGAGAGAGTTGCCAGCATCCAGGCTGGTCCAGTAGTTCCCCCGGAATTACAACTGATCTCCAGATTACAGAGAGGAAGGAACGTTCTCCTGGAAGGAAATGGCAGCTACGAGGGCAGAGTCTACAGGGTCACATTCCTGCTGAGTTCCCTCCCCTCCCAAACTCCACCATACCCAGGCAGTGCACCATAAACCTCCAGGAACTTCCCAAGCCAGATTTGGCAGCAGTGGGAAGGCTATCTTGGGAGGGCGGGAGGCAGCAAAGTTGGTTTCCTTTTGTACGACTCTGCTCACAGGACAGAGCCCAAGCCAGAACAGCCAGAACAACCTTTAGCATAAAGTTAATCTGTGTCTGGCGTGGATTCTACCACCAGGAAGTAGGGTTGCCAAGTCTTCAAAATATCTTCAAGTCTTCAAAATATCACCGGCAGGGGGGATCCCCCTCTGGCCGGGAGTTTCTCCAGCACGTTGGGGGCGTTGCCAGGGCGACGCTCTGGCAATCGCCCCCAAAACTCTATGGTATCATAGAGTTTTGAGGCGATTGCCAGAGCGTCGCCCTGGCAACGTCCCCAATGTGCTGATGTCACTTCCGGTGACGTCATTATGTCGTCCTCGCTGGACGACGTCAGGGGTGGGGTTCCCCCCGCCGGCCAAATGCTTGCCGGCGGATAGGGAACCCCTTTAGCGGGGGATCCCCTGCCTCCCGGGCTGACTTGGCAGCCCTACCAGGAAGCAATGGAGATAAGTTCGTTGTCAGGGCTCATTTCGTAGCAGGAGCTCCTTTGCCTATTAGGCCACACACCCCTGATGTAGCCAATCTTCCAAGAAATTACAGTAGCCCCTGTAAGAAGAGCTCTGTAAACTCTTGGAGGATTGGCTACATGAAGGGTGTGTGGCCTAATAGGCAAAGGAGCTCCTGCTATGAAATGAGCCCTGCATTTTGTAATGGAAGGAGTAAGGGATGTAGCCAGAAAATTTTGGTTGGTGGGGGGCGTGGGGAAATCGGGGTGGGTCGGTGGGGCCTGCGGAGAGAGGGAGGGCGGGGGAGCCAAGTCCGCTTACTGAGCCAGGGCTGCAGAGGGCCCTGCTCTGCTTAGAGCTGTTGTCTCCTGCTGCTGCAACAAACTTCCGCCCCTGGCTTCCGCCTCAACTTCTCCCCCCCCCCCCCCCCCGCTACACCTGCTGCACCTCTTGCAGCAGAAGCAGCAGAAGCAGCTCCGGTTCCACTGCGACCTCTAGTCCTCCTCTAGTCCTATTGATTGGAGAGACTCGATTCCAGGCTTCCTTTCTGTGTAAGCTGGGGCTGGGGGGGGGGGGGGGAATCTCCAACTTTCTGTCTTTTGCATTTTGCAGTTTTATTTTATTTTATTGCCATTTTATTTTATTTGCATTTTTAAAAACCTATTTATTTTTTGGCCCAGAAAAAAGAACAGGAGACTGAAGCTTTCCTGACTGTGCTCGGGATCATTTTGGAAACCCCACATGCATCTTACATTTATTTATTTATTTATTTTTTTGAATTTTTGTCTTCGGGGTTGGCGCTGACCTGTGGGGGCATTGTCCCCAAATGCCCTTCCTGTGGCCATGGGCCTGGAAGGGGTGAAAGGAGACGGCCACCCTAGCTACTAAATAGCCAGTAAAGCCTCAGATCTAGGTGACAAAGTCTGCCCTTCTTTCTCCTCAGTAATCTGTCTACTCCCCGACCTCTTCTGTGGAAATCCAACTCTGATCCAGGCAATGGCTAACCAAATCCTTCACTTGATAGGAGAGGGCACCTATGTTTGGTCTTCCATTGTCTCCTTCACCGAGCGGTAGAGTTATTTCAGTCTCTTGCTTCCCCCTTTCTGTCAAACGTCCCTCTTTACCTTATTGGCGAGTTTTAATGGGCGGCCCTTAAAATCCATTCTTTGCCAGTGTGCCGTGGTTAAAGAGGTCATTTGCACAAAGTTTCTGCTGGGGGGGGCGGTGTACGGAAGGGAAAATGTGCGGCCCCAAAGAGAGGATCAGGTTGTGATTCACATGAGAGGATGTGATGACATCATAAACCCCCCAAGGACATGGTGTGAGGAAGACACAATTGTTGAGAGGGAACAGAATGTGCCGTTGTCGTTTCAGGGGCATTGTGTGTTTGACTGGGTGTTGTTTTAACTTTTTTTTTTTTAAGGGACAGTGAAATATTGTAAACCACGGGAGTGAGGGAAATCTCGAGCAGGAATGGTTAGCCTTGTAGCTGACACCCTCCTCTTTCAAATACCACAAGCCTTTGAAGAAATAGATAAGGGGTAAAATTATATGAGACAAGCAGTGCACCTCTGAGCATGTACAGATCTCATAAGAATATGCAAAAAGGAGAAGAGAAGAGATTGGATTTATACCCCACCCTTACTACCCAAAGGAGTCTCAGAGAGGCTTACAATCTCCTTTCCCTCCCTCTCCCCACAACAGACACCTTGTGAGGTAGGTGGGGCTGAGACAGCTCTCCCGAGAACTGCTCTTGAGAAAACAGCTCTGAAACAACTTGTAACTGACCCAAGGTCACCCAGCAGCTGCATGTGGAGGAGTGGGGAATCAAACCTGGTTCTCCCAAATTAGAGTCCGTGCTCCTAACCACTGCACCGAAAGCCTTATATCTAATAGCCAAGGCCTAACTCCTGTTCGGATAAAAAATTCCACAAAACAGGTACGTGGCCCTAGATAGGGTTAACGCTTTCGCAAATCCAGGGGAACTCCTGGGATTATACAAAAATCTTATATGTAAAATAAAATAAAATTTGATAGGGGTTTAAACCCAAACAGCAATAACGATATCTGTGAATGCACTGACACCACACACACACACACACACACACCAAAGTTCAGGCAGCATCTTGCTGAGGTGACCCAAAATGGTACCTGACAGGACAGCCGCGGCCACCACAATAAGGAAGCTGTAGGTGAGGGGAAAGGGAAGCAGAACCAAAGGTGGAGGAAATGAACCAGAAGGAGGGAGGAATGGAAAGAGGAACTAGAGAAAGAGGAGGGGGGAGATAAGATTTCCTCTTTCCCATGAATATTATTACAGTTATAATAATAATAATGATAATGATGATGATGATGATGATGATAATAATAATAATAATAATAATAATATTTTAGCGTGTTCAAAACCTTTCCCACGCATTACTGCAGAATGGTTATATTTGGTGTTTGGAGCTCACATACCCTTCATTCCATGAGTGATGACGGAAAACTGAATGACGAGAGGGCTGATCTAATACTTCAGCGGCAGACCGTATCCCAGGACAGGAAAGGTTATGTTAGTCACTCTCTCAAATAGCCTGTAACACAGTGAAGGCCAGAATGAAAAGCAGGAGGTTTATAACAAAACCCCCCCCAAACAATGGAAAGACTCCAACCAGCCTACAAAGCAACACTGGTTCCACACCCAGCTTTAACTAGGGTTGCCATTCTCCAGGTGCTGGCTGGAGATCTCCTGGGATTACAACTGACCTCCAAGTGACAGAGATCAGTTCATCTGGGGGGAAATGGCTGCTTTGGAAGGTGGACTCTATGGCATTATGCCTCAATGAAGTCCCTCCCCTCCCCAAACCCGCCCTCCTCAGGCTCCACCCCCAAAATCTCCAGGTATTTCCCAACCCAGAGCTGTGGCAACCCTAGCTTTAACCTTCATGGCTGCCTCTCATAAAAGAATCTGGAGACCAATAGTTGGGAGAAAGTGCTCAAAATTGGTTTACTTGGGACATTTGAATCCTGCTCTCCCTCCATGGAGCCTAAGCCAGCATGCGTTGTCCTCCCCTTCACTATTTTATCTTTACACCGACCCCGTGAGGTAAGATAGGCCAAGAGAGAACGGTCAGTCATTATTATTATCACCACCACCACCACCACCATCATCACTGTATGGCATTGTGTGTGTATATCCAGGAGATCCTAAGATTGTCTGGCACTCAGAAGTTCTAACTTTTTTAGCGTTATGCACCACTAGGTGGCGAGCTAGGCCTATTTTTAAGGCAAGAGGCATTTCAGAGGTGGTTTGCCTCTGCGTCATGCCCCTGGTATTCCACGGAGGTCGCCCAGCCAAATACTAGCCAAGGCCGACCCTGCTTAGCTTCCGAGATCTGATGAGACCAGGCTAGCCTAGTTCCCTGGAGTCCTTTCTTCACAGGATTGCCTGTAGTGCCACCAATTCGGTGTCCTGTGAGAGAAGCACTCTCTCTGTTTCAGGGGTGGATTGGCCATTAAGGCTACTGCGAAAAGTCCAGGTGGGCCAATGCCTGGGGGGCTGCCTCCCCAATTAAGGCCACCTCAGTCCTAAGGAGATGCCCTTGTCCTCTGCAAGACACATGGCAGGCCCCATGAGCCTGGGCAGGTGGGTGCAAGCCATTGCCGCTTGCCTGATATCCATGTGGGATGGGCAGGTGCCTGTTCTTTCTCCATTCCCCCGTCTGCCAAGGGGTGAGGCCAGGGGGCAGGGCCTTTTCTGAGGCCATTTTTACCTCACAGTCAGCCCTTGCTCACTTTGCCCAGGAGACCTGGGAAACTTCATGGTTGAGACCAGAGCTGTTCCTGATTGTCCCAAATGAGGTACTTCCATTCAGTCAGGGGTCCTCGCCAGGTGTTTCTTCCTGACATGTTCCTTTTCTAGGCACAGGAAGGTTTTTTTTAAAAAAAAAAACTTATGCGGGAGCATTCAGGGACTCCCCTTCTGAAAAGTACTGGACTCGGGAGGCTATTGGAGTGATTTCAATCATAGCTCTTTTCTTAGGGCGTCAGGATCATATATACAGCATGGTGGTTTGTTGCAGGTCAGGATCGAGCATGGGGACAAAGGAATGGGGAAGCCACTTATATTTACAGGTAAACCACACCTTGACAGCACATAGCTGATCACTGGCACGGGGTAGGCGTGCACTTGCAGCACCTTGTTCAATGTACATTTGTAGTCCGCGCAGATGCGGACGTCCCCGTTCAGCTTAAGTGGGGTCACAGTGGTAGTCTCCCATTTCGCGTGAGACACTGGTTCAAGTACCCCTTGAGCTACCAGTTTGTCCAGCTTGCGCTCGACCTTGGGTTGCATGGCGAATGGGGGTCGGCGGACTGGCAGCCGGATAGGCGGGACCGAGGGATCGAGGGCCAAGGAAATGGGGGGCCCAGTATAGGAGCCTAGCGCTCCATCAAAAACAGCGGGAAACTCTGTGCAAACGTCCTGGAAGTCTGCACCTTGACTTCCATCAAGTGCCATCAAGCAGGGGGAGCCCTCTATGAGGACCGAGACCTTGATCTTATCGGGGCTGGCTGAGGGCAAGTTCAATACCTGATAGTGTGAGAAGTCCAACGAGTTGAGTTCCGTGGACCCCTGGTGCATGACTTGAGTGCCGTGGTTGCTTTTGGAGCAGTACGCCCGGGCGATGTGTCCCCTTTCCACACGACCGGCACTCCAAGTCCCGGAATCTGCAAGTCCGGCAGTCGTGCGGGTCGCTGCAGCTGGCACAAGCGGGGGTGCCTGTTCTGGAGGTTGCCGGGGGTTGGTGGGGTCTGCCCTGCCTTGGCATTGTGCAACCACTGGCAGCCCCCGGTCGGCAGAGGACCTGCAGGGCGGTGTTATCATCGGAAGTCTTGGATCCAGAGGTGCTTGCCAGGCGGTGAGTGGACGCTGGGCCGTCGAGCTTGGCCTTCTGCAAAATCTCAAAAGCACTAGCGGCCTCCGAAATATCACTCAGTGTGGTGTTCTTAATGGCCACTAATTTTCTCTGCATTTTTGGCTCTCTGACCCCACATAAGAAAGCTGTTATTAGGGCATCATCTACATCCTGGAACTCGCACCCCACCACAAAGTGGTGGAGTTCCGCCAGGAACGTGGCCGCTGATTCCCCCTTTTGCTGGCGCCGATTGAACATGGTCACTCGCTGCGCGAGTTTGGACGGCTTGGGGGAGAAGTAATTGTTGAGTGCCTCCATGATCTCTGTACAGGAAACCTCTGTGGGGGTGCGGGGGGAGAGCAAGTTTCTTACCGGTCTCATAGTCATCATGCTGCACGAGCTTAACAGCCAGGACTTCTCCTCCTTGTCGTCGGTGATTTTCTGAGTTTCTCAGAAGAAGCCGACTTGATCTGTCCATGCTTCCCAGTACTCGGGTTTGGTCAGGTCGAAGACCTTGATGCGATGTCCTGGAGCAGCGGCCATTGGAGCAACCCTGGGTGCAGCGAGGGGATTCTCGGGGGTGGCAGCGGCGTCGGGGCTCTCGGGAACCAGGAGAAGAGAGGCTGTACTGGAGCCGAGCGGTTGATGAACCCCTGGAGTGGCAGCTGCTGGATGCTCGGGAGTTGAGAACGGCGAGATGGCGTGTGAGCTGCGTGGGGCCGGGAACTCCCGCAGCGGGCTGGAATCTGGGCTGCGGTTGCTGGCCGATGAGTCACTCATCGGGATCCCACCTTCATCGCCACTGAAAAGTACTGGACTTGGGAGGCCATTGGAGTGATTTCAATCATAGCTCTTTTATTAGGGAGTCAGGATCATATATACCGCATGGTGGTTTCTTGCAGGTCAGGATCGAGCATGGGGACAAAGGAATGGGGAAGCCATTTATATTTACAGGTAAACCACACCTTGACCGTCCCCTCCCTCAAGGGGGATTGGTTCAACAGGGATTATTCTCCCGCCAGGGGCTATCATAGGTCCATTCAAATATCCTCAGCCCCTGATAGGGGGACCAGCAGGATCCCTAGGTCCATTGTTCTCTGGGGAAGGAAGCTCTGTTGTTATCACATCCCATTACAGGCGAACATGCCCAGACATGTTCCCTGGCTGCAGACAAAGAGTCAAGCACCGGACATAACACCTTCCTAGCAGCCTGAAGCGATGAACTCTGGGGAAAAGCTTTGCCCTGCTCAATTCTGTTGATTGTGTAAAGTCAGGATGCTGAAAAAATTCAGAGATAACTGCTTCGTAATGGGAATTTTCATAACTTGCAGTGCTTGTTTTTATTATGAATTGGGAGTCTGGGGGGGCCGTGAGTGCAATTTCTGAAGCATTAGCCACTCTTGAGAAAAGTGGCACAGTGGTTAAGAACATAAGAAGAGCCCTGTTGGATCAGACCAACAAGTCCATCTAGTCCAGCATCCTGTCTCACACAGTGGCCAAATACTTCCTTTGGATGGCCAACAGGGCATAGAGGCTGAGGCCTTCCCCTGATGTTGCCTCCTGGCTCCCTGATTCAGAAGTTTACTGCCTCTGGAGGTTCCCCTCAGTCACCATGGCTAGTAGCCATCAATGGACTTATCCTCCAGGCATCTATCTAATCCCCTTTTAAAGCTGCTTATTCCTATGGCCATCACTGGTGTTGCTGGACTGGGACTGGACAGACCTAGGTTCAAATTCCCACTTGCTGGACAAAGTCACTTGGTGATCCTGGCCCGCCTCACAGGGTTGTTAGGAAGATTAAAAGGAAAGGAAACTTTTCAGTTTAGAAAAGACACAACTACAGCTGGACATGACAGAGAGGTTTATAAAATTATGCCCGGTGTGGAGAGAGTTGACAAAGACAACTTTTTCTCCCTCTCCCAAAATACTAGAACTCAAGGACATCCAATGAAGCTGGTGGGCAGTAGATTCAGGACAGACAAAAGGAAATACTTCTTTACACAGAGAGTGATTAAAATGTGGAGTTTGCTGTCAGAGGACCACAGGCATATAGACAGCTTTAAAAAGGGATCAGATGTATTCCTAGAGGAGTGGTCCCTCAGTGGCTACTAGTGATGGTAACTGCGGGGAACCTCCACATTCAGAGGCACTAATCCTCTGAATCCCAGAGCCAGGAGTCAACATCTGGGGAAGGCCTTGGCCTCTGTGCCCTGTTGTTGGCCCTCCAGAGGAACTGGCTGGCCACTGTGTGAGACAGGATGCTGAACTAGATGGACCACTGAGTCTGATTCAGCAGGGCTCTTTTTATGTTCTTATAAAATGGAAGTAGTGAAGAAAATTACAGAAGCTGCCCTGAGCCAGATAAAAAGGCACTAAAATAACAATGAGCGAGTTATTTTCAGGGTTGACCTCATGCAGTATTGGGGGGGAGGGGGGACGTGGCTTTTCTTTGCCTAGCACAGCAAGAGGGTGATCCGCTGCCTGATGGACGGGTTTACGCACACCTGCACATGTAGGCCATTTATCGCCAGTGACACACAGCCGGGATAAGTGCTATGCACTGCCCTTGAGGTCACCTTCTACCCACAGGGCTCTCAAGCTCAATTAGTTTTGCTGTTAAGGGCGTCAGCTTTTTTAATGGAGAAATTGATTAAACAAACCTGGCGCAAGTTAAATTACTGCCTCCTCTAGTTATGGTGCTAGAAAGCTCCCCCCACCCATTTTCTCCGGAGGTGTTTTCCCCCTGCCTGGTCTCTTTTCTCCGCTGCTGGGTATGGATCGCTGCTGACAGAGGAGCTAGGAAAGTAGTCACACACGGCTGACCGTTTTGCCTGATATCCGTGTGGAGGGAAATGTCTTTTGAGGGTTGATCTGACATTAAGGGGTCACTGTGAGGCAGAAATTACCCTGATCACGTGAGAATCACCACAGAAAGACAAGAAGAGGAGTCAAAGGCTGGCCTCTGACTTGTCAAGTGAGGACTGTGGCCTATAGCAGTTAGAGTTAACAGGTCTCGCCTGGCCACTGATTGGGGGGGGGGGGCAAGGGTTGTCAGGTTGCCAGATCCAGGTTGGGAAACCTCTGAAGGTTTGGGGGTGGAGCCCGGGTGGGACCTCAGTGGGGTACAATGCCATAGAGTCCATCCTCCAAAGTATCCATTTTCTCTAAGGTTGCCACATGCTCCCTCTAAGCTGTGGGGTCTTGTGAGCAAAGATTCTACTTTGTGGGCTACTGGCATTAAAGTTGTGAGTGAGCGATTGGGCTACTGCATAAATTAGTTTGCTCTGGAGCCATCCTCCCTGAACTAAGACAAAAATATGTGAGCTGGAGGCTAAAAAACTGTGAGCTAGCTCACACCAACTCAGCTTAGAGGGAACACTGGTTGCCTGTCCTCAGTTGGGGGAGGGGGATCTCCCAGTTTTGCAGGCTCTTGCCTGCTGCTGGCCAGATGGCCAGCAAGTGGGAATCCCCCCTCCTCACAGCACAGCAACCTGGAGCGACATGCCTACGTCACCCAGAAGTGATGTCGGTGATGTCGGGGGGGACAGTCTGGTTTTGGGGCAAAACTCTATGGTTTGAGGGCAATTTTACCATAGGGTTTTGCCGAAAAAACCCAGAGTGTTGCCCCCGACCAGTGTTCCCTCTAAACTGATAGGTCCAGGTGGTCCGCCGCATTGGTCTGAAGCAGCAGAACAAATTTAGTGGCACCTTTAAGACTAACAAACGTTTAGTCAAGGTATGAGCTTTCGTGTGCAGGCATGCAGTAGCCAAATCGCTCGCTCACAACTTTAATGCCAGTGGCTCAAAAAGCAGAATTCTTACTCACAAGACTTCACAGCTTAGAGGAAGCATTGCCCCCAACATGCCGACATCACTTCCGGGTGACTTAGGCATGGCACGCAACATCACCTCCGGTGACATTGGCACGTCAGGGGTGGCGCTTCCAGCTCCTGGAGCATCCCCCCATCCCACTGCTGACATCTCAAAGGGACCTGGCAACCCCTCCAGGGAAACTGGCCTCTGTACTCTGGAGATGAGCTGTAATTTTATTTATGAGCTGTAAGCTTATTTCATTTATTTATTTAGAATGTTTCTTTGCAGCCTTTTTGGCTCAACGCTGCCTACCTGAGAGACTGCTTTTCCCCATATATCCCCCAGAGAGCACTGAGGTCAGGGCCGCAAAATCGCCTGACTCTTTCCGGTCTGAAAGATGCCAGATTGGCGGTCACCAGAGCTAGGGCCTTCTCAGTGGTGGCTCCATACTGGTGGAATATGCTCCCAGAAGACACCAGGGCCCTGTGGGACCTTTTACAGTTCTTCCACCAGGGTTTCGATTAGGAGCCACCACTGATGAATGAGCTATTCTAATCTGAATCATTATGACCCTCATGTTACTGACATTAAGAATGCCAGTATGGATACTGGTCTTGCTACGTTGGACCATCATACAGTAACCGCCATCTGCACTTAATTGCACTTTGTATTTATATTGTGTGTTCCTGTAAATTTTATTGTACTGCATTATGCATCTGTGTTTTATTGTATTTTAGTCTGTTGTGCGCTGCCTTGAGCTTGCCTGTGCAGGCAAGGCGGGATATAAATTGCAATGAATGAATGAATGAATGAATGAATGAATGAATGAATGATTCTGTGGGCTCCCTTGGAGGCTGGCATCCCTAAAAAGCAGCCATCCCCAAGTCTGGATCTCTCAACACAGTAGAAGGGACTGTGAATGTGGGGGTTGGGCAAAATCCTGAGTTAACAGAGTGTACCACATCACCCCACAGGAGAGGGGTGACACTTTTGAATGCTTCCTTATATTAAAAAAAAAATTACCCTCCCTGCAAGTAGAAAACTCACACAGCAAGGAGAGGCTTAAAGGAAAGCACTGATGTTCTAGTTATGTGCTCCATGAACATGTGCTAGCTTTCTTCCCCCCAAGACCAAACACAGGGTCCCCACAGGGACTCACAACAGAACACCATCTCAGTTTTGGGGTGCTGCAGGGCCCCAGTTCAGTTTGGGATCACAGTGTGTGTGGGAGGCCGGTTTCTGCCTTCCTCCCTGCTCCGTTTTCTCGACCTAGAGCTCCTAATCTGTTCTGTGAAGAAGTGCTTTCTCTTGTCAGCCCTAAACCTTCTGACAGGCAATCTCCACAGGTGACCCTGAGGTTGAGTATTATGAGACAAAGAGAAATATGGTGTCTCTCTCTGCTTTCACCGCACCATTCTTCATTTTGAAACCTCCATCCTATTCCCTTTTCACTATTCTTTCCCCCCTAACCTAACAGTAAAATCCTAAACAGTGTTACAACCTCCTAGATCCATTGAAGTCAATAGGCTTAGAAGAGCTCAACTGCGATTAGGACCACTAGGGATGCCAGCTCTGGGCTGGGAAATACCTGGAGATTTTGGGGAGTGGAGGGGTTTGGGGAGGGGGTGAAGATTTTCAGGGGTAAGGAGGGGTTTGGGGAGCAGAGGAATCCCAGCAGGATATAATGCCGTAGAGTCCACCCTCCAAAACAGCCATTTTCTCAAGGGAACTGATCCTGTAATAGCGAGATCTCCAAGTGCCATCTGGAGGTTGGCAGCTATAAGGGCCATCCTCTAAAAACCCCACTAAACATTTTAGCCTTCCCTCATATAGTAAGCGTCCCATCCAGTGTTCCTTCTAAGCTTAGTGTGAGCTAGCTCTCAGTTTTTTAGCCTCCAGCGCACACATTTTTGTCTTCGTTCCAGAAGGATGGCTCCAAAGCAAACTGATTTATGCAATAGCCAAATTGCTCACTCACAATTTTAATGTCAGTAGCTCACAAAGTAGAATTTTTGCTCACAAGACTCTGCAGCTTAGAGGGCACACTGTCACCTACAAATACGGAGTTCCTCTTTAGCTATCATTCTTATCCCCGCACAAAGCAAATCAACCCCCCACCGGCTTCTCTCGCCTTTCCTCTGCCCCCTTCCTTGTCACTGCCTACTGAGTAATTTCCACCTCGTGAATTAACGCTCATTTTTGTGTCAGGGACAAAATCCATTCCATTGACGTTCACCCAGGAAGTCATTAAGAGCTGGGGGAGGGGGCCTGAATCCATTATCACAAGCTGACATTGCCCCCCCACACACACCTCCCTGGAACAAATCAACCTAGAGCTGCCCCCATCAGATTAAAGTGACCTTGAAACCCGGCAGAAGGGGAAGGCAGCTCGTGTTTTTTAGTCACCCTCCCTTGCCGGTGGCTCTTTCCGCTTTCAATTTTTTTGTTTTCCTGGCCGGCCACAGAAGCCAGAAGTGTGGCTTGCAAAGCCCCCGCTTTATCACCTGCCCCCTCAGGGTTTTCCCTGTCAGCCAATTCCTAGCAGAGCTGACCCTGCCTTACACAAGGGTCAGGCCATTAGGCTGGGGAGTCATCTCTTGACTGCGGTGACTAGCACATGCTGCTCTTTAGCATCTCGGGCAACGTCTTCCCCAGAGCTGCTATCCATTCTTCCTTTTTGCTGCCGCTGCCAAGGACTGAACCTGGGACCTTATGCATGCCTAGGGTTGCCAAATTACAACTGATCCCCAGGCGACAGAGATCAGTTCACCTGGAGAAAACAGCTACTTTGGAAGGTAGACTCGATGGCATTAGACCCCATTGAAGTCCCTCCCCGAACACTGCCCTCTTCACGCTCCACCCTCCAAACCCCCCAACCTGGACCTGGCAACCCTATATATGCCAAGCACTGGTGGGGGCCAGACAGGTTTTCCCGCTCAACTTCGTTCCGTTCTCTTCAGCAGCAGGAAAACTGGCTGGATCTAACTAACCCTATGCTTAGAAGTGTTTCGGAAGTGTTTTATTTGGAAGCTCCATAGCTGAAATTTTTATACTAGCTTTTAATTTCTGGAATATATCTGTGTGTGTGTGTGTGTGTGTGTGTATATATATATATATATATATATATATATATATATATATATATATATACCTGTAAGCATATCTGATCTAAGACTATAATAGCAATAAACTAAACTAAACTAACCCTGTGTGCTTTACCACTGGGCTATGCTCTCCCCAGTTTTTGTAAAGGTGTGATGTGGTCCGTGGGGTCACAAAGAGTCAGGCTTGACTGTGCGACTGAACAACAACAACAACGCATGCTGTAAGCATTAATATGTAGTGTCTGGTTTCCTCAGCTCGACTTTGACTCAGTCACATGTCCGGTGAGATGGAACTTCTTTGAATGAGGACCACAGCTCTGAAAGAGAAGCTGTCTCAATGTTTCCCCGGGGCCAGGTCTTGTGTTATAGTGAGAAATCTCTGGCCTGGAGCACCTTACCCCCGCCCCTGCTTTGTCGGCTGGTGAGGGGGTGTTATGTTCTGTACACGATTCTCTAGTTTAAACGTAAAGACTCTCTAGCTGTGAAACAATCGTCATATTGAGCTCGTCGATTCAATATTGGAACAGGAATGCTAAACAATTTCTCCCTAAATTATCTAGATACTCAACTTTTTTAGGCCAAAAATGGTTCCAACCGGGCATTGATTTAAAGATTGTAAACCTATGGAGAAGTTGTAAGATATCATGTTTGGTAGACATCACTTCAAGACGCGGCATTTTAACCAAAAGAGAATTGGAGGAGAAGATAGGACACCCGATCCCATGGGTTTTTTATTTACAACTGAGTCACATGTATTATCAATTGGATATAGATGGTATAATAGCTATTCCCTGAACAGAATTGGAAATGATAATAGGTTCCTTTACTTCCCAGAACACTGGCCTAATATCGGCTTTATACACTTTACTGATTAAAACTCTATGTCTTAATCCCCTAAAATATCAGTCCTCCTGGCAGAAAGATTGCGACACCTCTCTTACAGATGAAACTTGGTCTCAGATTTGGGCATCCAAAAGAAACAACTCTAAGGTACTGTCAGTACGCTTACAAAACCTGAAAATTATGACAAGATGGTATGCCACACCACATAGACTATCCTTTATCGCCTCAAATTACTCCCCATATTGCTGGAAAGGCTGCTGGCAAATTGGCAATTTTGCGCACTGTTGGTGGGGGTGTGAGAAAGTTAAGAATTTCTGGAAGGAAGTTCTATCTGTCATAGAAAAAGTCACCTCAATTTCGGTCGCTTTCATGCCTGAGACCTTATTTTTGAACTATTGGCCGGAGGAAGTAAGACCTAGAATGCACAATTCTACCACAGAGGTTATGTTAGATGCAGCCAAGACTGCTATAGCATCTTATTGGAAAGACGACAAGCCACCAAATATTGAGGTCTGGTTTAGGAAACTTTGGGCCCATTATCTTATGGATTCTGTGGCTGAGGACAGACTGGCAATCTGCCCCGGGAGAGGTCCGCATGGGAAACGGGTAAAGGGAGCCGGTCCAGACATGCGCAGCTGTCCCTCGGCTCCCTTCCGTACTTACGCGTCTTGAAGACGTTTTCCATTCGCTTTACCGGGACACCGGGAGAAACCGGTATTCAGGGGCCGTCTTGCGCTTGCCTCCCGCTTCCAGGCAGTGCGAACGCGGCATTTTGCCAGTTTGCGCATGAGCGCACATGCGCAAATTGCTGAAACAGCCCTATCACGAGCTGCGGAGGCCGGCCCACCTGGGGCCACTCTGCAGCAGTCTGAACACTCCATAATGGCATCCTTGTGCAATTCACTGGCCAGTGTGAACGGCCAGCCCTGGGGAGTTTTCCCCCCGCAGCAGTTGCCTCCGCATTCATCCCACTCCAGATTGCCAGTCTGTCCTCAGCCTGTCACAGTTCAATTAAATTCCACTGCTCGATCATCCCTACACTCAGCTTTTACCAGTAAATGGTTCCGGGTCCTTGATTATCTGTCTCAGCAACAGTTCATTTCAGCTGAATGGTCTCAATACCACAAGGTACTTTGATAGTTTGTATTCCAGAACCTTGAAATGTGGGTTAAACTATTTGTTCTATAGTACAGTAAACCTTAAAACTTTTGTTAGTTAACATATGGTAAAAAGTTGTTGCTATAAACAACGGATGTTTTGAAACATTCACTGTATGATCTTATTATGTACTTTATGTTGACTCTGTTTTGATTGTTACTGGTTATATAAGCTTTACGTTACTTGTGAATTTTGTATTTTTCAGTATAAACAGTCAATAAAATGATTTAAACAGAAAAAAACTTACTTCTTGTATGCACCCGGCGACATGTCTGGGCATGTTCGCCTGTAATGCCAAGCGATACCTGCATGAGCTTCAGTCCCCAGAGGACAGTGGGCCCTAGGATCCTGATTGTCCGCCTATCAGAAGCTGAGGAAATTCAAATGGACCTATGATAGCCTCTGGCGGGAACCTAACCCCTGTGTACCCAATCGCCTGGGGGGGGGGGGAAGTCGAGGGTGCAGTTTACCTGTAAATATAAGCAGGCTCCCTGACCACTCTCCCTCATGCTTGTTCCTGACCTACAATAAACTCCACTATGCTGAAAATCACTCCAACGGCCTCCAGACTCCAGTACTCTTCAGGGGGAAAGAAGGCAAAAATCTGCTGTCGTATTGATGACATAATGCCATTTCCATGAAGATCCCAAAAGTGACATCTCAGCAGTGTAGGATTCAGAAGAGAAGAGAAGAAGAAGAGACTGGAAGACAAGAGAAGAAGAAGAGATTGGATTTATAACCCACCCTTCACCTGGAGTCTCAGAGTGGCTTAAAAACTCCTTTCCCTTCCCCTCCCCACAGCAGACACCCTGTGAGGTAGGTGGGGCTGAGAGAGCTCTGAGAGAAACTGCTCTTTCAAAAACAGCTCTGACAGAACTATGGCTTGCCCAAGGTCATCCAGCAGCTACAAGGGGAGGCATGGGGAATCAAACCCAGTTCTCCCAGATTAGAGTCCGCGCACTTAGCCATTACACCAAACTGGCTCAGTTTCTGTTGAATCCTAAAGCAACACGGTGTCCCTTTTGAGTTCACCATGGAAATTACATCATGCTGTTGACATGCCAGTGCTGCCCTTGTCCCCAACCACTAGTCTCCCATTGGTTGCCAGTGGAATGTCATCGCATCAGGGTGACACTCTAGGATTTGTCCAAAAGTCTATGGTTTGACTACTTCTATTGGAGGAAGGTTCTTCGGTCTGAATTAAGCCTTCAAATATTGCTGGCCAAAGTGGTAAGAGAAAATGCCAGTGTGTGTCCAGTCAAATGCAACCCTCACCTCTCTCCCCCACGCCACCATTGTCTCCAGCACCCCAAAATCTTCACAAGTAAATACTGCACTGGAACATGGAATAGTACAGTATAGTCTCAGGTCTCCTCAGATCTCAGAAGCTAAGCAGGGTCGGCACTTGGATGGGAAGATTCTGCAGAGGAAGGCAATGGCCAACGACCTCTACTCAATTCTTTGCCTTGAAAACCTCGATGGGTTTTCATACCTTGGCTGCAACTTGAGGGCACTTTACACACACACACACACATACACAAACACTGCCCTTCTTTTTGGCACGTGGGCTGTAAATGCTGCTTCCCTCGACCATACAATGTTGGTTGTGATCAACAACCTTCCAGGCCCCCTCCCTCTAAATGGTTTGCGCCCTTTCAGGCTGGATGGAGTAGAAATTTTTTTAAAGTGAGAGAAAGAAGAGAAACAGATGATAGGCTGTTGAAAAGATTGCCCTGGAAGTTCTTTACTACCAAAATGTAGAGTGGAAACATTTCAAATGAATGACTTTTGAAATGTAAAAATTGGTCCCCTAGAGGGCCCTGATGCTGGGAAAGACTGAAGGTCAAAGAAGAAGGGGACAGCAAAGTGAGATAGCTAGACAGTGTTATCAATGCAACAAACATGAAATTAAGCAAACTCCAGAGGACGGTGGAAGACAGGAGGGCCTGGCGTGATGTGGTCCATGGAGTCACAAAGAGTCGGACTCGACTGTGCGACTGAACAACAACATTGCCGAGAGGGGGGCTAAAGATGGGTGGGATATCTTCAAAGGCCGGACCACTGCTGGAGAATACTCCGATACTGGAAACCAAATGAAGCCACAGGAGGAGACGGGAAAGACTCTCGGTGATGACGCAGAGCTTATTAAGGCAGGCAGGTGTTGCTTGGGAGAAAGCAATTCCAATTGTCAGCTGCAGCATTCCCTGCCAGGCCACAGGGGAAGCAGAAAGACAGCTGGCAACACATACACCCATTTCCCTGCGGGATGGGATGGAGAAAACCACCCAATCAGGCCGGAGAAGGTGTTGAAGGCATCAGTGCATTTCACAGCCCCAGGGCATGGTCTGGAAGCACACGGCAAAGGGGTTCTCCTAAGGGAAATGTAGACCTGCTCAATGGGTTTGTGATCAACCTGGGTCCAGACAGTGCCTGCTGCTAGAACACGCTTCTGCATTTTCCTTGTTGGTGTGCACGCACACATTGCTGCCTAATGCCATATTCCATGGGCCCCCAACATGTCCACACCTGTCCTGGTGCCTGCCAAGGATTCTTAGAGAGCAGGTGGGGCCTCGTGGGACTTTTGCCTGCAATGTTTCCGATTGGCTATCGCAGCTTCAGTTGGCTGTGCAGATTTTTTAAAAACGTTGCTGTGGCAGCACCTGTCACCACAGCGCAAAGGATCTTCACTTTGCAACTGAAGGAAAGCAGTGGCAGCCTTTTGGTGGCTGGCTCCGCCTCCTGAAATGGCTGTTTTGTGGCAGCCGTTTTGTGGTGCCGCAGGCTCAAAAGGGTTGAGGTCCCTCCCTGACCTGGATAGCCCAGGCAAGCCCGATCTTGTCAGATCTTGGAAGCTGAGCAGGGTCAACTCTGGCAAGGACTTGGATGGGATACCTCCTTGGAATACCAGCAGTCGGGAGGTGGGGGCAGGCTTTATTCAGCCACCTCTCTGAATATCCTCCAGGCTCCCAGTTAGGGGTCAGTCTCCAGAGGTTGCCAGGTCTTCCAGGTGCACACACATGCACATGCACAGATGAAAGATACAAAAAAATACCCCGCAAAAAAGGTTGAGGTCCCCTGCTGTATTCTGTAATATCTAGATGCCGTAAGAGGATAAAATCCTCAGCCCTACTTATTTGGCTGCACTCATAGAGAAGAGAGGTACCTGGAGCAGGCAGAGAGGGTTACTCACCGTGGCTCACCTGAGCAAATCTCTGATTCTGGTCACAGGAAGGTGCATTAACATGTGCGGTTTAAATAATGTAAGTTGCTCTTTTTCAGTTATCGGGAACAAAATGAAGGGGGAAAAGTATCTGACATCATCACCGACATAGGAGAAACCTTCAGCAGAACCGATCTCAAAGGATACCTACCAGGTTTGCTTTTATCAAGGCATTCAGACACAGTGTTAAATGTGCAAGAGTCCAGAAGCATTTTAGAGATGAACAGGATTTCCAGGGGATAAGAAGAGAGCTTTGACTCTTAAAAGCAGATGCCCTGGAAGTCTCATCGGTCTCTAGGAGGCTTCTGGATTTGAATCTTGCCCTTCGACTGCAGACGACCACAGCTACCCACCTGCAACAATGTCAAAGGTGTTCCCTTAGGCAAAGTGCCCTAACATTGCGAAAAGGAAATGTAGATATTCCATGATCCCTGCAATGGCCTAAGAGGTTGACACTGTTTTCCTACGAGATGACAGTACAGGATCCCTTAAAAAGAGCTGGGTGTGTGAGTGCGTGGTGTATCCTGCCGCTTCATGCATGGAACTCAGTTTTCCCATGCTCCTCTCTGTTCCTGCAGCCACTTCTCACCCCGCCTGCCAGGGTCAGGGGTTACCAGTCCCCAGGTCACCTGTAGGAAATCTAAATATACAGAAAAGGACCATGGTGTTCCAATAGCTAGCCTAGAAAAGAATTCCACCATTTTAAGAATAAGATACCAAATATTTATAGTGGTTATCTAATGCTCAGTCATCTTTCCAAATATTATTCTTCCAAAGATATACAGTTCTTAAAGGGATAGTACAGCACTCCAAAGGCAAGTACAAAGATTTCTGTTCTTTTCTTTCAGGTTCCTGAAGAGCTCCTCCGGCCTCCCAGAGACCAAACGTCCATGTGACGTTTTCACATTGTATGGGACTTTGAGGAAATTTGTGAAAACGCACCCGCACAGGTAGCACATTTGGTCTTGGACTGAGCTTGTCATTCTTTTGATCTTTACTATTTTGCATGCTACTTTAACAAGCCACCCTGTATATATACAGCTATGATCTGTAATTCCATTTCATTGTATCTGACGAAGTGTGCTTGCACACAAAAGCTCACACCTTGAATAAAACTTTGTTGGTCTTAAAGGTGACACTGGACTTAAACTTTGTTCTGCTGCTTCAGACCATCGCGGCTGACTACCTGGATCCAACATTTGGTAGGTATTCTAAGGTCCTTGTGAAGGGCCATGGTGGCTCAGTGGTTAGGACCCTTTTCTCCGATGGGAAGGTAACAGCGTTTCATGCGCCTCGGCATCTAGTCATGCTGGCCATATGACCATGGAGAAGTCTTCGGATAGCGCCGGCTCTTCAGCTTGGAAACAGAGATGAGCACCACCCCCTAGAGTTGGATTCGACTGGCTTTCGAGCAAGGGAAACCTTTACCTTCACCTTTACGAAGATCCTCACAGTGGCCCAAGAATAAGGCTACCAGCTCCAATTTGGGAAATACCTGGAGATTTTGGGAAGGGCAGGGTTTGGGGAGGAGGGGGACTTCAGCAGGGTATAATGCCCCAAGGGCACTCTCCAAAGCAGCCATTTTCTCCTGGGGAACTGATCTTTGATGTGTGGCTATCAGTGGTAATTCCAGATGTCCAGGTCCCACCTGAAGGTTGGCAACCCTACCCAAGAGAGTGGTACAGTCCTGACCCATGGACAATCTTAGGCCAGTTGTGCTCCATTAAAACAAAGAGCAATTTCACAGAGTCAGGGACAAGCTGTAAGCAGGGGCGTAGACTTTATAAATCCCCGGGGGGGGGGGGCAGGGGCTCTCTCATGCGCGCGTGCTTTGCGCGCGCGCACGGGACCATGTCCCCACAGCTCCCCCCCGGCCCCAGGGAGGCAGACCCGCACTCGCCTCGCGCTCGCCTTTGCTCGGGGCGCAGTCGCGAAGCGTGAGAGCATGTCGCCGAGCCCGGCCGTCGTCCTCTGCCATGGGGCGATCTTCTCCCCGTTCCTGCTGGCGTCGGAGCGCCCCGACTGGTCACAGCGCGCAGCCCTGCTTGCCGGCAGCCCTGCTTGCCGGCAGCTTCTTGCCAGACCTCCGCATTCGCGTTCTCCGGCCCGGCGGCGGCGACGTTGCTGGACTCCGCTGGCCCGATGAAGCCTCGCAGCGGCAGGGCAGCTTCCCAGCCGTGAGGTTCAACCCGCTCTCCGGTGGCCCGGAGGAGGCCCCCGGCGGCCTGGAGTGCCATGACGCGGAACTCCTGGTGCTGGTCCCCTGCCGCCCCTTCCAGCG
The DNA here is from genome assembly GCA_029233225.1 of Lepidodactylus listeri. Lineage (NCBI taxonomy): Eukaryota > Metazoa > Chordata > Lepidosauria > Squamata > Gekkonidae > Lepidodactylus > Lepidodactylus listeri. The sequence continues at coordinate 136,810,433 of JARCFY010000004.1, read as the reverse complement.
CGCCTTCGCCAAGGTCTTCGGGGCCTTGGGTCAGTGGCGCTTCGGGGGGGAGGAGGAGGAGGCGGCCCGGGAGGAAAAGGCCGGGTCCCCGCTCGGCGACGAGCTGCGTTTCCTGCTCTGGTTCGCTTTGCTGAGGCTCCTGGACGGCGGCCTTGGCGGGGTGGGTGCTGTGAGCTGCGCGCCGGCCACGCTCCCTTTTGCCGGGGGTGGCTGAGCCCCCCCCGGGAAATTTCGGGGGAGGCTCGAGCCCTCGAGCCCCTCCGTAGTTGACACCCATGGCTGTAAGGTAAGGAGCAACCAGATTTCCATAGCATTTTTCCAGAGGTTAATTCTGATAGGCAGTTTTCGGAAGCTAAACTGGATACGCCTGAGGAAAAGATGAAGCCGATAAGAACCCCACATCCAAGATGGGAGCCAAGACATTTGGAGGGTCTACAGCAGCTCCAGAGTAAGAAACAAAACAAAAAAGCAACAAGGCATGTCTGCTGAATAAAGAAGTTGGCTTTTCCTATGATGGCGGATTCAGAATTGCACAAAGTTCCCATTAGAAATCTGGCTTAGGACTGGGCGTGTTTTGTGTAGAACTGAATGTCAGGGAAAGGCCTGCTGGGAAACAGCTGCCCGGCTGAAGTTAAGCAGGCCTCATGCTCATCAGGGCCTCTACAGGAGACAGCCCATCATGCCCTTTACCTTGAGTCCCAAGGAGGGGGAAGGGAGGGATGTTAATCTAATAAATGTAATAAATACGTTTCAAGGAAGGTTCCCCCCCCCCCTTTTTTTCTCAGATTGGCAACCACTCTTGAACTGGAAGAAACCTACAAAAGAAAACACTACCCGTTTTTGTTAGAACCAAATAAAAAATTGGACAGGACTTAATTTTTTTTTTTAGACTAATCAGTTTAGCATCTTTTTCCAGAATGTGAGCTGCTATTACGTAGTTTGTCTCCCTAGGGTAGGAAAACAGCATTGAAAAGGCGCTTCTGATCGGGGGGAAAATCACTTGCAGAGAAAGGGTTAAGTCTCATCTCACCTCACTGCTGTTCTGATCAAATAGGCACACACATCCCCCCTACACACACACACCAAAAACACACAACAATTTGGACCCTGCTCACAGATCTGCCCTGTCACATCTGGCTGGCTCAGGGACTCTCAGCTGTGCGTCAAGCCCAATTTGTCACTCGGGAAATGCAGCAGCCAAACATTCCAAGGGGGTTGTCTATCATTTGGGAGTATAAGAGCCCCTTTCCGGTTACGTGCAACTTCTGGCAACATCCGATCCCCGCATTTCCTCAGGTGCTGCCCTCTAGCCTAGACTGATCTCTGCTGAGAACTACTGTGGGCTAACCAGAATACTGGAAAGACTGAGAGCTTGCCAGTTGTTGAGAAACTGGCACTGCTGAAGCAATGCCAACAGTGGAGGAATGTGTGAGATATACAGGATTTGATTATTTCCAGAATGCCTTCAGTACCAGTTTAAAAGGGGGGGGGGACTGCACTGTTCTAGCTCTTACAGTCAAACAGAAAGCAATGGAAGTAAGAGGATGTTAGTGTTCTTTGCGGGAGTAAACAAACATGTGGACAAGGGGGACCCAATAGATATTGTTTACCTTGACTTCCAGAAAACTTTTGATAAAGTTCCTCATCAAAGGCTCCTAAGTAAGCTCGATAGTCATGGGATAAAAGGGCAAGTCCTTTTGTGGATCAAAAACTGGCTAATTAAAAGGAAACAAGAAAAATTTACAAGAAAAAAAAATCTGTGAGAATGTCCCAGTGAATATAATCCACAACAGGTCTTGTAAATAAAAGTCCTTTACTTGCAGAAAAGATTATTGGAGTCATACACTTCTTCTGTTAGTAATGAGATGCTTTGGGTTACATGCATTGATATACTAAACTCATAAACGGCTACAGACATTCTGCCAATCAGACTACAGTACTTTAGGCACACAAAAAGAAGGCGTAGCAGTTCCCATAGAATACGCGGGGAGACCTTTTCTCAGGGAATGAGGTTGTTGAACATTCTAAAAATTAGTTCACAGAGACCTGAGATCATAACATCAGAACAGTTTGTCTCCACACCAGAGCCTTTCATGTTCAAGGACAAGACACAAGATAACTGGCCAGGAGGTAGCTAACTGTTTACGCAGGCATGGGTAGCATGCCAAGTGAAGCATAAGCAAAACAAGCAAGAAGGGGGGCTAACGGGCTGAGCGCTGGCTGACTCCGCATTCCTAGGGGCCGGGTAGGAGTCCCGTTGTGAACTCCCGGGCAGGACCTGTGGTTAAATATGGGTAAACTCAGAGCAAGATTAAAGCACGGTTAAATGTTGGTAAACTCAGAGTAAGATTAACATACTGGTATGGCGTAGACACACAAGAATATATGGCAGGCACTGAAATATATGGCAGGCACTGACAGCCACTGGCCTGATCCAACATTGGCTTCTCTTATGTTCTTATGATGTATATTTATATGGTTGTTCCCGGCCAATATTTGAATTTCTGACTTTCTCTTTCCAGTCTCCAAGATGATCCTTGGCTTCTTGGTCCACAAGCTTCCAGCAGTACTATGCAGGAGGGCTATGGGCTTTTTAAAAAATGGGCCAGAGATAAGTTGTTGTAGATTTTCCTGGCTGTATGGCCTTGGTCTTAGCATTGTAGTACCTGATGTTTCACCAGCAGCTGTCACTGGCATCCTCAGAGGCCAGAGATTCTTGGTGCTTGGGGGGGCATCAGTGGGAGGACTTCTGGAGATCTGGCTCTACTGGTAGACTTCCTGATGGCACCTGGGTTTTGGCCACTGTGTGACACAGAGGCTGCGGTCACACTGGTGGCTTGGCATGGTATGGTGGTACCGCAAATTGTACCACTTCATAGTGTAATGGAGCTTTTCATTCAGCCTGCACACCCTTCGGTGGGTTACTTGTGTGGTGAGGGAACATCCACATTAGTGCTGCACTTCAATCACAGGACAAGATATAAGGGTGGGTTTTATTTAAATGCAGATGGATGGATGCACATATGTGCTCAGGTGCATATGGGCAACAACTAAAAGATACCAGTGGCAGAAAGGGATCTGCAAGTTCAGTCGTCCCTTCCAGGTTTCTTTCGCTGCCGGAGAGTTCAGACGTCGGAAAACCCAGAGGGAACTGCAAACAATCCATTCATACCGGACTTTCCCCAGTATCTGTTTATTCCACTTCCATTGCAGAACAGCATGGGCTGCCAACAACTGTGCCACAGGAGGCAGATATCCTTGCCTGGAGGGGCCCATTTATTCTGCTCGGGTAGTGCCACTATAGTGCTATAAACTGCATGTGTGACCGCAGCCAGAGTATTGGACTAGACGGGCCATTGGCCTGATCCAACATGGCTTCTCTTACGTTCTTATGTCCCTGCCTACCACGACTTCCACTTCCCTCTCTGCAGGCCCTCTGAACGCTGGAAGGGATCCAAGTAACTCAGCTGTTGTGTCAAACCCCTCCTTCTGACCCTCAGGAATTGTTGTTTGCTGTTTGAGCTCAAACCCTGGTCTGGGTATAGCCGCACCACTTGCCTCTGGCCGTGGGGTTCCAGCTTCCTGGCTGATGAGGCTGGATGGATTGGATCCAGCACCAGCTGGATTCACTGATAGTTTGGGACTCAAGCTTAGAACAATCCTGCTTGCCCCTGGGAACTCTCCCACGACCTGAGGGTTCTTATTCCAAACAGCTCCTTGAAGTGGCCTTTCTGCTGTCTAAAACCTACTCTCTGCTCCTCAACGTCCAACTCTGTTGCCTGCTACAAGTTGCCCTTTGGGCTAAACCACTTTGCAAGTCCCCAGCCCTGCCGGAATAAAAAGGAACCCAGGACAAAAACAGGACAAAAAGGAACCCAGTTTTCTCAAACAGAATGTAAAACAAGCCTTTAGCTCATCTGCACATAGAAAACTGGTCAACAGGAAATTATTTGCTGCAGCCACTCAACGATGAATCAACAAGTCGCTTCCACTTTGGGGCCCAAACAAATTTCGTTTCCCGCACACTGGAATTCAGCCCCCAAATTTTCAGTAAGGAAATGGAGCGAGGCTCTTGGCTGAACGGGATGCTCAGGATCCTCGGAAAAGCAATAAGAAACAAGGATACCAGCTTGTGTGACATTTTGGGAAAGCAGCAAAATGCCTTGCTGTAGCCTCTTGTGGTGTGCGAAGAGTTAAGGCCTCACCTGCTCGGCTGTGCCCTTTTGAGGTAAGGATGACTCATGGGCAGCTGCTGTGGTAACGGTGACATAAGGAAAGTGGGGGCGGGGACCAGGGGAGAGTCCCTTTTTAGCACCAAACATTACGTCTCGAGTCCCTTCAGCTTTGGACTGAATGAAGAATTTGGGCATGCGCAGGACACCTGTGGAACAGCTGGGATCGCTCAGCACATGACACAGCAGCACACCAGGAGACACCGGCTCAGTTCGTCTGTTACTGGAGCTGCAGGTCACTGCTGCTCTTCCCATGGCAGTATCCAGGGCTCTTTTTGGGCAGGAACGCACAGGAACGGAGTTCCAGCTGCCTTCCGAGTTGGCCACGCCTACAGCCTCCTCCCCTCAGGTTCCCCAGGCGCCTCGCAAGCTGTGGGGCACTTGGGGAAGCCAAGCCGATCCAGGGAGGGAAGGCAGTTTAAACTGCCTTCCTTCCCTCAAGTTCCCCAGGCACCCCGCAAGCCGCGGGACACTTGGGGAAGCCGATCCTGGGAGGAAGCTGCCCTGTTGGGGGTGTGGCCTAATATGCTTATGAGTTTCTGCTGTTTTGTGTGGCCTATTATGCTAATGGGTTTCTTACTAGGCTTTTTCTACAAAAAAAGCCCTGGCAGTATCACTCCTTGCTCTGGGAACCTTTGGGGGACCGAGACATCAAGGATTGGCTGGATCCTATGGGCCGGACCTGCACTCGGTGGCTGATCTTCCAACCCACCCACTGCTTGTACTTTCCCATCTACGGTTACCCACAATTAGAGCCCCATGAGAGCCAGTTTGGTGTAGTGGTTAAGAGTGGCGGACTCTAATCTGGGAGAACCGGGTTTGATTTACACTCCTCCACATGCAGCTGCTGGGTGACCTTGGGTCAGTTAAAAGTTTTCTCAGAGCTGTCCTCTCAAGGCAGTTCTCAAGAGAGCTCTCTCAGCCCCACCTACCTCACAGGGTGTCTGTTGTGGGGAAGGAAAGGATTGTAAGCTGCTCTGAGACTCTGAGTGAAGGGCAGGGTATAAATCCAACTCTTCTTCTTCTTCTTCTCTTCCTCCTCCACCTCCTCCTTCATCATGTACGAGACATCACTGAATGTTTAACACTGTCTTAGTAACATGTTAGAAAGTTGTGTTTAAGATTTTAAAATATTACTATATTTTAAGTATGTTGTATGTTTTGACCATGTTTTAACCTGCCCTGAGACTGCTTGTGGGGAGGGAGGGCTAAAAATTGAACAAATGAATGAATGAACAAATGAACAAACGAACGAACGAACGAATGAATAGAAGGGAGGGCTGTGGTAGGATTGTGCCCACAGGAACCCGGCAGTTTCATGTGATGTTGTCTCATGTGATGCAGAGATTAGCAACTTTGTATCATTCCAGAGCCAAACAACATCAAAGTTCAGAGTGAGAGATCAATAGTGGAAGACAGCCCATGTGGGTGACTGAGGCTCTACAGCTCAACGTGACTGATAACTGGCATGTTGACTCACAGCCCGTAACATTTCTGCAGCCCAAGCACTGGGAGCTGCAAAGTCTTTTGTTAGGAGGTGGCACGTAATAGCACTCACGGTTTATAATACATCGACACAGGAGGGCTCTGCACAGTTTGTTTTAGGCATATATCGGCACCTGGTTCACGCTGGGAATACTGGATATGATTCACCTCTTTCATTTCCTTTTCTGTAACACATCTCTAAGACACTCAGAGCCAGTTTGGCATAGTGGTTAGGAGTGGCACAACAGACACCCTGTTTGGTAGGTGGGGCTCAGAGAGCTCTTTTGAGAACTGCCCTTAAGTGAACAGCTCTGTGAGAACTTGTGACTGACCCAAAGTCACACCAGCAGCTGCAGGCGAAGAAGTTGGGAATCAAACCTGGTTCTCCCAGATCAGAGTCTGCCGCTCTTAACCACTACCCCAAACTGGCTCTCTGCACATGGTTGTTGATGCGCGGAGCCAATGTTGCTTTGAGCTAAGTGATGTCTCGTTGCTTGCTTGCTTCCCATCTATTCAACCTCTACATTTATTTTTTTTAAAACAACCCCATATATTTTTCTCTTTTTAAGACCACCATTCTGTTACGCTCTCCTCACTAGGAAAGTGACCCCATCAAGTTGCCTTAACTGTTCAGGGAAGCATGCAACAATATTCGGAAGGATAATTGAGCACCCCAGCCTATATCTCTCTATGCATTTATCTGATGCTGATAAGAACAGTTTACTGTGCAAGCGTCATTATTTTCTAGAATCAATTTCTCTCCCGGCCCGACGCAGCCGAGGCTTCGAGCTGCACGCATACATTACAGGGAGTAAATCTCAGAGAGCATCTCCAAGAGAAGGAGGAATCGCTCAAACTCGAAGAACAAATTTGCATTTTTCTCCTAGCAGCGCAACAGAGGACTGCATCTCATTGTAAGCTTTTAAATATCGTTTTGCTTGAGGCTGGCTCGAAGATTTGGTAACGGATCACACAGTCCTTTCCCCAAAGATCTAGGCGGCCTGTAATTAAAGAGCAAATTGACGATACTGTGATTATTTAATTCATTTGTATCCTTCCTTTCTGCCTAACAGCAACTCGGGGCGGCTCATGTCATTCTCCTCTCCTCCGTCTTATCCCCACATCCTCTCTGTGAGCTAGGGTAGGTGAGGCTGAGAAAGTGCGACTGGCCCAAAGTCACCTGTGAGCTTCCATAGCACAACTGGAAATTCGAACCCAGGTCTCCCAGACACTAGTGTGGCACTCATAACCACCAGACCACACTGGGTATATTACGATCTGATGCTTGTTCCTTCTGGTTGGAATCTGTTTGCTGGTGCCATTTCATGTCGTCATATGGAAGATGGGATTTCCCTGGAGGGGGGATTAAGTCCCTGAGAGGCAGCGTGGTGTAGTTGTTGGAGTGTTGGACTGAGGTTCAAATCCCCACATGAAGCTTGGGCCAGTCACAGGCTCTGAGCCTTACCTACCTCACAGGGAAGTTGTGAAGCTAGAAAGGGAGGAGAAGAGCCACATATAAACTGGCTTAAGCTTGTTAGATGAAGGGGTGGAGGAGGAGGAGCAGAAGAAGAGGAAGAAGAGGAGGAGGAGATTGGATTTATACCCTGCCATTCACTACCCAAAGGAGTCCCAGAGCGGCTTATAATCTCATTTCCCTTCCCCTCCCCACAACAGGCACCCTGTGAGGTAGGTGGGGCTGAGAGAGCTCTCTCGGGAACTGCCCTTGAGAGAACAGCTCTGAGAGAACTTATGACTGACCCAAGGTCACACCAGCAGGTGCATAGGGAGGAGTGGGGAATCAAACCCAATCCTCCCAGATTAAAGTCCACGCTCCTAACCACTGCACCCAACTGGTTCTTGCAGGGTGACCTTGGGCCCATCACAAACTTCCAGCCTTCACAAAGTTGTTGTTGGGAGAGGAGGGGAGAACAGTGTTCTAAGCCAGTTTGAGTCCCAGCTGGGGAGAAACTCAGGATATAAAATAAATGCAAACGCAATCCTGGGAAATCAAAAGAAAGCCTCCCATCCCAGATGCAGGTACCATTTCTCAAACCAGCGAGCCGCTACAAGTGCCCACATCCCGGGGGCTTAAGAGGAAGAATCCCCAGGTCGGAGAGCTGTGCTTGGAGGTCTGCTTTTTTATTTGGGGCAATGCTGAGTTCAGCAGCTGGTCGGACTATGGCTGAAGCACCATCCATTGATACAGGAGAGCTCATTGAGAGCTGTCCCAGGTCCTGAATAGCCCGCCCCTTGCCACCTGGTCCCACAGTTAGATTCAAGTCCAGGAGCGCCTTCGAGACCAATAAGATATTCAGGGTATCAGGAAAGGCCAATCTCATCAGATCTCGGAGTGAAGCAGGGCCGACCCTGGCAAATAGAAGAAGAGATTGGATTTGTACCCCTCCCTTCACTACCTAAAGGAGTCTCAGAGCAGCTTACAACCTCCTTTCCCTTCCTCTCCCCACAACAGACACCCTGTGAGGTAGGTGGGGCTGAGAGAGCTCTCTCGAGGACTGCTCGTGAGAGAACAGCTGTGAGAGAACTTGTGACTGACCCAAGGACACCCCAGCAGCTGCATGTGGAGGAGTGGGGAATCAAACCTGGTTCTCGCAGATTAGAGTCCGGCACTCCTAACCACTACACCAGGGCCAGGAGGCGGAGGCAGGCGATCAAGCCACTTCTCTGAGCATCCTCCATGCCCCGGTAGGAGTCGCCAGAGATCACTATGACTTCCAAATGTGAGCACACTCACAAAAATGCACAAAAAAAAAAACCACCAGAAAAAAAAGATTTTCACGGTATACGCTTTTAAGAGCCAAAGTTGCCTTCATCAGACAGGAGTAGGAATGGAGATATCTGCATCTATATCCCAGTCAGAAGGTGGGATGGATGGTTGTATAAATACTTTCAGCTGGGTCACCATGTTGGTCTGAAGCATGTTGGTCAGAATAAAACTTGGTTGGTCTTAAAGGTGCCTCTGGAGTCAAACTTTGTTCTGTATAGACTTGTAAAGGATGCCAAGGGTCCCATGCTTATTGTAATCTGCCTGATTAGAGCAGAGGGGAAGTGCTCAGGGGCAGAAAATCAGCATCTACAGTGAGATGCTATAGGTTAACACCTATGTCCCTATTCAGCCTCTCCCCCCCGGGGGGGGGGGGCAGTCCAGGGTTCTGAACTTCTGAATGAACTCAAACTCAGCAACCTCACATTGTAATTTCCCCTTGAAACTTTTTTTGTTTGGGGACTGCCACTCGTAGGTCAGCCATGGACTGACCTGGAAGATGAGAATGTTCTCCCTCTGGTTTTTGAGTGCTGTGGTTTCCAGTGTTGGATTTCTTCTGCATAGGGACTGACCTGTTCATCTGACATAGAAAGTGGAAGGACATTTGCTGACATTTGATGCCATATATCAATGTCAGAAGGTGGACAAGTGAATGAACCTGAGATGGTGTTGTTAGGTCTGGTTATGGTGTTGTCAGAGTGGATACGGAGTCCGAGTTGGCGTCTTGGTTTGTTGCAGGCCCTTCTCCCAGAGTCGGCGTCCGTGTCTGGAAGGGTGTTTCTGTGGGTGAGTTGTTTAAGATTACTGTTCTACTGCAAACTAACATGGCCACCTTGTGAAATGACCCGGTTCAAGACTCCCCGTCAAGACCCGTCACCGTCAGTCCTCGTTCTGTGGCCGGCAGGTTCATGGACACAGAGGTCTGACTCAGTGGGCCGGAATGAGAGCTGTGGTTTGCTCCAGTGGGGTGTTCTTTTTGAGAAGCCACCCAAAGGATTAACACAAGCTTGGCATCTCTGTAGCCCTTCGGAAAGTTCAAAGAATCTCGTGTGCAAAGCTTATCACTGGTGTGGGGTAGTGGTTTGGAGGGGTGTCAAACACAAGGCCCCGGGGGCCAGAACAGGTTCTTATGGGGCTCATGAGCAACTAGTGCAGTCCAAGGGAGGGAACAGGGGACTGTTTGGGGGCCAGTGGGCAGACCCACTCCGATTGTGGTTTCAGCACGGCGGAACAACCTCATCTGCAGCAGTCAGGCAGTGCAGGGGCATCTGCCCAGTGCTGCACTGTTGGCTCTCCAGTCCGCCCATCTAGGTGTTCCTTCAGACCTCTCTCCCAGCCCTCCGGGCCTTGCAGTGAGGGTACAACTCGGAGCTCATCAGCTGCTATCCTTTGTACAGTTTATATCTCCACTACCTGGCATCACATTTTATGGCACACATGGCCCAGCCCAACAAAATGACATTTATGTCAGATCCGGCCCTTGTAACAAATGGGTTTGACACCTCTAGGTTACAGCTTCAGTCTAAGATCTGGGAACGCCAGCTTCAAATCCCCACTGTCCAAAAGCTCTCAGGCAGCCATTCCCTCTAAACCTAACCTACCTTGCAGGGCTGCGGTGAGGATCAAGGGGGAAACCATGTGTGCCTCTTTGAGCTCTTTGGCGGAAGGGGAAGATTCACATTCACTGAATCGGCACTTGGCACTTGAGGAAGAACCGTCCTGCAAAGCAGGCAAGTGTTTTGGCAGATGGGGAGGTTCACAGCAGAGGGAAGCTGCGAACAGGGGACTTGCTAGTTTTACAGTCGATGCTACAGTAGTTCCCTCTGCCACCATGGCCTAATCAATCTCGTAGATGTGGCCGGTAAAATCTATTAGGACAATCAATACCTATTAGGGAAACCAAAACCCTGAGCTGAAATCAATTATATTTTTTTTCCCGAGGAACAAGCCAGTTTTAGGAGCGGACGCACCACTATCGATAATTGCTCTGCGCTCTTGTGTTTGATTCACTGCGGTGCTTGCCCTAGCGGAAATCCTCCCCTTCCCCAGCAGCTTGATAGACCTGAGATCAGCAATTTACTCTGCAGGCAGGGTTCATCCGTGGATGAAACGGTCAAGGCTTGAAACAGACCACGGCCCTCCGAAGTGACAGGTCAGATTGATGTTGGCTAAAATGGGCTTTATTTCAACGGTGAATTGTGGCTGACAAACTGGCATCTTTGTGCCTACATTTTAGGGCAGGGGTCCCCAACACGATGCCCACGGGCACCATAGCCCCTGCCGACCCTTTCCCTGGTGCCCACCAAGTGTTTTTAGAAAATGGAAGGGGGCCAGGTGGGGTCTTTTCCCAACAGGGGTTCTGATTGGCTGCGCAGACTTTTAAAAACATTGCTTTGGCTACAGTGGCCGCCACGGCACGAGGTGCTTTCCCGTGTGACTGCAAGGAAATCTTTTAAAGCAAACGTGTTTGTTTTTAACAAGACATTCTGAAGTAGAGCTTCTGTCTGAAAGGCTGAAGAGTTACTATCACAGTTATGCATTATTTCATGCCCTGGCATTTTGGGGTGGGCTCGGCCTCCTGTGGCAGGCATTTTGTGGCTGCACCAACCACGGTACGTCAGAATTCCAAAGGTGCCCGCAGGCTCAAAAAGGCTGGTGGTCCCTGTTTTTTGGGGGGACACAGTGGCTGAATTCAATGGCTTTAGGTTGTTTCATGTCATGGGCGGATTAATCTGCCTTATTCTGAATCAGACCCTTAAGTCTATCAACATCAGAAGAGGAAGAGAAGGAAGAGGAAGTGGGAGGAGGAATTGGTTTTTTATACCCCACTTTCCGCTACCTTAAGAAGTCTCAAAGCGGCTTACAATATCCCTTCCCTTCCCCCCCCCCCACAACGGGCCCCTTGTGAGGCAGGTGGGGCTGAAAGTGTTCTGAGAGAACTGGGAGTGGCCCGAGGTCACCCAGCTGGCTGCATTATGTGGAGGAGTGGGGAATCAAACCCGGTTCTCCAGATTAGAATCTGCCACTCTTAACCACTACACCACGCTGTCTACTCTGACTGGTAGTGGCTCTCGGGGGGGGGGGGGTCTCAGACAGAGGTTACCGTCTACCAGCAGGCCCGTAGCCACCACCCGAGCCCTGCCCCCCCCCCGATAATGCCAGACACCCCCACTCCCCAAGCAGCAGTGAGGTTGGGGAAAGTTCGCTGGGCAGGTCAGCTGTTAGGTTTAACAGCTGAAAGGAGGGGAGTGAACCTGACCAGAAACTGCAGGGCAGCTTTCCTTTCCTTCCCCAGCCTTCCTGCTGTGGGGGGGGGGGGGCTGGGGATGGAAGGAAAGAAAGAGAGAAGGCATGGTGATGGTGGTGGGGAAGCCAATCTCTCTCTCCCCCATCACTTTCCATGGCCCAGGGGAGTGGGGGGGGGGGAGCCAGTCTCTCTCCTCTTGTTGCCAGTCTTCAGGTAGTGGCTGGAGATTTCCTAGCATTACACCTGATTGCCAGGTGGACTCTATGGCAGGGGTGACCAAACTTGCTTAACGTAACAGCCACACAGAATAAACGTCAAATGTTTGAGAGCCACAAGACATGAACAAATATTACACAGACATTTTTATTGAACAAATATGCAAATTTGCTTTTTATGAACATTAAATTAGACTGTGTGAAAGAAGAGGAGGCGGAGGAGGAGATTGGGTTTATATCCTGCCCTTCACTACCTAAAGGAGTCTCAGAGCAGCTTACAAACTCCTTTCCCTTCCTCTCTCCACAACAGATACCCTGTGAGGTAAATGGGGCTGAGAGAGCTCTTTTCAGATCTGTCCCTGAGAGAATAGCTCTGATAGAACTATGGCTTGCCCAAGGTCATCCAGCAGGTGCAAGTGGAAGAGTGGGGAATCAAACCGGTTCTCCCAGATTAGAGTCCGCGCACTTAACCACTACACAGGCTCCTGAGCTGCAGTTTGGCCACCCCTGCTCTATGGCATTATATCCCACTGAAGTCCCTCCCTTCCCCAAAAACCATGCTCCTCAGGCTCCGCTCCCAAAATCTCCAGTTATTTATTATTTTAAGTATGAATATAAGCATAATGGATGCCCCACAAGAAAAAAAATTGCCCTACAACATGAAAAATCCTGGCTACAGCCCTGCCTACCAGAGCCTTTTGTCTGGAGCTGCTGGGGATTGAACCTGGGACCATCTGCATTCCCAGCAGATGCCTGTGTTTAAAGGGATGCTGTCCAAATCAGGGGGTCCACAACGTGGCGCCCATGGGCACCATCGTGCCTGCCAACACCTCTCGTGGTGCCCACCAAGTGATTTTAGAAAGTGGGTGGGGCTAGGTGGGTCTCTTGCTCTGCAGGGCTGTGCAGTTGTAAAGGCATCCTGTTAAACAGAGCTTTGTCATTTTAGGCAGAAGAGGTACTATTAGAATTATATATATACCTTGGCTCCCTGACATTTTGTGGTTCCATCTCCTGTGGCCACCATTTTGTGATTGGCTCCACCTCCTTTGGCTGCCATTTTGTAATTGGTTCCACCTCATTTGGTGACCATTTTGTGATTGGCTCCTCCTCATTTGGCAATCATTTTGTGATCATTCCCATCACCTTGTGTCAAAATCACAATGGTGCCTGCAGGCTCAAAAAGGCTGGGGACCCCTGGTCTGAGTGAATAAATAATATCAGGATTTGGAATCACCTGATGTAAGCAACTGATGGTAGGTTCAGGGATGAAACAAGGAAGACTTCTTTCTACAAAGCATCATTAGCTTGTGGAATTCACTGCCACAAGATGTTGGCTTGGGATCAAACGACACATTACTTTTTTAAATGAGTTGGGTCTCTCATTGCCCTCGGTCCAATGGTACCTGTTGGGAACTGAAGTCCCTAAGTGCCACAGGGACCTGATTCAGATGGGGACTGCATCACAGGGGGAAGGAGGAGCTTTAGCCTTCTACCACCGCAGCATTTTCCTGACCTCAAATATCGCTGGCTGGTGATAGTTCCCCCACTGAGGGGTGCGCATGCAGCCCGAGCGAAGTGCACACACAGCCCTACAGTGGAACTAAGAATACCCAGCACCACCTTTTCAGGTCAGGAAAACAGTGTAGGGGGTCCAAATCTGAACTGGGCCCCTGGCTGCAGCACTTGGGGAATTTGGTCACAACAGCTGTTGTCTGACCGAAGACAATAAGAGGTGGGCCTGGGGAAACCGCAGCCCCATTCATTGAAAACAAAGCACCTAGTTTGACCCTTAGGTGGCTTTGAAAGAAGAAAAATCGGCAGAGAAATCTTCCTTGTGGACAGCAAGGCCAGCCTCCAGGTGGGACCTGAGGATCTCCTGGAATTACAGCTCATCCCCAAGTCTACAGAGGTCAGTTCCACTGGAGAGAATGGATGCTTTGGAGGGAGGACTCTAGGGAAACTGCACCCCACTGAGGTCCCCCTGTCTTCCACAGGGTCCACCCCCAAATCTCCAGGAGTTTCCCTGCTTGGATCTGGCAACCCTACCCCCCCCCCCCACGCCGGCAGCTGGGGGGACCTGGCAACGCTACTGGGGGAAGATTTGTTAATTGTATATTTTGTATATTTGTTCTGGTTAATAAAAATAATTTTAAAAAATTAAATGGATGTTCCATGTTTAGAAACAGTATATCTGTGCACTAAATAGCTGAGACAAAGACCCTCTGTGCCCTGCCTGTAGGCTCTCTGCAGTTTCTGGCCAGCCACTGTCGGAAACAGAATGCGGGACTAGATGGATCTCTGATCGGATTTAGTAGGATTCTTCTTTCCCTCTTGGTCCTGAGCCTGCCAAATGCAATTACAGGTCAGCATCCAGACGCTGTGAAATATTGACTGCCACGGGATGCGAAACTCTAACCGTTCTTGCGAAAGGCACGAGATGCCAAATGCTGATTGGGACGTAATCGCAAATATGAGCAGGATATTTGCACAAGGGGAGGATATGCGTCATTATCGTTTGCAGAGGAGGATAACGCATTTCCCCTCTTAACATTTTGACTCATTAAGTATCGGTTTTATGGAAGGCTAGTGGTTTCCAGGCTGTGTTCTGGGGAATCCTGGAGTACCTCGGGAAACAGATTGGGAGTTCTTCGCTTCGAAGATCCATGGTGGCAGAGGAGCCTCTCTACAGGACAGCTTGTCCTTGGCCACATCCCTGCTTCGTTGCAGCCATCATGTTGATGTGTGGTGAACGGGGCACTCTTAGCTCAGGCGGAGCAAGAGGGTGCAGGCTCAAACCTCAGCCCTGGAGCCAGCAACTCCAGAACCGCCTCCTGTGCACCAACTTCTGGATCTGCAGGACGAATCTCCTCTGTACCACCGTGTGCTCCTCAAGATGGCCAGCAGAGCTCTGTCTGGAAGGGTCCAGTGGGAGTGGCAGGAAACAGCTGACTGAAAGGTCCAATCAGATCCAGCCTGCAGGTATAAAACTGCTGCCTCCAAGTTGGCTCTCAGTCTAAGCAACTTGCCCCTACTGTGCACACTCTCTTGATTCTGATGAGCCTAGTTCCTGCCTGTTTGCCTGTGGGTCCTGTCTCTGCCCTAGTCCTGGGAAGTTCTAAGCCAAACATCCTCCAATGATGGAAGCAGCTGTTTCTGGATGAGAGCTTCTTGCAGACCCAAAGGTGATGCTTCCTGGCATCAAGATTGGCCCTCTATTTTAGGGAAGAGATGCTTTGGGGAAGAAGCAGTTGGGCACCAGGAAATACACTGGTGGACACTACAACAGTGTCCTTAAGGCAGCATTCTGAATATTACTGGCCTAGAGATGGTGATCTCCTCACTTGATACAATACAGTGTTGGGATTATACAATGGGGGAAAGCACATTCTTATGAAAAGGAAAACTTTAGTGTTACAGTGGACCCTCTAAGACAGCGGTTCTCAACCTGTGGGTCGCGACCCCTTTTGGGGTCGAACGACTATTTCACAGGGGTCGCCGGCTGGTGTCCGAGCCCGCCCTGCCCCTCCCCGCCAGCAGGAAAGGGCCCTGCGCTCGATCGAGTGCGAGGTCTGGCCTCCCGGCTCTTTGCCCTCAAAGGGAGCTTTCCCTTTAAGGGCAAAGAGCAGGGGTTGGTTGGAGCCGGAGCCCCACCCCCTGCTTTCAGCAGCCCTTCTAGCAGGGGCCACAAGGAGGAAGAAGCCAGCAGGTAAGTCAATGGCCGTTTCCCCCTCCCTGCCGCTGCCTTTAGGGCGTCCCGCTGTCGCCTTCCCTGGGCTCCACGCCGAAGCACAGAGCCCAGGAAAGGTGGCAAAAGCCGCCCTCCACCGCTGCCTTCCCTAGGTTCCGCGTCGAAGCACAGAGCCCAGGAAAGGCAGCAAAAGCCGCTGCCCCCACCTCCTTCCCTAGGCTTTGTGCCAAAGTGCAGAGCCCAGGAAAGGTGGCAAAAGCCCCCCCCCCGCCTTCCCTAGGCTCCATGCTGAAGCGCAGAGCCCAGGAAAGGCAGCAAAAGCCACCCCCCCCCCCCCGCTGCCTTCCCTAGGCTCCGCATCGAACCGCAGAGCCCAGGAAAGCCAGCAAAGCCACCCCGCCTGCCTTCCCTAGGCTCTGTGCCGAAGCGCAGAGCCCAGGAAAGGCGGCAAAAGCCGCCCCCCCACCTACCTACCTTCCTTCCCCCCTCTCCCCGCCACCTTTCTCTCTCTTGCTCTCTCTCACTCTCTCGCTCTCTCTTCCCCCTTTCTCTCTCTCCCCCTCTCTCTCTTCCCCCTTTCTCTCTCTTTCTCTCTCTTCCCCCTTTCTCTCTCTCTCCCCACCTGCAACAGCCTCTCCCCCCCCACCTACCTTCGTTTTCTCATGGCATCTTCTGTTGAAGAAAAGTAAGTCTGAAGCCTGAGTTGTGTTTTGTTGGGAATAGCTTGCAAATATATGTGTGTCTAAAGTCTGTATTAAAGTTGTTTGGTGCTTACTGCCATGCAAGAGAAAACATCTGAAAAAGTAGCTTCATTGTTGTGTGTGTTGGCAGAATTTTATGGTTGGGGGGGTCACCACAACAGGAGGAACTGTATTAAAGGGTTGCGGCATTAGAAAGGTTGAGAACCACCTGCTCTAAGATGAAGTCTTAAAATTGGAGCTTGGTGCATGACCCCAGGAACAGGAGAATCCCAGATTTTCTCCTGCCATAATAGCAAAGAGAGATTTTTGTTTAGAGTTCCATTTCCTGGACAGAACAGATCTAGCAGCTTGGTTTACTCCCGGCGTGTTCATCCTGCCTTTCTTTCAAGGTTTCCCTTTCATCAGTGATATCCTCACAATAAACTCACTGACTTGAGGACATGTGGTCAGTGGTTTCACACTTGAAGAAAGATCTGAATTCAGGTCTCTCCAGTTAGGCCAGTATAACCACAAGTCTCTTGGAGCCATTCCCGTAATACTTTTTTTTTTTGCCATCAAGTCACAGCTGACTTGTGGTGACCCTGTAAGGTTTCAAGGCATGAGATGTTCAGGAGTGGTTTGCCATTGCCTGCCTCTGCATAGCAACCCTGGCCTTCCTTGGTGGTCTCCCATCCAAATACTAACCAGAGCTAACCTTGCTTAGCTTCTGAGATCTGACAAGATCAGGCTAGTCTGGGCCAACCAGGTCAGGGCCCCATAGAAGAAAAAGAGAAGAAGAGATTGGATTTATACCCCACCCTTCACTACCCAAAGGAGTTTCAGAGCAGTTTACAGTCTCCTTTCCCTCCTCCTTGTCATCCTCCTCCTCCTCCTATTCTTCTTCTTCCAATCTAGTTGTCCCTTTAATTTCAGTTTGATGTACCACAAGCCGTGCTATGAAAAACTTCAACTGCCCATTTCCAAATGTTAAAACTCCACGGAAAGGGCAGGACATTTTGTCTCGTGGCCTGTTGACAGCCTCACATGACAGGGAGTGAATCAGCCAGCTCAAATACTCCAGAGATAGCCTCCCACCCGGAAATACAAGGTAAATCAATGTATATTTACTTAGCATCCACATCTGGTTTGCCACTGGGAAATATGCATCTTGGTCTGAAAGATGACTCGAGGAACGGTGCACTTTAAAACTGCAGCCCTCCTACTTTCTATGCAACATTATCTGCCTTTGGTAAAGAAAGTGACTGGAGGCGTAATTAAGAATAACGATCCCTTTGTTCATCGGTAATTGGTTCAAGCGCACATTTAGTAACCTATTAGCGGGGTTCTATAGCATGGGGAAGAGCGTGATGAGCCTGTCCCACATTAGCCATTATCTTGCAAGCGATCACTCTGCCTTACTGTCTTTCTTCCTTTCTATTCTGAACTCTGATTTTCCTTGCTCTTCCCACACACACACCCCAAGAATATAAGAGTGATCCTATTAGGCTGGAGCTTTGAACTCAGAACTGCTTTGTTATATCCTTACAAGGACTCTCCTACAACATATGCAGCCATGCTTGGGACTGTGTCAGCATGGTGCGATTCTGCACCACCAGGAAAGGAAGCTTCTTACACAAGGCTTCCTGCATTGGGGGAATGCACAGCAGTTAGCCCTAATCGATCTACGGTACCCAACTCAGTTGTTGCTGTTTATATATTTTACTAGAAATAAGGCCTGTTGTGGAAATAAATACAATGGGCTCTAGAAAGAGACTCTGGGAGAGTGCCTTGGGCACTCAGTGTCAATTTGCTGTGGCATCCTCAGCAGGGTATAATGACACAGAGTCCACCATTTTCTCCAGGGGAAGTTCTCTGCCATCTGAAGAGCAGTTGTAATTCAGCGTGATCTCCATTCCTCCCCTGGAGTTTGGCAACAATGGTTCCCCATGAGGGAACGGATGGTTTGAAGGGTGGAGTCGATGGCACTGAACCTGTCTGAGGTCCCACCCCTGCTGAAACCTCACCCTCTCCAGGGTCCACCCCTCAAATCTCCAGAAATGTCCCCACCTGGAGTTGGCAACCCTACCTCCCAGCTGTCGGTGTATCATTATCTGCCCCCTGGCTTCAGCTTTCCATCTCCTCCCCCCTAGAGAGCAGTTGTAATTCTGAGTGATCTCCAGCCCCCACCTGGAGATTGGCAACAATGGTTCCCCATGAGGGACTCGCTGGCTTGGAGGGTGGAGTCTATGGCATTGTACCTGTCTGAGGTCCCACCCCTTCTCAAACCTCACTGTCTCCAGGCTCCACCCCTCAAGTTTCCAGGAATTTTCCACCTGGAGTTGGCAACCCTATCTCCTTCCCAGCCACTCATCAACCTCACTCCAAGTTTCCATCCCCACCCCCGCAGCCTCCACCATGCTCTGAAGCCCTGACTGCTATGTCACATTGGCTGTCATAAAAGGTCCATCTCAGCAGGGTATGAGGACATAGAGTCCACCATTTTCTCCAGGGGAACTGATCTCTGCCATCTGGAGAGCACTTGTAATTCTGAGTGGTTTCCAGCCCTTGCCTGGAGATTGGCAGCCATACTTCTCCTGGTGGAAAAGTAGTCTTTCTCTGCAATGGAGACCTAAGGAGCTGACATCATTCTCCTCTCCCCCTTTTTGACTTGCACAACAACCCTGTGAAGTAGGTTAGGCTTAATGTCGATGACTGGCCCGAAATCACCCACTCAGCAAGAACCTGGGTCTAGCAGATCCTGCTCTGAAGCACTGACTGCTACGCCTAGGGTAGCCTACCTCCAGGTGGAGCCTGAAGATCGTCAGGTATTACAATTGAACTCCAGACAACAGATCTTCCCCCCTCCCTTGGAGAAAATGTCTGCTTTGGAGGGTGGCCTCTATGGCATTCTGTTCAGCTGGCCCCAATGAGTTTTCTCTCAAAGGCCATCATAGGTGTGGAAAGGGGCTTTCAGAGAAGCAAGCTTGGTTGCCTAGCAATGGGCACTGAGGAGAAAGTTGTCGGCTCTGATGATGGAATAGGGTTCCCAACCTCCAGATGGGGCCTGGGGATCTCCCGCTTTTACAATGGCTCTCCAGCTGACAGAGATCAGCTCCCCTGAAGAAAATGGCTGCTTTGGAGGGTAGACTTTATGGCATTGTACCATGCTGAGGCCCCTCCCCTCCCCAAACCCCACCCTCTCCTGGATCCATCCCCAAAGTCTCCAGGGATTTTCCAACCCAGACCTGGCAACCCTGTGATGGAAATACCTGAAGATTTGGGGGGTGGATCCTGTGGAGGGCAGCATTTTTTGGGGGGGGGGCGGATAGAAGGACTCAGCAAGCTATAATGCCATAAGGTCTACCCTCCAAAGCAGCCATTTTCTCCAGGGGAACTGATCACTGTCATCTGGAGATCAATTCTAACAGCGGGAGATCTCTAGGTCCCACCTAGAGATTGGCAACCCTAGGGGGAAAATCAGCCACACAGCAGTATATTGGTTTGATGGTCGCTGGCCTACCTCATTAGCCAGCCAGCCATGGTGGGGCTAAGTAGGAGAAAAAGCCTGAGGAATTTCACACAGCCAATATGTTCCGTTTCAGGAACTCTTCAGTAATGGTTTCTGTCAGGCATTTTACACAGAACCAGGGCTCTGTTGGGGCTGGGGTGCGCTGGAGCGACGCTCCGGGAGAGAGTCGGCGGGGGGGGGCGGGCACATAATCAAGCCCCACCCCCCCAGCTCGCTTTCCCCGGCCCGCCGGCCCGTCGCGGCCTCCTCGGGGCTCGCGAGTCTGCCCTGCCGCCTCGTCCCCTCTTCCTGGCCCGGCGTGCCGCCAGGCCAGGAAGCAGCCTCCAGGGCCCCCCCCCCGCCCGATCTTCCTCCCTGGCCCGCGGCTCGCCGCCGGGCCAGGGAGAAGGCTCCCCCCCTCCCCGATCTCCCTCCCTGGCCTGCGGCTCGCCGCCGGGCCAGGGAGAAGGCTCCAGCCTTCCCCCCGCATCTCCCTCCCTGGCCAGCGGGCACGTCACCGGGCCAGGGAGAAGCCCCCAGCAAGCCCACCCACCCCATCTCCCTCCCTGGCCAGCGGGCACGCTGCCGGGCCAGGGAGAAGCCCCCAGCAAGCCCACCCACCCCATCTCCCTCCCTGGCCAGCGGGCACGCTGCCGGGCCAGGGAGAAGCCCCCAGCCCGCCCACCCACCCCATCTCCCTCCCTGGCCAGTGGGCACGCCGCCGGGCCAGGGAGAAGCCCCCAGCAAGCCCACCCACCCCATCTCCCTCCCTGGCCAGCGGGCACGCCGCCGGGCCAGGGAGAAGCCCCCAGCCCGCCCACCCACCCCATCTCCCTCCCTGGCCCGCAGCAAGGTGCTGGGCCAGGGACAAGCCCCCAGCCCTCCCCCTCCTCACCATTCCTGGGTCGTGGGGGGGAGGTAGTAAGGGAAGAGCTGGGCCTGAGTGGCTTTAAGCCACTGGGGCCCAAGCAAGGGGGGGGGAGGGAAACACCTTGTCTGCCTGTCTGTCTGTCTTCCTTCCTTCTCTCTCTCTCCCCCCACCTACTTACCTTCCTGTTGCTTCCTTCCTTCCTTCCTTCTCTCTCTCTCCCCCCTACCTACCTACCTTCCTTCCTTCCTTCTCTCTCTCTCCCCCCTACCTACCTACCTTCCTGTTGCTTCCTTCCTTCCTTCCTTCTCTCTCTCTCCCCCCTACCTACCTACCTTCCTGTTCCTTCCTCCCTTCCTTCTCTCTCTCTCCCCCACCTACATACCTACCTACCAACCTACCTTCCTCTGTCTGTCCATCTTCCTTCCTTCTCTCTCTCTCCCACCTACCTACCTACCTACCTTCCTCTGTCTGTCTGTCTGTCTTCCTTCCTTCTCTCTCTCTCTCTCCCACCTACCTACCTACCTTCCTTCCTCTGTCTGTCTGTCTTCCTTCTCTCTCTCCCCCCCCCTACCTACCTACCTTTGTCTGTCTGTCTGCCTACCTGCCTTCCTTTCTTCCTCTCTTCTCTCCCCCTACCTACCTACCTACCTTCCTCTTTCTCTTTCTTTCTTTCTTTTTCTTTCTTTCTTTCTTTCTTTCTTTCTTTCTTTCTTTCTTTCTTTCTTTCTTTCTTTCTTTCTTTCTTTCTTTCTTTCTTTCTTTCTTTCTTCCTTCCTTCCCTCCCTCCCTCCCTCCCTCCCTCCCCCCCCTCCCTCCCTCCCTCCCCCCTCCCTCCCTCCCTTCCTTCCCTCTCTGTCTCCCCCCACCTACCTTCCTTCCTTCTTTCCTGTTCCTTTCCTTCCTTCCTTCTCCTTTCCTCCCTCCTTCTTCCTTTGCCATTAGATAGGCTTGCCAGCTCTGAGTTGGGAAATACCTTGGAGATTTTTGGGGTGGAGCCTGAGCGTGGGTATTGCCTTCTGACACACTTCCAGTGATGTCAGGGGTGTGTGACCTTCTGACACTTCCGGTGACATCAGGGGGTGTGGCATATGCAAATAAGTTATGCTAATGAGCTCCTGCACCTCTTTTTTTACGAAAGGACCCCTGCACAGAACCATATTAGTTCCGGTTCCCTAATGGAACATATTGGCCCTTTCACACAGAAACATGCCTCTCCCGTTGGGGAAGCGTTCCTGAGCCGGTTTACCTTGAAACCTCCTCCCAAGCATTCATCAGTGCTTGCACCAGTCCTGAAGCGCTACTGGGTGCTGTGTGAAATGCCCCCTGTTTCTGACAGTTTATTCTGACAGTTTATTCTGGGCACGCTGGCAGTGTGCGGGGGAGGGGGTTATGCTGATAGTCCATGGTCTTTTCACTGACAGAAGCAGGCCACTGAGGGGACAGTTAGACCCACTTGGCAGTGGGTGGAGGAGAAGAGTGGACCCAGCACCCAGTCGGGCCTTCCCCTTCGCTGGCTCCCTCCAGACTGAGGCTGGGACGCTGGCCAGTGGCTCTGTGGGCGGGACTGAGGCAAAGCAGGGCAATAATGCAGCCAGTGGCCAGGGTCCCCCTTTTGAGTGGCAGTCCATCCAGCCTACTGATTTTGGTGCCCCATGGAATCTTGCCCCTTGGAATCTTGAAAACAGCTTTATATAATAGGAAAGATTTTATTTTTATATGGGGTACAGAAGAAGGGTGTGAGGAGGAAAGAAAAGTAGATGTAAGGCACTTTTAAAAACAAATATTACGATCAATATAAACGTGGATGAATTGATAAACGTAAGGGTTTCCCTTGCTCAAAAGCCAGTCAAATCCAACTCTAGGGGACAGTGCTCATCTCCATATCCAAGCCGAAGAGTCAGCGCTGTCCGAAGACTTCTCCGTGGTCATGTGGCCAGCGTGACTGGATGTCGAGGTGCACGGAACGCTGTTACCTTCCCACCGAAGCAGTACCTATTTATCTACTTGCAATTTCTTGCTTTCGAACTGCTAGGTAGGCAGGAGCTGGGACCATAGACAGGAGCTCACTCAGTCGCACAGCACTCAGGTCTTGAACTGCTGAACTACGGGGCTTCTGGACTGCAGCTCAGCATCTTAACCTCTGAGCCACTGCAGCCCCTTCGGATGAATTGATAGGTTTAGGTAAATCATTATAACATTATAGCATTACCAATAACACTGTTTCCCAAATTACATTATTCACTATTCTCTGTCTGAAAGGAACTATGAAGAAGATTGTCTTTTATATGAATTTAAAATAACTGGAAAAACAATTTAATGATTTATAACAACAACGAAATAACAAATATAGAAAATTCCATATAACTGTCAAAATCATATGACCGTGAAGAATTGGTAACCACAGATTAACTAAATAATCAAAACCTAATACTGTATCACTCTTACAGCTCTAATAGGTATAAAAAGCTCTCAGTTTATTCTCAAATTCACTGCTTGGTGTATTATTTATACGATTTGTCAATTTTGCCATAATAGCATATTCTTCCACCTTATCTTTCCATTCTTCAAGACTTGGGCAGAATCAGTTGTTGTTGTTGTTTTTAATTCAACCTGTCGTCCACCATGGCTGGTAAACCATTAGCTCAATGTTAACATCCCCAACAGCTGCTTATCAACTGTAAAATGCCCTTGGGGGAGACAGAAGAAAGCGTGGAGACAAGGGGGTGTTATATGGCACTAGCCATGTGGAGCAAATGCAAATATGGTATGGTGGTTAGACTGTCAGACTAAGATTTGCGAAGACCGGATTCAAATACTTACTCTGCCACAGAGGATTTTGAGTCACACACCATCAGCCTAGCCTACCTCACAGGGTTGTTATGAGGATATAGAATTCTTTGGGTCCTGATCAGGAAGAAAAGTGGGGAATAAGTGAAGAAAATGGAGGTATACAGAGGCGGTGAACCTCTCAGAGTCAGTTTGGTGTAGTACTTAAGAGTGGCAGTACTCTAATCTGGAGAACTGAGTTTGATCCTGTGAGGCTTCTGAGTTGACACTATCAGACCAGACCTTTGGTTAAAGCAAAGTTCTTTTATTCCAATAATGGTTCAGGTTCTCGATGTTTGTTAGAGATACATGACAGCAGGTAACATGACAGCAGGTAACAACATGGGTTAATATACCTTCAGGCATAGTTGAATACAGGCATTGGACCAATCAGAGCAAGTGCAAAGAAGCGGGAAAAATGACAACCCTTTGGTTCTCACAGGAGAGGTGGGAAAGTAATAAAAATTCCCTTCCTGCCCTGTGCGACCCAAATGTGTGAACGATAGGCTAAACATTTGGTTAGAAACAATCTGAGAGTCTCCAAGGTTAGAATAGCAAGATAACATACTTCGAGTCTCAAAGGCTAGGGGGAGTGAACGGACACGATAGTTCCAGTTGTTTATGTGATGTTCAGGAATGTGACACGCCATCCTCCCGGCAAGGGACAGTTACATTTAGCAGAGCAGATAATATACTTCAAGGCAAGCAGTAAATAACAAATGGCTACAATAGAGATCACAGGCACAGGAAAACAAGCATACTATTGTCAGAACCTGACAGATCCCCCACTCTTCCACATGAATCCAGCTGGGTGACCTTGGATCAGTCACAGTTCTCTCAGAGCTCTCAGCCCCACCTACCTCACAGGGTGTCTGTTGTGGGGAGAGGAAGGGAAGGAGATTGTAAGCTGCTCCAAGACTCCTTTGGGTAGTGAAGGGCGGGGTATAAATCCTCCTCCTCCTCCTCCTTGTGTCTTCTTCTACTACTACTACTACTACTACTATGCCTGTGCTAACAGGCAGCATTGGGGAAGGCCTTGCCCTCTCAGCCCAGTTTGCGGGCCCTTCTGGGCTACTAGTAGGGCTGCCAAGTCCAACTTGGGAAATATCTGGGGACTTTGGGGGTGGAGCCAGGAGACTTTGGGGGTGGAGCCAGGAGAAAGGAAGTGACATCATTTTGTGATGTCACATCCTGTGATGTTGCTGACACATGCTGACACATGAACTCATGAAGTTTCCTAATACTGAATCAGGCCATTGGTCCATCAAGGTCAGTATTGACTACTCAGACTGGTAGTGGCTCTCCAGGGTCTCAGGCTGAGATCTTTAATGTCACCTATTACCTGATCCTTTTTTAGCTGAAGAGGCTGATACCTCCTGCATGTCAAGCAGATGCTCTATCACTGAGCAATGGCCCTTCTGAATCCTTCCTCATCTCGGCAGAATATGAAGCACTAAGTGCTACACAAGTGCTAAATATGATTTTCATATCATAAGAACAGGAGAGAAGCCACAGTGGATCAGCCCATCCAGTACAGCCCATCCAGTACAACACTCTGTGTCACAACAGTGGCCAAAAATACCAGGTGCCCTCAGGAGGTCCAGCAGCGGGGCCAGAACTCCAGAAGCCCTCCCACTGTTGCTCCCCAAGCACCAAGAATGCAGAGCATCATTGCCCCAGACAAAGGGTTCCATTTAGACCTTGTGGCTAATAATAGCCACTGATAGACCTCTGCTGGATGGGGACAGAGAGAGAGAGACAGACAGACAGACAGAAAAAAGAAAGAAAGAGGGAGAGAGAGAGAGAAGGAAAAGAGCTGTAAGAGAAACTTACCACAGCAACCTTGCAACCTTACCCCAGCCACATGCAAAAGCAGCCCCTTCAGTACCTCCTTAATCTCTGGGCGGAGCTCTCTTGCTGACTCCATTCTTAAAGGGGAAATGTCTGGTGAGGCTTTTTACTGTAGGGCAGGCTCTCTGCAGACATTTCCCTCTTAAGGCAGGGCAGCAGCCATTTTGTCCCCCGGTGGCCAATTTTGAAAAAGCGGGGGTAAGTATTAAAAATCGGTGTTTCCCCCACCCTACCAGGGGACTTGGCAGCCCTAGCTACTAGTTGGTCAACAGGATGCTGGACCAGAAGGACCACTGGTCTGATCCAGCAGGGTTCTTTCTTTGTATGTT
Organism: Lepidodactylus listeri; assembly: GCA_029233225.1. NCBI lineage: Eukaryota > Metazoa > Chordata > Lepidosauria > Squamata > Gekkonidae > Lepidodactylus > Lepidodactylus listeri. Next base: position 136,784,719 of record JARCFY010000004.1, on the reverse strand, counting down.
TGGAATCTTCTTGCGGCTGTTTTTCTCTTGAAACATGCCTGCCGTTGCTTTTGCTCCTGCAGGGTCCCATTTTGCCAGGTAAACAGGGGTCTGGAATACTCGTGGGGGGGTCAAAACAGTTGGAGGAGGAAATTCAGGGGGAAGCAGTGGGCAGAAGAAGGGGTTAAACAACCTGTCTGAAAGATAGTTTGCAACAGAAGGGGTGTGTGTGTGTGAGGCTAGTGCCATTTATGGCTGCGCTGGGATCAATCATTTGGTGCTACAAAAGCCAGCAGTGCAGGGTAGGGTCCAGGCTTGCCCACTCTGGGTTGGGAAACACCTGGAGATTGTGGAGGTAGAGCCTGAGGAGGGCGGGGTTTGGGAGGAGAGGAACTTCACTGGGGGATCATGCCATAGAGTCCACCTTCCAAATCGGCCATTTTCTCCAGGTGAACTGATCTCTGTCACCTGGAGATCGGTTGTATTAACAGGAGATCTCCAGCCACCAACCTGGAGATGAGCAACCCTAGTAGGGCCAGCCTTTGTTAGGAATTCCCTGATACCCAAAGTGCTTGTCCTCGCCGCAAGAAAAAGAGTCTTGTGTTGTTGGAAGGGCACTCCCTGACTTATAATGGCATGAGCTAATTTTCGTTACTGGGGGGGGATGAAGGAAAACTTGGCTGGTTGGGTGGAGCAGGCCCCCTCTTGGCCATTAAGACACATGTGCCTTATGGTGACCTCACAGTGAAACTCCTGCCATGGTAGAAGGGACTGGACCACTTCAGACTGCTGGTGGAGGTCATCCCATTTGGAAGAAAAACAAACGCAGCAAAGAAAAAGACTGGTTAGACCTTCCTCCTTGGCACAATAGTTTTCTACTTAACATCCTTTAAAAAAAAATTTTTATAATAATCCCCTTGCAGTTAGGTTTGCCAACTCCTTGGAGGCGGTGGGAAATGTCCTGTCCCATTAACAGAGGCTTTGATGGGATAGTATCTACCAGGTGATGCAGTTTGCCTCCATGCCATGAAAAGCATCTTGTGTGTGTACCATTAAGTGCCTTAAGTGCCCTCAAGTCACTTCTGACTTCTGACAACCCATGAATTAATGACCTCCAGAACGTCCGATTGTCTTGCAGAGGGAGGGCCTTTGTGGTTTCCTGGATTGAGTCAATCCATCTCATGCTGGGTCTTCCTCTTTTCCTGCTGCCTTCTACTTTTCCTAGCATTATTGTCTTTGCCAGTGAGCCTCATGATATGACCAAAGTACAATAGCCACAGTTCGGTCATTTGAGTTTCTAGGGAGAGGTCAGGCTTGATTTGATCTCGAACCCCCTCATTTGTCTTTCTGTCAGGCCACGGTATCCGTAAAACTTTCCTCCAACACCACTTTTCAAAGGAATCGACTTTTTTCCTGTTGGCTTTCTTCATTGTCCAACTTTCACACCCATACATAGTAATGGGGATTATTATGACATGAATTAACTTGATCTTGGTTGCCAGTGACACATCCTTACACTTAAGGATCTTTTCTAGCTCCTCTGTGCCAGTCTCAATCTCCTTCTGATGTCTTGGGTGCAGTCTCCCTTTTGGTTGACAATGGAGCCAAGGAACAGAAAGTTTGAAACAATTTCAGTTTCTTCAGCGGCAACCTTAGAGTTGTGTGATTACATTCTGTTAAGCCTCTGTTTAAGAAAAAGGACATATTTTTCTGCAGGCCTGTTGGCAACCCTCCCTGCAGTCTGCAGTGGTCAAGCAGCTTCGGTTATGTTGTGTATTGTGTTATATGGATAGCCTGAATTGTCTGAGCTTCAATCACAAGCTCCATAGACTCTCAGTATCCTAAAATCAATAGCTTGATTGGCTGCCGGTGTGCAATGGGCCAATCAGGGAAGACTATGACTTTCGGCGGGAACAAACCCTATTGGTCCTAAGTGCTAGCTTATGATTGGACCTTACTGTTCTAGGGGTGTGGTTTAGCAAGTTCCAGACTGTATATAAGTTGGGGTTGTTCTGTGTGTTCCCTGTGTTATGTGTTCTAATGAACTGAAATCACTGATTAAAGGAAGAGCTGCCTGATCTTGAGTTACAACAGGTTGCTACCACCTCATTGCACAGCATGTGTGGATCAAGCCTAGGGAAGCCCTTTAAAAACAAATGTGCTTTCCTAAGGAGCGCCAACAGGCCTGGAGGAGAAAAAAATACCCTGTCCCTTTAAGAGAGGCTTAAATGTATGGGCCCTTAAAACTTTTCATGGAAGGCAGGTCAAGAACACCACTTGGTAACTGACATCCCATTAAGCCTCTATGAAAGGGACAGGATATTCCCCCCCCCAAAAGATCCATTCCCCTTCCCTAGCCACAAATTACCCAAGCTGACAGCCTAGAACAGTTCACAGTTAACTGAGCAAGAAGGGGAAAACGTGAGATCTGTGACCAACAGGAATTCTGTGAAAGGGAGAGGGACTGTGGTGTGTGATTAACCCCTGAGTAAACTGTGTGGTATGAGGGCGCAGCAGAACGTGGGCATGGCTTTGCCCGATCGCATGGAGAAGTTCCCTGCCTTTGGCTACATGACTCAGGCCTCGCTCATCCGAAGCACCATCTGCAAGCCCTGAGCCCTGATAAGAAGCCAGTGGGTACCGCCAGTCACAGGAAACGGTGGAGGAGTAAGTAAAAAGGAATTACGCTGCGTCAAAGGCCAGAGCATCAGAGTCAGCGGGCACAGTATTTGTGTGTGTTTAAAGTGCTATGAAGTTGAAGCCGACTTATGGCAACCCTGTAAGGTTTTCAAGACGAGAGAGGTTCAGAGGTGGTAGGGTTGCCAGCCTCCAGGTGGGGCCTGGGGATCTCCCACTCTTACAACTGACAGAGATCAGCTCCCCTGGAGAAAATGGCTGCTTTGGAGGATGGACCCTAGGGCATTGTGCCATGCTGAGGCCCCTCCCCTCCCCAAACCCCACCCTCTCCTGGATCCGCCCCCAAAGTCTCCAGATATTTTCCAACCCAGACCTGGCAACCCTAAAAGGTGGTCTGCCATTGCCTGCCTCCGTGTTGTGACCCTGGAGTTTCTTGGTGGTCTCCCATCCACGTACCAACCAGGGCTGACCCAGTTTAGCTTCCGAGATCTGGTGAGATCAGAATAGGTGGGAAGTTTGCAACTTGTGAAATTGTAGGGTCGGAATGGGGTGGGGGGGGAGGTCAAAAACTGAAAGGGGTATGAGCCATGTGTGAAAGGCGCACCACTTCAAACACAATGTACAGTGAGGGAGTCAATTTGGTGTAGTGGTCAAGTGTGCAGACTCTAATCTGGGAGAACCGGGTTTGATTCCTCACTCCTCCACTTGCACCTGGCTGGATGACCTTGGGCAAGCCATAGCTCTGTACCAGCTGTTCCCTCAAGGACAGCTTGGGAAAGTGCTCTCTCAGCCCCACCTACCTCACAGGGTGTCTGTTGTGGGGAGGGGAAGGGAAAAGGAGTTTGTAAACCGCTCTGAGACTCCCTTGGGGAGTGGTGGGCGGGGTATAAATACAATCTCTTCTTCTTCTTCTTCTTCTTCTTCTTCAATTGCTCTGTGGTGTTTTAGTCTCTTTGGGCAATTCTTTTCACTTGAGGGTTTCATTGAAAGGGCATTGGAGACAGCTAGAATTCATCTGCAGCAACCGGGCAAGTGGAAATGTTGCGTCATATTCACAGAACTGGAGATCCTAAAGGTCTTGGGATCAAAGTTCTCACCTTTATGCTCACTGAGCAGATGATAAGGAGGTATTAACTGTTTCAGGAAATTTTTCCTCTAACTTACTGTCTCCAAGTCTTGAGAGGAAGGGAAAAGTGCATGAATACAGTATCAGAGGTTAGTGGAACTCCACAGCTATTCACACATGAGATAATTATAGACCCTGTATCTCTGTACAGGACGAATTCCAGAAAGATTTACAGTGCCATTATAAGAACATAAGAAGAGCCCTGCTGGATCAGACCAGTGGTCCATCTAGTCCAGCATCTTGTCTCCCACAATGGTGAACCAGTTAAGCTTGGATTTTGGATTTCAGCTTATCAGACAGTTTTCAGACTTGGGTTTCTTTTTTCTGATTGGGACATGCTATTTTGGATCAGCATTTTTAAAATATCTTAGACAGTAGGGAATCAGACTACAGCACAGTGTAAATGCAAAAGGGTGCCAAGGGAAGGGAGATCAAGCTATATTCCTGCTGCCAGGGGGGAAAGAGGCATCTTTCTGCACAAATGGAAGAGGCTTCGGGTTCTCAGCATGGCCCCTGGGACCAGAAGGCTGTCAGGCCCAATCAGCTCAGCAGAGTCCGGCCTGAGCGGAAAAACAGAATAAGGCTTCCGAGGCAAATCCATGCAGTGCAGGAAGCGATGAAATTAAAACAAATCTCCAGAGATCTGTTTTAATGAGGAGTGAGCCATGATTGCTGGAAGCCCTTTGAGTCAGCATAATTAGGGCTGGAGAAAGCGTTGTCGTCATTCATGTTAAAATACCAAAGTAGTCTTTTCTCTGACAGTGGAGCTTTCTTTTCACTTTTCAATAATTTCAAAGTCATGACCGGGAATAGGCAGCAACTGTTCTAATAGCTAAGCATTGATCGATGATGATGATGATGAATTGTCAGTCAGATATTTGACTGGTAGGTGGTGTTCTGCAATTTGAGATCTAGCCAAGTTCTTGGGAATTGCAGATATATCTTTGCAGGATTCTTGCTGTTCTAAGCAACACTGTCTTCTGGAGCTGAGCTGGTGTTATTTGCTCAATGCTCAGAATGTCCAGATGTTTCTTGAGACTTCTAGACACAGCGCCAAGGGTTCTAATGACAACTGGCACAATGGTCACCTTCTTCTCCCAGAGGCACTCTAACTCTATTCATAGGTCTTGGTATTTTGTGGTCTTCTCCTGTTCTTTCTTTTCTATTCTGCTGTCTCGTGGGATTGCAGTGCTGATGATCCAAACACTATTTCTCATTCCACCCCCCCAATTGTGATATCAGCGGTGTTATGTCCCAGTTGTCTACCTGTTTGTAATCGGAAGTCTCAAAGAATCTTTGTTACCTCATTCTCCATGATCTTCTCTGGTTTGTGCTCCCATGAATTTCTGACTGATGGTAAGCCATACCTCTTGCAAAGTACAACATAGCTGCAACTCTATTGTGACATTCTTTATAGTCAGTTTGAGCCATTTTAATGCAGGCACTGACCACATGGTTGACTGCATCATCCTTCTTCATCAAAGGCTCCTAAGTAAGCTCGATAGTCATGGGATAAAAAGGACAAGTCCTTTTGTGAATCAAAAACTGGCTAATTAAAAGGAAACAGAGAGTGAGTATTAATGGGCAATTTTCTCAGTGGGAGGTAAGCAGTGGGGTACCGCAGGGATCAGTACTCAGTCCAATGCTTTTTAACTTGTTTATTAATGATTTGGAGTTGGGAGTAAGCAGTGAAGTGGCTAAATTTGCAGATGACACAAAGTTGTTCAGGGTGGTGAGAACCAGGGAGGATTGTGAGGCACTCCAAAGGGATCTGTCGAGGATGGGTGAGTGGGCATCACCATGGCAAATGGGGTTCAATGTGGCCAAGTGCAAAGTGATGCACACTGGAGCCAAAAATCCTAACTATAAATACACATTGATGGGGTCCGAACTGGCAGAGACCGACCAAGAGCGAGATCTTGGAGTCATAGTAGATAACTCAATGAAAATGTCGAGACAGTGTGCAACTGCAATGAGAAAGGCCAACACTATGCTGGGGGTTATTAGGAAGGGAACTGAAAACAAATCAGCCAGTATCATAATACCCCTGTATAAATTGATGGTGCAACCTCTTTTGGAGTACTGTGTACAGTTCTGATCGCCACACCTCAAAAAAGATATTATAGCATTGGGAAAAGTGCAGAAAAGGGCAACTAGAATGATAAAAGGGTTGGAACACTTTTCCTATGAAGAAAGGCTGAAGCGCTTGGGGCTCTTTAGCTTGGAGAAATGACGGCTGAGGGGTGACATGATTGAGGTTTATAAGATTATGCATGGGATAGAGCAGGTAAAGAAAGAAGTACTTTTCTCCCTTTCTCACAATATAAGAACTTGTGGGCACTCCATGAAATTGCTGAGCAGTCAGGTTAGAACAGATAAACGGAAGTACTTCTTCACCCAAAGAGTGATTAACGTGGAATTCACTGTCACAGGAGGTGGTGGTGGCTACAAGCATGGACAGCTTCAAGAGGGAATTGGATAAACATATGGAGCAGTGGTCCATCAGTGGCTATTTGCCATAAGGTATAGATAGGAACTCTCAGTCTGGGGCAAGTGATGCTCTGTATTCTTGGTGCTTGGCGGCGGGGGGGGGGGGGGGCTTCTAGTGTCCTGGCCCCACTGTTGGACCTTCTGAGGGCACCTGGTGTTTTTGACCACTGTGTGACAGAGTGTTGGACTGGATGGGCCACTGGCCTGATCCAACATTGGCTTCTCTTATGTTCTTATCCTTTGTCTTACAAATATTATTATGATTATTATCATTAGTAGCAGCAGTATTAGTGTTAGTATTATTAGCATGACTATTTAATTAAAATTGGCCTCCACTTTGGGGGTTTTCTTGCATAACAGTGAATTATCTGCAAGAGGGCTGCCTACTCTGGGTTGGGAAATTTCTACAGATTTGGGGGCGAGTCTTGGGGAAGGGAGGCACCGCAGCAGGATACAATGCCATAGAGTCCGCCCTCCCAAACAGCCATTTCTCCAAGGGGACGGATATCTGTAGCCTGGTTTGCATCCCTACACCTCACCTTGTTGGCGTACCCTTATGGTATAGCTTCATTGGGAGACTCCTGGAATTTGCAGGAACTGGTGCAGGTATTTTTGTAGATTACATGCTGAACTCTGGAAAGGAGGCCATGATAAGGAACAGCATTTGGGTAGTCGCGCTGAACCACAAGAGCATCATGAAAAGAGGTCTTCCTTTGGCTTGGGGCAATTTGCGACAGAGAAGCTCAGAACAGCACCCTGTTGGGTCATCCTGGTTGTGAGGTCAGCACTCTGGCTGTATTCAAACATCACAAACAAGTCCAAGAGGGTTTTTTTTGTTTTGCAGTATCTCAGTGGGTGCATAAGTGGAGACTTGTGTCTTCCCCAGGGCCAAGATTGTTTGTTTACTGTTTATTATGGTCTTTATCCAGTTTGGTGTAGTGGTTAAGAGCACAGACTCTAATTTGGGAGAGCTGGGTTTGATTCCCCACTCCTCCACTTGCACCTGCTGGTGTGATCTTGGGTCAGTCACAAGCAGGGGTCCTTTCGTAGAAAAAGAGGTGCAGGAGCTCATTAGCATAACTCATCAGCATACCTCATTAGCATGTGCCACGTCCCCTGACATCACCAGAAGTGTGTCAGAAAGGGAATGTCAGTTTCAGCCCCATTATACCCTATGGGCCATTGAAATCAATGGCAAAAACTCACAGGATATACGAGGGGTGGAGGAAAGGGGGTTTGAGGGAGAGGCTCCACACTTGCAGGGTAGCTGCTGGGGCCTCTCCTCGAAATACCTACCAAGTTTCAAGAAGATTGGACCAGGGGGTCCAATTCTATGGGCCCCCAAACAGGTTGTCTCATCCCCTCCATTGTTCTCTATGGTGGGAAAAAATGTTAACTTTTTTCCTCTCATAGAGAACAATGGAGGGAATGGGGGCAACCTGTTTGGGGGCCCATAGAATTGGACCCCCTGGTCCAATCTTCTTGAAACTTGGTGGGTATTTCAAGAAGAGGCCCCAGCAGCTACCCTGCAAGTTTGGAGCCTCTCCCTCAAACCCCCTCCCCTCCAGTGGCTTTTAAAGTTGCCGCCGAATTTTGGCAGTAATTCGGCAGCAGGCTGAATCAGATTAGAGAATCTGATTCAGCCCGTGGCTGCCCTAGTGGCCACTCCTGAACTGGTGGAGCTTTGCTCCGCCTCGCTCCGGCCCCAATGGACCCCTGGTCACAAGTTCTTTCAGAGCTGTTCTCTCAAGAGCAGTTCTCTCAGAGCTCTCTCAGCCCCACCCACCTCACAGGGTGTCTGTTGTGGAGAGGGGAAGGGAACAGGGTTGCCAGGTCTGGGTTGGAAAATACCTGGAGACTTTGGGGGGGGAGCCAGGAGAAGGCGGGGTTTGGGGAGGGGAGGGGCCTCAGCATGGTCCAATGCCATAGAGTCCACCCTTCAAAGCAGCCATCTTCTCCAGGGGAGCTGATCTCTGTCAGCTGGAGATCAGGTGTAAAAGCGGGAGATCTCCAGGCCCCACCTGGAGGCTGGCAACCCTAGAAGGGAACGGAGATTGTAAGCTGCTCTGAGACTCCTTCAGTGAAGGGTGGGGTATAAATCCAATCTCCTCCTCCTCCTCGTCTTGTTCTTCTTCTTCCTCCTCCTCCTCTTCTTCTTCTACCAGCATACAATTTAATCAGACATAAAATACAATAATAAAAAATTCAAACTGAAGAGCTTTTAAGGTGCAGTTCCCGTAATTTGAAAAACAGTGCACAAAATTTAGCAACTTGACATGTGATGTTAGAAGTATTGTCAGATAAAAACCTGTGAAGCCTTGCTTTATTTGTGTTTACATGGCCAGGGTTCATATCAAGTAACAGAAATAATTCCAAGACCTCCTGGTAGAATGGACAGCTAAAGAACATGTGCTCTACAGACTCAACCTCCCCCTAGGGAGCAGGAGCGTAACCTTTCTGGGGAAGGGATTTTATTATGCCTTCCCTCAGTAACCACAGAAGGGAGCGCAGAACACCTAGATAGAGTAAACGCCCTTCTAGAACTATTTGCTTCCACAGAGGCCAGATATGTTGCCGGTTCAATAGGGCTTTAGACATTTAACAGCATCCCAAGATTTGATGCACTAGAGACATCTGATTGCCCCTCTATAGCCTTGATTCTTCACTTAATCAGCCCTTTTGCTTGCTCATGTCCATAAGCCAAGATTCTTAATCACAATTTCGATTGCAGGAAAGAAACCAGTTTCAGTTTCTGTTTGCCACTGCATTGTGAAGTCAAGCAATAACACACACAGTGTGGCATGACAGGGAACTTTGAACCAGTTGCCATGGCAGCCAGGAAGCCAGTGACCACTCGGTCAGCACTGATACCAAGCAACTGATTTAATTCCGCCTTGCTGTTGTTGTCAGCCACTCATATCTCATTGGATAGGTAGGGCTGTGAGGTCTTTGGGCTGGGGTAATTCGAGGAGAGAGAATGTCAGCTCCCAAAACAGGGTGATGCTGCTGCAGGAACAGAAGGGGGAAACTGCAACCTGTTGCAGGGAACTGCTGCAGGAAAAACTGCAAATTGTGGCACAGGTTTTCTGGAGGACAATATTTCACGGAACTCCCCCAATCCCCCTTTGCCTGGCAAATATGCAAGTGTATAGATTTGGTACAGCTGGCCCTGCTTCGCTTCTGAGATGTGATGAGATTTAGTACAGCTTCTGAGATGTGATGAGGCTACCCTGGGCCATTCAGATCAGAGCACCCTTTTACCACATTCCCTCTGAAATCAAAAGATAGTTTTCCAGACAGGATCAAGCTACAAGAGCACCCAGTACCAAAAGATATCAGCATTATATTCTAACTGCATGGGAAATCTATACTCCTTAAATACTTTCTGTCACCCTGGCTGAAACAGAGACTTGGGTTTCCTTATTCACTATAACTTCTAATAGTTCAACAGAACCCCACTGTTTAGAAACTTTAATTGCCTGACCTCAGCATGGTGTATCACACTTTACCAATGTCAGTTCATTTTCTTATTTATTTGACTTGTTTTCCGCACTAATGTGGAGCTCAGAGTGGGTTCCGACACATAATAACAGAACATAAGATTAAAACGTATCAGTTAAAAACAATTCCAACATCTACAATTTATAAGATGGCAGATAGCCTTGGAAGCAAGAGCTTGGCCATTTGCCTTCAAACTGGGATTAAAACAGCTCTGTGCTGAAGATGATCTTGTCAGCTAATTTAAATCGGGATAGCCAGGGCTATTTTTGGGCAGGAACGCACAGGAATGGAGTTCCGACTGGCTTTTGAGTTGGCCACACCTACAGCCTCCCCCCTCCTGGGGTTCTCCAGGTGCCTCACAAGCTGCGGGGTGCCAGGGGAAGCCGATCCAGAAACTGCCTTCCTTCCCTCGGGTTCCCCATGAGCCAAACAAGCCACAGGGCACCTGGGGAAGCCAATCCTGGGAGGGAGCTGTGCTGTCTGGGGTGTGGCCTAATATGCTAATGCATTTCTGCTGCTGGGTGTGTCCTATTATGCTAATGAGTTCCTGCTGAGCTTTTTCTACAAAAAAAGCCCTGGGGATAGCCACAAATCAGCTTGGATGAAAGCCCTGGATAAGAAACAGCAGTGAAAGTTGGAATGTTGATTTATGATATTTTTGAGATGGGCAAAACCAAAGCATTTTCTCTGATCGAAAACCGAGTCCTGGAAATCGACCATAGCAGTTTGAGAGTCTGCAGAGTATGCTCACCCCTATTTTTTGGTCTTTCTTACCCAAAATCTTGGGCTGTGGTGGCTCATTGGTTAAGACACTGCAGACTGAAAGGTTGGTAGTTTGGCAGTTTGAGACCCGAGTGCTGCATGACGGAGTGAGCTCCCATCTCTGGTCCCAGCTCCTGCCAACCTAGCAGTTTGAAAGCAAGAAATTGCAAGTAGATAAATAGGTACCACTTCAGTGGGAAGGTAACAGCCTTCCGTGCGCCTCGGCAACTAGTCATGCCGGCCACATGACCAAGTGAAAAAGTCTTCGGAGAGCATTGGCTCTTCGGCTTGGAAACAGAGATGAGCACCGCAACTGGCTTTCGAGCAAGGGAAACCTTTATCTTGAACCAAAATCTTCCCCCTCCATGTCATATCTTACTATCCCATCTTACTGCAGAGCTTTTTTGTTTGCAAAACTGAACATTATACCTACAATGGTTTCACAAGGGAGATTTCTGAATAGGCCCGACACTGACAGAATTTGCCCTTGTGGCCTTAACAGGATTTATACATCCTTTCACGCCCTGCTGGAATGCAGATTTTTCTGAGATGATGAGGGATTACTATATTAAGCCTTTATTCAATCAATTGTCCCCCTATAATCTGGAAATCCTGGCTCTTTTTGCTCAGCGATGAGTATCCCAAGATCACTCTAGCACCTGCAAAATTTATCTCAGTCCATTTAGCCCTTGCATCTAAAAAAATGAAGAAATAAGTGTTTTCTGCTGCTCAAGATTCATGAATCAATTTGCTTCTAAGGGTACAAAAGGAAAGGAAAGGAATTCATAAGATGGCATGTACAATACTATACTGCTGCCCCAGGGAAAAAGAGGGGGGGAGAGGTAAGAAGGTCTGTATGGATAGGAGTTCCCTTGGCCTCATCTGTATGCTTGGCGGTACATTTCTGTTTTACAGGCCCTGTGGAACTGTACCATGTCCCATAGGGCCTGGATCTCACCTGGAAGCGCATTCCACCACTCCAGAGCCACAGCAGAGAAGCTTCACTGCTTCTTCCTTGATTACTGGTAATTTATCCGACGTGGATTCAGGTGGACAGCCAGGTTTGTCTGAAGCAGCAGAAAAAAGTTCGCAACCAGTTGCAGTGCAGAGTCATAGCAGGGCCTCAGTTAATTACTCTCAGCATTCCACAATTAAGAGGGGTACATCTGCCCATTGATCTCCAATTTTGATATATTTATTTCCTTTACTATGTTTCCCCTGGAATTAAACCCAAACAAAAGGTGACCATATAAACTAAGCTTGTTATTCCAGTTTGGTCCTTGCATCTGTCAAACACAGGGCTATTTTAGGGCAGGAACGCACAGGAACGGAATTCTGGCTGGCTTCTGAGTTGGCCACGCCTACAGCCTCCCCCTCCCCCTCCCCCGGTTTCCCAGATGCCTCACAAGCTGCGGGGGTGCCTGGGGAAGCCAATCCTGGGAGGGAGCTGAGCTGTACAGGGTGTGGCCTAATATGCTAATGAGCTTCTGCTGCTGGGTGTGGCCTATTACGCTAATGAGTTCCTGCTGGGCTTTTTCTACAAAAAAAGCCCTGGTCAAACACCTTTATTAAGCTGCATTCTAATTTGCTGCTCACCCTCTACCTGTATGTATAGACTGATAACTTCCATTTCATTGTATCTGAAGACATGTGTGTGTTCACACAAATAGGGCTGCCAAGTCCCCCGGTAGGGCGGGGGAAACACTGATTTTTAGTGCTTATCTCCCGCTTTTCCAAAGTTGGCCACCGGGGGGACAAAATGGCTGCCTTAAAAGGGAAATGTCTGCAGAGAGCCTGCCCTGCAGTAAAAAGCCTCGCCAGACATTTCCCCTTTAAGAAGTCAGCAAGAGAGCTTCCACAGCAAGAGAGGTCCGCCCAGAGATTAAGGAGGGACTGAAGGAGCTGCTTTTGCATGTGGCTGGCAAGGTGAGTTTCTCTTCCAGCTCTTTTCATTCTCTCTCCCTCTTTCTTTTTTCTGTCTGTCTGTCTGTCTGTCTCTCTCTCTCTCTGTCCCCATCCAGCAGAGGTCTATCAGTGGTTATTATAGCCACAAGGTCTAAATGGAAGTAAGTACCTCTGCCAGTTTTTTTCCCTTCTCTCTCTCCCTCTTTCTTTTTTCTGTCTGTCTGTCTGTCTGTCTCTCTCTGTCCCCATCCAGCAGAGGTCTATCAGTGGCTATTATTAGCCACAAGGTCTAAATGGAACCCTTTGTCTGGGGCAGTGATGCTCTGCATTCTTGATGCTTGGGGGGCAACAGTGGGAGGGCTTCTGGAGTTCTGGCCCTGCTGCTGGACCTCCTGAGGGCACCTGGTATTTTTGGCCACTGTTGTGACACAGAGTGTTGTACTGGATGGGCCGATCCACTGTGGCGTCTCTCCTGTTCTTATGATACGAAAATCATATTTAGCACTTGTGTAGCACTTAGTGCTTCATATTCTGCCGAGATGAGGAAGGATTCAGTAGGGCCGTTGCTCAGTGATAGAGCATCTGCTTGACATGCAGGAGGTATCAGCCTCTTCAGCTAAAAAAGGATCAGGTAATAGGTGACATTAAAGATCTCAGCCTGAGACCCTGGAGAGCCACTACCAGTCTGAGTAGTCAATACTGACCTTGATGGACCAATGGCCTGATTCAGTATTAGGAAACTTCATGAGTTCATGTGTCAGCATGTGGAAGCAACATCACAGGATGTGACATCACAAAATGATGTCACTTCCTTTCTCCTGGCTCCACCCCCAAAGTCTCCTGGCTCCACCCCCAAAGTCCCCAGATATTTCCCAAGTTGGACTTGGCAGCCCTAACACAAAAGCTTATACTTTGAATAAAACTTAGAATCATGGAGTTGGAAGGGACCTCCAGGGGCATCTAGTCCAACCCCCTGCACAATGGAGGAAATTCACAAATACTTCCTCCCCCCCACATCCCCAGTGATCCCCTGCTCCATGCCCAGAAGATGACCCAAAACCTCCAAAATTCCTGGAGAAAAATTGCCTCCTGACCCCAAAGTGGCAATCAGCATTTCCCTGGGCATGTAAGAAAGGGCCACAAGCACTGATGCAACCCTTCCTGCCCTCCCCCTCATGATCTGCCCAAGTTCACAGAATCAGCATTGTAGAAATTTATTAGACTTGTTGGTCTTAAAGGTGCCACTGGATGCAAACTTTGTTCTTATCCTACTTAATTACACTTTTGTTTATCTGCACCCCAGGAGGGAGAGGCTGTAACCTCTGACCTCTCTCGTCTTTCATTATGTGTAACAACCCAATTTGTTCCAGTCCCTTACCCAGAGAATTACACCTATAAGGTTTGTGGCAGGTTTCACACTCAGCTTTTCTTTGCCCCAACTCCTCCTCCTCCTCCTGCCCCTCAGTTTTCCTTATAAACACGGGCAGAATTGTTTCCCCCTAATTTACATCTGAAGAAGTGAGCTCTGTCTCATGACAACTCATGCTGGAATAAGTGTGGTTAGTCTTTAAGGCGTCACCAGACTTCGTTTTCGTTTTATACTCTTCAACAGCCTGTTTAGAGAGAGATCAGGAGCTATTTCTGTGTCTCCCCTCTGCTCGGCTGAATCATTATGGCTTTAGATATGGCCCGGTGAGTCCCATTAGAAGCCACTATTGCTAGCTGGCTAATTAATAAAGCTGAATGAATGACTCTGAAAGCTCAATTAGTCATTCTTCATTGAGAGATGGATAATATATTTGCTCCTGATAACTCTGCGGGGGATTCCGTGGGCAAGGGCGTAGACTTTCCAATTTCCCGGGGGGGGGGGGCTGGGCCAGAGACATCATAGGCCATTGACTCCGGGGGAGGCTCAGCACGTCCTGGAAAAGTTTTTTGGGGGGGCTCCAGCTCCCCAGCCCCCCTGAAGTTGATGCCTATGTCCCTGGGGGTACATCAATACCTGCCCGAGGCCGACTTGAGATCCACAGGTAGAAAAGGTTTAATTCTTACATGGAAGAGAGAAACTAACACAAGGATGGTCACAAAGAGGTTCAAGTTAGAGCCACATCTGGCGGAGAATGGCTCGCCCGAAGAGCAAATATTCAGTGCTCTGCATGGGTGTGCTTCCCTTCTCTCTTTCTGCCTTGATTTCTTGATAGATCCCTGCCTGCGACCTTTGCTCTGGCAACCGAACATCCTCTGCCACCCACAGTTATCCAGCCTGCTTTCTTAAAAATTTCCACCCACACGTCTAGAGTGGCCTTGTGCTTGGTACTCTGTCTCCGCACGTAGGTGGTGTCCTCAAAATCTAATCTCCTTCCGATCCCTCCCCAGCATCCACCTGATTCTGTGAAGCTGCTAGTTCAGCCCCTTAATGTTCAAGTAATCCCAACTGTGACTACCAGGCCCAAGTGGATTAATACTATTAACTAACACTCACATTATTCCTTCACAGGTCTTGCCAGCCTCATCCCAACCCCTTCCTCTGTTGTCTTTCCTAGAGTCAGGATTTAGATTGTAATCCCTCAGCAGTGCTGGACCTGTTTATGAAGTTCTGCAAAGTGGGATGGTCCCTCTGCAGAGAAGCAAATCTGCAAAACGGGGCTCAATTTAGCACTGAAAAGGGAACACACACACACAGCCAAATCACACCAGTGTCTGTGCTTGTTGCAAAAAAGAAAACCCTGATGTTTGGGCAGCAGCACTGTGGGCTAGCATGTGGTAAACCTACAAGAACAAAAGAAGAGCCCTGCTGGATCACACCAGTGGTCCATCTAGTCCAGCATCCTGACTCACACAGTGGCCAACCAGTTCCTCTGGAGGGAAAACAACAGGGTTTAAGAAGAGCCCTGCTGGATCAGACCAGTGCTCCATCTAGTCCAGCATCCTGTTTCACACAGCGGCCAACCAGTTCCTCTGGAGGGTCAACAACAGAGCATAGAAGCTGAGGCCTTCACCCAGTGTTGCCTCCTGGCTCTGGGATTCAGAGGATTAATGCCTCTGAACATGGAGGTTCCCCTGAGTCACCTTGGTTAGTAGCCATTGATAGACTTCTCCTCCATGAATCTATCTAATTCCCTTTTAAAGTTGTTTATTCCTGGAGCCATCGCTACATCCTCTGGCAGCGAATTCCACATTTTAATCACTCTGTGTGTAAAGTAGTATTTCCTTTGGTCCATCCTGTACCTCAGCAAGGTGCACAAAACAGGCCATAGTTATCAGTGAGGAGGGAAAGCTGGAGCCCGATCCCATTTGCCTCCTCCCACCCAGCCTCTTTCCCCATCTCACCACTTCAGAGGGGCAGGTAGGAGGAGCTAGGGACGTTTAAGCATGTGGGGGAGCTGTAGGGTTGCCAAGTCCGTTGAACTTACCGGCGGGGAGGAGTCCTCCGCCGGGCGGGAGCTTCACCAGAAGTGACATCAGCACGCTGGGGGGCGTTGCCAGGGCGACGCTCTGGCAATCACCCCAAAACTCTATGGTATCATAGAGTTTTGGGGCGATTGCCAGAGCGTCACCCTGGCAACGCCCCCAACGTGATGGCATCACTTCCGGGTGATGTCATTACGTGGGGGAAGTCGTCCAGGCTGGACGACTTCGGGGGCGGGGTTTCCCCCACCGGCCAAATGCTGGCCGGCGGATCAGGAACCCCTGTAGTGAGGAATCCCCCGCCCCCCGGGCTGACTTGGCAGCCCTAGGGAGCTGGGATAGGTGCCAACCTCCAGACTGGGCCTGGAGATCTTCCAGAATTACAAGGGATTTCCAGACTACAGCGATCAGTTCCTCTGTAAAAAAAAAATAAAAGAACTCCTTTAAATTTTGGTAGCACATCCCCAGGGCTCTATCTCTTCTAATCTGGCCCTCAGAAGGAATATGGAGTGGGTTTAGTTGTACCTCAGGAAAAGGATGGAGTGACTGTTCTAGGCCTGTCTCTGGTGATAAGGGGACCTGTAACAGTTTAGTCTGATTCTTGGGGAAAGGGAAGACTGGTTTGGTCAGAACCTCCGTGTGTGAGGGTCTGACTCAGATGCTGCCAACCCTCAGGTGGTAAGAATACAACGAGAATACAACAGGTTTTAAGAATACAACATGTCTTGTATTCTGTAAGACCTGAGGAAGGCAGCAGAAACGAGTCAACCCCGGCTCTCATTGTCTTACAATTTCCTTGCATCTTCATTTTCTTCTAGACTTCCATGTCAACTTATGACCCTGTGGGGCAAACGTTGTAATTTTTGGATGTTTTGTATTTAATTTACATTACAATTATTGTGTTTGTGATATAATACATTAGCAATGAAAATAATAGTGCATTGGAATAGAAAAAACAAAGATTTAAGATTACATTGCTGTTATTGTTTATTACATGGTATTTTAGTGATATTATTAACACCCGGATGGTGCCTGGAGATTCCCCAGAATTACAGCTGGTTTTCAGAGCACAGAGACCAGTCCTGCTGGAGAAAATGGCTGCCTCAGAGGGTGGGTGCTATGGCGTGATGTTTCCTCCCCTCTTCAGACTCTGCCCTCCTCAGGCGCACCCAAATCTCCAGGAATTTCCCAACCTGGAGCTGGCAATCCTAGTTAGAGACCTCCGAAAGCATTTTAAATAGAAATTCCCAACATCTCCCCAAAAGGGACTGTTGTTATCTAACTAGGGACAAGTGGAGTGGGGGTATAAGGTAACGAAAAATTAGCTGTGGGTGCCAGGATGGAGAAACAAGTCTAGTCCTGAGAAGTTCGGAAGTTGGCATTCTAGGCCACGCCTGCTTCTCCCAACCTTGCACAGACTAACGTCTGGTTTCGCTCCCAGGTTCCACTGTGCCAGCCCAACTTTGGCTCCTAGAACTGCTGTCTGCGCCCAGCCTGCCGTCTTTGCCAATGGATGCGATTTGGTAATCCTCGGGAATGCTGCTAACTGGGGCATCGCTCTCCTATAGCTGTCTTGCTTCACAGTGAAACTCTAATCTTCAGATTGTTCCGCTCCTGAAAGCTCCTTTGGTTTTCATTGGACTTGCTCCAGGCTAGCTTTAGAATTAAAGAAAAGAAAAACAAAGCCCAGAAAGAGTTCTCTTCTTTTAAAGAAAGATTACTTTATTTATGCTCTGCTTTTCCCCCCATTAAAGACCCAAAATGGCTTACATCATTTTTCTCTGTTCTGTTTTATCCTCACAACAACCCTGTGAGGCAGGCCAGGTGGAGAATGCATGACTGACCCAAGGTCACACACAAAAATGACAAAACAATCAGAAGACCTTTCCCATCTTTCCCATGTGCCTTTGCTCTCATGCCCAAACTCAGATTATGGGGGATACTGTGATTCTTTACTCCCTACACTCCAGAGAGAGTGTGGTGTAGTGGTTAGGGTGTCAGACGAGGATCTCGGCAAGCCAGGTTCGAATCCCCACACTGCCATGGAATCTCACTGGGTGACCTTGGGCCAGTCACACTCTCTCAGCCTAACCTACCTCACAGGGTTGTTGTGTAGATAAAATGGAGGAGAGGAGAATGATGTAAGCAGCTCTGGATTTCCATTGGGGAGAAAGGTGTGGTATAAATGAAGTAGATAAATAAACCTGCCACTGCCTCCAACTTAAAGGCACACTGCTAATAAAAGTTTGATGTGTTTTGTTTGAGATTTACTACTTGGGTTTCTCTATATACCTTATAACAGTGCTGGTCGCTGTTCATCAATGATTACTTTACTGTCTGGATTCAGCTTAATTTGCCCATGCACATTCTTGCATAGCCTCATTCTTGCATATTCCCCTTGTCTCTGCAAAACTGGTTTTTAAAAATCTTCCATGCCTTAAAGACGTAGGGCTCAAGGTTTCTGGAGCACGGACTCTAATCTGGGAGAACCGGATTTGATTCCCCATTCCTGCACATGTAGCCAGCTGGGTGACCTTGGGCCAGTCACAGTTCTCTCAAGAGCAGTTCTCTCAAACCTCTCTCAGCCCCATCTATCTCACAGGGTGTCTGTTGTTGGGAGAGGAAGGGAAGGAGATTGTAAGCAGCTCTGAGACGCCAAGTGAAGGGCGGGGTATACATCCAATCTCATCTCCTCTTCTCCTCTATTTACAACACAATATTTCTGTCTTGGCACACAGGGCTCAAACTGAAAGCTAAAAGGAAAAGCTGTCCTGACTGGGGATGAATTCAAGACCGTGGAGCCAATGTCAGCCATCGAAAGGATGCATCAAATTGTGTGAAATGAGAAAGTAATCTGTGAATGATTCTCCACTCAACCTGTAAGCCACTTTAATGACTGGACTTCCGCCTCCTCTGTTCATCAAGATTTGTTTTGCCAACTGCAGAGACACAAAAGCAGCCATAAACTGCAGCATGTAAATTGCAAATGTCGTTAGTTGACCAAGGCAAGACTGTTCTCAAAATAGCCACTGCCCGAGATTCCGGTTCTCTTCTGGTGTTCCCCCGGATGGCTTTCCTTCATGCATCTGCTCCTGGAATTCTTCAGTCCCAAATATTGTGCCAACAGCAGATTCATTAAGCAACATCTCTGTGTTTTGCAAGGATGTCTTTATCAGTATAAACTAGCTGGCAGATCCAAAACAAGCCTAACTCGGATGGCTCAGGCCAGCCTAATCTCGTCAGATCCAAACTAAGCATGGTTGGCCCTAGCTAGTTCTGGGATGGGAGGCAACTAAGGAAGTCCAAGGTTGCGACACAGAGCCGGGCAAGGACAAACCACCCGTGTTCTCCTCTTGCTTTCACAGCCCTATAGGCTGGCCATAAATTGGCTGCAACTTGATATCAGTGTCCATCACTAGGTCCAGCCTAAAACAATCAGTGCTTGTCTCTGTCTGGCTCCTCCTAAATCGTTTAAGGAGTCAAGCAGGGACTCACAACTTCTCCCTCAGTGCACCACCACGACAGCCTTGCACATCTGCCCAAGGTCTTCTGCAGCTGCCAACCTGGAAATGGGCAAAATCGACAACTGCTTCTACATGGGCCTACCTCGTTGTGGTCTCCGCCTTATGGGCTCCTGCTATCCTGTCTCTCTGCACCAAGGGTCTGTGGCTCAGTGGCAGAGCCTCAGCTTGGCAAGCAGAAGGTCCCAGGTTCAATCCCCGACACTTCCAGTTCAAAGGACCAGGCAGGAGGTGATGTGAAAGACCGCTGTCTGGGACCCTGGAGAGCTGCTGCCAGTCTGAGTGGACAATACTGGCCTTGAGGGACCAGTAGTCAGATCCAGTATAAGGCAGCCTCACATGTTCATGCGATGCAAAACTGAATTATTAATGATCAGGGACTGTGTGTTTAGCTTTCTGAACCAGGATCCTACGCTGTAATTTTTGTATCATATACATGTGTCACGTTAAGACCGATGCTTTGCTTCAGTTCTGTTTTTAGATTCCTGATTAGCTCTAAAACCCCTAGTTCTAGCATATGGTTTACTGAATCCCCCATCCTGTCGAGTGTATGGACTCACTCTGCATAATCCTCCTTGAGTCCAAGTGAGATAGGTGGACTACAAATGAGGTAATTAAAAAAAATATAGCTATGCAGAAGACAGATCAAGATGGGTGGCTATGTTAGTCTGTCCGTAGCAGCAGAAAAGAGCAAAAGTCCAGACTCCAGTAGCACCTTAAACACTAACAAAACATGTGGCAATATCTGAAGAAGTGAGCAGTGACTTATGCCGAAGAAGAAAAGTAGGTTTTTATACCCTGTTTTTGTCTCTCTTAAGGAGTCTCAAAGAGGCTTACAACCGCCTTTCCCTTCTTCTCCCCACAACAGGCACTTTTTGAGGTAGGTGGGGCTGAGAGAGTTCTGAGGGAACTGTGACTGGCCCAAGGTCACCCAGTCGGCTTCATGCGGAGGAAGAGCAGGGAATCAAACACGGTTCTCCAGATCATAGTCTGCCACTCTTAACCACTACCATGCTGGCTCTCAATGGAAGAAGTGTTTTTCTTGGTGGCTGCCCTTGCTGCAAAACTACCATAAAGCATACTTGCCTATGAATACAGAAGAACAGTAAGGACAGCTCACTTGAAAGGATCAAACTTTGCCGCTGCCCACCGACTTGTTTCCTGAGAAACAACGGCTTTGCTCTCCACTCACCCTCCACCACCTTCCACTTTGAGGTCACCAAAAATGCAGGAGAAGCTATTGCCTAATGTAATTTGTACTGCATCAGTGAACAGGAAAACCAATTAATGCAGTATTAGCTTGTGACTATGTACTACTCAGGAGGCCAAGAATTGCGGGGGCTGCGTGTACCGTGGCCGTAACCTTTGTTAGATTACAGCGTCGTGGAGGGCCAAAATCGATGCTTGGAGAAGAGCCACAGGTCCATCTGAATCCACTTAAGCATGTCGGAGGGATCTCTCCGATGGCAGGCTGTTTGTAGAACTGTGTTCCCAGGACAGAGACAGGGACCAAGGTTAGGGGAAGCATCGTTCCCTATAGATGTATGGCTCTGTTGTTATGCAACAGATGTGCATAAAGAATTGGTTGCACTTAAAATGCATTTAGATAGTGCTTTAGAAAGTTCCATATTTTAAGATTGCCAGCTTTGGGTTGGGAAATACTGGCGATTTTGGGGGTGGAGGCTGAGGAGGTGGGGTTTGGAGAAGAGAGGGACCTCAGTGCGGTACAGCACCATAGAGTCCACCTTCAAAAGTGGCCATTTTCTCCAGGGGAACTGATCTCTGTCAGCCGGAGATCAGTTGTAATCCCTGGAGATCTCCAGCCACCACCTGGAGACTGAAAAACAACATCTGTGACAAAAATAACAAAAGGTCAATAAAGATGTGTTTGCAAAAACATTTACTGTGGTGACACTGTGAAAATTGTCTTCATATTATCACTCACATGCAACGTATCCTGCGCAATGTAAACAGTTTGTTTCACATTCTGAAGACCTTTGGGTTCTGTTATTAGAGAGTCAACATAGAACGTTTCCTTCAAGAGTTGATAAGTAGAAATTGATAAGAATTGTGATTGCTGCACGCTCAGATAAAGCAATTCTTGTGAAAAGCATTGTTTACATTGTGCAGTATTCGCTGCGTGTGAGCGATAATAGAAAAGAATTTTCTACAGAATCACTACAGTAAATGTTTTTGCAAACACATCTTTATTGACTTTTTGTTATTTTTGTCATGGATGTTGTTTTTGGACTTCTACTTCCTCCCGTGATCTCTCATTTTTGGTTTCTACCACCTGGAGATTGGCAACCCTAAGCATTTCACATCATTTCTGTACAACAACCCTGTTAGTTCGGCCATTGCTCACCAGCTGTGCATGGGCCATCTTTATATTGCATATGAA
This sequence comes from Lepidodactylus listeri, assembly GCA_029233225.1. Lineage (NCBI taxonomy): Eukaryota > Metazoa > Chordata > Lepidosauria > Squamata > Gekkonidae > Lepidodactylus > Lepidodactylus listeri. The sequence goes on along the minus strand of JARCFY010000004.1, from coordinate 136,762,989 downwards.
GGAGTGGATAGAATTTTCTTAGGCTGAGATAACAGAGTCCTCTGTTCACAGAAGCCTTTAAATTTTTTAAAAATGCATTTATTTCTTCTTGGATATTGTTTAAAGATATCATGAGATATGAGTTACTAATGGAACCTTAGGTACTGCTGTTATGATACTTTAAGAATTCTATTGGACCTGACAACAGAGATCTGCCATAAGGAAGCCAAAATATAACAAAATGTCCTTGTGGAACTGGCCTTCACCAAACAGATTGTAAAGAATTCAGTCTTCTTTATTGAGCATCGTAACATAACATTTTCTGTACAACCATAGTGGAGTGGCTTTGGTTCAGCAGTAGAGCATCTGCTTGGCATGGAGAAAGTCCCAAGTTCAATCCCCAGCATCTCCATTTAAATTGACCAGGCTGCAGGTGATGTGAAAGACCCTGGAGAGCTGCTGCCAGTCTGAGGAGACAATACTGACCTTCACAGACGAAGGGTAGATGACAGCTTCACGTGGTCCTGGGTATTATTTTCTCTGTTATAAAAACTTACTAAAAATACATTCATTCCTTGTGGCATGCTAACATGACCCTGACACAGTCTGGGAACAGACAACACAAGCAAAAGTGAAAATACAACCTAGGCAAAGCAATCATAGCATAGTCAACACAAATATGGAAAACACTGGGTTATCAGTGCCAAAGAAGAAAATCTATATTAACCACAAAGCAAATATAATTAGCCTTAATAATCAGCTCCATAAACACGATAACCTGTCCCTTTTATTTAATATGAGGACTTTGGATGGCTCCACCTGGTTTATCAATAACACTGGTATCATCTAGATCTAAAAATAAGTTTCCTTCATTGGAGTCTGACTCACTGCCTTATTTATTTTCACCATGCTACCCTCCCAGTTGTTTTGACATAGGGTAGAACTACTTCTTCCTGGAACAGAACTACTTCTATAGTCCATATCTTCATTCTTGTATCAATTCCCTTAGCAAAAACTGTACAATCTATCTTTGTAAACCTTATAGGATGCCAGATTCCTACAAAGTACTATTCCCCAGCTTATATGAGAATATTCAATCAATGTCATACAATTATTATCCTAAGACTGGTCTTTGCATTGCTTCATCAAACAATGCATTAAAGCGCCTTGCTTTTTAAAATAAAAAGTACAAGCCAACCTGTCAGCCAAGCCAGAGGGTTTTATTTAGTGAGTTAGTTGATTTTATATTCGATTTATCGGCCGCCTTTCCCTGTGAACAGGGCTCAGGCGGCTTACACCAGAAATAAATACAACATAATTGAGTTAAAACAGCATTAAAAGACTTAAAACAGTCAGAAAAACAACACTGATTAGGCACTAGCATTCTCTTCCAAGCTGCCAAGCCACTTTTCCGTTGTGATAGAAAGCAGGCACTAGAGGTAGGGCTGCCAACCTCCAAGTGGTGCCTGGAGATCTCCCGCTATTACAACGGATCTCCAGATGACAGAGATTAGTTCCCCTGGAGAAAATGGCTGCTCTGGAAGTTGGACTCTATGGCATTATGCCCCAAACTCCACCCCCTCAAGCCCCACACCCAAAATTTCCAGGTAATTCCTGACCCAGAGCTGGCAGCCCTAACTAGAGGCGAGGATGTCGGGCTCTAGTTAATAAAACCTTCTGCTGGGATCAGTTTTGTTAGGCTGGAATATGGGACTGTTCCCAACCAGCATGGTGCAGACTAACCTGATCTCTTCAGAGGTCGGCCCTGCCTATTATTTGGATGGGAAACCACCACAGAAGTCCAAGGTCGCTATGTAAAGATGGTAGGGTTGCCAAGTCTTACCTTTTGCTTAGTGGGGGGAGTCCTTGCCGGCCTGGGAGTCTTCTGGCGCATGCGCTTGGCGCGTGCGCTGCAATGACATCACCCAGAAGTGACATCATCACATCGGGCATATTGGGGCGGGACCTCAGTAATGCAAGGGGAAACCATAGAGTTTTCCTTCGAATTATAGAGTGTCCCCCCCAAAAAACATGCCTGATGCGATGACATCACCTCCGGGTGACATCATTGCACCGGGCACGTCGCCGCAGCCCAGCAATTTGGGGGCGGGTTCCCCCCGGCAGCCCAAGCTGGTGGGAAATGGACCAATCAAGCGGGGGTTTCCCCGCCCCCCGGGGGGACTTGGCAACCCTAGGGCGGGCAATGGCAAATCTCCTCTGAATGTCTCTTGCCTTGAAAACCTTGGCTGTGACATGAGGGCACTTTCCCCCACTAAGGTGCTCCTGGACTCCTGTGTTATCCAGCCCAGTTGGTTCACAGATCCCTGCATCTCTACTAGCCACCCATCATTAAATGTCATTAAACGATCATTTCCAGCCCACTTTAGCAATATCAGACCATTCCTGCCCTTTAGAAAGCAAGAAAGCGATAAAAAAGATGGCCTTCTCTTCAACGGACGGAATAGGACAGTATTTTCTCACTGCAAAGCCCTCTTTACTATGTTGCCTTTAATGTTTTTTTTTTTTTTTAATGCTCCAGGTAGACTAGGCACACTCGGGGTCAGCAGCTTCAAAACACGGAAATCCTGTCACGGAAATTGAAGGGGCCAGTGGCCTATTCTGGGCCTGAATTCTTCTGGGTTGTTTATTGAATTTGCCTGTGGTGTTGTAGGGCTTTCAATAGGCCGGCAAGGAAATGAGGGCAATAAAGGAACATAACAAAACTGCTAGGAAGAGGTGTCCAATCTCGAGCTCTGGCTGTTACCTCCCCCCCAAAACAACCGTTTGCCCCCCTCCCCAGGCCCATAGAATCGTCAAGAGTCAGACATGACTGAATGGCTCACAACCACCACCACCACTGCCAGGACATCTTTTACATTTTCCCCACCCTTCCTTCAGGCAGCTGGGGGGTATACATGGCTCTCCCTCCTCCATCTTATTATCAAAATATAGGGCTGCCAACCTCCAAGTGGTGCCTGGAGATCTCCCAGAATCACAACTGATTTCCAGACAATCGTGATTTCCCTAGCAGGGAGTACACTTTTGAAGACGTGTGTTTTAAGGAGGGCAAATTAAATAGAAGAGTAAAAGGACCAGATATTTGGGGAGAAAGAAGCTTTCTTAGGGCTGCCAACTCCAGATTGGGGAATTCCTGGAGATTTAGGGGTGGAGCCTTAGGAGGGCGGGATGTGGGGAGGAGAGGTACCTCACTAGGAATAATGCCATCAAGTCCACCCTCCAAAGCAGCCATTTTCTCCACCCTCCAAAGCAGCCATTTTCTGTCACCTGGAGATCAGCGGTAATTCCAGCAGAGTTCCAGGCACCACCTGAAAGCTGGCAACCCCAAATATGTGCAAACACACACACATCCATATGCCATGGCTTAAAGAGGGCACAGGATGGGCCAGCCCCTCCCATATTTCAGCTACTGTTGCCAGTCTCCAGGTGGTGGCTGGAGATCTCCTGGGATTCCAAATGGTTTTGAGGTGACAGAGGTCAGTTCACCTGGAGAAAAACGGTCCCTTTGGGAGGTGGATATGTCATTATGCCTCACTGAAGTCTCCCCAGACTCCACCCTCCTCAGGCTCCTCCCACAAAACCTCCAGGTATTTCCCAGCCCAGAGCTGGCTACCCGAATTTCAGCCCTTCCCCACGGGTGATTATTCCTCAGGAGCTCTACTGCTTGCAACATTTTTCCTGGTCCTGTTTTCCTTCCCTCAGCATTTACATTTAATTGCACACAAACCTGGCATTAAATTCCAAACATGGAACTCCTAGAGGGTGTCCTCGGTCAACAGGGTAGGGATGCCAGGTCTGGGTTAGAAAATACCTGGAGACTTTGGGGGTGGATCCAGGAGAGGGTGGGGTTTGGGGAGGGGAGGGACCTCAGCATGGTACAGTGCTATATATTCCACCCTTCAAAGCAGCCATTTTCTCCAGGGGAGCTGATCTCTGTCAGCTGGAGATCAGTTGTAAAAGCAGGAGATCCCCAGGCCCCACCTGGGGGCCTGGCAGCTCTACAACAGGGCCTGTGGCAGATGTGTGCAGGGCAGGAGGACCTTGTAACAGGGGACTTGGCCCTGAGTGTGCATCCCCAAAACAGGCCTTCCCCCCCCCCCCGCCATTCTGTGGCAGACTCTCAAGGTTCCTGTGCAGAAAAGTCAGCATGCGGAGCGTTCACCCGGAGGCAGGAAGGCTGAAAAACATCTGCCCTGTGACACCACATCTTCCGATGCTGCTGGTAGCGATCACATTCCCTGCACTGTAAGTGCATCCCAAGGGAGAAGCCTTACGAAACAGGAGGCCCTGCTTGCGAATAGGTGATGTTGTGGCAGTGACTCAGCTGCCCAGGGGGGGAGAGAAATACCTGCAGCAGGAATGTGACCGTTTCAGTTGCTGCTTCCAATCCCGAAAGGTCACCCAAGAATAGACGCCACACCCTTGTTCTCTTCTAGACAAAGTAAAAGATGTGTGCGTTTGAAAAGGCCAGGTAATCCCACCAAGCGAGCACATTCTTTAAACTCCCCCCCCCACAAGAATTTAATTTTTATAAGGTCATCTTTAAAAAATGCCATGTGGTTGTGACTCACCGTTAACAATACGTGATTAATAATATTGCTGAGTCGTTCAAAAGTTTGCAAGGGAAGAAAGGAAAGTTCTTCTTAGCCAAGGCTTGGCCGGATCGGCCCAGTTCTTCCCTTTCTGGTTTTTCACAGTGCCTCGGAGAGTGTGGAACTCGGAATACGTTTTTTCTCATTTGTGCCTTATATAGTGATAATAACCACACTGGGGTACAGGTGCCAGATCCCACCAGCACAAACCTGTATTTTGCTCCAGCTAGGGTTGCCAGCCTCCAGGTGGTGGATGGAGGTCTCCCACTATTACAACTGTTCTTGAGACAACAGAGATCAGTTCCCTTGGAGAAAACAGCTGCTTTGGAACTAGATGCTAACGCTATGGCATTCAACCCCACTGAGGTTTCTCCCCTGCCCAAACCCCACCCTCCTCAGGCTGGACCACCAAAGTCTCCAGGTATTTCCCAATTCAGAGCTGGCAACTCTAGCTTTAGCACTCCTCTTTCAAAGGCTGAGACAAGTCGTCTATTCTGATAAGGTTCAGGGGTGTGAAATGGAGATGGGGTTGCCAACTCTAGTTTGGGAAATACCTGGAGATTTGGGGGATGGAGTGTGGGGATCATGGGCGTCAACTACGGGGGGGCTCGAGGGCTTGAGCCTCCCCCGAAATTTCCCGGGGGGGGGCTCAGCAACCCCCGGCAAAAGGGAGCGCCTGCCGCCGGTGGCCAGTCAGCCGGCCAGCTGGCCGTCACCGCCTCTCCTTCCCCCCACCCCCGGCCTGCCCTCCTGCCTCCCTGGGGCGGGGGGGTGGGGGAGAGAGGCGGCGGGGACATGCTCCCGCGCTTCACACGCGCGCATGAGAGAGCCCCCCCCCCAGGGATTTACAAACTCTACGCCCCTGGTGGGGATCATGTGGTTTGGGGAGATAAGTAGGTTTTCCAGCCCCTGGTCCCAGCAGGGGTTCCCCCACTTTCAGGGGCCTGGATCCACCACCAGCCAACTGGCCAGCAGGGGAAATCCCACCCCCAAACAGGGATGTCACTGTACGACATCCCCTACACAATGACATCACCCAGAAGTGAGGTCATCACGTCACCAACATCAGGGAGGTGACGCTCTAGTTTTTGGGCAGACTCTATGGTTCTGAAGGCAAAAAATATTGCGAAGAGGATCAGGGAGCCCCCTGCCACTGGCCAGGTAGGAGCCGACAACTCTAGAGGGAAGGGGCCTCAGTCCACCCTCCAAAGCAGCCATTTCCTCTAGGGGAACCAGGAGTCATTTCGAGCAGGAGCTCGGGGGAGCACAGCTCCAGGAGTTGGTGCCAGCCCCCCCACCCCTGCGGGGGAATGCTTGCTTGTTTCATGGCTGTAGCAAAATGATCCTTGTTCCTCCGACCAGCCTTCTGAAGGCTTCAGCCACCACTGAAGCTATCCTCCCAGAATAGTGTTATTTCTGAGGCTTGGATTCGTAGCTGTCCCCTTTCTTTCTTTCTCTTTCTTTCTCTCTTTTTCTTTTTTTGTTTCTTTCTTTCTTTCTTTCCTTCCTTCCTTCCTTCTTTTTCTTTCTTTTTCTTTCTTTCTTTCTCTCTCCTTTCTTGCCTTCTGACATACTTCCGGTGATGTCAGGTGATGTAGCATATGCAAATAAATTATGCTAATAAATTATGCTAATGAGCTCCTGCACCTCTTTTTCTACGAAATGACCCCTGAGGGGAACCAATCTTAGTGCCCGGAGGTCAACCTGGATTTTGGCAACCCTAGATGCTTGTGCACTAATGTTGGGCCTACCCTAGAAACGGAGGATTTGCCTGTCACCCAACTCTCCTCTTTATAGGCCTCTGACATCTTGGAGGCACGGGATTGGTTTCTTCAGTTCCAGTTTCAAAGCCTGGCTCTGGTTCTGCGACTGTCACGAGTTAGTTCTTGACACAGGGGGTCCATGCTTAGGGATGCCAGTTCGGAGCTGGGAAATTCCTGGATGTTTGGGGGTGGAGCCTGAGGAGGGTGGAGTCTGGGAAGGGGAGGGAGCTCGGCAGGGACGCAATCCCATCGAGTCCACCCTCCAAAGCCGCCATTTTCTCCAGGGGGACTGCATCTCTGGAGTGGGGAGATCAGTTAATTCTGGGAGATCTCCAGCCCCGACTTGGAGGCTGACAGCCCTACTTCACCTGACCCTATCGTGACTTTAAATACATAAAGCAGATAGTCACACCATATTCATTTATGGAAAGTGGCCATTTAAAAAAAATCAGTACATGATCATACAGTAAAACTGTCACAACCAGGCTGAATTTAGGATGTGCGCAACTTAGAGCAACAACTTAATTTCCTAACTGGTCAGGGCTTGTCTCTGCAACCATGACCATCTTTTCACAGATTTTTATCCCTAGGGCTTTTAGAATATTTGTTACAATTTGGACTGACAGCAATCTTTGATGTACATCTGATTACTTCAATGAGAAAACAGGAAGTTGTTCAGTACTTTTGGAACGTATTTTTTCCATCTAGCCATCCCTCCATCCACTAGGGTTGCCAGCCTCCAGGTGGTCGCTGGAGGTCTCCAGGGACTTTAACTGATCTCCAGGCAATAGAGATCAGTTCACCTGAAGAAAATGGTGGCTTCAGAAGGTGGACTCAATGGCATTGAAGTCCGTCCCCTCCCCAAACCCCACCTTCCTCAGGCTCCTCCCCCAAAACCTCCAGGTATTTCCCAACCCAGAGCTGGCAACCCTACCATCCATCCATCCATCCATCCATCCATCCACCCATCCATCCATCCATCCATCCATCCATCCATCCATCCACCTATTTCCATCTATCTATCTATCCATCCATCCACCCATCCATCCATTTATTTATCCATCTATCTACCATCCATCCACCCATTTATCCACCCACCCACCCATCCATCCATCCACCCATCCATCCATCCATCCACCCATCCATCTATTTATCCATCCATCCATCCATCCATCATCCATCCATCACTTATCACTTATATCCCACTTTTCTCCCCAGTATGGATCATTCGCCTCTCCTACATTTTATCCCCACAACACCCCTGTGGGGTCGGTTACACTGAAACTGAGTAACTGTCCCCAAGGTCCCCCAGCAAGCTTCCCTGGCAGAGTGGGGATCTGAAGTCTCCTAGATCCAAAGCCGGCCCGTGAGCCCCTGCAACATAATGTCTCTCTCATTGTGAGTTTTGCTTCTCCATTACAGGTGGAAAATTAATTTATGCAACATTTCCATCTACATGGTAGATCTCCCAGCACAGGGTTGCGAGTCTCCAGGTGGCACCCAGAGATCTCCCAGAATTACAACTGATCTCCAGATGACAAAGATCAACTCCCCTGGAGAAAATGGCTGCTTTGGAGGGTGGCCTCTAAGGCATTGCACCCCAGTGAAGTCTCTGTCCTCCTCAAGCTCCACCCCCAAAATCTCCAGGTATTTTCCATCCCAGAGCTGGCAACCCTAATCCAGCACCGATGGCAGGGATTTCTATCGGCAGCATAGGGACAGCCCCAAAGGTTGCTCGTAAGGAACAGCACAGCACCTGAGGAGACTCAGCCAAAAGCACCCCCTTCCGCCAGCAGGAATGCAGTCCTCGATCCAGGCCCAGGGCAACGAGATTGTCGCAACTGAAGGTGGAGGCTCTTCTCTCTTAGGGAGTGTTTGCAGTTCTGACTCCAGAAAATATAAATAGACCAAGGGGAAGCAGGGTTTCCTTTCAGAGCTGCTCGGCTAGTTCTCTGGGCTGCGTGGTTGATGCGCGGCCGTCTGTCTGAGAACCTCGCCCACACAGGTTTCCTTGGAGGGGTGGGGGTGGGCACAGAGACTGATTTTGCACATCAAAGCTGCACTCTTCCATGTCACCGGAGAAAAGAGCAAGAGTCCGGCAGCACCTTAAAGACTCACAAGATTTATGGCAGGGGATGAGTTTTCGTGAGTCGCTGCTCACTTGTTCAGACGGTATCCTACCCTGCCACAAATTCTGTTCACCTTTAAGGCGCTTCTGGACCCTTGCTCTTTTCTCCTGCTACAGACAGACGAACGTGGCTACCCATCTTGATTCCCGAGGTACAAATGATATCGCTTTTTTCTCATTAAATAAGTGATTCACTAAACAGTACTCATGCAGTAAAGTCTGACTGGCCCTGACTTGAATACCCCAGACTAGCCTGCTCTTGTCAGAGCTTGGAAGCTAAGCAGGGTTGACCCTGGCAAGTATTTGGATGAGAGAGCTCCAAGGAATACCAGGGTCGTGAGGCAGAGGCAGGCAATGGCAAAACCAACTTGGAACATCTCTGGCCTTGAAAACCCTACAGTGTTGCCATCAGCCCACTGTGACATGACAGCACTTTCCTCCACCTAGAGTGGCCAACCCTGGGTTGGGAAACACTTGCAGATTTTGGGGTCAGAGCTTGGGGAGGGTGGGGTTTGGGAAGAGGAGGGGCCTCAGTGGGGTTATAGGGTTGCCAGGTCCCCCCCTGGCCACCAGCAAGGGATGTGGGCGTAGGGCTGCCAGATCCAGCTTGGGAAGCTCCTGGAGATTTGGGGATGGAGTCTGGGGAGGACAGGGACCTCTCAGTGGGATGCAATGCCATAGAGTCCACCCTCCAAAGCAGCCGTTTTCTCCTGGGGAGCTGATCTCTGTAGTCTGGAGATGAGCTGTGATTCCAGGGGATCCCCAGGTCCCACCTGGAGGCTGGCATCTCTATTCCCCCCCAAGTTTCAATGTGTTTTGCTTTGGGATTTGTAGATTGTGGGAGATGGAGCCGGGGGGGGGGTTGTGGAGGGGAGGGGCTTCAGCATGGTACAATGCCACAGAGTCCACCCTCCAAAGCAGCCATTTTCTCCAGGGGAGCTGATCTGTGTCAGCTGGAGATCAGTTGTAATAGGAGGAGATCTCCAGGTGCCACCTGGAGACTGGCAACTCTACCTCTGAAACAGGTAGATAAAGGAACAGGCATCCTTATCTTTGAACGAAACTCCTGAGCTGGCAGCCAGGAATGGGTCTTTTCTGCAGGGCTGAAGTTGGTTCCCTCATCCCAGTTCTTCATTCACACTTCCTGGTTCCTAAAAAGTGTGCCTTGCACATGAAAGCTCATACCTTGAATAAACTTTTGTTGGTCTTAAAGGTGCCACTGGACTCTAAATTTGTCCTACTGCTTCAGACCAACACGGCTGACTACCTGGACCAATGACAGAACATTAATTTAGAAACTCTGCACCCCAAAATAAGGTCTGGACCCCCCACATTTAGGGAACTCTGCCCTCCGAGAGGACCTGTGTCACTTCCTCATCCAAAGCTCAGTTCTTGTGTGAATTATTCAAAAGCATGATGACTCCAGGACAAATGCACATCCAGAAAGCTGCACCCCAAAACAATCTTTGGACCACCCTGAATAACACATCCCCACATTCCACAGACTGTCCCTTGAAAGAAGACATACAGCAGTACCTGGTCCAAATGCTGGTTCTGGCACCACAAGCTTCTTCTGGGTTGCTTCCAAGAGGCCTGTATTATGAAAAAAGGTTTGACTGAGGCACTGGAATGGCTGCATGCCCTCTGCATCCCAAGGTAAGGTTTGGACCACCACATATACCCCCCCACACACATTCAGGGGCCTCTATTTTCCAAATGCTGCTTCTTGATCCAAAGCCCAGTTCTTGTGCTAAGTGGGGTGCCCCCAGGACAAATACTTATAGGGTTGCCAGTCCCCTGATGGGGATGGGGTTTCCCCATTTTTAGGGGCCCCAATCTGCCACCAGCCAACTGGCTGGTGGGGAAGCCCCACCACATTGTGCATGTCATGAAGGGCCAGAGCGCCCCCTGCACGATGTGCCTAACACCAGAAGATCCAGGGGAGTGGGCTGGAACCCCTCACCAGCAGAAGGTAAGGACCTGGCAACCCTCAATGAACATGAAGACACCGAGGCCCGTTGTTGACCTAGGAATGGCACTCCTCAAACAGAAGCTTCAAGGGGAGATTGCAAATGGAGATAGCTGGATTTAAGTTCATTCACAAGTTCAGAGCAATGGACCCCTCAGGGCTGAATGAATTCTTATCTCACCACAGATAACAGATAAAACAGATAAAAGGAAGTACTTCTTCACCCAAAGAGTGATTAACACGTGGAATTCACTGCCACAGGAGGTGGTGGCGGCTACAGGCATGGGCGGCTTCAAGAGGGAATTAGATAAACATATGGAGCAGAGGTCCATTAGTGGCTATTAGCCACAAGGTATAGATAGGAGCTCTCGGTCTGGGGCAAGTGATGCTCTGTGTTCTTGGTGCTTGGGGGGGGGGGCAAACAATGTCCTGACCCGACTGCTGGACCTCCTGATGGCACCTGGTATTTTTGGCCACTGTGTGACAGAGTGTTGGACAGGATGGGCCACTGGCCTGATCCAACACTGGCTTCCCTTATGTTCTCATGTTCTTAAATTTCAAAAAAAATTCCATCCTAATAACTCATAGATGTTAAGGTGCCTTATAAAGCCGGGTGCTGATCCACCCAAAGCTGCCCAGGCTTGAGTCCAATGTTCCCTCTAAGCTGTGGAGCCTTGTGAGCAAAAATTCTACTTTGTGAGCTACTGGCATTAAAGTTGTGAGTCAGCAATTTGGCTGCTGTATAAGTTAGTTTGCTCTGGAGCCATCCTTCCCGTGCGAAGGCAAAAATGTGTGAGCCGGAGGCTAAAAAAACTGTGAGCTAGCTCACACTAACTCAGCTTAGAGGGAACACTGCTTGAGTCCCATCGATTTTCAATGGGAAGAAATTAAGAATGTTCTTTATTCTTCCACTGAAATTGGCGGGACAGGAATGTCTTTTGTGTAACTGTTTTTGTGCTCTTGTCTTTAAAAAAAAATACTGACAAGCCAGAGACATTTAGGCTGAATGGAGAATTACTGTCTTTTTTAGAAGCCGGGTAAAGGGGAGGTTAACAGTCAGCATAACAGCAAATGTTCTCTTCCAGCCCTTGCCATAAAACTAATTAGCAAGATCATCTCATAATAAATCAGGTTTTAAAATCCTGAGTCCTCCCATGATCTTCCCAGAGCATCTCTGCGATCCATCATGGGTGTCTGGCAACTTACAATTGACCTTCCAGATGTGGGGTGAAGCAATCAAGGGTGACTATGACAGGAACAGAGGAAACGGAATCTGAAAATTACTCTCGCCCTATTACTGACACATCTCATTTCAGTACATCCTGGCACCATTCAGATTCACACAGAAAGAAACACACACAGAGAGACACACACGGGCCAGAAGAGGAAAGGAAAGTGGAAGTCTGCTCCCCAGAAGATGTTGCAGGAACACTTTGGAAGGGATTTGTAGTCTCTGTAAATGTGTGTGTGTGTGTGTGTACACAGAAATAGGGTTGCCAACCTCCAAGTGGGTAGTACAAAAACGGAGGGTCACAGTGTTAGGAAGATATGGAAAAATTCATGACACTGTGTATAATAGATGTCTGCTTAAGGTAGGTCTATTTTGTGCTTTGTATTTTTATTTTCTTAATTTTTCTATACTACCGTATAAATATTGGTGTCAAGTATTACCAAACGTAGATTCACCAAAATAATACACCAAAGTGCAGGTTTATGCTACGTTCAAACATTCAAACAGCCCCTTGTCAGTTTCACAATCACTAGTCCCAGGGGACCCTAGTAATTAACCCATATCGAATACAATCTTTTTCAAGGACAGTGATATACATACAAGACATAAGGTGCAATAAATTCTCTTCGTGAGTATAAAGCTCTTAAAACAGCAGCATTTTTCTAGGGTCTCATCGGAGCTGAAATACAAAAATATTAATACATCAGTAGAGTTTCATTCATCCTTGTTTATATTGTAAATATTAAAATATCTCAGCCCTTGCAACAAACAAACAAACATAATGACTTATCTAGGGGAACATATCTCTCAGGTTCTACTAAGCAGCCCTCCAAGTGGGGCCTGGAGATTTCCCAGGATTACAACTGATTTCCAGACAACCAAGGTCAGTTTCGCCAGGAGAAAATGGCTGCTTTGGAGGGTGGACTCTATGGCATGATGCCCTGCTGAAGTCCCTTCCTGCCTACTTCAAACCCCACCCTCCTCAAGCTCCACCCCCAAATCTCCAGGAATTTCCTAAGTGGGAGTTGGCAACCTGACAAGAAGAGGCCTTGACCCACAAGGCGCTGCCCCAGCGTCGTTCCTCCATTTGCCCCAGTTGCCTGCTTGAATTTCCCACTATTTGCCGAGGGGCGCATTTTGACCCACAGCTCTGCCCGATTTCCTCCAAGGCTTCAGTGATCCTCAAAAAACAGGATCACTGAAGCCGCAGGGGAAATCACACGAAGCCATGGATCAAAATGCACCCTGTGGCAAACAGTGGAAAATTCAAGCAGGCAATCGGGGCAAATGGAGGAACAATGCTGGGGCAGCGCCTTGTGGGAAATCATAAGAACATAAGAGAAGCCAATGTTGGATCAGGCCAGTGGCCCATCCAGTCCAACACTCTCTGTCACACAGTGGCCAAAAACACCAGGTGCCCTCAGGAGGTCCAGCAGTGGGGGCAGGACACTAGAAGCCCTCCTACTGTTGCCCCCCCAACCACCAAGAATACAGAGCATCACTGGCCCCAGACCGAGAGCTCCTATCTGTACCTTGTGGCTAACAGCCACTGAGGGACCTCTGCTCCATATGTTTATCCAATTCCCTCTTGAAGCTGTCCATGCCTGTAGCCGCTACCACCTCCTGTGGCAGTGAATTCCACATGTTAATCACTCTTTGGGTGAAGAAGTGCTTCCTTTTATCTGTTCTAACCTGACTGCTCAGCAAAATCATGGAGTGCCCACGAGTTCTTGTATTGTGAGAAAGGGAGAAAAGGACTTCTTTCTCTACCTGCTCTATCCCATGCATAATCTTATATACCTCGATCATGTCACCCCTCAGCAATCGTTTCTCCAAGCTAAAGAGCCCAAAGCGCCTCAGCCTTTCTTCATAGGAAAAGTGTTCCAAACCTTTTATCATTCTAGTTACCCTTTTCTGCACTTTTTCCAATGCTATAATATCTTTTCTGAGGTGTGGTGACCAGAACTGTACACAGTACTCCAAATGAGGTCTCACCATCGTTTTATACAGGAGCATTATGATACTGGCTGATTTGTTTTCTGTTCCCTTCCTAATAACCTCCAGCATAGCATTGGCCTTTTTCATTGCAGTCGCACACTGTCTTGACATTTTCATTGAATTATCTACTATGATTCCAAGATCTCTCTCTTGGTCAGTCTCTGCCAGTTTGAACCCCATCAACATGTATTTATAGTTAGGATTTTTGGCTCCAATGTGCATCACTTTGCACTTGGCCACATTAAACCCTATTTGCCATGTTGATGCCCACTCGCCCATCCTCGACAGATCCCTTTGGAGTGCCTCACAATCCTCCCTGGTTCGCATCACCCTGAACAATTTCATGTCATCTGCAAATTTAGCCACTTCACTGCTTACCACCAACTCCAAATCATTAATAAGCAAGTAAAAAGCATTGGACTGAGTACTGATCCCTACGGTACCCCACTGCTTACCTCCCTCCACTGAGAAAATTGCCCGTTAATACTCACTCTCTGTTTCCTTTTAATTAGCCAGTTTTTGATCCACAAAAGGATTTGTCCTTTTATCCCATGACTATTGAGCTTACTTAGGAGCCTTTGAAGAGGAACTTTAACAAAAGCTTTCTGGAAGTCAAGGTAAACAACATCTATTGGGTCCCCCTTGTCCACATGTTTGTTTACTCTCTCAAAGACCACTAACAGGTTAGTGAGACAAGATCTTCCCTTACAGAACCCATACTGAGTCTTCCTCCATTTTATCCTCACAACAACCCTATGAGGTAGGTTAGACTGAGAGAGTGTGACTGGCCCAATGTTACCTAAATTCGGGGAGAACTCCAGGCCTAAGGTTGCCAACTCTGAGTGGGAAACAACCTGAAGATTTGAGGGTGGATCCTGGGAGGGCGAGATATGGGCAGGAACCTCAGGAGAGTATAATGCCAGAGAGTCTACCTCCCAAAGCAGCCATTTTCTCCAGGGGAAGTGGAATAAATGTTTTGAAGAAATAAATAAATAACAAATAAGCAATCTGTATAGTCTGAAACAGAAAAGCACCTTTAAGACCAACAAAGTTTGATTCAAGGTGTAAGCTCCTGTGTGCATGCACACTTCTTCAGATACACTGAAATGGAAGTTACCAGTCCATACATATAGATAGAAGGGTGAGCAGCATACCTTGGATAAAATTGTGTTGGTCTTAAAAGTGCCACTGGACTCAAACTTTGTTCTGCTGCTTCAGACCAACATGGTTATCCACCTCAATCTATGCAGTGTCAAAATTACTTGCATTTCTAGCTCTCCAGACCCCACCTGGAGGGTGGCAACCCTATCAGAGCCCTGCCTGGAGGATGGCAACCTGCCACCCGCCGCCAGTGTGTTTCCAGGCTGGCTCCCACCCGCTGGCTTCTTCCCCAAAGCAAAGAATCAGTTCTGACTCCCCCCCACCCCCACTGATGCTGGAGATGCTTCAGAGGAAGGCCGTTGAGTGTTCACCCTTCCGGGGGCAGTCTGGAAAATATAACGTGGGAAGAGACCCTTTACTCTCACCTGATTGCCTCAGTCACCCCTCTTTAACTGGCCTCACCTTAAGCAGCTGCAAAGATTCCCACTTTTATAGCCCCCACCTCCCACAGGATGTCCCAGGGTGACCCTATGGTCAATTTGGACTGTTCTTTTCTGTCCCGAGCCAGCTGTTGGCTTGTGGGCTGTTGTGGATACTTCCGTTTGTTTGTTTTCCCCTGCTCCTTCTCTTCTTCCCTCCTGGGAATCCGAGACGGGCTTTTAAAAGTGGAGGAATGTGAAGGTCAGGATCGCCTGTCCCGCAAGGGGACCACACACCAGCATTTCTCTCTCCGGCTGGGCGTAACCCTTTCCTGCCTTTCAGAGAACTCAAAAATCCCAGTGGGCAGATTCCAGGGGTTTCATCTCACTGGCCCTGAGGGGGTAAAACGGACCATGCCACTTCAGATTGGACTTAGGGCGTCACATTTTTAAACACTTCCGTATGTCAGAATCTCCCCACTAGAAGAAAACTAGCATTGCAGGGAGAAGGGTTCCACCCCATCTCTTTGCTTGCAGGGCTAGTCTTCTCTTTGCAGGGAGACTTTCACAGAGGCTTTCCCACTCCCCGCTAGCAAACCACTTGGGCGCAACAGAGCAATAAAAAGACTACTAACCAATGCTCCCTCTAAGCTGTGGCATTTTGTGAGGGAAAATCCTACTTTGTGAGCTCCTGGCATGAAAGTTGTGAGAGAGCGATTTGGCTGCTGCATAGTTTGCTCTGGAGCCAGCCTTGTATGAGCCGAAGGCTAAAAACTTGTGAGCTAACTCACACTAACTCAGCTTAAAGGGATCACTGCTCCCAGCCAATTATCCCTCTAAGCTGTGGAGTCTTGTGAGCAAAAATTCTACTTTGTGAGCTCCTGGCATTAAAGTTGTGAGCAGGCGATTTGGTGACTGCATAAATTAGTTTGCTCTGGAGCCATCCTTCCTGAGCTAAGACAGACATGTGTGAGCCGGAAGCTAAAGAAACCCCTTGAGCTAGCTCACACTAACTCAACTTAGAGGGAACACTGCTGCTCCCAACCTTGTTGACTTCCCTCAGCCTGGGCCATTGTTTGTAGAAGAAGATCATTTGGGCTTCTCTCAGTGGCCCTTCTCTCCTTCTCTGAAGCCAAGCAGGGTTGGCCTTGGCTTGTTCTTGGATGGGAGACTCCCCCCCAAGGAAGTCCAGCGTCAAGATGCAGAGTCAGGCAATGGCAAGCCCCCTCTGCTCCTCTCTTGCCTGGAAAGCCGGGGGTGGGGGCATAAGCCAGCTGTGACTGGAGCGCCCTTTCCACCACCTACACCTATAGGGCCATACCATACGTTGCTGCTATCGAACCAGCTCGGCCTCCACATCCACCCACCCTGGTCCAAAGGCATTGGGCTAGTTAGTATAGTCAAGCCATTCTCACCCTCCTATATAAAAGTCTAAGTTCCTAGCAGGGGATGCTGGTTCTGCATCCCAGGCACCTCCCTCCATGGGATTTGGGGTGGGGGAGAGAAAGCAATGTAAAGGTGATTTGAAATAGGCCCTTGACATTTAAATGCAGGGCTTGAGGAAATGGTAACACACATACTGAGGGTGGTGTTCCCCTGCCTTCCCTTCCCTTTTGGTCCTTCTTTGCCTTTCTGCCTAGCAGAATTTCCCTTTTATCCCCCCCTCCAGTTCATTAGCATTTCCCCGCCATGAATATCCCCAGACGCCCTGCAGAGATGCTATTAGCACACAGGCTTGCATGGGGGTGGGGGGGTGGGGCAGAGCTGTATCTGACAGTTGCCATGCTGTGAGAATGTCACTGGCCCGCTAAATGACTAGCAGTGCCATCCTAGGCAGAGTGATGCCCTTCTCAGGCCTCTGACTTCTGTCTAGGATGGCGTTTGCAGGAGAACGGTGTGTGTGTGTGTGTGTGTGTGTGTGACGGAGCGAGTTTCCGCTTCTGGAAGTCGCTGAAGCCACTTCCCTTGGTGCAGAGACGGGGCTGAGCCAAGGGGGGGGGGGGTGAAACCAGCCAACCAGGCAGTTATTTTTTTTACTCATCAGGCCAGCCCAACCACATCCTGTCAGGGCCGCAGTGAGCACTGAATTCTTCTAGGCCCGACCACCTCCAGGGGTTCAGCCTGGCTGCCTCTGCTCTTCTCTGAGGAGGTTCCCCAGGGCCCTCTCTATCACTAGGCCAACTAGGCGGCTGCCTAGGGGCACAGCTGGCAAATGGGGCGGCGGAGAGACTGAGAGAGACTCACACCAGGAGATAGTGTGCTTTATGCAAACCTTGATTTACCGTCATGTCTGAATGCAGCTTTCCATTCAGGCTAAGAACCAAACTTAGCCTTGGGCCAATGCAGATAGACTTGTCGGGGCTGCAGCCTGCTGGTGCAGGTGGCTGCTGGCGAGGCTGGAGAGCTCTTGCGGGCGGGCAATGGGGTGTCCCTTGTGGGCGGGTCTCCGGCGGTGGAGCGGGTGGCTCTGCGGTGTGGGGGGGGGGGGTGCCACAAGGTAGCCTCGCCTAGTGCGCAAAAAACCTTGGGGGCCAATTCTGAGGTTCCCCTGATCTGAAGTAAAAAGTTGGCACTTTAGCTAGCCCTCTAACCTTGGCCACATTACAGTGGCTAGGTTTGCCAACTTCAAGATAGCTATGCAAGCCAACATAGAGAATAATCTGTCATGCTGTACAAATCACACCAGAGACTTCGGCCTTCTTCTCCAGTTCGAAAACAATTCTAATACACAGAACACTGTTTTTTGCCACCGTGCATAAATAACACCCACACCGGCTGAACAATGATCTAATAGTCCTTGGAAGTGCAAGTCTTTCTTTAGAAGGATGCAGTCACCAGCTCACAATGCAGAGAGTTGTTTCAAATACAAAACGAACGGCACAAGCTCAGCAATAACCACAGCGTGAACCGAAGCAGCAGCAACGGCCTGCCTAGGTTGCTTCCCGTTTGCTAAGGCGTTGTCAGGCCTTGAGAGGACTTGTGACTGGCCCAAGGTCACCCAGCTGTCGTCATGCGGAGGAGTGGGGAATCAAACCCTGTTCTCCAGATCAGAGTCTGCGGCTCTTAACCACTACACCAAACTTGTCTCTGTAGTCTGGAGATAGGCTGTCATTCCTGGAGCACGCCAGGCCCCAACTGGAAGCTAGCAACATGAATGGCAACAGCATGTACCTGGAGGCTCATGGGCCGCCTGCCCTCCCTATACATAGTCCCAGACTGTGAGGCAAAGCAATTTGGATCCCTCTCAAGGGTTAATGTTAAACAGCAAGGGGCCTGTTCCATCTTGCAAGTGTTGCTAACCGGGTCTATCCGCCCACATAGTTCTTATCATTTTCAAGGCCAGAGCTGGGAGCCTGGGAATTATCTTTCCAGGAGAACCAGAGGTCCACCATAGGTGATGGAGAATAGGGAGCAGTGATGAAATTTTCTAGAGGTTTCTATCAAGAACTATCCTGACTGGGTATCACCATCACCTGATGCTGCTTGGCCAAAGAATTAGAATTGAGCCAAGAACCTGGGTGGAGAGGCTGGCTTGGATTCTGAAGGACTAAAGGCCTAAGCTATGATTTGCTTACACTGCAATGGACAGCAACACATAGAGAACACAGATGCTGTGGCCTTTGACTTTTGCAATTAAGGTTGGTCTCTGAAACGTGTTAGATAGAATCATAGAATAGAATCAGAGTTGGAAGTGGCCATACAGGCTAGAGAGTCAGCTGATGTAATGGTTAGGAGCACAGGCTCTCATCTGGGAGAACCGGGTTAGATTCCCCACTCCGCCACATGCAGTCAGCTGGTGTGACCTTGGGTCAGTCATAAGTTCTGTCAGAGCTGTTCTCTCAAGGACAGTTGTCTCAGAGCTCTCTCAGCCCCTCCTACCTCACAGAGTGCCTGTTGTGGGGAGGGGAAGGGAAAGGGATTGTAAACCGCTCTGAGACTCCTTTGGGTAGTGAAGGGTGGGGGATAAATCCAGTCTCTTCTTCTTTTTCTTCTTCTCTTCCATCTAATCCAACCTCCTGCTCAATGCAGGACCAACCTAGAGCATCCCTGACAAGTGTTTGTCCAGCTGCTGCTTAAAGACTGCCAGGGAGGGGGAGCTCCCCACCTCCCTAGGCAGCTGATTATTCCATTGCTGCACAACTCTGACTGTCATAAAGTTTCCCCCCAATATCCAGCCGGTACCTTCCTGCCCTTAATTTAAACCCATGATTGCAGCGAGTCCTCTCCTCTGCTGCCATTAGCAACAGCTCCCTGCTGTCCTCTAAGTGACAGCCCTTCAAAGACTTCAAGAGAGTGATTGTGTCCTCCCCTTAGCCTCCTCTTCTCCAGACTGAACATTCCCAAGTCCCTCAGCCTTTCCTCACAGGGCTTGGTCTCCAGGCCTCCGATCATCCTCATCACTCTTCTCTGCACCCGCCCCATTCTGTCCCCATCCTTTTGGAAGTGAGGCCTCCAGAACTGCACACAACACTCCAGGTGTGGCCTGACCAATGCAGTGTACAGCGGGACTATGACATCTTGCAAGTTGGATGTTATGCCTCTGTTGATACACCCCAAGATCGCATTCACCTTTTTTGTTGCTGTATCATATTGGCTGCTCATATTTAACTTATGGCCCACCCGTACCCCAAGATCTTGTTCACACACAGCTATCCAGTTCAGCTAGTGTTTCTTATTTTCTTATGGCTTGATTTTAGAGATCAGAGTTGCCTGTGGATTATATCTATTTTGAAACCTATTAAATAACCCTTAAATCGTTTTTTCAAAAAAGTTGTGTCTGCTTGTGTGCATCAGACCTGGGAACCCACGGGGTCTGGCGTTGGGACTCCTCGAGAGAGAGCCCCCAAACACAATCTCTGAAACAGACTCCGCTCGGATTCCACACTACGCCAGCCCTGCCACCTCTCCGATATTAATTCCAATCACACTGCAGAATGTATCTTGAGAGCGACGGCGACGCGTCTCTTCATTCTCAAATGGCTCTTGAATTTACAATCAGACTGCAATTTGATTCGAGCCAACGCGCTGGAATTGAAACTCTATTCCCAATACTCGGAAATAAATTCTGGTGAAACAGTTGGGGGGGGGGGGGGAGCTTACATCCAAGTAGATGCATTTGGGCCGAGCTGCCAATCAGCCGAGACCGGAGCCCTCAGCTGTGAATCAGGCCTGACACTTATCGACGGCGCGCCTTTCTATGCCTTAATTCAAGGGATCCACTGACGTTTCATCATACAAATCTTTGCTCCCCTTGACAATTCATTTCCCCTGGACTCCTTCCCTGTGATTGCCTTCCTGGCAATGGCAATATAGTAAACCGGGCAAAGGAAATGAATCACACTTAAGGTACCTATTTCAGCACTACTGGGGTGCCCTTGCGGCAAGTATTCCTTTGTGCATTGGGAAGTGGGGGTGGTCAGGAAGACAATTTGGGAATGTGGGTACTCAACATCTGCTCTTGCCAGAGCTGCACCCAGGTCTGCGGCGGAACTGCTTTTGTGGCTCTATTGTAGAGGGTTTGGGGTTTGTTTTTTTTAAAAAAAGGAAACTCCTTTGTGCTAATGATCCCACCCAAACTCTAGTCGAGCTAGCCAAAGAGTCCTTCCGCTTCCTTAGCGGCCTCGGTTTTACAGCTCTGTAATATTTTGAAAGCCTGTTTTCCCCACTGGAGTGCGAAACTGTTACAACTCCAGGGGATTCTCTCATAAAATCACATCTGAGCAGTTCCGACTGATCCTCCCGGGAGCCATTCCTGCAGCATGAAGCTACGGAGTCAGGTGCCAGGTCTCCAGACTGGACTGTTTCTGGGATTGCAGAGGGGTAGGATGGGGTTCACAGAGGGGTTTTCTGGGATTACAGAGGGGCGCAGTGGCTCAAGTGGTTAAGATGCTGAACTGCAGACTGGAAGGTCGGTAGTTCAGCAGTTCGAGACCCAAGCGCCGTGTGATGGAGTGAGCTCCCGTCTCTGGCCCCAGCTCCTGCCAGCCTAGCAGGTTGAAAGCAAGAAATTGCAAGTAGATAAATAGGTACCGCTTCGGTGGGAAGGTAACAGCGTTCTGTGTGCCTCGGTGTCTAGTCGTGCTGGCCACATGACCACGGAAATGTCTTCAGACAGCGCTGGCTCTTTGGTTTGGAAACGGAGATGAGCACCACATCCCTTGAGTCATATTTGACTGGCTGTCGAACAAGGGAAGCCTTTACCTTTGCCTAGGGTGGGGTGGGAGCATCACATGTCTGAATCCTCCCCCACGGAAAGAAGCAGAAAAGCATGAAGCACAGAAATATGAAGCACAAAAGCACATGTCTGGATTTGGGTGGGCCAGACTAGCCCAGTCGCATCAAATCTTAGAAGCTAAGCAGGGTCAGACCTGGTTAGGACATGGAGGGGACACCACCAAGGAAGTCCAGGGTCGCTATCCAGAAGCAGGCAATGGCAAGCCACCTCTGTTCGTCTTTTGCCTTGAAAACCCTACTGGGTTGCCATAAGTCGGCTGCAACCAGACAGCACTTTCTGCCCCTGCCTGAACACAATACAAGTTTTCCAGGAAAGGCTGTGGCTCAATGGTAGAGCATCTGCTTGGCATGCAGCACACTGAAGTGACTGGGCGGTGGCTTCTTCTTCTTTTTCTTCTTCAGTTGCCCCATCCCTACTATTGTAGGGCTCTGGGCGAAGTACCTAATATTAAAAACAGTCATCAAGTAAAACGAACATATTAAATTACATTGAAACAGACGGCAAATAGTAAGAGTTAATTATTCCCCTATTACAGACTGCTGGCCGTTTCGTGGGCTGGAGGGAAGAGGTCAAAATGAGGACAGAAAACTGAGGAGGATGCCAGTTGAGATCGCTGTCCTCAACCAAAGGCCTGGCAGAACATCTCTGCCATGCAAGCCCTACGGAACTGCATAAGATCCCACATGGCCCTGATGGAATTTGGCAGAGAGTTTGAACAGGTTGGGGCCAGGGCCGAAAAGGCCCTGGTCGAGGACAGGCAGAATCCTTAGAAGACTGTAACACTGCTTGAAGTTGTTCTGTTTGAGATGTAATGTATTAGATGTCGTATGGCAATAACAGTGGAGTTTTTGTTGCAGTGTGCATAGAAAGCAGTGGGAGGTACTGAATATGTGTCATTCTAAAAACACTTCTAAAACATTCTAAAAAAACAGTTGCAGAATTCTCAGAAACATTTGGTGGTGGAAAGTGCTGCGAAGTCCCAGCCAATTTCTGGCAACCCTGTAGGGGTTTCAAGGCAAGAGACGTTCCAAGGCAAGAGACGTTCAGAGGTGGTTGGCCATTGCCTGCCTCTGCATAGCGACCCTGGTATTCCTTGGTGGTCTCCCATCCAAGTACTAACCAGGGCTAAATCCAAATAAATGGTAACCATATAAACTAAGCTTGTTATTTCTGTTTGGTCCTTCAACCTGTTAAACATCTTCATTATGCTCTATGCTAATTTACTGCTCACCCTCTACCTAGCTGTACGGATGTACCCTCTACCTAGATGTACAGCAGGGGGCTCCCAGGTCCTTCTTGGGAACTTCTGTGCATGCGGTCCAATGACATCACCCAGAAGTGACATCATCGTGACACTGACATTGGGAGTGA
The DNA here is from genome assembly GCA_029233225.1 of Lepidodactylus listeri. Taxonomy (NCBI): domain Eukaryota; kingdom Metazoa; phylum Chordata; class Lepidosauria; order Squamata; family Gekkonidae; genus Lepidodactylus; species Lepidodactylus listeri. The sequence goes on along the minus strand of JARCFY010000004.1, from coordinate 136,740,185 downwards.
CACTCTAGTTTTGGAGCAAAACTCTGTGGGGGGGTTTTTTGCCTTCAAAAACCATAGATTTTGCCCAAAACCTAGAGCGTCACCTCCTCAACGTTAGTGACATGATGATATCACTTCCATGTGATGTCATTGCATTGGGAACTTTGCACAGCGATGTCCTTGTATGGGGCTGGGGTTCCCCTCTCGGCCAGCTGGCCGACGGATCAGAGTCCCCAAAGTGGGGGAACCCTCACTGGCACCTGGGCGCTGGGAACCCTAATATGGACTGGTAATTTCCATTTCATTGTATCTGAAAAAGTGGGCGTGCACACGAAAGCTTATACCGTGAATAAAACATTGTTGGTCTTAAAGGTGCCACCGGACTCAGACTTTGTTCGGCTGCTTCAGACCAACACGGCTGCCCCGCCAGAATCAGGGCTAAACCTGTTTAGCTTCCAATATCCGAGGAGACTGAGTAGCCTGGACCATTAGGTCCGGGTCAAGAACGGTCACTCAGCCTGAAAGTCAAATCTCTCAATGGGCAGGTTAGCAAGATTAACGCAACACGCTTACCAAGTTTCCCTAGACCCAGGTCCTAGTTGAATTTTCTGATTGGCTCCTTCCTGAGATCTCCCTTCATTTGCTTGGGGCTGCCTCCTCTCCTTCACGTGCACACCTCTAATCCAGCCGCCTCCAGACTGTGCCGTGGTTTCATCATGTCAGCTCGCACAGCGTAATTATAACTCTCATGCCAGCCACGTTGCGAAATGCTTGAAACTTTCATTGGCAATGGCAAAGAGAAATGGCCCTAGTTTCTTCGGATGCCTGAGATTCCACAGTATTGACTAACCACTGGCTCTTTTTAGGAAAGGGAATCGTCACTGCAAGCCGAACTCTGACCTATTGGTGGAGTTACCTGTCACATATTCAGGGCAGTGCAGGGTACTTGGTAGTATTAACCCATACGCATGATCCCAGACCCCCTGACCTGGATAGCCTAGGCTAGCCTGATCGCATCAGAACTCGGGAGCTAAGCAGGGTCAACCTTGGTTAGTCTTTGGATGGGAAACCACCAAGGAAAGGCAGGGTCACTCTGCAGAGACAGGCAATGACAAACTACCTCTGAATGTCTCTTGCCTTGAAAACCCTACAGGGCCGCCATAAGGTGATGGGGGGCAATGTTCCCTCTAAGCTGAGTTAGTGTGAGCTAGCTCAGTTTTTTAGCCTCTGGCGCACACATTTGTGTCTTCGCTCAGGAAGGAGGGCTGCAGAGCAAACTAACTTATGCAGTAGCCAAATCCGCCCGCTCACCACTTTAATGCCAGTAGCTCACAAAGCAGGATTTTTGGTCACAAGACTCCACAGCTTAGAGGGAGCACTGGGGGGGGGGGGAATCTTAGACAGTTTAGAGGTAACTCTCCTCTCTCCTCCCCCATAGACCTGGGGTTGCTACTCCTCGCTCAGCGGCTCAGCGCAGAAATAAACAGCAAGTGAATTATTATTCAGCCAGCCGGTGAGTATGAATAAAAAACGGTACTTTTAAAAAACAACAACAGCCGGACAGTCTGGTGTTCGTTTAAGTCTGTGCGATCATTTAGGCTGTTTCGTGCAGCTGTGTTCTTGCACAGCCTTACAGGGAGAGGGGCCCTGAGTTGGATGGCCCAGGCTAGCTTGATCTTATTAGACCTGGGAAGCTAAGCAGGGTCGGCCCCGGTTAGTGCTTGGATGGGAGACCACCGAGGAAGTCCAGGGTCACAATGCAGAGGCAGGCAACGACAAAACCACCTCTGTTGCTCTCTTGAACAGAACAAGAAGAGGAGGAGATTGGATTTATACCCCACCCTTCACTCGGAGTCTCAGAGCAGCTTACAATCGCTTTGCCCTTTCCCTCCTCACAACAGACACCCTGTGAGGTAGGTGGGGCTGAGAGAGCTCTTTCGAGGACTGCTCTTGAGAGAACAGTCTGAGAGAACTTGTGAATGACCGAAAGTCACACCAGCAGCTGCACATGGAGGAGTATCAATGAGATCACTTCTGCAAGAATGGCCATAGATTGTACACATTTTGCTCTAATTTTCTCAGTCAAAAGTGCCATTTTAAGAGTCACATATTTTTCTGACAGTATATAAAAGATCATTTAAAAATTATTTCACGATTCAGGGAGGCTGGAAAGGAATCTTCCCTGGGGATCCTTATATAAATAGTGGTTCAAGATGTAATGGGTTAAATTCTCCATCGCCTTTTGACCACAAATGCATCATCAAGTATCTGATGAGGATTGTGCTGTACCTGCCTCCAGGTATGCTCCATTCGTTCAACGCAAGGCAAGATCATGGCAGAAATGGGCTGGTTTGTTCTGCAAAAGAACTGGTGTGATATTTGCTCTCGGTTATTTCATTGTTGGAATGTCTGTTTAGGGGACATACTCCATAAACCGAGCTAAGGCAAAGCTGAAGCTGTGCATATGATGTGGAAAGTACAGAGAGGTGCAAGTGTGCAAAGAAATCAGAATATTTTCCTCTTGCAGCTCCAGCCCAGTTCCTCCCACTAGTGCCGATTCAAAAGTGTGCTTCCCCACCCCCACACTTTAGGAAGGTTGAATCTCTTTTTTAAAAAAACCTGTTTCAAAGCGACACCAGTATATTTCACCAACCAAGATTGCTTTAGCCACCCTATTTCTTCCCTATCCCCTGGGATCATTTGTTTTTTAAAAGCTGCAAAACAGATCTGGGAGGAGGAGAGGAAGAGGTTGGTAACATCACGGTCACCAGCCAATCAGTACTGTGCCGAGCTGCAGACTGGCAGAACTGATTTGCTTTGCGCTCAAGTCTGGACAGGATGACATATACTGACTGAAAATGATTGTACTTCCAGAGCTCAGTGACTCCTCTTTATGCCAGCTCGGATGCACCCTTCAGCTCAATGAAATGTCAGACTGGGTGCGTGCAGCTCAAAATGACCCTTGTTCTTGCACTGGGGTGAACCCAAGACTTTTAGACTCCTCACACCAGGACTTTATCCTGGTTCTGGGGCAGTAGCTATCATCAGCACTACCTAAGAGTCACAAAGATTTCATTAAAAATAACGAACAAGCAGTTACAGGCCTGGAACAGGAGCCAGGGTACAGCTTGGAGTTCCCTACCAAACCCCAGTGGAACTGACCATTCAGTGCTGGTGGAATCTTGGTGGACCACGGTCAGAAGTTCACATGAGCTGTGCTGCCATAGTGCCCCCTTTCCTCCAAGCCATGAGAAAACAGAGATGAAATTGCAGGGAGGGCATTGCCTAGCCCTTTTAACCGATAGGAACCCAGAGGCTGGGTTTGGGGCTGGCTGTGAAGCAAAGAGAAGGGCTTAGGAAGGGAGTGAGGGACGACTGGCTGCTTCCTCTTCCCAGGACACAGAACCACTCCTTGGAGGCAGCGATCCAAGTCACTTTGCAGCTGACTGCACCTTGTGCCTGTCCAAGGTGTAGAGGTCTCAAATGCCAGGTAATGGAAAGATCCAGGCAAAACGAAGCATTTTTAGAGCCAGTTTGGCATAGTGGTTAGGAGTGCAGAGAGTCTGGGAGAACCGGGTTTGATTCCCCACTCCTTCACATGCAGCTGCTGGGGCAACCTTGGGTCAGTCATAAGTTCTCTTGGAGCTGTTCTCTCAAGAGCATTTCTCTCAGAGCTCACCCATCCCCACCTATCTCACAGGGTGTCTCTCCGTTGTGGGGAGAGGAAGGGACAGGAGATTTTAAGCTGCTCGGAGACTCCGAGTGAAGGGCGGGGTATAAATCCAATATCTTCTTCTCACTTTAAAGTAGCAGTGCTAGATTCTGGAATCCCATAGTCTCTACATACATAGAGGAGTGCCCTCACGTTGCAACTGACATGGCAACCTCCGCAAGGGGCTTTCAAGGCAGGTGATGAACAGGGGTGGTTTGGTCCTTGCCGTCCTTCGCAAAGTCTTCCTTGGTGGTCTCCCACTGAAGTACTGACCCAACTTAGCTCCCGAGATCCAGCAAGATCAGGCTGTATCATGTCGCCTTCCCTGCCGCCCCTCCATAGTTTTTACTTCCAAGCAAACATACATAGGATGAGGCTGCATAACTCTAATAGTGAAATACAAAGGAAATTTCCAAACAAAATCCTTCAGTCTAGGTGGATTGTTATGGTTGCCAACCTCCAGGTGGCACCTGGAAATCTTCCATTATTTCAACCAGGGCCAGGGCCTTTTTGGTCCTGGCCCCAACCTGGTAGAACTCTCTCCCTGCAGGACCTTATGCAGCTCCACAGGGCCTGCAAGGCAGAGATGTTCCACCAGGCTTTTGTTTGAGGACAGCGATAGTTTTTTATTGGCTGGCACCCTCCTCAGTTTTCTATCCTCGTTTCGACCTCTTTCCCCCTGCCCACGAAACAGCCGGCAGTCTGACATTTGGGAATGTTTAATTGTAAGTAATATTATTTGCCATCTGTCTTTTAATGTAATTTAATATGATTTATTGTTGTATCCAGTCATTGTTTTAATACTCTGTACATCGCCCAGAGCCCTACGATAGTACGGATGAGGCAATTCATAAATTTAATACATAAAATAAAAATAAAATAAAATAGATCTCCAGGTGACAAATATCAGTTCCCCTGGAGAAAATGACTGCTCAGGAGGGTGGACTCTTTCCCCAGACTCCACCTCCAAAATCTCCAGGTATTTCTTAGCCCAAAGTTGGCAACCCTATGGATTGTGCCCAGCATTGTTTCAGTGGTGGCACTGAATTGTTCCACGGTGTACATCTGTTGGATCTCACCATTCTTTCCCAAAGCTGGTGGCCGAAAGTAAGAGCCTCATAAATTCAAGGACAAAACTTGCGTCTGTTTGATTTCCCTGAGAGGGCTCAGCTCACCCTTAACTTTCTCACACTAAAATCAATGGGACTTAACAATGGTCACTTTGGGCTGAAACCCTGTCTTTTGTATTTCTTAGGAGCGGGCAGTGAGCACAGTTACCTGCATATGTTGATCCTTTGGTTTTTGGGAGGAAAAAAAGAACTAACATGCCTTTGAATGTATTCATCTGAAAATTTTAAAACAGGGCTCTTGTGACTCCTTAAAGATTAACAGGCTTTTTGTGCCGTGCGCTTAACAGGTTCCCCTTTGTGATAGATGTGCCAAGGAGGTGCACTGATGTTCCCACACACACCTTTCTTCAACTTTCCCTGAGAGACCCAGGAGAGCCCGTCAGATCCCATAATTATTAGGTGCAGAGAGGAAACTCCTCGCTTTGTGCAAGCTGAAGACAAATGTACCCGAAAGGTCATTACTATTTGCAGCTTGCCAGAGATTAACCTCTTGCTTTCCACAAGCCATGTGACTTCCTAATCCGTCACCGATAGGAGGCACGGTTGACTTTCACACTGCCTCAACGGGGTCAAAGCTGCACCCTCGGGCCAAACGCCTGACTTCTGGGCAGGAGTGGTGGAACAGGTGCTAGAACGCTTTCCTGTGCGCTCGGAGGTGAACGCAGGGCCTGGGGAACAGACCGAGCCCCAAAGGAACGGCTGGCGTTCATCCACAGGCACGCAAGGTTGTTTTTGTTAAGAAGCATAAGCTAGAACAAAGATGATCAGAACAGCTCAGGTTTTTCTGACTGAGTATAGCCCTAAACCACACTGATTTGAGGCCATGGCCCCCAAGTTCCTGAAGATGTCAGAGCTTGAAGGTCTCATTGAGACTTTGGTTAGAAGACAGAGGAGACTGCAGGAACCATCTTGGAGGAGGTGAGGGGAATTCTAGTTGAAGACCCAAGAAACTGTTTGGAGGACCCACTGAACCTGAACAGACTGTGGAACGTCAAATTCTTGCAGTTGGCTTCCCACGCCCTTCCCAGGAAAGGCATCAGCTCTGATTGGGGCACCTGGCTTTACCCTTGGAGGGTCCAGACTGGGTATTGCCTGAATGGGAACTAGATGGTGAAGGCTGGCAGCTGTGGGAAGGTCTGCAGTGATTCCAGGAAAATCTGCTGTAGACCTGGGGGTTCCTAGAAGACCCAAATGCCCTTGAGCCACAGAGGAAGGGCCCAAATGTCTGGATCCTCTACTGGAGATCCTGCAGACTGCAAATGGGAGGACTTTCTTCTTCCATTTAGTCTCAATCAGAATACCTTCTAGCTTGTCCCCAAAGAGTATGGAACTCTCAAAGGGATAAGATGCCACTAAGGCCTTGGCTGAAGCATCCATTGATCACCTGCTCAGCCAGAGGGTGCGCCTGTCGAACACGGTAGTGCCAACAGCCCTTGCCAAAAATTGCTCAGCAATCAAGGTAGCATCAGCTACATTCTAGGTTTGAGGTAGAACTTTATGGTTTTGAAGCTCAAAAAACCATAGAGTTTTGCCCAAAACCTAGAGCATTGCCCCTAACGGCAGAAATGTGATGATGTCACTTCCGGGTGATGCCATCATTTTGCACACGTGCCAGAAGAACTCTGGGAAGGATTGGAAGTCCGTCCACCACCCTGTACAAAAGCCATGACCTTCTCTGACCTCAAGAGGTAGGAGGTCAAATGGGGGGGGGGCATCAGAGAACCTTCTCTGCATCTCGCACAGCCAAGGGAACCATAGATGGGCTAAAAAGCCAAAGGAATGATCTACGGAAGCCTGGGTAGAGAGGGCTCTGTGCAGTGCTGAGTCACTCCTGAGGTCTGAAGCCGCCTTAAGTGTCTCTCCATGGGACGGTCTGATCCGGATACCATATTGGCCATGGGAGCATCTACCACTGGCATACGTAGGCGTTAGCTGGGAAGCAGAGAACTTCTGAGCCTGGGCAACCTGAAACCTGGAGGGAATGGGGGGGGAGAGGAGGAGGAGGAAGAAAAAGAGGAGGAAGAAGAAAAGGAAGAGGAGGAAAAGCAAGAGGAGGAAGAGGAAGGAGGAGGAGGAGGAGGAGGATAGAGATTGGATTTATACCCCACCTTTCTCTCGGAGTCTCAGCACTGTGTGCAATCTCCTTCCCTTCCTTTCCCCACAACAGGCACTCTGTGAGGCAGGTGGGGCTGAGAGAGCTGCTCTTGAGAGAACAGCTCTGAGAGAGCTGTGACTGACCCAAGGTCACCAAGCTGGCTGCCTGTGGAAGAGTGCGGAATGAAACCCAGTTCTCCCAGATTAGAGTCCCCGCTCTTAACCACTACACCAAACTGGCTCTCGGTACCTGGCCAGAGATCTTAGGGAAGGGCTACTGGAGCTGGCCATACCCTCATCATCACTCTCTTCCTTACTGCAGGCGTTGATCATTTCAGGAACTTTGGAGCAGGGGCAAATGAGGAGGGAAAGGCCTCCGTGGCAGAAGGCCTCTTGGGTCTGAGGGGTGGGTGACCCTCATCACTGATCTGACCGCCCTCCCTTTCAGACGGGTCATGTCATGATCAGAGAGAATCAAGGAATTATCCACATTTGGTGAATGGTCTACTTGTGAGTAACATGCAAAGGTCTACTCGTGAGCCACATGCTTTCTTGCAGGCTAGGTGAGGACCCTGGGTGGATCCTGTCCCCCTCTGACTCTATAAAGAGAGCCAGTTTGGCGTAGTGGTTAGGAGCGCAGACTCTAATCTGGGAGAACCGGGTTTGATTCCCCACTCCTCTGCATGAAGCCAGCTGGGTGACCTTGGGCCAGTCATAAGTTCTCTCAGAGCTGTTCTCTCAAGGGAAGTTCTCAAGAGAGCTCTCTCAGCCCCACCTGCCTCACAGGGTATCTGTTGTGGGGAGGGGAAGGGAAGGAAGATTGTAAGCCGCTCTGAGACTCCTCTTCTTTTCTTCCTTGTGCAGTTTAGTTCTACCAGATTGCTGCTGGGGGGGGGGGGGGGGTGAGCGGAAAAAAGAGGGGGAGGGCTGGCGCTTGTGGCTGCTGTGATCCCTCCTATAAAAGATGCCAGCCACTGTCAGAAGCCCTCTGGAATCCCTCGGGGGAAGGGGTCGGAGCTTTCTCCAGTTCTGTTGCCGCCCCCTTGCTGAAACCTAGTGCAGGGGGGAAAGTCGTGGTCACATTCTGGTGGGAAAACAGTGTGCCCCTCCTCTGGTACTCGCACCACCATCTTCTTCCTTACCCGATCACTCGCAAGGGAGGGGGGATAGAGGAGAACGATCTGGCAAGAGCGCGATGTCCTCCAGTTGATTCAGGGCCCTTAGATCTCCAATACCTCCTGCAGCTCAGCAGGCAGATGATCCTGCCGGAGGCTCCCTTGCCCAGCTCCCCTGCTGTTTCCACACGGCACTGGGAAGCTGCAAGTCCCCTGAGCCAAACTGTTGCCTTAACGGCTTTGCCAAATAGGGGGAATCGCTGAAGAGAAGGGCAAATGCTGTAAATCAAGATGCTGGACTACAAAGGGGAAGCCCCAGAGCTCTCCAAATGGCCGAGGAGGCAACGGCTTTGGCTTTTGCTCAGTCATGTGATTCAAGCCCTCTTTCCTGCAAGAGGCCCAGGCAAAAGCTTTTAAAGTGAAATTATGGTCTCAAAAATTGGATGGGGAAGCATGAGGCATCCGATTATGGGACGCGGGCAGCGCGCATCGCCTTAGCCAAAGAGCTTTGCGGCAAGAGCCGGAAGTATCGATTAATCCATTCCAAGGCTCGAATTTTAGCTGATCCTTCTTAGGGCATGCTGAGAAGGCCCAGAGATCTCCAGAGAGAACAAACACACCAGGGGTCTCCAGGCCTTAACAGGGATCAGCTGAGATTTGAATCTTGCTTCCCCTCCAGGGGTGTGTGTGTGTGATTCCCTGTTGTAGCTTCACTGCTGCTCTGAAAGCAGTCCTTTGCAACAGCAGTGGAGTATTTGGGGAGGGGCTGTGTCTCAGTGGCTGAGCATCTATTTGGCATGCCAAAGACCCCAGGTTCAATCCCTGGCATCTCCAGTTATAAGGCTCAGGCAGGAGGTGATGGGAAAGACCACTGCCTGAGACCCTGGACAGCCACTACCAGTCTGAGTAGACAATGCTGACTTTGATGGACCAAGGGTCTGTTTCAGTACAAGGCAGCTTCATGTATTCGGCAGGGGAGTGGATTCTCTGGTTCTCTTTCTCTGTCCCTCTGTGCCTGCCTGTCTTCTCCCTCCACGCCTGGCAGGCTTAAAAAAAATCAGTAGTAGCTATATCCCTATAGCATTTTTATTGTAGTGTTAGAGCAACTACCAATTTTTTTTTAAGCTGGCAAAATTTCCCTGGTGTCTCCAGCTAAAAAGAATAGGCGGTAGGAGATGGGAAAGACCTCGGCCTGGACCCTGGAGAGCTCCTGCTAGTTTGCGTAGGCAGTACTGACCTTGATGGACCAATGGGTCTATTTCAGTTAAAGGCAGCTTCATCTGTTCATATATGTTCCTTGGCGGCAGAGAGGAATGAATGGTCACTGCAAGGGAACAGGGAGGGGAAAAAACAAGGGGTGGATGACATCAAAAATTTGGAATCTTCCCATCAACACAATGTCCAAACTGAAGAAGAAGAGGAGGAGGAGGAGGTTGGATTTATACCCCGCCCTTCACTACTTGAAGGAGTCTCAGAGCGGCTTACAACTTCCTTTCCCTTCCCCTCTCCACAACAGACACCCTGTGAGGGAGGTGGGGCTGAGAGAGCTCTTTCGAGAACTGCTCTTGTGAGAACAGCCCTGAGAGAACTTGTGACTGACCCAAGGTCATACCAGTAGCTGGATGTGGAGGAGTGGGGAATCAAACCCAGTTCTCCCAGATTAGAGTCTGCGCTCCGAACCACTACACCAAACTGGCTCTCGGAAGCTAAGCCAGGTCAGTGGTGGCTAGTATTTGGAAGGGCAGCCTCCAAGAAATACCAAGGAATACTTAGCTTCCGAGCACCATCTTTTCAGAAAGCAAGTTTTAGGGGAAACATGCAATGTTGCGTGGCAAAACTGGTGTGGCTCGTGAGGCTAAGCAGAGTTAAAGGCCTGTGTGGGATCAGTCTCCAATGGAGTCATCTGTATTTCTGCTTAGGAGACAGCCAGGGTGACTATGAAGCAAAGGGGAGCTCAGCAACCTGTCTTGGTGTGTGCTCAGGACCCATTCCGCCTTGCAGGATGAGAGCCAGAGGGCTGGAGCTGACCCAGGACTGAGCTGAAGGTGGAATAATAATAATTATTGAATGGCATTGTGTGTAGTATCGCCAGGAGACCCTAAGATTGTCTGGCAGCCGGAAGTTCAAACTCTTTAGCGTTATGCACCACTAGATGGCAAGCTAGACTCGTTTTTAGGCAAGAGATGATTCAGAGGTGGCTTGCCATTGCCTGCCTGTGCATCACGACCCTGGTATTCCTTGGTGGTCACCTTTCCAAACACCAGCCAGGGCCGACCCTTCTTAGCTTCCGAGATCTGACAGGATCGGGCTAGGCTGGGCTATCCAGATCTGGGCAGCTGAAGGTCTGCCTCTCTTGTCCATAGCAGGGGCCCCAGGACAGAGCTGTGTTCTCTTCTCCCAAGCTACTGGCGTGATAAACCCAGCAGTGTGTTACCAAGGGACCCCTTCCTCAGTGTGTGCTTCCTGCCCTGATTCCCTCTTGGCTCAGGTCGCCTTGGCAACCGTGTGAGGAGCTACCAGCATCAGTCTTGCTTTGGAGAAGATGAAGGCAAAACTTTCCTCAGGCTGTGCTAATGAGTGGCCAAAACACTGGGGGGGGGGGGGGCACTGAGTCACTGCAGGGGCATCTGCACGCTCATCTGTTGCCGTGGGGGCTTGCAAAGGTCTACCCTCCTGAGTGCGAAATCTGATTTCTATCAAGCAGCCAGATGGGCTTGAATAGCTTTTACTGAGCCTGCCCAATGGTTCCTATCAGCCCGCCTCAGGCATGGGTGAAGAAGCCTCCACCGGAAAGCCCCCCCGCCCCCACTTGATTCAGAGCCAGGAAATCCATAGATTCTCATCCCGAAACTCACCCTGAATTCCTGGACCTTTCAGTTATTGCTGGGGTTCAGGTGGGGTAGCTAGCTGTGTTGGTCTGAAGCAACTGAACGAAGTGTTGCTTCAGGTCTGCAGGTATGAATGGGGTCTCAGGATACACGTGAAAGGGAGCACATGTGGTAACCTGGAGCAGCAAAAACCAGAGAAATAACTCCCCTTGAGTGCTGTTTCGGCACAGAAAATAGCTGGGGGGGAAGGAAGGAAGCAGCATTTCCTGAAGAGGGATTTTGAGTTCAAAAGAGCTGAGCTTGCTTTTAAATAGCCCTTCCACATCGTTGCTTTGAGGCTGCTGAAGACCTGAATGGGCCCTGCTTTCCATAGGTGCCTAGGCCCCGTACAGACTGGGACCGGGGGGGGGGCGGGGGGGGGGCCGGGGGGCGGGGCCTTAACACACACACACCCCGGGCCATTTTCTTGCCCTTGAGCAACCCCAGGGAGTTGTTATTCACCCCACTGGGGGACTCATAAGTAGCTATCGGTCCCCATCAAATTTCTCCAAGGGGGCAAATAGTGGCTCTCCGGGGCTATTTCAGGTTAGGAAAAGGGGGGAGGGCAGGGGAAGGTTTACGGCCTGGTTGGGAGGGAGGGGTGAGTTAGAGCTTGGGATTTCTGTCTCAGAGTCCAGCCCTACTTGGGCCTTTTCACACACAATATTTTTATATTTACCCTTAAGGGTGACTTTTTTAAAAAAGCGTATAAGCGTAAGTCTAGTGGCACCGTAAACCCGAACGAAATGCATATGGGGCGCACGACCATTTTATGTAACGTGTGAATGAGACACACCTGGTTGGAAAACGTGTCTCATACCAGTTCATCGATAACAGAAGCTCCCGAAGCAAAACAGAAAGTTGGTTCCACCAGCCCGGCCGAGTGCTCGAGCGGCAGCTACAGACACGTCTTTGGCAGAGCCCTCGCCCTCCACAAAGCACGGGAAGGCAGACAGCACTAGCGGCCGCTTCTGTCTCTCGCTTGCTCGCTCTTTTTTAATGAATGAACGCCAGCCGGCTCCGTCGCGTTCTTTTTCTTTCTTTTTTTATGAATGAAGACGAGCCGAAGCGCCGGGCCGCCCTGTTTACATTTCTCCCCCTTGTGACGTCAGCGGCGCGTTCCATTCCCCCATTCACTGGCAGAGAAGTCAAGAATGGAGCCTGGCGGCGAGATGGGGGAGGCGGAGGCGAGAAAGCTGCCCAGAGCGAGAGGTGGGCGGAGCCGGGTAGTAAAGCGGCTCCTCCTCCTCCTGGGCTCCGAACGCGCCGGGGTAGCGGCAGTCTCCTCATTCATGAGTGTGGTGAGGCAGGCGGCGCGGCGTCCGAGCCCCAGCGGCTACGCGCTAAGCCCCGGCCGAACCTACGCGGCGCTGGCGACCATGGCGGAGGTGCGGGAGATGGACTGCAGCGTGCTCCAGCGCCTGCTGCCCCTGCGGGACGAGTGCGGCGCGGCCGCTGGCGGCAAGTGCCTCCTCCTGGACTGCAGGCCTTTCCTGGCTCACAGCGCCGGCTACATTCGCGGCGCGCTCAACGTGCGCTGCAACACCATTGTCCGGCGGCGGGCCAAGGGCTCGATCAGCCTGGAGCAGATCCTACCGGCCGAGGACGAGGTTCGCGCCCGCCTCCGCTCCGGCCTCTACGCCGCCGTGGTGGTGTACGACGAGCGGAGCGCCCGGGCGGAAGGCCTGCGGGAGGACAGCACCGTGGCGCTGGTGGTGCGGGCGCTGCGCCGGGACGCCGAGCACGCCGACATCTGCCTGCTGAAAGGTGAGAGCCGGCGCCCCGCGCGGAGGGGGGCTGGGCTGGGGGTGGGGGGAGCCTGGACGGCTTTGAGCCGCATTGCGGGCACCCCGCTCCTGGAGCCTCTTTGGGGCCAAACCCAAAACTCCCCACCCCCTTCTAGCGCAGTTAAAGCCCAAGACTGGATGGCTTTTGGCTCTTCCGCGGGGCGCAGGACTTCAAGCTCGCCCCGTTGGACTTTCAAGTTGACTTCCGCCCCCCTGTTGGAATCGTGGCCCGGGAGACCTCGGGTGCTTCTGCCCACGTGCTCGCCCCTCTCCCAGGTTGGGGACAGTGAGCGGGCTCCGACTCCCTCTGAAGGAGGCGAAGAACCCCCTTCTCCGGGTTGCGCAGACGTAGTCAAGGGATGGGTCTCTTCCAGGCTGAACGCAGCGCCAAGCACGTTGCTAGAGCCATGCGCCGTTACTTAACACCGAATCTTTCGCTTCCCACTTGGCTCCCTCTCTGCCCCCGGGCATGCGCTTTGGCTTACTTTTTAGAGTTTCCTTTAAATATACCGGCTGCCTTGAGGTGGGAGATTACCTAGGGATACCAACCTCCAGGTGGGGCTTGGAGATCTCCCGGTGTTGTAACTGATCTTCAGGCGACGGCGATTAGTTCCCCTGGAGAAAATGGCAGCTTTGGAGAGTGAGTGAACTCTGTGGCATTGAGTACTACTGAGGTCCCCCCCTCCCCAAACCCTGCCTCCCCCAGGCTCTGCCCACCCCCCAAAAAAATCTCCAGGTATTTCTCAAGCCAGAGCTGGCAGCCTCAGAGATCGGGGCTGGGTGGGGGGCCTACGTTGGACGTTCTCCAGTATTAATTGCGGGACTTAACTGTTGCCCTTTCCAGTACTATTCCTGGCCTCGGTTGTATTGAGGAGGGGGGATCTATTGGAGAGGGGCTTCTGCGTCCTCCCAATAACCCGTGTTCTACTCTGCCACCCTCCCCCCTTTGACTTCTGCCCGAGCCAGGGACGGGGGGGGGGGGGGGGAGCAGCTTTTGATGGGCCTGCCCGGCCCTTTAGAACAGTGGGCTGTCTTGTATCCGGTGGCTGTTTCCTGCCCATCTGACCTATCAGCTGTTAGGAGGGGAAGGGAGAGGAAGAAAGAGAGGGCCAGGCTGCGGGTGACCTTTTGAACTGCAGAAAGGGAGGGTGGGTGGGGGGGAAGAGGGAGGGGATCCTGCTGGATTGTTCCGAGGGTAGAGCTCCACGCCCCACACATTCTTCAGGAATGCATCCTGAAGGCGCCACATGGGGGGGGGGGTTGGAGGGAAATCCATCCTCGCCAATTCCCTGGGGCAGGTGTCCTTGGGAAGCTGGTGACTATTGACTTCCGCGTGGGACTGGCTTGTGGCACTAAATGGTAGCAAACTGTGGCCCGAATGAGAGAAGAAGGAAGGGTTCGGGCTTGGAGGAGAGCCCTGTGACCCCTTCAAGAGGAACACGTTTATTGGAGCACTCCAGTGCATCTGTTACTCTCGAAGGGGCGGCCACAGGTCTCTCCTCCCTGCCTGAACCGTTTCTTCTCTCATTTGGGCCCCATTTGCTACAGTTTGGGGCCAGAAGCCAGTTTCTCCTGGAAGTCAGTATTCACTTCCTTCCCAAGGACACCGGCCCCAGGGAGTCGGCGGGCTTCAAGAGGCCAGGGCAGTCTTTATTTTTGCTGCCCTGAAACCCAGTTGCCCTTTTAGTCTGAGTCAGGGTTTCTTTCCTGTTCTTTCTTACGCCTTTTACAAGCTGTGAGGGAGGTCTGACACCCGTACTTGTGTGCTTCCTTGCTTTGGGGGCGAGTGATCTTGCTGTACTGAATATTTATGAATGCATTTGTTGTCAGATTTTGTGAGTCTGGGGAGCTGCCTTTTGGGGCCCCTGGTGAGCAGCCGCTTTGGGACCGAAGCTTCTGCGCATTGATGACCTGCATGTAGCTCCAGTGCAAGCTGTCTTGGAGCCCCCTCCCTTTCCCCCTTCCAGCTTAAATAGCAACAAGGGCTGTCCTGGCCATTCACCTCCAGCCGTTCCTTCCTTCTCGGTGGTGGCCCCATGTTGGTTTGTGCACCAGACTGGGCAGCTGAGCCGCGAGGCAGGCAGAAGTACTCTGGTTCACATTGCAATTTTTCAAAGTAGCTACTTTTGTCTCAGTCCAGTGAAATCAGTGGGAGTCTCTCTGCCTGGGCTTCCATGGTTAGCAGCTGAGGTTAATTGAAGTTACTGAGGGATCCAAGCTACCAATGGCTTATGCTCTGGCACTTCATTTGGGCCCTACCCACCCAAGCATCTGTATATTGTGGGTTTCTCGAACCATTTATTTTTAAAGAAAGGAGGCCAAGTTTTGGGGTGGGATCCACCAAGGGCTGTATGTGTTTGTGATACGTGCCATCAAGTCTCTTCTGACTTATGATGACCTGCCAAATGTTCTTTATCGTTAACAGCCTTGCTGAGGTCTTGCGAACTGAGGCCTGTGGCTTCCTTGAATGAGTCAGACCATCTCATGTTGGGTCTTCCTCTTTTTCTTTGGCCCTCAGTTTTTCCGTAATGTTATTGCCTTTGAGTCTTGTCTTCTCATGATGTAGCCAAAGTACAATGGCCCCAGTTTAGTCATTTTAGCTTCTAGGGAGAATTCAGGCTTGATTTGATCTAGAACCCCACATTTATTTATTTTTTCACTTCTTTAACTTATTTGTTTCTTCCCCGCCTTGTTCCCCACTGGGGGACCCAGAAGGATTTACATCATTCTCCTCTTCTCCTTTTTTGAATCCTCACAACAACCCTGTGAGGTAGGTTAGGCTGAGAGAGTGTGCCTGGCTCAAGGCCACCCAGTGAGCTTCCATGGCAGGAGTGGGGAGTCGAACCTGGGTTTTCTAGCTACTAGTCGGACATTCTTAAACAGGACACCACACACATTTCTCTGTTCAGAGGTCCATGGTATCTGTAAAGGCCGTGATGTCAGCAATTCCCAAGCCTTTTCATATGGAGAATTGCAGTCCTCTTTGTTTCTTCTTTTGTTAAAATTCTTTTCCTTCTCCCTTGAAGATGCTCCAAAGGATTCTGAATTAAAACTGGACCTTCCCGTTTGCCTTTTATGGCTGCCAAGTGATGCAGGGAAAGCTATTTCATGTGGGGGGAGTTTTTTTGGGGGGGGGATAGAAGCATGCACTTATCCACAAATGGGGGCTTCCCTTGTGTTTCCCTTGCATCTTTGTACTGCAGAAGAGGCAAGTTGAACAGTGGGCTTGCCTCTTCAGCACATAATAGAAAAGTTGAAGACACTTACCAGAAAAGACTCAGGATGTTGGGAACTACCTGTGTGGTCTTGGGGGTAGCAGGAAGAGTAGCAGCAATTGTACAGCCTGGTTGCGCCCCCCCCCCCATCAATTCACCTGTCTTCGGCTGCCACGCTTACTGCTAAGGGCCTTTGAATGGGTTCCTGAGTTATTGCTCTGCTGAGGTATGGGGCAGCTTGTTCTTTTTGCCCTTATCAAATGGAGCCACCTTGCAACGTGCTCTGTAGCTGTGACTACTGGGAAGTGACTCAATGCCCCCCCCCCGGGGGTGGGGAGGCTGTTGGCAGCAACTCTTGAGCAGCCAGAAGAAACGTTTTCAGCTTGATTCTGACTAAGGCAGGAATGCAGTTTAATTCTTAGAGAGTATTTGACATGCGTGATTTTGATCGACAGTGGGTAATATAGAAGTTCCGTGGATGTGGGCGGGTGGCACCGTTCAGCCCATCTTTAAATCTATTGAAACCGAGGGACTTTTTTTTTTTAAGCATAACTATTTGGATTATAACCTAACTGGGGTCGAAAGCTGTTTAGCTGGCAGGGAGATTTAGTCTAAGAAATGCTTTCCTGTGGCTCAGGTAACATTGCAGCTTTAGGTAGAAGATTATGTCCTTGGCTCTTATGAGGTAGGGAGCGGGCATGGCTGTTTGCACAGATGAATACATGAAAGCTGCCTTACACTGGATCAGACCGTCAGTCCCTCAGTCAGTATTGTCTGCTCTGACAGGCAGGGGCTCTCCAGGCGTCTCAGGCTGAGGTTTTTCCCATCACCTACCGCCTGGTCCTTTTAGCTGGAGATGCTGGGGATTGAACCTGGGATCTTCTGCATGCCGAGCAGATGCTCTGCCAGTGAGCCACAGCCCCTTCCCATGCAACTGAGTGCCTGGGTGACACCTCTTCCTGCTTGGCTGAAAGGCTGTGACTGTTGACCCACCTTACCAAAAATAAATAAAACCAGATGAGGTCCCTCCTTGGCATCAGGAGTGACTTTTGGCCATTCCCCGAAACCTGGTCTCTGTAGTGATGAAGCCACTCTGCAGCACTATGGAGAGGGCTCGGAGTCTTGCTTCCAGTACAGGAGGGGACAACCCACCCAGCCAACCAACCAACCAGTGGGCTTGGGCCGTTGTTGGCTAGGTGCAGGCAGATCCCTGCAAATAAGGCCAAGAGGTGACACCTTGGAGCGGATGGTGAAAAGGGCCGGTTCTGGATCGATTTCAGGTGTTTTTATTCTCTCTCTCTGTTTGCAAGCCTAAAAGTCATGGTGACTTCTGGCGACCCCTAGTGGGGCTAGGACGTTTCAGAGATGTGGCTTTAATATTTCCTGCCTCTGTGTCCCGGCCTTGATATTCTTGGAGGTCGCCCTTCGAAGTACTTGCCAGGGTTGACCCCTTCTGCGTGTGAATATTTGCATATTATTGGTGGTCAAGTGTGCAAATAGCCTTCTTTGAGATGGTTGTTTGTGGGTGTGTGCCTGAAATGAATCAAACTGAACGGAGCCTGTATATTCCACCATGTGAGCCACTCGGTTGTAATCGAAACCGTTGCCGCCTTCTGACATGGCTGTATTTTTTTTTAGCCGTTATTGCATTTGTAAGGGCTTATTGGCTTAGGTCGACAAATCTGCTTTTGAAAGTGGAGGCCTGCTCTTGAGTGAGAGCCCTCAAATATATTCTTGGACGTGGGCAGCATCTGCCAAAAATCTCAGGAAGATATAGCAAAAAATAAAACCCAGCCAGCGATGTGTGGGCGGGCTTTGACTCTGCCGTGATTGACAACCAGAGTTAATTATGCAAAGTGGCCTCTTTAGCATAATTTATTCATTCAGGGTAGAGCATTTGATTTGTCTGCCTAAATTCAAACACTCCGTTTTAATTAGGGAATGGACTGAGTGATGAAACTTCTTGAATATCCAACTGCAGTTTATGTTTAATTTCCTTTTGCTAAGGTACTTATACGCCGCTGTTCCATGAGTCAGGTACGTTCAAGGAAAGTGACTTGAGTGGTGGTATGTGGTGTTGGGGTTAGAGTGTAAATCTAGGATTGGGCTGACTTAGGTGCGAATTCTCCCACTGCTGCAGAAGCTTTGCTGGGTGACCTGGGGCCAGTCACTCTCTTGGCCTGATCTACCTTGCAGGGTGGTGGGCAAGAGGTTTGTTGTGGCAGGTCCCACTGAACACGGCTGGGTGTTGCTTTCTGAGCCAGTCAAGTTTTCAGATAGCCTTCAAGGGCGGCTCCAGGTGGAGCCCATTGGTATCGTCCATGCTTCAAAGTTAGAAGGGAAGTCCATATGACCTGTAAAGTTTGACACCGGCTCCTGGAACTTTGGAAGATTCCTTCTTGTCCTGCACAACTGGAACCATCTTTTTGTTGACATATTTCCCTCTCTGGAGAGAGACTGCTGTTCTGTAACTGAAAACTCAAGTCAAAATTAGTCACGATGACCTGCTGAACTTAGTCATGACTAATTCATCCCATGTTTTCGGTAGCATTTAGTCATGACTAACTTCAGCTTAATGTTTAGGCAGCAGTCCAGCTAAAGCTTGCGCGTGTAAATGGGGAGACATGCTTTATGATGCAATTGTGGTTGGGCTTCCTTTTTAGGACTTTGGTTGCGCTCCAGGGAGAAATGATGTGTTTAGGATCTGACATTTAGAAATGCAGCCATTCAGACTGGATAAATTGAACCTAACTTCTCCAAATGCTGGAGGGCGACACCAGTGCTCTATCTACTGAGTGTGTGTGTGAAGTGCAGTCAAGTTGCTTCGACCTGTGGCCACCCTATGAATTAATGACCTCCCAAAAGCCATCTCTTTAACAGCCTCGCTCCGGTCTTGCAAACCGAAGGCCAGTTGCTTTCAGAGAGCCAGTTTGGTGTAGTAGTTAAGTGTGCAGACTCTAATCTGGTTGAACTGGGTTTGATTCCCCACTCCTCCACTTGCACCTGCTGGATGACCTTGGGCAAGCCATAGTTCTGGCACAGCTGTTCTTGAAAAATAGCAGTTTCTGTCAGAGCTCTCTCAGCCCCACCTACCTCACAGGGTGTCTGTTGTGGGGAGGAGAAGTGAAAGGAGTTTGTAAGCCACTCTGAGACTCCTTTGGGTAATGAAGGGCAGGGTAAAAATCCAATCTTTTCTTCTTCTTCTTCCTTGATTGAGACCGTCCCTCTCATGTTGGGCTTTTCACCTGCTACAAGAAATAGGGTACTTCAGCCGCTCATCCCCTACAAATACATTTTGTGAAAGCGTCCAGGCATCCGTCTTTTCTGAAACTTGGGTGGAACTATGGGAGCGTCTCTAAGCAGTTCTGCTCAGAAGTCAAGCCCCATGTTATTCAGTGGGCCTTAGTCCCAGGAAATAGTCTGTAGGATTACAGCCAGGCGTTACATCCCAAACTATATATTTTTTGAAATCCCATCTTTATTCTATGCAAGCTGCATACTTCAGAACAGAACTGACATTCACTGGGTTATAGGAAGTTGGACTGATAGTTCACATTGGTGTGGGTCTGCCCTAGAGTAAGGGGCTTAGAGCAGGGGTGTCAAACATATGGCCTCTGGGCTGGAACTGGCCCATCTAGGGCTCTTATCCAGCCCATTCAGGGTTCTTATTCGGCCCACAATCAGCTGATCAACTTTATTGCCAGATGACAGAGGCTGTGCCTTATGTCCCTGTATAGTGTCCCAGTGCTAATGCGTGACAGGCGGTGGAAGCAGAAGGATGGGCACCAGGGAGATACTCTAAAGAAATACTGTGAGAGTTTCGATGTTTTAAGCATGCTTGTGTTTTGAGCAGGGGTCATTTCGTAGAACAAGAGGTGCAGGAGCTCATTACCATAACTCATTTGCATATGCCACACCCCTAACATACCAGAAGTGTGTCAGAAGGCAACACCCACCCCTCAGGCTCCACTCCACAGGTGAGTGAAACTGACCTGCTCTTCCTCCATTCCCTTCCCCATCCAATATTTTGTGCAATAAAAATAAGCGTAAAGAACACACCCTCATTCTCTTCCTGCTCCCTTGAAACCACCAGGTTTCAAGTAGACTTGAGATACCCAGGACATTTTGCACCACCCATCCCTTTCCCTTCCCCTCCCCGCAACAAGACACCCTGTGAGGTCAGTGGGGCTGAGAGAGGTCTTTTGAGAACTGCTCATGAGAGAACTTGTGACTGGCCCAAGGTCACACCAGCAGCTGCATGTGGAGGAGTGGGGAATCAAACCCGGTTCTCCCAGATTAGAGTCCAACTACACCAAACTGATGGGGTGGAAGCTGCTGAAGGGCTGGTGAAATTTCTCCAGTACTTATGTGCCATGTGCCCAGATAAAAAATGGTATACTTAGAAAATTTATATGCCACCTTGAGCAAGTCTCTGGAAAAGCAGCACACAGTCATAAAAGGAACAATGATAAAATTATCAATATTAAAACAAAACAATAAAAGCCCTAGCAGGGCTTTTCCCAGGGCGCTGTGCCCCTGCACTGCTTGGGGAAGCCGAGGAGGGGGCGGGGCTTGGTCATGTGCCCGCTCCCTGGGCTCCTCACTCCCGGAGCTGCGCTCTTGTGTGCTCCCGCTCCAATGGACCCCTGGTTTTGAGTACAAAATAATATCGTTAACTGGGTTTTCCTGTGTCCTTTATGAAGTTTATATTTCCGGAACCTGGCATTACATTTTATGGGACACATGGTCCAACCTGACAAAGTGATGTTTATGTCAAACCTGGCCTTTGTAACAAATGAATTTGACATCTCTGGCTTAGAGGATGCAATATGAAAAAGCTGCTAGATTCTTGAGATTGCAATACGTTGTCTGAATTCAACCTGAGGTTGCAATACAGACACATCGTCCAGCTGAAGCTGGCCAAGAACTAGGGTTGGGGGCTCAGGAAATTCCTAGAGACTTGGAGGTGGGGATGGTGGCTGGGAGGATGACGTTTGGGGAGGGAACTCAACCGAGATGACGTGTGATAGAGTCCGCCTCCAAAAGCTGCCATTTTCTCCAGGGGAACTGATCTCTGGAGATCAGTTGTCGTTCTAGGAGAGCTCCAGGCCCCACCTGGAGTTTGGTGTTAGGAAGGTGTTAGGTAAAGTACCCTGGAGCAATTTGCAGTGATATGCAAGCTTTTGGGTTAACGCAGAATACTCCATCAACTGTCGGGCATAAAGCTTATTCCAAACTTCAGCCGTAAGCTGGCCCAGTAGAGAGGCTCTGTCTTGCCTATTGTCATTGCTGGAGTTAATGGCAGTGGTGTTAACGGTTAGCATTTATCTGCTACTCTCCGGGTATTTCACATATGTTGTCATGACGATCTTTATAACGCTCCTATCAAGGAGGTCGGTCTTAGCCCTGTCTTTAATTTGGGGGCTGTGAGAGGCCAGTGGCTTGCCCGTCATCACCTACTCCTGTTTAGTCAAGTTTTGAACCCAGGGCGTTGGAGGCTCAGCCACTAGACCTCCACCTGGCACTCCTTTTGGTTTCCTTAAGCTGCTAGATCAACTTCCGGAGGAATGTTTTCTAGTGTTGGGCAGGTGAGACCACTGGATATTGGGGACGGGGGTATCTAATACATCTAATAAAATAAATATTTGTGTGTGTGTGTGTGCGTGCCCCTGTGCTTGGAAGACAGGGCTCTCTGGGGGTGGGTATTCCCCCACCCTTCTGTTACGCAAACTGCTCCCTGTACACCCTTCTCGGAATGCCCTGAAAGCAGTCTGTGCTCTGACCTGGATAGCCCAGGCTAGCCCAATCTTTGTCAGATCTCGGAAGCTAAGCAGGGTCGGCCCTGGAGTATTTGGATGGGAGACCTCCAAGGAATACCAGGGGTTGTGACGTAGAGGCAGGGTAGTGGCAAACCGCCTCTGAACGTCTCTGGCCTTGAAAACCCTACAAGGTTGCCATAAGTCAGCTGTGACTTAATAGCAAAAAAAGAAAAGAAAAGCAGTCTGTATTTTTGGGGGGGACCTTTACACCTGTGTGTACATGGGTCAAACCTGGCACTGCATTTCCAGAAACGGAAGGAGGCAAAGGGTATTTAAATAGTAACACTCTAGTTTAGAATAAAAGGGACAGCATAAAGGCGAGAGGAGTGCCAGAGCCAGTAGGGTGCAGTGGATAGAGAGGCACACCGAGACCTTGGCCGACCTGGGTTCGAATCCTCACTTCTGCCATGGACGCTCAGAGGTGGTTTCCCGCCACCCTACTTCCACATCACAACCCTGTTAAGTATTTGGGTGGGAGACCTCCAAGGAATGCCAGGGAGGAGTGATGTTCTAAGCTGCTTTGAGTTCCAACTGTGGGGAGAAAAGCCGGATAGAAATAGATATTTAAAAATTCAGAACCAAGCAGTTGGTCCAGTGGCATATCACGTACACCCAGAGGAAACTAGTGCAAAATCTAGTCCAGTGTAAAAAATATTTCTTGGGGGAGTGTTGCTGCCTGAATGGGGAATAAAAGGGAAGAAACTAAAATATACTTTGCCTGTCCCACAGGGAGAGAAGGGGGGTTGGGGGTCTGATATTCTTTGAAGTTGGGGGGGGGGGGAGAGTCCTTGGGCAAAACTGCCTGGTTCCAGGTATACACCTGAGTCCTGTGGGAGGCTGAATGCAATTTGCTGAGCCAAAAAAGCACTTTGGATACCCTTTGACTGTGGGACCGTTGGATCTGGATTTGGCTACGGAGTGTCTGGACTGAATAAAAACAAAGACAAAGCTTGGAACTGACTTGATCAATGTCCTGCTTCTCTGGGCAAGGCGGGAGACAGGTTATGACTCTGGGAGGGGAAGGCATCATTCATGGGTACGGGCCCGGTGGAGGTAAAGTAATTTCCAGGCATCCAAGACCTGCCTTGGACAGTAGGTGACTTCAAACTCTCCCAGGCTTGGTCGGCATTTTATTTCCCTTATCTATTACATAGTTTCGTTTTAAAGTTCTCTTTAATGTAGACAGTATTCTGTCCCAAATTGGGGAGGGACCGTAGTAGCTGTCTTCCTTTGCTAATCAGGGGAATAAGATTGGAAGCGAGGGGTCTTCTGGGTGGCTTCTCCCCAGTGGGGTGGGGGAATTGTTTTCCGGGCAACCCCTCGGAGCTCTTTGCGATTGGGGGGGGGGGGTGCAGTTTGGGCAATAAGAATGCAAGAAGAGCTATATCGGAGTCCAGTAGCACCTCTTGCTGGTCTCCAAGGTGCTCCTGGAATTTCTCCTGAAGACCAACTTGGTTGCCCTCTGAAAGAATGCAGGAAATATTAGTCTGGAATGGGGAAGGCTGCCTTAGACGACAAATCTTCCTTCTACTCATTTTGAACAAGTGAAGGCTTCTCGGAAGAACCGTTTTGCTCATTCCAAAAGAGATTAAAAAAAATAAGGCCGCGGCCGATGGTGCAAAATCAGGTAAAAATATTTTTTATTACTCAGTTACATTTCTCAGGGCCAGAGGAAGCTCTAGCAGTTTTGTACATGACTGATGTTTTAGGACCTGGATTTTAACTTTTAATGCAATGTCTTCTTTATATAATTACAACTGTACTTATGTAAACTCAGTGTTGTTGTTACGTATTACAGATTCCCCTGACGGAGCCTGTTGGCAGAACACGTAGGGGATTTTTGGGAATTTAACTGAGTAATAACACATATTTTTACCTGACTTTGCTCCATCGGCCTTGGGCCTTATGTTTTTTTATCTCCTGTGACCGGTGTGCCTCTGCCTTCTTGTCTCATTCCAAAAGAGAAGTTATTTCATAGTCGTCACTTTGACGCTTACCCAAATTTCTGCTTTTTCCATTGGAAATACGGGGGGAACTTGGGAGCAGAACGGTTGCCCCCAAAATGTCCCACTTTCCCCCTGGGCCCCGAGATCCCTAGCCGAGCATGTAGTGCAGTGGAGACGGAGTAGCAGCCACCACTGCGGTTACCTGGCAACCCGACTGATGGATCCTCTGGTGAGGTTGTTTGTGATGCTGGAAAAAGAGCAGTCCCTCTCCTCCCCTCGCCCCCCAATGACTCCTGGGATCTTGGCGCAAGGGAAGGAGTGACTGGCAGCTCGAGGTTAGGAAAGTATGAAGTCATTGGTGGCTCAATTTGGAGAAGAAGGAGAAGAATGGAGGGCCTGGAGTGTAAATATAGATTGCAATTGCACCAGCTTTCCAGGTGGAATAGGCAGGGGTTGGCCTGCTTGCTTGAAACAGATGCAGCCGTTTCCTAAGGGAGCTGCAGAGAGTTTCAGCACCTGTAGCCTCGCGTGCGTGTCCTTTTAATTCACATGGGTATTTTTAAACATTTCTTTGACATAGTTAATATCCCGTCTTTCTCCCCCATGGTGACCCAAAGCAACTTTGATCGTTCTTCTTTCTTCTGTTTTGTTGTCACAACAACCCTGCGAGGTAGGTTAGGCTGAGAGTGTGTGACTGGCCCAAAGTTAGCCAGCTGGCTTCCATGGCGGAGTGAAGATTCAGACTTGGGTTTCCCAGATCCTAGACTGACATTTTAACCCTACGCCACTCTGGCTCTCCATGTGTGTGGACTGCAAGGACCAAAGCCTTCTGTCACTTTGGGGGGGGGGGGGTTGCCATAAGGACTATTTTTTAAAAAGAAATTATTTTGTTGGTGTGCTGATTGGGGCCACGGCAGCCTCATTTGGGAAAAACTTTTCTCCTGGGCGCCTTGTCTTAGACTCCACTTCTGCGTGCTGTGTGCAAGGAGCTAATGGGATTGTCTCACATCCAAGATACGACAGTGCAAGTGAAGGCTGGAGAAATAACTTGCTGAAGTATGTGTCTGTTAGCTGTGGCTTTGGACTCTGTAGTAAATTTGTCCTAATGAAAGGGAGAATGTGATTTTTGCCGGTTCTCCCCTCCTGCCGCAGGACTCCAGCTTGCTAATTATGCTGAGGGGGGTGGGGAGCAGCATTTCAAGGTGAGGAACGCCCATCCTGTTGATGGAAATGCCTTAGTGGAGATTCACCGCAGGGTACAAGCAGTGGCTCAGTGGTTAAGATGCTGAACTGCAGACTAGAAGTTCGGCAGTTCGAGAGGAGACCCGAGTGCCGCGTGACGGAGTGAGCTCCCTCTCTGGCCCCAGCTCCTGCCAACCTAGCAGTTCGAAAGCAAGAAACTGAAAGTAGATAAATAGGTACCCCTGCGGTGGGAAGGTAACAGCATTCTGTGTGCCTCAGTGTCTAGTCATGCCCGCCACATGACCATGGAAACTTCTTTGGATAGCGCTGGCTCTTTGGCACCACCCCCTAGAGTCGGATTCGACTGGCTTTTGAGCAAGGGAAACCTTTACAAGCCGATAGCTCTGGCTTCCACAGTCATTCACATTACTTAGTCTCTCACCTGTGCCGGATCTGTTTCCGCCAACAGCCATGTGGTATTCAAGGCCGGAGTCTCGCTCAGTTCTATTCGTTGTCCAGTTTGCTCAGCTGTTTTCATTCAACAGTACGTAGTCTGTGGTGTAACTTGGTTCTAGCCCAGCCGTGCTTCGATTTGTTATTTGTGACCGCAGTAACCGGTATATGAATAAATTATCCTGGGATTAAACGTTTCTTTTTAAAAGAAGGGAATACTGATGAAGGTGGGAGAGGTTGGACTGAAATGGGTCTGCCCTTTGGGAGGTTGGGTGGAGCTAGAAGACTTCATGAAAACGGTGGCACTGGGGATTTCTCCCCCCACCCCAGCTTATGCTATGGGGGTCAAATATAACCTGGAATGGTTTGTCCTCCACTTTGACCAGTTTCGAGGTGTTAACATGTTGCAGTTTCTCTGACTTTCAGGTGGCTACGAGAAGTTCCATTCGGAGTATCCAGAATTCTGCGCAAAGACCAAATTTCCTGCAACCATATCTCCGCTGGCCTCTGTCGATGTTCTTGAGCATGGCTGCAGCTCCTGTGGGACCCCCCAGCACGATCAGGTCAGCTTTCCTATGCTTACCAGATTTAAATGTAATTAGTCTCCAAAAAACAATTTATACCCTGACGTAAGTTCTTGCAGAGGACAAGGCCGGGGGGGGGGGGGGGACAATTTGGAAGAAAAGACCTTTTTCAGTGGACATTTGGTAGGAACATAAGAGAAGCCAATGTTGGATCTGGCTAAAGGCCCATCCAGTCCAACACTCTGTCACACAGTGGCCGAAAACACCAGGTGACATCAGAAGGTCCAGCAGTGGGGCCAGGACACTAGAAGCCCTCTCACTGTTGCCCCCCCCCCCAAGCAGCAGGAATACAGAGCATCACTTGCCCCAGACGAGAGTCCTTATCTATATCTTGTGGCCAGTGATGGACCTCTGCTCCATATGTTTTATCCAATTCCCTCTTGAAGCTGTCCATGCTTGTAGCCGCCACCACCTCCTGTGGCAGTGAATTCCATGTGTTAATCACTCTTTGAGTGAAGTACTTCCTTTTATCCATTCTAATCTGACTGTTCAGCAATTTCATGGAGTTCTTGTATTGTGAGAAAGGGTTCTTGTATTGTGAGAAAGGGAGAAAAGTACTTCCTTCTCTACTTGCTGTATGATTTTGAGAAGCACCAAAAAAAGAAATATTTTTTCCATTTCAGAAAGAATAAAATGCTCTTCAAGATAAGATTTCCCTCATTCAGAATGTCCATTTTTATGTAAGGCAGTCACAGAACATTAAACAAAGCATTCTTTTGTATGCTTCCAAGGTTATTTTTTGGAGTGAGTTTTTCCCATGGTGTCAGTTTCCAGAAGTTTGACATCTCGACTATTTCATATCCATCCAATGCTTTCTCCCTACAAGCATGCTCACACTTCTCTGTCTGTCAGGAAGAGATAAGTGACTCTTCTCTGGCTGTCCGCAGAAGATGTGGAGCCTCATCTAGGCCTTATCTGTCCCAGAGAACCAAGCGTCCAAACAGGATTAGCTAAAGGTCTTGTGTGTTCCTCCTGGCTCAGAAGTTAAGTGTCAATTGGATTCCTGCATGCCATTTTGGATTAGTGTTACTGTGACACATCAGTCGTCTGAAGCTTATTGTCCACAATATGGCAGTGTGATTGAAATCCATTTCCGTATGCTAAGGGGAGAAACTGGGATCCCATAGTAAAAGCTATGAAGAGCAAGACTCTGAAAACAGAAATAATAAATAAACCGTTTTAATATATGATGTTACAGTTGAATGTCCAAAATGTGGACACTGCGGAAGGCTGATGGGAAAGAGCGGACATGAGCAATTGGTTGCTTGTCAGTCCAAAGTGTGCGGTGTTAACTCAACTTTGGATTTTGAAACCGTTTGCCCTAGCTTCTGCATTTGGGGCTTTTATGTAGTCAGTGTCGTGGCAGATTAGAATCTGGGAGACCCAGGTTCAAATCCCTGTTCTGCTTGCTGGGATGACCCTGAGTCATTCATACACACTTCACCTAATCTACCTCGCAGGGACTGTCGTGAGGATAAAATTGGAGGAGAGGAGAATGACATCAGCGGCTTTGGGTCTTGGGAGGGGAGAAAGGCAAGATACAAATTAAGTAAATTAATAAAAATCTGTACAGTTGTGAGGAAATTACATGATGTGGTACAGCCTTCAGAATCCAGCATCCTGGGGGTCTTGATTTAAAAGCAAGTTTCTGGTCCTTATCACTTGAAATATTATGGTAGCAAATGTAGCAGCAGTGTCTGAAGTCTCTGAAGCTGAGAAGAATCTTGGCACCATTGCCATTAAGTTTGGGCTTGGTGGCTTCTACAAGGCTAGCAGAACAGTTCATGGAAAATGATGACAATAATCCTGGATACTTTTAGATATTTTTAAGAACAGGGTCTATCTGACCCTTTACAGTTAGAAGCTGCAGGAGTCATTCCAGTTGGGTTTTCCTCCACCAAAAGCTCCCCGGTTTTTTCAGCCTGTCACACTGACTTCTCCCCCACCCCACCCCCTTCTTCTTTCTCCTCTTCCTTGTCCCCTGGAGCAGGGTGGCCCAGTCGAAATCCTTCCTTTCCTGTACCTTGGCAGTGCGCATCACGCTGCGAGGAGAGACATGCTGGATGCTTTGGGGATCACGGCTTTGTTAAATGTTTCGTCAGACTGCCCGAACCACTTTGAAGGACACTTTCAGTATAAATGCATTCCAGTGGAAGACAACCACAAAACGGACATCAGCTCCTGGTTCATGGAAGCCATTGGATACATAGGTATGTCCAGACTTTGAAGGGGTAAAGTTTGGGTGCTAGGAAAGGGATAGTTGGGAGACAGATGGATGCAGGTCTGAAGCTTAGCATTTTAGAGCACAGCTTTTATTTCTGGAGCTATGTTAGTTCTGTAGCTTCTGGAAGAACATCTAAGGCAGCTTCTGTCCTAGCCATGCATGCTAGCCCACCAGGGCCTTCAAAAGATACCTGTTCTTACGTTCCCCAACTACTAAGAAGTTGGGAACAGCCATATGGCTCTCAAAACTGAAATCCAAGCAGCCAGAACTCAGTGCACGTAATACTCCGGAGGGGCCTGTGGCTCAGTGGAATATCATCTGCTTTGCATGCAGTAGGTCCCAAGATCAATCCCCGGCATCTCCAGTTAAAAGGATCAGGTGGCAGGTGATGGGAAAGACCTCTAGCTGAGACCCTGGAGAGACACTGTCACTGAACAGACAATACCGACCTTGATGGACTGCCGGACTGATTCAGTAGAAGTCAGCTGCATACCTTTTTATTAGGACCAGCCAAACAACACAAAATAGTGTGAGCTTTTTGAGTCAACCAGAACTCTTCATTGGGCAGGGTGTCCTGTCCCCCGCCCCCCCCCCCCCCCCCCCCAAAAAAAGGAGTTTTAAAAGAGAGGGAAATTCTGTAGAACAAGATGGTATCAGGACTGCTCTAGGCTGATCCTGCACTGGGCAGGGGTTTGGACTAGATGGCCTGTGTAGCCCTTTCCAACTCTTGTGATTCTGTGATTCCATGAGTCATGGTTATATTGCTTCAGAGGCCTTCAAGTTACACCCAGTGGAATTGTAATTTTGGAAGGACAAAGACTGTGAGAGTAGCATTCAGCTGAGCAGCCTCCAACTTCTTAATAGCTTCCCAGGCCCATTCTGAGGACATGGTGATAACCTTTCACCCACAGGCACAAATTGGCTGGCCTCACTTACTTGAGTGCCATCATTTTATCAGGGAGGACTTCTTTGATTCTGCTCTGAGAAGTTGCCAAAACCAAAACTTCCCATCGGTTGTGGTTGCTTGTTCAGTAGGTGGAACTTAGTTGTTGCAGCTTGTTCTGTATACCTTCAAGTTCCCATTCTGCAGCTCTCACAGGGTATTCATTCATTCATTCATAGACCTTTATTGGCAGTTGTAAGGTGTGTAAAACATTGTGCCGTAAAATTGAAATCTAAGATTCCATATAACTTAAGTACAATCAAAATAGTACTATCTAAAATCTTGTACCTTAAGATCTTCTGTAAGAAATTTGGCAAAATCGTTAGTGATCTCAGGGATTGGATCATTCAAGAGAAGTTGACATTTTGACTTATTACCAGTGTTCCCTCTAAGCTGAGTTAGTGTGAGCTAGCTCACAGTTTTTTAGCTTCTGGCTCACACATTTTTGTCTCAGCTCAGGAAGGATGGCTCCAGAGCAAACTAATTTGCGCAGTAGCCAAATCGCTCACTCACAACTTTAACACTGGTAGCTCACAACGTAGAATTTTTGCTCACAAGACTCTACAGCTTAGAGGGAACATTGCAAAAATAATTTTGAGGATGAAGCCAAGTTAGAAGGAATTTTCCACGAGGGAGCTCATACCAGGGGAACTCGACAATTATATGCTCAATTGTGTCCTGGGAGTTAAGACCACAGGGGCACAGTCGTCTTGGGATCTGATGGTATCTGCCAGAGAGTATTCTAGAGGGAGATGCGTTAACCCTGGCCAGAAGAAAAAAACTGCGATGAAGAGGGATATCAAGATTATAAAAATATTGGGGCATCTTGCCTGAATGGTTAGAGAGGCTGAGCGTGGCAGGTGAGCAGATATGAGGTTGAGTAGGAGGGTGTAGCTTTTGCAGATCAATGTATAAGAGTCATTGTTTGATTAGTTTAAAAATATGAGGTTCCTTGGTTAGGGCTAGGTTTTCAAGAGGAACACCAGGGTATCTGTTCACACACATACAATGGTTTACAGAATAATTCAGTAAGTGCTGACTTTTGAGTGCCATGTGAGCTGACGCCACCGCTGTTCTCTACTCTCCCAGACTCTGTGAAAGTGTGTCATGGCCGGGTCCTTGTGCATTGCCAAGCTGGCATCTCCCGCTCCGCCACCATCTGCCTGGCCTACTTGATCATGAAGAAGCGTGTCAAGCTGGAGGAGGCCTTTGAGTTTGTCAAGCAGCGCCGGAGCATCATCTCGCCCAACTTCAGCTTCATGGGACAGCTCCTCCAGTTCGAGTCCCAGGTGCTGACGACGTCATGCGCCGCCGAGGTTGCCAGCCCCACGGGGACGCTACGGGAGCGGGGGAATACCGCCTCCACCCCCACGTCCCAGTTTGTCTTCAGCTTCCCGGTTTCTGTGGCAGTGCATTCCACCCCCAGTAACCTCCCGTTCCTGCATAGCCCCATCACCACCTCTCCCACTTGCTAGACAGGGGGGCCAACCACCGGTTGCGCCCCCAACGCTGAACAATGTCTCACGGCCCCCGTTGGCCAACAAACTGAACTGCAATAAAGTACTCTGCCCAAACCCAACAGCCAGTTGGAATCCATTCGAAGAGGGCGCAGTGAGGGGCAGACACTGCTGCTGGAACAGAAACGTAGGGGCGTGGGGCGTGAGGAAGTTCGAGCGTGTCCTTGGCTGGGATGTCTTACCTCATTTTTTAAAAAGCTTGAAATTGTGAAATCCTTAAATTGTTGTGTTTTGGTGTTGGGGGGAAGGGGTGAGATGCTTCAGTTTGGCCCGCTGTGGCTGAAGATGGGGATCCGTAATGGCAATGCCAGGCTCCTCTGAGGCCTGTTTAGCTGGACTGATGTGGGTCTTTGATGTGCTTGTGTGCCTCACACCACCACTACTTACCTGCAGCTACAGCTGAAGTGGGAGGGGCCCGCTTTCCCAAAGTGCCTGGTTTTCGATTTGGCAGTGGGTTACAAATTCCAAATTGTTGCCATTTTTAAAAAAAACAAGCTCAGGTTCATTGGAAGGAAGAGACAGGGCTGTCAGTCATGC
Organism: Lepidodactylus listeri; assembly: GCA_029233225.1. Classification (NCBI taxonomy): domain Eukaryota; kingdom Metazoa; phylum Chordata; class Lepidosauria; order Squamata; family Gekkonidae; genus Lepidodactylus; species Lepidodactylus listeri. The sequence goes on along the minus strand of JARCFY010000004.1, from coordinate 136,709,081 downwards.
CACCAAATGTCTCTCAGTGCTGCTGTTGGCAGAGTATATGATGTTAGGTTTGATCAGACCAAGCATGAGTCCCATTTTCAGACGGTAAACATCACACTCTCCCCGGAGAAGAGGAAGAAAATATTTCTTTGTATTGAGGAATTGAAGCTTAGGGGGGAGTCTGGGCGGAAGACCCGCTATTTCTGTGTGGCCTTTTTTTTGGGTGGGGGGAGTGGAATCCCACTCCCTACTTATGAGGAGTAAACTGAGATGCTGTTCAGCCTGCCTGCCTCTTCTCTGAATTGAAAGTTAGCAGGCCAGCCAGCCAGCTATAGATTCACCTGTACACCTATGGTCTCCCCAAGCGAGAGGAAAACAAATAATTTGGCCAATCTGAAAAGCAACCCTTGAACAAAAACCTCAATGGCGCTTGTCATGACAGGCATGGCCACGCTGAATGCTTCCATCACCATCCTTGAAATGCAACCTCTACCGCCTTATGTCCTGGGAGGGAAGGTGGGAAATTAAATATGAAGGACTTTCACCAAAACTGCTTTCTCCGGTGGTGCCTAGAGGGCGAGGCTCTCTGAGCAAGAACTTTCCAGCAGCTTGTCCCCTCCAGGGCTTGGTTGCCTCTTCTTTAAGCCCCAGGAAAGCTATGTTTTAAAAACATCTCCAGTTTGGCTGGTGGTAAATGTGCCTTTCTGCTCATTGTAAACGCACAAGGTGATGTTTGTGGCTTCCAGGGGTGGGTGGGCATGATATTGTTTTGGGAGATGGAAGGGCTGTTCTCCTTAGCCTCAGTTGATTTAAGTGCCATAGAATAAGGAGGAAATCATAGCTACTCTGCTCTCAACTGAGACCCTACAGGGTTTTCAAACCAGAACTCCATGTAACAGAAAGGCTTCTGTGCCTGTTGACACAGCATACAGGAGGGTGATGAGCCATGACTTCACAGGTGGGCCAAAGAATTACCTTCTCATATTGACTGCCTGTAGCACAGGGTAAGAAATGGCTTGAGAGGTGGCTATGTGTTCTCTGCTGCTGAACAACTTGAGAATGTTGAGCAAGAATGTAAAAAAAAAAAAGTTTGGTGGCTTAGAAAACAAAGTCTATTGAGTTCATTTTGGTTTGAACAGTAACCTTGCGGACACCTCACCCTGGCTCTGAGATACACTGCTTTTGAAGATGGAGATTCCACTTGGCTGGGCTGATTTCTATCATTCATGAACGTGTTCAAGCCTTTTATACTGGTGTCGTACTTCGTGGTAGTGGAGTCGATCCTACAAGCTGATCTGGCCCGATTCCCTCCTCACTGCTGTTCCCATTCTGCCCACGTGAGTCCTCCGTGAGTGCCAGCATGACCTTTTTAGTGATCCAAAGGGGATCCAAACAGATCCAACACAGTGAATGTTCTAAACCAATTTTGTTGTGTGCAGAAGTGCTTCCTTGTTTCCAGTCCTGAATCTCTTGGCAGTCTGTTTCAAATACACAAACGCCTTTCTGTCATGCTAGCTGTAATTTTAGGGGTAAAGGGCCTCACCCCACACAGGCCCCAATTAAAGCTGGTATTTTCTGAAGGACATAGAGTTTGGTACAGGGAGCACTTCTGCAGCCTCCTTCCCCGTTTGGAAATAGCTCCTGAAAAGTTCTGGAACACTGAGAGAAGCACAGTGTACCGGTTGTGGCATTTCTACATTTTTGAGATTGAGTCAAATCCATAGCTACTTTAGCAATCTTCCTATGGGGAGGGATTCTGAGGGAAGCCAGTAGGATTTCAGTGCCTCAGCTGATGTCTCTGGAAACGTTTTGCACAGCCAATAGTTATGAAACAGCATTTAAACACAAATCCAGAGGCTCAGGCCTACCCTTCCACTGAGGCAAGATGAGACTCTCCCCACTGGGAGCCGCGGTGGCTCAAGTGGTTAAGATGCTGAGCTGCAGACTGGAAGGTCAGTAGTTCAGCAGTTCGAGACCTGAGTGCTGCATGACGGAGTGAGCTTCCGTCTCTGGCCCCAGCTCCTGCCAGCCTAGCAGTTTGAAAGCAAGAAATTGCAAGTAGATAAACAGGTACCGCTTTGGTGGGAAGGTGACAGCGTTCCGTTTAGTCACGCCGGCCACATGACCAAGAAAAAAGTCTTTGGAAACAAAGATGAGCACTGCCCCCTAGAGTCAGGTTCGACTGGCTTTCGAGCAAGGGAGACCTTTACCTAGTGAGTGGAACCTTTCATGTAGCACCCATAAAGAGGTGTGTGTGATGCACACCATGGGCCCCTAACTTCGTCAATGAAAATTGAAGATGGGAAAGAAATTGGTAGGAGGGCTTGTACTTGGTCAAGAACCTTAAAATCCCATTTTTTAACCTGAGGACCCCATTTTTTTGTTACCTTCCACCTAGATTGGTTTTACAAGGTCCCATCTCTCCCCCCCCCCCCCCCCCGCCAAGTTCTTTATTCAATGAGTAAAGGGGAGCCAGAACTTTCCCCTCCCTTCTGTTTCCAGGAAGCCTGCAGGAACCAAGAGGTTCCCACAACTTTGTGATCTGAAGTGGGCCGGGGAGGATCCAGCCACTGTGCAAGATTCCCAGCCTGGGCGTAGCCCTCTGAATTTCAACTGGGGGGGGCATGGGGGAGGGCAGATTGCTTTAATTGGAGTAGGTGCTAAAATGCTATTGTTCTTGGCGAGGGGGGTAGGAAGGCAGATTCCATTCACACCCCAGTCTGCTGCCTCAGATGCAAGTTTCATCCTGCCTCAGGGCAAGGCTAGGCCCAAGCCTAAGGATTTAACTGCTGTTAAAAGGCTATGGCTTTTCAAAGGGTTTCCAGGCCTGCCCCACTAAGAGGCTGTGCAAAAACCCCTCTTGGGGAGTGGGGCTAAGGTGCCTTGCCATTGTATTGGCTTTCCTCAAAACTTTAAGAAAGGCCTTCAAAGTTTAAGTAATTTCCCGCTCTCTTGAATATTGTCAGAACTGGAAGGTGTGTTGTGAAGAGTGGCTGAAGAAGACACGCTTGCTTCCTCACGGTTTGAAGAAAAGTTTTTTATTTTAAAAAACCATTCCTTTTTAAGTGCAGGCTTGTGTTTCGAACACATCACACCCAGAAAGACTTTTAAGTCTTGGCAACAGACTCATAAGGAGAATCACATCCCTCCTGTTCCTATTGCAGCCACTGTTTTTTGACCCCAGGGAAAAAAGTGGCCTCCTTAATAATTGAGGAAAACAGTAAAACTGGTCTCTTATTCCCCTATACTCAGGTGAGGCACAGGAAAGCAATATTGGGTTTCTAAGCCTTATCCTTGGTCCTCCAGAGGAACTGGTTAGCCACTGAGAAAGAACCCTGAACTGGATGGACCACTGGATTAAGACAGCTGGGCTCTTCCTTTCTTTAAATCTCCCCCTCTCCAATATTTGTCTCCTCTGACCAGGTTACAGAGCAGGCTTTTTTGAGGGTGGAATGGAGCACCAGGGCTTTAGGAAGTTTTTTTCACATACCTCTTAATATGTAGACAGGCCTGGTCCTTCCTTTTGTGGCCGAAACATAACAGCGTAAAATGCCCCCTCATGAGAGCCAGCTCGGTCCCCCTTCCTTGCCCTTCATGACTGAGCTTTTGATACAAAAAAACCACACACCCACACCAAGGCAATATCCCGTTTCCACCTCACCTCACCTCTTTGTGTGTGTGTGTTTTTTACATAGGGTTTTTCTTCTCTAAATGTGTCCTATTATTGTGTGTGAATTTTTTTAGGTTATGAATATGTTTTAATTTATTGCCTGAGAATGCTCATTTGAAGAAAAAAATAAATACATTTTCAGCAGTTGTTTCTCTTGTGCAAAGGTAAAATGTTAGAGCCAGTTTGTAGTGGTTAGGAGTGTGGACTGATCTGGGAGAACCAGGTTTGATTCCCCACTCCTCCACATGCAACTGATGGTGTGACCATGGGTCAGTCACAAGTTCTCTCAGAGCTGTTCCCTCAAGGGCAGTTCTCAAAAGAGCTCTCTCAGCCCCACCTATCTCACAGGGGGTCTGTTGTGGGGAGGGGAAGGGAAAGGGATTGTAAGCCGCTCTGAGACTCCCTCAGGTAGTGAAGGACAGGGTATAAATCCATTCTTTGAAATCCTGTGTTTCTGAAAGGAAACCCTCGGCCTAGCAAATGATCCAAGACATGTTTGGTCTATGCAGACATGGCAAAGGCTTCGTATTTGCTCTGCTAATATACCTGGTTGCTTTTTTAGGAGGGATAGTGTGTGTGGGGGGGAGCTTCCTTTTTAAATACTCATCATTAAATACCATTACTCATCAGGGACCTTCCTATTAAAATCAGGAACTTCAGACTTAGGAACACAGAGCTGTCGATTGTTCTGGAGGATAGCTGTTTTTGCCTAGAGTAGAACAGATTCAAATTCAGTAGCACCTCAGTCTCCAATAAGAGTTTCAGGCTTTGGGGAGTCAAAGCTCTCTTTGAGTCTTTTTATCGCAGTCAGAAGGTGGGAGGGGGGGTTGTAAAGGGTGCTTGTAAAGGATGCCAAGAGTCCCATGGGTAGTGCAGTCAGCTTGATTGGAGCAGAAGGGAAATGCTTGGGGGCAGAACATTTGCATCTGTGGTGAGATAGGAATCCTATGCCCATAGACATATACATAGACCCATAAAACCACCATTTACCTACAGCCTCGTGCCTCTAAAGCAGTGTTTTTCAACCTTTTTCGAGCTAAGGCACATTTCTTTCATTGAAAAAATCCCACAGCACACCTGACAATATCTCACGGCACAGTGGTTGAAAAACACTGAAATACAAGATAAATGGGTCATTAGTTGCCTCAGCTCAAGTATTAACTATGACAGTATTACAAATACACGTAATAGCCACTCAACTTGAAATCGTAAGTTACAGATCCAAAGTGTAATGGCTCCTTCCCATAACATTGACCTGAGTTTCAGAAGAAATATAATGTGGATGTATTTTAACGCGTCCCGGAAGGTCAGCCCGGAAGGCACATTTCTTTCATTGAAAAAATCCCGCGGCACACCTGACAGTATCTCGCGGCACACCAGTGTGCCCCGGCACAGTGGTTGAAAAACACAGCTCTAAAGAAGCCCACATATAGGACAAAGGCAGCTGCAACTCACCACACTACTGCCCCCCCCCCCTCCAAGCTCCAGTGCTCCCTTTTGATGGCTTTAAAAAGTGACTGGACATCTCTCTACAGTGAATTCTGTAACTTAATCCAGCATGGTGTGAAGTGCCTCCTCTTGTCTACCCTGAAGACTGTCATCAAATTCAGGGGGTGCTCTTGAGGTCTAGAACAGTGACCCCCCCCAAGACGGTGCCTGCTTGCTTTAGAAGATGCTTTGGTGAAGAAGCAAAAATAAATCCTGGCTTTCCTCCGCCTCCCTGCTGCAGAAGACTCTTCAGAAGAAGTCAAATGGCATCACTTTGGGCTGTGGAGGGCCGCTCACTCAGCTACAGGCGCTTCCATTCTAGGAGGAGACTTTCTCGACCTCCCAACATTCTGTGAGTGGCCCCAGTACCCCCTGGCAGTCCTTTGATGGTGGTGCCTGCTCCCCATTCTAGAAACACCCACAGTCACAACAAGACTGGCCACCTAGAGAGTCAGTGTGGTGTTCAACTAGAATCTAGGAGTTGTTCAGTCACACAGTCGAGTCCGACCCTTCGTGACCCCATGGACCACATCACGCCAGGCCCTCCTGTCTTCCATCGCGCTCCGGAGTTTGCTTAATTTCATGTCCGATGCATCAATAACACTGTCTAAACATCTTATCTTTTGCTGTCCCCTTCTTCGACCTTCAATCTAGGAGACCATCATTCAAATTCCCATTCTGCCATGAAGTTCGCAGTGTGATCTTGGGGTAATCGCCTTTAGCCTCTGAATTGCACCAGCCATCCTCCTTTGGCTGCTTGTTGCAAGGGGAAACTAATCACGGTGCCCCAGCTGTGTTTTGGGGGAGCTAGTCACCCACTGTGGCACAGCGGCTGTAGTGTGAGAATTCTAACCTGGGTCTCCCCGATCCTAGTTCAACAATCTGCACTGGAATCTTGCTGGGTGAACTTTGGGCCAGTCACACGCTCTAAGCCTAATCAACCTCACAGGGTTGCTGTGATGATAAAAATGGAGAAGAGAATGATATAAGCTACCTTTGGATCCCTGCTGAAAAGCATAAATTAAATAAATGACAGTGCTCCCTGACTCATCCCAGAGTTCTTGAGAAACGCAATAATATGCATCCCAGAACAGAACTTATATTAGCAAAACACAATGTGTATCTCCCCCCCCCCAAAAAAACAGTATTTGCATAGTGAGTCCCCAGTGGGCTTGAAGTATCTCATTTCCTCAAGGAATCTCTACACGCTAAGCCAGGCATTACCCCCCACATGGGATGCACAGCAACATACTTGAGAACATTCCTGAATACTCCCTCTTAAGCTGTGGAGTCTCATGAGCAAAAATTCAACTTGGTGAGCTACTGGCATTAAAGTTGAGAGCGAGCGATTTGGCTTCTGCATAAATTAGTGTGCTCTGGAGCCATCCCTCCTGAGATAAGACAAAAATGTGTGAGCTGGAGGCTAAAAAACTGAGCTGGCTCACACTGGCTCAGCTTAGAGGGAACACTGTTCCTGAGCATATAAATTCTGCAACTTGTACCAATTACGCAAGCTGAATGAGTCTGTTTTGCACAATTTATGCTGCTTTTGCCAGGCATTACGTAGTATAGGGAACCATATAAGGCTCCTCCTCAGTGTTAGAAATCAACCATCCTACTAGCTTCAGCTTAGTATACCTTCTTAAATCACTGGGATTAAGGGGGTAAAAAGGTGTTAATGAGCTTCTCCAATACCACATTCCCTTTTTCTTCAATTCCACCTGTGCAAGAGTAGCATGCATGCAGTGCCCTGTCAATAACTATCTATAGCTTCAAAATCACAGTACGCCGATAACTGTTGATGTGCACGCTAGAAAGACAGAAAAGGCAGAGGAGTTCAAGTGTTTTAAAAAAGTGTTTATTGAATCTTAACCTGTCACAAGTACTATAGGTCAGACATTAAGTTAAAGTACAGTAAGATCTAACTCTGTTACATTGGCTGTTTGCAAAATTCCACCACATTGGTTGAAAAGAATCTAAAATCCTCTTTTAGCAAGGGCGGGGGGAGGGGAGGTCAACAACACCCCAGCTCCAGGTAACAGACAATGGAAGGCCATATTAGGACTTCACACGTCCTACAGCCCAAAGGTATCAAGAACACAAGACTAGCTATGAGAGCAAATTATACAAGGAGGTTTGTGTTCTTTTAAAACAAAGGCCAAAGCTAATACTTTCGGCCCTACAGAAATAACTAGGCATCAGAATCCTAAAGTTTCCCTGTATACATTGGTTATGGGTACTGCAAACAGAAAATCATCAGCTCCACCAGCCCCCCCCCCCCCCCGGGGTCTGATGGAAGGTTTGCAGTTATTGCAAATTAAAAGCCACCAAGAAATCCAGTGGTTGAAATTGCATTGTAACAGACAGGTCTTTTAAAATCCTTTTACCATTAAGTATCTGAATGGTATGCCAAAGAAACCAAAATCCACCCAGTGATCAACAGTTTACAAACACAGTCAAGTCAAGTCACCGGTGCGCACAGACATGTTCATTTAGACACATGATTTCGTTTCTCCACCCTCGGGGGAGCCACAGAACGCAACGAACGTGAAAAGACGACAGCAAGAAAAACGATGCACGTCCTCCAGTCTCAGTGATCGCCGATCCCAGCCAATCGTTTTGCCCCGGCTCAGTAAAGGGCGACTGAAACTGACAGTGCAATCCACAGACCCCTAAAGCAGGCACAATTGCTACATTTGGTCCTACTCGTGGCTGCGGACTTCATTCACACTGCTGCACCCAGCCTGCAAAACCCTGCAACCTACCCCAATGATGCAGATGGTACTTTGCATGATTCACTCTGATTTTACTGGTTGTTGAAGCCTCAGACCACTAGAAACCTTATTGACACACCCTTCTGGCTTCCAAGAGTTCAGCAGGCATGCTCTTTCAAGCATCTCTTGGCAACCATAAAGGTTTTCAGAAAGCAAGATGAGATTCCTGGGTAGATTAATTCAGTACTCCTAATACCCACTGAGCACTGTCCAAGTGTTCTTGGCAAATGGCACACGCCCATTGGCCTGTTCTTCCGGAAATCGTGGGGAATCAAATTCAACACTCTAATTAGAAACCAACTTTAAAGGTCACCCCCTCCGGAAAGCCGAAGACTGGCTTGTGCCACTGACCGTGGGGAGCTGCGGCAATAGTTACTGCAAATCAAGCTACTGTTGCGCACTCCGGTCTCCTGCATAACCAGCTCCCCTCAGAACAGGGCCGCTCACCCCTGTGTGAAGAAGCTGGGTTTATCTGCAAGCACGGATGCAAACTCAACAGGGGGTTGAGCATCATTGTAGAAGAACACTGACGACCCAGTCTCACTGGCCAGATTTCACATGCACTAGTGACTCCCTGGGAAATGCCTCATGGACAATCCATGTGTACCGTCAAGGCCACAGACATTGCGGAGGCCACAAACACAAGAGCTCCTGTGTAAAGTGAGATCCTGCGGCAGCCAGGATACATGCAGGAGGGAGTAAACGTAACCTAACCTTTTGAATCCAGAAGACACCACCATCCACTCTGAGTTATTGTTTATACAGCCCTGGTAAACTCTTGGGTTGAATCCCACAGATCTGTTCTGCTAACCGAGCAGCTTTCCTCTGGTGAGGATACAAGGCACTGGATCCAACCCTCTTTAAATTAACAAACAGGATCTGCTTTGCTTATACATACTGTAGTTAGATGAACTTACCAGGCATATGTTTTACGGGTCTGAGACTTGTTTTAAAAAAACAACAGACTTTGCAGTAATGTTTGATTGCTACACATAAAAAGTGACAAATGCCTTCTATGCTAGTAAATCAAACCACTTTAAACAGTACAGCAAAGAGACATGTCCACTGTGACTGTCCTGAATCCAATGTCCCAGCAGACAGAGATGGGCTAAAGAGGTCCATGATGGAAAACCCATGTGGCGCCTCCCCCACAGAGTGCCCCCTGGCCAATCAAACAAGGGTGTATCCAAACAAGAAGCTTCATAGGAGCCTGCAAGACTTCAGGGCTTTTAAAAGGCTGGGTTTTTAAAAGGTGAGAATGCCTAAAAATGAATTTATTCCTCCCTCACCTGTTAAAAATGTTTGTTAGCGATACTAATACAATTTTTCAATAAAAAATATTTCAGTAACAGACCTCTGAATTTCTAGTGAGCATTGATTTTTTTTTTAAAGCAAATTCTGAACAATGCAGTTCAGTCTTGGCTTTGGCAAACAAGGGAGCATCACTGGAACACCAGAGTAAAAAAAACCCCGAGATGGGGAAGCCACGGACTTAGGTGCTCTTTATTACCCCTCACCAAATGCAAACTTGGGTGTCCAGAAACCAGCTGAGGTCTGCTGATGTAGCTCGCCATCTTCAGGCCCTATCAGAAGGGTGTGGGGACTCTTCACGGTGATGTTTTTTAGACATGTGCCTAAAAAGTGAAGTGTGATTGCATCCACCACACCAAGGACCATTGTCAGGAGCCTGAAACTGGCGAAGGCCATGCCTGCTATTCTTTATTAAGTCTGCAGCACACAGCCAAATGTGTGCCACAACAGACCAGAGTGTTACCAATGGTAGATTTTCAAAAAATGAGAAGCTCTACACCAATGTAATGTGATGCTATTCTGATACTGCATTTTCAAAGGTGCTGTGCCAAGCATAAGTCCTCGGAAGAATTCTCCACCCAGCATGAGTTTTGGAGCCTTGAGACAAAGGCCATGCCTACTTTTGGGCTGAACCATACTGAGCTGAATACAGCATCTCTCTCCGGCTATCTGATCTGTCCCAAGGAAAATGGGGCAGGAGACCAAAAATATACCATCCTTAAGTAAATATAGCATAATATTTGTTACTTCGGCCTTTAATTCTGAAGCTCTTTTTTCTCCTTGGAATATAATGTGAGAATTTCTACTGAAGTAATTACTACAGAGCTTATTTCCAAGTAGTATTCAGATGCAGAAGTTCTATTTCCAGCCACATCAGCTCCTCGAGAGAAAGGTGGCAGGTTTGTAGCTCTAAAGGAGATTTTATTCTTCTGTTAAAGACCCATGTTTAGGCATCTGGAATCTCTGAAGGACCTTGGAGCAGTTAGGACGTTCACACACATTTTTCCGGGTCTGACCGGGACAGAATCAGCAGAGCCACAGTAGCACAAGACAAAAGCCACTTGGGGAAAGGGGTCTCCTCACACAGCACCTTTTACTCTGCACAAAAACATCCGTTTACACAACACTGGCAGTTTAAAATGATCAGGGCCACAGTCTCAGATTCTGGGAGTTTAGGGCTCCGGATGGAATCTAGAAACAGTCATCAGTTTCACCTAGCACACTGGAAGTAAGGGACAGCCATAAAGTCGAGAGGATTCTCCCGTTTTGAGAAATGAACCCCCACACCTAAGTTACCCATCTGGCTGACCTACGGAAAACAGCTGGGTTCCAATTAACATCTACATGAAGCTGGTGAGGAACGTTGGGACTTGCAATTCTACTGGAGCTTCACATCCTTCCCCCGCCCCCAGCTGTGCTTAAAACAAAAACTCTTCCTACTAATGTTCATCTAACAGTGAAGCCCCAACCACACCTTCCCAACATCAACATTTATTTCAAGGAGAAACCCAGGAGCTTTGGCCTCCAAAGCTTCAAAAGACTCGCCAATGAATGCCACCGCACCAAGTGACCATGAGCGACATCAGCAGAAGGAGTGAGAACTTGTCTCGCCTGTCCTCTCCACGCCGATGAGAACCCTCTTGGCTAGCTAGAATCCAGGCGAGGGTTGGACGCCTACATGATTATCCTTGGCAGGAAACATTTTCTTCGGGAGAGTTCTTTGGGTTTTGTTTCTATGTTTGCTGTATAAACAGACAAGGGTGGGTGGGTTTTTTTGCTTCATTTCCAAGTAGATGCCAGCATGTTTCGTAAAACAAACACAAGGGCAGGCTATTTTTACTCTCAAGGAACAACAAAGGAAAATCTTGGCAGACAGCTGAAATTTACACAGTCAGGCTCTGGCAGCTGACCCTCAGACCAGAAGTTTTGCAAGGTTCTATCTTTACAATAAACTTTGCAATCTCTCTTCGTTACACATCTGGTTTATAAACCTCAAGGGTGGCTTGACTTTCACATATGCCCCCCATTAACCCCCCCCCCCCCCCCAAAAAAAACCCTGCTGCATCAGTTTAAACAAAAAACCCTTTTGCTTCTCTTGGAAACGTTTAGTTTATTATTATTAGACCTTTGCAGTTATCCTAGGTGATTCAAGAGAGGCGGCTTCTTTTCACACAAACAAAAGGTGTGGGGGGGGGGGAGACTTAGCAAAGGATTTAACTAGCAGCCTTCTAGAATAAGACAAACACAAGCCACAAGTGTTTAAAAACTGTTCTAAGCTGGGGGGAAAGGTCCTGGCATGCCGCTCAGCAGACTGCTGTGGAAAAAAAGCATGTGACAGCAGGATAAATTATCAAAAGAACTGGGGGGGGGGGGGGGGACCGGAAAGGCCTAAAGCAAGCTTACTTTACTGGCCAGCTTTTCGTGTCCTAACTACCCTCTGTGGAAGTGATTTTCCCTATGGGAATGCTATCCCGGGAAAGGACTGGAAGCAGACTCTGGGCTCAGCCTTTCCGTCCCCTGCTGCTCATCCACCGTGAAGAGAAGTGGGCAAACAGACATTCCTGTTTAAATGCCCAGAGGCGGGGACGGGGCAAGGGGAATAGATGGGAGGTGCGGGTGGTGTCTGTGGCCAAAGCCCATTCCTGTTCTCTCTCTCCTGGGAGAAAACCCACCCACAGAGCAAGCCCTTAACACCCTCCTGTGCATCTAGTCGATTTCCCTATCCCTAAACACCTTTCCCAAAGTTCCTCTTGCATTTAATGAAGCAAGGCATTTATACTTTGCGCCCTGCTTGAAAGCTCTGTTACTGAGCTGTTTATTAACAAGAAGTTAGTGTTATATTAACCCGCAGAAAGTAGAGCACGTTTCAAGCGCAGGGAATGGCTTATTGGGCGGCTGCTGCGTGAATGCTCAGGAACTCAGCAGAAAAGGGAGGCGCTCCTAAGCCTAGGTGTACACTTCTAGTGACAGAGAAGAGGAGGAGGAGGATTCAGTGAAAGTGTAAAAAAATAGAGGAAATCCCAGATCGGAGAACTAGATCGCTAACACCTTCGTGGATTCAAAGGGGGGGGGGAAAAAACACCTATTGCATTGTTAATTGGTTTCAGTCAACTTGACTTTGTGCAAAAAACATCCTCAAGAAGGGCCTGGCTCATGTTCATAATAATAATTAAAAAAAGGAAAATAAATAAGTTTTTAAGAAGTCCTTAGTTGGCTAACTCTGAACGATGAGAAGGCGGCACAAGGGTCCCAGATGCAAGCTCTGCACATCATTATCACCAGGGCAGTGGCATCAGGAGTCAGGGAACGGAAACAAAAACACATGGTTATGACGTAGCCCTGCGAAGTTAAATAATGTTCCCAAAACACCCAGGTCGAAGCTACCGTATTTCTTATACATGGCAATGGCGGGGCGGGGGGATTAGCCTGAGATATGTTGTTAAAAGGCAAACTTTTGTAAACATTTCCTCAAAAGGAACAGTAGCAACTGAGTACATATCAGTTACTCATATCTGTTTATAGAGCAATGCTTTATAAAACACAAACAGGTTAGTCTGGGGGCGGCGGGGGGACGACGGGGGAACGACAAGAACTTTATACAATGTTGATGTTTTGAAACTGACGTCATCCATCCATAAGTCCATAAGTTACTGAAGTCGTGGAATTCACTTCACCGGCTCAGTATTTACTAGGTTTTCTGCTCTGCGGCCGTTGCTGTCTGCGAGGGGGTGTCTGGCTTCATGATCTGGTACGTGATCAGGTACTCGGGGTAAGCCTGAGAAGAAGATAAATCCAGATGAACAGGTGTGTAAACACACCCATCGCTGGGTCCTCCCAATGTGCTGCCCCGCCTTTCCTGGCACCCAAGGGTTTTTAGAAAGTAGGCAGGGCTCAGCAGGGCTCCTGATTGGCTGTGCAGATTTTAAAAAATATTGCTTTGATGGCTTTACAAGGATCTTTACTACTATGTGACTGAAGGTAAGCTGCAGCAGCCATTATGTGGCTGGCTCCGCCTCCTCTGGTAGTCCTTTTGTGGCAGCCATTTTATATCTGTGCCTCTCCACACTGCACCAGAATCCCAAAGGCTCAAAAAGCTTGGGGACCCATGATCCATCACAACTTGCCATGAGGCCTCCTTATGAGTTACCACAACTTTAAGAGAAAAAGAGGAGATTGGATTTATACCCCCACCCCTTCACTACCCAAAGGCGTCTCAGAGCAGCTTACAAACTCCTTTCCCTCCCCACAACAGACACCCTGTGAGGTAGATGGGGCTGAGAGAGCTCTTTCAAGGACTGCTCTTGAGAGAACAGCTCTGAGAGAACTTGTGACTGACCCAAGGTTACCCATGCTAGGAGTGGGGGATCAAACTGGATTCTTCAAGTCCACGCTCCTAACGACTACACCAAATTGCCTCTTTGCCAGAAAGCCCCCTATTTGCCAGAAGGCCCCCTATTGTGCAGAAGGGCTTCCAAAAGCAAAGAGAAGCATTTCGGATCACTTCCACGCTCGCCACCTGTCCCCTCCATTCCCCAGAAACAAAATCCTGCCGAGCGCTGTCCTTCCTAGAATACAACAGAACCCTTCTCCTCTTCAGGTGATTCGTCGTACACGCACACCCCCTCCCTGGATTGTATCAGCCGAGGAAGAGACAAGGGCCCTCCCATGTCCCCATGTTTAGAGGCCAAGCCTCTATTCGCCCCATTCTGCACTTCATGAAGGTGGCTGCTGGGCGGGGGAGATCCCCATGGGCACTTCCCTGCTCATCCCAGTGGGGCTGGGGTGGCAGGAGAAAGCTGTGTGGTCTGTTGACAGGCAGGGAAGCAGCCGCTTGCCTATGGGGTCCAAACTTGGAAGGAGGGGCTGGCTTACATAAACCACTGTTCCCCTTTCTCTGTGTTCCAGAACAATCTCTCGCTGCCCTGAGTCCTGCTTGCAGGAAATTGAGCGGGAGAGAAACCAAAGTAAACCAAGGAGGGGGGGGGAGGGGGGGGGGAGATGGGTCAGTTGGAAAGCCTCTGCCTGGCATGCAGAAACTCCCAAGTTTAACCCCTGGAATCTCCAGCTGAAAGGATCGGAGACCTCTACCTACCACCCTAGAGAGCAGCCGCCACTCAGACAACACAGACCTTGATGGGACCAATGGCCAAATACAGTATAAAGCAGGTTCATGTGTTCACGTGAAAGGACAGAGGACAAGGGAAGAATATTAAAGAGAAAAAACTGCCAGAAGGAAAAGAAGAATGTCCAAGGGGCTCTGGAGAAAGCCTGATTCTGGGGGAAGTCGGCAAGTCTGGAGGAGGCAGCATTTGGAACCTGGGCCAAAAGGCGCAGCTAGAAGAAGAGAAGAAGGAAATTGGATTTATACCCCCATTCTTCACTACCTGAAGGAGTCTCAGTGTGGCTCACAATCTCCTTTCCCTTCTCCTCCCCATAACAGACACCCTGTGAGGTAGGTGGGGCTGAGAGAGCTCTTTCGAGGACTGCTCCTGAGAGAACAGCTCTGAGAGAACTTGTGACTGACCTAAGGTTACACCAGCAGCGGCATGTGGAGGAGTGGGGAAGCAAACCCAGTTCTCCCAAGTGAGATTCCCTGCTCCTAACCACCACACCAAACTGGCTCTTCTCTACCCCAGGAGTAGTAGGACCAGAGGGGGAAAGGGAGCTTCAGCCGAGCCGAGGGAGGCCAGAGACTCAGGCTTTGTCCTCCTCTATGCTTGGGGCCCTGAAAGCACTTCTGACCGGGGGGGGGGAGAGAGGAGGACTGTGAATCACTTGATCCCCCTGACAATTTCAGAGCTGTCCACTGCACATAAAATAGCTTGTTCACCTTGGGTCTTGCTTTGCAGGAGTCAGGCAGGGCAATAAATAAATAAATGCAATATGTCCACGAACACTGCCCCTAAGGAGCTGTGTGAGGGAGAGGAAATGAAGCCTGTTTGCATGCTGAATGGAAAGAGCTGGTTGCTACTGTCTGAGCGACACACAGCTTAGCCTGGCCTCACCAAGTAAACAGGCCCCGGCTTTATCACATTTGCCAGTCAAACATTCCAGAGGGCGGGGAAGTTCCCTTTGTTGAACATTTTTGGGGGAAAATCTCTGAATCTTTTAAGAGGCTTTAGGTGAACCAGGCGCCATCAACATGAACACATACCAGAGGCTAGCCTCAGAAACGGGGCAGCGCCATACGTTGATACGTTTGCTCTGGGAAACGCACGGCCATCCTGTCTGCTGCACCAAGGATGGACTATAAGACACCAGCCTGTAAATATCCATGCACAGCTCGGCCTCCTCTGGGATCCTAGACACACAAGTGGTGTGGGTTCACTGTGTGTCCTCCGCACTTGACAAGGCTGATGGTTCAGGGAGCCGCTGGACTGGCTATGCAAAGCATAGGGGCAGCACCCTGGTTTGACAGACTCTAACCACGCAGAGCAATTTCGTGTGCACACTGACAGGCTCCGCCAATGTGACAAACCGCATGTTCCTTTTAGAAGCCACCCACCTGCTCTCCTCTGTAGATGACGTACTCCGCGTATGCCAGTCCGTTGACGCTCGGCCTGCCAATCACGGAGTGGTGCCCAGGTGGGGCGTGAGCCATTTTCATGGTGCTAAACTGTAAAAAGGATTTGCCCAGCGTAACGCGACAAAAAAGCATTTGTCTAAAAAAACAGGAAGGGGGGGGAGAGAAACAGTAATTTCACATTCAGTTCAGTTACCTTTATTGGCATTAACATAGAAGAACTAAACAAATAGATAAACATTCAGTGTTAATAACTGGGCTAAATGGGAAGCTGGCTTTTTTTTTTGTAAGATGCTAAGAAAGCTTTTATAATGCAAGAGCTTTTTAATGGTAGTCACCGTCAGGACAAATACACAGGTGTTTTTCCCCCCACTTAGATCCTGTACCAAGTCTACTTAATTCATGGCAATTTTGACTGCAGTGACAATGCTGACATTCTCCTTGTGAGAGATCGATGGGAAAGAGAAACCAGATGGTGGGTTTGCTCCCCCCCAGCACACAAAGAAGAGGAAGAGACTGGATTTATACCCCCACCCTTGACTACCCAAAGGAGTCTCAGAGCAGCTTACAAACTCCTGTCCCTTCCCCTCCCCACAACAGGCATCCTGTGCGTTCTGTGGCACTGAGAGAGCTCTCTTGAGGACTGCCTTTGAGAGAACAGCTCTAAAAGAACTTGTGAGTGACCCAAGGTCACACCAGCAGCTGCATGTGGAGGAGTGGGGGATCAAACCCGGTTCTCCCAGATTAGAGTCCGCGCTCCTAGCCACCACCACACCAAACTGGTTCTCAGATCTGATGACTAAGCAAAGGGTCTGATGACCAAAGCAAAGCCTCTGGCTAGGACTGGCTCTTCAAGCCTCAGTGACCAGGGGCAGCTCTATATTCCACTCCCACCCTGGAGCACCAGTGGCAGAGGAGCCCCTGGCTCCTCCCTGCTTGGCTCTCTTGGCTGGAACAGCTGCTTTGAGAACTTCGGGATTGAAATGGAGGATATAAATACGGAAGAATGGGCCCAAAGGTAATAAAAAACCCAACAGATGGGGGGGGGGTGTCAGGAAAAACCGCCAGCACAGAGGCCAGAGCCATCTCTACCCATAGTCTTTGCCATGAGGAAGCGTTACAGCTGGTGTGTGGGGTGATGGGGGCTCCCCAGAAACCCACCTGTGGCAGATGTAGCAGGACCTGTCTTTGTGCGTGGGGCAGCCGGTGCCGCCCCCGATCCCATACACGTACTGGTTGCTTTTCGAGGAATTCTCTGCAAAGTAAATCCCAGCTCCAAACATCCCTCCGATGTAGGCGTGTCTCTCGTCAAATCCTTTGTGAATGATGGCATTAATAAAAGGGGACCCTGGGACAGAACACAAACACAGTTCACTTTCTGCATACGGCACAGGAAACCCACCGCCATCGATGGCCATGAACTCAAAGCAAGCTTTAGAGGATCAACAACTGTCTCAGTACATGATCCCACTCTGTGTGTGCGCGTGTGTGTGTGTGTGTGAAGTGCCGTCGAGCTACGGCCGACTTACAGCGACCACAGAGGGTCTTCAAGGCAAGAGGTGATGAGAGGTGCTTTGCCACTGCATCCCGCTGCTTAGGGCCCCTGGACTTCCTTGGTGGTCTCCCATGCAAGTACTAACCAGGGCCAACCCTCCATAGCTTCCGAGATCCGATGAGATCGGGCTAGCCTGGGCCATCCAGATCAGGGCACACAATCCTTAGGATTCCTCATATCTTAGGGATATGTTCTGTGCCCCTCACTTCCCTCCATCCTCACTGAATACACAGGAGAAGCCAAAGCTTGGTGAGAGTCCTCCTCTGCTGTTGGGCATCATCAACAGGTACTTTTATATTTACTCCTCTGTATTAGTTGTGAAGTTGAGAATCCATCAGCTTTGGAAAGACTTCAGGGCAACCTGCCTGGGAAGCACTAAGTGGAAAAGATGGGACTGTGCAGCTGGTGCTCCCTTCTCTGATGGAGACTCTCATGACCGTATGGGGTGGGAAGCCACTGGGCAGGTAACCTAAGAGTGAAGCCTGATCCCTTCCAACATCGGTGGCCACCGCTGCCCAGGAATATTCCCTATTGTCTCGACCTGAATCCCCCCTCCCCCCGGCTCTTTCCCATATTCTACCACTTTCTCATTCAATGTGACCCGGGGGGTGGGGGTGGGGTGGGGAATCAATCCAAGAACAAGAATCTATCTGTACATATCCCTGGGACAGAAGAGACAATCCAGGAAAAATGTGCACTGGGGAAAAAAACCCAGTTTCACTTCCTCACCGTGAAAGAGCATGCGCTCATTGTGATGGTTATGGTTTTCTTCAGACACTTCTTTCTGCCGGTGACAGAATCGTTCCCTTAGCTTCTTATTCACTACTTTCTGAATCTATAAAGAGGGTAAATATAAAGACACATAGTAAACCAAAGCAAACAAAAGGGCTCCTCTGAAAATGTTTCCATATACCCAGAGTCATTTTTAAAATGTGCAAATTATTTTTATAAGAAAAAGTAATTTTGCTGAAGATTACAAGTGAAAAATCCAAAGGGACTGAGGTTCTTGTTACCTTTTTTGCAAGATCACTTATAAACAGCAGAAGTTATGGTACGTTCAGGAGTTAAAATACAAAATCTACCAAAAAGGAACCAAATTTACTATGTGAAGCATGAAATCAAATGGACTAAGGGCTTGAAAAGGTCATTTAAGTGGCATCAGTTTAAGGGGAACTTGAACTGTTGCTGGACTAGCAGACCAACTGTTTCAATAGTCAGAACTGCTCACAATAATTCAGGGGGGGCAAACAGCCACTTCCTCTCTTGGGAAAGAAGATAGATGGCATCAAAACAACCTTTTGCTGGGCTGGAAAGCTCACTGGTGACCTTTTCAGTCTGGAGGGGGGGGGGGCTGGAAATCACTGCAGCTCTCTCACTCCAGGATGTTACAGACAGATGCAGCAGGCACCCTGATGTGTCCTGATCTGCAGGGTGAGCACAGTTATTCTTTCAATCCTGAGGGGCCCAAAGATTTGACCGAAATAAGCTTTGGAACCGCACCAGATGCCATTGGTCCCACAACCATTCTGCCTGCTTTGGACTTACCAGGAGCAACTGGTTGGCAAAGAGGACAGTGTGGAAGAGATGGCATGAGCTGGCAGGGCTCTTGGGTACTCAACTAGACTATTAACTGGAAGGACAGCAGCCTTCCAAATGAATGACTGAAACAGACAGCTGCACTCCCCTCCTCTATAAGAAGCCTAAAAACTATCGGTGTTAAAAAACAACAACACAAGAACACCAAAGCTGCTATCCAAATGAAAACCATCAAAAGCACTTGAAGGTGAACATGCCCTTATCCAGTTGCTGTGCTCTGTGTTAAGTTTTATGCCTAAACAGACAAAATCCAGAAAAAGACCATGTGACCTCAAGGAGAGCAGTTTATTCATTTAAAAACTTGCACCCCCCCACTAAGATTATATCACACAAAATTAATCGGTACCCCTCAGTGTTGGTAATTCAAGCACCTTCATTCACTGCTGGCAGACGTGTCTAAAAATTCAACTTTTTTGGGAGGGAGGGGAAGATATTTAAATACATAAAAGATATAACTAATTACTCTTTGCCAGGCAACCCAGAATTCGTCTTGCTACACTTATGGCCCACTAATACAATTTCCAAACAGAAAGAATTAGCAGCTGTACTATTGACAGCACGTAAGACATTGTTA
Source organism: Lepidodactylus listeri (assembly GCA_029233225.1). Classification (NCBI taxonomy): domain Eukaryota; kingdom Metazoa; phylum Chordata; class Lepidosauria; order Squamata; family Gekkonidae; genus Lepidodactylus; species Lepidodactylus listeri. Next base: position 136,689,611 of record JARCFY010000004.1, on the reverse strand, counting down.
GCACAGAGATGGAAGTCAGATAAGACCCCTACAGCTAGACAGTGGTGTGTGAAAATACGGGAACTGATAGTGATGGAGAAAATATCGGATCTGTTGGGTGTTGGCAGAAATCCCAAATGATCAGTCATGCTTTTTTGGAGAAATGGTACACCTTCTTTGATTATATCACCAATTCCGCCGCAAAGGACAAAAAGTGACCTAGAAAATGTGCTCACTTTTTTCTGTTAATGATCTGGATGTATGAAATGTTTATTCACCATTCAAAGTTATGTCGTTCTGTGAAATTACGTTTTCAGTATGTATCCTTGAAATCTATATTGCAATTGTTGTAGTTAGAGCTTGATATTTTACTAATAAAAATGTTTATTATTTTAAAAGCTCGCATCCTGTTTTCGCCCCACAAGGACTGAGGGCCGCTCGCCTTGCCAGGCGGAGTTTCATTCATCGGTCACATTGGCGACGGTTTCTGTACTGAGGTTTCCAAGATCCTTGGATGCTTACCCTGATGACGTGGTACCTGTTGAAGATCCCTCCAGCGTTGCCACCGTCTCTGTGTTCCCTGATGGTACTCTGCATCTGTCAACGGTAAGGGAAGCCGCATGTCAAGAACCTGACGGCTCAAAAACACTGCCATGCATCTTAACTGGGGGCTGTACTGGACACCTGATAGGCAGGTAGGTACAACTGAAGGGCTGGGAGGAAATGCAAGCTAAAGCAGGAAAGGGATGCACCATTCTTCTCTCACACCTATGGCTTTTTTCATCCCATGACATCAGGAAAAAAAAAGGGGGCAAAAAGGGTCTTGCCCTGCATCCTGCTTATCCCAGGAAGGTGGCAGTTATGGGAATGACAAAGACAGCGTCTTCTACATTTATTTCTTTCCAATAAAGATACAGGGAGCTAGGAATGCTCTGGTCCTTTGTGGTGCACACAGATCTTCCAGTTAGAACAGAAGGAGCTTTCCCAAGCTCCTGGTAAAAGCATCAGATGAGGATCATGGAAGCCCAGGTTCAAATCCCCGCTCCACCACAGAAGCTTGCTGGGTGACCTTGGGCCAGTCACACAGACACTTAAGCCTAACCTTCCTCACAGGGTTGTTGTGAGGATAAAATGAAGGACAGGAAAGCAACGTAAGCCACTTTGGATCCCCGTTGGGGAGAAAGGCAGGGTATAAATGGGGTAAAAGAAATAATCCTTGCCTGGAATTAATATGCCAAAGAGCAGAGAGCAAGACATAGCATTTGGGATATCTTCACTCAGCGATGTACAGAGCAGGCATCGTCGTTTTCGATTCTTGTTCCACAGTCCTTTTGCCATTAGTTGGCGGGTGTATGTGTGTGTGTGGGATGGAGCCCCCCCCCCCCCCCAACAGCTCGCTGCTTACTCTTAACCAGGCCCCGGGGTAACAAACAGAGGGGAGCTCAGCTGGGTTTCATGGACCAGGAAAGTACAAGTCCCAAGTTCTGCTTTTCCCTTTGGAGCATGAGCCGCCACGCAAGCACCATTTTGCATCTCTCAGGGGTAAGAGGATTTCCCTGGGAGCTTCTTCCCACAAAGCTCTCAGCACAACCACCCCATTTGAATCTAGCGATTGAGACAAATGACCCGTGTACCAGATTGCAGCTGGAAGTATCCTAGTTCTGATACACCTGAGCATTCTGCATTCCATGTTTACCTCTTCTTCCACGGACTGATATTCTTTGTCGTCCGGTGCCAGATCGATCAGAATAGTCCCCTGGCTGGCACAGTGAAAAGTCAAATACGGATTGGAGCCTGAAAAAGCAAAAGTTCCCAAGATATCAGGATCTGCACGTGTTCCTTCTTGACATCACTCAGAGTACAATAAATCCTAAATTGACTTTTTGACTGGATATTGTCACTGTTGAATAACTGTGGTATTAAAAAATACACCAAACCGAGAAAAGGCTTTTTAAAAAAGGCTTAATTGCAACTTGATTTGTATTCCTCTGGGGAGTGTATGTCTTAAGTCACTCTATTCTCATAGTGATCCCACAAGACTTTGAGCTGGTGCACGCAACATTGGCTCTGTAGCCACAATTATAAAATAGTGTCGTAATTACGAGAAAGTGTTCCAGAGGCAGATTAGAAGGGAAGCAAAGGCGAGACAACTTGGCATGGGCATTAACTAGATGTAAGGCAGAATAGGGCTCCAGGTGTCTAGATAACAGTGTGTCGTGTTTATAAAAGGTTTTCCAATTTAGTCTTTGTTCTCCATTCTTTATTGCCCCCTAGTCCGACTATTTACAACTGCCAGTTCTTTCGGAAAAGGAATCCATCTCAGTTAAGACAAACTGCAGCATCACACCCTGAGGTTCTCTTAACAGGGCCAGCTATAAAAATGAACTGGATTTAAAAAAAACCCGATCAATGTCTCACATAAGTCATCCCCTCCTTCAGGCCCTTCCTGAAAGATTTCGCTAGTATATTAAAAGGACCGGGGGCCCTTACTGTTTGTAGCTGAAGCTGACAGACTGATTTTTAGTGCAAGCGGCTTTAATATACTCACCTTGCTGCCCCCCCAGAAGTCTCTCTACACCTTTTATTAACTTATGACGATGCCCATAGGCATTGATACCGATCTCTTTCAGTTCTTCGTGTCCCATGTCAGCCAGCACATCCAAGGTAATCTGAATTGCAGGGAGGTGACAAAAAAAAAAGTGTGCAGGTATGTTACGTTAGTAGCTCTGTGTCATGGAAAGAAGGCGAGGCAAGTTAAACCGATTAATAAGTGTACTGATGCCCTGATCTCTGCTGCCCTTTCTTCTGTCTTTCCCCCTTTCCCCTTGTTGCCTCTGACTCAGTCAAATTTTAAGTAGCTGGCTCCACTGGGCAGGGGACATCTCTTTTTGGCTCACGTGCTGTGTAAGTTCATGGCAGTGACTGCTGATGAAAAGCAGGTGGTTAGAAAGGTTCATGGAGAAGAGGTCCACCAGTGGCTTCTAGCCGTGGTGACTAGCTGGAACCTCTGCATCTAGAGGCAGTAAGCCTCTGAATCCTTGTGTTACTATGCAACACCAGGGGACAGCCAGGTCCTGTTGAAGCAACTGGTTGGCCACTGTGTGAGACAGGATGCTGGACTAGATGGACTACTGCTCTGAGCCAGCAGTGAGTTTCAGGGTACGAAAGTCTTCTACAGCGTCTCCCAAAAGGAGGTTCGGAGCTGAGAAAGGAAACGCGTGGCATGGAAGAGCAAAAAGCCTTTGCAACAGCAAATGGTCGTTTTCCCAAGAACAGAGATGATTGGGCCTGAGACGTTAGCTGGAGTGTGGCACTGGGACGAGGTCCTCCTCAAAGCAAAGCAGATGACAATGAAAAATCAACACCTGGGATACCAAAGAGTTGCTCTTTTTTGTTTTTGCCCTTGAACCAGGCCCTCATTCACCTTTGGAGGCTCCCTCCATCTGCCACGCAGAATGTGATGCTGCTGTTTGCAAAACTGATGACTGAGCCCCCCAATCCCCAGGTATGAAGAACTATCTGTATGCATGGCTCTTTAAATCCCAGCCAATGTTTCTGATCATTCCATGCATATGAAGAACCTGAAATATATGCACACGACCACAACTCATTTGGCACAAAAAACGGGGCCTTACCTGCTCTGTCTCGAAGATATCCCGAAGATGTTCCAGACCCAAGCTTTTCAGGAACTGGCTGATGTTCATGTCAAGACCAACAACTGCAGTTAAGAGAAACATATTAGTCTATCGGTTCGCATGGAGCTTCCAGCACGTATCAAATCTACCAAGCTTCAATTTCCACTCACAGCTCTCCACGGGGCCTCCTGCTCGCCTGTCGGGCCTCATGCAATATTAAAGTTGAGTAAAGCCAAGGTTTACCCATTTCCACTGCCTCTCAATTTAATCAAAACCAAACCAAACCAAACCCCAGGAGCAATGTAGGACAGAGCCAGGAAGGAATGCGGGGGAAGACTGGATACATTTCTGCTGAATGGATCCTTCAGTAAAATGACACGCAATGCATTTTGCAATAACTAACGACATGTCCAGAATCTCTCTTGCTGATTAACAGTTTTGGCTACACTTCAAGTAAATCAAGGTCAGATGTCATGTGAAACTGTGGTTAGAGCAATTTTCTAACAACAGACCACTCCATTAACTATGGTTAGTTACAGTCCAGGAGCAACTTAAAGACTAACACAATTTGTAAAAGGGGATGAGCTTGCATGAATCACTGCTCACTTCTTCAGAAACCTATTATGAGCAGTGATGAGCCGTGACTCATCCCCTGCCACAAATTTGTTAGTCTTTAAGGGGCTTCTGGACTCTTGCTCTTTTCTACTGCTACAGACAGACTAACACGGCTACCCGTCTTGATCTGTTAGTTAGGTTCTATCAAACCAGAATCTGAGGATAGCTTATTAACCACAAATTGGTCTGAACTCTGGTTGAACATGATGTCAGAATGGAGACACCTGGGCTTTCTCTTTGGCGCCACCCTCCCAGGCAACAAAGAGAAGGAAATGAAACCAGTGTCTGCCAAGCTGAACCAGGATTTGAGTGATCATCCGCAAGCTGAATCCTGGTTGCACAGATTAGCCATAGCTAAAATAAAGCATGGTTCTATGTTATGACTGAACTGACATTGGGTGTACATGCAGAACAACTCAGGAGAAGGTTACTCAAAGATGACTTAGCAGCCGCTTCCACAAAAAGGTATTTCTAACCACTGCGGATGAAGCAGCTGCAAGTTCTTCCAACAGTACTGTCTTGTGAAGCTATACACTCTTTCTATGAGTGGACCACTTGTGGTACTAGTAGAGTACACAAAGTCACCCCAGCATACTAATAGGCTCTTACTAACCGTGACCACCGAATCTAAAAGAATTTTTAAAAATTGGCAAGCTTCCATAAGCACTCCTTTCTCTAGTCAAGCTCTCTTGTGCAAGGAAGAGGAACATACATCTCTCTATAGGGAACAACCTCCCTGTTCACAGGCAGTAAACCTCTAAATACCAGTGACAGGAGGCAATATCAGGGGAAGGTCCTGGACTCTATTCCCCTGGGGTCAGACCTCCAGAGGAACTGGCTGGCCATTGAGTGAGACAGGATGTTGGACCAGACAGACCTCTGGCCTGATCCAGCAGGGCTTTTATTTTCTCTCACTCATACAGGAGGAGGAGGAAGAAGAAGAGGAGGAGGTTTTATACCCTGCTCTTCACTACCAGAAGGAGTCTCAGAGTGGCTTACAATCACCTGCCCGTCCTCTCCCCACAACAGGCACCCTGTGAGATAAGTGGGGCTGAGAGGGTTCTGAGTGAACTGTGACTGACCCAAGGTCACCCAGCTGGTTTCATGTAGAGGAGTGGGGAAGCAAACCGAGTTCTCCAGACCAGAGTCCACCGGCTTAACCACTACACCAAGCTGGCTCTCGAAAGCAGGAATCAATCACAAATATAAATGGACAGGAGGAGTAGCAATCCAAGAAGGCATTTCACCTGTTTCTAGGGAAATATCATTCTTTCAAATCCTGTACGCCTAAAACACCTGACAATGTTTTAAAGGAGATAACCACACACACATTTTTAGGGCAAAGTCAAGATGATGACAGTGCTCAGCATCTTTACATGTGCCGTGACATTACCTTCTCCTTCTTTCCTCTCGGTGCCTGCTGCTCCATCCCCGGCATTGGATGCCCCTCCCACTGCAAGTTCCCCCAGAGGGCCGGCAAGGTTATCGATGCTGCTGGCAGCCGACAGACAGGAGGGAGTGGATGCTGGGGAAATGATCGAGGCGCTGACCACAGTTGCTTGAGGTTTGAAGCAGGTCGGCAAGGCCTCTGGGGGCATCGCATCGATCAACAGGGCTCGAATGTCATCTGCCTGGAAGCCAAGCACTTTAATTAAAACCAGTGTTAAACTGTTTCTCAAAAACTGGTTAGACAAGAGTTCTGAAAACCGCTTTATCCTTCAATCGTTATCCACTTGTGGACCCGTTAAGGCACCAACCTTTGTCACCAAATCTGAAAGCCCTAAGAGTCACTGATTTTAAGCTATCTGGAAAGAATGGCTGCAAGGTTTTCAGGTGGGGAAAAAATGCCTTTCAATATGAAAATTTATTCCCCTTCCCAAAAAAATATTCCTCTACTTTGCCTCATTAAGCTTCTCCCAGGAGAAAAAAGATTCTTAGCTTAGGCTCCCACGTGCTGACATCTAAAGTGCACACAGCTGGTATTGAAAGATAACAATAGCATTTTAAGACAAAGGCACTGAAGTCTAACATAAGAAGCTGAAGTGATCACTAAGTGGCAACCAAAATCTTAAACTCTTTTGATTTTGGATGGATCTGCAATCAAAATACACTGAAACTGACTCCACGAGGCCATTTTGCTGCTTTCCAAGGGTCACTTACTGTGGCTAGGTCCAAAGGCGTCTGGCCTTCCTGGTTCTTCATTGTCGGGTCTGCTCCGTGAGCCAGAAGCAGAGCACACAGCTGTGTCCTCCCTTTTTGCGCTGCTTCATGCAGGGGCGTAAAAGCCCATTTATCGGTAGCGTTTACGCAGGTGTTGTACTTGATCAGCAAAGCGGCTATATCCACATGCTGGGGAAAAGAAACAGGCGGGTATACCAGATGGCCATTTGACAGCAGGTAACTTGCCACGATGTGCCCGTGATCACTTTAAAAGAGTGGATGTACTGTTCTGCCAAGGATCTGGCGAACTTTACTGCTCCCCCTACCGCCACAGAAGTGTGCTAAATTTCCCCCTGGCATGATGGCACAGAGAGCCACCTTGTGGACAACCAACAGCTAAATTACCACTTGGTAAGTGATCATTTATTTACCTTAGAAAAGTGGATAACCCTAAAAGAACGTTCCCTGTTTCCCACTTGACAGACATCCCAGCTTTGGTACCGAGAAACCTACTGGGAGTTGAGACCAGCCAAGAGACATGACACAGGTACCTACCCCATAAGATGCTGCATTGTGTAGCGGAATTAATCCTCCCTTGTCTTGCGCATTGACATCTGCACCGTGCTCTAGAAGGTATTCCGCAACTTCCAAATTGTTGTAGCCAGCTATGTGGAGAGAAGCAAACACCACCAGAAATGAACAGGATATTCAAACACTTACTAAAAATACCGGTCTCCTTTTGTAAATCTTCCTTCCTGCTGCACTCATTTTATAATTCTGTCACTAGCTCGGACTGTCCTGAGTCAATCCCCTGTGGATAAATGATGCACCTGTAAAAATAGAAGTCTTGAAGACTCAGGTACCTGCAAGATGTAGTGGGGTGGAATTGCGTCCCTGGGTGTCTCGACAGTTGATGTTTTCTGGCAAGCACAGCTTTTGAACTCGGGCCAGGCAGCCCTTTTTGGCAGCATCCAGCAGGGCGGCGTCGCCTCGCAGGAGATCCTGAATATCGGTGTCCCCCTCTTTCACCAGGTCGAGAGGGGTGTTGCCATCTCGGTTCTTCTTCGTTGGATCCGCTCCGTGCTGCAACCAACATTGCAACTGTTTACTGGCAGAAATTCAACGGAAGGTCAACTGCGCTCCCCTTCCAAGGACCTTCCTCCACCACCAGATTAGTTCAAGGGGGAGGAAAGACACTGTGCCAAGGAATTTACAATCTTAATTTCAACAGTACAGTGACAGGGAGGAAACACAAGGACTGTCTGGTTTTAAATATACTTCCTTCCTTAGCAGTTTTTCTTTTTTTACAGAGGTACGACAAGCAATCACACCCTTGTCTGAAGTAGTGGAACATAATCCAGCACAGGTTTCCACACACCAACGTCCCACTGATCTTCAAGGAACTCAAGAACATCCACCCCCAGACTGGACTGCAGGAATGGGGCTCCTTTTGGAGAAGGAAGTATCAAAAGGGGGGAGGGGGTGTACAAACTGATAAAATTGTATTTTTGACATATGACACCACTGAGAAGGAGTCCTGGGGAACATGACGAGAGAGGAACTTGTTATACCAATTATGAGCTGTGATCTGGGAGGGTCCCAATTTGAATCTCACCTCTTCCCCAGATTCTCTAAGTGAAATTAGACAAGCCATTCTCTCTCAGCCTCAGCATCACCACTCCTGTAATGGGGGGGATCGTACTGGCCTAACTTGCAGAGATGTTGTAAGAATTACACCCAAAATCATTGGCATGATTTGCTTTGAACAGTGAAAATGCTGTAAAAATTCTAAGTAGCACTGTTTTATTTGGAAATTTTATCAGTTAATATACCCTAAAATGAAATTGGGGTGTGTGTGACTTATGCTGGTTGATAGAATCAGCTGAAATGTGTTTAAATTACACTTCTCAGGGATGCTTGGGGCTGGGCCTGCATTGAGCAGGGGGCTGGACTAGATGGGCTGTTATGTCCCCTTTCAACTCTATGATTCTGTGAAATCAGGTGCTCTATTTCATGTCATAACGATACATTTGGGGTAAAGCCAAGACAGATGTACCAGGCTGCCTTGTGGTGCGTGTCAGGTCATTATTTTTTAAACTGCATGCGAGTTCCTTGCCACGTTTGAAGTGGCTGGGGAAAAACTTCGACACACACCATGAAAGCACTGAATTACACAAACATCAGTAACTGCATTCATACCGGACTAAATAACCCAAGCCAGAGGCCAAAAGCTTCCATTCAGAAACAGTACTGTGTGTTACATCTAGGAGTTCTGAAAGAACTCAGATGTGAACAACAACAAAAATGCCATCACTAAAATCTGCCTCCATTCCTGAAGACTAGAAGGTAGCCAATAGCAACCCCCATCTTCAAAAGAGGTTCAAGGGGAGATCTGAGAAATTACAGGCCAGTCAGTCTAACACTGATACCAGGTAAGTTGGTTGAATCTGTTATTGAAGATAGTATTAGTAGGCACATTGATGAACAAAAGCTACTGTGGAAGAATCAGCAATGATTCTGTAAGGGAAGATATCTTAACCTTTTAGAGTTCTTTGAGGGGGTGAACAAACATGTGGGCAAGGGTGACCCAAGAGATGTTGTTTACCTAGACTTCCAGAAAGCTTACCAAACGCTCCTAAGTAAACTCAGCAGTTATGGGAGAAGAGCACAAGTCCTCTTGTGGATCCAAAAACTGGGTAATTAACAGGAAACAGAGAGTGTAAATGGGCAGTTTTCACAGTGGAAGGTGGTAAGCAGTGGGGTACCGTGGGGCTCGGTACTAGGTCCAGTGCTTTTTAACTTGCTCATTATTGATTTGGAGTTGGGAGTAAGCAGTCTGTGGATGACACTAAGTTGTTCAGGGACATGAGGACCAGGGAGGACTGTGAGGCACTCCAGAGGGATCTGTTGAGGCTGGGCAAGTGGGCCTCAACGTGGCATATGAGGTTCAATGTGGGCAAGTGCAAAGTGATGCACACTGGAGCCAAAAATCTTAAACTATAAATATATAGTGATGGGGTCCGAACTGGTGCTAACTGACCAGGAGAGAGATCTTGGAGTCGTGGCAGATAACACACTGAAGATGTTGATTCAGTGCTCGACTGCAATAAAAAAGGCAAATGCTCTGCTGGGGATTATTAGGAAGGAGACTGAAAACAAATCAACCAGTATCCTAATGCCCCTGTATAAATCTATGGTGTGGCCTCATTTGGAATACTGTGTACAGTTCTGGGTGCTGCACCTAAAAAAAAAAAATTACAGCACTGGAAAAGGTGCAGAAAAGGCAACTAAAATTATTAAGGGTATGGAACATCTTCCCTATGAAGAAAGGTTAGAGTTTAGGGCTCTTTAGCTTGGAGAAATGATGATTGAGTGGTGACATGATAGAGGTTTACAAAATTATGGATGGGATAGACAGGGCAGAGAAAGAAGTACTTTTCTCCCTTTGTCACAATATAAGAACATGTGGGCAGGCACTCAATTAAACTGATGAACAGAAGGCTTAGAACAGATAAAAGGAAGTACTTCTTCACCCAAAGAGTAATTAACACGTGGAATTCACTGTCGCAAGAAATGGTGGCAGCTACAAGCACTGATACCTTCAAGAGGGGATAGACATATGGAGCAGAGGTCCATGAGTGGCTATTAGCCACAAGGTAAAGATGGAACAATATGTCTGGGGCAGTGATGCTCTGTATTACTGGTGCTTGGGGGGCAACAGCGGGAGGGCTTCTGGAGTTCTGGCCCTGCTGATGGACCTCTGGATGTCACCTAGGTTTTGGCCACTGTGTGACACAGATTGTTCGACTGGATGGACCACTGGCATGATCCAACATGGCTTCTCTTATGTTCTTATTTACAGAATAGTCAGAGATGGAACTCTTACAGACCCCACTGGGAAGGCTGTTCCAAAGAACGGGTCCTCCAACAGAAAAAGCCCTTGACTTCCCCCGGGAAAACCGGCACAGACAGCAATGTTTGCTGAGAGGCACATGGACTTATAAAAGGCTACCTTCAGCAGGCGGCTCATATCTGGAGAAGGGTGTTATGAAGTAATAGCCAGCATCCTGACTCAGGCCTAGAAGCGAACCGGTAGCCAGACTCATTGTTTCAGAACTGATGTTTGCCCAGTGACCCATTTCCATCAATAGATGAGCTACTGCACTTTATACTGCATCCTGTAGTTTCTGGGATACCTTCAACGGCAATGCAGTGCAGAGCCCATGACAGCGAACCAGCCTGAGTTTCCAAAGGCATGGGTCAGAGTTGGCAAGGGCAGCTGACTTCCCGTTTCCAAGTGGAGCTTCCAAATTCAGGATGCGCCACCTTTCAGGAGGGAAATGTCCACCCTCCAAATAGATTACTGAGGAAGAGGAGGAGGAGCCGACTGGATTTACACCCTGCCCTTCACTCGGAGTCTCAGAGCGGCTTGCAATCTCCTTCCCTTCCTCTCCCCACAACAGACACCCTATGAAGTAGGTGGGGCTGAGAGAGCTCTTTCGAGAACTGCTTTTGAGAGAACAGCTCTGAGAGAACTTGTGACTGATCCAAGGTCACACCAGCAGCTGCATGTGGAGGAGTGGGCAATCAAACCCAGTTCTCCCAGTTTAGCATCCGTGCTCATAACCACACCACCAAACTGGCTCTTCCAATGTTTTATGTTGGGGCATGATCAGAGACAACTAGATCTTGGGACTTGGAACCATCTAGTAAAAGCAGTTTCTAATCAACCTGCAAGAGTCATGTCATATATACTCTCATATCAGTTGTGTGGAATAATCTCCATACCTCCCGCCCTTTCCTTTTGTGTACGAACAGCCAACTTTATCTGAGGATGCCCACTTGCCCCAGATCCATTTTTTAAGCAGTGAAACTGGCTGCAAAACTCGATTTTGAGAGAGATTTGGGTTAATATCGAATGGATTTTCCAAGCACCGCAGAATAAGGAATACCGTCTGGAGGCTGTTACTGTTCGTTAAATTGGTTACAGATAAATTGACAGCTTCTCTTCCTGTTGATGCTGCTGAAGCTAGGCTTGGCAACTGCCTGGGAAACATCCCAATCATTTCAACAGGGGGCAAAGACTCAAGCGTAACAGCCTTTCTAAATAAATGCAAATAAACCGCACATTTTTATCATCAGAACCCAAGCATCAGATATCTTATTTGCAAACATACACACAAAGCTGAAAATCGTATAGCTTAGGAAAAGCTACCCAAGAATGGGGGAGACTCTACAGATGTCTAGCAGCTAGACTAGGAAAAAAAGGATTTCAAAGCTACTAATGCTATAGTTTATTGAACAACATGGGATACATAAGCAGACCATCCCAGAGAAAGCAGAGGACAGGAACGGCTGTTAGCTAGACAAAAAGAGCTGCAATTTATCAAAACCAACAGGGATGTATGTGGGCTGAACGTAAATCTTGTACGTTCAACGAGTAATGTGCGGGTCTCCCAATGCCCATTAATTCTTCTTTACCACGTATTTTATTTATTTATTTATTGGGATTTATATCCCGCCTAGCCAGCATGAGCCCACTCTAGGCGGCTTGCAACATTAATCGGTATACATATAAAATCACAGCTAAAACCTAAGACAGGAGTCACAGACATCCTCCAGATATGGCGGGCAATATTACTTCCAAAACAAGCCAGCAATTTCCAGGCCCACGACCAACAGGCTTGCGTGCGTAGATTGTTTCGGCACTAACCAAGGGCCCCCTTCCCCCCCGCAGTGGCGGCTCCTAATTGAAAGCCTGGCGGAAGAGCTCCGCTTTGCAGGCCCTTCGAAACTGCATAAGGTCTTGCGGGGCCCTGATGTCATCCGGGAGCTTATTCCACCAGTAGGAGCCGCCACTGAGAAGGCCCTGGTCCTGGTGGTCGTCAGCCTAGCCTCTCTGAGGCCAGGGAGAGCCAGGCAGTGTTGGGTGCCTGAATGCAGTGCTCTCTGGGGTATATACAGGGAAAGGCGGTCCCTTAGGTAGGCAGGCCCCTGACCATACAGGGCTTTAAAGATTAAAACAAGCACCTTGAACCGGATCCAGTACGCTATAGGCAGCCAGTACAGTGTCCTTAGCACAGGCTGGCTGTGGTCCCACACTGAGACCCATCAACAGCCTGGCCGTGGCATTCTGCACTAGCTGCAGCCTCCGGAGCTGAAACAAGGGCAGCCCCAAGTAGAGAGTGTTACAGTAGTCCAGCCTCGAGGTGACCATTGCATGGATCACTGTCACAAGGTCATTGCGTTTGAGGAAGGGAACCAGCTGCCTAATCAGGCGCAGATGGTAAAAGGCTGCCTTGGCAGTGGCTGCTACCTGGGCCTCCATCGTTAACAAGGGGTCCAGGAGCACTCCCAAACTCCAGACCTTTGGCGCTGGCACCAATGGCGCACCCCCGAACGCCGGCAATGGGATCCCTACCCCCGATCCACTCCAACTCAGACACAGGACCTCCGTCTTCACTGGATTCAATTTCAGTCAGCTCAGCCTGAGCCAGCCCGCCACGCCCTGAAGCACCCGCTCCAGGTCATCTAGGTTAGCCCCGGACTGGCCACCCATCAACAGATATAGCTGGGTGTCATCAGCATACTGGTGACAACCCAGTCCATGCCTCCAGGCAATCTGGGCAAGAGGGCGCATGTAGATGGTTAAACAACATCGGGGATAGCACTGCCCCTTGTGGCACACCGCACACTACTGGGTGCCTCTGGGACATCTGCTCCCTCAGCGCCACTCTCTGTCCCCGACCTTGAAGAAACAAGGCAAGCCACTGCAAGGCAAGCCCCTGAATCCCCGTGTCGGCGAGGCGGTGGATCAGTAGCTGGTGGTCGACCGTATCGAACGTGGCTGACAGATCTAACAACACCAGCACCGCCATACCGCCCCAATCCAGATGCCGCCAGAGGTAATCCGTGAGGGCAACCAGTGCCGTTTCCATCCCATGACCTGGCCGGAAGCCGGACTGAAACGGGTCTAGCGCAGAAGTGTCATCCAGGAAGCTCTGCAACTGAATCGCCACCGCCCTCTCCAGGATCTTGCCCAAATAGGGCAAGCGTACACCAGCCGATAATTGGCCAATTCAGCCGGGTCCAATGATGGCTTTTTCAGGAAGGGGCGGACCATCGCTTCCTTGAGTGTCTCCGGGAACAGTCCCTCCTCGAAGGACTTGTTGACAATCTCCCAGAGGGCACCTCACAGCCCCTCACGGCCAGCTTTTATAAGCCATAAAGGGCACGGATCAAGGCTGCATGTGGTTGGGCGTACAGTTGAGATCAACCTGTTGACTTCTTCCAGGCTGAGTGGACTGAAATGATCCAGAATGGAACAAGAAGACGTGCATGGGGCCTTGAGTTCGCTAACTGTTTCAACTGTGGCCGGGAGATCACGGCGGAGCATCAAGATTTGATCTGCAAAATGGCTCGCAAAAGCCTCACAGCCAATGTCCAATTCCCTATCATTTGGTCTGCCCTGGGGCAGCTCTGTTAAGGACCGAATTGTTCTAAATAATTGTTCTGGGCGCGAGCTTGCAGACGCAATCTTGTCTGCGTAGAATTGCCTCTTTGCGGCCTTGACTGCCACCTCACAGGATCTCATGAACGCCCTATAAGGTGCTCATGATGCTTTGTCGCAGGCACACCGCCACCGTCTCTCTAGCCATCTGAGTTCTCGCTTCATCTGCCGCAGCTCCCCAGTATACCAGGGAGCCCACTTAGAGGGAGGGCGCAGAGGACGTCGGGGGGCAATCTCGTCGATGGCAGCCGAGAGCCGACTTTGCCAGCCCTCGACCAACTCATCCAACGAGCTGCCAGGGGGCATGGGATCCCGTAGAGCCAGGAGGAGCCGCTGAGGGTCCATCTGACTCCGCAGGCGAGCTAAAATCTGCTCGCCGCCCACAGAGGGTCTGAGTGGCACCTTCAGAGCATGGTGATCTGACCGTGGAACTGCCAGAGCAGTAATCGGGTCAACCATAACTCCCCCCCGCAAAAATCAAGTCGAGTGTATGCCCGGCCTGGTGTGTGGGCACAGTTACACATTGGGTGAGCCCCAGTGCCCCCATGGCCGACACCGGGTCCATCGCTGGCCCAGAGGCTGCATCGTCGGCATGGAAGTTGAAGTCTTCCAAAACTAAAAGTATTTGTTAAACCCAAGAAACTGTTAGAGCGTTATGTCTTTCTCAAGCAACCTTTCATGGTTTTTTGCTGGGTTCCAACCAACCAAAACACCTTCAAGCTCATCCTGAAATTCACTGTGCACCTATCACTGTATAATCCAGCCATGTCTGCAACACATACTACATTCCATTTTAAGACCCTTCAAACAGTAGCTCAGGGGTTAGACCCAGACAAAATCTGCAATGGCCACTGATTTCCCCCGTCCTGCTGCAGATCCACCTCAGGCCTTTCCTCAGGACCCCCTATCCTCCAGGAACAGCATTATGTAGAGATCAGTGGGGTGCAGTGTGGGGAGGCAAGGAAGGTGTAGTGGTTAAGTGTGCAAGCTCTTATCTGGGAAAACCGGGTCTGATTCCCCACTTCTCCACTTGCCCCTGCTGGATGACCTTGGGCAAGCCATAGTTCTGGCACAGCTGTTCTTGAAGAAGAGCAGTTTCTGTCAGAGCTCTCTCAGCCCCACCTCCCTCACAGGGTGTCTGTTGTGGGGAGGGGAAGGGAAAGGAGTTTGTAAGCTGCTCTGAGACTCCCTTGGGTAGTGAAGGGCGGGGTATAAATCCAATCTCTTCTCTTCTCCTCTGATGTCAGAAAATTTATTCTGGATCCAAGCCTTTGGGCTTCACCCCCACATCCTGAGCCATCTTCCTCCCACCCCTATTTCTGTTTTTATACTGAACAGTCAGTCAGTCAGATGAAGAATTCTAGGGACCTAAAACACTCCCTTGGTGCTGTTTTGGTGATCCTGATTTAAAAGGTGTTACACAACTGGTTTTGGGATTTTTCTGTAAGCCACTGCTCTGTATCTTATCAGGAAAGGGTCTCCTTTAAATTGGTTTGCGTAAAGTGCCACCAAGTCATCAGCCCCATCATCCTGGGGTTTTTCAAAGCAAGAAACAAAGGTGGTTTTGCCATTGCTTTCCTCTGTGTAGCAACCCCGACTTTCTTGGTGGTCATCCATTTGAGTACTGACTGAGGCCAACCCTGCTTAGCTTCTGAGCTCTGATGGGCTACACTGGGCTGCTTAGGTTTATGCTCCTTTAAACACTTAAAATCACTGACAGCCAGTTTAGGAGTAGTGGTTAGGAGCATGGTCTCTAATCTAGGAGAACTGGGTTTGATTCCCCAGTCCTCCACATGCAGCTGCTGGTGTGACCTTGGGTCAGTCACAAGTTGTCTCCGAGCTGTTCTCTCAAGGGCAGTTCTCTCAGAGCTCTCTCAGTCCCACCCACCTCACAGGGGGTCTGTTGTGGGGAGGGGAAGGGAAAGGAGTTTGAAAGCCGCTCTGAGACTCCTTTGGGTAGTGAAGGGCAGGGTATGAATCCCTCCCCCCTCCTCTTCTTCCTAAAATGTGTTTTGGGCAAGACATCCACTTTCTCTTGTATATTCCATGTATTTGTTTTATATATTTCCACCAAATTAAGCTGTTATTTAACATTAAAGACTAACCAGCCCCAAGCCTTTGCAATCCTGGATAACTCTGTACAATCCCAACGATGGCATCACATTCGACGGCAACAAGATTGGAAGTTTAAAAAAAACCACAGACGTTGGATGCACATCCGCATCAGCTGCACACTGGTGTACCCACCGCTGATTAAGGCAATTATCTTAATTAAATCCATTGTTTCACAAATAATTCCAAGAAAAGCACAGAAAATTGGGGGGAAGGAGAAGAGATGTGGTTCTAATTGATTCTGATTGTTCCGTCCTTTCAGTTATTCTTGATTCCCTTCAATTAGATTGAGTAAAAGCAGATTCCATTTCTTCGTAGTCTCCCTCCCGAGATGCTCCCTCTTTAACAAATGAATTGGCCAGTGGCTATGATGCTCTCTAGAACAGAAATCTGGATACCATGGCAACTAGCGAGAAGCCAGAGAAAGAGATTACTCAGTGTCAGCCACAAGTCGGATTACAGGTGCTGTGGGTTTTTCTCCCCACAGAAAACGGGGAGGGAAAGAAACAGTCTCTTGCTCTGTGTGGCAGGGCAGAACTGGATTTGGGGAGCTCCGACCAGGAAAGCAAGGGATCCTCTCCAGATGGTGTGAGGGAGGGTGTCTGAAGAAGGGGCGCTTTCTCTATAAACTCCCTGGCCAATTCTCCCTGCAAAGATAACCTCAAACTGGATGACAATCACAATCAGCTCCCAGTTCTGTGTCTGATGAGGAGGGAGACAGAAAGGTGGGAATCTAGAAATGCAGGATGGAAGAAGAAGAAGAAGAAGAAGAAGAGATTGGATTTATACCCCGCCCTTCATTCACTTGGAGTCTCAGAGCGGCTTACGAACTCCTTTCCCTTCCCCTCCCCACAACAGACACCCTGTGAGGTAGGTGGGGCTGAGAGAGCTCGGAGACAACTGTCCTTGAGAGAACAGCTGTGACAGAGCTATGGCTTGCCCAAGGTCATCCAGCAGGAGGAAACGCCACACAGGCACACACATCATTTCACGTTCAGAGGCAGGATATTTCTCAGCCTCAGAAGGCTGAGACAAACACAAAAGGGCTCCCCTTATGCCCTGTTTGTAGACTTCCTGAAAACAGTCTGGCTGGACACTGCTGGAAACAGAATGCTAGATGAAGCGAGATCTGGTCCCGATTTCCCTGCGCTCGTGTGACAAAACAACATCAAGACAGATGCTACCTGCTCACGGGGTGTCCCCATTTGTACCCATCAAAACAGCCTGGGTTGGCTAAAGGCAGTGTCTGCGAATCTTTTCTCATTAGTTGACAAGTGACCACTTCTAGCTTTTGTTATTCTAACTGGCTTTTCTCCTCTTGATATCATGCAGCTTTGCAGCCAGTGAAAACTGTTTGCATCTGGTGCGCAGCCCTGAGCAGGTCTCTAGAGAGCCAGCCTAAATAAATCAATCTTCAAATGAGCATCTGAACATTTGAAGTTGGGGAAGTTCGCTGCCCTTCACAGGGAACTCTGTGGCCTCTGGGAGATTTTGGGGGTAGGTGGATGTTAAGCTGGCAAATCTACAGAGCCAAGCCAACATCCACACCAATAAGGGCGTCAACTGGTCTCTGCAATGTTAGCAACTTGAGAGAGATATGGAAAAAACAGCAATCCTAGAACACTGATCCATACTATCATAGTAAAAAGAAGGTTGAAAGTAGCTCGAAACATTTCTGCTGCAGCATAAAAACAAATGCCGAATTTGGAAATTTTCTCCATCCGGAATTGCTCATGATGCTTTATTCTAACTACTGCAGTTAGCAGGCGCTGGTATTGACTTCTCAAGCTGTGTAAAGTCTGAGACCTGCATATTCTCCCATTAGAATGTACCCATCCACTCTGGTCATCTTTGGAAGCCCTGCTTCAGGTGCCCCTGCCTTCTCAGCCTAGGCACGTCACAACCCAAGAAAGGGCCTTCTTGGCTGTGGCACCAACATTATGGAATTCGGTCCCCAGGGAGAGTAATATGTCCCCCCCCCTTGATCTCTGTCTTCCACTGGTAGGCGACATTCCCTTCCTGACCCTCCTTGTTGGTATTAACAGCTGACTTTACATATATGCACTGCTTTTTAAGGTCTTTTTAACTGTTTGCCCCCTTAAGGATCCTAACGGGGCAGAAAGGCGGCATGGCAAATGGTTTTAATAAAAGAAAAATAGAAACATTCAGCTTATTAGAAGTTGTCATAAAGCCAGTGCCAATTACTTTTGCACATGCCCATACTGCACTAAACGTGCTCAGTTTGCAAGAGCATCTGAAAGCAACAAGAATGCAGCATCCAAGAGTTTGTTGCACTTTGTGCATCACAATGTTTATGGCGCCCCCCGGAGGTTCTAGCATAATGCTGCATAAGGGCACCGCATGCTACAAAGTTCACAGACAAAGGCAGTTAGATGGAAACAACTCAAGAAGAACTCCAAATTACATACTTTCAACAGAAGCTTGCAGATCTCGTATTTTCCCTTTGCCGCTGCTTCATGCAGAGGTGTAAACTTCCATAGGTCGGCGACGTTGACGGAAGCCCCGTGTCTCACCAACAGCTCTGCCACTTCGTAGTGCCCGTACGAACAGGCATTATGCAGTGGAACTAAGCCACTAAACAAAACAGAGAAATGTGTCAATGATATTGCCGCTATCTAAACGATGTAAAAACTGTAGCTACCTTTCAGAATAATTAGCATTCTTCTCCTTCCAAAGAGATGTGACCATGCTAAAGAGGACAGAACTCCAAGGCTATTAAATTTAGCACCATGTTGTAACAAGTGCTCTACAGGAGGAGGCGCAACCATCTGCAGTTGAGTGTCGCATTATTATTATGGCGACAACAGCAAAAACGAGGCTTATTTTCCTGTCCCAACACATCTGTTCTGTGTTCTCTGACTGAGCTGTTCTGAGCGATAAAGGAGCCATGAAGCCTAAAACTAGCCCACGGGAGACATTTAGGGGACCCTTGCACAACAATTCATACCTGGCAGATACTCAGACACAGCAATCAGGAGTTCACCAGTCTCTATTACCATATATCTTAACAGGATGCATGGATAGGTCATATCCTTCACAACTGATGCCACCGTGTGCATTTCATACTCTGGTATCTCTAAGTACACATTGATGCATGAAAAGCCACTCACATTAGCAAGGCATTTTGTAGAGGAAGTCTCTGGCATGCATCCCCAGAAGTGGAAAACTGGGTCTGAACTATGCCTCTTCATACTTGGGGGTGGGGTGGGGGTTACATGATTCAATATTTCTCCATTTAAAAATACACATATGGAAAGTTAGCTATCAGCCTAGGCTTCTCCAAGAATTGTACGTGGTGGGAGTTTTCTGAAGGAGGAGCTCGTGATCACATCACCCCACACACACTCACCTCTCTGAAGAGATACAGTGCAGACAGAAAGATCGTCTGCTCTACGAGAACAATGCCTTAGAGATACCACTGCTAGGATGGAGTGCAAACCAGAGATATCTTTAACCATCTCTTTTCTTCTTGAGTTACTTTCTGTTCTTCACTAGACATGATAGGGGAGTTCAGTGAATGGATCTCCCTTTGTTTTTCAGATTGCAAACAGAAGCCTTGGATAGACCAATGGGATGGGGGTTGAAGGATTAACCCTCCCATTCGTGTGTGGGTGTCTCTACCCCCCAGGTGACCATGATACTTACAGTACTGATTCAAATGCAAGAACAGGTTCTCACACAGATATGCCATATAATAAAAGAGAGGATCATCTTACTTTTGTTTTGGGTGTTTTTTTAAGGAGATCATCTTACATTCAAGGTAGTCTTCCTTTTGAGTAAAGACAGTATCGCTTTTTCCAAAGGGGCAAATAGTAGGTTGGGAGAAAAGAGCATTAAGAATTGCCAACAGAAAAGGGGAAGGCTAAGCCTCTCTCTCCCATACCACGGCCCCCGCAAAAGTGTATACTCTCCAGATCTGTTATTTGCCACCCGATACACCATCCATGGATCTACCAGTGTCCTAAGTAAGAGAAGGCCTTTGTTCTCTTTCATCAGATGCTGACGGGCTGCTCTGCATGGAAACACCTTTGCTGGACTCCTGCTCATCCTGGCTGGTCAAGGGGACCCAAGAGTAGCTCAGACTTCCTTTGAACGGAAGAGTCAATGCCTCATTGCAGGAATGAATATGAACAACCTCTCTGAAGGAGGGACTGGTCTGAGTAGCCTCTCCTTTGCCAGGAAACCACCCCTAGTGGGGCTCCCTCCCCACCTATTTTTTTGGTGCAGTGGCCTTCTGCTCCTGAGCCACTAAAAAAACCCCCAACCTGGCAGGAATATGAAGCCACGCCACCTTCACCTGACAAGAGGACTGACAGCCTGGGATCTGTGCTGAGAAGTACCGCTGGACTCTTATTTTTATTCCCACTGCTACTCAGTGTTTATATTAATTCACTGGGAGAAAACTGTCCAGAGGTTTGGAGCCAAAGGCCACTGATATGATGATGACACCCACTTCCTTTTCCCATCAGAGCCAGGGGTGCTGGCCTCGTTTAAAAACAGCATCTGGCAGTACTGGTTAACTAGACGTGGACAACAAAGCTCAACTCCCAGAGTTTGCCTTGCCTGTCGGCAAAAACTGCGGCACAGAAGGAGGTTTCTGCCATACAGCAGAAGGGCAAAATATAGCGACTGGACATCATAACACTTAATGCGCTGGGGATAGGGATGTCAGCTTCCAGGTGGCCCCTGGAGATCTCCCGCTATTACAGTTGATCTCCAGAAAACAGTGATCAATTCCCCCGGAGAAAATGGACCCTTTGGAGGGCGGACTGTATGGCATTGTACCTTGCTGAGGCTTCTCCCCAACCCCTGCCTTCCCCAGGCTCCACCCCCAAAATCTCCAGGTATTTCCCAACCCAGAGGTGGCAGCCCTATCTGGAGAAGCAGGAAACACTTCCAACCACCACGCTCCACTCCCAAAAGGTAATCCAGAGAAACCAAGTCACCCTTTATCCTTCGCGTGCACATCTGCTCCATGGTGCAGCAAGTACTCCACGACCGATACTCGGTTATAACCTGCAGCGAAGTGCAGGGGGGTTGAATGGCGGCCCTCCAGGTCTCTGCAGTTCACATTTTGGGGGCTGCAAAGTTGCTGTGAAGGGGAAAAAATGCAGAAGCAAAAGCAATGGGATTCATGTCTGAGAAGATCTCCCATTTTCAAGCTGTCACCTCCTACTCCAAGCGTAAAATGGAGAGGGGAGTCGGAGAAAGTGACCCAAAAGTAGCTTAGGCTTCCTTTGCACCGAAGAGTGCAAAGGAATAATAAAATAAAATTTAATAAAATAAGGTTTAATTTAATAACATAGATATAATAAAAATTAGTAGTTTCCCTATGCCATAAGATCAAATAAGGTACAGTAATCTAAAGGCAACATGATGGTCTGAAGCAAATGCAATGCTTCTTGGGGAGAGTGATGTGCTTCTGAGCCCGCTCCCTCCCACCTAACTCTCACTGCTTTTGACAGCATTTGATTCACTGACCCCCTAGATCAGGGGTGGCCAACCTTGCTTAACGTAAGAGCCACATAGAATAAACGTAAGAGCCACATAGAATAAACGTAAGAGCCACATAGAGATGTCTGAGAGCCGCAAGACAGGAACAAATATCACACACACATTTTTATTTTTTAAAATATGCAAATTTGCTTTTTATTAACGTTAAATGGGACTGCCAAAAATAAAAACAAACGAGGAAAACCAGTTATAAGAAAGAGAGAGAGAGAAACTAGGAAAGCAAATAGATGGGAGGGAGGAGGGAAGGAAGGAAGGGAGAAAGAGAGAAAAAGCATGCCTCTCCTTTGCTTCCCCAGCCGCCCTGCCAAGAGCCGCACAATATGTGTGAAAGAGCCACATGTGGCTCCCGAGCCACAGGTTGGCCACCCCTGCCCTAGATGGCTATACTCCCCCACCCGAAATACTATCATTATGGATGTAGGCTATAAATATAAAACAGCAGAGGTGGAAACACCTCCCTGGGCGGTTTTTCTAAAGAGCTCTGCACCAGATTCCCCCCAACACCACCCAAATCTTGCCTGTACTGCCAGTATTGCTGGACACAGTGAAGGAGGAGAAAGAGGAAGTCTTGTGCTACAGTTACAGTCCCTTTCACCCTCTGAACACTTTTGTTCAAATGCTGGCGGCTCACTCATCTGCACGTGCAAGGTTACCAGGTTCTGAGACCCAATGAGAATTAATGTTACCAGCAATCACAGACTCTGAAAGACACACAATATTGGAGTACGCCCCACAAAAGAGCAGGTAGCTTTAAGAGACAGCAGCAGGGCCATCTTCTTGACACCCCCCCCCCCCCCCGCAATAACCAGCAGCAGTTTGAGGTCATCACAGATCCACTTGATTTTTAAAAACCCATTCTGCTTTATTTTGGTTTTAGAGTACCGAAAGGTACCTCGGTTGCCGCTAGTGGCAGAAAGGCAAGATATGAAGAAAGGCAAGATACTCTAAAATCAATATATACCACTGCCTTCCAGCCCACCCTTCCACATAGACACATCCACCAGCTATTAACTGTATGCTTATTCACACCCATCCTACAGCACTGAACGTATTAATGTTGCTTGTTAAGTGAAAGACGAGACTGGATCCCTTGTGGCACCCTTCTGCCCAGAGCCAAAGGTCACATGAAGCCAAGGTTGGAGACTCAAAGCAAGCCACGCCCAATGCTGTAACTGCACTTATCAGTTGAGTCCCTCTGATTCCAAAACTAGTCCACTATCCCAGCTGGCACCTTGTCTGACTGCAGAAGGCATTCAAAGGGGAATCAGTGAGTGTACATGGACAGCGCATGCTAATTCTGGACACGCCAGAACAGCTTAGGAGAAAAGCAGGTGGCTTCGACTTTTCTAGGCAGACCACACAGGCAACGTCGCCACAAAGCAGCTGTTATTGTTATCTGCACCTGCCTACCTTCACAGTTTCCAAGTCTCCAGCTTTTGATGCCTCCAAGAGTCGATAATCCACATCTGACGTGTGCACTGGGGTGCTCTCTGCGGGACAGAGGAGATAGCAATAAGTCTCCGAGATTTATGGACACTGTAAGTAGTTCAGTTGTGAAATATATTGCTCTTCCCCCTTCTCATGACACAGGACAACATAGACCTTCTTTGGTGGGGCAGCGCAGTGACTTAGGCCTGGTCGACCGCAGAATCAGGTGGTAGAATTTCTGAGGCAGTAGAATGGGCTGTACCACGTCAGGATGCAGGGGTGTGTGTGATACATCTTTATTGCCCCTTTGTGCAAAACCCCCCAAGCGGATAAGAAAATTTTTTATGTCTTAGAAAAGGTTTCTAGCCTAGCCCTTTGCAGCTGCTACAAGTTTTCCACTTACAAGGATTTATTAATGTAAGGGGATTTTGAGAAATGTGCATGGAGTCCATCCTCCCACATCACCACTCTGCTACCTCATTACCACTCCACTGCCAGCCGCTAACCAGGTCTAAGACTAGGTTTCCTGGCTGAGTTTCATCTCTACGTGACATTGTGGCAAGCCATTATCAGTCTTAAACCTGTTTTGCCTGTATCGGGATAATACTCTCCTACCTTACAGGGTCATTGCAAGGATGAGAAAGAGTGAAGAACTTCGAACACAGTAAATGCAAAGTATTGTATCTGCTCCCATTTAATAAATACCTAGTTTATTATTGTTACTGACAAGCACAGTGCTTTTTTTAAAAAAAAGGCCTCCATACATATACAAACACATCTGTGGTCTGAAGTAGGATGAAAAGTTTCACTTGAGAACTATTATAAGGAATTGCAATTAAGAGCTGTGTGGTGTCAGAGCATGCAAGTTAAGCATTTAAGGCCCACTCTAGCTGGATGGGGAATGGCATGCAGAACTATGCACTGAATGCGTACTTCTCCTCTCTGAAGGTCTGTGTGTGCAATCTTTTTTTTAGAAAACCCAAAAACCTAGTGACAGGCTGTTGGGAGACTCTTCTGTGCCTTAATTAATTCCTTAATTAATGTGCCTCAATTAATGCTGTGCCTTAATTAATTCAAGTCCTGCGCTGCTATAAAGCAAGCATTAAAATGGATACTGAAATTCTCACATCAGTGCCCTTTCCCCTCATGCTGTATGAATCAAGGGTGCAAAAAAAAAATGTTTAAAAACGCACAGTGCTGTTTATCATGTATCCCCCCCCCCCCTACACACACAGTTATGTCTGGGCTGCAAATGTCAATATAAAATGTTTCTGAAAGGTTAGTTTCAGGGCTCGATTTCAACAGGAACGCACAGGAACACTGTTCCGGCTGGCATCCGAGCCTGCCCCGCCCCCTCCCTGCCCGGCCTGAGCTGTTTACACTTAAAGGGAAAGTTCCTGCAGAGAGCCGGCAGGAAAAAGCTCCACCGGGTGCTTTCCCTTTAAGAGCAAACAGCCAGCAGGAGAAAGCACAGGGGCTAGGCTTTCTGCATTTGGCTTGCCAATGTCGCATGGCTTTCCCTGCTCCAGTAAGTGCCTTCCTATCTCTTTTCCTTCTCTCTCTCTCTCTCTCTCTCCCCCCATTCTTTCTGTCTCTTTCTCTCTGTGTCCCCACCTTTCTTTCTTCCTTTCTCTTTCTCTCTCCCTCCCCCCTTCCTTCCTCTCTCTCTCTCTTCCACCTACCTACCTACCTTCCTTCTTCCTTCCTTTCTCTCTCTCTCTCCCCCCCCCACCTACCCCTTCCTTCCTTCCTTCCTTCCCTCTGTTCTTTCTGTTTTTATAAAAAAAATTATTGAAAGGGGAGGGATGTAAAAAAGCAGAGAGCCCAGGAAATGCTGGTTTTGACAGTATCTTTAATTTTTGAGAATCTCTTTAGTTTTCTCATGGCATTTTCTGCTTAAGAAAAGTAAGTTTGAAGCTTGAGTTCATTGTTGTGTCTTGTTGGGAATGGCTTGCAAATATGTGTGTGTCTAAAGTCTGTATTAAAGTGGTTTGGTGCTTACTGCCATGTAAGAGAAAAATCTGAAAAAGTAGCTTCATTGTTGTGTGTGTTGGCAGAACACTTGACTGTTGCATGGGGCACTTTGGGGGACATCTGCAGAGTTGTAACTAAAAATGAGCATGGTCAGCTGCACTTTGGTGATTGCCTGTTTTGTGAAATTTAAAAAGTGGGCAGAGTTTCTGAAGAAGATGACTGTCCCTCTTCTCCCGCCACTGGACTGACATCTGCCTTTAATAGGCCAGCAAAGTTGATGTTCTTAAACCTCCTGATAAGAGAGATTTCCACTTCTGAGGAGTTCCAACGATTGGTGATCTTGTGATGGTAGTGATACTTTTATGTGGTAAAGACCACCTGTTCACAGACTCTGCATGGTAACCACTCCACTGGTACATAATTGCTTGTAAAAACTATTACAGTGTAATAATTCAGGTGGGTAGTCGTGTTGGTCTGAAGCAGCAGAACAAAGTTGGAGTCCAAAGTTTCATCCAAGGTATAAGCTTTTGTGTGCATGCACACATCTTCCATCTGAAGAAGTGTGGGTGGCACATGAAAACTTATACCTTGAATTAAATTTTGTACCTTGAATAAAATAGCCCACAAACTACTCCCATCCAGTGCATCCACAAACCTAGAAGAAGAGATTGGATTTATACCCTGCCCTTCACTACCCAAGGGAGTCTCAGAGCGTCTTTCAAGCTCCTTTCCCTTCCCCTCCCGACAACAGACACCCTGTGAGGTAGGTGGGGCTGAGAGAGCTCTGAGACAACAGCTGGTACAGAGCTATGGCTTGCCCAAGGTCATCCAGCAGGTGCAAGGGGGGAGTGGGGAATCAAACCCGGTTCTCCCAGATTGGAGTCCGCGCACTTAACCACTACACCAAACTGGCTCCTAGCGTTGTTCTGCCAGTGAACTAAGGTTGCCAACTCCAGGTTGAGGAAATCCCTGGAGATTTGGGAGTAGAGGGTGCAGTTTAGGGGAAGGAGGGACCTAAGCAAGGCATAATGCCATGGACTCTACTTTCCAAAGCAGCCATTGACCTGATCTCTGTAGTTTGGAGCTCAGTTGTAATTCCAGGAGCTCTCCAGACCCAACCTGTAGGTTGGCAACCCTACAAAATCATATTCAGCGTACTAGTTCTGCAGGAAGGCAACATGATTTCCATGGGAACCTAACCCTTAGGAATTGATTCCAATCCAGTGTGGGAATAATTGTTGGACATAAGATATTGGTTCAGGCAAGGTTTTGTACAGATGGGACAGAAAATAATGTTTTTATTGGTTTTGTCAAAACTGTTTTGACAACAAGGTAAACAGAATAAGAAGCAAAAGGTGGATGTGGCTGGATGACCACACTTCTGTGAACATTGGGTGTGGCCTAATATGTTAATGAGCTGTGCTGTCAGGGGTGTGGCCTAATATGCTAATGAGTTCCTGCTGGGCTTTTTCTACAAGAAGAGCCCTGGTTAGTTTCATTCCCAAACCTTAGTGCACTCATCTCTCTCTGTCTTGTGAGCCAGTCCTGTATAGTGGTTAGAGTGTCCGACTAGGATCTGGAGGACCCCAGTTCAAATCCCCACTTTGCCATGGCAGCTTGCTACGTGACCATGGGCACACACTCTCAGCCTAACCCACCTCACGAGGGTTATTGTGAGGATGAAATGGAGGAAAGGAGAATTACAGCAGTTGCTTCGGGCCCCCATCAAGGACAAAGGTGTGGTATGAGCAAAGTAACTAAATACATAAATATTAAGAAAATTCCCCCCTGGCAGCACTGGTATTTCATGAATTCAGGTAACTGTTCATTCCTCATAATTTTACATATTTTAAAATTATATCTGTATCTCACTCTTACAGGTAAAGGTTTCCCTTGCTTGAAAGCCAGTCGAATACGACTCTAGGGATGCGACACTCTTCTCCGTTTCCAAGCCGAAGAGCCAGTGCTGTCCGAAGACGTTTCCGTGGTCATGTGGCCAGCATGACTAGTTGCCGAGGCGCACGGAATGCTGTTACCTTCCCACCAAAGCGGTACCTATTTATCAACTTGCAATTTCTTGCTTTCGAACTGCTAGGCTGGCAGGAGCTGGGGCCAGAGACGGGAGCTCACTCCGTCATGCAGCACTCGCGTCTCAAACTGCTGAACTACCGGTCTGCAGTTCAGCGTCTTAACCACTTGAGCCTCATACTGGCTCACAAATGCCTCCCTGTCAAAGTCTACCTTCTTAGCTTTAACAGCAGCTGCAGCATCAGAAGACTCCTGTACCATTCACTGGGCTCGGCCGACATCACATCCTGACTTACCGGCTATGTAATTTTCATTAACTACAGTAAGGGATTCTGTTTCTTGCTAACGGAATCTATGGTTAGACACAGAACAGAGCAATGCCCTTGTGCATCAGCTGGAACAGCAGCAAGCAGGAGGCAAACAGGCGCGCACTTTCTGTCAGCATTGTTAAAAGTTTCATTGTTTGAGAAAGATCGGAAAGAAAAGCAGAAGCGTTACTACGCGGAGTAGCAGAAACAGCCAGCACCAAGGGTCTATTTTCTGTTTCATGGCCCAGCCTCTTCCCTTCTGTCGCAAGCTGCAGGGATTCTTTGCTTCGTTTAGTGCACTAGTTTAGTATGGAAATGTACAACTGGAGCACCGAGACTGCTTTAACAGAGACGAAGAAGGGGCCTGAGTATAATTTATACTTACTCAACAGAAAACAGAAGAGTATCATTTTTTTAAAAAAACAACCAACATTCCACGGTTAATGGAAAATCTAGGTGAATTTGAACTCGGTTTCTAAAGCCATGTCAAAACCAGATGGTAAGAGCTGCAAAGTATGAGGTCACCAGGAGGCTTGTGTTTGTGAGCTCACAGCTACAGCCTTAAAGGGTGACCGGGCAGCTGCTCAAGCATTTCAACACACCCCCAGGCGTGTCAGCAAGCCACCAACTGGAGAGCTAGCCAGCCAATGCTGTTTCTGTCTTTCAGGACCAAAGTAAACACACAGGTTCTCTCCTTCCAGCTCTGCCATATCTCATACCAGAAGATGCTTTGGAGAAGCAGCAGAACCCCCCCCCCCCGCACATCTGGCTCCAACTGTACTTTCGATTCCTACCCATCAAGAGTGAAAATGAAGCATCAAGAAAATTTCAAAGACACGAAACAAAGAAGTGCAAAACTGAGAAAATCCTGCCAGCCACCAACCCTATCACTGACAACTGAGGCACAAGGCAGAAAAATATTTACCTGTAATCAGTTCCATAATCTATTATCTGGACCCCTTATCTAGAAATATTCAAACACATAAACCCTCTCACTTTAATAATATACTGTCTTCCTTATCTCTCACTGCAAAACATCAATGTAGCAGGTTTTTTAGGTGAACTCAGAATACACACCACACACCCCAAGTTTCCATCTCTCTCACTTCGGTTAGGCAGATGTCCTCAGTTTCTGTAAAATGTTTCTGCTGGACTTACTGCCTTGTGTTGCAACACAGGAGGAAGGGTTAGGGGCAGAACCCTGAGCAAAATCTGCTCCCTCTTGCATTTCCTTGCTTTCTAGCTCTTAAATCGCTTATCTTATGCCTGGTTAGGCCAGGTGATTTGTATTTCAAAAAAGCCTGCAGCTTTTGAATGTCAAATTAGGTTCTCGACATATTCACCCCATTGGCTTAGCGTAGCTAACAGATTTCAATTTGACACCTGACAGGGGCAAGAAGGTACAAGTAGAAGACGAAACAGAAATTCAATAAAGAGCAAAGACGCCAGGGTGGGTGGGTCAGTGAACAAGATAAAATTATACAATGAAAAACATTCACAGCCCTGAACGGACACTGTTTGCCTTCTGTGCTCATTTTCATGGTTTTCAAAAAGTCCCTTCTGTGTTGATTTTCAGCACCTGTTGCAAACACTGATGATGCTGCAGTGCTGCTTTTCTCAGTATAATTGCCTTATACTAGCCCTGCCCTGGATAGCACAGGCAAGCCCGATCTCGTCAGATCTAATCAGGGTCTACTCTGGCAAGTACTTGGATGAGAGACCTCCTTGACATACCAGCAGTCAGGAGGTGGGGGCAGGCTTTATTCAGCCACCTCTCTGAATATCCTCCAGGCCCCAGTCACCAGAGCTTGCCAGGACTTCCAGGTGCACACACACTCACACACTCTTTCACACACAATAAAAATACAAAAAAGAAAAGAAAGGAATTGCCTTATACTGAATAAGGCCCTTAGTTCATTGAGGTCAGTGCTGTCTATGCTGACTGGCAGGGGCCCTTCACATCACCTATTCCCCGATCATCTTAAATGAAGATACAGGGAACTGAATTCAGAGGGGCCGTGGCTCAGTGGAAGAGCCTCTGCTTTGCATGCAGAAGGCCTCAGGTTCAATCCTGGCCTCTCCAGTTACAAGGACCACACAGTGGGTTACTGTGAAGGACCCCTGTCTGAGACCCTGCAGAGCCACTCATGGTATGAGCAGACAAGTGACATAAGAACATACAAGAAGCCAATGTTAGATCAGGCCAATGGCCCATCCAGTCCGACACTCTGTCAAACAGTGGCCAAAAATACCAGGTGCCATCAGGAGGTCCAGCAGTGGGACCAGGACACTAGAAGCCCTCCCACCTTGATGGACTGATTCAGTAAAAGGTAGCTTCAAGCACATGGTTATGCACCCTGAACCTTCTGTGGGTCAGCAGGACGCTCTACCACGAGCCACGGCCTCCTACCCCTGCTGCCCCCAACCCAGATTCACCGAATACAATACCCACCGTTGAGTATCTGCTGCACGGCTTCATTGCCCATCTGTGCTGCCGTGAAGCCTTGCAGGGAGATGATGGAAGGGTCGGAGCCGTAGCTCAGCAAGAGGCGACAGGTTTGGAGGTGCCCGGCCATGGCGGCCCTGTGCAAAGCCGTTTGGCCCAGGGTGTCCAGTGCATTCATCTGGCAGAAGGAAGAGACAGAAGATTCAGGAATATACAGAGCTGGTCGGCCGTCCTGCGTGGCAAAGCTATCGAGCCCTGTCTCTTCTGTGTGGGGGGAATTGAGCAAAAGGAGGCTCTGCAGCGCCATGATTTAATTACGCCTCCTACTGTGCTGAAACATTAACACCGCAGGATAATAGAGGACCAATTAAAATCTTCCACTTATTATTTTAGGGGATTTCACGTGAAGGAGGTGATGGCTGAAATGGTTACGGTGGGTTTAAAAAAAACCCTCTTCATTTCACAGTTAAGTACATGCTTGGAAACTCAGACGGAAGATTAATCATACTTAAACACCAGTCTCTGGCAAATAAAAATAGACATGTGTGAGCAGACCCCTATTAGACATAAGGGGAACCAGTGAGGGGTAAATAATCACCAGAAGACCACTTAGAAGAAGATTGCCATTAGCCATCCTCAAAGGGTGACAAAAACTCAAAGTAACCAATCAATATATACATATTTTAAAAAAAAAACATGGGGGAAAAGGTTAAATCGAGGAGCAAGCTCACTCAGAGCGGATGTTCACAAGACAGCTAATTAACGGTTTGCCGAAATTCTGTCTATGGCCTCATCATTTATCCTGCACTCTCCCACCCCCCACCGAAAATGCAATATTCAAGCCGCAGCGAAACGATGTTCAACAATATATAAGGAGGCCAGAGAGCACGGAGCACAGCGTGCAGCGCAGACAGATCCTTCCAAAAGGCAGAAGGAGGCACTTTTATGCAACAGAAATGCAGCAGAAGCCAAGCTGAACACCAGGACTCTGCATTCCCTAAGGAAAAGCTCTCTCTCGTTCTCTCTCTCAGCGAGAGGGAGAAAATAAAGTAGGCAAATGCAGCATTACATTTCCTACCTATTAAAATCAGTCATCTCTAAGTTACAGATGAATTGCAATTTGTTTTGCCGGTCTATGAAATATAACACTTCTCTGTATAGGGAGGCCATGATGAATAGCCATCCCCGTTGCCCCCAAGAGTGAAATCACAAATACGTGTTTAGAATATCGCCACAGGGACCAAAAAGTTATTGTGGTTCTGGGGGAGGGGGAATGGCAAAATTGGAAACTTGTTAAGTAAGACAGGCATCTTGCCCGAGAAGCAGTCGGCGGGGGCTTTAAACGGGAGCCGCAGATCAGCAACAGCACAGCCTCCTACACAAAACCCCAAGCCAATGCATTTCAGTAAATCAGGAACAGGCACACAGGTGCCTGTGCAAAAGGCAATATTTTACAAGAGACTTCCAGCATGGAGAACAATGCACCATTAAGCAAGATCACTATGCCTTTCAATTGCAAAACATGGGCATTTAAATCAGTTTATATTAGGCAAAGATCGATCTCTCTCGCTCTGAGTAGGGGAAAGAATGGGAAAGGGAAAAGATGTTTTTCTTCTTCTGCCTTCAAGAACCCTTACGTACTCTCTGTTATATAAAGGCCTCAGGTCCAGGACAGGCAGCCAACCCCAAACCTCCCTAATCAATGTGTGGGGGGGTGTGGGGTTCAAAGGCAGGCGGTTGAATGACATTTGGGGTAGCCACCCTCCAACTCGAATGTTCTACCTCTATACAGCAGAAGGTGGAAGAGATGTTTACTTCCCCCCCACTCTTCAAAAGTGTCCAGCCTAAAGAGGAGTACCAAAGAGTCATTCCGGAACCCTTACGCAGCTATTCACAGGTGGGGATGCACTGCAACAGTTCACTACAGGCCCTTTCCTGCTCTCAACTGTGAGCAGAAGACTCTGAGTTAAAGCAACAAACTATTGTACTCAGTAAGGAACAGCCAACGTTATCCGACAGGCCACAGTATTTTTCTAACAATCTGTACGCCTGGTGCTCAACTGAAGCTACCCAAGTCAAACCGACTGGGGTTATATGCAAAAGCAGTTCTGAATTGCCCTGCAGAACGGAGTTCTAGTTCTGTCGGCTTTAACAGTGACAGAGCGATCAGCTCCAGAGAGGCATCAGATGTGACCACTGGTTGTTTTGCATATTTCCCTCCTACTGTTCTTGAAGCAGCCACGTTCACACGCGTTTTAAAACCATCTTGCCAACTATTCTCCATTACTGTTCTATTTTTCAACATTCCTAGATTTTCCTTTTAAAGAAAGCGCACTGGTGAAAATGGAATGGACGTATGCTGCTGCTCAGTGTACCCATTTTTTACTTCAGCACGCTCTACTGCTGTTGTGTGGTACAGCAAGATTCAGAGCTGTCTAAATTATTTCTTGCGTCCCACCAGTCATCTGCAACAGCTCAGCACCCGATGAACATTTTGGAAGGGGGCCGTATGATTCTGTTCTGCCAGTTCTGTACCTCTAGGAAGTAGGTGAAAGAAGGACAGAAGATACATCAAGAAAGAAAAGTAGAAGATGCAACGGGGAAAGGCCATGGCTCAGTGGCAGAGCATCGGCTTGGCATGCAGAAGGTACCAGGTTCAATCCCCGGCAGCTCCAGTTAAAGAATCTGGCTGTAAGTGATGTGAGAGACCTCTGCTCGAGAACCTTTGCCAGTCTGAGTAGGCAATACTGACTTTGATGGGCCAAGGGTCTGGCCCAGTCTAAGGAAGCTTCATGGGTACATTTCCCAGACTGTGGTGAAAACTACCTTGCACCTCCATTCATTAAGCCCCTTTGGGCAGTCTAGCAAATATGCCTAAAAACACCGAGATTACCAGCTATCCAAACTACTGACTAGCCCATTCACATAGATATACTCATATTAGCAACTGGTGGCACACCAAAGGAACAACGGGGAAAGGGGGAATCCAAGGGGCCCACATTCTCTCCCTATGTTCTCCAACACTCGCCTTACCTGCCTAAAAAGAAGCAAGTGGAGAAGGGGAGAGGACCAGGAAGCAATTCCCTGCAGGCCTGTTGCCTAAAAGAGAGCGTTTCCCAGGACCCAGCCTCTGAGGACCTCAAGCAATGGCTGATCAACCATAAAGCCTATTAATTGGACTGTGTATGGCAGACTCTGCCTCCAAGTTTTGGTCGTACACTGGAGGGAAAGACCAATAAAAAGTGGCTGGGTCCCCCAGCATGATTTGGATCGCTGCAGCCACTGAGCTTTGGGTTGCCAACCTCCAGGTGTCACCTGGAGATCCCCTGCCATTAAAATTGGTCTCCGGATGACCAGGATCAGTTCCCCTGGAGAAAATGGCTGCTTTGGAAAGCGGACTGTATGGTATTATAACCTTGCTGAGGTCCCTCCCCTCCCCAGTCTCCACTCCCAAAACCTCCAGGTATTTCCCAACCCAGAGATGGCAACCCTGGCTAAGCCCTCTACATTAAATAATAGCTTCTGCCAATGTAAAAAGGCCAAAGCCTACCACACCTCGGGGGGGGGGGACGACTCTACTAAAAGGGTAATGGACAGAATCATAGAATCACAGAGTTGGAAGGGGCCATACAGGCCATCTAATCTAACCCCCTGCTCCAAGCAATATCAGCCAGAGCATCCCTGACAAGTTTTTGTCCAGCCGCTGCTTCAAGACTGCCAGTGATAGACTTGACCCTTTGTAATCCAAGCCGTGTTGCAGCTCCCTATGGAATGTTTGCTTGTTAACATGCCCCTCTTGAAGAATGTGTTCTGTTGCTTTCTAAACATTTACCTGCTGACAACAGAACCTACTATGCATTTTTTTTGCATCATTTAATGTGTTATATTAATACTTATGCTTTGCTTTAGTTCTGTTTTTAGACTTCGGGTTGGCTCTATGACTGCAATTCCTATGGCATTGTTCGCTGAATGTCTCAGCCTGTCGACTGTATTGACTCACTCGGAGTAATCAGCCTTGAGTCCAAGTGAGAGAGGCAGACTATAAATAATGTGAATAATAAAATGAGCGAAGAAATGGAATGTGTACACTGCTTGAGCAAATTTAATGTCAGCCATGTTGTATATCACATTTGTTTTTTGACTGTCAGTTTGGGCTGAGCAAGAGTTGGGAGAGGCATGTGCACCGCTAAATCAGGATACCCTTCAGAGCTGAAAGTATCTCCAGGCACGTACAGCAAACCACAGTAATGAAAACACAGATCTGATTGAAACACTTTCCCTATGAAGAAAGGTTGAAGCGCTTGGGGCTCTTTAGCTTGGAGAAATGACGGCTGAGGGGTGACGTGATCGAGGTTTACAAGATTATGCATGGGATAGAGCAGGTAGAGAAAGAAGTCCTTTTCTCCCTTTCTCACAATACAAGAACTTGTGGGCACTCCATGACATTGCTGAGCAGTCGGGTTAGAACAGATAAAAGGAAGTACTTCTTCACCCAAAGAGTGATTAACATGTGGAATTCACTGCCACAGGAGATGGTGGCGGTTACAAGCATGGACAGCTTCAAGAGGGAATTAGATAAACATATGGAGCAGAAGTCCATCAGTGGCTTATTAGCCACAAAGTATAGATAGGAACTCTCAGTCTGGGGCAAGTGATGCTCTGTATTCTTGGTGTTTTTTGGGGGGGCAACAGTGGGAGGGCTTCCTGGCCCCACTGCTGGACCTTCTGAGGGCACCTGGCGTTTTTGGCCACTGTGTGACAAAGTGTTGGACTGGATGGGCCACTGGCCTAATCCAACACTGGCTTCTCTTATGTTCTTAAAGACGCATCCTTTTTATGGCAGATTCTCTTTGACTGGAAAGCTTGCCAGAAATCTGCTGAAAAGTATTTAGAGACAGGACCATGAAAGCATCAGTGCTGATGGCAGCAGGAGCTGCGCATCAAAGTGATGCTCAACCTAAGTTGGCACCTTGCATATATTGTGCTTGAACAAAAGCTATGCTCTATTTAACACAGCTGGGCTCCCCCATGTGGACCAATTCTCTCATATAACTTGTTGAAGCCTCACCTTTGAACTTGGGAATTTGCCAAACATGAGGTCCCAAAGACCGCAACTCAAAAGTCAAGCAAGAAGGTCTTTTATGTATTTTCCTTTCACTTCAAACGCTCCATCCTTAGTTGCCTTGTACTGCCCTTTCCCAGGAATCAGAAGGCCCCAAGATCTGCCTCTCAGTAAGGAGGCAGCCAATGGCAAACCACGGTCGCATGCAGCAGGTGACGACCCAAGGGACAGAACAGAAGGTAGGCAAAACAGACCAGGTCACAAGTGCTGGACTGAGTCTAAAGTTAATTGCAGCCCTAAAGAACACACTTCCCTTATGATGATTGTCAGCCCACCACCACTTTCCAGAATTCGGGATGCAAGGTCGGTCCTGGGACCGCCACTGAGTACAGTTTTCCTAAGATGATGCTTCCTTTTTCCTGACCCAGAAGAAAGGACATGGGGGGTGTAAGGATGGGGTCACATGTTACACACTGGACAGCCTGCTGCTCTGCTGTCTCCAAGTCTAATTTAGGGACAGGGAAGAAAGACTCTGATGCACAACTGAGAAGGGGGGCATAAATGGAACTGCCCGCTACCTTCATGCAGGACCATGGACAGTGTTCCTTTGTCCTTCCCCCAGCTTGGCTAACCAGGAAAGAAAGGCAGGAGTTTTTCAGCTGATCTGTTCTTGAATCTGAATTTCTGCACGGCAATCTTTAGAGTAAGCTGCAACCAATAAAGCATTGAACCTAAGACTCTTTCTGCGAATCTGGACTAAAATCTTTCAAAAGCTTTATTTTTAAAGACTGTGGCATATTTTGTCCTCACTATATGATCTTTTTCTCTCTCGCAAGGCAATATAGGCCCAAACCCACTCACGGTGACAGCCCCATTTACTCTGAAGGTGCATGGGCTCAGAGTCCCCTGTTATCATTAAATATTCAGAGCAGAGAGGCTTTTAGGAAGCCAGGCAAGCCAATGACCAGATGTGTTATTTGAATGGACAGGCAAAGCTCCACTTGCCAGCATGTCGGTATCTCACTAGGAGGCAATTGGGAAAGTCATTTTAATTAACAGCCTGAATGAACCATTATGTAACCGTTTCACTCTCTGAGTGAGCGCAAAGGCTCGTTTCTGAAATGCGTCCCCATAGTAAACTAGCTGAAAAAGATAACAGCTGGCTCGGAATTCTAGGACATGGTATACTACGCTCCTGATTCTCTGTATCAATGTATTTTATGATGCTATTAAAGCTGGCTTGGAAGGAAGTCAGCGGCAGAGAGCCGGAGAACGGTGCTGCTATGTAACAGGCTCCTAAATTAAAGCACACCTGTCTTACATCAACAACGCTTTGATTAATTGTGTATGAAGTTTCAGCTCGTGTAAGATCTCTTAAATGGATGCTTTAATGCTTTTGCATGTTTTATACAAGCCTTCTGTATGGTGCAGCATTGTGCACTCCTATGAACTCGGTTCCATCGACAGCAGAATGCCCCCAGATACCTAGGTCTGGATGCTGTTACGTGACCTCTTCTGAAAAACCTCACCAAGAGCTGTGAACCCCACCACCAAAAAAATAGGGGAGCCAATTCAAGCGCTCCACACAGTCAGCAGCAGCTGCTGCAAGGCTTATTGTTCAGTTGGGGTCCTGGAGCTCCAGTATGCCTGGGCCTTTGGGCTTATCTGACTGATCTTGGCAGGCCGAAGACACCAAAGAAATAGAGGGCTCCGAGGATGTCCTCACGTCCAAGTTCCAGGAACAGTTAATTTCAGATAATAAAAGTGAACACCGAAACCAGGATGCTGGCTCGTGGCCCATTCATCTTCTCACAAAAGAAAATGAAGACAAGGAATCAGGTGCGCACGAACCAGAGGTATAATTCACCTTCTTCAGAGGCTCATTATCTCCGTCTGCTAAGAGATGAGATGGTTCCCCATGCCTACCATAAAAGCAAACGCAAGATCTTTATGGCCACCTTGAATTTCTTAAAAGAAGGGAATGTAAACCAAATGGTACACCCAAACAGCAAAACCAAACATGTCTGTACTCAGTATGGTAGACATACCTGTCTTACTGATCCTGATCTAAATCGTTGAGAGAAAAATCAGTTCACATAACTCCAAAAAATACAGACTGACATTTATGTCAATGGAAGCAACCACAGGAGACATGAACTGGAGTAATATTCTCAAGTATCTAGCAACAAGCACTAATATTTGCACGAAGCTGGACCTCTGCGCTTTAAGGGCAATTGAAAGGAGATGATGGACATCACTAACAAAAATAATCCCATCACTGAGAATTCACCTGTGCCAGCTTTGTAAATGATGCTATTTTTAAAAAGGTATGCATGTGCGTGCACACATCTATGTTATAACCTAGTGCAGGCACCCAGCAAGAATAGATTCTTAAGCAGAAGGATATGTTGCTGGCGATAAAGATCAAGTTCATTCATGCCACAGTATTCCCCATTACTATGTATGGGTGTGAAAGTTTGACAGTGAAGAAAGCCAACTGGAAGGAAGTTGGTTCCTTTGACACGAGGTCCTGGAGGAGTTTTATGGATACCATGGACCGCCAAAAAAGACAAGTAAGCAAGCTAGATCAAATCAAGCCTGAACTCTCCCTGGAAAATAAAATTATTAAGCTGAGGCTATTGTACTTTGCACACATTAGGAGAAGACAAGAGTCACTGGAAAAGACCACAATGCTATGGAAAGTGGAAGGCAGCAGGAAAAGAGGAAGACCCAACATGAGATGGACTGACCCCCTTGAGGAAGCCACAGCCTTCACTTTGCAAGACCTGAGCAAGGCTGCTAACAATAGGAAGTTTTAGAGGACATTAATTCATAGGGTCACCATAAGTTGGAGATGACTCGGTGACATTTAACACACACGTACGCACGCATCCAGCGACCTTTAGCTATCATGAGCAACATGTACTTAACATTTGGATTGCAGTGCCTCTGCTGATTGGAACACACGCAAGAGAGGTCGGCCATTCAGGCATTCTATCCACACAGCTGCAGCGAGGCCGCAAGGTGCCAAGCACTGGAATCCTGCTTTGGAAATCTGAGCACCAGGCAACACCACTGCCCTCCCTAGCCCACTGCCCCAGCTTCACCATGACGGGAGCTGCAAACCACCTATGTGAACCTCACTTGTGATGTCAAGCCTCACGCCAAGGCAGACTACAGAAAACCTAGAAAGAAACTGACACAAGCAGAAGTATTTTATCCCTGAAAAATTATTCACAGCTAAGACTGCCTTTGCCAAGCATACTGCATGCATCAAATGGAGATTAACCCCCCACCCCCCAAAAGCATCCCAAAAGCAACTTTTAAACGGAAAATTCAAAACAGACAAATCCATCTGTTCACAAGTCAGTTTGAACCACCAGGAAACAGCTGGAAATCACTTTTTCCACCTATCAGAGCCTGCATATATCCAATGACGACAACAGCAGCAGCTACATTCAATCATGTGACAGAAGACCCAACCATTTTCTCGGAAGCCAACACAAATCCTGGAACAATCAAGCTTCTCCAACTGTCATACATGTGGGCATAAGCCATACGTTTATGCACAAGCCATATTCAAGCTCACCACACTAAAGCCCCATTAAAGTTTGCAGATGACACAAAGTTATTCAGGATGGTGAAAACCAAGGCTGGCCCGAAGAGCTCCTGGAGGATCTCCACAATTTGTGCGAGTGGAAAAGGCAAACTCTATACTAGGGATCATTAGGAAAGAGACTGAAAATAAAACGGCCGACAATATAATGCCCCTGTACAGATCTAAGATGCGGCCCTGTTTGGAATACTGTGTGCAGTTCTCGTCACTGTATCTCAAAAAGGACGTTGCAGAGCTGGAAAAAGTACAGAGGAGGGCAGCCAAGAGGATTAGGGGGTTGGAGCACCTTCCCTATCAGGAAAAGCTCAAGAGTCCAGGACTTTTCAGATTAGAAAAGAGATGACTAAAGGGGGGACATAACAGAGGTATGTAAAATTATGCATGGGGGTGGAGAGAGCTGACAAAGAGAAATTTTTCTCCCTCTTCCAAAATACTAGAACTCAAGGACATCCAATGAAGCTGATGGGTACTAGATTCAGGACAGGCATTACACAGCAAGTGATTAAAATGTGGAATTCGCTGCCAGAGAATGTAATGAGGGCCACAGGCTCAGACAGCTTTAGAAGCGGATTAGACAGATTCATGGAGGACAGGACTATCGCTAACTACTACCCACAGTGACTAAAGGGAACCTCCACGCTTAGAGGCAGTAAATCTCTGAATACCAGTGCCAGGAGGCAACATCAGGGGAAGGCCTCAGCCTCTATGCCCTGTTGTTGGGACTCCCAGAGAAACTAGCTGGCCACTATTAGAGACAGGATTGCTGGACTAGATGGACCACTGGTCTGATCCAGCAGGGCTCTCCTTGTGTTCTTATAGCACAGTCCAATACTTACCTTTGCTCCGTGCTTATGCAGAACTTCCATCACGTCATTGTGCGCTCGTTCAGCAGCCACGTGCAAAGGTGTCATGAAACTGGATTTCAAAAAAGAGACACAAACGAACAGCTTTGAGAACAGGGCCTAATTCCACCTCAATGCAAATGCTGCCGTATAAAAGAGCCCACGTACTCTTTGTTTTTTTCGTTCACGTTGGCCCCTTTCCGAAGCAGTAGCTCTGTGACTTGTTTCCGCTTGGGGTGAAGAGACGCCACGGCACAGTGCTGCAAATGAAACGGCACTCGGTGAACACTCTAACGCCTAAGGCGGGAAAAGATACTGAACGGGATACTGAAGACACAGACGGGGCTTGCAACCTGTCAGTATATTCCAAGGTTAGTGCCGGACAAGTAACTCGTGCTTTTTTTCCTGGATGCAAGGCTGGACTGGAGTCCAAAGAAAGGACATGGAGACGCAGCAGGGAAGGAGTCATGTTCGTTGCCCAACTTTCGTTTACTGTTTTTTTCCTACAGCGATTCCCTTCACTAAAGAGGCAAGCTGTGCATCGAGTTAGATGCACGAAGGGCTGGACTACATTTAACCTGAAGGAACCAGTCTAGCCACAGACCACTTCAGCAGCCATTCTGCATACATAGCTTGAAGTGCTGCCCTAAAGCAAACTAAGTGACTCCGTAATCTCACCAGTGCTGTCTCGTGGGACTGCGGTTGCTTGAAATTAATGACCTCCAAGGCAAGTGTCTTCTTTACTTTGGCCAAGTCGGCTTCTCTCGCGGCTTGTAGTAGCGAATGTCCTTTGAATTCATCTGCAGGGGAGGACACACAAAATATTCATGAGCCTGTCAGGCTCGTGCAACATTAAATTTAGAAAATGACCATGAGCTTGAGGAGGAGGGGGGAGGACGTAATTCTATATAGTTCACTATCCTAATTTAGTCACCAGAATGAACCTGGTGAAGACAAAAGAATATTTATTGGGCCAAGGCACATGTGTGTGGGGGGGAGGGAGAAGATACCCCGTTTCAACAGTGCTTCTCAGCCTAACAATTACTTCAGTGCAAAAGTGGTTCATTCCAGTCACAGCTGCTCTTGATAGGGCAGTGCTGAGGGGGGGGTAAATCTCCTGCAAGCATGTGAAAATACAGCTCTGAAATATCAGCAACAGGGAACTGGAACAAGAAGATTTATACCCCGCCCTTCACTACCCGAAGGAGTCTCAGAGCGGCTTATAAACTCCTTTCCCTTCCCTTCCCCACCCCACAACAGACACCCTGTGAAGGAGGTGGGGCTGAGAGAGCTCTTTCGAGGACTGCTCCTGAGAGAACAGCTCTGAGAGAACTTGTAACTGGCCCAAGGTCACCCAGATGGCTTCATGCAGAGGAGTGGGGAATCAAACCCGGTTCTCCCAGATTAGAGTCCGTGTTCCTAACCACTACACTAAACAAGCCCAAAGCTGTCGAAATTCTGTCCCAACGACGGACCAATCCGCCCCTGCTCCAAGCAAAACAAGCAATCTCACCCAATTCAGATTAAAATTCAGGTGCATCAAAACTATTTGTAGCAAAGGTCCAACAAAACAAAGAATGCTGTGGAAAGGCTTCTAAACCGACTCTCAGTACAGTCCTAAACAGAACGACCCCCTTTTGAACTCTACTGAAGTCAAGTGAGATTAGAAGGGTATAGCTGCCTTGGACTACATGGTATGTTTCTTTGGCTGGTCTCGCATGGGGCACCTGGTCCCCCACCCACCCCAGCACAACGAAGGAGTGATGGGATAAGACTAACTCTGATGATCAGTGATGTACAAATAAATGTGCGCAGTTTAATTGGAGCTTTGACCAAAGGTGCGTATACCCTGGAAGTCTTGCTGGTCTTTAAGGGACCACTGGATTCAAATCTTGCTCTTCTCTTGCAAATCAACACAGCTACCCTCCTGAAAGTAGCTTAACTGGAGTTAGTTTTTCCTTTCACTAACCAGGACTGAACCCTGGTTAAGAATCCCAGCTCATGGAAGACTCCAGTCCCTGAGAAGCAGCATGGGGGGGGCACTTTGGGCTGTCGCAGGAGGGGTGGGAAGAGAAATACACTCATGCTCTGCTGAAAGAGATGCTTTTGTCAGTTGAAACGCTCTGGGCAGTCCAAGCCACTGGGGTGTGTGGATGGGGGGGCAGGGGGAAGAAGAATTTGCTGGTGGAAAGTGCCATCAAGCGGCAGCCGACTGACGGTGACCCCATCGGGTTTTCAAGGCAAGAGATGAACAGAGGTGTCTTCCCTGTGTAGCATCCCTGGACATCCTTGGTGGCCTCCCATCCAAGTACTAACCACAGCTGACCCAGCTGAGCTTCTGAGATCTCACAAGACTGGTCTAGCCTGGGCCATCCAAGTCCGGGCAAGAAGAATTTACTTTGTTTCTATTAGTTGGTAGGAGTGCAACAAGGACAAATGTTTGGCACTGAAGCTCTGCTCACCAACTTCTAAACCTCCATCAGCTCCTCTGGATTTTAAGGGAGCACACGGAATGCCCATGCTCAAGAATACCTTTGCAGGCATCATGGTAAAATTTTTGCATATGGGTGCTTTAAATTAAAGCGAGCGTGGCCAATCACACTCGGTACTACTGCATGCTGGTAGAACAGCAGCACACCTGACAGCCCTCTTCGGAGGGGAACACCCTGTCCTCTAGAAAACACCTACATGTGAGCCTCTCTCTGAGCTCAGGGGTTGGGGCCATGTCGACGGCACTCTTGCCATGGCAGTTGACCAAAGTCGGATCCGCGCCGTGGCTGAGCAGCAGAGAGCAAACTTCCACCCGATTCTTGGAGGCCGCTTCGTGTAAGGGGGTGAACTGCCAGAGATCCATCGCATTAACACAGGCTCCGTGCTAAATAAGGAGAGAACGTGAGGATTAATAAAGTTCACATGTTCGCCGTGTAATGTCATTTTTTTCCAATTAAGTGCCGCATGTAACAGAATAAGGTTTCATTATCACCTAATGAAATCTTAGATGGGAATGAACTGATATTATAACAACACAATTAGAATAATTTCATTTAATAAAGCACTTGGTAGGAAGAAACGTATTCTAGATTCATGGCTACGAGTGCATATTGAAAGCCAGGAATCAGCACTGAGAGAGTGGCAAGATCGTTATCTTTGTGAGAACAAATGATTCCAGTACGAGATGGCATAACACAGTGGTAAAGAGCAAGGTGTGTTAAAGTTCCCTCTGCAAGTCTCATCTCCACTAAGCAGCCCCAAGTGGGTGGCCTGGGGCAAGTCTTCCAGCATCAGTCCATGCCTGCAATATGGGGATAATGCGATCTTACTTTATAAGTGTGGGCCAGGATCAATATTTTTGCCCATATTAATTAACCACTAAGATGGTATGACTCAGGTTTTAGCAGTCCCAAAGGTCCAGACTGCCCCACTGAAGGACCCCTGGAGAAAAGTCCTGTTTCTGGCTGCCACCTGCCTTACCTCTGATGGCGGAGGAGAGTGGGGCTTGTGGGAAAGATCTTAGCTGGTGGGCTGGACGGTTTGGGAGGAGGCGGTCCTTTAAATACACTGGCCCCAAGACATTGAGGGCTTTAAAAGTTAAGAACCAGTGCTTTGAACTGTGCCCTAGGAAGCTCATTCATCAGATTAAGGGGGGGGGGGGGGAAACGCCTAAAACATTCTGGGTGTTTCCAAACGGGTTATTTGCCCAGGGTATGACACTATTGGGAGGTGGATTTTTTCCTCCTTCTCCACCTTCATGCACCTGCCAGGGTTTCCTCTGCTTTTCTCCAATTTTTTCCAAACCTGCTTTGCTCCCAAAATCTCCAGACATTTCCCATCCTGGAGCTGGCAACCACCCTTAAGCATAACAGACCATATCTGAAACACTTTGACGAAGCCCAACATGGAAATGCTCATTATTGCTAACACATAATATGCAGTACATTCAACTTGAAATTGTTTTCTCATTAAACTTACCTTCAACAGCAACTCTGTAACTTCGTAATGTCCATAAGAACATGCATTATGGAGGGGCACAAGCCCACTACAAAAAATGAAAGAAATGGAATAGGTATGCGTATTTTTATGGTTATCTTATTTTCAGTAATAAGAACAGTCGCTCAGTCAGGCACAAATGTCCTCACACAAATGGTAATGCTGAAGGAGGCAGCAAAAAAACAGAAACCTTTGTGGAAAAAAACTGGCATCCCTTCATTGCGTATCAGAAATCAGCAGTACAGACATAAACATGTACATTCTCACTTCTATAACAAATACTTCCCCCGTGTTTTACTTACTGAAGTATATAGCCTTCTGTCCCCCACAGCTCTTTTTTTTGGTGTGTGTGTGTGTGTATTTTTGCATTGTGTGTATGTGCGTGCAGGTGTGTGCCCGTGCCTGGAAGTCATGGTGACCTCTGGGTACTCCTCCTGAGGCATGGAGGACGTTCAGAGAAGTGGCTTGATAGCCTGCCTCTGCCTCCTGGCCCTGGTATTCCTTGGAGATCTCCCATCCAAATACTTACCAGAGTCAGCCCTGCTTAGCTTCCGAGATTATCCAGCTCAGGGCTGTCCTCCACAGCTTTTGATGATATTCTGATGTTGCGGAATTGTACCTGCTTTGAGAACTGTTGTGCTGACAGGTGGGCTATGAGTTTCCTAACCAAATAACTCAAGCAACAATGACTGTTGGGTAGGTTTTAACTTTCATACACATTAATAAAAAAAGGTCTAAGTTACACAGAACGTGTTAAATGGAATCATCCAGGGGGACTTTTTTTATAAAGTAAATCAGTCTGCAGTCTTCATTGCATATTATTATGCCAGGTTTATTGAACTGTTCTTTAATTTTGGAATCCTGCTGTATGACCTTGTTTGCTGTATGCATTATAATGTTCCACTGCATCATGGTCTCTACTCCTGTAATTCCTGCTTTACCGTCTGTATTAGACTAAGTTTTTAATGCAGCGATCTGTGGCAGGTTTACATGACATTGTTCTTAATGGTTTTTAGTCATAATCTGCCTGGAGTCTCAGTGAGAAAGGTGGACTATAAACACAGAAAACAATTTATAAAAAACATACTTCAGAGGGGAGGGACATTTAAGGGCTCTCAAGTCTGAATTAAACCTTAAG
Source organism: Lepidodactylus listeri (assembly GCA_029233225.1). Classification (NCBI taxonomy): domain Eukaryota; kingdom Metazoa; phylum Chordata; class Lepidosauria; order Squamata; family Gekkonidae; genus Lepidodactylus; species Lepidodactylus listeri. The sequence goes on along the minus strand of JARCFY010000004.1, from coordinate 136,645,236 downwards.
AGAATGTTTCTGCATACAAGGTTCTCTCATTGCTACTGAAGATTTACAAAAATCTAAAATATAACGTTAGAAATATACAAAACCTCATGTATAATAATAGTTGGCCACAATATAAAAGGCACTTTTAGGAGCACACACAGGCCAATCCTAGTGAAAACATCTTTCAAAAGGATGCACAGTAACTTCATTTTAAAATTATTTTTAGTGGCTTGCCAGGGGAAGGCAGAGAGAGAGAGACAGAGAGAGAGATGTCAAAGGCTTTGCTAGCATTCAGATTTAGTTGCATGATTTTCTAGACCACAGCCATAGCCTTTGAGAACATCCCTTCTAGCTCAGTGATTTATTCTAGGGACTGTCAGGGATTTTTGGTTCTTGGATAAAATGATTTGGAATGGTGGACATTCTTCTGTTATAGACAGCTTTGCCAACTGCTAATGAATGCTGCCTTCAGTTATGTATTTAAAAAGCTGTCCCATCTTTCCATCTTATATGGTTACAAAATAACTTAAACCGCGACAGAAACATGCCACATTAGATCTGGTAGACAGATGTTCCAGTACCCTGTTCAGGTGCCATCACGGCCCTAGCATCTTCCTCCACTCCCTCTGATGGTCCCAGCAGTAACATCTAGAAGCTGCATCTTGCAGATGCACAGAGCTTGTTGCAACCTAAGTTGTGGTCTTGGCTCACAAAGGCCCAGGGGGAAGCCCAAGAGGCCTGGTTGGTGCCTCACAAGAATACAGCAGGTGCCTTTCAACAGGGCCTGAAATCCCCTGGGATTCAATGGCAGATATGGTCTTCAATAAGCCAATGTGAAAGGGATTCCTGATTTTCCAGGAAGTGTGTGCTAGGATACACCGAACACTCCTCTGCACAAGGTAGAGGAAGAACAGCAGGGATGGACAAGCTGTCTTTCACAGAAGTCCCTCTGCCATTATTGATCATCTCACATAGCAACCCCCAATAAGCTTCCAAGGAGCTTCGGGGTTTCTCCAGTCTGCAAACTGCTACACTACGGGTAACAAAGACCAACTGTATCTAACAGCTTATTCTGTAACCCTAAAGCTTAACTCCTGGAATATGTGGTAATAAAGGCTTAATACTATACCTGCACAAAAAAAGGTTTAATACTATACCTGCACAAAGTGATTGTGGAAATCCATCACAATATCCTTGGGCTGCATATAAAAGTCTGCATTTCAATTCCATACTTTTAATCTGGTAACACTTCACTTATCCATTTACAACTGACTCACTGGTTAGATAATTCCATTTTCTTTTCCAAGGTGTACCGTATTTTTTGCTCCATAAGACTCACTTTTTCTCCCCAAAAAAGTGTGGGGGGGGAGAAGTGTGTGCGTCTTAAACCCCCCTCACTTTCCCCAAGCCACGGCACCGAGCGGAGCTAGGCGCGTCTTATGGTCAGGTGCATCTTATGGAGCGAAAAATACGGTACTCTTCAAGTAGACGAACTTACACCAGTATTTGTAATGTTGATTTCTCCCACTTCTAGAGTGTTAATCAGCATCAAATGTTTGAAAATGCAATACAACCTATCTTGAGGTAAAAAACTGGATCTGGGCTCTACTTAACCCAGCAAGTAATTACAGAGCATTTCATTCCCAAAGATGTTTCTGAAGAACCAAATGTGCATCAATTACAATTTACTTAAAATTATATTCAACTCATATTGTCCCCACTAATTAAAACAAGGCTCTTTTGCCACGTTAAATTCATACTAAAGGGGGATGGGGGAGAAACCTGAGGAATGTGAGATCGGATTATAGCAACAGATTCTCATCTGCTATGAAAGCCAGAACATTTGTTATGCAGCCATACATACCCTTTATCTTTTGCATGGACATCCGCACCATGCTGAAGCAAAAGCTGAACTATCCGAACTCTGTTGTAGCCTGCGGCCAAATGTAAGGGAGTTGACTTTAAAGAGAGAGACAAAGAGACACACATCAACAATGGAGGAAGGTTGCTAAGAATTGTGCAAAGAACAAACCAAGATTTTGCACTGAAAAACAGTTATGACATAGGCACAGCTGGCAAGGATGATGGGGGAAAACAGTCACAAATGTCTTTCTGGATGGATCTCCCATGAGGGTCAATTCATGGGACCACCCAGCAGACAGGCCAGGTTGCATACACTTCCTGCTTGGGGGGGGGGGGGGAGAGACGGACAGACTCCACCTGCCTCTGTTGCCTGCTCCTAATCAACCCAAAGAAAACATTGCTAGGCTACTATCTCCTCTAATGTGTTAGCTTACAGTCAAAGTATATCCTCCAAGAAGTGTTTGCACTAAAGATTCTAAAAACTAAATACCCGGGGGGGGGGGGGGGGGGACGACAGTTTAAGTACCCCAGAACAGTGATGCCAACTTCCTGCAATATGGGCCATGCCCAGAATTTCACAAGTAGCGATAGCTAACACTATTTATTTATTTATTTTTCATTTTTATGCCCCGCCTTCCCCGCAAGCGGGCTCAAGGCGGCCCTGGATTGCCCAACAAACATTACCAGCTCATGTTGTTTTTAAAAGGTACCCATTAAGACTTATGGGTCCAATCGCAAGTCCACTGTAGTAGCGGGTTTTTTGTATGGTACAAACAGGCTACTAAGAAACAGAATTCATGGAATTGACTTCAGAGTGAACCTGTTGGCGCAGAGTGAACCTGTAAAACTTGTGTGTTTCTTGGAACCGGCAATGACAGGTTGTCTACTGCATCTATTGATGCAGATGCTACAAGGGTTGAAGATACCGTCATTTAAAAATGTATTTTAAGCTTTGAACTGCTAAGAAGAGAGGAAATATGCAAGTTGCAAGGAATGAAACTTGTATTTGTAGATTCAAAATGAACAGCTGGAGTCCAAAGAACAGAACCGAGAGGCTGCTCTTGTGAGCGGGAAGGGGCTTTACGGACATCACCTTCCTCAAATCACAGGCCTCCCACACGGGATGGCAAACTGCGCTGGGGAGAGAGGGGGAGAGCCAGCTTTTCAGAACAGAATTGCATTGGCCCAGACAAGCATCTTATGGGAGCCTTACACTGTCCTTCATTCTCTGGCAATAAAGCAAGTTTGGTGAGGGCAGTGCTACCCAGGCCGGCCATGCAGACCACCTCAATGCATACTTTCCAACATCTCCCACCTACTTCAATGCACCCATATATTCTGCTGATTGTACTACAACACCCACAGGTTTTAACCATTCCTGCCATGTCATGATAGGCAGTATTTGGCTTCTGAGTTTCTTCTTTTTTGCTTTTTTGTGCACCCCCCAAAATAGGATGATTACTCCTCTCTGGATGGTCCCAGACACAGAAAATTAGAGAGGGAGAACTCCAGACGAGCTCAGAATTACAGGGCAGTCAGAGGCACAGGCCTGGATTTGTGGCAGCGGCAGCTGAGACAAGCGTCTTTCTTCTTGGCAATCCAGGACATAAAATCCTTTGCTCAGCCATTATATTCTCGGGAAATCTTTGCTTGTTCGGCAAGGAGCACGCTCCAGGCACTGAGACGAAAATAACTCTCTGCCGCATGTGTGTGGAGGCCAGAGGTAGCAAGGACATTTAAATGTGTGTGCGCGCAAGGGAGATTTTAGAGAGGTGGGGGCGGAAAGGCTTGAAGTCTGCTTACATACGGTGAAATTTTCCTGCCATGCCATGTCACTGAAGCCTAAGATGAACGGACTCTTTAAATAGAAGTGGCTGAGGCCGTACTTTTTAGTTCATTCTGCTCTGTGATCCCTTTAAAATTTTTGCCATGCAGGGCTCTCATTTTTTCAAGGCCTAGCCTTTGGGAAGAAAGGTCCACCAACTACATCTGATAGCTAGTGCGTTCTCTACTGAGTATGTGCCACTGTGTGCATTGGACTCCCCAGAACCAGTCTGTGACAGAGCATTCGATGTGATGGTGACCACTTTGAGGCTCCTGTGCAGCTACAGCCATTCAGACTAAATTCCTTCACACTGTTAAGAAGCACAGTGTTTTTCCTCATCTCTCTACCATTAAGCCGTGCTTGAAAAACCATTTTACCAGCTCCCACAAAAGCCAAGACAGATGGACTAACAGAATGGCAACAAGGAACATTGCCCTGACTAGTGATTTCCATCTTCTGTGCTATGGACTTTTAAAGAAGGAAAATGGCCTTTAGCTCTGCGGCTTCCCATTTGTGCTCCAATCTTGTCTGTCCAGTGTCAACAGCCCAGACCTGCCGGATTTTCTTGACACACAGAAGTCCCATAAAAATAAACAGTGCTGATCAGAAACCTAGCAGGAAAGCTGCCTGCAGCATCTGCCTATGTTTTATCGCTGCAGAGAAAGAGAAGGAAAAAAGTGACCATTTTTAACTAACTCTCCAGACTTTGGGCTGGAAACTGAAGCGCCTGCTGACTCCTTTAAAATGGGAGTCTCATCGCGGGAAAATGGCCTGATGATCCCAAGGGAACAGGACTGGGGGAGGAGGGAAAAGGGAGAGCGTCTTTACCTCCAACTGATGCCTCAACTGCAGGCACCAGCAGCCAACTGGGAATATGCCTTTTGAATCCGAGGTGGGGGTGCTCTACTCACAGAACATTTTATTATTGGATTAAGTTCATCACTGTAACAGCGGGGCGCAAAGAGACCAGATTCATGTTGCTTTTATACTTATTAATGAACTTCCAAATTTGCGTGTGTTGGGGGTAAGTAATAGACTGATTATTAATTAATACAAAAGGGCTCTGGGAATGTGAATACAGTGACTATACGTTCCACAGTGCTAAAGCCTCCACCAGTTTGGTGTAGTGGTTAGGAGTGCAGATTCTAGTCTGGGAGAACCGGGTTTGACTCCCCACTCCTCCACATGGAGGCAGCTGGATGACTTCGGGCAAGCCACAGTTCTCTCACAGCTGTTCTGAAAAGAGCAGTCCTCAAAAGAGCTCTCCCGGCCCCACCTATCTCATAGGGTGTCTGTTGTGGGGAGAAGAAGGGAAGGAGATTGTAAGCTGCTCGGAGACTCCAAGTGGAGGGCAGGGGATAAATCCAATCTCTTATCTCTTCTTCTTCTCAACTTATAGCCATTAAGAACCCGAATTTCTGAATTAACCTTTCTAGAAAACAAATTCTGTATTACAGGCCAGGAAGCTATTGCACTTAGACAAAACATGATGCCATTCAAGTATCAACTTTGACTCATTATATTGAAAGCAAGGAAGGAAACAGGCATGCCCATGACCAGTGTTCCCTCTAAGCTGAGTCAGTGTGAGCTAGCTCACAGTTTTTTAGCCTCTGGCTCACACATTTTTGTCTCAGCTCAGGAAGGATGGCTCCAGGGCAAACTAATTTATGAAGTAGCCATCACCTGCTCACAACTTTACTGCTGGTAGCTCAGAAAGCAGAATTTTTGCTCACAAGACTCCACAGCTTAGAGGGAGCATTGCCCGACCCAACTTCCAAACCTGTCCTACATGGAAGGATAGGGTTCCTGTCTGAATATGCCCTGCATTTTCCTATGTCAAATTAACTATTAAATGTCTGCAGCCTTAATATCCAGAATCAGAACTGCGTCATGCACTGAGACAAACCACTTAAATCATTCTGCTAGATACCGTGGGGTTATTAAGTGGTGTTGAAGGCACTGATCATAACCACTTAATGTTGTCTAATTTAACCAACCAAAGCCAGCATTAAAAGACAACACTGAGCTGCACAGAATATGGATGGCAGAGGAAAGCTGCATCAACCTTTTCTCCATGCGAAGGCGGCGAGAACAGCTGCCAGCTAATCTTTGGCCACCGTCCCACCTGCCATGAGCAACTTCTGGGAGCTGCCGTTTCTTCCTGGCACTGTGGAGGTCACTACAGTCTGTTATCTTGTCACGGCAACATTCTCGCCCATCTGCTGTTCAGTCTGGCTGGGGGAACTGCTGCCAGTGACCGGTGGGCAAGAGGGGTCTTCAGCTCCCAGATTAATATGCCAGTGGTTTTACTTCCTCACAATAGCTTACAGAATGGGGTAGGCCTCCTCCCACCATCCTATTTTATCCTCAACAACCCTGTGAAGTATGTTGGGCAAAGATATTGACAGGCCCAAGGTCACCCAGTAAGACGCTGAATGAGAAAATGGGGGTCCTCGGTTCCTAGTCCAATGGAAGATATAATACACTGTTCTCTGACATTTTGTGCTGGTAGTGGATACCTTGAGGATGACCCGTCTCTCATGAACTCAGGCAGGACATATCAAACACACACACACACACACTTTTAAAAATTCCAGCAACCAAATATGGGAACCGGCAGCCATTTCCAATATCACAATTGTTCGAAAAAGTGCAAGCATTACCTTGCCTTGGTTTAGACTAAGCATCCATTTGCACCCCAATGTGCAAGGTCACACAGAAAAATCTCACATTGTGAGTCAGCACGGTCAACTGACTGCATGAAATGAGGGAACCCACAGAGTCTATGAGCTGGTCAGAAAAGGTAATTGAGGCACTCTTCACATTAAAAAGGGCCTCTATTGTTGTCCTCGACTGATAAATGTGAATTGCGATTGTGCTCTAAGCTCCCTTCTTTCGAAGGCAAACATGAGATAACCAGCAAGCAAATATTGCAAGCGTCTAAAGTTCTTGTAACTCAAACCAACCTACTTCTTACTGTCTGGTCCCTCAAACTCCTACAAAATGGACGTTTTTATTTTTAGAAGGAAAAAAAAATCTAGTGAACTGGGCCATTTGTTGATTTCTCCAAACATATTTGAGATGCTTCATAGGAGTCAATTCCTATTTGCCTGAAACAAAGTTGTATTTATTGGTGAACAATCATGACCATGGCCAAGCCTCTCAGCCTTTCATCAACAAACGGAAAATTGCTTTCCAATTCGGGAATCACATAACACACAAGCACAAGCACAAAATCTATTATAGATAGACTAGAAACAGTTTCTGTAATTGATTAAGTGATATTCTTGATTAGTGCTCTGCTGGTACTCTTGCTCTCTTTTGAACATTGTTTTAAAAAAAACTGTTCTGCTCCTTTAAGACAAAATGGTGCCCATAAAACAACTCACAAAAATGACCAAGGGAAGACCAAACTGTTTCACCCAAACTGAGAAGGCACTCGAGGAGCCAGAGAAACAGGGAACTCATGATAAGCTCTGGGAATCCGCCTCTGGCACTGCAGCCTTTCAAGTCTGTCTTTTTAGCATCAATAAACCAAAATGACTTCAACTGAGTGCAAAATATCACCTGTGTGTCTTCTGGGAGGAGTTGGGAAGAGACCTAATGGGAATGAATTTTGATGGTTATAACAGAGAGCACAGCTGTTAGGTTGGGTTCAAATTTAACGACATATATTTTAGTTGCTACCAAATAAAAGTGAACCTATCCAAATGTTTATGGTATGAAATATCTGTATTCTGTATTTTTAAAAAAGACCTGTAGTGATTCCTAAAACCCAACAGTATCCATACCACCACTACATAAAATTCCCCAAAATACACCCAGTTTTTTGGAAAGTTTAGAAATATTCCTATTAGATTTGTATTCACTGCTTCTGACTTTCCCACAATTAATAACACAAAGATTTTTCTAGAGACTTGGGGGAACCGGCCCCCAGGTTTGCAGAAAAATCTGAAAATGGGAGGAAGAAAATTGAGGGCTGTGTGTGAAAATCCCTCCAACCAGAAGAGAGTTGCCTGTGCATATCCTGGAAGCACGTTACCCGGTTTCAACAATGGTGCCCCAGGCCCAGCACTGCTCTCCCTGTCACAGCTCCTGGCAGCAGTGCCACAGCTTCTGTGCCCAGTGTGGCTCCCGCATCACTCTTGTGACCACCACGGCCCCAGAATCACCACTGCCGCCTTTGAGCCTGGTGCAGCTCACTGTCACACCACCAGCCCTGCTACAGCCAGGACAAGACAAGCCGCATCCAGAGACACACAAAGAGGCCACACACGACCCTGGGAGGGGGAGAAGGCAGCCAGGCAGAGCACCAGAGATTGGAAGGGAGGCAGGAAGAGTTCTGACAGCAGGGTAGGAGTAGCAAGGAAGGGGGTGGGGTGAGGGAGGGAGGAGGAAGGAGAGGCACAGGAGGCTGTACCAAGGATGGTTGGGGGCTGGTTGGCTAGAGCAGCAAAGTTGTTGGGTTAGAGTAGTGAGGATGTCATGCAGTGGGTGAGAGGAAGGAAAGGCAAGGAGAGGAAGGATGGGTGGGCCAGTAGGTAACAGTAGCGAATGGAGCGGTTGAGCAGCAAGGATAGGGTGAGGTGGCATGAGGGGAAGAAGGAAAGGCAGGAGGAATAGGATGCCCCTTCCCTGCAAGTTGCTTGCGGGTCCCTGCTTGTCTGAAAAGAGATGAACTGGCCCTATGTAAAGCTCTATTCGTAGATGGGTGTGGGTGTGTGCATGCAGACACACATAAAGTTGTATTTTAGATTAACTTCAGCTTTGGCACACAATAAACGGCCCCCTGAGTTTTTGCAGAAGGAAAAGGTATACATAGTTTAATAAACTTCTGAATTTGAAGTTTCACATTTCTACTCCTATCTTTCCAATGTATGCAATAAAGCAGACCACCTGGTCTCCCTCTCTGTTACCCGGTGGCCCACCTGGAAGGAATTTTTTTTTTAAATGGCACCGTGCCAGCAGGTTGATGTCACTGCCAGTGAGTACCCAAAGTGATCTCTCTTTGCTGGCGTGACATTGATGCAACTCTAAGATGCAGCCAACACTCTATGGCAAAACCACAGAGTTCTGCCCAAATCCTAGAACACTGCATCAACAGCATGCCAACGTAGCATCATTTCCTTTTCTTCAACAGAAGTGAAGTCACTCCTCTGGTGCAGCATCATTACCTCCCACCAATGCCTGCTGGTTGTCAGCCACTGGTTGCCAACCACAGCTATTGGCTGGCAAGCCTATTCGCAATACAAGGATAACTCCTTGTGCCTATTAGTGCCACAGGAGATGTGGAAGTTATCACAAAGGATCCTGAACAGGAAGCATGACTTAACTGCACTGTCCTACTGCCCCCCAATAAGTACTGAGCGTCCGAACCCCACAAGTATAGGTCTTAGTTGTGCTCTCTTAGCTTGCAGGGAAATGTGTCAGAATTCATCTCTCTCATATACCTAATGATGCTGTTTCTGTAATGCAAAGGAAAAGAGAAAGCAGCCCCTTGTTCCTGTTCATCTTCCGCCATCTCCGTTTGCAAAACCGCAAATAGGTTTTTGAAGACTTCTCATGGTAGCAATATTTCCACTCTGCATCAATTCATACAAGGCAATAGGAGGAAGATGAAGCTGTTCAGCATTTCCCTCCACTGAGCAATAGTCAAGAAAAATGGTGTACTTCAAGGCTCTCTACCCGTGTGAAGTAAGATGCACTCAGTTCAGGCGACTCATTCACATCTGCACAAACAATAATGAATTTTGTGCTCTGAAATGGTGGTGGTGCATCCCTCTGTGAGCTTCCATTTACGTTGAGGGGCTTTACTGGTAAGTATGCACAGCATGAAAAGGATGCTGATTTGCATTTCAAGCTGTTTTTATCCTCCAAGTTCCAGCATTGTGCCAAAAATGTACTTTACATTACTTAGGGTAGTTAAACAAGCCCAGAGACCTTGCAAATAACCCTTTAGAAAATCCCATCTTTCCCCATAAAGATAGTGGGGACGGGGTTGCACATCATAGGACAGTCATATCCAGAGATGTGAAGGCCCAAGAGTGGGGTGAGGACAGGAAAATTCTGGAAAGGACAAGTCATTTCCACCACCACCCTTTAGGGAAGCGCTAAAAAAATGCTGCAATGTATGTTCTCGTTTGAAATGTGTCTTACATGCTTTTCAATACACTGCTTTACTCACGCAGAAAAAGATTTATGTAAGACACGCTACAGTATTAGATGGTAGGCCATGTGTATAATACAGAGCTAAATCATTGAAAACATGCTGTGACTGAACATGACTGATTTTATCCACAATTAACCGGCTCTAATGTGTACAATTATATATTATTGAAGAATTCTGTTAAAAAGGTGAGCCTGATATTCAAATATGCCACTAGTCGTCTTGTTACTGTAAGACTGTTTGTCCAAATAATATACTTCTGTCCGTTACGATGTGTGTGTTTTTATATTTTCAATCTTTATTACCCCCTACCAGTCAGTAAGCTAAGATACATGTGCTAGGGTAGCACAGGGTACAACAGCTTGCAGCTTGCTCACTCTCTTTCCCTGGATTGGGTATACTTGTTACTTTAAGAAAACTAAGGCATTTATATACTTCTAAAATTTTCATAAGCATACCAAGCAGTAGAATTTTACATGCCAAATTACCTATGATACCTTTTATCTTGTTAAAGCAGTAACATGTTTAGGTTTGGTAATATTTTAAATCTTCCCAACATTTCTGCTTTTTTCAAGTTTGGTGTAATGGTTAAGAGCAGTGGACTCTAATCTGGAGAACCGAGTTTGATTCCCCACTCCTCCACATAAAGCCAGCTGGGTGACCTTGGGTCAGTCACAGCTCTCAGCCTCACCTACTTCACAGAGTGTCTGCTGTGGGGAGAGGAAGGGAAGGTGATTGTAAGCCCCTCCAAGACTCCTTCAGGTAGTGAAGGGCGGGGTAGGAAAAAAACTACTACTATTTTAAAAAATCTCTTTCCAGGGATTCAACATTTCTGGAAACTTTGCCTCTCTAACTATACCACTATTCTTTGTGGTTTGGAGAGATGCAGCTCAAGAAGGCTGGATCTACAGAAACAGACAGTCAGGCGGCAGACTGTTTCTGCATTGTATTGCTCCAGATTACAGCTGAGGGACTGTGTGACTGAAGACAACCAACCCCTCCTTGTGAAATAAGGGACAAGAGTTTTAGCAAGATAAAGCACAAGAGATTCAGACTAATTCACGAGCACATGACATCATTTCCTTACTACACCATAAGCGCCAGTGTGGTGCTACAGTTTATTTATTTATTTATTTGATTTTATACCCCACCCTCTCCGTGAACAGGCTCAGGGCGGTTTACAAGTGCTTACAGTTGAAGTGCTGGACTAGGATCTGGCAGACCCAGGTTCGAATTCCCACTCCACCATGGAAGCACTGGGCCAGTCATAAACTCTCAGCCTAACCCACACCTCATGGGATTGTTGTGAAGATAAAACGGAGGAGAGGAGAATGATGTAAACTGCTTTGGGTCCCCCAGTGAGGAAAAAGACAGTGTATAAATGAAGATAAAGTCTACCATCACAGATTCTGTATCCAGTGTAAGCAAATGAGAATTATGGCTCATGTTGGAAAGCTGTCCTCCAGTCTAAGGAGCCTTCCTGCAACTTAAGTGACTTCCATTGGAGGAAAAACCACTTTAGTTGGGAGAAGGCTACTTGGATGGATCCACCCCATTTCACATTATTGTTTCTAAGAGGCCATGTTGGGTTCATCTTTGGTCAGGAATCCAAACATTTTTTCTGCCCTGATCACACACAGCATGGCAGCAGCTAGAATTTGCAAGTACTTTTTAGACAGCAGCTGCAGTATGTTGTTCAGTCAATTTATTGGTACACAGTTTTACAGGGAGTGTTTTATAATATTAATTTTATTGAGAGTTGGTGTAATTTTTTCCTGTATTGTTGTGCCAAATGGATCACAATAAACTTTCCCTGATCAGAAGAATAGTTTAATTAAGTGTGCCGTTCCCGATCAGAAGAATAGTTTAATTAAGTGTGCCGTTCCCGATCCTTTAATATTAGTTTTCAGTATTTTTATCTTTGATCGACATAAGCGCATATTTACTGCCAATATATTTAATCATTTGACATTTAAAATTTAAGCACAGATACTATCCTACTCCTGCTTGTTTACAGTTAAATTCATTGCCAGCTACTAAAGTCATAGGTGCATTAAAAATGCTTATACAGCAAGTATAAAAATGCATTTCTAAAAATATGTAAGCAGCAAAAATGTAATTATTTGAAAGAACTCAGGAATTATTTCTCTGCCTGCAGAACCTTGACCACAGATCATCTTTAGCCATCAATTAGTACAGGCCACTGGACATAATACTTCCAGAAAGAAACATTGCTTTAACTATATTTTGTATAGGACTTTGACATATAGTCTTATGTACAGTCACATCTAGGAGTGTAAGTTCAGTATAAACCAAACTGAATACCTGAAAAATACCTTATCAGTGTTTTTCGGGTATTTATTCAGCTGAATACAGAGTCTCCAATCTGATTTGGCTAACAAGATAGCTGAGCCCAAATAAAAGCTGATATTATTCAGCTTTTATTCGGGCACAGTTTGGAGAAGCTGAGCCACATTGTGGTGGCATGGGCTGGCTTGGAGAAAAGATTTAAAGAGACCTCTTTAAATCCCTTCTCCAAGCCTGGCTGCTACCATGGCTGCGGCAGCACAACTCAGCAAGTGAACTGAGGCATTTAAAGGGACTGTGTCCCTTTACATGCCTTTTCCCCTGCACTGGAAATAGAGAATGTGGCACCATCTTTGGGAGCCCATAGAATTGGACTCCCTGGTCCAATCTTTTTGCAACTTTTTGGCAGCTATACCTCAAAAAAAAAAAAAAAAACAAGAACCCAGAGTCCCAGAAACCCCCGGATTGATTCTCCACTATAGCCTATGGGTTTCCCGATTATTTCCCAAATCCCAATATCATGATGATATTGGAATTCAGGAACATTGGGAAATACCCATATTTTTGGGGTTCAATATAGCCAAATGTGAAAAATATCTTCTTCTTTTTTGCACACCCCTAATTACAGCCTCCTATAATTACACACCAGATACAGCAAAATCTCTGTTACCTGGCACTCAGCTAACTGGCATGCCTGGGGCCTGCCGCCGAGACAGCAACAGCAGCGCCCAGCAGGCAGTGGGATAAGTATGCTATGGAGTCCTGGGCAGGTCCCAGGCATAGCCCTTCCATGCTTTGTGCTGCTGCCCGCTTGCCACCATCGGGCTGGGCCCGCTAGTCAGACGTAGCCAGCAGCACAAAGCCAGAAATGGCTATACACACAACTCACAGCCCGCTCCACTGCCACCCCCTTTGCACTGCTTCTCCTGCTAGCCACCAGGCGCATTCTAGCAGTAGTGAGCAGACAGCAGAGCAAAGCAGGTGGCAGCCATGTTTGGGATCTACAGCCTGTTCAGATGACCACAGCGGCAGCATACTTGGTTAAGCAGCAACCCCTATTCACCATGAACACCAGGGAACAAAGCTTTTACTGCACAACCTTTTTCGAGTAAAGTAGCATGTCGTGGCAAAGAAGGAAATACTACAGGAAGTAGTTTTAAATTTCTTCATGGGGTACCTCCTGGCTCTAGAAACCACACTGATGTGCGTAAGAGATTACTCATAGAAGTAGGGGAAGGATGAGTTTTTTCACTCATACCAGTTACAGCACACAGAGGAAACAGTAATAACCCTTGCCTCTTCATAGTGAAAACTTACTCCGATCCCCAAACTCTGATAGCAATGTGGAGGCTCCAGGAAGGCAGACAGGTACAGACATCAATCCTAATAAGAAATTAGGAGTGGGCCATACACTTCCTCCCCGCAACCCCTGCCCTTCTCCAGAGTTCTCTCTCTCTATATAGATATGTGTGTGTGTGTATAGTGTCAATGCTTACTGCAGTAACAAGATTAAACATGATTTTCACTAACCAAGGTTCATTATCAACCAGGGTTTCCACATCTCCTGGATTGAAATCTAGCTAGCATTAACCATAGTTAATGTCAAGACAATGTAAGCCCTTGTTATGATTTGGAAGGAATTTGCTCCAGAGCGCTGAATTTATGGCCAGTGTCATTTTTTCCACAATCTCAAAGCACACCCCACTTAACCATGGTTAAGTGTCTGAACAAATTATACTGGAATCGTATTAACACATAAAACTTAAGAACACAACAGCCTGCAGAGCTCTGAACTGTGGCAGAGAGTTTTTAACACTTGCAGAGATGGCGCAAGAAAAACCAGCACCCCTAGTGGAGGTAAATAATATCGAGCAGCTGAACAGCCGATCATTTGCTGCCTTTTAACAGTATCCCAAAATCTACTCCCTGAGGAAGATGACAAATTGATTAGCAAGGCTGCCCTACAAAACCTGGCATTTGAGTATTGAGACCACCAAACCTGTAACCATACATTTATGTTACACTTTTCTGTTTCGAGCAAAAACTTAAATTACAAAAAACTTGAGATGCAACAGCACAAATTGGTCAGTGACCCAGTGCCCAAACCTCTTCCCCCTTATAACTATCTTGTACTTCAGTGCATTGCTAAAGATTAACACTGCCGTTTCTGAAATACTGTAAAACTGTTTCAGGTATTCGCCTATAGGATTTTAACTACGCAACAACATACTGATCTTCAGCTTAGTACTTCAACTTAGAGTATAGCTTGTAACATAATTGCCATCCACCTGCCCCCCCCCACAAAAGGAATGATACACGCAGTTTAAACCACATTTTTAAAAATTCCAATTGCTTACACTGAAGGAGGAGGAGGAGAGTTGGTTTTTATACTCTAAGGAGTCCCAAAGCGGCCTACAGTCACCTTCCCTTCCTATAACCAACTGTTCTACGGAGATTTAGAAGCACTTGGAGACAACAAATTGTAAATAGTTCAAGGAAGTCAACATGACACTAAACCAACTGATGGTCATTGTTTGTGTGGCTTTACTGATCTGATTTCTCTTTACTCAACCACTTAACAGGAGATTTAAATTAATTCACAGAAGCCAAGGGCCTGGGGCAAGAGTTTTCTAAACACTCTGCTCCTGCGCACCTGACATTTTTACAGAAATGCTATGATCAGTCAAAATTAAGCACTAATTCCTAATGGTTTCAATGAGACTGTAAAGCATGTTGCCTAACATTCCCAATGAAATAAATGGGACTAGCGATGGCTAGATGATCCACAAAATGTTTAAAGAACAGATCCTTCCTGGATTGAAACCTAAATAGCCAACTGGCAGCCTGGTGGCCACAACCTAACCTGATTCTTCCAAGCCTCCCTTCCCTCCGCCATCTAGGGGATCTGTCCCCAGCTGCAGCCTTCAGAGTACAAATATTTTAAACTGAGCTACGAAGGCTAGGTAGATAAAGTGACTAAGCTATGTTGCCCTGGTCAGCCTTAGAGGAGTAAAGTCCCTTATACCAATCTAATTACAGTATGTTAAGGATAACCCAAGAAATTAAATGATCAACTGAATTGTTACATCATACAAGCAAGTACAGAATGAAATCTGACCAGTACCCTTCCCCTTTATATACACCTCCCTCCTTTTTTACTGATACGTCAATTTCATTCACTATCTCTAATGCATAAAACTGCACCTGAGCACTGAAACCACAAAATGTCAAAAGCATAGTCAGTACAGTCATCTTATTAATGCAGGATTAGCTGCAACACGCCAAATATTAGGGGCTTGGAATCTGACTTTGGTCCAACTAATCAATGCCAGGAGAAAAAAAATAGCTAACACTCGATGAACCGGGTCCTTTATAGCTTAACAATGCAAAACACAGTTTATTTTTTTACTGGCGAACGACCTGAGGCATGACCCAGCTGTTGACATTTCAAACAAATGGCATGATTGCAAAATGCACGGTCCGCCACTCCTGCCAATCTGTCACAAGCTGTCAATATCTGACACAGACGCATTTAATGTCATGGTGAAAAAAGACAGATTACAACTCGCCCACACCACTGGCAGGTTAAAAAGGGTTTTCAATTCAACAAGACACATAAGATTTGCTTTAAAAAAGAAACAGCAAATACCTTCAATATGCACAGACTTACTTTTCGCCCATCACTTGCATGGCAGTTCACATTTAAAGGCGTCAACAAAGCCATCAGTTTTTCTTCATTACCACTCCTGCATATTGGGAGGAATAAAAAAATGGGGGGAACCTCTTATTGAATATCTGAAATGGAGTTCCACGTCTCTCTATACCAGCATGTTCAAGAATCATCTAGTAAGCGTTTCAAATTGGGGGGGGGGGGGGGGGGAATGAAATGAATGAATTCTAACTTGCTTTTTAAGCATCTTATACCTGTGTTACAGATCAACATTGCTTTAATGCCATCTATATGTTACTCAGATGTATAGCTGCTGACAGCATTTCCCAAATAACGTTTTTCTCTCCATTCCCCAAAACACTATTAATAGCTTCAAACCTCTTGCTCAGGGTTTCCTATGGTGGATTTCAATAATGAAAAAATGAGCCTTCAACTGTGCCATAAAGAGAAATCATAATACAGTATTTGTTCCTAAAATTACCACCTCCCAAATATAAAGTGGATTTGGAGCACATTAGTGTCAAAATATTCAACCACTGTCACATTATACGACCCCAATACTGCAAGATCTCAAACACACACTGTTTTGCTTTCTACATGGGGATAAAATCCAAAGAGATTTCTGTTCATAAGGCTTGTTTACCTGCATAATTTCATAATAGGGCAGCAACACAGCGACAGCTCATAACACCCCCCCCTTTTTTGCCCCTCGCTGGCTCCCTCCCTGCCTCCAAAACAAACAATTTGTATTCTGAACGGCACTCACCTCGCAGCTTCCAGGAGTTCGTCCTTCTTGTATTCACCTAAATGATTGCAAAATATCATGCTGTTAGCATTTGGCAGAAGACAGATTAAGAAATGCAGTAGGAAGCAAATACAGAATTAAAACAGAGAACAGGAGAAGGGGGGGGGGTGAGAGAAAGAGAGAGCCCACACCCCGCTGGGTGATGGAGCTGTGACGTTAGCCAGCTTGTGAAGGCAGCATCACCAGTGCCTTGGAGACGGGCAGCAAATTGACGCAGCGTCTTGTCCAATCCATGGATGAAATGGCTTTCTTCAGACAACCAATGAATGCTGAACCTGTGTCCAGAAACAGTCCCTCTGATAACAGCATGGCTGCTGAATGCAACACCCCCTCCCCCCACTTCCCCTATTCAATATATCACAGTAGGCCGGCATAGCATGAAAAGCAGACTCACAGACAAGGATGCTTCTTTTTAAAAAGTGCAAATAACCTTCCTCTAGAGCCATTACAAGCTTGAGAAGACCCTCCCTCAGTATCATGACTCAAGCAGCCGAGTACTGCAAAGGAACTGCCGTGCATCTCAGTCGCTTAAGCCTCTGACTTCCCAGAGTTATGTTTTCTAGCCTTAAGGAAAGCAATGCATCAGTATAAAAAGGTAAGGAAAAGGGCAAAAGCATTCTGAATGCTGCGCTTAAAATCTACCATCTAAAAGGCTGTTCTGTCTGTTTTTGTACCTTAGGGCAAAATACTACACTCACGTCTTAAGACTCTAGCTATGCCCGCTGCCAAGTATTCCACTAGACTCCTGGAACATTTTTTTGCCTGGTGGGGAGAAAAGCTATTCTATTTGCCCTCTGGTTTTCAAAATCTTGGTTCAAAAGCAGAAAATTCTGCATTTCATCTTCTCTAAAATGCGGCATGCACCTCAGTGTAACTGCCACAAAGTCAGGGAATTAAATTTAACAAGTAATCCTCACCATGGAAGCTACTTGGGCTCCCTTAATCCTACCCTTCCACCCTACTTTGCATCATCACGAGTTACCAAGCTTGAAAAACTACTGATACATCTATTTAAGCCCAACCTACTGGGGACATGGAGACTATGGGCTCACATACCTCAACTGTGGATTAAGAATTAAATCAGAGGGACGAGTCATTCTTCTCTTTGATTCCACATCTGCGAAATAGGAATGCTGACTTGCCTTCAAGAGGGCAGCCTTAAAACATCTGACTATTGGTCCTTCTAGTCAAACACCAACTGGCAGTGCCTCCCCAGGGTTTCAGAGAGGGGATTCACCCAGCTGTTCTAGACAAGATCACTTAAGCAGAGATGCCAGAGATGTGAATGCGTTCACAGATCACAGAGATGTGAATGGCATTCAAAACACCACCCCTGAACTATACCCCTTTCCCATAACTGGAAGGTTCCTGAAAGAATTGGTGGGATATTCCGGCATGCCAAAGGACCTTCATGACTCTGTTTTAAGCAGCAGAAAACATCACCCCTGACCCCCAACTGCCCCTAAACCTTCCCTCATATTCCACAGTGGTTTGTCACAGTACCACTCATCGCAGATCTAAAGCCATGAGTACACACATCTAGCCTGGTTGTTTGCTTACAACCTGGTCATCACCTACAGCCTTCTGTGTAGAGTGTATATAACAAGAACGACTATTCATATACATACAAAATTATACCTAATACACAGCTACATTAGCAGCAGACATCCTCTGGTCTCTAGGTAAAACAGACCTTAAGGGCTCTTAAAGCCCTCTGTTGAAAGTTTTGTCCCTTCTGTTCTATCTGTACGGAGCTGACCAAGCAGAAGCACCAAAGTCACACGCGTTCTTGCTTTAAATGCACAATGCATCAACACCATACAGAACAAGGTCTCAGCACGTAACTCTGGATCGGACTTTCCAATTACCTTCACTGAAGCTTGGGTCAAGGCTAAAACAGGCAGCTAACTTTGTTCAAGAATACAAGAAAGCACAAAATCAAGACGGCATGCTGTGGCTATGAATGGTAGGATTCACCTATCTGAATATTCAAGGCTTTGGCGAATTAAGCAGAGATGTACCAAGGTAGCTGACAAACGCACTTCTGGATGAACAAATTGGCTACACAACTGGGGACCTCAGAGTGTATACAGCTAGTTCTGCATGCCTTCCATAGCACTGCAGTGGGGACCCTAATCATACAACAGTAGTGTTAACCCTAATGGGGGGGGGAGTGCCTGATGGCCATGCCGAAAGGGGAAGTCTGTCCACTGCTTTACTTTCAAAAACAAGGCTTGGCTAAAGGGAAAAGCACTTTGAAACATGCAGTCCTGGACAGCCCAGGATAGCTCGATGGCATAAGACCTCAGAGGCTAAGCAGAGTTGGCCCTGGTTAGTATATGGATGGGAGACCACCAAGGAATAACAGGGTTGCCATGCAGAGGCAGGCAATGGCAAACCACCTCTGAATGTCTCTTGGCTTGAAAACCCTACAGGGTTGCCATAACTCAGCTAAAAACTTGACAGCAAAAAAAGAAAAGAAAAGAAAATAGCTACAGGATAGCCTTGGACTTTTATTTCTTAGGATTGCAGGAGCACTCATATAGTAAAACAAGAAAGTTCTTGCCCTTTATCCTTTTTGAAGCATTTTTTAACAAGTTAACAGCTCTTAAAACACCTGAACACTGAGGCGGGTCACTGCTTCCTACCCCAAACTGCTCTTTTCCATGGGAGCCGGCTCAACAGATGATCACTGACAGAGCTCATCAAGGCACTTGCAATGGTTGTCCGGGCACCTAGAGGTACCGCTGTATTTTTATACAGCCTTTCAGTCAAGGGACTTCCCAGGCAGGTAGCGGATTAAAATCAAACATTCATATCATGAAACCCAATTAAAACCTAATTGCAGTTATCAACAGATACCAAAATCACTCATAAAGTCAGCAACTATACAAGCACACACACCTCTAAAATTAAATTCTGGCACAGAACACAGAACAGAAAAGTCTTTACTTGCCTCCCAAGAGAAAGCAAGTATTTGGGAGACCACCACGGAAAGGTCCTGCTTTCGGTAGACAATAATCTTGCATTCGCCTGAGATAGTATTCTAAGGAGCGTGGTGCTGTTACATCTAAAGAAGTGAGGGAGTTCTTACAGGAGCAAGCACTTCTAGAAACAAGGCCTTTGCTGCTGTGGCTCCAAGGCCATGGAGTAAAATTAAATTATTTGCACATTTCATAACTCTGCACTAAACATGGACACTTAACACATTTTTTTATGTACTCAGTAATCCAAACGGCAAGTAAACACAATTGGAAGAGTAAAAATTGAGCAGCCACAGTGATTGTAAGAGGCGCTCATCACACAGTTCTGGAGAAGGAAGGGTTCAGATTTCAACAAGCAGAGTTTTCCTCTCACATGGAAATCAGGTGCACTTGGGCAAGGGAAAAGGGCACCATGCACCCATCTACAGGCTCCTGTGGCATTCTGGTCTCAACTGAAAAGAAGCACTATGGACGATACCCCACGGACTTCTAGTGCGGCTTTTAAGCTGCCGCATTACTCTGATTAACCGTTGCTTGCTTTTCTGCTATTCAGCTAGTGTATGGCTGCTGCCTTCATTTTTAATCTGATCTTCTCTTCATAGTAAAGGTAAAGGTTTCCCTTGCTCAAAAGCCAGTCGAATCTGACTCTAGGGGGCAGTGCTCATCTCTGTTTCCGAGCCGAAGAGCCAGTGCTTTCTGAAGACTTTTTCCACGGTCCCGTGGCCGGCATGACTAGACACCGAGGCGCACGGAACGCTGTTACCTTCCCACCAAAGCGATACCTATTTACCTACTTGCAGTTTCTTGCTTTCTAACTGCCAGGTTGGAAGGAGCTGGGGCCAGAGATGGGAGCTCACTCTATCACGCAGGACTAGGGTCTTAAACTGCTGAGCTATTGACCTTCCAGTCCGCAGCTCAGCATCTTAACTGGTTTTATTGGATGCTGTTGCTGCTATTTTTATTTGAAATTTTTGATTTAAAAGATGATGTACAAGCTGCTTTCAAAAGACATCTATGGAAAATATGGGGCCCAATAAACTGCCCCAACCCTTTAAAGTCCAGACAAATCTCAGGGGCACCTTGGAAATATTCTTTACAGCTGTCTCTGTGCATGGGCAAACCAAAAAGGCCTCTTATTAAAGGGCAAGGATGGTCAGTATTGTACTTCTTTGGGCAAGGAGAATTACAAATGCCATTCTTCCCAGACGCCTCCTACCTTGGCTTTCAAGACATAAAAGACTTCTCCTCCTGGGAGGAGGGGCTAAAAGCAATGGGGAGTAATATTGGGAATGGAGAGGTGGCAGGAAAACCACTTCCCAGCCACGGAGAAGCTTGCAAATTTGATGGAAGCATCAAAATCAAAACTCCTTTCTGTACCTAAACCCAATTATTTCTAAAGCCCCATATGAATCGTGCTTGGTCATAAAGCTGAGGACATCAAGAGCCAGCAATACCAGAGCTTTGCATTTCCCAAGTGCACTGCTACTTTAGCAGGTTACACTATAAATTAGCAGATTACAGTACAAACTCGCATCTGATCAGCCCTAGCGTCTCAGCTACTGTTTACATTGTGCATTTGCTGGCATCCAAACTGTTATTTTGAAACACTTAATGTAAACCTGGTATTTTTATGACCATCGCCAAAAACATTCCAAGAACTGTCATTTCCAGGCTTTCGATAAATTATGCACATATCGCCAGAAAAGAGGGCAATCCTTCTAACCAGCCACGTCCCAGCAATCACCTCGTAAAAAAAAAAAATTGCAAGCTGCTACAATTTAGAGCAATTACATGCAAATCAGCAGCGGCTCTCTGGCTCATAATCATCATATATTCCTAACAAAGCTTCCGAAACTTCCCATACCGAGCAGGGTGTTCAAAATGTGCACAACTGAGACCAGGACAAGGGAGATTGACCATCTAGCGTTACAGTTCTTGGCTTATGAGCCTTGTACATGATAACCTGTACACATAAACAAACAAAAAAACCCACCTCCACAACCTCCCATTCCCAATTCTCCTGGGCAGTCTGGCGTATTTCACAATTTAATTTACTGCCCACAACTTGCCTGAGGGTTTCCAACTCCAGCTCGGGAACTCCCTGGAGATTTGGGGAGAGCGCCCAGGAAGAGGCAGAAGCTCAGGAGCTATGATACCACAGAGTTCACACTCCAGAGCTGCCATTTCCTCCCGGGGAGCTGATGTCTGCAGTCTGGAGATCAGCTATAATTCAAGGAAAATTCCAGGCCCTCCCTGGAAGTCGGCAACTGTAAATCTTATATACCATTTTCCCACTCTATAACCAGAATGTCAAATTGGTGGCCAACTTCCTGATTCTGTGCCTCCCAACCCCCATCAGAAACATCCCATCAAAGAAGGGCTGTAACATGTAAGACACATGTTCATACAATATTTAAAGTACCCATGAGATGTGAGAATACCTAGACACACTGCACTGAATTTCTTGGCCCTCAAGGCAACCCTTCCAAGTGTGAGATGGAGGGAAAGAAACTGGCTCACCCTTTTGCTTATAAGGAAAAGCAGCAATGGGAAGTCCACTCTTCCATTAGACTGCACAACCCTCATACCACCTGTGAAGCACATCATACTAGGTGATACTAATTTATGATAGATTCTGACCATCTGGAATCAGTTCAGATAGTCCTGGCTCTTCAGTTAGCATCTGGGAAATAAAGAGCTCCCTGCATTCCTGCAGAAGTTGGCCTTACCTCTTCTGGGGAAGAGACAGCATGCAAAAGTGACGTTAAACTTTGACCTGACTTGTCTGAAGCTGATTATCTGCCATGCAACTGGGAGGCTGAAGAAGACAGCACTCTACTCTTTACCGTATTTTTCGCTCCATAAGACGCTCCATAAGACCTGATCATAAGACGCACCTTGTTTTTAGAGGAGGAAAACAGGAAAAAATGAAACAGAAAGAGAGAGAGAGATAAAGGAAGGACGGAGGAGGAGAGAGAGAGAGAAAGAGAAAGGAAGAAAGAAAGGTGGGGACAGAGAGAGAGACAGAAAGACAGACAGACAGAAAAAAGGAAAGGAAGGAAGGAAGAAAGATAGAGAAAGGAAAGAAGAGAGACGTCCGCATGCCATGCAAAGCCAGGCCTTTCTGTGCAAAGTAGCCAGGGAGCTTAATCTGTGGGCGGGGCTTTCTGCTGCTGGCTGTCTTAAAGGGGAAAAGCACTTAAAGGGAAAGAGTACTTAGCCTGGTGGGGTTTTTCCTGCCGTTTCCCTTTTAAGTCTTAACAGCTCAGGCCCAGCAGGGAGGGGCGGGGAAGGCTGTGGTGCCAGCCTGAATGGCGTTCCCCTGTGTTCCTGCTGAAGAAAGAGCCCTGTTACAGGTAAGAAAAGCTCCATATTCGCTCCATACGACGCACACACTTCCCCCCCCCCTTTTTTGGGGAGGAAAAGTGCGTCTTAAGGAGCGAAAAATACGGTAACCACCAAATGAATCTTTTGTCCTTCCCATAAACTGTGTGAATCTGGCTTATCTTGAAGGTCTGGGAAGCATTTGCATCAGCCAAAAGTTAATGGCTGATCAGGTCACAATTCATCTAGTAATCCTCTGTTGAGACACAGGATTGGGGGTGGGGGAGAACTAACAGCAACTTCATGTAAGAAATCTTGGGTTTATAAAAGGTCTGGATTGCTGAAATGAGGCTGAAAACAACTCAAGCAATTTCCATTTAAGTCACCAAGAAAGTACTGTGTAAAACTAAACACCACAATACTGGTGAGCAAAACGAAGTCGCACAAGAACAAAGTTTGAGTCCAGTGGCACCTTTTAAGGCCTACAAAGTTTAATTCTGGGTATAAGCTTTCATGAGCATGCACACTTCTTCAGAAATATTGAAACAGACTTCTGTGACATATATTAAGTAAAATGGCACCACTTAAAGGTAACAGCACCAGACACCTTAGGAATTACGGTTTTAAACATACTCGGTGGGCTCTGTTCAGATGCACAGACATCCTTCCCTCTCCTCATGTGAGCCCACCAAAGTCAAAGATGGAAGCCTTCAACTATCTTCCACTTCTCATGCAGACCAACTATGGATGGCCTTAATAAATGGAGGCAAGTTTCTTCCCCAGTAACTGGGACGTTCAAATCAAGATTTAATGATGGTTAAGAGTGCCAGTTACTGGGAAAGAAACAAAACTCCATTGGTTAAATGGTATGAATTCAGAAATCACAGAGTTAAGAGACAGTTGAACATTTCTCGTTTCAAGTCTAATGTGATGCACAGGGAGAAGAAGTGGGAGCATACAAGCCTAACAGTTAACCAAGTTTTGCCTGCTGAAAATGAGCTCCAGCTTGCTCATGACTTCTAAAGTGAGACAACTGAGTTGATATACCCTTTTGTGGTCTCTAACCGGCCCACATGCCACCTTGATCCTACCGACTTGCTACCCACTTGCCTCTGTGGCACCATTATCCCCATCCAGACTTCACCAATATTCCTCTGTTCCAGCTTTATACCACCATGTTCGCACTACTGCTTCTCCATTCTCAAATTATCTCCCTCAACCCATTCTGTTCCTTTTGGAAGATGAGTATTCAAAGAGACCCGTCTATTACCTATTCCCACTCCATTTGACAACTTACAATCTGCCTTCAAATGAAACCACAATCCAAAGGTTCACCCTCATCCCTCTGTACCTCAGATAAAGCCGGCCCCCCATCCTCCTTGACTTGTTCTACACCTTTAGATTCCTCAACTATTCCCAGACAATGCTCTTCCTACTTAGGTGTTTGCCTTCATTGGAGAAAGCTTTTCTCGAACCTTTCTATTTTGGGATAGTCCTTCAATGTTCTGTTCTTGACTCCCTACAATTCTCTTTTCCTACAACCAAGGCTCCATTTTTGATCCTCTACTGTTCTTTTCTATACTACCCACCTCACTCCCTATATTCTGACCAAGTCATACTGCTTCTCTGTTACAACACTGCAAAAATCCAGTCTTCCATCTCCCATATTGGCTACCACAAGATTCTCCTCCAGAGCTTCCTGAACCAAAAACTTTTTTTCCTCAGACTTCTAGCCAAAAATCCACTGGAAAAAAAAACCTGTCACCCAGATTGCATGGTACATTTCCCGATCATGCAAACACACTGCAATTTCCTTTATTTTAAATCACTCCTCTTCCACAAAACTTCCCCTATCAGTACTCATAACTATATGAAATTAAGCCTAAATTCCTTGCTGAATTGGCTCACTTTAACCTTTTGTTACACTCTCTTCCCCCCCCCCCCTTCTGAATTCCTAGGACAGGATTAGGCTTTTTTAGTTATGGTGATATACGAAAAGTATGCCACTCAAAAGAGTTCAGAGGTACAGTCCTGGGGGACACAGACCCATTTTTTTTAAAGTCTGTCTCATTGCCTTGAGGACTTTTTTTGAAATTTCAGGGAATAGTGAAAAACTCCTACAGCAAGGTTGTATGCACCCAGCGTGTATAGTAGGAAGGGGTTTACATACGGCAATCTGCACTGGGTTCTACAGCCATATACAACGTATTTTCCAGCATACATTTATTGTTTAAACGTGACTAAGGTGGACCACAATGAATACACTATAACATGTATAATATAGAAAAGTTCAGGGTTTTCAATATTCTAAAGTTTAGCTCTATATTCAATTATGCTGTGATAGCCCTATTATGACCGCATGAAGCTGCTTCTGTTCAGGGAACATGCTTTCTTTTCTTTACTATAAAATTTTGTTTCCTATTTTCAACTTTCTTTTTTTCTGCACATCAGAAGGCAAAACTAAGATCCATTTGCTAAGGTAACAGAGCGCAGCAGTTCGTAGCCAGCTCTTTCTTCAGTATTCACTATACTCACAATTTTGCTTGTAGAAAACTAAGGTGTTTATGTCAAGGAACCCTAAAGCCAGGACCTCTTGGAGAGGCAAGCCAAGAAAGACAGAATCAAAGAAGTTGAAGTGTAAGTACTCACACCCCAGGGTAGTGCCATCAACAGCCCCTTTCTTAATGCCCAGACAGCCCGAGACCAAGGGACAAAAAGCCTCTAGCCGTCCTGGGACTAAGATCAAGAAAGTCACTCTTGCAAGGTAGGCTACTTACAAGGCGAGTCTCACAAAACAATTAGTCTGGTAGCTGTAGCCAATCAGGGGTAAAATACTGGTTCCAAATTGAAGCCTCCTGTATTCAAGAATACCACAAATTATTAAGTAAAGTGTTTTATGATAAAATTGTGTGGGAATTGTCAACAAAAGAGGATAAAATAATAAAGCCATAAGTCTAAACTAAGCACACTGACAAGCATTGGTCCGGGACCCAGATATTACCTGTCAGACTGAGTCCAATAGGGTTTCAAAATCCAAGACAAGGTTTCTGGTCAGTAGGCCCCACCCAGAATCAAGACATGTCCCAAAGTCAGATACAATCCAAACACAGGACAAAACTAGAACAAAGAATCTTTCCTACCTTGGCCTGATTCTAGTTAAGCAATCAAATGTATAGTGAATTACGCAGCTTGACCCATCACCTATGTTGTTAACCAGGTGATTCAACCAATCAGACGGGTTTGCCAATTAGACCAAATGCCCTGCAGCTCCATAAGATCAAATTAAGCAAACACCGGTTCCCATCCTGGTGCTAATGAGATGGAATGTGCCCTTGTAGATTCTTGTGTCCTTGAAACTGCCAGGCCTAATGGTAAGACCAGCATCTGGGTTACCTCCCATCTCCCTTATCTGAGGCTCTGGAGCTACATGCAGCTTGACTTCAGTTTTCAGAGAAGGAAACTTCCATTTTTTTCTAGGCCTCAGCCTGAGTCACTGTTTGATTTGAACAAAAAATTGCCTAAAGGGGCCAGTTTCTTGACAATTTACACTTATAAATGTCAAATATGCCAAACAGTATAAGGTTAATTAAGTTATAAGTGATGTTAAAGGACTAAAATTTCAGACTCAGATTAATACTGTAGAGACTTTAGGCAGCTTTATTGCATTGCCTATTGTATGTATTGTACTGCTTTGTTTCATTTTTTAAAATTCTTTAATTCACCTTGCGTGTCAGTGAGAAAGGCAGACTATAAATGAAATAAACAAATATTGCATACCACAATTTCTTAACATTTGTCTCCCCTCCCACACACACAAGGCCGGGATTCCCCACGGTTCCAAAATTTCTGGAAATTTTACAACTCTGCCTCAGAGTAGAGATAAGACAGAAATTATCACACATCCAGTAAGGATATTCAAGGGAAAAAATACAGGAAGGATTATAAGACTACATTTTAAAGAACGTAAAAATCCAAAAGCATTAGCAAATGTTAACAGAATTGAGAGAGAGAGAGAAAAGTTAAACTGCAGGAAGAAATCAGCAGGTTTAGTCAGATCACCCATAGCCCTGGAATTGGATATCATCAGTATGCTGCTGTCTCAACCACTGGCTGTCACCTGGATGCTGTGATAAAGTGACTAAGGTCAAACAAACTAAAATTGAATCCAGTCAAGAAGGAGGTGATGCTGGCTGGGAAGGCTGATGTGATTGGGGGAAATTCCATTATCAGCTTTAAAAGGGGGTTCTTTGATACTGGCAGATTTAGTTAAGAGCTATACATACTCCTGGACACAATAGCACCTTTTTTTTCAATTTCATATGAATTAAAAAATGCACCCCTGCTTGGGTACACTTGACCTGGCCGTGCTAATCCATGCGACTGTAACCTTGCAGCTAGATTAGCACAATGCACCTTATGTGGAGCTGCCGTTGAAAACAACTCCAGAACTGCAAGTGACTTAAAGGCACCAGCCATATTACAAATGTATTAGAACAACTGCACTGGTTTCTGTTTTCAGGGTTCCAGTCGAGACAGTGCTTTTGACCTTGAAAGCCCTTTAAAGCCCCCCCCCCCCATAGCTGAAGGACTGCCACTGCTCATATAATCATGGTTGATCACTCCAGCCCACCTGACAGGGTCTGCATGCCACTCCTTCCTGGAAGAAGGGTTAAAATGTGGAATTTGCTGCCAGAGGATGCAGTGATGGCCACAGGAATAGACAGCTTTAAAAGGAGATTTAATAGATTCATGGAGGATACGTGTATCAGTGGCTACTAGCCATGGTGACTGCAGGGAACCTCCACGTTCAGGGGCACTAAACTTCTGAATCCCAGAGCCAGGAGGCAACATCAAGGGAAGGCCTTGGTGTCTATGCTCTGTTGTTGGCCCTCCAGAGGAACTGGCTGGCCACTGTGTGAGACAGGATGCTGGACTAGATGGACCACTGGTCTGATCCAGCAGGGCTCTTCTTATGTTCTTATGAGGGAAGTTAGGACTGTTTGAGCCTGTTCAAAGGCTCACTGTGGAAAGGGCTGCCCAGTAAAATACAGGCCTGAGACACTTACAAGGGCCTCTTGCCAATAACATGGCTTAGGAGGATCCCTCTGGTGCATGATTTTATGGCCGTTCTGGTGCTAAAGTGTTGATATATACTGCTGCCTTGATTTTATTGGCAAACCACTTTGAGCTTTCAGAAAAGGCAACATAAAGTATCTTAGATAAGTTTGAAATGAAGACTGGGGGAGAAATATAATTGCAAGAATCCTTGTGGGTGTAGAAGGTTAGTCGGTTTCTTTCATCAAGTCTTAGATAGGCTTTTTGTTGGAAAGAACTGACGAACCATCAAGCACTAGCAGCAAATGGGCAGCAGGGCCAAGCAGGCCAGAGGTCCCAGGAGGAGGACCTGAAATGAAAACACTAAGTACCACCATGCAGTTACACTGATCGATGGTGCAGCCACATTTAAAATGCTACTCAGAGTCCTGGTTACCCTGTCTTCAGAAGTGTATCATGTGAAAAAAGGGCAGCATGTATGGCAACCAACAACAATAATAGACTGGGATAACTACCTCGAGGAAGTGTTTTAGAAGCCTGGACTTTGTAGATGAGGGAACAGGAAGACTAGCAATGGGAACCATAGATGTTTCTAATGTTGCAAATGATACAGAGCCCTCAGCTCGCCTCTTGGTGCTCTAACTCAGGATAAGCCAAAGAAAATAGGGAACCCTTAGTGTAAAAGTATAGCCACAAACAACACCCACCAAGGGAAGAACATCTACAATTCACAACCAGTGTTCCCTCTAAGCTGAGTTAGTGTGAGCTAGATCACAGTTTTTTAGCCTCCGGCTCACACATTTTTGTCTTAGCTCAGGAAGGATGGCTCCAGAGCAGACTAATTTATGCAGTAGCTAAATCACTCTCTCACAACTTTAATGCCAGTAGCTCACAAAGTAGAATTTTTGCTCACACGACTTCATAGCTTAGGGGAAGCATTGTTCACAACTGTGTTCAAAACTATCTATTACATTCATTGAAATACAGAGAAGGGTCAGTGGTCACAGCCCAACAGAGTGTATAGACATTGATCCAACCGATTGCTCGTAACAATTAAACGTGATTTAAACAAAGAACATATTCAAAACCAATAGTAGGCTCTTCTGTAATTCCATACATAGATAGTGTCCATGGACCTCCAAACTGAAAGTAACTGAAGCAGGATTCCATTGAAGCTTTTGAGCTGTGCCTATGTTATTTGGGAAATCGGCTTCCATTTTACCAGTTTTACCAGCCGCTGTTGAAGATCATTGAAACACTGGATTGAGACCTGGGAGAGGCGTTCGGCTGTTATTCTTTCCACAGTGGGAGTCTTCTGCTGCAGTTGCTTTCTCTTTGGAGGTCCATGGACACTATCTATGTATGGGACTACAGAAGAGCCTACTGTTGGTTTTGAATATGTTCTTTGTTTAAATTACGTTTAATTGTTACAAGCAATCTGTTGGATCAATTCTACAGACGCTAAGTTGGGAGTTACTCCCCCCACCCCAATACACTCTATTGGGTTGTGACCACTAACCCTTCACTGTATTTCAACCCTTCTCTGTATTTCAGTGAATGTAATATATAGTTTTGAACATAGTTGTGAATTGTAGATGATCTTCCCTTGATGGGTGTTGTTTGTGGCTAATTCAGGATAATACAACAAACCTAATGGGTTCATGGAAAACTAAAGGAAGAACTCCCACACACACAAATTGTGGAACTTATTTCTGCCTTTTAAGATAGCTTTTTAAAAAGGCTAGAAATAAGGCTAAACAAGAACTGAGTTCTAAAAGTTAACATGACCTGCCCCCTTGTTCACCTGCAGCTTGCCTCTGAACTCCAGATGCTGAGAGCCAAACCAGGTGAGGGCATCACTTTCCTGTCCTGCCTGTGAGCTTTCAGAGGCCCTTCTGGGGAGCTGCTACGGTAAGCATGCTGCTAGACTAGGCAGATCTTGATCTGACCAAGAGAGGTACTTTAAACTGACTCACCAATACAACATGAGCCTCTAGGATTGTACTGAAATTGAGCCAAGCCAACAAGGAACCACAAAATTAAGGAACGGGCCTCCTGACCACTAGGAAGCCTATGGTGACTATACCTTATGAGGTCCTGAAGCACAGTAAGCTGTTACTTCTCTCTTTAGAGAACAGCTTGGCTCACATTAAGGAGCAGTTAACTACTCATAGCAAATCAAAGCTTATAACTTAGACCAGGGCTATTTTGGGGCAGGAACGCACAGGAACGGAGTTCCGGCTGGTTTCCAAGTTGGCCACACCTATAGCCTCCCCCCCGCACCTCGGGTTCCCCAGGTGCCTCGCAAGCCACAGGGTGCCTCGCAAGCCACAGGGTGCCTGGGGAAGCCAAGCTGATCCAGGGAAGGAAGGCTGTTTAAACTGCCTCCCCTCCTTGGGTTCCCCAGGTGCCCCGCAGCTCCAGGGCGCCTGGGGAAACCGATCCAGAAACTGCCTGCCTTCCCTCAGGTTCCCCATGTGCCCTGCAAGCCAGGGGGCACCTGGGGAAGCCAATCCTGGTAGGGAGCTGTGCGGTCAGGGGTACGGCCTAATATGCTAATGAGTTTCTGCGGTTGGGTGTGGCCTATTATGCTAATGAGTTCCTGCTGGGCTTTTTCTACAAAAAAAGCCCTTACTTAGACACAAATTAACTGGCAAACATCGAGCAGACAAATATCTTCATATATACAGCTTCTAAAGGGAAAATGATACTAACACAGAGATTTTTTTAAACATTTTCTGAGCAGCTGTGTTTCAAGAATCCCTTCTCCAGAGGACACTAAATCTGCCACATGGATGATTCCCTCTTTCTGAACCACAGAGAGTGCACAATTTGTGACACCCCCACCCGCAAAACATAATGCTCTAGTCATCTATCACTATACATTTGCAACCATTACAAGAAGCTTGGATCCATTTCTCCGCAGCTCACTGAGGACCACTTCCTGTTTGACAAGCCTGTTTCCTCTCTGTTCTTGGTCTATGGGATGGCACGGGCTGGGGCATCTGGCACAACAACAAGACCTTCCTCGTGTAGATCAATGAGGAGGACCACCTTTGAGTTATTTCCATTCAGAAAGGGGGGAAATATGGAGGATCAGCTCCCACTGATTTAGAAAACACATTTGGGCTTTCACTGCTGGCTTTTGAGAACTAAGCATTATTTCATTGTTTCAAGCTTCCCTGAAACCCAAATGTTCACAAGACTTCCCTGGTTTTGCTGCCTGCCTAGGACGTTGGCAGCCGCAATACAGGCTTGCGCTTGACTTGGTGGGTCACCAAGCCTTTTTGACTGAAGCAGGGTTTAAGTGTTTATATGCTGCTTGTTGGAACTGCAACTACAAAAGTGCTCTCAAAGGTGAAGATGGTTTCCCCAGGGAGGTGTAACTGCTTCCAGTGGTGCAGGATTTTTCCTGATTCACTTCTCATCCTCATTCCACCACCAACCCCATTTTTGTGTATCTCTTGCCCACTTGGATGTATCACAACAGCCCAAGTTACAGAAGACTGGCCATATTAGTCTGATCACGAATCAACAAGTCAGCTGACTTCACAACAAACTAGTCATAGTCAGAGGGACTGCTTTTTTAGCATTAACACAAGGTGGGGAAGAAGGCTCAGCCACTGTGACAGCTAAATGTATGGGGGAGCTATCCTCTCCTCCCATCCCTGGCATCTTTCGTTTGGGGACACCCACCTCTCCCTTCCACCCTTACTATAATCTGGGCTGTGTTAACACAACCTTGGATATTGCTCTAACTGCGCTCTTGCAATCACTGCCTCCCTGGATTTGTTTGTCCACACAGGAAAACCCAGTTGTGAATGACTGCTGTCATGCAAAAACACCACCAAGTCCAGGGATGTGTGGGTGCTGCCCTTGTAGACATAGCACTTTCTTGCTCCTGAGAAGAAGAAGAGAGAAGAGGAGATTGGATTTATACCCCGCCCTTCACTCACTTGGAGTCTCAGAGCGGCTTACAAACTCCTTTCCCTTCTCCTCCCCACAACAGACACCCTGTGAGGTAGGCGGAGCTGAGAGAGCTCTGAGACAACTGTCCTTGAGAGAACAGCTGGTACAGAGCTATGACTTGCCCAAGGTAATCCAGCAGGTGCAAGTGGAGGAGTGGGGAATCAAACCCGGTTCTCCCAGAAGAGATGCAGGACTTTTTTTAAAAAAAAAACACTGAAGCATCGATTTTTCACCATGAAATAATGCAATTCTCCTGGTAGCATGGCCCCTCCCCACAGGAGAAAAATGAAGGGGTGATAGAACTGTGCAAAAAAACACTGATATCTAAATAAGCATAATGGAAGCCTGCCTGACATTCCAAAGACAAGTGACACTCAAACCATTTAAAAACACAGATTGACAGGTCTAACTTTCATGATGCACTCAAAATAGCATCACCAAAAAGCTAGTGATGGGGAGTTTGTGCAATGGTACACTGTGGCTGCAGTCCTTAAAGAACACTTTCCTGGGAGTAAGCCCCATTGAGTAAAATGGGACTTACCTTCAAGTAGACCAGTTTAGGATTGCTCCCTGGTTGCTTCACAATATTAAGGCTGTGGAATGCTAGGAAAGAGCTGTCTGAAGATCTGGATGGAAACAGCCAGCAGATTGACAGTGCTTTCCCCAAATACTGTCAGGGCCCCGGCGACTTGAATTCAGATTGCCCAAGGGTTCTTTGACATGCTGTTTTGTTTTCCTGTTCTGCAACCTTTCCTTCATTTGTTTTCTGGAAAGCATTACCAGCTATCTTTTGGGGATCGAGGTTGTAAAGATTTAGCCCTCAGTTGTTTGGAAATGGTCCTTACCTGTCAAGCCCATGACTTACTCCAGAGTCCTACCACCATACTACTGTTTCATTGCCATTCTTTTGGTTTTTACTTTATCAAAACCCTTCTTCTACATGAAAAACACATTTTTGTCCTGATCTATTTGTGCTACAACAGTAACGTGTGAGAAAAGATTTGATGGCAATATGAAAGAGTTGTAAAGAGGAGAATGGTTAAAGTATCCCGTTTGAAGAAACTACTGGGGGAGAAACTCAAAATCCTCAGTCAAGAGAACATTTCAGCCCTGACCTGGATAGCCCAGGCAAGCCAGATCTTGTCAGATCTCAGAACCTACGCAGGGCTGGCCCTGACTAGTACTTGCATGGGAGACCTCCAAGGAACGCCAGGGTCCCTTCGTGACTCACAGGCAGGTGACGGCAAGCACCCTCTGAACACCCCTTGCCTCCAAGCCCCACTAGGGGTCGCCAGAAGTCAGTTTGACTTGACAGCAGAGAAAGAGAGACAGAAAGGGAACACTTCAGAAGTGCTCAGCGGCAAATATGCTAACATGAGGCTGCATCCGATCACCCTGCTCAGGTAAGAGCGGTATGTTCTGTCGAAACAGAGAGCCTTCCACGGATGCAAGAAAGTCCTCTGCCAGGGGAAGGCACCTTGTGCTGATCGGAATGCACTACCCTCAGCTGAACAGAATGGTAGACTACAACCCACTGTGCATTAACGGAACTGCAAACTGAGGCCACAGAAGCTCCCAGCAAATACAGTGGCAAACATTCTCTGAGGAAGAAAGGACAGTGACATGTATCCAGTGTTATTAAATGATACATGTGTTTCATAATCCCCAGAAGCATCCCACCATCTTTGATACTGCGGGGGGGGGGGGGGGGGCGGCAATCAGTGATAAAGTCTCCAGACCCAACCTCCCATAGAAAGAAGGCTAGCAACCGGTTGCGTATTCCTCACATACATGAAGAGTTCTCCTCATTTCTATCCTTCAAATCCTGCTTTCTGCTTCCAAGTGAAGGACAGCAACGAAGTGAAAGAAGAAAGGTGTAAGCCATACCATGTTTAAGACAAATACATTTTTCTCAACAGCCTAAGAGTCCTGCTGGATCAGGTCAGTAGTGCATCTAGTCCAACATCCTATCTCAGAGGTCAACCAGTCACCTGTTCCTTACTTCTTCAAAGAGAAGACGCTCTCAAGAAAGCGAGAATCTAAGTTTTAGTTTCTACCCCTACGACATCTTTTTCCGGGATGTGGAATGGTACAGTACAGCCTGATCTCGTCAGGTCTCAGAAGGAAAACAAGGTCAGCACTCAATGGGAGACCACCAAGGCAGACTTTGCAGAGGCAGGCAATGGCAAACCACCTCTGCTTAATCACTTGCTTTGAAAACACTATGGGGTTGCCATAAGTTGCCTGCGAGTCGACAGCACTTTACACACACACACGCCTTCCCACTCAAAACACCTAGTTATCACTTAGTAAATCCAACAGACCAATCAGCATATTATGGCATGCAGACTTTGGATGTTAATTATTTGTAGACCTAAAGAAAGAGTCAGTTATGTTGAACGCTACTGACATTGCACAGAAATTAAATGCTATAAGCAAGCTGACACCCTGGTAACCACACAGAAAGGTGACGACAGGCACGGACGCTGGGAATTTCCTTTGCTGTTATTCTCATGGGATTGTGCATAAATTCTTAAAATTTAGCTGGTAACATTTTACCGGCAAGGTAATGGTAGAACGCTATGAAGTTCTTGGAAAACAAGCACAATAAGCAGCTCTTGGATTAGCTTTTGGTTACTGCAGCTCTTAAAAATCAATACCCACAAACACCAAGCACTTTTTTTGTCCAGCAATTTTTACCCTGGAAAAAGCAGACAGAGGAGCTGCAAAGACTGATTACCTATGCTGAACCCGCTGGCTTCGTACTGCTCACCTGTAAGTACAGCTTTTGCAGAAGGATCTGCAAGATCCAGGGCTGACTTCCCGTCTGTGTTCCGAATATTTGGATCAGCTCCATGCTGCAGTAACACTATGAGAGAGGGGGAGAGAAAGGGATAGTTCTCAAACCTCTGGCATCCAGACTGAATATGCATGCCCATAAACACACAAATCAGCTGCATAAATTAACAATACTGCACTCTTTTTAACAAAGGACAGAATCCAGAAAGCTCTCAGAGCCCCTTGGGCAAAGGGGACTTTCCCCTCCGTCTGAACAAAAGCCCTCCATGCCACATACAGTATTTTTTTCCAAGTATAGGGAGGAAAGGGAGGCTAGAAAGCAGCAACCTCTGCAAGAACTAACCAAATCGCCTTTATTGTAAATCGTGTGGCAGCTGCAACATGCAACACCCCTAAGAACATAAGAGGAGCCCTGTGGGATCAGGCCAGTGGTCCATCTAGTACAGCATCCT
Source organism: Lepidodactylus listeri (assembly GCA_029233225.1). NCBI lineage: Eukaryota > Metazoa > Chordata > Lepidosauria > Squamata > Gekkonidae > Lepidodactylus > Lepidodactylus listeri. The sequence goes on along the minus strand of JARCFY010000004.1, from coordinate 136,610,038 downwards.
GTCTCTCACAGTGGCCAGCCAGTTCTTCTGGAGGGTCAACAACAGGACATAGAGGCTGAGACTTTCCCCTGATGTTCCCTCCTGGCACTGGGATTCAGATATTGACTGCCTCCCTCAGTCACTGACAGCCACTGATAGGTTCATGGAGGATAGGTCTATCTCATCCCTCTTTAAAGCTGTTTATTCCGGTGGCCATCGCTACATCCTTTGTGAATCCCACGTTTTAATCACTCTGTGTAAAGTAGTATTTCCTTTTGTCCATTCTGAAGCTACTGCCCATCAGCTTCATTAGATGCCCTCGTGTTCCAGTACTTTGGGAGACAGACACAAGGCAACATGCTGCTTGTCCTTTGAATAGAAATTTCAGGATGGTACGCAACGACATGCTGCACTTTCAAGCGGTTGTGTCTTTTGAACAACTAGAATCTACATTTGTTTCTCACTCTCTTGACAGCCCAGCTCACTGGGCCCATGATTTCCCTTCTTCCTCCCTCTCTTGTCTTTTACAGCATAAATAAGCTACTGTATAAGTTACATGACTTTAAGGGACAGGGCTCGGGTGTTTATTTTTACATTTAAAAAGCCGCCCAAGGCGGTACAGTGCTGAGGTCACAGAAGGGGCCTTTGAGGAAGCAGAGGGCACCTGTGCCAGAGCATCCTAAGCTGGGAGCTGCAGGCTTGCCTGGTTCCTTCCAAAAACCTCTTGCAGCAAGACTGTTTTATCAGAAGTCAGACTGCTCACCAAGAGGAAAGATGATGTCCTGCTCATAGGCAAAGGAAGTAAAGAGACAAACTGCTGACAGAAAACAAACTTTTACAGACCAGCACTGAAGTCAAATTTCTTCAGCGCAAGGGAAGCTGATAGGTTTTTATGGAAGCCAGTCAGCTCCTCTGTTTTTATGGAAGCCAGTCAGCTCCTCTTTCAGTTGTCAGGCAAACTAAACATGGGAAAAACCTGCAGCCACAACTTGAACAGAGACCTGCCTTAGCCAGTCTGACACTGTAATATCCTTTTCAAAAGCGGGATTATAAGGTAGGATTGCCCTGACCTGGAAAGCCCAGGCTAGCCCCATCTCGTCAGACCTCGGAAGCTCAACAGGGTCAACTCTAGCAAGTATTTGGAAGGGTGACCTCCAAGGAATACCAGGGGCATGACGCAGAGGCGGGCAATGGCAAACCACACTAAAACGTCTCTTGCCTTAAAAACAAGTCTAGCTCACCATTAAAAGAGCTAGTATGCCCACTGCCAGACAATCTTAGGATTTCCTGGCTATTCTACATACAATGCCATGGGATAATTATTAATTATTATTATTATACGTTAGGATCCATCAGCTCCTTTTCATTGAGGAGCCTTGCTCTGGCAGAAGCAGGTGCCTCCCTTTTTAGCAGGGAATCAATGGACCCAATGCACAGGTTTTTGTTAAGGCATTCAAAAAGTTTGCTGAAGCAGAAACACTGATATGGGAAAAGGTGTAAGAAAGCTAGTACGAGACATCCAATGTATGAGGGTCATATAAGAGCCAAGGTTGGTAACGTGGCTAAATACCAAAATGTTGCGTTGTTCTGGACTCCCAATGTGAATGTGACTCAAAACAGTATATCCAAACAAACCTTACTTTTTACTGGCTACTAGGCCCTGGCTAGCATTTGGATGGGAGACCACGAAGGAATGCCAGATCACAACACAGAGACAGGCAATGGCAAACCACCTCTGAATATCTCTTGCCTTGAAAACGCTACAGGGTCATCATAAGCCAGCAGTGAGTTGACAGAGGAGGGGAAAGCTTTTACAGTCCCACAAAATGAAATAATAGCCTCCCAAAAAAATCTTTAAAGTCACTGACCTCTTCTCAAAACATTCTTTTTATACAGAATAACTTTTTATACAGTTAGCTTAGGCCATTTGCACGCAGGTTAGCTGCCCCAGGTTCTGTGCTGCTGGGAAGCAGATTATTGCTGCTTCCCCATACCACCATGGTACATTCATATTCCGCCTCTCAACATTCCCCTGACTTTTCTCCAGTCTTCTCCAAACATCCTTCATTGTGAAGTTTTAGGAGAAATAATATAGTAACCCTGGATTGGGTGCCAGGTGAGTGGGAAAGTTTGCATTTTCCCTGCTCATGTGGCAGCTGTCCCAATGGCAGCAGTTTCCTCCCCCCACCAACAGGTGGCTTTTTTAAAAAAATCCATTCCACATCTTCATACTGTTCTACAATAATAGTCATCAACATTCTCCAGAGTATAAGCTTTTATTAGCCAAAACTCACTTCTTCAGATGAGCTCTGTCCCATAAAAACGTGTACTCTGAGAAATATTGGTTTCCACGGTGCTACTGGACTCATATTTTGCTCTATTACAGCAGACTAACATGGCTACCCATTTGAAGCTATCATCATAACAATGAATTTTACACATGCCGGGAATTCACAGCTTTCATTTAAAGAAAAAAAGGTAAGCCTCTAGCACCACCCATTGCAGATATATAAGGGGAAAGGTATATGAGGGGCCAAGAGACTTACTTTTTAAAAAAACAAAAACTGGGAATCCACAGAACATGTCATACTTATTTTCAGGACTTTTTTTCTGGGGTAATGCACCGGAACAGAGTTCTAAAACCTCTTTGACAAAATTATTTTTAAAATGTTTTAAAAGTTCATGAATTTCCTTCTTGAGAGTTCCAGCACCTCTTTTTTTTTTTTAAGTCCTGCTTATTTTTATAACAATATGAAAATACTGAAAAGGACCAGTGGTTCAGGGGAGTCAGGGTGGCCCCTGCTGGAGGACTGAGGCAGGTGAAACCTGCCATGTGCCGCTATGTTGTATCAGCAGCAATGGTAAAGCCACACAAACTAGTTGCCATGCGGAAATAACCATAAAAGTCTCTCTAAAGGAAATCTAAATTCACGCATTGCTTGCTCCTGAAAAAGTATCGCTGCGTAGCTCTGGAAGCTGTTCAAATGGTGTGTGGGGGGGGGGGAACATGGCAGACTCAAAGTCTCGAGAATACTGATTAAGATAACGTTCACCTAATAACAGCTAACATAATAACATAAAAGAGAAACCTCAGTTAAAACAAACAGGAGAAATATTGGGGAAGTTTGGCAAGGGGACAGCTGATATATACAAAAAGCTGGATTGTGTAATCACGTGAAAAATATATAGACAAAACCAAAATCATTACTGAAACCAGCCTAACGTGCTTTTACTTTAATAGTATCAACCCTGTTCTCGCGTGATTAGGAGTCCATAATTTACATTCAACTACTGAAAATCCATAAAGAGACAGCTTTAAAAAAAAAAGAGACCCACTTACCGATACACACGTCTATCTTGCCTTTGATAGCAGCTTCGTGCAAAGGAGTGTAGTTCCAGTTGTCTCTGGCATTCGGATCGGCACCCTGACACAGCAAGAGGCTGACTACCTCAGCATGGCCAAAGGAACAGGCGTTATGAAGAGGGATCAGGCCACCATCGTCACGAGCGTGGACATTGGCTCCTGTCTGCAGCAAGTGTTCTACTACATCTTTTCGTCCAAAACCTGGGGGGAAACCAAATGCAATACAAATAAATGAGACTAAGGCATGCATTATAATACAGGTATTATACGAACAGGTAGGGCACGGAAGCATTCAGATAGGCCACACATTTCACACAAGTACAGTAAATTTTTTAAGCCGCGGTGACATTTTTCTGTTAGTACTGTAGCTAATCCGGCCCAATCTGAGTACACTTCCTGACACAAAATCATACCCAGAATTATAGTTTTCAATCATGCTCACAGATAAGCAGAGAGCACGAACACACAAGTCAGCAAGAACACGAAATTTTATACCCCCTCTTTCTCCCCAACAGGGGCCTAAAGGGGCTTACATCATTCTTCTCTTCTCCGTTTTATCTTCAGAACAACACTGTGAGGTAGGTTAGGCTGACAGTGTGTGACTGGCCCAAGGTCACTCAGGAAGCTTCCACGGCAAAGTGGAGCTTTGAATCTGGGTCTCCCCAACATCTAGTCTGACACTCTAACCACTACAACACACAATCTCTCTATTCTGCAGTTCATTCTAACGTGATGGTAACTGGATGAAGAAAGAAATTTGCCAGAACTTTGCAGCAGTTGACACTGGAGGGCGGAGATTTAAAAGCTAAGAAAAAGGGACCATCTAGGAAGTGGGGGGCCCAAGCGTTCTGTACACCTGGTCTTGGCCTAGAGTCGCTGGTCCTCTTAATATTGACAAGAATATACAGCAATCTACAGAATCATTACTATGTGAATATGAAATGATGCTTACAGCCAAGCCAACCATGATGTGTGCACTGCAATGCTGATAGATGAAACTGCTCTATCTACAGAATGTACTTGTCAGAGCCTTTACGGTTCTGGCACCATTCATGGAGGAAACACACATGCGTTTTCCTTAGGGACTAAATATGGTCTACCCTGAACAGCCTCAGCCACTGGTAAAAATTAGCATATTATCTGGACTATTTTCTACAAGCAGACTAAAAATTTTAAAATGCCCCCCAAATTCAAATCTAGATACAAATTAAAACATGGGCCTTGTGACACCCTTGAAATTTTCTCTTTCTTAATATTAAAAATCTAAAAAGATCAAACTAACCTGCCCCCTCTGAGAAGATACATACACATATAGCTCCTCACAAGGAGGATGATAAATTTCATGACTAAAATGGAAGAAAGAGGTATGAATGTTCAACCACTATTGCACCAGGCTGTCTTCAATCAATTCAGCCAGTGCACTGTTACATTGCATGTGTACTGTTGGGTATTCCAATAAATACTGTATGCTCCTTTGGGCAACTAAGTCCCAATACTCTGTAGGCAGGGATACAGCTGCAGCAGAGTATTCAGGAATTTGCCCGCTGTTTCCCAGGCTACTGGGGAAAAGATGGGGAGAGAAAAAGAGAAGAACAAGCTTTTCAAGGGACAGTAATACAATAAATTACGGTAATTTTCACTAGCAAGCTGCCAAGGAAGCTAATTCAGAAGAGTTGGTCAGTGGTTTAGGGCCTGTCTTTTGCTTGGCTTCTGTCTGTGACTTGTGTCTAAAGTAGAACAAAGTCTGTGGCTTAGAAAATTTAGTTTAGGGAACAGACCACAGCTCAATGGCACACAATCTTCTTGTCATGCACGAAGTCCCCAGTTCAACCCCTGACATCTCTGATTAAAGGTTCAAGTAACAGGGCTGCGACAGACCTTGCTCCAAGACTCTGACAATTAAAGTAGGCATGATAAGAGGTCCCACCATGTTCTTATTCACATCCTTCCAACCACACACAAAAAAAGGAAGACTCTTTTGAACCAAAGCACAGCACACAAGGGAGAGAAGTAGAATCCTGTCAATCTCACCTCAGGGTACCTAGCAGCTTTAAACATTTTCCTCTAGCTCACTGCAGGTATCAGAACCAAGAATGCAAAAAAAAACAAAACCCAACAACACTTAGAGCAGTAGAGCATCACAAGGTAAGGCAGAGGACAGGGCAGGGTTTTGCTCCCCCACCACCACCCGCCCATTAACTCTGTTTTTGGTTAAAGATTTTTTAAAACTCACACCATATCCCACTTTACAGGTAAACAAGAGGCCATGTCAATTAAGTACACATGAATCCTCCTTTCTCAGTCTATGGCAGTTATTGGAGCAAGGGGGGAAATGCATTCACTTGCCCATGTTTTGTTCTCTCAACGTTGTTAGTCATTTAACATAAACATGTGCATACACATACACTCTACAGACCCATAACACTTCTCCAAGGCAGGTCTTACACAGATCTCCATAATACCTTCTTCCTCTCAATATGCTAAATAGCCAGCATGCATAAATGGAAGTAGAATGGGACAGCTCCTGTGGTAGTATCAGCGATGTAAGGAGATATAGGAACTGAGATTTGCAAGCAAAGCATATGTCCTAAGAGCATCCTGGAGCACTTCTGTAATGTTGTGATGTGTAAATATTTTGTGTGTGTTTTATTTCTGTGATTTTTTGTGGGGTTTTATATGTATGTTGCTGTGGGCTAAAATGAAGGCATCTAGAGTAAAAAAGCCCTCACCTGGATAAACCTGGATCGTCAGATCTCGAAAGCTAAACACAGTTGGCCCTGATTAGTATTTGCATGGGAGATCACCAAGGAATATCAGGGTTGCTGAGCAGAGGCAGGCAATGGCAAGCCATCTCTGAACATCTCTTGCCTTGAAAGCCCTACAGGATAACCATAAGTCAGTTGCATCTTGGGAGGAGAAGTAATGGGGGGGGAGCTGGATGGGTTTGTTATGATTGGATGGTAGCTATACCCTAGGGGGAGGAGCTAACTGGATTGGGGGGGGTGAGTGAGTGTGAGAAAAGGCTAATAACTTCCGCAAAGAATACAGCTTAAGTGACAAGTGAGAAAATCAGCCTTTGTGGCTAGGTCTATTTAAGGAACTTTAGAGAAAGAAGAACTGGACCTATCTGAAACCATTATGCTTATGTACCTATCTGAAATCATTGCACTTAGGAACTTTACTAAAACCGTCACGCTGTTATACTTCTAAATAAGTTCTATTTTCATTTCAGAGAAAACAATAACTGTTTTATTTAGAGTAAAGGATTCCCCCTTTACCTCAGAGCCACATCCATATACTGACCATTCTGTCATTTTACCAAATATAAGTAAACCATCCTGTTCCTTGGGTCCAACTCAGAATTCTAAGGCAAAAGCCTTCGGTGGCAGCGGAATTAAGTAGGAAAAACTAGAGAAGGCAAGGAGGCTGCATAACATACATCACCTAAGAACACTACAGAGAAGTGCCTTTACTGGTGTTACATATAAGGAGTGTCAGAACAGAATCAAAACCTTACAGCTTCCGATTTGGAAATGTCTGGGGAAAGAGACAACTATTTCAAACAGACATACAGTATTTACTCCAATAAAAGGCTAGGTTTTCCCCCCTAGGTATGCCGTCAAAAAAAGAGGAGATCTTCTTACATTCACATACAAGTTACAGTTATGACCAATGCTCCCTCTAAGCTGTGGAGTCTTGTGAGCAAAAATCCTACTTTGTGAGCTATTGGCATTAAAGTTGTGAGCAGGTGATTTGGCTACTGCATACATTAGTTCAATCTGGAGCCATTCTTCCTGAGCTAAGACAAAAATGTGAGAGCTGGAGGCTAAAAAACTGTGAGCTAGCTTACACTAACTCAGCTTAGAGGGAATACTGGTTATGACCTGTAACTGGGCGGGGTGTGGACTGCCTATCTGGACTGGGATTGGGAGGCAATGTTCTTCAGTGGTTCCAGTACAACCAGGAGGGTAGGTTTCAAAAAAGAACTGGCCACTGTGGTACATGCCCCAGTTATATCCAGATTAGATTACTGCAATGTGTTCTACGTGGGGCTGCCCTTGAAAAGCGTTTGGAACTTTCACTTGGTATGGCATGCTGCAGCCAGGTTGTTGATTGGAGTGGGTTGTAGGGACCATATCACTCCAGTCTTGGCCCACCAACACTGGCTTCCAATTTGTTTCTGGGCACAATTCAGCATGTTGATATTGACCTTCAAAGCCCTATATGGTTTGGGACCAACATACCTGAAGGACTGCCCAATACCTTATGAACCCACCCAACAGTCATCTTTTGAGATTAGGCAGGTGACAACCCAGGAGAGGGCTTTCTTGATCACCACACAAAAGCTCTGGAACTCTGTCCTCAATGATCCAGAGGAGACAGCTGTGTTAGTCTGTTCCTGCAAAGTAGTAAAAATCCCAGTGGCACTAAGTTTGTTAGTCTTAAAGGTGCTACGGGACTTTTTACTACTCTCCTCGGGGAGACTGTTTTAACTTTATAAAGTTGTTCTAATGTTGTATGTTTTACGTGTTTTCCTTCTAGTGGTTAAATAATGTGATTTCATTGTGTGTCTTTTAAACTAGTAGCCACCTTTGTGGCCCTTGTAAGGGCAGAAAGGGAGGGCACACATTTAAAATATACACAGAACACAATACCATAACAAATGTTTAGAATCAAGCTTAAAAATCACGGTAGTGCCTTAATAAGTCCTTTTTTTAAAGTAGAGCCTGTGTGTCTGTCTGGCACCAAGTATATTTTAAGAGCTTTTACACACAATAAATAATGAAAGTTTCATTTTAATTGAACTGTGAAAACTTTGGCAGGTGGTGGGGGGGAGCAGAAAAGGAAGTTAAGACCAGTATTCTCTCTCAGGAGACTGGCTTGCGAAAGACAGCTTCACAGTTGGCATGCAGCCAGCAAAGGAGCCAGAAAGCTGCATTTTGCAGCTGGTTGAGAAACAGCTGGGGAGATCTGAAGAGGCTGCATGCAATTTGCTTTTGGGGAACTGAAAAGGCTGCTTTGAAGACCAGCACTGTCTGGAAGCTTGCCTGTTCCCCCAGGAGCTGAGCGGCTTGCACAGTCTGTAAACAAACATGAACAAAACACCCCAGGGCTCTGATGCTCTCACTTCACAGGGGAACTGACCCCGCAGAAAGGCTGCTCTTGAAATGTCTACCACTGAGGAAAGCTACAAGCACAAAACATTACTTTGTGGTCTCTAGTTCTCATAGGAGTCCTCTTGAACCTCAATGTGCATGCACACAATTTTAGAAGCTCTGAGTGCCTCCTGAATGAGGGCAATCCCCCTGCCAATTACTATAAAGATAAAGAGAGATCCATTTCTTTCCAGTCCGGGAAGATCTAACAGGTTTGCCATTCAGCCATCCTGCCAGTTGCTGTTACCTGCACTTGCTATTGCCAAAATTCAACCTCATGAAACTGACAAAAGACAGACATTATATCCAAAGGAGACCCCATCTACAGCTTGAGCAGTGGCACTAACTTCCTACCTATATAACAAATCATTCACGTTATATATCCAAAAGTTATAAATGCCAACTTTGCAGCCATGATCTCTAGTTCCCTTTACTTCTGGGTTGACTAGCCCAAAGTAGATATCTAAATAGTTATTAACCCCCCACCCCCCAAAAGAACATAACCTTAAATTACCAGCACTGGCTTTCTCTACTGCTTGAGCCATAGACTACAGCACAACAACCAAAGAGAAACAAGGAAAAAGTATTTGCACAACAGCTGCTCAAACATGTTACAAAGTTGTGCAGTTTTGTTATAAAGTTGTAGCTACTTCATAACTTCAGTTTTAAAAATCAATGAGAAAGAACCCACATCCAGCAAAGCATTTTACATAAAAAGACACCTAGACCAATATACTGTACCCAGCAACATGAAACCGTCAATGCATAATTATCTGTAGAGCCCAGTATGACGGATACATTTTTAGAACAGGCATCCCCAACTGTGTTCAGCCAGTGGGCACTTTTGGAATTTTGAGAGGGAGCCATCACAACATGACCCCCATGGGGTGCTGGGACCAATCACAACACTTTAAGGAGGTCACAAGCCAAGCAACCACCTTCAACAGAGATAGTTGTTTCTGAATGGGCCTTCCCTGTAAACATAAAGGTGATACCTCCTTCTGAAGCATCTCCTGCTCTGGTGAAGTAAAGGAAAGTCAGGAGTAGCTGTTAGCTTTGAAGACAAAATTCTTTGTCAAAAAAAAAAAGCATGAGTCCAATAGCACCTTAAAGACTAACAAAATATGTGGCACAGTTTACTTCTTCAGATACAGCATGAGAGTCCATCTGTCCTATTTATTGGGAAATGGAGTGATGTCAAATAACATTAGCAGGCAAATGACAATAGCAGGTGAATGACAATAGCAGTCATGATTGGATTTAGGTGAAATATGCAGAGGGGTAATAGGCATGGAGAAATCTGCATTGGTAATGGGACAGGCAAAGAGGCATGTAAACCAAAAATCCATATGTACTAGTGAAGGAACCTGTATCAACATTTAAGAAGTCATTTATCTGCTTCCCAGAAATGCCTCAGCTGCAGAAACCACACATGCATTAGAACAAGCTTGAACTAGTAGTAGCAGATCTGAATTACCTCTAAAAGCTTCCATCCAAAAAAACCCTCCTTTAATTCAAGATGTGGGAAAAGTTGAGCCTGTCAAGGTCCACCAACCATGAATGCCTGAAACTCACCTGTGAAATAATTCTTGAAGATTTTCCCCCCAGCCCTTTACCTCAGGGAGGCAACAGAAAGTTTGCCTTGTATAATTAAACTTTGTTTTGTTTTTTCTATTGAAAAATGCCACTGGTTTTCATTTTTAAAAAAACATGGAGGAGATTCTTCCTCCCCTAACAAGCGAGTAAGGCTAATCCACCACAGAAAGCACAATTCCTGCTGTGTTGAATGGAGAACTGGACTCCTCTTCCATATGCTTCACTTATGTCATTGTTCGACATACCACTGTAACAAACCCTAGCAAATTTTGAAAACATGCATTCACACCAAAACCAGGACCTCCACACTCCACCAGATGAATGCCTCAAGCATCAGCTTTACACTGGAAATGTTAAGCTCTTTCTTAATTGTACCATCCATGTACCATGCAAAACTACCATGAAAGAAGGATGAAGGGCACTTACTCACAGAGAGGTTAAACTGTTTTTTATACATCCACTTTCCATAATGCACTTGTAAACTCTAAAGCAGTCACAACATACGATCAATGCATCTTCCATAATATTAATATGCAACACAAATAGTCCTTTTAGGAACTGCTCTACTATACAAATGTGTACAGACTTTCTACTGATTTAAAGGGTATAGCTCCTGCCAAGAATCTTGGGAGTTATAACTTGGTAAGAAAACCATGGATATTTATTAGGCATACTCCGCAGCCTTCAAATCACAACCTCCCATTCTCCAATAATGTTGATTAAATCAACATGTGGTGTTCTTTGACAGTATAATGTGAAAACACCCAAAAGAACCTCATATGTACAAGATTTTTTTTTGAGAAGAGTACAAAAAGGAAGTTAACTCTCTGCAGATTAGGGTCATTCCCTTACGACAACCACACATTTGCTTACAGAGCCCATCCCAGAGGAGCCACATCTAATGTCAGTAGTCAGTTCCGTGCTACAAAACATCCACTTTTGCCAGTAGCCTACTCACTGTAGCAGCATATTATTGGATAAACATTTTTATGAATTAGGAAAAATTGCAAATTGCAATTTTCCCACTCCCTAGTCAGGAATAGGCAACCTCCCATGAGTTTGTTGTGCCAGTATTACACTGCTCACACGCAGTACCACATTCTCCAAAGTGGATGACTGTAGCAGGTTTTAGTTCACAAAAGTTTATGGTATGTATCAGTTAAGTATTTCAAAACAAAATGTTTTCAAGACTCTTTGTTGATCTAGGGGGGGATCAGCTCTCCAAAAGACACACTTATCAGTCTGTTCTCTAATGAGCAAAAAAAGAGAAAGATGGTCCTAAAAAATGAAGGAGTGGGGAGAAACTAAAGGCAAAGCCAGAACCACCTTGAGCATAAAAAAACCAGGAATGTAAAATAACCCCCCAGTGGAATCTAGTGATATCAGATGGAAAAACCATTGCCCAATATGAATCTAATACCAACGTATGAAGTTTGACGTTACTAGATCCATTTGCAACAGGACAGATAATCCAAAATTAATATACTGGGAGAGCGTCCTCTAATGAGCTCAGGAGAACAATACACTTGGTTTGCCTTACCCCCTCCCCATTTTATCTTAACAGTAACCCTGTGAGGTAAGTTAATCCGTATGAGCTGTCCAAGGTGACTTAAAGTAGGAGGAAAAGTTGTAAACAACCATATTAGTCCACACAAAACAAAAGCCACATAATACCTTTTATTCGGTGGGTCTTCATAAAAGGGTATCACAGTATTTACTCAAATGCAAGCCTAGGTTTTCCCAAGAATGCCATAAAAAGGGGGATCATCATAAATTCACATCAGTTATGCTCAATAATAAAAAAGTGTTTTGTGCATAACACTGAGGAGGTCTAGTGGAAAGAGCAAGAGTCCAGATGGGGCAGTCATCTTAGATTCACGTTAATTTTCCTTTTAAGTAAATACGAACACATAGCTTTTGGCCCAAGGTCACCCAGTGAATTCAACGGCAGAGTTAAGGCTTTTGAACCTTGGTCCCCCTCCCCTCGTTCAACTCTCACACCACTAGACCACATTCATCTCTCCTCTGTGTGACCTGCCTTTGTCTCGTTCACACACTCTCTGCTTTCAAGTGGACACAATTGTTAAAATGGGTGACATGCGCTAAGCAGCTTTATTCGCATCCCCTGCCCTCCCAAAGGGCCCAAAAGGGGCCCACACGAACACCAGTGTTCCCTCTAAACTGAGTGAGTGTGAGCCAGCTCACAGTTTCTTAGCCTCCGGCTCACACATTTTTGCCTTGGCTCCAGAGCAAACCAATTCATCACTCGCTCCCAACTTTCAAGCCAGTAGCTCACAAAGTAGAATTTTTTGCTCACAAGACTCCACAGCTTAGAGGGAGCACTGAGTCGAGCACACCCACCCACCCCAATATCTCTGCCCTTCTCACCGGCGGCGAAGTGGAGAGGAGTCGATTTCCGCCCGGCCATATCTTTGGCATTGACGTTGGAGGCGTCCACCAGGCGCCTCACGCGGGTCACGTCCCCATTGCGGCAGGCCTCGAGCAGCTCCCGGAAGGCCCCGCTGCCCACCGGCGGAGGGGGCGGCTGCAGCGGCGGAGGGGGCGGGTCGGGGCTGTCGGCGGCGGCCGGGCTGGAGGCCGCCGAAGACGACGACGAAGAGGCGGAGCTGCTGCTGCTGCTACTACCGCTGCTGGCGGCGGCGCTGCTGGCCCCGGAGCCCGGCGGGGCGGGAGGCCCGGCGCTTTCGCCGACGCTGTCCGGGGAGAAGGGCCTCTCGCCCGCCGCCGCCTCCCGCCCGCCGCTGGCCGGGGCCTCGCCCTCGGGCCCGGCCAAGCTAGGCCGCTGCTGGGGAGAAGCCCCGACGGGGGAGAGGCTGGGGCTGCGCGGCGGCGAGGCGGGCGTTGTCGCGGGCTGGTGGTGATGAGGCGGCGCAGGGTGGTGGTGGTGATGCGGCTGCGAGCGACGCGACGACGACGATGATGATGCCGCCGCCATTTCCCCACTTCGAGGGAGCGCTCTGGTCCTGTCACTGCGGCAACGGCGGCCCCGCGCCCGCCCTCGCTTCCGGGACCGTGCAGCCAATCGCAGGGCTGCGGCGAAGGAAGTGACGTCGGGCGGCGGGAGGGTGACGGGAGGCGTCGAAGCCGTGGTCGCGGCGCGGGGCATCGACGGGGAAGTTTCTCCCGGGTCGAGAGGTTGCCGGAGCTCGGAGCGGGCCTGGAGGAGCTCCACGGGATTTCTTGCCACAGGATCGGGCTGCGCAGCGCTCCCTACCTACACTGATCGCCCCATAAAAGCCCAGTAGCGCCTTATTGTAGCCTAGGCTTTCGGGAAGCACAGCTCTCTTCGTCCGATGCATGAAGGGTATGAAGAAACTGGCCAGAGATGAGGGGGGGAGAGATGATGCAGAAAGTGCCCCATGGAAATGCAAAACAAGTCATGACAAAAGTAGAATGCGCAATCCAGGCTGGGCGTGACCCCTTCCTTCTGTTGATGAATCTGAATGGAATACCTGAAAGGCTGTTACTTCTGGTAAGGAGAGAACCATCCAAAACCAATCCAAGGCTGACTGAGTCAAATTTACATATGAATTCCAATTCAGCAGGTTCCCCATTTATTTTGGTATCGAAAAGTTTGTGTTGAACTACGATGACCTTTAAGTCCTTGATGGAATGTCCTGGGAGATTGAAGTGGTCTCCTACTGGTTTCTCAAAGCCCCATAGTAGCCACATCTCGAAAAAGGACATTGCAGAGCTGGGAAAACAACAGAAGAAGCAAGCAAAGTAATCGGGGTTGGAGCACCTTCCCTGTGAGGAAAGGCTGGAGAGTCTGGGACGTTCCACTTTAGAAAAGAGACAACTAAGGGGGGAACATGATAGAGATTTATAAAATTATTCATGGGGTGGAGAGAGGTGACTGAGGGGAGCCTCCATATTCAGGGACTCTTAACCTCTGAATCCCAGAGCCAGGAGGCAACATCAGGGGAAGGCCTTAGACTCTGCCCTGTTGTTGGTCCTCCAGAGGAAGTGGTTGGCCACTGGGTGAGACAGGATGCTGGACTAGATGGTCCGTTGGTCTTACACAGTGGGGCTCTTCTTAACCTCTGCAGAAGCTGGGAAGAGAAGTCACTTCCCGAATGTCTTCTGAAACAATTCCAGAGGGTGGAAGTCATCACAGAAAAGCCTCCATCTGGTTATTGAGGTAAGGAAGGAACCACCATGCTCACTGACTCCCCCATTCACCTGGCCTGTGAATTCATGTAGACAGGTGCAGTGCTCTCTCTAACCTGTGTGTGAGAGTGGCCGCTCATTACCACAGGAAGCCCCACTCAGCAGCAGTCTGGACTGGAGCCGTACAGGGTCTTGCACTGCCCATTTTAAGATTACAGCAGTTATCTTCTGCTCAGGATGTGAAGTGCTCTGCTCAGCAGGGAGAGGGAATGTTGCAGGTGGTCTTTCGGGTATGAGGTTCCAACCCTATGAAGGTCTTTCAAGGCTGAAACCTTCACCTTGGAACTGATCCTGAGAGCAAACTGGCATGCCAAAAACATTCAAGTGCTACCCCACAGAATGTTGGGTTATCCTAGCAAGCAAGTTCAGACTTGCCAAGAAAGGATGCAACAGCTCCCATCAGCCCTTCAAAAAAACCAAGAATTTGGTTCAATACTCTGAATGGTCACCCCAAGGTAACAACCATTCATCAGTCCCAAGTAAATAAATCCAATTCACAGTATTGTCATCTTCTGGCCCAGTATCCCCTCTGCCTTTTCTGAATTCAGTTTCAGCTTATTGCTCCCGTGTTGCTAGGGAATAAGCTCCCATTGAACTTCATGAGACTTTTTCTTCTTAAAAAAGAATAGGATCAGATGACCAGATTATCTTGGTTCTTGGTTCTGTCCCATAGTGTAACTAGCTGAAGTGTATCACACACACACCCCAATGGGCCAGAAACCAACACTGCCTGGTTGCTCATATTCCACATCCCTGTA
This sequence comes from Lepidodactylus listeri, assembly GCA_029233225.1. Taxonomy (NCBI): domain Eukaryota; kingdom Metazoa; phylum Chordata; class Lepidosauria; order Squamata; family Gekkonidae; genus Lepidodactylus; species Lepidodactylus listeri. The sequence continues at coordinate 136,594,994 of JARCFY010000004.1, read as the reverse complement.
AGAGCTATCCTCCGTGAGACACAAGGTGCTGGTTAAGATCTCACACAGCCTTAGACAAGCCACCATCGTCTCCACCCTCCAGCCACTTACAATATATGATTAATACTGAAAGGCTGTTTCTGAATAATTCTGCCTTGAAGCACTGCCGGAATACACACAAGGAAAGGGGGTTTGCTCACATTCTTGAGAAGGCTGTTCCATAAGACCAACTCTGCCACAGAAAAATAGCCTAGGCCAGTGATGGTGAACCTTTTAGAGACCAAGTGCCCAAACTGCAACCCAAAACCTGCTTATTTATCGCAAAGTGCCAACACGGCAATTTAACCTGAATACTGAGGTTTTCGTTTTAGAAAAAAACAACTCATACATTAACATCTTTTGTCTTAAAAGAAAAAGACAATAACAGAGCTTTCAATGATACAAACAACTTTTTATTGAAAGGTAAAAGTTTAAATTTGGCATGCTTTTGAACAATTAATGTGATTTTGCTGTCCAGTTTTGCGAACTCTGTGCTGGGGCGATGCCGTGCGTGCCCACAGAATGGGCTCTGAGTGCCACCTCTGGCACGCGTGCCATAGGTTTGCCACCACTGGCCTAGGCAGTCACAGGCTGAACATGGCTGCAGGTGGGAACCCAAAGTAGGCCATGATGAGCAGAGCACATTTGCCACTGATAAGTACAGAGGATTAGGTGGTCTTGGAAATGGGAGAGGCCCAGGCTGTATAAACCCTTGTTTGCATAAGGGTTGCAAACTGCCTGAAGGCAGAGTGCCCTGCCCTTTTAGTAGAGGTTTAATGTGTAGAAACGGGCAGCTGAAGCTTTTCAGGCCATGGAGATAAGTAACATCACCTGGTGGGAGAGTAACATCCCATTAAGTCTCTGCTAAAGGGGCAGGATATATATAATTTTTTCCCAAGCTATTGGCAACCCCATGTAGTGTGAGGAAGAAATAGTTTTGCATTTTCGAATATGAAGGCAGAGAGGAAGCAAGCTGTCGTTTTGCTAACAGGGAAGGACCTTGAAGAACTTGCTTGTGGAGTAGTAGATCTGCTGCCTCCCAGAGGGGTGCCACTTTGCTTCCACTTATGTTCTGCTTGCATGTAACGCAAAGAAGATCTACATCTCCAAAAGTAATGAAAATTAATAATTATCATATGGCATTGTGTGTAGAATAGCCAGGAGATCCTAAGATTGTCTGGCAGGCAGAAGTTCTAGCTCTTTAGCGTTATGCACCACTAGGTGGCAAGCTAAACTTGTTTTTAAGGCAAGAGACATTTCAGAGGTGGTTTGCCATTGCCTGCCTCTGCGTCGCAGCCCTGGTATTTGTTGGAGGTTACCCTTCCAAATACTAGCCAAGGCCAACCCTGTTTAGGTTTTGGGATGTGATGGGATCGGGCTAGCCTGGGCCATCCAGGACAGGGCATCTCCAAAGGTATCTCCTCCAAAGGAAATTAAGGCTTCATTCCTAGGAATAAGCCTACTGAACTCGGTTGGAGTTACTTTTTTGTATATATATGTAGGATGTATGTGGGGTAGTAGTTAGAGTGTTGGACTAGGATTTGAGAGGCCCAGGTTTGAATCCCCACTAAACCATGGAACTTTGGTGGGTAATTTTGGGGCAGTCACTCTCTCTGAACCTACCTGATAGGGTTGTTGTAAGGGTAAAACGGAAGAAAGCAGAATAATGTTCATTGCCCTTGGAGGAAGAGCAGGATAAAAAACTAAATAAATGAACAAATTGGTCAGTCTGCAGTGCTGCCTCCTGGAGCTTCTCATTGCTCAGAAAGAGGTTTACAGAATTGTGCATAGGATAGAGAAGGCAGAGAAAGAAGTACCTTTCTCACAATACAAGAACTCGTGGGCGCTCAATGAAATTAATGAGCAGTAGGCTTAGAACAGATAAAAGGGAGTCTTCCTTCACCCAAAGAGTAATTTGACACATGGAATTCACTGCTGCAGGAAGTGGTGGCAGCCACAAGCACAGACAGCTTTCAGAGGTATAGATGGAACACTCTGTTTGGGGCAGTGATGCTCTGTATTCTCGGTGCTTGGGGGGGGGGCAACAGCGGGAGGGCTTCTGGAGTTCTGGCTCCGCTGGTGGACCTCCTGATGGCATCTAGGTTTTGGCCACTGTGTGACACAAAGTGTTGAACTCTTGGCCTGATCCAACATGGCTTCTCTTATGTCCTTTATATTGCCACAGTAGGATTCCTCTGCTGTGAAAGCGGGGCCTGTTTTTGCTGAAATACATATCGTTCACCACCTTTGGCTTTCTCTAGTTCTGGGCCCCCATGGGAGATCAAGATCAGGCCCCTTCGGTCAGAAACGTGGATTTTGGGGTGGTGGCCAGCGTTAGAGACTCCCTGTGCCCTAAGCTGTCGGGACTCTTCCCCCACATCTAGGGACTGCTTGTCTCTAGCTGGCAGACACTGTCCCTGGGGCAAGAGAAACCTCACTTAGCCTCCTTCAAGGACAGCAACTGTTCCATAGTTCCTTTTCTGGGATGCCGGCACGCTAATGGTTCATCAGCATAGATGTGCTCATGCAGACAAGAAGAAGAGGAGATTGGATTTATACCCCTCCCTTCACTACCCGAAGGAGTCTCAGAACGGCTTACAATCCCTTCCCCTTCCCCTCCCCACAACAGACACCCTGGGGGGTGGATGGAGCTGAGAGAGCTCTTTCGAGGACTGCCCTTGAGAGAACAGCTTGGAGAGAACTTGTGACTGACCCAGGGTCACACCACCAGCTGCATGTGGAGGAGTGGGGAATCAATCCTGGTTCTCCCAGATTAGAGTCCACTCTTCTAACCACTGCAGCAGACTGGCTCTCAACACGAGAGAGCCAGAGAGAGAAGGATCCTACTTAGGGCTGCCAATAGCCCTAAGTAGGTAAGTACCTACTACCTAAAAGTACTGTCCCTTTAATAGAGCTTAATGTATAGAAAGAAGAGCTGAAGCTTTTGGTGGCAGGGAGGTAAACTATATTACCTGGTAAATATGATCCCACTGAGCCGCTATTAAAGGGACAGGACATTTTATTCCTGGCTTGGTGCCAACCTGAAATTAAGTGTTTTAGCTAACTCCCCCAGCAACGGCTCTTGTGTTGCACTTTTTCACCTACCTGCCTTCTCCCTGCAGCCTGGTGGGGAGACAGATTATCATCCTGGTGGCTGGTTGGTCAAAGCCATTCAGGGCCATTGAAGCACCTGTTGAGGGGATAAAGCCAAGCAATGCCCTCCCTTGCTTTCTTGCATGCTGGACTGTGTCGCTGCAGGTCAGAGGCCAAGCATGTGGGGACAGAGCCATTCAAGATTGCGACATCCGCAATAATACAGTCATGCTATCCTATTGCTGTGTGAATTCCAGGGTTATTTCCATTTGGTTATTCAGATGACCACACGGGGGCAGCCTCGGTGCATCTTCCAGTCGGTCGCCGTTTCCAAACACCCTCCCATCACAATTCAGGCTCTGCACATCTGCCAGTAATCTGAACAAGGATCCTGAGGCCCCTTCTAAAGAGTACGTTCAGTCTGTGCAGGGCCTATGCCAGGCCTCTTGGCCGGCTCACTCAATGAGAGTTGACAAGTGCCTAAAACTCCTCCTTGGCTTATTTGATTTGATTTATACCCTGCTCTAGTCCATAGGTTCAGAGGTTTCTTTAAATGCGTTTCTGTCTGCTTGCAAAGCATTGCCTCTGGTTGAAGCGCTGGACATCCAGTCATATGGCCTCCCCTGCAAAGCGGTCCTGCAAAGTGGTCCTAGGGAAAACTGCTATGATTGCCATCTGCCCAGCTGACGGAGCCAACAGGTAAATTGTCGCCATTTTAGCTCACTTTAGTCATTTTAAATTTGCCGCCGAGTTTTGTTGATGATATTGTAAATGAAGTTATGATGTTACCCTCCCTGAGCCTGCAAGCGGAAATGGGCGGGACATAAACATGATAAATAAATAAATACTGTGTAATCATTTAATATAAATCTGGGGACCAGAATTCAACCCAGCTGTGCACTGCATGTCTCTGGAGCTTTGCCCTGGAGGAGAGAGAGGGACCTTTGCTCTAGAGTCCTAGAGCACTGTTCTCTCCAGCGGCAGTGCCACCAACTTGCTGTCCATCGCGGGAGAGGATCTGAAGAGGGAGGCAAGCCGCCTTCCAGAGGATTATTTGTGATTATCAGGAGTCATTTCGTAAAAACAGAGGTGCAGGAGCTCATTAGCATAACTCATTGGCATAACTTATTTGCATATGCCACACACCCCGACATCACCGGAAGTGTGTCAGAAGGCAACACCCACCGCTCAGGCTCCACCCCAAAAATCTCCAGGTATTTCCCAGCTCAGAGCTGGCAAGCCAGCTAAGACACTTTGACTAAAGACACTTTTGGGCCACGTCCACACTGTCACTTTTCTCGTTCATTTCTCCCTATTGCTTTGGGTCGTCCCCCCCTTTTCCACATGTGTTTTGCTCCCTCTGGGACTACTAGAGAGAGCAAAACATATGGGGGGTGGGGGAACCTTACGCAGTAGGGAGAAATGAGCGACAAAACTGACAGTGTGGACATGGCCATGGTTTCCTTTGCTCTTGCAGGGAAGCGACCCTACAACAAGCACGAAAATACAGATCAAGTTAGTATGCTTTTGCTTTTTTCCCACAGCGCATCACCATATGTGCCCGCTCCTGGGCTTGTTACTCCCGGAACAGTGTTCCTGTGTGTCCCTGCTCGAAATGACCCCTGGTGATTATTGATCTTCTCACTGCAGAAACCCTAACAGAGAGACAGTGCGAAGTCGTGCTTAGAGTGCCTGACTGGGATCTGGGAGACCCAGGTTCGAATCCCCACTCTGCCACGGAAGCTTGCTGGGTGACCCTGGGCCACTCACACACTCTCGGCCTAACCTAGCTCCCAGGGATGCTGTGAGGATAATAGGGAGGAGAGGAGAATTACAGAAGCCCATTGGGGATAAAGGTGGGGTGTGAAAGAAGTAAATAAAATTTCTCAGGAACTGCGCGGTTCCCCAGAACAGCCTGTCAGCCACTATTCCAGGAGGCTCCCAACATGTGCATTATGTCTGGTTATACTTCCTCTCTCTAGGTTTATGTAATCTTGTCCCTTTTTAAATTTCTATATGGTAGTCCATCCCAACTTGCAAAGGTATATACTTTGTGGGGATAGTGGGACCAGCACTGATCTGGATAGCCCCGGCAAGCCCCATCTCATCAGAGGTCTCTGAAGCTAAGCGGGGTCGGCCCTGGTCAGCATTTGGATGGGAGACCACCAAGGAATTCCAGGGTTGCTATGCAAAGCCTGGCAACGGCGAACCACCGCTGAATGTCTTGTGCCTTGAAAACCCTATAAGAGGTCACCAGTGCTCCCTCTAAGATATGGAGTCCTGTGAGCAAAAATTCTACTTCGTGAGCTACTGGCATTAAAGTTGTGAGTGAGCAGTTAGGCTCCTGCATAAATTAGTTGGCTCTGGAACCATCCTTCCTGAGCTAAGACAAAAATGCTAAAAAAAAACCTGTGAGCTAGCGCACACTAGCTCAGCTTAGAGGGAACACTGAAAAGTTGTCTGTGATTCGATGGCCAAAAAAACACAAAATGGGACTTGCAACATCCCCACTAGATTGCTATCCAATCCCCTTTTTTTCTTTAATCCTGTCTAGGAATGATAACCCAGCATGAAAACTATTGTGTTTCTTTTAGTGTGTGTTGTGTATTAATATCACGGTCACCATGTGCTCGCGTAATGGCGACCGTCACGTGGACATTCACACATGGCCTGAATCTACCTGAGCTTCGGGCAGGTAGAACAATAGCCGGTCGGATCCTAAACGACCACCAATGATGTACCTAGGTTTCCCCCGGGAACCTATGAACTGTAACCACTATCTTAAGGTCCTATCAGGACATCTGGGCGAGGTCGGGGGTGTGCCTCCAACCGGAATAAAAAAGGGCTCTGAGCCCGGGGTTTGCATGTTCCATCCTGACCCGCAATAAACTTAGCATGCTGATTTCGCTGCTACTGGCCTCCCGACTCCAGTTGAGAGATGCTCTCTTCTGTTGGAATTTGTTAATGCCCATGGAGTTTAATTGATTTACTGCCTCTTTGCCAGAACAGCTGGGTGTAATTTGAGAAATAAAAGAACTAACCTCAATCCATGTAATACCTTTTATTTTATTATGTATTTACTTGTTTCTGTATTTTGCCTTCGTCGCAGCTGACTTATGGCGTGACCCCAAAGGGGTTTCAAGGCAAGAGACATTCAGAGGTGGTTTGCCATGGCCTGCGTCTGCGTATCAAACCTGGACTTCCTTGGAGGACTCCCAGCTACTAGCCAGGGTCCACTTAGCTTCCAAGATCTGATGAGGTCAGGCTAGCCTGGGCTATCCAGATGAGGGAGCACCTTTTATTAGGAACAACCAAAATGACATCAAAAAATTATGAAAGCCATGTTCCCCCAGAACTCTTTTTCAGAACTCTTCTTCAGGCTAGAATATTACAAAATAAAAAAGGGGCTTATTTTGTGACATCTTTTTGTAACATCATCCAGCCTGACAAAAAGTTCTGGGGAATTGAAAGACGGCTCTGGTTCCCTAGCTCTGTTTCTGTACCTTTACCATTAGCCTGAAACCTAGATATGCCTTGATATTCTCTTCCCAATGGTTGCCAAAACTTCTAATGAAAGAGTCTGCATTATTTTTAAGTGGCTCAAGAGAAGCACTGCTTCTCATGGGGTATGCGCATGATTTCTTTGGAATCACTGTTCCATCAGGTCAAACAAGATTTTGAAATCCTATAAACACATGCCAAATTTCTTTACGAGAAGGGAGCATGGGATGAGTGCACGCACATGAGTGTCGATCTCCCAATATCAAACCGCCTTCACATCTCTGGAAAAGATACTGTCAAGCCAAGGGAAGAGGAGGAGGAGAAGGAGAGTTGATTTTATACCCTCTTCACTACCCAAAGGAGTCTCAGAGCAGCTTACAATCACCTTCCCTTCCTCTCCCCACAACAGACACCTGGTGAGGTAAGTGGGGTGGAGAGAGTTCTTAGAGAACTGTGACTGACCCAAGGTCACCCAGCTGGCCTCATGTGAAGAAGTGGGGAATCGAACCCGGTTTCCAGGTTAGAGCCTGCCACTCTTAACCACTACACCACACTAGCTTTCAGTCCCTGGTTGAAGTTTCATCTCAGCTGGAAACTTGCTAGACAGCAAAGGCAAGTTGCCATCTCTCAGCTTCTTGTCTACATTATGGAATCACCACCTTTTGAGGGGTGGGGAGTGGCTGTTAACAGCAGCCCAAGATGCAGAAACTGAATTGGCAAGACTCTCCCTAAAGTTTTCTCCCGGTCCTTGGAAACTCTTCAGCTGCTACAGTTCTTTGTCTCCAGCTCCAATAAGAAAGGCTTTATCAACAAAGAATTGGACACGCAGACCACCAGTGTTTCATTTTCCAGTGGGTCATGTCTAAACTGTGAGGACCTCCAACTACCCTGACAAAACTCTGCTGGATGAGACTACGATGGTGGAAGAGAATGAATCTGTCTAATGTTTCTATCCTACTCTTCCTCCAAGGTAATCAGGGCAAAGGTTTTGGCCTTCCCCAAGTCACCCTCACAACAGCCCCCAGAAGAAGGTTAGGCTGAGAGAGAATGAATGGCCTAAGGTGAACTTTTGAGCAGCATGGAGACTTGGTCCCAGGGTTCCCAGGTCCTAGTTCGAGTAACCCAGGATTCTCCAACATGGCTACCATGGTTGCCATAGTCTCACCTGGACTTCCCTTGGTGGATGGGGCTATTGTAAGGCAGAGCCGGTTTTCAGCTGCTATCATTTAATGAAAAGGTTTTCCACTAGAGGGTCAAGAGGACCATTAAGCACCTGGGCTTTCCTTAAGTCAGTGTGTGGTTCCATTCCCCCTTCAGCCTTTCTTTCTTCCCAGGAGGTGTGAGGAGTGAGAGGTTCTGTTTGGCTCCACTTCCTGTGGCAGCCATTTTGGGTTGGTTCTCACCACCCCATCTCAAAATTTCAAAGTCCCCACAAGCTTGGGGACCCTGCTCTAACCACTAACAAAGTGCCATCTCTGGGGCTTTAAAAATAGATTTTTTAAAAAAATTCTTTTTATTGGTTTTTTGGTAATACAGATACATAGAACTGATTAAATAACAAGTTGCACAAAGTTATTAACATTGCGGTGTTAGGGAAATGTCACAAAAAATATGAGCTATACTTATCAATAACTAATAGTTAACAATGCTGATAGTACTGATGTAAGTCAGAGCTAGAAGGTAGTAATTATTGTTTTTTAGAGTGAGCTTGTGATTTCCAGAGGGTTTTGGTTTTGTTTAGGTATAAATATTTTTGTTTGTTTGTTTGGGTGTTTGTGTATTCAGGTGGTTACATGAATGTTCATTGAAGTAGAATGTGATATATAGGTTTATATGGTTGAATATCTGATGCATATAAATATTCCAGGAATGGAGACCATTTCCCTACAAAATTAGAGGGTTTTGGATAAATGTCTGTTTGTTTGATGTAGTCCGTAATTTTTTCTAAAATCAGATGGTCCCAGACTTTGTTGAGCCAGTCAGTAGCGGTAGGAGCCTTGTCTGCTTTCCACTTAGATGCTATTGAGGTTTTGGCAGCAACCAGTAAGCTGGTTATAAGTTCTCTTTGAAGAGGTTGTATGTTTTTAATGTTCCATATGTCTAAAAATATTAGTGTGGGGTCAAGAGGGATATTAATACCAGTGATGAGTTTTATTTGGGACAGTACTTCTAACCAAAATTTCTTGATGTAGTTACACTTCCACCAGCAGTGGGCATATGATCCTATTTCGCCACAGTTCTTCCAACATGTTGGTGAGTGCGCAGAAGTTGCTTTCGATATTCGTTCCGGTGTGAGATACCATCTGGAGATGATCTTGTGTGTTTGTAGTTTTGTGGTTATTACAGGAGAAGATATTAGTTTGGATGTCCATATTTTTGACCATTGCTGGTTAGTGATTTTAGTTTCACAGTCTCGTTCCCATTGTTGTTGGTACCGCAGCGGTTTTTTCCCCAGGTGACTGATCAGAGAGTCATAGGTGGTCGTAATTAACCCCTTTGATTTATAGTTTTTAGGGTCAATGAGTTTTTCAAAGGGGGTGAGTTGTTCATTAAGAGTTTTTGTTGCATCAATACTGTGGATCATGTGATTTAGTTGCAAGTAGAAAAACCAAGGGATAGGTCTGTGTACTTTTTGTTCCAGTGCTATTTTAGGTAGTAAGCCTTTTTTCGTTAAGATATCATTTAAGCTTGTTATTTTGCCTAGTCTCCACATTTCAGTCGCTTTTTGGTCTTGTCCTGGAGGGAACCAATTTTGATTTAGAAATGTTGAAAATCTAGAGTATTTGGGAAGCAAAAGTGATCTACATGAACCCCAGTTTTTTAATATGGCTGTCAGGAATCTGTTATCCTTGTTTAGCTGCAGATGAGAGCTCGTAGTATTCCAGATAATTTCTTGTACAGTTTGCGGTGAAGATAGTGGAATTAGGGGTTTGACCCATTCTAGCTGTTCTCCCTGTCGCAAGATCTTTATTATTGGGACCATTAAAGCAGATTTGTAATACAGCGCTAAGTCAGGGTAGTTAAAGCCTCCTTGCGAAGTGCGTCTCCTTATCACTGTGAAGCTAGTCCTTGAACGTTTGCTTTGCCATAAGAAGGTGTTCGTTATTGTTTGCCATTGATGGAGAATGTCTTTTGACAATGTAATTGGTATTGTGCGAAACAGAAAAAGTATTTTTGGAAGTACGAAAGCTCTAATAAGATGTAGTCTGTCAAGATATGTAAGACGTTGTTTCTCCCATTTTCGGAGATCGGCCTTGATTTCTAAGATTTTAGTTTTGTAGTTCTTGGCAAACAACTCTTCTGTTTTATTGGGCAGCTGGATACCAAGATATGAAAGTTCTGTGGGAGCCCATAATTAGATTTTAAATCTCTTTCAAGATCTTTGGAAACAATAATAGGCATTAAGTAAGATTTTGAGTGGTTGACTTTGAGTCCAGAGACCTTTCCAAAGTTTTTCAATGCTGTTTGGAGATGATCTAGGGAGTTCTTAGGGTTTGATATATAGACCAGCATATCATCCGCGAATAGGCTGAATTTAAAGGTGTGTTCCCCTATCTTGATCCCCTTTATGTTTTGGTCTTGTCTGATCTCTGCTGCCAGGGGCTCAAGTGCTATAGCAAAGAGGATCGGAGACAGTGGGCAGCCTTGCCTGGTTCCTCTGCTGAGCGTTACCTTTTGGGAAGTCATGCCATTAGTCTTGATGCAAGCAATTGGGTTTGCATAGATTGATTTAATGGCTTGAAGGAACCTAGGACCAAACCCCATGTGGTGGAGAAGTGCTGTCAAGTATGATGTTTCCAATGAGTCAAATGCTTTTTCTATATCTAGTGATAACAAGATTGAGTCAGACTTCATTTGTTCACAAGCAGATATTATGTTTATCGTTTTAAAGATGTTGTCTGTTATTTCTCTACCCGGGATAAATCCCGCTTGGTCTTGATGGATATAGCTAGAAATGAAAGAGTTCAATCGTCTGGATAGTATTGTTGTGAAAATTTTATAGTCTTGATTCAAAAGAGAAATTGGTCGGTATGAAGCTGGGTTTGTATTGTCTTTTCCTGTTTTTGGTATCGTTATTATTGAAGCTGTACCCCACGACGGTGGAAGTTGACCTGTAGATAGTATGTTATTGCAAGTTGCTGCCAGTGGTCCTGCTAGTACTGTTGCATATTTTTTATAGAATTCTGGTGGGAATCCATCTGGTCCTGCTGACTTGTTATTTTTCAGGTGTTTTATTACTTCTAGTACTTCCTCGGTTTCAATGGGTTTTTCTAGTGTTTTGCAGTGTTCGTCTGAGAGCTTCTGGATATACTTGTTTCTTGACAAATACTTATGGATGTCTTCATGAGAGGGATTAGTAGATGTGTAAAGTGATTGGTAAAATTGTGCAAAAATTTTGTTGATGATTGCTGAGTCTGTATGTAGTTTCCCATCCCGATCTTTTGCAGTTATTATATGTCTAGACATCCGTCTATCTTTCACTTTCCATGCCAGGAGACGAAGTGTTTTGGGTGAGTTCACCCAATATTTTTGTTTAGCGTAGATGAGATTTTTCTGAATTGCAGAGCTTTCAAGAAGTTCGAGAGCCTTGCGTTCCGAGATAAGTTGTTTATAGATTTTTTTGTTTCCAGACTTTTTGTGTTCATTTTCCAGATGACTGATCTTTGCTAATATTTCTTCTTTTAGTGCAGCTTTTTCTTTCTTCAGACGTGAGGATATTGATATAAGGTTCCCTCTAATTACAGCTTTCAGTGCATCCCAGATTATAGGGGGAGCTGTGTCATCAGAGGTGTTTTCCTTTAGGTATTGTTGAATATGAGTTTCAATCTTTTTTGAGATTTGAATGTTGTATAACAGGGACTTGTTGAGGGACCACGATCTCATTATGTTATTCTCAGAAGAGTATGTTAAGAGACAGCTCACTTCTGCATGGTCAGACCAAGTAATGTTGCCTATTTTTGCACTTATCACTTTATGGACTAGGTTTGTTGACATAAAGATAAAGTCAATACGGGTGTATATATCATGTCTGGGAGAGTAAAGGGTAAAGTTTTTGTCCAGTGGATGTAGTTGCCTCCAAATATCTGTTAGTTTGAATCTATTAAGTAGTTCTGTTAGTCCTGTGTCTGGTAGACTTTTCTGTTTTCCTGTTTCAAAAGATTTTGATTTGTCCATATTTTGATTGATCACAAGGTTGAAATCTCCCCCTATAAGTGTTTCCCCTTCCTGGAACGATTCTAGAGCTGTGAAAGTTTTTAACAAAAATGGGCATTGATCCAAATTAGGAGCATAGATCGAGGCTAGCGTGATCTGTTGATTATTGAGAATACCTTTTATAAAAATGTAGCACCCTTCAGGATCTGCCAGAGTATCTTGGTGCTGGTAGCGGACCTTATTAGTTAACAGTATCGCCACCCCACGTGACTTTGAATTTCTTTTGGCATGAAACTGGTGTTGTATCCACTTGGCTTTTAGTTCATGCTGAGTTTTAGAATGTAGGTGGGTTTCTTGTAGTAAGATTACATCAGATTTTGTTTTTGCTAGGTTTGCTATCACCCTCTTACGTTTAATCAAATTGTTAAGGCCCCGCACATTTTGTGTTACAATTTTCCAGTTGACTTGTGACATGTTTTGGGTGTCAAGTGTATCTCGCCTTGAATTTATATCTAGACTTTACATTAAGGCGGCTATGGAATTCCTATGGTGATAGATTTTTACAGTTGTGTAAAAGTGTAGGGGAGTAGTGTTTGAGATGGTAATTAAGTGAGAGAGAGGCTGAGTTCCTAGTGTAGACAAGAAAGTTTTCCACTGACACTTCTAGCTGTGACTTACTAGACCTTGATTACTTTGGTTGATCACCACTTCTGGAGTGACTACTGGATATGATTTTAATTACTTTACTCTAGTTGTTTTGACAAAAACGTTTTCTTTAAGTCTTTAGGTCAAGAACTAGTTTTGTAAATTATTAAGCTTGCAGTTCAAAGATATCTTTTCCAACTATTGTAGCACTTTATCAGTAACAAATTAATTTAACTATATTTTTCTCTAGTAAAGTTATTATTAAAACAGTTTTTAAATTAAAAAAAAGTTATGCATTAATTAATTATCTTAAAAACAATTTACACTGTATAATCAACTTACCCACCCTGTATTTGATTTCAGCACTGTAGATTACAATTTGCGGTTGATTAATATTTGATTAAAGAACAATTGCGCGAATTAATTGTTTTTAAAACTGTTTTCAATTTGTAAACAATTTGAAACCCCTGTAGTTACCTTCAACACTGTAGTCTAATTTATGCAGTTTAATAATATATACTAGGAAACAATTACATTAATTAATGATTATAAATAATTAATATAAAAACAGTTTACAAGTTATAATCAATTTATGCACCCTGTAGTTAATTTCAACACTGTAGGTTAAAATAAATAAATAAATAAATAAAAGGGGGAAAATGCAGTTGCTTGTTAAATCTTTGAGAACCAAACACACCAATTAATTAATAATATTACAGTTTTCAAGTTATAAACACAATATATACCTAGTATTCACCTTCAACACTATAGAATAAAATATGCAGTTGACTAATATATAATTAAGGAGCAATTAATTAGCTTTGTATTTAAGTATTCTGTTAAGGAATTAATCTATGATATCCTATGACTAAGTTATTTTGAAGTATTCTTCTAAGAGATTTGATCAGTGTATTTCAACAGCTAAACTTTTTTAAAAAAACAAAACAAAATTAGGCTATAAAACCGATAAAAAACTTTAAAAAAAGGAAAACTTATAACAACAACAAAAAACTTACTAAGCTGAGTCTAAATCAACTGGTATTCTAGGCAGTCCCTTTTAGCCTAGTAGAATAAACTTTCCACCAGAACTAACAGAACCCTATCTGAAAAGAAAGGGACTGGTAACAGAAACAGTTAACTAAAATCCCTCCCCTCCCCCCCCCCCCCGAACCATTAGTTTGAGTTAGTTTATTAACACTATGCTAAGTTACTTATGAAAGTAAACATTTCTTAACAAAGCCTAGAGGACTGAATGTTGTTATAGACAGTTAAAGACAAGTTATTTGGCTGCATTACATCCTTCTTCAGTATGGGAGCTCAATGTTTGTGACTCTGCTTAAACGTGCTGGCTGTTGGATTGCGTTCCTTGTCCGGGGATGGTGGTAGTTTTCTTTTATTTGAATATCTGCTCGTGTCCATCTGAGAGTCTATATTTAGGTCTTCAAGTAATTTCAGTCCCGCATCCAGATCTGTGATTACTGAGGTGCCTTCTTCCAATTCAATTGCGAGGTTAATAAAGTTGTGCCATTTGTACTTGATTTTAGCTTGCCTCAAAGCTTCTGTGACAGGGCGATATTCATGTCTCTTAGAGAGGATTTCTTTGGGAAGATCCGGAAATACTTGAATTGGGAGACCTTTGTAATTTAATGCTCCACTTATTCTTGCCATTTCTAAAATTTTTCTCCTTGTTCTGAAATCGGGGATATCTGCCAGCACATCTCTGGGTCCTCTGAAACGAGCTGAGTCATTTGACCCCAAACGATAGGCAGACATTATAAACGGAGCCACCTCTTCCTCTAGCTGCATTTCCTTCGCAAGCCAGTCTGATAAAAATATTTGTAAGTCTTTATTGGTGTTTATTTTTTCTGGAAAACCTCTAAATTTCAAGTGTGTTTTTCTGGCTGAGGTTTCTAAGGTTAGTACACGTTCCCTCAGGGATGAGGTTTCATTTTGAAGGGAGTTAACGTCTGTTTTCAGGTTCTTTCCTAGCTCTTGGGCCCGCTCTGCTGTTTCACTGACTTTATTTAGGGAGATATTAAGCTGTGCCAGCTGATCATTTATCGGGGCAATTAGGGCTGCCATACTGTCCAGTATTTTTTTCTCCATCGCGGCTAAATGATTCATCAAAGCTGGGTCTGTTGTCTGGGTGTTTGGCGCGATCGCTGAGGCGATCCCGGTCGCCATTTTGTTAGTCTCTTCCTTGTCGTCTTCTGTGAAGTCACTTCTTAGTTGTTTAGAAAAGTAGTTTTGGATCCCTTTCTGTGCCACTTGTGATTTGTTTTTTGTTACCGGATCAGTTCTTCCCATTCTAAGGTAGTTTTTTAGTCTCTAGGTTTTATGTTTCTATGGTTCTGAGGGGGTAGGGGTCAGAGCTAAGGTTTTAGGCGTCCATCTTCTTCGGCGCCTAAGCCACGCCCCCTAAAAGTAGATTTGTCTAGCCCTTCTCAGTACCGTGATCATAAGATCACTGTCATTGTGCCAGTGATGGTGAAATACATATTTCTAAAACAAGTTCCTTGGCCAGACTCCAGTGTAGATTCTGAAAGGCAGCTATTACACCTAAGCAGAGCTATACCCTCTTCAGTTCCTCAAAGTCAATGGTCTTAGAACGATGTAAATCTTTTTGGGTGGCTGACATTGGGAATGTTCTACTTCCAGAGGTAGTCTGTAATGATTAGTGACTTCTGAAATACTACTTTACACAGATTAACATATGGAATTCACTGCCAGAGGATGTTGTGATGGCCACAGAAATAAACAGCTTTAAAAGGGGATTAGATAGATTCATGGAGGGGCAGTTTGGTGTAGTGGTTAAGTGCGCGGACTCTAATCTGGGAGAACCGGGTTTGATTCCCCACTCCTCCACTTGCACCTGCTGGATGACCTTGGGCAAGCCATAGCTCTGTGCCAGCTGTTCTCTCAAGGACAGTTGTCTCAGAGCTCTCTCAGCTCCACCCACCTCACAGGGTGTCTGTTGTGGGGCGGGGAAGGGAAAGGAGTTTGAAAGCCACTTTGAGACCAAGTGAGTGAAGGGTGGGATATAAATCCGATTTCTTTTTCTCTTCTTCTAAGTCTGTCAACAGCTACTAGCCGTGGTGACTGAGGGGAGCCTCCACATTCAGAGGCACTAAGCTTCTAGGCCCCATGGCTGGACCTTTAGAGGAAGTATTTGGCCACTGTGTGAGACAGGATGCTGGACTAGATGGACCACTGGTCTGATCCAGCAGAGCTCTTCTTATATTCTTATGTTCTTAACATTCCAAGCCCAGTCAAAGATAGCCCACCAAAAAAACCAAAAAAGAAGTCTAGGAAATCTCCAAGTGGCCATTAGTCTCTCACTCTGTAGAAAACCAAATGGGGATTTGATATCTTTAAAAATATATATTATTAACTCTGTTTGGGTTAGTGACATGCACACAGCAGGAGAATAATAACTGAAAGATAAAAGTCAGGACTTGGGACTTCAGAATGAAAACATTCACAGGCCGCTAGCCAAGTTGAAGCTGGAATTTATCTCCCCAAACTGAAGGAGAATTTCAAGTGACCTTCCTATCATGAAAGGTCCTGGGATGTCTTGTAATATCGGTATTCCTCCGGGACAGTTCCAGCCTTAAATTGGAAAGGAGACAAAAATGATACTTTAAGTTGAATTGCAGGAAACATACCAGCACTTTTGGTATCGTGCCAGCAAAACAACCACCAGAATAGGATGGCCGGCCAGCCAGAACCTTTGTCAGAAGAACCGGTTTCCAAAAATGTTATATCAATGAAATCTTGCATTCCCTCAATTTATTATATCAAAATACTGCATTGTGTGCTTGTTGTGTACAGGACTATGATCTGGGAGACCCAGATTCAGATCCCCACTCTGCCATAGAAGCTTGCTGGGTTAACTTTGGGTCAGTCACACTCTCTCAGTCTAATCTACCTCACAGGGTTTTTGTTGGAGGGAAACGAAGGAAGGAAGAATGACGTTGGAAGGCTTCAAAATTGGGTGAACGGAGCGGAAGGATTACATGACAGAGACTTCTCTCTATTCAGGAAAAAGATTAACGCTTTTTCTGAAGTGTTTTCTGTGGCAATTTCCTCAGGAGATTTCCTTACATTTTTAACCCCTAAAATTGATTTCCCAGGTCGCACTCTCGTTGATGTCCTCACACATTCTCTCCGTCTCTACGCTGGGAGTGTTTTGCAACTTTACGATAGGAGCTTTATAATATTGCAAGCCATTCACCTCGGCAAAAAAGGGTGGAATTCTGAGGAGGGGCCCATCCTTGGCAGTGTTGACCCAGGGTGGAGCACAAAGGGGCCTGTAGATATTACTGTAAAGTAAATATTAAATGGGTCACATGAGACATTCTTTACAGGTAGCCATGGTGAGGGCTCAGGCAGCCTCATTCCCTTCGCTGTAGGTTGGAATCCTGGCTGGGAAAGAAAAAGTCAGCTTTGTCAGGGACTTTATTTCCATGCAACATCCAGTTTTTTCATACAGGTTGTATCAGGAGGGCAGCCGTGTCAGTCTGCAATAGAAGAGCAAAGTTCGAGTCCGGTAGCACCTTAGAGACCAATAAGATTTTTGGGGTACAAGTTTCCCTCTGATGAAAAGATGTTGGTCTCTAAGGCGCTACTGGACTCAAATCTAGTTTTTCATTCAGCAACTTACCTTCGGAACTTGTGCAAATGTCTCAGCAACCACAGCTGACACAAGTCGCATTCACTGTCCTCCACCATGAAATTATTGATAAGGCTAGGGTTGCCAACCTCCAGGTGGTGGCTGGAGATCTGGGATTACAACTGATCTCCAGGTGACAGAGACCAGTTCACCTGGAGAAAATGGCCGCTTTGGAAGGTGTACTCCATTATACCCCATTGAAGTCCCTCCCCTCCACAAACCTCACTCAAGCTCCACCCCCAAAATCTCCAGGTATTTCCCAATCCGGAGCTGGCAACCCTGGATGAGGCCCAACCCTGGATGATGGGGGGGCTTCCATACCCACCAGTCTAGGGCTATCCAGTTCCATTTGCTTCTCAAAATTTAAAATTCTTCCCATCTGTCCTCCGCCAGAGCCAAACTCTGTAGTCCCCCTGGACAGGGGCTTCCTAAACAGAGTGCCAAAACATAATTTCTAAACATGCATACAGGAATACTTACAATCGTGTGGATACGGGCCATATTCATTTTTCAGGTTAAGTCCCAGAACCCAACATTTAGTCTGGAAGCAGTTTGTCACCTAGTGAACCACTTGCAGTTTAAAATGGCATGGTCCAAAGAACTATGTACCATGTGATTTATCAGAATGTACTGATTGGATCTGAGATGTGTACAGTAAGGACGGATACCAAAACCCCAGAGACTTCAGAAGAAATGCTGTGCAGCACTTTCAGTATACCTTCGGTATTACTCTCAACGTTTCTCTGGTCGACCAGAATACTGTTTGATGAATAGCCCAATTCTACACACCTATCTGTTTAGGGTTGCCAGTCTCCAGGCTGGAGATCTCCTGGGATTACACCTGATCTCCAAGCAAGAGAGATCAGTTTACCTGGAGAAAATGGCTGATTTGGAAGGTGGATTGTATGGCATCATACCCCATTAAAGTCCCTCCTCTCTCCAAACTCCACCTCTCTCCAAACTCAGGCTCCACTCCCAAAATCTCCAGGTATTTACCAACCTGGAGCTAGCAGCCCTAGTGATGGTCTCACATAGAAACACAACCATATCAGAATAACACTGCAATCCAAAGAACAGTTTTCCGAGTAGATCTGCTTCCGATTGCTCCCCAAGACATGAAAGGAAATAAAACAGATGAGCAGATGCAATGTACCACTTGACTTACTGACCGCACAATCTGGTTCTTTAGAAAAAACAGTTGAAGCCAAAAGTGTTACTAATTTCTCAACTCCTTGCAATAAGCCAAATTGTCCTTGCAATTTATTTATTTATTTATTTATTTATTTATTTATTTATTTATGTTTGCGATTTATATCCCGCCCTCCCCGCGGACGGGCTCAGGGCGGCTTACATGGGCCCAAGGCCTAAACAAACATTAAAACCATTAAAACCAATAAAACATTCCATAAATACAATTCAAACATATAAAACTTCCATAGGTATGTCATCAAATGGCCACTTAATGGCAGGTTCAACCTCCCCCCCCCCCCCCCCCCGTCGGGACCAAATAGGACCAGGGTTCCATCCCTGCTGTCAGTTGGTAGATGGTAGATGGTGGCGGCGGCTCCTATTCAAAAGCCTGGCGGAAGAGCTCCGTCTTGCAGGCCCTGCGGAACTCCCTCAGATCCCTGCGGAACTCCCTCAAATAATAGACATGAAGGAAAAAAAACCAACAGTTAAAGATTATAAAGCCTTAGCCTGTTGCTAAAATGTCAAAACGAACTGGCATGGTTACATTTCTGGAAATAAGGGGGGGGGGGGGGAAGGAGACCAAATTTTGCAAACACTTAGCACTTGCGGTGCAGATTTGTTTCTCATTTCTATGATAATATTGTTTTCTTACCATCATCATCGTCACCGTCGTCACCATAATCATCTTGCCTTTTATATTTTGTTTCCCAGTAACACATTTACTGGTGCAACAAAACAATATTCAAAAATAAAAGCAGAAAGTGAGTCATTCAAGCACGGTGTTGGAAAGAGTCATATTAGAAGAAGAACTTCTGTGCTCTTTAATTGGAGTACAGCCCATTCTGATTGCCCAAGCTAGTTTGAGCAAATTTAACTTTCGTACTGTCGCCTAGTTATTGAATAATACCAAATGCTATTATTAGATGAGACAGATCTGGAACACCCTGCTTCCTAGAACTGACAGGCGCCACCAGAGGCATCTATGAAGTTCTCATTGGCTTCTGGCTGATACGAGACAGATGTGGCTCCCACCAAGAAAGACCATGACTGTAGTCCTCAGGATACTTTCTTGGGAGGAAGCCCTACTGAATGAAATGGTACTTACATCTGAGTAGACTTGCTTGGGATCACTCCCCATGTCTTCTCCCCGTATATACGCATGTAAGTGCCATAAAGTAGCAAGTGACTTATGGTGACCACAGCAAGGGGCTTTCAATGCACGTGAGAAGCAGAGGCAGTTGGCCATTGCCTTCTTCTGCAGTCTCTTCCTGGTGGTCCCCCGTCCAGGTACCCACCCTGCAAGATCTGATGAGCTCAGACAATACCATGCTGTTCCGCATCCCGCTCCTCCCCATACTGTCTAGGTATTGTGTATTAAAAGAAGATGTGGCATGTGATACCTTTGCGCTCAGAGTTTCTCATCCTCTACAAGCTTGACTTATATCTCACTTTATCCTGTGGGCCCAGAGCGCCATGTAACAGTTTTTCCCCAATGCTCACAATCTAAAAACTTTATAATAATTTATAATAATTCGTAATGAATACAAATTTGATGCCGTCAAAAACTGAAGGCCGGAGAGGTTGTGGTGATGGTGTCTCCAGCTCATAAAAGACTCTTCACTCCCAGATCTTTCAGTGACCTTCCTCCCCAACAGTTTCAGGTGGGTAGCTGTATTGGTATGCAGGAGAAGAGCGAGCTTGAAATCCAGGAGCACCTCAAAGACCAACAAGTCTTCCAGGGCATAAGCTTTTGAGAGTCAAAACTCCTTTTGTCAGATTATTATTATTGTATGACATTGTGTGTAGAATAGCCAGGCGATCCTAAGATTGTCTGGCAGCCAGAAGTTCTAGCTCTTTAATGTTATACACCACTAGGTGGTGAGCTAGACTTGCTTTTAAGTCAAGAGATGTTTCAGAGGTGGGTTGCTATTGCCTGCCTCTGTGTCATGACCCTGGTATCCCTTGGAGGTCGCCCTTCCAAATACTAGCCAAGGCTGACCCTGCTTAGCTTCTGAGATCTGATGAGATCGGGCTAGCCTGGGCTATCCAGCTCAGGGCAAATACCTTTGCTTCTTGAAAGTTTATACCCTGGAAATCTTGTTGGCCTTTAAGATGCTACTGGGCTTGAATCTTGACATTAAGGTCTATTGGAGGGGTAGGTGGGATGCTAAGATGTCACACTGGCATTGGTAAGGTGATTTTACTTGTACTCTTAGGACCTAGACTGGAAGGTACATACTGGCAATATTACTATCTCCAATATATGTAATTGCTTCTGACACAAGGCCAGATACATTAGTGGCCCCACAAACAATGTTTTTGTGTGTCATTCCAATTCCAGATTGGAACATTCCATTTTTGGCCCTATATCAGAGGCGGGCAATTGTTTTGGCTCGGGGGCCACTTTGTGGGAGCGGAGGTTAGCGGAGGGCCGCACCTTTTTAAATGATTGCATTCGTTAGTTAACTTTGCATTTCAGAAAAGATATAAATGGTATCATAAAAATCAATAAATATAAATTAAATAAAATAGTGGTGGTTTTATTCAATTTATTTATTGTGCTGATTTCATATCGTCTATAGCTGCAAGCACATTTTATTTCAGAATCAGTTTAATGAGACAAATGTACCCGATCACACTTTTCTACAATTTTTTTGAAATCAGGAGTGAGATTGCTTGTTGAGATTCTCAGCACAGCCTGCAAGTTAATGTCTGTCAAAGAGCATCTATATTTACTCTTGTTGATCTTCAGGCAAGAAAAACTTTGCTCACAAATATATGTAGACCCAAATGTAGAGAACATTTTCCCAGCAAATTTCTTCATTCATGGAACGGAGGCCTGACTGAAACCACATGGCCAACTGCCTTGGTGGGCCGCTAAAAACTCTGTGGAGGGCCGCATGTGGCCCGCGGGCCACAATTTGCCCACCCCTGCCCTATATCAATTGTTCACTGCCTTACAAGTGTAGCAGGGGCTTTGTTGCAATGTTGTATTCTGTACTATTTGACCTCTGAAGAACGCTCTTGTGGGCCGAAACGCGTCAGGTCGTATATGGTTCTTTTTGTGCATTTGGCAGTTCGATTCTTTTATAAGGTCTTATCTGGGCCCCTACAAGGTTTTTATATGTTTTTGAAATAAACACATGTATTTTTGTTTATACCTATTCATGTTTTTAACTTTTGACCCTTTACTAGTTTTCTAAACTTCCTTTGGAGGTCTTTGGACTTGCACCTAGGAAACCGATGGGACCTTTGCTCTAGGGATCCTGGAATGTCCCTCCTTTCCTGTGGCAGCCAATGAAGTGGAGGAGGGGAAGGCAAGTGAATGGCATCATGTCATGTCACATGTGACTAGAGCAGAGGCCAGGACGCTGTGGCTCCAGAGCCAGATGTGGCTGCTTGCAGAGGTACAAATCTGGCCCTTTAAAAAAGAAAGCCAAATCTTGACATTAAGGTCTGTTGGAGGGGTAGGCGGGATGCTAGGATAATGGCAGTCAAAGATTTTTGCAGGACTAAAGGGCTTCTTTGAGATGTTTTACAGAAAGGGGTGAAGCATTGCCAGGAATCAAACTGCAAGCCATGCACAGATTTATGCCAGTGCTCTAAAACGATCCCATAGGGGCTCCTGTGTCTATTCATGGCTTGTTGTGCAACCTCTCATGCACCACTTCCTAATAAAGGACTCAAAGCAAGCAGTGTTTGGGCCATGGAAACTTTATGGATTATGAAACTACATGTCAATCAAATATTAATTTGCACTGTTCCATTTATGCAAATAGGCTTGCTTATACTAGCTTGTGGATTCCTGGTCCTGACATAGTTTGGCTCTTTAATTGTAAAAGGCTGCAAACTGCAGGTGCTGGTTTGGTGTAGTGGTTAAGAGCACAGACTCTAATCTGGAGAACCAGATTTGATTCCCCACTCCTCCACATGCAGTTGTTGGTCTGACCTTGGGTCAGTCACAAGTTTTTTCAGAGCTGTTCTCTCAAGGGCAGTTCTCGAGAGAGCTCTTTCAGTCCCACCTACCTTACAGGGTGTCTGTTGTGGGGAAGGGAAGGGAAAGGAGATTGTAAGCCGCTCTGAGACTCTTTCAGGTAGTGAAGGGCGGGGTATAAATCCAATCTCTTCCTTTTCTCCTTCTAATTGTTACCAGGGAGAACCAGAAAAGGAATTTTGTCTAATGTCATTTGGCCTTTAGAGCCTCATCTTTCCTGTGCATTCATTAGGGATCTGCAATTGTTTAAAGGGTTTTTTCCCCCCTCTGAAGTGTCATTTGTTTTCATTATGCCGGTAATTATCTCATTAGTTTTTGTTGCCCAAACAAATGGAAATAATTAGCCATCTCCCCCACACACACATACATATTTACCATGTTATGGGCTGAGGCGTCCCTGAATGCTTCACCCTCCAATAAAGAAAGGGAGGGAGAAGGAGGGGGAGAGGAAACGGAGGAGGGAAGGGAGAGAAGGAAACAGAATTAGTGTCATAAGTGCCTCTGGGGATCTGCCTCCTGCGGACCTAAGTGAGGTGGAGGATCAGCTCCCAGCTCCAGAGGAGCCTCCACCTGAGCCAGATGAGGCTCAAGCAAGCACCTCCGTCCCAGCAGCAGCTGAACCACAGCTAAGCTCAAGCCCACCTGATTCACCTCCCCCGGGTGGAACATCTAAGGTCCCAATGCAGGCAAGACTTAGCTGCAAGGAGGAATGAGGCACACATGCATAGTCACAGATCACTAAGTCCTGAGTTCTAGAAGGAGCGGGACCTCTCTGCCAGCTGCTAAGAAGCACAGGAAGTGGCTGGGTATTTAGGCACAGCACAGAGACTACCAACTTGTGCTAGCAACAAGTCTTCTTGGGCAAGCTCTACACCCGTTCGGCTCGTGATAGCTAACTTGATTCTGGACCCCTCTGGCTTGTGATTCTAGCTTTGTTTGACTTCAGTTCTGTTGACTCCCTGGACTGGTCTACTCGCAAGTTTCCCTCTTTGACCCTGGTTTGGACTGACTCTGTTTTTGGCTTAGTGTTTTGGACTTGGCAACTCATTCCTGATTCGGCTTAAGCTCGGACTGTCCCAGACTTCTGCTTGACTCCTGTCCGATTGGTATCCAGCTAGGGTTGCCAAGTCTGGTTTGGAAAATACCTGGAGACTTTGGGGGTGGAGCCAGGAGAGGGCGGGGTTTCAGGAGGGGAGGGGCCTCAGCAAGGTACAATGCCATAGAGTCCACCCTTCAAAGCAGCCATTTCCTCCAGGGGAGCCGATCTCTGTCAGCTGGAGATCAGTTATAAAAGCGGGAGATCCCCAGGCCCCACCTGGGGGCTGGCAGCCCTATATCCAGCTCGTGACAATTAATTAACAAACTGATATTGATTCATTCTTGGTTTTAGCTCTTGTTTTTGTTGCCTTAAGGCAAGGTCCCCAACTTTTTTGAGCCCGTGGGCACTTTTGGAATTTTGACACAGGGTGGTGGGCATAGCCACTAAATGGCTGCAGCAGGCGGTGGAGCCAATGACAAAATGGCTGCCGTAGGAGTTAGAGCCAATCACAAAATGCCAGGGAGTGGGTCCATGCTGATGGTAACTTGTCAGCATTTCAGGCAGAAGCTCTGTTTAATAGAATGCCTTTTACAATGAACGTGTAATTTTAAAATATTTTCCTGCATACGTACAGCTTCAATGTAAGATTTTCATGCTGTGCTGGCAGCTGCTATCGAAACGAATGTCTAAAAATCTGTTCTTCCGTGGCCAATCAGAAGCCCTGCTGGGCAAAAGGCCCATCTGGCCTGTCTACTTTTTAAAAACACTTTGGCATACCAGGAAAGGTGTCCTTTGGGGATTTTCCTTTATCTGTCTGGAAATCAATTGTGCACTACTGGCATCCACAGGAAGCCGGGAAAAGGCCACTCTAGAGTGTTAAACTATTGGCCAGCTTTTCCTGAGGGAAGGATTCTTAGGAACATCAGCCCAGGAAGAAGAAACCCCCATACAGAGTTGTCAGACATTCTTGCATAACTGAGGTTACTTCAGTGTGAGAGAAGGGCGCCAGCTTGTTGCCAACATTAATCATGACCAGTCCCTTTCAAAAGCAAACCACTGGCCGTCTGTCTCTCTCCGCCATGCCGTTTTTCCTGCAACTGATTTGTAACAGAAGCTTTTAACAAAATCAAAAGTAGGAGAGAAGATAGCTTTTATCAGGGAGCAGGGAGGGGTGTATCTCCAAGAATGTCTTTCGCCAGGAAGCCTGCAGCACCGAGTGATAAGCGGGTTTGCTGGCTTCCTGCAAAGAAGGATCTGAGCCAACCGGGAGGTGGGGCCTAGAACCCAATTTGGACTCAACTACCAGAATGCAGCACAACTGCCCTACAGCTGTAAAGCGGGTACATACCGTGAAAGTGTGGGAGGGAGCAATTATGGGTGGGGCTACAGCTCCGTAGCAGAGCAGTGGGTTTGCACACAGAAAGTCCCAAGTTGAATCCCAGTTACAGTGAGTGAAATATTTGACAATTTGTTTCCCCCCCAAAAAATCATTTGCTGTTTATGCTAGCCCCACAAGAAAAAGGGAGCATAACAAGAAAACACATAGAGGACAGATGCCAGGTCTAAACAGGAATTCTGTTGTTTTTTCTTTTCATTGCTAGATGAGATTTTATTTCTGCAGCTAAATTAGGTTCTGCTTACAATGCAGTCTTGACTTAGCGAAAGGCTAAATTCTTGTCAATATCCTCTGAAGTCTTATATTGGATATAAATAAAGAATATTAATAAAGCTCAGTAAAAAAAAAATCTTACTATCTCTTGGCAGGCTCAAATCAGAAGATGGTAGGTACAGTTTTGGCCACTGTCTTATTGGTATTCTGTGCGGACCCCCTACCAGCTTTCTCTCATCCCTGTTCAGTCAGTAGGGAATGACAAAGACCTGGATAACCCATGAGTCTCACTCAATATCAGGCAGCTTCCTATGTTCAGGTTCCATAGGGAGGGGACTATGGTTCGTGGTCAAGCATCCACATTGTGGGAGAGCCTGTGAGGTTCTTGCTATTTGGGGAAATAGTTTTACCATTAAGCACTCACTATGTATATAAACTTGGTAGATTTCTGCTGCCACCAGGAATTAAAAATTCCAAATCTCTCTTTCTTTTGGTAGTATGGCCTAGGGTCTGGGCACCTCAAAGGACCAATGTGGCCCTGAGGAAGTACTGTACTGATTTCTGGGATAAGTTTAAACAAACATTGATTTATTTAATAAAGAACAAAATAGGTTTCCTGTTATTTTACACAGTTGCTGAAGAAAGGAACTTGTAAATATAACTAATAATGCTTGGTGCTACAGTCTCTCAAACTCCAAAATCCACTCTGACAGGCTCATATACTCCATATACTCTCTCTCTCTCTCTCTCTCTCTCTCAGACATTTATAGCCACACAGGCTAGTCTCTTTGTTTTATTCACACAGAATAGGATCAACTCTCTTAGTCACACAGACTAAATTGTTGGTCTTATTCACTCAGAAAAAGACTCAGAATACCATAGTCACACAGACTATGTTCATTCTTCAAACTAGTCACACACAGAATCCTTCATAGACACCCACATACAGATTCCTCTCAGAACATCTCCTCCCACACTGTCAGTCACCAGCCAATCAAATCACACCTGTCTCCCCCTATCATTCCCCTTACATTACAGGAGTCACACTAATCATTTAAAGAAACACACACACATAAACATGAAATCATTACAGAGCCCCCCATTCAATCCTTGGCATCTCCAGTTAAAGATAGCTGGGTAGTAGGCAGGAATGCCAACCTCCAGGCGGGACCTGGAGATCCTCTGGAATTACAGCTCATCTCCCGACTTCAGATATAGTTCCCCTGGAGAAAATAGATGCTTTGGAGGGTGGACTCTATGGCATGGTACCCCACTGAGGTCTCTGTCCTCCCCGGGCTCCACCTCAAATCTCCAGGAGTTTCCTAAGATGGAGCTGGCAACCCTGCCCCCTGCCAGTGGCCAGGAAGGACCTGGCAACCCTAGTCATAGGGGACGATGTGAATTACTTCCACCCCAGACCCTGGAGAGCTGCTGCCAGAGAAGATAACACTGATGTGTATAGACCAGTGTAGCTTCCTGTATTCCTATGCACTTAATTTAAAAAAAAACCCTGCTTGCACATTTATTAAACCCTTTATGAAACCAGCCCAATAGTAAGAATTTTTTCCCTTTCTTGTGCAGGTTTGCAATTTGTATCATTCCCTGTGAAAATCAAACAGGCCCTTTTCGAATCGGGTTGCCCCTGTTTTCTTTGGCAGGCCTGAACCTGTCCCCCAGCATGGAGAGGCAGCAGTGGAAAAATTTCATTTGATTTCACCTGATTCCCCTCCTAGGGTTGCCAACTCCGGGTTGGGAAATTACTGGTTATTTGAGGGATGGACCCAGGGCAGGGTTTGGGGAGGGGAGGTACCTCACCAGGGTATAATGCCATATAAGCCACCCTCTGAAGCAGTTATTTTCCCCAGTGGAGTTTATCTCTGTAGTCTAGAGATCACTTGTAATTCCAGAACATCCCCTTTTCAGCCAGAATGGCTCTCCAAAGTGCCCCATGATCAAAATTCACTCTTATGCATGAGTAGAAGAAGAGAAGGTTTTTATACCCCACTTTTCTCTACCTTAAGGAGTCTCAAAGTGGCTTACAATCGCCTTCCTCCCCCTACAACAGTCACCTTTGTGAGGTGGGTGGTGCTGAGAGAGCTGTGAAGGACGGTGACTGGCCCCAGGGTCACCCAGCAGGCTGCATGTGGAGCAGTGGGGAATCAAACGCAGCCCTCCAGATTAGAGTCCGCCACCCTTAACCACTACACTACACTGGGGAAGAGCAAGTCCAGGACTTCCTCAGGAAGGCCAAGCCAGCTACTCTGTCACTCTTTTCCTTCTGACCGCAACAAGGAAGCTTGGGAAAGGAAGGAGAAGAGCTGATTCACCAAGCCTCTTGCTGACAAGGCTTCCCAATCTCCAGGTGGGGCCTGGAGATCTCCTGGAATGATGAACAGAAAAGGGGAGGGGGGAGAGAAATTTCAACCTTGAACAAATCAAGTAACCAAAGAGGTTGAAAAAAGAAGAAAAACCTTCTCAATGGAAATATCAAAGCCAGTTCTGAAAAACCCGAATGTTATATTAAACCCTGGAATCGTTAATCAAATTATAAAAACTGTGCGTAAAAAATTCATCAGCTTTGTTTACATACGTAAGTACTTTTCCCCTAGGGTGAAAAAGCTGGCCCCCAATCAGGTGTTTTTAGGATACCTGGGCTGATAAAAGCTGCTCATGGGAGAAATGGCCCACCTTTCCCCTCTAGATGTCAAGACACACCCCAATGACAGAGGCAGCAGCAAGCTTGGACAAAGTCCACAAGGGAAAGTCAACACCTGTCCCTTGATCTCCAGACAGTCCAACACAAGAAATGTCCTGACCGTTAACCCAGTGACGATTTCAAGCCTGAAAGTATAAGCAAGACTCAAAGATCAAGCATGCAGTGGAAATTCTCTCATGCACCAACAGAGGTAGGGAAACCCACAGCGCCCTAATGCTTTGTCATGAATCATCTAGACCAGGGGTGTCAAACTCATTTGTTATGAGGGCCAGATCTGACATAAATGAGACCTTGTTGGTCCGGGCCATGTGGGTCATAAAATGTAATGCCAGGTAGCGGAGATATAAACTTTATAAAGGACGCAAACACGAAGGGTTAAAATAAAAACATGCTTAAAACATTAGCACTTTTGCAATATTTTGTTTATTTAACAGTCTCTGATAACTGACACCTCTTGCTCTGAATTATTGCATCCAAATGTCTGTGCTGTTGCAATCTTGAGTAGGCTGTTCCAGTGTGTATCTGTAAGCTGCAAACCTACTCTTGATTTATTGACATTCACCACAGAAATCTCATGCTCAGAGTTCTGAGTCTAGGATCCATGGGGAAACATGAAATGGCTGAGCCATTGAGAGAGTCTGGCGAAGCAAGCTATGATGTGGCAGCAGCAGGGCTATTTTTGGGCAGGAACACACAGGAACGGAGTTCCGGCTGGCTCCTGAGTTGGCCACACCCAACAGGCCACACCCAACAGCAGAAATTCATTGGGATTGGCTACATTAGGGGTATATGGCCTAACATGCAAATTAATTCCTGCTTCAAAAAAAGCCCTGGGTTTTGACAACAAACAAGGTAAACAGAATAAGAAGCAAAAGGTGGGTGTGGCTGGATAACGACTTCTGGTAGCAAGGGGTGTGTGGCCTAATATGCTAATAAGCTGTGATGTCAGTGGTGTGGCCTAATATGCTAATGAGTTTCTGCTGTTGGGTGTGGCCTATTATGCTAATGAGTTCCTGCTGGGCTTTTTCTACAAAAAAAGCCCTGGGCAGCAGAAACAGAACTGGAAGTAGGAGATGGCCAGTTCCAGTGCCGGCCTGATAGAAGCCCTCGGGGGGCCTGATCTGGTCTCTGGGCTGCATGTTTGACACCCCTGGTCTAGACCGAATAGAGAAAGTGCATTTATCAGCAGCTCCTCATCTGCCGTCTTTCTCCTTCCAGCATTAGCCAGCCTATGAAAGCTAGCCAGGCAGGAAGTGTGGCAAACTTCTTTACGCAAGGAGTTCCAGCAAGGAGGAAATCATCTCTGAGAAGGTCCTCTCTCTGGAGCCACCCTCTGAACCTCAGAATGTGGTGACACTCAGAGAACAGCTGCTCTTGAGGAGCCGAGGTGGCAAGGGAGCTACATGAGCAAGTAGTCCTTCAGGTCCTGTGGCCGAAACAAGTCTCCATCCACCATCAGCCACCACATTCGTAGTTCTATAATGATGGGATTCACATCAGGTTTGGACTGCTCAAAGAAACATCTACCTAGGGGTCTTAGTAGACCATACACTCTACACAAGTCAGCAGTGTGATGTGGCAGCCAAAAAGACAAACACAATTTTGTATCAACAAGTATAGTGTCCAGATCACGTGAAGTGATGGTATCGCTTTACTCTGCTCTGGTTAGACCTCACCTAGAGTTTTGTGTTCAGTTTGAGGCACCACAATTTAAGAAAGATATAGACAAGCTGGAACGTGTCCAGAGGAGGGCGATAAAGATGGTGAGGGGTCTGGAGACAAAGTCTTATGATGAAAGGTTGAAGGAGCTGGGAATGTTTAGCCTGGAGAGGAGACAACTGAGAGGTGAGATGATCACCACCTTGAAGTGCTTGAAGGGCTGTCATCTAGGGGATGGTGCAGAGTTGTTTTTTGCTGCCCCAGAAGGACAGACCAGAACCAACGGGTTGAAATTAAATCAAAAGAGTTTTTGGCTAAACATTAGGAAGAATTTCTTGACAGAGCGGTTCCTCAGTGGGACAGGCTTCCTCGGGAGGTGGTGAGCGCTCCTTCTTTAGAAGCTTTTGGAGCAGAGGCTAGATGGCCATCTGATAGCAATGCTGATTCTGTGAACTTAGGCAGATCATGAGGGGGAGGGCAGGAAGGGTTGCATCAGTGCTTATGGCACTTTCTTACTAACCAGAGCAGAGTAAAGCCCAGGGAAATGCTGATTACTACTTTGGGGTCAGGAAGCAATTTTCTCCAAGCCAGTTTGGCTGGGGATCCTGGAGTGTTTTGGGGTTTTTTGCCATCTTCTGGGCATGGAGCAAGGGTCACTGGGGGTGGGGGTGGGGAGGTAGCTGTGAATTTCCTGCACTGTGCAGGGGGTTGGACTAGATGACCCTGGAGGTCCCTTCCAACTCTATGATTCTAAAAGCCATGTGGAGTGGGAGCTGTAAGGAGGACAGGAATTAGCCAAAATCGAGCAAAAAAACCTGGCTGGATCCAACCCAAAGTTTATTTAGCATTTTGCATCTGAATGTTTTCCTTTGTGACCTAAAAATAAATGTGCTTGAAGTTCTTGTCCTTGCTTGTTTGTATGTAAACTTCGTAATTCATTTCTTAACCAGTTGCCTTCTCTAATGACTCCACCATTCAATTAAACAGAGCTTTTGAAAGCAATAACAGAATTATGAAAAACTGGGGAGAAAACAGGTTCGGGTTAGAGGTCAACTTTTTGTTTGGGTGAGGATAGCCAGGGTTACCCCTATATTTATTTACAGACTGCAATACTTCTGACATAGCTTTTAATACAGTTATGAAAAATTGTGAAGAGTTTAGGATTCAGTTTCGGGGTAGCAATCATTTTATAGGACTGCCTGGAGATTTTGGGAGTGGAGCCTGAGGAGAGTGGGGTTCGGGGAGGGACCTCAGCAATCTATAATGCCATACAGTCCACCTTCCAAAGCTGTCATTTTCTCCAGGAGAAAGTGATCTTTTACCGTCTGGAAATCGGTGACAATTCCTGGTGGCTGGCAATCTTAATTAGAAAAGATGGTCATACGAAACCCTTAAGGATGAAACATGAGCCAGTTTGGTGTAGTGGTTAAGTGTGTGGACTCTAATCTGGGAGAACATGGTTTGATTCCCCACTCTTCCACTCGCAGCTGCTGGATGACCTTGGACAAGCCACAGTTCTGTCAGAGCTGCTCTTGAAAGGGCAGTTCTCGAGAGAGCTCTTTCAGCCACACCTACCTCACAGGGTGTCTCTTGTGGGGAGGGGAAGGGAAAAGAGATTGTAAGCCATTCTGAGACGCTGAGTGAAGGGTGGGGTATAAATCCAGTCTCTTCTTCTTCTCCTAAATTTTGTGGCTGGCTCCTAAAGTCAAAAAACATGTAGGGCCTGGTTTCACCCACTCACCATCCCAAATCCTGTTTACCAGTAAAGGGTATGACTTTTATTGCACTGAAAAGGAGAAGGAGGAGGAGATTGGATTTATACACCATCCTTCATTACCCAAAGGAGTTTCACAGTGGCTTACAATCTCCTTTTCCTTTCCCTCCCCACAGCAGACACCCAGGCTATGAGGTAGGTGGGGCTGAGAGAGCTCTTTCCAGTACTGTCCTTGGGAGAACTGCTTTGAAAGAACTTGTGACTGACCCAAGGTCACACCAGCAGCTGCATGTGGAGGAGTGGGGAATCAAACTTGATTCTCCCAGATTAGAGTCCACGCTCCTGACCATTACACCCAACTGGCTTCTAAGGAGGAGGAGATTGGATTTATACCCCCACCCTTCACTACCTGAAGGAGTCTCAGAGCGGCTTACAATCTCCTTTCCCTTCCCCTCCCCATAACAGACACCCTGTGAGGTAGGTGGGGCTGAGAGAGCTCTTTCGAGGACTGCTCTTGAGAGAACAGCTCTGCCAGAATTATGGCTTGCTCGAAACTGTTTCCTAGTATGACTCAACAACATTCCCTGAAGGACAAATTTAAATTTCACTGGACAACAGAACACCTAACTTACCTAGGCATCAATATCTCATCAGATCTCTCTAAATTGTTACGCATCAATAATCATCAAACACACACTGCAATTTTGAAAGAGTTAGAGAAATGGAACAAACTGAACCTCACCTGGTTAGATAGGTTCCATTTAATCAAGGCATTCATCTTCCCAAAATATCTATTTCTTTTTAGAGCCCTACCTATAGCTATTCCACTAAATGTTCTATGGAACTGGCAAGCTACACTTCGTAAATTCTTATGGAATGGGAAGAAATCGAGGGTGGGACACTAAACATTGCGGAGACTCAAATCCAAAGGTGGTTTTGGATTGCCAGATCTCACCACCTATCACAAAGCTACTCTAGTAGCTAATGTAATCAAAACTCAAAGGCTCAACACTAAACCAGAATGGGTTCAAATCTGCTCAGGCATGCTACACAACTCATCGCTGGACTCTCATATATGGGAGCAAATCTCACATGCTAGCACTGGTCTAAGACAAAATGAATTCTTATTCCCCTCTATCAATTGTTGGAAAGAAATAGCTAGAGGACATCTACCTCCTTTATCAAGATATACTACCTTTGTTAATCAAAAATGGTTCACTGACAATGTACAACCAGACAGTATTAAACTCTGGCAAACCGCAGGCCTAACCAGATATTGTGACGTCATAAACAGAAAGGGCCTAATCTCGAAAACACATGGAAGAGAGATTGGGCTTTCCACTTCATTGGTTTTTATATCTGAAAATACAACATGTTGTCACACAACACAACTTGCAGGTTTTGTTTCTACAACCTCATTCAGAGTTGGAAATTATACTCAAGCTATACTCTAATCAAAATAAAAACCTAATTTCAGCTATTTATGCCCTATTGTTATCAGAGAACTCAGACAAACACTTACCTTATCAGAAAGCTTGGCAAAAGGATTGTGAGTCAATGCTGACTGATGAAATCTGGTCAAAAATCTGGTCCTCTAAGGGTTCCCCTCCCTGCTCAATACCTATAGAGTTGCATAGATTCAAAATTAGATCAAGATGGTACCTTTGCCCTAAAGCTCTATCGAGGATGACAGGCAGTTACTCTCCCCTTTGCTGGAAAGGTTGTGGCCAGGTAGGATCTTTTGCCCACTGTTGGTGGGAGTGCAGAAAAATTCAGTCCTTTTGGCATGAAATTATAAGATTCATCAAAAGAATTTTGGACATAGATATTATATTAACCCCAGAACACTTATTATTAGAAATTTGGCCCAGGCAAGTGACACAACATCACCACAGGAGCACCTTAGAAGCTATGCTCTATGCGGCTAGAGTGTCTGTTGCTACACTTTGGAAAGATAAGAAAATACCTACAATACACACTTGGTTTACTAAATTGTGGGATCTCTATGTAATGGAAAGAATCACAGAAAAAATTGCTGTTTCTGCTATAACACCTAAAGCTTCTGGTTGTGGCGCAAAATGGTTTCCAATATTGGAATTCCTGTCTAAGCAAAATATCATAACCCCAGCGTGGGAAAACATTCAAACATGGTTACTATAATCCAAAAATTATCAGCGTATTTAGTGGGAATAAATACAGTTTTTTACTATTGAAAAACGGTTTGTTAATTGCGGGTTAATTTCTAAAAATGATTGTTCTGTTATCAGTGCTGTATAAGTGACCATTTGATATATGACGAAAAACTGTTTTATGAACACTGGATGACTTAAAGGCTGTTTTCTTTATAGTATGGATAACTTACCATGACTATGTAATATATTTATGTATTGTTCCTTATTCACATAATAAAATGTTTAAAAAAAAAAGAATTATGGCTTGCCCAAGGTTGGCCAAGGAAAGTGTTTAGACTTCATACCATGGTCAGCCTCAGTCCTGGATCCACTTAATGCTACTAGCGTTATGCTAGGGAGGCACTCAGTGAACACATTTTGACGCAACTGAATTCATACTCGAGTGAAGAAATATTTCCCTTTGTTCGTCCTAAACCTACTGCCCGCCAACCTAATTGGGTGCTCCAGCAGTTTCCACGGAGTTTGAATGGATTAACTCTGCATGGGATTGGACTGATTATAGGTTCTTCCCTCTGGGGGCGGGGCGTTGTGGAAAATATAGCACTTTATCATTAAGTGCTATATGGAAACAGACACACCCACCCCAATTTTGCTGGCAGCTGAATGTGGAAAAAGAATGACTGCGAGCAAGGGATCAAGCCTAGGCCTCCGGGATCGTAGCTTGCATTTTACTTATTTCACTGGGGCAACAAAGGAGCCTCTTTTCTCACCCCCTTCTCTTTTTAGCCGGCCAACTCCTTTTCAGAACAAACTCATTTTGACTTAAAACCCACCTTTTAAATGATGCAACCTCTATTTAAAATTAACTCACCAGCCTCCACGTTGATACCCATTCAGTACTGACCTTGGGAGGGGGAAAAAAACACTAAACATTGTA
The DNA here is from genome assembly GCA_029233225.1 of Lepidodactylus listeri. NCBI lineage: Eukaryota > Metazoa > Chordata > Lepidosauria > Squamata > Gekkonidae > Lepidodactylus > Lepidodactylus listeri. Next base: position 136,560,920 of record JARCFY010000004.1, on the reverse strand, counting down.
CATTTATTCTGTAATCACATCCAATGTCACAGAGGAAAGTGCTTCTATTTGATCGGATCGTTAAAATAGCATGCCAGTTTTCAGCAAGCAGGCCCTTGTTTGCCATGACGCAATACAGAAAGGTCTTTATTCAAAATCAGGTGACCAGGGAGAGAAAATGATGATAGCAGTGTTCCCTCTAAGCTGAGCTAGCTCACAGTTTTTTAGCCTCTGGCTCACAGATTTTTGCATTAGCTCAGGAAGGATGGCTCCAGAGCAAACTAATGCAAGCAGTAGCCAAATTGCTCACTCACAACTTTCATGCCAGTAGCTCACAAAGTAGAATTTTTGCTCACAGGACTCCACAGCTTAGAGGGAGCATTGGATAGCACACCTGGATGGATGAAAATTCGGGGGGGAGTAAAACAATAGAGGGGAGGGTCTTTAATCTGACTTTGGACTTAATGCTTTACAGTTTATCTTCCCGCATCTCGGAAATATCTCATCTCGCCGCTGGTATCTCTAAAACAAGAATCGATTTGTGATGATGAAATGGGTCAACAGCCACTGGTCACGTCCAAATAGCAGAGGCATTTTACAGTGCCAATCTAAGCGGAGTTACACTTTTCCAAGCCCAGAGGAGGTCAGCGGGTGCAACTGGGCACAGGACCACACAGCGAGTTGCCAGCACGACTTGGTAAGAGCTGCAAGTGGAGGAGTGGGGAATCAAACCTGGTTCTCCCAGATTAGAGTCTGCGCACTTAATTGTGCAATGGCTTAGATCCTACCTAGAATTTCCATGAGTACATGGGATTTTTGCCAATTCCCTCTTCCGGCAGGAGACTCCTAATTCCCTCCCAAGCGGTTCCTTGGGGTCTCCTGTCCTCCAGGAGCAGTATTTTACAGTGCCAATCTAAGCAGTTACACTTTTCCAAGCCCAGAGGAGGTCAGCGGGTGCAACTGGGCACAGGACCGCACAGCGAGTTTCCAGCATGACTTGGTAAGAGCTGAAGCGGCAGTGCATAAACAAACACAAACCCATCAAGAAGCCTGGAGAGATCAACCAACTACATTTTTATCCCACCTTTCTCCAAGGAATCCAGAGCGTTGTGCAGCGGTCTTTCTTCTTAATTTTATCTTCAAAACCACCCCCGGGGGAGGCAGGGTTGCTTCTGCCAAGGAACAGGCTCTCATTGCTGCTGGATATGCAAAGGCATTTGCAGTAGCAAGAGCAGGGGTCCCCAATCTTTTTTTCTTCTTCCATTTTTGCATTTGTGTGTATGTGTGTGTGTGCCCATGGCGGGGGAGGAGACTGGACTTATACCCCACCCTTCACTCGGAGTCTCAGAGCGGCTTACAAACTCCTTTCCCTTCCCCTCCCCACAACAGACATCCTGTGAGGTGGGTGGGGCTGAGAGAGCTCTTTCAAGGACTGCACTTGAGAGAACAGCTCTGAGAGAACTATGGCTTGCCCAAGATCATCCAGCAGCTGCAAGTGGAGGAATGGGGAATCAAACCCGGTTCTCCCAGATTAGAGTCCACACACTTAACCACTACATCGAACTAGCTGTACAACTGGAGGTCATGGCGACCTCTGGCGACTCCTATTGGGGCACGGAGGACGTTCAGAGAAGTGGCTTGATAGCCTGGCTCTGCCTCCCGGCCCTGGTATTCCTTGGAGGTCTCCCTTCCAAGTGCTTGCCAGGGTCGGCCCTGCTTAGCTTCCAAGTTCTGACGAGATCGGGCTCGCCTGGGCTATCCAGGTCTGGGTTGGGTGGTCCCCAACCTTTTTGAGCCTATGGGCATCTCTGGAATTCTGAGGCAGGATGGCGGGGGCAACCACAAAACGGATACCGCAGAGGCAGAGCCAGCCACAAACTAGGCATAGGATGCTCGAGTGCAAAGGAGAAGAGGGGTAAAAAGAAATACACTGGAAAAGCATAGCAAGAGAGGAAAAACCAACAGTGGCGGCAGCCACAACTTAAAACAATATCATTTTAGTCTGCCTAACCATTCAGATCTGCAGTGGCCACACTGCTGGCAAGAGCCCCATCCAGCCCTATCCACTTTCTAAAAATACAGTGGGCACCAGGAAAGGTGATGGTTGGCACCATGGACCTGGGATCTTCTGTACACCAAGCAGAGGCTCTACCACACAGCTACAGTGCCTCTCCAAAAGGAATCTGCCAGTGGCAGGTGGGGTGGGGTGGGGTGGGGGGATGTGAAATGCCTGGTGCAAGAAGCCAAAGCCCCTCCCTCTGCCCCACAGTCCTGATCTGAATCCGGTCCCTGCATCGCTTCCAAACTGAGCTCCCATAGGGGATTCACAGCTCCTGTCCACCCACCAGTTCCTATGGCGGTCATGTTACTTACGATATCTTCTTAGAGGGGATTCGAACCTGCTTCTCTGGGTCTGATGCTCTACAGTGGGGTGTCTCATATGGATTTCAGCTTGTCAGGAAGCAACCAAAGGCACCAGAGACTTGCAAAGGACCAGCTGATGGAGTCAATTCCTTATCATCAGCAGGACAATGGTATCTTTGCCAAAGGATCCTTGTAACCCATATCATACTGATTAATCTTTCTCTTGCAGAAAGGTACAGAGAACAGTAGGAGGCATTCAGTAAAAACAAACAGAGAGAATCTTGGGTTGTCTGAGAAGAGCCCAGAACTCATTGTCAGGCTTAACAACCTTCACATCGATGCCTGATGAAAGCGAGGAGCCCTTTCTGTGTCTCAGTAGCCTGTGCTTCAGTGAGCCACAATAGATGCCTTCGGTAAAGAGACCAGCCCTTCCTGCTGGCACCCCTGGAGTCCAGGACTGCTAAAACGGTACTGTCTAGCAGGCTGTTTGTCCTACAACATCACCGGCCAAAGCCATTTAAGCTTCTGGCTTCAGCACAAATCATTTCCAGGACAAGGAAGCAATATTCCTGCAAAGAGCAACTGATGCTCTAAGCTGGTGGTGTTGAACTCCTTTGTTATGAGGGCCGGATCTGACATAAATGTCACTTTGTCGGGCTGGACCATGTGTGCCATAAAATGTAAGGCCAGGTACCGGAGGTATAAACTTTGTAAAGTGCTCAGGCAAACCTAATTAATGATATTATTTTGTACTCAAAATATAAACATGCAGTATTTCCTTACAGTGTCTCCCTGATGGCCACCCTACCACTTCCACCTCCCGTTACACATTAGCACTGGGACAGTTTGCAGGGAAGAAGAAGAGGAGATTGGATTTATACCCAGCCCTTCACTACCCGAAGGAGTCTCAGAGCGGCTTACAATCCCTTCCCCTTCCCCTCCCCACAACAGACACCCTGTGAGGTGGGGGGGGGGCTGAGAGAGCTCTTCCGAGAACTGCCCTTGAGAGAACAGCTCTGAGAAAAATTGTGACTAACCCAAGGTCACGCCAGCAGCTGCATGTGGAGGAGTGGGGAAATCAAACCCAGTTCTCCCAGATTAGCGTCCGCGCTCCTAACCACTACACCAAATAATGCACAGCCTCTGTCATCTGGCAGTAAGTGTAATGACCAGTTGCTCACGGGTCACATAAGAGCTCTGGACGGGCCGGTTCCAGCCCATGTGCCATATGTTTGACAACCCTGCTCTAAGCCAAATTACACACAGCCAAACATAGCTTTTCTCCCATGTTTTCAATTCTGAAAATTGCATTTTTGGCAGAGCAATGATGGGGGGGGGGGGGATACTCCAGAGCCCCTTTCCCTTCTGGCCAGTATTCTGGTTCAAATTACCCACCCAAACCATCTTTCAACTTGCAGGGGGGGAAAGATATGGGGAGTATCTTCAGCTACTTTCACACGGGGGCTCTTCCCAGCGTTGGAAGCAGGTACCCTCCGCATTTAAGGGGAACATCCAAAGGAGTCAGTGTTCCGCTCTGAGCATGACTCATGGGCTTCCCTCTTTGAACAGGGTCAAAAATGAACACTCTTCGATTGGATTCAAAGGGAGAAGTGTGGGGTGGATGGGGAGGGAGCTTCTGTGTGGACCCCCCCCCCCCGCAGTCACTGGGGTCCAGCTAAACTCCACTTCCACAATGGCACGGGGCAGCTCGCTGCCACACACTGCAGGGCACAGTGAACCCGGCCCTGAGTCGAGTGATCAGACCTTCACCCAAATCCATTCCAAGCCCGGGTTGCCAACCTCCAGGTTGTTAGGACTTTTGTCCAATAATCAAGAAAAATTCAGAGTAATGAATCTTGCTTTTCTGGAAAGAAGAGATTGCTTCTTTTAGTTTAAAAGAAGTTTATTACTAAAGGGAAAAGGTAAACGGGATTAGCTACAAATAAACAAAACATGCTTTCTAAGGAGCTGCATTGTGCTCCGTCTTCACACTAAGACATACTGATAGAGAGTGAGAGATTGTAATGGAGGATCTCTCCTTCTTCTTGACCCCTGAAAGGAAACACCTGATATCAGTAACCAATTAGCAAGACAGTACACCTTTAGTTTTCCGGGGGTCTACAGTCAATTGGCCAGCTGCCAGGTATCACTTCCAGGCTAACATAGGTAAACAAACAAGTTGCATAGTTAACCCTATAATGACTGAATTTCTCAGGCCTTGCATTACATGCTCATTTCTCCAACACCCCTTCTCAAGACCTGAAATGCAAGTCATTATACATGCATACACAAAACATTATTGAACATTAGCATCAAGCATATTCAACATTTCACGAAGTCTTTCAAATTTGTCTTTGGTCAGTGGCTTAGTCAGAATATCAGCCACCATCTCTTCTGTACGACAATGCTTAATCTCTATCAACCTTTTCTGGTACAAATCTTTAACTAATGCACATTTAATACCAATAGATCTACTTCTAGCAGTCGTGCTCTCTTCCTTACATATAGTTATACAAGCTTGATTATCCTCTAACATAAGTATAGGTACAGGTTCAATTATTCCAAAATCTTTCAACATCTCAAAGATCCATTCAAGTCTGCTGCAGGCACTTGCTGCTGAAATGCACTCAGCTTCTGCTGTGGATTGCGCTACAACAGTCTGCTTTCTACTAGTCCAGTCTATCAGTCCATCTCCATAAAAGAATAGGTATCCACTGGTAGACTTGTAGTTGTTCATCTCTTCTCCCCAACTGGCATCCATGTAGCCAACTAGTCTTGGTTGTTCAGTTGGTGCAATTTTTAGTTTTAAGTCCATTGTTCCTCTTAGGTAATGTGCCATCTTCTTTATTGCGCTCCAATCATGATGATTTGGCGAACTTACTTTTCTGCTTAGAAATCCAACTGCCGCTGTAATATCTGGACGCGTTGATTTGCTCAGGTACAAGAGCTTTCCGACAGCCTCTCTGTATCCTCCTATGTCCTTTAGTGGTGTGCCGTCCTTCTCCTTCAGATATCCAGGTTCAAGTGGGATTGATGAAGCTTTGCAGTTCTTCATGCCAACAGATTCTATAAAGTCCATAATCTTTCTTTTCTGGCATAAAAGAAAAGTTCCATTCTCGAGTCTCTCAATTTGCATTCCGAGGTATTGTTGAACATCTCCTAGCTGTTTGACTTCCACTTCCTTATTCAGTCCATCAGCTATTGCTTTGATGTCTCCTCTGTTTTGACAAGCCACGATCAAGTCGTCAACATAAACAAGAACATACTGGTATTGTCCATTTCTGATTCTAGTGTACAGACAAGGTTCAGCTTTCCCTTGCTTGAAGCCTTGCTTCTTTAAAAGTTCAGTAAGTTTGTCATACCAGGCCTTTGCACCTTGCTTTAGGCCATAGAGTCCTTTATTAAGTTTGTAGACGTAGTTTTCTTGACCTTTGACCTTGAAACCTTCAGGTTGTTCCATGTAGATCTCCTCAGATAGTTCTCCATTGAGAAAAGCAGTCTTTACTTCAAGATGCTCTACTATCATGTTCCTAGATGCTGCAACACTTAGAAGTGTTCTGAATGTTGCTTGGTCAGTAACTGGAGCAAAAGTTTCAAAATAGTCAGTCCCATATTGCTGTGAGTAGCCTTTAGCTACTAGGCGTGCTTTGTATAGCTCCACAGTTCCATCTTCCTTGTGCTTTATTTTGAAGACCCATTTACATCCAATAGGGTTTCTGCCTTGAGGTAGTTGAGTGAGAGTCCAGGCCTCTTTTTCGCTAATGGATAGCAGCTCTTGTTCCATTGCTTCAAGCCATCTGCCTCTTTCACTCGCAGGTAAGCTGCAAACTTCCTTCCAGTTCTTGGGTTCCTTTGCAGGTTGCACAAGTTCACAAAATCCATACTTCATTGGAGGTTGTCCCTTAGTGCTCCTTTCTGATCGCCTCACACCGGGTGTGGGTTCTGCTGTGGGTTCTGCCGTGGGTTGAGCCGCTTCCTCTGGTGTGGCCCCTGCTTCCTCTTCTGTTTCAGTAGCTTCCTCAGAAGGTGGACCTGCTGCTTCACTTGCCAGTTCCCCAGCCAGTTCCCCAGCAGTCACTACAGGTAGCTAAGCAACGAACTCATCAGGTGCAGTCCCAGGCATCTTTGGATCAGCTGCAGTGGAAACACTAGGCAATACAGTCTCATCAATAAAAACAACATTGCGTTCTTCTACTGTGTGGGTTTGGGGATTGTATATCCTGTACCCTTTCCCACCAACAGGATAGCCTACAATAAGTCCAGTTTCAGATCTGGAATCAAGCTTTCCCCTCTTTTCCTTTGGTATGTGTGCATACCCTTTTGCGCCAAAAGCTTTGATATGCCTTAGACCAGGCTGTCTTCCAAACCAAGCCTGAAAAGGGGAGGTTCCAATAATCTTTGAGGGTAATCTGTTGTGTAAGTACACTGCTGTGTTCAGGGCTTTTGCCCATAAACCGTTTGGCAGTCCAGAATGCATTAGCATAGCTCTGCACATCCCTTGCAGTGTTCTATTTAATCTCTCAGAAGCTCCATTTTGCTGGGGTGAATAGGCAATGGATACTTTATGTTGAATTCCTTGCTCTTGTAGAAACTGTTTGAATTCAGCATTACAATATTCACCACCTCCATCTGTGAGTAAGCTCTGAGGTGCTTTGCCAAATTTATTTTTAACAATAGCCACATAATTTTTAAATCTACGCAGTGTTTCATCCTTACTTCTCAGCATATACACATAAGTGTATTTTGTTTTATTCTCTGTGAAAGTCACAAAATATTTGTTCCCACCTAGGGATGCAGGTAAAGGCCCAACAAGATCACTGTATACAGTTTCCAAAAATTCTTGATTTTGCGCTGGAGTTTTCCCAGAATAACTTGGGGCATCTCCCTTTGCTCTGAGGCATGTCTCACATCTAGTTTCACTCTTTTCACAATGCACAACAGGTATTCCACATTGCTTTAACAACTGCTCAACAGATTTCAAATTTCTATGTCCCATTTTAATATGCCACGAAAATAAACATTTTTCATGTTTACAAGCATCATCACAAGCATCCTTAGTCTGGCAAATCTGTTCCTTATCATCAACAGTCTCTATTTCCTCATCAGGATCAACATCAAAAGTTTCTGTCTCCTCATCATCACAAGCTACAAAGTAATGAAATCCATTTTTCTCTTCCACTTTAAATTCAAGCTCTCCATCCTTGGTAGAGACCTTGCTTCCTTGCTCTGGTTTGAGCACTACAATATGGCCAGTATTCATAAGGCTTTTTGTTGAAATTAAGTTCTCAACAGCTTCAGGCACATAAGCTGTATTTTGCAATTCAACATCAATTATTTGATTACCTGTAGTACATAATTGTAATTTTACAGTTCCAACACCTTGTACATTCAATAATTGCCTGTTAGCTTGGTAAATTCTTGGTTTGTTCTCAACATCTATGTTACTAAACCAGGCTTTTTCTCTACACACATGTGTACAAGCGCCAGAATCGATTAAAAATATTTTCTTATCATCTGTGTTAAAATCATCAGTGATCCTAAAAGCATTGCCTTTGCTCTGTGTCTGTGCTGCAAACTTCTTTCCTCTGTGCTGTGCGTGTGAAACGTGACCTCTGCTCCTCCCATAATGGCTTCCCCTTCCACTGGCTGGTTCTTTGTTACTGGAACCATGTGCTCCTGTGGCTCTTTGTTCTTGGGGCTCATCATTAAACACATACTTAGAAGAGCAGTACTTTGCAAGATGATTTTTCCCACATATAAAACACTCTATTTTCCTTTTAAATCTCTGTCCATGCTTTAGACTCAAAACAGACATCTCATCAGACAAACTTTCTTTCAAATTTCTAGAATCATATTCCTCAGTTAGTGCAGACAAAAGACCTTCTAAAGTCAGATCATCTTTCAGTCTAATCATACTGGTTACAGACTTATAGGAGCCAGGCAGACCCTTAAGAATTGAAGAAATCATATCTGTATCAGAGGGTGCTTCATTCAGGTCTTTAAGCTGTGTGTAAATGCCCATTAATTTGTCCATCTCTTTGGGAAGGCAGTCTCCCTCCTTCATCCTGAAATCAAAAATCTTTCCCTTGAGGGAATAGATTTTACTCTTGCTGTGCTTATCAAATTTATCCTTTAGCTTTTGAAGCATCAATCTGGACGTGGCTAGCCCTCTTAATCCTGGTACCTCTGTGTAGGGAATACTCCCTAAAATCAGGGCTTTAGCAAAACCATCCATCATAAGGAATTGTGTCTTATCAGGGTCAGTTTCTGGAGGATTTTCAATTGTTAATACTTGAAGGGCATTGTGAGTCTGCAGGCGACTCTTCAAATACTCCTCCCACCACTGATAGTTAGCCTTTGTAAGTCTGAGGTTTGGCATTTCTTGGGATGGGGCATTAAAAGCCATTTTGTTACTCATGTCCCTTTGGATTTGAGGTAGAAGCACAGGTTGAGCAGCTCATCTACTTCTCCAGGAGCTCGCAGGGTTAATCTTTCCTTCTCCCAGCAGCAGCAGCACGAAGTTCAAAAGCTTCTTTGCCTCGCCTTCCTTTGTTCTCCCCGCAGCAGTGTCTCTGGTGCTCAGGTGCTCAGCTCCACTTACAGCAGGCAAAAATTAATCCAGTCAAAAAAGATCCTTTGCTCCTGGCAAACTACAATCCAGCATAGGTTTTCCCCTGATCAGCAAGGAAACAGGGTTGGGCCTTTCTGGCTGCAAGATTACTCTGAGAGCAGGAAGGAAAAAAAGTGGTCATTTTAAAAATCCAAGCCTCTAGCTCTTATTCCCTATTTCTCTTTCTCAATCAATCCAGAAAGCTTTTAAGAGAAGAACTTTTAAGAACCATCCTCTGCTACCATTTGTTAGGACTTTTGTCCAATAATCAAGAAAAATTCAGAGTAATGAATCTTGCTTTTCTGGAAAGAAGAGACTGCTTCTTTTAGTTTAAAAGAAGTTTATTACTAAAGGGAAAAGGTAAACGGGATTAGCTACAAATAAACAAAACATGCTTTCTAAGGAGCTGCATTGTGCTCCGTCTTCACACTAAGACATACTGATAGAGAGTGAGAGATTGTAATGGAGGATCTCTCCTTCTTCTTGACCCCTGAAAGGAAACACCTGATATCAGTAACCAATTAGCAAGACAATACACCTTTAGTTTTCCCGGGTTTACAGATAATTGGCCAGCTGCCAGGTATCACTTCCAGGCTAACATAGGTAAACAAACAAGTTGCATAGTTAACCCTATAATGACTGAATTTCTCAGGCCTTGGATTACATGCTCATTTCTCCAACACAGGTGGGGGCTGGATGTCTCCCAGAACTAATCTCCAGATGGCAGAGAGATGAGAGTTCCCTGGAGGAAACGGCTGCTCTGAAAGGTGGAGTGAGTGGCATTCTACTCAGCTGATGGCCCTCCCCAAATTCTGCCCTCCCCAGGCTCTACCCAAAAATATCCAGGGGTTTCCCAAACTGGAGTTGGCGACCCAGTGTGATGTAGTGGTTAAAGGATCGGGCTAGGATCTAGGAAACCCAGGTTCGATTCCCCACAGTGCCACAGACACTTACTGGGTGACCTTGGGCCAGTCACATGTTCTCAGCTGAACCTACCTCTCAGGGTTGTTGTGAGGATAAAAAAGGAGGAGAGCAGAACAATGTAAGCTGTTTTGGGTCCCCAGTGGGAGGGGAGGGAGGGAAACCTGAATCCAACAGGACTCTTCCCCAGAGATGAAGGAAGGAGACAGAACACCAGGCATTATGTTCTTGAATACCGAAGTAATGTTTATTCAGCTCACACCAAGGAAATTCAAATGCACGTCATTATAGTCCCTGCATCCACCGTCATATGCAGCCACGCCTCCATACATACCCAGCTCAGCTTGATGCCACTGGTACCATTTGATTTGGAGAATCCTAGCAGGAGGCGAAGGCGATCCTGCTCCCTCCACCTTCTCTTACCCCTTGCTGGTTTTATCCCCCTTGGGTCTCAGAGACCCCTCCTGATCTGTGCCCTCCTCCCTTCTAGGAGGCAGAAGTGCAAGTGGGTTGTGCCACAGCTTTCTCAGACCTTGGACCGCCTGCTTGTGGTGGGACAATTCTGGTTGCCAAGTTGGAAAATACCTGGGGACTTTGGGGGTGGAGCCAGGAGAAGGCGGGGTTTGGGGAGGGGAGGGGCCTCAGCATAGTACAATGCCATAGAGTCCACCCTTCAAAGCAGCTATTTTCTCCAGGGGAGCTGATCTCCCTCAGCTGGGTATCAGTTGTAAAAGCGGGAGATCCCCAGGCCCCACCTGGAGGCTGGCAACCCTAGATTCTGGAGATTTGGTGAGGCCTGGTTCAGGGATATCTTCAGTCACTTGGCCAGAGGTTGCCAGCATAATAGGCAAGACGCCCCTGCAGAAGGGCACGGGCGGGGGGAGGCCGTCACGCACACCACGTCCCTTTGTGTCCCCTGCAAACAAGAGAAAAGTCTCTTCTGCTTTCGGAGCTTGTGTTTGCTGCCAGCAACGGAGCAGATGCATCTACTGGTTGTAGCTTGTCTTGGCTTCAAATAGACACTATCACACCCGTCCCCACCCACACCGTTGTGCCTTCAGCCCGACATTCCATAAAGCATTCAGTTACATTCAGTTGTCATCTCTGGGCACCGGGGGGGGGGGGGGCTTGGGGGGTGGAGCCTGGGGAGAACAGGGTTTGGGGAAGGCGGGGAACTCAGTGGGGTATAATGCCATAGATGCTGCACTCCAAAGCAGCCATTTTCTCCAGGCGGACTGATTTCAGTCATCTGGGGGTTGGTTGTAATTCCAGATCCCTGGGCCCCACTGGCGGGTTGGCAACCTTACTGCAGACTAACACTGCATGCTGGTTAAAAGAAAGCAATAATAATAATAATAATAATCACACATGGGAAGGGGTTGCCAACCTCCAGGCAGTGGCTGGAGCTCTCCCCCTATTAGAACTGATCTCATGGTGACAGAGATCAGTTCCCCTGGAGGAAATGGCTGCTTTGGAACGCGGACTGTATAGTATTATAGCCCACTGAAGTCCTTCCCCTCCCAAACCCCGCCCTCTCCAGGCTCCACCCTCAAAATCTCCAGGTATTTCCCAACCCAGAGCTGGCAACCCTATGCATGGGTAATTTCATAAAAGTATCAGTTTGGTAAGGCATTGATTCCAAATTCCTTCTAGGTCCTTTATCGGGTGGTCAGGTCTCCCCTGGCCCCCAGCAGGGGATGGGGGGGTGTTAGAGTTGCCAAATTCCCAGGTTGGGAAACTCCTGGAGATTTGGGGGTGGAGCCTGGAAAGGACAGGGACCTCAATGGGGTACAATATCATAGAGCCCACCCTCCAAAGCCTTCAGTTTCTCCAGGGGAACTGATCTCTGTAGTCTGGAGATGAACTGTAATCCCAGGGGATCCAGCCCCAAAATCCCAGGGGATCCAGCCCCAAAATGCCCTTCTGCAGTTCCAGTCCAGCCATACAGTGTGGCTGGATCTGAACAGGAAAAGGGAGTTTCTGGGCTGGGTGGGTGGGTGGCGGTCTGATGGGTAATCACCTTTGTATGCACGCAGTGACGAGAAAGTGAGGGGGCAGCGGGAGGTGGGCTAAGGAGAGGAGAGCATGAGAGACCCTGTCCTGCCACACACCCACCAGCTTGCTGCTGTCGACGCTAAAGCAGGAGGGGGACAGTTTCATCCCCCCCTTGCAGATGCAACCTTCATCTTCCCTCACTGATGGGCCAAAAGGCTGCTGCGGGCGAGGGAATCCTGAGCAGAAAAACCAACAGGAAGGGTCAGGAGAACAAAGTGTGAGTCCAGTCAAGGGCGTAGACTTCCCAGTTTCCCGGGGGGGGGGGGGGCTGGGGCTGGGCCAGAGACATTACAGGCCATTGTCTCCCTGGGGGAGGCTCAGCATGTCCTGGAAAAGTTCAGGGGGGGCTCCAGCTCCCCAGCCCCCCTGAAGTTGATGCCTACGAGTCCAGTAGCCCCTTTAAGACCAACAAAGTTCTATTCACAGTATAAGCTTTCGTGTGCAAGGGTGCTTTTGGATGAAAGAAAGAAGGGAAAGGGAAGAAAAGCACCCCTGGCTGTCTGTAACATGATGCTGGCTCATTCCACTGCACCCACACACACTGCCTGACCTTCCACTGTCCAAAAGTCAATGCACACTGCCAACAGGACACACTGAGACTAATCCCACCTGGAGGGACCATCAGAAGACACAAAGAAATGGGCTAGACACATCTTTGCAGACTGCGCCAGTGGCTGGATCAGGCCCACAGCTACAGGGGGCATATGAGGGTGACCCCCCCCCCCAGGAATATGCCCAGCCGCGCCCCCCCCAGGAGGGGAAGGAGCCAGCAGGAGTGGAGGGAGAGGGACAGTCTTGCTGGGTATTCCTGCTTCCGCAGCCGGTTTCTCAAAGTTTGATGGTAAGTTCACCCCCACTTGCTGCCAGCGGATCCAATTTGCACCCCCCAACAAAAAAATTCTGGCTACGGGACTGGCCCAGATTCAAGCACAGAAGCTTGATCTCCAGTCACATCCAGCTTTACCAACAGAGAATGCCCATGAAAAAGAGGCTCCATCCCCAAATCTCCCCAGGCTCCATCCCCAAATCCCCAGGAATTCCCCATCCAGGAGTTGGCAATCCCAGGACAAGGTTATTATGAGCAGAAAGAGAGCCAGGGGAGAAAGGGTTAAGGCTGAGGCAGCCCTTTTCCCTGCCTCCCTCCTGAGTGTTTTCTTTCCTTCACTGAAACTGGCAGTCTGGAAAGCTGTTTTTGGTTTTAAAAAAAGAGAGAAAAGAAAACATCCAGCCTGCGTTAGAAAGGAATCCTATCGGATCTCTCCTTGCACTGTCATGCAGTTCTTCTCAGCCCTCTGGCAAACAGAGGCAGGAAGCACAGCTAAAACCACACTCTCAACACGTGCACACTAGCAAAAGAAAAAAAGGCAGCACATGACACAGTGGAGGATCTAGCAGCACTAGAGCATACTGTCTTACTCTGCAGGGGTCCCCAACGTGCACCCCCCCTGTCCAGTGTTCCCTCTAAGCTGAGTTGGTGTGAGCTAGCTCAGTTTTTTAGCCTCTGGCTCACACATTTTTGTCATAGCTCAGAAAGGATGGCTCCAGAGCAAACTCATTTATGCAGCAGCCAAATCGCTCGCTCACAACTTCAATGCCAGTAGCTCACAAAGAAGAATTTTTGCTCAAAAGACTCCACAGCTTAGAGGGAACACTGCCCCTGACTCCTTTTTTTTCTGGTGCCTCCAAGTGTTTTTAGAAAGCTGGCTGGGTCAGGTGGGGGATCTTGCCCAGCAGAGCTTCTGACTGGCTGTACAGATTAACCTAATGTTGTATCGGCAGCAGTAACCATCACAGAGTTGCTTTCATTCTCATTTCTCTTTCCCAGCATATTTTTAAAAAAAATTATCCATCTTCTCCCCTGCATTTGGGCTTCCAGTGTGTGTGTGGCCCTGCCCCCAGCAGCACCTTTTTACAGTTGGCTCCACCTACCATGGAGGCCATTTTGTATTTGCACCCTCCACCCTGCGTCAGAATTCCAAGGCTCAAAAAAGACACACACACACCCGCCGCCACCTACTGTCCAGCGTATTGTCTTTGAGTACGTACAAGATGATGTCTGGTTGGTTCTTCAGGTAAAAGCGGAGGAGAGGAATTTGTAATGCAAATAAACATTCTGGCTGAGGGAGCATCATCAGAAAGAGTCTGCTCTAATCGCAGTAGGGCGTGCAGCATATTCGGCAATCCATTTAAACTTTATACTCTCTTGTGAGGTTCCTGGCTTTTAAGCTGCTCTCTCTAGCTGCCCCTTTAATACCAGTCTGAGCTGCAGCAAATGCCAGGTGATATTATTAATCTCCATGCCATGAAAACCTTCAACAGCCCATTTCCACACATTAAGCCTTTATTAAAGGGGCAGGACATTTTTCTCCAGTCCTGTTGGCAACCGTAGGAAACTTATCACGTTTAATTCACATCTATATTTTTTCTCTGCGGAACCTTTTTAAAAAACCAACAAAACCTTGGTTTTGCACATCTTCAACAAAAGCTTGTTGTGAAGGGTGCAGATTGGCTAGTGCCTGGAACGTCACCTCTCTCCCACCCACCCCCGGGGTCTCTGATGCCCCCACAAAATGACCACCATGGGGATTAGGGCCCATCACAAAATAGGAGGAGGTTCCAGGCCAAGTTTTCCCCTATGGGGAAGGCAGCTGTTTCCTGGTTTCTCCCTCTGCAGACAAGAAAGTGATGCCTTCCCAAATGAGAGATGCCAGACTCCCCAGTGTTGGTGGGGGTGTCCCGCTGCCAGGCCCCACCTCTCTGCCACCAATCAGCTGGCTGGCGGGGGAGAATTACCCCCAAAACAACGGAGGAACACAAACATTTCAGCGACGGGCCTAAGCGACTTCAACATGACCTGGAGGTGAAGTGGGCACATCGGGGCGACAGTCTGAGTTTTGGGCAAAAACTCTATGGTAGGAGCGAATTCTACCATAGAGTTTTTGCTGCAAAACCAGAGCATCACCCCAATTTTCCTGCATTATTTCTGGGTCACACTGGAAGTTACATGGGCACATTGCTGAAATATGTGAAGAAACTCCCAGCTGCCGGTAAGAAGCATGTGAAGAAACTCCCCCCCGGCTGCCTGGAGGGACCTGGCAACCCTGTCCCAGATCTTCTGAACCACCTTGTTCTAGTAAGGTGGAGGAAACCCAGGACTGGTTCTTTGCTTTGGGGATGAAGGATGTGGGCCACCGGGCCACCCACCGGCACCACACTGGGGATCACTGAGCTATTCAGTACCACCATCAGAAGCCAATCTTCTCTTGTCTTCTGGCCTGTGAGCGAAGTAACTGGGATGACTGACTCCACATTTTTTAAATGACTTAATTAAAACTCAGCATTACGAGACTGAGTGGGAAAATGAACAGTGCAAATTGCAATCCTAGGCAGAGAACCTCTGCAAAGGATTGTGCTGGAAACCACTTAACAACTTCTACATACGAGCATTCTTGAATCCAGGTTCCTGCTGTTCTCGGTTGGCTTTCGATGACCCCTTCTCTTCTCCCACCACCACAAAATGTCTGGCATCAGAGGCTCCTTGGCCTTTTTTGGGAAGGCAAAAATTTGTCCAGCAGCTAAACAACTTACAGATGTTTGGAAGGGACCTTGTTTGTCTCCCTTACTCCTCCTTGAAACACTGTTCCGAGTTGACCACAGCTTTTCACAATGGAAATGGGAACCAGGATGGGAGGAAGAGAATACGTCTCCCTTAAAAAAAAAGAAAAGTTTACAGCAAATTCGGCTAACAGAAGCTCAGCGCGTATATTTCTACAGAATCAAAGCCTGGAAGCCTCGATTGCCACAGACACAAACGCTGTCTATCCTCAGTTGTACTAGAAACTGGCACGCTGGCACGCTGGAATTTCTCATTCCGCCCACCGGGAATGCAACAGCAGAAATGCTGACCACGATGATTGTTCCTCGTGAACAAGGTGCAATTTTCTCTGTGCAGGGAGACGCCTGGCATCTTGTCAGGGGTCCCTGCGGTGTGCGAGTCCTGCCGGCTGAGATCTCTGGCCACTCCATTTGGCAAGCCATTTGGTGTTCAGTTTAGCAATAGCAATAGAGTGACTCGGCAATTGCCAATCGCCACTCTCCAGGAATCTGCAGGGGCAGAGAATAAATAAAGCTTTGCGCATGAGGGTGCCAGACAGACTCAGCAGATATTCTGACGGTTACTAGGCAGCCGCTTTGAGCAGTTGTTTCCAAGGGTGCATTTTTAAAAAAAGATCAATTGTCCTAAATTCTTAGCTGAGGCTGGCTTAAACTATTTCACTGGTAGGCAAATTAATCTCCTCACTCTGGCTGTACAGGGAAGGAATCCAGGGACAGTAATGATGTTCCCATTTCTGCCTTTTTCTCAGTTGAAGACCTTTCCCCTTCCTCCTTAGGGCTGCAGCTGGAAACATGGTGGAAACTGGGCACACATCCAGCATCCCAGAGCCCTGCTGTCCCTAGGGTCAAGCTGAAAGAATTTATTAAGACCTTTTAAAGTCCGCCTTTCTCCTAAAAAGGACTTGAGGTGAGTCACAGTGACTGAAAATACAGTTGGATAAAGCAGCCATTTTAAACCGACATATTACAAGTGACAATGACTGGAGGAAAAAAAAGGAGAAGAACCCCGCCGTTCACTACCCAAAAGAGTCTCAGAGTGGCTTACAATCTCCTTCCCCTCCCCCTCCTTCCCTGTGAGGTTGGTGGGGCTGAGAGAGCTCTTTCGAGGACTGCTCTTGAGAGAACAGCTCTGAGAGAACTTGTAACTGACCCAAGGTCACACCGCCAGCTGCATGTGGAGGAGTGGGGAATCAAACCCAGTTCTCCCAGATTAGAGTCCACCACTCTTAACCACTACACCAACATGGTTGCCAGCCTGCAGGTGGGTCCTGGAGATCTCCCACTGTTACAGCTGATTTCCAGTCTACGGAGATCAGTTCCCCTGGAGAAAATGGCTGTTTTGGAGGGTGGACTCTGCGGCATTGTACCTGCTGAAGTCCCTCTCCTCCTCAAACCCCCACCCTCTCCAGGCTCCACTCCCCAGGTCTCCACATATTTCCCAACCCAGGGCTGGCAACCCTAACTTAGACGGCCTCCCCTAAATAATCTGATCTTGCTGTTAAAATGCTTTCAAACATTGTGACTTTCCTGATTTTCAGAGGGTGGGAAATAGAGAAGCGCCTGTGCTAGAAAAGCCCTGGGAGGGCTCATCCAATCTGCCTGCATGAGGCCACTCCAGGGACATAGGCAGGATTTTTTTTTATTTCATGGGAGGGCATTTAAATAAGTCGGGGGCATACACCCCCACCCAACAGACTATGTCACGAGCAACAAGAGTTTTTTTTTAAGCAACGAGAGAAAGAGAGGGGAGAGCGCCAGCAGCTTGGGATGCAGCAGCCATGGAGCCCACGATGGGAAATGGGGGGGCTTGGCCAGTGAGTCGGGGGTCCTGTCCCCAAGATGCCCCACTGTAGCTATGGGCCCAGGCCACGCTAAGAAGCCCTTGGTCTGATCCAGAGGATCTGCTCCCCAGGAGTAAATGGGGAAAGGTGGTTTTTAAGAATCCTCTTTCTTCCTCCAGCTTTCCCCGTCTTTTCTCTTTTAAAGAATGATAGCCCATCTTTCAGTTCAACCAGTCTCAAGACAGCTTACCAACAGACTGAATTTTTCCAAAGCCACTTCCAAACAGCAGCAGAGGCCAAAGTGACTTTCCCCTTGCTTGTGCACTCCCACCCTGGAAGCTGACAGAAAGAACAGAAGTCTTTCCAGCCAGGGGGAAGGAAGCAAACTCCCCACGGTTGCTTCTTCTCTGACCAAGGCCAGGTTTTCGAGAGACATTTGGACCCTGCGGCCTTTCCCCCCAAAGGAGACGATTTTCCGTTGTTTGCTGCTGCTTCTTCCCAGAATCTCACACTTCCACCAATTAAACCATGAGCCCATCTGCGTTGAACCCAGGGATCCCCAACGTGGCACTCATAGGCACCACGGCACCCTCCACCTTTTCTGGTGCCACCGAGTGTTTTTAGTAAGTGGGTGGGGCCCAGCTTTGTCAGCAGCTGCCACCACAGCACGAGGACCTACACTAACACACACACACCCTTTTTTTAGAGACTTTGCCCTTGTGGAGTGAACCTTCCTGAATGTCAGTTAGCACTGCCAATGGTTTTATTGCACTGCCAATGGCTCTACTGAAAACATGCCTGTTCTAATGATCACTTAACATTGCATTTGTTTTGGAGTTCCATGCTTTCCTCCTAGGTCCCGGACGGGAGATAGCATCGTTAGAGTGACTCCCACCGCAGGAATGTGCTTCTTGCTCGCTCTGCGCATGCTTGCTGCTCATTAGCTTTTCCCTCGTTCTTATCTCTCTTTCGCTTCTCGCTAGCTCACGGCCTTCAGCTGGAATCCTCCTGCTACATGTTATTTTATTCACAGGTGCAAATTACTCCTTTGCTTGGTTTTACCCTTGGGAATATCCGCCCCACAGATCCTGACAGTGTCTTAGCTTGGAAATCTATTTTACCGCGCTTTCCTTGGGAATGGGGGCTAGTATATTTGGGCGCCAATAATTCTCCCATCTGATTGGTGGAAGGCGAGGGGGGGCTTATTTCATATCAGGTATAATTGTAGTTGTATTACTATGCTTGGGCATTACTAACAGAAGAAGTGTATTTGGCCAACAAGATCTTTTCTGCAAATAAAGGCCTTTCTGTTTAAGGAGACCTGTTGTGGACTACATCTACTGGCACAATCTCACACTGAATCAATCCAGCACATAATGCTTGTTGTTGTTGTTGTTCGGTCACACAGTTGAGTCTGACTCTTTGCGACCCACTCCAGTATCTCTGCCAAGGAAACCCCATGGACAGTAACATAATGCTTGAGCGTCAGTTTAATGACAATTTGCTTCGGAAACTGTTTGGGAATTTATCCCAGGTAACTGACCTTAAGAATGTTGCAATCAGTTGTCGGTTCTTACTGAACAACTCCGTAGCAGAAATTACTAGAGCAGTTGCAAAATTTCTGGAAGAAATCCTTAAAGCCAAATCTAAGCTGTTGTAAATCAATTCTTATATAATCTTATGTTCCTACATTTTAACCTATGCATGGATTTTAATTTTCTATACTGACCCTAAACGTTATGTAACATTTACCCTGCCAGCAAATGTATTGTACTTGTGCTTGAATACAAGGATCTACACTGTGTGACTGAAGTTAAGTTGTGGCCAGCATTTTGTGGCCGGCTCCACCTCCTGCAGCAGCCATTTTGTTGCTACACCTATCATACCATGTCAGAATTCAAAATGTGAATCATAGAATCATAGAGTTGGAAGGGACCTCCAGGGTCATCTAGTCTAACCTCCTGCACAGTGCAGGAAATTCACAAATACCTCCCCCTCCACACCCACAGTGGCCGCTGTTCCATGCCCAGAAGATGGCAAAAAAACCTGCTCCAGGATCCCTGGCCAAACCGGCCTGGAGAAAGATTGCTTCCTGACCCCAAAGTGGCAATCAGCATTTTCTTGGGTGTGTAAGAAAGGGCCACAAGAACTAAGCACTGAGGCAACCCTTCCTGTCCTCCCTCTCATGATCTGCCTAAGCCTACAGGTTCAAAAAGGTCGGGGACCCCTGACCTAACACCAAAGGATGACAAGCCCCAGTTTTTGACATGGGAAACAGGCTCCCCCCCCCTTCAAGCATGGACTTCAAGAGGGAATTGGATAAACACACGGAGCAGAGGTCCTTCAGTGACTATTAGCCACAAGGCATAGATAAGAACTCCCAGTCTGGGGCAAGTGATGCACTGTATTCTTGGTGCTGGGGGGGGGAGCAACAGTGGGAGGGCTTCTAGTGTCCTGGCCCCACTGGTGGACCTCCTGAGGGCACCTGGTGTTTTGGGCCACTATGTGACACAGAGTGATGGACTGGATGAACCATTGGCCTGATCCAACATTGGCTTCTCTTATGTTCATTTTTAATAATTTTGTAACATCCAGCCTGATAAAAAGCTCTCATGAGCTGGACGGCGCATACAGCATTTTGTGTTGTTTTGGTCAGCCTTCATAAAAGGCATTACACATATTTCTGTTTCTAGATTTTGCATGGGCCAATACAGCTGTTTACAACTCTGGCCTGCTCCTCGCCATGGAATTCTTACTGGGGGCGGGGCAACCTCCCAGTGGCCCTTGGACTACTGGCCGATGGCAGAGCATCTTTCCCATCACATGAGCAAATTTAGTCTCCGATGGTTGTTTGTGCCATCTCCTGGGTCAAGCCAACCTAGCTCTCCCCTTAGTTCAGCTTCCAGAGTGTGACAAAGCTCTATTTTTGTTTTTACAGGGCACCACTGCCCTGGAGATCATCCACCTTCCCCGTCGATCGCTTCCTGTTTTGTGCATTTGTTGGTGGTCCTCCAGATGTCTGGAGCCTATTGCAGAATTGCACTTTGGCTACAGCGTTACCAGCAATCTCTTGCCGTTATTTCCCAAAGTACTTGGAGGCTTCAGTGGCTAATAAAAAATTGTAGCCAATCCTGGTACAAACCTGCGTGAATGTTTTTTGAGTCTAGGGGCACCTTTAAAACCAACGAAGTTTAGTTCTGGGTAGAAGCTTTTGTGCACATGCGCACTTCTAGTGCTCGCTTCTAGTGTGCATGCACACGAAAACTCATACCTTGAATAAAACTTTCTTGGTCTTAAAGGTGCCACTGGATTCAAACTTTGTTGCTTCAGACCAACACAACTACCCACCTGAATCTATCTGTGAGAACATAGTAATTTCCATTTGGAACACTTGCGCTTTCATTGGAACATACATATTCAGATATAAATGATGAAGGGGAAGTACCTTGCACATAATTAGAGGCACTGTGGTATTTGCTGTCATTCATACATACCAGGGATTTTAAAAAAAATGGAACAGAACAATCTGCTGTTATTCACACACATAATAACATAAGTGCCATCAAGTCACAAAAAACTTATGAGAAGCTGATGACAGATGGTTTTCAAGGCAAAAGATGGGCCGTTTGCCATTGCCTTCCTCTCCACTGAGAAACCCTCGTCACCCTTGGTGGCCTGGCCTCCCATCTGAATACTAACCATGGCCAGCCTTTATTAGCTGTGCAGAGCTTTGGCTAGTCTGGACTACCAAGAGCCAGTGCGGTGTGGTGCTTACAACTGTCAGATCTGAAAGGCCCAGGTTTGAATCCCCACTCGTGCCATGGAAGCTGGCTGGGTGACCTTGTGCCAGTCACACTCTCTCAGCCCAACCTATCCCACAGGGCTGTTGGGAGGATGAAATGGAGGAGAGGCGAATTACGCAAACCGCCTTGGGATCCAACTGGGGCGAGACAGGGTATAAAAAAAGTGAATAAATAAAATTTAGACTTTTAATCACATATACATGAGGTTCAAATTAATCCTCAGAAATAACTTCATGGACAGTTTCATTGGGACAATTCCAGTTCTCAGGGCTGCATCCTGGATGAAGCTGGTCTCCTCCGTGCATATTTTCCCCCACACCATGGATCCCTGCCATCTGTTTTGCTATGTGAACCTGCTCAGGGACAACACTGGGAAATCTGCCGCTGACTGTACGCTTATTATGTACTCTGCTACTACTGTACCACCACCCACATACAAACTGTTTTTTAGTAATTATGTTGTGTTTTATGCTGACATTTATATTGTTATCTGTTGCTATTTTTATGTAAGCCGCCCTGAGCCTGCCTTGGCAGGAAGGGCAGAGTACAAAATAAATAAATAAATAAATATTAATTAATTGATTGATTGATTGATGATGATAATGTCAGCCACCACAATTACCATTAGGTGATGGTTCTATGACCAAAACATACAGCCTCCCTCGCATCAGTTTGAGCTCCATACGAGGAACCTACGTGTCTAAGAAGCGAGGAGAAATCACGGCTGCCACACACGCGTCAACAAACACGTGGAACGCTTCACACACGACTACTACAACCTTTCCCCCCACTTACGTGCAAAGAAAAGTGAGGCACCACCGGCGGGAGGGGGGAGAGTAACAAAGAAGTATGGGGCACCCGCCAATGAGGAAGAGGGCTACGTACACGTGTGAACCTCCTTCGTCTGAAAAGGGAAGGTCCAGATTCAAATCATATTTGCGGTGCCCTCGCACAGAGTACAAAGTAGGTCATTCTGCCTCGGGAGGTCCGTCCTTAGGGATTGTGGGCGTGCGCCGTCTGGCTCTGCCCCGGGAAGGGGGGGGGGGTGTTTGGGTTGCTCGCCTCGTCTCCCCTGGCCTCGCCTCCCTGCCTTCTCATCCCCAAACCCCGTGAAAGGCGGCTGCTCAGTCCCGGGAGGCGCAGCCTCTCCCCCGGAGCCAGGCTGGCGTTCACGTGCTCGACGGCTGCGTGTGCACCGGGAAGCTCTGCTGCCATTGGCTGGACGGGAATGTTCGAGGCGCGCCCATTGGCTGCGGCGCGGCTGCCTCCCCTGCAAGAGAGTTCGCGATGGAACGAGCATTCTTAAGAAGTAACGACAGTGCTGTGTGGACACGCCGGGGCAGGAGCCGAGAGCGAGCCGGGAGAGTTGAGGGGTGGGTGGGCGAGCTAGGCAGCAGGGCGGATCGGGAACCCCCACCGTTGAGCCGGCCTGTAAGCGAAAATCCGGATTCGGGAGGGAGCCCGTAGAAAGCAGTGGGGCTCTAGACACCCAGGTAAGGGGCGTGGTGGTGGAGGAAGCGCCATCAGGTGCCCCCTCTCCTTCCTTTCTTCTGTCCCTCCCCTCCGCCCTGAGCGGGTCATCTTTCCCTCCGGCGTTTGCTTCCGAGGTCGGCCTTGAAGCCAGTCAGGTACCCGAGGGATTTTCGACCTCCAGACGAGCTTGCAGCTCTCTTGAAAGTTTTGCAAACTTGCATCGGGTCTGTTGGCAGTTGCCCAGAATTCCTCTAACCGGGCGCAGGGACGTGTAGAAGTGAGCCTAACAGAACCGGGCTGCGATCCCGTGCGTACTTAATCTCCTGCCAAATCCCACTGCAATCGGTGGTATGCCACTGGATCGAATCCAGCTATCGGGACAAAGCTCGGGGGTGGGGGGTGGGATTATGCCGGGATCCTCAAATCTTGCAAAGCGCTTGCTGCGAGACAGTTTTGGAAGGGGGGGGGGGGGGCAGAGGTGGTTTGCTTTTTAGACGGCTTCTAGGCATCCTTTCTGAGGAGTGGGCCGGAGAAGAGGGGGGACGAGCTGGTTTCTTGGTAGATTTGGTCCAGACTTTGAATTAAAGCGGTCTTCCCTGGTGCGATTCGGAGACGGCCGAGAGTGTGGTGCTAAAACCAATTCAGTGCAGTCCTAAACAGAGTCGCGCCCTTCTGCATCCATTGAAACCAATGACCTTAGAACGGGGTAAGTGACCGTCAGTCTGCTTAAGGAACGCCCTGTGTGCATTTCAGATAGGGCCCCAATCAAGTCGGCTGAAGCCGTGTAAGATTGTCTTTAAATGTCAGATCGGATCTGTTAATGTTTCATCTGATGTTTGAGGAGGCACCTGCTGAATAGGCGCTTCCTAATCTTCTGGAGTTTCCTTACTAGGCAGTTTTTAAACAGATCGTCTCTCTTGCTCCCCCCTCCCCCAACCATGAGGACTAGAACCTTTTTTTCTTAAATGGGAGGAGCTCTCGTCCTGCTTCATTTGGATTGGTTGAGACCCTCTAGCTTCCCAACTTCTGTGCATGTTTGCTCAGAAGAAAATCTTGCTAGGCTCACTGGGACTTACTGCCGAGCTTGTGTCCTCAGTTTGATTTCCAGACGGGATGCCTGATTTTGTTGGGGGGGGGGGGTGACTGCAGGAGTGTACCTAGATCTTGGTTCCTTGCAGATCGGAAGATGGTTTCCTCTGGCCTGCAGGGCAGCTTTGGCGTTTTGTTTTCTGTCAATCTCTTTCTTTTCACCCATCCATGTCATGTTGTTTTAGGTGGTGACTCCTGGTAACAGCTGCAGGATGGGAAATGCTGGTGCATTTCTGGTCCGCTAGGAATACCTTGGAACATCTCTCCGGCCAACCCCTTTTTGTCCTTATGAGGTAAGTAAATTTAACACTACTTTCAAAAAGAGAGAGAGAGAGAGAATATCCCATGATCTTGCTTGCCTGAGGTTCTCTCAACAAGCCATGGCAGGGTTTGGAATAAAGCCAAGCCCTGTAGTTTATGCCGCAACCATTTGCTGATTTTCTACTGTCATCCTTTCTCCTGAGAAATTCTCCCGACTGTAGCTTGGTGCGTTTCTGTGAATTCTGTTAGAGACGCATACCCACCCCTCTAACATTACCAGTAATTGACATGTAGATTACCAATCCATAAAGTTTCCACAACCTCGAAAGAGGTCCTTGAGAGCCAGCATGATGTAGTGATTACAGTGTTGGATTAGGATCTAAGAGACCCAAGTTCGAATCCCCACTTATCCAGGGAAGCTTGCCGGGTGACCTTTGGCCAGTCCTGTGCTCTCAGCCTAACCAGGGGCGTAGAGTTTTTAAATCTCCGGGGGGGGCGGGGGCTCCCTCGTGTGCGCGCGCATGCTCGGGACCATGTCCCCGCCGCTCCCCCCCCAGGGACCCGCCACCGCTTCCCTCCCCTGGGCCGTGGCCGCCCGCCGCGCTCCCCGCCCCCCTCCCTCCATCTCCCCGCTCACCTCGGGCGCCGGCGGCCGGCGCGTCGCCCTTGCGGGCCCCCGGCTCCCGCTCCGCCTCGCGCTCGGGGCGTGCAGGGGTGGCGCAGATGCCTCCCCCCCCCGCCCTAGGGAGGCAGGAGGGCAGGCCAGGGGTGGGGGGGAAGGAGAGACGGCGACAGCCGGCTGACTGGCCACCGGGCGCTCCATTTTCCTGGGGGAGGCTGAGCCCCCCCCGGGAAATTTCGGGGGGGCTCGAGCCCTCGAGCCCCCCCGTAGTTGATGCCCATGAGCCTAACCTACCTCACAGGGTCATTGTGAGGATGAAGGGGCAGTAGACTATCACCTACTTTGGGTCTCCATTGGGGAGAAAACACTGAGGTGCAAATCAGTATTCCCTCTAAGCTGAGTCAGTGTGAGCCAGCTTGCAGTTTGTTAGCCCCCAGCTCCAGAGCAGACTAATTTATGTTGTAGCCAAATAGCTCGCTCACAACTTTAATGCCAGTAGCTCACAAAGTAGAACTTTTCCTCACGGGCTTAGAGGGAGTATTGCCAAATATATTTGTTAGGAAATGGCATGTACAAGGTCTCACAAAAATTAATGACTCCACACAGGAGCACACTGTGCAGTTGTTTCAGTACACAAGCCACAAATCTGCACACGGTGTGCGTGCAGATTACCGGCAGCTGTTCACTTCTAGCTATTCCATTTCCATAAAGGGTCTCTAAGAAGCCCCTTAGCCCCATAAGAATCTTTGCTTGCCCTTCCCTCCGTATACTGGTATTCTAGCATCCCATTGAACACTCCAATACATACCCTAACTGAAATATTTCATTTTATTTTTAAAAGACTGGAGATCTCTGAGCAGGACCTCAGTTTTCCTGGGAAGTCAATGGCAGTTGAACTAGTTCAGGGGCCGCAGTCTTGTGCACATTTACCTGGGAACCAACTCCAGAGAGCACAGTGCGACTTGGCTGTAAGTGAATCTGGGCAGGATCAGTCTGTGTATAGTAGGAAGTTTCCCCCAGTTGGCTGTCTGACTGTTTCCCAAGGCCTTACTCCGAGTGCCCAGGTGTCAGTGGGTTTGTTTGTTTTTTGAAGGGGAGGATATTTTTGACGGGTGTGTGTGTGTCTTGGATGTCCTTATGGTATCTGACACCTCCCCTTATGACCATGACCCTTTATCTTCATAGGTTGCCAATGCAGGGTTGCAGAGTTTTCCTTTTTTTAGTAAAATCAATAAAATAAATATTGAACTTTAAAATGGGATGAATAATTCAGCTGAGATTTGCATGATTCCTGCTGGTCATAAAACCCTTGCATTTGGGTGCTGGATGATAGAAAGCTTTACATGTTATTTAAGTATCGGATGCAGACGTTCTTCTGCTTTTAAGAGCAATTGTAAAGGAGTGGACAACCTGTCTCCAGGAGCACTTGAGACCAGCAGGTCTTTCAGGAAGAGTAAGAGTCCAGTAGCACTTTAAAGACTAACAAAGACTATAATAAGAATCATAGAGTTGGAAGGGATCTCCAGGGTCATCTAGTCCATCCCCAAGAGAACAAGAGTTGTGCATCAGTGGAATCAGCTGCCTAGGGAGGTGGTGAGCTCCCCCTCCCTGGCAGTCTTTAACCAGCAGCTGGACAAGCACTTGTCAGGGATGCTCTAGGCTGATCCTACATTGAGCAGGGGGTTGGACTAGATGGCCTGTATGGCCCTTTCCAACTCTGTGATTCTATAAAAATCCCTGGCAGGGTATGAGCTTTTGTGAGTCACTGCTCACTTCTTCAGACTTCCAGGATATAAGCTTTCCAGAGTCAAAGCTCCCTTTGTCAAAGACTTTATTTATTTACGTTCTTTGTAGTCCACCTTTCTCCCAGGGACTTGGGGCAGATTATACCTAGTGAGTTAGGACAGTCAACAAAACTGGACATTCAGTCATTGATGCATTAGGATGTTAGAAGTCTAGAACCACCCCAAAGCACAATGTAAGTATCAACACAACGCATTGAGCGGTACAAAAATGTAAAAATAGGATCCTACTTAAAATAAGCTGAATAATGATAAGCAAGGATCCTGCTTACAATAAGACACAGTCCATCTATCCCAGTCAGAAGGTGGGAGGGGGTTTGCAAAGACAGGAGTCAGGAAGCAAAGGTACAACGCACTGCAATCCGCTGCGTTTTGCATTGTACCTTTGCCTCCTGATTCTTCTTTGCAACCCCCCCTCCCACCTTCTGACTTGGGATAGAAGGACTCCGGGATCTCCGTTCCAGTTTGTGTCTGATGAAGGGAGCTTTGACTCTCCAGGGCCTGTTTGGTGTAGTGATTAAGAGTGCGGACTCTAATCCAGGAGAACCGGGTTTGATTCCCCACTCCTCCACATGAAGCCAGCTGGGTGATCTTGGGTCAATCATAAGTTCTTTCAGAGCTGCTCTCTCAAGGGCAGTTCTCAAGAGAGCTCTTTCTCAGCCCCACCAACCTCAAAGCATAGGCGTAGACTATGGGGGGGCTCAGGCCACCTCCAAAATTTCTTGGGGGGACTGAGCCCCCCCAGCGAAACGGAGTGCCCGCCTGGCTGGCCAGCCGCCTGCCATTGCTGCCGTGCCTTTCTGGCCCCCTTCGGAGGCAGGCCGGCTGCCTCCTCCTCTCCCCCCCCACCTGGCCACTCCTCCCTCCCCCTCCTTCCCAGGCAAATGCCCAACGTGATTGCGTCCCCCGGAAGTAACGCCATCACGCTGGGCACGTTGCCGGGGCGACGCTCTAGCAATTGCCTGGAAACTCTATGGCGCCATGTTAGACTTTAACGTGCTCCTGGACTTAAGAACATAAGAGAAGCCAATGTCGGATCAGGCCAGTGGCCTATCCAGTCCAACACTCTCTGTCACACAGTGGCCAAAAACACCAGGTGCCCTCAGGAAGTCCAGCAGCGGGGCCAGAACTCCAGAAGCCCCGGACCTCCTGATGAATCTAACAGTTCTTCTGCAGACCAACACGCTACCTTCCTAAAACAATTCCTGGACAAAACAATTTGTCAGTGATCCTTGGCCCTTCCCTTTGTGGTCCCTACCATCTAGATTCCAGAGAGACACTGCCTCTGTACGTGGAGGAAGCATTCAGTCCTCGCTGGTGTTTACCTTCGTGCCCTGTCTAGCATTGTCAGAACAAGAACGCAGGGTGATTTAATCCAGAAAAGCAGTTCTTATGCTTAGGATGGCCCCAGGGCTCTACTCAGACATTCTTTCTGTTTGAATCTTTTCTAGCCCAATGTCATGAATATCCTCCGGTCTCAACTTGACCCAGTTGCATAGACTCACTGCTCCGTTAGGGTTTAAAAGTAATGGAAAGCTCAGAATTCTAACACAGTGCATTGTCCCAGTGATGCATCGCTTTCCGGACAGCATCAGCACAAGCCCGAAATGTAGACAAAAGTCACTTGGACCGTTATTTATTTATTTAGATTTTTATCCTGCCCCTCCCCCAGAATGGAGGGTGGCTAACAACATAACACTACATTGACAATAATCTCTGTATATTATAAAGCCATTTTGGGGTGGCCACATGATGTGCTCCCTGAGCTGTAGGCTGAATGAGCTGCCACTCAGACCGGGGACCCTGGCAGCCACCCCCCAGATGTGGCGCCGGGCCGAACGTGCCCCATGATTTGTCCGTGCCATGCCATAGGGAATGGATGCTCCACCGAGGGAGCAGCAACCCCTCCACAGAGAAGGAGGCAGACCTAGCGAGTGGCGGGAAACACGGGAAGCACTTGCTTTCCCTGCCCCTCGCGGCCCCTCTCCCTTGGCCGCAAGGCCAGTGCTTCATCAGGGAGGTAGCTCAGCGGGCTGCACCGCAGAGAAAGCTGGCCGCTGCCTTTCAAAGGAACCCCCCCCCCTTCCTTCACTGGCAGTGGTGGGGCCAGGGAGGGTCTGGCCGAGAGGAAAGGAGCTACAGCTCCTGGGAAGCTGGATGCTGGCAGGAGGACCAGGAAGGGGCAGGCACCTAAAGTCCCACAGGAGCGGAAGGCGGCGCTGCACGCAGAGCAGTAAGTGCATGCAAGAGGCAGAGGAAACCTCTCAACTCACTGAGGTGGCCAAGCACCTTCGGGAGGGTCCAGGGCTGCCTGTCACTCAGCAAGCCACCTCCATTCATTCACAGATCATGGGCCGGACACAGAGACTTCTCCCCATACCTGCTCCTCCCCCACCCCATCGCATATCGCGGACAGGTTGCTGAGCACGCTCTCTCTTTCTCCCTCTCTGGACATGGCTCTGTGGACAGAGGGCCGCCACTCTCGAGGGAGGGAGGCAGGCGGGTAGAGTGCACTGAGTGCCCCCTTCACGTGGTGGCAGGGCGTTACTTTGCTGCCCTTTCCATTTTGCTAGTACCCGTTGTCTTCCTTTTACAACGGGCTTTGCTACTAGTAAAACCATAATTTCAATAAAAGCCAGTTAAAACTCAGCAGTCAGCTTTTTGGCGTAAAAAAAAAAAATCAACAATGTTGTTGGTAGAGTCCACCAAATCATATCACACCAAGTGATACTAAGTGTTGCAAATATTTCCTCCAGAGTTCTGAGATATCAGTTGACTGTGAGCCAGTTCCTACATTCACTGGGCTCGTGCACAAAGAGTGATTTTGTGTAGAGCGTTTTTATCCCACGCTTTCTTCAAGAAGCCCGGGGCAACGTTAGAGCTTCCCATTTTCACACTGGTGGTGGGGAAACCCCTGGCTTGTGTGTTCTACCACAGTTCCTGCAGTCAGCAGAAGAAGAAGAAAAATCTAAAACAACATCAGTCCATTCTGGGAATTGCTAGAAACTCTATGGTTTGTGATGTCACTTTTGGGTTTTCACAAGAAGTGATGGTTCCCCTGCGACTCCTGCCACTTGCAACCCTAGACAACATAACTGGTTCTGTCCTCCAATTTTACCGTCACAACAGCAGGGTAAGGTTGCAGTCACATGTGCCAGTTGAAGGGGAGGGGAAACGAGGCTATTCCCTCAGGAGGAGTTAGACCTGTGGTTGCAAGATCACACATTCCTTTGTTGCTGCGGGCCCAGCCCGTCACTGTGTGATCAGATGCAACTGCGGGTGAGTTAGGTTTCTTTTGCCTTTTGTTTCCTATGTGCATAAATGAGGAATCGCACCTCCGCACCAAGGGCCCCTTATGGGTATGTGATGATGCAAATACTGCGAAGGGGGGGGGACCAACACCGAGCCAGGATGGCCTGATCAGACCATCCCAACAGTTCAGAAGTGTGCTTGTGCAATCATACAGGGGAAAGTCTGTCTGCGGCCCGTCGCAACCCATTTACTACTGGATTTTCCCCGGTGTCTTTTAAATCCACTTCTGCAGCGGAGCAGCATAGGCTGTCGACAGCTGCGGGACACTTCCGAGATGTTGCTGTCTGATCACGCCCTTTTGATCCATCGGGCATTTGCGCCTATGTCAGATCTTCTGACGCATGTGATTGCAGCCTAAGATAGATTCAGGTGAGGTACCCGTGTTGG
Organism: Lepidodactylus listeri; assembly: GCA_029233225.1. Classification (NCBI taxonomy): domain Eukaryota; kingdom Metazoa; phylum Chordata; class Lepidosauria; order Squamata; family Gekkonidae; genus Lepidodactylus; species Lepidodactylus listeri. The sequence continues at coordinate 136,530,846 of JARCFY010000004.1, read as the reverse complement.
TCTGAAGCAGCAGAACAAAGTTTGAGTCCAGTGGCACCTTTTAAGACCAACAAAGTTGTATTCCTGGTATAAGCTATTGTGTGCGAGCACGCTTGATCTGACAAAGTGAATTTGCACACAAAAGCTTATACTGTGAATAAAACTTTGTTGGTCTTAAAGGTGCCACTGGGCTCCAACTTTGTTCAACTACACTGTAAGGTAGGTTAGACTGAGAGTGTATGACTGGCCCAGGTTCATCCAGAAACTTCCATGGCAAACAGGAATAAGAAGCCATGTATCCCTAGTCTGACACTCTAACCACTACCCCACAGGGCAGACACCAGCAGAGTCATATAACAGTCCTCTGACTACAAGGACAAATAACCAACAGGCGAAACAAACCAGAGTAACCTCCATAAATGTCAGCCTCCTTGGCTTAAAGGATAGACTACAAATGTAGGAATGATGATCCATTTTGTGCAGGATTTTATTAGATTTTGGGCTTAGCGGCATCTAACACTGCTGTGCTTGGAAGTAAAATGCAGGGGCTCATTTCTGTGTATGTAAGAATTGGGGCAAAGCATAAGTGGCTATGATCCCTGAAGAAACCATGTGATCCTGTGCAGAGTTATTCCAGCCAAAACCCATTGATTTCAATTAGGATTGAAGAAATAGATACGGGGTTTTGGAGCCTTGGTTGACTGCAATGAGCCCCCTTTTTTGTTCCGTCGTTTTGCAGATCTCTTAGGCTTGGGTATTCTATGGACGCCTCCAGGCCAGTTCATATTGTTACTGTTGTGGTCTAGAGGTGGTGGAAAGTGCCATCAAGTTGCAACCAACTTACGGTGACCCCAGAGGGCAAGAGACGAACAGAGATGGTTTGCCATTCCCTGCCTCTGCGTAGCAACCCTGGACTACCTTGCTGGTCTCCCATCCACTTACCAGGGCAGACCCTCCTGAAATTCCTAGATCTGATGAGATCAGGGCTAGCCTGGTCAGGGCTGTGGTCTTAGTAGTCACTGCAAAGCTGTGCCTTTGTGGCTGTCTCCCAAGTAATGTAGAAACATCTGCATCCAGTGAACACTTCCTTTGGGCTCTTGAAGCTAGTATGTGATTTGGCTCTTCAAGCCACCATCTGGTTTGGCCTATGAACATTCCTTCACTACTACTGTGATGTAGGAGCCAGTCTCCAATGCATGCTGGACCAATGGTCCCATAGGGACCACCATAGCGTGCGGTCAACTTCCAATGCCCTGCACTAGCTGCCCTCGCTTTCTGATGTTAGGTGGGTCGTGACCAGGGGGCGGGGCCTTTTCTGGGGTGGCACTCTGGTTGTGGAATGCCCTCCTCAGAGATACTGTCCCCACTCCTGGGGTTTTTTCTTTTTCTTCTTCTAAGTGACTTTTTCAGGGGTGGTTTTTTAAGCACTTCTGCTGTCTTATCTATATTTTTGTAGGTTTTATGGTTTGTTTCTTTATATTTGATGGTTTCATTTTTTTGTAAGCCACCCTTAAAAACTGTCATAAAGCGGAGAGACAGGAAATAAATGTGTATACGTTTTTTTAAAAAAGACAACCCAAAACAAACCATTGCATATAAATAATGTGAGCAAAGATTCAATCCTGGTAACATCTTAAAGACCAACAAGATTTCCAGGCTATAAGCTTTCGAGAGTCCAGACTTCCTTTATCAGATACCGCTGAAATATGGGTCATGTATTAATTTTTCTGCAACCTTACTGGCAGGAAGTTCGAGTTGCATTCTTGGGACTGGATGTTAAGTTATTCCCCAAATGAATCAGGGTCAGGTAAGGCACCAACGCCTTCTGTCCCTCAAAATATCTTCTCACTCATAGAAGACTCATCTTCTTTTGCAAACCTCTTCGAGTTAGTTACCGTCTTTCTTAATACAATTCAGGATACTGGTGCCTTATTATTCAGCATTGTGCGCCTTAGAATAATGGTTCTCTGGGATGTCAAAGGGGAGACGCAAGGTTTTCACACCAATGACTAAGAATTTGCTCCCCCTCAGTCCCTGTGTCCCTCTGCAGTTGTGTTATGCTGACTGCCCGCAAGGAGTGACCCATCTATAATTTTCTGGCATGTTAACATTAATCTTGGACTTGTGGTCAGTGCTCCCTCTAAGCCAGCCCTGTAGCTAGCAACCTTTTGCTCCGTGGGTCAATGTTTTTCTCAGGGGACCGGGGGGGGGGGGGAGAGGTGCGCAGGGCAAGCAGTTTGCTATCCCCTCCCCCCCAGCAGTGCGTGGCCTCTTCTTTACCCAAGCGGAACAGCCCAGTGCCTCCAGCCAGGGCCCCCACCCATTTGTTGCTCCCATCCCCCTCTCCCGCCAGGAGAAGCACTTAACACACATACCCGCCCCCCCCCCGCAGCCTTTGCCACCTCAGCTGGTTTTTCTCATGGGGGTGGCACAGCTACTAATGCAAGCCACCGGGGATGTCCTACCTCTCTCCCGCCTTGCCCTGCCCCATCCGGTGAGAAGCACCAGGCCGACCCAGGGCCAAACCCCGCCGCCCGCCCGCTCACCTGTGCTGGGGCTGGCTTCACCTTGAGCCCGGCCATCTGGGTGGGGGAAGAGGCGATCAATCAAGGGGAGGGGGCTGGGGGGAGATGGAGATGAGGGGCCCGCAAAAAACACAGGGGGCCAGGCCCCATGGGCCCCACAGTATTTTTATTTGTTTATTTTGCATTTATGCCCCGCCTGTCCAGCAATTCTGGCTCCAGGTGGCTAACAAATAATTAAGAACAAATCCATACATAATAAGAGTAAAAACCAGTTACTTAAAATACACAGTACAACCTCCAGAAGTGGCAGTACAGAGACGTCCTGGCAAGCACAGCGACTCATGCCCCAGACTGGGGGGCTGCCACCAATTGATTTTCTGGGCCAGCAGATTAAACCAGGGTCCTTTCCCCCAGCAGTGGCTCCTAATCAAAAGCCTGGTGGAAGAGCTCCGCTTTACAGGCCCTGCGGAACTGCAACGTGAAACTACAGGCCTGATCTAAGCTGTGGAGTCTTGTGAGCAAAAATTCTATCTTATGAGCTACTGGCATTAAAGCTGTGAGTGAGCGATTTGGCTACTAAGTCAGTTTGCTCCGGAGCCATCCTTCCTGAGCTAAGACAAAAATGTGTGAGCCGGAGGCTAAAAAACTGTAAGCTAGCTCACACTAACTCAGCTTAGAGGGAACACTGCATGTGGTATGTTTCTCTTCATCCTCCATTCCCCCCGTCCACCAGCAAGTGTCTTTCATGCCCTGCTTCCTGCTGATCCTACCTGCCATGGGTGTCCAGTGTGTAGTTTTTTATGTCTGTAAAATTTACTCTAAATGATAAATAGAATGCATGTGAAAGTATAAATGTCTGTCTTGGAAACAGATCAAGATGGGTAGCTGTGTTAGTCTCTCTGTAGCAGTAAAAAAGAGTAAGAGTCCAGTAGCACTATAGAAACTAACAAAATTTGTGGCAAGGTAGGAGCTTTTGTGAATCACTGCTCATTTCTTCAGATACAGCTAGAATGGCAGTCCCATCTGTCCTATGCCAAATGACATTAGCAGGCGAATGACAATAGCAGGCGTGATTGGATTAGGTGTGATATGCAGACAGGTAGTAGGCATGGAGAAATCAGCATTGGTAATGAGACAGGAAACCTAGGCCTTGATTCAGTCCATGTGGATGCATTGTCTTGAGCTTAGTTATCAGTTACAATTCAGCAGTCTCTGTCTAATCTCCTTTTGTAATTCCTTTGTAAAATAACTGCAACTTTTAGGTCAGCAACTGAATGTCCTGGAGAACTAAAATGTTTCCCCCACTGGTTTTTGAATGTTGTAGTTTCTGATGTCAGACTTATGTCCAGTAATTCTTTGTCGAAGGGACTGGCCTGCTTGTCCAATGTAGAGGGTGGACGGGCATTGCTGACATGTGATGGCATAATCACATTAGAGGATGAACCTGAAATGGTATGGCTGATGTTGCTGGGTTCAATGATGGTGGTGCTAGGATCTATATGAGAACCAAGTTAGCACCTTGGTTTGTTGCAGGCCTTGGTACCAGAGTCCATGTGACTGTTAAGTAGTTTATCATTGTGGGTAAGAAGTTGTTTTAGGTTAGCAGGCTGTCTGTAAGCAAGAAAAGGTCAGCCCCCTGGTGCCTGCGTGAGGGACACTATCCAGCATGGGTTGTAGGTCATTAATAATGTGTTGAACTGGCTTGAGTTGGGTGATCGGGGTGCCCACCAGTGGTGTTCTGTTGTCATTATCTTAGGCCTTGAACCTCAGACCTTCTGCATGCCTAGCAGTTGTTCTACCACTGAGCCATGACCCCTCCCCAATTCTCCTGCACCTGCATAGAGCAGGAAAAGATTGTGTAAAAGCTCTCTTACGCTGGGTCAGATCAGTGGTCCATCGAGCTCTGTTCTGATTGTTGGTGGTTCTCCAGGGTCTCAGGCAGTCCGAAGTCCCATCACCTGCTACCTAAGACCCTTTAAATAGACATGCTGGGGATTGACCCCAGAAACCTTCTGATTTTTGACATTGTCTCTGTGCTTCACACCAATGGGTTTCTGCGCCTGCGCTGAAATTCATCGTCATCTGGAAAGCTTAATGGATTTTCGCTCCCAGAGCCTCCAGGCATGCACGCAGCCCCTTTGCACATGCCCAGAGGAGCCGGGCACAGACATCCCGCCAGTTCTCTTCTGACCACCGTGCAGCTAACAGCTATCTTCGTCGGTTCGGAATAGTTCTTCGGAAAGCCTTTCTCCTTGACTTATTTGGACTGGACTTGATTTCTCTTTGGATAATGGACTTGATTTGGTTTGGACTTCACTTATTTAGGGGAATGGTTCCTCTGAGGGAAGTACCAAGGGTGTTCTCCTGCCTTCGGGTTTTGCCCGCCTCCCCTCCCCTTAAAAACCTTCCCCTCTATCCAAGCCCCTCTCTGCATGGCTCAGCGTTGGGGGTGTTTCAAACGCTGTAGCTCCTGTGGTAGCAAACTCACAGCTCCCGACGAACACTCTCTTTGTATTCTTTGTTTGGGGGAATCACACCGTCCCGAGTCCTGTGTTCATTGCGCTAAGTTCTCGAACCAGACTTGTAAAAATAGAGCAGCCTGCTTGAAAGTAGCGCTGCTCGAGTCCGCTCTCCGTCCTCACACTGAAAATTCTGGCTCAAGACAGATGGAGTTGTCGGGCTTACCCCCCGTTTCAACATCGGCTCCACCTGTACAGTCGATATTGACACCACCACCCATACAGCATCCGGACAGTGGAATCCCCGCAACACCTCCTCCAGCCTTGGACTCTTCTGATGGGGACTCCGATGGAGAAGTTTCAACTACGCATAGTTCTCCTGAACTACCATCACCAAAGCCGGACGACTCCGACAACCTCCCCATTTCTCTGTCGGAAGACATTTCCTCCTATGGGGAGCTGGTCAAACACATGGCATACTCCCTTGGGATCCCAATAGTTCAGCCTGCACCAGTAGTCATACAGATGGACACATCTACATCGATTGCCTTGCCTATGTTTTCCGTTCTGCTACAGGCTACAAAATCCCAATGGGATAAACCATCTTCAGCACCTGTATCCTTGTGCAGGCTCTAACATATGTATAAACTACAGGCGTCCGGAGTGGAATTTCTTCTTAACCACCCTAAACCGAACTCCATGGTGGTCACCTCACCTACAAGGACTAAGAAGACCCACTCCACCACCACCACCACCCCGGATAGAGAAAGCTGCAAGCTAGATGCGTTTGGCAGGTGCTTTTACTCCGCAGGGGTGCTGGGCCTGAAAACCACCAATTACTTGGCGTGCATGGGTCGTTATCAATACACCCTATGGGAGCAAATCTCCAAATGGGTCAACTACCTCCCGGAGGACAAGCAATTGGCCGCTCGAAAGATACAAAAGGAGGGCTTACTCCTGGCTAAACAGCAGGTTAATTCCTCAAAGCACGCCCTCGACGCCTCGTCAAAGACTATGTCCTTGGCTATAGCCTTGAGGAGGCAATCCTGGCTGCGTACAACTACCCTGCAGCAGGACACGAGATCCCTGATCAAGGACTTACCCTTTGATGGCCAGGGCCTGTTTCATTCCACCACTGACTCCATACTCCAAGTCCCCGATAAGAGCATCAAGGCCTCACGCACTCTTGGAGTCTCTGCTCCCACCTCAAGGCCATACAAGCAACGTTCCTGGATGAGACCTTGGTCCACGAGACCCTCCTCTAGAGCCTCACCTGAGCGCACTTGGCGTCCTAGACCATCTACGAATACACAGAGACCTGCATATGCCCCTAAGCAAAAATTCGCCTCAGGCCAATAATCTGGTTGCCAGAAGTTTACTCACCCCTCCAAGCAGGGCCTTTGACTCCCCACCCTCACCTCTTCTGCCCACCTGCCTAGCTTCCTTCCTCCAATCCTGGCGGGTGATAACTTCAGATACCTGGGTCCTATTGATCATTTCCAAAGGGTACTTTATAGAGCTAATCCATCGGTCCCCTCCAGCGGTATTTGTTGTCACGCCTCCTTCACCTGCCCTCCTGCAAGAAGTAGCCACTCTACTGGCGAAGGACATCATAGAGGCTGTCCCTACCTGCCATCTTGGGACGGGATTCTTTTCCCGTTATTTTACCATTCCCAAGCAGGATGGAGGCACCAGGCCAATATTGGACCTACGAGATTTGAACCAGTATATAAGATACAGACATTTCTGCATGGTCACCCTTCGATCCACCCTTCCCTTCCTGCACAGGAATACGTGGATGGCCACCCTGGACCAAGATGCCTACTTCCACTTCACCATTGCACAGGCACACCGAAAAATCCTCGTTTGCCATAGGGCCCAGTCAGTACCAATACAAGGTCCTCCCATTCGGCTTATCCACCGCACCTCGGGTGTTTACCAAAATAATGATAGTAGTCATCGCCTTCTTCACCTACAGGGCATAAAGATTTTCCCATATATAAACGATTGGCTCTTGGTAGCAGACTCCCAGGATCTTCTGATAGACCACCTCTCAGCACACTCACCCACCTCTCAGAGTTAGGCCTCAGGATCAACGAGGAAAAATTCCACCTCAGCCTTTCCCAACACGTACAGTTCATTGGAGCGATTCTCAACTCCATAACCTTGATGGCATATCTCCCAGAAGACAGAGCGTCTCCCATCGTTATCCTTGCCGAACAGGTCAGGGCACATCTCTATCGAACGCTCTCGTGATACAGTGTCTCTTAGGTCTGATGGCTGCTACGACATCCGTTCTCCCATTCACGAAACTAAGAATAAGGCCCCTACAGATTTGGTTCCTCAGTGCCTTTCGACCGCAGGTTGATGCCCAATCAACATGCGCGCCCCCCCCCCCCCCCGCTGCAGTGGGTCCGGGACTCACTCCTATGGTGGACCAGCTACCCAAATCTCTATCAGGGGGCACCATTCCATCTCCCCACGCCCAACCTAACACTGACTACAGATGCTTCTCATTGGGGCTGGGGCGCGCACCTTTGTGGCCGCACCACGGAGGGCCCTTGGGAAGCCTCACTTCGCTCCAAGCATATCAATTTTCTGGAGATGCTGGTGGTGACCTTTGCCCTTCGCACTTTCCTGTCCTTAGTAGAAGGTCACTGTATAGCTGTACTAACGGACAACATGACAGTAGTTGCTTACGTCAACCGGCAAGGAGGGACTGTCTCCTGTTCAGTATGTAACCAGTCCCTTCGACTGTGGGACTGGTGCCTACACGAGGGCATTTTTCTTCATGCAACTCACATTCCCGGTTCCCTCAACACCACAGCGGACCTTCTCAGCAGGGGGCATGTTCGCCCCCACGACTGGGAGCTCTCCCAGTGATATCTCCTTCCTGTCTTCTGCTGCTGGGGGACCCCAGAGATGGATGTGTTCGCAGATCGGAACAACACGAAGTGCAGTTTGTTCTGCACCCAGGGAGGGACAGACCCCAACTCCTTAGGGGACGGCCTTCTCTATCCTTGGACACACAGATCTCTTTCCCCCACTGCCATTGCTCACCAGGGTGGTAAGGAAGATACTTTATGATGAGGCAAATTGTATTCTCATAGCCCCGTGGTGGTCCAGACAACCATGGTTCCCCATTCTCCTATCCCTTGCACAGGGTCGTTACTATCACTTCCCTCCCAACCCAGACCTGCTAGGCATCTCCAACTCCCCGTTGCTCCACCACGATGTCCCACACCTCAAGTTTACAGCATGGAGACTTTCCCCGCTTCCTTTTCCAGCAGTGTAGTCAATGTTTTATTGAATGTCCACGCAGCAATCCTATGCATATAAATGGTCCCGCTTCTCTGCCTTCCTTGAAAGGGACAACATATCACCGACCTCAGCAGGTCTAGCACGCATCTTTGACTTCATCGTTTCTCTGGCAGATGCCGGCCTGTCGCACTCCTCCACTCGAGTGTACTTGGCGGTGATTTCGGCATTCCACAATAGGGTGGACAACTTCTCCGTCTTTGCTCACCCCTTTTCCAAACATTTTCTCTGGGGGCTCCTACACCTCTACCCCCCGATCAAGCCACCAACTCCCTTATGGGATCTCCCCTTGGTTTTATGCCAACTCACCAGGAAACTGTTTGAGCCACTGTCTACCTGTGATATCAACCTCCTCGCCTGGAAAAAGGCCTTCTTAGTGGCAATCACTTCTGCAAGGAGGGTAGGAGAGATCCTTGCATTCAGACATGACACTCCGTAACTCTCCTTCCTACCCAACGGGGTACCCCTGGTTCCAGATATATCCTTCCTTCCTAAGGTGCTTTCAGAATTTCACTTGCACTCTGAGGTGTTCCTCCCAGATTTCTTCCCTAACTACTCTTCGGAAGAGGAACGCTTATTGCACTCCCTTGACATTAAGCGGGCCCTTCTTTTTTATCTCCAATACACCAAGGCAAGTCGACAAACACCCCGTCTGTTCATCTCTTAAGTGCCCAGACGGCCGGGGGTGCAAATCACTTCCCAGAGACTTTTGCACTGGATAGTGGAGCTGATAACTCTATGCTACAGGCTGGCGCACACCCCGTTACCGGGTCCTTTATAAGCCCACTCCACCAGGGCCATCTCAACCTCCACGGCATTTCTCAAGGGCACTGCACTAACTGACATTTGCAGGGCAGCCACTTGGGCCACTCCAAATACCTTTATGAGACTCTATGCTCTTGACACCAGGGCATTGGGCCGTACTGCGATGGGAAGACTTATCCTGTCAACCGCCTCTCAGTAACAGCCTGCCTGCACCCTCCTCCAGGTAGGTCACTGCTCGTTAATCTCCCATTGGTGTGAAGCACAGAGGCCACGTCAAAGATAAACAGGTTTCTTACCTGTAACTGATGATCTTTGAGTGGTCATCTGTGCATTCACACCGCCCGCCCATCCTTCCCCTCTGCTGCCAAACTGCCCTCTTCCTGTTCTGGTTGCAGCAGTCAGAAGGAACTGGCAGGATGTCCGCGCCCGGCTCCTCTGGGCATGCGCAAAGGGGCTGCGTGCATGCCTGAAGGCTCTGGGTGCGAAAATTCATTAAGCTTTCCAGATACCAACGAATTTCAGCGCAGGCGCAGAAACCCATTGGTGTGAATGCACAGATGTCCACTCGAAGATCATCAGTTACAGGTAAGAAACCTGTTTCTCACAAGCATTTGCTCTTACCACCAAGCTATGGGCCATTCCTAGATCAGTGATATGTTTTAGGCAGCTTAGTGATCTTCTTAACTGATGATACCTCCAAGGAATCCCACACCTCCCTTGTTTGAAAAACACTGGCCAAATCAGTTCTTGGATCAGGGTGATCTTGCCCTGTTAGGCCTGCTGCAAGGTCTTCTTTAAGGATCCTTACCGTTCTGGGACTGAGTTGTGAAGGGCGAGTGGACAGCAGAAGGCTGGGTGGAAACAGGAGAGGTTCTGGCTCACCCACAACATGCGTGAATCCCAGATCTGTCAGATGCAATTTATCTGTTGACTGAATCTCTGTGCCTATTGGTCAGAATTACATAAATGCTTCCTGCTGAATCATCCCTGTTTGCAAACTGTTAGGCGGTAATCCCTGAATTACGTGGCATTCTTGGGCTCATAAAGAAATCTGTTATATAGTCTGGCATCTGGATCTACTGTTAGCTTTAGACGTGTTTGGCTTTAGTTTACAACCTGTTTCTTATGGTAATCTTTGCTTGGTAGATTACTGGGTGGTTAATAACAGCTTTCCACTCCTGTGTTGGAATTGAAAGCAGTGAGCTGGCCACCAGAATGGGCACCCAATTTGCCACTGGATGTGGTGGGATCTTGCTTAGTAATTCTGCCCCCATCTTCGTGTCTAAACTGATGGATGTAAAAGTTTTGGAAGTTTTGAAGCCATTAAGGAGCATTTTTTCCTGGATTTTTTTTTGGGGGAGGGGGGGAGTGGAAATGTTGGGGAAAATGGAAATGCATGCAATATTTGTTTATTTATTTTATTAGATTTATATCCCACCCTCTCTGCATAGCAGGCTCTGGGCGGGTTCCATCAGATTTAGTAAACAATATACAGTATACTAGAATTAAAACAGTTAAAACACCAATAAAATACAACATCATTTATCTGGTGCAAGTTATAGTTAAAGCCTCACAGATGTCATCTCTTTCAAGATTTGGTCCTTAGATGGTAATACAGTTCTGACCCACTATGGGGAGGCCCGGTAGAGAGGGAGGGACATCCGTTACCCAAGTTTAAAGCCTGGTGGAAGAGCTCCATCTTGCAGGCCCTGCAGAACTGTAAAAGGTCCCATGGGATCCTGATCTCATATGGGAGCTCATTCCCCCAGGTAGGTGCCAGGGCTGAAAAGGCCCTGGTGGCATGGCATCGATACCGACTGGAATGGACGCCTGAACGGTGAACTCCTCCGAAACCCCCCCTGCTTGAACTCAGCTTATTTTACTGCTTTAACAACATCAGATGCATTAATAGAATATAAAACTGTGCTGTCATGTTTAGGGAATTTACAAGTAGAAATGCCTGTGGGAGCAATCCTAACTTAAGCAGGTCTGTGCTGAAATAAATAAAAATAAATCATTTCATTCAGTGGGGCTTACTTCCAGGAAAAGTTTCTTAGGATTGCAGGCTTGGCTATCTACAAATGAAATTGCAAATATGCCTCATACTTGAGAGAAAACAGCAGCACCCTCTGCTACCTTATCATATGGATCTTAATTTTTGCCACCTGAGAGGTAGAAACAGGGAGGCTCAGCTGGGCAGTTTGGGGGAGAAGTGGGAGGTGATTGGCATTGTGCTGATGCCTTTATGTCATCATGTCAGGTGATATTCTAGCATTCATCCAAAACTCTATGGTTAAACCATAGAGTTTTGGGTGCATGTTAGAGCCAGTGGCCAGCCTTAGGCTGGTAGCCCTAGATAAAAAAAAATAAAAGTTGAAATTATTAAACGAACGTGTATTATTTGTGCAGAAACAATCTCATACTGCTGCAATATGACTCGCAATATATTTTGACATCATTAAACTCTATACCTTTTTGAAAGTGTTGAATTTTTCGATAATGTGTTATCACTATACACATTATGATATATTAACTATGGACAAAATGTTCAAATGTGACGAATACTTTTCAACATAGGTTTCATGGTTACTCTAATCACAGGAATTATTATGTAATGCTGTAGATTCTTATGTTAAGAAGTTCATGTTATGTGTTTTGAGTGAGTAAAACTAGGTCTTTAAAAGCAAGTCATTTATTGCACAAGAAAAAAAAAACATTCATAGGAGTCTCTCCTCCCTGCCCACCCCAATTTCTAATTTCTTCCCTATGGAAAATTTTTTAGAAGGTCTTGGGGTGGGGGTAGGGTTGCTAGCTTTGGGTTGGGAAACACCTGGAGATGCGGGGACAGGGGTTTGGGGAGGTGAGGGATTTCAGTGGGGTATAATGCCATAGAATCCACTCTATAGGGAGGTGAGGGATTTCAGTGGGGTATAATACCATAGAGTCCACTCTCCAAAGCAGCCATTTTCTCCAGATGAACTGATCTCTGTCAGCTGGAGACCATTTGTAATAGCGAAAGATCTCCAGCCACCACCTGGAGGTTGGCAGCCCTAGGCAGGGGAGAGTAAATCCCCCCCCCCCTTCAGTTCTCTCCCTCCCTGTATAAATGCATTCTGCTGAAATTGCATTTCTCAGGCTGAGACTTTGGCTTCTGCGCCACTGATGTTCGTCTGAGTTGTAGAATATTCAGAACCAAATCCTGGGCGAACGCTGAAGTATTAGTCGCTTGTGTTAGCAGTGTTTGGCTCTTAATTTAATCTTTCATGCCTCAACAGGCCTCCGAAGTAATCATGCGCACAGCAGGAATTTGGCATTTTTCCCAATGATTGGGCCTCGTTTCCTCTGTTTGTGTGTGTGGCTCATTTAATTTTTTTTTTTAACCATTCATACTCTGAGGGGGTTTTTTGGCCTGTACAGCTGACAAGAACATTAACCAAAAAGGAAACAAAGTCCTCTGTGTCTACCTTTTTCTGTGTCTTGAGGTTTAGTAAAAGAGGTTTAGTAAAAGCACACCGTAAGAGCATCTGAGAGGGGGGGGGGGAATTGGGTCCTCTCATCTCTTGCGTTATCCTCAGACATATTTCTCGGCAAATGTTCGGAAAGCTGCAAAATTTTCGAAATGTCTCAATGCTTTATGACCTCTAAACCAAGCCTACAGGATACGTGTCTGCCGTGGTTTCCTTTTTCCTCAAAGTTCAAGAAGTCATTCCGGGCCTTTATAGCCACTGTTACTTCCTGTTTCTGCACACCCAAAGAGAGCGTCCAGCCTTCAGGGTGTGGAGAACTAGCTGAAGAAGTGCTGGCAGAGAGAGCTCGAGGGGCCCTGTGCTCCAGTAGTAGTGGAATCCCTTCAGCAGGTTTACTTCCTAACTCCTTGGGAAGGCAGAAAAGAATGCCACAGACTGGAGTGAGATTTGGATCCAGCAGCTTCTGGGTTTCAGGGTGAGCATGCTGAGGAAATGCGTTGATCTGATCGGCTCTTCGCTTTGGTCTGAACGCCTGTGCGTGCTGGCTGTTAACAGAAGGAGTGTTGTTTCTTAGGAAGAACATCTCTTTTAACTTTTTTTTAAAAAATCAGAGTTGGCTTTGGTTGAGCGGGAAGGTTTGGCGTCAGTGATTGATGTGAAATGTTGGGGAGGACTGTGTTGGAGCTGGAATGTTGCTCTGCATTTTCTGTGTTCAACTTCCGTGTTATGATTAGGGCCCTGGAAATTAAAGGAACTGACAGTGCAATCCTAAACACAGTCCCACCCTTCTAAGCTCGTTGATGTCAATTCACTGAAAAAGGCTGCAACTCTGCTTAGGACAGCACTGCTTGTTCAACTTGGGTGGTGCCCATCAAGATGGCAGGACGGGCTTCAATCACTGATTTACATCATTACTTACAGCCCTGGAAGAAACGTATAGAGAGAGAGACAGACAGAGAGACAGACAGACAGAGAGCACATTTTTAAATCCTGTTCCGTCAACTTGTAATTGGGGTATTGTGCCGTGAGTACATGCAGTAATGGGTCACTGCAGCAACATGGCATTGCAACTAAAGGGATCCCTTTTTATATTTACCAATAGGAGTAGCTAGACTAACCTGAGCTTGTTAGAGATCAGAAGCTAAGAGGGTCAGCCGTGGATAGTGCTTGGATGGGAGACCACCAAGAACATCTAGGTAGGGCTACCATACAGAGGCAGGCAATGGCAACCCCCCTCTTCTCATCTCTTCCCATGAAAACTCAATGAGGGCTTGCTATGAGTCAGTTCAAGGTGTGACTTGACAGCACACTACTACTACTACTGCTACACTCAAAATAAACCCAATTTGTGCTATAGATTTATGCCTGCTTCAGGGCAAAGGGGGGAAATTATAGCCAAATAGAAGTCCCTGAATTCTACCTGCACATGTCTAAGGATGCTCAGCAAGATTGTTTGCTCTTCTACTTTTTGAAAGCAAAACCTGGTTGTTTAACATGAAGAGAAAGCAGAAAGTGTCTGTGCTATTTGGCTGGGTTGGTTATCATCAATATTCGTAATTGTCATGGTAATGAAATAGAAAACATCACCTGTGGTGTCATACTGATAATGTTTAATTTCAAGAATCCAATAATCTTCTTGTGTAGGAAAAAACAGGTTTTAACAGTTACTGGATATGTTTTTGAGGTCCTGTATTCATCTTTTTAAAACTATCCTTTCTGTTTATTTATCATCTGTCTTTGTCAATGAGACTCAAAGTGGATTGGGAGTGTAAGTCAAATGCAGTCAACAGGATGAGACATCAGTAAGCAATACGATAGGACTTGGTTTTAAGTATTGCACTATTTTACAGTAAATATGCACATGGCAAACTGGCCACAATGGTGAAGCGTGTACAAAAACCTTTTTGAAGGGAACAAACTCTTTAAGCCATTCAGACATGTTTCAGAGATGCAGACTATAATATGTTGCTCTAGCCTGGATAGCACAGGCTAGCTTGATGTTGTCGAATCTCCGAAGCTAAGCAGGGTTGATTAGTATTTGGTTAGTACTTGGATGAGAGACCACCAAGGAAGTTCAGGGTTGCTATGCAGAGGCAGGCAACAGCAAACCACCTCTGAACATCTCTTGCCTTGAAAACCCTGACGGGTCGCCATAAGTTGGCTTTGACTTGATGGTAAGAAAAAAGACTATAGTATATTAATTTCATATTTCAACCGGATTATTTAAAAATGCATATTTTGAATGTTTTCAAAAATCTTAATTTGACCATCAAAAATGTGTGATGTAACTGCAGGTATATTTGTACATTGCACTAATGTGTACATCCAAAAATGGAAAGTATAAATGCAGCAAAGTTTGTGTTACAGATGTATGTATTGTATAAGTACACTTGTTAGAGAGCTGGGTTTAGCTCATTGGTGAATGTATGAAAAATGAGTTTGTTGCTCCATTCCTGGCGAAATGGTAGCTTATTGCCCTGCCCTTATTCCTTTGTCTTTTTTTCTTTTCAGAATACTGAACTCCACTCCTCACAAGCCCACAATGGCAGTGGACGTTGCGATGCAATTGTACCTGCGCTCGCCCTCTTTCCGAAGGGACAGCTTTGCTTACAAAATCGCTCCGAAGCCCAAGAAGCCTTTGCGGCCCTGCATCCATTTAAACAACAGAACGGAATTAAATGACCTGGGAGCGGAAGTCCAAAAAATACAGAGCGCCAGAATGAAAAAGAGGGTATCCTTCGCGGACAGCAGGGGCTTTGCTCTGACAATGGTGAAAGTGTTCTCTGAGTTCGACGACCCGTTGGATATTCCATTTAACATCACGGAATTAATAGACAACATTGTGGGCCTGACGACGGTGGACAGGGACGATTTTGTCTTGGATTTCGTACAGCCTTCTGCCGACTATTTGGACTTCCGCAATCGCCTCCAGGCAGACTACGTCTGCCTTGAGAACTGCATGTTAAAAGATAAAGCTATCTCTGGTACCGTGAAAGTCAGGAATCTTGCGTTTGAGAAGGCCGTGAAGATCCGGATGACATTCGACACCTGGAAAACCTTCACAGACTATCCATGCCAGTATGTCAAAGACACGTATGCGGGTTCAGATAAGGACACCTTCTCTTTTGAGATCAGCTTGCCTGAGAAAGTTCTGCCCCACGAAAGGATGGAGTTTGCGGTGTGTTATGAAAGTGACGGCAAAGTATACTGGGATAGCAACAAAGGCCTGAATTACAGGATCGTGCGGTCTGAACTCAAATCCGCCTGGGAGATTTCCCAGCCTCAGGGCGAATCTGGTTTTGGGATTGCCTTTGACCAGTTTGGAAGCCCTAGGTGTTCCTATGGCTTATTTCCTGAATGGCCGAGTTATTCAGGGTATGAAAAGCGCGGGCCTTATTACTGAATGAAAGACATGGTCTGTGTATTTAAAAGTATGAGGTTTTTTTAAGGGGGAAAAAAACTTGGCATTTGCTGCGATGTGAAGGTTGCCAAAGGTGCATGTTTATAGAGCTGCAGAAAGTGGAGCAAAAGGGACTCCTGAAATGCCTGACTGCGGATAGGCTGTTGCTGCACTGAACAGCTAGAAGAAAGGAGAGAGGTCATTCGTGTTTCGGAACACTGCTGCTTGTCTCCATGTTCAGTCCAACAGTCATTGCTTCAGTTCAGGCACTGTTTTGCTTGTTCATCGACGCAAGGTACGTTACAATATTGCAAATCAATCTTGGAGGAAGACTCCCTCCCACTTTTTGCATTATGGAGACAGATTTGGCCGTTCCTGACAAGAAGTCATAGAGGTGGCAGCCTGTGGGTTGGAAGATGGGAGCAGAGCCCCCTAACTGGGTTTTCAATCCATGGGAGACCAAGCCCTTTTTTTTGGCGCAAAACAGAAGAGACTGTAAAATCGCCGTTAGAAATGGAACGATGATTGTACTTCCTTCCATATTAGGAAATGCTTTCATTTGTGGGGAAGATACCAATTGTGCTTACTCACCATTCTGCCTGCATTTCTGTCTTCGAGAAAAGAACGAAATGTATTCCTTGAAATAGCAGTGGTGGAGGTGTCTTTCTGTAGGACAGTGATGTAATTGTGTTGCTTCAGAACAAGTGTATGTTAGCATATGATCGGGGCTTCTGTTTTATTTTTAAGCCTGAAAAGAGACCTGTTTTGCTTTAATGTGCCTTGACAAATTTCATTTTATTGGGGTGGAAGGCAGGCAAGAAGAATATTTTTGTAAAAAATCTATAACTTCCTGTGCCACCATCTTATTTAAATATACTCCCCCCACCATGTGGCCTGATAAATGCCGCTGTTTGGTTAGCGATTTTGTTTTTCTTTTACTACTATTTTAATTAATGTTTATACAGTGGTTACAGATTGGAACCATGTTACTGACAGGATATTGAATAAAGGTTATTGGTTGTATATAAAGGATATTTGTTACTTCCAGTTACGCATCCTTCCCCACACAGATACATGACCGGGGGTGGGATGGGGGGATAGAAACAACCAAGGATGAGATCGTTAGTTCCTGCAAGGCAAAATAGCCCCCCCCCCCCCCCGCAGCCAAAATTCCACAGGCTTCCTCTTTCTTAAATCACACAATTGTTTGTTGCTGGCAGATTATTCGTATCGTATGCCCTTATTGGCATATTGGCAATCACAACTAACACATTATTCCAGTAGCATCTTTTGTACTAC
Organism: Lepidodactylus listeri; assembly: GCA_029233225.1. Taxonomy (NCBI): domain Eukaryota; kingdom Metazoa; phylum Chordata; class Lepidosauria; order Squamata; family Gekkonidae; genus Lepidodactylus; species Lepidodactylus listeri. The sequence goes on along the minus strand of JARCFY010000004.1, from coordinate 136,513,634 downwards.
CACTCAGTTAAGTGTGAAGCTTTCCAAGATGCTTTCGTCCAACGAAAAAGGCTCTTAAGCTGGCAGAAGATGGCAGACTTGGCTGAGCAGAACAGTAGGATAAAAGCGGCAGTTTCCCGATTCAGCAGGGATCTCCATTCCCAAGCCCTTCTTAATGTGATTTGTAAAACACTAATGGAATCTTCAGCAACCAAATGTCTGCTGCAACCTGGGAGTCTTAACTTGCTGGAAAGCTTACCCTGTGTTAGCACCATGACCATAGTATCCAAGCCACAGCATGTTTGTCTGGTCCTTTCTGCCCACCACAAGTTGTTTTACGGCCCGAAGCCTGCAGAACAAAACTGACTTGTGGAATGTGGGAATGTCACCGTGAAGCAAATTCAGTTATGCTAGTTCGAGGCGAACATGATAGTACACCAGCAGGCCCAGTAAATATTGTTGTATGAGATTTGCTGGGCAGTCTTAGACAGAGTTACACACTTCTAAGTCCATTGAAATCGACATGCTTAGAAGGGATTTAACTGTCGAAGACAGCACTGTGAGTCTCCTTATACCCAGTGATGAAATAGCAGTTCTTTGTTATTTGCAGGTATCTCCGGCATGCAAAACAATGGCCAAGAAGATTTGGCTAGCCTAGTAATTGAGGCTCAAGTGCTTGTCTTAAAACACTACCTAATATTTGCACACCGAAAGGGTTCTAATTGGCAGCGGCTAGCTTTTAAAAAAAATTCTCAAGAGCTGGCTTTCCCTCGTCTCCAAAGAGTGGGTCGTTAGTTCAGTTTACTTGCCCAGAACTTGAATTCACAACTGGCAGAGTAATGCAGCTGCGCATTGTAAACAGTGACTCAAGCACCCAAGTGGCCTTCGATACTGGTGTTTTAAAATAACCACATCCTTCCACATCCCTCCAGAGTAGAGATCAGCGTCTTGAGGCCTTTGGTCTAAAATTTAGCTCTTCGGGAGTGAGGCCTACTTGCTTCCTGTCCCAGCCAAACATGAGAGGAAGAAAGGATGTGGGGGAGGGGGGGAGTCCTAGCAAGCCATTTCGGAGAAAAGCAACTGGGGCCTTGACTGTTCTCAAAGCGGTCCTAAGGCAAAACTAGTTGCTGACTCAGGCTTTAATGGGCCAAAAAATGCATTCTCCCCGCCCCCCCCCCCCGCTCTTTTTTCTGCAATTGGGCTAGATGCCAGATTTTGTTTTCTGGAGGGATGGGGGCAGGGAAAAGGATTTTTATTTTTAGTACAGCAAACCATGATATGGCACAACCAATAGCAGCTACTGGTATTGGAATACGTCGCCTCAGTTTTGTGCATTAGGATTTTAGGTGGAGAATTGCAGAAAGTGTTAAAAGGTGGAGAATTGCAGAAAGTGTTTTGACTCTTCTCCCCCCACCCCCAACTCTACGGTATTTTCTTCTAAGGAGCTTGCGAAAGTATAAATGCAAAAATCTGGTTCCCCTCCACCCCCCCAAAAAAATTCAAGCAAAGTTTGGGATTGCAGTGGAGAGATGATGACAGTACATATCAAGTAGTTCCATCCCGTCTAGCTGGACATTTAGTTGGTAGCAATTCCTTGCAGTTCACAAGAAAACAGTGCAATTTTTGCATTTTACTTCTGAGCAGAAGCGATGCATTGAGAATTTCGAGAGAATTGGTAGTGTAGGCTGTTCCTTACAACACCCCCTAGATTTTGATGCAACAAATGACGTTCATCCATTGAGAAAGCTGCTTAACCGATAAAGCAATCCCAAATCGTTCTATTCAAGGCTACTTGAACTCCACTAACCCAGATTTTCTTGAGAAATCCTAGATGATTGGATCATGTATGAAAACTGTGCTGGGAACTGAAGGGGGTTGATGCCTTTGCACTAGGAATGCCAGCAGAACTGAGAACATTAACCACCAAGCAGATTTAATTCAAAACTGAACTTCCAATGTCTTCCACAAATCTGGCCTCCTGAGGGTCTTCTGTCAGGAGTAAATTGTTTTCTCTGGTAGCCCGTGGAGGTCCTTCCAGTTACTTTTGAATGAGGACAGAAGCTTTAAGTTTGTTCCATTTTGGTGTAGTGGTTAAGTGTGTGGACTCTAATCTGGGAGAACCGGGTTTGATTCCCCACTCCTCTACTTGCAGCTGCTGGATGACCTTGGGCAAGCCATAGTTCTGGCAGAGCTGTTCTTTCAAGGACAGATCTGAAAAGAGGTCTCTCAGCCCCACCTACCTCACAGGGTGTCTGTTGTGGGGAGGGGAAGGAAAAGGAGTTTGTAAGCCTCTCTGAGACTCCTTCAGGTAGTGAAGGGTGGGGTACAAATCCAGTCTCTTCTCTTCCTTGTCTTCTTCTTCCTCCTTTAACTTGAAATGATTCTGAACTGTGGCTACATTTTTTAATGAACGTATGCAGTCTTCAGTATGGTGGTTCTCTTGAAAAATGGGAGGAAACTTGGTTACAGGCTATGCCTAAGGGACGCATGTGTGTATGTATGTAACTTGCTGGACAGCGGATGGAAATAAGACTGTGAAATGGAAACCCAGAATGGTTTCCCTACGTTTCCTTTCATTACAGGCTTCTCTCTCTCTCTCCCTCCCACCCCACACCCCCATTTTAGTCATGTTCTTGGACTTTTGTCTGCCTTGCCAATGTGAATGTAACTGAGGAATTCTTATCCTCCTGTTATGCTTCCGAGTGCCTTGCATGTTTTAAATATTTCGTACAGGACTGAAAAAAAATGCACTTTATTAATCACCAATGGATTTATTTTCTGTAGTTTTTTCTGTAATGGTTTTTGGTTTTTATCAGATGGCAAAAAAACAATAAATGTTGAACAAAAGGTCGCGTCTCCTTGTGTCTTGGCATATCGTTTCATTAAAGGGCTTGAAGGCAATGACTCTTGGAGTGGGGCTCTATAGGAAGAATGTCATGGGGGGAATCCTGTTCCTTCCCAAGTTTACTCAAGAGTAATGGAGCACATGAAGCTGCCTTCTGAATCAGACCACTGGTCAGTATTGTCTGCTCAGACTGGCAGCGGCTCTCCAGGGTCTTCAGTGAAGGTCTTTTACATGACCTCCTACCTGGTCCTTTTAGCTGGAGAGGCTGGGGATTGAACCTGGGACCTTCTGCATGCAAAGCGGATGCTCTCCCAATGAGCCACAGTTCTTCAAAATCAAATTGTATGCAGGATTGTAGCCTAAATCTAGGAGCAAAACTGCATATTTAAAGCAGGTCTGGTCATTTGCACTGTAATCCTAAACAGTTACACCCTTCCAAATCCACTGATATTAATGGGCTTAGAGCACTGTAACTCTTGTTTAGGATTGCATCATCAGTTTTAAGACCTGTTGCTTACCCCATCCGCACATTTAACTCTGCAAGACGATCTATTTGGAGGAGCAAAACTTTTCACAAGGGCCCGACTTGCAGCATAAAAAAATGACGAGTGTAAATGTAAAGCTTGCTTGAGTCTGTTGCTCAAGTTTGTATTTGTCAAGATTTTTGAGAACAATTATAGTTCCTGGCTGTTAACCTATTTCTATAGGCATCCTTCAATTTCTATCAGACTTACAGCAGGCAAGAAGCCAATTTGGGTGAAGAACAATGCCAGGACCTGTTTAGACACTGTGATGTATAAGGAAGGTGATTTGGCAGTGTGAAAAGGTGTGTCTTTCTTTCCAGATAGTTTGATGAGATAAATGTTTTCAGTTACTCAAATGGGACAAAATGCATAATTTAGAAGCAAGTAAATAATACTGGAGCTTAGTTCAGAGAAAACCCTGTGAAGATTAAAGAGGGCTGCTGAAATTGACAGTTTGTAGACACCATGACATTACTTTTACAAGGCTCAAGAATGGGTATGAGGCACCCTTTTATAAATGTATTCACGCCCAACCGGTTTATCATGTAGCTTTAATCGTCTGCCAGCAAGATTGTTCCAGCGGCACCTAAGGTTAGAATTTCAGCTTTGGGACAGATGAAAAGTTGTACCTTTTTTCACTTTTGATAAAATGTTGTTTATTCTTTGTAGAATAGCATTGGTGCCCCTTTACTTATCATAAGCAATAAGAGAGAAAGAAAAGTCTCCCCCCTTTTAAAAAATCCTGTGCAAATGCAATCTGGGAGAACAGGGTTTGATTTCCCACTTCTCCACATGCAGCTGTTGATGTGACCTTGGGTCAGTCACAAGTTCTCTCAGAGCAGTTCTCAAAAGAGCTTTCTCAGCCCCACCTACCTCATGGGGTGTCTGTTGTGGAGAGGGGGAGGAGATTGTAAACTGCTCTGAGACTCCTTCGGGTAGTGAAGGGTGGGGTAGAAATCGAATCTTCATAATCTAAAATTTCACGCTAAAAAAGGAGAGAAATAAGGGCAAGGAATTGAAGCAGAAGGCTTCAATGGACACCTGGGTTATGCATATAGGAGAATTGCAGATGACACAAAGTTGTTCAGGGTAGTGAGAACCAGGGAGGATTGTGAGGCACTCCAAAGGGATCTGTCGAGGATGGGCAAGTGGGCATCAAGATGGCAAATGGGGTTTAATGTGGCCAAGTGCAAAGTGATGCACATTAGAGCCAAAAATCCTAACTATAAATACACTGATGGGGTCCGAACTGGCAGAGACTGACCAAGAGAGAGATCTTGGAGTCATAGTAGATAACTCAATGAAAATGTCGAGACAGTGTGTGACTGCAATGAAAAAGGCCAATGCTATTCTGGGGGTTATTAGGAAGGGAATAGATAACAAATCAGCCAGTATCATAATGCCCCTGTATAAATCGATGGTGCAACCTCATTTAGAGTACTGTGTACAGTTCTGGTCACCACACCTCAAGAAATATAGCATTGGAAAAAGTGCAGACTAAGGGCAACTAAAATGATAAAAGGGTTGGAACACTTTTCCTCTGAAGAAAGGTTGAAGCGCTTGGGGCTCTTTAGCTTGGAGAGACGACGGCTGAGTGGTGACATGATCGAGGTTTATAAGATTATGCATGGGATAGAGCAGGTAGAGAAAGAAGTCCTTTTCTCCCTTTCTCACAACACAAGAACTCATGGGCACTCCATGAAATTGCTGAGCAGTCAGATTAGAACAGATAAAAGGAAACATATGGAGCAGAAGTCCATCAGTGGCTATTAGCCACAAAGTATAGATAGGAACTCTCAGTCTAGGGCAAATGATGCTCTGTAATCTTGGTGTTTGGGGGGGGCAACAGTGGGAGGGCTTCCTGCCCCCACTCCTGGACCTTCTGAGGGCACCTAGTGTTTTGGCCACTGTGTGACAGAGTGTTGGACTGGATGGGCCATTGGCCTGATCCAACATTGGCTTTTCTTATGTTCTTATGTGACAGAAAGAAGGAGCCTAAAGCATAAGAGACAGACTAGAGAGATCTGAGGAGATTTTGGGGGGGGGGGGGAGTTGGGTGGGATAGAGATTGGAGGGTGAAGGCTAATAGGGAATGGGGTCATCTGGAAAGTCATCTGGGTCTATATTTCTGGCAGAGCAGCTACAGAATCTATGTGCCTTTTTCAATATTGTGTCGGCATCATAAAACCCAAGGCCAGGTTGACTCTCTTCTAGTAAGTGAAGCAGTTTCTTCCACCAAGAATCTCCTCAGTGGAAGGAACTCAGTCAGCCAAGGCCCCTGAATGGACAACTCCCAATGGCCCCGGTTACAGAATTGCTTTGCCTTTAGTGGGATCATGGAAATCCTCCAATAGAGCAAGCTAACAGCATAGGGTTGCCAACCTCCAGGTAAGGACGAGATCTTCCATTATTGCAACTGATCTCCAGGTGATAGTGAGCCGTTCACCTGGAGAAAATGGCTGTTTTAGAAGGTGGCCGTTATGGCATTACACCCCATTGAAATCCCTCCCCTCCCCAAACCCCGCCCTCCCCAGGCTCCACCCCCAAAATCTCCAGGTATTTCCCAACCCTGAGCTGGCAACTCCCTTATGGGGCAAAAAGCAGCCAAGTGAGACTATTTTAGCCTAAAACAGTGCAAGGGGGAAAGTGAAGAGCCTCTCTACCTTCTACCCACCCATCGTTTGCTTTCGATGCAACTTCTATGGCTGAATTTGAAGTCCCTCCCCTCCTGAAATACTGTCCTCAGGCTCCACCCACAAATCTCCAGGTATTTCCCAACCCGGAGCCGGCAACCCTCTACAGCACCTTTTATCTGTTTTCACATGCACAACTGATACTGAAATGAAATTCTTTCTTTCTTCCTCCAGTGGTTTTCAAAGGCTTGCCTGAACACCTGCCTGTTCACCAGCGGCAGCCGGGCAGCAAATTAATTGACGGGGTGTTTGGCTGTTTGCAACCTGTTTGTGGGTGTTCATAGGAAAAGGTGACTTGGGGGTTGCCAAGCAGTGCCTGGCAACTAACAGGAGGGTTGTGGATGGGGTGTGGGTGTGTGCGTGTGCAATGCCAGCTCAGAGCTACATTGCTTCCAGTAAAAATAAGGAAGTGATATAAGTAGCTCTAGGAATCACTGGAAACTTCACGGTAGAACTACCCTATGTCACTATGACAACCCCCCATTTCTTCTTCTCTGTGAGGCCAAAATGCTGTTCCCCGCTCCTTCCTGAGCAGCCTCATAGTAGCATGTTTCTTTTATAGCATTATAACTTTCTGCATGTCCCATCCTCTGATAGAAAAGTTATTTGGCTTTTTCCTAGGCAAGAGATTTATTGTAACTAAGCAGGAGCCCACTTATAAATCCCTTTGGAAATGGCACTTGGCACAAAAGATTCAAACAGAACGGTTGATTTTATTGAACAGGCACAGCTGAATCAGGAATAGGGCAGGGGACGAAAAGCTGAGGTAACTTTGGTTGTTTATACAAATTATAGTATTTTGAACAGGCAACAGAGTATAGTTACAGCTTATATTCTTAGAGACTCCGTTCTTAACTGTGAGGGGTTCGTTTGCCTTGAAGATTTCTTTCAACATCAGTGTGTCTTAATAAAATTTCATAAAACTATCTTAGTTCCCTGGAAGTTAGTACTTTCTTCCTGTATTTAAATACTTCCCTTTTGGGATTTCCTTTTTTGACTCTTAAGGAGTCTTAAGACTGTTTCCCTTTTCACACAAACCAGGGGTCCCTTCTGAGCTGAACCCTCTGAATAGCTGGGTAAGAAATATCCTCCTCTTTCTAGGAGTGATAATCCTTTTCTGTTTGGCTAGACTGGCAGTGTTCAACCTACTGTCCAGCCTCTTCTGTCAAACCTAAACCCCAGTTCTGGAGACTGTGAATAAATGGAATTCAGCTAGGACTGACACTTAGACTTTTAAGTTCTGATTTTTTTACTTTTCCTCCAGTGTGTTGGTACACCGTAAGGGCAAGGAGTTGTGTCCCTTCGCTTCCCAAGTGACTTGTCTGTTTCCCTCAGACTGACACATACACTTCTCCCGACTGGGTACTGCCAAGCCAAAGTCCAAGCAATGACTGACTCCTCTGACAAAACTCTCCTCAGCTGGTACTGACCAATTGGGGGGGGGGGGTCACGCAGGCAGCAGCCAGTCAGTCAAACAGTGCTTTACAGTGAGGCATTAACCCCCCCAATCTCCCAGTTCACTGCTTCTTATACACTAAACATTCTGCTTTTGGAGGTCAGTTCGTCACAGTCACTTCCAGTTTTTTACCTGAAGTGACGTGGCACTGTACACAGCACTGCTGGGTTTTAAAGTTATCTCCTCCTGCTGCTCAGAGCGGCAGCAGGCAACAGGAGCAGCAGATGGGGAATCCTTTGCTCCCACTGGAGGCACCGGACCCCAGCAGCCACCGGAAGCAACTGGCAGTCAGCATCTTGATTCCTGGCGAGGAAGTCTTGTTCTGCATCCAACAAAGCATGGGGGGGGGGGGGGGAGATCAGGAGGCAATTTCCGGGTGATCAGCTGGAAGTCAGGTTCTTCTGGTCTCCTACCCTGGAAACTTTTGCTGCCTCCCACATTTGCTAGAGACAATAACTAAAATCCTAAACTATGTTTTCCACCAGTGCCTTTTGGCCAACTGCCCCTCCCATCGCCAACCCTGAATTTGCCCCGCCTGTTAGTTTCCACGTGCTTGACCTCCCCCCCCCCCCCCCAGGAGCATGTTTTCAGGGGCTGTGGTGCAGGGTGGAAGAGATCAGAGAGTTAACTTCCAAGAACACTGTTCCACTTGCCCTAAATAGGATATTCACCTTCCACCATCACTTGTTTTGCAGTTAAAAATACTGGAGATGCAAAGGAGGGAGCCAAAACCTGAAGTATATGGTATGCTCACAACATTATTTAAAAGTTTCCATCAAGAAAGAGTTTCCTCAGGGCAGTGGGTTCCCAGAGGTGGATACCTGAAAATCAACAGATAGACTACTGCAGTGGTTTTGGTGGACATTCACAGCTGTCGCCCCCCCTAGAAGTGGCCATGTGATCTTGGGTTTCTGTTTTCCTAACTGCCGAGGAGTCCTAAGGTCCTGTTGGACATATTTCTTGCAAAGATACACCATTTCCCATCATCCCTTTTGTTCTCCCACCAGCGTTTCGCTCCCCCCCCCCCGAAAATTCCTTTTTGAGGGCATGACTTTCTCGAGCAAGGGGTAAACTATAAATATCACCAAAGACGTAGCAGGGGATTGTTTTGCCCACAATGGGAGACTCAGCTAAGAGCATACTCAACTATTTAAAAAAAAAAAAGATGGATAATTTGTCAGCACGCAGTGGAACAGTTTTTATTTGGAGACAATGCTTTTGTGTTTGAAAATGCCCTCGTGTGCCAATTTCAGCCTGTGGTTAGCTGTTCATTTCTCTGCACTATAGAAGTGATGGGCTAAAGGCCAAACGAGACCCATGGTGTGTTGTTGTTGGCAGGGTGGCCTCACTGGCTCGGTTTATTTCCCCCCAAAATTCAGCCATAGAAGTTGCATCTAAAGCAGACGATGGGTAGGTAGAAGGTAGAGAGGCTCTTCACTTTCCCCCTTGCACTGTTTTAGGCTAAAATAGTCCTACTTGGCTGCTTTTTGCCCCATAAGGAGGGTTGCCACCTCCGGGTTGGGAAATACCTGGAGATTTCGGGGGTGGAGCCAGGGAGGGCAGGGTTTGGGGAGGGGAGGGATTTCAATTGGGTGTAATACCATAAAGGCCACCTTCTAAAGCAGCCATTTTCTCCAGATGAACTGGTCTCTGTCGGCAGAAGATCTCCAGCCACCACCTGGAAGCTGGCAACACTAGGGAAACAGTGCAGGTTGCTCTTTGTTTTTTCTTGTGGGATAAAAAGCTGACAGACAGTTGATGTTCAACAGAAAAAGAGGTTAAGACGCTGAGCTGCAGACCAGAAGGTCTGTAGCTTGGGAGTTTGAGACCCAAGTGCCATGTGACGGAGTGAGCTCCCGTCTCTGGCCCCGCTCCTGCCAACCTAGCAGTTCGAAAGCAAGAAATTGCAAGTAGATAAATAGGTACCGCTTTGGTGGGAGGGTAACAGCGTTCCATGCGCCTCAGTGTTCAGGCATGCCGGCCACATGACCATGGAAAAAGTCTTCGGACAGCACTGGCTCTTTGGCTTGGAAATGGAGAAGAGCACTGCCCCCTAGAGTCAGATTTGACTGGCTTTCAAGCAAGGAAAATCTTTACCTTTACCTTAGAATAGTTTCAGACCCCCAGACAGAGTTGCTCTTCTGCTTTAGTTGGAACCCCCTAAAACAGGCCCATAGCTACCGTGGGGCCCATGCCCCCCCCGTGGTTTTTATGGGCCCCTCCCCAATCTTTGGCTCCCCCTCCCCACCATTGCTGCCCTCAGCCCAGCGCCGCCTGTTGCTGCCCCGGCCTTCCTTGCTGCTGCCAGGAGGTCAGAGGGGAGGGCTGCTGAATGGGGACACCTGCCGCCTGCTGCGCCTCCCTTCTGGACACCTCCTGCCTGCCTGCCTCCCTCCCTGCCACAGCCAGCCGGGCTCCTGCTTTCTCCCCCTTCCTGGCCTCTGCCACTGGAGACCAGCTGGGGGGCTCTTCTCTTCGTCACCTCGGGGACACCTCGCGCGGGGCGGGCTTCATAATGGCCTTTCTCCCCCCCCCCTGTCCTTCCAAGGCCAGCGGTGCTGGTGGGGTCAGCAGTGGGTAATGGGGGGGGGGGGAGGCAGCAGCTTCTGTAGAGGCCGCCAAGCATACTGCCACGGTTTCTCGCCATGCTGTGGAGGGGGCCTTCTGGGACTTGTGAGCTACAGCAGAGTGGAATCCTCCCCCCCCCCCCGGATTTCTTTGCAGCACCACACACACACCCCCAGCAAAACATTGGCCTCCTGAGCAAAAAGTTGTTAGCTATGGGGCTGCCCTGAAGCTAGGGTTGCCAGCCTCCAGGTGGGGCCTGGAGATCTCCTGCTTTTACAGCCGATCTCCAGCTGACAGAGATCAGCTTTCCTGGAGAAAATGGCTGCTTTGAAAGGTTGACTCTATAGCAGGGGTGAGCAAATAGCGGCCCGCGGGCCACATGCGGCCCGCCACAGAGTTTTTTGCGGCCCACCAAGGCAGTCGGCCATGTGGTTTCAGTCAGGCCTCCGTTGGGAATCTCAACAAGCAATCTCCTGATTTCAAAAAAAATTGTAGAAAAGTGTGATAGGGTACATTTGTCTCATTAAACTGATTCTAAAATTAAATGTGCTTGCAGCTATAGATGATATGAAATTAGCACAATAAATAAATTGAATAAACTACCACTATTTTATTTAATTTATATTTATTGATTTTTATGATACAATTTATACCTTTTCTGAAATGCAAAGTTAAGTAATGAATGCAATCATTTTAAAAGGTGCGGCCCTCCGCTAACCTCCGCTCCCACAAAGTGGCCCCCGAGCCAAAACAATTGCCCACCCCTGCTCTATAGCATTGTACCATGCTGAGGCCGCTCCCCTCCCCAAACCCTGTCCTCTCCCAGATCCACCCCCAAAGTCTCCAGGTATTTTCCAAAGCAGACCTGGCAACTAGGGTTGCCAGCCTCCAGGTGGGGCCTGGGGATCTCCCGCTTTTACAACTGATCCCCAGCTGACAGAGATCAGCTCCCCTGGAGAAAATGACTGCGTTGAAGGGTGGACTCTATGACACTGTACTATGCTGAGGCCCCTCACCTCCCCAAAGACCACCTTCTCCTGGCTCCACCCCCAAAGTCCCCAGGTATTTTCCAACCCGGACTTGGCAACCCTACTGGCAACCCTACCTGAAGCATAGGTATGTTTTAACACTGAAAGGATCTGGAACAAAGGACATGCTACTGAGCACCCTGGGTGATTTGGCTTTCAGAAAGGATAAATAACGGCCAGGAGTAACATTGCCAGTTGCCCATTATAAGTGAGCAAAACCTACCCTCAGCACTCCTCATGCTGCGCTCTTGCTCATGGAACTGGGGTGGGGGGAATGGGCCAGAAATGACATTGTGTGACCCGGAAGTGATATCATTGCTTCAAGCAACTTGGTAGGAAACCTCCCAACCTCTGTGGTCTCTCCATCACTCAGGGTCGTAATTATTAGGACTTTTGTCCAATTTTAGTGATAATTTAGAGTTATGGATCTTGCTTTCTGGAAAGAAGAGGCTGCTTCCTCTAGTTTAAAACATTTATTACTAAAGGATAAAAGGGAAACGGGATTAGCTACAAAAGAAACAAAACATGCTTTCTTAAGAGCAGCATTGTGCTCCGTCTGCAAACTAAGCCATCCTACAACAAAGTGAGAGATTACAATGGAGGATCTCTCCTTCTTCTTGACCCCTGAAAGGAAACACCTGATCTCAGTCACCAATCAGCACAACAATACACCTCTAGGTTTCCGGGGCTTGCACTTAATTGGCCAGCTGCCAGATACTTCTTCCAGGTTAGCCTGAGAAACAACAAGTCACATAGGTTAACCCTATAATGACTAAAATGGTCAGGTCTTGTCTTACATACTCATTTTTCCAACAGTAATGTCACTTCTGGGTCTTCGCTCCATATTGATGCTGCTACGTCACGCCACACTTCACCAATCACTAACAAGCTCCTTTCCATTTCAAGGCGCAGGCCTGGAACACCCAGCTAGGAGGCAAAGGCAGGATGCATACAACAGACTTTAAACTGGCTGAAAAGTCCCTCCCACCAGGGGAAGTAGACTGAAATTAACCATGCCGTTGTAAACTGCAGGAAGGAGGAAATGTGACTGTAAAAACCAGGGCCCTCCCTTGACTTCAGAACCTTCTTTCACACACCCCGAAGAAACCTGATACATGTGCATTCAGAACTGCACTTCTGTTTCTCTACATGTCTCCCCCCCCCTCAAGCAGGAGAAAAGTTGAAAACCCTTTGAAGGGGTCTCTGTGAATTTAGCCATAGTTCTGTGAATGGGAGTGGGGGGAGGGATATGGATGTGAGAACTCCCAGCATTGGTCCTACCAACCCGCAATTCCCAGGATTCCCTAGGAGCCCCCCTGTCAGTTAAAGTAGGATCAAAATGATCTGTGTTTACAAGGTGGGTGCTGTAGCTAATGGTTTTTAATGTCTAGAGCAGTTTCCCCTTTCTGTGCCCAGCCCCTATTGACAGACTCAGACTCAGAAGTACTCAGATTTGGGGGGGGGGGGGGGAATCCAGGTGAGTAAAGTTGCCAACCAACCTAAATAAAAATGTCCTTTTAATACAGGCTTAATGTATGGAAATGGGCAGCTGAAACTTTTCATGGCTTTTCAACACAGATAATTGGGCTGTGGGAGGGAAGGCAGTATGGTACAGCCTGAACTCAACAGATCTCGGAAGCTGAGCAGTACCTGGAAGGGAGACCGCCAAGGAAGACTCTGCAGAGGAAAGCAGCGGCCAAACCACTTCTGCTTCTCACTGGCCTCAAAGGGCCCTTGCTGAGGTCGCCATAAGTTGGCTGCGACTTGACGGTGCTTGGCACACACAACCTAAACTGTGGGGTTTGGAATGGTATGATATAGCTTGATCTCATCAGATCTCAAAAGCTAAGGAGGGTAGGTACATGGAAGGGAGACCAACAAGGAAGACTCTGCAGAGGAAGGCAATGGCCAACCACCTCTGCTCCATGCATGCTGTGAAAACCCCTTGCTGGGATCACTATAAGTCAGCTGCATCTTGACAGCACTTCACATACATGATACCGTTGTAAATCTCCAGGTATTTTCCAAATCTCCAGGTATTTCCCAACCCAGAGCTGGCAACCCTACTCTCATGGCTGATGAGGAAGGGAATCAGCCTTGGGAGGAAGCTGATTTTTCACAGAGGTGTGTCTGCCACGGCCAGGCCCCCCCCCCCCACTTTAGCATTTACCCCTTGCAGGTTTAAGAATCCACTGGGGGTTGAAATTGGCCTCCAGGAACACACAATAAATGCAAGGGAAAAATGTACATCCTTCTAGCTTGATTCCTGTCTGCTATTCTAAATGCCTTGAAACCAAGGGAGAAAGTAGGCTGAAAGAAAAACAATTAAAAGCCCTGTCTGGGTTGAACATGGGGTTGCCAAGCTCTAGGTGGGGCCTGGAGATACCCTGAATTACCACTTATCTCCAGACAACAGAGATCGGTTCCCCCAGAGAAAACAGTAGCTTTGGAGGGTGGACTGTATGGCATCAGGCCTTGCTGAGCTCCCTTCCCTCCCAAAACCCTTCCCTCCCCAGCTCCACTCCCAAAATCTCCAGAAATTTCCCAACCCAGAACTGGTTACCCTAGAATCTGGCTGCCTCACTGAGAGGCTTCATTGGAAGGAAGGAAGGAAGGAAGGAAGGAAGGAAGGAAGGAAGGAAGGAAGGAAAGGAAGGAGGGAAGGAGGGAAGGAAGGAGGGAAGGAGGGAAGGAGGGAAGGAAGGAAGGAGGGAGGGAGGGAGCCTGTCATGGAAACCTACAGAGGTGACTGCTGCCACAGAGAGAACCAGCGCATACAGAGAGAACCAGGGAGAACCAGCGCGTACACACCAAATATTTCTTTTGGCAAACCCTGACTCAGGGATCGAAGCAAGAAGAGGTGTGTAAGAAGTATGGAACAACTTGTAACTTTGGTTCCTGATCATGTGTTCCACTGTGCAGGGGGTGAATCCCTGAACTTATCCTGTTTCTGCAAAGCAGGGATTGTTGTGATGGGGTGGGTAGGTAGGTGGGAGGATGCCCTGAATGATGTTCTGGCCTGTTTTACAGCAGGCACATCAGCCTCAAAGAAAATGCACACTCATATGAGAACTGGACAAATAAAACCCTCTCGTTAGGCAGGAAAGGAAACAGCCCCTTGGGGGATCAGGTCCTGCAATAGGGATAACATCCCATCACTGTTCTGTATTCGACTGGGCCCCAGAGAAGACGTTTTCTCTTTTGTATTCCACTGGGCCTCAGATTTCTGGATTCTGGATTTGGCTAGGCCTCAGACTGATGAGGCCTTTTTTTTTAATTAACAGAAAGAAAAAGTCTTCTCTGGAAAGAGGGAGGTTAAAATAATCTCACTATTTTTCCAAGCCACAGTAAAATGCCGCCCTCTTTTTTGGGGAGGGGGATTTCCTGGCAGGAGGCGATTGGTGGGGCTTAAGTTACAATAGGATCAGCACAAGGCCTTGGGCGCATGGCTATCTGTCAACAGCGGCTGTCAAGTTAGAAAATAGCGAAGAGTTGGGATCTGCGATAAGGAAATGTTCTTACTTGCCACGAGGGACAGGTTGAGCTGGAAATCAAGCTGGAGATGAGGCGATAGTCAGATGAGAGATGATGATGGGTGTTCTCTCGTACCTAAGAAAAGAGAGACAGAAATAAGTTCCCATGAGCATTGAGGGGCCTGAAAAATAAACGCACAAAGCAGCTGGGGACAGAGTAGCTGGCTCTGACGGTAGGGGGGCACAGAGTATCCCGCATGGCCTTGGGCTAGTTTCTCTCAACATAAACAGCCTTGTGGGACTGTTGTGAGTTCAAAATGCCGGAAGAACTTTGTAACTGGGAGACTTCATGAGCAAGAGTGGCCGGGCCAAGATCATCTTCTAGCAAGCTTCAGGGCAGAGTGGAGATTTGACTCCAAGGTCTCCTTGAACCTAGTCCAACACTGTTAACCCTACACCTCAACAGATATACACAAAGGGTTATGCATGAGCAAAGGAAATACAGCATCAAATCCCTGGTCTCTTGTCATAGGGTTGCCAGCCTCCAGGTGGGACCTGGGGATCCTCCAGAATGACAGCTCATCTCCAAACTACAAGAGATCAGTTCCCCCGGGGAAAAATGGATGCTTTGGAGAGTGGACTGTATGGCATTACACTCCACTGAGGTCCCTGTCCTCCCCAGGCTTCACCCCCAAATCTCCAGGGGTTCCCCAACTTGGAGCTGGCAACCCTATACCCCCACCCTCCCCACTGGTGGCCAGGGAGAACCTGGCAGCCATTAAATTTTTGTCCAACATACTTTACAAGGCTGTGCTTTTTTTTGGTGGTGGTGGTGGTTTGCTGGCAAGTTGCAGCCGACTCATGGTGACCCCTGGAGGCAAGAAACATTCAGTGGTGGTTGCCTGCTTCTGCCGAGTGAGCCTGGTGTTGCTTGCTGGAATCCCATCCAAACACTAACCAGGGCCAACCCTGCTTCGCTTCCAAGATCTGACGAGATCAGGCTAGCCTGGGCTAATAGTACGGATCTCATTTACCACATTGAGGCCCACTTGCCCAGCCTCAACAGATCCCTCTGGAGCGCCTCACAGTCCTCCCTGGTTCTCACCGCCCTGAACAGCGAAGAGTCATCCACAAAGTTAGCCACTTCACTGCTTACTCCCAACTCCAAATCAATAATGAACAAGTTAAAAAGCACTGGACCTAGTACTGAGCCCCACGGAACCCCACTGCTTGCCACCTTCCACTGTGAAAACTGTTCATTTATACTCACTCTCTGTTTCCTGTTAATTACCCAGTTTTTGGATCCACAAGAGGACTTGTCCTCTTCTCCCATGACTGCTGAGTTTACTTAGGAGCCTTTGATGATGAGGAACTATCAAAAGCTTTCTGGAAGTCTAGGTAAACGACATCTCCTGGGTCACCCTTGTCCACAGTGTTCAACATTGTACAAGATGGTCCATTCTCAGACATTTATTTGTGCCTGATGATGAGGTAACACTGGTTGTGTGTGCTTGAACAAAAGAACAAGCTTGTGATGCACTTTCTGGTGGAAAGTGCCTTCAAGTTGCAGCTGGCTTAAGGTGACCAGTGTTCTCTCTAAGCTGTGCACACGAGTGGCCGCTTATTAACACAGGAAGCCCCACTCAGCAGCAGTCTTGCACTGCCCGTTTTAAGATTATGACAGTTATATTCTGCTCAGGATGTGAACTGCTCCGCTCAGAATAGGAACAGAAATTAAAGGGAACATTGATGACCCCATAGGGTTTTCAAGGCCAGAGACATTCAGAGATGGTTTGCCATTGCCTGCCTCCAGGTAGCCACCCTGGATTTCCTCAGTGGTTCCCCATCCAAGTACTAACCAGGGTCTACCCTGCTTAGCTTCTGTAGGGTTACCAAGTCTTACTGAAGTAATAGCAGGGAAGTCCTGGGCCCTCTCCAGGAGTCCCTGCGTGCAAGCACACCGTGATGATGTTGTCCGGAAGTGACGTCATCATGCTGGGCACATCGCCAGGCAACGGTTTGGTTGCCAAGTCTTACTGAAGGAATAGCGGGGAAGTCCTGGGCCCTCTCCGGGAGTCCCTGCGTGCACGCACACTGCGATGATGTTGTTTGGAAGTGACGTCATCATGCTGGGCACATCGCCAGGCAACGGTTTGGTAATCGCCCCAAAACTCTATGGTACCATAGAGTTTTCAGGGTGATTGCTAGACTGTCGCCCAGCATGATGGCATCACTTCTGGGCGACGTCATTATGCCGGGCACATCGGCCTGATCTGGCCACTTCGGGGCTGGGGTTCCCCCCGACGGCCATATCTAGACCGGCGGATTGGGGACCCTTTTAGCGGGGGAATCCCCGCCCCCCGGGGGGGGGGGACTTGGCAGCCCTACTTCTGAGATCTGACAAGATCCAGCTGTCCAGCAGCCCTACTTCTGAGATCTGACAAGATCCAGGTCAGGGTATTACCAAACAATAGTGAGGATGAATTTTGGGGGGGTTTCTTACTTTGAAATCTATATTGACAGTTGAGATTTAAAAAATGCATCCATGGGATTATTGCATTCTGTGTACTGAAGAGCATCTAACTCTGACAAGCTGTCCCTCTGTACAATCGAGACCTGCAGGGCACTACCTTCAGAGAGGCAATGGAAGAGAACAATATAAGCTGCTTTGAGGGAAAAGGTTGAATATAAATGGAGTAAATAAATAAACAGTCAATAAATAAAGGCTTAGGGCAGCCAAACCATAGTAGGAGAACGTCATTGCTTTACTACTGGGATGTTATGTCCAGTGCTTGATTCTTTGTCTGCAGCCAGGGCATGTTCACCTGTAATGGGATGTGATAACAACAGAGCTTCCTTCCACAGAGAACAATGGACCTAGGGATCCTGCTGGTCCCCCTGTCAGGGGCTGAGGATATTTGAATGGACCTATGATAGCCCCTGTTGGGAGAATAATCCCTGTTGGATCAATCCCCCTTGAGGGGGGGGACAGTCAAGGTGTGGTTTACCTGTAAATATAAGTGGCTTCCCCATTCCTTTGTCCCCATGCTCCATCCTGACCTGCAAGAAACCACCATGCTGTATAAATGATCCTGACTCCCTAATAAAAGAGCTATGATTGAAATCACTCCACTGGCCTCCCAAGTCCAGTACTTTTCACGTTTCTTTCTTAATTTCACTGACGACTAGAAACGGACCAGCGGTATTGTTCTCTCCCCACCGATGTTTTGGGGAAACATTAATATCTAGCTGGCAGTCAGCCAACCTCGCCAGGCTTGAAAGATCATCGCTGGGAATCACATGATGGTGGCGCAAAGCCAGGGCTAAAAGTAACTTAATGAGATTGAGATCAAAGTTGCTCTCTGCCCTGTCCGGGAGGATTGTCTCCCAGCCCCTTGGTTATTAACAAAGTCTGGGGGCTTTTTACGGTGGATCTTCTGCTCTTCTTCAGATAATCATGAGGAATAAAATGAAACCTGAGAGGAAAATGTGTGGAGTAATCGGAGATTTGCTGGACAGGCTATGAACTACCAAGATATGAGTAGATCCAAGAATTTGGGAGGCTTTGATGGGTCTGGAGATCTCCCAGAATTAGAACTGATCTCCGGGTGACAGAGATCAGCTCCCCTGGAGAAAATGGCAGCTTTGGAGGGTGGACTCTATGGCATTAGAGGACAAACCCTGCCCTCCCCACCACTGTCAACTGCGGGGGAGGCTTGGGGGTGCAGGCCACCCCGGGAAATGAAGCGCCTGCGCGCCCAGCCACCGCACGCCACCACCACCACTTCCCCGCACCATTGCCAGAGCTGCCGCCACCAGAGCCCCTCTCCCCACCCACTCCCCCCCCGGCTTGGTCCGGGAGAGTGGTGGTGGCGGCAGCCCAACACAGCCACCTGGCAGACCAGCACAACTGCCCAGCAGTCCAGCATAGCGGCAGGGGTGGCCTGGCACGGCCTGGTGCAGCCGCCTAGCAGCCCAGTGCAGCCACCCGGCGGCCCGGCGCAGCGGCAGGGGTGGCCCGGAGCAGCCTGGCGCAGCAGTGGGGGCAGCCCGGCACAGCAGTGGGGGCAGCCCGGTGTGCGTGCGATAAGCCCCCTCCCCCCTCCCCCAGCACTTTCAAAACTCTACGCCCCTGGCCCTCCCCAGGCTATTCTATGGCCTGTAGCCTGAACTGATGGCTTGTGTGTGTTCCAGCATTGGTGTAGTGGTTAGGAGCATGGACTCTGCTCTGGGAGAACCGGGTTTGATTCCCCATGCCTCCACATGCAGCTGCTGGTGTGACCCTGGGTCAGTCACAAGTTTTCTTGGAGCTGTTCTCTCATGAGCAGTTCTCAAAAGAGCTCTCTCAGCCTCACCTACCTCACAGGTTGTCTGAAGCAGTCAACATGCTCCTCCGGACTGTAAGTAAGTGGTTTCAGTCGAACTTCCAGAAAAGCTGAAAAGAAATGAGGCCGCTGCTTAACCCGATTAGAGGCTTCTGTTCTGCTTTGCATAGTATCTGAAGGCTCTGGTTCTGGTCTGTTTGCAGTCCTCCTGAGGAAGTTCAACGGAAACCGCTTACTGACAGTCCGGAGGAGCGTGTCCACTGCTTCATTAAGAGACTTTACTTGTGAGAATTAACACCACTTGGTATATATATGCTCATTGTGCCAAGACTATTGACTTGCTGAATTTATTGTATAATAATTAGCAGTCAGGTTGGAACAGATAAAAGGAAGTACTTCTTCACTCAAAGAGTGATTAACACATGGACTTCACTGCCACAGGAGGTGGTGGCGGCTACAGGCATGGACAGCTTCAAGAGGGAATTGGATAAACATATGGAGCAGTGGTCCATCAGTGGCTTATTAGCCACAAAGTATAGATAGGAACTTTCAGTCTGGGGTAAGTGATGTTCTATATTCTTGGTGCTTGGGGGGGAGGCAACAGTGGAAGGGCTTCTGGTGTCCTGCCCCCACTGCTGGACCTTCTGAGGGCACCTGGTGTTTTTGGCCACTGTGTGACAGAGTGTTGGACTGGATGGGCCATTGGCCTGCCTGATCCAACATTGGCCTCTCTTAAGTTCTTATGTTTTCATATTGAATATAAAGAGTGTTATTGTTATTATTACATTATTTACTGTATGGTTTCACACAGTGTTTGTTGTACTTTTGGACTCCTTTTTCACCGTGATCCCTTTTGTTATAGAACCTCCAGATTGTGGCTAGAGATCTCCTGGGATTATACCTGATCTCCAGGTGACAGAGATCAGTTCCCTTGGAGAAAACAGCTGCTTTGGAAGGTGGACTCTGTGGCTTTATAACTCTCTAAGCTCTCCCCCTCCCCAAACCCTCCCCTCCCTAGAATCCACACACACCCAAAAAAATCTCCAGGAATTTCCCAATCTGAGGCTAGCAGCCCTAGCTCCCTCCCATCTCCAGACCCTGCTCTCCCTAGGCTCTGCCAGCAAGTCTCCAGACATTCGGGTTGCCAGTCTCCAGGTGGTGGCTGGATCTCCTGGAATTACAACTGGTCTCCAGATTACAGAAATCTGTTTCCCTGAAAGAAAATGTCTGCTTTGGATGGTGGACTGCATGGCATTATGCCCCAGTGAGTTCCTTCCCCAAACCTCATCCTCTCCATGCTCCACCCTCAAAATCTCCAGGAATTTCCCAACCCAGAGTTGGCAACCCCTGTAATACTGATCTGTTTAACATTAATGAGTAGGCCAGAGATATAGGAGGTCAAGCCCCACCATGCAAAACATAACCAGAACGTAACACACTTGCCTTCCTACAATTTGAACCCAGGGAAGGCTGCATGGTCTAGCTCAGTCTCATCAGATTTCCAAAGCTAAGCAGGGTTGGTACTTGGGTGGGAGACCACCAAGGCTGTCTCTGAGAGGAAAGCAATGGCAAAGCCCCACTGCTTCTCACTGGCCTCGAAAGCCCCTTGCTGGGGTCACCATAAGTTGGTTGTGACTTCACAGCATTTACAAAATCAGGACAAAGCAGTTATAGCTGTTTACATCAATCCTTCCTCCAAAATTAAAGCGTTTCCAAATAACTTTGAATGTTGCTTTTTGTTGTCAGTTCTCTCTCAAGGTGGACCCAAGGATTTCTGGCAAATGACTGATGGTGGAAGGAGGGGAACAGCAAATGATATACCTCACACACTGTTGTGTATCAAGACCACGGTCGCCAGGGACTCTCGTAATGGCGACCGCCATGTGGTCATCGCACATGGCCAGAATATACTTGAGCTTCGGCCAGGTAGAACAATAGCCAGTCGGATCCTAAATGACCACCAATCACGAGCCTAGGTTTCCCCCAGGGGACCTATGAACTGTAACCACTATCTTAAGGTCCTATCAGGACATTGGGGCGAGGTCAGGGGATTATCTCCAGCCAGCATAAAAGAGGGCTCTGAGCCCGGGGTTTCTCATGTTCCATCTTGATCTGAAATAAACTACCATGCTGATTTCACTGTTACCGGCCTCCCGACTCCAATACTTTCCACACACCCTATTACAGTAGAAAAGAGCAAGATTCCAGTTGCACCTTTGTAGTAGGGTAGGAGCTTCCATGAGATACCCTATTACAATGTTTAGGAATAATGTAGTAGTTAACATCCTGCCAACCTAGCAGTTTGAAAGCAAGAAATTGCAAGTAGATTAATAGGTACCGCTTCAGTGGGAAGGTAACAGTGTTCCATGTGCCTGGGCGTCTAGTCATGCCGGCCACATGACCATGGAGACATCTTCAGACAGCTCCGGCTCTTCGGCTTGGAAACGGAGATGAGCACCGCCCCCCAGAGTCGGATTCGACTGGCTTTCGAGCAAGGGAAACCTTTACCGTTACCTTTAGTAGTTAACAAGCCCCAAGAGAATGACGTTAGGATCCGGTGGTAACTGGACCCATAATAGATGATCTATTAATATTATGGATTTTCTCCAGTACTCTTGAACAAAGGGGCCGCAGCTCTCAAATGTCTGCATCGCAGGCTCTCAGATTTCGACACCCTGCTCCCTTCTTCCGACCAAAACATTGTTTCATGGTTTGTAGGATGTTGAGGTTCCACATTTGAAAGTTCTGCTTCAATCCAGCCTTAAATACAGATTTCCTAATGTGTAAATGGGATACATTTACTGGCTAAACTGTGAGTCTTCATCCATGTCAGTTTCATCTGTAGAATTTGCAGGCCAGCGCTATGCAGAGCTACTCTCCCCTAGGCCCACTGAAATCAACGAGTTTAGAATGGAGTAACTCTGCAAAGAATTGCACAGTCTGTGTATCACACTCAGGTCTAACTCAGGAGAGGGTCCGTGGCTCAGGGACAGAGGATCAACTTCACATGTAAGGTGCCAGGCCAGCTTTGAGCTGCCATCTCCTGAAATTACAAGCCTGGTGCTTGGTGATCACTTGAAATCGCAGCTGGTCTCCAGAGCACAGAGGTCTGTTCCCTGGAGAAAATAGCTGCTACGGAGAGTGCACTTAATGGCATTGTACCCTGCTGGGGTCCATCCCCTCCCCAGGCTTCACTTCCAAATCCACAGGAACTCTGAGCTCGCAACTGTAGCTTCGGTCCCTGATCTCTCCACCTAAAAAGATCGGACAGGCACTGTTACGAAAGAAGCTCACTGACATCTGTGGAGAGCCACCGCCAGTCAGAGTAGGCAATTCTGACCTTGATGGACCAGTGGCTAGGGTTGCCAACCTCCAGAGAGCCAGTTCGGTGTAGTGGTCAAAAGCGCAGATTCTAATTTGGGAGAACAGGGTCTGATTCCCCACTCCTCCACATGCAGTTGCTGGTGTGACCTTGGGTCAGTCACAAGTTCTCTCAGAGCTGTTCTCTCAAGGGCAGTTCTCAAGAGAGCTCTCTCAGCCCCATCTGCTGTGGGGAGGAGGGGGAAGGGAAAGGAGATTGGAAGCTGCTCTGAGAATCCTTCAGGTAGTGAAAGGCAGAGTATAAATCCAACCACCTCTTCCTCCTCCTCCTCCTGCTTTTCTTCTTCTGCTGCTTCTTCCTCTTCTTCTTCTTGCACCTGGAAAGTTCTTACTATTAAAACTGATCTCCAGACGACCAAGATCAGTTCCCCTGGAGAAAATGGCTGCTTTGAAGGGTGGATTCTATCACATTGTACCCCACTGGGGTCCCTCCCCTCCCCAAACCCTGCCCTCCCCAGGTTCTACCCCCAAATCTCCAGGTATTTCCCAACCCAGGGACGGCAGCCATCCCATTGTCCTGATCCATTATAAGGCAGCTTCCTATGTTAACCATTCCGACATGATAAAGGCCGTTTTTTTAAACCTAGTTGCTCAGCTCACATTTAAAAACACAGGAATACAGAAAAGCAATCCTCCAATTGGCCTCGGAAGCCGGAGAAGTATTTTCCCTGCATACCGACTCCAGTTTTTATCCCGCCTCTATGGGACTGCTGGCTCTCTTCACATCCACAGCCAGGTTCCAGAGCCATTTAGATGATTGATATCTCACTCCCTCCAGCTTCCTCAGGCAGGCCGGGAAGCATTTCTCAGTCAGCGCCCTTGTGTGCTGCTCTCTCGGAGTCATCCGAGGACGCCAAGCTGCAAATGTTGCCATATGCCTCGTTGCCAAAAGGCGGGTGCGCAATCTCAGGTCACGGTGCTCCTTCGGGAGAAACCCATGTGGTTTTTTCCCCATCGGCTAGTTCTTGGCAATAGAGCCGGCTCCTTGTTTGCAAGAAAGATGTAAACTGAAAAAAATATATATTATCTACCCCTCACTGTGAACATGGCTGCGGGAAAGCTTCCTGCTTCTCTTGCTTATTGTAAACAGAGCATGACTTTTCCTTCCTTGATTATCAGCTGGGCCACTGACAAACAACAGCTTAATAGAGGCCTGTCCAGTTAATCGCTTGCTTGTCTAACTCAAGCACATAAATAATGTGACGTCAGAGACTTTTTTAAAAAGAAATTTCCCTTACGTGAAGGACGTGAACCTGTAGGGACAAACTAGAAAATTGTGTTTTAGGGTTGCCAACCTCCAGGTGGGGCCTGGAACAGTGTTCCCCCTGAGTTAATGTGAGCTAACTCATCGTTTCTTAGCCTCTGGCTCACACGTTTTTTGTCTTAGCTCAGGAAGGATGGCTCCAAAGCAAACTAACTTATGCAGCAGCCAAATGGCTCGCTCACAACTTTAATGCCAGTAGCTCACAAAGTAGAATTTTTGCTCACAAGACTCCACAGCTTAGAGGGAGCACTGGCCTGGAGATCTCCCGGAATTCACTCTGGTGAAAACAGAGGCTTTGGAGGGCAGATTCTATAGCACCAGGGAGAAATATGGCTATAAATGAAGTAAATAGTTTCCCTGCTCTACTGCTACTTCACCGTTTTTTGTAAAAGAGAAAGAAGGGTCTTTCTGGTAATAAATGCAGGGCTTTTTTTTCACCAGAATGGTGTTCCGGAACCTCTTTGACAAAATTCTTTAAAAAATGTTTAAAAATTCATGAGTTTTCAGTATACAGATTGAAAACTTTATCTCCCTCTTGAGAGTTCCGGCAGAAAGAAAGAAAGAAAGAAAGAAAGAAAGAAAGAAAGAAAGAAAGAAAGAAAGAAAGAAAGAAAGAAAGAAAGAAAGAAAGAAAGAAAGAAAGAAAGAGTGATTCCAACCAATCAGGGATCACACAATGAACAAGATGACATCGGGATGATACGCAACCAATGAGAGTTGGCAATATGCTGTTGTCTCTGGCTGCAAATTGTGCGGCTTCCCAGCAGTGTTGCCTTCCCGGAAGATGGGCTAGCTCTCCCGCCCTCAAGCAACGCTTCAAAAATCCCACCCAAAGTAGACATTTTCAACCCTTTTGAAAATAGTCCCCAACCCTCCTTCAGTTCTGCCCTAATTTACCTCCCCCCTGCCTCAGGTCCGTAGCCAGGAATTTTTTTATTTTGGTAGGGGCTTTAAATACATTGGGGGGTACCCCACAACCCCCCCCCCCCCCAAGGGAGTGCCACAAATAAAATAAAAAATTGGATGTCAGGGGGCCTGGGCTGGATGGGAAGTTGGGGGGGGCTTGGCAATAAGTTGGGGGACTGGGCCCCAAGACATCCTACTGCAGCTACAGGCATGCCCTTCCTGTCAACCAGATAGAATACACATATTATTCCCATTCTGCAGGCATTTCATTGGCTACCCATCAGTTACTGGGCTCCATTTATTTATTTATGTATTTATTCCTCAAATTTCTACCCTGCCCTCCCAGCCAAGGGCGGCTTAGGGCGGCTTACTTAAAACCAGCATATAATTACAATCAACAATTAAAACATTTAAAACAGTGCTAAAACCAATTAACAATAACATAATAAGTGCTAGTGTTGTTGTTACTGAATCAAAGATTTAAAGTATTAGCTGTCACATGGCCCTAGACATCATTATCTGCAAGACCGCCTCTCCCTCTGTTCTCTGCCATGACAGCTCCGCTCAGCCTGTAAATGGGCAAAATCAACAACTACCGGTACATGTGGCCTTCCCTGTTGTGCCCCCCCCCCCCTTATGGAATGGCCTGCCTGGGGAGTTCAGGAAGGTTCGCACTGTCCTGGTGTTCCGCAGACTATGCAAAACTGAATTATTCAGGAGAGCTTTTCTGTGCAGGTAGTAAGAGCTGCACTGTCCAAGATGGTTCACAGAGCTACTTAGAACAATTATTAGGGACCCTGGCCTATGCTACTGTATATAGCTTGCTGAAATGAGGATCCTACTGTGGAATTTTGCATCATTTAATGTGTCATGTTAACACTTACACTTAGCTTCAGTTCTGTTTTTAGATTTCTGTTTGGTTCTACAACCCTAATCCTATGGCATCCTGTACTGAATGTCCCACCCTGGATTGTACTGACAATCTGTGTAATCTTCACTGAGTCCAAGTGAGAAAGGCAGGCTATAAATAACAAAAATAAATGAATGCAGTGAATGTCCATTTGGAGGAGGAGGAAGAAGAAGAATTAGAAGTAGATCTATCCCCCACCGTTCACTCGGAGTCTCAAAGTGGTTTATAATCCCCTTCCCTTTCTCTCCCCATAACAGACACCTTGTGAGGTAGGTGGGGATGAGAGAGCTCTTTTGAGGACTGCCCTTGACAGAACAGCTCTGGGAGAACTGTGACTGACCTGATGTCACCCAGCTGGCTGCATGTGAAGGAGGGGGAATCAAACCCAGTTCCCCCAGATTAGAGTCTGCCACTCTTAACCACTATACCAAACTGGCTCTATGTGCATTCTCTTTACACACGAAACCGGAGACCAGTACTTGGGAAAATGTGGGGTTTTAAATCACATGCTCAGCTCTACAAGCATTGAATGTAGCATGAGAATTACTCAGGTGGGCAAGCCATGTTGGTCTGAAGCAACAGAAAAAAGTTTTAGTCCAGAGGCACCTTTAAGATCAACAAAGTTTTATTCTGGGTATAAACTTTTGTGTGCATGCACACCTCTTCAGATACATTGAAACAGAAGTCACCAATCTTTACATATGGATGGTGGCAGGGGGTTAGTTGCCTTTGCCTAGAATGCACATATAAAGACTAATCAGTTCTGCACTCTACACAGATTGCACATGTGTTCACTGTGACTTGTGAACAGAGCTTCTGTTCAGCTGCACAGACTGCAGGCAAGTTTCCTTGTCTGAGGTCTAGTCACATGCTTACAAAATAATAATAATAATAATAATAAATTGCCCACAATTCAAGCTTCACAATTCAGACTTTATTTTATTTTAACGATTGCTTATAGCCTGCCTTTCTGGCCGAGTCTCAAAGCAGATCATGCAGTGTAAGAAAGAATCCAACAGACAATGCTGAACTGAAAACTCTGTCTGTGGGTGGTCCAAGAGGCATGGGATTGCCAGCTCTGGCTTGGAAAATACCTGGAGGGGCGTGGAGCCTGAGGAGGGTGGGGTTTAGGGAAGGGAGGGACTTCAGTGGGGCAGAATGCCATAGAGTCCACCTTCCACAGTGGCCATTTTCTCCAGGTGTACTGATTTCTGTCACCTGGAGATCAATTGTAATTGCGAGAGATCTCCAGCCACCGCCTGGAGGTTGGTAACCCTAACATGCTGGACCCCCTAATTCCAAGAACTTGAAAGGAAGAGGAAAATGGCCTCTCGGCAGCAGTGGCACATCTCCTGGTTGCTCCAGCCAACCAACAAGCAAGTGTTACAGGATATCCCTTGGCCTGCTCATAGCCACTGATGTAAGGAAAACCGCTGAATCCAGGAGCATCTAAGAGACCAACAAGATTTTCAGGGCATAAGCTTGTGAGAGCCAAAGTTCCCTTCATAAGACATGAATAGGAATGGAGATCTGAGTCATAGAATCTCAGAGACGGAAGGGGCCCTACAGGCCATCTAGTCCAACCCCCTGCTCAGTGCAGGATCAGCCTAGAGCATCCCTGACAAGGGTTTGTCCAGCCGTCTGCCAGTATTTTTTAGCCTCCAGCTCACACATTTTTGTCTTAGCTCAGGAAGGATGGCTCCAGAGCACACTAATTCATGCAGTAGCTCACAAAGTAGATTTTTGCTCACAAGACTCCACAGCTTAGAGGGAGCATGGCTCACCACCTCCCCAGCCAGCTGATTCCACTGTTGCACAACTCTGACTGTCAAAAAGTTTTTCCCTCATATCCAGCCGGTACCTTCCCACCCTTAATTTAAACCCATTCTTGCGAGTCCTCTTTTCTGCTGCCAACGGAAACAGCTCCCTGCCCTCCTCTAAGTGACAGCCCTTCAATGACTTCAAGAGAGCAACCCTGTCCCCCCTCCTCTTCTCCAGACTGAACATTCCCAAGTCCCTCAGCCTTTCCTCATGGGGCTCGGCCTCCAGGCCCCTGATCATCCTCCTTGCTCTCCTCTCCTCTGCACCTGCTCTATTCTGTCCACATCCTTTTTGAAGGGAGGGCTCCAGAACTGCACACACAGTCCTTTTATCAGTCAGAAGGTGGGAAGGGGTTGTAAAGAGTGCTTGAAAAGGATGCCAAGGGTCCCATGCATATTGCAATCAGTCTGATTAGAGCAGAGGGGAAATGCTTGGGGGCATAAAATTCGCATCTGTGTTGAGATATGAACCCTATGTCTCTATTCTGCC
Organism: Lepidodactylus listeri; assembly: GCA_029233225.1. NCBI lineage: Eukaryota > Metazoa > Chordata > Lepidosauria > Squamata > Gekkonidae > Lepidodactylus > Lepidodactylus listeri. The sequence goes on along the minus strand of JARCFY010000004.1, from coordinate 136,485,972 downwards.
TGGGGGGGGGTTGATTGTTCTGAACTTGTGAATGAACTCCAGTTCAGCCATCTCCAGTTGTAGTTTCCCCTTGAAGCTTTTTTGTTTGAGGACTGCCACTTTTGCATCAGGAATATATAAGGAAGAGTCCTTAGCATTTTAAGCGGATCTAGATGGTGATAGAATGCACAGATTGTTGGCTGACATCACTAATGTTGGATTCTCTGGACTTGGTACTGCCAAGAAAGTGGCAGAGTGCTCAAGGCTTCTTTAACGCAGCAGAGCTGGGACTAGGTGTGGCAGCAGATTTACAGAGTTACACAGAGTCAGTAATCAGTTCTAAAAACTAATAAGTAACTTTTATTAAAGGAATTGCATGCTGGAGAGTGCAGGTAAGATGAGGATAGATTACGTATCCTAGCTAACCAGATGGTATTGGCTGCTAGATGCATGTCCAGCCTCCATGGTGCAAGATTTCTTTGAGTACGTGCAAGAGCGAATGGGAGAAGAGAAACAGAGGAAATTGCCCCTAAGAGTAGCATCCTACTTCAAAGGAAAGGATCAGACAGCAGGAAGGAGAGGATGCTCTATGCAGGGGTCATTTCGAGCAGGAACACGCAGGAATGCTTTTCCGGGAGTAACAAGCTCAGGAGCGGGCACATATGGTGATGCACTGTGGAAAAAAGCAAAAGCATACTAACTTGGTCTGCGTTTTCATGCTTGTTGTAGGGTAGCTTCCCTGCAAGAGCAAAGGAAACCAAAAGTGTCTTTAGTCAAAGTGTCTTCGCTGGTTCGCCAGCTCTGAGTTGGGAAATCCCTGGAGATTTCTGGGGTGGAGCCTGAGCGGTGGGTGTTGCCTTCTGACACACTTCTGGTGATGTCAGGGAGTGTGGCATATGCAAATAAGTTATGCTAATGAGTTATGCTAATAAGCTCCTACACCTCTTTTTCTACGAAATGACCCCTGGCTCTATGTATCTTAAACTCTCTATCTGTCACTCTTTGGTGCCATCTTCTCAAGTCTGAGGCAGGAGACAGTGCCAAAGTCCTCCAGCTCCAACAACTAAGACCACTGGTTCAAGACCCCGTCTGCCGCTTCTAGTCCAAACGAAACAGCCTGTGAAATCTCACACACAACTCTCACACGAGCAGGGCCTAAAAGCAAAAGGCAGTGTGACGTAGTGGTTAGAGTGTCAAATGGACTAAGACTGGGATGACCCAGGTGATTCTGGGCCGATCACGCTCCCTCAGCCTAGCCAACCTCACTGGGCTGTTGTGAGGATGGAACGGAGGAGGGGAGAACCGTGCATGCTGCCCTGAGCTTCTCGACTGGAAGGGTGGGGTACAAAACTCTCTCAGCACAAATAACAGTAACAACTGGGAGATGGGAAAGCAGATAAAGTGGAAGGCAACGGTGTGAATAACCTTAGCAGGCAGAGCAGCGAGAACTAAGGAGATCACAGAGAACTAAGGAGATCACAGGAAGACGGTCAGGTGTCCCCAACACAGCTACTCTGAGCTCAGATTGCTGAAACCCGCAGCAGGCCTGAATGGATGGGAGGGAAAGAAAGCAGAAGTTTACCTCTCCGGAAGAGGCAAAATGCATGCATGTGTTGGTCCAGTTTGGATCAAGGGCATCTGGGAAGGGGACGAAGGGATTTGACCACTCAGCCACTGCTTGTTCTCTTTGATAAAAACTTTACTTTTATTTGCATTTTTACTGGAGGAAGGAGACGGGTTTTTAAAAGGCAGTTTTCTATTTTAAAAGACATTTTAAAAAGACATTTCCCCTTTAAAACGAGAGCAACATGCAAAGCCTAGTGAAACCAAGTGAGTGTCGAAGGGTTAAATCCCCTCTCTCCTCCTCATGCTCTGTGAGTCCAGATCAGGGCTGCCAACCTCCAGGTTGGCAAATCACTGGAGATTTGGGATCCCTGGGGAGGGTGAGGTTTTGGAGAGGGGAGGGGCCTCAGTGGAGTATAATGCCATAAGAGTCCACCTTCCTAAAATGCTATTTTCTCTGTAGTCTGGAAATGAACTGTAATTCTGGAAGATCTCTGGGCCTCACCTGGAGGATCACAACACTGATATATGTGTATGCAATTCAACATTTATAGATGGAGATGGAGGAGGAGAAGGAAGGAAGGAGAAGGAGAAGAGATTGGATTTATACCCCTCCCTTCACTCCGAGTCTCAGAGCGGCTTACAATCTCCTTTCCCTTCCCCTCCCTGCAACAGACACCCTGTGAGGTGGGTGGGGCTGAGAGAGCTCTTTTGAGAACTGCTTTTGAGAGAATAGTTCTGAGAGAACTGTGGCTTGCCCAAGGTCAACCAGCAACTGCATGTGGAGGCGTGCAGAATCAAACCCGGTGCTCCCGGATTAGAGTCCACGCTCCTAACCACTACACCAAATCTTCCCCAAGTCTGTTTCAGCCAGGGTGGTGTAGTGGTTAAGAGTGTCGGAGTCGCATCTGGGAGACCTGAGTTCTAATCCACACTTGTGCCATGGAAGCTGGCTGGGTGACCTTGGGCCAGTCACACACTCTCTGCCCAACCTAGCTCACAGGGTTGTTGTGAGGATAAAATGGAGGACAGGAGAATGATGTCAGTCTCCTTCGGTCCCCATTGGGTGCAAATGAAGCAAATAAATAAGTTCAGGAGGTGGCTTAATGCGGAGTGCAGAAAGGTGACTGTCGTGGTTTGTCAGCTTTGTAAGTGGGCCTGTCTCTCTATGATTGTACCGTATTAGGAGCACGTTCACAGGGACGGTATCGCTTAGTCAGCAGAATTTGGGACAACCTTGCCTCCGCTCCATTGTGGCTTGTGAAAGGCTCTCATTAGCTGGGATGGGAGCGCTTCCAGCTCAGGGACCCCAATGAAAAGGTCCATTGTCAATTCAACAAGCTGTGGGCTGCCCCTGCTGTCGTTCCGGGAAGGGGACTCGGGCGGGTTTCATCTTATCGCAGACTTCTGTGGCTAGAGCAAGACTGAGTCTCTGCCTTTCAGACAAAAAATCTGATTCCCATGTTGTTGTTCTTGGAACCCAAGGTGCCCATTCAGTAAAATCAAAATACGATGTTGGAAAAGCCATCCAGCACTTTACAGCAATGGTCTGTGCCAGGAAGTCGACAGCCAGATTTGTCCTTTCCAAAAACAGCCCTGCAAAAGCTGTCGATTCTATCTTGAGACCAGCCATGCTCTGACTCAGCCTGCCAAACTCCACCGGCAGTCCCCGGGCTCCGTCTGGCCTCTGCCCGGCCTGCCAGGCACGGCTCCTTCCTCACCTTAACTCTGCCCTGCTAGCCATGGGACTTATCGATACCCCAAGGTGGCACCTTGCCTGGAAGCTCCAGAACGGTGTCTGAACATTCAAGCATATTCCTCGGAAGGAGATGCATCGCCTGATTGGAACCCCCTGGGATCCTGGTATTCATTTATTTGTTTTTAAGGTCAGAGCTTAGCCTTGGAGCAACTAAAGTAATCAGGGAAAGTTTCTGGCCATGTGCAGAGAACATTTCCCTGAACACGCTGTATCCAGAGCCAATCTCCATGCATCCTGGATGAGGAGGCACTGGACGATGCCTCCATGACTACAGTCTTGGCCCGTCTCATTTTAGATATCATCTCAACCAGGGGTTCACAGCCTTTTTGGCATGACGACCCACAAGTCCACATTTACTTGGTATAGTGGTGACCCATTGTTATGGACCCCAGCCATGGGCCCCATAGATTCACCAACGTTCCCAAAGAACTGACATGAGAGGTCTGGGTTTACTTATGAGGAGAGCTTTAATCACACATCAGAGCCAGTTTATTTATTTATTAAATGTATGAATCGCCCATCCCCATGAACAGGTTCTGGGCAATTTGCAGCGTTCAGCAGATAAAAACAGATAAAATATAGTTATCCTGATAAAATTATCACAGTACGTTAACAAATTGACCAGCTGGCAATCAACCCCCTTTTGCTAGTAGCAGTGCTCTCTGCGCAGCAGGGCAGGGAGGGGGCAACGCGGGGGCCACAGGAGGAGAAAGAGGGTGCCAGTACTAACCGTTGCTGCCCTCAACTAAAAGCCTGGTGGAACATCTCTGCCCTACAGGCCCTGTGGAATTGTATAAGATCCCGCAGGGCCCTGCTGTTATTTGGCAGAGAGTTCCACCAGGCTGGGGCCAGGACCGAAAAGGCCCTGGCCCTATTCGAGGACAGCTGGACCTCCCTAAAGCCAGGGATCACCGCAAGTTGTTATCCGCTGATCTCAGCGTTCTTCTGGGGACATATTGGAGGAGGTGGTCCTGAAGGTACATGGGTCCCTGACCGCTCAAGGCCTTAAAAGTCAATACCAGTACCTTGAATCTGACTCAGTATTCCACCGGTAACCAGTGTAGCTGGTGCAGCACAGGTTGCATATGTGCTGTCCTGGGCATTCCCACCAGGACTCATGCCACCACATTCTGAATTATTTGGAGCTTCCAGGTCAGTCTCAAGGGTAGGCCAGCGTAGAGCGAGTGACAGTAGTCCAGTTTGGAGGTGACCGTTGCATGGATTACTGTGACCAGGTCAGGGGGCAACAGGAAAGAGGCCAGCAGCCATGCCTGGCGCAGATGGTAAAATGCCAGCCTGGCAGCATTGGCGACCTGTGCCTCCACAGACAGGGAAGCATCCAAGGTCACAACCAGGCTCCTGACAAAGTGCATTGGTGTTAATGGTGCCCTCTCAAGGGCTGGAAGCTGAAACCCTAGTCCTGGAGCCCTCCCCCCACAGCCACAGGACCTCCATTCCCCCTGGATTCAATCTCAGCCTGCTCTTCCTTAACCATCCCACCACAGCCTCCAAACCCTCAGACAGATGTTGTGGGGTGGTAGCCGGGTGGCCGTCCAAGAGCAGATATAGCTGGGTGTCATCTGTATATTGATGACACCCAAACTCGAAACTCCGAGCGCATATAGATGTTAAACAACATCGGGGAGAGGAATGCCCCCTGAGGAACTCCACATAACAGGGGGAACCTAGGGGATATCTCTCCCCCCAGTGTAGTGATTAGGAGTGGCGGACTCTAATCTGGAGAACTGGGTTTGATTCCCCACTCCTCCCCATGCAGGTACTGGGTGACCTTGGGTCAGTTAAAAGTTCTCTCGGAACTGTTCTCTCAAGAGCAGTCCTTGAAAGAGCCCTCTCAGCTCCACCTATCTCACAGGGTGTCTATTGTGGGGAGAGGAAGGGAAGGAGACTGAAAGCCGCTCTGAGATGTCAAGTGAAGGGGGGGGGTATAAATCCACTCTCTTCTTCTCCTTCCTCCTCCCTCTAGTGACCATCGGACACATTTCACTTGATCAGTGTGTATATGGAAGATCCCGTTTCCAGGGTCAGGTCTTGGTTTCCGGATACAGAGGAGAGCAATGGAAAGGGTGGGGAAGCCATGAGGGAGGGCTGTCCTGCGACCCACTCTTGAGTCCCAGCCCACAGGTTGTGAAACACTGGTCTAAACTAGTTCCTGAAGATCAGCATCATTCCGCAAGCGTTCCTGAAAAGCAGGTTGCTCATCACTATCGATCCGCCCTCCGGTAGACCACAGGGAGTGTTTCAAATTGTGTTCCAGGGCGGATTTACACCGGGACCTTTTATGTGCTGCTGAAAGGTCCCCTTTCAGCATACGTCGACAAGTGGAATTGAAACAAGGCCTCGACACACAGTACTTAAAATAAAGTTGGAGTCCAGTGGCAACTTTAAGGCCAACCAAGTTTTATTTGAGGTATAAGCTTTCATGTGCCACGCATAAGTGAAACTTTGCTGGTCTTAAAGGGGCCACCTTGAATAAAACTGTGTTGGTCTTAAAGGCGCCACTAGACTCCAACTTTGTTTTGCTGCTTCAGACCGACATGGCTACCCCACCTGGATCAGTACTTAGGATTACCACCTCTGGGTTGGGAAATACCTTGGGATTTTGGATGTGGAGCCTGGGGAGGGTGGGGGTTTGAGGAGGAGAGGGACCTCAGCAGGTACAATGCCATAGAGTCCACCCTCCCCAGGCTCTCACAGGGTGTCTTTTTATCACCAGCAGGATTGTCCATTGGCTGGAGGGAAATGTCCTGTCCCTTTAACAGAGGCTTACTGGGATGATATTGACCTGAGGATGTGCTTTGACCTCCATGCCCTGGCTCCAGAGCAGCCATTTTCTCCAGGGGAACTGAGCTCTGTACTCTGGAGATCAGTTATAAAAGTGGGAGATCTCCAGGCCCCACTCGGAGGTTGGTCACCATGTCAGTACTTAATATAGTTTATGATGTATTCTGGTCAATTTAAAAATACTTTAGACTTGCCTTTCTCTGTCAAAACGAATGCTCCTATTGCCCTTCAAAAACTGGCAATGCAGCCCTGACCTGGATAGCCCAGGCAAGCCCGATCTCGTCAGAACTTGGAAGCTAAGCAGGGCCGACCCTGGCAAGTATTTGGATGGGAGACCTCCAAGAAATACCAGGGCCAGGAAGCAGAGGCAGGCTATCAAGTCACCTCCAGAGGTTGCCATGACTTCCAGGCAGGGGCGAACACACACACAACACAAAATGCAAAAATGCAAAAAAAACCCAAAACCTAAAACCACACCTAGCAATGTTCCGCTTGCTTGGAAGTAAGCCCGGTGGTATGCCTACACAGGGTTTGAGGTCGCTTCCAAAGGGTTTGCTCAGGGGCTTCTTGTAGCTGTTTGTATTTCAAGCAAAGAATCCCTTTCAATTCATCAGTGATCATTAAGGCAGATACAGGCAGTTCTCATCGCCCTGACCGGGATCCTTTTATCACCAACAGGGTTGTCCACCGGCCTGGAGGGAAATGTCCTGTCCCTTTAACAGAGGCTTACTGGGATGATATTGACCTGAGGATGTGCTTTGACCTCCATGCCCTGAAAAGCTTCATCCACTTATTTCCACCCACAGAATTAGGAAAAATCCTGCTTCTCCCTATGACGCTTCCTTTGCACTTTCTTCCCAGCTGCTTAATTAATTATGTCCTGTTCACTCATGAGTTGATTCTTAATCGGTTGAAGCTTTAATTACTCCTTTTGCCTTGGCGGCAACGGTTACCGTTCATTAATTCTTTTAAACGTTTTTTCATTACCTTAATCACACAACTATGAAATTGCAATCATTTTATATATATATATATATATATATATATATATATATACACACACACACACACACACACACACACACACACACACACACATACACAGACAGACACACGCATTGTAGCAACCAAAGAAAAATGTCTTCCATTGGATCTCTCTGTTCCTGGGGAAAGAACTGCCTAAAAATACATTCGTGGGCTCTGGGGACTCAATTAATGAAGCCTGATGGAAGAATCAGATGCTGGATTAATACAACAGAAGCAAGGAGGATTTATAAGGGTGGGGGAGGGAGGCTCTAATAACAGCTATTAAAGTCCAAATATAGATGTTAACAATTCCTCTTCGAAATATCGTCTCGCTGCTTGTGTATCTACTTTAGTGGATTTATATTTGGACTTTTCACTGTTTGAGGAATTTGACTTGGACTATTTCTGACGGTGGATTAATAGGACTGTTTGTGTACCTGGACCGTGTATTTTTGAGTTTCTATCATATTGTATTTTTGATAAACTACACTGTTTATATAGGTTCAGGTTATCATACCCATTGACTGTTGAATATATATTTTTTGTTATTTTTGCACGGTTTGAACTTTTGTACAACAATCTCCAGGTGGTGGCTGGAGATCTCCTGGGATTACAACTGATCTCCAGGTCACAGAGATCAGTTCACCTGGAGGAAACGGCCGCTTTGGAAGGTGGACTCGATGGAGTTATATCCTGTTGAAGTCCCTCCCCTCCCCAAACCCCGCCCTCCCTCAGGCCCCACCCCCAAAATCTCCAGGTATTTCTGAACCCAGACCTGGCAACCCAAAACTTTAACAAAACAGAGGTTGCTTCCAGGTAGAGGTTTTTTCTTCCACCTTGGTTTCCAAATGGTAGCACTTTATTTTTTGGAGCGTGCACAAGACAGTGTTGTGTTCTAATCCTGCTCTTTCTGGGCTTTCCCAGTTTGGTGGAATGGTTAGGAGCGTGGACTCTAATCTGGGAAAACTGGGTTTGATTCCCCACTCCTCCTCATGCAGCTGCTGGAGTAACCTTGGGCCAGTCACAGTTCTCTCAGAACTCTCTCAGCCCCACCTACCTCACAAAGCGTCTGTTGCACTGGCTTCCAGTTGGTTTCTGGGTCAAATTCAAGGCACTGGTTTTAACCTTTAAAGCCCTAAAAGGTCTGGGACCATCATACCTTAAGGACCGCCTCTCCCATTATGGACCACCCCTCCGTGCTTGCATTCTGCTTCATGTGGACTTCTGGTGGTGCCTCTCTGGTAGCTTGTTTAGCTTCAACCAGAGCAAGGGCCTTGTCGAGCATGGCCCCAGCGTAGTGGAATGCTCTTTCTGAAGAGATTCATGCCCTGCAGGACCTGCCTCGGTTCTACAGGGCCTGTAACACACAGTTATTCCTCCAGGCATTTCATTGAAGCAGTCTTACTGAGCCTGTTGTCAGCTTTTCTGATCATCATGCCAGAGTACCAGTGTATTACATTGTTTTATAGAATATTTGTATTCTTATGTTTTGTACTTATGCTGTTAACCTCCTCGAGCTCCAGTTGGCAGGAAAGGAGTGGGACAAAAATCAACATAAGTAAATAAAGTTGTTGGCAAACCACTCTAAGAATGCTACCTGGAAGTAACGGGGCAGATTTTCCTGCCCAACAAAAGCCTGTCCCCTCCTCCACTGGCATCATTTCCCCTCTGCCAGCACCAGAGGGCTTTTTGTGTGCTTAAAAAAAGGCTATTGCTACAGCTCTACCACAATCTACTGCCACTTGTCTATTTCAAATGATCATAGAGTTGTTACAGCTCCGTAACAACCAGTCTTTGCAGCAACCATGACGACCACGGCCCAAGAGCCAATGCAGAGTTGCTGCAGAACACACATGAAAAATAAAAATTTAGCGGGGAGGGGATGGAGGAAAGTGGGTAGAAAACTTCTGCATGTGGAAGCTCCATTAGTCTAGGGCTGCCAGCTCTGATTTGGGAAATGCCTGGAGATTTTGGGGGTGGAGCCTGGGGAGAGCGATGCTTGGGGAGGGAGGGACCTCAGCATGGTATAATGCCATTTCCTCCAGGGGAACTGATCTTGGTCATCTGGAGATCAATTGTAATAGTGGGAGATCTCCAGGTGCCACCTGGAGGCTGGCAACCCTCTCCATCACCAGCACATAGCCCTTTCTGTTTATGGTGACAGAGTGAGTGGGTCAGAGGATCCTTGCCATGTGGAAGCAGCCAGCGGGAAAAAAACAGGATTCAAAGGAAAGGGGCAATAGCTTAGGGATGTCTCAGTTAGTGGATCAAAGTCTGAGACCAGGGGCCCCTTTCAGACCGACAAAGTTTTATTCCAGGTATGAGCTTTTGTGTGCACACCTGCTTCCTCAGATACACTGAAATGGAAATTAACAGTCCAGACGTACAGGCAGAGGGTGAACAGCAAATTAGCATACAACATAATTATGTTAAGATATTTATATCTTTATTATGTTGTATGCTAATCGTCATCCTTGCCTCCACATGTCATCCTTGCAGTGATGCTCCTAAAATATAGATAATACGCTTTGTTTGTTTTGGTTTACCCCACCCAGGATTCTTGAAGATGACCTCAAGAGCCTCTTGCTAAGGGTAAAAGAAGAGAGCGCAAAAGTTGGCTTGAAACTCAACATCAAAAAAACTAAGATCATGGCATCTGGCCCCATCACTCCTTGGCAAATAGAAGGGGAAGTCGTGGAAGCAGTGACAGACTTCACCTTCCTGGGATCCAAGATCACTGCAGATGGTGACTGCAGCCATGAAATTAAAAGACGCCTGCTGCTTGGAAGAAAAGCGATGGCAAACCTAGACAGTATAATAAAAAGTAGAGACATCACCCTGCCAACAAAAGTCCATATGGTCAAAGCCATGGTATTCCCAGTAGTGATGTATGGCTGTGAGAGTTGGACTATGAGGAAGGCCATGCGCTGAAGAATAGATTATTTTGAATTATGGTGCTGGAGAAGACTCTTGAGAGTCCTTTGGACTGCAAGGAGATCAAATCAGTCAATCCTAAAAGAAATCAACCCTGACTGTTTCTTGGAAGGCCAGATACTGAAGCTGAAGGTCAAATACTTTGGCCACCAAATGAGAAGGGAGCACTCACTGGAGAAGACCCTGATGCTGGGAAAGACTGAAGGTCAAAGAAGAAGGGGACGGCAAAGGATGAGATGGTTGGACAGTGTCATCGATGCAACGAACATGAAATTAAGCAAACTCCGGAACACGACAGAAGACAGGAGGGCCTGGCGTGATGTGGTCCATGGGGTCGCAAAGAGTCGGACTCGACTGTCCGACTGAACAACAACAACACCCCACCCAGGGCAAACTGCCTGATTTCCTGATGCTAAAGGTTAATGTTAGATCAGTTTGGTGTCTGACCTGGATGAAAAGAATAGATGGCTGTGGTTCATGTAAGGTGGGATTATAAATCTGGCATGACTTGGCATTCACCCCCTCTGCAATAGTAGCTATGATGCATCTATACAAAGAACATATTCTCATGTTCCAAGTGCTTGAGCATGAACTTTACAAAGCCGATGGGGGTTAGAGTGAAACAGGCGCAACAGAGGCGAACGGTTATTAACAGCGAAGGATATTACTTTGTTCAAACAGCCTTTTGATGTTTGGGAGCACTGCGGGCCAAATTTCATAACAAGATGCACTATCTGTTATCATTGAGCACATGCACACACATGAGCTCTGCTAAAAACACACCTTTTAAAAAAGAGAAGTAGCATTATGGATTTTTTTGTCAACAGTGATAGTTACATGGAGCATCCATATTCATATGCAATATTTGAAGGGCTGTCACTTAGAGGAGGGCAGGGAGCTGTTCCTCTTGGCAGCAGAGGATAGGACTCACAACAATGGGTTTAAATTAAGGGCGGGAAGGTACCGGCTGGATATTAGGGAAAACTTTTTTGACCGTCAGAATTGGGCAACAGAGGAATCAGATGCCCGGGAAGGTGGTGAGCTCCCCCTCCCTGGCAGTCTTTAAGCAGCGGCTGGACAAACACTTGTCAGGGATGCTCTAGGTCAGTGGTGGCAAACCTATGGCATGCGTGCCAGAGGCGGCACTCAGAGCCCTCTCTGTGGGCACGCACGCAGTTTGGCACTCAGTCTCTAAAAGGAAAAAGACGACACAGACTCGAGGCTGGGCTGCTCTCAAACTTACAAAGTATGAGCCAAGGTTAGACAAATTATCAGCATGCATACAACAGCAGAAATCACATTAATTGTTCAAAAGCATGCCAAATGCAAACTTTTACCTTTCAATAAAAAGTTGTTTGTATAATTGAAAGCTCTGTTATTGTGTTTTTCTTTTAAGACAAAAGATGTTAAGGAGTTCTTTTTTCTAAACTAAAACCTCAGTATTCAGGTTAAATTGTCGTGCTGGCATTTTGCGATACATAAGTGGGTTTGGGGTTGCCGTTTGGGCACTCCGTCTCTAAAAGGTTCACCATCACTGCTCTAGGCTGATCCTGCAGTGAGCAGGGGGTTGGACTAGACTAGTGGGCCTGCATGGCCCCTTCCAACTCTGTCAGATTCTGTGATTCTATGTCCAGATTAGCAGTATTGCAAAAACCACACTCAGACATGCAAATCTTGAGAGTGGCAAAATGACTGCTGATTCATTGTCATTTCCCCAGCTTGTGATTTTGTTTTTTTTTCCCATCTGTTTTCCATCTTGTTGTTGTCCCTTCTTTCTGTGCACAGAGGTAGGCATACCAGTTAGCATCACTAGGTACAAACCCCAGAAATTGCTTCTGGCCCAGGAAACTTGAATGGCAGAAAAAACAAGGAAAACCTGAAGTCAGAGCCTGACATTTGCCAAGCATAGGTCAACAACAGACCATCCTTTGTCTGTGAGGGAAAACACGCTGATCCTGGCTTTATCTGGCTCTACACCGAAGACAGAAACAAGACCATATTTGTACATGAGCATTTCCCAAGCCTAGCTCTCTGGCGTTCATTTACAAATTCAGTCTATTCTTTGTACCCATGCATGGAGAGTAATCAGTATTTTTCGTCATTCCCTTTCCATTTGCAATAACCATGTGTTAAAAAACGGCACCGCATCAATCCCCATGTTATTTCATTATTATCTCCGGTTCTATGTCACCGAGAGCCAGTTTGGTGTAGTGGTTAGGAGCACAGACTCTGATCTGGGAGGACTGGGTTTGATTCCCCACTGGCGTGACCTTAGGTCAGTTACGAGTTCCCTTAGAGCTCTTCTCTCAGGGGCACTGTTCAAAAGATCTCTCTCAGCCCCACCTCCCTCAGAGGGTGTCTGTTGTGGGAAGGGGAAGGGAAAGGAGATTGTAAGCCACTCTGAGACTCCCTCGGGTAGTGAAGGTAACGGTTTCCCTTGCTTGAAAGCCAGTCAAATCTGACTCTAGGGGCAGTGCTTATCTCCATTTCCAAGCCAAAGAGCCAGCGCTGTCCAAAGACTTCTCTGTGGTCATGTGGCTGCCATGACTAAACGCTGAGGCACACGGAACGCTGTTACCTTCCCACCGAAGCAGTACCTATTCATCTACTTGCAGTTTCTTGCTTTCGAACTGCTAGGTTGGCAAGAGCTGGAGCCAGAGACAGGAGCTCACTCTGTCACACGGCACTCGGGTCTCAAACTGCTGAGCTACCAACCTTCCGGTCTGCCGCTCCAATCTCTTCTTCTTCCCTGTCATTGTAAGAACTGGCCCGGCTCTTCCACATTCTCATTTTTGTCACTCGTTTGACCCTATTGCTTTGTGCCCCTCCCCCACATGTGTTTTGCTCTTTCTGGGACTACTAGAGAGAGCAAAACACATTGGGGGGTAAAAAACCCTGAAGCAACAGGCACACCGGAGTGATGAAAACCAGAATGTGGAAGAGGGTCTTTGCAACCTATAGAAGGTTCAGCTCACTGAACGCAGCTGAGGCCACCCACCCCCCCGTTGAACGGGGGGGGGGGGTAACATGATCCTTGCGGAGCCTGGAGAGAGCACGTGGAGCTCACCCAGGCCGTGTTGGGTATTCAGTCCTATGACTGCAGCTGGTCTGCAGCATGTCAGATGGCCTCACGGAGTCAAAGGGCCAGAGGATAAGCGACAAACCAATTTTAGACTCCGGACTATTGGAGATTACCATCGGCCTATCTGTTATTTAACAACACGGCTCAGCTACTGAGGGAACCGGTTCCCTTCACAAAGGGCCACGCTCGATGCCGTTAACTGCCCCTTTCATTTTGAGAGGTGACCCATAGATAAAAGCCCCCTGAGTGGCAGCTGCTTGAATGCCTGGTCGTAATCTGAAACTTGATGTTGATCTGTTCAAGGAGCGAGGCAGGCTGGAAAGTGTAGTTACCCGATCTACATGTAAATACATTATCTCCAGCCTTGCTCTCTCCCATTTCAATCCTCTCGCCATAGGCGTAGAGTACGGGGGGGGGGGGGGCTCGAGGGCTTAAGCCACCCCTGAAATTTCCCGGGGGGGGGCTCAGCCACCCCCGGGAAAATGGAGCACCTGCCGCCGTACCTCCCCGGGTCCTTCCGAGGCCCGGCGGCCGCTGCTGGAGAGGGAGAGGGAAGGGGTGGCGGGGGGGGGGGGGAGAGAGGCACTGGCAGCAGTGGCTGGCAGGCCTCGGAAGAGCCCGGGGAGGTGGGGCGGTTTCCCGGAGGGGGGGAAGAGCATCGTCCAAGCGAGCCCCCCCCCGGGATTTCCAAAACTCTATGCCCCTGCCTCTCGCCTCTACCTAGACCTCTGCTGACACAATTATTCTCTTCCCTCATCTTATTTCCTTCCACACCCAGTACAAACACCTTAGCTATTTCCACAGGGGGACGATTTCCCTGTTGTGTTGTTGTTATGATTACTACTACTACTACTATTGTTGTTGTTGTTGTTATTATTACTACTACTACTACTGTTGTTGTTATGATTACTACTACTACTGTTGCTGTTGTTGTTATGATTACTACTACTACTATTGTTTATGATTGTTATGATGATGATTACTACTACTACTACTGATGTTGTTTTTGTTGTTGTTATGATTATTACTAGTAGTATTTATTGGACTTATGGATCACCCAGTCCCCGCTGGTGCAGGGCTCTGGACGATTTACAATCATAATAAAACATCACCCATACAATAAAATATTTAAATAGCATTAAAACAACAATCTAAATGATTCAGATGATAGATTCCAGTCATTTCCAGTTTCTGACTGTTGTTCGCTTTGTGAGTGGGAGAGGGAGGACAGGGAGAGTACAGAGAACAGAAGAGGGTGCCAGCCAAGGGGGTGACTGTCGCTATCCAGGTAACAGAGGCATTTGGAATAATGACGGGGAGGGTCCACATGGCAAGGTGATCCCCATGGTATGCCCCATGCCTGTAATTTCTTCCCCTTGCTGTTGGAATGTTCTCTGTTGGCTTTAAAAAAAGATCAGTTGTAGGTGTATCGCTGTAGTGTTATGACGTTGTAGCGATATAACTACTACCGACTGATTTTTTTAAGAAGCCAGCTAAAAGCCTGAGGGTGTCAGGCCTTGAGGTCAGGAAGGAATTTTCCTTCAGGCGAGACCGGCCGGGGATCCTGGAGGTTGTTTACCTTTCTCTGGGCATTGAGCAGGGGTCAGTAGGGGAGTGGGGGGGAAGAAGTTGTGAATTTCCGGCATTGTGCAGAGGGTTGGATTAGCGACACCTTCCAGCTCTATGTTTCCATGGTGGCGGGGGGTGGGTGAGTTGCGGGCACAACCAGAAATGCAGAGACGATGGCACCAGATATAGGTGGGGACATCTGAAACTCCAGACCTTCCTGTCCTCATGGTGCCCAGACCTACTTTGAGAATGATCACACCAAAGCAGTTTTGGAGGGGGAAACGTGGTGCTACAGGAAAACCCAGAAGGTGGACGATTGCACAAGAATGTCATGCGGAAACTTTAATAATGCTGCAGTTTGGAAGGGAACTTAGAATTGAAGGTCTGTGTAGAAGCAGCCCTTATCTTGAAGGTCTCCTCAGACTTGCCTGGCCTGCCATATCTTTGTGCCATTTAGGGAGGGGCCATGGCTCAGTGGCAGAACATCAGCTTTGCATTCCAGAGGTCCCAGGTCCAATCCTTGGCATCTCCAGTAAAATGGATCAGGTAAATTGAAATTATTGTATGGCGTTGTGAGTGGAACAGCCAGGAGATCCTTGGGGGGATTGTTTGGCTGCTAAAGCTGTAGCTCTTTCTTTACACCACTAAGTGGCGAGCTATGCTTGTTTTTAGGCTGAGAGTGCTGTGAATTGCCTAAGGTGACCCAGATAGCTTCAAGTGGGGAATCAAACCCACTTCTCCAGATTAGAATCTGCTGCTCTTAAGCACTACACCAAACTGGCTCTTATGGATCAGGCAGTAGGTGATGTGAAAGACCCTGGACAACCACTGCTGGTCAGAGCAGACAATACTGACCTTGATGGACCAAGGGTCTGATTCAGTATACAGCAGCTTTGTGTGTGTGTTCATTGCTCCCAGTCTGGGAGGGGCTGTGGCTCAGTGGTAGAGCATCTGCTTGGCACACAGAAAGTCCCAGGTCCAATCCCCAGCACCTCCAGTTAAAAGCGACCGGCCCGTAGGTGACCTGAAAGATCTCTGCCCAGGACCCTGGAGAGCTGTTGCCAGTCTATGTAGGCAATACTGACCTTTAATGGACCATTGGTCTGATGAAGTATATGGCAGCTTCATCTGCCCCCCTCCTATGGCCTGGGCCACAAGAGAGCCATCCCAGGGCAAAACATACCCCACATCCACACATCGTTGGATGTTCCTTTGCATTATGCTAATCATTATGGTTTTAAGGCTGCTTTGTTTTATATGATTGTTGAGTTGTGAGTTTGAAATTTTGAAAAGAGGCCAAGCTATTTTACAAGCATTTGCTGCGAGGAGATCATTTCTGGCGGTCCCTCCATGACAGCCATAAAGTCTGCCCCAGCTCTGTGTGCTTCCTCTAAAGTAAGACCTGAGTTCCATAGGACTTGTTTCCTTGTTGGTGTGCAAAGACTCCAGCCTTGGACTTAAGGTTGCCAGGTCCATACCTCTTGGTGGTGGTTGGGGGCTCCTGGCTCCTCTCTGGGGTCTTCAGGTGCACGTGTGCCATGATGACGTCCCCTGGAAGTGCTGTCATCAGGCTAGGCACGTCACAGAGGAGACGCTCTAGCAATTGTTTGGCCGAATGCTAGAGCATCCCCCGTGATGTGCCCGGCATGATGACATCACCTCCGGATGACATCATTGTGCCAGCCAAATCGGGCACCATGGAGCTCTTTGGGGGCGAGGTGGGTGAATCAGGGGGCCCAAAATCAGGGGAACCCCCACCCCATCAGGGGAATGGCAACCCAACTTAGACTTGTGGTTAAGGTCAGCCCTGGCCAAATAATTTCTTTGCCAAAGCAATGATGACACCGTCCTGAGAGCCAGTTTGGTGTAATCGTTAGGAGCACAGACTCTAATCTGGGAGAACTGGGTTTGATTCCGCATGCCTCCAAATGCAGCTGCTGGTCTGACCTTGGGTCAGTCACAAGTTCTCTTGGAACTGTTCTCTCCAGGGCAGTCCTCGAGAGAGCTCTCTCAGTCCCACCTACTTCACAGGGTGTCTGTTGTGGGGAGGGGAAAGGAAAGGAGATTGTAAGCTGCTCTGAGTTTCCTTCAGGTAGTGAAGGGCGGGGTATAAAACCAATCTCCTCCTCCTCTTGCACACCTTGGAGCAGCAGCTGGTTTTTCAAGAGAGCCGATTTAGGGGAAGGAAGGGAAGTGGTTAGCCAAGCCCTCCCAGGTCTTACCAGTAAACACTATTGCCACAGCCATGACTTCCTCCACTTGCTCTTCTTGCGAACGGGTGGTCAGCTGACTCTTCTCCGGAGAACGGATTTGGCCTTGTGGGCTGAAAGAAGCCGAGTGCAAATGCGCTCCTCTTTGGTCCCGACAACGTTCAGAGCCTGTGTTAGCGAATGGATTGCAGAGTCCCAAGAGAGACAAAGGATCCATAGCAGTTCCCATGCGTTTTGACGGCCTGGCTGCCCTCCCTGTGCCCTAGTGCCCACACACCTGGAATGAGCGGAAAGGAGGCATGCAAGAGCTCATTTAAACTGGCTGGCCACTGGATGTCATCCTGGTGAAAGTGCCGCAGCAATATTTACTTGGCAGCAGCAGTAATGAAGGGCAAAAGGAGCGGAGCCCAGGCTTGCTTGCGATTACGGATGCTTAATGACTTGGGGGCTTGAATAATTAAAGTGCCTTGCTTCCCTTTGGAATGCTGGCACGCTTTGCCCCGGGGAATCCAGTCCCTCAGCCAATCTTTTTGCTGGTTACCAGGGCCTGCGGAGTCACAGCTTCTAAGGACCTCCTATGTCACCCATCTCAGGGGCCCCAATCCAGCGAGTCTGTTGAAATCAGGGATGACTACAGAGCAGTGTGCACTGGAAACAAACTGACTGAAATCAGTGAGAAAGGCAGTCTCCATTTTCTTTAGCAGATGGTTCTTGGAATGGCTTTTGGAGTAGGAGGTGAAAATCTCTAATGTTTGTACGAATCTTTATAGATTCCTGAAGGAAGTTTGAGTCCAGTGGCTCCTTCAAGACCAACTAAAGTCACAGTATAAGCTTTTGCACACAATAGCTGATACCATGAATAAAACCAAGTTAGAGTCCAGTGACACCTTTCAGACCAATGAAGTTTTATTCAAGGTGTGAGCTTTCGTGTGCAAGCACACGTCTGATGAAACTGGAGCCTGTTTTGTGACAGTAGGCAACCAAGCTTGGTTCAGACAAAGGAAGAAAACCCTTCACAGCCCTTTGTGAAGAACTCATTGGGACTAGGGTTACCTCTGCCAATGGTTTCTATTGCCTTTTCTGATGGTCACTTAACATTGCCTTTGTTTTGAGTTCCATACCTACCTCCTCTAGGTCCCGGACGGGAGATAGCATCGGTAGAGTGACTCCCAACGCAGGAATGCGCTTCTTGCTCGCTATGCGCATGCTTGCTGCTTATTAGCTTCTCGTCCCTCTTATCTCTCTTTCGCTTCTTGCTAGCTCACAGCTTTGAGCTGGAATCCTCCTGCTACATGTTATTTTATTCACAGGTGCAAATTGCTCCTTTGCTTGATTTTACCCTTGGGAACATCCGCCCCACAGATCCTGACAGTGTCTTTGCTTGGGAACCTAATTTGCTGCACTTTCCTTGGGAACAGTGGGCCAGTACATTTGGGCGCCAATAATTCTCCCAACTGATTGGTGGAAGTTGAGGGGGGCTTATTTCATATCAGGTATCATTGTAGTTGTATTACTATGCTTGGGCATTACTAACAGAAGTGTATTTGACCAACCAGATCTTTTCTGCAAATACTTTCTGTTTAAGGAGACCTGTTGTGGACTACATCTATTGGCACAATCGCACACAAAGTCCCTGCAAGCCAGAAAGCAAACAGGACAGGCGCTGCGCACAAAAGCCAGACCTGGCAGCTGACACCGTGCTTGTCAGGCAAACAGAAGGGAGAGAGATCTGCACACAGACAGACTGTCCAACCTGCTCAGTTGGTGGCTGCCTGGCAGACAGCAGAGCCGGAATGCTTCCTCTGGCCAGACAGATTCTCCTTTGCACTTCGGTTGCCCCTCATCCAGAGGCGTACTGGAGAGGAAATTATATCTCTTTGCATCACAGTCAAGTCTGAACACTGCAGGATACAAAAGTGACAGGCCGTTCTGGTGTCCACATCCCAGCCTGGGGGGCCATCCACAGAGCCGTGCATGACCGTCTCGGTGGAGCTAGCTAGGGAAAGGGAGCAGAATTTCCTAGAAAAGAAGGAATTAGGGTTAAGGCGACAGGGCAGTCCTTAATCAGGAGGGGGGAAGTTAGTGCCAGTGAACCCTGGCAAAGAGTTCTGCACTATGTTTGTGTACAAAAGAGGAACACAATTCAGTCTTCCCCACCCCACCCTTTGCCCAGGAAGAGCCAATGGGGAAAGCCTTAGAGGACGGCCAGTCTGCCCCACCAGGGCAAGGCCTCGCCTGGCCTTTGGTCCAGTCCCTGAACTCAAGGTCTCCTCGATTCTTTCTTCCAAGAAGAACCTCGTTGACCTCCTCTCCCAGATGGTGCACAGCATCTGGAGACTTTTGCAGGCTTAGAGTTTGGTGTAGCGGTTAAGAGCATGGACTCTAATCTGGGAGAACTGGGTTTGATTCCCATCTCTTCCACTTGCACCTGTTGGATGACCTTGGGCAAGCCATAGCTCTGTCAGAGCTGTTCTCTCAAGGACAGTTCTCTCAGAGCTCTCTCAGCCCCACCTACCTCACAGGGTGTCTGTTTGGGGAGGGGAAAGGAGTCTGTAAGACACCCTGAGACTCTGAGTGAAGGGCGGGGGATAAGCCCAATCTCTTCTTCAATTGCATACGCCCTATGGTCTGACTCCACTGCCCACACTGACACAAGACAAGAGAAGGGGGAGTGAGCCACAGAGGGCAAAAACCCACCCCATCCTTCATTGCTTCTTTTGCATCTGTGCGTTCACTGGAATCTTATGTAATCATCCTTATCAAATATTTGTGAAATCATTACTTTGTGTATGTCGTATATGTAATAATGGATTTTCATTGAATGTTTTGGATATTATGTACCTACATGTTCATTGTGAAATTATTCCATTTTTGATATTGTTTGATTAATTTCTACAAGAGCTTTATCACATCTATATTTTTATGTCTTCTTTCCTGCACTATTGGTTCTATTTTTGGAGTGGCACAGTTGACAACTCTGGGTTGAGAGATTCCTGGGGATTTGGGGGGAGGGCGGGGTTTGGGGAAGGATGGAATCTCAGTGGTGGACAATGCCAGATGCCACCCTCCAGAACTGCCATTTCATCCAGGGGAACTGATCCCTGTGCTATGGAGTTCAGTTGTAATTCCAGGATTTCTTCAGGCCGCACCTGGAGATTGGCAACCCTAGAACGGGGGCCCAAGGAGCATTGCCTCAGCCATGAGTGGAAGGCCATCAGCAGACCCCGTGTTGCTGCAGCCATGACTATTCTTCCTAAGCAAGACATGTTCTTCTGTATCTCTCTATATAATGAAGCCGTTCTGGGGTGGCCACATTTGATGTGCTCCCTCAGCCACAGGCTGCACGTGCTGCCAGTCAGACTGGGGACCCTAGCCACTGGCTGTGTTCTCTGATGCTCGTCCACAGACGAACGTGCCTTGCGATTTGTGGATGCCGTGCTGTAGTCCTGCCCACAGAACCGGCACCCAGCCTCAGTAGGTGGTGACCGAAAGGGGCAGCTGCGGATGCCTGGAGGTCGCCAGCCAAAGGCAGCTGGATGCTGGACCTGAGCCTGCTCCTGCCGCCACAGCAACTGCCACCTGCCGGTCCCCGGGTGGGCGGCAAGTGGGGAACCACCGACGAGCGCAGGAGGCCGTACACAGGGCCTGAGCCCTCCTGATGGCGCCGCAACCAAGGCCCACAGGTACTCGGGCGGCCAGCCGCAGGGGCGACGCCTGCTGGTGCTCCACTGACTGGGGCCGGACTGTTGCTTAATAATCCTAGTATGCTTAATAATTCCATTTTAATGATGCTTTCCATCAATTTATCCGAAACCAGCATTAGGCTAACTGACCTATAATCAGAATCATGTTCCACTATATTTTAAAGAATTGATGTTATGTTGCCCATTCTGGTAAGGAAGCTGATTCTGGTGACTACGTTTTTTTCTGAGGAGATCGACCCTTTCACGTTTGAATTCACCTCTGGGGAGCATGCCATTTGAACTTGGTTACTCATTAAGGATTAATTTGCCTATTAGCCCTAGAACATCATGTCTTGTTGCTTCTAAAGACTAGAAAAAGAATAAACTTAGCTTCTCTGCAATCTCCTAAACTTCCATCAATGTTACTCGTATTCCTTCATGGTCTAACAGCCCAACAACCTCCCTGATTTCCTGCTTCTGAGTATTTAAAGACATTAATGTTTTTGGCCTCTTTCTTTGGTTCTGGCCTTAATGTCAATCTACATTTGTTTTGCCAGAATTTGTGCAGCTTTCTATTCTCATCTGGGCAAAACTTCCAGTTTCAAAGACGCCTTCTTGGAACATACCTGAGTCATCTTTCTCCTGTCCCCCCTGGCTTTTTATCTCATCAGCTATTACAGTAAATTTAAAGAACTTCCCAAGCATTCAGCCATCTTGACTCCTCCGGGCAACTTCCATAGACGCTAAATTTCGTGACACTGAGGCCCCTGACCCTAATTGGTCCAACCACTCTTATTTCTTGTACTATGTGCCTTGCCCATTACTCAGGATTATGTGAAGGATTTCTCTCTCCCAGTTGGTTCTACAACCAATTGTTCCATGGCACAATTGTTCAGGGTATCAGGAAATGGTGATCTGTTTACCAGGACCTGAAGGTGCAATTGCTGATCAGTTTCGTCATACTTTTCTTTTTTTGGCCATCAAGTCACAGCTGACTTATGGCGCCCCCAAGGGGGTTTTCAACGCAAGAGATGTTCAGAGGTGGTTTGCCATCACCTGCCTCCATGTATTCTCCTGGTATTCCTCGGTGGTCTCCTATGCAAATACTGACCAGGGCCAACCCTGCTTAGCTTCTGAGATCTAATGAGATTGGGGTAACCTGGGCTATTGAGGTCAGGGCTTAGCCATACATTACTATGCCACTTTCTCCTTTAGCTGATTTCTTTCTCCCTCTCAAGATGACTCTCAGATCAGGGGAGTGATCAGAAATCCCCAGTACTGAGCTATTCTTCTGAGGCGTGGTATTTCCACCCACCACAGGACTGTGGAGGGCTTAATTTGTCTTGAGTCTTCTGGTTTATGGAACTCTGCACTGTCTTTGGTATACAGGGCAAAACTGACCCAAAAGCATCCTTCCTTTCATCAGTCTTGCAGAGTAATGGCCAGGCTAGTCCTTAGTGCTCAAGCTCAAATACTGTGAAGATCCTTTCGCTAGAAGGTATGGACTTAATATTTCTGGCCACTGAACTACTGTCTGAAAAGCAGAGAGCCTTCCAGAACAGAAACTGTCTATTCCCTCCTTTAAAGAGCTGTTCGTAGTAACAGGAAGAAATGGAAAACAATAAAATGGTGAAGTAAAACAAAACAGCACCTTTCTAGCCCTGACTTGGAAAGCCCAATCTCGTCAGATCTCAGAACTAAGAAGGGCTTGCTCTGGCTAGTACTTGGATGGAAGACCTCCCAGGAATACCAGGGTTGTGATGCGTAGGTAAGCAATGGCAAACCACCTCTGAACGTCCCTTGCCTCCAAGCCCCACTAGGGATCACCAGAAGTCAGCTTCACTTGATGGCAGGAAAAGCAGCTGTCTAAAAGAACAGGGCGCAGGGAAAGATGGCGATAAAAGATACTCAGCAAACGATCCGTTCTGCCAAACATAATATACCCCTAAGGAAATCAAACAACAATTTGTCCTTTGGAGGAAAAAAATCAATGAACGGGTGAGGACAGAGGTGGGTTTGGGATGCTGGACCAAAGGTCCGTTTTGTCCTGCACTCCCTCCCCAGCCAGCTAGGTGCCCCAGCAAGCTCTCAAGCAGGGCACACTGAGCTCCAGCAGCATGGAACGGAAGGTTTACTGCCCCTGGACCAGGTGATACCACGCTGCTGCTAGGCATCTTCTCCTCCCCAAATATATAGTTGGCTGCATTAGTGCGTTCGCCACATATTCTGCCAGCTAACTCCATTTTAATTACATGTCGCATTAAAAAAAATTCCTTTCCTTTGCTCTAGAACTGTTGCCACTCCACATCATTCGACACAGGGCCACCCTAGAACAAAAACTTTGCCATCTCAGTGCTCGCCTTTTGTATACTTAGCAGCAAGATGACGACACACTGAATGGATTAAGAGTGAACGAGGATATTTTCTTAATTCCTCTTTTTGACGTTTGTCCCTTTCTTTCCTACAGCAACTGTGTCTCTGTCCTGGGAATCAGAGGTTCTCTGTCACGTCCTCTAAAAGGCAGGAGAGACCATTCTTCAGCTTCTAAGCTGCCTCCTCCCCAAACAGGTCACAGGTTCCCCCAATTCATTATGGAGCTGATGGGAGAGCCCTGGGATTCTGGCACTCCGGTTTGTTTTCATCACAGGCAATTCCCAACTGGATGATCCCAAAATCTAACACGGTGAGAGATAAAAGACATCATTTTGCAAACCGCTATCGGGACCCCTCGGAGAGCAAACCTACGCAGGTCTGTTCCTTGTGGCTTACCCCTAGGAAAGTGTTCTTAAGACTGTGTTATCATCCTTGATTTTAAAAACTAGAAACCCAATTTTCTTAAAGCTTTCTTCATTAGAGAAATGTTCAGCCCAACCAGTCATTTCAGCTGCCCTTTTCTATACTCTTTCCTGGCATTTCAGTGAGGGTGACCAGAATAGAATCTAGATCAAAAAAAGGTTGGTTAGATTAAAAAAGTTATTGGGTCCATTAAAAAATAAATAAATCCAAGCAGGACTTCAAGGAGAGACCCCAAATCAGGACCAGCCAGGACTTAAAATGCACTAGATAACTTTTGAGTTCCACTGAATTCTTTCAGCAGAATGTTAACAAAAGTGGAAAGAATACCAGCAGATGGAAAGGTACCTAAAGGGCGTAGTGCAGAACACAAGTCTAGCGAGGCTATGGGATAAAATCCAACACACTAGTTAGGTTAAGACTTAAGCCTGGGCCAAAAGATCTCAGATTATGTAGAAATATTAAAGATCTCCTCTTCTTAAAAATACAAAACTCAGTAGTCATCAGAATCTGGGCAATTTTGATTTGCTATATTTTCCATGTGGATGCACCATAGCTTTATGATACTTGCTGCTTTGTAATAATTTCTGACACTGAACTGACCTGCTTCAATGCTGACACATACTGTGTGGTCATTTTCAGCCAGTTTTCCAAGATTCCAAGATCCTTTTCCCAGGTATGTTAGACAATGTAGACAATTACAAAAATGGAAACACACACACAGACAGAATGAAGAAAAATATCTATACGTACACAAAAACACTTGTAAAGAAAGAGAGTAAATGCATGCATACACACACACACACACTCTAATTTAGGGCACAACCAACAAAAGCACTTTGCAGTTTCATTCATTGCAATGGAAGATAAGTACATAGCTCTATTGAAATGAGTGGTTCCTAACAGACCTTCACTTTGACCGGACTGTGCCCTTGATGGCTGTACTGGCAAAGTTGTGTTTATTAACTGTTGTCAGCAATACTTTATTAATTTCGTAAGAGACAGAAGTACACAAAATCCAGTACGGCTGTTTGTCTGCGCTAGTAACTGGCCACTGCTAGGACTTTGATACTGGAATGGTAAAGTAAATAAATTAGGTAGAAGACAAAAATGGGCATGACAGCAGTCACACTTCTTAAAGTGGAGGGACAGGACTCCCAGGAACAGAAAATAGCTTGGAAGTTAGACTGAGAAGCCGATCTAGCGGTAGTTGTGGGGCAGCCCACCAGTGGTGCCAGATGCTCATTCCCATTTACTTCACGAGATGGATCCAGAGCATTCTACAGAGCTCAGATTAGCATATCTGCAAGAGTGATAATTGCATACCCCTCGTCTTGGAAGCAAGGTGAGAATTTGCATACCATTTTGAAACTGCAGCATCCAGTCTGCTGTTCTCAACCCCTCCCCAGGGTTTTTAATGGAAGAGTTAAGCATGCCAGGCACATCTCTCCCTTTCACTGAAATCCACAGAACTGTAAAACATTTCCCTTTGGCCAGATTGCACCCCCTGGGTACGAAGGATTTTGCAACCCACCAAAAAGCTAAATTCAGGCTACCCTGGGGCGAGACATCTTTTTATAGCCTTTGTCCTACAAAGCATTCAGCAGGCAACTGTCCACTGGCAACCTATCACCTTGTTTACTAAAGTCCGATAACCCTGTGCTGACCCTGTGCACAAGGTGGCAGACATTCCCACTTGGCCGTTGTCCCCAAGTCACACAGTGTGCTGCCACGCTTCAGCCTGCAAAGCCAAGCGTCCCTTCATGCAAGGACGTAGTGCTCTGGGGAACCATCACCCAGAGGGGGCCTCAGTGCAAAGATCAGTAGCGAGACCAGCAGAAACGCAGCCTGCCCATCTTCCTCCAAGGAGCTCAGAGCCTTTTATCCTCAGGACACTGCAAGGGAGATTAGGTTGAGGGGCCGCAATCGACTCAGAGCTGCCCAGTGAGGATCGCAACAGAATAGGGGATCTGAACTGCCCCCTCCCTGGTTCGAGTCCAAAACATTGCCCTTTACGCAGCACAAGGGTTCTGCGACAGGTGTTGCCACAGAGACAGAAAGTTGGAAAACCTCAGGTTTCATCCATCTGGGAACTCATAGAAGGTTACTTTGCTTTAGCCAGTGGCAAGTCTATATTGTATCTGGCCTGGGTAAATTGAATAATGACAGCATTCTCCAAGCTTTGGCTGAGACAAGTTTTTTTCCTGTGTTAAAACTGGATGCACGCATCATACTGTACAAAAGTAAGATTTTTGTTTAGAGTAATCATTTTTCTCAGTTCATTCCCTTTATAGCATTGCAGGCAGGCATTCCTCTTGCAGCGGCAGGCTACCCCAACTAATACAGCCTCATAGCATTCCATTCTTCTTTTTCTTCAGTCAGTCGGGACTCCTGAGAGACAATGGTGATGCTTCTGGAATCCCCAGACCCCTGGTCCACAACAGCATAGGGCTGCATCAGGAAACCTCACAGCTTGTTAAGAGAGCCCACATAAAGGATTGCCATCAACCCAAAGAGCCATATTTACATCCATCTTTGGCATGAGGACTGCCTACCTGTCCCTCCTATGGTGGATGCTTCAAGGTGGGAACCACTTGCCAACCACAAGCCCCACTGGGCAAAGGCAAAGGCCTTGCCCACTTCCCTAAACATGGGGCCAGTGCCACACAGGGGACAGCCACCTGCAGCTCCCAAACTGCTGCCAAGTTGCAACTTATGGAAACCCCATAGGGTTTTCAAGGCAAGAGATGCTCAGAGGTGGTCTCCCATCGCCTGCCTCTGTGCACGGACTTTGAAGTCTTCCTTCCTTAGTGGTCTCCAGTCCAAAGACTGAACAGGGCTTAGCTTCCGAGATATGACGAGACGGGGCTACCCTGGTCAGGGCTATTGTCCTATGGCATCTTTACTCCATCCACTGAAACGATGACACTACTGTCAAGGTATGAGATTAGAGCTGCACACTGCTTTGAAGAGCACAGAGCGCTAAATTGCATGGAGACAAAATTTTCAAGGCCCTGAAGGTCTCTTCGAGACACCTGAAACATCCTTTTTGAACCAAAATGTTAGGCAATGAGAGCTGGTTTTTAAATGCTTCAGTGCCTCCTGCACATTTCTATCTCCCTAGGAATCCTGTCCTAAGAGCTGTGTCTGGGTCCAGTTCTTCAAATCAGACTGCAAGAAAGCAGACTGCAAATGGATCTTGGCACAGGAAGGAAGCCCCTCCTTCCCAAGGGCATGAAGCAGCCACAATGGCGCTCAGCTATTCATCCAGCCAAACGGCAAGATGCCCACTTTGGGGAGGCGTACTGCAGACTTTGGCCTTTGATGTTCATCTATTTGCCCCCCCCCAAAAATTGTTAGGTCTTTCTTTAAAAAAGCGGCACCAAGAATGAACTTTTCACTCCAGCGCTATTTGTAGCTAAATAAATGGCTGAAACATGACTTAAGATAAACACGAGAAATGTTAACTAGTCCAAAAGATATCACATATTCTGAGATAAGAATTCTTGCCAAGATAAGGGGAATGATTTCCTTGGGGTGTGATGGATTTAGCACACAATGCCCATTAGCGGGCTATGCTTGCCCACGGTGTCAGCAAAATCACCTTCTATACCCTGCACTCTCCCAGTGGTGGGGTCATCCTGTTCACGACTAGGTGGTCCTACTCTGAAGCCCAATTGTTGCAATACCAATACAACAGAAATCCGCCACAAACCAAGTACGGAAAGCGGCTCATTGACTTGAGGGTGGCCAGAGCATGTTTTGAATGGTGCAATCCCCAAAAGTGGTATCTGAAGGGTGCAGAAATGGGGAGGGGTGAGAGCCTGAGGTATGATTTAGGAAACGCCCCACTTCAAACCTTAACTCTGTTCAAGTTACTAGGTAGTCTTGTCAGGCATTATACCAGCTTCAGGCCTACTCTCGGTAACAGTAATTGCTGAGCCTTAATGCCCTAGTATAATTAAAGGCAGCCTTGAAAGGGCTGTTAGGAAGAGGCGGCCAGTTCTGCAAAAATAAAAGTAAATAATGTTGGTAACCCTTCTACTGCAGAGAGTGTTTTCAAATTATCTGTTTCCAATATTTTTTGGACAGGATGGAACACTTACACAAGTTAACCATCTCCTGGAAAAAAAAGTTTATTTGGCTTATATAGCGCCAAACTTTGATGCACATAACAAGCCACATAAGCTACATACAGAACTAGACAGAACGGAATGGCATTAGATTGGGGAAACCTGGGCATCACTGACGGTCCAGTCTGTGTCTCAGGCCTCATAAGACTGTTGCGAGGACAAAACAGGAATGAAAGCTGCTCAGAGCTTCTTGGAGAAAAGCCCGGATAAAAAATGTGACACAACAAACACACCTGGTCAAAAGGCAGAAGTATCCAGATCCCAAAACGGAGCAAATTACACAAGTTGTACAGATATTGAAAAGTATCTCCTATTTTACATACCAGGACAAATTGGAGGCGTTATATATTAACGCATATCTTAGACTGAATTTGAGACTAATCCTTTTTAAAAGAGCCAGTGTTGAAACAGATGACTGGGTAGAGTTTCATGACTGTTTGGCACATGCATTTATACACATGGAAGTAACAAGTTTGTCTATGGTCACAGGAATGAATTAATACAATGGTTGTATCAAAACCAAAGACACATTTCTTAAAAGATTACAGAAAGATGCCTTTCCCTTTACAACTGTAGCAATAAAGCTGAAGAAAGAAAACCAAGCAGAAACTCTGTATATTAGGTAGTGGCAAAGAAAGGGCACAACCCAGTCAAAGTGAAGTACTCTGCACTTTTCATGGGAGAGATGTAATTATGCACTTAACTTTCCTGTTGAAATCAAAGTAGGATTCAAAGTGCCTTATCCACCCACCCATTTGGATCAAGTCCAAAAACACTGCTGGAAAAGGACATCTTGTGATTACTGTATGAAGAACGTTTTTTTTTTTTGGGGGGGGGGGGAGAACAAGAAGTTAAGGTGCCCCCTGCCATAAAAATCAGTACTGATGCAGCCACTCGTTTCTTACTGACTAGCCAAAGAAAAGAGTTGTGTGTCTATTTCACTTGTGCACCTGCTGACCAAAGCTGTTGCTTTATTTTAGAGCAAGCCATCTTACCAAATGCTCCCAAGAATTTATGAACCAAGCTCACGATCATCAAACGAAGACATAAAACTCACAAACCTTATAAATTAAATAAATGGTGCTGCGATAACTGTTAATGTCAGAAAGTGGCTGGCTGGGAAACAAGCCCTGGAGTCCACTGCAATGGCTTTCTGGAGTTCCAGTTGGTCTTGGCAAGGATCCGAAAGACAGCAGAACTGGATTTCTAATCTTTATCTGGGCTTGGACATCTGTGGGGCAGGAGCTCCCTCTAGTGGAGCAGAGGAGGAGACGGTCAGCAGGAGCCCCCCATGCAGCCTCTCGTTCACCCGGAGCGCACATCCATCGCGAAGCATCCGTGCGGCTATCCGCGCAATGTTCTTTGAATCGTCAAGTCCACTGTGAGGCCGTCCGTCGTAGTCCATCCCCAGCTTTTCAAGCATGATTGACAGTTTAGTCTGGTTTCTGGGAACCTGTCAAAAGAAAAAGGATCCTGTTACAGAGGCAGAGAAAAAAACTAATATGTATATTTGCAATTACTCAACTGTCCCGCCTGAAAAGTGTCCTTGACTTATTCTTTTACCACAGCAAGGGGGAGGAGGGAATTAGTCTCCATATTGGACAGATGAATGCACCAGCCAGACTTGCGAGAAAGTATTCCAGCGTCTTTAATAGCACAATGAGCAACAAGATCTCTCTCTCTGTCCAAGTCCAGCTTCACTGAGTTACATTCAAAAGTTGATTTCCACCAGGGATGGGGTTTTGCCAACAAGTCACAGCTGACTTACGGCAACCCTGTAGAGTTTTCAAAGCCAGAGACAGAAGAGGGTTGTCACTGCCTGTGTAGCAACACCAATCTTCCTTGATGGTCTCCCAAACACTAACCGGGGCCAATGCTGCTTAGCTTCTGGGATCTGGCTAGCCTAGGTTGCCCAGGCCAGGGCTTTCCACAGTTATCATCTCTTAAAGATGCTTTTCCATTTCTCCCTCTTGCAGCTGTAGTCTGCTTGTCATGGGCCTTGGCCACATTGATAAGACTTCAGGAATGGCTGAGAGACTGTGGTCTTGGCAGAAAGAAGCATAGGAGTGGTAGGCTGGCTCATGGTAAACACAAGAATGAATGAACCGTCTTGGGAATCTGCTCTTTGTCCTGATGCGCCAGGTCATGTACTTTCTGGAATCAGCTTCCTCCTCCCCATTACATGAAGCCATTCTGTGCACAACAGACCTTCCTGGCCTCAGCTCAGACTGGGGCTGGAGTCTAGGGAATGCCCCTGTGGGATGTTATTATCAGGCAACCCAGACTTAGCTCAGTCAACAAGGCCCAGAATAAGGGAATAAGTAGAAGAGTAGTAACCCTTATCAAGCACTTTAAACACTAGTGCTCAGGAGATCCTTGCAAGGTCTCTTCAAGCCACCTAGAGAACTTGAAAATGTTTCCAATCTGGGATGTTGTGAGGCAAAGTGCCCTAGTTTCACTGAGGGTTAACATGAACAATAGAGTGTCTGGTTCAGCTTGCGTTTGTCATTAGTCTTTCTCCTAGACACCACCTATATCTCTTTCAAGTCCCGATTTCAGAATGCAGTAATTGGCCAAGTGAAAAACCTACACTCAGTTCAGTAACTAGATGGAAAGGGGAGCCAGGGGCAAGCTGCACAATCTCTTGGAGGGCTCCAGCAAATAAGCGCCTTAATTGGATTCTGAAGACTGCCTGATGCCGGAGGAGCAAGAAACTATAATTGGGCCTTAGATAAGGGTGACATGCTAACTTTTGATCCCATGGCACAGACGCATAAGCTTCTAGCCTGGACTCCGCAATTTTAAATGGTGCACCAGCTAATGCCAGGTACTAAAGTGTCAGAAAAGTTAGCCTTTGTTGGTTTTTTTGCTAATTAACTCTAGAAACTCTGTTGCCTAGAGGTATTCCTAATTATATTTGCTTAAATAAACCTGTGTGTATTTTTCTAAAGGTTTTGGTCTTCTTGCGTGCATTTAACCTCAGGGACCCACTGAGCCCTGCTTACTAGCCTGTGAGGCAGTGGCTTGGGTTTCCTGACAGATGTCTGTGGGCTGATTGACAGTGCCACGTGTTCCTCTCCTACTGCCTTGTTTTCAACTCAAAACCAGAACACAGTTCGCATAACACCTTTTATTAGGACCAACCAAATGACACATACTTGTGTGCCAGCTTTGAAAGGTCACAAAATTTTTTAAAAAGGAGAATGTCAGGAGTTTGTGTTAAGTCCTAGTCCAATCTGCCATTAGATGTTAAATGCAGAGCTGCTTCAAATGTCACACCCAGCTTCTTCAGCAAGAAGCAACAAAACGGTTACAACCCTCTGTAAACAACAATCCCAACAAATGGCCCTAATACTTCTTTGCGCCAGCAGGAATTAAACTCCCTTTAGGGGGGAGAGCACAGAAAACACTTGGCAATCACCATATTAATTTAGGAGATTAATTTAAGATGCTGCATGAAGTATGAAGTCAAATTCAGGCCAAGTTACATAGATTTACCTCATGATTTCAGCTGCGGAGTTCCAAAGACTTAAGGACAGTCATGTTTTGTTAAGTCTTCAGAATAGGTAGCTAGAGAGACAGGCCAGCAAGTTTTTATTCTGTCCTTTGCATTTGTGATTTTTCAAATACTTTAAACTGTTTTTATAACTGTTGTGAGTCACCCTGGAAGACCACAGAAAGGACCAAAAGGCAGCATGCACATTAACATATAAAGGTGCATCTGTGCTACACTTTGGAGGATCAGACAGAGCTATGAACAGATCCTGTTGAGTTTTACAAGTGTCATACTTCAGTCATGAAAGAGTTAAACTGCTGTTTATGTATGCCAATGTTAGCTAGTTAGCTTAGAACCAATTAGCTGTCCTGTAGAACTTTCCCACTAGAGAAGGGGAGGAATTATTATTATTATTATTATTATTATTATTAGTAAAACAAGATCACAATTTAATGATTTTGTCACATTTGTTCTTACAAGAATCTAGTGGCATATACTAACAAGACATTTAATTAACTGATCTTTTAAAAAAAATTATACATGTTTACATCAACAGAATTAAGACAAAATATAAACTTTCCCTACTTACAATAATTCTATACATATTATATGAACCAAATCACAAATCTGTCACACAATATAAATGTTTAATTATAATGTAACATACAGAAAACTTTTATAAAATTCTGCTTTAGTTTTCAACTTAAACATGAACTAAAATTAGCTATGTGGGATGTCTGGGGTACATGACTAAGGCACCAACAGTACAAAACAAATACAAAGCAAAAATATTTCCTTAGGAGTGCTCGCTCGACACTGGAACACCACAAGAAAAGGCAACAATAGCCAAGTAAGCCTGCTGCAGCCTTGGAGAAGTTTGTTCTGGGCTCCCCAGGTTAATGCTATCGCCATATCCCAATATTCCATTTTGGTTCTGGTTACAGCGCATGCTACAAAACAGATGACTAGAATGTACTCTACTAATGTGCACTTTTCATTTCTTTAGCGTTGTATTTCAGTGTTGCTGTTTTTTAAAGCATTAATGTATTTCAAACTTATGTTAAAGAATTCCTTGGACTTGAACCACTACACTTACAAAAATACTTTCCCTTAAACTCGGGATTGCTTCAAAACATTGCTTTATAAATACAGAAGTACTATGCAAGGGAATAAAATCATAGGCTATGAATGCAATAATCTGAGCTTTTTTTTAAACTGTTACACTAAAGAAATGGACTGTGTAATAAAGATGAACAGAAACCAGTTTATTCATAAAAGTTACTAAATCCCCACTACATTCTGTCAGCTAAGATCTTTCAGGCAAGTTATGAATAGATCACAGCGTGGGTAGGGCCATAGCTCTGCAGCAGAGCTTTAGGCTGGCATGCCAGAAGATCCCAAGTTCTATCCCTGGCATATCCAGCCAAAAATGTATCTTAGCAGAGCTGGGAGAAACCTCTGCCAGAGACTTTGGAAAGCAACTGCCAGTCAGGATCAAGAGTGCTGGGCTAAGTCGGTCAATGGACCAACTCATTATAAGGCAGCTTCATGCTTAAAAAGTTTTACAGTGGAAACAGGTCGTCTTCCATTAACACCATCAAAAGTCCTTTTGCAACGACCAAGTATAACCTCTGTTAATGCAACTGTCTCTTGAAAACAAAGCATGCATTACAAGGCTCCCCATTAATGGCACACAAACACATGGGAGGTATTATTAATGATATTGTCTTAAGAATGACTTTTGGCTGATCAATATATTGAGGTATGGTACATGCTGTTTGTCATGTACACCAAGAGGTGGGGCTTTGAAGAAAACCTCTCTCATTTGTTTTTACCACCATACAAGTTTGAGTAAAGAAACAAGCAAGATGGAATTAGATTTAGAAGGGTAGTTAGGATGTTATTTTCCCCCCGTGTAATCCTCCCCTTATTGTCTAGTAAAATTTTCTTATAAGCTAAATACACATCTGCTCTGCTTTCATTCCACTGCTCTGCTAATTATCCAACAGATCCTAGCAGTGGGAAAACATTCAAATGCAAATGTTACACCATCATGTACAGGCTAAAGTGCTCATCCCGCTCCACCCCCACCCCCTGCTGATTAAGTTACATGCCTAACTGTGTTATTTGCTCCCGCATTTCGTTTTAGGCTATAAATCTCTTTGTTTTAAGCACAGAACAAAACATGAGGTTTTGGATTTCAGAAATGTGCTATACCTCGCATGCCCTACCAACTTCAGTGGAAGCCAGCAGCAAGGGGGCTTTAAAGACATGGTCGCTAGTCTCAACATATAGCTAGGATCCTTGTACTGTCCTCATACAGGAAAATTATCTGCCAGGCTTTCATTCTACCACTACAGTGAATTTTCTGGATAAAGTTAAGAGACCTTAGTACAGACCTTGTAAAAGTTCCCATAGGATTTGCGAATATTGATCCACTTCTTCGCAAAAGAAGGATATCGAAGACGGCTTACCCGACACTGGATATTCAGAAATTTGCTCATATCCCAAGATCTTAAAGAAGAAAAGAGATGCATGATTGGGGTGTAAAAAGAAATGCTGCTATGAAGAGCATCTGAAGTTGCCATTCCGCTGTAAGTATGGGTGGGACAGAAAAAAGCCAAGATGTTTTACATTGTTACACGGAGCCCCACTGAGTTCCGCTGCCTGTAAGGATCTCTGTGCAAAAGAGGCTGAGGACAGACTGGCAATCTGAAGCGGAGGCAAAGCGGAGGGAACTGGAGCGGGGGAAAAAACCCACGGAGCTGGCCGTTCACACTGGCCAGAGCAATGCGGATCAGCGGCGATACGGAGCATTCAGACTGCCACGGAGAGTTCAGACTGCCGCATAGCCAGCGCGCGCGGCTCGTGCGTGCCGCTGCACTTTTTTTTTGTTTTCCTTTGATGTTTTTCGCATGTGCGCACATGCACATATGCGCACATGCGCAAAACTTTTTGCCGGTGCGTTCACACTTCCTCCGGATGCCTCCCGCTTCTTCCAGTTCACACTGTTTGGAAGCGGGAGGCATGCGGAGGAAGGCCCCTGAACACCGGGAAAAACCGGTGTCCGGGTAAAGCGGAAGGAAAGCGACTGGGAGACGGGTAAGTACGCAACGGAGCCGACAGACAGATGCGCATGTCTGAACATGCTCCTTTCCTCCGTTTGCGAAGCGTGCCTGCCCCGCTTTAGATTGCCAGTCTGTCCTCAGCCAGAGTATTCAGATTAAGCATTTATGCACTCTCTTCAGAAGATCACTTCTCTCAATGCTCTCAGGTATACAATTCTCCTTACTGCAGGCACAACATTGTTCTGGTCAGGTGGTATGCAGATGAAAAGTGGGCGTGCTTGGGAATTTAACTGTTAATCACAACATCCTAATCAGTTCAAAACTACAGGAAAAGCTTTGGTTCCTACCTTAACATCTTTGAAACTGTCTGAAACTATTTTGATGAATATTTTGTGTGTGTGTGTGTGTGTGTATGCCTGGAAGTCATGGTTGACTTCTGGCAACCCCTAGTGAGGCTTGGACATTTCAGAGAAATGGCTTACTATTGCCTGCCTTTGTGACACTGCCCTGGTATTCCTTGGAAGTCTCCCTTCCAAGTCCTTGCCAGGGTCAGCCCTGCTTACATTCTGAGATCTGATGAGCTCGGGCTTGCCTGGGCTACACCGGTCAGGGTGCAAAATCTGTCTCTCTTGAAAGTATGCATGCTCTGTGCCCTGGAACCATCATCATCAGCCTGTTCCTCGCTGGTAACTGGAATCTAGTAGGGAACCAACATAATAGTCCCAAAACCACTGCCGACTGCATTCCCACTGTGATTGATATGAGACTGTAGTCAGCCATCATATTTGTAATATTGCACACTAGCACTTTTAAATGTCTTATGAATGTTCTGTTTTTATCTGTTTTAATCTTTTATGTAAGCTGCCCTGAGCCTGCTCCAGCGGGGAGGGCAGGGTATAAACCAAATGAATGAATGAATGAATGAATGAATAAAATGCATAACTCTTTACTGACCCATCAGTCAATATGGAATAACTGTATTTGCTTCCCAGTTCCTTCTGTTTCATCCAATCGACGGCTTGTTGGAGGACCACAGGAAATTCATCTGCTTTGTCTACAAGGTCCTGGAAATATGAAATATTGGCGGCTAATGAAAACACAAAAATTGCATTCTGAAAGATGTAAAGAAAAACTGAATGATAAATAATGAGACGTGAAATCATCTGGGACTATTTGCCGAAAAGTTTGTTTAGAAACAAAGCTAGCAACACAAACCAAAGGTTCTATCAGTTTCTTACTACATGTAGTGAAAAGGAACTATTTGCACAGCAGCTCCCCATGTTACAATAGACTGAGAACAAAAATCCCTAGATATCTACGTAATGTATCTGTTTGCTCCTCAGCAGCATAAAAATGAAGAACAAGGACACATTTGCACCACCCAAATAATTAGGACACCAGCAACAATACTGCTATTTACTTGTACCTTCTACTTTGCAAGCCATGTTACCTTGGAGAATGGATTACACTGAACTCTAGAACTGAAAACTAAGCGATACCAGCGGGAACAGAAGTCTTTAGAAAGCTTAATCTAATTTGTTGGCCTCAGGCTGTTACAATTGCACTTATGACTGTGGACTGTCATGGAGGAAGTTACCTGAGAGATTCCTGTCAAATTAACGCAGAAATCTGAAAGCTGAGGATTAATCTCTGGTTTCACGTAGCGTTGAAATGTGTCCTCCTACAAGACAAAGTTAAAAGAAAATGATTTGGAAACAACCCCAGAGAAACAAATAATATGTGTGCTTGTGACTACATTCTTGTATACTAGAAAATGTACACAAACAGCAACCCTATCAGAAAAAATACTGGTATTTAAACAGGACTTCAACCATGAAATCGTCCTACTGTCATGATGAAGCATAAATGCTTTTTGAGACTGGGATTGTTTGAGACTGGGATTCTTTAAATCCTCAGAAGCAAACAACCCCCCCCCCCCATTTTTTTCTTTTCCCCTAAAATGAAAAGCAGCCCTGCTATTAAGACAGAAACACAGTTGGCTGGTTTGGAAAACATTTTAAATTTCTGAAGAGGCTAAACTGCCCTATACCCATTTTGTTTCTCCTGTTATATTTTAAGCAGATGTCACTTCTTGAAAAGACAGAGCCACTTACTATTTCTAGAGTTCGAGTATTTAATAAGACAATAGGGAATTCTATGATCTCGTGTGTAAATTCAGACTGGTTGCCTTCCTCGCAGGTTGCTTCGAAGTCGATAACGCAGATATAATCGTAGTAATTCTCTGCATCAGCAGGCTCTTTGTGCATTAACTTCTCTTTCTTATAGTAGTTTTTCAGCCTCTTCTTCAAGACGTCTTTCACTCCCCTGCGAAAGCAAAAGGAAACCATGTAACCCTTTCAAATTGCTAATCTATCACATTAGCAACTAAGTTTTATTCCCGGCATAAGCTTTCATGAACAAGCATACTTCCTCAGATACAGTGGAACAGAACCTCCTCAAGGAGGAGGAAGTGTGCTTGCACCCGAAAGCTCATACCCGGAATAACACTTTGTTGGTCTTAAAGGTGCCACTGGACTCAAACTTTGTTCTGCTGCTTCAGACCAACATGGCTGCCCCACCTGGATCTATCACATTCATGTTCTATTTTACAGCCACATCTCCCCAAAGTAGCTTCCAACTTAAATCAACAATGCCACACAATTTAAATAACAGTCCCTGTTGATTGGATCTCTCTTCTTTTTCTTCCTGAAAGCAGCAAGGAGATGGGTGGGGTAAGGAGCACTGAAGTCTACTCCCAAAACAAAACAAAAGAACAGAAACACCAGCTTCATAAACACTATTAGCCATTTGCAGCATCATTTATATAACACGTTGATTTTGCAAAGGACTCCATAATCTTTATTTTTGCCTATTTATAAGCCTTATTTTTAAACTACAGTTTTATCCTACTCTTCCTCCAAGAACATTCAGGGCAGCATTTATAGTTATTCTCTTCCAATTCATCCTCTGAATCGGAACCTCTGTCTTCCAGATCCCAGTCTGACACTAACCCTTACACCACCCTGGTTTTCTAGTACAGTTCTCCTCCTAGGTGAGGCACTGTCACTCCCATTTTACAAAGGGGCAAACGGAACCCAACAGATGTCTTCCACCCATTTGAAGAAGCACTTGGATTCAGACCATCCAGTTCCAGTTCACATTTCCTGATGAAACTCACTGCTTAATATTTCATCTGGACAACCCATTTAAGTATCTTACCAGCTGCGCTTCTTCCTTGAACTCCCTTTTGCTATTAAAGTGCTTCAGGCACTCTGAAGAGACTTCTCTTACCTGCAACTCATGCTATGGAATTCTAGACTATATTGGTAATTACTGCTTTATAGTGCAACCCCAACATTACAAGATATATGAAGGAATTTAAAAAAAACAAAAACCATTGTTAACAAATATGGAATTCAGCTTGCTGTAACTGGTCATCTCCAATATGGCCCTGTCCACAAAAAGTGTGATTCTGCTCATATTAAACTAACTGCTTTCATGTAGCAAACTTTTCCTTCATATCTTCTCCCCATATTTTCAGCAGGAGACAGAGACGGTCTGCTATTACATCTGCCTCTGCACCCGGGTCTTCTTTTGTGGTCTCCCATCCAAGTAGTAACCATGGCTGACCCTGCTTTGCTTCTGAGATCTGACGAGAATGGCCTGGCCACCCACAGCAGGGCCTCTATATACATTGTACACACAGGTCACAAACAATCTTTTGACCTTAGAGAAGACAGTCTCCCAACAAATGATTACCTGGTGTCCAGCTTGAATTCGGCAAGTGTAGCTCTAAGTTCATCTCTACTCATTCTATTGATAAAGCCATTTGTCAAAGAAATTTCTTTGTATACTGGGTCACTGAAGTCACTTGAACTGGTTGTGGATTTCTTTTTATAATCTTCTTGACCATCAAACCTACAGTGATGCTTGCCCTGGAGGAGAGACCATAAGATCAAATTATTTAAGATCAACATTCTCATCGTTGTCCCCCACAAATCTCAAAATAATACTTCAACCTGCTGGCTTACTGGTCTACAAACAAATGAACATGACAGACAGTGGCCCAGAAAACATGGCCTGGTCTGTCTGCCAACTGGCCATCACTGATGGAGCAAAATGTCCCATAGTTTTTGCTTCAGGTCTTAAATATGCTGGCCTCTGTATGTTTAATATCAATGTATTATCTTATACTATGCCTACCCATTTCCAACATAACCTTGGTTTAAAATAACCTGCTGGCTGAGTCTAGAGGCTTTTCCACATTATCATTTTACTCCTCATTAAGTTAGTTTCTTCAGGGGTTTTTCCCTGTTCCACACGTTTGGTTCCCTCTAGTGGTCAATTAGACATAAAACAGGTTTATTTCAAGCTTATGTCCCTGCAGTTTAAATTTGCAGGGAGATACCCTGGAAATAAAGCTGTTTTATGTTAGATGGACCACAAGAGGGAACAAAACACACATGGAAAAGGGGGGGAAACACAAAGGAACAAGAAGAAACCCGAAGAAACAAGACCCACATGGTCTGTACTGCTGCAGTGCTACAGTGCCCATTCTGATCAACCCTGCTTACAATATAAACCAGGGGTCCTCAAACTACGGCCCGGGGGCCACATGCGACCCGCCGAGGGCATTTTTCTGGCCCGCCAGGTGTGCCGCTGCCTGTCCTCCAATTCCCAGCAGCACACAAAGCAAGGGAAAAATTGCAGCTGACTCGTCCCGGGCCACATGACAAAGCCCCGCCCCCCTGCTTCCAGTCAGCCAGGAGGAGGCAAAAGGAAGACTGGAAGAGGGTAAGTGTGGGGTGGCAGGCGCTCCGGCTGGCCCCAAGTCTCCTAGCCGGCTGAGAGGCCTCTCAGCCGGCTAGGAGACCTGCACCAGTCCCAAGAGCCGGGCGGGGGTCTTTTCCGAGGCTTTTTGTGCTGCTGGGAATTGGAGGGGGAGAGAGAGAAAGAAGTTTCTCTTTCCCATCATGATGCCTGCAGTAGTGGAGTTTCAGGGAGAAGCAGCT
The DNA here is from genome assembly GCA_029233225.1 of Lepidodactylus listeri. NCBI lineage: Eukaryota > Metazoa > Chordata > Lepidosauria > Squamata > Gekkonidae > Lepidodactylus > Lepidodactylus listeri. The sequence continues at coordinate 136,446,863 of JARCFY010000004.1, read as the reverse complement.
GGGGGCTTGCTGCCTTAAAAAGTTTGTGAGGATGCCGAGTTCTTTGTTTCTTCGGAGAGGGAAAGAAAACAGCCCCGTCAAGGGTGCCTTGCTTGCGCGCCCCCCCCCCCCCCCGCCCGCAAAATAACATCTGAAATCTCCAACCAGATCTAGACTAACTGATGCACACTTGCATCACTTGTTACGACTAGCAGTGACAAATATGGAACCGGACATTGACCATCTCATCAGCCAAAAGCAGGCCCATAGTTCCCATTGAAATACTGGTAAGTTTGTTGATTTAACTTTACTTGTTCTTCATTTTAAATATTGTATTTGGTCCCATTTGGTTTTTTTACTTCAAAATAAGATATGTGCAGTGTGCATAGGGATTTGTTCATAGTTTTTTTTTTTAAACTATAGTCCGGCCCTCCAACGGTCTGAGGGACAGTGAACTGGCCCCCTGTTTAAAAAGTTTGAGGACCCCTGATATAAACCAAGCATTACCAGGCAACAGGTCACGGTGTATGACCATCTAACTAGTTTCCTCAGGAGGCACCTGAAGCCCTGGAATAGCTGCCATCTTGGATCTGGTTAGCAAATTTATTTATTGTTAGTTGTTAATTTGTGTTATTATTGTTTTTGATGTTTTAATCCTATGTAATCTATATGTATTTACTGACATGTTGTGCCCCACCCTGAGCCTGCTTGTAGGGGAGGGCAGGATATAAATCAAATAAATAATAATAACTTAAGGAGTAAAATGAGAATGTGGAAAAGCCCTAGGTCAGTAAAATATATTTACTTCATATATACCCCCACATGTTCCCCCACCAACAAGGGCCCTAAGTGGCTTACCAATATTTCTCCCTTTCACCTTTTTATCTTCAAAACAACCCTGTGAAGTAGGTTAGGATGAGTGTGCTCATGACAGACTGGTTCTTCCACATTCTGCTTTGAAACCATGAAACCACCTCCCAGATAGGAATCCAGGATTTAAGAATTTCTCTATACATATTGGTAAGACTACCAAAGGGCATACCAATTTTGCAAATGAATTAATAAAGCATTATGTTTTTATTATTTTTGGATCTTGAAAGGTGTAATATTGTATAACACACAAAACAAGATGCACTGTAATTTTTTTTTTAATTTCACCATGTGTGATTTGATGACTGTTCTTTCCTTGAAATTGATTCTCTGGGCAAAGAAGTCCTTTGAACATAAGAAACCAGGTGCTAAATACTGGGTTCTTGCATGGAGAATCAGTGATCCAGCACAGTGAACAGCTCAAGTTTATTACACACTAACAGAAGACAAAGCACATGGCAAATGGCCAACATATATACAGACCCACAACAATGCTTAACCACACCTCATTATCCTACTGGAGGGTTTGAATTTCCCATAGGCGTCCTATTGGTATTTACTAGGATCCTTGGCCCCTAAACTGGGGATAAAGTCACTAGCCCCCTAGTGGCGCTCAGTGGACACAACACCAGGCTTCATTTATAACATATGCAGCCTAATCCTGTGCACATTTGATGCTTCACTGAATTAAACAGGGCTTGCACACAAGGAAGCATGCAAAGGATTACTGTGCTAAAGCTACACGGTACATTTGATCTTCCATGAGGGAATCCCAGGGCTGTTGCTGGCCATTCCGATGCCCCAGAACACACAAAAATACACCTTTGTTTCTCTGTATAGTGCACGGTCTCCAACAAATTCCAACCTCCAGGTGGGGCCTGTAAATCCCCCAGACTGATAACTGCTCTCCATATGACAAAGATTAGTTCCCCTACAGAAAATGCCACCTTTAGAAGGTAGACTCTATGGCATCACATCCTTGCTGAGGTCCTGCCCCTCCCCAGGCTCTAGCCTTCAGTCTCCAAGAGTTTCCCATCCCAGAACTGGTATCCACACCAATGAGCTTTTTCCAAAGAAATCCCCCCCCCCCGCCCACACCACACCGGCCACCTGCACATCCCTCCCAACTATTCATTAACATTAATAACTAAAATACACAGCTGACAAAGTAGTTTTGCTCTTAACTCATTTCCAGACTTGGGGCTTCTTCCCAGGCTACTGTTTTTGAGTGTAAACCTAAATGCCCCACCCAGACACACACTTGGGAGAGTGAATCCATGTTTAATACAACAGAAGGCCAATGGGCACTTTGTTGTCTAGCAAAATTCATTCCGGCACAAATTTTTGTGAGCCACCTACAGTTTATGATGGGATTATTGTAGTTAGTCTTGAAGAGACCACTGGGCTCTCGTTTTGCGTTGCGGCTTCAGGCTAACTTTCTTTATTTACTTCGTTTGATTTATATCCCGCCCTCCCCGCAGGCAGGCTCAGGGGCGGGTTACACAAGTCACCTGGGCCTCCCCTCTGGCATTAAGACACGCGTTCGGAAACGTCAGTCACGCAGACATGTTGAGCTGGTCCTGCTGCAGGACAAAGCCATGGCCACGCGGGAGCCGCGAGCTGACATGAGAGTACAGCCTATTACGGTCCACTGAAATAAATTTACACCGCCACCACACCCAACACGGGACGGGAGTCACAATCTCGCGTGAGTTCACACGTTACGCTGCCCGGCGAAGGAAAACCCGCAGCGCGCGGAAGCTGGAAGCGAAAAGCGCGCGCTCCTAAACCCCGCCCCCTCTCGAACTGGCAGTTGCCGCCCATCGGCTCCTGCGAGATCACGTGGCACAAATAGGGCGCCACAGCCGGCGGGCTTTACCCGCGAGAGGATTTCACGGGATGGGAAGCGAAAGGGCGGGAAAATGGTTCCCGACAAGACTTACCGGCGGGTTCGAAGTGCGGGCGGCCGTTTTTTCTTCCCTCTCTGTCCCTGGCGGCTGCGGGACGTTCTCCTTTTGGTCCCCCATCGCTGCCTGCACCCCCCCCTCCGCCGTCCAAACGCGAAAATCCAGAGGCGGGCGGGCGCCAGAAAATCAAAGAGTTATGAGGCGAAAAAGAGAGAGAGAGGGGGGAAGCAAACCCTGAAGGTGGGGAGGAATGGAGGAAGCGACGCGACGGTCCGGAGAGTCCTGCATAGCTCCACCCCCTCTCTCGTCGATGATTGATTATTGGAGGAGGAGGCGGGACGTAAGGAAAGGCGTAGAGTTTGACTGAGAGGCTTGGAACAGAGGGCCTGTGAAAGAAGAGTGCGCGCATGCGCGGTAGGTCAGGAAGGCTGACGATGCGTGCGCGGGTTGTGGAAGTAGAGTTTGTCGTCTCTGGGGGAGGAGTAATTTCCCTCCCTTGTGCTCTCATTCCTACTGGGGAGGATCGTTCCAGGGGAGGAGGGCCCGGTAGTCGTGTTTGTTGTAGCAATGTTAGTCATTCATTTAGTCCAGAAGTGTAACACTAGCTTTCCTCTTTCCTGCGCTGAGGCTTGCCAACCTCCAGGTGGCACCTGGCGATCTCCTGCTAGTACATTTGAGCTCCAGTCTGGAGACTCCAGACGACCAAGATCAGTGCCCCTGGAGAAAATGGCAGCTTTGAAGGATGGACTCTATGGCGTTAGTTAGAGGCTCCCGTATCTCTGATTCACTAACTTTAGCTGGTTCAGGACTGGCTGCATACAGCTTCTTGACTCCTGAGGAGTCTTCAGCCACACTGGACTCAGGCTGGTCAAGCTGGCCCACAACAGGTATAAGGCTACAGAGTCCACTTTGCAAAGCAGCCATTTTCTCCAGGGGAACTGATCTCCGTAGTCTGGAAATCAGTTGTAATTCGAGGAGATCTCCAGGCCTGGAGGATGCCAAACCTAATGGAAACGAGGGTTGATTCTATGCTGGACACATAGCCATGGATTAGGACCTCAAATTCCCACTCAGCCAAGATGCTTACTGAATGATTTTAGGCCAGTCATTGTGTCTTAGGTGAACCTACCTCACTGGGTAGTTGTGAAACTAAAAGGAGAGGAAGGGGAGTCATGTATGCTATCCTGATTTCCTTGGAGAAAAGGTAGGCTAAAAATGTCACAATATAAAATAAATACATAATTGTCTCAGAAGCAACTGCCTATTCCCCCCCCCCCCCCCGGGGTTGTAAATGCGGTATACCCCTGATCACCATTCACATGCTTGAGAGGCCATGTGTACTCGCTGATATGTGTATCCAAGTGCAAGTAAAGTGTGAGAAGGCCATTTCTCCCACACAGGGCTTTTTTTGGGAAAAGGTGCTGCAACTCTCAAGAGGGGAATGAAGTTTTCAATCTGTATTCTGAAAACTCATGAACTTTTAGACATTTTAAAAATAATTTTGTCGATGAGGTTCTGGAACTCCATTCCAGCATGTTTCCCAGAAAAAAGCCCTGCTCCTACCCTAATTACCACATCAGGTCAAGGCACTGCTTCATCAGGGTCAGCATTCTATCCCTCACCAGCCAGGACAAAGTATAAACAGGCTATCTACAGAAAGCTATTTTAATACATCCATCACAATTGTTTATTTAGATATTTATTCCCCACCCTTCTCCCCAGTGGAGGACCCAGCAGAGTTTTCCGCCTTGTAAAGCACCAGTTGACACCATTTTGTCCTTGTGTGGTAGGTTCAGCTGAGAATATATCCCAAGCTCATGTGACACAGCAGGGATTCTCCCTTGGCTCTCTCAGATCATAGCTTTGTACTCTAACCACTACCATGGCTTCTGGTGATCCGAGTGTTTTCAGCAACGGAATTTTATGTCTCTTCTGCCTCTCTGTAAAATTCTAACACAGAAAAGCCTGTCAGGAAAAAAATCACCCTATCTAATCCATTGTACAACATACCTGGAATCATTCCAAGTCAGATAAATCAATTTAAATACAACATACAACAGGAAGGATCAGAGTATTACCAAAATGCTATACAGAATTAGTTAAATATACTAATATATTAATGGTCTGGATGGCCCAAGCTAGCCCAGTCTCAGCAGATCTTGGAAGCTAAGCAGGGTCGGTGCTGGGTAGTACTTGGATGGGAGACCACTAAGGATGTCTTGTGGCTGAGATGCAGAGGCAGGTAATGGTAAACTACCTCTGTCTCTTGTCTTGAAAACCCTGCAGGGTTGCCATAAGTCTGCTATGACAAAGGCAAAGCAAAACACAAACACAGAATACCTCAGAAACACTGCCCTCATCATAGTAGCCTGTAGGAAAAAACATTCGCATCTAATAAAATTTAGACTGACAAATTATGTAGTTGAACACATTGTTCTCTTCAAATTAAGGCTGAAGTCTTATGCACAGTTACTTGGTACATACCAGTGAGGTTTAGTCCAGAGTAAATATGGATAGAACTGGGCAGCATTCATTTCCAGTCCTTCCCCTCTTTATTCACTGGAATTACTTTTTCTGCTCATCGTTTTGGTTCACATCCTTTGAATTCTCTCCAGCTTTTCAAACTGGGTGCTCAGAATAATTCACAATATTCAGGCCAAGCAGAGCTGTTTAATTACCCCTCCATAACTTATGCTACCACCGTAAATACCAAAACTGTCCACTGATGTTCTTTTGTACAAAGACTTGAGGGTGTCTGTAGGAAGGGACTTTGCTTTGAATCTTTGTTTAAAAAATCTTTATGCATTATTAGCCCATAGTTCTTTCTGTCTCATCAAGCTCCCATAAGAATGTTTATAAGAGGGTGCAGACAGATGATTTGGATGCAGTGGCTTTGTGTCTGGCATCTTTGTTTGCAGTCTTCTCGTCAGTTGGTAGCATGCTATTAGCAGCTGGAACAGTTGCCCCATCTCCATTTGGGGGCACAGCACTTTCTTGCTGACCTTTCTGCACCTGCTTTCCATCTGTTAACAAATTCAGTCATTTGTTAGGAGACTACTGGGATGTTTGCTAACATTTGCACATCATCAGATGCTCAGTATAAAGGCCTTTCAGAAATGCTGAAGGAAGGACGTACAGTAGCTCACAATTTAATAAGGAAGAACCATCAATCCTTGTCAGAAGGAAAAGTCATATTTAAATTTTATTCTTTCATTCCCTATTACAATAAGCATAAGACTTGTAGCTTCAAAAATTAAACGTGGGTAACTTATGGAATGCACCGCCAGGGGAGGTAGTAATGGCCACTAGCATATGTGGTTTTTCAAGGGGATTAGCCAGACTGATGGTGAAGAGGTCTATCAGGATGCTGGACTAGATGAACTACTAGTCTGATCCAGCCGGGTTCTTCTTTAATTAAAATAGCCCACTCTGAATAATCAACATGAGAAGAAGAAGTTGGTTTTTATACCGCACTTCTTCTACCCTAAGGAGTCTCAAAGCAGCTTACAATTGCCTTCCCTTCCTCCCCCACAACAGACGCTCTTGTGAGGTAGGTGAGGCTGAGAGAGTTCTGAGAGAACTGTGACTGGCCCAAAGTCACCCAGCAGGCTTCATGTGGCAGAGGAATAGTGAATCAAACCTGGTTCTACACATGAGACTCTGCCGCTCTTAACTACTACGCCGTGCTGGCTCTCCAAACTTGTTGATTAATATACTAATTACTCATTAAGCTTGTTGATTAATATACTAATTACTATCAGTAATTGCTAGTAATTATTAGTAAATCAGTACAAAGTGCTTATTAAATGTTGTTTCTTCATTATTTATAGATGTTGCAAAATGATTTATGATATTAGGAGTCATGTGTGTGTTAACTAAACTGATAACAATAGATTTACTTCATTCTGCTCAAGTCCCATGCTGTATGTGTGTGCTCGCATACATTGCCTTGGAATTTTTGTGAAGGTGCAAAATAACAGTGCAACCCTAAACAGTGTTAACGCCATTCTAAATCCATTGAGGTCAGTAGGCTTAGAAGAGTGTAACTCTGTTTAGGATTGCACTGTAATACTCTCAGAAATATTACAGTAAGAACCTGTGTTCCCTCTAAGCTGAGTTATTGTGAGTTAGCTCACAGTTTTTAAGCCTTCGGCTCACACATTTTTGTCATAGCTCAGGAAAGATGGCTGCAGAGCAAACTAATTTACGCAGCAGCCAAATTGCTCGCTCACAACTTTAATGCCAGCAGCTCGCAAAGTAGACTTTTTGCTCACAAGACTCCCCAGCTTAGAGGGAGCATTGAAACAACTAGCTACTTCAAATGGCTGATATCATAGCCAATCCGCTTGTTACAATCAAGAATGCTGCTTACCTACAATACATTTTTCCTTTGGATAAGATAGTTTTCCTTGGACAATCTGTGGCTTTCTTCCTGTGCTGGGAAGCTCCTTAGAGAAAAGACACAAAGATGACTTAAATGACACCATTTTAAAAAAATTCTGTGTATTAAGTCGTTTGTACAACAGGGTAAGGAAATAATTAAAAAAAAGGAATGCTGCCAGGAATGAAAGTTTTAACAGCGAACTAAAGCAACTTAGCAAAGCGACTCACAGTGCAATCCTGGGCAGAGTTACTCCAGTATAAGCCCGGTAGAATCAATGTATTTAAAATGAAGTAATACTGAATAAGATTGCACCATTCCAGTGCAGTCCTGTGGAAATTTAGCTAGGAGTAAGCACAGTGGAATATAGTGGGACTTACTTCTGAACAGACATCACAGTGTAAGAGAGTGGGCAGTTCCTGATTTATAACTCAGTTTGAAACATGACATTTACTTGCCCTTAGAAAAGCTACAGTCTCTCAGTCTAAGCTCCCTCCCCCCCCCCCCCCCCCCATATGCAATATGGGGATACTACTAGCCTATCTTTCAGGGTTGTTTGTAAAAGATTACAATACAACCTACTGAGAGACTGCAGTAGACCTGGAAAAGTTAGGGAAGCCAACCCAAACTATGTGAATGAATTGCTTCAAACACTTAAAAGTGTTATAAAGGTGCTAGGTACTATACTGATGGCATGACTACTCAGATGTATTCTCCCATTCGCTATTTATTAGTACCTTGCAGGTTATGGATATAAAACATCCATATATAACTTGCATCATGTATAATCGGGTAGATTAGCCAATGGGTCTCTTTTCAGGTGTTCTCCATAACCAGATTTTTTACAGTGCAGGATCCAACATGGACCATGTGCCATTTTGCTGTTAAGTCAGGCTGCCATGAGAGAAATGCTGGTGGGTTCTGGCCGTTGCCATGGCAGCAGACTACTTATTAATGCGGAAGCTGAAAGAAAAGGCCAAGTTCCAGGGAAATGCTATGTGGGTGAGACTAACCAGAATGCAGACTTCACTGGGGTCACTGCTCGAGAGGGACGAGAACTCCGCAAGCAGCAGCTGGAAGGGAGGAGCGGCTCAGTTCCTGCCTGTCCTGTCAATGCCCAGAGCAGCCAAACGGGCCCTCTGACCTCCTGAACTGGAGGAACGTTGGACTCTTTTATGTGAGCCTGGCTAGGCTCAGTAGTGAATGTGTAAGAGTGGGGAATCTTTAATCTCCCTTCCCTCTGACCCATGTATTCTTGCACAGAGCAGCCAAACGCACCCAGTTTTACGCTGTTCTGTACTTACCCCTAAAGGAGATTATTGGGATGGCTTAGGCCGGAGTTTCCCCAAAGCAGAATTTGTTTGTTTATTCCTGTGTCAGTGGCAACTCTGGGGATGTTTTCTATTGTTTGTGCATCCCCCCCACACTTGCCATCTGGGCCCCCAAGCAATACACTTTCTTCTGTTTGCAAAGAAACAGCAGACTACACGGAAAGGGGCTCTCAAGGCATTTACAGTAAAAGGCTGCCAGAAAGACATATGGGATTATTTTGCTCCTCAAACCATGCCACTTACTCCTGGCTGGTCAGTGAGACACCTCTTTTTGGCTCCCGGGTGACAGTCTAAGTACCTGTGGGAAAAGAAAACAAACACCCTTGTTTTGGATTCAACCTACAAAACAGTGTCTTATTGTCCCAGTTATCATTAGACAGAATCCAGGCATGGGATGGGCAAGCTGTAGCAGGGTACAAAGTGGCCCGGGTAAGGCTGCAAGCCCTTCATCTGATGCCATCTGTTTATTCAGAGGTAAAATTGAAGCTGCTCCTTCATGAGTCTGACTCTTCTGAGATGGGACTGAGGTCATGGAGGAGAAGAGCACGTTACGAGGTTGTATCAAGGCCAGAGGGACGATGCTTTGTGTTCTGTTGTTGGGTACCTTATAGCAAAAACTCTCTCCTGAAGACACTGTCATGAAGGACAGTAATTAAGCAGCTGGATTTGTTTAAGCTGTGTGTAAAGGGTTATTTTTAGTTGTTGTAAGTATACCTTTGGGACGTGCAGTGGTAGATCATAGCCCGTCTGATCTCAGAAGCCAAGCAGGGTCAGTAGTTGACTGGGAGACCACTGAGGAAGACTTTGCAGAGAAAACGAGCAAGAGTCCAGTTGCACCTTCAAAGTCTAACGAAACGTGTGAAGAAGTGACTCAGGAAAGGCCATATCATGCCACAAATTTTGTTAGTCTTGAAGGTGCTACTGGACTCTTGCTCTTTTCTACTGCTACAAGACAGACTAACACAGGTACTCATCTTGATCTTTGTAGAGGAAGGCACTAGCAAAACCACCTCTGCTTAATCACTTGCCTTGAAAACCCTGCGGGTCGCCTTAAGTCTGCTGTAACTTGACACCACAAGTACATCATCAGAAATGGCCCTTCAGTGAAAAGGGAGACCACCACCTTTTAGAAAACAATACTGATAGGAGAAGTAGATTGGATTCATACCCCGCCCTTCACTCGGAGTCTCAGAGCAGCTTACAAACTCCTTTCCCTTCCTCTCCCCACAATAGATACCCTGTGCTGTAGGTGGGGCTGAGAGAGCTCTTTCCCAAGCTGTCCTTGAGACAACAGCTCTGACAAAACTATGGCTTGCCCAAGGTCATCCAGCAGCTGCAAGTGGAGGAGTGGGGAATCAAACCCGGTTCTCCCAGATTAGAGTCCGCGCACTTAATTGTGCAGTGGCTTAGATCCTACCTAGAATTTCCATGAGTACATGGGATTTTTGCCAATTCCCTCTTCCGGCAGGAGAGTCCTAATTCCCTCCCAAGCAGTTCCTTGGGGTCTCCCGTCCTCCAGGAGCAGTATTTTACAGTGCCAATCTAAGCGGAGTTACACTTTTCCAAGCCCAGAGGAGGTCAGCGGGTGCAACTGGGCACAGGACCACACAGCAGGTTGCCAGCACGACTTAGTAAGAGCTGAAGCGGCAGCACATAAACAAACACAAACCCATCAAGAAGGCTGGAGAGATCAACCAACTACATTTTTATCCCACCTTTCTCCAAGGAATCCAGAGCGTTGTGCAGTGGTCTTTCTTCTTAATTTTATCTTCAAAACCACCCCCGGGGAGGCAGGGTTGCTTCTGCCGGGGAACAGGCTCTCATTGCTGCTGGATATGCAAAGGCATTTGCAGTAGCAAGAGCAGGGGTCCCCAATCTTTTTCTTCTTCTTCCATTTTTGCATTTGTGTGTATGTGTGTGTGTGCCCATGGCGGGGGAGGAGACTGGACTTATACCCCACCCTTCACTCGGAGTCTCAGAGCGGCTTACAAACTCCTTTCCCTTCCCCTCCCCACAACAGACACCCTGTGAGGTAAGTGGGGCTGAGAGAGCTCTTTCCAGAACTGTCCTTGAGACAACAGCTCTGAGAGAACTATGGCTTGCCCAAGGTCATCCAGCAGCTGCAAGTGGAGGAGTGGGGAATCAAACCCGGTTCTCCCAGATTAGAGTCCGCGCACTTAATTGAGCAATGGCTTAGATCCTACCTAGAATTTCCATGAGTACATGGGATTTTTGCCAATTCCCTCTTCTGGCAGGAGACTTCTAATTCCCTCCCAAGCGGTTCCTTGGGGTCTCCCGTCCTCCAGGAGCAGTATTTCTGGGATGTGTATTGGGCTTTCATTTGTGTGAAAATCACCCCTTTCCTTGTGGCTCAGAAATTTAGGCAGAACCAAGGGAATGTACGTTCTCATGCAGTTTTTACTGTAGTTATAAATGCCCCAGGTAGTTAAATTTTAGAGATAACAATCCACAGGCATATGTTTCTCAAATCAGAAAAAGGACAATTTCTGGCTATTTATCTGCTTTTAACCAAGACCTTACCTTTGGAGATAGGAGTTGACCTTGAAAGTCAGTGGCAAATAAAGTTTCTTTCCTCCTTCAGGGAGCCATTTGATGGATGTGTCGACTCCAACTCCAACGTGTCCTTTAGCTCCGGAAGAAATCGGCATCACTTCCTGAATGAGTGACAGCAGTACAAGAGGCTACCGGAGAAAGCCATCCAATGGGGCCTTTTCACCTTCCCTTTCAATTGCTCTTGCCTCACTGTGGCCCCGCAAAGGACTGACCAGGTAATGATTCTTTCCTTTGGTCCCACTGAATGTATGTGAACTTGTTTGTTGTGGTAGTCATGGAAGCAGTGGCAAAGCACACTCACAAAGCACACTGGCAAACCCTAGCAAGCATATTTCAGATCAGAAAGTTGCAACTCTCAAAGAACGGACAGTCTCGTAACTGGACTGCTCACATTCCACAGCTCAGAAGGACCGCTGAGCTCTGGCTTTCAGTGTCCTGTACCAATCACATAGGAATCTAAGTGTGGTTAGGATTGTTTCTGCACGTCCATCAGAACAGTGGCATGCCTGGAGGAGCATAAGGCTTCTGTCCCAGCCATCTGCATTTGATTGTAGAACACAAGTTGGAAAGCGGACAAATTCTTTACATTATGGGAGGAATCAAATCACAATGACAGTACCCATAACAGCAAGTCTAAGCAAACTCCACTACTTCACCCCTGAGGTGCAACTAGCCAGCAGATCTCCTCTCCCTTCAGAAACAAGTATTAAGGGCCAGTTCGCACAGGCAGGAGAATCAAACAATAACACTTTTCCCTCTGATGCTGTAGTTCTGCAGAGCTCTGTGTAGGGGGAGTTAATATTTTTCTCCTCCTCAAAAATAGCATTTTAAGGAAAAGGCTAGCCTTGACTTGAATAGCCCAGGCTAGCTCAATCTCGTCAGATCTCAGAAGCTAAGTAGGGTTGGCCTTGGCTAGCATTTGGGACCTCCAAAGAATACTGGGGTCGTGACATGGAGGTAGGCCGTGGCAAACCACCTTTGGACCTCTTTTTCCTTGGAAAGCCTAGGGGCTCACCATAAATCAGCGGTAATTCAGCACTTTCTACCACCATTAAGGAAAAGGCTAGGCTCAACCCTTCTTCCTGACAGTTATTTAAATATTTGTTTTTACCTCACTTTTCCAGATAGCTGAAAGCAGCTTACTGGACATGGAAGCTAAAAACAAGCTGGCACAGCAAACACTCTTATCATATCAACAACAGTGGCCAGCAAAACAAGATCTCATTATGAGATTATGAGAGAGCCAGTGTTGTAGCGGTTTGCAGCATGCTGGATTAGGATCTGGGAGACCCAGATGGGAATCCTTGCTCTGCCACCTAAGATTGCTGGGTAACTTTGGACCAGTCACGCACTCTCAGCCTAACTTATCTTATAGAGTTGTTGCAGGAGAAAATGGGGTTGAGGAGACTGATGTAATCCACTTTTGGTCCCCATTGGGGAGATAGGCTGAGTATTTATGGCCCTGAGAGTTAGTGGACCATCAAGTACATTACAGGGTGGGGGGTGGGGGTAAAGAGGGATGCTGCAGTGAGGTGGAGGGAACTGGCCAAAATCACCATTCCCCTCTTCTGCAAATGAGAAGGGAGCTTAGGGTCCTCAGCATAAAGTTCTGTCAGGGGGAAAAGATACACTTCCAAGCATTCTGAAAGGCTGGGGGGAACCAGTCACCCCCAAAAAAACTTAGAGCTATGATGGAAAAAGCTCAAGTGGGTAGAAGTGGAGTATGACCACTGCAGAGTTGGAGCTGCTGGGTGGAACAAACAATGGTGTCTCGATCCCTAGTGCCTTTTACGATAAGTAGGGAAGGTTTTGATGGCCCAGCATTCACATATGCAATCCCTCACTTGGAGCCTGAGTTAGTGAAAAAGCTTTATCAGTCAGTCTTGCCTGTATAATATCCTGCCCCCCTGTTGTGCTGAAATGGTATGAGGAAGGGCAAGTATTCTTATTCTTCCTGTTGTAATGAATCCACTGATTATCACCAAGGCTGCAAAAGACCAGGAAGTAATCGATTGGAACTGAGAGCCAAAAAATAGGAGATGAAAGTTTCTCAGGTCACAGCCAATTTTTTCCCCATAAAGTTATTATCTAAAGTATTATTATCCACCTCCCTGAGGGACTCTGCAAATTGATTGACTGGGATCCCTGATAAATTAAGGTGAGCCAGAGCCAAAGGAAAAGGCCATCTTGCCCTGTCACTGGCTAGAGGGAATGCAGAGAGTTCACACCCTCACAATGGTGGCAGAACACAGAAAGGTGAAATGCTGAACTGAATAACCTCTCAGTGGGTTTACGGAGGGAGTGGTACTCTACAGCGACAATATTTGTTCCCCCACCCCGTTCCTTGGTGTTCTTCCTAGCTGGTAACACACTCAACTGGTTCTGATGGCTTGTTTTCATACTGATAATTTAGTACTTTAATATTAAGCTGCAGAGAAACCTCTTGACAATAAATAAATGGAAGTGAGAAAGGAAGTGTTCCTCGGCCTTATTTAAGAGTGGGAGGTCAAGGGATGGAGCTCGTGGATTCCAGCAAGAGCCCTCGAGCGCTCCTCCTCCATGACTGCCTCAGCAACGGGTTTTACTTGGTGCCGCAAGCTACTGCTACGGAGTGCCCATGTCGATATTGAAATGGCAGCTTTCTGAAGAATTCCATTCCTGGTTTCCCTAGCAACGTGTTTTGATGTTGCTGAGGCAGCCAAGAGAGCTGGTGGTATTTGTTGTAGGCAGCAGTTCCTTAGAGTGTTGTGTGTTGCTTAACAATCACTATTTATTCCTAATGCTGGTATGATATAGGCACATCCCCTGCAGGCAGTATAATCAGTCAACTGAAGCTTGCAGGGAATATTGTAGAAATGCTGGGGTATTATAAATACTGTGTCCCCTCATTTTGGAAGAATGGCATCTCCCCCCGCCCCAAGTTTACAGATAAGACTTTGTGATGGGAGGTGAGTTTAAATTCACACTTTCCTGCCAAAACTGACAAGGTTGGCTGTATGAAGTTGTGCCCACCCCTCCCCAAGCCTGGAAAAGCAGCCAGTGGTGCCTCTGGGAATCTCCCGATCAAGTTGTAACATTGAGCACAGGGCTTTTTGGAATCCCAATGTATGGATGCCCAGAGGATTCTGGGTATACCACTAATACAGGCCCTTAGCCAGAAACTTTATGGTAAGGAGGTATGGGTGCACTGGTGAGGGCTAGGATTGTCAGGCTCCTATCACCCTAAACCCTGATAGGGTCACTGGGCAGGATGTCTTGTGATGTTACATTTCATAGAAGCAGAGATTGGATTTATACTGAGCCCTTCACTACCTGAAGGAGTCTCAGAGCAGCTTACAACCTCTTTCCCTTCCCCTCCCCACAACAGACACCCTGTGAGATAGGTGGAGCTGAGAGAGCTCTTTTGTGGACTGCTCGTGAGAGAACAGCTCTGAGAGAACTTATAACTGACCCAAGGTCACACCAGCAGCTGCATGTGCAGGAGAGGGGAATCAAACCTGGTTCTCCCAGATTATAGAGTCCACGCTCCTAACCACACCACCAAGCTGGCTCTCAATATTAAATAGCTGTATTAGTAGTAGTACGTACCACGTGGGATCTATGTGTAGTCACAATCATTTGGCTTTGAAGAGATGGCCTATTTACTAAATAAAAACAACAAGGGGATGAATTGTGTTCTAAGTGTAGCTGAGCTGTCAGAGCCAATTATTGCCTCCCATCTCCAATTTGTGCATGAAGTAGTTGCCACAAGCAGTCCTGCATATTAGTGGTCGAAGAAGCCATCTGTCTGCAGTATGGTGTACCATCACGTACCCAGGGAGAGGTGATTTGGTCATGAGCATACTAAGGGTCCTTTAAAGATTCTGGAACTTAAACCTATCTGAGCAATTTGCCTCTTTAGTCCTTTAGCTCTAAATCCAAATATCTAGGCAGCAGGGGTAAAGACAGGAGGCTTAATGGTGGTTGTTCATTCTGCACATACTCAGAGGCATGCCTCCCTTTATACAGGCAAGGTACAGCAAGGAAATTTGCAATTACTGATTAAAAACAGATACCAGGACGAGACTGCGTTCATTTTTCTGCTCCTCCCTGTCCCAGCCTCACCTGTACCCGAGGCAAATTCCCTCCTGCAAACAGAAAAGGTGACCTTCAAACAGAACAAACCTGACTCCAGTTTTCTGCACAATGAACTCACGCACCACCATGGACATTAAAGAGGAAAGAACAAGAAAGGAGTGATGGGCCTGGACAGAAAAGGTGATGGGACAGAATAGAAGAGAATCAATTTGGTCAGGAAGGGGTTAGCTGGCAGCTCCTGCTGACTGGTAGCTTCCCCTCTCTCATTCCTTCCCAGGCCATCAGGACAAAATGTCATTGCACATTTCCCCATCTATCCCTAAAACAAAAAAGGTACAGACTTTCTTTTAAAAACAAAATGCTGGGATGTCAGAGGTGGGTTGTTTCCCTCAAACACTCCCTGCAGCTACAGGCCTGTACCAACCTCTAGAAAATCTGAAGCATCTTGTATTTGTTTAGTAGTATAGACCCCAGTTCTCATTTATTAGTGGAGGTTTTGTGAGAATATTTCCATGATGTGAAACACAGGCAAGGGTTTGTTTGTCTTCTCAAAACTGATGTTTGGCGTTTCCCTTATTACTATCCGTGGAAAGCTTGGACTTGCAAACGTAGCATTGTAAGGTGTGAGTACAATGGCAGAACAAGAGGTAGTCCTCTGCTTAGGATCAATGCTCCCTCTAAGCGGTGGAGTCTTGTGAGTAAAAATCCTACTTTGTGAGCTCCTGGCATTGAAGTTGTGAGCCAGCGATTTGGCTACCGCATAAATCAGTTTACTCTGGAGCCATCCTCCCTGAGCTAAGACAAAAATCTGTGAGCCGGAGGCTAAAAAACTGGGAGCTAGCTCACACTAACTCATCTTAGAGGGAACACTGCTTAGGATACAGATTTCTGTAAACAGCCAGTTGTCAGGTCTTTGAAATGGAAAATGGCGACTAATTCAAAGAATCTTCCTCTTACCTTCATATGACACGTACCTCCAGAGGCCCAGAAAATGTTGGGGATGCTGCCATGAAAAGACTACATTGTGTATGTGCAGTAATAGGAGACAGATCTAAATATTTACTTTGTTTATATCCTGCCTTTCTGGGAACCAAAGTAGCTTACATCATTCTCTCCTCCTCCATTTTATCCTCACAACAACCCTGTGAAGTAGGCTAGGTTTAGAGTGTGTAACTTCTCGCTCTTCTATTCTGAAGCAACAGACTTTAGTCCTTCTGCGAGTATGCCTTGCTGCTGGCCGAAATCTCTTGGCAATGAGTAGTCTAAACCTAATTAAGTCTGCGTTGTGCTGCCTAGCTGTCATATTATGAATGAGAAGAGTTGAATTTATACCCCGCCCTTCAGTCTCAGAGCAGTTTACAATTGCCTTCCCTCCCTTTCCTCAGAACAGACACCCTGTGAGGTACATTGGGCTGAGAGAGCTCTGAGAGAAGTGTGACTGACCCAAGGTGGAGAAATGGGGAATCAAACCTGGTTCTCCAGATTAGAGTCTGCTGCTCTTAACCACCACACCACAAACTGGCTGCCACTATGTCCAGCAACGTCTCTCTTCTGGCTAGCTCCCCCACCGTTAACATCTAGCCTGAAGCATTCTTGCCACAGTGTGGCTTGAGCTGGTTCCATGGAGGGAACTGATGCTATTTTTGCCTCTAATGTTTTGTACTGCAAAGGTGGGCAGGAAAGACAGAAAGCTGCTGCATGTTGGTTTTAGAAGTGTGAAATAAAAAGAAGTTGTGTGTGGAGGGGGCATTTGGATCTGGGCCTCAAAGGGTGGGATAGCATAGTACCCTCAGCCATTTTCCCACAAAGCAGCAGGGGTGCGTATGTGCTTTCTGTTAGGACAAGTGAGAATAAGGTACTTTTAAAAAACCCTTTGACTTAGCTCTATTACAGAACTGAGAGGCACAACCCATTCCTCCTGGTGGCTGACATTGAGAATGAGAACAGGGGAAATGCAGCGTGCTGTTTCTGAATCTGTGGGTAAAGAATGAGCAGGAACACCCGGTGGTACCCAAGTGACTCATTTTCGAACGCCAAAATAATTGGGCGGGGGGAGAAAGAATAGAAAGAAAATTACAGTTGTGGTATAAAGGAGCTGAGAGTGATTAGGCAAATTTAAAGATTATTTTTATTCTCAGGTTTGTGTTTGGTGAGAATAGGGGATTTTATTTGTAAAAAAAAAAAAAAAGCCTATAGTATGGAGAATTAACAGACAGCCATAAGTAAAGCCCCACATTCCTCATTGGCTGAAGTCTCATCTGTGTGATACCAACACCCCTGTCTACCAACACTCCTGTCATGGCCTTTCACAAGTGAATCAGAAAGACGGGTCAAACCTTTTGAGGAACTAAATACAGACATACATTTTGGCAGCGCTGCGATGGAAGTCCAGGAAACTTTTTTTCCGGTCACCAGACATAGGAATAGAAAACACGACTGATTCCAAGGGCAGTTCTCCAGCCATTTCAAAAGGAACTGCTTGAATGATTTTTTTGTGTGTGCTTCAGAGCGAAAACGTCATCCTCTTACCAGGAAAATTGGCAAAGGCCTCCCTCTGATGCCATCCCAGCAGGATTTCATTGTGACCTAGCCAGGCTCTCTCTCTCCAGCTGGGTAATAGCCAAGAATGATTTTTATAATTGTGTTTTCTTAAATGTTTTCATATATGGAAACAAGAGCTTGGCCTCTGCCCTTGCAGCACAATGTTGCCGAACGTTGTTAGCTAACGCCCCCCAACCAGGCAGGAACCGAAGTCCTAGGATTTCAGTAGGGAATAGATCAGCCTTTAATCACAGGAGAAGACTGGCCTTTGCAGGCAGCCCAAAGATTGGATGACATGGCTTTCAGACATAAATTGAGGGTGACCATAAGTTTATCTGGAAAGTTGTATCAAAGATGGAGTATTCTTGGACATTTCATCTTCATTCTACCTTATCCGTGCTTTCTGGCAGAAGTTTAGTAGTCTGAAAATGGTAATTGCCACTGGTTAGTATTGCTATTTTGGCACTTTATCAGAGAATGACCAAATCTGGTTGGATTCAATTTAAGGCAAATCTAAAATAGTGTATTTCAGAAGCTTGGTCAATTTCATTAAAGTGAAGTTCACTGAAATCTGATTGTGAAACTCTTCTCAGTCCTTAATACCGACTAACTATCAGGAATGCGAACTGAAAAGCCAACCAGTCTCCCAGAAGAGTCCACTTAAATTCATACTGCAGATCTGGAACCATCAACAAGATCCAACAGAAAACTGCAATTACAAATAGCCAGCTAATCTTTTACAGAGGTGTCAATTGGACCGCCCTAGAGGAAATACCAAATTTCAACCAAAACCCCCCAACTACTAGGATTTAAATTTGCACTGTTGACCCAAGAAACGTTTGTAGATGATGCATGTTCCATATTTTGATCTCATTAAACCAAACATAAAATTTTAGGTAAGTTTAGGTAAGTTTCAGAGTAATACCTTAAAACACTCCTAAAATTTTGAGTGTGGAGCTATTTATAAATTTGTTGCTCTCCTCTAGTTGGTTCCGAACCAATCTATTAATGTTAAGCACTCCCAAACACATTGTTACAAAGAATGGCAATGACAGGTATCACACTTCCATCTTCCCTGTCCAGGAAGTGTTAATACAATCTGCCTTAACCACATGGGCAGAAGTTGTTAATGTTACCAGAGCTCTGTAAAACCACCACGAGAGATCAGCAGTTCCACTAAAGTAGCACTGAAGGTGCATCCTGACTTTCTTCTTTTGAAACTTAACTGCACCATTCTGCAAAACATGGATCATCAACCCTGGGATGATTCAAATCAATTGACTTGTTGATGTGATTCATGGTCAAGAACTGGAGAGTGTAAAATCTGTTATAATAGGAAATGATCATCTTGCTAGTTTTCTGATTTCTAATTTAAATTTATCAAAACAACGCCCAGTCCATTTAAGGAGAAATCCCTCTCCTCGTTGCAGTCCACCATGGTAACCCCCAGATTCAGGGCTGCGTGTTATTTGTAAATAGCCTCTGGGTCTTACAGTTTATAAAGACTCCAGCGGCTATATAGTGCCGAGAGATGTCTGTCTTCAATCCTGCTGCTGACTCAGTTTTGTTCCCCAGCCTGTTTTTCCAGGGGGACCTTCTGGAATGAATGATTTCAGGATTGCTTTGCTGCTTTCTACCTTATGGATCTGCCACAAATTAGTTTTCAACTTGCGCTACGGCCCTTCTCCTTCCCAT
This sequence comes from Lepidodactylus listeri, assembly GCA_029233225.1. Lineage (NCBI taxonomy): Eukaryota > Metazoa > Chordata > Lepidosauria > Squamata > Gekkonidae > Lepidodactylus > Lepidodactylus listeri. The sequence goes on along the minus strand of JARCFY010000004.1, from coordinate 136,427,508 downwards.
TGTATTGTGGCTCTCACGTGATGGGACATCCTCCAATCTGCCACTATAAAAAGCTAACCAATGCTGTAGTGGACTGCCTGCCATACTAAATTTGGTATCCCAGCCCTTGCGAACCAGGAATTTCCCGCTGGGAAGGCAAAGGCAATCCCGGGAGAATCTGTGCTACTGTTGGTGAAGCAGTTTGTACAATAAATGCAGTGAAAACTGACGTATATATCGTGTAAGGATGTGTGATATTTTAACGGTGATGATACATAACATGCGTTATTTTGACAACAAAGTTAAGAACCCAGCGGCCAGTCTAGCACAATCTCCATGCTTCACTTTGCACCCAGTTTGAACTTGAACTTTAAACTGCATAGATAATTAAAAACTTGCATATTACAAAAATAAAGATTGATGCTTTTAAAAAAAAATAACCAAACAACCTCACGGAACAGCAGTGAACATAGCAAAGTGACCCCTCTTTTCACATTAGACAGACTTGAAAACGGAGTACCCCAGATTGTGACTGCAGTTGTTGCTTTTTCAACTACAACAATGAACATAATCCCTGAGAAGCATTTCAACCCATTCTGTTGGCTGGCAAGCAGCTCTTTGTTAGCGGATGATCCTGAGGCCGAGGGTCGAGCAATGAATCCTCCGAGTCCATCTTTCTTCTGCAAGTTAATATATTACTTTAAAAATTCATTTCAGTTTTGGGTTTGTTACGTTACGTATTCAGTCCCTGGGAAAGTGTCCTTCAGAAGAAGAGGTATCTTCCAGTTTTTGATTCTGTGTCCTTTTCCACAGCACAACGCAGCCACAGAATTGTTAGCTTCTTCCTATGGGGAAACTAAAAAGGGGGAAAAAAGAGTATGCTTACAGAAAAGAAGCTGCACATGCAGTTTACAACAGAAGTTAAAACATTTAAAAACAGTTAACACTCTATCAGCTAATTTATACAAACAATAATAAATAAGTCAGCATAGAAGATGGCAAATAGGCATAAGTGCATAGTGCTCCAATAGGATCTATACAAAGATGTGCCTGTGAATAACTAGGTGGACAGCGGGCAATCACCACTGATAATCTCTGGTCAGAGCCAGTTTGGTGTAGTGGTTAAGTGTGCGGACTCTAATCTGGGAGAACCGGGTTTGACTACCCACTCCTCCACTTGCACCTGGCTGGATGACCTTGGGCAATCCATAGCTCTGTACCAGCTGTTCTCTTAAGGACAGTTATCTCAGAGCTCTCTGAGCCCCACCTACCTCACAGGGTGCTTGTTGTGGGGAGGGGAAGGGAAAGGAGTTTGTAAGACGCTCTGAGACTCCAAGTGAGTGAAGGGCGGGGTATAAATCCAATCACTTCTTCTGCTTCTTCATCAGATGTCATACCAGGCCAGAGCGGGGGTGAGGCAGGGGAGGCCAATATAACTGGACACCCATCTGTTCAACCAAAGGCCTGGCAGAACACCTTCGTTTTACAGGCCCTGCGGAATTGAAGAAGATCCTGCAGGGCCCTGATCTCACTTGGGAGAGTGTTCCGCCAGGCCAGGGCCAGAGCCGAAATAGCTCTGGCTCTGGTCGAGGCTAAATGGATGTCCTTTGAGCCAGGGACCACCAGCAGATGTTGTTCTGATGAGCACAATGCTCTTTGGGGGACATAGTGGGAGAGGCGGTCCTGCAGAGATCAAAAACATTCTCCAACCAGCATTGTTAGTACAGGAGCACCATCTCTGAATAGTAGGATTCTTTACTAACTCCTCATGGAAGAGATTAGGAGCCCTACTCCCGCCCGACAAGGTCTGTTCTTAGTATATCTCCATGCTTGTTCACAGCCCTTCCTTGGCCACTCCTGGCACTTAAGACTCAGATCTAGCTAAGTAGCTGTTCCAAATGCACCCATCACTAAAGCGACTTCGGAGAGCCAGCAAAACGTAGTGGTCAGAGTGTCAAACCAGAGTTGAGGAGGGAGACCCTGCGTTTCAACCCTCCCACCATTTCCTTGGATAGCTGCAGTTTCATAGCTGGAAAACGGAAAGAGCTGTCACCAGGATAAAATTGGGAGGGGGAGGGAAGCTCATAAGCTGCCTCAAATCTCCCCTGGACAGAGAACGGGATAAAAATCTTATCAGTACATTAGAAACAAGCTAGAATGGATCGATACCAAATGCTCTTGTTTCTCCAACTCTTGAGGCCAAGTGCCAGTTTCAACTGCCAGAACACATCTGTCATTCATGTAGGGGTTCTTCATGAAAAGACTCCTTGCTTGCACACCTGTCTTGAATGCTAGTTAGCAAGGATCCATGAGAAAATATCACATCACTGAGCAGGTGATGTACATGGCTCAGCATTTGCCTCCAAGCAAGCCAAAAGGAAACACAAGACTTCCATAGGAAGAGAGAGGGGCTTTCCCCCCCTTAACAGTAAACTGAATTCAGGTGGCAAACCCAAGAGGGGCGAAGATTATAGAACAGCTGCTACCTAAACAGGTGATAAGTAGTCCATGGCAAACTAAAGCTCTCGTTATTTTTGAGTTTCAGAAACAGTGTGATGAGTAGGATAAACAGGTTGCCTTCCTGTAACTGATGATCTTCGAGTGGTCATCTGTGCATTCACACTGATGGGTTACTGCGTCTGCGCGGAAATCCTTCAGTGTTATAGAAAACTCTAAAGGATTTTCGCACCTAGCGCCTCCAGGCATGCACGGAGCCCCCACCGCGAATGCCCAGAGGAGCGGGCGCGGACATCCTGCCAGTTCCTTCTGGTACTTTTTCCCCACCATAGAGAACAATGGAGGGAATGGGGGCAACCTGTTTGGGGGCCCGTAGAATTGGACCCCCTAGTCCAATCTTCTTGAAACTTGGTGGGTATTTGGGGGAGCAGTCCCAGAATCTACCCTGCAAGTTTGGAGCCTCTCCCTCAAACCCCCTCCCCGACAGCCGTTTTTAAAGTTGCCGCCGAATTTCGGCGGCAATTCAGCAGCGGGCCGAATCAGATCAGAGAATCTGATTCGGCCGTGGCTGCCCTACTGCCCACTCCTGAGCTGGCGGAGCGGCGCTCCACCTCGCTCCAGCCCCAAAGGACCCCTGGTTCTTATGTTTATTTCAGTATCTCAAAAAAGGCATCTAGATTGGAGATTTTAATTAATATGCAGATTTAAAGTGAAGCCATTGGACAAACAATCTTTAAGTTTTGCACAATAAATCACGATAGTAGCAATGGTGATTAACTTGCTTAATTGATCAGATAATCCATTCAAAGGAAGATTATTAAGCCACTAAAAATTCTTGACTCTTTTGACAGGCTTAATGATATGTGGAGTTGGGAATACCTGAGATTTAAACTTAATTTAACTGTTCACAAAATTAAAATGTTTCCTGGAGAAACGTGTATTTCTCATACAGTTTTAAACAGAAACACACTCCAAGTTTAGCAGTCCCTAGGAAAAATAAGTTGAAAATTGATTCCCCCCGTTACTGCCTCTTTTAGTATGCTTTCTTAAGAAAAAAAAATAGGAGCCTGTAAACAAAATGGAAAAGAGTTAACTTTGCTAGAAGGAAAGTTTTAATTGGACAACCTGATTTAACTGTGCTGTTACCTCGGATTGCATTCCACTCCACGCCACTGTCCTTTGGAGCTCGTTCACACATCTGTGTCTACTACTTATTCTCTCCTCACTTTTACCAAACACTTGAAAACTCTTGAGCTGAAAGCGTGAACTATCAACACTGAAAATTATTACCGGGGTTGACACTGAACCATTTGAAAAGATGTAGCCGCTTCTTTTTATGGTGGCTCCTTTGCGCATGCTGGTTTGTGAGCGATGAGTCTGTTATGTGGGAACAGGCTCTTTAAACAAGCTTCAAATAAATACCCTTTTGGAAAGGCCAGAAAATGCTGGCACATCTTTTTGCTACCATAAAAAGTTGGAGTCCACAAATGGCTAAAGGGCGGACAATGCCATGGGCTGGACTGAATGCCATCTCCAGCCCACTTTCCCAGCTGCTCTAGTAGCCAGTCAAAAGAGAGTCCATTAAGGATCAGGATGCCCTCGCTTGCACAGGGTGAGGCAAGAAAGCCCATGGAAACCAGGAGCTAGCCCTGAGGAATCCCATGATCAATTTTTTAAAACTTACCTGCATGGGAATAGCCATAGGAAGTTCTCAATATTTCCTTTTCAGCAGATATTCCTTCGGGTACATCTGAATGACGACGGCACAATCTTACATTCATCAACAGGTCCAAACAAGTGCACAACACAGGTCTGTAGATTTCTCAGTCCCAGAGCATCGCCATGGCGAGGCAGTTACAGCCATCCAGAGGCTTCAGAGCAGAGTGAACGCAAAAGTTCAAGGGGGAGTTTAGGATGGGGACGCTTCATCGCACCGCCTGCTTCAGCAAATTACCGCAGAGAGTTCTTGTGAATGCACAACTCCAATCCATGACTGGTGTAAAGGATCAGTTCAGCCAGACTGTAGGACTGTACCCAGTCCCATGTGTAGCTTTCGACACACCGTGCTCCCTTTAACCTGCACACAGAACAGGACAGGGGGGGAATTCCCAAGGGTTATAATGCTTACTGTGCTGATATGCATTCCATTATATCCCCTCTGCCAGAAACAAAAGCAACTCTGAACAAAAGTACGTAGAGCTAAGCCAAAACATGCACATTTGTCAGGAGAACTGTTTTCTTCAGTGTTCTGTGTCTTACAGCAGCCAGGCAGATGCCCCAGGGAAATACCCTATAAGGGCATGGTGGTGACGCCCTGCTGCTTGTACTCAGCCGGAAACATGTCTGTTGGGGCTAATGCAATTCTACAAATTCTGGTGAGGGCTGTGAGAGAACCAAAGAAAACCCGGAGAGATCTGCGATTTTATACCTATTGGACAAGGTTGCAACTTAGTTTGTCCTTATTGGTTCAACATCCTGAACATTTTTAATATGCTGTCAGGTTACAATACTCCTTTTTTTCAGTGATACAGTCTATTTGATTTTTATCATGCCTTCTAATTCAGAAGAATCCCCAAACCAGTTTGCATCTAATGATGAAGAAGTAGAAGAGATTAGATTTATACCCTGCCCTTCACTACCTGAAGGAGTCTCAGAGCGGCTTACAGTCTCCTTCCTCTTTCTCTCCCCACAACAGCCACCCTGTGAGGCAGGTGGGGCTGAGAGAGCTCTTTCAAGAACTGCTCTTGAGAGAACGGCTCTGAGAGAACTTGTGACTGACCCAAGGTCATGCCAGCAGCTGCATATGGAGGAGTGGGGAATCAAACCCGGTTCTCCCAGATCAGAGTCCGCACTCCTAACCACTACACCAAACTGAAATACACTTAATTTGGAGGATGCTTTAATCCCTTCCAACATATTAACCCCTCTGGAGTGCATCCCAGTCAAAACACTAGTTCGTGTTGATTAAACTCTTTCATTTGCATCCATCCTCCTTCGTCCAGGCTCATTCCCCCAACTGCTGACAATCGGATGGAACTGTTCTTTTTCTTCACTGAGTATGTATGTATGTATGTATGTATTATTTTGATTTATATCCCACCCTTCCTGCAAGAGGGCTCAGGGCGGGTCACAACAATAGATTCCAATACAATCTTAAAATGATTCAATTAATAAATATCAAACACTAAATTAATATAATAAAACCAATTAGAAACAGTTGAAGTGGGCAGTGCAGCGAATTTCAATTTTCAGTTCCTACAACTGGGAATGAATGGTCCAAAGCTGAGCCATAAAGGTCCCGTTAATACTGCAGCAGCAACAGGGAGGCCAGCTAGTAAATGCTCACTGCCTCAACCAAAGTACTAGAATTTGTCCACCGAGTGACTGGGGGAAATGACAGCATCTGATGAGCTCCTTTCTGCAGTACTCCAGTAAGATATGCAAGAAGACACAATCGCTACCATCTCAAGCAGAGCTATACTTTCTAAGTCCACTGAAGTCAACAGGCTTAGAAGGGTGTGACTCTGCTTCGGATGGCACTGTATGTTGGTTATGACATGCCAGTAACTTTTGAACTTGCTCTTACTTAGCCCATCCCAACCCTGTCACTGTTTGCCCAGAGCAGGTGTTGCAGGCACATTTCAGAGCATTTGCAATTATGGCAGGTGCAGATGTTTCATCCCCAGAAAGGACAAGTATCCATTTGTGGCCCATGGAGGGACAGGGACTTTGAAGATACAAGTTCCATGAAAGGAAAAAAACCCTCCATGAAACACCGAAGTTTAGCTTCAGTGCCTGCACAGAACAAGACCACCAAGGGCAAATATTTTCTGCTTGCAAGAGGATACACTGGTTTCACTGTACCTTTATTTCCCAAGCTGCGATGTCCAGGCCCCTCAAAACAAATCAGAATCCTCTCTGGGCTGTATGTCTCCAAAAATGCTTAGCAAGGGCTTTTTGATTACAGGGTGTCGGAGTGTCCTTATATAGGGGGCAAAGACAGGCGATTTCCAGAGGTCACTTGGAGCAAGGGCTGATCACTGTTGGTGTCGGTGGATATACTAAAGCCACATTCACTCGCTCATTTCCATTCTTGGGACAGATGATCTCGATCACTCCCTCTGGCCTGGGCTGACTCAGCAATTCTCCTGGGAGAAAGAGGTGAAAAGTCGGTGGGATCAGAGAGACAATTACTATCTTTATATTCACAAGACAGACGCAGTTTCTGCAAAGAGAGGAGACAGCTGTAACTCAGGTCTCCATTATGCATTCGGAGAGACACAACACTGTACAAAACTGTTACCCAACACAATTCTCATTTTTAGAAACCGAATAGCCAGAGGATTATAAGCCACCCTTGACAAAAGCACACATCTGTCACAGCCTTCCCTCCCCACCTCCTCCGTCACTGCAGAGGGGGGCTCTAGAGATCTTTATCAAGATTAACATGTGTGCTCTCAGAGTCTAATAAGGAAAAGGGCAGAGAATGCAAGCCTTTGCAATTACGATTCAGGGGCAGATGGGGCTGGAGATTTATCTCGGTGACCTTTCAGCAAAGGCCTGAATAAATGATTTGAACTATGGCTACCATTAACAGCACTGGCAAGCGCTGTCTAGATACACTGCAGTATTTATTAACCTTAACCAAATTGGGGGGGGAGGAGGGGAAGAGGCCCCATTCCAGGGTCATCCAATCTCACCCTCTCCAGTGGCGTAATGCTCTAAACACAGGCAGTGCTTTATTAAAACCTCCTACAGGAGAAGAAGTTCCCCTCTGCCTAGCCAATTTGATTTTCAGCCTCCATCCCAGTCTGTAAATCCTTGCCCCACGATGCTTACAATAAATTTCATTAGTGTGGGTGAATCAGAGGGAAGGGAAGGAGGGACGGTCCCATGCCATGAAACTCACTGGGTGACCTTGTGTTAGTCACTACCGCACTGCCTCACCCACCACCCAGGGCCTGTTTGAGGATAAAATCAGGGTTGGGGGTAAGAGAAAAGAAGCATGTAACACTGCTGTGAGCTACACGGGGGAAAGATGGGATAAGGAATCTAATAAAACAAGATCGATGTGGGCAAATGCAGTTATACACATACCAGTTTATAGCTTCAGTTAGGGACACAGGTTTTGCCAAAGGACCAAATAGAGAAAGAGGAGTTTCTCCTACAGAGTACCATTTCAACAGATAACCTTTCCTTTCCTTTTTTACCCTTAGAAGCGCAATGATTTCACAGATCTTGAACAGAAGAGGATACTTGCTTCTTCTTTTTTTGATGCAAGGGCTAAAAGGACTGAAACAAATTTTGCAGGTGCTCGAGTAAACTCAAGATCCCTTTTGCTGAGCAAAAGAGCCAGGGTTTCCAGAGTGTAGGGGGATGATTGGTTAATTAAAGGCTGAATATAGTGATCCCTTATCTTCTCAAAGCAGGGCATTCAAGCAGGGCACGGAGGGGTGTATCTGTCCTATTAAGCCACAAGGGCAGATTCTGTCAGAATAGGGCCTATTAAAAAATCTCCTCTGTAAAATGACTGTAGGAATAATATTCAGTCCTGCAAACAAAAAAGTTCTACAGTAACATGGGATGGTAAGATAGTACATACAGGGGGGTAAAGATCTTGGGAAAGGCAGGCCAAGATAGGGGTGAGCAAACTCTGCAGGCTCTCAGGTTCAGACTACTATAATCGATTTCTAGGACTTGCTTTCTGATCAGAGAAAATGCTCTGGGTTTGCCCATCTCAAAATTATCATTAATCAACATTCCAACTATCATCAGTTTCTCAGCCAGGGCTTTCATCCAAGTCGATTTGCATCTCAGACGTTTGAAGCTACTTCCCAATCATCACTCTTAAACATATTCTACATTTGCAGCTTGTCCTTACACATCAGCTCCCCAAACCCTCTGTCCAGCTTGTTGATCTCTTAACGGCTCTTTCACTGTATTGTGACAAGTGGAAACCAACTACTGAAGCGGAGGGCCGACCAGAATCGAACAGGAATGGGACTATCTACAAGGTGCTGTTCTTGTGTCTAGTTTGTGGGCTTCCCAGAGGCATGTGCCTTGCTACTCTTGGAATTAGGATACTGAGTTAGATGGATCTTTGAAGTGATTCAACCAGGCTTGTTTCACATTCTTACCTATTCCATATTTCTCCTTGGTTGTCTTTAGATTGTGCAATGAATTACAGGCATTACTGCTGAATGTCAGGGTATTGCTGTAGTTGTTTGAAATATGAATCCTGTCTTCTCCAACATTTCCACTCCTTTTCAACTCTGCGTCATTTGCAGACATGAAAAGCACACCATCATTGGTGGATTAAGGAAGAAGCTGACAAGCAGATAAGCCAGGAGGACAGATCCTCACGAAGCACAGTGTGATATTCCTCCCAACCTTTCCATTCACTGTTATCTTGGGAACAGCTTTCCACCCAGTTGCTTCCCATCTTTTGATAAGGCTACGCACTCCGCACTCCTCCCACTATGAGGATGTTGGTTTCCTCAAGTGGAAAATGCATACGGCGCTGAAGGCACAGAAACTATCCCCTAGTGAAAGGGGTCAATAAAAATCGAATGGGAGGAATATAAGAGAAACCCGCCTTTTGGATAAACCGCAAACAGCCACTTTCTGCCATCATTAAAAATTGAAACTCTGGGACGCAGCTATCCCAGGGCAGCCACTCTCTTTCACTTCATACAGTACAGAGCCTCAGGCTGCTCACTGCTTGCTCATTCCGCACTCGGGTCAAATTTTTTCAGTCAGCTACTACTCTGAGATGCATTTGCACGTTCTAAGGCCAAGCCCAACACTAGCAATATAGGTAGCTTCTCTGCTTGTATCACAGCAGAAGCAAGAACACCTTGGTCAACTATCTGAGGATTATCAGCAGTCAAATGTCTCACCACCACCACCACCACCACTACTACTACCAACAACAACTTATATGGTTGCAGCCTTACTAGATCAGACTCATGGGACATCCAGTCTGTGACACTGTGAAAGAACTTAAGGTAAATGAATACTGTACTATATAAGCATTCTCTCCCCAGTTTGTTGCTGTCTAAAGTTAAGCTGTGTGCCCTGACCTGGATAGCCCAGGCAAGCCCAATCTTGTCAGATCTCGGAAGCTAAGCAGGACCAGCCCTGGGAAGATCTTGGAAGGGAGACCTCCAAGGAATACCAGGGCTCAGGACTCAGAGACAGGCTAATCAAGCCACCTGTCTGAAACGTCCAAACCCCACTAGGGGTTGCCAGAAGTCAACCATGACTTCCAGGAATGCATACTCAGGTACAGGTTACACATACGAGACACAAATGCTCACAAAAAATAAATTTAAGCCATGTTACATCAAAGATCTACAACATGGTGCCCGGGAGTGGAATGCTGGCCACTTGTTTCTTCCCACAAACACCTGTTCCCCTCAAAACAAATTTTATTTACTTATTTATTATTTATTTATTTTTGGGATTTTTATCCTGCCCTCCCCGCAAGCGGGCTCAGGGCGGCTTACATGGGCCGACGGCCTAATCAAAACATTAAAACCTATAAAATCAATAAAACATTCACAATAAATACAATTAATACACATAAATACCACTTCTGATGGTGACTTGATGGCAGGCTCAGCCCCCCTCCCCTCCGCGCCAGGGCCGTACAGGACCAGGGTCATCACAGATGTTAAAGTGATGGGTGGTATTACCGGTGGCGGCTCCTATTCGAAAGCCTGGCGGAAGAGCTCCATCTTACAAATGGCCGATCTAGACTTTGTTCACCTCCGTGGAGCAGGAAGTACTTAAGAAAACCTCAACAGGCATCACTTGTGCCTCTGCAGGAAGCACGCCTATAGAAATAGCTACCCCCATCACAGAAGGATGCTTGGCTTGAAATTTCCCAACCTTTCATAATCGCCCCCCCATGGCAGACAATTTTGGTGGCCCCCACCTACTCTCTCTCAGAATTTCAAAAACATCCACAGGCTCGCCAAGGACGGGCATATCCAGGTTACATAATGGTAACCATCATATATCTAATTCCCACGATAGTCCCAGTGTGGATCAAAAGTGCTGCATGATGGGGCCACCTAGGACCAGTGTTCCTTCTAAGCCAAGTTAGTGTAAGCTAGCTCACAGTTTTTTAGCCTCCAGCTCACAGATATTTGTCTTAGCTCAGGAAGGATAGCTCCAGAGCAAACTAATTTATGCAGTAGCCAAAGTGCTTGCTCACAATTTTAATGCTAGTAGCTCACAAAGTAGAATTTTTGCCCACAAGACTCCACAACTTAGAGGGAGCATTGCAGACTAGGTGCTTCTGCAAGCCTAGGGGATCCCCCACTGCAGAGGACGGTCAGCTGTTCTTTTAAGGCGCTACTGCTCAAAAACTCTGGAGGAACTTGGGTTGCTCCGGTTTACAAAGAACAGCACTAAGAGGCATATGCACGTAATGTATCTATGTGGGGAAAAGACCTCATATGGCATTCAGATACATTTTATAACACAGTGGATAGAAAGCTGGATTTGAAGTGGGGAAATTCAAGTTCAAACTCCTATTCAGCCATAATGTTTAGTGGGATGATCTTGGACCAGGCCTACACAGGGGAGAAACATGACATATACACTGCCCTGGGTTCCAAAGAGGAAGGGTACAAATGTAACACATAAATAAATGAAACTGTTTTGAGAAGGAGCCATTTCCTCTTGACACGCCCTAAGGAACATTAAGGGGCAAAAACCTTTACAGCATCAATGTTCAGTGTCTAATGATTCATGAGTTTTAAAGGAGGGACGATGCCACAGTTTTTCTCTTACGTTCTGTACTAACCAACTTAGAAAAAAAAGTCTTCAGCAAGTTTTGGCAACTAGCCCACAACTTCCTGGGTAAAGTTGAACCGTTTTCTTTAGAAAGAAGCATCCAACAGCAATTTAAAGGTGTTAAAAGATGGGAAATCCACGACACTCCATACACCAGCCTCCCATCTATTGCTGACTAGATCCCATTGTGATTATTAAGGCTGGCTGGAGGACAGTTATTTCGCCATCATGTAATTCTAGCACCTTACAAAACTGTTCTATGATTTTAATTTGTTTTACTTTGTTCTATGATTTTAATTTGTTTAATCTTGTATGATACCATCAGGTCTGTAAGTTGCCCTGAGCCTGCTTTGGTGGGGCATAATAAATAAATAAACAATCCCCCCACCCCACAAAAAACAATTAGTTACTATTTTTTCCAAGTTTCTCTGAGGCAACAGTTAGCTTTATGCAAGTGCCTCTTTTGTTTTTTGGGGTCTTTTTGCTTGCATCCTTAGCTTCTGTCCCCCTCTGGAATGATCACACAGCTATAGCACCAAAGGGCTGTACTTGAAGCCAATGCAAATGTTAACAGATTGTGGTCACAGCCTGGGCACTGGAGTCCCACTGAGAAATCTCCTATGTGGTGGGAATGATTTCAGCAACAAGCACAGGCTTATGGACCTTTTGCCATCAGTCACACTCCACACAAAGCCGAGGAAGAAAACACAACAGACCATTTTGGAATATCATATACAAATTGCACGGGACTACACTACTCTTGTTGCTGCCGAGGCCTGACATGTTCTCCTCCTCCACATTTGCAAAATGTTCTTTTGTTCTGCCTTGTTATAAGGAAAGCCACATGTGCAATGGAGCCCACATACAGAATCACCCACATGCCCTCATTTCCTGTAGTCCTATAGAGCTGTGCAGTCCCCAAATCTCTGCCGTCTTTTTGGAATACCCACCCCAGAAATGTGAGTTCATAAATATTCTTAAGAATTAAGAGTTATTTTCTCCAAATGTTCAGATACTCCCACACTGTAACCTTCCGCTACTTAACTGCAGATATTAACTATATTCATTTTTCTGGGGTTTTTTTTAGAGGATTGTTGCACTGTATGGAATTTCTATATTTAACATGTTGTGTTGGAAACCTTATAGGTGGAAAGATGAAATGTTTTACACAAACAAGACAGAGTAAATTATGCAAACTAGGAATGTGCACAGCTAATCATTCTGCCTAATTTGCACAACCTTTGGAGCAGAAGCTGATCTTTTTTCCTAGTACGGAACATGTACAGCCTTCCTGATCATATACCTAAAATACAGCTTAAGGTAATTATTAGTGGTACATAATTCGTGGTGCATGATGTTCAGCTACCTCTCCACCCTTATGAATTCTTGCACCCCCACCGCCTTTTCCTCATCGTCTTGGCCGCCACTCAAAAAGACTGCCACTCTTTGCCACTGGACCACTGTTGGTAAATGACAGCGGTGCAGCCTCCGTGGATAACACGTATCTTTCCCAGCACTTTTACTTTCTTTGGAGGCACTTCTCCTTAGGACAGCATCGCATCTGCCACATGCTGGAGCAATCCATGCCAAGGGTTGTCCCCTTTGGCTCAGAGGCAGAGCCTCTGCTTGGCACGCAGAAGGTCCCAGGTTCAATCCCTGGCACCTCCAAGTAAAAGGTCAAGGCGGGAGGTGATGGGGAAGATCTTGGCATGAGACCTTGGAGGGCTGCTGCTAGTCTGAGTAGACCTCAATGGACCTGATTCAGCATAAGGCAGCTTCATGTGTTCAAACCCCCCCCCCCAAGTCACTTTCCTGCTGAATGAAACCCCAGTAGAGACTGTGGGGATTGCTTTGCAGGAGCTAGGTCAGGCCAGGTCAGGCTGCTCAATGAACTCCTGGCTCCTCTTAAAACACTGGAAAGAAAGGGGACAGGAGACATCCGCCCCTCTGCGGCTTTTACTCAATGGTTAGACCTTTTTCAACCTGTCTGTGTTTGGATAGCAACATTCCTTCAGAGGCGTGTAATGCATCCAACAGGACACCCCGCCTCCCAATGGCAAAGCATGTCGAGAAAAGAAAGAAAAGGAAATGTTTTGTTCTAAAATAACCAGGAGGCTTTAACTGAAACAAGAGGAACCAAACTGCAGTGTCGCTTTTCAACCACTGCGTGTCGCTTTAGGAGCCTCCAGGCAAGAACGGTGATTCAACCATAAAGACACAAACTGGGAAAGAGTTTGAGGTTGGATGCCGGCCTCTTGGCCCAGATCACAAACCCACATTCAGCACTTGGAAACTGTAGCACCAAGAGAGCACTGGTGAACATGAATGAGTCACAGATCGATCTGAACTTGAGCCAGAAATAGATCTTCTGTAGCACCGTTTTTTTCAGTGCCGGTCACTGTACCATCCATGCAGAGGGAAGGAACTGCCACCATGGTGGCGGGCTCATCTCCTTCACTTGTCGGTCAGAACATCTGCTGTGAGGTCTCTCCACATAGGTGCAAGTAAAGAAGCCTTTGCATTCCATTTTTTTTTAGTGGAAAACTAGGGGACACAAAATGCATCACCGGACTCTGTCTAGAGAGGAGCACCCTAGGCAGGCGTTCCCACCGAGGCATGGAGGTCAGGCAAAGGGAGATTGCGAGGGCCGCTACCATGGCCACAGTTTCTCCTCCACATGTACTTTTTACACAAAAGACTGGCTCCACAGAACTTGCAGCTGACATGTATGAGTGTACAGTCCAATACATATAAGCTTCGATCCAGTGGGCAATTTTCACCAGTGGAAGGGGGGTTGATTTCCACTAAATTCCCCCCTTCCTGCTATTCCCAGAGGGCCCCCCCCCCATCACCCAGGAGCAGGATTTCAGGGGGAATTAAGGGATGCAGCAGCAGGAAGTTCTGCCAGTTTGGTGTAGTGGTTAGGAGCGTGGACTCTAATCTAGAAGAACCAGGTTTAAGCCCCCCACTTCTCCACATGCAGCTGCTAGTGTGATCTTGGGTCACTCAGAAGTTCTCTCAGAGCTGTTCTCTCAAGAGCAGTTCTCAGGAGAGCTCTCTCAGCTCCACCTACCTCACAGGCAATGCTCCCTCTAAGCTGTGGAGTCTTGTGAGCAAAAATTCTACTTTGTGAACTACTGGCATTAAAGCTGTGAGTGAGTGATTTGACTACTGCATAAATTTGCTCTGGAGCCATCCTTCCTGAGCTCTGGAGCCATCCTTCCTGAGCTAAAACAAAAATATGTGAGCTGGAGGCTAAAATACTGTGAGCTAGCTCACACTAACTCGGCTTAGAGGGAACATTGCTCACAGGATGTCTGTTAGGGGGAGCGGAAGGGAAAGGAGATTGTAAACTGCTCTGAGATTTCTTCAAGTAGTGAAGGGTGGGGTATAAATCCAATCTCCTCTTCTTCTTCTTTTGCACTGCAGGCAGAAATTCTTTCCATCAGCAGAGAGTTTCTGTGGAATCCAAACTGTAGGCCTGAAACTACAATCCGATACAAACCTACTGCAGGGATTCCGGGTTAAGAGAAAGACTCACTTGCATGTACGGTTTTTCAGGATTCATTAATTACCTGTTGCTGCTACCACTTAAAAGGGGCATGTCTGAAGTAATCCTGCTTTCCCAACAAACTCTAGGGTTAAGGGGATAAACTAATGTGTGAAAATATCTATTATTTGGAAAGCCACAGGGTGGACTTACTGGAATTGCCTGGCTACACAATTACCACAGTTGATAATGTATTATGCAACCGCATTTGTGATTTTAAAAGAATGGAAGTATCCAATGCTGACCATTGAGAAAATCCATTAGAAACCTTCAGCTCAGTAGCTTCTGCTCTATAGGAGTTTCTGAGTGGGAGGGAGTAATGTGGCAATGAATTATGGGAAATATAAAATCAATGCAGGCAGAAGGATTTACAAATGGCCTGAAAGTCTACATAACCCGGGAAGCTCTTTATGGTGCTCAAGAGTAAAAAACAGAACAATGACATTTGTACATTTACCTGCAATCAGAAAAAGGATTGGTTCAATTTACTAAGGACTGGTTCAAATTACTGTTCCTGTGGCAAAGTTACATCTATGGTGATTCAAGAGCCATGTTTCAAGCCATTACCGGGGTGAGGGCTGTGATTGACAACCATGTCAGGGCCAGTGGTACTGTCTGATGTATTTCTAAAGAATACAAATAGATTGAGGGCCACCAACAAGAACTGACCAAACAGATTTATTCCCAAGTCTTGAAGTGATAGGATTTCATGGCCAACAGACTTAAGAGGGGCTTCTCCTCCTTTGAAAAGAAGGCTGGCCTATGAAGAAGAGGAAGCTGGCCTATAAATGAGAGCAGCAAGGGAGCCAAATATATACACAGCACTCTTTAGGGAATACTGGTTCACAAACAAAGCCTCCTATGCAGTGAGGAGAAGCCCGACTCCAGATGTCAATGCTCCTGTGAAACAAAATCAGCCAGGCCAGGGAGGGAGCAGGGTCTTCAAAGTGGTGACTCCAGCTCAGTCAAACTCCCCCATCCCAGAGAAGCTTATTCTTGCTCTCCCTTGCTTGCTCGCTGGGGACAGTATAAAACATCCCTGTTTCAAACTAGCTTTTCAATGTGCTCAGAGCATATTTTAAGCCGTGATGCTTAACTGCTTTAATTATTCATTCTTTTTTTATGAGCATTGTTGAAGCCACAAGAGTTTTATGGGTAAATTTAAATGAACTTGTTCTAGAAGTTGGCACGGTCCTCAAGATCTGCTCCTTTGAGAAGCTGCTATGAAAGCAATACTGTTCTGACACTCATTTCACACTGCTGCTGGATATCGCCTGCAGCAGGCGGCTCAGGAGTTCACTGCTGCTCTGGTCAACCCCTCTACATGCATCTTTCTGCAGTGCAGTCTTATTCTGCTGGTGACACATTACGGTTTTGAAAGGGAGGCTGGTTTTCTGTAAACCTAGATAATTGTTTGAGGGTACAAGAATGTGTTGTACTGTAAGGCGGTTTCAACTTGGTTAGTACTTGGAAAGCAGACTCTGTGGGGTCCCATGCAAGCTAAACAATGGGATGCTAAGCCGCTCGAAGACAGGTACCTTGCACAGGTGAAATGCAAACAGAACAGGGAATACAAAGGGCAACCTGCACAGAAGAGCCTCTAGCAATGGTAAGGGCAAACCTGAAGTTAAACAGGAGGTGAGGAGGTTTGGGAAGAAGAAACTGAAAGGAAAGGGAAGGAGGGTCAAATCCCTTTGGGATGCTTGAAGACTATTTAAAACTATAATCCTGGAAGCTCAGATTAAATGTATATTGCAGGTTAGGAAAGGAACAAATAAGTATATAAAAAAAGGCCTGCATGATTAACGAACAAAGTAATGGAAGCAGCAAAAGGTAAGAAGGATTCCTTTAAGCGATGGAAGGCTAGTCTAAGGGAGGTAAATAAAAGGGAGCAAGGGCTTTGGCAAATAAAATGCAAGTGAGTGACTGGACTGGGGGAAAGGGACTATGACACACCTATTGCGATTTTTTTAAAAAAAAACCAATTAAAAGTTATCCAAATACATTAGAAGAAAAAAACCAGCTGGGGAGCAGTGGGGGCCTTGGATGACCAAGGGGTGACAGGATTACTAAACATTGATAGGGAAATGGCAGAGAAGTAGGGCTGCCAAGTCCCCCGGTAGGGCGGGGGAAACACCGATTTTTAGTGCTTTCCCCCGCTTTTTCCAAGTTGGCCACTGGGGGGACAAAATGGCTGCCTTAAAAGGGAAATGTCTGCAGAGAGCCTGCCCTGCAGTAAAAAGCCTCACCAGACATTTCCCCTTTAAGAAGTCAGCAAGAGAGCTTCCACAGCAAGAGAGATCCGCCCAGAGATTAAGGAGGGACTGAAGGAGCTGCTTTTGCATGTGGCTGGCAACGTTGCTGTAGTAAGTTTCTCTTCCAGCTCTTTTCCTTCTCTCTCCCTCTTTCTTTTTTCTGTCTGTCTGTCTGTCTCTCTCTCTCTCTGTCCCCATCCAGCAGAGGTCTATCAGTGGCTATTATTAGCCACAAGGTCTAAATGGAAGTAAGTGCCTCTGCCAGTTTTTTTCCTTCTCTCTCTCTCTCCTTTCTTTTTTCTGTCTGTCTGTCTGTCTCTCTCTCTCTGTCCCCATCCAGCAGAGGTCTATCAGTGGCTATTATTAGCCACAAGGTCTAAATGGAACCCTTTGTCTGGGGCAGTGATGCTCTACATTCTTGGTACTTGGGGGGCAACAGTGGGAGGGCTTCTGGAGTTCTGGCCCCGCTGCTGGACCTCCTGAGGGCACCTGGTATTTTTGGCCACTGTTGTGACACAGAGTGTTGTACTGGATGGGCTGTACTGGATGGGCCGATCCACTGTGGCTTCTCTCCTGTTCTTATGATATGAAAATCATATTTAGCACTTGTGTAGCACTTAGGGCTTCATATTCTGCCGAGATGAGGAAGGATTCAGTAGGGCCGTTGCTCAGTGATAGAGCATCTGCTTGACATGCAGGAGGTATCAGCTTCTTCAGCTAAAAAAGGATCAGGTAATAGGTGACATTAAAGATCTCAGCCTGAGACCCTGGAGAGCCACTACCAGTCTGAGTAGTCAATACTGACCTTGATGGACCAATGGCCTGATTCAGTATTAGGAAACTTCATGAGTTCATGTGTCAGCATGTGGAAGCAACATCACAGGATGTGACATCACAAAATGATATCACTTCCTTTCTCCTGGCTCCACCCCCAAAGTCTCCTGGCTCCACCCCCAAAGACCCCAGATATTTCCCAAGTTGGACTTGGCAGCCCTACAGAGAAGCTTGAATGCATTTTTTGCCTGTTTTCACTGTGAAAGATGGGAAGAGGTTGCCTGCTCCAAAACCACCGACTTCAGGATGGGGGTTGAAAGAGGAGGTTCTACAACTGATGGACAAATTTAAAACTGACAAATTCACCAGGCCCCGATGGCAAACATCCAAGAGTTCTGAAAGAACTCAAATAGGAACTTGTAGATCTCCTGATAAAAATATGCTATCTATTACTAAAATCTGCCTCCATTCCTAAGGACTGGAAGGTTGCTAACGTAACCCTAATTTTAAAAACAGGTTCCAGAGGAGATCCAGGAAACTACAGGCCAGTTAGTCTAACATCGATACCGGGTAAGTGGGTGGAATCCATTATTAAAGCAGAATTAGTAGGCACATTGAGAAACACAAGCTACTGAGGAAGAATAGTGTGTCACCTTTTAGAGATCTTTGAGGGAGTGAACAAACATGGACAAGGGTGACCCAGCAGATGTTGTTTACCTAGACTTCCAGAAAGCTTTTGATAAAGTTCCTCATCAAAGGCTCCTAAGTAAACTCAGCAGTCATGGGATAAGAGGACAAGTCCCCTTGTGGATTAAAAACTGGGTCATTAACAGGAAACAGAGAATGAATATAAATGGGCAGTTTTCACAGCAGAAGATGGTAAGCACTGTGGTAATGCAGGGCTCGGTACTAGGCCCAGTGCTTTTTAACTCATTAATTAATGATTTGGAGTTGGGAGTAAGCAGTGAAGTGGCTAAGTTTACAGATGACACTAAGCTGTTCAGGGTAGTGAGAACCAGGGAGGACTGTGGGGTGCTCCAGAGGGATCTGTTGAGGCTGGGCAAGGGGGTGTCACTACCCGAAGGAGTCTAAGAATGGCTAACAATCCCTTTCCCTTCCCCTCTCCACAACAGACATCTTGTGAGGTAGGTGGGGCTGAGAGAGCTCTCTCAAGAACTGCCCTTGAGAGAACTTGTGACTGTCCCTAGGTCACACCAGCAGCTGCATATGGAGGAATGGGGCAATCAAACCCAGTGCTCCCAGATTAGAGTCCGTACTCTTAACCACTACACCAAACTGGCTCTAGATTTAGTGTAAACCTGGGTGGGAACCCAGCTCTCTGACCTCCAATTCTTTTATGTGGAAAGATTTTTGAGTTCCAAAATAGCACAGTCACTGTCTCTTTGAGAATTAGGCCCTATTGTATACCAAGTGGTTAAATCTTAACTCCTTCCTCATAATTTCTAACGCCCGAAAGCAGAATGGAAAACTAACACCAATTGTCAAAAAGTTCGAAATCCTCTCATTCTCGGAGATGCTCTACTTGCCAACCAACGAAATGTGGTGAGGCATTTTTTAATTGGCCAAGTCAAGAGGCTGTTCTCAGATATAATCCCTGCCTTTCAGTTCTGGTGTGTAAAGGAAGGGGAGAGAAATGCTTGCTATTAAGCTGCCTTGAGCAGGCAAAGGATGTTATAGTGAGCTGTGAAATGTTAACACCTGCACCTATTTAAATTTTAATAGATGTATTTCTTGGGAAGATCACACCTTGGTCAGAGGTAGCATTTCTCTTGTGCTTGGAAGAGCAGATGGGGATCTTTGCTCTTAATTACACTGGCTACTATTCAATACAAGACAAGAGGCAGGCTGTGTTTTCAGACTATTCCCCAAAAAACCCTTTTTGGTGACGCACAATCCCAGATTTACTTCATGTGGTGACCCACCCAGGGCTGGCCCAAGTGTTTCTGGCACTCTAGGCAAAGGATGACCTTGGCACTCATCTAGTTAGCATTCCATTTTCTACAGTGGCTAACCGGATATTTCTGAAAAACCAACAAATCACACAAAGGGCAGAACTGCACCACTATGAACCCCAAGCAACTGGCATTCAGACATACAACACAGCCTTTGTATATGGAGGTTACATTCCTGGTTTTGATCACCTTCTCCATTACTCCCTCTAATTCCCTAAGCGTCTAAGAAACTCACTATAGTAACCATCAGAATACATTTTACTTGATCACCATGTATGAAGATGAAGATACTGTTTCCAGGGTCAGAGCTTAGTTTCCAAAACACAAAAGAGAGAAATGGAAAGATCAGGGGCAGCCATTAGGGAATAGCTGGCCCACAGCCACAACCCATTTTTAGAGACTTTGGGTCCCACTTTTAGGTCCAAACCCAGAGGCAGCAAAACCCTGATCTAACAAGCCTAACGGGTACATTTATAAGAAAATTGCTGGCAGATAAGATTCTCCAAAAGATACCATGACTAGTATGGCACAGCTCAGGAACTGAGGAAAGGCCCAGTGTTCCCTCTAAGCTGCGTTAGTGAGAGCTAGCTCACAGATTTTAGCCTCCAGCTCACACATTTTTGTCCTAGCTCTGGAAGGATGGCTCCAGAACAAACTAATTTATGCAGTAGCCAACTCACTCACTCGCAACTTTAATGCCAGTAGCTCACAAAGTACAATTTTTGCTCACGAGACTCCACAGTTTAGAGGGAGCATTGGTGGATATTAATAGGGATGGGCACAAACTGGTTCATGAGTCAAAATTCAGCACAAACTTGGCTTGGTTTGGAGTCCCCGGACTGCTGAAATGGCTGCCAGCCATTTAAACCTAACAGCGTATCGGGTCCCTGCTTTGAAGGGGGAGAAAGCAAAATGGAGCACTTAAATGGCTCATAGTCATTTAAATCTAACAGGTGAACTGGGCCAAGTTTGTGCAAAATTTTGGCTTGTGAACTGGTTTGTGCCCACTATAACTTTTTCTCAGTCCTGAGCTGTGCCAAGCATCACCCCTGGGATATACCCCCCAAATCCTCCATAAACACTCAAGAGGTTTCATATCATGGGTTCTTTGGCAGATAAGGCAATATGGAAAGTATTCCCTGAAGCGCAAAAACCAAATCAAACCACCGCAATAACGTACAGCCTGCATTAAATTGCAGAACTCAGGGCTGTCGGCTACCCAGCCACACAAAATGTATGCTGCGGGGGGGGGGGGGGGGGGGATGTTCAAAGGAAGCAGAACACGGCAATTTCACCTTACTTCTGTTTTTATAAATTCAGATTTGTCAGACTGGATTTGTACACTACTTGGTTATAAATGTTTTATTATATTGGCTACTCAATTCACGTTCCCTAGAACAATGCAGTGCAGCACATCTTTATGAACTGGCTTCAGATAAAGCCAGGGATTGCTGTTATTGATATTAAAAACTCTGTAGAAGGAAGCGGCAAAAAACAGTGATCCTGAATGCATGTCCTCCCTGATTACTACTCTAAATTGGCTGGAAACAGGATCCCCCCGCCCCCGACAGCATCATGCTGCTGTAAACTCATGATCCACCCCACTTTCCCTTCCAGTAAACAGAATGGGTTGGTGTTGACCAGAAGTGATGGTGGAGCAAGACTAATGTGTGTATCCATTGTAGGAAGAAACAAACGTTCTGGCCAAACCACTCTCAACTCTCTCAGAATGATTATCTGTCTCTAGTCAGTAACATCCAAGAAGCAAAAAGCCAATACTATTTCCCATAATGGAATCTATTGTCTACGGAGGCAGCATTGCACTGTGTGGAACATCAGGGTCAGGCTTGCAAACGAGACAGATGCTCGACTGCTTTGTAATTCAGGACTTTCCAGGTCCTTCTCCCGTATGCACTTGCTGTTGGCATGACTAACTCCCAATGGTCTAACCACTGATTTGCAGCTTGTGATGTTATTAGGAAGGAGATACTGGGATATGTAGTTAATGTAGCAGAATTTGTCCAATCACAGAATCGTGATATTGCACACAATAAAATAAAATGCCAAGAAGTACACTGCAAAAGTAAAACATAATCCTGCATCATGTATGTGGAAGTATGAGAGCACTGTTTCTACAGGAGAGACCTGTAGAGACATGTGACTCCGTGAAGCGCCATGTGAAGTATGGGGGAGAACTAAGTGCACAGAGAGAGAGAGAGAGAGGGCAGCTCCCAGGTTAAGAGTAAGACACAGAGAGGCATCCCATTCAAGGAGATGAGACATACATGCTTAGTGTGAAGGGGCGCCCTCCAACGTCCAGGCATGCTGAGTCGCTCACTCCCAACACAACAACAATCTAGATGAATCACAGTCGGCAACGCAGAAGAGATGGACAGAAACAAACTGAACATAAGCGCAAAGAACAATAAAGAATTTTAAACAAAGTTTTAAGTGTAGTTTTTTAAGGAAGCAACTACAATAAATATATCAACAAAACACGAACAGTAGAAAGATATTCACACAATAATCAGAGCAGCTTGAATCAACAGAAAATAGTCCTAAGGCATATAAGCAGAGCTATTTGATACCCATCCAATTTGTGCAAAAGCTTCTAGAAAAACATTCATGTAATGATCAGAACAACTTAAACAGAAAATGGTCCTGAGGCACATAAACAGTGCTCTTTGGTAACAGTCCAAGCAATGCAAAAGCCTCTAGATATTTAATAATATATGTAAAAATTAAAAAAATATCTGCTCCAAAAGAAGAGGAGGAAGAGGAGATTGAATATATACCCCATCCTTCACACAGAGTCTCAGAGTGGTTTACAATCTCCCTCCCTTCCTCTCCCCACAACAGACACCCTGTGAGGTAGGTGGGGCTGAGAGAGCTCTTCCGAGAACTGCTCTTGAGAGAACAGCTCTGAGAGAACTTGTGAGTGACCCAAGGTCACCCCAGCCACAGTACATCGAAGAGTGGGAAATCAAACCCCAGTTGTCCCAGATTAGAATCTGCTGCTCTTGACCACTACACCAAACTGGCTCAAGAATATGAAATCCAAAATTGATGATAAATATAAAGATACTATGATGCTATAGATGGTAAATATCCAGGACAAGGTGTCCAGGTTCTATTCCACTCATTCCAAAAATGCAGATTTACTACTCAGTACAGGTATTCATTGTATTTCATTTGAACAACCTGCACTGGACCTCCAATAAGAAGAGACTCAGATGTCTGATATGCAATACGAGAGGTGATAAATCTGACATCCACACTGCACAGTGTAAACCCCTGCCCACATCCCTCTAACTGTGGCCACGAAACTTGACAAGACTTTACCCAGGACTTTATCATAAAGGAAGATCGCCAAAACTGCAGATTCCATATCTGCACAGATATATTGTTTGCAACCTTTTAATTCTGGTGCTGGCAGCACATAGGTCCAGGGAACAAACAGGTGAAGGCATCTAAATGCCATTTCTCTGCTGAAGCTAAGCAGGTCTGATCCATTAACTTGCCTGGACGAAAAACTGCCCAGATCGATACGCCCAGCACTCTGAGCTATTCTAAGGAACAGCAGGGCAGACATGAGTGACTCAATAGAGGATATGCAAAAACAAAAAGGCCCGCAATGGCTTAGGTAGCCTTCAAAGGTGGAATACAGTCAGACGTTTTATTTCTGCCTTCGTGATAGAAATGGAACAATAATTTTATAAGCTGTCTGTGTCTCCACAGATGGGCTTAAAGAACCCAGATGAACAACCAAGGCATTATTAAAGAAGACCGTGCTTTCTGAATCCGGCACGGATGAGTGGAATGAATGAAAAATCAAAGATTGCAATATTAGAGCATGCCAGGCACCACAGCAAATATTAAAATCCTGCCGTTACTAGATGCGTCACTGCCTTCGACACTGGGCTAACCCCTTCCCCGCAAGCAAAACTGGAGCGAGGTGGGGTGGGAGAGTCTAAAAATGGCAGTAAATTGATTGGAAACAGTGAGGTTTAAGAGAGATTTAAAAGATTAGGTCTGTTTACACTGGGAGAGTGCTGAGTAGAAAGAGATATTTCCTGTAATGAGACTAAAGGGAACAAAATTAAGCACCGGCAGATTACATTTTCTTAAAAGTACAATGTGTGCATGTATCTGTGTTACTGTTGTCCGGTATTCTTTTGCTGCGGAGAGTCTCAGCATCATGCTGCTGTAAAGGGCAATCTTCCCTATGAACTCAGTAATACACGGAAAACCCGATGGTCTGATTGAGTATAAGGCAGCTTTGTGTATTCATGTAAGTAGGAGCTAGCCTTGCGATTTGCTCTAAACACCATTGACCCCGTGTATAGAAAGGTATTGGAACACAGAATCATTGAGATGGAAGGGAACTCCAGGGTCATCCAGTCCAACTCCCAGCACAATGCAGGAAATTTACAACTACCCCCACCCCACACCTCCAGGTACCCCTGTTCTATGCCCAGAAGAGGGGGGGAACCCTCCAGGATCCCTGGCCAAACTGGCCTGGAGAACAATTGCTTCCTGACCCCAATGTGGCCATCAGCATTTCCCTGAGTGTGTAAGAAAGGGCCATAAGAACTAAGCACTGATGCAACCCTTCCTGCCCTCCCTTCTCATGATCTGCCTAAGTTCACAGAATCAGCACTGCTGTCAGATGGCCATCTAACCTCTGCTTTAAAACCTCCAGAGAAGCACAGACCACCACCTCCCGAGGAAGCCTGTCCCACTGAGGAACTGCTCGGTCAAGAAGTTCTTCCTAATGTTTAGCCAAAAACTCTTTTGATTTAATTCCAACCCGTTGGTTCTGGTCCGACCTTCTGGGGCAATGGAAAACAACTTCTCACCATCCTCTACATGACAGCCCTTTAAATACTTGAGGACGGTTATCATATCACCTCTCAGTTGTCTCCTCTCCAGGCTAAACATACCCAGCTCCTTCAACCTTTCCTTATAGGACTTGGTCTCCAGACCCCTCACCCTCTTCGCTGGCCTCCTCTGGACACATTCCAGCCTGTCTATATCCTTCTTAAATTGTGGTGCCCAAAACTGAACACAACTCTTAAACACAACACTTAGAAGACACTTTATAACTACCATGTATTACAATTCATATTGGTGTTCCAAAACTCTACAATTCTGTTACAATTATCCAGACCCTTACCAATCTATTTAGCCTTCTGACCCTGTCAGTTAGGGACAAGGTGAGCAACGGCTATTTTAAAATACAGATTCTCACATATACAATATCCTTATCCTCCTGCTACCAAAAAGACTGGCTAAAATTAAAATGTCTTACATCATTTCCAGAAAATGCCAAGATCAGACTTTGGCTAACTTCCAGAGAAAGGGAGTCAAAAGCGACATCGCAGCTGCTAAGGACACTTATGCACCGTCAATAATTCTCGCTGGATGCATCAAGGGCACCTTTTGGGAAGGAGACCTTGGCAGGCTACAATACTCACAGCAGTAAAGGGGACTGGGAGGGGGATAGTTTCTTCTGTATGTGGGGTCCAGGCTATTCAGGGCTATGAATGGTCCATATCCCAGCCATTGCATCACAGCCAGTGTGGTACAGTGTTTAGAATGCTGAGCTGGAATCTGGAAGACCCAGGTTCGAATTACCAGTCTGCCGTGGAAACTTGCCTTGGGCCAGTCACATACTCTCAGCCTACCCTACCTCACAGGGTTGCTGGGAAGATAAAATAGAGGAGAATGGTGGGGAACCACTTTGCATCCTCCTTGGGAGGGGGGAAGTGAGGTATAGATGTAGATAACAAAATCCCAGGGACTGCATCACACCCAGAATGGAACAGGGGGCTAGTGCCGGCCATGAAGTACTGATACAGTTTACCTCCTGGCAACCCAATGTGCCCTGCCCAGAAGAGACTACGGGTGTGCGTGACATCATTCCCTGCAACCCCAGGCCTTCACTGGCAGTACAGAACATAACAGAAGCAGTGTTCCCTGAGTTAGTGTGAGCTAGCTCACAGTTTTTAAGCCTCTGGCTCACACATTTTTGACTTATCTCTGAAAGGATGGCTCCAGAGCAAACTAATTTATGCAGTAACCAAATTGCTTGCTCACAACTTTAATGCCAGAGTAGCTCAAAAAGCAGAATTTTTGCTCACAAGACTCCACAGCATAGAGGGAGCATTGAACAGAAGCCATGTTGGATCAGGCCAATGGTCCATCCAGTTCAACGCTCTGTGTCACACAGTGGCCAAAACCCAGGTGCTATCAGGAGGTCCACTAGCGGGGCCTTGTGGCTAATAGCCACTGATGGACCTCTGCTCCATATGCTTATCTGTTCTAAGTCTACTGCTCAGCAATTTCATGGAATGCCCCCGAGTTCTTGTATTGTGAGAAAGGGAGAAAAGTACCTCTTTCTCTACCTTCTCTATCCCATGCATAATTTTGTAAACCTCGATCATGTCACCACTCAATCATCATTTCTCCAAGCTAAAAAGCCTTCACCTCTTTAACTTTTCTTCATAGGGAAGGTGTTCCACCCCCTTAATTGTTTTAGTTGCCCCTTTCTGCTCCTTTCCCAATGCGACCAGAACTGTGCACAGTATTCCAAATGAGGTCACACCATAGATTTATACAGGGGCATTATGATATTGGCTGATTTGTTTTCAATCCCCTTCATAATAATCCTCAGCATAGCATTGGCCTTCTTCATTGCAGTTGCACACTGAGTCGACATCGTCTGTGACTTCTCTACCATGACTCCAAGATCTCTCTTTTGGTCAATTACCACCAGTTTGGACCCCATCAACGCATATTTATGGTTAGGATTTTTGGCTCCAGTGTGCATTACTTTGCACATGGCCCACGTTGATCCTCATTTGTCACGCTGATGCCCAGTCGCCCAGCCTCGACTGATCCCTCTGAAGCGTTTCAGAATCCTCCCTGATTCTCACTGCCCTGAACAATTTAGTGTCATCCACGAAGTTAGCCACTTCACTGCTTTCTCCCAACTCCAAATCATTAAAGAACAAGTTAAAAAGCACTGAACCCAGTACCAAGCCCTGCAGTACCGCAATGCTTACCACCTTCCCTTGTGAAAACTGACCATTTATACTCACTCTCTATTTCCTGTTAATGACCCAGTTTTTAATCCACAAGAGGACTTGTCCTCTTATCCCATGACTGCTGAGATTACTTAGGAGCCTCTGAGTGTCCTTGAGATTTCAAAGGTACGCCAGATAAGAAGGGTTGAAAACCAGGTTCAAACCAGAGAATAAGCATTGGAAAGCATTTTCTCTGGAAATGAAATTGCTACACTCTCATAGCGATGATCCAACAGCCTCTCCTATCGCACTGAGCACTACCGATGACTGGCCGACTCATTGAGAAGAACGACATATCGAATGACCAACAGATCTGCCAGCCATCATTGATGCAGCTTGATCAGGATGGGCATAACAAGCACTGCTTTTTCATCCTCTCGTCAGAACTCACAAGGAACCTCAGCTCCTTTTTCATACGTACTTTCAGGATGCCTATGATTGACAACGGTCAGGGACTCTGGGGCCTGAACCAAGAACCCTACGTTCCAGTTGACAGCCACTGCTGTGTAAGCAAGAGAATGTTGGATTAGGATCTGCGAGACCGAGGTTCAAATCCCCGCTGTGCCATGGAAGCTCCCTGGTGACCCTGGGCCAGTCAAATGCATACTCCACTAACCTACCTCACAGTGTTGCTTCCAGGGGCATAGTAAACCAAAGCAGGGATCGCAGTTACAGGAAATATATTAAACAAACAAACAAGCCCTGTGATAAAATGACAATAACATTTAATAACTCTTATAAACATCAAATATTTAGCAAGAAATTTTGTGAGTCTATGTAAAAAGAAGGCTTCTAGCCGGGAGAAAAGAGGACTGATATATGCTTCTACCATGTACAATTAGAGAGCAACTGAGCCAGCAACTTGAAATAGAGAGCATTTACCAGCCTATATAAAAAAAGAAGGCTTTCGGCCGGATATTAATGAAAGGACTGGTTGCTACTTTCAGAAATAAAAACTGGCTTGTGCCTAATTTAAGTACTTCAAACTTAAAAGATAATTTGATGAAAGCTGAAAAGAAGCTAATTTGAAAATGGATCCATAAGATATGAACAAAACTAAAAAGAACTTAAGCTGTAAAAATTTGAAGAAAGTATAACAGAAGCTAAGTTGCATCTATAGGCTGATACCTTTTACTCAATATAAGATTACCCCTGAGGAAGATTGGTGAAATGAGTGTATAACCAGGTGCTCATTGAGGATGTTGGACTTTTCTTGCTAAATATTTGATGTTTATAAGAGTTATTAAATGTTATTGTCATTTTATCACGGGGCTTGTTTGTTTACTTAATATATTGCCAGGGGCACAGCCAGAAAAATTTTGGTTGGTGGGGCATGGGGAAATTCGGGGAGCAATTTTATTTTTAAAATCTTTTGCATTTTTGAAAACCTATTTATTTTTTGGCCTGATAAAAAAAGGAGACTGAAGCTTCCCTGACTGTGCCCGGGGCCATTTTGGAAATCCCACATGCATCTTACATTTTAAAAATATTCTTTGATTTTTTTTTTGTCCGCAGGGGGCAGCACTCATCTGTGTGTGTGTGGGGGGGGATTGCCCCAAATGCACCTGTGGCTACAGGCCTGGTTGCTTCAAAGATAAAGAGGAGGAGAGACCAACCGATGTCAGCTGCTTTGGTTTCTCCCTGGAGAGAAAGGCAGAGGATAAACTGAGGTAAATAATTTTTTTGAGGCAGCATCCAAGAGCAGGGAATTCCCTAGGTCTGTCAGGGCTCAGTGCCCTCTCCCAGAACAGAAGAAAAATTGAGAATGCCACATAGCTCCTAGCAACTGCCAATTATAACGGGCCAGGCCTCAGATGAATGCAAGGATCCTTCCACACTGGCCAAGTCTTGTTACTGCCTGCTGCACTTCAAGCTCCAGTTTATGCCTGCAAAGCTTGCTCAGCAACTGATCACAAGGGCCACTGATGGTCCTGACCTTGCTCCAAACATATGCCACAGATAACCAAGCTAGTTCTCAGTTGGTTCACACTACCGCCAAGATAGTTACTGCCGAAAACTGGGAAACGTCAGAACCCCCTTTCTATAAATGAAAGATTTAATAAAAGCTGGTGTACTGCTCTACAAGACTAACGTATTATCAGAGAATCCAAAGGAGCAATTTAAAAACAACAACAACAATACATTTAATAAATGCTGGATACCCTTTATTATATTCTGGAATGAGAAAAGAAGTGATAAGATTTACCCATTTGCCTTTGATCTGTTGTAGATTACTCAGTTTCCTGTTGTGAAATTTTCTCTCTTTGAGGGTTTGGATTTATACCTTTTTTTGTTTATGTGTGGAATTATACGCAATAATCTAAAACAAATTTAAAAACTCTTGCACAGACACATTGGTTGGATGTGCACACCCCAATTTCTGCATGTGCACGTACTATAAATACTTAAATATAAGGGCATGTGACTACTGAGCTGGACCAGAGAGGAAGGATTTTTCAGAGAAAAAACTTCCCATCATCACTTGAACATTTCTCTTGTCCAGTATGAACAGAACCACTTCCATCTAGTCCTGCAGACACGCACCAATCTCCTTGCACAAAGATCGTCCTCTAAATCAGGGGTGGCCAAACTTGCCTAAAGTAAGAGCCACATAGAATAAAACGTCAGATGTTTGACAGCCACAAGACATGAACAAATATCACACACACATTTTTATTGAAAAATATGCAAATTTCTTTTTTTTATTAACATTAAATGAGACTGCCAAAAATAAAAGGGGTAAAAACAGATATTGATAATGATATTTATTTGTCCAATGGTATTTATCTGTCTGCTAATTATATTTGTGTAAGAGAGAAAGAGAGGTGGAGAGAGAGAGAGGTAGAAAGAAAGAATGAGAGGTGGAAAGAAAGAGAAAGGGAAAGAAATAAAGAAAGCAAATTGACGGGGAAAGGAAGGGAGAGAAAAAAAAGAAGGTAGAAAAAGAGAAAGGTGGAAAGAAAGCAGATAGATGGGGAGGGGGGGAGGGAGGGAGGGGGAAAGAGAAAGAGCACGAGAGAGAGAAAGACAAAGACAAAGAAAACAAATTTCAGCTGCCCTGCCAGGAGCCACACAATATGTGTGAAAGTGTTGCATGTGGTTCCCGAGCTGCAGTTTGGTCACCCCTGCTCTAAAGACATTTATACTTTCCAGTTACCAGTGTGGTATAGTGGTTAAAGAGTGTTGAACTAGTATCTGGGAGACCCAGGTTCAAATCCCTTCTCTGCCATGGAAGCTTGCTGGGTGGCCGTGGGCCAATCACACACTCTCAGCCTTACCTACCTTACAGGGCTGTTGTGAGGATGAAATGGAGAAGAGGGGAATGATGTAAGCTGCTTTGGGTCCCCATCAGGGAGAAATGAAGCAAAACAAATAAATGAAGAAATGAGTAAGGACACCAAAACAGGTAAACTAGCATGTCAACCTCACCTTTCAGCGTGACTACTGGCCATTTCACGCATGGAGCAAGGGACGAATTCACTCTCGCCACTCCCAGATCATCTCTCCAAGATTTTTTGTTGGAGGAAAAGCAAGGGATGCCCCCCAAACAGAGCAATTTGGTTTAAAATGAGCTCTGTTACACAATTACAGCAAATGGATTAACGACGTCATGCATGGCACAGCTGCTGCAGAATAGAAACTGAATCAGAAGCACTTTCAGGATGATATGCAGCCTCTAACTGCTTTGCCTTCAAACAGGCCAAACATCAGAAAAGCACTTTTTACACATCTGACACTTTACGCGTCTGATCTTGAAAAGGCAGTAATTGCATACCTGCGTCACGGAGGATAAACCTGACAACGGGCCCACAAGATATAGCAGAGAAGGAGGTGCTTAATTTCAAACTGTACAAGGTGTTCCTAGAAGTCAACCGCACAACTTTAAATTCCAAGGTGAACTGAAATACCTTGGGGGGGGGATTTGTGTGTGTGTGTTTGTGCGCACACCTGTGCCTGGAGGTCATGGCAGCCTCTAGTGACTCCTACTGGGCATGGAGGACATTCAGAGAAGCGGCTTGATGTTGCCTGCCTCTGCCCTCCAGGCCCTGGTATTCTCTGGAGGTCTCCCAGCCAAATACTTGCCAGGTACGACCCTGCTTAGCTTCCGAGATCTGACAAAATTGGGCTGGCTTAAGCCTTAGACCTGCATTTTTCTGCAAAGTCTACATTTGAGAAAGAATGATAAATTCCTGAATCTTTTGAGCACATGACAGCCATCCTTGAATTCAGCAATACAAAATTCGGAAAACCAAGATCCAGTTTAAAATCAATGGCTTTTAAAGTAATTTGTCCAAAAGCAAGATTCAGGTGAGTAGCCATGTTGGTCTGAAGCGACAGAACGACGTCAGAGTCCAGTGGCACTTTTCAGACCAACCAAGTTTTATTCTGGGTATACACTTCGTGTGCACGCACACTTCTTCAGATTTTCAAGGTATCTGAAGAAGTGTGCATGCACACAAAAGTTTATACTCAGAATAAAACTTGGTTGGTCTGAAAAGTGCCACTGGACTCAAACTTTGTTCTGTCTGAAAGCTTGTTATTTAAGAGACCTCCCCGTTCTTTCAATCAGTCTGTACAACAGCAGCGCCCTGAGGCATCGATACATGATAAATACCTATTCCTGCCTCCTCTTATAAGGTTTTTTGAAATCCCAGCTTCAGATTTGGGAGCTGTGGTGTTTGAGAGCTAGCCCCACACATTCCAGGGGAAAGAGTCTGGCTGCTGAGTCACAGATCCAGAGGAAGTGGGTGTATCCCTGCTTCTTCCCTGGAAGAGATAGCTGTGGGAGAAGAGGGGTCCAACCCTACAGAAGGGATTCCTCCTTGAGGAAAAGGGAAGTTCAGTGGCAAACAGGATGGGTGAGTCTGCACTACAGCCTGCATGCAGCTACCACTATTGTAACTCCTAAATAACACTTTTCCCCACAGCCTACTTATGACAACCCTGTAGGGTATTCAAGGCAAGAGACGTTCAGAGGTGGTTTGCCATTGCCTCTCTCTGCGTAGAGACTAGGGTTGCCAGGTACCCTTGTTGCTCCGGGGGGGGGGGATTTGGGGGACGTGGCATGGGGACACTCTGGTTTAAGGGCAAAACTCTATGACGAAACTGGCTTAGACTTTGCCCTTAAACCAGAGCATCCCCAGCGTGATGACAGCATTTCTGGGTGACATCCTCACGTCGGGGAAGTCATGTGGGGATGTGGCTGTTTGGGGGTGGGGTTTCCCCTGGGGAGAAGCCCTGAAAACCAGGAGAGCCCCTTCCCCAACCTGGGGACTGGCAAGCCTAGTAGCGACCCTGGTCTTCCTTGGTGGTCTCCCATCCAAGTACCAACCATGGCTGACCCTGCTTAGCTTCCAGGTGCTGATGAGATGGGGCTAGCCTGGCCTCTCGGGGTCAGGGCTAATTCTTCTGTTAGAGTAACACAATAATATGGCTGCGTAATTGTTTATAGTCTGCCTTTCTTGCAGATGGATGCTCAGTCTTAGGTACAAATGAATCCACGGGAAAGGGGAGGGGGATTGGAATCATGCTCGCTGGCCCCAACCCCCAAACTCCATGTTACCAATGGCCTCATTTGACAGGACCCTGCTCTCCCCAGAGCCAATCTAACACTAGAGAATCTGATTTAGCAGGCAGAGGGAAGTCCAGGACTACCTAATGTAAAATAATAATACAAAAACTAGAAAATTAACACAAAATTTAAAAAGCCACAACATCTATCAAGAATTCCTGACGAAGAGTGTGGGTGGTGGGTGGGGAGGGTCTTTGTGAATTTCCTGCATTGTGCAGGGGGTTGGACTAGATGACCCTGGAGGTCCCTTCCAACTCTATGATTCTAAGGGAGCTCTGACTCTTGAAAGCTTATATGCCCAAAATTTTGTCAGTCTCGAAGGTGCTGTTGGACTAGAATCTAGCGTTTTACTGAAGACCAAAATAGCTACCCTCTGCAACGATCCTTTATACCAGGGACTGTTTAATAAGTGCCAACACTTTATATAGCTTTCGCTTATAGAGCAGAAAAAGAGATGCTTCAGCAACTGGGGCAGGGGCTGCGAACTAAAGGCTATCAATGCTTTTGGGAAGAGGGAATTGACACTGAAGGGGGGGGGGGGCGGTCTCCCTGGATCCTGTTCCAACTCACAGTCTGTCAACAAGCCCACTGTTACCAATCAGCAGCCCAGAGCAGACACTGTTCTGTCACCTGGTGCACTGCGCAGTCCCCTGTTAGATAACTTATTAGCAGGAACTGCTGTTTCCTCTTCCCCTGCCTTGAAAGCCTCTGTTTAAAGCTACAGGCACTCCTTTTATCATTTTGGGTTTTTAAAAAAGTATGATAATGATGTAGATTTCACAGTTTTCTGCACACCTGGGGCTTTTTTCAGGTTTACAGAAAGATCTGTCTTGCCAGTCACAGCTTTAAGTATCCTCTGATTTGGCTGACTTCACTTACTAGTATATCGATGTGTTATGAAAGCTAACACGAGCTCATTAATTCAGGTGGGGTAGCCGTGTTGGTCTGAAGCAGCAGAACAAAGCTGGAGTCCAGCAGCACCTTTAAGACCAGGAAAGTTTTATTCAAGGTATGAGCTTTCGTGTGCGAGCACACAAGTCTATATCTGAGGACGTGTGCATGCACATGAAAGCTTGTACCTTGCATAAAACTTTCCTGGTCTTAAAGGTGCCGTTGGACTCAGAATTTGTTCAGGAGCTCATTAAATTATGCAAATATGCACAGGCATTCTTCCTTGGCAGTCACCTAGCCACTCCACTCAAGAGAGCTGGAAGCTGTCCTTCAGTCTAAGGAGACTTCCTCTCGTAGAAGTGGCGCTTCCGCTGCCAGAAGAGCCACTTAAGCCAGAACGAAGCTTCAACTCAGAGTAGGGTGGGTGGGATACATCCCGTGGGCAGCCGCTCCAAGTCCTGTGAGGAAAGGTTGAAGGAGCTGGGTATGTTTAGCCTGGAGAGGAGATGACTGAGAGGTGAGATGATAACCATCTTCAAGGACATGAAGGGCTGTCATGTAGAGGATGGTGCGGAGTTGTTTTCTGTTGCCTCAGAAGGTCGGACCAGAACCAGCAGGTTGAGATTAAATCGGAAGAGTTTTCAGCTAAGGATTAGGAAGCACTTCCTGACAGAGCGGCTCCTCAGTGGAACAGGCGTCCTTGGGAGGTGGTGGGCTCTCCTTCTTTGGAGGTTTTTGAAGCAGAGGCTAGAGGGCCGTCTGACAGCAAAATGCTGATTCCGTGAACAAAGGCAGATCATGGGCAGGAAGGGTTGCATCAATGCTTAGTTCTCGTGGCCTTTTCTTGCACTCCCAAGGAAATGCCGATCCCCACTTTGGGGTCAGGAGGAAGCAATTTTCTTCAGACCAGTTTGGCTGGGGATCTTGGGAGGGGTTGTTTTTTTTTTGCCATCTTATGGACATGGAGGTGGGGGTGTGGGAGGGGGAAGGATTTGTGAATTTTCTGCATTCTGCAGGGGGTTCGACTAGATGACCCTGGAGGTCCCTTCCAACTCTGATTCCATGAAGGGGGGGCAAATTATTCATTTCTGAAGGGCTCATTCATGCTGTGAAGAAACATCTAACAAACAGCCAAAAAGAAAAGCAAATATGAGCATCTGGAATGGGTACGACCAGGGGTCCATTCGTAAAAAAAGAGGTGCAGGAGCTCATTAGCATAACTTATTTGCATATGCCACACCCCCTGACGTCACCGGAAGTGATGACGTCATCGGCAGTGTGTCAGAAGGCAAGAAGGGAGGGAGGGGGAAGGAAGGAAAGACTGGATCTGCTGCTGTCTTCACTTGGCTCTCAAAGCATCGGCCTGGCAGGAAGGTGTGGGGGGGAATTCTGCCAGCCAGGTGGGGGGGGGGGCACTTGCTCGAGGGCTTTGCATTCTGCAACTGAGAACCAAGAAATTGGTTTGATCTGCCAGGGGTGGAATGACAAGGCTCCCTCTCTTCTGCTCCATGCATTAAAAAGAGGCCCCAATTCATCAGCAGATTTAAAACAACAGGTTTTTGTCTGGTTTATTTCTTTGCTGCTTTCCCACTCAAACCCTTGCCTGTTTGAAATACCAGCACTTATAAAATCCAGGAAGAAAAGCCAGGCCTGCCTTCTATTAGGACCCACCAAAATGACACCAACCATGTGCCAGCTTTCAGGATCCCCAGAACTCTTTGTCAGGCTGGTAGCAGGCCAGAAGGCCAAGAGAGCAAGTTTGCAGGGGTGCTGTGTTCTAAATCTGCGTCCCTGCTCAGCCTTCCACAGAACCAGTGTTCCCTCTAAGCTGTGTTAGTGTGAGCTAGTTCACAGTCTTTTAGCCTCTGGCTCACACATTTTTGTCTTCGCTTAGGAAGGATGGCTCAGGAGCAAACTAATTTGTGCAGTAGCCAAACCGCTGGCTCGCAACTTTAATTCCAGTAGCTCACAAAGTTGAACTTTTGCTCACAAGACTCTGCACCTTAGAGGGAGCATTGCCCCAATGTCCTTATATGGCAAGGTGAGAGACACCTTTTCCTCCAGATGAAGAGTGCTGGAGAACTCATGGCCTTGCTGCACAGAGCTCTGGGTCATTCAGGTTGGTCCTGAGAGAAGGTTGCTGCTGGATTTCGCTTTGGGCCAGCCAGGCTTCCTGCAGCCCCTCAGTGCTTGCAGAGCCAACCCCCCCATCACATACCCAGATGCCCCCTTCAGCGAGGGACAGCGGAAGAGTTCCTTGGCCTTGTTGGATGCGCCTGCAAATGGGGGCAGCTTTTAAAACCTGCCATGGGTCAAACGGACGATTTCTGTCCTCTGGGGTCAGCCCCAGCGATAGGCTTATTAAGATTTAAAAATCAGACGGTATCTCCCCCCCCCCCCCCGAAGCTTTATCCAGACGCAGACAGGGTCAAGGCATTTACCCGGGAGGAAGCGCCCTGGAAATCAGTGGGTCTGACTTCTTGCCTGGGTAAACGTGCGTCTCTGGGATGACAGCCGCATCTGGGATGACAGTTTGGTGGTTTGCTTTTCACAATCTTTCTTTTCTTTCTCCCCCCCTCACCTGCAGGGAGCAAGGGGGCGGGCTGGGTGTGTGCGTGGGGGTGCCCCTGTAGGGCAGACAACTGCTGGGTCGCGGCAGACCCTGTAATTATCGGTGAGCCCCCCTCCTCCCGCCCCCCCCTCGGTGCGCCTTTGGCTTCCCTGGAGCGATTTCGAACTGGGCAGATGAGCGCTGAAAAGGCTCGAAGGAGGCGCAGGCAGGGAACGAGGTATGAATGAGAAGCCCGAGAGCCAGCCAGCGAGGGAGGGAGGGAGAGAGATCCTCCTCCTCCACCACCATCGCCGCCTCCTCCTTCTACCTGGAGCTGCAGATCCTGGGCCAGCCAGAGAGAGCCAGCGGCTCAGCCCCCTGACAGCGCCCGGCAGTGCCGCGCTCGGCTCCGGAGGAGAGCCTGCCCGGCTGCCCGCACCCGCTGCGCCCCTTGTCCAGTGCATGCGACGGCCCAGGCGGCCCCGTTGCTCACTTCTACCACAGACTCACTTCTACCACGGAAGCATCACAAAACTCTCAGCCCGGCCTACCTCATAGGGTTGTTGTTGTGATAAAATGGAGAAGGGGAAATTGACATTCTAAGTTGCTTTGAGTGCCCGCTGGGGAGAACAGTGAGGTGTAAATAAACCAATGCAATGCACTCACAGAAACACCAGTTTAAATAAAAGACAGCACAAAGGACGATACAGTGAATAAACCAACATTTAAAAAAAATATAAACCAAACTGCTGTTTTTAAAAGCAGCAGCCAGTTCACTTAGTGGCCACAAGCTATGAGCCATGGGCTGACCTTTGGCATTTGCCCTTTGGCCACAGCCAATCACAGTGGAGAGAAAACACAGCAGAGATGTCATGTAGCTGGCCAAGACTCTGGCCCTCTCCTGTCTGCCATGTTGAAGCTTGTCATGTCTATACACCAAAAACTAGCTTCACAAATTTAGAGTCCCGGTGGCACCTTTAAGACCAACAAAGGTCTATTCAAGGTATGAGCTTTCGTGGGCAAGGCACACTTTTTCAAATACACTGGAATGGTAGATGAGGGTCTAAACTTATGGACAGGGACTTAACAGCAAATTAATGTGTAACATGATGATGTTTAAGTTATGCAAAGTGTAAAGCTAAATAACAAGTTAAGGTTATAAGGTTAACAGTTGTAATGCAATAAATACGTCAAAATAGCAGATAAATGTCTAAAGGTGTTTTTTCTAATTGTGGGAAGTAACAGAATCTTAATTATCTCCTCTCAGTCGTGGAGGGCACTTAACAGTATATTTTGAGCCGGATGTAATGTTGACCATCTGGATCTAACTAGCTTCACAAATAGGGAACGCAAATGCTCTTGAGGAAGAGGAAGAAGAGACTGCATTTATACCCCACTCTTCACTCAGAGTCTGAGCGGCTTACCATCTCCTTTCCCTTCCTCTCCCCAACAGACATCCCGTGAGGTAGCTGAGGCTGAGAGAGCTCTGAGAACAGCTCTGAAAGAACTTGTGACTGACCCAAGGTCGCACCAGCAGCTGTATGTGAAGGAGTGGCGAAACAAACATCACAATGTACTTTTCCATGTCACAGTCATGATAATTTAAGACAAGAAAGCTTCATGTGGGTGGTCACGCTGGCCTGCAGAGGTGCAAGATTTGAGTCCAGTCATACCTTAAATATCAGGAAAATCTCCAGGGTGGTAGCGGTGGTGGAGGAGGAAGAGTTGGTTTTATACCCCACCCTTCACTACCCAAAGGAGTGTGCAGCTTACAATCGGGGCAGCTTACAATCACCTTCCCTTCCTCTCCCCACAACAGACACCCTGCGAGGTATGTGGGCTCTGAGAGAACTGTGACTGACCCAAGGTCACCCAGCAGGCTTTGTGTGGAGGAGAGGGGAATCAAACCCGGTTCTCCAGATTAGAGTCCTGCCACTCTTAATCACTACACCACAGTGGCTCTCCCTTTGCCAGAGCTTTGACTCTTGAAAGCTTATACCCTGGAAGTCTTCCCAGTTTTTACATCACAAAAGAGCTAGAACACTGCCCCAGAAAGATACTTTCCTACCTGCAACTAGATTGGGGTTTTTTTCCCTAAATGTGGGAGCATTCAATCTTTCCATCTGCCAGCTGCATTTGGGAGATGGCTTACAATTGCTTTCTGAATTGGGAGATGAGACGCTTGAAAATAAAATGCTATAAACTATGCTTTGGCAGAGCCTTCTGAAAGGGCCACAGTGAGCATCCTTGACATAATGGACAGACTCAGCATCATTTTTATTTCAGAATATCCCATCTGCCAGCAGAATAGATTCTTATACCACTGGGGCTCCTCTCCTTTGCTTCATAATGGCCAATTGCTCATTATGGAAGCCCTTAAAAAGTGATTTTGTCCTTCCAACAGCGTCCGTCCCTCTCTCCAATGCGCCTTCCACGAGTGGGAACAAAACATTTCAAGAGAACATGTTCTTAATTCCATTTCATAATCAGCCCCATCAATAGCCAAAAGATGAGCTGAGCTCTTAGTACAAAACCCACAAACAACAACACTGATTTATCACATTTCAGGAGAGAACAGACAGGAGCGTCTCCTAAAGGGGCAGCTCATTTTGAAAAGGCAAAAGTCTAACAAATGAATAAAGTGGTTTCACAGAAGCTACTACTGTCCACTGCTTTAGGAACACAGAGCTGTGATTCTGAAACATCACAATGTCCATCACTTATGCGATTGCGACCCTAACTTGGACAGCCCAGGCTAACTCAATCTCGTCGGATCTCGGAACCAGAGCAGAGTCGGCCCTGGAAGGGAGAGCTCCAAGGAATACCAGGGTCGTGATGTAGAGACAGGCAATGGCAAATCACCTCTGAACGTCTCTTGCCTCGAAAATCCCATGGGGTAGTACGTAACGGCAAACCACCTGTGAACGCCGTGCAATGTCCCTGACACAACAATGTCGCCCAGAAGTGACGTCGTGTTGGGGACGTCATGCGGAGATGCTCTGGTATTTGGGCAAACTCTATGGTTTGAGGGCAAAAAAACCCATAGAGTTTTGCCCACATACCACCCCAGAGCTCCCCCCCCCCCCCAATCCCCCTGCCAGAGCGATGAGAGGACCTGGCAACCCTGCTTACAAGCTCTGATGAGATCAGGCTAGCCTGGGCTATTTGGGTCAGCGTGGAAAAACGGGAGAGGGGTGCATATTCCAAAACATGCTCCCAAAGTGTAAAGCAGTCCATCAAGCCAGAGACAGAATAAAAACTAAGGTGGCCATTTTGCACAGCTCGATTCACCTCCTGGGCACGTGCGGGTCGCAGGATTCCAAGTGTTTAAAACCAGAACTACCCTGGAAGAGGGCTGTGGGGACGTCAGCCTTTCTTCACCTACCACTGTTCTATCGCCACATCTCTTGTCGTGGGGTCAGCCGAGCTCAGTAGAGCAAAGGGACGCAGAGGACTCCTCTGAGGAAGAGGGGGTCAGCATACCTGACCAGAGCCCACAGCCAGTGGCCGAGGCACTGCAGGGGGAGGCAGTCTCTGAGGGGCCAGATAAAGTTTGTCAGCCAGGAACCGGTACACTGGCCCCTCAGCTTCTCAACCCTGGGCTGGCAACAGAGAGCCAGTTGCCTGTCAGTTCAACACTCCCCCCCCCCCCCCCCCCAATCACCAGAGCCTCGGAGATGCCATCAGAAGATCAGGAGAGACCTTCAAGCCAGAAGGGACAGTGTTTGCCTAGCAGCACAGCATCGGCCCAGTTTCAGCAATTAGAATGTGTGCTTGAAGGAGCAGGACTGAGGCAGCCGGCGGGTGTGTGATGCAACACAGGTGGTTAGCAGCGTGGGGCTTAAAAGCAACAGGAACAGGAGTAGATTTGTGGAAGCAACTCGTCTGCTAGCTGCTGGCCCTGCTGCCTGTATTCTGGATAGATTTCTTCATCTCTGACCTTCGCCTGTATCGTGGAAACCTTGTTCTTGGGGTTCTCCCTTGGACTTGAAGCTGTGAGTGCTGTCTCACCGGTGCTTGAACCTTGGAGCTGTATTTTGACCAACCCTGATGTCGCGCGACTGTGTGTGTTTACTGTGTGTCAACAGCCAGGACACCTCTCCTGAAAACTCCCAGTTCAGGGTTTCAGTTGTGTACTTGCAAAAAAACACAGACAGAACCACGTGGGAGGGAAACAGGTGTGTGCGTGGCCCCAAGCACCAAAGCGACACTTTTAAAACAAAACAGCTAGTGTCGGGCTTATTAGACAGCCACTGCTGCACCATGTGTGGCATGCCCTTTAGCTGCACCCAGCACCTCGAAACACTCCCATAATGATTTTTATAAGACTCTGCTAATCTCTCACTAGCAAGGAATTCCCTCTTCCTGTAATCCAGGCATGAAAAACAGCAGTGTCTTTAATCAGTATCCTGTTGGGTTTACTTTGACCTTGAAAGATTTCACAGCTTCCACTCCACATCCTTTCTGCAATTCCGCCCCCCCTCCCCTCCCCGGGCAGTTTATCTATATTAAACATCCTCCCCAAACCGGTTGGCCAGATAAGCCGGCTGCTAAACAAGAATGACCCAAATCCAGATTTTAAACAGAATGAATGCAAAATAAACAAGACGGGGCCTCAATTCCCACTACTGACTTAGAGAGGGCGGCCAACTTTGCTTACTCACAGTTGTTTGTATGCTTCTGGCTGATGCCTCGAACAGGAACATGGTTAAATCCCTGCTAGGTTATAACTAGATTCACAAAGCTCCTTTATACAGAGTCAGATCATTAGTCGATCAAGGTATCTTCAAGTTGCCAGGGTCTCTTCTGATCAGCATCAACTCTCCAGGGTTTCAGGTACAGATGTACCATCTACTGGTGGTGGTGGAAAGTGTCGTCAAGTCGAGGCTGACTTATGGCGACCCCCTCGTGGCGTTTTCAAGGCAAGAGACGTTCAGAGGTGATATTCCTTAGAGGTCTCCCATCCAAACAGTAGCCAGGGCCGCCCCTGCTTAGCTTAGATCAGGCTGTCCCCTACTTGATCCTTTTTTAAACCGGAGGTGCCTGGGATTGAGCTGCTATGATCCCACCTCAATACTGTGAGCTTTGAAACCTGATACAAATGGTTATTGTTATTATCGTTTATTTATTAATCGCCCTGGGCGATATTACAATAAAAGGCATATAGCCACAAAAACAAATGTAGAGACCGTTAAAACGCCAGTAACAAAGGAAACTAAAATAAAAGGTTAAAGAACACATTTGAAAACTCCGAGATGGCGCCTCTAGAATTTATATCCCAGTTCTGGACTGTCTGGCCGCTTCTGTTACCTGCTCAACATTGCTCAGCCAATGAAAATATAAAGTATCTATCTACAATCCTTTACCGTGTGCTATCCCTGTACTATCTACTCTTGTATGTATAGTGGCCACGGTGACCAAAGGGAACCTCCACATGCAGCAACAGTAAACCTTTAAATACCAGTGCCAGGAGGCAATATAAGGGGAAGGTCTCGGGTTGTTGGACCTCCAGAGGAAGTATTTGGCCACTGTGTAAGACAGGATGCCGGACTAGATGGACCACTGGTCTGACCCAGCAGGGCTCCTCTTCCGTGGGAAAGTCAAGGCCACATCATGGGAGAGACTCAGCTCTGAATCAGGGATTTCCTGGCTCACAAGCAACTCAAGACTCAACCTCCCCTCTTATTTGCCGTAATAAGGAATGCAAACACTTAAGTATTATGGGACAATGCACCACTGAACAGGAGGAAGGACTTGAGCAGGGGTCAGTGGGGGTGTGAGTGGAGGTAGTTGTGAATTTCCTGCATTGTGCAGGGGGCTGGGCTAGATGACCGTGGAAGTCCCTCCCAACTCTATGATCCTATATCTTCAGCAGGATGTCTGCCAACTGCCTCACCCGGCCAATCCTGTCTACTTTCTTACTTTCTTCCTCCTGCCTTTTTCTGCACGGATCAACATTGTGTGAAAATCCCTCGTAAAAAACATTAACATGCTCCTATGAACTCATTCCCCCGAACAGACACGCACTTCTGCAGCTGCATCTAGGGCAAACGGTGGGGCTGTCTGCACTGGTACAGGGAGCCAGAGTGGTTGTGGGGGAAGTGTCAAGATCCAGAAGGCCCATCTCCCCCCTCTCCACTACGAAAGCTAGAACGGGGAAAGGAGCACTACGTGTGTCACTTGGACTTTTTTTGAAGCAAGGGCAAGACAGAAGTGTATTAAACTATGAGTCACCACAAAGCTAACCATGTGTGATTGTACAGATTTCTCATAAGTGTCCTGACTGGTTGGTTAGTCTTGGACCTGCTGCTCCTATGGAACCTGCATTCCTTCAATTAAGAGCTGAAAAAGCGGCGTGACCCCCCCCCCCCCGGCCCGCCTTCACTAAGCCTGTCCTCAGTCGCCGTGGTCATCCTTTCCCCGGCCCTCCCAGATGATGAGCCCAGACCCTGCCACCATGCTGAGAAAAAAAGAGAAGGAATGAGGGCCCATGTGCTGCTGGGCCCCGAAGGTCACCTCATAGCATGCAGGGTGGGAAGGAGAGGCGGCTGAGGGTCATGGTAACAGACTGAGGCACTTCACCCTCTCTGCTCTTAAGTGGTGGTGTATGCATGTGCCGCCACGGCAACAGGTCTAACCAGACGGACACAACCTGTCAGGGTACGCCGTACGACATCGTGGCTGGTGAGGAGACTCCTAAAAGGCAGGAAAATCCTTGGTGCAAATCTCACTACAGGCCCTAGGAGCTGTGGTGCAGTGGGAGAACATCTACTTGGCATACAGAAGGTCCCCAGTTCAATCCCCGGCATCTCCACTTAAAGGATTGGGTAGGAGGAGATGTGAAAGAACTCAGCCGGAGACCCTGGAGAGCTGCTGCCAGTCTGAGTAGAGAATACTAACCTTGATGGACCAATGGTTGGGTTCAGTACAGGGAAGCTTCACATGTCCTTAAGCAAGCCACTGTCCTCTCAGCCCCACCTGCCAGCCTGCCTTTGGGAGGATTCCTGATGTAACGTCTGCAGATGCCTTTCAAACACTTACAACAATGACAAATGCTGATTGTTATATTGCTAGGAAGTGGAGTTCACCTATGCTGTCCTCTGGAAGACTCATACATATGCACATCCGCTTTATTGCTCAAGTACATACATGAGTACGTGCACACACACACCGTTTGAAGATTTTTTTCCCCATTAAAAAATAAATTGCAGCCAAAGGGCAACTGCAGTATCCTCTAAGCCCCAAAGCACTCCATCGGCGCCCTAATTTATTGCCTTGCTGCTTTCAAGCCCGGCTTGCAAGGACAGAGCTAAGATTCGCACTCAAGGTGCCAGAGATCCCAGGTTTGAATCCAAGACACGTGCAGCTGAGCTGAGGGAGGAGAAGGGGGCGCTATTAGAGGGGGAAAGCCACAGCACACACTTTGCATGTGTAAGATCTTCGTATCAGCTTCCACAACTTAAAAAGGATGCTAGGCTGACTCAAGACTCAGCACCAGTTCACACACAACAATGCCCATGTGTCTGTCCGTCCTGGTCACATTGCTCAGCTGTGCTCGGGGAGTTCCAGGCACAGAACTTAAACCCCCAGGTGCATGGAGCACAATCAGTGCCACTTCCCTGTGTGGAACAGCCCCAGGGGAGCCACTGTTTGCCCCACTGGGGAGTGGGGGAAATAGCAGCTCCCCAGGGAGAATGACCTTGCTTGCCCCTCTTCCCATGTGGTACAGTCCTGATCCGAGTCACCCCCCCCCCCCCCCCGTGCCTAGGAGTTAAGCTCCAGGCAAGACCTCCCAGAATGAGTCTGTTCTCAAAACACATGGAGAGTCACAAGGTCTTTGTCATGAGTAAGTCTGCCCTCGGTACAAAGCAGCTTCCTCTCAAGATCTCATGCCCTACCCTGTATGAAGAAGTCAA
Source organism: Lepidodactylus listeri (assembly GCA_029233225.1). Classification (NCBI taxonomy): domain Eukaryota; kingdom Metazoa; phylum Chordata; class Lepidosauria; order Squamata; family Gekkonidae; genus Lepidodactylus; species Lepidodactylus listeri. The sequence continues at coordinate 136,383,697 of JARCFY010000004.1, read as the reverse complement.
ACAACGATAACTAATTTGCTGTATCTCGAAAGGACATCATGGGGTTCAGATGTAATCCTGTATAGAAGAGTCTGAAGTATGAAGGAGCAAAAAGGCTGCAATCTTCAGGCTACAAACATTAAAAGAAAAATTCCAAACGGAGGTGGCAAGGCACCGAAGTAAATGAGATCAAAAGCCTGGACAGGGAAACCAATTATGCACTGGCCACAGATGGGTAATCAAATCAGAGGACCAGTTCAGCTAATACATAACAGAAAGCCTCTATAACAGTGGTACCCACTCCGTGGTTCACGAGAGCCACATTCACATAATTACCATCAACCCAGAAGAGCCACATTTATTTCCATTCCTGGCATGAGGAGTCCTGAACCCCCGAGAGGCTCACAGGTTACCCGTTTCTCTGGCAGTGGCTGTTTCAAGGTGGGAACCACCTGCCAACTACAAGCCCCACTGGGCAAGGGCCTTGTCTGCTTTCCTGAAACCTGGGCCCAGTGCCACATTGGGGAACAATGCTCAGAAGAGCCACACGTGGTTCTTGAGCCATTGAGTACCACTGCGCAACTGCGATCACAGTGCTGGGCTGGGAACTGAGAACTCTCAAGCCCCAAACCTCACTCTGAGTCCATTGGAGGAACAAGAAAACACACAGTTTGGCGTAGTGGTTAGGAGCACGGACTGTAACCTGGGAGAACTGGGTTTGGTTCCCCACTCCTCCACATACAGCTGCTGGTGTAACCTTGGGTCAGTCACAAGTTCTTTCAGAGCTGTTCTCTCAGGAGCGGTTTTCGAAAGAGCTCTCAGCCCCCACCCACCTCACAGGGTGTCTGTTGTAAGGAGGGGAGGGGAAAGGAGATTGTAAGCTGCCCTGAGACTCCTTCAAATAGTGAAAGGTGGGGTATAAATCCAATTTCCTCCTCCTCCTCTTCAAATACAACAAACCAAGAAAGTAAAAGTTTCTTCCAGTGTTTTCTTCCCAAGAAACAGCCCCAGACTCCCTCTCCCTCCAATAATTTTTCTTGCGGCAGAGAAAACAAACTCATGAGCAGAACTAATCATCAAAGCAAAGGAATCTCCTGTTTCGATGTCCCAAAAAAACAACCCGATATTGCATAAAATAAAAGCAAATAAAATAAACAGTATGCAAGGACTACTTGCACAAGCCTCTTTTTCATATCACCTCCGGCACCGGTTTCAGTAGCAACAGAACGTCTCAGCATCCCGAGTCATGTTTTGCTTTGCCGGTCAAAATGAAAAGGCTCGTTCAAAGGGAATAAAATGCCCCAGCATCATCAAAACAATGCACAGGAAGAAATGACAGTGGCTCTTACAAACAGTGGGGTTTTAACTTAAAAAAAAACAACCGCCCTAGGAACACCACAAGGGATCCTTAGAAATTTATTGGTGTTCTTTGGACAGAAGACTAGAAACAGTGGCCAACCAACATTTGGATATCTTGCTCATTATTCCTAACCTTTTCTTTGCAATGTGCAACTGCTGGGAAGCGATGGATGTGTGCTACATTCTCTCAGAGAAAATGGGTCAGAGAACAGGCCCGCTCAGCGGAAGAGCCGTCCATAATGGGAAGCAGACTCTAGAACTTTACCCAGACAAGAACTTGGGCTAAAATTACATGGGCAATGTACACACACACACACACACGTTTACTCAACAGACAAACCAATGAAGAACGGGCTCTTTGAGGGCAAGTGATCTGAAAACTGACAGCTCTAAGGAGCAGCTCGCATCAGGACACAACGATTTCTCTGATAAGATGCTATAACGCATGGGACTGCATGTACACCCAACTGCATTTTTTTCCCATATCCTTGCCCCCTCCCTTCCTTTTGTGTCTTCTTCACTGTAAGCTCCTTGGGGCGAGAACCTTTCTCTTTTTCATGTTATGCTGCAAAGTGTAACATGGATGACGGAGAGGAGGAAATTGGATTTATACCCCGCCCTTCACTACCCAAAGGAGTCTCAGAGTGGCCTACAATCTCCTTTCCCTTCCTCTTCCCACAACAGACACCCTGTGAGGTAGGTGGGGCTGAGAGAGCTCTCTCAAGAACTGTCCTTGAGAGAACAGCTCTGAAAAAACTTATGACTGACCCACGGTCACACCAGCAGCTGCATGTGGAAAAGTAGGGAAGCAAACCCGGTTCTCCCAGATTAGAGTCCATGCTCCTAACCACTACACCAATGCTGGATGCTAACAAACAGATACTAATTCTGAAATGAAAGGCTCCAAGAAAAGCAAGTAAACTCCATAGGCATTGAGAACTCTCTCCGGCACCACCCCTGCAGCGATTTCTTTCTTAAAAACAACAGTTTGTAATTCAGTTATAAATATTAAGGCAATTCAGCACTTATTATTTGCTTCATTTACACCTCACTTTTCTCCCTCATGGGGACCCAAAGTGGCTCACCACATTCCCCCCCCCCCCCCCCCCCGCTTCCCGTTTTTATACAACTGGATGAATTTATGATTAGAATTTTGGATTAAGATCTGGGAGAACCAGGTGCAAATCCCTGTTCTGCCATGAAAGCCTGCTGGGTAACCTTGGGCCAGTCACAGACTCTCAGCCTAGCCTATCTCACAGGGCTGTTGTGAGGGTAAAATGGAGGAAAGGAGAATGATGCAAGCTGCCTTGAGTCCCCATTGGGGAGAAAAGTGGGGTATAAATGAAGTATATCAATAAATTTTCATTAGTGCCCTAGTAGTGAAACTGCCATACAATTGGGGGAAATGGGAAGCAGCCCAATTCCACTCTTTACAAGAAACATCTTCAACCAAAAAATTACAAGCCCTTAACTCCACCTTATGCAACTACCAATCAGAAGGACTTCCTCTGAACAAATGGGACACTCCACTATAAGGGAACATCCCTGGATCTACAGAACCAGGGATTATCAGCAACCCCCAAGAAATGATGCTATTTACGTCTGCAGCAGAAAACACCACACAAGATTCTCATTCTAGTCTAACCAACACAAGGGCAAGTAACATATACCACCTTTCTGCCTATTATGACTGCTCCTCTTCCCAATACTCTTATCTTGTGCAGCCACTCACAGGTAACTGATTTCCAGTGCAATCCTAAAATTACTTCTGCAGGAGCAATGCTCCCTCTAAGCTATGGAGTCTTGTGAGCAAAAATCCTACTTTGTGAGCTACTGCCATTAAAGTTGTGAGCAAGCCATTTGGCTACTGCAGAAATCAGTTTGCTCTGGAGCCATCCTTCCTGAGCTAAGGCAAAAATGTGCGAGCTGGAGGCTAAAAAACCTGTTAGCTAACTCACACTAACTCAGCTTAGAGGGAACACTTTCCCAGGAGTAAGCCCTACTGAATTCAATGGGTTTACTTCAGAGTATGTATTCCCTGACCTGGATGGCCCAGGCTAGCCTAATCTCATCAGATCTCGGAAGCTAAGCAGAATCAGCCCTGGCTAGTATTTGGATGGGAGACCTCCAAGGAAGTCTAAAGCTGCTACACAGAGACAGGCAAACTACCTCTGCCTTGAAAACCCTACAGGGTCACTTTAAGTGGGCTGTGACTTGACTGCACTTTCCATGAGCATACGTGCTTAGGATTGCCCCGTTAGATGCATAAACCAGCAGTGCTAGCTGGCAGAAGACCACCATCTGTGAAAACTTCTCACGAGCCAAGCATCACTATACCATTCAAGACAAAACAGAAATCTGTCCTGTCCCCTCCCCTCCCAATCATCTGTATAAACATACGCCAAAGTACTTTGATCGTTGGAAGAAAAGTCCCGCAATGCATGGCTTATTAAGGTCAGGAGTTTTGACTTGATTTTGAGCCAGCGTCATTCTCCGCTTGCCAAAAATATTCTCCTGGCATTCTGACTCAAGTCGGCATAAGCAAGGCAGGGAAAGCGTCAGGCAGCTGTGTGCCAACAAAGAATTCAAAATAAACCATTATCGGGATATGACTTGAGCAATCCTCCTGAAGTGAGTCAAGCCCCACAGCCAACATCTGGGCTTGGTCATCTGTTCTCTCACATTCAACTGAAATTCTGGAGAGAAAAAATGGGTTTTCCTCCCCACTGTAAATTAGCCAGTCTCCACAGCAGTGACTCTGAGTCACACTTAAGCGTTACAGAGAGGGGCCTGCATTTATTGGAGTACTTTTCAGATGCTATAAAGAAACAAGGTCAGTACAATTCAGCTAATCACCGCATATTTTAAATGCACTCTCTCCTTTTATATGGAACATCTGGGAATTTATATAATCCCCAAACGTTCATCAGAATCTTAGCTTCGCAACTTAGCATCACACTGAGAACAGGCAGGACTGAACACAGGAAACTGCCTTATACTTTTTTGGAGTCTGTGTACCTGATCATGCATGCCTGGAAGTCATGGTTGACTTCTGGAAACCCCTAGAGGGGCTTGGACGTTTCAGAGAGGTGGCCTGATAATTGCCTGCCTCTGTGTCCCAGCCCTGATATTCCTTGGAGGTCTCCCTTCCAAGATCTTGCCAGGGTCAGCCCTGCTTACATTCCGAGATCTGATGAGATCGGGCTTGCCTGGGCTATCCAGGTCAGGGCATAAACTGCCTTATACTGAATCAGACCCTTGGTCTATCAAAGTCAGTATTGTCTACTAAGACTGGCAAGTTCTCAGGCTGAGGTCTATTCACATGTCCTGATCAATGTTCCCTCTAAGCTGTGGAGTCTTGTGAGCAAAAATTCTACTTTGTGAGTTACTGGCATTAAAATTGTGAGCGAGCGATTTGGCTACTGCATAAATGAGTTGCTCTGGAGCCATCTTTCCTGAGCCAAGGCAAAAATGTGTGAGCCAGAGGCTAAAAACCTGTGAGCTAGCTCACACTAACTCAGCTTAGAGGGAACACTGGTCCTGATCCTTACTGGAAATGCCAGGGATTAAACCTGGGACCTTCTGCAGGCCAACCAGATGCTCTGCCACTGAGCCACACCAGTTCCAGCCCCACTAAAGAGCCACTACACCACTGGGTTGTGCCAAGAAGCCTGGCTGAGTTTCTCAACAGCTTCCATGAAGACCCAAATTTTGTTGAGTCTTTAAGGTGCTACTGGGCCCCTATAGGTGAATGGCTGCCATTTATTCCCAAGGGGCAGGGGACACAACACAAACCTTTTGGGACAGTGTTGCAGATAGAATTAAACTGGCATGGTTCCACTGACCGAGAGCCCGCAAAGATGAGCACTGCCCCCCCCCCCCCCGCCCCATATCTACGCCTGAAAAATCCTACTTACCAACCCAGGATATCATGGCTAACCATGTGGGGTTCAGGGGTAAGGGAAAGGTATGCCTTTTCCCCTATCCCATTTTTATCCCAGCATTTACTCCAAGGGGCCCAGGGTGGCATACGTGGCTCCCCATTTTACACTCAAAACATTTTACACTGTGGGGTAGAAAGTAGCAGCAGATTGGCCGTTAAATCCCTGGTGAGCCAGTGGCTAGGGTTCACGGGAGGGGTGGGTCCTAGTCCTAGTCCTGCAGCAAGGTGGGGCTGCAGAAGGGAGGCCCCAGCTCGGACATACCCTGCCCAGTGAGGGGCCAGCCCTGGCCTTGCCACATCAAGAGACAACAGGCCTGACCCAGGTATGTCCTGCTGCTCAAGGCTGGCTGGGGGTGCTCTCCCTCTCTCCTTGGTGGGCAAGGAAGGGTGAGCTGGAGGGGTCCTTTTCCAGGACTGTTCCCCTCCCCCCCCCCCATTCTACCCCTGGCGCGGTGGACAGATAAGGACTGGTGTAGGGCAGATTCACACCAGAACTTGGGATTTGAACCTGATTAACCAGACTGCTCCCGTTCAGGCCTCTGGATAGCTTTTAGGTCTGAACCCGAATTTGAGAAACTTCTGTCCAGAGAACCCAAACCGTTCCCTACCTCTAGGTGAGAAGGGAAGGGCACCCTGCATTTCTTCATCTGAGTACAGAAAACCCAATGCCGTTTAGATGCAGCATCTCTCTGCTCAGGGCAGTGGGACTTGAGGATTGCCAGTCGAAGCCTGAAGACAGCTAATGAGAACATTTACCAATGCAGGGCGCGCACACACACACACAGGTAGTGCACATGTAGTGCACACTTCTTTATTCTATCCCACAGTCACCTCTGGCCCACACTGGTACCGACACCATACGAGATCAGTTTACCAGAAGCAAAAGTAGGGTAAGTGTCTTCATTTCACCCTGCCTCCAGTTCTCTGGGAAAGAAAACCACCCTATTGTCTGCCTCCAGTCTATATAGCCGTTTTAGTGTTTTCCACTTGAAAGGACATTTTCCTTTGTGAATGCCCTGTTCCAAAGCATAAAAATACTTTTACGCATGACTCATCAAAATGTGCAACTCCCCGAACGGAGCACGCACAGCATGCTGTGTATTGTGACTTGCTCGCAGCTCCACAACCCCACCGCCCATTTTTTTTGAAGGGGGGGGGGCGATCTCAGATGCACAGCAGACAGGGATGTGAGGGGGGAGTTACCGAGAAACCAGCAGGCCACAGCACACCACTGGCGGCCTACTTAAGCTGAGGAGGTCAGCTGGATTCAGAGCGACTACACCTTAGCACAAAACAGATGGAAGGTCATCTGAAGAGAAAAGGAAGAGAGGGGAAAAAAGAGGGATCTTGTGGATGGAATGAAAGTAACTGCACGGGCTAGCGCAGACAGGAACCGCAAAGGTCACTCTGACTTGGATGTCAACAACATACGATACCAAGAGGGGAATTCTCTCAGAACGCAGGAGCTGTACAGCTACAAAGAGGCATAGCGGTAAAACATTGCTTATAGAATAGTATATACCGACAACTGTTTCCCAAATGGTAAGTTGCCACAGTGTGCACACCGCCATGTGACAAACTTGGCTGAGGGAGACAAACCCAAAATGTTTTGAGGTATCTTCTTATTCAAAGGACACAGAGATGACCATTCTTACTACACATTTCATTTGCGTATTCACACCTGAAAGACAGAAGGTTCCTCCTTACCACTTGACAAGACAACAGAGATGCTCAAGCTACATCAGGGTGAGAGAGTTCACCCTGAGGTAACCTAGGTGTTCGTACGGGCTCATATCTGTCACCTTGCCAAGTCACAATTTTACCTCACAGCAGTCATCTGTACTAACCCACCGTATCGTTCAGCCTGCTGTTCAGAAATCAAGGGAGAAAACAGGGCAGAGATAAATTTCTCATCACTTAGCAAAGCAGAACATTTCAAACGGCCTTTGGTTCTCTAGGGAAAAAAAACTATTGTCTGTCTACGGCCTAGAAAGCGGTTTTAATGTTTTCCCACATTTGAGGACATGTTCCTCTGAGACCACACAGATGCCCGGCCTTGCCATCAGGCAAGCTCGCTCTCTCCCATCTTGGGGCCATCTGAAATTAAACCTGCTTATCTGCTTCGCTCTACCAAGTGGTAAGCAGGATTTCACCACCCATCAGGTGCAGATGTGAAGCAAATAATCATCTGCAATCATCCACACAATCCGTTTACCAAGCAGCTACTTGTATTAACATTAATAAGCATTAATAAGCAGCCATCCGCATTCACACAGAGATAAAGACAGTATGCTTGAATGCTATGCTAAATTAAAAATCCCTTACCTGGAAACGTATGTGGGTTGGGCGACCCTCTTTTAAGGCACTTGGAACAGAGGACGTGCACTGTGTAGTACAGGCCTGGCCATTCTTGAAGCAGTACATTCAGTTCTTCCACTAGCGGGGTTATAGCTTGCCAAGCTGTCCATATATTTGGTAGGGATGCGTGACTAGCAATGGACAGAGTATCTGGTTGCTGGACACCTTTGGCAGGCCTGTAACTGATTACCACGGGGACCTTCCCCCGGTAGGCATAGATCTGATATTTTCCATCCGACCTCTGGACCACGTGGCTGTTAATCTGGACGCTGTAGCGGGCAAACAGGCCAGGCGGAAAGATGAAAGGGAAGCTGTACTCAATCTGCAGCTGCTCGGCAACAAAAGATTGTCCGCCCAAGTTGGTCCCATTGATCCATGCCTCTGCGTGAGGCATCTCATTCTTGACGTAGCAGGGGAATTTGTACCAAGCAGTGGCTCCGTTCAAGGGTTTAGATTTGGGTTTATTGACGCAGTAACAGAGCCCCATCTTTTCCAAGAGCTCCAGGATGAGCTGCAGGGCCTCTCGGCTCTGGACGTGGGGCCTGAGGAGCAGACGGATAACATGGGTGGGGAGGAGCCCATGGAGCAAGAACCCTTCCACGTAGTGGTGGAGCTGCGTGACCTTCAGCTCATCCGCAGGGCCGTTCCCGAGCAGTTTTTGGAGCAAGACGGTCACATCCCGCTGGCAGAAGACATTGAGGATGTCAATAAGCCTGGGCAGGTTATGAAAAACGTACTCACGCAGAGTCAGGTGCTCCTCGAAGTACAGCAGCTTGCCACTCTCATGCAAGTAGGAAAGGGCGCTCTGGAGGCGGTCCTCGGTCAGCCCCGCCTGCAGGCCCAGCCGAGCCGAGTCCCACCAGCTGAGCCACAGCTGCCGAGCCTGCGGCTGGAAGTGCAACTCCTCCAGGACCTGCCAAGACCTGGGCAGAACCCGGTGCAGGTTTGGGAAGATGTCTCTGTGCTCAGCCACCGAGAGGAGCTTCTCCCGCAACCGGCGGACCTGGCAGCAGTCCCAGCAGCTGATCGGCAGGACCGGGGAGAGGATCTGCAGCCGGTGGTTGAGCAGGTACTGGAACTGAGCTTTCTTGCGCCGGAGGTTCTTGTCCGATACACCGTAGAAGGCAACGTGCGGGCTGGAGCACCGCAGGTCAAAATCTTGCCCCAGGGCTTCATCTACTTGCTGAGCCAAGTTTTGGAGGCCTTCATAGTCCCGTTTCTCTTGCCAGGCAATTTGCCGGTGTATGTCTAAGCACTTCTCCTCCACCTCCCGCTCGGCACACAAGTCCGCGTGGGTGCCTACCATGCACACCACAGCATGAGGCACCTTGGCCCCTAGCCAGTGAAGGAAGTGTCCCACCGAGGGGTAGAAACATTGCGGCACGTAGGTGCTCAGGTTCACCACCAGTACATAGAGGGCTCCGGGAGAAAGGAAGAAGGGCTGGATCACGTCGTAGCTGGGGTCCCCCGCCAGCTCGTACACGATAAAAGTCAAGCTCCTCTCCGCGTCAGCGGTCCAGTCCGTCACCTCTATGCCTCTGCTGCCACACGGCAACCCCACAGCAGCTGGAGCTGGCAGCACGGCGGCCTGTGGCAGGGAATAACATCCTAAGCGCATCTCCCCGTTTGCTTTCGGGGGTGGAACCAGCGGGGCAACATCCTGTGGCTCAGCAGCAGTTTTAGGGGACAGACTGAGGAGCATACCCTGCTGCTCACTGGAGCTATATCCTAAACAGGAACATTTCAGGGACGAAGCCTCTGGTTGCTCGACAATAGGGAGATGATTTGGCTGTGGTTTCGGGGACCGAGGCCGGGAAAATTCTCTCAGTGGCTGCATGCAACACCCCTTCAGTTGGGTCTTCCCGAAATCCTTGCGGACTGCAGCTAAAGAGGAATCTCTCTGCCCTGGTTCCTCCTCCTCCTCCTCCTCCATGAGGCACTTCCTTAGCAGGGTTTTGCCTGCGTTTTTCAAACCCATGAGTACCAGCTTGAGCCGGGGTTTGAGGGCAGGCTGGGAATGGGCCAGCTCCTGCTGGTAGGCCGCGATGTAGGGGATGCCCTTCATACAGACCTCATAAGGGGGCTGGATGAGTGGATTGTCCTTGATCTTCCAAAGGCTGATGCGGCTGAGCTGGCCGAAGCCCTCAGGCAGGATGGCAATCTGGTTGCCCTGCAGCACCAGCTCCTCCAGGTGGCAAAGCTGGACGATGGAGTCCGGCAGGTAGCGGATGCGGTTGTTGTCCAGCCAGAGGGTGCGGAGGTGGCTGAGGTGGCAAAGGTCTCTGGGCAGCAGGGTCAGCTGGTTGCGGCTCAGGTAGAGCTCTTCCAAGCCAGGCAGGGCCAGCACGGCAGCAGGGAAGTCGGCCAGCAGGTTGGAGGAGAGGTTGAGTATCTTGAGGCGCTGGAGGTTGCCGACGCTGGCCGGCAGGGCCCGCAGGCTGTTCCCGTCCACCATGAGGTTCTCCAGGGCCCCCAGCTGGCACAAGCCCTCGGGCAGGGAGGTCAGGCCAGTGCCGCTGAGCCAGAGGATCTTCAGGCGCTGCAGGGAAGCGATGCCCTCGGGGATGGCCCGGAGGAGCCGGTTGCCGGAGCAGTCCAGCTCCTCCAAGGCGCCCAGCTGCAGGAGCACAGGCGGGAAGGCGGGCAGCTGGTTGTGGTCCACGTCGAGGGCGCGGAGCTGCTGCAGGCTGGCCAGGGCCTGCTCGGGTAAGCGGCCAAGGCGGTTGAAGCTCAGGTCCAGCTCCTCCAGCTGTCGCAGCTCGCCCAGGCCGGCAGGGAGCGTCCCCCCGCCGCCGTCGGCGCCCAGCTGGTTGTGGCTGAGGTTGAGCTTGCGGAGCCTGCGGAGGAGCGCCAGCGCCTGGCCGTCGTCGCGGAGGCCGCGAAGGCGGTTGTGGCTCAGGTCGAGCTCGGCCAGGTGGGCCAGGTGGCGGAGGGCGGCGGCCGAGGGCAGCCGAGCCAGCCGGTTGCGGCGCACCGAGAGGACGCGCAGGCTGCCGCCCACCGCGGCGCACAGCCCCTCGGGCAGCTCTTCCAGGCCGCGCCCGCTCAGGTTCAGCGTCTCCGGTGGCGCCACCGGAGGCGGCGGCGGCGGCGACTTGGGTTCAGCCTCTGGGCCGCTCTCCTCCCGAGCGCCCAGATCCAGCTTCCTGGAGCGCGGGGCGGCGTCTCGCCACAACCGGGCCGCTTCTTCTGGACGCTCCGTCTCGGCCATGATGCCGCCGCCGCCGGCCCTAGGGCGCGTGGGAAGGAGAAGCAGGAGGGGCCCGGGGACCGCCGCCGCCGCCGCCGGCGGGCTCCCTCCTGTAAGCCGGGCCGGGCCGCGCGAACTCAGCGAGGGGCGCGGGCGCCTCGCTCGCCATGGAGGGAGCTGCGGGCGGCGGCGGCTGCTTTTGGGCTAGGCGGCGCTGGAGAAAGGCATGGCCGCCGCGGGCAGCAGGTCCCGTCTTCTGCGCCTCCGCCGCCGCCGCGCCCGGCAGAGCATCCTCCCGTCTCTCCCTCTCCTCCTCCTGGGCAGTTGCTCCCAGCCGGCGGAGGCGGCGCCGGTACGCTCCCGAACAGAAGCGGGGAGGAGCGGAGGCGGCAGCGGCCGAAACACCGCCCCCGCCGCACGTAACCGCCGCGCGTCCGGCCGGAGCCGCCCTGGGAGGAAGAAAGGGCGCGCCGAGCCTGGAGCCGCGCCAAGGCCGCTTCGCCTCCTCGGGGCCCGGACAATCGTCTCCGCCTAGGGCGGCTGGACTCCCCCCTGCCCCCCCCCCGACCCCGCCCCCGCCCAACAGAGCCGCGTCTCGCCCCGGCGCGCGCTCGGTTCTGTCTCGTGTCCCCTCCGCTTCGGAAAGAAAGAATGGGGAAGGCTGCATTTATGAGACTGCGGCGGTAGGGGAAGTTCTGCGGCAGCCCGTTGCGCGGAGGGAGGGAACCTTCTGGGGGGGGGGGCACGATCCAGCCGCAGCGAAGCTCCTTTAGAGCCCGCTCTTTTCAAGGGGGGGGGGATATACCTCCATAAGCTCTTCAGGATCTCGGTCTCTAAGGAAACGTTCTGGCACAACACAAGCGCCATTGAAATTAATGGGAGCGGCTCACGAGGACGTTTCTCTTCGCTGCCCCCTTAAATCGCAGGAGCCCCGAAACCCAGGGTCCCCTAAACTAGGGTTGCTACTTCGGGAAGGGCGGTGGGGCGGGCAGGTAGGGCTGTTTACACCTTAGCCTGGTTAGCCCAGGCTAGGCTGTTATCATCAGATCTCAGAAACTAAGCAGGGTCAGCCATGGCTAGGATTTGGATGGGAGAACCCCCCCCCCCCCCCCCAATACCTCAACGTCTGTTGCCTTGAAAACCCTTCAGGGTCACCATGAGTCAGCTGTGACTTGAGGCAAAAACAGTGAGGCAGGCGTTTTAGTGGTCAGAGATGGTGGCACAGTAGGTAAGTTATACTGATGTGTTCATTTTTTTAAGAAACCCACCCATTGTACAGTTTGCCCCTCCCCTTTTTATTGTGACAACAATCCTCCAAGGTAGGTGAAGTAATGACAGACAGTGACTGGCCCATGATCACCCTGGGGAGTTTTATGGCAACCAGGGATTTGAACTCGGGTCTCCTGGAGGCAGGCAATGGCAAACCAAACCCTACGGGGGTCACCAGAAGTCAGCTGTGACTTGACAGCATTTACCACCACCACTACCTCCCTGGTCCTAGTTCAATAATTCAATAATAGTTCAATAATTTTAACTACTATACCACGTATTTTGAGTCTAGTGGCACCTTTAAGCTCAACAAAGTTTTATTCAAGGTATAAGTGTTCATGGACACGCACACTTCTTTAGATACAATGAAACAGAAATTACCAGTCCATACCTATTAACACAGTTAATTACTCTCAGCATTCCACAATTAAGGATACATTTGTCCATCAATCTCCAATTCTGAAATATTTATTTCCTTCATTATGTTTCCCCCCAGAATTAAATCCAAACAAACGGTAACCATATAAACTAAGCTTGTCATTCCTATTTGGTCCTTGAATCTGTTAAAACATCTTAATTATGCTGTATGCTAATTTACTGCTCACCCTCTACCTGTATGTATGGACTGGTAATTTTCATTTTAATTGTATCTGAAGGAGTGTGTGTGCACACGAAAGCTCATACCTTCAAAAAAAAACTTGCCGCTGGACTGAAACTTTGTTCTGCTGCTTCAGACCAACACAGCTACCTGCCTGAATCTACACCACATCATTCTACTCTAGCTTCAAAAGATGGCCTCTTGCATGTGTGAACGAGCCATAATCTTTCTGCAGGTTAAATACAACATTTCAAAGAGATTTTTAAACCCGAAGGTGAGCCTAAGCTTAGTTTCAGCTGCAACCTTTTCAGCCCTGAAGGATGCTGAGGAAAAATAGAGTACCTCTGGGAGTGCCTCTCCTTCCCCAGGACTTAAAGGGGCTTCCAGGGGAAAGGTCATAACCTTGAACTCAGAAGCAGGGGCATAGAGTTCTCCATTTCCCGGGAGGGCTCCTGTGTGCATGCACACACAAAGCACACATACGCCCCGGGACAATGTCCCCGCCGCCGCCTCTCCCCCTGCCTGGCCACTCCTCCCTCCCTCAACGTGCCCAGCATGATGGCGTCACTTCCGGGTGACGCCATCACACTGGGCGTTCGCCCAGGAGTGAGGGGGAGGGAGGAGTGGCCAGGCAGGGGGGAGAGGTTGTGGCGGCGGGCGGGCGGGCCTGCCTGCCTGCCTAGGAAGGGGGCCAGGGAGGCATGGCGGCAACGACAGGGTGGCCCGAGACCCCCCGTAGTTGACGCCTATGCTCAGAAGTAGTCACATCTTGGAAAATCCTCACTTTAAACAGGCTGGAGTCAAAAGCTGAAATGGGATTTGGTAACAACTCCCTCTGATCTGAAGGGGAAATCCTAATAGAGGATTTGGGGTAGTTGTGTAACTGAAAGGGTTCCTATACCCTTTGTGTTTGTGTGTTAAGTGCTGTCAAGTGGTTTCTGATTTATGGCAGCCCTAAGAATGAATGACCTCCAAAACATCCTGTTATCAGCCTTGCTCAGATCTTGGAAACTGAGGGCCTTTGTGGCTTCCTTGATGGAGTCTGTCCATCTCATGTTGGGTCTTTCTCTTTTTCTTCTGATTTCGATTTTTCCCTAGCATTGTTTTCCAGTGAGTCTTGTCTTCTCATAATGTGATCAAAGTATGAAAGCTTCAGTGCAGCCATATTAGCTTCTGGGGAGAGTTCAGGCTTTTACTTTGGGTTACGCCAAATGCCATGTCAGGGGTCATTCCACAGAAAAAGAGGTGCAGGAGCTCATTAACATAACTCATTAGCATAACTTAATTGCCTATGCCATACCCTCTGACATCACCGGAAGGCTCCACCCCAAAAATATCCAGGTATTTCCCAACTCAGAGCTGGTGAGCCAGTTTTACACTTTGACTAAAGACACTAGGTTTCCTATGACACGCACGAAAATACAGATCAAATTAGTATGCTTTTGCTTTTTTCCACAGCGCATCACCATATGTGCCCGCTCCTGGGCTTGTTACTCCCGGAATGGTGTTCCTGCGTGTTCCTGCTCAAAATGACCCCTGGCCATGTTATTCATAAAACACTTGAGTGGGTCAAGGAGCATATTTAGACATGATGAAACTGCAAGCCTGGACACTCTCTCTCTCTCTCTCTCTCTCTCTCTCTCTCTCTCTCTCTCTCTCTATATATATATATATATATATAGCGTTGGCACTTAGATGCAATCCTCTATATGAGCAGTCTCTTCTTTTGCTTTCAGAACTGACTGCAGTTCAGGTTATGCTGACCAGGAGCAGGTTTGAACTAGAGCGGTCTATTTTAAGCCATCGGATAGAGCTGTGAATATTTTAATAAAAAAATGGGACTGCTAGAGCCTTTTGGCAGGCTCGGCTTTTATCTCCTTTTCTTGACAAGAGGTGCCTGCTGAAATTCTTGACAACTTTAAAACAAATATATGTATGTGTGTAATGCATAAGGTCCAACAGTTTTTAGAAGATCGGAGTGAAGTAATGATACGTATTCTTGACACTTTTAAAAACGCAAGAGTAATGCCCTCCTTTGCACTTGGTTATCACAGTGCGTCGGTTTAAAATCTGAGCCGTCGTTCAGATGCGATCATCCAGCCACTGGTTAATTTGATTTTTATGCACTTAACATTTTTTTTATTCTGCCAATTAGAGACCTCAAGGCAGCCAGCAACTAAGAAGACATCACTAGCCTGGGGGTGGGGGTGGGGAATCAGTCTGGAATAAGTAGCTTCAGAACTGGTTGTGATAAACCTTCCTTGGTGGAACTGGTTCTGAAAAGGGAGAATCCAAATCAGTTCAATTGGAAATATCTAGCAGTACAATACACCGCTGTTTGATCCAGTTGTGAGTTTCTCCTGGGCTGCTTCCTTGTGGGTGAAGTGCGAAAATGTGCCCCCACCATAGCAACAGAAAGAGATGGGTGGGAATGGCATCCAGATTCCCTGTTCTGGCGTTGCTTTTTCAGCTGCCCTGCCTGTGCATTGCACAGTACCCACCACCACCACCACCAGCCCACTCCTCTCCTTAAAGGTCTTCCTTTCTTTTTCTCTGCTGTGCTGTAGCACTACAGCACAACTCAGTAAAGAAACAGAAAAGCCCTTCAAATGGCTGGAAACGGGAGGACAGATACAGAGCTTAGCTCTGCCGTTGTATCTGTTTCTTTAAGGCTTAATTCATTTACAGGCTTAATTCATTTACACCCGTCTCCCCAACAAGGACCCAAAATGGCTCACACCATTGTCCTCCATTTTATCCTCACAACAACCCTGTGAGGTAGTTTAGGCTGAAAGCATGTGACTGGCTCGGGGCCACCCAGCAAGCTTCAGTGGCAGAGTCGGGATTCAAACCTGGCTCTTCCCAGTCCTAGTCTGACATCTGACGACTATATCAGACTAATTCTCACTTTGAATTTTGTGCCTGGCTCCATCCCCGCCCTGGAGCTTCTTGGAGGGGGGCTCCACTTGATCCATATAGGGGGAAATCCCTGTGTGAAAGCAACCCTATAGTCACATGAATCTGCCTTACACTGAATCAGACCATTGGGGCCATAGGCAGGTGGGTTCTCAACCAATAATAGACTGAAATCATCCAGATTTTCAATTCCACTCTTGTTATCCTGTTTTAAGACCACATTAGCTGTACATTTTGATATGTATCTCTCCAATATCACGTATGAAAAATACAGATGGGCCTTTTCTAGAGCGCATTTTGATGCCATCCCTTCTAATATACTGCAAGGAAGATATCTCTGTTGGCCTGTCCATCAAAGATGCTGTCTGTGCTCAGATAAAGTAGTCGAAACAATCGCATTCTTTTACATTGCAAACTTTATTCTGGAGAGAGAGATCAGTTAACCTTTCCTTTACTCTCCCAATTTAAACCCTTGGATAATTATTTGAAATTTGCAGATACTGTGCTGCTGAAATATTTGTTGGAAGACACCAAGAAGTCGGTAACTTTGGTAGTAGCAAAATATTGTTTTTTTTAGTAATAAATAAGCGGAAGTTTTTAACAAAAAACACAGAATGAGGAAAGTTCTTGTCTGGGATTTAGAATTTGGGGATATGATTACGGTTTTAAAATAGATGGGACTTGTGATTGTACTATTTTATTTTTGTCCTGCTGGTCAGTTGGCCGTAACAAGTAAATTTGTATTTTACCATTGGTCCCTCAAGATCAGTACTGTCTGCTCAGACTGGCAGTGGCTCTCCAGGGTCCCAGGCAGAAGTCTTTCAGGTCAACTCCTGCCTGGTCCTTTCAACTGGAGATGCCAGGGACTGAACCTGGGACCTCCTGTATGCCAAGCAGATGCTCTGCCACTGAGCCACAGCCCCTCCCCTAGTCATGGAATGTGGAACTTGATCCTAAGAAAGTTTAATCAGAAGTAGGATTCACTAAATCCACCGAGCCTTACTCTCTAACAAGTATTAGAACAAAGTGTGAGTCCAGTGTCACCTCTGGATTTAAGCTTAGTCTTGTTAGTCTTAAAAGGCGACACTGGACTCAGACTTTGTTCTGTTGCTTCAGACTAAAATGGCTGCCCACCTGAATCTATCGCTAACAAGTATGTTTAGGATTATAGCTATTCACCTTATGCATAGTTACTTGAAAAGATAGGGATTTGATGGGATTCTCCTAGGTACGTATGCCTGGTATTGCGACCTCTGATCTACAGGCCATGTGCAGTGACTGTAGTCACTTCATTGTTCTACTCATTGTACTGCTTTGCAGTAACCTTCTTTCCCATTCCAAATAAGAACATAAGAGAAGCCAATGTTGGATCAGGCCAGTGGCCCATCCAGTCTACACAGTGGCCAAAAACACCAGGTGCCCTCAGAACGTCCAGCAGCGGGGCCAGGACACTAGAAGCCCTCCCACTGTGCCCCCCCGCCCCCGCCCAGCACCAAGAATACAGAGTATCACTTGCCCCAGACTGAGAATTCCTATCTATACCTTGTGGCTAATAGCCACTGATGGACCACTGCTCCATATGTTTATCTAATTCCCTCTTGAGGCCGCCCATGCTTGTAGCCGCCGCCACCTCCTGTGGCAGTGAATTCCATGTGTTAATCACTCTTTGGGTGAAGAAGTACTTCCTTTTATCTGTTCTAACCCGACTGCTCAGCAATTTCATGGAGTGCCCACGAGTTCTTGTATTGTGAGAAAGGGAGAAAAGGACTTCTTTCTCTACCTGCTCTATCCCATGCATAATCTTATCAACCTTGATCATGTCACCCCTCAGCCGCTGTTTCTCCAAGCTAAAGAGCCCCAGTTTTCCTGCATGTTTAATGGTGTTGTTAGAGCTCCTGTAGAGTTGTTGAGACAGAGACAAGAATGCAGTACAGTTTACATTATGAATACATTTGCCATTCATATAAACAGTAGATACCCAGTTTGGTGGTGGAAAGCGCCATCAATTGACTGCTGATTTGTGGCAGCCCCATAGGATTTTCAAGGCCAGAGAGGTTCAGAGGTGGTTTGCCATTGCTTGCCTCCATGTTATGACTCTGGTATTCCTTGGAGGTCTCCCATCCAAATACTACCCAGAGCCGACCATGCTGAGCTTCTGATATCTGACAAGTTTGGGCTACTCTGGGCCGCCCAGGTCTGGGCCAGATGCCAGTTTACTAGATGCTCTTCATCACACTGCCTAAAGAGCTCATTCTGTTCTAAACCACAGGGAAACATGTATTTCCATCCTTGGGTGTCTTTGTAAGGCAGACAGGTTTGGGGTTCTACCCAACAGGCCAGCAAGACAGGTAGAGTTGACTTCGGGGGGGGCATAGGAGGGTGTAGTTCTGTTGAGGACAGCACAGCTGGGGTCTCAGTGAATGGATGAGACGCTGGTGTTGGAAGGTAGGGTCTAGATCTGTTAGGCCCACCCCTAGGGAATGTTTTGAAGCAAGCCCATCTGATACCACTCCTCCACGTGGCAACTGCTGGGATGACCCTGGGTCAGTCACACATTCTCTCAGTTGTTCTCTTAAGGGCAATTCTCCCAGAGCTCTCTCAGCCCCACATACCTCACAGCCCCACATACCTCACAGGGTGTCTGTTGTGGGAGGGGAAGGGAAAGGAGATTTTAAGCCACTCTGAGACTCCTTTAGGTAGTGAAGGGTGAGGTATAAATCCAATCTTTTCTTCTTCTTCCTCCTCCTCCTCCTCCTCAGAGATGGCCTCCTCTTGGAACCTCATTGGAACTACTGGCTGGCATTTACTACCCAAAGGATGACAGAGCAGCATTTTAAGCTACGAGGGAGAAGCCGGAGAGCCACTTGGTTCAAGGTGGTTCGGAGGGTTTCATAATGCAGTTGCTTCAGGTAATCTAAATGGGGACAGGCTAGAACTTGACCAAGATTGTGGGGAAGGAAATGACAGCCATTTAAGGACACAAAATGAACACAGGGAAACATCTCTGCCAAAGACTGTTGGAGAGGGAAACAAGGTAAGGGGGGTTATATGCAAATACCAGAAGCCTCTGAGTCAGGACAGAGGAATTGGACTCCTTAGTGCTAAATGACAACACAGATAGATTGAGTTTTTCAGAAACTGAGTGGAATGGGGGAAATCAGGATATGCTTATAGAAATGCTAAAATGAGGGCAAGGAAGGATGTATTGCTGGTGATGGAGTGGCTGTATATCTCAAAGAGGCAGATAGACCAATTAAACAGAAAACTGGTGAGGAATGAAAATTGCCGTTGAAGAACTATGGGCAGAAACACCAGGCCTGAATGCCATCACCTTGGTGGCCTTGATTGGGCAGAAAGCGAGGCCTACAAATCTTGTAAACAGAAAAAGGTAATTTCTAGTGCCATCCTAAGCAGAGTTAGCACCTGTCTAGGACCACTGACTTCAATGGAGTTAGAAGGGTGTCAAGTCTGCTTTGGGTGGCCCAGTAAGTACAGGGATATTCTACGGCTCAACTGATTAAGCGTGCAGTCTTATGCAATGGGGAGGAAGCCCCATTGGATACAGCGGAACTGTGTAGGTTTGCACTGCAAAACTCTGACTGTGATCTCGAGATGGAAGAAAGAAATGAGGGGTTATGAGGGCTAGGGTAGCCAACTCTGGGTTGGGAAATTCCTGGCTATTTGGGGGTGGAGCCTGGGGAGGGGAGGGTTTAGCAAGGGGAGGGAACTTAGCAAAGATGCGATGCCATAGAGTCCCCCCTCCAAAGCAGCCATTTTCTCCAGGGGAACTAATGTCTGTCATCTGGACATGTGTGGCTCAGTGGTAGAGCATCTGCTTGGCATGTCAGAAGGTCCCAGGTTCAATCCCCGGTATTTCCAGTTGAAAGGATCAGGTAGGAGGTGATGTGAAAGACCTCCGCCTGAGACCCTGTAGAGCTGCCACCAGTCTGAGTAGACAAGGGTGTGACTCAGTATGAGGCAGCTTCAGGGCTCATTTCATAGCAGGAGCTCCTTTGCATATTAGGCCACACACCCGTGATGTAGCCAATCCTCCAAGAGTTTACAGTAGCCCCTGTAAGAAGAGCTCTGTAATCTCTTGAAGGATTGGCTGCATTGGGGGGGTGGCCTAATATGCAAAGGAGCTCCTGCTACGAAATGAGCCCTGGGCAGCTTCATGTGTGTGTGAGATTTCCAGGCTCCACATGGAGGCTGGCAACCCTGGTGAGAGCCAATGTGGTCAGAGTGTCCAACTAGAATCTGGGAGGCTGAGGTTTGAATTCCCACTCTTCTGTAGAAGCTTGCTGGGTGACCTTGGGCCGGCCACACCCTCTCAGCCTAACTTACCTCACAGAAGGAAGATGATCCTGGAGTATCAGTGCGGCCCTAAGCAGAGTCATAATGGGCTTGGAAGGTCTAACTCTGCTTAGAATAGCACCGTTAGTCCTGAGTGGTGCTAAGGACCTGGTACGAGACACAAATGTTGAACCATTCAGGAACAGTGACAGCAGTATACAAAGTACCACATAAATATAAATCAAAAGCAGCCTCAAAGATTCAACTGATTTCAAAAGGAGGGGGGAGATGAGTACGCAAAATGAAACCGAAAGGGAGAGCAAAAAAGGTCAGATCTCTTCAGGATGCTTAGAGGTTTTTTAAATCTACAGCAACAGATGCTTAGATAGAACAAGTGGGGGACCTGCAAACCTGGGGGGGGGGTCTCATTTCCCCTCTTCTTTCTTTTCCTCTTTGTCTCCCCAGGACAATGCCTGCAGCCCTTCCTTCCCTTCTCCCATCCATTTACCTCTGTCCCCCCCTTTAGTTTTCCCTCCCCCTGGCAGTCCCTTCTCTTTCTTCCTCTCCAACTTACCCAACTTTTTTTGTGTTCCCATCCCCCATCTTCAGCTTCCCCTTTTAAACCATTTTTCCTCCTCCTCCTATCAACTTTACCTTCCCTCTCCCCTATCTTTTACCTATTTTAGTCTGTCTCTCCACTCCCTTCCCATGCCTCTGGCTTAGAATTCCCAACACTGTTGGTTGAAGGTTTCCTGGCAACCTCCCCCACATGTGGGTACCAGCCTTTCACAATGTAGTCTCACAAGAGCTTGTTGGCATACTTTTATAAAAGAAACAGATATTGCGAATGTGACTTGGGGGGGGGGGTGTTATACAGTGTATTTTTAAATATTTCCTGTTTTTTCCTGCAGTCCTGGGGCTTGCTCCATGGTTGTACAGAAATATACCCTGTCTGTACATGGCCCCATTGTGCTGATTTTTTGATCCGCTCTCTAAGATCATTGTTCAGAATTAGAGATAGTGATGTACATTATGGGTTAGGAACCGCACTATCCATTTTGAGTCTTGATAACACACATTCATGAGAATGAGGTGCTGGAATGCTGAAGCAGAATTGGTGGTTCAGACTGTAGGTTGGGAATTCCAGCTTAGAATCTTCCTTGCATTAAATAATCCATTGAAATAGAAAAACACAGTGGGAAGAAAGGTTCTGTCCCTTCTCTTTGAAAGCTGCACGAATGATCTGTTTCCAGGAAATTTATCAAAAGGGAGAGCACCCCAAAGTATGAACCTTTGCAACCTTTCACCTGTAGTCTGAAGTGACACACTTCCTTTCTACCACATCAGGTTTCTACCACCTCTGCCTGTGTCATTTGGGTCAAAGAGGATGTCAGTGAGGTTAACAAAGTCAAGGAAGCAGGGTAGCAAAACCAAGGAAACAAAGACTTCCTTTTCCCAAATGATAACAACAGGAAAGGTTACAGGCTTTGGCAAACAAATGCAAGGTGACAATAAGGCTAGTGATACAGAAATGTAGGGAACATATTGCTAAAAAAATAAACAATAAGCATGTAATTTACATGTATTAGGAGTAGGAAACCTGCCAGTATCATTAGACAACAAAGGTGAGAAAGGATTGGTAAAGGGGGATAAGGAGATTGCAGAGGTAATGGATTAATCGATACTGATCTTCAGTGTGAAAAAATGTTATATAAACTCAGGAAGTTTAGAAGTATTAAATCAGGTAAAGGGGAAAAGAGATTAATGGCTAACTGATAAATCAGTAACTTAAGAAGTCACCAGGGCTGGATGGCATACACCCAAACCCAAATATGGAATTGTTGAGCTCCTAACAAAAATACACAGCTTATCACCTTCCTTACCAGAGGACTGGAAAAAAGGAGGCATAAATGCCATCTAGAAAAAAGGATTGCAGAAATTACAAACTAGTTAGCCTGGCATCTGTCTGAAGAAAAATGGTGGAAACTGTTATAATTATTAAGCATATAGAAGAACAAGCCTGAGTGAGAATGGACAGTTCTCACAATGGAAGGAAATGAGCCATAGAGTCCAGCGGTGTCACGACAGAGCAGGCATGACAAGCGGAGATCTGCACCAGAAGAGATTACTTGTTCATAATTCATCTGGAATTGGGGGTGGCCTGGTTATGAAGTGGCTCTCTCTAAGCTGTGGAGTCTTGTGAGGAGAAATTCTACTTTGTAAGCTATTGGCATTAAAGCTGTGAGTGAGTGATTTGGCTGCGGCATAAATTAGTTTGCTCTGGAGCCATCCTTCCTGAGCTGAGACAAAAACGTGTGAGCCGGAGGCTAAGAAACTGTGAGCTGGCTCACATTAATTCAGCTTAGAGTGAACACTGAATTACTTTGTAATCTACTTACCGATTACCAGGTGTTATCGCATTTTGTAATTCCCCTACTGATTGACTGAGAAGTTTTAATCATACTTGTAAGGCACCTTGGGTCCCAGAGAGAAAAGTGGTCTAAAAATGACAGTGATGCTAATAGTAATGGGATGCTGGATAAGTTCGACTAGAGTTCCCCAACCTGGTGTCCTTGGACACCATGGCACCTGCTAGTATTTTCACAAATCTTTTCAAAAAGTAGTTGGGTTCATTGTTAGGCGGGGCTTGTTGTTGGCTGCCCTCATTCCAAAGAAGGGGTTTCCACAGATATGCAGGCAACCACTGGAGAATCATGAGGACTGGTAAGCACCCAGGTTTCCTTAGTCAGTGTGTAGCTCTAATTCTTCTTCAGGCTTTCTTTCTTTCTATTCCCCCTTTTCTTTCTCCTTCCCTCTGCTCAGATTTCCCTTCATTTCTTTTGCAAAGTGAGGAGGGAGGTACTGCATTTGGCTCCACCTCCTGCAGGCAGCCATTTTGGGTCTGGCTCCACCTTCTGCAGCAGCCATTTTGGAGTAGTGCTCACCACCCCCACTCAAAATTCCAGAGGTACCCACATACTTAAAAGGGTCGGGGATACCTGAGTTACACCTTTGAAAGGTGCCCTCAGGACTCTAGGTTCTTATACTACACATATGGGAAAGGAGAACACACAGCACAGTCCTAAATGAAGTGGCCCCATTCTGAGTTCATTGAAGTCAGTGGACTTTGAAGGGCTTAACTCTGCTTAGGACTGTACTGTGAGACCAACTGCCGAAGAATTCATAGCACAGCTGTGATTTAAACTGGGACTTTATAGTTCACATTTCACACTCTTAGCCACTATATGAGTTCAGTCCAGAATGATGTTCACTGGTGCTGTTCTAGAATAGAGAAGAAGAAGAAAAGATTGGATTTTTACCCTGCCCTTTACTACCCGAAAGAGTCCCAGAGCAGCTTACAAACTCCTTTCCCTTCCCCTCCCCACAACAGACACCTTGTGAGGTAGGTGGGGCTGAGAGAGCTCTGAGAGAACTGCCCTTGAGAGAACAGCTGTGAGAGAACTGTGACTGACTCAAGGTCACACCAGGAGCTGCTTGTGGAGGAGTGGGGAACCAAACCCGGTTCTCCCAGATTAGAGTCCGCCACTCTTAACCACTACACCAAACTGGCTCCCACCTGGTCCTGCCCCCTTTCTAAAAACACTTAGCGGGAACCAGAAAAGGTGTTGGTGGATGTCATGGTGCCCCCCGGGCACCACACCAGAGACCCCTGCTCTACTTATAATGATGTTTCTTTGTTTCTCTACTTATAATGATGTTCCTTCCCATAGAAGAAATCCACATGACCCAGCAAGTCTGTTACATAGCGATGCCCAGATGCACTGCGCTGGGATTTTCAAACAAGTGTGTCTCTGTAGACCCAAGATGGATGCCACTGTCTGGAAAAGGTCTCTGTGTGTGAAGTATGATCAAGTCACAGCTGACTTATAGCAACCCCTGGTTGGGTTCTCAAGGCAAGAACTTAACAGAGGTGGTTCTGCCATTGCCTGCCTATGCTTAGCAACCCTGGACTTCTTTGGTAGCCTCCCATCCAAGTACTAACCAGGGCCGATCTGAGAGCTAAGCAAAGCAAACAGACCTCCATGTCAGTCAAGACTATAAATGATAGAGTAATGACACTGTATTTAGTCTCCACAAGTAAATCTATGAAGTATGGGTATATTTTATCAAACTGTCATAAACAACTAAAAACAGAAATCATGTATCAATATCTTATTAAGGTCTCATTCATTAACTATATATCTTTATACATTCATCAAGTCACCATGTAAGTTTCACGAGTGGATACCTGTGATTTTCCAGTTGTGAATTCGTGCAACTTACATGATGACTTTGTTGAAGAATGTAGGATGATAGATGTATAGTTATTGAATGAGACGTTAATGAGATGTTGACACGTGATTTCTGTTTTTTGTTTATTGCACGCTGTTTGATAAAATATACCCATACTTTATAGATGTACTTGTGAAGTCTATATATGATGTCATTACTCTGTTGTCGAGAGCTTCTGAGAGCTGATAAGATCGGGCTAGCCTCGGCCACCCAGGTAGCAAGGAAATAAAAGGGGCCCAGCCTAGCTTGTGAACAGACATTCACCAGGTCACCTGTGGCAAGTAAAAACCACCCTCCCAGTGACCTGGAAAAGAAACTTTAATGGATTAGAAAGGGATTTGTTTCTGGTTGTTTTTTTCTCTGAGGTCAGTGATGTGCTGCAAATTGCTAATACGGTATATATTTATATATATATCTATATGTGTGTGAGCAGGTGACTTAGGAAAAAGATGGTTGCTAATCACTTATGGACTTACAGATTTCTGTAATTGTCATCCAACTGCATGGCTTATTAGATGTTTCCACCTATTGATTGAATTGACTTACTTTGTATAACCAGCCTTGAGTCTCAGTGAGAAAGGCTGGTAAATCAAGCAAACCAAATAAAATAAAACAGCAAAGAATCCTGGCCCCTTATGGGCTGATTGATACATTGAGGCGAAAGCTTGTGTGGGTCAGATGTCTCTACGTGGTTCGATACAACAAGCGTCATCACCTAAGCTGGCCCGTAGCTACAGTGGAGCCATGGAGGGCCAGCCCCAGAAGAATCAGGGTGCATGTACGCCCCCTGCTTCTCCTCAAAAGCATTTAAAGGAATCCTTTAAGTGCTTTCGAGAAGAAGTGGGGGATGGTGCGCACCCCTCTTCCTCCCTCCTGCAAGATTTCAAGGGCCCTTTGGCTGATGCGCTCCCCACCGATCAGCCGAAAGGCCCTTGAAATCTTGCAGGAGGGGAAGGAGAGGGGTGGCTGCCAGTGGTTGGGCTTGGGGGTGGATTGGAGCTGACATACAGAAAAATGGCAGCCCCACCAGAAATTTTTTTGCCCCACAAGTCACAAAATCCTGGGTGCGGGCCTGCACCTAAGTGGCCAGGTATACCTCCTCTTCAGCCTGCAGGTAAATAGAAAGACCTCTTCAAGAAAATGTGAGGATATATTCCCCACTTGATGGCTGAAGCTCTCCCCCCCCCCCCCAAAAGTGATGATAGATTTGGCAGAGTGGGCTGGCAGCAGCTGCCTCCATAACAACTCCAAAGTAAATAAGCATCGGTGTTACTAGAGCTTGCCAACGCATCCCGAGAGTTGTGACAATAAATGGCCCACGTGCTAGGGCTGCCAAGTCCCCGGGTAGGGTGGGGGAAGCACCGATTTTTAAAGCTTTCCCCCGCTTTTTCAGAATTGGCAACCAGGGGAGGCAATGGCTGCCAGCAGGGAAACGTCGGAGCCTGGCCTGGCCTCTTAAAAGGGAAATGTCTGCAGAGAGCCTGCCCTGCAGTAAAAAGCCTCAACAGACATTTCCCCTTTAAGAAAGAGCAAGAAAGTCCCGCCCAGAGAGGCTCTTTCTGCTGAAGGGCCTGCTTTTGCATGTGGCCTGCTGCTGGAGTAAGCTGCTTGGGGTAAGCTGCTGGGGTCTGCCTGCTCTTTTCCTTCTCTCTCTCTCCCCCTCCCCCTTTCTTTCTTTCTTTCTTTCTTTCTGTCTGTCTGTCTGTCTGTGTCTCTCTCTGTCCCCATCCAGCAGAGGTCTATCAGTGGCTATTATAGCCACAAGGTCTAAATGGAGCCCTTTGTCTGGGGCAGTGATGCTCTGCATTCTTGGTGCTTGGGGGGCAACAGTGGGAGGGCTTCTGGAGTTCTGGCCCTGCTGCTGGACCTCCTGAGGGCACCTGGTATTTTTGGCCACTGTGTGACACAGAGTGTTGTACTGGACGGGCTGTTGGCCTGATCCACTGTGGCTTCTCTCCTGTTCTTATGATATGAAAATCATATTTAGCACTTGTGCAGCACTTAGTGCTTCATATTCTGCCGAGATGAGGAAGGATTCAGTAGGGCCGTTGCTCAGTGATAGAGCATCTGCTTGACATGCAGGAGGTATCAGCCTCTTCAGCTAAAAAAGGATCAGGTCATAGGTGACATTAAAGATCTCAGCCTGAGACCCTGGAGAGCCACTACCAGTCTGAGTAGTCAATACTGACCTTGATGGACCAATGGCCTGATTCAGTATTAAATAAAATGATTCCATGGCACTGCAGGGTTTTGAGCCAGGCTCTCCCAGATCCCAGCCAAACAAACTGACTGCTACATAACACTGACTCTTGTTCAGCGACAAGAAACAGTGGCATAAAAGTCACAGTCTGGGTAATGCTGCTTGCAAGCCTATAAAGCTCAAGGCAGCAGCAGAAGCTCAGTATTAGGAAACTTCATGAGTTCATGTGTCAGCATGTGGAAGCAACATCACAGGATGTGACATCACAAAATGATGTCACTTCCTTTCTCCTGGCTCCACCCCCAAAGTCTCCTGGCTCCACCCCCAAAGTCCTCAGATATTTCCCAAGTTGGACTTGGCAGCCCTACCACGTGCTAATATGAGCTGGTATTTCCACAGCAGTAAGGGGATTTCTCTATCCTTTCCCCCCCCCTTTAATGAGCCAACAGTTTGCTCCCAACACGAGTAGGATTTCCTCTCCTCCCCCTCCTCCTCTGGGAGTCTGCCGAGGGCTGTTGAATGGAGACAGTGGGGTATATATTATTCATGCCTCTGTGAAAGGCAAAGGTGTGGGGGGGGAGTGTTTGTGGTGAAAGAAAACCCAGACAGCAAGCATTCCTGTTTTGGGCAGGCAAGAATGGAAGAGATTTTGGGAAGTGCCAGGACAGCGGTTTGTGCTTCACTGTCTGCAGCAGCCAAATTAATAATCTTAATCCTTTGGAGCTCATTTCCAGCCACAACAAAGCCCATGGCACTGTATTCATTCACCACCCTCCCTCGTTATGCTTGCTCGTGGCTCTTTCCTCTGTCCCTGCTCTGCGGCCTCCACAGTTGTTTAAATCTAGGCCGTGAGCTTCTTGGGGCCCAGACCTATGCTCCTTCTAAGCTGCGGAGTCTTGCGAGCTAAAATTCTACTTTGTGAAATTAGTTTGCTCGGCAGCCATCCTTCCGGAGCTAAGATAAAAATGTGTGAGCGGAAGGCTAAACAACTGTGAGCTAGCCCACACTAACTCAGCTTAGAGGGAACACTGGCAGAGACCTGTCTTTTGTTTCTTATTTGCTTGGCAGAACAGCAGGTATGAGGCGGAGTCAATGAGCACTTTTATGGCATTTATAATTCAAATCGTGCTTGTAATAGTTCAGAGTGTTGTTAAGGATCATGTTATGCGCTTCCCCGGCCTGTTAAGGATCATGTTATGCGCTTCCACTTATTTCCAGTTGGTTTTGTTTCCTTTGGATGAGGAAGCCCTGGAGGCTAATGGTGCCTTTGCAAACATTTTAGTTGCAAATAGAGAAGCGGTGCATAAGCAGAAGGCACTCCTACAGTCGGCAGCATATTCCCCGAGTACAACTGGCACATCCCACAAAGCTTGGCCTGTAGTTCTCCAGCTAGAACTTCTGTGCTTATAGTCTGGTTTCTCACATGCAGGCAAGAGAATAGAAATTTCTCTGCTTAGGAACCATCCACAGCCATTAAAGCACCATTACGATGGAATGCATGAAACTGCCTTATGCTCAGTCAGAGCACTGGTCTAGAAATAGGACTGCCAGGTCTGTCATGAACGCCGGTGGGGGTGGGGTGGGGACAATGTTCCAGGAGTGGGAAATGATGTTGTGTGACGTACCGACATCACTGACATTGGGGGCGATGCTCTGGGTTTTGGGCAAAACTCTATGGTTAAATCAGCCTCAAACCATAGAGTTTTGCCCAATAACCAGTGTGTCACACATACCCCCTGACATCACCAACGTGCCTATGTCACTTATGGGTGATGTAGGTACATTGCGTTTATTTCTGGCAATGTCACTGTTTGGGGGGAGAAATTTCTTCCTGACAGCTGGCAGGCAGGAGCCTGCAAAACTCGGGGATCCCCCACCCCATATTGGGGAATGATAACCCTGTCTAGCAATTAGAAAAGAGCATGAGTCCCATCGCAAAGTACAGACTAACAAAATCTGTGGCAGATCAAGATGGGTAGCCATGTTTGTCTGTAGCAGTAGAAAAGAGTCCAGTAGCACCTTAAAGACTAACTAAATATGTGGCCAGGTAGCAATGTTCCCTCTAAGCTGAGTTTGTGTGTATTAGCTCACAGTTTTTTAGCCTCCGGCTCACACATTTTTTCTTAGCTCAAGAAGGATGGCTCCAGAGCAAACTAATTTATGCGACAGCCAAATTGCTTGCTCACAACTTTAATGCCAGTAGCTCACAAAGTAGAATTTTTGCTCACAAGACTCCACAGCCTTTGAGGGAGCATTGCCGGGTAGGAGCTTTTGTGAGTCACTGCTCACTTCTTCAGATACAACTAGAACAGGAGTCCGTCTGGCCTCTATATTGGAAAGTGGAGTGATTTCAGATTATTGGAAAGTGGAGTGATTTAGCGGGCAAATGGCAATAGCAGGTGTGATTGGATTAGTTGTGATATGCACGCTTACTACCTCTCTGTACATCACACCTAGTGCAGAGTGCAGCTGTTACTTCTTCTGACTTGGAGATTGTATATCCATGAATATGGCCTACAATTGCATTTGCCGTCTTTTGCAGCTTGTACTGTATAAAGTGCCATTCACATTGAAAGCGCTATCTAGAACAAAGACTCCTTCCAGACTATCAATAATAGCAAGACAAAGGCGATGATTGTCTCTTGATGTGAAACCGTCTCCCCTGCCCTCATGTTACATGAAGATAACCACCCACAACCATGAAAGGAACAATAAGAGAGCATCCAAAATGGAGGTGCACATTTTCCTGCTGCAAAGGCCCCACCCACATCAGTGCCATTTCGCTGCTGTCAGCCAATTACAAGCATCTTTCCCCACCCCGCCATGCCACCACAAGGGCTTATTTTGCACGATTGTTTAAAAATATTTGCTATCGTGCTATAGTGCTATAACGATCTATCACGATTTCAAATCTGAGTTCATTTGAATTCCGAGTTTTCATTTTTCTAGAAGTCTCCATCTTTTTTTTTTTTTTTTAATAATGTCTTTTTATTGCAGTGACATAAGGGGAAAGGTGCAGGCACTTCCCCCCCAAGTGCCTGGAGAAGAATGGGGAGGGGAAGCTGTAAGACAGCTGATGGGGATACTAATTGTTATGTCAATATTTCACTGTAGAGCAGGGGTGACAAACATGTGGCCCCCTGGAGGGCTTCTATCAGGCCCGCACTGGAACTGGCCATCTCCTGCTTCCAGTTCTGTTGCTGCTGCATCATAGCTTGCTTCCCCAGACTCTCTCAGTTCCTCAACCATTTCATGTTTTCCCCTGGGTCCTAGACTCAGAACTCTAAGCGTGAGATTTCTGCGGTGAATGTCAATAAATCAAAAGTAGGTTTGCAGTTTATAGATACACACCTGAACAGCATACTCAAGATGGCAACAGCACAGACCTTAATAATAATTCAGAGCAAGAGGTGTCAGTTATCGGAGACTGTTAAATAAACAAAATATTGCAAGATTGCTAATGTTTTAAGCGTGTTTTTAAGTAAAAAACAATCTTTGTATTTGTGTCCTTTATAAAGTTTATATCTCTGCTACCTGGCATTACATTTTATGACACACATGGTCTGGCCCAACAAGGTCTCATTTATGTCAGATCTGACCCTCATAACAAATTAGTTCGACACCCCTGCTGTAGAGCGTGCATGGGGGTGGCACATCCAGACACGCAGTCAGGATTTTGTGGCTTGTGGAGCAATTCTTTTTCTGGTGGGGATGCCATTATTTGCCATAATGAAAGGGGTGGTGCATATCCCTCTCCCTCCCCTCCTGCAAGATTTAAAGGGCCCTTCAGCTGATCAATAGAGATCTTGCAGGAGGGGAGGGAGAGGGGCACGCACCCCCTGCTTCTTCTCAAAAGCATTTAAAGGATCCCTTTAAATGGGAAGAAGGGGGGGGCTATAAGAAGCAGGGGCCCTTTAAGGAAGGGGCTGGCCCTTTAAGGAAGGGGGCAGAGTTCCCAATAGCCCCACAGTAGCTACAGGTCAGGGCACGTCTCCACAGCAGCCATTATACCCATGTCACTTGAGCCAATTCAGAGTCATTGTGGAGCATGCGTAGAAAGAAAAAGGTTTTTTTTAAATGGAGGAAGGTGTGCCAAAAGGTCCTGTGTGGAAGCTCCATCAACAATGCACTGACAGCAGTCCACTGATGGAAGCCACAAAGAGGAATCTGTGTGGAACCAGCCTAAATCTGCAATCTGAAGGACATTTTCCTAGGAATCAATTCCATTGAATAATATGGGACTTCCTTCTATGAAAGACCTGCTCAGCATGGCTCCCCGGTTTTCTTTCATCTGTCCTTCGAACGCCATAACCAAAACGAAAAGTTGAGTCTCGCTGCTGTTTCCCCGCCCCCCACCTTGACTCACCTTTGCTCTCCTGCTTAATTTTTTTCTATGACTGCCGCAACGCTGTTTTGTGTGCGTAGGTCTTATGGAGGGCATTGCAGTGGCTGGAGCACGCTAACCACCAGCAAAGGAAATGCATCGGCATCGGCTTTCATGTGGGCACGTGGGTGCTGGGAATTGCAGTTGCAGCCCAAGCCGGGGGCATCAGGATGGTGCTGTAGCAGGGAGCCAAGGCAAGCTGAGATCTGCCCCACGCCAACTGATAAGGATTGCTAGGGAGCCCCAAATCCTGCCTTGGGGCTAGAGGCGAGCAGGATTGCTGTTTGATTCTCACAGCGGGGGAAGGGCTCCTACACACACACACATGCACACACACGCACAGGCTCAGTCTCTCTCTCCAGCCTCATGAAGACATAGCCCATCTGTAGCCTATTTCCATGCTTATTTACTCAAAACAAAGTTTGTCCAGTGGAACCTTTAAGACCAACAAGGTTTTATTCAAGCTTCTTCCCAGAATAAAACTTTGCTGGTCTTAAAGGTGCCACTGGACTCAAACTTTGTTCTGCTGCTTCGACCAACATGGCTGCCCACCTGACTCTATTTACTTTAAAGCAAATCAACTCATTTCAACAGGACTTCCTCCTGAGTAGTGGACATTAGGTGAGATTGCATTTCTATGCCACAGAGCAGAAAGCAGTGGATTTTCAGCACCAAGATTTTGTGAACCCCACGCCTCTAAGTTATTTATTTAAAACTTTCTTTTATTTTATTAACAAGGATTTACAGAAAAAATAGAATTAAATCATTAACTCTGTACAACCAGCAAGGAACTGAGGTAACCATTATTAAGCAGTTCTGAGCTGTCTTAATCTATAGATCAAACATTTGTAGGAAATTTGAATACAAATTTATAGAACTGTTATTAATGTAATGCTACCAATGAGTAACAATTAACTGGTAAAACAATGGTACTATAATCATAACGATTAGCTAATCTTTCCATAAAGGGGGACCATTTCTCTAATAGATTAGACTGGTGAACAGCAGTATCTGTATTGGCTACTGTAATGATTTCATGTTTTGGTGTGTGTGTTTCTTTAAATGTTTCGTGTGGCTGCAGTACTGTGGGGGGTGATAGAGGGAGACAGGTGTGATGTAATTGGCTGATGACTGAGAGAGTGGGAGGAGAGGTTTTGAGAAGAATCTCTGTATTTGTGGTTTTGTGACAGAATTCTGGGTGTGTCTTGGGAGAGAGACAAGTGTGGAAGAAGTCTGAAGAGAGTCTGTGTGAAATTTAGTCTGTGTGACCAAGAAAGTAAATTTTATTCTGTGTAGATAAAATAAACTAGCCGGTGTGGCTATAAATGTCAGAGAGAGAGAGAGAGGATAAGAAGTACAGGAGCCTGTCAGAGTGGATTTTGGAGTGTTTTTTTTTTCACACTCTCAGTCATCAGCCAATCACATCACACCTGTCTCCCTCTATCACCCCCCCCCCACAGTACTGCAGCCACACGAAACATTTAAAGACACACACACCAAAACATGAAATCATTACAGTAGCCAATACAGATACTGCTGTTCACCAGTCTAAGAGACTGTTTGAAGCACCAGTTTGAAGCACCAGTTTAAGAGACTGTTTGAAGCACCAAGCATTACCAGTTACATTTACAAGTTCCTTTCTTCAGAAACAGTTCAAGCTAACCAGAAACTTATTTTGTTCTTATTTCAATAAAACCATGTTTTGTTTAAACATATCCCAGAATTCAGTACAGTCCTTCCTCAGGGCCACGTAGTCCTCTGAAGCAGCCCAGACCCTAGGTCATACTACCAAGAGAGAGAGAGATCTGGAATTTTAAATTCCTGGTGGCAGCAAGAAAACTACCAAGTTTATATATGCAGATTATGATTTAAAGTGAAAGCAGTCCCCCCTCCCCCAAATAGCAAGAACATCACAGCTACATTGTCTGAAATCTCGTCTAAGATAAAGTAACATACCAGTGTGGCACCCTTGGGGGGGCAGTCTTTACTCTTCAGTTTTAATGCTATGAGGTGCTTAGCCGCAGTTAACAGTCATAATCAATATTCTAATTTATCTATTTACTTCATTTGTACCCTGCCTTTCTCCCCAAAGCAGCTTATACTGTTATATCTTCCACTTTAGCCTCACAACAACCCTGTGAGGTAGGTTAAAAGGATAAAAGGGCAAGTCCTTTTGTGGATCAAAAACTGGCTAATTAAAAGGAAACAGAGTGAGTACAAATGGGCAATTTTCTCAGTGGAGGGAGGTAAGCAGTGGGATACCGCAGGAATCAGTACTCGGTCCAATGCTTTTTAACTTGTTTATTAATGATTTGGAGTTGGGAGTAAGCAGTGAAGTGGCTAAATTTGCAGATGACACGAAGTTGTTCAGGGTGGTGAGAACCAGGGAGGATTGTGAGACACTCCAAAGGGATCTGTCGAGGATGGGCGGGTGGGCATCAACGTGGCAAATGGGGTTTAATGTTGCCAAGTGCAAAGTGATGCACATTGGAGACAAAAATCCTAACTATAAATACACGTTGATGGGATCCAAACTGGCGGAGACTGACCAAGAGAGAGATCTTGGAGTCGTAGTAGGTAATGAAAATGTCGAGATAGTGTGTGACTGCAATGAAAAAGGCCAACGCTATGCTGGGGGTTATTAGGAAGGGAATTGAAAACAAATAATCTAGTATCATAATGCCCCTGTATAAATCGATGGTGTGACCTCATTTGGAGTACTGTGTACAGTTCTGGTCACCATACCTCAAAAAAATATAGCATTGGAGAAAGTGCAGAAAAGGGCAACTAGAATGATAAAAGGGTTGGAACACTTTCCCTATGAAGAAAGGTTGAGGCGCTTGGGGCTCTTTAGCTTGGAGAAATGACGGATGAGAGGTGACATGATCGAGGTTTACAAGATTATGCATGGTATAGAGCAGGTAGAGAAAGAAGTACTTTTCTCCCTTTCTCACAATACAAGAACTCGTGGGCACTCCATGAAATTGCTGAGCAGTCGGGTTAGAACAGATGAAAGGAAGTACTTCTTCACCCAAAGAGTGATTAACACGTGGAATTCACTGCCACAGGAGGTGGTGGCGGCTACAAGCATGGGCGGCTTCAAGAGGGAATTAGATAAACATCTGGAGCAGAGGTCCACCAGTGGCTATTAGACACAAAGTATAGATAGGAACTCTCAGTCTGGGGCAAGTGATGCTCTGTATTCTTGTTGCTTGATGGGGGGGCAACAGTGGGAGGACTTCTAGTGTCCTGCCCCCACTGCTGGACCTCCTGATGGCACCTGGTGTTTTTGGCCACTGTGTGACAGAGTGTTGGACTGGATGGGCCACTGGCCTGATCCAATACTGGCTTCTCTTATGTTCTTATGTTCTCTTAGGTTAGGCTGAGAGAATATGACCCACTGAGCTTCCACGGCACAAGTGGAGATTCCAGTGCTAACGTTCCAGGTTCAGGACCCACTGCAGACTTGGTTCTTTGATGGAGTCATGGCTCACTGGCAAAGCATCTTGCTTGGCATGCAGGAGGTCCCAGGTTCTATCCCCGGCATCTCCAGTTAAAAGGATTGGGTAGAAGGTGATGTGAAAGACCTCAGTCTGGGACCCCGGAGAGCCGCTGCTGGTCTGAGTAGACAATACTGACTCTGATGGACCTACGGGTCTGATTCAACATAAGGCAGCTCCATGTGTTCATATGTATTCTTGACAGACTTCTTTAAGGGGAAAAAGGGGGCTTTGGGCACAAAAAAAGGGGAGGGGAGAGAGATCTTGATTCTTCAGCTGTACATCTTCACAAAGATCACCAGATAGCCCGGAAAGCATTGGCGCAATCACACCTGCCCACCTCTTCAAGATCTCACTGGGTGGCCTGCCAATCTTCAATGAAGAAAGACTTGATATCTAATGAAGTCAGCCCTTGTCCACCAAAGCACATGACACACTGGCCCTTCAGTTTCCGCAAAAAGGCTCCTTTTTTATTACGCTTTTCTTTCACAGTCTAGCAGACCAACCCTGTGCAAAGTTACTCTATTCTCAGCCTGCCTAAGTCAAAAGAGCTTAAACTGGAGTAACTGCATAGGATTCGACTCTACGGAGATGATGCCTCCTTGAAGAATGGAGGGAACACCTTGAATGCACATTCCAGGATCTGGTTTTGGTGTTTTAACTAGTGTTCCCTCTGAGTTAGTGTGAGCTAGCTCACCGTTTTTTAGCCTCCGGCTCACACATTTTTGTCTTAGCTTGGGAAGGATGGCTCCAGAGCAAACTAATTTATGCAGCAGCCAAATCGCTCGCTCACAACTTTAATGCCAGGAGCTCACAAAGTAGGATTTTTGCTCACATGACTCCACAGCTTAGAGGGAGCATTGATACCGTGGTTTTAAGAATAGCAAATGTGTGTTCATGCTGCTTCAGTCACACTTCGACTGTTAACATCTGTTAACACCCAAAGATATCAAATTCACATGGCGAATATCCGTTGCAATGGATGGACCACAAGTCTGGCAAACCAGTTCAATGGTTCTAGGACAATTATCCCCTTTGGCAACCCAGAAGCTGGAAATGTTTGTTCCCAGAGCCGATTTGATATTAATGAAGGTCTAGCAAGGAAGGATCTGGTGCCGTATCAAGACACTTAGGCAGGAATGTTTTTAATAAAATATTGAAATGAATTACGAAATACGGAAATGCAAACCGAATATCCAGCAAAGTGCAGCATCATGCTTTGTAAAATGCACTTTGTGTGCAAGAGAGTATCGAAATTGATTGGGGAGATGTAGCTTTAGGCTCCACAGTGGATGAGAACTTTCTTTTAAAAGTCCAGCACTGAAGCCAAACAAGCTCTGCCTGACAAATATGAGTAGGACTCTGCCAGTTTAAAACCAGGATCCAGTCAGAGACCTATAAAGATCTATAGTGCCTTGAATTGTGTTGCTCTGTAACTGAAGTCCCACCGGTTTTGAGAGGAGGAACAGGAGGAAGGGCGGAGGGGCCCAGTCCTTGTGGCTCCTCCCATCTGTCAATGAGGCCACCACCTCAGGCAGAGCTAGGGTTCCCAACCTCCTGATGGTGGCTGGAGATCGCTGAGGATTACAACTGATCCCCAGGCAACCGAGATCAGTTCACCCAGAGAAAATGGCCACTTTGGAAGATGGACTTTATGGCATTGTACCCCATTGAAGTCCTTCCCTTCCCCAAACCCTGCCCTCCTCCACCCCCCAAATCTCCAGGTAGTTCCCAGTCCAGAGCTGGCAACCCTAGGCAGAGCAAAGGATGAGGCCAGGCCTCCTTGCTCAAACCTGACTCGTCTTCCTGACCTCCAGGCCCTAAAAAACTAGGGAATGCTGTCTCTCACTTCCACAAGCTTTACTGGGCAAGGTTTTTTCACCCACCTGGCTCAACTGGAGAGCCAGTTTGGTGTAGTGGTTAAGTGCGCGGACTCTAATCTGGGAGAACCGGGTTTGATTCCCCACTCCTCCACTTGCACCTGGCTGGATGACCTTGGGCAAGCCATAGCTCTGTACCAGCTGTTCGCTCAAGGACAGCTTGGGAAAAAGCTCTCTCAGCCCCACCTACCTCACAGGGTGTCTGTTGTGGGGAGGGGAAGGGAAAGGAGTTGTAAGCCGCTCTGAGACTCCAAGTGAGTGAAGGGCGGGGTATAAATCCAATCTCCTCCTCCTCCTCCTCCATCCCCAATTGCCTGCACTCAGGAATACAATTTGTGGTCGCGGGGACTAAATCTGCTCCCAGTGGGAAGAAGGCCTTGTATCTTCTCAGCTGTATTCCACGTGGGGTTGCCAAGTTCCCCTTTGCCACCTGCGAGGAAACAAGGGAGGTAGGGCTGCCAGATCCAGGTTGGGAAACTCCTGGTGATATAGGAATGGAATAATTAATTATTATTATCATCTGACACTGTGTCTAGTATAGCCAGGAGATCCTAAGATTGTCTGGCAGCCGGAAGTTCTAGCTCTTTATGGTTATGCACCACTAGGTGGTGAGCTAGATATGATTTTTAGGCAGGAGATGATTCAGAGGTGATTTGCCATTGCCTGCCTCTGTGTCATGGCCCTGGAATCCCTTGGAGTTCGCCCTTCCAAGTCCTAGCCACGGCCGACCCTGCTCAGCTTCCGAGATCTGACTAGCCTGGGCTATTCAGATCAGAACACAGGAGTAGAACCTAGGGAGGACAGGGACCTCAGTGGGGTACAGTGTCACAGAGTCCACCTTGCAAAGCATTTGCATTTTCTCCAGGGAAGCTGATCTTTCTAGTTTGGAGATAAGCTGTAATTCCGGGGGATCCCCAGGCCCCACCTGGAGGCTGGCATCCCTAATTCCACATTACAGGCCTTGTACTTTGCCTCATAGAGTTCGAGGTATTTTGTTGCCGCAAGCAATGCCTGGTGCCTCCTCCCCTGCAAACAGCTGGTACCTGATGACTAGAAGCCAAACAAGTCTCAGCAGGGCTAATGAAACTAGGAGGGGGAGAAAAGGGGGAGGGGAAACAAGTGAAAACTCAAGATCTTTGTCATATCAAAAAATCCCCAAGGAAGAGTGCACAGGGGTTGCCTCCTTAGCTTAGATATGACATAAACCCCATGTGTCTACTCCTGTGTAAGTATGAATTACGAAATGCTATTCTCCTGCTATTCTTTAAGCTACCTCCAGGTTGGCTGGTCCAGGTAGATGGTATGATGGATGTGTGTCTGAGGCCTTGATGTGGTATCTCTCAGCTGCACCCCCTTAGAAGGCCACCCCCAGACCCACAACCACCTCTAGCAGACGCCAGTGCCAACTAGATATCTGGTGGTGGAAAGTGCCCTCAAGCGGGAATTGACTTACAGCGACCCAGTAGGGTTTTCAAGGCAAGACATGGACAGGGTTGGTTCTGCTGTTTCCTGCCCCTGCATAGCAACCCTGAACTTCCTTGGGGCAGGTCTCCCATACAAATACTAGCAAGGCAAGACATGAACAGAGGTGGTTCTACTGTTGCCTGCCTCTGCACAGCAACTCTGGACTTCCTTGGGGGGGTCTCCCATCCAAATACTAACCAGAACTGACCCTGCTTCGCTTCCTATCCAAAATCTGATGAGACTGAGCTAGTCTGAGCCGTCCACTTGAGGGCAGCTGGATAGATATTTAGCAAAACCAGTTGCTTGCAAAGTAGCCAAGGGCACATTTACACTACAAACTTAAGCTAGTTTTGGGCTCGTTTAATTAGCACAGCCCTGCAGATGATAGTTTTGCAAAGGATCTCTTAAGGGTATTCTCCAGTTCTTCCGAGCCCCCTCTCAAAAACGATAATGCCCACAGTTGTCGAAGAGGAAGCCAGAAGGGTTAGACCAGTTTCCCAAATAGTTTGTGTATGGACTGTCCCAATTCTATTTCCGGCTTGCTGAAGAAATCCCCGTGCATTTATTTATGCGCTTCATTTAGAGTCCACCTTTCTTGCTGGGACTTAATACCTTCTCAGTAATGCATCACAACCCTCATTATGCAATTGCAAGACAATGCAAAAAAAAAAACCCCAACAAGGTGCAATGTCAGGCCGATGCAGGCTGTTTTGTTCTTCAGTCTTATTCATGGTGAGACTCAAGGAAATGGGACCGAGTGGCACAAATGGACATGCAGGGACCACCCAGGCAACTGGGGGAGCGACTTCACAAGCAGAGCTCCCATGCTGTGGGCTTCATATCAAAATATCAAAAAAGATCTTATTGATCTCTAAGGTACTAGTTTGGTGTAGTAGTAGTTAGTGGTTAAGAGCATGGACTCTAATCTGGGAGAACTGGGTTCGATTCTCCACTCCTCGGTGTGCAACTGCTGGTGTGACTCGGGGTTAGTCACAAGTTCTCTCGGAGCTGTTCTCTCAAGAGCAGTTCTCAAAAGAGCTCTCTCAGCCCCACCTACCTCACAGGGTGTCTGTTGTGGGGAGGGGGAAGGAAAGAAGATTATAAGCCGCTCTGAGACTCTGAGTGAAGGATGGGGTATGAATCCAGTCTCTTCTTCCTCTACTACTGGACTTGAGCAGAGCAATGTTTGATGTAGAGCCAGTTTGGTGTAGTGGTTAAGTTCACGGACTCCAGTCTGGAAGAACCAGGTTTGATTCCCCACTCCTCCACTTGCACCTGCTGGATGACCTTGGGCAAGCCACAGTTCTGGCACAGCTGTTCTTGAAAAAGAGCAGTTTCCATCAGAGCTCTCTCAGCCCCACCTACCTCACAGCGTGTCTGTTGTGGAGAGGGGAA
Source organism: Lepidodactylus listeri (assembly GCA_029233225.1). Lineage (NCBI taxonomy): Eukaryota > Metazoa > Chordata > Lepidosauria > Squamata > Gekkonidae > Lepidodactylus > Lepidodactylus listeri. The sequence continues at coordinate 136,344,676 of JARCFY010000004.1, read as the reverse complement.
GGGAAAGGAGATTGTAAGCTGCTCTGAAACTCCTTTGGGTAGTGAAGGGCGGGGTATAAATCCAATCTCTTCTTCTTCTATGTGGCTACCGACCTGAAACAATCTTCAATGAAGGCAACCTTGTCTAGCAGTGGTAGACTGCCAGCTGTGGGATGGGAAATACCTGGAGATTTAGGGTGGTGGAGCCTGGGGAAAGGAGGGCCTTCAGCAGGGTACAGTGCTATAGAGTCCACCCTCCAAAGAAGCCATTTTCTCCAGGGGAACTGATCTCGGTAGTCTCCAGAAAACTATGCTTCTGAGAAAAACAGGTTGCTTACCTGTAACTGATGCTCTTCGAGTGATCGTCTGTGCATTCACAGTTTAGTGCATCTGCGCTGAAACCATCGGTATCGTAGAAAGCTCAACGGATTTTTGTGCCCAGCGCCTCCAGGCATGCGCGGGAGCACAGAGACCATGTCGAAGATCATGGAATATTCACAGTGGAACGATAGCATGGACAACATTTTATCCTCTCTTTGAAAAAGCCTTCTGGAAACGGAATGGTAACAGTAGCTGGCAGGCTCTGTCAAACACATATGCATTCTTGAAACCGAATGACCTGGAACCTTCATCTGTTGCACTTTGAAATTAGCCAATGGGACACGTTTATTTAGCACGAGCACTCTACTGCATTAAGAAGTGTGCATGAGGCTGGAAATGCTTCTGGACCGAGTGTATATGAATCATGATCTGATTGTTGTATGTATTGAATATAGATTGTATACAGGAGTGTCTTTATTAATTGTAATAATACATGAATGGCACATTTGGCACCTGGGGATTGGGCAGCAACCTACGTTGCCGTGTTCGATGTATTTTTTAAGTCAACTGAAAATAGTTTGGAAGAAGCATCACTTCCAATGAATCATTGCGTTCCAACACTGTCTTTGGTCAACAGTTGTACTGAACATATAGTAAACCTGGCAAAATACATTTACCACAGGGGGCCATATTGGTGCCAGTGGTCACACACCATGACTTGACAGCCCTCTGAGCCAACAAAAGGAGTTCTGCATTGTGCCCACTTCTTCTTGGTGAGGCTAACTCATCATTGGGAGGGAAGGTGCCCTGGTATAGCCTGACCTCATCTGATCTCGGAAGCTAAGCAGGGTTGGTATTTATTATCTTATCTATTTATTATCTTCAGCTTATAGCCTTCCCTCCCCTGCATAGCAGGGTTCAGGGTGGGTAATATAAAATATCAATACATATTAAGCAATAAATAATTGATCATTAAACAGTAAAAAGCCTAAAAACAGCAGTTTATAACAGTTTAAAACCAATCAATCAGATGGCGGTGCCTGATTTGGGACATGTAGTGCGTCTTCTCACAAAGGCGTCTGTACTTTAAGCGCGTCCGTGAATGTTAGGATGTCACTGTAACCAGAGCCGACAGCAAGCATAAAACAGGCAGAGCAAGTGGAGGCCGATACGGGTGGAACTGCTGCCACCTCAAGCATAGGCCTGGCAGAACATCTCCGTTTTTCAGGCCCTGCGGAACTGCATTAGGTCCAGCTCTCACTTGGGAGAGCGTTCCACCGGGTCAGTACCAGAGCTGAAAAGGCCCTGGCTCAGGTTGAGGCTAAGCGGATATCCTTTGGGCCTAGGGTTGCCATTCCCCCCCAATGGGGGTGGGGCTTCCCCCGATTTGGGGGGGGGGCAATCCGCCACTGGCCAGTGGGGGAAGCCCCGCCCCTGAAGAGACCAGTTATAAGGGGAATGGTATTGGCTGTATATATTTTCTTATAACTCCACTAAAATAAATGCTAGAGAAAGAGAGAAAGAAAGAAAGAGAGGAAGAGAGGAAGGAAGGAAGGAAGGAAGGAAAGCTGGAGACTGTTACATCATTGTAATAGGCTGCTATAACGCTATAGGCAATCTAGGTATTAGCAATTTCTTTAAAAGCCCTTTTAGTGGCAGTGGGGGAAATGGAGGGCTGAAACAAGAGAACTGCAGAGATAATGTCCACGTGAATGCTCCACCGCCACTCTGAATGCCTCTGCATTCTCAGTGGCATTGAGAGCTACATGGAGAATTATCCCTGTATAGAAGCACCCCAGGATGTTAAAATAGCAGTTATTATAGGTATTGCCTTGTTGCTGAAATTGCGGATTCGCTAGTATAATGATTCAGCTCCGGCAGTCTTTGTCAAGCATTGACCTAAGAAAACAAAGCCATCCGATGGCAGTGTGTGTGGGGGGAGGAATCACACTAGAGAACAGCACCCATTGTTCAAGCGCGGCTTTCGTCCTGCACTATTTTTCAACCGGTTGTATATATTTTGTAATGCATAATTCATAGAAGGGAGAATGGGAAAAGTCTTCAGCGGGAGCCGAAACGTTCTACACATTAGAGAGAGATAAAATGTGAGAGCACTCTCTTTCATCCTGCTGAGAGAGGGACCAGGTTCAGCTCCGGACAGCATCCGTGACAACCTGCAATGATATAAAGCCCTCTCTCAAACTGATGGCCGAAGAGGGGGGAAAAAAGAGAGAGATGGAGTTTCCAGTCAGTTTGGTGTAGTGATTAAGAGCGCAGACTTTAATCTGGGAGAACCGGGTTTGGTTCCCCACTTCTCCATATGCTGGTGTGACCTTGGGTCAGTCACAAATTCTCTCAAGAGCAGTCCTCAAAAGAGCTCTCTCAGCCCCACCTACCTCACAAGGTGTCTGTTGTGGGGAGGGGAAGGAGAAGGAGTTTGTAAGCCGCTCTGAGACTCCGAGTGAAGGGTGGGGTATAAATCCAATCTCTTCTTCTTCCCACTCTTCACCTCCACCATTCATTCCAGGCCTTGCTATCCACCATGGAGGCCTTTCTCTGAACTATAATGGTTCTTGCTGCTGAGAATACCACTGAGCAACAGAGCACCTACACAGTTGTCCTTCCCCGCCCTTTCCCTGATCCAGCACCACCACCACCCCGCCACTGGGGGGCTTTTTCAGGCTTAAAAAAAAAATCAGTAATGGACAGATCTCTGTAGTGTCAAGTGGTAGAATGTATTACCCTGACTGGAATGGCCCAGGCTAGCCTGATCGCATCAGCTCTCAGAAGCCAAGCAGAGTTGGTATTGGTTAGTACTTGGATGGGAGATCACCATGGAAGTCCAGGGTTTGCTATGCATAAGGGGCCGGCCTGTAGCTACGGTGGGGCATTTCGAGGCTCTGCCCCCTCAAATATGAGGCACGCCCCCACAACCAGTGTTCCCTCTATACTGAGTTAGTGTGAGCTAGCTCACAGTTTTTTAGCCTTGGGCTCACACAGTTTTTGTCTTAACTCAGGCAGGATGGCAGTAGCTCACAACAACTGTAGTGCCAGTAGCTCATGAAGTTGATTTTTTTGCTCACTAGACTCCCCAGTTTAGAGGGAGCATTGCCCACAACAGCTGCTGCCCCTCTCCCCCTCCCTCTCCTCTTGTGACATTAAAAGGGCTTTTAGATGACCGGCGGAGCGCATGGCCCACTGATCAGATGCAGGGCCCTTTAAATCTTGCAGCTGCTCCCTCCCTCCCCCCTGCCCTGCTTATCAAAGAGGCAATGGCAAACCACCTCTGTTCATCTCTTGCCTTGAAAACCCTATGGAGGGTCAGCAGAAGTCAGCTGTGACTTGATAATATCAACTATCATTTCTTTAAGCATGCACAGCCCCCTGGTGGCATGATGTGGGGTGGGGGAGGTGGCTGTGGGGGACCAAGGCAAGGAAAATGGCACCTGGGTGGGCAAAATGTGCATCTTCCTGTCCATACCGCCATTCCAAGGAACTTTGAGTACCCTCTCTCCCAAAAGGGAAGGGGCTGTGTTTCAGTGATAGAGCATCCGCTTTGCATGCAGACAGTCCTAGGTTCAATCCCTGGCATCTCCAGTTAAAATAATGGGGTCGTAAGTGAGGTTAAAAGGTTTCCGGGATAGCTGCTGAGTAGACAAGACTGATCTTGATGGACTGATGGTCTGATTCGGTATAAGGCAGCAGAGCTTCATGTGTTCAAGATCATACCAAACTAGATTTGGGGAAAGATTGTGGCAAAGCAGGAGGAAACATGGAAAAACGAGTGATTAGGGGGCTGATGTTGCATGTATGCCCCCCCCCCCAAAAAAACCCCATCACTCTGGTTTAGACACACAACTGAATTTAAAACCTCCATGTGGAAGCAGCCCTACCGTAAGACTTTACAGAACCGCCCTACAGCAAGGAGCAGGCTGGTTCCACATGCATTATAGGTTCAGAATGCTGAAGCCAGCCAAGTTCATGGTGTTCAGTTGCACTGCTGAGCCCAGCTTAGGTGAGAAATGACTGTAACCGCATAAAAGAAACAGCCAATGGAACGATAGCAAGTTGGGTTCTGGTTTCACAGGAGGTCTTCTGGCGTCCTTCAATACACCAAAAGAGGAAAAGAGTACCAGATCATTATGAAACTGGTGCCAGTGCAAAGTTGGATGTGGACCACCAATCAAATATGTCAGCCGCTGGGGGCTGGATAAACATCTTGCTTCTGCTGCTCACCTTGGACAGCCAAGAAGAAACAACAACAACCACCACATCAGAGGGGTTATCTGGCATTTGGCAAACCACAAGATTTAGCATAGACCTGAAATGTTGAACAGAGCCCAGGTTAGTTAGTTATTTTGATTTAGCGACTACCTTGTAGGCCAGAGTTGGGTAACAAAACCGCACAGGTGTCTCATCAATCTTGAGCTATGGAGTTCATGGCAAGCGGCTCCAGTCACAGCTGGCCCCGACCACTGTTTTATACCTAAAGAGCTGCCAGGTCCCTCCTGCAACTGGTGGTGGGGGACTTACCAGGAGAAAGAGAATGGCCCAGGCCTTGTTGCCAGCATTGCACAGGACATGATGTCATCACACTGCACTGTCCTGTCCAGGTGACGCTCTGGAATTTGGGCAACTCTATGGTAAAACTGGCTTCTACCATTGAGTTTTTGCCTAAATACTAAAGATCGCCTGGATGTCACTGATGTGATGACATCACTTCCTGGGCGATGCTGGCAACCATGCCTAGGCCTTTCTGTTTCTCAAGGTAAGTCTCCCACCGGGCAGCTGATTGGTGGTTGGGGGGCAGGTCCTGGCTGCGGGGGACCCCTGCCTCCACCGGAGGGATCTGGCAACCCTAATTATGCCCCTTTGGGTTTGTTTGGTTTTTTTTGCTACAGGGAGCAAGGCAGGTTTCACGCAAAAGACAGAGATTGGGATTTTCCAAATGCAACTGAAGAACAAGGGATGATCTGTGGCTCTTCTGAGCACCATTCCCCAATGTGGCACCTCTCCCATGTTTCAGAAAAGTAGGCAAACCCATGGATGGTTCAACTGGCAGGTGGTTTTTACCTTGAAATGGCCACTGCTGAAGGAACAGGTAAGGTGCGAGCCTCCCTGAAGTCTGGGCCGCATGAGCGGGATATAATTAAATACGGTTCTTTTGGTTGACACCAACAGCATACGTGGCTCTCCATAAGCCGTGGAGCAAGTGGTGGAAAGTGCCGTCAAGCTGCAGCTGACTTATGGTAGCCCAGTAGGGTTTTTCAAGGCAAGAGACATTCAGAGGTGGTTTGCCATCGCCTGCTTCTGCACAGCCAACCTGGACTTCCATGGTGGTCTCCCATCCAATTACTAACCAGGGCTAACCCAGCTTAGCTTCTGGGCCCCAACGAGATTGCTAGCCTGGACCAGTGCACTATCATCTGTGCCTCTATGCTCATTCTCACATTCTGCATCTATAACCCGTCCGGTCCCTCAAAGCCGTCTCATTCTGTGAAATCCACCCCTCCATCACGACCCCCTTCGGACTTAACCCTGTGCCCCCAAAGACCAGCCCAAGATCGCATACTATTAAAATCAGACCAGGGGATGAATTTAATTTTTTTTAAAAAAGATTCAATCCCACGTTTGAAAAGATCTCCCTGCTCCCCATTCCATTTCCTTCCTTACAAACAGCCCTGTGAGCAACCTGGGTTTTAAAAAAAGAGGTAATCAGTATTCTGAGCAAAAGGAAACCTGAATGCTCCAACCTGCATAAATTATGCAAATGGCACAGATTTGCATATTTCAGCTTGCCATGTTTTATTCATTGTCTAGTCTTTGGGAAGAAGGAAAACATGTGGGGACTCTGAAGCTGTGCCCTGCAACGTGGAGAATGTTCAGCCGCACCTTTAATTCCTGGCGTTTCGCAATTATTCCCTGCATATTTTGAAGCCTACTGGACTAGAAGCCTTGAGGACTAGAAGCTTGCATTGAAAAAAGAAAGCTGAGATTCTCACAATGCTGTGATTCTGTGCCCATCTCTTGCATGGAATCACAGAACATACACAGCTCTGTGTGCAAACCAAGTACTAGCAAACCATTTTAATGATGCAAAAAGGTATACGGTACTTATCGGTTAACACAGGGGTCTCCAAGATGGTGCTCCAGGGTGCCATGGTGCCTCCTGACATCTTTTCTGGTGCCTGCCGAGTGCTTTTAGAAGGAGAGATTGGATTTATACCCCGCCCTTCACTACCCGAAGGAGTCTCAGAGCGGCTGACAATCTCTTTTCCCTTCCCCTCCCCACAACGGACACCCTTTGAGGTAGGAGGGGCCGAGAGAGCTCTTCCAAAAACTGCTCTTGCGAGAATAGCTCTGAGAGAACTTGGGACTGACCCAAGGTCACCCCAGCTGCTGCATGTGGAGTGGGGAATCAAACCCGGTTCTCCCAGATTAGAGTCCGCGCTCCTAGCCACGACACCAAACTGGCAGGGCTTCTGACTGGCTGTGCAGATTGAAAGGAATCCTGGTAAACAGAGCTTATGCCTGAAATGTTTCAGGCTTATGCCTGAAATGTTGAAGCATTACCATTAAGAGTTGTTTGTTTGTTTATTTATTTATTTGATTTATAAACCACCCTCCCCCCCAAATGGGGATCAGGGCGGTTAACAACATTTTAAAGGTACACTTCTAGTAAATATGATAAATATATACACACACACACAAATTTAAATTTTAAAACAATAAAATGGCAGTAAACAATAATCAAAGTAGTGATCAAACTAATCAGATGGCATTAGACATGATGTATCCTTCCCTAGAGGGGGGAGACAGGGAGTCCAGGCTTGATGGCAAACCATTGCTGTCCTCAACCACAGGCCCGGCGGAACATCTCTGTCTTACAGGACCTGCGGAGCTGCATTAGATCCTGCAGGGCCCAGGTGTCATTAGCCAGAGAGTTTTACCCGGCCAGGGGCGAAAAAGCCCTGGCTCTGGTCGAGGACAGCCAGATATCCTTCGGGCCAGGGATCACCAGGAGGTTCTTATCTCCAGAGCGTGATGCTCTTAGGGGGGGGTGTACTGGGAGAGGCAGTCCCATAGTTCATATAACCTCGATCCCTGGCCTTTTGTGGTTAGCCCCACTTGCTGCAGCAGCCATTTTGTCTTTTACATTGCCTTCTTTGAGCTCTTTTTTACCGCTGATGCCAGTTTGAACCTGGGACATTCTGCACGGAAAGCAGACACTCTACCACTGAGCCATGGCTCCACTCCACCAGTGAAACTAATTGACACTTTATCTTAACATCACCTTTTGTGAAGCACAGGTAGATGTTTCTCTGGACTGCTGGTAGTGTTCACATACAATGGGCAGTAGACCCTGTGATAACTGATGCCCTGATTCTGTCCAGCAGAGGTACCTGGTTTGGGTGCTGACTTGTTCACCCGAGCAGAGAGGGAATATTTGGAAGGACTTTATGTCCTGCTCCAGTTAGACTTTTGAACACTGGGGCCCATTCTGCACCTAGCATTCGCTCTGCTGTCTTACCAAACCCACACTGGAACAGAAAAGATGTGGCTCAGAACCATGTACTGACTGCAGAGTCACCTCTGAACAGCCATAAAATGGCCATAAATCTATGCAGACAGTTCTATAAAACTGAGAGATCAAAGGAAGTGAAACCTGCATGCAGTGTGGAGGCTTCCATTAAACCCGACAATCAAAGGAAGTGAAAGTGGCATGCAACGCAGAGGGGAATTTCTGTTCCAATGTGGGCTTGGTAAAACTGGCGCGAATGCTAGATGCAGAATGGGCCTGCATTTTCCGTAGTCAGCTTATTTTCAGACCGTCTGTATCAAGAAGACACAAATCTCTTTTTTTTTAAAAGAAAGCCCCATTCTGCATTTAAAAATACACTTTCTTTTCTGCAGTTTAATCCTGCATATGGGCCTTCAAAACCGGTTATGAATCCACCCCCACCCTTGGAATTCCTTTGCTCCTGACCGCCTGAATCTGAACTACGGCTCCTGTTGCTTGTGGGATGCAGAAGTCTCTGAGACGTGACCTCAGTTATCCCTGATGGGGTAATGACGCCAGGCCAGCTTCCCAGAACCCTATCGCACGCATCAAAAGACTTTAATTTCTTAGACTCTTCCAGAAATCTCATTGCATAACCAAATGAGGAATCCAGTTACATCACCCCCATTTCAGTGCAAGTCACTTAAGGGCAGACTTTTCCATCAACGTAACACAATCAGACCGGCGAGGAGCAGCTACTAGAAAACGGTTGGATTTGGACTTTTGCAAAGGGAGATTCCCGCAGAGGATTCGTCTCTGCCATCCGTCTTGCCATCCGCACTCATCTGTCCATCGCACAGCCTGTTCCTTCCATTCATACCGGCTGGGGTTTCGTGGAGAGTGATGCTCTTGACGCAAAACCCCAAGGACTGGCAGAGAATCAGCTTTACTCTTGTGTTTTTGGAAACTCACCAAATTCTTTGTATCGATCTGCTCTGTCTCAGGAGATGCACCAAGTAAACGGGCAAACCTGCCCAATGTTGGCTGTCCAATCACAGCTTCTCTTACCGACTGTTCCCCCATCAACAAGAATGCCATCAGTACAAACACTAGCAATAGGTTCATTCAGAAACCTCTAGGACCATGTTTCCCAGTCTGTGGCTTGGAACCCAAAAGTGGGTTAGGAAGCCTCTGAAAGTGGGTCGTGGGCCAGCTATTCCCTAATGGCCAGCCCTGTTCTTTCCATTGCTCACATTTGTATTTTGGAAACCATGATCTGACTCTGGAAACAGTATCTTCCATGTCACACATTAGTTGGCATTTTTTCTTCACTGCAGGTACCTGTTGATCAAGTAAAATGTGTCCTGATGGTTACTAGAGTCAGTTTCTTAGACTCTTAGGGGGGATAGAAGGAGAAGGAGGAGGAGGAGGTGGTAGATTGGATTTATATCCCACCCTTCACTTGGAGTCTCAGAGCGGCTTACAATCTCCTTCCCTTCCTCTCCCCAAAACAGACACCCTGTGAAGTAGGTGGGGCTGAGAGAGCACTGAGAGAACTGCTCTTGAGAGAACAGCTCTGAAAGAACTTGTGACTGACCCAAGGTCACACCAGCAGCTGCACGTGGAGAGCTGGGGAATCAAACCTGGTTCTCCCAGATTAGAGCCCATGCTCTTAACCACTACTGGCTCTTGAGAGAACTGCTCTTGAGAGAACTGTGACTGACTCAAAGTCACCCAGCTGGCATCATGTGGAAGAGTGGGGAATCAAACCGCTGCTCTTAACCCCGACACCAAACTGGAGTAATACAGAAGGAGAGGGTGGTCAAAGGCTGGGATTTAACCTCCATATGCAAAGGCTGTGTATGTCGGAATGCCTCTTGCTTGGGGTTCACAGTGGTGCAGTTGCACCTTCTGGGCAGTGTTTGCTGGTTTCTCCAAAATATCTGGTTACGCAGTGTAGAAAACAGAATTCTGAACTAGCTGGCTGCCAAGGTCATAGTTTGCCAAGGGGACCAAAAAAACCTTGGGCCAGCCCTAGATGGGTCACCACACCAAGAAAATTTGGTCTTGTGGGTCAGCATACCGGAAAGGCTGGGAGTTGCTGTTCCAAGACTTGTGCTAGTATGAGCTGACAGCCCTTCTCAGCTGTTGTGTCACAGGTGCCATCTAGTGGAGAACACCTTTAGTAGAGCAGGAAGCAAAAATCCAGCTGCTCCTGTCACAGAAGCAGGTAAAGAACAGCTCCCACCCTCAGAGAGGAGCTGGTTCCTGGAACCCCACACAGTCCTAGACTTGTCTTTGGAAAGGGATGGCATGATAGTGGTGCTTAATCAATGGAAAATTCATCATCAACCATAGAACCCACAATGCACTCTTGAGGGCAGAGTTACGCTCTTCTAAGCCCTTTGAAATCAATGCAGAAGTGCTAAAATATAATTAAAAACAAAAATACTGTGGTTCAGCAGCATGTAAGTGTCTATTCCCAATATAAGGACAAATTTCCATTTACACAACTACAGGTATAAAAGTACAATACCAAACATGTTTTCAGCCTGTAACCTACGTCAGTGGTATAAGTCAAACTGAACACTCCATTAATTTAACAATAGCATACAGAAAACTGACCATAAAAAGAATGGACCTGAAATGAAAATGTCAGAAATCTATACATCTAATTCCCAGCTGTGCCACCTAGGTGCAGATACTTATTTCTGCAGATAGGGGGCGCATGGAAGGTAAAGAAATTTTTCTGCAAACTTGGAGCACTCCCTAGGTGTACAGAAAAATCTTAAATCTTTAAAAACTATATGAGGGGGAGTGATTCCCCCCCCAAACTAAAGAAGCATTCTCTGTGCAAATGCACTTACCTCTGGTGTTCACTGGCTGTGGAGTCTTGTGAGCAAAAATTCTACTTTGTGAGCTACTGGCATTAGAGCTGTGAGCGAGCCATTTGGCTACTGCAGAAATTAGTTTGCTCTGGAGCTATTTTTCCTGAGCTAAGACAAATATCTGTGAGCTGGAGGCTAAAAAACTGTGAGCTAGCTCACACTAACTTGGCTTAGAAGGGACACGGGAGCCATGCTGGAGTCAGTGGTGTTGGTGAAGCCGGGAACCTCACTGGGCCTGGCAGTGGATGAAGCTCAGGCACATGCCACCAGCAGCAGAGCAAACCACAAGTCGCACTGGGCCTGAGGGTGGGGTGGGGGAGAAGAAGTCTCCATGAGCCCACCTGGAGCAGCTCTGGCCAAGCCACCAAGAGTGGGGAGGGGGGAAAGGAAGCTTCAGTGAGCCCGCCTGGAGAAGCTCTGGGAGAGCTGCTGAGAGCAGGGGCAGAGGGTGTCGGCACAGAGGAGTGCGGTATATAACAGAATGTCCCAAGCACCGTGGTGAGGTGGAGTATATACAAGGTTTATTTACATATATTTACACAGTCTCTAGTTGCACTGGCAACACTCAGGTATGAACTGAGTCCAATATATACCGTTATGCAGCCAATCAGTGAGAATGCTGACTCATCCTGCACCTCCCCTGGCTGATGCGACTCAGGCAGTCAGGTGACCCTTCCAGCTGTCACCTAGATCACCACGATCTACCTGACACAACTGTCATCTTGCCAGCATATTATTCTTCATATGCTGACAGAGGGAAGGCGGTGCAGCTGCAGGGTACCCCGGGGGCCGCACTGGGCCTGGAGAGAACGTGTATGTGTGGGAGATAGGATCCCCACCCCCCACCCCGTGCGCATCACGGGTCCCCAGTTGTAATTATCTAAATGTCTGATGGGAAACAAAATAAATTGAAATTTTAAAAATACATGAAACTAGGATAGCTACCTTTTTCACACTAAGAGGTTCACCTGTGGAGTAAGTAATATCAAATTTCCCTGTGAGACACAGCCAGCTGGGGCCTTTTAACATTTGAACCCGACTCGCTGAGTTGCAGACTGGAAGATCGGTAGCTCGGCAGTTCGAGACCCGAGTGCTGCATAATGGAGTGAGCTCCTGTCTCTGGCCCCACCTCCTGCCATCCTAGCAGTTCGAAAGCAAGAAACTGCAAGTAGATAAACAGGTACTGCTTCGGTGGGAAGGTAACACTGTTTCGTGTGCCTCAGTGTTTAGTCGTACTGGCCATATGATCATGGAAAAAGTCTTCGGACAGTGCTGGCTCTTCGGCTTGGGAACGGAGATGAGCACCGCTGCCTAGAGTCGGATTCAACTAGCTTTCGAGCAAGGGAAACCTTTATCTTCTTTCAGCGTTTCACCTGTTTCACCTTCAGAAGGCAGACTCGAAATCATACTTTCTCAGCCCAGTACAGTAGCCTACATTTGTTCTTCCCTATGAAGCATGAAGCTTTTATTCCAGCAAAGCAGCAACATACAAATGGAAGCATGAAGTTCTTTAACATGAACGAACTGCGTGTCCTGGGCAGCATAAGTCTGACTCTTTGGTGGACCATTATTGAGTAGGAATATTGCTTTTGCTTCAGAGCTGTCCAGGCTCTGGACGAGGGGCCATGGCTCAGTGGCAGAGCATCCACTTGGCATGCAGAAGGTCCCCGGTTCAATCCCTGGTATCTCCAATTATAAGGATCAGGTCTTGGCAAAGACCTCAGCGTGAGACCCTGGAGAGCTGCCGCCAATCTGAGTAGACAACACACTGACTCTGATGGACCACGGGCCTGATTCAGCATAAGGCAGCTTCTTGTGATGCCAACTTCCTTTTCCTGCTAGAGCTCCTGTGTCTTTAACAGCAGCTGCAACAGGCAGAAGTTCAACAAGGCAAACCTTCCACAGCCCTGCCAGGAAAAAATACCTGGTTCCTGAATGCCTGCCAACTGTGAAAAAGCACAGGAGCCCTGCCTTCAGAGGTTAAAGTTGGCGACTGGAGCCACCATGGCAGAACAACCTCTTTAAAGACCCAAGAGCCAACACGGTAGATCCAGGGTAGCCGGCAACTCCTGGAATTCACGCTGACTGCCACAACAACAGCCGGTTTTGCACTCTCTGGCCCCTCCCAACCGCTCGGTCTCCCTTAAGCAACCAAGACACTGCTGGGGCCAGCCCTGCGGGAGAAGGCAATGGGTGTGGCTTGGGCCCATCACCCCCTCCCCCACCTACTCAGCCACCAGCTGAGTCCAAAACAAATCCTCCAGATGCTACCAGTGCTGCTGGGACTTAGATTATATCAAGTGTCTTGGCAACAACTTCCTCCATTGGCCAAACACACCAATATCTTTCTAGGTAAACAATGCGTTTTTTCCCAGTGCCTGGTCCCAACCACCCCCCCCCAGCCCCGCCCTGCAATAAATGGACATTAAATTAAATGGACACGTTGAGCCAGTTTGGTGTAGTGGTTAAGAGTGGCAGACTCTAATCTGGAAGAACCGGGTTTGATTCCCCACTCCTCCACATGCAGCTACTGGTGTGACCTTGGGTCAGTCACAAGTCCTCTCAGAGCTGTTCTCTCAAGGGTAGTTCTCAAGAGAGTTCTCTCAGCCCCACCTACCTCACAGGGTGCCTGCTGTGGGGAGGGGGAGGGAAAGGAGATTGTAAGCTGCTCTGAGACTCCAAGTGAAGGGCGGGGTATAAATCCAATCTCTACTTCTTACGTAGATATCTTTTTTTTTTTGCCATCAAGTGGCAGCCAAATTATGGCAACCCCTTTGGGTGGTTCAAAGGTGGCTTGCCATTGCCTGCCTCTGTGTAGCAACACTCACCTTCTTTGGTGGCTGGGCTCCCATCCAGATGTTAACTAGGGACCACCCTGCTTAGCTTCCCAGAACTGACAATACTGGGCTAGCCTGGGCTATCCAAGTCAGGGCCACGGATGCATTACAGATGAATTAACAGCTTACCTTTTGCCTGCATTGTATCTGAAGAAGGGTGCGTGCACAACAAAAGCTTCTACCCAGAATTAAACTTTGTGGTTCTTAAAGGTGCCACTGGACTCAAACTTTGTTCTGTTGCTGCTCTTGTTAGTCACTTTGGGACGAAGAAGATAAAGCAGGATAGAAATGCTCTATATCAACATTTAACCAACTAATTCATTTAATATATTCGGTAGGCAAAGAAGCACAACCATAGGTACATACACAGAATTACCTTGTCTGAATAATTCTGTAAAACTACATTAATATGTTCAAGTGTGTCTCTGCCTAGGAGTGAATACACACACACACACACACACACAGTTTGTTAATTACAATAAAAGCAATTAACACTGTATCCAATCCTGAGCTCAACAAAACTGCAAGTGTCACCAGACTCATAAAACCAGCCCGGTCCACTGGGGACTTGATGTTAAACAGCAAAAGAACCAGAACAAAGTTGGAGTGCAGGGGCACCTTTAAGACCAACAAAGTTTTATTCAAGGTGTGAGCTTTCCTGTGCAGGCACTCTTCCTCAGATACAAGGTATCTTCAGATATAATCTGAAGAAGTAGTAGAAAAGAGCAAGAGTCCAGTAACACCTTAAAGACTAAAAGACTAACAAAATTTGTGGCAGGGCAGGAGCTTTTGTGAGTCACTGCTCATTTCTTCAGATACAGGTATATCTGAAGAAGTGAGCAGTGATTTAAAAAAGCTCATCCCCTGCCACAAATTTTGTTAGTCTTTAAAGTGCTACCAGACTCTTACTTTTTTATACTGCTACAAGACAGACTAACATGGCTACCCGCCATCATCAATCTGAAGAAGTGTGCGTGCACATGACGGTGTTTACCTTGAGTAAAACTTAAAGGTGCCACTGGACTCAAGCTTTTGTTCTGCTGTTTGAGACCAACCTGGCTACCCACTTGAATCAAGCAAAAGAACCAATAAGAGCTAATGGCTCTTTCTTTCACACACACCCCTCCCAAGGCCACCCCATTAGTCTCAGAACTGGGAGCAGGAATTCGAGCCCTTGTCTCTACTCTCTCATCATAATTCGCCTGGCCTGGAGACCCGTCACTTCCAAGGCAGCAGTCTGCACATACTTACTTGTGAGCTCAGTGGAATTTAATTCCGTGTTTCCTCTAAGCTGAGTTAGTGTGAGTTAGCTCACAGTTTTTTTTAGCCTCCGGCTCACACATTTCTGTCTTAGCTCAGGAAGGATGGCTAATTTCTGCAGTAGCCAAAGGGCTCAGCTCACCACTTTAATGCCAGTAGCTCACAAAGTGGGATTTTTGCTCACAAGACTCCACAGCTTAGAGGGAGCATTGCTTCCGAGTAGGAACAGGGCTGGAAAGCCATGGGATTGGGCATTCCGCCCCTCGGTAGGTTTCTTCAGCACCGCAGCTGAATTCCGTTGGCCCCGGTTCCCGGTTTAAGTGCCTGCAGGACTGCAGCCGGCCGCTGGATATCTTTCCTTAAAAGGACAGTCTACCATGAACGTCTTCTCAGGAGTAAATATCCCTTGAGTTCGACGGAAAGTAACACAGGAGTTCAGCCGCGCTTTGGAGAGTAACAGACTCTATTCCAGGGTGCCAGCTCTCCAGCACAGGGATCGGGGTGCCCCTCCTTTTAAACTGATGCTTTAAAATTGGTTTGGAATGGATTATACATACATATCCTGATTTGAAAGCGACAACCCTTGGTCACTTCGTGGTGTAATGGTTAAGAGCGTCGGCTCGGACTATTACCTGGAAGACCTGGGTTCGAATCCCCCACTCGGTCATGAAAGCTTGCCTTGGGCCAGTCACAGACTTCAGCCTAACCCGCCTCACAGGGCTGTTGTGAGGATAAAACGGAGGAAAGGAGAATGATGCGAGCCGCCTCGGGCCCCCATTGGGGAGAAAGGCGGAGTACAAAACAAATAAATGAATCACAATTGGCCACTCTGCCGCTCTCTCCAAGTCGAGGTGGGGGGCTTGGGCTTTACTTCCCAGGAAAAGGCGTTCGTTAAAAAAACAACAGCCTCGAAACCCATCCGGCGCTGACCCCCGAGGAAACCTACTTTCAGGCTCGCGACCAGAGCGGCCAGAATTGCGGCTCCCTCCGGCGGCGCGCAGTGGCGAGGGATTGGCCGAGGCGCAAGGCTGGGGCTGGCCCCGGAGGGCTGATTGGCGCGCACGGCCCCTGGCCCAATGGCGCGGGGGAGATAAAAACGTGGCCCGGCACCCGGCCCAGCATGGCTCCCGTTTGTGGTCGCCGTCTTAGCCTCTGGCGCGGTCGCTGGTCCGGCTCGCGTCGCTTTTCCCCGCGCGATGGGGCGTCCCACGTTCCAGGCGTTGTCGTTGTTGCTGCTCTTGGCTGTGGCGCGCAGTTGGGGGAGTCTGCGCCTCCTGGACAGAGGTGAGGGAAGGGAGCTCGGTCGGGCGCCTGAGGTGACGGGGTGGGGTGGGGAGGGCTTATGGCTAAGGGTGCCAGCTCCAGGTTGGGAAATACCTGGAGATTTGGGGGGGGGGGGTGTGGAACCTGAGGAGGGCGTGGTTTGGGGAGGGGTAGAGTGCTATATAGGTAGAAGGCTGCAGAGTCCACCTTCCGCTATAGAATGCTGTAGAGGCCACCTTCCAAAGCGGCCATTTTCTCAAAAAAAAACCCCAACAAATTTATTAGGGTCCAAGACTAGCAAGTATGGTACAAAACAATAGATAAAATGTATAAAACAATACAATACACTAGTCAGTTTCACAATCACAAAATAAATTCCAGTGTTAAAATACGGAGTCATAATTCTCATAAATAACAAAATTGGGGAGATCCCACTATATACTAGTTATTGGTTAGAGAGCTATGCTTCGATGCCATCCATCCATATTTAGTAACCTTTTATGTTATGTTGTGATTCTTGTCACAGAGCATTTTGAAAGTATAGCTCTTATGTTTCCCTGGGTAAGTTAACAGTATTTCCTCTAAGCTGAGTTAGTGAGCTAGCTCACCATTTTTTAGCCTCCGGCTCACACATTTTTGTCTTAGCTCAGGATGGATGGCTCCAGAGCAAACCAATTTATGCAGCAGCCCGATTGCTCGCTCACAGCTTTAATGCCAATAGCTCACAAAGTAGAATTTTTGCTCACAAGACTTCACAGCTTAGAGGGAGCATTGGTTAGCAGTACGGGCATTATGTAAACTTCGTGTCTCTCCCACCTGGAGGTTGGCACAGGCAGCCCTGCTAATGGCTGTGGAGCCTTTTAGTGTCATTGGGGATTGTAATTGGGGTAGCCTGTTTGGCTTTATTGCACTAGGACAGCCTAAAGTTAATGCTCTCTTAAAGACTACCAATGTTTGTTTATTGAATCTTTAAGGTGCCATTGGGCTTTTAATTTCTAGAAGTCTTTTTTTTTTTTTTGCTGTAGGTCAATTTAAAAGGAAAAAGTCTTCCTGAGACTAATTTCAGAGGATTAATTTGGTACAGCAAAATAGGAGGCCTTGGAAAGCTAACTGGGTTCTAGTCTAGTGTAGAAGTCTTTTTTTCCCTCCCTTGTAGACTGGAGCCTACTTTGTAGGGGAAACAAAAGGGACTCAAGACTCTGTTTTAGCACCAGGCTCTGTGGATTAAGGCCAGGGTTGCCACCTCTGGGTTGGGAAATTCCTGGAGATTTGCAGGTGATGCCTGGGTATGGTGAGATTCGGGGGGATGGACCTCAGCAGGTTGTAATGCCATAGCACCCATTCTCTAAAACAGAAGAAGAAGAAGAGATTGGATTTATACCCCGCCCTTCACTACCCAAGGGAGTCTCAGAGCGGCTTACAATCTCCTTCCCCTCCCCTCCCCTTCCCCTCCCCTCCCCACAACAGACACCCTGTGAGGTAGGCGGGGCTGAGAGAGCTCTGACAGAAACTGCTCTTTTTCAAGAACAGCTGTGCCAGAACTATGGCTTGCCTAAGGTCATCCAGCAGGTGCAAGTGGAGGAGTGGGGAATCAAACCTGGTTCTCCCAGATTAGAGTCCGTGCACTTAACCACTACACCAAACAGGCTCTCCCATTTTCTCTTAGGCACTAATTTCTGTGGGATCTCCAGGCCCCACCTGGAGGCTGGCAACCCACTTCTAATGCTGTATTGGTATTCCTGAGTTGTCAGTGTGCTTGGAAAGCAAGTCTTCAGCTTAGTCTTCTGTTCTGTGTTCTTGAGGAGGGGCCGGTGGCTTCTGACAACACCTTTTTCTTGGTTCCCCCTGCAGACAGACGCTCTTGCAATGCCTCTGGGCAAGCTGTGTGTGGAGATAAATGTATCCCGTTAACGTGGCTTTGTAACGGTGAACGAGAATGCCCTGATGGGTCAGATGAACACTGTGGTAAGTCCAACAGATCTCTGTCAGCTCTGTTACAGGCTTGCCTATTGAAGAGATGCCGCCCCACCTCACTGAATGGTTAAAAGGTCCAGAGACAGCATCTCTGGTAGTAATTCCCAATGTGGTTGGTTGCCTGCCTGGGACCTATGTCCTCCTTTCCCTAGAGCATAGAGCCTCTCCTGTTTTGCCTCCACTGCACTGGAGTTAAAGGTGCTTTGGAATAGCTCAGGAGGCATCACCTTTGTGTTTTCATTCAGAAATGGCTGCCCCATCACTCAGCTTAAGAACATAAGAGAAGCCAATGTTGGATCAGGCCAATGGCCTATCCAGTCCAGCACTCTGTCACACAGTGGCCAAAGGTGCCATCAGGAGGTCCGGCAGTGGGGCCAGGACACTTCTAGTGTCCTGGCCCCACTGTTGCGCCCCCCCCAGCACCAAGAATACAGAGCATCACTTGCCCTAGACTGAGAGTACCTGTCTATACCTTGTGTCTAATAGCCACTGATGGACCTCTGCTCCATATGTTTATTCAATTCCCTCTTGAAGCTGTCCATGCTTATAGCCGCCGCCACCACCACCTCATGTGGCAGTGAATTCCACATGTTAATCACTCTTTGGATGAAGAAATACTTCCTTGTATCTGTTCTAACCCAACTGCTCAGCAATTTCATGGAGTGCCCACGAGTTCTTGTATTGTGAGCAAGGGAGAAAAGCACTTCTTTCTCTACCTGCTCTATCCCATGCATAATCTTATAAACCTCAATCATGTCACCCCTCAGCTGTTGTTTTTCCAAGCTAAAGCGCCCCAGGCACTTCAACCTTTCTTCATAGGGAACGTGTTCCAACCCTTTTATCATTCTAGTTGCCCTTTTCTGCACTTTTTCCAGTTCTATTTTTTTTTTTGAGGTGTGGCGACCAGAACTGTACACAGTACTCCAAATGAGGTTGCACCATTGATTTATACAGGGGCATTATGATACTGGCTGTTCTGTTTTCAATTCCCTTCCTAATAACCCCCAGCATAGCGCTGGCCTTTTTCATTGCAGTCGCACACTGTCTCGACATTTTCGTTGAGTTATCTACTATGACTCCCAAGATCTCTCTCTTGGTCAGTCTCCGCCAGTTTGGACCCCATCAACGTGTATTTATAGTTAGGATTTTTGGCTCCAATGTGCATCACTTTGCACTTGGCCACATTAAACCCCATTTGCCATGCTGATGCCCACTCGCCCATCCTCGACAGATCCCTTTGGAGTGCCTCACAATCCTCCCTGGTTCTCACCACCCTGAACAACTTCGTGTCATCTGCAAATTTAGCCACTTCACTGCTTACTCCCAACTCCAGATCATTAATAAACAAGTTGAAAAGCAATGGACCGAGTACTGATCCCTGAAGTACCCCACTGCTTATTTCCCTCCACTGAGAAAATTGCCCATTTATACTCAGTTTCCTTTTAATTAGCCAGTTTTTGATCCACAAAATGACTTGTCCTTTTATCCCATGACTATTGAGCTTACTTAGGAGCTTTTGATGATGAACTTTATCAAAAGCTTTCTGGAAGTCAAGGTAAACAACATCTATTGGTCCCCCTTGTCCACATGTTTGTTTACTCCCTCAAAGAACACTAACCGGTTAATGAGACAAGATCTTCCCTTACAGACCCCATGCTGAGTCTTCCTCAATAGATTTTGTTCATCAAAATAATAAGAAGTACTTCTTTAGAACTTACTGATGTCTTGTGGTTGCCCATGGCAGCCATTTTGTGGTGTTGCTCACTTCCTGTTACTGAAATACCAAAAGCACTCAGACTCAACAAGGTTAGGGAGCCCTGTTTTACAGGGCTGGTTTTCTCACAAGGAGGAAGGGCCTGGCAATGTGATATCTTCAGTCTAATGGTTATGAACTTATGAGTTTAGCATGTGGGAACAAGTAATTACCTAGGTATGCAGAAGAAGAGGTTGGATTTATACCCCACCTTCACTTGGAGTCTCAGAGCAGCTTACAATCTCCTTTCCCTTCCCCAGAACAGACACCCTGTGAGGTAGGTGGGGCTGAGAGAGCTCTCTCAAGGACTGCTCTTGAGAGAACAGCTCTGAAAGAACTTGTGACTGATCCAAGGTCATGCCAGCAGCTGCATGTGGAGGAAGAGTGGGGACTCAAATCCGGTTCTCCAAGATTAGAGTCCACACTCCTAACCACTACACTAAACTGGCTTTCACTAAACAGCAGGGGTCTTCTCTCCCCTCCCCCTGCACAAAGATACTCCTTCAGAGCACTGAAACCTGCTTTACCTTTAGCAGTCTGAATGTAAGTAGCAAATGGTCTTTCTCTACACAAGGTCTCATAGGTATCCAGGACCTATTACTGCCCATCCATTAATCATTTAGTTAAAGCATTGTCTAGCTATCGATGCCCACTGAGGAAGCCATTAGCTCTCTAAAAGCCTAGAAGATAGCATACTACTTCCTTGGCTGTGTGTGGCTGTAACATTGCATGTGCTGTAGCTATGCCACAACTAAAGAGATCTTGGCTAACATCAGTCAGTCCCAAAAGCTTCTGTCAGCTTTTTGCCTTGTCCTGCTTGGGGTCACAATTCAGTAGTTGTAGTTTGCACGCTGAAGATGCCAGTGTTGATGTCTTTGGTAACAGACCAGGAAAAGGTCTTGTGGACTTGTTTTAGTTAGACAAGCATTCCTATAGTAGTTGCACCAATGAGATAAAGCAGCTTCGTATACCTGCGTTCCCCAGGCTTAAAGTGCTGAGAAAGGCTTGCAAATCGGCTTCACTCAGGAAATGTAGATCTGGAAGGGGCCTCAAGGGTCATCTGCTCCAACCCAATGCACAATGCAGGAAATTCACAGCTACAACTACATTCTTGCCCCAATGACCCCTGCTCTGTGTCAAGAGGAAGATAAAAAACCTCTAGGATCCCTGGGCCATTCTGGCCTGGAGGAAAACTCCTTCCTGACCCTAAAGGAGGCAAGCCTCTCTTGAAAAGAGCTGAACTATCAGAGTTGAGATTCAGATAGGTTAATGGTGACAATGGTGCCAGCTAGCTAGGTAGTTTTGTACAGACTTGCAAAAACCTATTGGGCCTGAAAACTTTGCCTCCTTACTTAAACATACTGGGCAGGGGGAAATGCAGGAATGTGACTGTTACCTGATTTTTTTTTTTTTAATCTAAGAAATGTCCACTTCCAGATGCAGTAGGCCCAGGGTCATGATGCAGGGGCAGGCAACAGCAAACCTTAAAAAAAATGTAGCTCACCACCTAGTGGTGGATAATGCTAAAAGAGCTAGAACTTTTGGTTGCCAAACAATGTTAGGATCTCCTGGCTGTACTATACACACTGCCATATGTTAATAATAATTATAAGCACTCCTGGTGGTATAACCCTTTGTGCCTTTTCTCCTCTGTCCTAGGGAAGGAAAGCAAGGTTACCTCTTACACACAAAATACTGATGGCTTCAGAGATAAACGACCTTTACATGCCTTAATCTTGCATAAACATGTGACTTTTCAGTGGCAAAAACTGCAGGTGCAGAGTCCACAGAAAGACAAACTGAGCCGTTGTCAGTACATGTTGGCCTGGGCTAGGACACAGATGTGTCTGCTGCAGTCCAGAACAAACATTTGCTTGAGGAATACAAGCAGATCTTTCTCCCTAACGCATCATTATGTAGTTTTTAAGCTCAATAAACTACCTTATAAACTACCATGGTAACAACAGTTTGGCTAATGGTTCAGTCTTACAGAAGAGAACTTCTTAGCTTGTGATGGAGCACAAAGGTAAAACGAAGTGAACACCAGGAGTTAAGGAGCACATAACCAGCTACTTTGGTTTTATCTCTTTTGTAGTCCACAATATCTGGTACTCTGAACTAGGGATGGGCACGAACCACGTCACAAACTAAAGCTCATCATTAATTTTGGCCAGTTCGTGGTTTGCAAAGCGATATTTGTGAACCGAAGTGCCACCACTAACTTCCATGAATTTTGATGCGACTTGTGAAGAGCAGAAAGCAAAGGTTTAAATGCCTCCGAGCCATTTAAACCTATGTTTTCTGCTCTTCATGAAAAACAGCTTAGCTGTTTGGTTTAAATGGCTTGGAGGCATTTCACTCCCTGCTTTCTGCTTGTCGCTGCTTTTGGTGGGGAGCAGAAAGCAGGGGGTGTAATTGGCTCTGAGCCATTTACACCCCCTGCTTTCTGCTCACTGCCAAATCAGCAGCGAGCAGAAAACTTTAAAAGGTTCACAAACCAATATGCCAGCCTGTCAGTTCATAGTTTGGTTCGTGCCCATCCCTACTCTAAACATTACCTCTGGCACACTAGGGAAGTTGGCCACTGCTTATTTCAGACATTAGTGCTCTAACTGGTTTGTTTTGCTAACGTTTTCAGGGACAGTGTTGCTTATGCTTCCTATATCATTTACTGTACTGGGTCACTGGACTCTCTTGAGCTCTTACTATATACCTGCTGCAACTGCTAAACAGTTTCCTCAGTCAGTGGAGGTGTAATTGTCAGTAAGATAACGGAGTAGCTAGACTTTTCTCCTAGCTATATGAGAAACAATTAAAACAAACAAAATGCTACTTTTTCCCCCCTCCAGAAGAAGCATGTCGTGGTGACCCACACACATGGCAGTGCAGCGATGGGCGCTGTGTTCCTGCTACCTGGGTTTGTGATGGTGCCGTTGACTGCGTGGATGGCTCAGACGAGAAGAATTGTGGTATGTATCAAAAGACTCCTTTAGTAGATAGAGGAGCCAGGCCTCTCCATGCAAACATCAGCTTCAACAGTAAAACTGTTGATATTGAACAGTGGTTTCCCACCCACATGCTATCCTTAGAATCCATGCAAGAAGGCAATTTCTATTCATATACCTTTACCTGGAGAAAAACATTCTGCCCCTTTAATAGAAGCTTGACTGGATGTTTACGGGGTGATGGTAACTTACCTCCATGCCCTGAAAAGCTTCAGCTGCTGGTTTCTATATAACAAGGCTCTGTTAGAGGCACAGGACCCAATGGCAACCCTAACCATATGAGCCTCCTTGTAAAGGTCAGCAGAGCTACCTTTGTTTCAGGTTCCAGCCTTCTCTGACATGAGAGCAGCACACCTGGGGGTAAACTCCACTGAATTTAGTCACATGGAGTAAAGATGTGCAGGATTGTTTAGCCTGGTGTAGTGGACAAGAGCACAGACTCTAATCTGGGAGAGATGGGTTTGATTCCCTGCTCCTCCACATGCAGCTGCTGGTGTGACCTTGGATCAGTCACAAGTTCTCTCGGAGCTGTTCTCTCACGAGCAGTCCTCGAAGGAGCTCTCTCAGCCCCACCTACCTCATAGGGGTCTGTTGTGGGGAGAGGAAGGGAAGGAGATTGTAAGCCGCTCTGAGACTCCTTCGGGTAGTAAAAGGTAAAGGTTTCCCTTCCTTGAAAGCCAGTCAAATACGACTCTAGGGATACGGTGCTCATCTCTGTTTCCAAGCCGAAGAGCCAGTGCTGTCCAAAGACGTTTCCGTGGTCATGTGGCCGGCATGCCTAGACACCAGGGGCACGGAACGCTGTTACCTTCCCACCGAAGTGGTACCTATCTACTTGCAATTTCTTGCTTTTGAACTGCTAGATTGGCAGGAGCTGGAACCAGAGACGGGAGCTCACTCCATCATGTAGCATTCGGGTCTTGAACTGCTGAACTACTGACCTTCTGGTCCGCAGTTCAGCGCCTTACCACTTGAGCCACTGCAGTTAAAAGTAAAAAGCAGGGTATAAATCCAAATTCTTCTTTTTCTTCTCTTTTGCTTACTTTCTGGAAGAGCTATAGCTGTGAGAGAGCCTTCCAGGTGGTGAGCAGGATTTCTCTGGTTTGAAAGGATCCTTTAGTGCATTGGGCCATCTTCCTGCTCTTCAACTATTCCTCTGGAATTACCCTCTTAGAAGAGAAGGAGGAATTGATCAGATGTGTTCCAGGAGGCAGTTCTTTAACATGTAAAACTGGCCTGCAGTTCTTGGAGGTAGCCGCTCAAGGTAGTTAAGATACAGTCAGGGAGGGTAAAAATTTCATGCGTAACTGAAGTAAAGATTAAAGGAATAACCATTAGCCCAAGGAAAAAATGATAGGACTGACACTTGGGTATTTGAGTCTCAAAGTGATTTGTTTATCCAGTGCTTCATACCTGCCTGGCACAGCTTCAAAAGCTTCTCTCTAGAAAGGCAGATGAGAGGAGAAGATGCTTCCAAAATTGGTGTTGCCTGAAATGCCATCTCAATGCCTTTGTTTGAATTTTGGTTGTTTGGTGAGTTCTATAATTTGGGGCCCTTTAGAAGCTGCCCTTGAGGCTTCACAAATTTCAAAAGCAAAATCAGTTTGAGATTTAGCTTGACCTTTTAATGCTTAACACATCCAGAACTATTACAGGAACATTATTCTTCCCTAGGGTAAGGAGAGAGAAGGCAATGAAAAAGATATGTTGTAGAGAGACCTTTAGTCCAAGAGCTTTAATGCCTTATAGGGCACATAGAAAAATGTCTCTTGATAGGGTTGCCAGGTCCCTCCTTGCAGCTGGTGGAGGATGGGGAGTGGACTTAGTGGAAACAGAGAGTTCCACCCAATGTTTCAGCAGTGTGCCCACATGCCTTCCAACATGACCCAGAAGGGCTGTCAGGGTGACGCTCTGGTTTTTGGCCAAAAACTCCATGGTAGAATTAGTTTCTTCCATAGAGTTCTTGCCCCCGAACAAGACTGTTGCCCCGACCATACCTACATCACTTCTGGGTCACGTTGAAGTCATGTAGGCATGTCAGTAAAACATGGGTGTTCCTCCCTTTGTTTGCAGTTAGGTCACCCTGGCGGCCAACTGATTGGCGGTGGAGAAGTGAGGCCTAGGAGCAGGGGCCCCCCACCCCCATTGGGGGGGGTCTGGTATCCCTATCTTTTGATAGGCTTGCAAATCTAAACAATGTAAGCTGATGTTGTGTCTTCTGGGAGGGGATGTAGGTCATCCTTGGGCAAATGTATGATTACTGCATATCCAGAAGTGTTCCTTCACTAGTTTCAAGGAAGGAAGTAGAGATAAAGGTCTCTGTTACCCAGGGTGTATAATAAACAGATGATAGGTGTATACTAAGCAAGGGTTTTTTGCCATCAAGTCACAGCTGACTTATGGTGACCCCATAGGGTTTTCAAGATGAGATGTCCTGAGGTGGTTTGCCTGCCTTCACATCATAACCATGGTATTGCTTGGTGGTCTCCTTTCCAAATACTAGCCAGGGCTGACCCTCCTTAGCTTTTGAGATCTAATGAGATTGGGCTCACCTGGGCTATCCAGGTCAGGGTATACTAAGCAAATGGTAGGTGTATCACCTAGAACAGGGGTGGGCAAACTTGCTCAGCGTAAGAGCCACCTAGAATAGGGGTGGCCAAACTTTCTTAACATAAGAGCCACATAGAATAAACATCAGTTGTTCGAGAGCCACAAGACATGAACAAATATTACCTGCTTTTATTGGAAAATAAACAAATTTGCTTTTTATTAACATTAAATGAGACTGCCAAAAATGATAACAAAAGGGGTAAAAGCAGATATTGATAATGATATTAATTTGTCCAATGATATTTGTTTGCTAATGATATTTAGTTTCCTCAGCTGCCCTGCCGGGAGCCACATAATATATGTGAAAGAGCCGCGTGCGGCTCCCGAGCCACAGTTTGCCCACCCCTGACCTAGAATAAGAACTTGAATTGCTACAGTCTGCTGGCCTGTCTCTTCTGTTAGGCTGATTGGCATAACAAGGTGGTAGATGACATAGGAGTAGCAGCCTTTTTTTAGAAAGCATTTTAATAATTTTATTATTACTATTGTATATTTTCTATACAGAATATCTGTTTTACGCATCCAATGTGTTTTATGTATTGATAGTCTTTTGTAGTGTTTCTTAAGATAGTGTAACTGTTTTGGTAATTTAAATATGCCATATTGTAAGATGATGGTAGAAAGGTATAAAATATGTTCCATCAATGCACGTGGTCTCAATAATAGAATAACACAAAAAAGAATTTAATATATCATGAAAGAGAGGCCTTGAATAGTCTTAGTCCAAGAGACACATCTGAGAGCAGGACAGGAGTAGCAGCCTTAATAGCCCAGTTTAGCCTGAGCTCGTTAAGAGTTCAGACGCTATGTAGGGTCAGTATTTGGATGGGAGACCACCAAGGAAGATTAAGGCTGCTATGCAGAGGCAGACAGTGGCAAACCACCTCTGTCCATTTCTTGCATTGAAAACCCCATGAGAGGAAACTTCATGGGGTCATGATGAGTCAGTTGCTACTTGACAGCACACTAGCTTTAGATGCCATATGATGATACCTATCTGTGCAGGAGAGTACCTAAAGGTCTCGTTCTGTGACTTGCAATGTGGGTTTGAACCAGTGACACTGACTGTCTTACAAGACAGACCTGGGCAGAACGAGAAAATATATGGTAAAGTTGAGTGACTTGGAAGTGGTGAGATCCAGCATCTACAGCTCTCCTAAAGACTTTAATTGTTAACAACGAAGCATTAATGGCTAAAGCTGTTGAGATTCTCTTGCTAAAGCTTTTGCTCCCCTAAACATGTGAGGAAATGGATGCAGTATTTTTATTCCTAATCCTTTCCTCAAGGAGCTCAGGGAGGCTATACTTCAGTCTCTCCTCCATCACTGAATCTTGCAAGATTGATCAGGCTGAGCATGACTGGCCCAGGGTCATCCAGCAAACTTCATGGCTCTTTGAGCAGCCAGCCCTGAGAGAAATGCAAAGTTCAAAGATTTGCCTGATGTATTAATGTTACAGGTACCATTGAGACACTGCCTGCCTTCCTAATAGATGTTCAAATCTCCAACCAATCCAACCCAGATGGCTTGACAAGGCTTCTGGCAGAGCGCTTTCAGAGCCTGCTGCCTGATAATGAAATTGACAAAACCAGGTTTGAGGTGGACTAAGCCACAGAAGAACAAGACTCACCAC
This sequence comes from Lepidodactylus listeri, assembly GCA_029233225.1. Taxonomy (NCBI): domain Eukaryota; kingdom Metazoa; phylum Chordata; class Lepidosauria; order Squamata; family Gekkonidae; genus Lepidodactylus; species Lepidodactylus listeri. The sequence continues at coordinate 136,317,653 of JARCFY010000004.1, read as the reverse complement.
AGTGAATAAAACCTTAATGTATTCTACCAGAAGTAGACATGCTTCCAATATAGACATTGCATTAAGTTAACAAGTCTGATTTCCAGGTTTTCACCATGTATCTGAGGATCTTACAACTCAGAGAATAACTACAGAGTACTGGATTGTAAAGATACCCCATAAATAAGAGTGTTACAATTTATCATGGTTGAGGATTTCAGTTAGGAAATAAGGTTGTAGGATCCTCAAATACAGTGAAAACCTGGAAATTAGAATTGTTAGCTTAAAGTAATGTATGTATTGGAGCAGTGTTCCCTCTAAGCTGAGTTAGTGTGAGCTAGCTCATAGTTTTAGCTTCACACATTTTTGTCTTCGCTCAGGAAGGATCGCTCCGGAGCAGACTAATTTATGCAGTAGCCAAATGGGTCACTCACAACTTTAATGCTAGTAGTTCACAAAGTGGAATTTTTGCTCACAAGACTTCCCAGGATAGAAGGGAGCATTGGATATATGTGTACTTTTGGTAGAATACATTAAGGTTTTATTCATCGTGGTGAGTGTTGTTCTTCTGACGCCTGATAAGCCATGGACTGAAGATGCAGGGGTGGATAACCACTGAGCTACTGGCCCCTTCTCTTTGGTGTGAAACCACATGTCGCGCGTCAGGCTTTCTCCCTTTGAGAAAAAACAAGGTAGCACTGATCCAACTCCGTACTAAAACAAAACTTTGCTTCCAAGAAGTTAAAGAGGTTACACTGAACTGTCAGTTCTGATGCTCTTGTTGCAGCGTGTGGGGAGAAGAAAGTCCCATGCCAAGGAACGAATCAGTGCATTGATCCATGGGAAGTCTGTGATCAGCACATTGACTGTGAGGATGGCTCAGATGAAAAGAACTGTCTCCTGGATAATTGCCTGACTGGTCAGTGGCAATGCAAGAACAAAGTGTGCATCATGGAAGACTGGAAGTGTGATGGCATCGACAACTGCGGGGACCTCTCGGATGAAGTCTGTGGTAAGTGATCTGGTCTACTTTAAGCCGAGTATAAGTGCGTTGGTTGGTGCATGGAAGTGAAAATGGGTCTAGAATTATCCTAAAGAAGCATGCCCTGACCTGGATAGCCCAGCCTAGCCCAGTCCTGTCAGACCTCAGAAGCTAAAAAGGGTTGGCCCTGGCTAGTATTTGGATGGGAGGTCACCAAGGAGTGCCAGGCAATGGCAAACACTTCTGAACTTCTCTTGCCCTGGAAACCCTACGGGGTCCCCATAAGTCAGCTGTGATTTGATGGGGAAAAAACAGCAACAAAGCAGGATAGAGTGAACTCCTGGAATTGCTTGCTCGGTTTGGAGCCAGTTTGGAGTAGTGGTTAAGAGCATGGACTCTAATCTGGGAGAACCAGGTTTGATTCCCCACGCCTCCATGTGCAGCTGCTGGTGTGGCCTTGGGTCAGTCACAAGTTTTTTCAGAGCTGTTCTCTCACAAGCAGTTCTCAAAAGAGCTTTCTCAGCCCCACCTACCTCACAGGGTATCTGTTGTGGGGAGGGGGAGGGAAAGGGATTGTAAGCTTTGACTCTTTTGGTTAGTGGAGGGTGGGGTATAAATCCAGTATTTTCGTCTTCCTCTGAAGTCTTCTTACTAAAGGTAAATTCAGATTGGAATGCTTAATTGCTGGGCTGGCTAAAAGTATGCTCCACTGGCCAGCAGTCTTCTAATGACCAGTTGTAACAACAGTGGAAAGCAGTATATGCTGTCTTGGAGGCCATTCTCCTTCACATAGACCAGACTGCCTTTCTCTGTTTTGCCGGTAATGTTAACCTAGTCATGCACTGTTGTTTGCAGCTAGCTTCACCATGAGCCCAGGCCCACAAGTACTGTATAGTTGCTTAGAAAATGCATATGCTGCCTTGCCCGAGACCAGCTCAAGGTGGCTTACAAAGTAAAAGAGGATGGTCTTGAAAATCATTCAGTTTAAACAAGTAGTTGAGAACCCACTTATAGGTACAGCAACCCAGTTCTTCCAAGATGCCCACAGGCATGGAGTGCCACACTGAAACTGACCTGGAAAGTGTCGTGCACAAGACAGTAGTGCATCTGGGAAGGATGCTGCTCTTCAGACCTTATAAACCCCTTGCAGATGCTAACAAGTTGTGCTGATAAGTGCCAATGTCTTTTTTGCTAGCTGGTTTGCCAGTCTGGTGACTCCTCACCTTCAATTTAGTGCCCCAAATCTACTCAATTATGGAATGTTTGGCTTGCTCTTGATGAGTTTCAGTGCTGGGTATTGACACTTGAGACCCACCTAGTATGGGACGTCTCTAGCAGTTGGTTTACAAAATGGTCTGTAACTCCCCAAGGGCTCCTGCCTGAACACTGGCAAGTAAAGGCACGTATTTGGATTCAGTGTCATAGTGGCTATGTAATCTGCTGCAATATGAGATAGTCTCCATAACGAGTAGAGCTCTAGATGCTTGCTGGAGGAGACATGAGCATATACTTTGGGTTGCCTAATCTTGGGAAGGGGGGAATGTTGGTATGAGACTGGTTGTAAACTCAATCATCGATTGTTTTGACTAACTTGGCCTTTAAATGCAGCTCACTGCCCAGAAGGAATGAGAAAATGTGATGAGGGGGAATGTATTCTAGAATCAGCCATGTGCAACGGAGTTGGAGACTGTCGTGATGGTACAGATGAACCCAGCACCTGCGGTAATGCAACACACTTAAATTCAGGCCTTCATCGCATTGTTCTGCACAATGAACTACAGCCTGTGAAATAGCTATGTTTAAACCTTCAGTCTCTTCATCTAGGCCGGAACTGTTCTGTGAACAATGGAGGCTGCACGGATACATGCACTGATACATACTGGGGGGTGAAGTGTTCGTGTCGTCCTGGTTGGGATCTCCATGCCAATGGCCTGAATTGTACAGGTATGCTTGAAGCAAAATCTAGACCTAGTTATATTAGGGGGTGCTGGCTCCCCAGATGCAAGTAGCTGAAAGTCAAACTGCCTCTAGTCTGCAACTTGGGTTTTTTTTTTGCAATAGAATTTTTTATTTTCCCCCCCATTATTTTCAAATGCAGTTAGCTTTTATACATATTCCATTCTCTATAATATTGCATAGTTAGCTAAAAAGATATAATCATTAAATGACTTCCCACCCCACCTGCACCTTCATATATATCAACTGGTAAACCTGTATTTAAAAGTATTTGCCTCCTAAGGTAACGTTTTGAGCTATTATAACTTTTATACATTTAAACATTATTTTGGTTAAAAAAGAAAAAGTTTAATTTCACGGTTAACTAAAAATTCATTTTTTGTGTTATAAATCTGTCCCTCATTTCAGTAGTTAGAAAGTGTAAAAATATTGTCTTTCATATTCCACTCTCGCTCCATATATTCCTTCAAGTCTTTCCAATCTTCTGAGAACTTCGCTGAGTCTTGATTGTTTAGTTTTCTTGTCCATTTGTCCATTTCTGCCATAAATAACAGTTTTCTCAACCATTCCCATAGTTCTGGAGTTTTCTCCGATTTCCAACTTTGTGCGTAAACCATTCTTGCTGTTGTTATCATATACCAAATCAATGTTCTTGTACTTATGTTTACATCCTCTAACTTAAAACCAAGCAACAACATTTCGGGCAATTTTTAAAATTTACATTTTAAAATTTTCTCCATTTCAGCATGTATCATACACCAAAAACTTTTTGCTTTATTACAAGTCCACCACATATGATATAACAATCCTTCTTTTTGCTTACATTTCCAACACTTATTGGACATATTTTGACCAATATTTGCAATTTTTTTCGGAGTCATGTACCATCTATACATCATTTTAAAACAATTTTCTTTAAGATTATTACATGTAGAAATACTCATAGCATTTTTCCACAAAAATTCCCAAGACGACATTGCTATATCCTTATTCATATTGATTGCCCATTTTATCATTTGTTCTTTTACAAGTTCATCAGCATTATACCACTTCAACAAAATTTTATACATTTTGGAGGTCATTTTTTTCTCTCCATCCTCCCACACTTGTTCAATTTTGGTTTTTTTACTACTAAAACCACCACTTTTTTTGTCTTCCTTAAATAGATCCTTAATCTGTCTATATCGGAACCACCCATACTCAAAGTCCAACTGATTTTCTTCTTTCAACACCCATCCTCCCTCTTCCATTTTCAGCAAGTCTCTATATTTCAACCAGTCCTGCCCTCTGAAACTTGAAAAGGGCTTTTATTACTTCTGCTGGTACCTCTAGTCTGCAACTTGTAACTAATATACATACCTTGCTGAAGCCATTAATCATTTAGGGGCAAAAAAGACATCCCAACAAGGTCCTTCGAATTAGCAAAGGGAATTGCATTTCCTGTGGGGCCACGGTGGCTCAGAGGTTAAGATACTGAGTTGCAGACTGGAAGGTCGGTATCTTGGCAGTTCGAGACTCGAGTGCCGCGTGACGGAGTGAGCGCCCTAGCAGTTTGAAAGCAAGAAACTGCAAGTAGATAAATAGATACAGCTTAGGTGGGAAGGTAACAGTGTTCCATGCACCTCAGTGTTTAGTCATGCCGGCCACATGACCACAGAAAAAAGTCTTTGGACAGCGCTGTCTCTTCAGCTTGGAAACAGAGATGAGCACCACCCCCTAGAGTCAGATTCAACTGGCTTTTGAGCAAGAGAAGCCTTTACCTTATTGCATTTCCTGACTTGGATATGGATATATCAAGGCAATTAAATACATCCCTATGAATTCTGGTGTTGGCACAACACCATTGTATTTCGGGTTGCCAACCTCAAAGTGGTGGCTGGAGGTCTTCAGGGAACAGATCACCTGGAGAAAATAGTTGCTTTGGAGAGTGGATTCTGTGGTATTGTAACTCACTGAAGCCCCTCCCCAAACCCTCTCCTCCCCAAGCTCCACCCCTAAAATTTCCAGGTATTTTCCAACCTGGAGCTGGCAACCCTAATTATATGTTTAGCTGCTAGTATGGCAGCATTCAGTCTTTGTCCTTGGATTATGCAATGTACTAGCATATAAAACAATAGGACTGGCCCCTGAGCTTCATAGAGCTTCTCCCTTTAACAATCTTACACCGTAAAATGTCAGGAAGCTAGAAGAAGCTTCTCATTACTCAACACGCGGGATACAATTTATTTTATTTACAAGGACAGTTTTCTGATCTAGACCACAGAGCAGAACAGTTAACTTTCCAGCAGAATCTAGGTGTCTTCTACTGGAAGAAGAGTAATGCTGGTTCAGCATAGTATTGAATGATTGGATGTAATGACATTATATTCTGCATGCTCCAGTGTCTTCTCCTTCAAGGGCTATTGAGCACAACTCGGTAAAAGTACACGTTGGTGGGGGGGGGGGAATATTGTGTGGAAGAGGATCTGCTTGGTATTCAAGGTCAGAGATCATACTAGTATCCTGCTCTAACATACTCACTGTCAAAACGATTTAATACCAATGTACCAGGGAGACACTACGATGCCAAGTATAGAGATTGGGCCACAACATTTATTGCTAATCCATTTGTTACTTAGTGCTGATCCTGCTTGGTTTTTTATTGCAGATGTTGATGAGTGTGCAATGGCATACAGTCCTTGCAGCCAGTTGTGTGAGAACACAGTAGGATCTTTTACCTGTTTCTGTGTCCCGGGATACCAGCTCAATGATGGAACTACTTGTCGGGCTGTCGGTAGGTCTCTGACTGTTTTGAATGCAGAAGGAAAACCAGAGTTCTTCTCTAGGGGCATCTTAGTACCTGCAAGGCACTTCTATAGAAGCAATGGCCTGCAGTTCTAAATGGTATTCTGAGTGACACGGCATCTCTGGCTGGACCCCCTATGCTGTAAAACTGGGTTCCTTCATTTATGTTTCTGTACTTCTAGACTAGGGGTGGCCAAACTGCAGCTTGGGAGCCACATGCAGCTCTTTCACACATATTGTGTGGCTCTCGCCAGGGTAGCTGGGGAAGTGAAGGGGAGGCATGTCTCCCTGATCGGTCTTCCCTTCCCCAGCCAGTGTTCCTTCCCTTGGGTAGGCTTGACTGGGGGGGGGGGGAGAGAGAACAAAAGCAACTTTAACTTTAAATTTGTTTTCAGCCCCCCCCCCCCCCCCGGGCTTGGAGAAGGCATTTGTCTCTTTAAATCCCTTCGCCAAGCCGGCTGACATGGGGGCATGGGTTGTGGTGTGGGTTGTTTTTTTTTTGGAGAACACATTTAAAGTTAAAGTTGCTTTTATTCCACCTCTCCCTCCCTTCCCATTTATTTGCTTTTCCCCACCCACTCTCTCTTTCTCTTTCCCCCTTCCTTCCTCCCTCCCCATCTATTTGCTTTCTTTCCACCTTTTTCTTTCTTTTCATCTTTCTTTCTCTCTCACTTCCTTCCTTCCTCCCCCTTATCCATTTGTTTTGTTTGTTTGTTTCTCCTTTTTCCTCTGCACCTCTTTCATTCTTTCCACCTTTCCCTCCGTCCCTTCCTTCCCTCCTTCCTTTTCCTTCCCTCCCCATCTATTTTTTGTTCCTTCTCTCTCTCTCTCTTCCTTCCTTCGTCCCACTCCCATTTGTTTGCTTTCTTTGTTTCTCTCTCTCTGTCTCTCTCTCTGCCTCCCTACCTCTCCCCTCCTCATCTATTTGCTTTCTTTCCACCTTTCTTTTTGTTTCTTTCTCCCTTTCTTCGTCCCTCCCCCTATCTATTCACTTTCTTTGTTTTTTGTGCTCTTTCTCTTTCTTTCTACCTCTCTCTCTCTCTCTCTCTCTCTCTCTCTCTCTCTCACTCTTAGACAAATACCATTGGACAAATAAATATCATTATCAATATCTGGTTTTACCCCTTTTGTTTTTATTTTTGGCAGTCTCATTTAATGTTAATAAAAATCTACTTTGCATATTTTTAATAAAGACATGTGTAATATTCAGGCCCTGTGGCTCTCAAACACGTGACATTTATTCTGTGTGGTTCTTACGTTAAGCAAATTTGGCCACCTTTGTTCTAGGCTATGAATTACAGAGAACACTTAACTGCCACAAATTAGAATAAAGCTGGAGGACTGACAGGGAAGGAACTCTTTTTAGCTTTTATGTATCCACAAATAAAAAGCAAGGAGTGTCATTATTTGTCACCATCGTGTGTTATTTGTGCATCACCGTCGCAGGAGCCATGGCTCAGTTGTGGAGTGCTGCATGCAGAAGGTCTCGGGTTCAAACTCTGGTTTTAAAAAAAGAGGCCTATCCAATGCACGTTTTCATTGATTTCTCTTTCCAGGTAGAGCTCCCAGAATTCTACTGGCAATAAAGCATGATCTTGTTCTCCTGGATCCAAGATTTCATGACTACAGGGTACTTATGGAGACACAGACGACACCTAGCTCTGTTGCCTATGACTTGTCAAGGAACGCTTATTATTGGGCCGACGAAGGGAAGAAACTTCACATCTATGTAATGGGAGGAAATGACAGTCTCCTCTACCCAGGTAAACTTGTTCCTAATCTAGTTGGAGTAACCACTCCTGAGCCACATAAAAGCTGAATGCAAGCTTCCCCTTTTGTATCTGAAGTGAGCTTTGTTCATGAAAGCTTATAGCCTGGAAAGTTTCATTTTTGACTTTTAAGGCGCTCATGTTCCTCTCCTTTAGCAGCACTCTCTGTCTCATCTCTTTAGTCCAGAAGTGGGTTTTTGGTAAGGGCTATTTATCTACGTCTGTAAATATATAGGGAACATAAATGAAGACTCAAAAGAAAAGCAAAATTTACAGTACAGAGCCCAGTTGGAATGATAATAGGGCGTGCTACTTCTGAGCTCTTCGAAAAGGTAGGATAGAATCAAATACAATTATTTCATGCCCCTAGTGCAGAGGTGTCAATCATAGGGCCTGGGGGCCAGAATTGGCCCATCCAGGACTTTTATCCGGCCCGCAAGCAACTGGTCATTGCCTTTATTGCCAGATGACAGAGGCTTTGCGTTATGTCCCTGTATACCATCTCAGTGCTAATGAGTAATGGACGGTGGAGGCAGGAGGGTGGGCACCAGGGAGATACTATAAGAAAATACTGTAAGAGCTTCAGTGTTTTAAGCATGCTTGTGTTTTGAGGACAAAATATCATTAACTGGGTTTGCCTGTGTCCTTTATAGAGTTTATATCTCTTGTACCTGGTGTTACATTCCATGGCATGTGTCGCCCGGTCCGACAGAGGAACATTTTTGTCAGATCCGGCCCTCGTAACAATGAGTTCAACACCTTTGCCCTAGTTCATTTTATTTTATTTTTTGGTTTCTAACTAAATCAAATTGAATCTCAGACAATTAATACAATGTTAAAGAGCTTGGGGACTCTAGCGGTGCTTAATACTACCTGGAATCTACTACAGTAGAATGCGGGCTCCACCTGCCTAATGGGTAGAGATGTAGGTGTTTCATAATGGCTGAGAATTCATTTATTTTTATTTATTTAATTTCTGCTACCCCCTCCCTGCCATGGCGGGCTCAGGTTTCTGAGGCATGCAGTACTTGGCTGTGGCCTGTAATCTCCCCCAACCCTGTTCTGAGTCACCCATGCAAAGAAGTCCTGACCTGATTCCAGCAAAGTTCTTAACTTGTAGTGTGGCAGATAATAGTACATTGCTGATAATAGTACGCCTCTGGGCCATCCTTTGAACCATGCTTTGGGCAATCATCCAAACAGCAGGTGAATAGGAAAGTAATAGTCCCTATGTAAGACAGATACAAGGTATATAACACGGGAAGCAATACAGACAGTTTCAATAATCACCCACTAAGAGGAGCTGTAATTTCTGGAGACAGCCTGTTGTGTCATCTAATAAATGGCTGCTTAAGAACAGTGCATTACTGTTATCAAAGGTCTCTTGAACGCCTGATGGGTAAGTGCATAGCTTCCTCTGATCCAACACCTAGCTCCCATGATGGCCATCTGGATTCCACTGATAAGCCTTCATGCAGGTAACAGTCCTCTTTGTGGCTAATAAAGATGTACTGCCTTTGGGCACAGAGGTTTCCATTTGGTTGCCACAGTGAATAGCTATTGATTGAACTACCTATATAAAATTGTTTAATCTCCTCTTAAAGCCATCCAAGTGAGTGTAGCCATTGCCTCTTCCTGTGGCAGCCAATACAATAGATAGCCTGTAAAACTTGGTTATATTTTCATTGATGCTGTTGGTTGTATTTTTATTGATGCCGTATTAAGATGGGTAATAGAGGCCATTTAACTCTTGTCTCTAGATGTGGGCGGTGTCAACAGCATCTCTGTAGACTGGCTTACAGGGCAGCTGTTCTGGGCTAGCAACTTACCTGACGCCATCTTTGCTGGTTTGAGTGACGGCAGGGGATACGTGAAGGTCCTAGAGAACAACGTGGCACCGGAGCAGCTCGCTGTGTTTCCAGAAAGAAGGTAGGATTCCTTGACACTTCAGGAGGCCTGTTTCATTTGGGCAGATGGCTGGAGCCGAAGGGGAAGGAAAACTCTAACCAAATGTAATCAAACAGAATTGACCGTGCGTGGTGTGTGCTTGATGGCAAAGCAGGCCGACTTGCTCTCCTCCCCGTGGCTTGTCTGCAGTACCATCCGGCAGAGCTTTTCTGGTACTGTTTAGCCTGGGGAGGAGACGACTGAGAAGTGATTTGATAAACTGCCTTCAAGGACTTGAAGGGCTGTCATAGAGAGGGTGGGGCGGAGTAGTTTTCTGTTGCCCCAGAAGGTCAGACCAGAACCAGCAGGTTGGAATAAAATCAGAAGAGTTTTCAGCTAAACTTTAGGAAGAATTTCCTGACAGAATGGTTCCTCACTGGAACAGGCTTCCTTGGGAGGTGGTGGACTAGATGGCCATCTGACAGCAATGCTGGTTCTGTGAACTTAGGTGGATCATGAGAGGGAGGGCAGGAAGGGTTGCATCAGTGCTTAGTTCTTGTGGCCCTTTCTTACATGCCCAGGGAAATGCTGATTGTCACTTTGGGGTCAGGAAGCAATTTTTCTCCAGGCCAATTTGACCAGGAATCCTGGAGGGCTACCCCCCTCTTCTGGGCATGGAGCAGGGGTCACTGTGTGTGTGTGTGGGGGGGAGGTATTTGTGAATGTCCTGCATTGTGCAGGGGGTTGGACTACATGACCCTGGAGCAGTTTTCTCTCTAAGCTGAGTTAGTGTGAGTTAGCTCACAGTTTTTTAGCCTCCAGCTCACACATTTTTGCCTTCGCTCAGGAAGGATGGCTCCAGAGCAAACTAATTTATGCTGTAGCCATATCGCTCGCTCACAACTTTAATGCCAGTAGCTCACAAAGTAGGATTTTTGCTCACAATACTCCACAGCTTAAAGGGAGCATTGCCCTGGAGGTCCCTTCCAGCTCTATGATTCTATGGATAACGAGGGGACTCTGTCTCAGGCCTAGGCTTGGAAGTGTTGCAGGCTTGCTGTGACTGTTCTTCAAAACCCTTTGTGAATGTAGAAGATCTCTCCCCTCCTAGATGCCACTGTTGTATCATTTCAGTTTTGAGGCAGTCATCCAAGTTGTATAGATGACCAACTAGTGAAGTAGGCAGCCTGCCGGCCAGGACATCAAAACTTGACCCTTGACCTGCGTGACCAATAGTATCTAGTTGGGTTGATCAAGAGGGTCCAGGAGATAATGAAGGCGGCGGGGTGTTCAGGCTTCTTTCAGGGAAGCAGCCCGGAGACTCCCCCAAAAAAGGAATGCCTGCCCTGGACCCAACTGTCCTAAATAATAGCTGCTAGGCAGCACTGTTGTCTTGTCACACCATGCAAACATAAACCACCAGCCACAAACTGGAACATCAAGGCAAGCCAAAGTCTACTTAAACAGTGCTAACATCCATGGCAACCCTAGTCTGTATCCCTACTGGTCTGCCACCCTGTGGCTGGGGTTTGCTTAGGTGGCTTACTTGACTTACTCGGGATCGACATTCTGATAACCTGGCTACAACTCTTGGTTCTAAGAGTACCTCAGCTGAGTGAGTGTACAATTACGGATTTAATCATTGTCCTGGTCACTACCCTGTGCCGGGCTTTTTTTTCTGGAGGAACATGCCGGAATGGAGTTCTGGAACCTCTTTGACAAAATGCTTTTAAAAATGTTGAAAAGTTCATGAGTTTTCAGTATGCAGGCTGAAAACTTCATTTCCCTCTTGAGTGTTCCGGCACCTCTTTTTCAAAAAACAAAAAAAGTTCTGCCTGTGCTTGTTTGAAACACAACTGGCTCTCGGTAGCACTGTGGTATATTGTGGCATTCTGACTCACCTTATTCCTCCAGGTATATGTATTGGGTGAACCGTGGTAGAAAAGGCAGGACTGTAATAGAAGGTGCAGGGATGGATGGTTCGGACAGGCATGTGCTTGCTGTTCTGACCAAAGAAGAACCTGTGGGGTTGACGATTGACCACACAGCCGGCAGGCTGTACTGGATCAGTGAGTATAAAGAGGTATGGAATTCACCCAAACATTAGGATTGAAGAGTAGCAGCTGTAATGGCCTTTGGTTTGTTAGAATAGCACCATAAACCTTAACCAAGTCTGAAATCCTCCATTGTGTGGTCCTGGTTTGTACATGCAGTTTGAGGGGGGCTGCTTGTGAACAATCCTTGAAAACTATATTCTAGAAGAACACTTCATTATGGGATAAAGGGATCTGAGATATATATATATATAAGCTTGATGTGCAGCAGGACAAATTTCTTTAAAATCTAGGAAGGGATGGCTGTGGCTTTTCAGCCTTTCAGCAGTCCAACTGACTTTTTTTTCAGATTTTTATTTTGAGAGAACTAGATTAGAGTTGCATAAAAATACATCTTACAGAAATATTAAACAACAGTGGGAGCAACATCATTCAAACACAAACCTTTGAAACATTCGAAAATAGAGACAAAAATGTGCAAGCCAAGCCCAACAAAGAAAACATAAATTTACAGAACTAGTATATCCTCGCATGTAAACACGGGTTTAGAGCATCAAGATTTCTAAAGACTAACATTTGTAAGTCTCTTTGAGAAAATGTATAAAGTTTAAAGACAAGTATAGAACCAGTATGTTCTTATAACAATAACAGCAAAAAAAGGAGTTTATAACGTGAATACATCAATAGGGTATGGACAATTTAGAAGCGATTCATTAGTAGAGATAAAATCCATTACAGGGACCCATGTCTGGATAACAGGCCAGCTGACTTGTTAATGCAGTCTGTCGCTGATCAACCCTGGTGGAGAACAGGCCTAAGCCGGGATGTGACGCCCTGGTTTGAAGTCAGCTTATGGCACAAAATGCTTACCAATCTCTGCATACACCCATGAGTTGCAGGGTTCAGTTCCATAAATGAAATTATACTTTGTTTCCTACACTCTTGGAATTCTAAGCAAGGCTAAGACTGCAAATAGTGGGTGGGCTAATATTGGGGGGGGGGGGGGTGTTAACTGTCAATTGCTTGTAAAGCAATATGTCTTGGAGTCCTTGTGGACAGCCTGCTATGCTAGCACTTATGACTTGGGATGGAAAACGCATGCTGCAAAAATGCAGCTGAAAAACTAGCCAGCCCAAGTTCCTATCTGAGATGTTTAGGTTAACTGGGGGCATTCTAGCTCTAGGAGGATGACTCTTCATTGCTTCTTTGCAGTCCATAGAGACTATAAAAGTGGATGGGTCTGGCAGACACACTTTCCCTGATATGCTACCCCATGATCAGAACCCTCATAGCCTTGCCATCTTTGAGAACTCTTTCTTATGGGCGGACAACAAACATCTCCTCTCCGCGTCCCGTAACTCGCGAGGCACCCGTGCGCTGCTGAACTCTACAATCTCTTCCTTCACAGTCCTCCACGAGATACTGCAGCCTCCAAGTAAGTAAAGCGTTCCATAGCTGGTTAGTAAGTGGCCCAGAGATAGTGGGGAATAAGTCCTTGCCGAAGCAGCATCCAGTGACAAAATGACTGATTTAGACGCAACTAACAACTCATTTACAATGCTGTAATATTAAAAGACTTCTATTTGAATGTATATTTACAGTTTCTCATAGATACAACGTCAACAATATCAGTGTTAACAGGAAACAGTCCAACAATCGTTGACGCGTTAGACACAGTGGTTCATAATAAGTTGTCCTATGTAACACACAAGAGCTTATCTTAGAGCAATAGTCCAAATATAAAGTCAAAAAGACAAAAATTGTCCTTCTATCACAGGAAGTGCACTGGGGGATCCTCCTTGTGTATGGTAAGGGATCTTCCCCATTCCATCAATTTTATGATGTGGCTTCTGGGTCATGCCATCGTTTCATTCTCAGTCTTCATCAGACAGATTTCTTCCATAAATCAAAGCAATCAAAAAGCCAGTTTGGTGTAGTGGTTAAGTGTAGGGACTCTAATCTGGGAGAACCGGGTTTGATTCCCCGCTCCTCCAATTGCACCTGCTGGATGACCTTGGGCAAGCCATAGCTCTGTACCAGCTGTTCTCTCAAGGACAGTTGTCTCAGAGCTCTCTCAGCCCCACCTCCCTCACAGGGTGTCTGTTGTGGGGAGGGGAAGGGGAAGGAGATTGTAAGCTGCTCTGAGACTCCAAGTGAGTGAAGGGTGGGATATAAATCCAATCTCCTCTTCTTACACAGATAGGTGTACAAAAACAGATATGACAGACAATACCTACAAATATAAACTCACCCACCTCTATGGAGATTATTAAGCATGTGTAAAAGCTGAGGCACCAATCTGCAAAGGTACCTGACAACTGTTCCAGAAGTCTGTTAGTATTAATTACAATATTGTAAATGAGTTAGGTAAAGTTAAAGGTTTCCCTTGCTCGAAAACCTGTCGAATACGGCTCTAGGGATGTGGTGCTCATCTCCATTTCCAAGCTGAAGAGCCAGTGCTGTCCAAAGACATTTCTGTGGTCGTGTGGCCGGCATAACTAAATGCCAAGGCCCACGGAACGCTGTTACCTTCCCACCAAAGTGGTGCCTATTTATCTACTTGCAGTTTCTTGCTTTTGAACTGCTAGGTTGGCAGGAGCTGGGACCAGAAACAGGAGCTCACTCTGTCATGCAGCACTCAGGTCTTGAACTGCTGAACTAATAACATAAGAACATAAGAGAAGCCAAAGTTGGATCAGGCCAGTGGCCCATCCAGTCCAACACTCTGTTACACAGTGGCCAAAAACACCAGATGCCACCAGGAGGTCCAGCAGTGGGGGCAGGACACTAGAAGCCCTCCCACTGTTGCCCCCCCCCAAGCATCAAGAATATAGAGCATCACTTGCCGCCGACTGAGAGTTCCCATCTATACCTTGTGTCTAATAGCCACTGATGGACCTCTGCTCCATTTGTTTATCCAATTCCTTCTTGAAGCCGTCCATGCTTGTAGCTGCCACCACCTCCTGTGGCAGTGAATTCCACATGTTAATCACTTTTTGGGTGAAGAAGTGCTTCCTTTTATCTGTTCTAACCCGACTGCTCAGCAATTTCATGGGAGTGCCCACGAGTTCTTGTATTGTGAGAAAGGGAGAAAAGGACTTCTTTCTCTACCTGCTCTATCCCATGCATAATCTTGTAAACCTCGATCAGGTCACCCCTCATCCGTCATTTCTCCAAGCTAAAGAGCCCCAAGCGCTTCAACCTTTCTTCAGAGGGAAAGTGTTCCAACCCTTTTATCATTCTAGTTGCCCTTTTCTGCACTTTCCCCAATGCTATAATATCTTTCTTGAGGTGTGGCGACCAGAACTGTACACAGTACTCCAAATGAGGTTGCACCATCAATTTATACAGGGGTATTATGATACTGGCTGATTTGTTTTCAGTACCTTCCGGTCTGCAGCTCAGCGTCTTAACCACTTGAGCCACTGCAGCCCGGTGTAAATGAGTTAGTGGTGTCTAAATCACAGTTATTTTGTCATTGGTTAACTTCTGATAACTGTGTTTCCTTTTGTTTGTATAGAAGCAGCATCCAAAGCACAAAGGTGCTGCTTAGGAATGCATCTCTCTTAGGCAGGGACCTCTTGTGCCTGCTGGTCACACCCCTCTAGCTGCCCTGGAAGGACACTGCTGTCTTCAGTGCCGGGCAAGGGCAAAACCCACCTTGGTTAGGAAAGCAGTGCCCAGTAGCACAGACAAGAGGATGCTGTTGTGTTGTAGTGCCTCTAGGGGCAGGGGGACATCGTACCTGGAGTCCACAGGGTCTTGAAATCACAAGCCCAGTCGCTGTTTCCTTATGCAGGGTTCTTTTAATTTACCGATCCAGGCACCTGAAGGTATGGTTCGCTTCACCCACCTCATGGTCACACTGCATTACATAGGAGAAGGGACATGTCATTGCAACCTACTTCTTACTTCTCCCTTCTCCTGCCAACCACCTTCTATTTTTCCCTTCCCTCCCTTTTCATAGCCCCAGCTTCACACTTGGCCTTTGAGCTAAGCTCTGGCCTCCTATTCTCTGTTCCCTGCCCTGCCTCAAAACACCTGGGCCCAGAGAGACATTGTTCTCCCACACAAGTTTTTGCTCCCTGCCTCCACACCCTTTTGAATTTCCCTGGGCCAGACTGCCCTATTGCTGAGGCTATCCCGACTGTACCTTTCTGCCCCTGGCCCAGCCGTGCTTAACCCAGGTGAGTCCTGTAGCTGGGCCCAAGGGCCTGTCTTGGCCTGCTAGGCAGTTGGTTTTTGGGTAGCCTGCCACGTGCACTTCTCCTGCTTACGGGCTTTCTAGAGGCAGGTGGTAGAGTTGCCAGTTCTGGGTTGGGAAATACCTGAAGATTTGGGGAGGAGAGGGTCTTCAGTGGGGTATAAAGCCATAGAAGAGGAAGAAGAGGAAGAAGAAGAAGAGATTGGATTTATATCCCTCCCTTCACTCACTTGGAGACTCAGAGCGGCTTACAAACTCCTTTCCCTTCCCCTCCCCACATCAGATACCCTGTGAGGTAGGTGGGGCTGAGAGAGCTCTGAGACAACTGTCCTTGAGAGAACAGCTGGTACAGAGCTATGGTTTGCCCAAGGTCATCCAGCCAGGTGCAAGTGGATGAATCAAACCCGGTTCTCCTCCTAGCAAGATGGTTAGCTACTTTGTGAGCAGAATGCTGGACTTGATGGGCCTTTGGTCTGATCCAGCATTGGCTCTTCTTAGGTTTGTAAGAAGGATGCAGATTGACCCTGGTGCAGCTGGGCTTGATGGGCCTTTGGTCTGATCCAGCATTGGCTCTTCTCCCTCTGAGGCGGAGGACATCTTGCTGGGTGATTCCCACTGTCCAATCAGGGAGGCAAAAAGATCCCCCCCCCCCCCCCGGGCACCATTTTTCACCAGGCCAGTTTGGCTGGAGATCCTGGAGATTTTTTTTGTCATCTGAGCATGGAACTGTGGTCACTGGGGTTGTGGGGAGGGAGGTAGTTTTGAATTTCCTGCATTGTGCAGGGGGTTGGACTAGATGACCCTGAAGGTATGTTCCAACTCTAGGATTCTAAGAAGGATGCAGATTGACCCTGGAGCAGCTGGGCTTTGCTACCTTTTCACAGGGATGCCACTCCACTCTACCACAGCAGAGTGCAGACTTGTCATGCTTCTGCATAAAAGCTCTGCATTCTGTTTGCCCTTCCCCAAGCAGCAGTGGTTTTTTTGGCTTCCATGCTGAATCATAAACCTAACCAACGTTAGGTTATGCAGTTGTTACGCGGTCATCCAGCGCTAGGTTTTCTCTGGCTCCTCTGTGTTGCTCACCAAATCTGTTTTGGTGCAGTCTTTCATGAAAGATCACACTCAAAGCAGGCCTGAGATGGGAAGCTGCTGACTTCCCCACTCCCTGCTGGAGTGCTTCTTGCTGGCTATTACTAGTAGCAGGAAATCGCTATAGGTATAATGATAAACCCACTATTGGTTTTTTTAGGAAGGCAAAAAACACTCGGGGGGGGGCAAGGGGATACTACAGGGAGGGTCCCGGCCCCTGTGCAGGTGCCGTTGTGGATGCCTCTGCATTTGCAGTGGCAATGAGAGCCCATAAGGGAATTGGATGCAGTTTATCCCAGAACACTGAACTGCACTACCAAAAGGCTTGCTGTGTGTGCCTTGAAGGTGTGTTACTCCAACTCCCGTCTGGAGCAGCTGGTGATGCATCTTGCATGCATAGTATTGCTGCATTTAGGCTGATCTTTATACCCTTAGATGTTTTAATTGCACCAAAAACTGAATTGCGTTCTAAATCCGTGTACTTAGCATAATTCTGCTGGTTATAAAATAACAATGAGCAGGATATCAGAGCACCAAAGCCCCACCTGCTGACTAGAAATCCTCCAGTCTCTAAAGCCGGGCATTTCTCATGTGTGCCATGACTGCAGAGAGGGAAAACTTTAAGGTCCCTCAGCCTCACTGAATCATGGCCTTTTGGTTCTTGGGGTGCTGGAGCATGACAATTCCAGCGGTTCTTGCATTTGTACAGCGAACGCATACCACCTGTGGCTGGAAGCTTCTGTTTAATTGCTAGTACAGATTAGAGAAGTAGTGAATCTGCCTTAGCTGTTAACCTGTCTTGGTTGCTAGGTAACACAACTGCATGCGTTCCTGGGCAGTGCAGCCACATCTGCCTCTTGTCGCCGGTCCATCCTAAGGGCTACCGATGTGCCTGTCCGGACGGCAGTTTCCTCCTTCCTTCTGGAAAATGTGCAGGTAGGCATGCTTTTACAAATCGGGTGTGTGTGTGCGTGAAACGGGCACATTCTGTGGGAGATGCAGTAGCAGTGCTCAAACACTTCTTTCAAATAAACTGACAAGTGTTATCGGGGGTGGACCTACATTTTTGGCACCCTGAAGCTTGAACTGTTATAGGGTCCCCTTCTAAACCAGCAGCAACAGAGCAGCATCCAGCAGGGTCCCAGAGGGCCTGAATTGAGAATTCAGGTGTCTTTTTATGGTTCTGATTGTCTAAGGGCTGAGCTATGGAAGTATTAAGCCATGCACTAAACAGCCCAAAGGTAGGCTGTGAATAGATTCTGGTGAGCTCAGCGAGCCCATACAGGTGGTGGTTCGGGTGCTGCAAGCCCCCAAGAAAAATTTTGAAATTTGACCAATTACAGGGACACTTTGAGGCCATATGAAACGGGTTTTAGACCGTATTCTAAGGTCAATATTATTTCACCCCATTGGCTTATGATTCTGTCACTAAAATAGACTTATTTTAATAACAAACACTTAAAAAAAACTCCCATCAATTTTGTGAAAAATTCACTCACTTAAAAACAAAAAGTTGCTTCAGGGCCCCTCCAGAATTAGGGGCCCTGAAGCTTAAACTTCATTAGTTTCATAGGAGATCCACTCCTGAATGTGATGTACCAAGATTTTTGCGAGAAGAAGAGAAGAGATTGGATTTATATCCCGCCCTTCACTCACTTAAGAGTCTCAGAGCGGCTTACAAACTCCTTTCCCTCCCCCTCCCCACAACAGACACCCTATGAGGTAGGTGGGGCTGAGAGAGCTCTTTCCCAAGCTGTCCTTGAGAGAACAGCTGGTACAGAGTTATGGCTTGCCCAAGGTCACCCAGCCAGGTGCAAGTGGAGGAGTGGGGAATCAAACCCGGTTCTCCCAGATTAGAGTCCGCGCACTTAACCACTACACCAAACTGCAGCCAGGTGCAGATGTTAAATTCTCCTTGGCTTTTGATTTTGGAATCTATCTCTGGGAGCCAGTTTGGTGCACTTGCACCTGCTAGATGACCTTGGGCAAGCCATAGTTCTGGCAGAGCTGTTCTTGAAAAAGAGCATTTTCTGTCAGAGCTCTCTCAGCTCCACCTACCTCACAGGGGTTGTGAGGTGCGGAAAGGAAAGGAGATTGTAAGCAGCTCTGAGACTCCCAAGTGAATGAAGGGCGGGATATAAATCCAATCTCCTCTTCCTCCTCTTCTTCCTCTTCCTTCTCCTCTTCTTCTTCTCCTCCTCCTCCCTTCTCCTCCTCTTCCTCTGCTGCCCAGGTCTTGCAAACTGACAGCCGTGGCTTCCTTTAATAGAGTCAATCCATCTCATGTTGGGTCTTCCTCTTTTCCCGCTGCCTTCAACTTTTCCTGGCATAAGTGACTCTGTCCTACAGTGTGCCAATCAGTACAAAGGTATGATGGACAGCCATTCATTGAAGGATGAGCTCTTTAAAGTGATCTTCCGTTAGATGGGGTGATGGGGTGACTCTACTGATGCATTCTGATCTTTCCCACAGCACTGGAGGTGTTGTATGCCACTAGTAACAAGGTCTATTTGCTCCAAGTTGGCCTAAAGGATTTGGTGCGGCAGTGTAAACTGGTTCACACATGGTCCAAAGGCAAAGACGTCTACTTGCAGGACATGGACTGGCGCAGGGGCTTAGTCTACTGGACGAATAGCCAAGGACAGCTGCTGCGTTTCTCTATGAAGACTGGAACAGAACTAATGATCCCTACTAATTCACCAGGTGACCATGTGCTGTACCGGGCTAGGGTTGCTGTACGAGTAAGAAAGCATACATTTTCACCAGGAACATTTTTTGGCAGAAGGTGTTGGTGGGATTAGCCAACTGGAGGGCCCTGAATATTCAGGGGTTCTGCTCTGCTTTGACTTTTCAGTGGCCTGGCTTTTCATTTGACAGCTCTTCAGCCTTGTCCAGAGATTCATTAGGTATTGTTGTGTGACCTTAATTATCATGAAATTGGTGAAGTGCAGTGCCTTAACCAGACTGCCCAGGACTGGGCCAGTATCTGGTGCAGTATGGCTCAGGTGCCACAACAAATAATCACCTATCCACAATCAGTGGTCAGTTGCTTGCCTGGAAATATTTGGTTACATCCTAGGCTTGTTGAAAGGCAACCCAAAAAAGTCTTGTTGTGCTTCACTCACAGCCAAATGCATGGCAGATCCCAAGTTCAATCTTTGACCAATCCGGTTAAGAGTGCTTAGTAGCTAGGCAGTCCTTCCTAGCTTGTAATTTCAGAGAGCTGCTGTAAGTTGGAAAAGACAGGACTAGGGCAGTAGTGTGATCCTGTGCAGTGTTACTGTAGTCTACATCCATTGAAATCAAGCTCTGCATAGGAGCTTCATCAGTATATCTAATTCTCAACATGGCCTCATCTGTGGTTACTCAAATCCAGACACTGGAGCCATGGACGCACAAGACAGACCTTTCTACAATGCAGAGAAAAGCCCCAGGTTTATGAAAAAAAGTCTGGGGAAATGGGGAATTAAAAACTTTCAAAATAACAGAAAGAGTATCTGTAACTTTAAGAAGCAAATGCCCTTAGTGGCTGTTGCTAGGCGGCCTCAATAGTATTGCAAAGCCTTCCAGTCTTGGTTTCTGTCAATAGGAGAGGGGGACGTTTCCAGGGCTGTTTTAGCCTTTGAGGGAAGACTCATGAGGCTAGACCTGGCAGCAACCACCAGGCAACTTGCTACCATGTGACTTGCCTAACTAACTCAGGATTAGATGTTTGCTAGAATTCCTCATTAGCTACCCCATGAAACTTAGTGTGGTGCAGTGGTTAGAGTTTCAGACTAGGATCAAATCTCCATTCTTCTATGATGCTCACTGAGTCACCTTGGACCGTCACAATTCTCAGCCTATCCTACCTCACAGGTTTGTTGTGAGGGTAAAATGGATGGGAGGAGAATGATGTAAGCTGCAGGGTGTAAATGAAATAAACTAGCTGAAGACTGGGGACGGATAAAAGGTAGGTTGGTAGGTGGGAAGGAGAGTAGGAAGCAGGGAAAGGGCAAGAGCCTATAAGGACTTCCAGGGAAGGGAAAGAGGAAATCGTGGGAGAGGGGAAAATGAGATGTCCTTGTAGGTCCCCTGCTTGTATGTTTCTATTGGTAGTAGCAGTGCTAAAACTTTCTTCAGTATGCCTGGAAGCCTAAGATGTACCTTTTGTTCTGAATGGAAATGGGGGGAGAAGACTAGAAAGGCGAAAAGTTTACTTGACCACTTGGTGGCAGCAGGCAATAGTGACATACAGTATAAAGTTGTGCAAAGAGTTAGAGGATCACAAGTTTCGACTCTCTGCTCTGGACTTAATAAAACTCTAGATCTAGGGGGTCTTACTCCTCAAAGTAATGGGAGAAAATGTCCAAAACTACAAATGAACAACTTTCAGCCCAGATTGATAAAAATAAATGAATGGGGATGGTAGCAATATAGAGACATAAGCCAGAGTGTTCATGTTAAGGTTTGAGGGAGACACTGACTTTATTTTAAGCTGACTTTATTTTCCCCTCTCCTAGTGTGTGCAGCAAGTGTTGATGTATCTTCTGGAGACCTGTACTGGCTGAACTGTGACAGAACAGAAATTAGAGTGACTAGATATGCTGGCATACTGACACAGGCCCTCTATCACACCCGGAACAACATTTGGCACCTATTCCTAGATTGTCAGAGGGCATCTCTTTACTGGCTTGAAAATGGAAAATCTGTTCAGAAGATGGACCTTGATGGTGGCAATATCAAAGAAGTCTGGAATCACACCTGGACAGAGAACACGCCAATAGCCTTTGACATCAGCTCGCTCAGCTTTCTCTGGAGTTCCAAAGATATGGGTAATAGTAGAATATCCCCACCTATTGCCAGATGCTTTGTCTTAATTGGTATTGTGTAGCTTCCAGGGTGGCTAAACAGTAAATAGAATCAGAATTGGAAGGGGCCACACAGGCCATGTAGTTAAACACCCTGCTCAATGCAGGATCAGCCTACGTCATCCGTGACAAGTGTTTGTCCGGCTGCTGCTTGAAGATTGCTGGTGAGTGGGAACTTGCCTCCTCCCTAGGCAGCCTGTTCCACTAGGGGTGGGGATAAACTGAACCATGAAGCAAAACTCATCACGAATTTCACCCTGTTCGTGGTTCGTGAACCGAAGTTTGTGATGGTTCTACCATCAAGAACTTTTGCAGCAGTTCATGGCAGCTAGTGGACAGAGCAGAAAGCAGGGGTTTAAAGGGAATCCAAGTCCCTTTAAACCTCTGCTTTCTGTTTCCCCAAAAGTCACCAAAACAGTTTAGCAGAGGGGAGCAGTCTGCTCCCCACCACTCAGCTGTTTTGGGCTGTCTTGTGCAGTCCCTTTAAACTTTTAAGGGAGTGCACAAGAAAGCCCCAAAAAACAGCTGAGTGGCAGAGAGCAAGCTGCTCCCTGCTTTTGATCAGTTGGTTTTGGGGCTTTCTACAATCCCTGTTTAAAGGGACTGCAGTCCCTTTCAGCAGGTTTTGCAGGACTACAAACTGCATTTTTCTAGTTTGTGTCCATCCTAAATTCCACTACTGAATTACTCTTAAATCTCTTTTCCTAATATTCAGCCAGTACCTTTTGCCCATAATTTAAACCCTTTATTGCAAATCCTGTCCTCTGCTGCCAACACAGAATCACAGAGTTGGAGAAGGGGTTTACTACTGTAAAATCTAGGCTTTGATTTAAAATCTAGATTTTGATGGCCAGTCCCTAGTTTAACTTGAAATGAGAAAGAATTTTCCTAGAACTTACATTGTTTTCACTCACCCACCTAGCAAATTTATTCTAATCGGCTGCAGAGTTAGTTATGTTTATAGAATGGATGTTAGAATAACAGTGTTCTTGTGTAGAACGGATTGTACTGGCATTACTCTAAACAACTGATCACAATGGACTACAAACTTCATTCTTATTCTGAAAGTTGCTTTGTAGGCGCTCGACATTTGTAAAACAAAACTTTTTTTTTTGCTTCAAATAGGGTCACCATATTTTGAAAAGCAAAAAAGAGGACATTTTTCATGACTAACTACTTCAAACAAGTGTTCACTATGACAAAGCTCATTTTAAATACCTTTACTATTTAAGCTGTGATCATTGCTACTAACTAGGACTATTCCTAACTTTCCAACTCAAAGAGGGGACATTTAAAAAAAAAAAAAAACTAATGTCCAAAAGAAGACAGACACCAAAAAAAGAGGACATGTCCTATAAAAAGAGGACATCTGGTAGCCCTACTTCAAGTAATGTCAAGACTTGTTCAGCTGGTAGAAGTTGCCTCTTGTGTCAGATTACTGTAGTAATAGTGCATTGTTGATATTTCTTCTTTTAAAAAATATGTGAAGGAAACCACTCAAAAGGTGGAATTATGGCTCAAATCCAAAACAGTTTTTGGAGTGTTTGTTTATAAATGGAGTTTCCACATTGGCGAGTTTGGGGATGGTTTGTCTCTAGTTCAGTATATGTTTTGATCATGGCTGCAGTCTTTTGCTGGTAGTTCAGGCAAGCTTCTAAGTAGACCTGTTTAGGATTGGGCTAAAGTCCATTCAATGGAGCTTAAGTCGGGGGGTGGGGTGGGACCCATTCTTAGCATTATATTAAGTGTAGCCAACCAGGTAGGACTAAGTAAAAAAAAAAAAGAAGAAGTTCTGTTTTAGTTTAGCGATTGCCACTTTTGAGGTACATTAATTTATAAAAGATATATACAGAAGCCTTGACATGAGAATATCCCTCAATTGACTTGGCCTTATCTTTATGGCCTTAGTTTTATTTATTTTATTATCTATTTACATTCCTTATAGTCCTCCTTTCTCACTTGGACTCGTGGTGAATTACACAGAAGGAGCCAGTAAAACTGACAGATGGGACATTCAATAAACCATGCAGCAGCATTAGGGTTGTAGAACCAACTGAAGGTCTAGACAAGAAAACTGAATCAAAATATAAGGATTAATGCAACGCATTAAATGATGCAAAATTCCATAGCAGGATCCTAGTTTCAACAAGCTGAAGCTCAGTAGTATAGACCACAGGTCCCTAATAATTTTCCCAAGTAACTTGGTGAATTGTTTAGTATGGTGCAAGTATATTGCCTGCATAGAAAAGTCCCTCTTGAATAATTCAGTCTTGCATCATTTGCAGAAAGCTTAGTATTACTTAGTACATCTTTTTGAAAACCTTAAAATACTTCTTCTAAAGTCTCAAGTTGGGTTACAACACCCATTAAAAAAAAAAAAACTAGAATAGGAACAGAACAGTAAAGCAGTACAAACAGATTGCTATGATACCATGTATATAAATATAAGGATGAACTTTTTGTCTGCAGTACTTAAGGGATGGAGCCTCATCAGTCGCAGGGAGTATAATCTGCAGGAGAGTTGGACCGGTGGAATAGCAGCTGCCTATGGGCCTTTCCTGGTGTCATTCAACAAAACGGCACTTGTGGTTTGGGATAAAAGATCAATGGAGCCCTCTGCTGTACAAGTAGCTGATGTACAGAAAGCCATAGTTGTCTTTAACACAGACCTGCAATCTGGTAAGCTGAATCTGTGACTCTGTGCAAATATTTATCTCTGTTTGGTAGGCACTTGAGCGTCTGTAGTTGACAGCTACAGTTCATTTAGGTTTAATAGCCAGTAGGCCATACGCCATAAAATTTTAAGAGTTTAAAAACACAGTAAAGCAAAATTTGCCACTTCTACAATGCAATTTTGGCAGAAGCTGCTCAAAAGTAGTCTTAATCTTGTAGTTTCAAGAAAAGATGAGTGTTTCAACAGCCATTTTCTAAGGAATCTTTCTCTTACTGTCGCATGTTTTGGACAGTAGAAGAAAGTATGAGATGGTGAGTCAAGTTGCTTGTCAGAGGGCAGCCACAGTAGCGCTCGTCCAGGGGTATCTTTAGGAAAAGGCCCTTCATTTGGGCTGTTGGAAACACATTTCAGTGCGATCATGTATGACCGCCTCAGTTTTGGAACTGTCAACATGTTTAAATAAAGAGGCAGGTCAAATTTGGTGGACTATTTAGTGCCCAGATGAAGTGGTGTAGTGCCTCCCTTTCGAGAGTATTAGCTCATACTAGCCTGCATTTGCTAGGACTTAGTAGGCTCCCCCATGGTTAGTACTTGGATGGGAGATCACCGGGAGCTGCTATGCAGAGGAAGGCAATGGCGGACCCCCTCTGCTCATCTGCGGTGGCGGTCTCGGAACTGTGGTTCTCTGCTTTTATTTGCTATGACTGAGCTGCTTGGCTCTACCAATGCCTGGGGAAAACTGGACTTCTTTTCCCCGTAGGTTGTCCCAGCCCTGGGAAGCTGCTAGTTATCAGATCCTCACTGTCTCTCTGTGTTTGTCATGAAGTTAAGAAATTGCAGCATGGTACAGTGATTGGTACATGTGATTGGTACATGGTACAGCTGCTCTTAGATGGCTCTGAAATGCACACATTGATGGGCAGAGTCTCCTGTCGACAGATGCAATGAGTTGGACGGAACCTCCTATGACTAGAGGCACTGCACTTATGGGAGCAAATAGGGCATGATTGTCTCACTGTGCCCTGACTTTTATTTTTGCTGTCAAGCCACAGCTGCCTTATGGCAACCCCTGGTGGGGTTTTCAAGGTGAAAGATGTTCAGAGGTGGTTTTCCATTGCCTGCCTTCTGCATCATAGTCCTGGTATTCCTTGGAGATCTTCCATCTAAATGCTGGCCAGGGCATACCCTGCTTAGCTAGATCTGACGAGACCAGGCTAGCCCTGAATAGTCCCTGACCATCATACCGTTGCTTTGTATGAGGTGGCTTGGGTATAGGGGCTTTCTTACCTTCAGCCACCATAGATTACTGGGAAAGGCAGGGGATAAATGGGCTGGGTACTTGCCTGGTTTTCCCATCCCATTTGGCTTTTGTCAACACATATGTGTCAGAAGAAGCCCCCTTCATCTCTTTGCCAATGGAGAAGCTAGCCAGAATACAGCCTAGAAGCTTAACAGGTAAAAAAATCTGAATTGGCAGACAGTGCTACATATAAAGCAAGAGGTCAGAACTCCCAACTAACATCCAGATTTTCCTCCTCACAGCGCAAGATGCTGCTGTTCCAATGTCTACTTGTGCCACTGCATTGGAGACAACAACTGCCACTACCGCAACGTCTAGCGCCACTGCAACGGCTAGCACCACTACTGTTACCACTACTGCTCGCATGACAAGTCCTACTGCAGCAGTGGTCCTACCAAGGACTGTCCCAACGATGACCACAACAACCCAGGCTACAACCCCGACTCCTCTGACGTGTCAGCGTATTGAGTTTCTCTGCCGGAATGGGGCAGAATGTGTCCTGTACGATTACGTCTGCGATGGAGAGAACGACTGTGCAGATGGGTCTGATGAAGAGAACTGTTCCCAGTTCTGTCACGACCAAGGTACAGAGTCCTGGTATGGTGTCCTTCACTGCTCTGTCAGGAAGTAGGTGGGTCACAGTCAGTGTTCTCCCTAAGCTGAGTTAGTGTGAGCTAGCTCAGTCTTCTAGCCTCCAGCTCCCACATTTTTGCCTCAGCTCAGGAAGGATGGCTCCAGAGCACACTAATTCATGCAGTAGCCAAATCGCTTGCTCACAACTTTAGTGCCCGTAGCTCACGAAGTAGAATCTTTGCTTACAAGACTCCACAGCTTAGAGGGAGCATTGGAAAAACTAAGACTAGCCAATACCATAACAATATGCACATAGTATATAAAGAAAAGATATTTAAATAATTTTTAAATAAACTTTTTTTCTGTTTTTAGCTACTTATAGTAATTTAAGCAGACAGTTGTCTTAAAGTACGATGACAAAGAGGTTTTTTTAACAATGCTAAGTACGAACAAAACTTGCAACTCAACTACAGTTATGCACGTAAGCATTTGGATGTCTAAGTGCGCAACAGTAGAAATTTCTCAATGAAGAAAAGCCCAAAGACTTGCTTAAACGTATAAAAATGAAACTCTTAATGTTGAACTCAGAATTATTTTGATGAAGATTCTGGGTATTTTCTCTTTGTCTTGAAGTATTCCTTCTTCAAAAATAACAGTTCCTAACAAATACAAAATATAATTAATAACAATTCAGTAATATTACAGTTTTCATTAGTGTTGCCACTGATTGTAAACTTCACTGCTTCTGGCCAGAGGAAGTGAGTCATTTAGTTCTGAGGAAGGGATTCCCTGGTCCAGGTTCCGTCATGCCTGGTCCTGTGTGGTGCCCTTGAGCCAAAGGAGAGCCTCTTGCTCCAGCGAAACAGGGAATCTGGCTCAGCTGCTAACCTTGGGGATCAAGGCCAAGACTCTTCAGAGAGTCATGTGCAGAGTTGACCTAAACGCTTCTGCTAAAACAGGGCTCTACTCCATTTTGTAAAAGGGTCTCACTCGTATTGGAAGAAGGACAGGAGTTAAAACAAAGCTTGATTGTGAAGCATTCAGAAGTCAACACTTCATCACAATCATGAAATGCTCTTATGCTGGGGCAAGATCTAGGGGAGAGATAACAGGTCAGGAAGGGTTGCTTTTCCCTGAAGCAAGCGGCCAGCCAGACTTAAGACAGCAATGCTGTCCTAATTGAAAAGAGATACTCTGTTTAGATTTGCCTAATAAATACCATAGTAGTTTGGTTTGAGTGAATACCTGGCAGAAGATATAAGACTCGCAAAACCATAGTCCTGAAGACCTTTCCAGAAAATCTTCTGATGCAATATGTTTGCATCTTGTAATGGAAGGATTCAAATTATTACTCAGAGTAATAAGTCAGTGTGGGTGCTGAACTTCTGTGGCAAACGTTTTGTCATTCCTGTTTCATTCCTTCTCCCCCCCCCCCACTTACCAGCACCACTTAATATTTTATGCATTGTCCTGCAAGAGTTACATGTAGCATCAATGTTATGCTATTTCTCTCCTTTTAGCTAACAGCTCAGTAGTTAGATCAAGATGGGGTAGCTGCGTTGGTCTGTCTGCAGCAGTAGAAAAGAACCCAGAGGCCAGCAGCACCTTAAAGACAAAATTTGTGGTAGGGTATGAGCTGAAGAGGCTGCAGTGGCTCAGAGGTTAAAACGCTGATCTGTAAACCAGAAGGTCTGTAGTTCAGCAGTTCGAGTCCCCAGTGCTGCGTGATGGAGTGAGCTCCTGTCCCTGGCCCCAGCTCCTGCCTACCTAGCAGTTTGAAAGCAAGAAACTGCAAGTAGATAAATAGGTACCGCTTTGGTGGGAAGGTAACAGCATTCCGTGCGCTTCGATGTTTAGTCATGCCGGCCACATGACCACAGAAAAGTCCTCAGACAGCGCTGGCTCTTTGGCTTGGAAACAGAGATGAGCACCACCCCCTAGAGTCAAATTTGACTGGCTTTCGAACAAGGGAAACCTTTGCCTTCATGAGCTGAAGAAGTGAGCAGTGACTCACAAAAGCTCATACCCTACCACAAATCTTGTTAGTCTTTAAGGTGCTACTGGACCCTTGCTCTTTTCTACAACTCAGTAGTTACTCTCCTATCTCTATTTTTAATCCGGGAAGCCTTAATTACACAAAAACTTGGGTCTCTTAAAGAAAAGTTTAAGTGTGAGAGCGGTAACAAATGCATCGAAGAGCGATATCGGTGCGACGGCTTTCCAAACTGTCCGGATGGCTCCGACGAGTCCAACTGCTGGATGCCGACGGCGGAGTGTGCCCTGCGTTGTGACAACCCCTTGCATTGTGTGCCTGAGAGCTGGCTGTGTGATGGGACTCCAGACTGTCGTGATGAAACTGATGAAAAGAGCTGTGGTAAGGAGAACCCAGGGCATTTGCATCTAGCTGGCATGAGGGTACAGTTGCCAGGTCTGGTTTGGAAAATACCTGGAGACTTTGGGGGTGGATCCAGGAGAGGGCAGGGTTGGGGGGGGCACTTAGCATGGTACAATGCCATAGGGCGTTCTGCCCCATTCCGGCAGAGCATTGCATTCAGAGCAGCCATTTTCTCCAGGGGAGCTGATCTCTGTCAGCTGGAGATCAGTTGTAAAAGTGGGAGGTGTCCAGTCCCCACCTGGAGGCTGGCAGTCCTAGGGGATCCCTCAATGGGAACAGAAATTCCCCTCTGCATTGAATGCTGTTTCCGCTTCCTTTGATTGTTGGATTTCATGGTACCTTTTGCATAGGTTTATGGCCATTCAGGGGTGACCTTGTAGTCAGTACGGTGTTGACCCAAGGTACTTGAGTGTGGTTTTGAGCTGTACTTTTCCCTCCCAGGTGAGAGAATGTGGAGCGAATGCTAGATGCAGAAGCCCTCTGTGAGCTTCCCTGGGCCAGACTGCAATAGCTGCCCTGTTGCTGAGGCTACTGCACCTTTCTGCCCTTGGTTCCTCCCTGCTGCAGGAGATAAAAATAGGGCCAAGGCCGATGATGCAAAATCAAGTAAAAATATACTTTATTGCTCAAATTAAATTTCCAGAAATTCCCTGCGTGTTTCGTCAGTAGGTTTTGTCAAAGGGATCTTTCCATTTTGGTAAAATGCATGGGGTTTTTTTTGGAAATTTAATTTGAGCAATAAAGTGTGTTTTTACATGATTTTGCACCATTGGCCCTGGCTGTCAGCTATGCCGCCATTGATGGTGGGGGATGGGTGTTGGAGGCTGGGTGAAGCCAGTGCTTATTACAGATGTCTTCAGGTGTGCTAAATTTCACTTTTAATGCTGTGCGTTAATCTCTCCCACTGTCTGCGCCTGACCTTGATGTCCTGTTACTTTTCTTCCCTTGGGAACTGCAGAGCGTTTTTTTCTGGCGCGTTTGTTTGCTCTCTGTTAATGGCTCCCTCTCACCCCGGGGTGCTCTTTGAACTATGTATAACTTCCCAACTCCCGCCTGGAGAGGCATTACTGACACAAGTACGTTCTAGATGCTCACCTTTACTGTCTCCAATAAGTGGCTTACTGGTTAAGACTGCGTGTTGGGACTGATTGCTGTGGGACTCTGACATGCCCTATTTTTATCTCCTGTGACTGGTGTGGTCTTTATTTTCCTTGCCTACCCTGCTCCGCCCAGGTGAGTGTTGATGCTGGGCCCAAGGGTAGCTTGCCACATTCATACAGAAGGCTTGCCCATCTTTACAAACGGTAGCTTGAGCAAACTGCAGCCTTCCCTTAATGATGCCTGTGCGTCCTGATAAGGCTTCCTATCCTGTCTTGATTTAACAATCTTCCTTGTTGCTGTGAAACCAAATAACTCCAGTGAAAGCAAATAAGGAAAACTAAATCTAACATAGTGAACTCTTAGCAGCCTGAAGAGCCCAGGCTAGCCCAAATTTGGGAGCAAAGCAGGGGTCAACCATGGTTAGTACTTGGATGGGAGGTCACCAGGGAAGAGGGGGATAGCTATGCCAAGGAGAAAGCAATGGCAAACTACCTCCGCTTATCTCCTGCCTTGCAAACCCCTTGAGGGGCTGCTATGACCTGGTTGTTGTGACTTGACAGCTCTTAATGGTAGTGAATTCTTAAAGAAATAGAGCAAAAGCCAAACTGGGGGAAAACGCTAACAATGTATTAAAGTGAAGAATACATAAGATACAGGTATACAAATAATAGGTAAGTAATAAGTACAGGTAATTACAGAAAATAGTAAACAATACCAAGATAACGTAGAACTATATATAATTTTTAATGAAGACTCCGGAATGAAACTTCGTTTCGTGAAAGAACTTCCTCAGGAATACATTTTCATAGCTGAAAGTAAAAAATGAAGGATTTTTCTGGATGTGATGGTATAGTTTCCTTTTTGTTTGGTCCAGTACTCTTGTTGTTCTTGTTATCTATATTGTTAAAACTGAAAAACACAAAGTATGCTTCATTTTTACTTTCAGCTATGAAAATTTATTCCTGAGGAAGTTCTTCCACCAAACGAAGTTTCATTCCGGAGTCTTCATTAAAAGTTCTATATAGAAAAGTTCTATATAGTTCTACATTATTTTGATATTGTTTACTATTTCCTGTACTTATTACCTGTACTTATTACTTACCTATTGATTATTTGTATACCTGTATATTATGTATTTTCCATTTTAATATATTGTTAGTATTCTTCCCCAGTTTGGTTTTTGCTCTGTTTCATTGTTTGCAGCTGGGAGGTCTCATGGTTACTTCGTGAATTCTTAAAGAGCACCGAAGCTGCTTAAATGTTGATTGCAGCTGGCAAAAGAAAACATGTTCACTATTTTGTCAGTGTTTTCTAACAACATAGCAAAGTCTCATGATCTCAGGGTGATATACATCGGGGAGGGTCATACAGACCGCAGATAACTCCTGCATAGTTCATACCCCATACTCCTTATAACTTAAGCTTCTATCTTGTCTCCCCTTGTCTTAACACACATGTTGATATGGTATTTGGGGTCAAAGACCTCCAAATAAAGCCTACTAAGATTTTCAGGAAGTAACAGAGGGCTAAATGTTGTGTTTGCTTTCAGTTTGGGAGGAGTGCACCGAACTGCAGTTCCAGTGTAGAAATGGCCAGTGCATTTCTTCCTCCTTCCACTGCGATAGAGACTATGACTGCAAAGACCACTCGGATGAAGAAGGCTGCATCATCCCCACTATCCAGCAGTGCCGTCCAGAGGAACTCAGGTGCCCTAAAAGCATGGAGTGCATCCTACAGGACTGGAAGTGTGACCGGGACGTGGACTGCAAAGACGGCTTTGATGAGCAGGTATCACTGGTGCAGTTAGTCAGAGTGCTAGAAGCGCACTGGGTGACTTTTGGCCTGTCATGCACTTATGTAGCTGTTTCGCTTTCCCTAAATCACCTGCCCATTCCGAGCTATGGCAGTGCAGCATGTGGGAGCCATGAACCGCTGATGGAAGTTGCATTCGCTGTGCTATAATTTCTTTCTTGGGGGGGGTGGGGTGTATTTTGTGTGTGTGTGTGCTTGCATGCCAGGAAGTTGTGGTGACTTCTAGTGACCCCTAGTGGGGCTAGGACGTTTCAGAGAGGTGGCTTGATATTGCCTGCCTCTGCACCCCAGCCCTGGTATTCCTTGGAGGTCTCCCTTCACAAATACTTGCCAGGGCCAGCTTTGCTCAGCTTCTGAGATCTGACAAGATCGGGCTTGCCTGGGCTATCCAGATCAGGGCAGTGTGCTACAGTTTCATAGCTGCTGGATCAGATTATGTATTTATTTATTAATCAGATTATTTATTTATCAAAATCTCCAATAAATTAGCAGAAACGGAGCACAGTTTTTTCTCTTGGC
Source organism: Lepidodactylus listeri (assembly GCA_029233225.1). NCBI lineage: Eukaryota > Metazoa > Chordata > Lepidosauria > Squamata > Gekkonidae > Lepidodactylus > Lepidodactylus listeri. The sequence goes on along the minus strand of JARCFY010000004.1, from coordinate 136,285,722 downwards.
AATTGAGTTGACTCCTACAGTCAATCGGACAGGTTGTGTGTCTTAACGGTACCACGTGGGATTAGTTGTTGTTGTTGTTGTTACATTGTTTGTAGTGTAGTTAGGAGAGCCTAAGATTGTCTGGTAGTCAGAAGTTCTAGCTCTTTTAGCATAATGCACCACTAGGTGGTGAGTTAGACATTTTTTAAGTCAAGAGACATTTCAGGTGGTTTGCCATTGCCTGCCTCAGCCTCACAACCCTGGTATTCCTTGGAGGTTGCCCTTCCAAATTCTAGTCAAGGCCGACCCCGCTTAGCTTCCGAAATCTGACAAGATCGGGCTAGCATGGGCTATCTAGGTTAGGGCTGAGGAGTTAATGGTCATGGGGTCATGCAGTTTCTGGTGCTTCCTCAGACCTCCAGAGAGCCCTCCATCCTACAACTCCAGTTTACAGGCCTAAACTATTGAGCAAATGTCTACGCGCTACTTACTTTAGGTTTATAGCCTGCCTTTCTCACTGAGACTCAAGGTGGATTACGTAGCGTGAGTCAGAGCAATCAGTAGAATGAGGAGACATCTAATAACTGATGTGATAAGACTAGGATTGCAGAAATCTGAAACAAGACTGAGTATTAAATCTGACAAACAATGCAAGAAATGGCATTACGTAAGTAAAAATACAGAGCAGTGAGAGCAAGACCAAAAAACATAAAGCAACATATACTATAGTATACTCCACAGTACCATTCTATTAGAGTTTTCCTGACTTATTCTTTAATAGTAACATAGTTCGCAGGAAGCCAAACGTGTGGGAGCTGTCTTGACCTCTGCAGGCAGGCCTTTCCATGGTGTGGTGCCCACTACAGAGAATGTTCATGTACAGGCAGTTGCTCTTGCCCATTTGCAGAGCGGCATCTGCAGAAGGCATTGAGCAGATGAGTGACGTTTTTTGTGGCCAAGGTCCCCAGGGGCTTTTGTATGTGATGGCCAATACCATGAACCTGGCAACTAACAGGCAGCCAATGGAGTGACTGCAGAATGGGTTTAATATGCATGTACCACCTAGTTCCTGGTGATAACTGAAGTGCAGCATTCTGCACTAACAGACTTTAACTACATTAACACGAAGATAGATGGGTAGCCGTGCTAGTCTGTCTGTAGCAGTAGAAAAGAGCAAGAGTCCCGTAGCAACTTAAAAGACTAACAAAACTTGTGGCAGGGTAGGAGCTTTCATGAGTCACCGCTCACTTCTTCAGATACCATCTGAAGAGATGACACACAACTGAGCGATGATGCGCAAAAGGTCATCCCGTGCCTCAAATTTTGTTAGTCTTTAAGGTGCTACAGGACTCTTGCTCTTTTCTACTGCATGATACTCAAGGCAGATTTTGTAGTATGAAAGAGTGCAGCCAAATTGGCACGAGACAGCTGTTAAGCAGTGGCCATCAGGACTACAGTTATAGAACTAGAAACTAACAAAACAGTGCAGTAAAGTATCAGGCATGATAATGTCAAACAAAGCGGAATGTGGAATTGCAGAATTGGGAAACAATGTAGTAAAAGCAAGACAGCAGGTATGACAAACAAGTTATACGTACCATAAAACAGGCATGCGTACCATAAAGCAGTGACCTTTTCTCACCAAGCCTAAGGGTGTGTGTGGGGGGGGGGGGGTAGGTCTTAGCAGTGCTTCCTTGGCAGTGCTTCCTGTCAACAGAAAAAGATATATATCATGCAGGTACACTTTTGAGGGAATCAGGCTTGTCTTGAAGCTTCGCTGAATGTAGCATCTCACAGCACTGAATCTGGGGATGTGAAGCTGTAGAACTTAATGGAACATTGGGGGAAGCGTTGCTTTGGATTTATGAAGAACATGCTAGCATTTAGGAAGCTTCTGTGCCATTTCTCCAGAGAATCTGCTGAAGGCAGTTAACAAGGACATGCACTGTGATGTTTCCAGTAACCAGAAAATTTTGGTTGGTGGGGTGTGGGGAAGTCTGGGGGGGGGGTGCCCCAGTTGCTCCTCTTGCAGTAGCAGAAGCAGCAGCTCCAGCTCCGCTGTGACCTCTAGTCCTTTGCTAGTCCTTTCGATTGGAGAGACTCAATTCTGGGCTGCTTTTTTGTGCATAGGCCAGTGAGGAGGAATCTCTGACACTCTCTTTTGCATTTTGCAATTTTATTTTATTTTTCTTTGCAATTTTATTTTATTTGCATTTTTAAAAACTGATTTATTTTTTTACCTGGAAAAAAAGATGGGACTGAAGCTCCCCTGACTGTGCCCAGGGTCATTTTGGAAACCCCATGCACATCTTACATTTTTAAAACATTTCTTTGAATTTGTCCAGGGGGGCGGCACTCATCTGTGTGGGAGGATTGCCCCCAAATGCCCCCCCTCCCTTGGCTACGGGCCTACCAGTAACAGGCCATGTACGCCATTCAGAGTTATACTAATGACTGTATACAATTTCAGCTGGGTGGCTGCGTTCCTCTGCAGTAGAAGAGCAAGATTCACATATAAGTAGGACCTTAAAGACCAACGAGATTTCTACAGTAGAAGCTTTCGAGAGTCAATATTGTTGGTCTGTAATGGGGTCGTCAACCTTTTTGGTTCCTGTGAGCACATTTGGAATCCTGACATGCAATGTTCCCTCTAAGCTGAGTTAGTGCAAGCCAGCTCACAGTTTTTTTAGCCTCGGCTCACACATTTTTGTCTCAGCTCAGGAAGGGTGGCTCCAGAGCAAACTAATTTATGCAGTAGCCAAATCACTCACTCACAGCTTTAATGCCAGGAGCTTACAAAGTAGAATTTTTGCTCACAAGACCCCACAGCTTAGAGGGAGTATTGCTGACATGGTATGGTGGGCACAGCAACAAAACGGTTGCCACAGCTTAACTTCAGTAACACAATGTAGATGCCCAAACAACATTTTTAAAAATCTGCAGTGTCAGTCAAAAGCCTTGCTAGACAAAAGCACTACGTGGCCCCATCTGCTGTCCAAAAACACTTGGTGGGTGCTAGAAAAGGTGTCAGTGAGCACCACACTGGGAATCTCGGTTCTATAAGATGCTTGTGAACTCAAGTCTTGCTCTGTCTGTATAATTTTGCTGCCTTGCATAACTTATTTTGCTTAATGTATCTTGTTGGCAGGGATCAGCAAGATGAGTCACAAGGTACTAAGGTCTCTTGACTACTTTAGGTTGACCTTCTGAGATAGAACGCCTGCCTGCACTCTCAAAGCATATCTGTCCAGTCATAAGTGCAAGAGACTTGTTTAAATGAAAGCTAAGATTGCCAGGGTGCTGCTGTCGGTCTCCTTTGTAGCCAGAATAGCGACTTCCCACTTCCTCCTTTGCTTTACTTTTCAAGCATAAGTCTGTCTTCTGCTGAATGCTGTTTCCTTGCAGGACTGTGAATCTGAACGACGGAACTGTTCCAGCAAGCAGTGGCGATGCAGAAGCGGGCAATGTATCCCTGACCTTTGGTTTTGTGATGGGGAAAAAGACTGCAAAGATCAGAGTGATGAGATGGCGTGTGAGTAGACCCCTCCCCTGGCCACCACTCTTCATTGCGGGGGCTCTGGCAGGCACCCAGCGATGGCTTCGGAGCTGCAGTTGGGTCAGCTGCTTCAACCGTAATTGGGGGGAACTTCTTGGGAGTCCAAACATGTAAAAAACCTGTAATGGAGAAAATTTTAAAAAGGCAAAGGTCCTCAAAGCGAACACTGGAGGCTACAGCAGAGGTTTACAAAATTATGTATGGAAAATAGAGATGGTAGAGAAAGAAGAACTTTTCTCCTTTTCTCAGTTTGAGTGGTCACTCCATGAAATGGCTGAGCAGTCGGGTTAGAACAGATAAAAGGAAGTGCTTCTTCACCCAAAGAGTCATTAACACATGGCATTCACTGCCACAGGAAGTGTTAGTGGCTACAATCATAGACAACTTCAAGCAGGGATTGGATAACCATATGTAGCAGAGGTCCATGAGTGGCTGTTAGCCGCAAGGTATAGATGGAATACTATGTCTGGAGCAGCGATACCGTGTACTCTTGGTGCTTGGGGGGCAACAGTGGGACGGCTTCTGGAGTTCTGGCCCCACTGGTGGACCTCCTGATGGCAACTGGGTTTTGGCCACTGTGTGACACAGAATGTTGGACTGAATGGGTCATTGGCCTGATCCAACATGGCTTCTCTTATGTTCTCTTATTCCTGCAGGCTTATAACCTGAGCTGGTAAACCCATCTTTAACTTCATCGTCATTGATTGCCTCAGACTTGCCTGCTGCCCACTGACCATCAGAAACTCTGGAGAAGAGTTTCCTTTTATTTCTTTTACTTCATTTATAGCTAGGGTTGCCAGCTCCGGATTCAGAAATACTTGGGGATTTGAGGGTGGAGTCTCAGAGGGGAGGGGACCTCAGTAGGATATAATGCCATACAGTCCACCTTCCTAAATTATCTATCTATATAGTCTGGAGATAAGTTGTAACTACAGGGCATCTCCAGCCCCCACCTTATGCCTGCTTTCCTCACAGAGACTCAAGGCGGATTACGAAATATAAACAAATTAAGAAGGATTACAAAATAGAAACACAATTCAGACAGCACAAGGCATGTAGTAGGGCTAGGATTAAGGAACTGAAAAACTCCAAACTTTCAAGAAGCCAGTCGAAGGCATAGCAAACGATAATGCAGGAAGTGGGTTATAAAAGGTGGAAGACAATACAAAGGAAAAAAAATAAACACTGCAATAGACTACAATCCTATTGCCTTATAAAAGCAACCTCCTGAGCTCTTTGTTTTACTGCAGTTCAAAACCCTCTGTAACAATGTCCTCCTAACACTTTTGCTTTGTGCATTCTTCGAAATAAAGTATGGGGGACTGTTGCTCATCCAGAAACATCCCTGCAACCGTTCCAAATCTGGGTCTTTAAATGCAAGTCTGCCTCAGTGTGGTAAGAGGCAGAGTTCAGACGTGAAGAACTGGGAAGGGCATGCCAAATCTTTCCTGCACAAAGATCTCCTTGTCTCCTTCCACCCCAGGTGAGCCCAGGGCGTGCAAAGCTTATGAATTCCAGTGTGGCAGAACCTGTATCCATTACACTCACGTCTGCAACAGCATTCAAGATTGTGTGGACGGATCAGACGAAGGTGGAATGTGTGTCATGCCGTGTCAAAGATCTTGTGCCCAGATTTGTTACATGACACCCGCTGGACCTGTAAGTTTAACTCTGTTGAATATTTAGGAGGTGTTTTTTTTTTCTTCTGTTACTTCTATCATGTATTCTTCGGAGGAAACTTTTCAACATCTCCACATTTGGGGTCAGGAAGCAATTTTTCTCCAGGCCAGTTTGGCTAGAGATCCTGGAGGGTTTTTTTTTTTTCCTGGCCATCTTCTGGGCCTGGAACAGAGGTCACTGTGAGTGTGGAGGGGGGAGGTATTTGTGAATTTCCTGTGTTGTGCAGGGGGTTGGACTAGATGACCCTGGAGGTCCCTTCCAACTCTGTGATTCTATTATTCTATTTAGTACATTGGTCCTAATATAAACAATTACTCGGGTCCTTTGCAGTGCTCCCTCTAAGCTCTGGAGTCTTGTGAGGAAAAATTCTACTTTGTGAGCTGCTGGCATTCAAGTTGTGAGCGAGCAATTTGGCTACTGCATAAATTAATTTGATCTGGAGCCCTCCTTGTTGAGCTGAGACAAAAATGCATGAGCCAGAGGCTAAAAAACTGTGAGCTAGCTCACATTAACTCAGCTTAGAGGGAACACTCGTCCTTTGTTATGTGGCTGTCTTAGAAACGCTTGCCCATACAAGCCACAAACACCAATTATTTTTTTAAGTATATTTAAAATACATCGTTAAACTGGAAGTGTGGACCGTAATGGGGCAGGTGAGTGACCATCCACTAGAAAGAAGGATTTTATCTTAAGAGCTTTCGCTCTTTCACCTGCTTGGGATGAACAGATGTAGAAGGAAGGCAGGGCTTCTTCGTATTTCCATAGCACAGAAGATGCCCAGACCTGGATGGCCCAGACTAGCCTGATGAGAAGGACAAAAGGGGGGGGGGGGGAACCCAACCTGAAAATCAAGTCAGAATTGGAACCAGAAGGTTGAGCAACTAGAAAATAAAGGTCAGGTATTAAGGACATTTTATACCTTGGTCTCTGGTTTGCATATAAACACACACTGGGAGTTTAGCTGCGGCCCAAGGCAGAATGGTAGTCCCTTGTTACCATCTCTGATGAGTGAGAGCTCCTCAGTCTATGCAGAACTGATTTACAACCATTATTCGGAGCTTCACTTTTTTTAGTGACTCATAGTACAGCCTGCCTGGCCTGAAAAAGATTACAGTTTTGTATGTGCGTTAGTATAATTTTGACCACTGAAGAAGTCCTCCTGGCTGAAACGTGTTGGGTCCTTTGGCTAATATACTTGTGGAACCATTATTGTGATTCTCTGTTATTGGATGTGCAGCTACATCTTGTTGCTGCATGCTATAATCTGAGTTTATGAGGGTACCCTATATATGTTCTTCTTAATCCTAAAAATCTGTGCACTGTATGATAAATAGTTGTACTTTATTTTATCTTGTAGTTGCTCAACCTTTTGGTGCCTGACCAGGCTAGCCTGATCTCATCAGATCTTGGAAGCTAAGTAGAGTCAGCCCTGGTGGGTACTTGGGTGGGAGACCACCAAGGAAGTCCAGAGCTGCTATGCAGAGACAAGTTACCGCTGTTCATCTCTTGCCTTGAAAACCTTACAGGTCCACCATAAGTCACTTGTGACTTGGTGGCACTTGACACACACAATACAGAAGATGGCATGTTGTCATGCTAAAAGCTGCGCTGGCAGGAGTCCCCCGTTGGGGGCACAAGTGTCCCAGGTCTTAGGTTCTTTCAGGCCTGTAGCTACAGTGGGGCCTCTTGGGGTCCACCCCCCCCCCGACTTCTTGCCAAGGCCTCCCCGACTTCCCAGCCAGCCCAGGCTCCCTGACCCTCTGGGCCGCCCCGAGAACTCCCCACTGCCACCCCTTCCCCAAGTGTGCGTCTTCTACCCAAAGCTGGAAGGCTGCAGCCTCAGCAAGAATAGCGGCCTGAAGAACGACTTCCTTTGCCCTGTTCACCGCATGGGTGACACGGCTCCCCTTCCCCAATTGGCACCCGGAACTTCAGCTTGCTTTTTTCTCCTTGCCCCACGCTGGACTTGAGGAACCACCCTGGAACTGGGAGTCCCAGGTTCAATCCCCAGCACCTCCTGGGAACTGTAGTTCCGTAAGGGGAGGCTAGGGCTTTGAAACAGGGCATGCTCCGCTCCCTTATCAAACTACAAATTCCAAGATTCTTGAAGAAGAAAGGGTTTAGAAGGGCTGTGGCTTGGTGGAAGAGCCTCTGACAAATGTGTCCTTCCCTCCAGCCCCCTTTCCCAGCAGCAGATGTCCGTCTCAGTGTGCAGAAGTTGCAGGGTAGGAGCGGGACCTCTCACTTAGAAGGGAGGGGTATGTGGGGGTGCCCCCTGACTTATTTAAAGGCTCCCCAAATTAAAAATGTTTGGCTACAGGCCTGGGTTCCTTAGCTTTTTATCTCTGTGCCTATGGCTCTGCTTAGATTCTTCAGACTGATGAAACTTAGCATACAGTTGTTGCTGCCTTTGCCAGCAGTGATGCTGTTGAGAACAAAGATTCAAACATCTTGCTACAGCTGAGAAGACTTCTGCTAGGGCTTCAGTGGATGGTAGTAAAACCTGAAGCTTTCAGCATGCATTCTTGCTTTCAGAAATGTGCTTGCAACGAGGGGTTCCGGCTGAGCAGTGACGGACGCTCTTGCAGAGATATCAACGAATGCAAAGATCTGAAATACGAGGAGAAATGCAGCCAGACGTGTATCAACAACAACGGTGCCTACAGTTGCACTTGCCATCCTGGGTACTTGCTGGAACCAGATGGCCAGACGTGCAAAGCAGGTGGTAAGAAGTCTCACCAGCGTAGCTTGGCTCTTCTGCTATGGCTTAAGATATAGACCAAGGTCGTTTGGAGTTAGCAAGGTGGAACAAAATGCTTTACTGTTCTTGGCTCCAGTTGCTGATTAGCTTGGGTTGCATGCCTCTGTGGGTTTCTGGGAAGGAAGTCCTAGAAATGCAAGAACTGCCACAGAGACGCAACTTGGCTAGCTGGGTGAACTGGTAGCAAGAGGTTGCATTGGGCAGCCTGAGAGCTGTTAACTGGCCCGTAACTTCTGCCCTGCACCCCTGGAACTGTCTACCTTAAAAACATAATTTACCACTAGAGTTCCAAGTGCTGCTGACAGATGGGAGAAATCTAGTATTTACTGAGGAACTCTATGAATAATTTGGGCATAAATGACACAGAGAACAGAGACATGTTAATCCCTTGAATCTGTATTATGGTAAGGCTTGCCTACAAGTAGTTATCAACTTCAAGGTGGGCCCTGGAGTTCTTCTGGAATTACAGCTGATCTCCAGCCAGCAGAGATCAGTTCCCTCTGAGGAAATGGTACCGTCATAGGGCGGAATTTATGACATCGTATCCCTGCTGAGTGCTCTCCCTATGCCACCTCTCCAGGTGCCATTCCTGAGCTAAAATTAGCAGTGCTACCTACAAAGTGTTAAACTCGTGATATAACTCATTCAATCTGCGTTTGCTATGTAAAGCTGTTCCATGCTGCTGTGGTGCCGGCTTCCCATTTGGCTCAGTATAAAGCTCTCCTCTGTCTGCATCAGGATGCAAGTTGTCTAGGGAGAGCGTGAGGAGGGGAGCAGCAGCCTCCCAGGGGCGCCAGCAGGGCACGGGCACTGTGCTGCGAGAGAAAACGGCACCCGGGACCCCCTCTGCAAAAAGTAAAGGGGGGTGACCCGGAGGTAGAGGGGAGGCAGGAAAGATGGAATGAGCTGGGTAAAAAACACGAAACACCTGGTGGTTGCCAGGCAGGGTGTGCTGGGGACTGCCCCAGGAAATAATAAATGGTTCAGGGTTCCCAACCCCCCCCCCCCCCCCATATGATTGCAGAAAAATGTTCCCCGGCTGCTTTTCAATGCAGACAACTGGATTTTCAGCTAACTTGTTTCCTTTGTGACAATTTGCGTATCTCTTTCAAAAAGATTGGGGGGGGGGGGAGGATTCGGCTCCAGTTGCCTGCTTTTTGCTCACAGCAGCTTGTGGGTGGGGAGGAGCAATTGTAGCCCCTTAAAACCAAACCCAGATAAGGTGATGAGACACCGTAGTGACCTTGGTGTCACCACTAAATGGCAATAGAATGATGCAGACAGCCGATGCTGAGATGAAACAATAGGAGAGTGGATGCGGCATGAAATGCTGACAGAAATTTGTGAGACGATGTGAGATTGTTGGCACAATGGTGCGAAATACCAATGCAGACTGGACCAGTGTTTGGTGTACAAAGAAGAGGTGAAGGAGACCCTGCAGGGGGCAGCAAGAAGATAATTGAGCTAGTGAGATCAGTGGCTTCTCTCCTGTTAAGTGTCATTCCACGTCTGTCTCCAGATTGCTACTCTCAGGGCAATCTTCCCCTTCTTGGAAGTGCCACACGCAGTCTTACCCTCTCCCTCAGCTAGAGATGTAGTTAGGAACCTATCTTCTATTTCCTATCAAATGCATTAACCTTTATCTACTCTGTAATCAGGTTGTGCGCCATTGCTTTGTTAATTATTTGGACAACAACGCAGAACTACAAAATGCATTTGAATAGGGAAATTATACCCCTAGTAAACTATTTCTGCAACTTGCTTAAGTATGAAGACCGCAGAACATTTACTATAATCTGGGGGTAGAGATCAAATGAAGCCTGCTCAGAAGGTGAATTTATGGGTATGTGGTGGTACTAAGTCGGTGACGGAAAGGAGCAAAGAATCCCAGTACAAACTCAAGCTCTCCTTTGTCTGTGCTGTAGGCTCTGAACCAGTGCTGCTAGTTGCGGTCCAGTTTGACCTGATCCTCTATGGACTGAGGAGCATGGAGGAGGATATTATCTTGACTATTGAGAAAGACTTGGTCATTTTTTCCGTTGACTATGACTTGGTGGACCAGAAAGTATTCTGGGTGGATCTTAATGCAGAAAGTATTAAATGGATGAACACGCACACCAAGGAAAAGGGGAGTTTAGTAAAAGGTGGGTCTTTTTTAAAAATGTTCAGACTTTATTAAGAACAGCATGTTTGACTGAAGTTTTGATAAAGTCCGTCAAATCCATCTATATCTATATATACACATAAGCTGTGTTCTTTTTTCCTTCCTCCAAAATGATCATTAATTCTGCATTAAAACATACTTGATAATTATTAGCAGGAGCTAGCCTTCAGCTTTTACTTGGTGTGAATCTGGGAAGCTGGGTTTCCTGTCACTAGTCTATGGCTTCCCATCGCTAGATTAAAAAGTAGCATTCAGCTGCCAATACAGAAGATTACAAAATTTGCATGAAATAGCAGGACTTCAGTGCTCTGATAGCTGACGTAATATCCTAGCTGTCAAAGCCACTAAAATCATCACCATGTCCTTGAATGCAAAGGGGCGAAAAATGCGATGGGCACATGGTTTACCCATGTTTTGCACCGGAAACAGAGCTTCTTTGTACCAGTAGGGTTCGGAAAGAAGCTTCAGGTCAAGACTTAGGGACCGTAGACTCTGCCCCTGGGTATAGGTCGTAGTATCTGTTGCTGTAAGTAGTTCCCCACCATTTAAATTTTGCTTTTGTTTAATGTAAAGCATGCTGTGCTTCACCTCTAGTTTCTAGATCTCTACCAGTCAAATCCTATTGCACTGTATTTTAGATGTGCCACGCTGTTGATTGTACTGACTTATTCTATGTAATCCACCTCACGTCCCCGTGAGAAAGGCCGATTATAAATAAATAAATAAAGGCATAAACCCTTGAAATCCCATTCTTGTTTCAGGAATACTGTCTGATTGTATAGCTGTAGACTGGATAGGAAGGAATCTGTACTGGACTGATGGGACAGCGGGACAGATCTTGGCCACGCAGCTGAATGGTACTGGGAGAGAAAAGCCTGGATACACGGTGGTTCTTGATGAAGACCTGGATCAGCCTCGGTCTCTGGCTCTGCATCCACTGGACGGGTAAGGTTTTGATGCCCTGACCTGTGGTTGTCGCTTGTGAAACATCTGAGCCTTGTTGCTTGGAACAGCTCCTGAGAATCTTGTGTGCTCTCCAAAGCTATACATGTATTCCGAGTTTCCTCCCAAGAAGATGCAGACGGAAGACAATGTTTTAAGAATTTTGCAACTACTGTGTGACAGATTGGGTGAATGCAAGTTTATAGGGATTATCTCCATGGAAGCAAATGGTTTTTGTCCTCTAGAATTCAGTTCAGACCAACAAAACCAACAAAAACAATGCAGTTTCCCTAAAAGGTGGGTCCAGGCTCAAGCCTGTGTGGAAGACAGATCTCTAATCAAGGGGTAGTGATGGGGGTGTGTGGGGTTGGCTTGCTTTGCATGCAGAAAAGGCCTAAATTTAATCCCCAGCATCTCCCATTAAAAAGCTTGGGTAGTAGGTAGAGCTGCCATTCCCCAGTTGGGGGTGGGGGGTTGCCTGTTTTTTGCCTCTTGTCTGCCACTGGCCAGCTGGCCAGCAAGAGGAAATCCCCCCTCCCAAGCAACATCACTAGCAATGAACTTGGCGTGCCTATGTTGCCTGGAAGTAACATAGGCACTTGGGGGGGGGGGGGGCTCTGGTTTTTGGGCAAAACTCAGTCGTTTGAGGCTGATTTTACCATAGAGTTTTGCCCAAAACCCAAAGTTGTTCCCCCCAACATCACCAACATGTTTACGTCACTTCCAGGTGATGTAGGCACATCACACGACGTCACTTCCTGCTCCCAGAATGTCCTCCCCATCCCCCCACCGACATTTCAGATGGACCTTGCAACCCTAGTCATAGGCGATGTGACAGACCTCTGCCTGAGACTCTGGAGAGCTTCTGCTTGTCAGAGTAGGCACTATTAATCTTGATAGATCAGTGGTCTGAATGGGTATAAGACAGTGCCATATCTTAGCTTGAATGCCAAGAAACTCAAAATGATGTAGAGTATGTTTCTCATACTGTCCCATTGCTGAACACAAAACCCTGGCTACAGCTTAGGTCGAATTCCAACATGTGATGTTGTCAGACTGGGGTCGTGAGTCAGCTTAAGTAACCTGGATCAGCTCCCCCTTCTGTAAGTGGCTAGGAGCAGGTCTGCTGCAATGAACTTAAAGCCAGACTACACAATACACCCAACATGTACCAGGGCACAGGTGCTCAGCTGGACTCAATCAGATACACATTAGAGGAACTTGTCTTTAAAAACTACTCATTTGCTTGGCACTGCAAGGGAGCACTGTGGGGGGGGGGCTTGCAATTTCCCTCCCACCCCACTTTCACCAGCAGAAGGGAGGTGGCTTGTAGCCCTTTTCTCTGGTTCTGTGCCTTTCCTAGGGGCAAAAAACCACTCCCGCCACCCTTTCCATTGGCAAAAGTAGGGTTGGAGGACAACTAGAAGCTTTTCTCCCCTCCACAACAGTGAGCAAATGAGCACTTTTTAAAGGTGAGTTTCCCCAGTGTACCTCTGGCTGTGAGTATGGTTTCATACCTGTGACCCAATGTGTGCCGGGCACATCATGTAGTTACTCCTGTAATTATCCTGCATTTGGTATCTACAGAGCTCCCATAGTTTGGTCTGTACTTCATTGGTCGTGATCCTTGTGTACAAATGTCCAAACATCCTTTTGGAAAAAGTTAGTAATAATAGTCCATCCATTGACTTGGCTGACCCAAACTCTGGGCTTCTTTCATAGTGATGGTGGGCAGAGCTCAGGGTTCATACAGTGAATTCTCCTAGAAATAACGTAAGCTATTAATGACAAAATTTGCTCTCACAGCAGTGTCCTTACCTCACTGCATCCCCTAGATTAATGTATTGGTCTGAAATCGGGAGTAAGCCCCAAATAGAGCGAGCCAGCATGGATGGAAGCAATAGAAGAATATTGATCAACACAGGACTTGGTTGGCCCACCAGCATAACCCTTGACCTCTTGGGCTGGAGAATCTTCTGGGCGGATGACAAACTCCACTGCTTTGGCTCAGCCAACTTGGATGGCACAGACTTGAAGGTACGGCACACCTATAACTTGCCTATCTCCAGGCTTTGGAGGAAAATAGTTGAAACCAGGAATCCTGCTTATGGTGCATAATTGTAACAGTTTACTTGGTTGTAGAAAGACTTGGTGGGGTTTGGTTTAAAAACAAATTGTTAAAAGATGGGCAGTGAGGGAGTCTATACCATGGAAAGTTGTGAAGGTCAGGCTCTTAAATGACAGCTGAATCTATATACTAATAGCCAAGTGTCCCCTGTGCGTGCGGATATCTAAATCCGCACATCAGGGGCAGCTGGGGGGCAGAGAGATTTTCCTGCACACTTGGGGCAATCCTCAGATGTGCAGAAAAATCTGAAAACTTAAAAAAAAACTATACGGGGGATACTTAAACCCCCTCAAATGTAAAAGAGTGTTCCCTGCATATGCGCAGAGAACGCTCTGGGAACTCTGCAGTCAGCCGGTGGCTGGGAGCTGCTGAGGCCTCACCACCGGTGCCAGGGGGGCGGGAGGGTTGGCAGGCTCGGGCGTTGCCATCAGTGGGAGGGGAAGGGGAGAAGGATTGGTGGGTCCGGGCCTCGCGATGGGTGCCGGGGGGCAGGGGAGAAGACTCACCTGTGGCTGCTTTCTCCTCCCCATGGAGCTCCTTCTCCCCCCCCCCCCCCACGAGTATTGTGGGTCCCTGCTTCTTGTCTATATACTAATAGCCAAGTTGCCCCCTGCATGCGGATATCTAAATCCGCACATCGGGGGCACTTGGAAGGCAGAGAGATTTTCCTGCACACTTGGGGGACTCCCCAGGTGTGCAAAAAAATCTGAAAAGTAAAAATTCAGGGGATATTTAAATCCCCCTAAAAGTAAAAGAGTTTCCCACGCATGCGCAGGGACTGCTTTGGCTGTTGGAGGGGGAGGCTCAGCAAGCCCAGCGGCTGTGAGCCGCTCAGGCCTCACCATCGCTGGTGCTGGAGGGAGGAGGGAGAAGGCTTGGCGGGCCTCAAGCCTCGCCACTGCCACTGCTGGGGAATACTCCCCCCCCGTGAGTATCGCAGGTCCCCCTTCTTGTATTATAATAATAATTGCATGCTGCGAAGTAGCAACTGACTTATTACAACCCCAAGACCATTGAGTTTTCATAGCAAGAGGTGAGAGGAGATAGTTTGCCATTGCCTTCCTCTCCATAGCAAACTCCAGTCTTCCATGGTCAACCCTGCTTAACTTCCAAACTCTGATGAGATCAGACCTAGACTGTCAGGCTACCAACATTTGGCTAGAGAAGAAAAAGGGTAGATTTTTATACCCTGCTTTTCTCTACCAGAAGGAGTCTCAAAGTGGCTTACAATAGTCTTCCCTTCCTCTCCTCACAGCAGGCACCTTGTGAGGTAGGTGGGGCTGAGAGAGTTCTGAGAACCATGATTGACCCAAGGTACCCAGTAGTAGGTAGGCCACGGTGGCTCAGAGGTTACGAAGCTGTTGCAGACAGAAAGGTTGGTAGCTCGGCAGTTCAAGACCCGAGTGCCGCGTGACAGAGTGAGCTCCTGTCTCTGGTGCCAGCTCCTACCAACCTAACCGTTTGAAAGCAAGAAATTGCAAGTATTCAGATAGGTACCACTTTGGTGGGAAGGTAACAGTGTTCCGTGCGCCTCAGCATTTAGTCATGCCAGCTACGTAACCACAGAGAAGTCTTTGGACGGCGCTGGCTCTTTGGCTTGGAAACGGAGATGAGCACCGCCCCCTAGAGTCGGATTCGACTGGCTTTCAAGCCAGAGAAACCTTTACCTTTTCCTTTTTACCCAGCGGGCTTCATGTGGAAGAGGAGTGGGGAGTCAAACCTGGCTTTCCAGATTAGAATCCGATGCTCTTAACCACTATGCCATGCTGGTGGAATAATGTGAAGTTTGCCTGGTGTGGTCTCCTCTACCCCAACCTTCACCTGACAGTCTGAGCCACAGTGGCTTCTAAATGCATCTGTTTCAGATGAGGCTTGAGGGAAACAGAGGGGAAAGCCCCACCTTTGTTAGCTTTTTTGGATGAAAGAAGGTAACTTGAGGCTTGAAACTATATACAACTACATACATAAAGAGGTGTGATACCATACACAAGTGTATTACACAGCATTTGCTGGGCTCGTATACTTGTGATGTTTCAGTTGTCAGTTCTGGGTGCAGAAAACAGTTGTGAGCCAAACTTTTATTCTTGCAGCAAACCTTTGACCTTTCACCAGCCTTAATGAGCTGCCTCTACAAATTCCAGTTCCTTCCACAGAAACTAACCTTTGAGACAATAGTTCCTCTTTGGAGTGTTCACTGATATCAGTCTGGTTTCACCAAAAACTGGGCTCTGAGACAACACAGTCCCCTGAGACAAGAACCTTCTTTCACCAAAAACCAGGCTCTAAGACAACACAGTCCTGAGACAAGAACCTTCTTAATCTGTCTGAAGGCGCAGGCTATCTGAGCTGACACTGCAGATTTTTGTCTTTGTCATTCTCCCCCCCCCCTTTGGCTCTTTCAGCCTTCTGTGAGTCCTGATTGGATGTTAACTGCTCTGTTCAGACACATGATAACAGGCATGCAGGGAACTGGTATCTGACACAAAGGGGCGGGACCTTAGCTCATCTGTCACTGAAGTGATGCACCTGCAATCACTGCTGGCTTCTAAAAATTCTCCACTGCCTGATTGACTTGGGACCTCTTCATACACTTCCCCCTCTCTCTAGATATTCCAGCTGGATCAGATTCATACTCCCTTCTCAGTGACGGTCTTTGAGGATTTCATCTATTGGTCCGAGATCAAAACAAGGACTGTGCAGAAGGTAGACAAAAAGACGGGCAAGAACAGAGCTGTCCTCATCAAGCGCCATGGGCAGCCATACGGGCTAAAGGTATGGTTAACATTTCAACTGTCCTTACCATATAAAAGGGTAGTAGTCTTTGGAGCAAAGAGGCATTATCCTCTTGGCACAGCAGTGAGATTGAAGAATAAACGCAAGCGCCTCCAGATCTAGTGTCTGAACGAACCCCTGATTAAACTAGCTAAGCAGAACAACAGTTCAAGGTTTGCTGAATGGAAACTTGGCTTGGAATGAATCAAAACACCATTCAGCAGCAGCAGCCGAAGCTGCTTCTGTTAAGAGGTGTCACATAACAAGGAGTCTCATCCTACGATTTCCCTTTTCAGTATCATTTTTATGAATGGGATTCCAATGGCTCTCTTAAAATATTGTTCAAGTTTTTGCCAAGTGCCTGGCTTATTAAAGCAAAGGTTACCCAGGAGTTGTGGGTCTGATGCAGCCCCGTAGCTAGACCTTTTTTTGTGGGGGGCACGGTGGCTAATTTAATTAACTAAATTATATTAATTAACGAGACTCTCACAATTCCCCCATAAAGCATCATAAACACAATTGCAGCCTTTAAAAAGTGAATGATCGGGTGCTGAATTTAGGAAGCGTTTGTGAATGCAGCAGTGAAGTCCGGGGGGGGGGCGCGCCTCTTGCCTTGAAAACACCATGGGGTCGCCATGAGTCTGATGTGACTCCACGGCGCTCCTTCCCCACCTGCTCTCACTCACTCTGCCCTCCTGACTTGCAGCTAGGCCCTTGGCTGGGGCTGGAGGCAGAGCCAGCTGTGTACTCGCTGGGCCCTCTCTCCTCTTCTCCTTCCCCCAGCCATGTGCTTTCTCTGCTCGCTGGGGAACCAGGTGAAAGAGGGAAATGCAGCAATGATGGGCTCAGAGTGTGGCATCTGTAGGCTTCACAGGGAGGGAAGGGGTGGGTCTAGCATCCACCAGGAAGGGGGCTTGGTACATCTGAGGGGGCTTAGCCCCCCACCCCTGGCTAGCTATGGCCCTGGTTTAATGGCAGTGTAGAGAATGAGCTGTACCTAATGAAGATCTTCTCTGTGCCACATCATGCAAATTGGCATTACCATAGGGCCTGTCGATCCAGCATACAACTTGCAGTGAGTATAAAGATTCTGTGCTTATGGCCAACTCCTGATTTAAAGGAAGCACTAAAACCTAACCGGCAAACCATTTTTCTCCCCCTAGGTAATGCATGAAGTTCTCCGGCCAATGGCTCCCAACCCCTGTGAATCACGAGGCTGTTCACATCTGTGCTTGTTAGAAGCCAACGGGAGAGGAAGCTGCTCGTGCCCGAGTGACCTTGTGCTTTCTGATGACGGAAGAACGTGCGTCCCTCTAGGGCAATCGGCGTTTATGTTTCTGGTTGCCCCCACCATGATTACGCAGGTACTGCTTTCGACAGGCTCCTACATAAACTGGCTAAGAAGGGAGAGGGCTTGGTTTTGGCTTGTCCAGATCTAGATCTCCATCTGGGCTCTTGGGTTGCCCCCTCCCCAGTTCTGTGTAAGCACCGCTGAGTATTTCATTGTTCAGAGCTGCTCCACCTCGCGGCTGATGTCTTCTACTCTCCTCGTCTCCAGACCCCCAGATTTTTTTCCCAAAATTCATTCTGATTGAGGCAAAGAATGCTGTACTTACATGAAAGCTTCCATCAGAATTATAACACTGCCACTATCTTAAATTACAATAAATTAGTCTGCCCTAATTTCTTTTTAAACAACAGTATACAAGTAAGGGAAACTGCAGCAATGAAAAATTAACCAGTAACAAAGCAACTGTGATGTAGATGCTAAAAACCAAATCTTTACTGTTCCTTAACTACTCACATTGTATATAGTAAAGTTAGACTCACAATTTATCATAGATCCAACTTCAACAGTGTACACCGATGATAATAGGAAACAGTCCAACAGACATTTATGCGCAAGGCACATTGGTTCCTAATAAGGTGTACATAATACTTCACAAAAGCATTTCTTAAAGCAGTAGTCCGAAATATGACAATGAAGACAGAAAATGTTCTTAAACTATAGGAAGTGCACTAGGAGATCCTTCTCATATGTCCAGTAGGGGATCTTCCTCATTCCATAAGCCTTATGATGTGGCTTCTGGCTGATCTTCCGGTTTCGGCGGGCTCAATGGCGGGCGTGATCTCTTGGAGCTCTGAGAGACGTGACCCAGACTCAGCGGCCAGAAGGGGTGCTAATCTGGATTCGGATCCCCAGGGACCCTTGTAGGGGGACCCTGCCTGGGGCGTGAGGGGTAGCCTCTCCCGGGATGGCGATCTTGGGATCGAGGCTCCCCTTTGCCTCTGTAGGTTCAGCTGTCACAGCGCCTCCAAACACAGCTGAGCACACACTGGATGGCTGCAGGAGTCAAACGAGCTGCAAGAAAATAATCTCTTACCTGCAACGCATGGCGAAACAGTGAGTGGTGGATTTACAGATTCTCTGATTTGAATTGAGCTGGAGAGTGGGATTTAAACTTTAAATCCCCCCTTTAAAGAGGCAGCGTTGTAATGACACCAGAAAATCCCTTTTGCTGGCTAAATGACTGGAGCTCGGGAGGGGAATAAATCTAACTAACTGAGACCTAAGAAGGAACTTTTTAACTAACTTTGTGACTCTTCTTAAAAACTGTAAACAAAAAGTGATGGCGGGACGGGGAGAAAAGATGGCAGGGAAACCCAGACCTTCTCCAAAAGCTCCTTCTCTTCCGGTGTCAAAATCCGAGTCTAGTACAGACCTAACAACTGCATTGCGCCCTCTAATGGATCAGCTGACTGCTGTTAAGGTGAAGCTGGATAACTTGCAGAAAAATGTAGCAGATGCAAACATGAGGTCTGAAAAAGTAGAAAAGGACTTGCTGGAAGTTAAATCCAAGACAGAGAAGAATGATTTGAGATTGCACAAGATGGAAAAGGAAAGAGCCTCTGATGACAATTTATTAAAATTACAGATGGAATGTTCCAGTTTTTTTTTAAGGTTCCAGTGTGTTCCTGAACAAAAAAGTGAGAATCTCAAGCAGGCACTGAGTGAAGCTTTAGCTCCAGTGACAGGTATCAAAGCAGATATGCTACAAAGTGATATGGATATCCTGATTTTGTCAAGAAAAAAAACCTGCCAGGAGAAGTTATGGTGAGATTCTCAAAAAAATCAACTAGAGACGTGGTGCTCTAAGGCCACAAACAGAACTACCCTGAAGATCCAAGAAGAGGAGATTAAAGTATTAAAAGACATTCCATTTGAGATCAGGAAGAAGAGGAAATCCTACAAAAATTTAACTGTATTTTTGCAAGCAGAGGGCATTTTGTACAGGTGGCTTACTCCTGAGGGATTGGTTTTCAGCTATAAAGATAAAAAACAAAAGATTGACTCTGTTGCAAAAGCAAAGAAAGTTTTGGATTACTGCAAGAACAAGCAAGGCGCTACACCTACAGAGGATTCATCAGCACTCCAAGAAAGCATTTATGGACTGGAAAGCTCGGAACACGAAAGCCATGGATCTGAGGGGGAAGAGTCTGAGTCAGAATTAGGAGAAGCAGCCCCTCAACTCCTGAGAGAAGAAAAAAAGAAGAGAAGACAGAAGAAAAAATAACTTGTGAAATGTTAAAAGTTCTAAATGTTTTTATTGTACCCTACTTTGAGTTTCAGTGGTTTATCTATGTCATTAAGCAGCGAGTTATTAATTTAAGCAACTTTGTAAGCCTGGATTTTAGAAAGCTTTTTCTTGAATTAATTGAATTAAGAATTTGACTTCTGTATACCGTAGGGTAGTTTAGGTTTTTTTTAGTTATTGTAGTTCTTTTAGTAGTCTGTAGTTGATAACATCAATTTAAAAAATTACAAAAAAAAATGATGTGGCTTCCGGCTCATGCCTTTGTTCCGTTCATAGTCTTCATCAGACAAGATTCTTTGATTAGAACAGTTTACATAGACAATCTCTATGGAGATATTAATCACTATTGGAGACCAAGGCACCAATCTATACCTAAGCTTCCTATCTCCTCATTCCTACTGTGTTGCTGGACGTTACACTTTTTTTATTTCTCTAAAAATGCTTTCCAGTTTTACTGCATTGCTTGTGTCAAATTCCGCCTCATTATACTGTGTTCAGGCAGCGACTGTAGATCCGTGGCAGAGACTCTGCATTGCATTCAGACAACCCCAGGCTTAATCTCAGGCTTCTCCAGTTAAAAGAGCCAGGCCGGCAGGTCGTGTGAAAGACTTCTCCCTTGGCACCCTGGAGATCCACTGCCCGTCTGAGCGGACAGTACTGACCATGATGGACCAGTAGACTGATTCAGTACAGGGCAGCTTTATGTGGTGTGTCAAAAAAATCCATAATTTGCCTTGAATCTCAGCAAGCAAGGCTGGTAATAAAGCGAAGTAGATACATAAGTTTGTTCCTTTTTAAACACCATAAGAGCCTAGGAAGAGCGCTGCGGGGCCAGACCAGTGGTCCTTCTAGTCCAGCATCCTGTCTCACACAGTACGGCCACCAACAGGGCATGGAGGCTGAGACCTTGCCCTGATGATGTTGCCGCCTGGCACTGGGATTCAGAGGCTGGCTGCCTCTGAACATGGCGTTTCCCCTCATTAACTACGGCTAGTAGCCACTGACAGACCTATCCTCCTTGAATCTATTGAATCCCCTTTTAAAGCTGTTTAGTCCTGTGGCCATCACTATATCCCCTGGCAGCGAATTCTACATCTTAATCTCTGTGTGTGTAAAGAAGTGTTTCCTTTTGTCTCTCCTGAATCTACTGCCCATCAGCTTCATTGGATCTTGTACCTAGAGTTGTGGTTTGGGGTGGTGTTGCTTTGGATAACAGTGTCTTGTATTGCTTTAGAGAAGAGCAAGAATCCAGCAGCACCTTAAAGACTAACAAAATTTGTGCCATTGAAATAAGCTTTCGTGAGTCACTGCTCACTTCTTTAGATACCTGAAGAAGTGAGCAGTGACTCGGGGAAGCTCATACCCTGCCACAAATTCTGTTAGTCTTTAAGGTGCTACTGGACTCTTAGTCTGTCTGTAGCAGTAGAAAAGAGAAACATGACTACCCATCTTGGTCTTGTATTGCTTTGTAAGTCTGTCAGACTTAAACAATGAGCTATTTGAAGTTTAACTTAACGAAACTCAGTTCCAATGAAGTGTCATATCCTAGGAGAGCCAGTTTGGTGTAGTGGTTAGGAGCGCGGACTCTCGTCTGGAAGAACAGGGTTTGATTCCCCACTCCTCCACATGCAGCAGCTGGTGTGACCTTGGGTTAGTCACAAGTTCTCTCAGAGCTTTCTCTCACAAGCAGTTTTCTCTGAGCTCTCTCAGCCCCACCTACCTCACAGGGAAAGGGAAGGAATTTGTAAGCTGCTCTGAGACTCCCAAGTGAAGAACGGGGTATAAATCCAATCTCTTCTTCTCTTCTAGGTCTATTTGAAGAAGCTACCCTCCCGAGCAGAAGAGGTGGCCCTTCCCAACTACACCAGTCTCCCCTTGATTAACACAGCCCCCCTGACAGTCACAGACTACTCTGTACACAACTCAGTGCTTTATTTTGCTGAACGGGAGGGCAGCTTCATCAAGACGCTAATGATCAAAGATGCCGGCAGGTCTTCCTTGAAGAAGATCCTACCGGTGGAGGGCGCTGTGGTCTCCCTCGCTCTGGACTGGCTGAGCAGCAACATCTATTGGATCGATAAGCACCCGTCCGTCAGCGTAGCGACATCAGGTGGCCGATACCCAGTAGTGGTGATCAGTGATGGGCTCCTCCACCCGACTTCGCTGGCGCTGCATCCCCCAAGTGCAACGATGTGCTTGGCTGACTTGGGTTCTGGGAACCGTTCATCTGGTTCCAGGATAGAATGTGCCTTCATGGATGGGAGCCGGAGGAGAGTTCTTTGGAGGAGATCCCAGACGCCCATTGGCTTATCCATCGTAGAGGCAGGCACCTGGCTGTACTGGGCTGATCAGGGTAAGTGGTAAATGTTCGCAGTGCAGTGTTTTGGGCACAAAAGTATTTAGCTAGCTATTCCTAGAATGGGGGAGGGGCCTTTATTCTTACCTTCTTGGAAAGAAGCAGGCTACGGAAACATTGTATTGAGAATGGGACAAACAAAAACAGGACTGTCATACTATAAGAATGTTAAGAAGAGCCCTGCTGGGTCAGACCAATGGCCCATCTAGTCCGGCATCCTGTTTCACACAGTGGCCAATCAGCTCCTCCTCTGGATGGCCAGCAACAGGGCACAGAGGCCCAGACCTTCCCCTGATGTGTCCTCCTGGCATTAATATTCAGAGTTGGTGACTGCTTCTGAACACGGATGGAAATTCCCTTTAGTCACCATGGCCCATCTTCCATAGACCTATTCTCCATGACTCTGTCTAATCCCGTTTTAAAGCTGTCTGTTCTTGTGACCACCGATGCAGCCTCTGGCAGCGAATTCCACGTTTTAATCACTCTCAGTCATGATGTGCTGTGCAAGAGCTTTAAAAACTCCATTTAGGAAGCCAAGGCAGACTGGGATGAATCCAGCCATTCTTTAAAGAGCCTTCCTCCCAAGTTAAGCTAAAAATAAATTGTCATATGGCATTGTGTGTGGTGTAGCCAGGAGATCCTAGGATTGTCTGGCAGCCTCAAGCTCTAGCCCCTTTTTTAGCATTCTGCAGTGACCTAGAGTTATTTGGGGGGGGCTGGAAGAGCTGTGACTGACCCAAGGTTATCCAGCTTGGCTTCAAGTGGAGGAGGGCAGAATCAAACCTGGTTCTCCAGATTAGTTTCTGTCGCTCTTAACCACTACAGTTCGCAAGTTAAGCTGCTTTTCTGCAAATGTAAGAGACTTGTTAAATTGGCAGAAGGCTTTGGACTTGAGCCAAAAGGATAGATTAGGTATAGGTATATAAACTTTGTTCAGTGGAGTGGTAGGTTAAGGGTAGGATCACTCCGCTTCTTTCACATGGAGGCATTAACGCTCCAGTCAAGCTCGCAGTGTACACTTTGTTCAGAGGCTCAAGGATTCTGCGAATCCGAGGCCTTTAACTACCTGAAACATGCGGAAATTTAACAGGTCATTTAACTATTTTCTAAGAAGGGAGGGGATGGTTCTCGTGCAATAAACTATACACAGCAAGACTTAACTGCCTTTGCTGCAGCCAAAGATGTTGTGGAACGGATACGGCTAGACGGCACCAGATTCAGAGTTGTTCGGGGAAGTCCACGTGGCATTAAGCTCTTCACAGCTGGAGGTGAAATGATGGTCTGGACAACAGAACCACGTAATGGTAAGCATGCATGAAACACTGACTTCATCAGTGAGTTTCAAGATAAATGTATGGCAAGTGAGATGGAGACCTCTACGGATAACATTGGATTGCCTGCCCTCAGGATCATTTGAGAGGGTCGAGGAGACTAAGTTCCTGGGGTCTAGACCAATGGACCTGGACAAATACATGCTGGAGGGGTCCCTAGCAACTCTTCAGCAGCTGCCCATTTCTTGACACCATCCTCTACATGTCTCCTGGTATCCATCCCCCCACTGAAGAGCACTGCGCTCAGTTGACAAGAACATGCTGGTGGGTGGTCCCTGGCCCAAGAAACATCCAGCTGTCCTTGACCATCCTGGTGGAATTCTCTGCTGCACAACATCCATGCCCTGTGGGACCCAATGCAGTTCTGCAGGACATGTAAGGCAGAGATGTTCCACCCGGTGTTTGATTGAGGCCAGCAACAGCTTTCCATTTGGCTGGCACTCCTATCTCTCCTGCCTCCCTACCCTGAGACAGTGGCATACTCTGGCAGTCTTATTGCCATCTTATTGGCTCACGACTGTCCTATTAATGTAAACTGTGAATTTTATTGTTGTAATTGTGAATGTATTATGTAAGTGTGTTTATTGATGTACACTGCTCTGAGCCCTGTTCCACAGGGAAGGGCTGTTTTTAAAAATCTAATTAAATAAATTCAATAATGGTGATAGAACAGGGGAACCAGATAAGTCTAGGAGAGATTTTATATTTTATGTCTCATAGAACTGGCCTGAAGGTTCTCCTTTATGCGAAGCTTTAAGTGGCATTTAGTTGAGTGTTTCTGCAGTGCTTAAGTTAGCATGGTTCCTGGGCTGCCTACATTCTACCTGTTCCCAAGAAGCTGAGATCAGGCTAGCCTTGGGCGATCCAGGTCAGGGCGCCATAGACTCCCTCATCAGTTCTCGGAAACTAAGCGGAGTCGGCCCTGGTTAGTGTTTGGATGGGAGACCACTGTGGAAGTCCAGGGTTGCGGCACAGAGGTAGGCAATGGCAAACCACCTGTCAACATCCCTTGCCTTGAAAACACTGTGTGGCCACCATAAGTCAGCTGCGACTTGACGACAAAAAAGAAATCCAGATGTAAAATGGTGAAGTTGCTGTATGTGTGTATATATATATATATGTGTGTGCATGTATGTGTATACACATTGTCACGGCTTCCTCCATGTGACTAATCTATGCCTCCTAGGCTCTGCCAGGGTATGGTACAGCAACCTAGAACAGAATAGAGAGCTACAGTGGTTTCAACTAGACCAGAACCTTGTGGATGTGAAGATTTACAGCCACCTAAGCCAACAAGGTAAGGGCCTTGTATTGTAGTCTTGGCACAGGAAGACCTGGGTTATATTAGCCAATCATTTGAGTGCCTGGCAGATTCATGTTGATGACCAGCACCGATTCCAGGTTTGGGGGGGGGGGGAGGGGCTGGGCAGAGTGCCAAGGAGACCACTCTTATCCTCTGACCACCCCTAGGACCACCACTTATACCTTTCTCTCCTGCTCATTTGTGCTCCTTCCTACCGACTGTATGTTCTTTTCCCAATGTGCTGGGTGGTGTATGCCGATGGGGAAACCACCACTGTGCCTGCTAGAAGTGCCACCATTGCCCACCACCTGCAAGTCCTTCCCTGGCAATGTGGGGGGTGGCAATCGGCCCTGTCAGAAACCCCAGGCCCTGTCAGCTGCCCCACCGGGTATGTTGACATCAGCCTTGCTGGGTGACTGCACCATTTGAGGGGACTCTTCAGCCTTTCTGACACTTCCCAGTTTGAGCAGACTTTGGAAATTTTGGGCATCTCTTTAGGCTTGCCCTAAGAGTTTTTCGGATCCTGCATTTAAAGCACTGCTCCAGCAGTCAGGTAGGCATATGTTTCCGTTTTCCTGCCAGTTTGCGATACGGCGATGGATCTGAAGCAAGTTAGCGTTTCTTCCGTTTGCTTGCAGGTAGCAGTGGCTGTTCGGAAAGGAATGGCGGCTGCAGCCACATCTGCTTACTGGTTCCGGGAGGCAGGAGCTGCAAGTGTGCGAGCGGGTATAACCTAGAACATGGCACTAGATGTGTTGAAGCCGTGCAGTGTTCCCCGCCTCTTCGAGCTTGTGAGGACAGCAGCAAGTGCATTATGATGGAGCAAGTCTGCGATCGTCACCTTGATTGCCCCGACAGATCTGATGAGAGTGACTGTGAGTACACCCTGACCTCCGCATTATGACCCACTGCTTATTGTTAAAGAAGCATTCAGTGTGATCTCTCCCCCCCCCCCCAAACATAGTGCAAAATTAGGTTGCTAGGGATG
The DNA here is from genome assembly GCA_029233225.1 of Lepidodactylus listeri. Taxonomy (NCBI): domain Eukaryota; kingdom Metazoa; phylum Chordata; class Lepidosauria; order Squamata; family Gekkonidae; genus Lepidodactylus; species Lepidodactylus listeri. The sequence continues at coordinate 136,260,166 of JARCFY010000004.1, read as the reverse complement.
AAAGGCAGAATAGTAACGAAATCATATCTAGGTTGTTTGTTGCTCCATGGTGTTTTGAAGGCAAGTTAGGTTGCTAAGGATGAAAGGCAGAATAATAATGAAACCATATCTAGAATATGTTGTTCATTATTACATGGTATTTTCAAGATAAGTTACACAAGAGTAAAATTACCACAGTGTATTTGCAGATGAGGCTGTTGTACTTTGGTCACATTATGAAAAGACCAAGAGTCCCTGGAAAAGACAATAATGCTAGGAAAAGTGGAAGGGAGCAGTAAAAGAGGAAGACCCAGCATGAGATGGATGGACTATCAAGAAAATTATAGCCCTGCCCTGACCTAGATAGCCCAGGCAAACCCAATCTCGTAAGCTAAGAAGGGCCCCACTAGGGGTCTCCAGAAGTCACCATGACTTCCAGGCATGCAAGCGTGCACACCCACACACCCACACACACACACAAAATGCCAAGAAAGATAAAAAACCATAGCCCTTCATTTGCAAGACCTGAACAAGGTTGTTCACAAGAGGGTGTTTTGGAGGACATTTATTTCATAGGGTTGCCATAAATCAGAAACAACTTGATAGCACTTACCACACACACATTTGCAAATGCAAAGTACACTATCAGCTAATATGAACACAAAATAAGTGGTACAGATAGAGGCGCTAACCCCCAATAGAGCATACGCAAACTGTAAATCATGAGAAACAGAGCAATGATGTGATCCCACGTACACACATGTTTGGATATTCTCACAATCTTTTTTTGTTTACATAACATATTTATACATTCCTAAGTAAAAAAAAACTGTATCCTTGTGGTAACTCATGATGGTATCGATGATAACAGCCAAAGCCATAGCTGTGCTTGATAGAAAAGAGTTGTATCTTCATGATGATCTTGAAAGTTCAGAAGTAGACAGCAGTAACTAAGACATGAAAATGACAGCACAGGGTTATGTCTTCCAACTGCTTATGCATTGTGAACTGAATTAAGGACTGATGAAATGCTTTCTGTTGTTCCACCAGCAGTGTTGAATGTTGTGTGAAATAAGCATGCAGGCATAATGAAATTAGGAAAGTAAATCGCTTTTGATTCAGCTGTGGTATCAAAACTTATGCTCCATTTTATTACACTTAAACGTTTATGTTGAAATGGACGCTTGCACACCAGTGTGGTGTAGTGGTGCAGAATGTTGGACTGGTAGCTGGAAGACCCAGCTGAGAATCCCAACCTGTACCCATGGAAGCTTGGTGGGTGACCTTGGGCCAGTCACTCTTTCAGCCTAATCTAGCATCCAGGGTTGTTGTGAGACTAAAATGGAGGAGAGGAGAATGATGTAATGATCCTTTGGGATCCCCATTGGGGAGAAAGATAGGGTATAAATGAATTAAATAAATACCTAGTAGGGCATGTAAATACCACAAACATCAGCCGGTATTCATAATTCCCTCTTCCAAGAGAATTCTGGGAACTTAGTTGTATGTTGTCAGCCTGCGCTGATGTGGCAACATAACCAAGCTTTAACTGGGTTTGGTTCAGAAACCTCTTCAGCAACTCATAAAGCAAAAAAAAAAACACCTATATTGAAGAAAATTAAGAAAAGATTTTAAAAGCAATACATATAGTACCAGTGGCGGTTCAAATACACAGAAAACGAACACCCCCCCCCCCATCTGTCTATACACTTAATTCTGCAGCAAAGATGTTACCTTCTCATGACTAAAAAGCCAAGGTGTTCCAGAAGATACAGTAAAAGTGATGGGGAAATGAGGGGTGCAGGAACCTTTTCATGCACTCCCATTCCCACTGTGTTCATTTTGGGGAGGGGGAGAAGCTGGCTTCCCAATTGCACTGAGCGAGAGAGAGAGAGACAGTTGTTCTAAACCAAAACTCAATTTATTCCATTACGCACCCTTAAGTCAGAAAACATTTTTGTAGCATTTCAATATTCAACATAGAGTATTTCAACACAACCTCAATACGTAAATAGTGCACTTGTTATTCTGTAAAGGATATCTGTAATGATTCCATGTTTTGGTGTGTGTGTTTCTTTAAATGTTTAGTGTGACTGCAGTAATATGAAGATAGTGATAGAGGGAGACAAATGTGATGTGACTGGCTGATGACTGAGAGTGTGGGAGGAGAGATGACTCTTAGGGGATCCTGGGTGTGTCTTGGGAGAGAGACAAAAGTGTGGAAGAGTTTTGAAGAGTGTCTGCGTGAAGTTTAGTCTGTGTGACTATAAGAGTTTTGTGAGAGTCTATATGCCCAAAGAAATAAGATGTGTCTATCCTGTGTGGTTAGGCAAATGGTTTATTCTGTGTGAATAAGACAAACAGTTTTGCCTGTGTGGCTATGAGAGAGAAAGAAATTAGCCTGTCAGAGTGGAGTTTGATGTTTAAGAGACTGAGTGTGACACTAAGCTTTGCCAGTTGTATTTACAAGTTCCTTTCTTCAACAACAGTTCAAAAATAACCAGACACCTATTTTGTTCTTTTATAAATAAATCATTTTTTGTTTAAACTTATCCTAAAAATCAGAATAGTTCTTCCTCAGGGCCACATAGTCCTCTGAAGCAGCCCAGACACTGGGTCATTCTACCAAAAGAGAGATTTGGATTTTTTAATTCCTGATGGCAGCAGAAATCTACCAAGTTTATATACATAGAGAGTATTTTAAAGGTAAAATCGTCTCCTAAATAGCAAGCATGTCACAATATCCTTGGTTATTTTGGCAAGACCCATAACTGTAGGTGGTTGATAGAACAACCAGGGCCAAGACTAAAATCAGATCTTAAGTACCCTCTTTCACCCATTGAAGCTCATGTTAGCAGTCAATCAAGTCTGTGACAAGTATTTGACCTATATCTGATGTATACAACAAAGTCAGCCCCTTTCTTTCTATCTCTGGGGTCAGGAAAGTCAAGGAAAGCTGGGTTAAGCCAGGTGACTCACAGAATCAAGGAAGCTAGTTTCTGATACTCTTATCTAGTTAGAATTTGATAGTAACTCCTGGCTGCTGTAAAGTATAAACATTCCCAATAGACAAGAGTCACCTGAGGCAAAGTCACGTCCAGTGAAGGCCACACACAGTAGCGGCCTGAAGCTTCCTGGGAGCAGAACAGAACCAAAGTGTCAACTATATAAGCTAATTACTGTAGGTATTAAAGTATTATAGGTGTACCAGAGTTTTAGCAGAGGACTGAGACTCAATCCAGCCCTAATTCTGCAACAAAAAGTACATAGGCAACACAGATGGGTTCAGGGTAGGAAAACAAATGCAAAAATGAAAGAGTGTACTGTCCTGTCATAGGCTATGCTTTCTAGGAAAAGTAGGATCAACCTCCTGACCTTCCCCGACCAATCACAGGCCTGTCTCAGAGGAATATTCTGGACAGGAGCAGGTCACCCCCCTTCTCCTAACCAGATCCACAGCTGAAACGTCTGAGCTGGTTAGGCTGGAAGCTAGCTGTTCTTAAAAGCTTGTCTAACAATATCCGGAGGGTGGGGGAGAATCTAGCCTTTGAAAATAGGTAACCTGAACTAACAGCTCTCATCGCTGCCATTCGGTACTGTGTCCACCCCGTCCATTTTATAGTGGTGCCAAGTTTAATGGTCTTCTCCCTTCAGGCAACTACAGCTCTCCTATCAGGGAGAGACCATGGATCGCAAGTATACCTCAGGCAGCCACTAAGAGCACTGTGGGCAAAGCCACCACCAGGAAACCCACTACTGGGGTTGTGTATGTACTGCCAGAGGTACACAAGAGGACTGCTAAACCCCAGAAAGTGACAACACTGTTGACGACACAGAAGCAGGAATGGCCCTTTGCATCCCAGGAAGTGTTGAAAAGTGGCTTGGAGGCCCACCCTTGCAGCAGTGAGACCTGTAATATGCGGGGCAACTGCTCCGTCAAAGGCGACGCAGTGAAATGTCACTGTCTGCTGGGGTACAGTGGGGACTATTGTGAAGAGGAAGTCCGGTCTAGGCTGGGTGCCGTTGTCCTAAGCACTGTCTTTGTCTTACTTGTTGCTACGGCGGCCACAGCAGCTTTTATCTTCTTCAGGAAGCAGAGAATGCGAGGAAGGTGAGCCGGCTTCTGGAAAACACTTTCTATGTAAAGGGGAGACACTTGGGCGTTTCAACAGGGAGGGGGCTCAAATGCTCGCTCTGCAATAATGGGCTCTGAACAGTGCCTCGGAATGGCAGTGACTTCTCACATCGCGGTGCTCTTTATTTTGTTTACGTTATTTATAATCCCCGTCTCTCACTGAGGTTCAAAGCGGGTTATGTCAAATGTACAGTCAACAATATGGGACCTCCAATAAGCAGTGTAATAGGATTAGGATAGCAGAAATTAAAACTGAGTGAAAATCTGAGCCCTGACCTGGATAGCCCAGGCTAGCCCAAGCTCATCAGATCTCAGAAGCGAAGGAAGGTCAGCCCTGGTTAGTGCTTGGATGGAAGACCACCAAGAAACTCCAAGGTTGCTACACAGAGGCAGACAATGGCAAACCGCCTCTGAATGACTCTTGCCTTGAACACCCTATTGGGTCGCCACAAGCCAGCTGTGACATGACAGCAAAAAAACCCCTCTGGAATACACTCCAACAAAGTGTATACTAACATGGCATATCAAACAATGAAGAAACTATATAATAGGTAGTAATACCTACAACAATGTATTATACACAGTAGTACAGTCTCTTTTCCTTTATTAAAACATTCTTCCTGAACCACTCCATTATAATGAAACCCGATTACTACCTCTGTAAAAATGTCCTTCTGAATAATTCAGTGAAGTTATACCCAGTCCTCATGTAGAGAAGGGACATGACAGTGAGCATCTTGGTTTATAACTCGCATTAGTGTGGATTACACTGGGATATTGGCACTTGTAGGTAATAAAGCCTCCACAACTTCCTTGTTGTGAGCTTGCCTGCCTTCCCTGTTTATATAGCACCATCACCCATGCATGACCTCTGTATAGGATCATAGAGTTGGAAGGGACAGCCAGGGTCATCTAGTCCAACCCCTTGCACAATGCAGGAAATTCAAATACCTCCCCCTCCTCACCCACAGTGACCCCTGTTCCATTCCCAGAAGATGACAAAAAAACCCTCCAGGATCTCCAACCAAACTGGTCTGGATAAAAATTGCTTCCTGACCCCAAAGTGGTGATCAGCATTTCCCTGGGCATGTAAGAAGGGCCACAAGAACTAAGCACTGATGCAACACAGAAAGCTGAGCTAGTTCACACTAACTCAGCTTAGAGGGAACACTGGTTGGAGGGAAGGGCCTGGGGAGGGACCTGAGCAGTGTTCCTTCTAAGGTGAGCTAGTGTGAGCTAGCTCACAGTTTTTTAGCCTCTAGCTCACACGTTTTTGTCTTTGCTCAGGTGCGATGGCTCCAGAGCAAACTAATTTATGCAGTAGCCAAATCACTCACTCTCAACTTTAATGCCAGTAGCCCACAAAGTAGAATTTTCGCTCACAAGACTCCACAGCTTAGAGGGAGCATTGGACCTGAGCAGGATATAATGCCTTAAGAGTCCACACTCCAAAGCTGCCATTTTCTCCATGGGACCTGACCTTGGTCTGGAGACCAACTGTAATAGTGGAAGATCTCCAGCTGCCACCTGGAGGTTGACAACCTTATGGAAGGTCCAGCTAGTTTGCACACTTTCTCGCAATAGCAAACCTGGTGCTGTGGGAATGTGTGGAAGATCCTATATTTACTCCCTAGCAGCTTCCCTTAAAAGGATCCGGAAGTAGAGGATGTGAAACTTCTCTGCTTGTGACCCCAGAGAGCTGCTGCCGGTTAGGGTGGACCGTGCTGGCTTGGTCTATGAAGGCAGCCCTCATGCATATGGGTTCTGCTTCCATCCATCCCATGCACGGCCGCATGCTGCAGCCAGAAGCCCATGGGTAGGCCAATAACGTCTCTGTGCTGCTGCCCCTGAACACAGAAGTTCTAGATAGCCAGCTGCCAATGGGACCTGTCTTCCGTTAATTTCAGTACCCCCCTTAAAATCAACTGAGCTGCTAGCGATGCTACATATTGTGGCAGTCAGTTCCAGAAGCCATTGGGACCTGTCTTCCCTACATTTCTGTGGATCAGCCGAGCTACCAGCAATACTATGTATTGTGGCAGTCCATTACAGAAGTTATCTAGGAAAATTATTTGGCGACATCCAGTTAAGCTGATTGTTCTGATGCTGCTGGCTCTAATATTACATCTATTATTTTATTTTGCAGATTTATATTCCACCCTCCCTGTAAACAGATTCAAGGCGGATCACAATATAGTTGGCCATTTGGCAACACAAAACATGCTAATAAATAATTAATTAAAACATTAAAAGAGCGTTTAAAAACAGTTCACACCAATATTGGTGTCGCTGGACTCCCAAGTTAATTTCATCTAATCTGGGCCGCGTAAAGATGGCGTCTTCAGAGATGGTGTCTCTTATAGCACCTTATAGCGCATGAATCACATGAAACTGCCTTTTACTGAATCAGACCCTTGGTCCATCAGAGTCATTATTATCTACTCAGACTAGCAGTGGCTCTCCCAAGGTCTCAGGCAGAGAGGTCTTTCACATCACCTACTGTCAGATCTTTTAACTGGAGATGCCGGGGATTGAACCTGGGACCTTCTGCATGCCAAGCAGATGCTCTGCCAACTGCGCCACAGCCCCTCCCTAGAGTTCTCCTTTCTCATCATAACCTCTCCTACGCTCTCCCCCCCCCCCCCCATCACCCAGTCCAGCAGAACTCCAATGACACTCTTAATCTGTGATTCCTTTGAACTTCAAAACTTTTTGTATCAAAAACATTCTTCAGCTGCACGGTGGTATAGATGGAATTATGGGGGAAACTGCCGGGTCTCTGTAGTGTTAGTTTGGTGTAGTGGTTAAGTGCGAGGACTCTAATCTGGGAGAACCGGGTTTGATTCCCCACTCCTCCACTTGCAGCTGCTGCAAGCCATAGTTCTGTCAGAGCTGTTCTCTCAAGGGCAGTCCTCGAACAAGCTCTCTCAGCCCCACCTACCTCACAGGGTGTCTGTTGTGGGGAGGGGAAGGGAAAGGAGTTTGTAAGCCGCTCTGAGACTCCGAGTGAGTGAAGGGCGGGGGTATAAATCCAACCTCTTCTTCTACTGTCGCAGTTGCTTTATAGGGTGAGGGCGTCAGCGTGTTAATGGGTAATTTCTGTGCCTCTTTCTCAAGGTCTTCAAGTACTTCCTCATCCAGGATGCTGACGTACCAGAAGGACACAGAGATGGAAGACGAAACCTACATCAACAGCGCTTATGAACCAGATGAGGTAAAGGACACTGGCGAGATCCCAGTTCCAAAAAACAACATACTCTGTAATGTGAAGGTGCTTCCGGCTTCTGGGACTGCATCTAGTCAGCCTAAATAAAACCACACTCTGTGTTGTGTGTGTTGCGGTTCCAGCTCTCGTGTGGGATGGAGAGGTTCTGCCAGATGCCTCTGACCCACTATGAAATAACCACACTCACAACAGGTTTGAAAAATATGTGGATTAACTTGGCCACAACTTTATTGATTACAGCGGTACGAAGCGCTGGCACAGCACGAGTCCGCCAGATCCAGTGCTAAGCCAGTGTACCCCGCCATCCAGCCAGCAGGCCTGGGTGAAGACTGCAGAACGGCAGGTTGCCGGAGAACACATGGATGACTGCCACCTCCGTGTTCTCCCCTGCCATCTGGCCGTGAGGGCAAGTGCTGGTAGTCCTTGAGCAGGCTTCCTCCCAATAGCCCTCACGCTAAGACCCCTAAAAGTGGCCCCCATGTCCAGGAAATGGCATGCAGACCAATTTCCATAAACGGATCCAGCCCCATGCTGTTCCTGCCACAAGAGCCAGGCGGGCCCCCTGCCCAGCTCCCGCCAGTGCTCCTACAGCTGCAGCCAAGATAGCAGGGAATTCCGCACTCCATGCAGCCAAATGTCCATGCCCCGTGACAGGACAATGGATGGGGTGGGGAAGCCGAGTGGGTGGCCTCTTCCCCTTGGAACCGCCTTCCCTGGCCACTCTGGCACCTTGCCATTGGTCCATGGAAAGTGGGGGGAAGTCCTGATTTTCCCGCTGCTCAGCAACCCCCACCCAGCATCCGGCCACCTCTCCCTCCCCTGCCTGGCCCCGCAAATATCAGGCCGCGTTGAGTTGGGCCCTTTTGCTTTGTGGGGGGGGGAGGGGATCCTACTTTAGTATTCACTGTTATAATAATGGAAAAAAGAAAGTGGATCCGTGGCGTCACCACCTGTGGTAAAACCTGTTTCTTCTTTCCACAGGGACCGAGAACTCCCTTGGCAACTGACAAAGGCACAGACGTATAACTAAAAATAAAGTATTTTGCAAATTCTCCAATGGAGTCTTGTTCTTGAAGTGCAGCTTCACGAGAAAAACAGTGTGTTGTGTGGCGTCTTGTTTGTAGATCAGAAATGAAGATTAGATCTTCTCCCTCCAAAGCTTTGTAGCCTCTGAACAAAAAGCTTGCTTTGGGCAACAAGCTCTGCAGTGTACCTGCTACACTGAAGAGCCCATGCTTCCTTTTTTAATTTATATTTGAGGAAAAGATCGCTTCTTTGCTTGGCAAAAGGTGTTCCTGACTTCTACAAACCGATGTCTTCATTGCCATAGAGTGGTTCAGCAGCTGTCTTTCTTTAAAGTATTTCCACATCATCTTCCTTGCCTTTCAAGGTCTCCAAGGTGGCAAACAAAAAGTGTTTAAAAACATATATATCGAGAAAGAATATTTAAAGCAATTAAATAAAAGGTGGGCTAATACGAGTGAGTGAAGGGAATGCCAATCACGTTTTCATCTGCTGGTAAAAGACAAGGATAGAGGGAAACAGACAAGTCTCACTGGAGAGGGAGTTCCAAAGTTCCAGCACCATGACCAAGAGGGCCCCCTTTCTCAGGCTGGTTTCCCCCCCTCCGCCTCAGATGGCAAGCCACCCAAAGCCGGGCCTCTGAAAATGACTGGAGTGGTCAGGGAGGTTCATGTGGGAGTAGGTGGGATTAGAGCAGTGTTTTTCAACCTTTTTCGAGCTAAGGCACATTTCTTTCATTGAAAAAATCCTGCGGCACACCTGACAATATCTCACGGCACAGTGGTTGAAAAACACTGAAATACAAGATAAATGAGTCATTAGTTGCCTCAGCTCAAGTATTAACTATGACAGTATTACAAATACACGTAATAGCCACTCAACTTGAAATCGTAAGTTACAGATCCAAAGTGTAATGGCTCCTTCCCATAACATTGACCTGAGTTTCAGAAGAAATATAATGTGGATGTATTTTAATACTGCGATTCTGCTAAAGTTTTTCAAATAGAGAGTTTAAACTCTTACTCTTATGTGAACGGCATTCCGCTGACCATAAGTGATTTGAAGAGAAGCACAGTACATCCATTCTTCGCTGAGGGACAGTTACTGATTTGAACCCCACCCTGACAGAAACAGCTAGCTGTTACCATCAAACATATTCATGTTTACTGGAATGTCTTGGTGCAAATCACCCTACCTCAGGCTGGCCACAGAGCGTGCGAGCGGAATCAGTGAGACCACGCCACTGTTCTTTCTCGCATGCGCAAACGCGTCCCAGAAGGTCAGCCCGGAAGGCACATTTCTTTCATTGAAAAAATCCCACGGCACACCTGACAATATCTCACGGCACACCAGTGTGCCGTGGCACAGTGGTTGAAAAACACTGGATTAGAGTCTGAAAGGAAAGGGAGGAAACTAGCAGTGCACTTGTTTTATCAGCTATGCTGTATGCTGGTGTTTTTAAAATGACATCACTATTGTTGCAAGAAATTAAAAGCCTCATTCTGGGTATCTAAGCAGATCCTTTCGGGTACAAAACAATGTATGATTCGGTCTCCTTTTCCAGAATGTCTGTTATAGGTATACACATTAAACAATCAGGTAGAATGGTCAGATAAATGTAGAACGGTACCACAATCAGTACAGTTGCATACCAAGGATATTAAAACCAAGGATATTAAAAACTCCGATGGAAGGGTGGACCTGTAATTGTCTGGTCTAATAGCAACAGCATAATCTCTTCAAACTGCATAACACAAGCACCAATATTTTTAGTTAGGGGGCGGAACATATGTGTCCTGACCTGGATGGACCAGGCTAGTCTGGTCTCAAAGCTAAGCAAGGTCTGCCCTGGTCAGTATTTGGATGGGAGAGCTCCAAGGAATTCCAGGGTTGCTGTGCAGAGGAAGGCAATGGCAGATCACCTTGGAATATCCCTTGCCTCGAAAACCCTACGGGACCACCATAAGTCATCTGCGACTTGATGGCACTTCACCGCCGCCACCACCAGAGCACATGTGCTTAGATTTTTCTCAAGCTATGGAAGTAGGATGCTGGTAATTGTTATGTTCCCCCAAGTCTGTAGGACCTTGGGCATTTTTTCCCAGCCCTTCATGTCAAAGGTCTGGTCTTTTCCCCTGTTGCATTAAATTTGGAACTTGACTGCTTGGTGTGAGAAATATGTATTCTGTCCCCGTCCTGTGGTTTCAGCCCTTTCTCTGCTTCTTGGAAGCAGCAAGCCGTTGTCACTGAACTAAGAGATACTCGTGCATTTCTGCAAGTGCTAACAGAGCTCATGGTTTGTGGGATGAAAACTTAAATTTCATCTGTGCCACTTCAGGTGGCTCTGCTTTAAGTGAACACATTCTCACTGTAGACCAGTCTGACCAAAGAATTTAAATCAATTCACCTTACTTTTCCGGGTCTTCAGGTAGCCTGCTTCATGGCCATACTGTATAGCTTTGACTTTAGAGCATGGACTGTCTTTCTAGTCTTGGGCTCCACTTTGGCGGTGGGAGGGCTTGGACACAGCCTTACAAAGGGGATGCTGAAGTCGCTGAGGAATGAACAACCAGGGAAATCTCTGTTCTGCAATGGAGGCCTCCTCGTGCCAGGGTGCTTGGTGACTAGAGCAGGCGGCCAGCAAAAGCTCTAAGTGCCAGTAGTACCCAGCATGCAGATAGAATCAAGCCTGGAAGTTGTCCTGCCTTCTTTGTCAGGATCAAATGATGAAGCAGCATAATCTCGTTTTTCATAGACCTGGCGATGCTAGATATATCAGGTGGAAGGACTGAATACAATGGGGCATTATTTTAATACAATCTTAATATTTTAAATCGCTTCAAAGTAAATGGCCAGCAAAGATCACAAAGCAATTTAGGAAAGGGGGAAAAAATGAGTCCATTTTTTTCCCTTTACGCTGCATGTGAACTCTGTCCAGTCTAGGGGCACTAAAAGAAAAAAAATTATAAGCTAGTTCCATGTGTCTCCAATAGCTATGCCTCTCCCTACATTTCCTAGGTCCCAACTTTAATCTGTTCCTGTTGGCCATCAAGTGCTACTCACCAATCAGGTGACTGCGCTACAAAACCAGCCAATCCTGAGCGAGGCTCAGAAACAATCTTACCAGAGTTCTTCAACCAATGGGAACTGCCACACCAAGATCTAACTACCAGCTCAGTTTAACAAGCTGTGTGGTGGTTTGTGTCTTATTTTTTTCAACTTCTACTTTATACCACCCAATACTCCTGCTTTCTTGTATGTTGTTATTGCCTTAAATATATTTAATTCTCAGCATCACTTAAACTAAATTATTACCCCCAAATCGTATATTTTCCCAGCTTGTAAGAACATAAAACCTGCTTTGTGGAACTGGAAAGTAGAAGGCACGGGGTCAGATTGGCCATTTAATTTTTTGGTAAAGTTCCTAATGGGCCTTTGCCATGTATGCCCACTAACGGCCAGGAACAAGTCAAGCTAAGCTCCAGTGATGCTGGTAATGCCAGGGGGACTCCTTGGCTTGCTCACTTCTGGGTTGTTTTAACTTCCCAGTTTACCTCTGGTAAGGATGTGTTTTTTTTTTGTGGCCATACTTCCTTCAGAATTTGGAAGAGCCCTTCAGAGATCATTAAAATTTCTCCTGGAGGATCATCCATGATCACTGATCTTTTGGTTCTGAGAATATGTTTTAGTAGCTTGAAAGCACCACTATCTGCCTCTTTGGAGAAATCTCAGGGATTTGCTGTCTTTATAACTGGCCCCAATATGGGAGTGGGGGAAAGCCCAATTTCTACTAATAGGACAGAAGTTTTCATAGAATATCTTCCACAGAACATCTTTTTAAGCTATTTAGTACAGAGAAATTTTCTCAATAACAATGAAATTTCAGTGTAGAGAAGAAAGTGGGTAGACTATGGATTATTAAATGGAAGGTAGGAACAAACATGCTGTATGCATATCAGAGTGTAAAAGTGATCCGGTGTGTTACATAGTGTTTGATTTCAGTGATGGATAGCTGAAGCAAATAATGCTAGCTGCCTTTTTGAAAGCAGACAATGCAAACTGGGGGTTTAAAAAGGCCTAATGACCATTAGCTGTGATAGGAGTACCAACCCTGTTTTGGCAAACACCAGGAAAGCTGGGAGGTAGTGCCTGGGGACAGCCGTGTTTGGGGAGGATGTTATGTCACTTTTGGGTGACACTAGGCTGGCTGTCCTGCTATCTGTGGTCTTCACTATAGAGACTAGGGGGAATTCCTAGAGTGCCACTATGTGGAGGACCGTTTTTCTTCTGCTCTTCAATTTCTCAGATGGGAAATTGTGGCTGGGATTAGGTAATTCACTGTCCTAGGTAGGTAAATGGGAGTCCTACATGAAAGCTCAGTGGAACCTCCATGTTCAGACAGGGTATGTCTGATTTCTAGCTGTTAAAAGCAATCGAGATGAGCCTTCGTGCTTCTCAAATGGCAATGTAATACGGCTAATGTCCCAACAGCTGCTTGGGGGCACCACAATTTGACAAGGGGGGCCTACTCATTTCCCTCAGAATCCTTAATCCACAAAGAGGTGAGAAGATAAAGACCTCTAACAATTCTCAGTCAGCACCCCATTAATTTACAAGTCCCAGGATTCCTTGGGAATGGGATGGAGACCGTGACAATTGAACAGATCCAAAGGTGATGTGGGTGAATTGTGGGATGTGAGTGAAGTTTGGTAACCAGCCCCTAACTCCATTATACATGAGACGGTGCCTCTTCTATATTACGTATCATAACATTACAAATACAACTGTATGCACTTTTTCTTGAGAGTAAGTTGTTGAATGAAGTAAGATTTACTTCAGAGTAACCATGCATGGGATTGCACTGCATCTCTCTTCCCCAGAGAGAAGTGCCAGCATCAGTGTATCCTGTCTAATGAACTTCCTCTGGACAGGTGAACAAAATTTGAGTCCCGTAAACCTTAAAGATCAACATCATCATCCAGGGTATAAATGTTCCTAAGTCAAAGCTCATTTCCGCGGGTATTTGATGAAGTGAACTTTGACTCACGAAAGATTACACCCTGGACAGATTTGTTGTTACTAGATTCTGATTTCATCCAGCAACTACAGGCAAATACACCTGCCCACCTGAAACTATCTGCACATTCCGTAGCTTCCAAACAAATACCTGTAACGAATACTTAGTTCTAAGTGCCCTTGTTGAAGTAAACAGTGGAGGACTGAGCGGAAGAAGGTGTGCTTTGTTTGATGGTCACAGGCAGGTGGGGCAACTGAAACTGCCATACAGTGTAGCCATAGGTAAACAAGACACTGTTTCGTATGTCCTGAGCACACAGTCACACCCTGCTGTGATGTGTTCTTCCAATACAATTCTAAGCATAGTTATGCCCCTCTAAGTCCATTGAAGACACTGTGCTTAAAAGGGCACTCTTAGTTTAGTAAACCCATAACAACCAGGGTGTAGCCACAACGGGAACCTGACTTCCTCAAGATTGTTCTAGAACCCTTTCCTACCTTCTCAGCTTTCATTTTTTTAAATAGTAAGTTTCTAGACCTTTCGCTTATGGAGATTATGGTGGTGGGGAACCCTGGAGGTACTACTCTACCTGATTGATCTGTAAGGAGTGAGCAATGAATAAAATGACAAATGCATTGAAATGATTGGCAAGGACTTTGGCACTTTTTATTTTGTTCATGTTATTTCATAAATTAAAGGTAGTGAGTCCTCGTGCTTACAAAAATCGACAGCTGCATGCTCGAAGAAGAATATTGCTCCCCGCAGTTATTTATTTATTTATTTATTTGGATATATATCCCGCCTAACCAGCACAAGCTGGTTATGTGGATGGAGATATTAATAGGCTTGGATCCTGGTGGATTTCCATCAGCAGGACAGCACGTCTTTACCTCTCCCCTCCTACCGCAATGTAAAATGATGTCCTACATGACAGGGGACCCGCCCCCCCCCCCGCCCCGGAATAGCATGGGGGTGTCGGTGAAAATCACACGCATCTTTTCCGTTCGCCGAAATTTCTTGCAGCTCCCAAGCCATTATTTCGGCAATTGTGATTTAATGTCCAAGTACTTAACAAAACATTGACTGAAGACATTGTACAAAATATATATATCTCTAAGATTCTCTAGTGATAAAAGAAACACGATTGCTGCACCCTGTTTTGGAGAGGTAGGAAGAGGCTTTGGCTGAGACAAAACTTGCTGATGGACGTGCCCTGGGTTGGACACCCCTCGTTATCCTAATGTGGTTCTGTAATAAGCTTTCCTCCCAAGTCCCACTTGCACCTTGACCCCTGTTGCAAAGGTCTCCCTGAGCAGGGCTATAAATCTGAGTCACAGGGCAACTTGCTCCTGTAGCTGTACCTACTTGAACGTTCATCCTCCAATACATCGAGAGCATTGGTGTATGACCTGGGCATCGAAGTCCTGTAATGCATTTCGAAATCTGTGTTGTCAATGGAGGAAGCAATGGTTGGGACCTGCTTGTTGGCAGGATAATGGTAATTCGCAGCCGCTTTCTTTAGCTTGCGTTCCTTCCAGTACTGATGAAAGCTGATGGTAAGGGAGATGCCCCCAATGATTTCCAGGCAGCTACCTAGGTAACCGAGGACCAGGCAGTAGCCTACCTGCAGGGTGCTGCCAGAAGTGGCGGGGAGGTTGTAGAGTTCGTTGTTGTACCAGGAGACAGCAATAAGGCTTAGCAGCCCAGAAATGAAAAGCAACAGGCCGCCCAGCCCAGCCAGCAGGTAGTGGGGTGTTTCCGTCCAGCAGCGCACGCCCAACGAAGCCACAGCCAGCCCGAGGACGAGGACTGCTAGAGACGAAGGCATGAGCCCCTTGGACACCTGCACGGGTTGCTGGGAATTGTATCCAAGGCTGTCTTCGATGTTGCACTGGGTCTCGTGAGTGCTTTCCCTTTCCTCGCAGATGTCCCAGAGGCCCTGGTGCTGGATAATGTCAAAAGCTTTGCCAGGGATCCGACTCACATCCCTCCAGTTGGGAGCCAGCGTGCTGGTCAGGTTCAGGACAAGGCCGCAGGGACCTAGTACGATGCCCACAATCATGGCTGCCGGGGTCCGCATACTGTGCCTGAGCACGAAGGCGGAGAAGAGCTGTTAGTGTCAAATACAGTTCTGCAACTTCTTTCCCTCAAGAGAGACCCTTTTCACAAGGGTATATCTGCAGAGATAAGAACATCTCCTTAACAGCGGGGAGCTCTCTACACACTGAAGACAAGGTCAAGTTCCTAAGACCCTTTAAGGGCCAAACTGGATGTTACTGTGTTCACGGGTCCAACCTGTGGTGGATGTTGCCATTTCAGACCTGAACTTGGGCCATTTAAAAATGCCACAAGGGCCCAATCATCGGGCCCGTGGCATGGTGGCACTAGGCGCTTTTCTCCCCAACCCCATGTGCCTTTCAAGTGCCCACACAGCCCAAGTTCAGCTCTAAAATGGCAGCATCCAACACAGGTCAGATCCATGGATGCAGTAATGTCTAGTTTGGCCTTCTGTTCAAGTGTGCCATTGGATATACCTACCAAGCTTGGCTGTTCCCCCCCCCCCCCCAACCCTCAAACAATGCATTCTGCTAACAGGGGTAGGCAAACTTTTTTTGCCCAAGGACCCAAACAGAAAAACCCACAACAGCTACCAGTGGAGATGTTGAGGTGCAAACAAAGGGATGGGAAGAAAAATATTGTCCTTGGAGAGACATACTTTGTATAGAGGTATGTTTTTTGATGAGGGAGAAAGCCACTGAAGTAAGACTGCTGTAGAAATTTCAGTGGTTTTTCTTTTGATGCACACACTTGGGAATTTTTGTTTATTTAAAACACGACTGTGCTGCCTTTCCACCCACCGTAGGGACCCCAAGATAGTAACATTTCAAGCAGTAAAACATTACGCCATTTTATTCATTAAAACAGATTTAAAAACATATATTATATATAAAATATTTAAATAAATAAAACATAAACATACAAACATGGAGAAGGGCTGATAAAAGTTAAACAAAGTTCGAGTCCAGTGGCACCTTTGACCAGTAAAGGCCTATTATGCACGAATGTTTTCCTCGCTTTCACCATGCATGTCTGTCAGGTTTTCTTTGTTGTTCTGCATTGATTTTTTTCCCTTCAACGCTCAGTTTGCTTTCTGGTCACTGTTTCCCCGGGTTTTCTGAGAGTGCTTTTGTGCTGATTTTCCCCTTGTTTTGCTTCCAAGCTGAAGGTAATTCAAAAGTGTTCAGATTCCTTCAGATTCCCCCTCAGCCCTTTTGCTGCCCCTTGAAGTTCACTCCCCCCCTCATCAAGATTGTTCTGCCCACTCTGCACCTTCTGCCATCCTCCCCCCTTGATCAGTGTACTTTTTTTTGACAAGCAGCATGAATCTAGCTGTATGAGACTAGTCTCAGATTGTTGGAGAAAAATTAAAACAATGGGGAAAGTTCAAAAGGAGCTGTGCGAGGTTTAGTTCCCTGCTGGTATTGACTTGAAAGGGGGATCTGAGAGGAGGCAAACAGCAGCATCCTCAGTGCAGAAAAAGAGAGAGGATTACAGTGCTGCATGCAAGCAAAATAAAGCAAGGGATTGTCAGCGCAGAATGAAACTGACATGAGATGTGAAGAGAGAGAGAGAGAGACACTGGGATGGGAAGCCTAAAGCTTTAAAAACATTTTTCCCTTTTATGCTTTAGCGAACAGAGTTGTGGGAGGGGGGAACCATTTTGGCAGTCTCTGGAAGCCTAACAATAAAATGGCAGCTGAACCACATGGACCACCTGCAAACCGCCAAATTTAAGAATCGTTTGGGATTGATCCATTTAGAGGAAGAGTGCAATCTGCACAAGACAATCTTTAAAAAAAACTGCCAAGATCATGACCAGTGTGTAGAATCAAATTAGAGAATCACAAAGAGAAAACCACAGAAATTTGCAAGAAAGGGCAGGAAATTAGTATTACTATGTAGCTGTGCTAAGGCATTGGCAAAAAAATACCCCCCCCCCATTTTTTTTCAATTTAGTGGCACAAGACTAAAAAAGCTCTCCAGAGTTTCTGCCAGAGGACTTCTCACCCATACACATTGCAGCCCTGTGCAAAGCGTGGTGGAGTTGCAGCCAACTTTGTACAGATGCATGTACACACACACGTTGCCGACAATAACAGCTTGCAAATGCCAGTGTCAGTGGGTTCTACCATGCATTCTGTACACTCAACATGTTTCCCCATATTATGAGATTGTGTGACTCCCATTTTTCACAGTAACCAATAACACAGCAGAGAATCCCCTAGTGTTTGGCACTGTGGAAAACGGGGCTTCCGGGCTGCTTGTCAGTTTCAGAAAAAGTCTGGTCAGTTTCAACAGTTCCCCTTTGCCTGTGTTCCTTTCTGTTCCCTTTCATTCAATGAACTAACGCTGAAATGCATTCTAAAACCTGAACCATGAGAATTTAAATGGAAGGTACTTGCTGAATACTACTGCACAGCTACTATAGGGCAATTGCATAATTTTTTTAAAAACCTATGACCACCCCCACATGTCACTGTGGAGTCTTGTGAGCCAAAATTCTACTTTGTGAGCCAAAAGACCTACTAGGATTAAAGTTGTGAGTGAGCCTACATTTTTTTAAAGAACATAGAAGAAGGAGGGAGGAGGGGAGAGGTGGAAAGAAAGCCAATAGATGGGGAGGGAGGAGTAGAAAGGAGGGGAGGGAGGAAGGGAGAGGTGTAAAGAAAGCAAATTGATGGGGAAAGAGGAGTGGAAGGAAGAGAAAGAGACAAAAATATGTTTCTTTAAATCCCATCACCAAGCCAAGCCAGCCTGGGCAGTCGGGGGGGGGGGGGGGAGTGCTTGGAGAACACATTTATAGTTAAATTCATTCTCCAAGCCCTTGCTGCTGCGTGGGCCAGCTTGGCTTGGAGAAGGGATTTAAAGAGACAAATGCCTTCTCCAAGCCAAGCCAGCCCATGCAGTGGTGCGTGCCTGCTCCCCACCTCTGTCTCTGGCACGCACTTTCGCTCACTGGACAGCACTGGCCATGGGAGGCCTATGAGGGGCACCGGGCCACGTTGCTGAGGGGGAGAGAGGAGGGCATGTGTAGCCTCTCCTCTCTATCCATGTCTCCCATGCCGCCAGGCCTCACACAGCACACACACACACATTGACAGTGCTGGCCATGGAGGCCCATGGAGGTGCACCAAGCTGCCTTGCTGCCAGAGAGGGAGGAAGGAGAACGCATGTGCCTGGCCCACACATGCCTACCTCCACCCCTGGCTGCCTGCCTGCCTGCCCAAGGGTCGCAGAGGCCTACACGGAGGGGAGAAAACTGAGGGGGTGACTCACTTCCAGTGGCATGGGCCAGGCAGTGGGCGGCAGCTCCTTGAAGACAGTGGGGCAAGGACTGCTGGGCAGAGGCACCAGCACCCCTTTATAGGGCCCACAGGCCCCAGCGGAGGGGGGCAGGGCCAACCCAAGTTAGGTAGCACATACCCCTGTGCTGGTGGGGGGGGGGGAAGCTCTGCACTGGGAGGGGGGATTCAGTGTGCCAACTGGCACAGTACACAGGCTGGTGCACCCTAGAGGGAACCTTGGTCACAAGTGACATTCCATCCTGATTTAGAAAAGTCTGTGTTTTTAATTGTAGCTGCAGAATAAATACACCACGAGGAGCATAAGGCCGGTCCAGAATCCGAAGTCAAGATTAAAGGCTTTCCTGCTCTGGAAAACTGCAGTAAGATGTGGATGTGTAATGGGCCAATGTTTCATTCAAGGTATCAACTTTCCTGTGCGCGCACACTTCTTCAGATACGTTGAAATGGAAGTTACCAGTCCATACATACAGGTGAGCAGCAAATTAGTATACAGCATAATAACGGTATTTAACAGACGAAAGGACCAAACTGGAGTAACAGGCTTAGTTTATATTTTGTTTGAGTTTAATTCTGGGGAAAATATACCTCTGCCTATACGTATGGACTGATATCTGAAGAAGTGTGCTTTGCACGCGAAAGCTCACACCTTGAATAACACTTTGTTGGTCTTAAAGGTGCCACTGGACTCAAACTTTGTTCTGCTGCTTCAGGCCAACACGGCTACCCCACCTGAATCTATGATAAAAATTCATGAGGAAACTCCAAACAAAACAAAAAGAGTCCTCACCCAATGACAGAAGACAAAGATGGAGACAGATGAGTCTGCCTGGGAAGGGAGCTCCAGAGTTTCAATACCACAACAGAGAAGGCCCTTTCTCATATTGCCACCCAGGGAGCCTCAGAGGGCGGGGGCACCTGAAGATGGCCGAGAAGGTTTATGTGAGAAAGGGTAGTCCTTTGGGTATGGTGTCCGCAAGCCATAGACGGCTTTAAAGAGCAACTCCAGAACCTTGAATTTGGCCCAGAAGCAAAGTGGAAGCCAGTGTAGATGGAACAAGACTGTAGCGATAATAGTCCCACTTCAGTGAATACATATGAATGCAATGGATTAAGACAACACCTGTGCAATTTCTGGGCCTTGTGGGGCACGCTCAAAATTTCATTCTCAGAACCACAGCATTCTAAATTCTAATGCTAAACAATTGCTGTTTGGCAGGAGGGAACCCCTCAATAGGATTGTGCTGGCTTCCGGCCGGCCATTCCGCCCCCCAGCTGTGACCTGAGCCCATTCCAGCCCCATAACACCCCCGGCTTTGATGAGGAGCTGTGGTGCCAAGCCAAATTATCTGGTGTGCTACTGTTCTCCACACATGCCTGGGTAATTGCCTACCGCTGTCTTCAATATCAGGGAAGAACAGGCCCAGCAGACAAACTATCTTCCAGGTACCTTGTTCACCATTAGATACCTTGTAACTGAGGAATGCCTGACCAAGGCCCAGTTTACACCTCCCCTCTGAAGTAGTTTGATGGCTGTCTTTTCCTATGCTCATTTCACGCTGGTTTCACATTTCACTCCCTGGGTCTGAAGAGTACTAAGCAACAGGATCTGTTAAAAGCAGTATAATGCTAGCTTGACCACAGGCGGACAATTAACGAATGTAAACAGTAATTTTTAAACTAGAACATGTATGATTTGCAACTAGAAACAGGTATATACGTGTTTTTTTTTAAACTAGAATGATTCCAGCGGGAGAGTCAGATGTAGATTTGACCCAAGTTTCCAGACAGCCCCAGGGTATCAAAGAACAAAATTAACATAGGCTGGTGATCCATAACTAGGCAACAGAAATTCCCAACTGAATCTGACACTTTCCCTCTGAGCTCTGCAATTGCTCCCCCTGCCTAGATCACTTTCGCTTCAGATCACACTCTGGAAGAGCTCCCAAAAAGTTCACTCTCGCTTCCGAAAGTTCAGTCTGCCTCACCTAATACCACCAAGCTTCCACCACAGGGATAATCCCAACAGGGGGGAGAGTGAATCCAGACATTTGCTGCCCCCTCCCAAAGAAACAGTGGTGCCGTTCACTGTGAGCCTGCAAAGTTGTGTGGAGCACGAAAGAGAGAGACCTCCGCTTGCACAGCCCCTGCCTTTCCCCAGCTCCACTGCCTGCCTTGCCCTGCTGCCCCCTGCAAGATTGACGCTGACGTCAGCTCGGGTACAGCTTACCAAAGCCAGCCAGCTTGGATCTGGCTGCGGCTTGTTGTAGAAACACCAGCTGTGCCTCTTGCGTTCTCCCCTTCCGTGCACCCAGCGGAAAGGACCTGGCTAGTTTGACCGAAACCTCGGTGTGTGTACAGAGAGACTAAGCCGGCGCTGCTGCCAAACTCGTTCTGAGTGGTATTTCTTTTTATAGAAAAGAAGAGGAAGGGAGGGGAACGAAAGCTAAAAGTGGAACGGTGGAATCAGGAAACGTTACCTTTTACAGGTGATGGCAAACCGGTGCCTTCAAGAAATCCTGCCAGGAAGGTGGGGATTGGCTTTGAACAGCTTCCTAGTCACACCTGCCAAAGTGCGAAGGTGGTAATTTGTCTGGCTCTGAGCAAAGGTCTTTGTTTGGACCGCGCCGTAACACTCGAATCAACACTCCTCACTTAATACATTTGAAAGATGGGCATGTAGACTGTAGGGGGCCAGCCACTGAGAAGCAAAGAGGAAGTTCCGTCCCTTCGTGAATTTCATTTCATTGCTCTTGAGGACAGTTTTCATGACTGGGGACACCAAACAGACTTTGGAATAAATACAAACAGCTTATAATCAAGACCTTGTGTGTTATCTAGGAAGCATTTCATTCCATACCCCTCCCATTCCCCTCTCCTTTTCAGCTCCATTGGCGTTGCCAGCTGTTCAGCTGGCCGTAGTAGCTGTGTATTTAACAGCATCTAGCCATACATACTTCCTCGGTAATAGTGGACAAGCTTTGAGTGTGTCTCTGTAGAGGTGGAATCAGAATTTCCTTAAAAAAAATAAACACATATCCCCGCCTACTGACTTCTCGGTGTGTGTTTCTGGTCAGTTGGCAACACGCTTCGATACCGCGTTGGTGGTTATTGTTTATATGCTGCCTCTTCATAAACTTGCTTTAGATGGTGGTGAACCTTCAGGCATGGTCCTTGTGTGTGCTTCTACCTTTGGAAGGCGCCTGGATGGAAGTCCCATTCTAAATTTTTAAAAAATCTCCCGGGGCTCCTCTGCTTTATCTGTTCTCTCTGGTCTGTCTGTCCCTGTTTGAGAGCCAGTTTGGTGTCATGGTTAGGAGTGTGGACTCTAATCTGGGAGAACCGGGTTCGATTCCCCATGCCTCCACTCCTTGGGTCACTTGCAGGTTCTTTCAGAGCTGTTCTCTCACGAGCCGTTCTCTCAGGACTCTCTCAGCCCCACCTACCTCGCAGGGTGTCTGTTGTGGGGAGGGGAAGGGAAAGGGATTTTAAGCAGCTTTGAGACTCCTTTGGCTAGTGAAGGGCGGGGCAGAAATCCAATCTCTTCTTCTTTATAATTATAATGACACTGTAAGGGAGGCTGGACTGAGGGAGACAGCAGCTGGTCCAAGATCACCCAGCTTGGCTTTATGGCAGAAAAGGCGCTTTGAACTATCCTGCCCTGGCATAGTGGAAGAGCCTCTGCTTTGCATGCCGAAGGTCCCAGGTTCAATCCCCAGCATCTCCAGTTCAAAGAACAAAGTAGTAGGTGATGTGAAAGACCTCTGCCGGAGATCCTGGAGAGCTGCTGCCAGTCTGAGGAAGCAATACTGACCTTGATGGACAATAGTCGGATTCAGTATGAGGCAGTTTCATTGTGTGTGAACCGAGCCCCTGGATCTGAAACTGACCATTGCAGCAAACTGTTGCATTTTTACCTACCAGGCCCAAGAACCCTGCCTGGAGAAAAACATCCCCATGTGGAGGAGAATGAGGAGATGGCCATAGCCAGGTTGAGAACAGCCATGACAAGCCATTTCTGACCCAGTTCCTCCTGGCAATAGCCCAGGACAGGTACGACACTGTCATTTTGCATTCTTTTGCTACCTGCAGCTAAACCTGCCCATCTTCATTCTCTCCATTGGATTGCACTGCACGAACTACCAAAAACAAGTTGCCATACACCCCTCTCCCATCCTTTAAGAGCTATGCGATAGGTGGAATTCCAGTCGGCACAGTTTCTTATCATTGCATCTCTGGCCTGAATAGCCCAAGGCTAGCCTGATCCCTTCAGATCTCGGAAGCTAAGCAGGGTCGGCCCTGGCTATGATTTGGAAGGGAGACCTCCAAGGAATACCAGGGTCATGATGCAGAGGCAGGGGATGGCAAACCACCTCTGAAATGTCTCTTGCCTTGAAAACAAGCCTAGCTCGCCACCTAGTGGTGTATAATGCTAAAAGAGCTAGAACTGTGTGCAATTCTGGTCACCACACCTCAGAAAGGTTATTATAGCATTGGGGAAAGTGCAGAAAGGGGCAACTAGAATGATAAAAGGGTTGGAACACTTTCCCTTTGAAGAAAGGTTGAGGCGCTAGGGGCTCTTTAGCTTGGAGAAATGACGGCTGTGGGGTGACATGATCAAGGTTTACAAGATTATGTATGGGATAGAGCAGTTAGAGAAAGAAGTACTTTTCTCCCTTTCTCACAATATAAGAACTCGTGGGCACTCCATGAAATTGCTGAGCAGTCAGGTTAGAATGGATAAAAGGAAGTACTGCTTCACCCAAAGAGTGGTTAACACGTGGAATTCACTGCCACAGGAGGTGGTGGCAGCTACAAGCATGGACGGCTTAAAGAGAGAATCGGATAAACATATGGAGCAGAGGTCCATCAGTGGCTATTAGCCACAAGGTATAGATAGGAACTCTCAGTCTGGGGCAAGTGATGCGCTGTATTCTTGGTGCTTGGGTGGGGGGCAACAGTGGGAGGGCTTCTAGTGTCCTGGCCCCACTGGTGGACCTCCTGAAGGCACCTGGTTTTTTTGGCCACTGTGTGACAGAGTGTTGGACTGGATGGGCCATTGGCCTGATCCAACATTGGCTTCTCTTATGTTCTTATGTTCTAACTGTTGGCTGCCAGACAATCTTCAGATCACCTGGCTATAGTAAACCACCTCTGAAATGTCTTTTGCCTTAAAAAACAAGTCTAGCTCACCACCTAGTAGTGTCTAATGCTAATGTGAAGGACTTCCGGCTGCCAGACAAACATTAGGATCTCCTGGCTATACTACACACGCTGCCATACGATAATTAATTAATTAATATATGTGCCAAGAAAAATAACTTGTGAAATTTCTAACTTTACCCTGTGGCTGCTTAAAACACAGATTGGTGCTGCATTGGCACCCCCATGTGTTTTGTGATGGTCCCCTTACCGGCTGTTTTTGAAAAAGCTACTGTGGGGAGGGGGCATGGTTTGACAAGGAGTTATTAAAGGCTCTCCTGTCTCTGGTATTGTGTGGGGTGTTGTGGTAGGGTTACTCAACCTTCAAGGATGTTCCTTTGACAGTAGCAGCTTCTCTTCAGCAAACTCAAGGTGCGGATTGAGAAGCCTAGTCTCAGGCGCAGGGATGGTTTTAGTGATTCATGGGCTCTAGGCAAACTCCAGGATGACATGCTCGAATCATTGCTGCCCCGCTGCCAGGGCCAAGCAGGGGGTGGCCCTCACCCTGTCCAAAGAGGGCGGAAGCTCTTGCTGCCACCAGATAGGGTGGGTGTGAGGTAGAAGAAGAAAGGAAAAAGAGATTGGATTTATACCCCGCCCTTCACTCGGAGCCTCAGAGTGGCTTACAAACTCCTTTCCCTTCCCTTCCCCTCCCCACAACAGACACCCTGTGAGGTAGGTGGGGCTGAGAGAGCTCTTTCCAGAACTGTCCTTGAGAGAACAGCTCTGAGAGAACTATGGCTTGCCCAAGGTCATCCAGCAGCTGCAAGTGGAAGAGTGGGGAATCAAACCTGGTTCTCCCAGATTAGAGTCCACACACTTAACCACTACACCAAAATAGGGTTACCAACTCCCAATTCAGAAATACCTGGAGATTTGGAGGTGAAGCCTGGGAAAGAGGCGGGATTTGAAGAGGGGAGGGACCTCAGCAGGGCATAATGCCAGAGAAAGTCCACTCTCCAGAGCAGCCATTTTCTCCAAGGGAATGGATTTCTGTTGTCTGGAGATCAGTTGTAATTCCAGGAGATCTCCAGACCCCCCACCTTGAGCTTGGCAACTCTAATGGTGGCAGGAGCCTGTTCTTCTTCTCCACCTCCCCCTTGAGGGTGAGGGGCCATGGATGAACAGGGGCCCTCCTAGTATGGCTCCCAGGTCAGCTCCCCCTGTTGCCCACTTACTAAGACTGTCCCTGCTCAGGCAAGCCTCTGGAAAACTTTGATGTTAACAGGAGAAAACTCATTTTCGTGTTAACTGGGTTTCTCTGAAGGCCTAAGAACACTTTACTTTCTGGGAAACCGGCCAGGAGCTAGGATTACATCTGATGGAACCCAAGCTGGTTGACCGGAGACAGCGGAAAAAAATGACAGTCCGTGGAGGTCAGGCCAGGCCTGGGGGGGGGGGGGGAGTTAGAGCGAGGCCTACTTACCTTTCTGTCATGAAGTTCTTCAACGTGGGCCACAGTTTGCCAGAATCCAGAAGTGGGAATACCTCAGTTGTGACCAGATCCAGAAGCAAGCAAGCTTTTGGGGTTCACCAGAACGGTGTTAACTGAAACACACAAAAGGAGGAAAAGAGGAGCCGGCGTTGCTGAGCCTCAGTGCGAGGCTGCAGCTTGTGATACTTTTAAGGTGAAACGGAAGAGGTGCCACGTACACTAAATGAGGTTAGTTTGCGTCCGCTGTGGAACAGTTTCAGGTTGCGCCAAAGCTCTGGGGACAGAGAAGGGTGGCTGCTGTCCCTTGGAAAATATGCCACCCAGAAAAAAATAAGCGGGGGTTCAGTGGCCTCTTAAAAATGGACAGGGTTTTAGCCCAGCCCGCAAGCCCATTTTACTGACATTATTTATAGTCCACCAATCACTGGGACTCAGGGTGGATCACACAGAGCCAGTCAATAGAATCAACAGGATGAAAATTTATGCAGGAATACCCTCCAAACAAGGGAGAAACACCCAACTTTTCAGTGACATATGTACGTGACTTCGACATGACCTGGAAGTGATGTAGCCACATCAGGGATGTCAGGGCGACCCTCTGGTTTCGAGGCAAAACCTCTGTGGTAGAAGTTAATTTTACAATCGAGTTTTTGCCCCAAAGGCCCCAACATGCCTACATCACTTCCGGGTCACATTGGAAGTCACATCGGCACGTCGCTGAAATGTGCCGAGAAACTCCCGGCTCCCGGTAGGTTCACCCCCCATCCCAGACAGCTCCCGGACAGACCTGGCTACCCTAGTTCAGCTCCAACATGGGCCACAAACCCATTTGGGTGGTCATTAGCCAACCACTGATCTCTGCCCATGTGATCCATCTTGAGTGGGATTGTTAAACAGGCCTGGAGAGAAAGTGTCCTGTCCCTTTAATAAGCTTAATAAATAAATTAATAAATAACAAAGTGAGAATTGATGTGTGGAAATGGGCAGCTGAAGCTTTCCAAATTGCATGGAGGTTAAATAATATCACCTGGTAAATAACATCCTAATAGGGTTGCCAACTCTGGGTTGAGAAACTCTTGGAGATCTGGGGGTGGAGCCGGGGAAGGCCAGGGTTTCAGGAGGGACGGACCTCAACAGGATATAACGCCCGTAGATTCTACCCTCCAAAGCTGCCGTTTCCTCCAGGAGAACGGCTCTCTGTCATCTGGAGATCAGCTGTAATTCCAGGAGCCCATCCGGCCCTACTTAGAGCCTGGCTACCTTATACCCTAATAAGCTTCTGTGAAAGGGACAGGGCAATTTTTCTTCAGGGCAGGCTGTTGGCACCGTAAGCCTTGAGTCTCAGTGAGAAAGGTGGCCGATAAATGAAATGAATAAGTAAAGGAATTACCGGGACTGGAAAACTCCAATATTGTAAGATAATATGCTAGTCTGTGGAACAGTTAATGGGTTCACCAAGGAATCTAAGCAACAGCTTCAATGACCGGCTGTCTGCGGCACACTATTGGACTAAAATCTCTTCCATTAACTTGCGTTCAGCCCTGACATCCCTCCGTTTCCAAACTATGCAAACAGCAGTGCTTGAAGGCCGATATACCAGAACACCAGCAACTGAGCGCCTCTGTATATGCAGTGGCTCAGTCCCTGAAGGTCTGTGTCATCACCTCTTAGACTGTCCACTTTATTCACTCCCAAGAAAGAAGTTTCTTGGCACAATCTTAGATCAATTGGGCCCTTGCTCCACATCCAGAAAAGTTTTAACTTTACTTGCAGAAGTGGAGCCAGAGTATTCATACAAGGTTGCACTCTTTGCCCTAGCAGCAAAGAAAATCCACATCAAGTTGTCTAACTCCTCTCCAGCTAAATGGCCAGGGCTTTGTCAAGGTATTTAAGGTCCTTTTTAGTAATCCTTATTTTTATTTTGTATCTTCTAATTTTTATCTTGTCTCATTTTTTCAGTGTTTTAATGCAGATCCTATTCTGCATTTTATAACTTGTATGGAGGAGGAGGAGGAGAGGAGACTGAATTTATACCCTGCCCTTCACTCACTTGGAGTCTCAGAGTGGCTTACTAACTCCTTTCCCTTCCCCTCCCCACAACAGACACCCTGTGAGGTAGGTGGGGCTGCGAGAGTTCTGAGACAACTGTCCTTGAGAGAACAGCTGTGCCAGAGCTATGGCTTGCCCAAGGTCACCCAGCAGGGGCAAGTGGAGGAGTGGGGAATCAAACCTGGTTCTCCCAGATTGGAGTCCGCGCACTTAACCACTACACCAAACTGGTTCGTATTGTATCATATCAGTATTTGTAACAGCCATTGGCCATATGCAATAAATCGAACGGAACTGATTGGCTGCCTGTGTCACCCCCACTAGCTGGTTCCCTCCCCCACTGCCTGTTTTTTTCACAAAATACATTTTTAAAAAACAAAATTCTTATTTGGCAAACTTTGGCCGCATCTGCAGCCATTTGACACTCTGACTGCTTCTGCATCTCATGAGATATTGCTGTGTCATTGTGCTCTAGCAGTCATTCATAGCTGGATTTTGTTGTGTGGCCAATACAATCCAGTCGTGAATAACTAATTATTATTATTATCATATAGCATTGTGTGTAGAATAGCCAGGAGACCCTAAGATTGTCTGGCAGCCTGAAGTTCTAGCTCTTTAGCGTTATGTACCACTAGGTGGCGAGCTAGACTTGTTCTTAAGGCAAGAGACATTTCAGAGGTGGTTTGCCATCGCCTGCCTCTGCAGCATGCCCCTGGAATTCCTTGGAGGTCTCCCATCCGAATACTAGCCAAGGCCAACTCTGCTTAGTTTCCGAGATCTGATGGGATCAGGCTAGCCTCGGCTATCTAGGTCGGGGCTGTGAACAACTGCTACAATATGATATCCAACCAAGAGTGGATGTATCGTTTCCAGGGCTGTATCTGTGGGGGATATTTGGATGCAACACTCCACTACAAATACGTCATGCCCCACCATTGAATTCCCAGCTTTCATTGAAAGAAAATAAATCTCTACCTGTTTTCATTGCAGAGATGTAAAGTGGAGTGTGTCGGCAGAGTTTTGTTCCCACTGCCTGGCAAAGAATGGGGGCGGGAGAACTGAGTTGGTTAACCCGTTCCTCACCAAATTTGTTCTCTGCTGCTGGGCCCTTTTCTCTCTTTGCGTCTTTCTTCTTCAGTTCTGTCATGTAGTACTTCTTTAATAGGCTAAACCCGATGTCCTCAGTGCAAGCAGGGCTTCTGTGAAGATGGGAGGAATGTATGAGTACATAAGCAGTTCACAGCCAGACCAGGTGAATTCTGGGCCTAAGCAGACAGGAACCAGAAGATGTCTTAAGTAGTTCTTATATTTCTTCTTTCAAGTCACTGCCTTGGGTTTCCCAGTGTTGTTACAATGAATCGTTGAGTCAGACAAAGTTTGTTTTTTTACTGCTGACCTATCGTTTCTGTCCTCTTTTAATAACTTCAGTGACAAGTGAGAATATTGGGCAGGAAGCTGGAATGGGGTTTATGCTATTTTGCTTCCTCTATTTACCGCGGGGAATCAGTTTCAGGAATAGGAGGAGTTATGGAAGGAAGGCAGGAGTTCAAAAATCAATGCCTAGCTTCACTCAGTCTGGTATCTGGTTTTAATTGTTCATTGCAAACCCCCTGGCTGTATCTTTTCTGGATGAAAGAATGCCTACTGTCTGGAGGGAAAGATGTGCTGTACCTTTAAGAGAGGCTCTACAGTAGCAAGCTGTCTTTGGGTACCAACATTCCACCTCCAGCAATACAAAGAGTTCTTTTGTGTCCAGCAGAGGGCAGCAATTGCTGGTGAATACACCAGCCCTGGTTAAAGAGCAAAAAGCAAGCTGGGCATGCCAAGCAGTTTAGGCAGAGTCCAGAAGCAAAGCATTTCCCACCTGGAATGCAAAATGGTTTCTAAGCTATTATGGGATATTAGCAGTGCAATCCCAAGAACATTCTTTTGGGTAGTAAGCCCCAGTGAATACACCTGAGTAGGATTCTGAGCAGACCTGATTAGGACTGTTTTATAAGACAACCGTATTGCTTCTGTTTAGGGACACCGCGGAATTTTGCAGCCGACATGCTTGATAGGTGAACGTATCACATCCGACAACCACAGACACCCTTGAGCCAATCTCTGATCTATTTGTATGTCTCCTGCCTACCTTGCATAGCTGTTGAACAGCTTTGCAGCTGCTTAATAGATGTGACAATAGAGTTTCATTTCCTTGTAGTGGTAGAGAATTGTTTCCTTGCCTTGGTAGGGCTGTTGTCCTTACGCAGTAGGCAGGGCTGGTGTCAACATACCCCGATGTGGGGCAGCTGCCAGGGCCCAAGGATTTCAGTAGGACCCATGGCTGCAGATCCCCACACCCACATTGCTCCCCTGTCACCCACCGGTGCGCCCCTCCTTCTTCTGTTTGCAAACACTCCACCAGTGCCACCTGTGCTCCTAGCTGAACATACTGACCTGTGCCACCAGGGAAGGCTTACAGGTGATACACATTGGCAGTGTTTCCAGATGTGATGGAGGTGGCACTTCCAGTTGCACCCACTGCTGTGTGCGGTCAGGGAAAAGGCTGCTGGCAGCGCAGGTGGCTGTAACAAAAGAAGAAGAAGAGATTGGATTTATACCCCGCCTTGCACTTGGAGTCTCAGAGCGGTTTGCAGTCCCCTTCCTCTCCCCCCAACAGACACCCTGTGAGAGCTCTGAGAGAACTGCTCTTGGGAGAACAGCTCTGAGAGAACTTTGACTGACCCAAGGTCAACCAGCAGCTGCATGTGGAGGTGTGGGGACTCAGACCTGGTTCTCCCAGATTAGAGTCTGCCACTCTTAACCACTACACTATACTGGCTCTCTCAGATTGTGGGAGAGCTTGTAAGGAGGTGCAGGGCACAGGCTGGGGGGCATGAAGGTGGGTGAGGGTGGGTGGGCAGGAAAGAAAGTAGTGGATAGAGCAAGGAATGGAGCAAGGCCCCCCAAATTCTGGAACTAGCCCTGGCAATAGGTGCAGTATTTTTGCAAGCTGTGACGGACTGTCAAGGGTTAATGCCTAACAGAGTCTGAAAGCCTTTGACTGACAGGTTATCCCAACGGAATTCTGTTGAGAGAGTCAATTAAAGAATAGTACAAAATTAGGGTCCTGTGGCACCTTTAAGTCCAACAAAAGTTTATTCAAGGTATGAGCTTTCATGTGCAAGGCACAGTTTTTCAAATACATTGGAATGGTGTGTAAGTTTCAAACATAGACAGGGATATTAACACGTAACATGATGCTAGTTAAGATATGCAGAGTCCAAAATAATAAGCTTAAGATTATAAGGTCAACAGCTATAAAGGAATAAATATGTCTGAATAGCAGATAAATGTCCAAAGGTGTCTTTTCTAATTGTGGGAAGCGAACCGAGAATCTCTATTCTGTCCTCCCAGGCATGAAGATGACTTAACAGCACTTTTTGAAGTGGATGCAGGGTCTTTGCATAACTTAAACATCATCATGTTGCATGTTAATTTCCCTGTCTATAAGTTTGAAACCTACACACCATTCCAATGTATTTGAAAAAGTGTGCTTTACACAAGAAAGCTAATATCTTGAATAAACCTTTTTTGGTCTTAAAGGTTCCACTGGACTCTAATTTTGTACTACTGCTTCAGACCAACACGGCTGCCCACCTGGATCTATCAGTTAAGGAATGACAGTTGAGAACTGACAATTGAAAAAGAGACAGTTAAGCACTGACTGTGGACTGGGAAGGAGGCTGAAAGTGGATCAGGGAGGTTCCTCATTCAAGCCAAAAAGCAGGGAGATAGTGTCTAGCAAAGAGAAGTGATCCCTGCCCAGTTAAGAAGGAAAAGAGCTTCTAGTACAGAGAAGTGATTCCTGTCCAGTCAACGAAGGGGAATAGTTCTTAAAGAAAGGAGAGATCCCTGGTTTGTGTGAAAAGGAAACTGGAACTTGGTTGTATGTTCTTGGCTTCTAAACTTTACATGTCGGTGAAACTCAGAAACCTATGCTTGAGTGTTTAAGCAGAAACAGAAAAGAAAGTTTCTCTCCTCAAAATTTTAAAGACTGTGTTGAATAGCAGAAGCACTTACTTTTTGGCAACAAATTATCTGGTGTTTGTGTGAATACAAAGTCCCCTCAGTTTTATTATCTGTTCACTTCATACATCCTACACCTGATTCCACCTGACCTTTTCTCCTCCAAGTTAAATAAAACATTTTGTTTATTTTAAAACTTTCAAAAGCCTTTTATGTGCCATTTGAAAAATGGAACACAAGAAGGTCATTTTGTCTCTTCCCTCAGTTCCCTGGACTGGGCCAGCATTTGTGTGTGTGTGTGTGTGTGTATTATATGGTTGGGTGGGACAGCCATAGACAATAACATAAGAAGAAAATAAATAAAGGGACTGCTCAGCAAAAAAGAAGACAGAAGGGAAAATCCTGCATGTGAGGGAGGGAAGAGGGCCAGATCATTATTCAAGCATATACTGAAGGGCTTGACAAATGCAATTCCCCCTTCTCTTCTGTATGGATATGTGGCACACATAAATATACATGTTTTCATACTTCATGTTGTGTGAAATGTGTCCTCCAGAGACAACTTGTCAAGTTGTTGAATGACATTTCCAAGAGTGCAGCTTCAGTGCCCTGCAAAGCCCCACATCTGGCAAAGCCAGAATAACAGATGTAAAATTAGGAAAACCATGAATACTTGTTTAATTTGCATAATATACACAGACAAGAGATTCTGCTTTTCTTGATACAGTAGTTGGGCTACCTTTGTGCACAACTTTGAGTGATTTTTTTCGAGCACAGAATTTACATGCCGTGCATACTACTCCTGAACATGGATGTTCTATTCAGAGATCCTAGTGAATAGCCGTTCCTATGTCTTCCTTCCATAAATTTGACTAACTCAGTGATCCTCAGTGCAGTGCCTGTGGGTACCATGTTGCCTGCCAGTATATTTCCAGGTGCCCATGCCCACTCCTTTTCCCCAAGGCATTTATTTCCCAAACCAAAGAGCCAACCCTGGCTTTCCTGCATCTCAGTGGAACGGGATGGGCTTCAGAAGACCCCACGAGGAATCACCCTTATTTCTGAAGGGATGATCCATTCAGAAACAACTACTCTGTCATAAAAGGGAACCTCCTGACATTCTGCAATTTTGTGGTCAGCTGTGCCCTATTGGTGGCAGCCATTTTGTCTGTCTTCAGAATCCAGAATTGCCCATGAACTCCACAAAGTTGGGAATCCTGGTCTACCTCTTTCTAAAACCAATCTAAGTGAGAGGACATTACCACTGAATGCGGTAGTAAGTTCCTTAGGTATAGGGTTGCCATTCCTCAGTTGGGGGCGGGGGATCCCCTGGTTTTGCAGGTTTTGAGGCTGATTTTACCTTAGACTTTTGCCCAAAAGACAAAGCATCGCCCCCAACGTCACTGGCATGTCTGTGTCACTGCCGGGTGATGTAGGCATGTCACATGACGTCACTTCCGGCTCCCAGAAGGTCTCTCCCATCCCCCCGCCAGCATTTCCAATGGATCTAGCAAACCTAGTTAGGTACGGAAATACACACGAATTCCTGTATAACTAATTCCTTTCCCCCAAGCATTTCCGTACATTTGTGTCTCTACCTCTTGTACATTGGTGCACATTTTTATTCCTTTTATTACGGAGGGTCATTGTGGTGCTGTCTGTTGAAAATCACCACATTCCTCTGCGTCTCCTGAAAGCCAGGCAAAGTTGACCTGAAGATGGAAATTAAATTAATAGGTATTGTTATGTCCGCTGACTGCCACTGGGTGCCAGCGGCATACAGTCAGAGCTTGACTCTGAGAGATAATAGGGGTCAAGGATCCTAGACCACCAATAGCCCTCCAATAAGAACTCTGGTGGAAAATTCAAACCCGCCAATAGGACATTTGGGTGTGTCCTAGGAGTTGTATATAGTTGCCCATCTCGACCAGTATTGCATGCTTGTTGTGTACTCAATAAATCTATGCTGATCACTGCGTTGAAGTCCGGGCTTTCCATGCATCGAACCCAGTACACAATAGGTATTAACATCAAAGGAAACCTGGGGAGCAGCTGAGCTGCCCAAACATGATCTGACAGACATGCTATTTTGGCATAACGCCACATTTCCTCAGCGTTTCTTCTTGGTGGCCTGCAGCAAGAACCCTTGCGACTCGTGGATGGGATCCATTAAATTAATTGTTCAGTGACTACCGCCAATATTAATCAAATAATTTGTTTCTGGCTTCCTGCCAGGTCTAGAGAATGAAAATTAGCTAGGAGAGCCTAAGAAAATGAAGTGGTTTGACACGAACCAGACTAAATCTATACCGTGGTCAGGATTAAATTTGTGGATGGGCACCGGGAGAGGAAACAAACTTCTGAATGACCTGCTCCTGGGAGGGGTGTGAGACATCAAGGAAGCTGTTGAGCAGAGTGGATAATGTAATGATTTTTGTGCCAAACCTCCCCCACTAGGGCTGCCATTTGGCCTCTGGCTGCCAAACTAGAAGCAAAAGGAAATTGTTTAGGGAGCAGTGGCTGAGAGCATGCGGCTCGCCAGCCCAGCCACAGACGTTCCAAAGTGGCCCACCAGGAAAACAAGCAACTGACCACGGGCTTAGAGAAAATTGTAGCTTTCTGGCCCTCAGGCATCACCACAAACCTGACTCAGAGAACAGAAAGTGAATTGGAAAGCTTGTAACTCCACAAAGAAGGAAGACAGGCGTTGATTTTTTGGTTCGACAAAGCACTTTGGGATGAGGGAATAATATATGAAAGGAGAGAGCTTTTAACGGGGTGTAGGTGGGAATTAGTGCAAACTTCAAATGACATCTCAGCAGTCAGTCCAGATTGACAGACTCTCATTTTCTCTCGTCTTTGTTAAATGGCCCTGTAAGATACAGCAGTGTTGTCAACAGGACCATTTCTTTGGAGCCACCCACGTAAAATATCCGGGGTGGATTAGGAGCGCGTTGGCTTGAACCCCCACTCAGACCCAACAAAGGACCAAAGGAGACCTGAAATGCCAGATCTGTCAGGATATAATTTGAGGCACGTAAAAAGCTTCAAGAAAAAAGCACACTGACTCGATGGATTCCCTCAAGCTCCGAGCCAAAACTCAGTGGAGCAAAGGAGTATGATAATGATAATAATAATAATAATAATACTTATTTATATTTTTAAAAACCCTGTGCTTAACAAGCATTGTTGGATTTGAGGGCTATGGAATTTTCCCAGAGAGGCCTGCTTTCCCTCTAGGTTGCCTGGATAGAGTACTGAGGTAAATCGATCTGGCGTTTTCAATAATTTTGTTGGCTGGCAAGCTTTTCTCTTGATTCCCCTCTCGTTGGCCTCGTTGGTTTAGATGACACGCTTTTAATTGTGCTGTTTGAGCTTATTTTCTGTACCCTTCCAAGGCTGGTGTCATCACTACCTGGTTTATGGACCAGCTAGGCTGAAAAGTAAGATAGAAACAAGTAAAACAAATCCTTACATCAACCCTACAAGGTAGGACAATAGTAGACCCATATCACAGATGGGAAACTAAATCTCCAAGAGAGCAGGTGGCTTAAAACCATGATAGGCAACTTTTAACCGAGGCACTTTGTGAACCATAGCTCTAGTCTATAATGAAGGTGTTAATGAATCATGTATTTATTTAAGAGTCTGCCCTTTTAAATGTACAGTGAGATGGGTGCCCCTCCCCCCCCCAAGAAAACAGCACATCTAACTGAACTCTCATAGTGCTGTCCTGGGCAGAGAAACTCTAGTCTAGGCTCAGTGATTTCAATGAGCTCGTGCTGAGCTCACTTCACATAGGATTGCACTGTTAGGTTGCTTTCAACCCTATGCACACTCAGCTGGGGGGTGGGGGGGAGAAGTCCTATTAAACTTAGTGAGATTGGCTTCTGAGTAGACTTGCTAAGGATTGCTCTTTAATCTCCCACAAAGCAGTTCGAATCAGGATCACGCCCTTCTAAGCCCATTGACCTCAGCAGGCTTATGGCTTGGCTTAGGATGGTTATTGCAGCTTCAAGGCATAGCATCAATGGTTCGTACTACGTGGACTTCTGTTCTGATGGTGTTCTGAAGCGGGCGCTGGTCTCGGATGTTCCGAGCCAGCGACCTGGACTACTGGGGATAGGAGGGGATTCCGGGCTGGCTCGGACCCCCCAGGGACCCCCAGAAAGGGGGCCCTGCTTGGGGCGCATGGAGCTGCCTCTCCAGGGATGGCGATCCCGGGATTGAGGCTGCTCTATGCCCTGTATAGTCCTCCCTCAGTTAGAAACCCTCGGGGTTTTTAAGAGCAGTTACCGGACAGCTTCAGGAGTCCAGAGTTAAAAAGAATTAGCAACTTACCAGAGACGCATGGCGACAACCGTGAGTTTTAAAGCAAGATTCTCAGATGTGATTGTGGGACTTAAATCCCCTCCTTTCAACTCTCTGCTTCGACGAAGAGAAAAATCGTGTTGTGTTAAAATCTGAGAATCGCGGCTTGAAATGGCTTTTGAAATCTCAGTGGGAGAAGCTTCAGCAGTACTTTAATGAACTTTAGAGTGACTTGTTGACTTCTTTGAACTTTCTTATCTTCTGGTAAACAAGACGCGATGGCCGGGAGGGGAGGGAAAATGGCGCCGAAGACTAAACCTTCTCCCAAAACAAGCTCTACATTACCCAGTTCTCTTCCTAGTTCAAAAGGCGAAGCAATAGAGCTCAATTTGGCACTAACAGCTGCTTTGCGCCCCCTGATGGATCAGCTGTCTACAGTCAACCAGAAATTAGACTCACTGCAAAAAGAAGCTGCAGAGGCAAACAGGAAATCTGAGAGAGTGGAGAAGGATTTGTTGGATGTTAAGATCAAAACAGAGAAGCATGATTTAAGATTGTCCAAAATTGAGAAGGAACGATTATCTGACAGAAATGCCTTATTAGCTATGCAATTGGAACGTTCTAACTATTGTTTGAGATTTCAGGGTGTTCTGGAACAACAAGGGGAGAATCTTAAAAAGTTACTCAGTGAATCACTGGCCCCAGTGACAGGGATGAAAGCAGAAGATCTTCAAAGCAATATGGATATGATCTACAGAACATATCCAGAATTTGTGAAGAAAAAAAACCTGCCTGGGGAAGTAATGGTGAGATTCTCTAAAAGATTTACAAGAAATGTGGTCCTCAAAACCACCAACAAAGTCACCCTGAAAATCCAAGAGCAGGAGATTAAAGTGCTAAAGGACATTCCTTATGAGTTCAGGAAGAAGAGAAAGGCTTATAAAAAACTGACTGTTTGGTTACAATCTGCCAATATTTCTTATTGCTGGATTTTTCCAGAAGGTCTAACATTCACCTTTAAAGACAAGAAGAAGAAGATAGATACTGTTGCCAAGGCAGATGCTTTCCTGGTTTACTGTAAGAAGAAAGAAGAAAAGAAAGGAAAAGAATCTTCATCAGAGGACTCACTGGATCAGCAAGAAAGTATTTATGGACTAGAAAGTTCATCCTCAGAAAATCTGGGACTTGAAGAAGGTGATTCGGAGTCTGAACTGGGTGCTGCAGGTCCCAAGATCCCAGGAAAGGGGAAGAAGAAGACGCAGAAGAAAGAAAAACCAAAAAAGAAATAGTTTTAAATAAGCGGTTATGTTTATCTCTCTAAAGTTTGATTGTTTTGTTTAAGTATACACTGAATCTCAAAGTTTTTTTTTAAAAACTGAATAGAATTTAGAAAAGAATAAGATATAGATATCGCCTGAATTGTATAACTATTCTTTTTAGAAAGTTTTGTTAAGCATAGATAATATTTGTCCAACAGTTGAATATCAGGTGATAGAGTATTGCAGAAATTTAGAGTATTAGTAATTTTGTAATTAATATACGTAGATTTAATGCAGTTTTATATTTAAGGATTTGATATTTTATATATTTTATTAGTACCCTTTTTCTATTGATTGTAATTGTGCTGGTGATATACCGAATAAACAACACTGACTGATTAATAATTATCTGGACACCTGTCATTATATGGGTAGTTTAGATTTTAGTTATGTAGGGGTTTTTTTCAGGTGATAGTGTAGTTTGGAAAATCAATAAAATCTTTTAAAAAAATGGTACACACTACGTGGTTTTATGCACTGCCAAATTTATGTCACAGTTGGCCCCACTCACTGTATAATGCTGCCATTATTTTATGAAAATTACTGCTGGGAGCACCACCTGGCAGACCACCCAACAGGCAGATCAGGTAGAAAACCATACAGTCTTCATAAATGTTACACGTTGCATATGTGGTTTTTTCCCTGGAAGTGACGTCAGCACACAAGGCCCCGCCCCCAGGTTTATCCGGGGGGGGGGGTTGCCTGCCAGGTCTCCCCCTCCCACTGGTGGGGGGTAGAGTTGCCAGATCCAGGTTGTGAAACTCCTGTAGATGGGGGGGGGGGAAGGGAGGACAGGGGGACCTCAGCAGGGTATAATGCCTTAGAGTCCACTCTCCAAAGCAGCCATTTTCTCCAGGGGAACTGATCTCTGTAGTCTGGAGATGAGCTGTAATTTCAGGGGATCCCTAGGCCCCACCCGGAGGCTGGCATCCCTACTGACAACCACAGTTGTAACTCAAAGGTACATTCAAGTGTAAAGCGAATCCTTGATACAGAGTTGTTCTTGAGAAAATGTACAGGCTCGAATGCCTGCAGTGGACGCCTCTGCTCCATGGCTGGCTGTTTGTGCCATGTGAAAAATTACGTGCAGAAATGCCCCTGACTGCTTGATAGCTTTTTAGCCTCTCTGTGGGAAGCGGCTCCATAAGCCCTTGAATTGTCTCGTGGCTCAATTTAATGCAAGGTCAAGGAGGCAAAAGTTTAAAAAAAAAGATAACGGGAGCAGCAGAGTTGTTGCCTTGCATGATAACCAGGATCTGGGATGAACTATCCGGTCAAGAGCTCTCAACGCGCGGTATGATTGCTCATCTCAGGCTCGGGAAGCTTTTCCGCAGAATATATTTCACAGACAATGCTTTTCCTGGCATGGGGATAGAGCCAGGGGGAAAGCTTTGTCTGCTGTAACAGGGAGGGGCTGTGGCTCCATGGTAGAGCTTCTGCTTTGGACTCACAAAGTCCCATATTCGAATTCTGACATCTCCCATGAACAGGATCAGGTGGAGGGGAATGTGAGACCCAAGAGAGCTAATGCCCATCAGAGTAGACAACACTGTCCTGGACAGATCAAGGGTCTGACATGGCAGTTTCACGGGTTCATGTCAGAATGCTTACTATTCACAAGCAAAGCAAATTACAGAAATTGGTATCCCTGTATATTTGGCCTTTGAATGGGAAGGAGACTTTTTTGCTCCCCCTTATACAAACTCACAACACTGCTCCTTAGTACTTAGTACAGTCCAGAGAAAGTCTGGACAACACTAATTTTCATAAAGGCTATGAGCCTGTGCGTGCTTACTTGTAGGGTTGCCAACCTCCAGGTGGTGGCTGGAGATCTCCTGGGATTACAACTGACCTCCAAGTCACAGAGATCAGTTCACCTAGAGAAAATGGCCACTTTGGAAGGTGGACCCTAGGTCATTATACCCCACTGAATTCCCCCCGTTCCCCAAACGCTGCCCTCCTCAGACTTCATCCCCAAATCTCCAGATATTTCCCAACCTTGAGCTGGCAACCTACTTACTTGGACCCATTGAACTCAGTAGGATTTATTTTTGAGTAAACTGCATCAAGTCACTGCATGCACTAATATAGGCCTATTATGCATGGGTGTTTTCCCTTGCTTTCACCGTGTATGTCCATTGGGGTTTCTTTGTCATTCTGCACTGATTTCCTCCCTTCAGCGCTCACTTTGCTTTTTGGTTGTTGTTCCCCCAGGTTTTCTGAGAGTGCTTTTGTGTTGATTTTTCCTGTTTCGCTTCCAAGCTAAAGGCCATTCAAAAGCATACAGATTTTGTCGGATTTCCCCCCCCCCTGCCCTTTTGCTGCCCCTCAAAGGTCACTCCCTTGCCCACATCAAGGTCATTCCACCCACTCTGCACTTTTCACCATCCCCCCCTTCATCAGTGTACAAGCTCCATTGATTACTTTTTTTCCTTGTTCTTTTTTTTAAAAAAATTACAAACAGCATGAGCATGAGTCTAGCAATATGAGACTATTGCTAGTCTCAGATCGCTGAATAAAAAAATTAAAACAACAGTGGGAAAGTTTAAAAGGAGCTGTGCGATGTTTAGTTCCCTGCTGGAATTGACTTGAAAGTGGGATTGGAAAGGAGGCAAACAGCAGGGTCCCCAGGGCAAAAAACGGGGGATTTCAGTGCTACATGCAAACAAAATTAAGGGGGGGGATCATCAGCACAGAATGAAATTGGCATGAGATGTAAAGAGAGAGAGAGAGACATTGGGATGGGCAGCCTAAAGCTTTGAAAATGTTTTCCCCTTTAACACTTTACTGAACAAGGTTGCCGGGGGATATTTTGGCAGTCTCCGAAGCCTAACATTAAAATGGAGGCTGAGCCACATGGACCTTCTGCAGACCACCAAACTTAAGAATTGCTTGGGATCTATCTGTTTGGAGGAAAGAGTGCAGTTGGCACAGGAGAATTTTTAAAAAACTGCCAAGATCACAACCGGTGTACAGGATCAAATTAGAGAATCACAAAGAGAAAACCACACACATTTGCAAGGGAGGGTAGGAAATTAGCATTACTATGCAGTTTAGCTAGAGCATCGGTGGAAATACCCCTTTTGTTCCAATTCAGTGGCATAAGACTAAAAAAGCTCTCTAGAACTTCTGTCAGAGGAGTCCTCCCCCGTACAAATTGCAGCCCTGTGACTGAGGGGAAACTCCACATTAAGAGGCACTAATCCTCTGAATCTGAGATCCAGGAGGCAGCATCAGAGGAAGGCCTCAGCCTCTATGCCCTGTTGTTGGCCCTCCAGAGGAACTGGTTGGCCACTTTGTGAGACAGGATGCTGGACTAGATGGACAACTGGTCTGATCCAGCAGGGCTCTTCTTATGTTTTTATAAGCCACCTGCGACTTGACAGCACTTTCCATCACCAAGTCTATTACCAGCTATTGGCCTTAAGAGGTAAACAGAACTTCCATGTTTGGAGAAAAAATACTTCTGAATATAGCATGCTGGGGATAAACAACAGGAGGTGAACATTGCCTTCCTGCACTGCTGGTGAGCCTCCAGAAATCTGGCTGGTTGCTGCTTGGGATTACTCAATTCAGCAGGCCTTTGGTTTGAGCCTGCAGCTCATTCTCAAATTATGGGTTATGATCCAGGTTTTCTTTTCCTGTTCTCACCCACATTTAATATCAAGTTTATAACCCTTCAGCAATCTGTAAACACACTTCCTGGTGCTTTCTTGTTCCTAGAAAGATTAGCTGAGTAATGCTGAGCAACAGAGGTTGCAAAGCAGGACTTTGTACCTTGCGATTCCTGTTTCGTGTCTTTGCCCAGGGAGGGGCTGACAGTAAATGCTGTAAGTCATGGAGCGCGCCTTCCAGATGGTGGAGATCTTTGGCTACCAGATGAAAGTTTTTCTGGTTCCGGAGCATGTTATGGGGAAGCAGATGCTTATCTAAAGCTTTCGGCCTAGGGCTGTGGTGAAAAATTATATTTGCTAAGAAGAAGAAGAGTTGGTTTTTATATTCCTCTTTTCTCTACCTGAAGGAGTCTCAAAAGTGACTTACAATCGCCAGTTTGGTGTAGTGGTTAAGAGCGCGGACTCTAATCTGGGAGAACCAGGTTTGATTCCCTACTCCTCTATATGCAGCTGCTGGTGTGACCTTGGGTCAATTATAAGTTCTTTCAGAGCCGTTCTCTCAGGAACAGTTCTTGAAAGAGCTCTCTCAACCCCACCTACCTCACAGGGTATCTGTTGTGGGGAGGGGAAAGGAAGGGAAAGGAGATTGCAAGCCGCTCTGAGACTCCAAGTGAAGGTATAAATCCAATCTCCTCCTCCTCGCTGGCCCGAAACTACAGTGGGGCATCTTGGGGCCCTGCCCCCTAAATTTACAGCCATGCCCCCACAAAATTATTTTAGAAAACTTTATAAAAAATAATTATTTGTATCAATTAATCCATGCTGCACCCTGCCTCCAGCTGGCTAGTCCTGTGCCACCTTCTCCAGCTGGCCGTAACTGCTCACTTGGCTTGGTGGCGGCTGATCCTGACCTGAAGAACGGTAGGCTGCACCTCTTTTCACCCACCTTGGATATTGTCTTCATATGTTGTTAATCTAAGTAATCCTAAATATAGAAAGGCTTTTACTAGAACATGCTTTGATATGTTACCGCTACTGGCCATTGAAGGTCGTTTTAAAGGGATACCATATGGGAAAAGAGTTTGTTCTTGTGATCAGACTTCTACTGAAAATCTCTTCCACATCATATTTCATTGTGTAAAATATGGGACTTAGTGAAATAAGTTCCTGTGTACAATTATATCCTTGGTAGGTCGGATCATGGGAAATTAGTATTCCTACTGTCAGATAGAGATAAATTTATTACTTTCCAAGGGGCAAGATTTGTTGCTCCTATTTTTTGGGGGGGGAGGAAAAGATGTGCACTGAGTTATATCGATCCTCTCGTACTTGACACTTTGGGTTACTGTTATTTTATGATTGCCATTGGATAATTTTAACTTTCTTGTAAGTCAATACTGATATTATTGTTTTAACCTTATTGTGATTTGTAGTTGTACTGATGTCATGCAATGAGCCTTTTATTGGTTTGTCTTTTGTTGAGTGGTTTTTTTTTATTGTTGCTTTTAGCTGCTATGGCATTTTGTTGCTAATGCAATAAAGATTGACTTGACTTTTCACAGACGTGGGTGAGGCGGAGGGGAAGAGCTACAATTCACTTTAAAATACAATTCATGTTTGAAGAGCTGCTGCAAGTAATTCATTTTTGTTTGTCTGTCTGTCTGTTTGTGTATTTATTTTTGGATTGCCTCACAAGAAAAAAATATGCCCCGCAAGCCAAAAAATAGCAGGGTGAACAGACTATTCTATTGTAATGTATAAAACAGGTATACCACATTGACAAAGGCAGGCAGGGGGGGACAAAAATGGCTAGCGTATTTCTTCCCATAATTCTATTTGGATGGTAGCTGATGCTGAATCTGCTTGCTCTGAAGTACCTGTGAGATTCAGCATCTCCTACCCCGTGGCGGTGAGCTTATAACACACTACTGCGCCTGAGAGTCTGGCAGGGGAAAATCTATTTAATGGCAAAGTAGATGAATGCAATTTACAGCCATCGAAGGACAGCAGTGTGTAATGAAGGGACGGTGGGGGCAGTCACGCCAGGCCATGATCTTCGGAGCAAGAACAGAGGCCTTGCAAGTCGGCAGGAGGGTTCCTATTTTCGTCTGCGAAATGCTGGAGGGGAGGCTTTTCTTCCCCGCATTTCTGCATAAGATAAGGGAGAGCTGTCAGTAACCTGTTTTGTTTCTACCTCGATGATAAGGCTGTCCAGTCCATGTGGCAGCTCAGAGTCGGGTTGTCAAGTCTGGGTTGGAAAATACCTGGAGACTTTGGGGGTGGAGCCAGGAGAGGGTGGGGTTTGGGGAGGGGAGGCGCCTCAGCATGGTACAATGCCCTAGAGTCCACCTTTCAAAGCAGCCATTTTCTCCAGGGGAGCTGATCTCTGTCAGCTGGAGATCAGTGGTAAAAGCCAGAGATCCCCAGGCCCCACCTGGAGACTGGCAACCCTAGCTCAGAGCACCTAGTTGCTGTTGGCCGGGAGAAAGTGCCAGTCCACAAGAGGTGAAGGAGCTTGCCCCCGAGGCAGACGTGCTTTGTGAATCTATGGGAATAAACAATGCTCTCCTGCTCTCAAACACACAGAGGAATTCCTGCTATTTATAATCCTGGAAAAGGAAACGATGGGGGTCACAGAAGACTGGCATCTCATCAAGAATGTGAAAACCTGGATCTGAGTAAGGGCAGGATGTTGTGGCATTCGTGTTTTTTTTCCATGCCAGTTGGCAGCCTGGTCCCCTGCGATGGGTCAGGAGTTCATTAATGCCACTCTGATGCCCACGGGGCTAGTTGCTTGAGATATCCATAAATCCACAGAAGCTGAAATGCTCTTGCATGAAAGAGCTCTGAATGATGAGTGGTTAAGGTTGCTAGACAGACTAGTAGTCCCTCACTCAGTGTTTCCTAATTAACTGAAGCAATTTTTCCGTGAATAAGAAACTGAGAGGGATACTTACTTACACCCCAAATCTACCTAGAGGCTAAAATCCCTAAACTGAGGCTGTTGTTCTTTGGTCACATGATGTGAAGACAAGACTCCTTGGCAAAGACAATAATGCTAGGAAAAGTGAAAGGCAGCAGGAAAAGAGGAAGACCCAACATGAGGGAGATTGACTCGGTCAAAGAAGCCATGGCCCTCGGTTTGGCAGACCTGAGCAAGGCTGTTAACAATAGGATGGTTTGGAGGTCATGAATTCAGAGGGCCACCATCAGTTGGAAGCATCTTGATGACAAATAAGAATTGCAGACCACTGCGTGGGTTACTGTTCTGGGGTAATTCTTCAAGAAGAGGAGGAGGAGGAGACGGAGATTGGATTTATACCCCATCCTTCACTCTTGGCGTCTCAGAGCAGCTTACAGACTCCTTTCCCTTCCCCTCCCCACAGCAGAGACACAGCAGGCAGGCTCCCAGAGGGCTGGTAATTCTGCATTGGGAGTGACTGGCGTATTTGGCTATTCTGGATGCCATCCATGGATTCCTCAGGTCACACATGCAGTTGTTTCACAGCACAACATGACACCCTGACGCACAGTTTGGAAATGATTTCTTATATTGCTGCTGCCGAGCTGCGGGTTGCTTGCTTCTCACTACCCAAAGACAAAACGTCCAGGCGGAAGATCCAACAGGGCAGGGGCAGCTAGGAGGTCAGTGTAGTACCCAAGGCACTGGACAGAGGCAGGTGAAATGGTGGAAGATGGTTTCATGGATTGTCTGTAAGGTTGCCAACCACCAAGTGAAGTCTGGAGATCTCCTAGAATGACAATTTGACTCTTAACCACAGAGATCAGTTGCCATGGTGAACATGGCTGCTTTGGAGGGTGGAGTCTATGGTGTTATTGAAGTCCCTCCCCTGCCCAACCCCCCCCCCCCCAGCAATTTCCCAACCCAG
The DNA here is from genome assembly GCA_029233225.1 of Lepidodactylus listeri. NCBI lineage: Eukaryota > Metazoa > Chordata > Lepidosauria > Squamata > Gekkonidae > Lepidodactylus > Lepidodactylus listeri. Next base: position 136,215,592 of record JARCFY010000004.1, on the reverse strand, counting down.
AGGTGGCAACCCTAATTGTCTGGTAGGAGCCTTCAGGGAGAGGGAGGAATAAGGGTACAATACTTTGCCCAGGTACCACGTTTGGTGGTCAGAGAGTAGACAGTGGTAGATGCTTTCCCAAACCTGCTTTTCTTCATGGGGGTGGAGAAGAGTGCAGTCTTAGCACATAATAGCTGGTGGTCTGGAAGAGAAGGTGTATGTCATCTAAGATTCTACCCACATTAGCACCATTCTCCTTTGCTCAGACCTCCACGGCCACCTGCTCTACACACAGAGGGCTAGAGCAACTGCTAGATTCCAAGCCATAGAAGAGAGCAAGAGTCCAGTAGCACCTTAAAGACTAACAAACGCTACCGATGGTACCACACCGTGATTGTCAGCTGACGATGTGGGCCACCCTGGACCCAGCCCAGGCCCAACGGCCATGGAATGGCCGTACTCCGACCCTAAAGCCGTCTGAACTTTATAATTATAATTGGAAGCACTTGGACTGAAATTTTATTATTGTTAATGGATCTAATTTATGGGGGTTTAAACTGGATTTTAAATGTTATTGTATCGGATATGGCACATGTGCCCTTGTGAGCCACCCTGAGCCCATTCTGGGGGAGGGCAGGGCATAAAACTGAAAAATAAACAAACAAATAAATAACACGGCTACCCATCTTCATCTATCTGCTAGATTCCTATAATAACCGTCTATTGCTACAGTTTTCTAGGTCCTCTGAATTCCCAGCGCTCGGACTTTTTGTATCTCTGCAAAATCTTCGTGCCTTGATGTCGTTTGTATACCAGTTTGATGTGGTGGTTAAGAGCGGTGGACTCTAATCTGGAGAACCAGGTTTGATCCCCCACTCCTCCACATGCAGCCAGCTGGGTGACCTTGGGTCAGTCACAGTTCTCTCAGAGCTCTCTCAGGATGTCTGTTGTGGGGAGAGGCAGGAAAGGAGATTGTAAGTCGCTTTGAGACTCCTTTGGGTAGTGAAGGGTGGGGTATATCCAATCTCCTCCTCCTCCTCCTTCTTCGTGACAGTATTTCACTGTACAGCTGGCTGTTGAATTGTTTGAGGCTTTTCTTCTCCTCTGGCAGTCCAAAAATTAGCACGCTTCCTGTCTGGAATGGGATTGCCTGGAGCCGACAAAATCCTCAGTTTTTATTATGTCAAAGGCTGACATTTAGTTCCTGCCTAGCTTCATTTGTACAGGGCAAAAGTGATGCCTCAGCTAATTTATGGGGTGCCTATCTGGGTTGATGGGCACAAGCCAAACATAGAGAACTTGCAGGTTCAGTTCCTTAGAGCTACTCCGGGAGCCTTGAGGTGCGATTGCATTTGTTATCGTCTGCCTTCTGCTTGACAGTTTGCCATAGAAATCCATCCTCTGCTTTGGAGATGCATTTCTGAGCAAACGGAAGAAAGCAAGAATCCAAGAAATCAACAGTGCTCCAGCTAGGAATGCCAGCCTCCAGGTGGGGCCTGGGGATCCCCTGGAATTAGAGCTCACCTCCAGAGTACAGAGATCAATTCCCCTGGAGAAAATGGATGCTTGGGAGGGTGGACTCTATGGCATGGTACCCTGTCCCTGTCCTCCCCAAATCTCCAGGAGTTCGCCAACCTGGAGCTGGCAACCCTGCCCCCCATCCCCTGCTGGTGGCCGGGGGAGCTTGGCGATCCTAATTCCAGCACTGTTAACTTTTTGTATTAGACCTCTTCCCTTTGTTCAGAAGCGTGCCTTTCAGTACTTAAGGGGCAAAGACTAGAGGATGAAACCGTTTTACAGTCTGGAGCAGGCTTGGGCACTAGTCAAGTGAAGCGTTTGTGATACAGTTTATGAGAAGACGCATGCCATGGCACGCAAGCCTTGTTCACCTTTCATTTTAGATCTCAGCTTCCTAGTAATTAAGAAATGTGAGAGGTGTTTAAAAACCTTATGCGCACCAAAGCTGAGGAGAGGTTTTACGTTTGCACTTTTACCGTTTATCAGCCAGCCCTGTGAGTTCCCCCTCCACTCCGAGGGTCAGCTATGTCTCTATGGTGTAGGTGTGATGGAGACTGCATTCCATGCACTGTTGTCTTGTAATCTTTCTAAACAAGCTAGAGATTATGTAATTACTCCACTATTGAATATGGTACCATGCCATTCAGTAGAACAGCTAGTTCTTTTTCGTGTACGTATCCCTGGAAAAGTGGCTATCTTTTTTTAGTGTAGCTACTGAGACAAGATCCTGGATTTTGAAAGAACTCTGTTAATCAAACATTTACAGTTGCTCTATTTTGTTTGAATGATTATATTGCTAAAAACTCTCTTGACTGTGTTATAACTGTTGTTGTTTGCTCTGAAAATAAAAAAAAAGGCATTAATGTTCAGCTGCGAATCCCAGACGGGATACGCATTGAATCTCAAGGGTTAATTTCCCAGCGCAGAGAAAGACTTTCTTTTAAAATCATATCCTGCAGGTGGTAATCTGATTCCTGGCTGTTATCTCAATTAAAATGCTTGCTGCTTTCCCTATAAACTTCAAACCAGGATTGTTCTTCTGTTATGAAATGAATACTCCTATCAATCATAGAATTCTCTTGGGCAGACGCCTTCAACTGCGATGCAGATGTAATAAAACATTTTACATTTGGTCTTGGCAGTTCTGTGGAGTCTCCTAGTACCGGTTACATAGCTAATCTTCCAGCCACTGGGGCACCAACAAATGAAGTGTAACAGGAAGCAGGTCAAAGAAATATTTCCTGCTGTGGCTATTTGGTATATTGGCCAGCTTGACGCTATAACTGCTGTATCGCCTGGACCAGTCCTTCTAGTCTGTTTGAACTAGCGGCATCCACTGAGAGCGGTCCTTTTCCGTTGTTGCCCCAATGGAACGCCCTTCCCCAGAAGTCTCATTTGGCCCCGGTTTTGGAGATCAACAGAAAAGTCCCACCAACCTGTAATTGACCCACCAAAATTCTAAGAACACTTTCCCGTGAATAAGCCCCACTGAATAAAATGTGACTTCTGAATATACCTACTTAGGATCGCTCCCTTAACAAGTGTTTCCAACCCTCAGGTGGGGGGGGGGGGCTGAAGATCTCCTGGAATAAGAACTCATCTCCAGGCGACAAAGATCAGTTCCCCTGGAGAATATGGCTGCTGTGGAGGGTGGACGTTATGGAATGATATCACATTGAGGTCCTGCCCCTCTCCCAGCCCCTCCCTCCCCGGGCTCCACCCCCAAAATCTCCAGGTATTGCCCAATCCAGAGTCGGCATTGGACAATACCTGGATTGCACTGGCAATCCTTTCCCTTACTCTCTTGGCCCTGCTAGTAGGTCTGTGAATTACCGCTTGGAAAATTCTTGGAAATTTGGCTCTGGATTCTAGGGAGGGGAAGGGGCCCAGCAGGGACGTGGTGTCTGGGGGGTGGGGGTGTCGCCATAAGTCAGCTGTGACTTGACAGCACTTTCCACCAGCAATCATAGTTTATGTAGTGAGCACAGAGCTAGACTATTTTCTCTGAGCAGGAGCCCAGGGTGGGGTAGGGAGTCCTCTAGCCGCCCTTTAAAAAGGACTTTCTGAATGACTTATTGCACCAAAGCACAGAGAGAGGCACACATATAAATGCACATCACCCTGAAAGCAACACAACGTGGATAGAAGGCAATGGCGTTTACATTAGGATACACATCTAATTTACGTCTCCGATTTCCAATCGAGCAAGTGATACACAGGAGCCTGCTTTAACATGCCCAGATCTCCTTACCTCAATTACAGTGAGGAGCTTTAAAGGGAAATTTTAGAAGCTGTTGGCTCTACTGATTATCCTTGGTGTCAAAAAAATGCCCCTCCCCCCATGTTGTTATAGCTGTTCGCAAGGATTATAAATGAACCTCCCCTTCCTGCGGCCCGAAGTGTAAACTAAAACCACCAAACCTGTTTTCTGCCCTTTTTGTAAATAATCTATTTTGAACAACAACAATGGAAGGAATCTGGGGGGAAAAATAGTTGGTGCTACTGAGCTTTTAATTGTGCAATTTGTAAGGATCCAGCTTGTCTCCCCCCCCCCCAGCAGAGGACTCAAAACTCCCCTAGACTTGTCAGCAATTCAGGCCCATTCTGCATCTAGCATTCGCCCCACGCTGGAACAGAAATTCCCCTCTGCATTGCATGCCACTTTCACTTTGATTGATTGTCAGATTTTATGGAAGCCTCCACACTGCATGCCGGTTTCACTTCCTTCGATCTCTCGGTTTTATGGAACTGTCTGCATAGATTTATGGCTGTTTTATGGCCGTTCGAAGGGGGTGTGACTTTGCAGTAGGGTTGCCAAGTCTGGGTTGGAAAATACCTGGGGACTTTGGGGGTGGAGCCAGGAGAAGGCGGGGTTTGGGGAGGGGAGGGGCCTCAGCATGGTACAATGCCATAGAGTCCACCCTTCAGAGCAGCCATTTTCTCCAGGGGAGCTGATCTCTGTCAGCTGGAGATCAGCTGAAAAAGCGGGAGATCCCCAGGCCCCACCTGGAGGCTGGCAACCCTACTCTGCAGTCAGTACGGTTGGCTGGGGGTATTTGAATGTGGTTTTGAGCTGCATCTTTTTCTGTTCCAGTGTGGGTTTGGTAAAACAACGGAATGAATGCTAGATGCAGAATGGGCCCAAGTCTTTTTAGCTTCAGCTATCCTACAAGGAGGTTGGCTGTTATAAATGCTAACTAACAATTACCAACTGTGACAATCAGAGACCTTGGTTCCGACCTCACTTCTTTGTAGGACTTAAAGCCAGAGGTGGCATTTATCCCTTTTTACTATGAAATGGCTATGAAGTGGTAGAAAGCCTGCATTGAAAGGTTACTGCATTTAAAAGATTAGCATTCTATTGGAAACGGTTATTCGGCCGCTTTCCTCGGGGCTCTGTGTAGAGCGTGCAGGCGTTCAGTTATTTCAATAAGGACGGGGGTGAAACCCTGATATACTTGTCAGCTTCATGGATGATACATCCTGGAGTGAAATCACAAATATTTTCGTGAATGGCCAGAAATTAGCTCAATAAATTATTTATTTTATTTATTTATTTGTTGAGATTTATATCCCGCCCTCCTCGCCGTACGTAGAGAAGCAGGCAGATAAAATTCGATCTGGATGAATGTGACTTGGGAAAGAAGAATCAAATACGCAAAATATAAATTAGGAGGGTCTGGATAGTAAGCAGCCCTTCCGATAGAGATTTATGGACAGTAACAGATACCAAATAGGCCACATTTGACGCTGCATAACAAAAGGCGACTAGTATTTGTTTTGTTTCTTTGAAAAGATTTCTTCCCTGCCCCTCCAAAGTAAATTGTTCAAAGCAGCTTACAATCATAATAAAATATATACTACATAATAAAATCAGGCTTGAAAGGAAATAAATCACGGGCATTAAATGGAACTAAAGTCTTGGCAGGGAAATTTAGAGCAGCCATAAATAGTGGCGGAGCAGTCAGAATAGTAATGGTGACAGTTAAACTTGCAGTATAGCAATGAACACCTGCATTAAACAGAATCAAAATCACCAATTAAAGGCAGAATAGAGTAACAGAAGTCCATCTGGCACCTAAGCACCAGCACAAAGACATCAAATTAGTTTCATTTTGGGGGGGGGGGAGCAGGGCTTTTTAAAGGTATATTTGGTAGCGAAGAGTGGTCTTTGATTGTAGTTAGTTGCGCGTAGTGCACAATGCTACAACAGACAGGTGTTTTTTCCTTGTGTGCACACCTTTTGTGGCTTAGAGTAACTCTGTGAAATTTAGAAAGATACAGAGAGGGGGAGACAATCCTTTAAAAAGGGCGAGTTATAGGGCTTTTCCACCTTCTCAGTTTCCTCCTTTGTGTTTTCCTGTTGCTAAGGGGGGGTCTGTTCCATATATGTCTTGCTCCGTCTAGTGGTCGGTTCTATATTACATAGGTTTACGTCTGACATAAAAACCTGCTGTTTAAATCTGCAGGGAGATATGCCAGGCGTAAACCGACATAATGTTCAGTCAACCATTTGAGGGAGCAAAACACGTGCAAAACAGAAAAAAACTCCATAAAGTAACAGGAACTTACAAGCGAGGAAAATGAGAAAGTGGAAAAGCCCATAGTCAAGTTTCACATTAGATTTATTTATTGATCGATTTATTTCAATTTATATCCCACCTTGCCTGCACATGCAGGCTCAAGGCAGCGTACAACATGTTAAAATACAATAAAATTCATAGAACACACAATATAAATACAAAGTGCAGTTTAATACCGATGGCGGTTGCTGTATAATAGTCCATATAGTGCAACCAATGCTCCCTCTAAGCTGTGGAGTCTTGTAAGCAAAAATTCTTCTTTGTGAGCTACTGGCATTAAAGTTGTGAGTGAGCGATTGGGCTATGGCATAAATTAGTTTGCTCTGGAGCCATCCTTCCTGAGCTAAGACAAAAATCTGTGAGCTGGAGGCTAAAAAACTGTGAGCTTGCTCACACTAACTCAGCTTAGAGGGAACACCGCCATCCATAGGTGTTCCAAATGCCACGCGGGCCATAACAATTCTCCATTTTACAGGCCCTGTGGAACCATAAAAGGTCTCACAGGGCCCTGATGTCTTCTGGGAGCTCATTCCACCAGTATGGAGCCACCACTGAAAAGGCCCTAGCTCTGGTGATAGCCAATCTGGCATCTTTCAGACTGGGAAAAGTCAGGTGATTTTGCGACCCTGACCTCAGTGCTCTCTGGGGAACATATGGGGAAAGGCAGTCCCTCAGGTAGGCAGGCCCCCAACCATATAGGGCTTTAAAGGTCAAAACCAGCACCTTGAAGCGAATCCGGTATGCTGTTGGCAGCCAGTGCAGTGCCTTCAGTACAGGCCGGATGTGCTCTTGTTCAGAGACCCATCAACAGCCTGGCTGCCACATTTTGCACTAGCTGCAGCTTCTGGATTTGGGACAAGGGCAGCCCCATGTAGAGAGTATTGTAGTAGTTCAATCTCGAGTTGACCATAGCATGGATCATCGTTGCCAGGTCATTGCATTCGAGGAAGGGAACCAACTGCCTAATCAGCCATAGGTGGTAAAAGGCTGCCATCCTGGTTGCAGTCACATGCGCCAGTTGAAGTGGAGGGGAAGCGAGGCTATTCCCTCTGGAGGAATTAGACCCACGATTGCGAGATCACACAACCCTTTGTTGCTGTGAGCCCAGACTGTCACTGTGTGATTAGACGCAACTGCGGGTGCGTTGTTGTTGTTGTTGTTGTTTTGCCATTTGTTTCCCATGCACATAAACAAGGAATTACACCTCTGCACTGAGGGCATCCTATGAGTATGCAATGATGCACATACTGTGAAGGGGGGAGAACGACACCGAGCTGGGATGGCCTGATCAGACCATCCCAATGTTTTGGAAGCGTGCTTGCACGATCAGACAGGGGAAAGTCCATCCGTGGCCCATTGCATCGCCGACATAGGGGTTCAGGGGCTTGCCTTACAGTGGCTCGTCTCCTTCCTCCAAGGTCGGGGACAGAGAGTGCTGCTGGGGGAGCAGATGTCCCAGAGGCACCCACTGGTATGCGGTGAGCCACAGGGGGCAGTGCTATCTCCCATGCTGTTTAACAACTATATGCGCCCTCTCGCCCAGATTGCCCGAAGGCATAGGCTGGGCTGTCACCAGTACGCTGATGACACCCAGTTGTATCTGCCATTGGGTGGCCAGTCCGGAGCCACCCCGGATGACCTGGAGCGGGCGCTTCAGGAAGTGGTGGGCTGGCTTAGGCTGAGCCGACTGAAATTGAATCCAATGAAGACGGAGGTCCTGTGCCTGAGTCGGAGTGGACTGGGGGTAGGGATCCCACTACTGGCCTTCAGGGGGGCACCATTGGTGCCAGCGCCGAGGGTCCAGAGTCTGGGAGTGCTCCTAGATGCCTCCTTAACCATGGAGGCCCAGGTAGCAGCCACTGCCAAAGCCATCTTTGGCTGTTTAGGCAGCTGGTTCCCTTTCTCGAATGCAATGACCTGGCGACAGTGATCCATGCTATGGTCACCTCGAGGCTAGACTACTATAACGCTCTCTACATGGGGCTGCCCTTGACTCAGCTCCAGAGGCTGCAGCTAGTACAGAATGCCGCAACCAGGCTGTTAGTGGGCCTCTCAGTGAGGGACCACGTCCAGCCTGTGCTGAGGGCACTGTACTGGCTGCCTATAGCATACCGGATCCGGTTCAAGGTGCTGGTTTTAACCTTTAAAGCCTTATATGGTCTGGGGCCTGCCTACCTAAGGGACCGCCTTTCCCCGTATACACCCCAGAGAGCACTGCGGTCAGGCACTCAACATCACCTGACCCTTCCGGGCCTGAGGGAGGCCAGGTTGGCAACCACTAGGAATAGGGCCTTCTCGGTGGCGGCTCCCCACTGGAGGAACAAGCGCCCGGAGAACATCAGGGCCCTGCGGGACCTTTTGCAGTTCCGCAGGGCCTGCAAAGCGGAGCTCTTCCGCCAGGCTTTTGGAGCCGGCGGCGGAGGGAATGGCCCTTAGTAGGTGGCTGGTGAGTCACCCTAGAACATCTGTGGTGGAAGCCTCCTGGCCGGAAATAAGTAGGATGCTGTCTTTGGTGTTGGTTTAGTATTCGCTGCCATCTGCTTGATTTCATTGTTTAGCTGTATTTTAATGTGATTTTAAATTTTATATGTTGCTTATTTTAACCCCTGTATGTTTTCAATTTTATGTTGTTAGCTGCCTAGAGCCAGCTTTGCTGGCTAGGCAGGATATAAGTCGAAATAAATAAATAAATAAATTTACTACCGTGAGTCACCCTAGAACATCTGTGGTGGAAGCCTCCTGGCCGGAAATAAGTAGGATGCTGTCTTTGGTGTTGGTTTAGTATTCGCTGCCATCTGCTTGATTTCATTGTTTAGCTGTATTTTAATGTGATTTTAAATTTTATATGTTGCTTATTTTAACCCCTGTATGTTTTCAATTTTATGTTGTTAGCTGCCTAGAGCCAGCTTTGCTGGCTAGGCAGGATATAAGTCGAAATAAATAAATAAATAAATTTACTACCGGATTTTTGGCGTGTGTGATCGCAGCCCCCGAATGCCAGCAAAACTTTATTTATTTATTTATTTAAAAGTGAAGAACAAAAGAAACAAAACCCAGCTCCAGTTGCTTCATGTAAGAAGGATACCTGTTAAGAGTTTTCTAGCAACTCTGCCCTTACCACGATAGCCCCAGTGTCACATGTTTTGTCAGGAAAAGGGTCCCCATGTTCTAGACCAACTTTAAAACATAAATGAATACTTTGTGGAGAGAGTCTCAGTGAGGCCTGCATGGGGTGTCTGGCAAGGGGAAGAGGGATGGGTGTGCTTGATCAGAGTCCTGGGTTTGAGAGGACACTACAACTCACTTTACTTTTCCCATGCTTATCAGTGATTGTTTATATCGGTAAATAGAATACAATTTTGGGATGACTTAATTTATGGTTTGGATCCCACACAAAATTTCTGTTAATGGAAGGGAGGGCCGTTTTGACCAGTTCCCCCACCCCTTCTGCAACAGACCTCATGGTGTTCCTGGCCATCCTTTATCCCCCAGAGCAGCCTTTCTGGCAAGCATTTTGGACTGTGGTGGAAGGGTGGGCAGAGATGAGAATATCTCACTCCACTGATAGAAATCTGTTCCACCAGCAGAGATTTATCATGGGCTCCAAGCCTTTAATTGCAGATACTCCCCCCCCACCCCCCCAAGCTGCACAGCTTATGCCTGCCTTGGTTGCTTGTTTTAAAAAGCCGTGTGGGGGGAAGATTGTTTCAATTATATGGCGCCAGCCCTGTCCCTGGCCAGGAGTCACCTCACTGCCATAGATAGAAATATCCAGAAGTGTTATCACAGCGAAGGGATTAAGTAAAATAGCAGCATACTGTCCTGTATTCTCAGATAAAAACAGGGATAGTCTTGTGGACTTAAAACATGCTTACTCTCTCCAGGACCATTGTTTGGACCTAACAAGGATGACCTGCACCATTCATTTTGTACCTCTGCATGTGTGAGAGATTAGGCAGCGGCAACCTGGGAGAGGGCCTTCTTGATGGTGGCACCAAATCTATGGAACGCTCTCCCCGAGGAGACTCATCTGTTCCCTTCAGTTGCCATCTTCCGCCAGCAGGGGAAGACTTTTCTGTTTTGTTTGGCGTTCCCTCGGTGATCCTTCCTTCATGCCAGTGTTGTAATTGTTGTTGCTCTTTTTATTTTTTTGTGTTTTGTTGTCTTTGTATTCATTTTAGTTCTGGTTTTAATGACAGGGGGGTTGTTTCTAATAGTTTTAATATTGGATTTGTTATGTATGTTTGATTTGTTACCTGCCTTGGTGGCTCTTGTGAGGGCAGACAGACAGGAGATAAATCTTGTAAAGTAAAATATATCAATGCCTGCACCTTCTCGAGGGAGCGTTTTGCCAGAAAGGAACCACTGGAGCATATGTAGCCGATGCCAGCGCTGTTCCCTTCTCCTTCGAGCACTGCTTTACTTGAAGGCCCAGCCCTGCTGAAAAATACAAACAGGATACAAACATTATTGTCGGACAAGATCGCCCTTCCATGTCTGTTGCCTTCGCACGCCAGCTTCCTTCCTTCCCATAATGTTCCTTTTGTGTGAGGTTTTGAATAGGATGCATAAGGACCCCGAACAAGGGTCATTTATTAGTTTCTTCACAGAGCCCAACAGAACAGGCCGATAACATGGCCTCACGTCTGATTTTGGCAGATAAGGCTATGTTTCTGGTATGTAGCCAAATGCCCTTGGCGGTTGGACCTCTGGGAAATCCAAGCCAGGTGCCAAATTTAAAAAAAAATCACACCAATGGTTTACTCTCCACCTACACAAAATACATTGCTAAAATTCTTTCAGAAACTGCTACATGATAACACTTCTGCACTTTGTCTAAGAGAAGGGGCAGAGCTGGTTTCACCTGCAGGTGTCTCAGGTGGTAAATTTTGGGGTCATGAAAGAGCAGCAGATTTAATCTATGATGATTTCTTATTGCCTTTCTGCCTCTCTGGGATCTATCACCTGGAATTTCTACCTCAGTCCTCTTGCAGAGACAGAGAGAGACTATTTATGGAAGACAGGGGCCAGTGTCTGCCATTCCCCTTGTATTTCAAACCCCATGTGTTTGTTCTTCAGATAGGTTGTCAGGTCCCCCTGGCCTCCAGTGGGGAGTCAGGGGTGTAGGGTTGCCAGGTCCAGTTTGGGAAACTCCTGGTGATTTGGGGGTGGAGCCTGGGGAGGACAGGGACTTCTCAGTGGGGTACAGTGCCACAGAGTCCACCCTCCAAACCATCTATTTTATCTAGGGGAACAGATTTCTGTAATCTGGGGATGAGCTGTAATTCCAGGGGATCCCCAGGCCCCACCACCAGGAGGCTGGCATCTAGGGTTGCCAAGTCCTCCCTAGCAGTGGCTACCAGCAAGGGATGTGGGGTATGGTTGCCAGTTCCAGGACAGGAACCTCCTGGAGATTTGGGGATGGAGTCTGGAGAGGATGGGGACCTCAGTGTAGTACAAGGACATAGAGTCCACCCTCCAAAACATCAATTTTCTCCAGGGGAACTGATCTCTGTAGTGTGGGAATGGGCTGTAATCTCAGGGGATCCCCAGGTCCTGAGTGGAGGCTGGCATCCCTACTGGCATCCCTATCCTCAGGAAGAGGAAGAAGAAGAGTAGTTTTTTTATGTCCTGCTTTTCTCTACCCTGAGCAGTCTCAAAGGGGCATACAATTGCCTTCCCTTCTCCTCCCCACAGCAGACACTCTGTGAGGCAGGTGGGGCTGAGAGAGTTCTGAGAAAACTGTGACTGGCCCCAGGTCACCCAGAAGACTTCATGTGGAGGAGCAAGAAATCAAACCCGGTTCTCCAGATTAGAGTCTGCCACTCTTAACCACTACACCATGCAGGCTCTCTGGAGCACCTGTTAATCTGGCCCTATTACCTGGGTCTACATCCCGCTGACCAATTCACATCCCCCATGTGTCCTCCTGTCTACAGACATGAGCTGAGAATTCTGTGCTTGGAACTTCATTCCCAGGCATGTGTGCGCCCGGTTCAGATTTGGAATGCAGTACGCAAGGAGAGGATATTTAAGTTTCCGCCATTGTCTCAATCTGAGAAGGCCCTGGGAGCTGCTATTTGCCCCTTTGGGGAGACTTCCATCTAGATAAAGGGAGTAACCTATCTCGGGCAACAAAATACCTCAAAACAGCTGGCTTGCATCTGGGATCTCCACACTTGGAAGTCATATATATCCTACCTCTCCTTTTAGGGTTGCCAGCTCCTAATTAGGAAATACCTGGAGATTTTGGGGGAGGAGCCTGAAGAGGGTGGAGTCTGAGGAGGGGAGGGAGCTCAGTGGGGTAGAATGCCATAGAGTCCACCTTCCAAAGTGGCCATTTTCTCCAGGGGAACTCATCTCTGTAACCTGGAGATCAGTTGTAACCCACCTGGAGGTTGGCAACTGTATCCCTGCACTGTTGTGTATGGGAGAAGCCTTGTTCTTTGCTAAAGAGAGACCAGAGAGAAGCAAAAGCAGAAAAAAACCAGGCTAGGTAAAATGACACAGACGCACGTCTGAACAGCTACAACAAAGCAAAACTGCAATCCCCTCGTCCGTTTTTTCTGTTCTCTTCACGGCAGGCCTTTTGCAATCACATTAGCTTATTAAATTTGCCTTGGCGACATTATTACCAGCACATCACCCCAGCCTCTTGGTCAGGAACTAAAATGGGCCTAAAACTCATACAGCAGCATGATCAAACCATGAGCAAAGTCAGAAAGATGACAAGGCCACACCTGATCCAGTTGTTAAGCAAATATCACACTGTTCACAGCGGGATTGCAGGAATGCGCAGGCCTGGCTGCTTAGGAGGAGCATAATTGGCAAAAGCCATTGACAAGCGAGAAGGTTCCCTGCGGTTCCATTAATCCTGCCAGAACCTTCAGATGCTCTACTATCTGTAGAATTTAGGCCTGTGAAGGGTACATTGTGATCATCGTACATAATTCTTTAAAGGATAACATTAAACAAATAAGGCCTGTCCCTGGCTCTTAAGAGTTTTCACTTTAGTTTTAATTCATTGTGGGAGGGAGAGAAACAAATAGGCTGAGGGAGCCAGTGTGATGTAACGATTATAGTATCAGACTAGAATCTGGATTCCCATCCCCACTCAGAGAAGAAGGAGGAGGAGGAGGAAGAGGGGGGGGGGGAAGAGAGGGGGAGGAGATTGGATTTATACCCCCACCATTCACTATCCGAAGGAGTCTCAGAATGGTTTACAGTCTCCTTTCCCTTCCCCTCCCCACAACAGACACCCTGTGAGGTAGGCAGGGCTGAGAGAGCTCTTTCAAGAACTGCCCTTGAGAGAACATCTCTGAAAGAACTTATGATTGACCCAAGGTTGTCCAGCAGCTGCATGAGGAGGATTGGGGAATCAAACCCGGTTCTCCCAGATTAGAGTCCGTTCTCCTAACCACTGCACCAAACTAGCTTTCACACATCACTTTCCTACAGGCTAAATAATGCCATTTCAATTCACTTCGGCAACCATTTGCAAATGGATTTTGCCACTTCACACAGTAAAATCCAGTTGCAAAGTGCATCGGAAGTGCATTACTTAGTGTGTGCGAAAGCGCCAAGGTAACTTTGGAACAATCACACTTTCAGCCTAATCTACCTCACAGGGTTATGAGGAGAAAATGGGGAAGGGAAAACATTGTATGCCACTTGAAGCCCACTGAAGGAAAGAGAGGGGAGAAAAAAAATCTGTTGATAGGAAGCTGGCTTAGACTATGTATGGCCCATCTAGGCCAGCTTTGTCTTTCTAATGCACCTGGAAAGGGCCTCAGGGTTCTCACAAATCAGAGCCTGAAGAAGCCAATTGCTTGTTTGCTCACTGTACTTGGCAACTGGAAGCGTACTTTCTCTGCAAGTGGATGTAACTACATGCCAATTACTTTATAGCCATAAATTACTTTCACATTTAATTCTTTTTTAAAACCTGAACCACCAGCCACTGTTTTGTAGGTAGAGGATTCCATATGTTAGTTGTGCACTATGCGAACAGATCCTTCTATACAGCTGTCCTGAATCTGCTACCAAGCAATTTCATTGGGTGATGCCAGGTTCTAATATCAAGATGGCGGAGGGTGGCAGATCTCTCTCTCTCTCTCTTACACACACTCACTTATTATATGCTACTCATACCTTGAACCCTGACATGGATTAGGGTTGCCAGGTGGGTTACCAGATCCAGGTTAGGAAATTCCTGAAGATTTGTGGTTGGAAACCGAGAAGGGGAGGGGAAACTCAACCCAAGATGTGGCTGTGATATATGAGGGTCAAGCTAACAAAATAAGTTATATTAAAAATACAAATATTTATTATGGTGTACACATTAGTAAAAGATAAAATAGGTTAAAAGAAATGGTCCAAATATCAGACTCTTAAAACTTTTGCCACAGAGAGCTGATAGTTTTACGCATACAATTGATGGGTATGTCTTATGACCAGTAGACCATACGCGTTTCAGCCCCTTAGGGCCTTCCTCAGTGGTACGACCTTTGATGGAAGAGAGACACATCCAGGCACATTGGATATTTGTCACCAGAACCATCTGGAGAGCCTGTGCAGTTACCATGAGAGATCATCCATGGCCCACTGTGTAAAATTTTAGCAATTGCACATCACATGAGAAAGCAACACCTGGCTCTAAAGAAAATCTTTTTTCATATCATTATTTCTGGACGTGTGTTGTTTTACAGTAGTAATATTGACCACTGAAGAAGGCCCTAAGGAGCCGAAACGCGTAAGGTCTACTGGTCATAAGACATACCCATCAATTGTATATGTAAAACTATCAGATTTGTGAATGGAGCCTGGGGAAGACAGGGACCTCAGTGGGGCACAAAGCCATAGAGTCCACCCTCCAAAACATCCATGTTCTCCAGGGGAACTGATCTCTGTAGTCTGGAGATGAGCTGTAATCCCAAGGGAATCCCAGGTCCCACCTGGAGGCTGACATCCCTAACCTGGATAGTCCAGGCTAGCCTGATCTCTTCAGATCCTGGAACTTAAACAGGGTCATACCTGGCTAGTATTTGGATGGGAGACCGCCAAGGAATACCAGAGTCATGATGCAGAGGCAGACAGTAGCAAACCGCCTCCAAACATCTCTTTCCTTGAAAACCCTAAGGGGTCATCATAAATCAGCTGTGAGTTGATGGCAAACAAACAAACAAACTCATACCTTGAATCATTCCCCACCCCCAAAATCGGAAAAACTTAAAATGTTTTAGAGAGGAGAGGGGGAAAAATAGTAAGTTTACCAGCCAATGGGGACCCAAAGCAATATACAATGTAAAAAGAAGTACAAGACAACCTGAGGAGGGGAGGCTCCCTGAGTATAGGGTGGGTCTTTCTCTCTCCTGCCAGATCTCCTTCCCAGCTCTAGGCTGGGAGTCAAAGGACAAGAGCCCTTTGTTCACACCTCCAAGTACGCCCAGGCCTTAAGCCCCTGCGTGCCCAGGAAGAGAAACAAAGTCAGCAAGTTCTTCCTCAGCTGCTGCTAGAACGAGCAGGCTCTTCCCCTCTTTCTTCCCTTGCTGGGTATGCCAAACTTTTTCTGCAGTATAGCTGACGCTGGAATAGTTAACCGGCTTGTGAATTGGTTGTCTGCGCTTGGAATAGACTTCCCCAAAGGAAACTTGAGGGAGCTTGTTTCCGGTGCCGAAGGTGTTGTAGAAGACACCCTTCTGGATCTGATCTCAGAGAAGTAATCTGGCAATAGAAACCCACCGACTGTCTGTGTTATCCAAGGTTTGATGTTATCCAGGCCACTTGAGTTCCCTTGTCCTGGGAACTTCCATGACATACTGGCGAAAGGCCAAATGGAACAAGACACCAGGAGATTCCTGATCAGATGCCCTACATTTTTTTGTCATTCAAAGAAGCTGTGGAGGGTGGGGAGATTGGATTAGGGACCCTGTGCTAGGGGGAGAAGGCGTCCCCCCCTTTCCTCTGCAGCCTCAGCCGGCCACCTGTTCCTTATTTCAAGGAAATTGCCCTGATTTATTTATTCCAGAAACTCTCATGGAAAAGAAAAGATACACCATTCCTCCCAAAGGTGATTTTAGTTGAATATATTACATTGGAGCAGTATAATCTGAGAGAGGGGTAGGGTTGCCAGCCTCCAGGTGGTGGCTGGAGATCTCCCGGGATGACATCTGAGCTCCAGGCGGCAGAGATCCCTTTCCCTGGAGGTGGACTCTCTGGCATTACACCCCACTGAAGTCCTTCCCTTCTCCAAGCCCCACCCTCCTCAGGCCCCACCCCCAAAATCTGCAGGTATTTCCCAGCCCAGAGCTGCCAGCCCTAAACAGGGGCCATGCAATGGTCTGACACATTAAAAAATGCAATTTTCTTTTCTTGCCATCGTCACAGCCAACTTCTGGTGACCCCATATGGTTTTCCAAGGCAAGGGACATTCAGAGGCGGTTTGCTATTACCTATGACTGGGTAGCGACCATAGACTCTGTTGGTGGTCTCCCATCCAACCCTGCTGAGCTTCCCAGATCCGACAAGATCAGGCTAGCCTGGGCTATCTAGGTCATTTTCTTACAGGCACGTAAAGTGTTCCTTCTTTTGGAGTTCTTGAGTGGGCAACTCCACCTGGGGCCAGTTCCCCCCCTCTAAATCCCCCACCTGGGAGCTCATCCAGTTGCAGAAAAGGCACATTAATAGAATCCAAACCACCAGTCTCCAAAGCACAAGAAGTAATAATTATAGTCTTCTCTGAGACGGACAGACCTCCTCTGGAGTAATGTCTCCAGTTCTCCCTCTGGGCTTTAAGGAAGGTGACATTCATTTAAATGTGGTGGAAAGTGCCATCAAATTGTAGCTGACATCTCATGGGGTTTTCAAGGCAAAAGATAGACAGAGGTGGTTTACTATTTCTTGCTTCTGGCTGCGGTCACACTGGAGGTATGGCACAATCTGGCTTTGCCTCTATTTGTGATGGTTTAAATAGTTGTGGGAAGTTTTGATCAGACATTCCGCTCTGAACTGGCTTCACTGTGTACTCGCCCCATGGTCCATCATTCAGATTGTTGTGGCATTCTTTTTTTTTTTTGTCTTTCACCCATGCGCATAAGCATGTATCTGAAGCTCTGGTTCCTTTTGGGCAGCTCCACAATTTCTCTGCTAAGCACTCCAGTCCCTCTCAGCCTCCTTCCCTTTGCCTCTCTTCCATGGAATACATCGGGGGGGGGGGAGTGTAGATTTACATATGAGTAGCCCCACTGACTTCAGTGCATTTACCCTTGTGTCAATTATGGGATGTTCTCAGACTCTGACACAGAAAGAGGAGAGAGGGTGTTTTGGGGGGGGGATTTATCAGTTGAAAACAACTCCGGGAACTCTCGATCCAGGATGATTGCTTGGCCAAGGTGATTGACAAAACCAGGGGGCGATTATATGCTTCTGCACACATTACTACCTGATCCAAAAGAGGGGGGGTCGGAAACGGAAGGGAAGGTTCAGACTTCCCAAACAGCTTGACTTTGCAAGAGGGGAGTTCAGACATCTGCCCATGCACGATGAATGCACAGGGAATCGAAAGCACCACATGTCATTTACTGTGTTTCCAACTTGTCATATGACTGGATAAATATGACTGCAGAACGGCTGATGGATGTGAATGTGTGACCAAGCTCATTTAATCCGTTTGGGAAAAGCAACTGTGTCAGGCCAAAATGCCGGTCTGAACGCAGCCCCTGTCCACCAACCCTGGACTTTCGTTGTGGTTTCCCATCTAAGTACAAACCAGTGTTCCCTCTAAGCTGAGTTAGTGTGAGCTAGCTCACAAGTTTTTTAGCCTCTGGCTCACACATATTTGTCTTAGCTCAGGAAGGATGGCTCCAGGGCAAACTAATTTCTGCAGTAGCCAAATCGTTCACTCACAACTTTAATGCTAGTAGCTCATAAAGTAGAATTTCTGCTCAGAAATCTCCACAGCTTAGAAAGAGCATTGGTACTAAGCAGGGCTGACCATGCTTAGTTTTTAAGATTTAATGAGATTAGGCTATCTTGGCCATCCAGGTGAAGATGTTCAGTTATACAGGAAAAGCTAATGGGGTGCACTACTTGCCACTGATGACATCAGCCATTGAAACCTACTCCTATCCGCATAGCCCCTCTTTGGGTAACAGTTGATTTCCACAAGACAGAATTCACATGGTGGGGCGTCTGGATCCAAGCTGTGAACTCCAACACAGTCAGGCAGTACTTGCATGTTCTCTCTTCCCATCTGCACTGTTCCCCCTTTGGACCAGGCCCACAGCAAAAAAGGAGCTTTAGTCCCAGTTTGGTGTAGTGGTTAAATGTGCGGACTCTAATCTGGGAGAACCAGGTTTGATTTCCCCACTCCTCCACATGCAGCTACTGGATGACCTTGGGTCAGTCACAAGTTCTCTTAGAGCTGTTCTCTCAAGGGCAGTTCTCAAAAGAGCTCTCTCAGCCCCACCTACCTCACAGGGTGTCTGTTGTGGGGAGGGGAGGGGAAGGGAAAGGAGTTTGTAAGCCACTCCGAGACTCCTTCAGGTAGTGAAGGGTGGGGTATAAATCCAATCTCTTCTTCTTTTTCTTCTTCTTCATCTTCGTCTTCTTCTTCTTCTTTCCCCCCCCCTCCCCACAGTTACCCCGAATGCATAGTCAGGGGATTTCTTTCACCCATTGCTGAAGACCACATGGCCATGTGATCTTCCACAAGGGGCCAAAATATTCCTTCCTTGGACCTGCTTCTGTAACATACAATTGTGACCTAGTTCACATCCTGTGAACTTTGTATTTTGCAGTAAAGTTTGGCATAGTCGGGAGAGAGGGATGGAATGCTGGCAGTTGGTGTTTTTTATACAACACTGATTCTTAGTGGGGGGGGGGGATCTCATCTTTCTTCTGGTGGGTGGGTGGGGGGTGTATGCATGCAATGTGTCCTGTTATGAGGTTTCCATAACTCGGATGTTAACGCAGCTGCCGAACATGCGAGGAATGTTCCGGCGACTACTTTGATCAGTGGGCCGAGACCTCTGGTATCTGGAGAAACTGACTCCTGCCTTGTTAAAAGCAAAAAAAGAGAGAGAGGAAGCTGAAGGCGTGTCCATGGCTGAGAGAGGAATGCAACTGGGTCAGTCGTCTGAGTTGCGACTGTGAATTGGTAATTCAATCATCTTCCGACATCGGATCGTTCCTGGGCCACGTCTGGCAAATACTTTAAGAAACATCTACGGAGGCAGGAGAAGGGCAGGGAGTGGCTTGGCCATCACAGCTGCAAAAGAAACATCTTGTTGTTTTTGACCTAAAATCCTTTTGCAAAAGGCTTGTTGGAGAGGAGACAGCCTGAAGCTCCAACCACGATCCCTCTTTGCCCTTCTTATTAAAAAAAAGAGAGAGAAGGAAGGGGTTGGTGGCACTCGGAAGCTCACGTACCATGTGTCAGTTTTGGTCCTAATAAAAGTGTTCTTTCATTGCCACCATGGGTTGACGGTTATCTGCCTTTAATGTTTGTGTCTACCTGTGGCTGTGATCACACTGGCGGATTGGCGTGATATGGTGCTGCCTCTAATTGGACTGGTTGAAAGTATTGTAGGGCATATCAACTACACCTCACATCCTGTGGTAAAGCATCCCCATTATTGCAGCACATCAGCCACGGAGCGCACTGCCAAAAAGTTCAATATTCCTGTGCGCACATAGTGCACACGCACATATAGGCACTTTTTTAAAAAATGCATTCCCCATGGTAGAACGGATCTGCAGGTTCAGACTGTCAAATCTGTTCTGTGCACACTCCCCCACTTTCAGACATCTGGCCATGTGCAATGAATGCACGTGGAAACAAAAACACCACTTTGGAGGTGGTGGCTTTTTAACCCGGCTCCAAGTTGTCCTCAGATGGGGTGAGTACACCCGGGGCATGCCTGACAGATGTGGCTGTGTGACCGGGTCCATTTAATCCGTTTGTGAAATGTGCCTATATCGGGCCAAACTGCCAGTCTGAACACAACCTGTGTTTGTGAACTCTACCCAGCAGAAGACGCAAACTGACTCTTCTTACTTGCTACAAGGGGAGTAGTTAGTCGAGAGCCACTGATCCGGCCAAGGGTTGTCAACTTTCTTCCAACACCCTTCGGCTGTGGTGGTAGCTAATGGGAATCTGAAAGAACACTGGGTGAAGCCTTGTCAGGGATGCTTTCAGCTGATCCTCCCTTGAGCAGGGGGTTGAACTAGGTGGCCCGTACGGCCCCTTCTGTTAGATTCACTGATATAGTAAGACAGTAATCTTTCTCTAGTTAACAGAGTGCACTAAAAGGCCACAAGCAGCAGAGCCTCTTTCTTCTGTATGTGCTAGCAAAGTTACACAGAGCCACTTGTCAGTTCCAAAACTAATAAAGAGTTCTTTATTTAGCGAACACCATTCTAGATAGGATAGATGAGAGATAGGGATAGGATCCAACTAAACCATCTATGATGGATGCAGATGCAGAGATGCACGTCCTGCATCCATGGTGCCAAAGATGGAGAGCAACATGCTCCTTCTTTGTGTGTGTGTGCGTGTGTGTGTGTGAGAGAGAGAGAGAGAACAGAAGGAAGCAAGCAATTCCCTGATAGTATCAGTCTACACATCAAAGGGACAGAGGAAACAGGAAGGAAACCCACAGTTTGCCTGTCTGTCCATCTGACTCTCTTGTAGCCCCCTTTGGAGGCTGAGGCTTAAGGCTATGGTCACACGAGCAGTTTCCCACAGCAGTATATCGGCTCTAAATAAGCCGCTTGAGTTTGGGACGCTTTGCATTGACCACACAGCAGCTGCTAAGCTGGCATCGTAGTGCCGCGGGCCCATGGTTGGTTGTCCACATCGGTGGAATTCACTTTCCCACACTTCCTCACCCAAACACTGGGCTTTGCATGTGCATGTGCGCTTCCATGCAGGAGCCCCACATGCAGCTGATGGGGATGCTGAAGCGCACCTCAGAGTGGGATTGGAGGGGGGAAGGGGAAGCACCATAAACAGAGAGGAACAATCACACCGCTCGTGTGTTTCCAAGGTGTCCCTGGGTGACCAGATGCCCGGAAACCCACCATGGAAGCGCCTCGCTGAGGTAGCCACCGGAATTTGCCGGTGCCTATCTAATCTGTGTGGGAGTCATTTTAGCACGAGGTAGGGATCAGTTCGAAAGCAAGAAATGGCAAGTAGATAAACAGGTACCGCTTTGGAGGGAAGGTAACAGCGTTCCGTGCACCTCTGTGTCTAGTCATGCTGGCCACATGACCACGGAAATGTTTTCTGACAGCGCTGGCTCTTTGGCTTGGAAACGGAGATGCGCTCCGCCCACTAGAGTCAGATTCAACTAGCTTTTGAGCAAGGGAAACCTTTACCTTTACTAGGGATGGAAGCCAGATGTGCATGTTTGATTGCACCCATTTGATCTGGAGGGGAGGGGTGGCTATGTTGTGTCAAACGGCTCATATGATTTTACCCTAAGAGACAATATGTGGTCCTTCTCATCCAACACCTTTCAACTCTATGATTCTGTGAAATGAGTCTGCAGCCTCAAGCTGTCAGTTTGATTACTATTTCTATATATTCACGTATTGGGAACAATCCTGGCCTGTATTGTCCCAGTCCACCAGCCAAGCCTGAAGCCCTTCCTCTGGTTCTGGAAGAGGCTCATCAATTAGCGGAAGGAGAAAGACTTCAGACTTGGCTTAGCAGAGTGGTAGGATGCAATCCAGGGGACCCAGGTGGGTTGACCAAAGCAAAGCAGAAGTTCAAGGTGGAGGAACTTTGCATTGATGTATGAGATGGTGCTTTGAGATAGGGTTGCCAGCCTTCAGGTGGTGGCTGAGATCTCCTGGGGATAACAGCTGATCTTTAGGCAACCGAGATCAGTTCACCTGGAGCAAATGTCCACTTTGGAAGGCAGACTTTATGGCATTATACACCATTGAAATCCCTCCTCTCCCCCAGTCCTGCCTGCCTCAGGCTCCACCCCTCAAATCTCCAGGTTTTTCCCAACCCCATAAAATCATATAATCATAGAGTTGGAAGGAACCTCCAGGGTCATCTAGTCCAACCCCCTGCACAATGCAGGAAATGCTTCCTAGAGCTGGCCACCCTTCTTTGAGAGCCTAGATCATGTGTTTGGTACTTCCCAAACTTTCACTGCCTGGGAAACATCTTTATTTTCCTTGGAGAAAAATTGGAGGCATCCATCATCTAAAAAAATCTTTAAAAAGAGAATATATTTGTGTGTGTGTGTGTGTGCGCGCGTGCGCACTTTCTCCACTGTCTCCTAAAAACTATGGGTGAGCATCAGGACTTTTTTTTTTTAAAGAGGTGCTGGAACTCTCAAGAGGGAAATGAAGTTTTCAATCTGTATACTGAAAACTCATGAACTTTTAAACTTTTTAAAAAGAATTTTGCCAAAGGGGTTCCAGAACTCCGTTCTGGCTCATTCCCCCAGAAAAAAAGCATAGTTCTTGCAATTGCAGGATAGTACAATTATTTCTTGGGGAAGGGCCGTGGCTCAGTGATAGAACATTTGCTCGGCATGCAGAAGGTCCCAGGTTCAATCCCTGGCATCTCTAGTTAAAAGGGCCAGACAGTGGGTTGCATGAAAGACCTCTGCCCTGAGATCCTAGAGGGCCGCTGCCAGTCTGAGTAGGCAATACAGGCACTGATGGACTGATTCGCTATAAGGCAGCTTCATGTGTGGTCATGTGTTCTTGCTAATACCAATGCTTTCTTGGGTGAGGGTGATGCTTCTGGGATTCCCCTATACCGGCAGCTGAGTAGGGTCAGGAAATCCTAGTCTGATGTTTCTGTCTATCTATTGGCAGAAAGGATGTAATGGTCCCTCCCTCAGAATGATGTCACCACCCACTGGCTGGCAGAGAGAGGAGAGATCGATTCAGCACATGGCTGTAAAAGCATCCCCCCCACGCCTCTTTTTATAGCACACTACTACATCCCAACTGCACTGTGTGGGGAATGATTGCTTCAGAGGCTGTGTGTTTGACTTCATAAAGGACCTCAAGTGAAATGTGGGCCTTGACATTCCATGATGTTATTTTGCCAGTCACGGTAACTTCAGACAGAAATCAAAATAAATGGCTAAAACTGTCCTGGAAGCGGCTGCATGGTTCAATGTCTAGAGCAGCACGCAAGCAAAATAAAATGTGCCTTATCACTCTTACCAGGAAGGATTTTAAAGGGGAGACAAGGTAGGAACAATAGATTACCTGGACCAATGATGAGTCCCAGGGGTGCGTAGCATCTGGATGGGCAAGGTCTAGATGTGGCCTATGAGCTTCCAGAGAGGGCAGAGTCTGGATTAACAGTAGAAGCCAGGTGTTGGATGACTGTACTGGGGCTAGCTGAATGGATTTTATGACCACTGATAGTTCTGCCAAGGCAGTTGAATAGGTTCCCAGATATAGACAAAAGAGGGAGATGGGTCCCTGATTAGCATCAGGAAGGATTTTTTATAATTTGAATGTTTGGTTGGTTTATCTTGGTATCCTGAGGGATGGGGCAAGGAGAGACCACGAACATAGACATGAGATGACACAAAAAGGGCTGGGTGAGGTTCTGGAAACAGGGCTATTTGCTAGGTGACCTCTGAATAGCTGTTAGAAATGTAGATACTTTACCTGTTGGAGCCCGTTGTTATTCCATAAGCATAATCTCTTCTGGGTGGAGGGGAAAGACTGGAGGCTTGCTCGGAGGTTTATTTATCTTATTTATTTATTTTTCAAATTTATACCCCGCCCTCCCCGCGAACGGGCTCAGGTTACCTTTTGAAACCTGGAAATGGATACCTCGTTTCCAGAGCTATGGCTTGTTTTCTGTGTTTTCAGGTCTTCCTTGGCCTGAGTTTTGTGGGTCCCTGGTTCAGCTTAGAAGTGGGGTGCCCCATGCTATTGGGGCTACCCAAGGCTAAAGGCAGCAGCTCTGGCAACAGTACTGTAATGGGTGAGGAGGCTATTGGACCAGGGATTTGAAGCCTCCCTTGTTCACATCATGAAGAAGGTGGGAAGAGACAGCTCACACAGTAGAAGGTACTTTTAAAATACATACAAAAAATACATTTTTGAAGGTGTATACCATCCTGTTAGAGAAAAGCTGCTAGAATGGAGGCATTCTGCAACCAGAAACCCAAGGACTCATTTTCAGAGATGGATATTATGACTGATGTCTGATGTTTTCTTAACATTGTGGCCTTCAACTTTGAAGACCACGGTGCTAAGAGAATATCTTCATGTCTGATGTTCTCTTCACACTGTGGCCTTCAGCTTTTCTAGACTAGGGACCCACCGAGCCGTAAGTACATGTCAGGAAACCATGTGTCATTAAATGCAGGTGAGGGGAAGAGGCAGGGCCAGAGTTATGATCTCACCATTGTCAAGGCCAGGACTGGGGAGGAAACACAAACCAAGCACCAGGTGGTGGTGTAACTTCCTTGAGGCCAGAGCCATGGAGGAGACTATGATACTGCTGAGTGAGCTAGCCTCACTGTCCTGTTGCTCCACTCAGGGTGCATGGAAAAAGAGGCAGGATGCATGGCACTCTTGGCTCCCTATGCGTGTGCACCAGCCGTGGATCTTTCCAAATGATAGCAAAAGATGGCAGCTTTATGGAGACTCAAGACCCAATGTTTGGAGCTCCACAACACACCTGAGCGTCATGACCTGTGAGCTGATGGCCTTTGTTCTAACATAATCACACCAGGAGGACTATAACACGTCTAAAAGTCCTCCTAAAACAAGGGCTGTAAGTGTTAGAATGAGCGACTCCGCATGCCTGGACATTGGGGGGTGCCACATCACTCTTAAGTGTGTATAGATGTTCTCTCCTTGAATGAGATGCCTCTCTTTGTCTTAACCTGGGAGCTGCCCTCTGACCCCTTCTCTCTCACACGCTTTGTCCTCTCAGTCTCTCTACATGGCCTTCCATGGGGGACACATGTCTCTGCAGGTCTCTCCTGTAGAGACAGTGACCTCATGCTCCCACACACACGATGCCAGACCAGCTGGCCATTTCTGATAGGGAAAGGACTCTTTAGATTAGGCTTCGCTTTCTCTTCTTTTGCCTGCCACCTGACTGTGAATTGGATTTATGTGAATAAATGTAAGTTTACCATTTTTGCAATATACTTCTTGGGAGATTTATTTACTCCTCTCAGTATAACGCTCCTATGACTGTGCAAAACTCTGTTATATTAACGAGATATCCCAATAGTAAGCAGCCACACTGGTTGGTAGGGCTGCCAAGTCTGCCCGGTGGGTGGGGGATGCCCCGCTACAGGGGTCCCCAATCCGCTGGCCCAGATTCGGCCAGTGGGGGGAACCCCACCTCCAAAGTCGTCTGGTTAGGACAACGGCCCCAGCGTGATGATGTCACCGGAAGTGACGTCATCACACTGGGCACGTTGCTGGGGCAATACTCTAGCAATCGCCCAAAAAACTCTATGGTACCATAGAACTCCAGGAATCAAGAGGACTCCCCCCGCTGCTAGAAGATAAGTACTTGGCAACCCTACTGGCTGGTGCACAGATTCAAAAATCCCAAGTCATGTAATACCTTTTTACTAGGACCAGTCAGCCCTGACCTGGATAGCCCAGGCTAGCCCAATCTTGTCAAATCTCAGAAGCAAAGTAGGGTCAACCCTGGTTAGTACTTAGATGGGAGTCCTTCCAGGAAGTCTAAGGCTGCTACTCAGGAAGTCTAGGTTTGCCACCTCTGTTCACCTCTTGCCTTGAAAACCCTGTGAGGGTCGCCATAAATCAGCTGCAACTTGACGACTAATCAAAAGAGGACCAAACAGTTATGCAAACTTTCAGTTAGGACTCTTCATCAGGATGGATGTTAAGAACAAAATAAAAGGGGAGGGGGAATGAGAGAAAACATTTCAAGGCATGGTGTGGATATCTATTGTCTTAAAGCGATTTCTCCCCCCTTTTTTGTACTGAACTCAAAAACTTGTGCGCTGTTTTGTTCGGCACTACTACAAAGTAGTGCATGACCTTCGTTTTTGGAATCTACCTGAGTGAGTTACTGAGAAAGTGGACCAAAGGTGGGCGGCAGAGTGGAGAGGCATTAGAACTGAACATCTCTATGAGCAGTTCATCTTCCTGATAAACACCAGCCGCCTGCCACTATCACCCCTGCCTGTAAACTTTAACCGCCTCTGTGTTTTGCTTCCAGCTCTTTTATCGTACTGTTTTGAGTTGCTTCAAAGCCATGGAGCTCTGATGTCTTCATCAGGTTAGATCACAACCCAAACAGTTCCTGTTGCATCATCCGACTCCCACAATCAGGCATGGCTGGAATTCACATGGCCAAGGTTAACACTGAAAACAAAAAATTAACAGGACTGAATAGTGAGAGGGGGCAGAACAAATTAAAGCAAATGGGGACACAGAAGCCACTGCATTGGGCGGAGAAAAGTTCAAGACTTAAAGGAGCATGCCAGATCCCAGCAAATCCATTCATCTCCCAGTCCTCCTCCGGCCTTGTGTCTTTACCGGTGATTTATCAGTTTAGAGGTGATTTATCCACATTTAGATTTTATATAAAGCGTTGGTACACTGTTCCTTTTGTTTATTGATCTCATTACTGTGTATCTCACCTTAGGTGCTGCTTATCACCTGGAGGTTGGCAACCCAAGTCACAAGTGACTTTGAATGCGAGATTCCACTTCAGACACGCAAAATTTTCCCCTTTCACCAGCCTAAAAACATAATCATCTCCCCCCCCCCCCTTTTGAGTCTTGTATTCTCCCCTGGTTTTCTGCCCTCAAAGTAAAACACTAGCGAAAGGGTCAATGTCTCTCCGGAGTGGTCTGCTGACCCTTTGACCTGTGGCTCAGATAGCTATCGGTTTTGAAATAGCTGGGATCCCGACTTGAGCAGGAACAGAAAGGTTATGAATGCCTGTTATGAGTGTGATTTATGGAGCTTTTATGGCCCCATGGCCCCAAGGGCCGAGAAGCCTCGCTGGGTTCCAGCTCCAGCATACAAACCCTGAGAAGGATTATTGTCCTCTTCCACCTACACACATAATATGCTGTGACTGCTTTGTCTCCTACACTCCCAGCAGGAGGCAACAGGAGGGCACTGTGGCTATACATCGGAGCAGCTTGCAGTGTTCTCAGCACTGTTCATGCTTCTTCTACGGCCGTTGCAATAGTGTTCGGATCACACATGGTAGGATTCCACCAGTCACATGCACCAAGAACGCCCAGTAGGCTTGCCAGCCTCCAGGTGGGGCCTGGAGATCTCCTGCGTTTACAACTGGTCTCCAGCTGACAGAGATCATTTCCCCTGGAGGAAATGGCGGCTTTGAAGGGAGGACTCTATGGCATTGTACCATGCTGAGGCTCCTCCCTTCTCCAAACCCTGCCCTCTCCTGGCTCCACCCCCAAAGTCTCCAGGTATTTTCCAACCCAGACTTGGCAACCCTGACACCCAGGTCCTGTGTCCCTGACAGCTGGATGGGGAAAACAGAGGAAAATTCCCTATGGAGGCTCACTATGTTCAACAGAAGCCCATATTGTGGTTCTTCCTCTATCCTGCTCATCACAATGCCTGCGGTCACACACCCACTAAATAATCTACTTTCAATCCCCTTTCAGTGCACTTTCCTGCTGGATTTTAGGCTGCAGTCACACCCACTGAACAATCCACTTTCAATCCACTTTCAGTGCAGTTTCGAATTGGATTTTGCTAGTTCAGTTGCCAGTAAAAATCCATTTGGAAAGTGCATTGAAAGTGGAGTATTTAGTGGGTGTGACTGCAGCCTTACTGTGTGAACTGGCAAAATCCAGTTGGAAAGTGCATTGAAATTGGATTGAAAGTGGATTATTTAGTGAGTGTTGTGGCCGCGGTCACACGGCCCCTTTAAATCCGGGAGGCTCCCGGATTTAAAGGGGCCGCATCTTTCAACAGCGGGTTGGGATGTCTATACATCCCAACCCCTGCGCCAGCGGGATCGCCTGCTGCGGCCGCTGAAGAGGCGGCCACGGTGGGAACAGCGGCCACGGCCGCCACAGCGGCGGAAATGGTGGTGGCAGCGGCCACTGAAGAGACGGCAGCGGAGGCGGTGGAGGCGGCCCCAGCAGCACTGGAAGCACTAGGTAAGTCGGGGTTGGTTTTTTTTCACCCTTTTACACTTGGGTGCATGGATAGCCATGCGCCCAAGTGTAAAAGGGGGGGGGGAATGGCCGGCGGGGCTATCTGGACAGCCCTGCTCTCGCAATGCATGCGAGAGAGGGCTGTCCAGATACCTCCAATGCGGGTTCCTCCCGCAACACCCGGGAAAATCAAGTATTTTCCCGGGGTCTGAAAATGCGGGAGGAACCCGCATTGGAGCCCGCTTCGGCACGGGACTAGGGGCTGGCCGTCTGGTCGGCCCCTTTAAATGCGGGAGGAAATTGCCCTTCCTCCCGCATTTAAGTTCCGTGTGGCCGCAGCCTGTGACTGCAATCAATAACAGTTCTTTTGCTATCGATCAGCTCCTGTTCTCAAACAGTTGTAATGTTAACTATAAAGCAGGCATCAGCTGGATGTCCACGGCATGGAGTGGCTTCTTCCAGTGCAGTAGATCGGGGTCCCTAACCGTTTTTTGACGCTGCGTGGGCACCTTGCATGGTGGGCACAGACACAAAATGACTGCCACAAAATGGCTGCCGCAGGAGGCGGAGCAAACATAACATGACTGCCACGGCTTACCTTCAGTCACAGACTGAAGATCCTTGTGTCATGGTGGCAGCTGCTGCCAAGGCAATGTTTTTAAAAGTCTGCACAATCAATCAAATCTCCAGTCGGAAGCCTTGCTGGGTAAAAGCCCCACTCACATTCTAAAAAAAATCTTGGTGGGCAGCAGAGGAGAAGGAGAGGAGGAGGAGGAGGAGGAGAAGGAAGTAGTAGTAGTAGTAGTAGTAGTAGTAGTGTTGGCTTATATACCTATACCCCACTCTTCACTACCCAAAGGAGTCTCAGAGCAGCTTATAGTCTCCTTCCCTTCCTCTCCCCACAACAGACACCCTGTGAGGTAGGTGGGGCTGAGAGAGCTCTGAGAGAACTGAGACTGGCCCAAGGTGTTGTGGTGGCAGCTGCTGCCAAAGCAACATTTTAAAAAGTCTGCCCAGCCAATCAAATCTCCAGTCAGAAGCCTTGCTGGGTAAAAGCCCCACCCACATTCTGAAAACACTTGGTAGGCACCGAAGGAGGAGGAGGATTTATATCCCGCCCTTCACTCACTTGGAGTCTCAGAGTGGCTTACAATCTCCTTCCCTTCCTCTCCCCACAACAGATACCCTGGGAGGTAGGTGGGGCTGAGAGGGCCCTGAGAGAACTGCTCTTGAGAGAACAGCTCTGAGAGAACTGTGACTGACACAAGGTCATACCAGCAGCTGCATGTGGAGGAGTGGGGAATCAAACCCGGTTCTCCAGATTAGAGTCTGCCCCTCTTAACCACTACACCAAAGGTGTTAATGGGCACCATTGTGCCCGCCATTACCACACTGGGGATCCTTGCAGCAGATAAAAGACCCACTGGCATCCCCTCCTCTGTTACTGATGTTCTTTCCTGCTCTCCTTTTGTTGACACTCTGGCCTGGCTCCTTGCCTAGCATGCGTAGAGTCTCTCCTGCTCCCATTTGCAGCTCCACCTTCTACAGATCTTTCTCCAGGAGAAGAATTAGCCTGCGGGCACCGTAAACAAGTGAGGTTACCTGTCTAGCTCACTCAGTCCCACTGTGTTTGGGAAACATTGTGTTCCAAGGCAGGTGGCAGGGGTTCAGCCTGAATTAAATGTCTCTATGACAACTGGGAGATAACCTGTGTACCGATAAAAGCTCTGTTTCTACATACATTCCACAGGCTGGCCACTCCTTACAATTGCTTTGAGACTGCCGTGGCTTATGTAGCGGGCTGGATCACACATAAGGCAAACAGCTGCGTGTGAAAAATCGGCAATTGAAAATTCTGCCCTACTGCAACCCAAATTCTGCTGCAGCGACAGCTAAATTCTGCAACCTGTATACATTATGTAAAGGTGAGCCACCTCTTCGTTTGCAGAAATGTCTTCAGTAGGGGTGTTTTTTGTTTTATTTTGTGTAGTGTTGCCAGTCCTCAGGTCTTGGTTTTCAGGGCTTCTGGCCAGCAGGGGACACCCCGCCCCCAAACAGCGATGTCACTGTGCAACTTCCCCCAACACAATGATGTCTCCCGGAAATGACATCATCACATTGGGAACGTTGCGCAGCAGCACTCTGGTTTGAAGGGCAACACTCTATGGTTTGAAGTCAGTCTTATTGTAGAGTTTTGCCCCAAAACCAAAGCGTTGCCACGTGACATCCCTGACGTGATGATGTCACTTCCGGTTGATGTCACTGCATCAGGGATGTCCTGGAATCCCCCCAGCCCAAATCCCCCCGCTGGAGCGATGAGGGGACCTGGCAAGCCTAGTTTTGTTGCACTCAACATAACTTAGGGGAGGTCAGGCCGCATGGTGCAGCCCAGTCTTGTCAGATCATATGGAGCAGAGGTCCATGAGTGGCTATTAGCCACAAGGTATCGATGGGACACTCTGTCTGGGGCAAGTGATGCTCTGTATTCTTGGGACTTTTGGGGCAACAGTGGGAGGGAGTTCTGGCCCTGCTGGTGGACCTCCTGATGGCACCTGGGCTTTGGCCGCTGTGATGACACAGACTATGGGCCACTGGCCTGACCCAACATGGCTTCTCTTACGTTCTTATGATCTCGGAAGCTATGCAGGGTCAGAAATTGTAAGGGAGACCTCTGCAGAGGAGAGTGAAGGCCAACCTCCGCTGCTTCTCACTTGCCTAGAGAGCCCCTTGCTGGAGCCACCATAAGTCAGCTGCGACTTGATGGCGCCTTACACGCACAACTATAACTTGTTCCGAGCATGATCAGGCTTTCTCCCCAACTGCTGCAGCTTCCAAAGCATTTGGATCATTGTTCAAAACTGTAAAGTGACTGTAGAAACGCCGATACTGAATAGGCTGGTTGGAACTTGCTGGTTCACCTGTGTGGCATCACTGTCATCATGAGAAGGTTCCACCAAGCCACAACATGTAAGAGCAGCTGCGGCGCAAGGAATTCTGCCATCACCGGCATGAGCAGAAACTGTTTATGGCCTGCCCTAAAGAATGCGATCCGAGTGAAATGAAGCAAGGCCGGGGCTGGGGCTGCAAAACACTTTTATCCCCGTCTTTTTCATGCTTTGCTAAGTGATTGATTGCTGTCTGGATGGTGTTTGGTTTTTTGCGAGCATCTCTGCCACCAGCCAGTTTCTGAAAGGGATGCTTCGATTCAGGCGGGAACAAGTGAGCTGAAATCGTGTCTTTCACATGATTTTTTCCAGGGGCCAGAGAGAAGATCATTCTCCTACCGTCACCTTTTGGGTTTGGGGTTTTTTTTTGGCAGACTCCGCCTTCCTCCGTTTTACTGTGTGAAATGGCAAAATCCACTTGCAAACGGTCACTGCAGTGGATGGAAACTGCATTATTTAGCATGTGTGAAAGCGCCCTAAGAGCCAAACTAGATGTTACTTTTAAAATCAGCTGTGTCTGAATACAGAGGCGCAGCGACAGGGCAAACAACAACACCTGAGCGGTTTTATGTCAGGAAAACACAGGGGTGGGGTGGGGTTTGAAGCCCCTCCTCCTCTCTTAGCAGTCCTAATCCAAATCAGGTCTTTATGATGCTTGACCATTTAATTTCTCACAGCCACTGTCTGGCTGCAGGGAATGAGACTCAGGTTGGGGGAATCCAGAATCAACCTGTTGATTGTAACACCTAGTTTGGCCCTAAAGGAGTGAGGGACAGAACACATGGATTTGGGAAAGGGAAAAAAAGCCTCCATTGATACACTGGCTCTCACCAAAGCCACAATTCTGTGACAGGAACAATCCAAATCCACAAATTCATTGTGAACAAATCTTAAAACCTTCTACTACTTTAAAGCAGAGCTACCAGAAGATGTGCTGTTCTCATGAGCCAAGACCTATTGGGAAGGGAGACGCCTTCCGTTTGTTGCATCTCTACATCAGGTATGGAATCATAGAGTTGGAAGGGACCTCCAGGGTCATCTAGTCCAACCCCCTGCACAATGCAGGAAATTCACAAATTCCTTCCCCTCCCCCCCCCCCCGGTGACCCCTGCTCTGTGCCCAGAAGAGGGCAAAAAAACCCCCCAAAAATTATCCCCGGCCAAATTAGCTTGGAGAATAATTGCTTCTTGATCCCAAAGTGGTGATCAGCAGTTCCCTGGGTGTGTAAGAAAGGGCCATGAGAACTAAGCACTGACGCAACCCTTCCTGCAGCCTCCCTCTCATGATCTGCCTAAGTTCACAGAACCAGCATTGCTGTCAGGTGGCCGTCCAGCCTCTGCTTAAAAACCTCCAAATAAGGAGAGCCCACCACTTCCTGAGGAAGCCTGTTCCACTGAGGAACCACGCTCACTCTCAGGAAGTTTTTTCTAATGTTTAGCCGAAAAATCTTCTGATTTAATTTAAACCCATTGGTTCTGGTCTGACCTTCTGGGGCAACAGAAAACAACTCTTAGAATTAGGTTAGAATTTTAGATAATGTAGTGATGTAGTCATAAAATGCAATAAAAATTATTTAAAAAAAGAAACAAAACAACTCTGTACCATCCTCTATATGGCAGCCCTTCAAGCCCTTGAAGATGGTTATCATCTCACCTCTCAGTCGTCTCCTCTCCAGGCTAAACATACCCGGCTCCTTCAACCTTTCCTCACAGGACTTGGTCTCCAGACCCCTCACCAGCTTCGTTGCCCTCCTCTGGACACTGAGCATTAGTTTTCCTAACCCTCTACAAGCCCTGGTTATTTGTTTATATTCAACATTATATTTGGGTATAAAGCCTTCCTTCCATTTCCTAAAGGAGTCTTTTTTATTTCTCAGATCTTTAGAAAGCTGTTCAGGGAGCCACCTTGGCTTCTTTAGGCTCCTCCCATTTTTCTGGATCATTCCATCACTCCCAATACAGAGACGCAGGATGACTTGCCTGTAGAGGAGGATGCCCATCGCAGCTAGGCATGAGTTGCTGTTCTGTGCTTCCTATCATAAGACATGTCCAAAGCAATGCCTGCAGCAACTGCTCCATAGAGAATGGTCAGATCATACCATTGCACCTTTTCAGTCTAAAAGGGAGGGAGGGGTTCAATTCTTAATTCAGAAAAATATTGCAGAATTATGACAAAGAATGCTTTAATAATTGTGCCAAAGGGGAATTTCTTTGCTGGCATAACAAGCTGTGTCTACTGAAATCTATGCAGCCACTGAACTCAAGAGAGCTCTGCTGTTGTCCTTTGCTTCTGGTTAACCAAACCCTTTCTGCACTCTTTTAATCCATGTTCTCCAAGCAATTCTGCACTAAATCCAAATTCAGCCTTCATTTTAATCCAGGTTTTTCCCCCCATTCTGCACTAAAATCGAGTTCAACCTTCTTTTTATTCTGGGTTTCCCCCCAATTCTGCATTACATTATCTCCCTTCAGTGGTCAGCCCAGTTACAGCCTGCTGTTGCCCCGGGTTATTTGGATGCTGTTTTGCCATGGAGGGCGATCCTGCATCTGGCATCCTCTCCACATTTTCTCAGCACTGAGGAAAAGGTGCCGCTCAAAACCACATTCAGATATCCCGGGGCAACGCCGTACTGACTGCGAAGACACCCCTGAACGGCCATAAATCTATGGCCGACGTTCAAAGAAAGTGAAAGCGGCATGCAATGTAGAGGGGAATTTCTGTTCCAAAGTGGGTTTGGTAAAACAACAGAGGGAAAAGCCAGTGCAGAAACGCCCGAACTTATATTGCCTCAACTCAAACTCTCAGAAAAACTGGAGTGGCAGGCAAACGTGGAAAAGATACCAGTTAATAACAACACTTGTGTCCACACCCTCCACAAGGTGGCTATTGAGGCCGTGGTGGCTTGCCTGCAATGTTCCAGTCCACTTCTCTGAGCTGAAGATTTGTGCTAACTTGGTTGAACCAAGGTTCAAACATTGCCCTGTGATTTATGGAGCTAATTTAGGTTAATATTTCACAGCCCTGCTTTTATTTTTGTCTGAACGCTGGGTGTGTGAAGCGACAGGCCGAAAGATCTCCCTTATCAGCCTTTCAGCTATATATTCTGGGAATGTTTATATGTTTTCAGTTGCCTCCTCAGTGACCGTGCAGTTTCAGGGTTCTTCCATTTCCCCTTGCAAAACTGCAGCCTGGCATGTCCCACTCAGACTCCTTTTTGCTGTTGGGTGGGCTGCAAGATGGAATTGGTTCACTCTTTGGGGATCTGGGCCTAAATTAGAAATCTCATGGTCTGAGACTGGAGAGGGGACTATTTTACTGAGTTACCATGGTCTGTGTACACTCAGCCCTCCAACATTCTTCAGGCACAGAAGGCAACAGAAGTGTGCACCAACAGAAAATGCAGTTTAAATAAGCAAACAGAAAGCAAGAACAAAGGATTAAGGTTGCCAGGTCCCCCCCCGTCCCCCTTGCCCGGACACTGGCGAGGGATGGGGAGTAGGGTTGCCGGATTCAGGTTGGGGAACTCCTGGAGATTTGAGGATGGTGCCTGGGTAGAATTGCCAGGTGAGGCCAAGAAGTAGATGGGGGACTCACCAGGAGGTTCCAGGAGAGGGGAGCGAGTTTTGGGTGAGCTGCCATTGCATTTTAAAGGACTGCGTTCCTTTTAAATGCTCCCCCTCCATTGGAAATAATGGAGGATGAGGTACGTTTTTGGGGTTCATAGAATTGGACCCCCCGGTCCAATCTTTTTGAAACCTGGGGCTTTTTTTGAGGAGAGGAACCAGCAGCTATGCTGAAAATTTGGTGCTTCTACCTCAAAAAACAGCACCCCTCCAGCACCCCAGATACCCATGGATCAATTCTCTATTATACTCTATGGGGACTGGCCTCCGTAGGTTATAACGGAGCACCCAGCAGCCACTCCCCCTCCCCCACTTTCTGATAGCCCTGAAGCAGGAGGAGGGGCTCCAAACCAGAGGATCCCCTGCCCCCAATTTGGGATTGGCAACCCTAAGCCTGGGGAAGACAAAGACTTCTCAGTGGGGGGCGGGGGGTACAATGCCATAGAGTCCACCCACCAAAGTGTCATTTTCTCCAAGGAAGCTGATCTCCATAGTCTGGAGATGAGCTGTAATTCCAGAGGATCCCCAGTTCCCACCTGGTATCCCCGTGATCCACTATGCTTAGAGTCTCAGGCTGTGAGTCATGGGCTGAAAGCCGAGGGCCATGTGCCCTTTGGATTTCACCCTTTTGTTTATGCCAAAGATTCACACTTCTGGCAAGCATCCTTAATAAAGAAATGCAGCATTTATTACATTTCTCCATTACATTTTTATCCTGCACTTTCTTAAAGGAATTTCAAGCAGTGGACAAAGTTCTCCCTCCTCCAGCAAGTTTTGTGGCAGAGTTGGGAGGGGATTTGAAGTTGGGCCCCTCAGTCCTGCAGTGCAATCCTAGGCACATATAGCTAAATGTAAAGGTTTCCCTTGCTCAAAAGCCAGTCGAATCTGACTTTAGGGTTGCGGTGCTCATCTCCGTTTCCTGGCCGAAGAGCCAGCGCTGTCTGAAGACATCTCAGTGGTCATGTGGCCGGCGTGACTGGACTGCGAGGCGCATGGAACACTGTTACCTTCCCACTGAAGCAGTACCTGTTTATCTACTAGCAATTTCTTGCTTTCAAACTACTAGGTTGGCAGGAGCTGGGACCAGGGATGGGAGCTCACTCCATAATGCAGCACTCGGGTCTCAAACTGCCAAACTACCAGCCTTCCGGTCTGCAGTTCAGTGTCTTAACAACTGAGCCATCACAGCACATATACTCAGAGGTTCAATGGGACTTATTCCCTAGTAAGTATGATTAGGACTGCATCTTTTGCCAAGCGGATAGGGTTTTTTTTCCCCTCTTCGTTTCGAAAATTGATTTCGTTCAGCCGTCTTGTCAAGGACCGAACTATGAACTTCACCTGGTTTCCCTGCGGTTTGAGGAGTCATTTCACCCTGCTCTTGACCTACTTTGTCTCTCCAGGTTTCTTCCCTGACTCACCAGTTCTGCAATCTACACCTGGCCTAAGAAAGCCAATGTTTTGACATCAAAAGTGGGCAAGTCTACCTTGGGCTTAATGTGGGCAGGAGATGATTGAAAGAATGAGGGCAGGATCGTCTTTAAAAAGGAGCAAGATAACGAAGAGCCCAAAATATTTGGGAACTAGAGTATCTGGAGGATCATCTTCTCCCATACATTCCTGCCTGCGAATTTAAGATCATAGAGAGAGGCCCCTCTGACTGTCCCACCAATCAGAGAAGCTCATTCGGTGGGCACGTTAAGAGAGGGCCTTTTCAGTGGCAGCCCCACATTTATGGAACGATCTCCCCAAGGAGGTGCATCTGGCCCCCTCACTTTCAGTCTTCAGGAGGCAGTTGAAGACTCTTTAAGTAGGACTGCCTTTGACTAATTTACTTTTTTATTTTATTGGCAGTCCTGATGGAGATTTTCAATTATGGTCTTTTGTGTGTTCTTTTTATAATTGTTGTTGTATTGAACTTGTAAACCGCCTTGAGTCCCGCAAGGTAAAAAGGCGGCTAATAAATGTTTCAGATAAAATAAATAAATAGGAGCCAGCCTTGATGGCTAATAATAATGGGTTAGATCCCATGGATCTGTTCTAACACAAGCACTTTCCTCTGGTGGAAGTTTTTTGGATCTTTGGAGCAATATATCTATAAAGCACACGTGCACACAAAGAATGTAAAAGGCAGCATGACGCCACATAAGAGTTGCCAGTCCCCAGATCCGGGTGGGGGTTCTCCGGTTTTCAGGGCTTTTGCCTGCTGCTGGCCAGCTGGCCGTTGGGGGAAAACCCACCCCCGAACAGCGACATTGTTGCGTCCCTGATGCGATCACGTTACTTGGAAGAGACATCATAACACTGAGGACATCAAACAGTGACAGCATAACGTTGGGAACATCACACAGCGACGCTCTGGTCTGAGAGCAAAACTCTGGTTTGAAGCCGGTTATACCATAGAATTTTGTCCTCAAACCAGAGTCTCATCATGCGATGTCCCCGATTTGATGATGTCACTTCTGGGTGATGTCATCATATTGGGGACATCCTGGAATGCCCCCCCATCCCCCCCCCCGGTGACAAGGGGACTTGGCAACCCTAGCACCAGTTGTGATGACACTGCCAGCTCTTGTATGCAATGTCAAGTCACTGTGTGGGATGGGGAAGTCCCAGAACAGCAACACAGAAAGAGCAGAGGAGCAACACCGCATGGAAGCTCCATTGCTGACACACTTCAGTTGGGACCTCAGTGACAATGGAGAAAACACAGAACAGCCTTGCCATGTGGAAATGCCCATGGAAGTTTTCCCACAGTTTGGGTGCCAGCCTGAAGTGTTCTTTCTCCAAGTTTGCTCACTTCCTCATTTTCCATTCATTGTCTTTCCAAGGTTCCCTCGCTATTTCTCTGTGCTGGCCTCCAGGTGAGGTCTGGAGAGCTCAGGGAATTACAGCTCATCTCCAGTCCGCAGAGATCAGTTCTCCTGAAGAAAACTGAAGCTTTGGAGGGTGGACTCTGTGGCATGGTACCCCACTGAGGTCTATGTCCTCCCTGGGCCCCACCCCCAAATTGCCAGGAATTTCCCACCCTGGAGCTGCCAATTTTATGCCCCCTGCCCCGGCTGGTGATCGGGGGTGGGGGGAATTGGCAAGCCTAGTTCTTCCTCAGCATTGCGTAGTGGTTAAGCCAGTATGGTATAGTGGTTAATTGTTATTGTTATTGTTGTTCAGTTGCACAGCTGAGTCCGACTCTTCGCGACCCTATGGACCACATCACGCCAGGCCCTCCTGTCCTCCACTGCAGCCTCTAATCTAGAGAACTGGGTTTGCTTCCCCACTCCTCCACACTGAAGCCTGCTGGGTAACCTTGAGCCAGTCACAGTTCTCTCAAGACTCTCTCAGCCCCACCTGCCTCACAAGGTGCCTGTTGTGGGGAGAGGAAGGGAAGGAGATTGTAAGCTGCTCTGAGGGTAGACAAAAGCAGGGTATAAAAAACCTACTTCTTGAACCACCCTTGATCCAATTTGTGATAGGAATGGTGGAGGAACTATGGAAAGACAACCAACGGAAAAGAACGTCATGATGAAGCGAGGAGAAAAACCACTGCTGCAGCTTGGCACCCAAATGGTGGAGAAACCTCAGTGCGGAAAGCTCTGAAGTCTTCCATTGGAGGAAAGCCCCTTTGTCAGTGGAATAGAGCCACAGAATCCAACCCCACCTGTGGCTGCAAAGTGACAACTTCTGTCTGCTAATCCATCCCAAATGCAGCCACCGCTTTCTAAGACATTGATTGTGGGAGAACAGTTGTTTGCAGACGACATATAATGGACTTCTCGCTACTTTTATCAGAAGCATTCTTAAGGGGTTTAATTAAAGACGATAAGGGCAGAGAAAAGCAAACACCGCCAATCTGGAGGTCCTTTCTCTGTTTCCTAAAAGGGGGGAAACAGAAACAAGAATGATATTGGGGGGGCAAGGATCTCTCTGTTTATTATCTGTTTATTATCTATTGAGGAAGATATAAAAGGGGAACAAATATACCTCATGTTTGCCTGGTTATTCAAATTACTGTAGAGAGAGGAAATTGCCACAAAAAATCCCCTGGTGTATTATTAATAATCTCTGCGGCTCTTAATGGGATGTTCCCTTATCTCATTGAACCCTGGGAAGTGCTTCTAATATTCTAACGTTCATAGTGCAGAATGCAGGTTTAAATCGTCCTTGTGTGTTTTCTTCCTGGGCTATAGCTGCCTTAGATGTTCCCAGGCCGCTCAGGAAACCTGTTCCTTCAACGTATGGTTATTTTCCCCCAGTGGCAAAAAGTTATGGGGTCAGCGCTTACCCAGGTTGGTTCCTCATTGGA
This sequence comes from Lepidodactylus listeri, assembly GCA_029233225.1. NCBI lineage: Eukaryota > Metazoa > Chordata > Lepidosauria > Squamata > Gekkonidae > Lepidodactylus > Lepidodactylus listeri. Next base: position 136,176,505 of record JARCFY010000004.1, on the reverse strand, counting down.
GGAGAGAGCACTGAAAGCTCATGATTCTGTTCTTTGTTCATATTTTACTTTGGTTACTTCAATAAAATAGTATGTTAGCTTGAAGCTGACTGGACTATGTTTCTCTGTGGAGAAAACTCAATCCCTGGGTTAGTCACACTGACTCTTTGGACCTTCTGGAGGTACTTGGGACCCCCAGAATCCCTCAACATATGGCATTGTTGAAGTACTCGTTTTGTTTACAAATGTGCCAGTGAAAGACAGGTAGAGGCAAGCAGGTACTTTTGAAGGGCGGCAGATCCCGCTCCCCACATCAGAGAGATTCTACACCTTCTAGGCACTTCGGCCAACTACCAGGGAGTGAAGCGTTTCCCTTTGTGCCTTTCAGCAGCTAAAACGGTGCTTCCTTTTCACACAGACACCTGTAAACTCCGTCCCTTCAGCTAGACAGGAAGTTCGCCTCTCCCAACCAAACCCTGATGGGCAACTAAACAAAACCACTTCCTGACACTCAAGGCCTGCTGAGGAAATATCTGTGAGACTGTCTAAAACACATTGCCTTTCGTATTCTCATGTAAGAAAGACTGATCCTCAGTGATCAGAGGCAATATTTACAAAATGTGCAAATGACTCATTTCTAGAAGACTGAGCATCACAGGAGTGACATGAAAACTCCAATGAGTTGGTTCAGGTGCCACAGAGATGCCCCCCCCCAATAGCATCCACATGGCAAGTGCTCTCCTGCTGCTCCAGAAGACCTCCTGCCAATCACTGTTGTTGCCCACTGCTGCCCAAAGTGGCGGTGGGAGAAAAATAAAAATGCTCCCAGCCTTTATGCTAGTTGTTCCCAGAGGTGACAATGAGTAGCTCCAGGAATCACCATAGGGTTTCCGGCAATTGCAATTCTTAGAGCTATTCATTGTAAAACCATAGAGTTCTGACATAGAGTTTCTGGAGATTCCTAGAGCTACCTATTGTCACTTCCAGGTTGTGCTCGGAAGTGATGTAATGTTGCCAATATTACATGCACCCCCATGTCCCCATCCCCAACTCTCCTGCTGGCAACCATAAGTGGAGGAGCTTAGCACGTGATCACTGGATGAGCATTCCTAAACGTTATGATAAGAGAAGGCATTTCCATGGTAGATAATGTGTCAATGGCTCCATAGGTGTAGCAGCAATTCTGTTTACAGGGTGAACTATCAGTCATGGATGGCCCCACCACCCACCATATTGTTTGTTTTGCTTGGGAGAGGAAGGCTGGCCCTGCCCTCCCCAGCAGGCAGAGATCAATGGGCTTCCCAAATCAAACTAGGCCTCATTGACCAAGGCATTAGTGTCCCTTTTGTATTTCAGCTCAAAGCTTGTTCCTACACTCTGCATCTAAGCCCCCAAACCTCAAAGCCATCTCTCATTGGCAGTAGCCCAGTCAGTAGACAAGGACACCAGGACTTCCTCCTAAAGAGCTACGTGTCCCCTGATTTGCTTTTGAACAACAGTTCGGAAAACATTCTGGTGCAGCCCCAACTTCAGTAGTCACTTTACACCCTTGCTCCGCTTGCTCTGGAAAGTAACCATATGTGGGTGGAAATCTAAGTTCCCAAATCAGTATGGAAGCAACTGAAGTCATTGCAGCCAGCATGGTGTGGTGGTGTGGAAGACCCAGGCTCAAATCCCCATTCATGCCATGGAGGCTCACTGGGGAGCTTTGGTCCAGTCACACACTCTCAGCCTAACCTGACTCACAGGGTTGTTGGGTGGATAAAATGGAGAAGAGCTCAATGCAAAGTCCATTGGGGAGAAAGACATGGTATAAATGAAGTAGACAGGTACATAAGTACATGTAGGGGTGTGATAAGGGGTGTGAGCTCAGGTCTTCTTGGTTCAGTTAGATAACGCTATCCAACGGACATCTCTGATCAACTCTAGCTCCTTATTTATCTTGCACAGACTCTTCCATCCCCCACAGAGTGACTACCTGCCCCACAAAACAAAACAGATTACAATACAGACCATGAGCCTCAGGCATGCGTACATCAAATAGCACCAATAAAAGGATGGCCCAGGCTACCTTGATCTTGTCAGATCCCAGAAGCTAAGCAGGGTCAGCCCTGGTTAGTAGGTTACCTTCTGACGGCGGGGGGCTGCTGGCTCCTTTCCTGGATTTTCTTGCACACACACAAAGCGTGCACACCGTGATGATATCACCTGGAAGTGATGTCATGTCACTGGGGGACGCTCTAGGGTTCAGCCAAAAACTCTATTGCACTAGGCATGTCAGATGGCACAGATCTTTTGGGGGGCAGGGCTCCCCCCACTGGCAGGTGGCCAGTGGGCAGATTGGGGGGGGCTCAAAATAGGGGGAAAACCCACCCCCATTGGGGGGATAGCAGCCCTACTGGTTAGTATTTGGACAGGAGACCACCAAGGATGTCCAGATTCGCTATGCAGAGGCAGGCGACAGCAAATCCCCTCTGAACGTCTCTTGCCTTGAAAACCCCCCCCCCCCCCCCCGGGGTCACCATAAGTCAACTGTGACTTGACGGGGAAATAAAATATAATAAAACACTTTAAGACAGCAGCAGTAAGGCCAACGATATAGTCAGGGTGAAAGTCTTGCCTTGTTTTTTCCACACTGCACTGTTGCCTGTTCCTAGACAGACAAAATACTAAACTATACCAAGGCAGAGGGGCTGCGTATATGCTCTGCAGCATACCGTGGAGCCGCACTTTTTTTTTCTCATTGGGACATAACTTTTTATACAATTTATTGATTGATTCAGTAAATCCCCCCCACCTTTCTCCAAGGAGCTTAAGGGAGCATATACAGTTCTCCCATCTGCCATTTTATCCTCACAACAACCCTGAGAGGTAGGTTAGGCTGGGAGATAATGACTGGCCCATGCTCAGCCAGTGAGCATCACTTGACTAAAGGCTTGACCAGCAGTGGATCAAAAAGATGATCATGGGAAGGAAGCCACTACATGAGTGGAGGGAAACCTGTCTTGTTATTAAAGCATACCTGCATGTTTGTAGTGTAATTCTGGGGAAGGGGGTAAGTGTCAGATGCACTGTCCCCCCCTTCTCCACTGAACCTACAGATCCCTGACTTTCAGCCATCACAAAGTGTATGGTGCTCATCTCTTTTTCTGCTGTGGCCGTCAGCCATCTCACACAACAGTCTTTGCAGTGAAAACAGAAGGCATTTCTGCAAGCAGCAGTAAGAAACGGCTTTTGAGTTTTCAGAAAAGTCCTCTAAACCAGAGCACTCAGAATGTGTTGCTCCTTTGTTTTGTTTTGTTCATTCTTTCGCTTCCACTTTTTGCAGCCCGTTAGCAACACCCAGAAGAGCTGTGTTGGAGACCGAGAAGTGTTCTTCGTATCGCTTATGAAAGCACCAAACAGCACGGTGTAGGTTTTCTTGGTCTGGAGATGAACAGACGGACGTTTTCTCAGAGGGCGAAAGGTAGGATGATAGACGGGTCTTGTCCACTCATTTATTTTTGTCCTGCTGTTCTTGCTGGTCAAACAATTGTTTGAGGTTTTTGAAATGCTACAAAAATGTGCCAACTCTGTGAACAGTCTCAGCGGTGGGGTGTGCGTTCACATCACAGGCAACGGTTCTATCATATTGATTCTCACCTCTTTGCAGGGGAGAAAGGCCACTTTCTTCAGCCTGCATATTTGTAACCCTTCCTCCTCTGGGAACTTTCTATTCTTCCGCTGTTACTTCCAAAGTGCTTGTACAATCTCCTGTTTTCTTTCCACCACGTGTTTTGAGTTTTGTATTGTTCCTGTCCCGATCCATGCATTTCTCCATGAACAGACGGAATCGTCTGATTTCAAACTCAGGCAGGTGATGCTGACATTTCTCCCTCTCTGGGGGACTTTCTTCTCTGCAATATCTTGTGTAGAGGGAAAAAAGTAAGGAAACGGTTATTTTGAAACCTCTGAGACTGTGGTAAGTACCAGCTTGGTCTTATTTCTTAAGCTCCCAAAGAAGACGAAGAAGAGATTGGATTTATAATGCACCCTTTACTATCCGAAGGAGTCTCAGAGTGGCTTACGATCTCCTTTCCCTTCCCCTCCCCACAACAGACACCCTGTGAGGAGATGGGGCTGAGAGAGCTCTCTGGAGATCTGCCCTTGAGAGAACAGCTCTGAAAGAACTTATGACTGACCCGAGGTCACGCCAGCAAGTGCATGTGGAGGAGTGGGGAATCAAACCCGGTCCTCCCAGATTAGAGTTCGCGCTCTTAACCACTACACCAAACTGGCTCTCCAAACAGTGCAAAAAGTGAGGGGTACATATACTGAAGCATATAGGAATCTTTGGTCACGTTATGAGAAGATGAGAGTCACTGGGAAAGACAAGAACAAAGTCTGAGTCTCATGGCACCTTTAAGACCAACAAAATTTTATTCAACGTTTGAGCTTTTGTGTGCATGTGCACCTCTTCAGGTGCCAATAATAGACCATAACAAGAAGCGGGATCTGCGGTACTCATAGGGAGGGAGGGGGGAGAAGGAGTTCCACCTGGAGTAGCCACAGGTAAGCCTTCCTTCCCTCCCCTGGGCAGCAACAGCGAGGCCCAGGCCCGCCGATCTCCCCCCCCCCCTTCCCAATGGCGAGGCCCAAGCGGCTGAGAGCCACTCGGGCTGCCAATCTCCCCCCCCCCCCGATTCCTCTGGCGAGGCCCGAGCAGCTCTCAGCCGCTGGGCCACTGCAGAGTTCCCAGAGCGTTCCCTGAGCATGTGCAGGGAACGCTCTTTAGCTTTTGGGGGGATTTAAATATCCCCCAAATATTTTTTTAAGTTTTAGGATTTTTCTGCACACATGGGGAGTCCCCCAAGTTTGCAGAAAAAACTCCCTGCCCCCCAAGTGCCCCCTCCGCGCAGATTTAGATATCGTCACGGAGGGGGGGATTTGGCTATTATATAGATGCTAAGAAAAATGGAAGGCAGCAGGAAAAGAGGAACATCCAACAGGAGATGAATTGACTCAATCAAGGAAGCCAAGGCCCTCAGTTTGCAAAGTCAAAAATATTTATTGTCATAGCCATAGGCCATAACAACCCAACAAATGACCCCCTACATGGAATTCACATCTATACAGAGAATTAAAACATTCCAGCATAGCAAAATAAAGTAAACAATTTAAAATATATATAGTAATAATTGGTACAATAAAAGAACTGAATGCTAAAATGTGAAATAACTATAGTTTGGCTAAAATTCCTGTAGAAGCAGCCGAAATTAGAACCTTCCTTATATTTGATGACAGGGAAATAAAAGCAGCTACCTTAAGAGTAACATCTGGGGTAGCATCGGCCAACGAAAATTTTATACATTCTTCCTCTGAACCGGGAAAATTTGTAAGGAACTGGTTCAGCAGTTTATTTCAAATGGACTCATAGTGAGGACAGTGTAAAATATAATGAACAATATCTTCCACCGGATTAGAACTGCAGAAGCAGGGGCACTGATCCACAGGTATTCTTTGCAATCTGCCCTGAAGGTATGCAGACGACATGGTTTGAAAGCCTGCTTGAGTCAATGCCTTCCTTAATGAGGCATTAGGGGGGGAATTATTTTTTTAAAACCCAGTGTACTGAAGGGAAGATTTGGACTGGTGAACCTGGTTAATATCACGTAGGGCGTCTTTTTAAAAAACCCACTCACGCATTTGCCCTGAATCCCAGCACTGTACCAAATTTAGAGGAGGCATGGAATACAGTTGTAGGACTGGAGAGGATAATTCAGACCACTGGTTCACGCCACACTCACCCCTCAGTTTGCAAGATCTGAGCAAGGCTGTTGATTTGGAGGTCGTTAATTCATAGGGTCACCATAAGTCAGAAGTGGCTTGACAACACTGAACACACACACACACACACACACACACACACACACACACACACACACACACACACTGGAATCTCCCGCCAGGGAGCATCAATGGAGTTCAGAGGCAAGTTTAGCTTCAGTGCTAGAATTGCCCCATTTGCTGCTTAGCCCATTTTCTGGGATGTGCCCTCGTCAGGCATATCCGAGAGGCATATGTGCTTTCTAGAGAACTTGCAGTAAACTTTTGGCTGGCTCTTCTGAATTGTATGTAAAATACAAGAGGTTTCTGTAATTAAAGGTTGCCAGGTCTGGGTTGAAAAATACCTGGAGACTTTGGGGGTGGATCCGGGAGAGGGGAGGGGCCTCAGCATGGTACAGTGCTATAGAGTCCACCCTCCAAAGCAGCCATTTTCTCCAGGGGAGCTGTCCTCTGGGGATCTGTTGTAAAAGCGGGAGATCTCCAGGCCCCACCTGGAGGATGACAACCCAATTTGTAATGCAGCAGCAGGTGTGTATGTGCATCACTGAGTCACGGCTGAGTCCTGGTGACCCCGTGAAGTTACATCTTATGGGGTTTTCAAGGCAAAGAGGTGAGCAGAGGTGGTTTGCCATCGCCTTCTTCCTCATAACAGCCCCCATATTTCTTGTTGATCTCCCATCCAAATACTAACCAGGGCCAACCCTGCTTAGCTTCCAAGCTCTGAGGAGGTCAGGCTAGCCTGGGCTATTAGGGAGTGCTGGGCAATCTCATTTCCCTTTCAGCCATGAAGTTCATTAATTGGCTTGCAAAAAAGTCATGCTTACTCAATAGAACCCACCATACTGAGTGGTTGTGGAGCTTCTAGATCACTGTTGTGAGCTCCTTAGGAGGAGGATCTAATACGAAAATAGTACGGTACATACAACTAGAGAGCCAGTTTGGTGTAGTGGTTAAGAGCGATGGACTCTAATCTGGAGAACCGGGTTTGATTCCCCAATCCTCCACATGCAGACAACTGGGTGACCTTGGGTCAGTCACAAGTCCTCTCAGAGCTGTTCTCTCAAGTGCAGTTCTCTCAGCTCTCTCAGCCCCATTTACTTCACAGGTGTGTGTTGTGGGGAGAGGAAGAGAAGGAGTTGTAAGCCACTCTGAGACTCCGAGTGAAAAGCGGGGAGAAATCCAACTCTCCGCCGCCGCCTCTTCCTCCTGCTCTTCTTATTCTTTTTCCTCTTCCTCTTCCTCTTCTTCTTCTTCATTTGCTTCTGTACACCCCTTTTAGTCCCTCATGGGGCTGTGTACAAGACAATATGTGAGGGATGAGGATTCCCATGGTATCCCTTGGCTCCAGGTTCCCCAGCACACAAACCCAGGTCTGCTCCACAATTTGAGTTCTCCTGTCAGCTAATGTTTTGACTCCTGTCAGCTATTGTATGCAAGATGGCTATGCAACTGTTGCACAGAACTTATTGGCTAGTGCCTAGCTCATCACTAGCAAAGGAAATATCCCATCCTCCTCAAGTTCAAGATTGGCTCCTTGTCGCTCTTTAATAATGATATGTGATAGTATTTCAGATTTCATTGTATTGCATATCTGAAGTGTAATGCTGTTCTGTGTCTGATAGATTGCATGCAATGGTATGTAGTATTTGATAGTGTTTAGGATTTGATGGTGTTTGATAGTTGCCCAGTCGGGCTATACCTCATCATGATCCTCCAAGTTCCACGCCTGGTGGGTTGTGCGGAGCAGTTCAGGTGGTAACCCTTCCAATACCGGCACCTCTCCAGATGGCAGAATAAATCCTATCCCTAGCTACCACTCGTTTACATTTAATAAAAAAGCAAACACACAACCCAATTATCTCTAAAATATGTGTTTAAAGGAGACACCAGAAATTAATATACATGAGGCACATACAGAGAGCTCTTTCTTTGAAGCTGCTGCTTGGATGTAGGTAATATTATTCCAGGTCTCTGCATGAGATGACAAGGTCATCTGCTCTCCCCTCCTTCAGTCCCCCTCCAGGTGATGCTGGGAACCCTGCGAAGAAAAATCCGGGTGAAAACAAATGCTTTTGTCCTTCTCCTCGGCTCCCCACCATTGAAGAGAATGGATTGCTTGCATCCCGGAGCCCCACAGCAAAGAGAATCAAGAGGAAATATTCCCTTTGAAGCCTTCGCGCTGTGTTAAAAAAATCATAAGACCGAAGCGCGGAGCCTTCAAACAGAACAGCCAAGCAGAGGTAAAAAGAGGCACCCATGTTCTCTCCCACGCACTCGGGCCGGCTGCATTAAATTTTTAGCAGGGAAGTCCAATCAAAAATACTTCCAAGGGGCACCTCATGGGATGGAGTGCGTGAGAGAGAGTGTGTGTGTTGAGGGAGAGATCTTTGGAACGAGACAGTAGTGTAGAGGAATGCCAGCTGTGTAGATTTGAGACTGCGGCTAATTTCAATGCACTGGATAATGCACTTTCAATGTGCTTTAGGAATCCTTTGCAGCTGGATTTTTCTCTGTGAAACAGGAAAATCTACTTGCTAAAATGCATTGACAGTGCATTATCCAATGTGTGTGAAATTAGCCTCTCTGTGCTAATACCTCTATGTCCCTAAACGACAAATGGGGGTCCCACAATGCAAAGTCGAGCTACCTGTTTAAAATATATTATGCAGACTTTAACCTTTCTCAGTTCCACAGCTCTAGCCATGCGTAATTGTTAAATACTGGGTTCCATTCAGGGCCAGTGCCAGGGGTTTTTTTGCACACTAGGTGAAGCTGCCTTATAGCGCCTCCCCCCCCCCCCCCTTTGTGGCCACAATTTTCAAACATAAATGCATTTTAGGAAGTGACCAGAAACAAACTGAGAGGCAGCGTAGGTGAGCCAAGGAAGAAGGAGGAGGAGGAGATTGGATTTATACCCCACCCTTCACTACCCGAAGGAGTCTCAGAGCAGCTTACAACCCCTTTCCCTTCCCCTCCCCCTCCCCACAACAGACACCCTGTGAGGTAGGTGGAGCTGAGAGAGCTCTGAGAGAACTGCTCCTGAGAGAATAGCTCTGACAGAACTATGCTTACCCAAGGTCATTCAGCAGCTGCAAATGGAGGAGTGGGGAATCAAACCCAGTTCTCCCAGAATAGAGTCTGTGCACTTAACCACTACACTAAACTGAAGAGGAGGAGGGGTTGTTGTTGTTGATTTTTATATCCTGCTTTTCTCTACCCTAAGGAGTCTCAAAGCAGCTTACAATCACCTTCCCTTCCTCTCCCCACAAGATGCGCCTCATGAGGTAGACAGGGCTGAGAGAGCTCTGAGAGAACTGGGATGGGTCCAAGGTCACCCAGCAGGCTTCATGTGGAGGAGTGGGGAATCTAACCAGATTAGAGTCTGTTGCTCTTCACCACTACACTATGCCTGGCTCTCTACAACCCACTCCAGTCAACGTCCTGGTGACTACATCCTGTACCAACTGAAGTTTCTGAACACATGGCTGTTGTGAAGCTGGAAAATAAGGAACCGTGAATTTTCCCCTGACCTCCCTGGAGGAAGGGAGACATACAAATGTGAGAAATACATTTTAACATGCCATTTGGGGAAGGATTCACTGATATAGTTAAAACCAGCAGAACCATGCTGCCGCTGCCACCACCACCCGAAAGAGTGCCCCAACGTCATAGTTTCAATGGCTGCCCTACCAAAGAATCTCCCTTGTCCTTATCAAGGACTTGCCTGCTGATGAAACCAGAGTTCTGTTCAGTCGCTTATTTCACAGCAAAGATTCGAGGATCCAGATCTGTTTATTTACACTGGAAACTACCCATTTCCCCCCCTTCAGATTGCAGCTGAATATCTCTCCACATGCAAAGATATTTCTGACTAGCACCACCACCCCTTTACGCGTGTTCCTTTCTTTAGCCATTTGCAAATGTTTCCGTTTCCCCCAGAGAAGCTAATGAGCGGCCCTGCTGTGTTTGAATCGCGGAGGCTGTTAGCAGCATTTCTTCAGAAGGAATGGCTAAATAGGATTAGGTGTCACTGCTGCTGGCAGTTGTCGGGATCTTCCCAGCCGGTGGAATTTCCTAAATATGTTTCCTCTCCAGAAGGATACGACCAGATGACATGTTTCCCCAAGCACATTCTACAAGAATAAGAGAAAGCAGGCCGTTCCTCCCCCCCCCCCCCCCCGCGCCCCGGTAATATTTCTGTCATTCTGTGAAGCTGAGACACCATGGAGGCTACAGCAAACACCCACATCACATTCTCAAATATTCAAACCCAGCGAAATGTCCGCAAAAAGACTTTGCCTCCCCAGGAGTCGATCCAAATGTTCCATCCTCTTACTGCACACTTTCTGAACCCTGCTTTCCCGTGAAGTTTCCTTTCCTTCTGATCTTAACTCGTTGTTTTCAAGTGGGGAATCTCATCATTCGAAGTCACTTTCCCACTGTGCTGCAATCTTCTTATGTCATCATTGCCCTCAATGGTGTGTGTGAACCATGTTTACCATATATATACATATCATGCCTATGTGCATATATACAGCATACATGCAGTATCTCTAAGCAGCTAAGTATCTCTGGACCAATGCTCCCTCTAAGCTGCGGAGTCTTGTGAGCAAAATTCCTACTTTGTGAGCTACTGGCATTAAAGTTGTGAGCAAGCGATTTGGCTGCTGCATGAATTAGTTTGCTCTGGAGCCATCCTCCCTGGGCAAAGACAAAAATTTGTGAGCCCGAAGCTAAAAAACTGTGAGCTAGCTCACACTAACTCAGCTTAGAGGGAACACTGTCCCCATGAGTTTGCAATAAGGTCTAAGAGGTTAAGACACTGAGCTGCAGACTGGAAGGTCGGTAGCTCGGCAGTTCGAGTCCCCTAGTGCTGCATGTTGGAATGAGCTCCTGTCTCTGGCCCCAGCTCCTGCCAACCTAGCAGTTCGAAAGCAAGAAATTGCAAGTAGATAAATAGGTAGCACTTCAGTGGGCAGGTAACAGCCATCTGTGTGCCTCGGCATCTAGTCGTGCCGGCCACATGACCATGGAGAAGTCTTCGGACAGCACTGGCTCTTCTGCTTGGAAACAGAGATGAGCACTGCCCCCTAGAGTCAGATTCAACTGGCTTTTGAGCAGGGGAAACCTTTACCTTACTGTCGCACGAGCCGCTGGAACTGGCCTCGCTGTCGTCTGACTCGCTGGCCGCGCCTTGCGTCGCCACCTCGTCCGCGCCTGCCCCAGGCAGCCAGGGCCTCAGATTTGGCACAGGAGGGGAGAGTTAAGTCACCACTCCCACTCCCTAGTGCCTCCTGGTGGGATTTGTTTCTCTCTCTCTCTGGGTCACGTTTCATCCACACTCAGGCCTCTCCTCCCCGGCCCTTTGTGGCTGCCGTCCTCCCGTCACCTCCCATCACCTCCCCCTGGCTTCCTCCACCCCCCTGTTCCCCGCCCCCCTTCATAGCTGTAGACGCTGACTTCTGAGGGCTATTCCCGGGTCTGCCCTGCCCTTCCTCCCCCATGGCTGGACGTGTTGCTCGGGTCTGTGTCCTGGCCCTCGCGCCGGGCCTGCAGCTTGGCAACTCCTCCCCCTCCCTACTTTCCTTAGCTGCCGCAGCCGTGGGGCGCCTCGCCCCAACCGCCGCGGCGTTCCCGGGGACCTCCCTGCCAACTCCCTGAACGGGGACCGGAGTCGACGACATCGCCCCGGCCGTCCACCCCTCGCTGCCCCTGCCGAGGGCGGAATGTAAGCCACGTCCTCCTTCCCCCTCCTCTTCTTTGCTGGAGCCGGTAAGTTCGGGGGTTGGGGCGGGGTGTGTCGTGGTGCTGGGTGGCCGGTTGTCAGGGTCTCCTGGCCCCCAATAGTCCCGCCATCGGGACACTTACCTTACAGATGTGCTGTGTTGACCTGGATGGCCCAGGCTAGCCTGATTTCACAAGATCTCAGAAATTAAACATGGTTGGTGCTGGTTAGTACTTGGATGGGAGACCGTCAAGGAAGTCCAAAGTTGCTATGCCGAGGCAGGCAACAGCAAACCTCGGCTCCTCTCTTGCCTTGAAAACCCAACAAGATTGCCTTAAGTTGGCTGTGACTTGATGGCACTTTCCACCACCCACCCTCACGTTCTGCCCTGAAGTGGAGTTCCCTAATGTGGCATCGGTGAGTACCATGTTGCCTACCACTGTGTCTCCCAGTACCCACTGAATTCTTGTGCTTGGGGATAAAATACAAAGAGCCTCGAGGGGAACAAGAATAAAAACAGGGAGCTTAATTATTATTTGCCAGTTAACTAACAAAGCACCAACCTGACCTGATAGCCCAGGCGAGCCCAGGCTTGTCAGATCTTAGAAGCTAAATAGGGTTGGCTCTGGTTAGTCCTTGGATGGAAGACCATCATGGAAGTCCAGGGTTGCTACGCAGAGGCAGGCAATAGCAAACCACCTGTTTATCTCTTGCCTCAAAAACCCTATGGTAGGGGTGTCAATATGCAGCCCGAGGGCCAGATCAGGCCCCCGGAGGGCTTCTGTCAGGCCCACACTGGAACTGGCCATCTCCTGATTCCAGTTCTGTTGCTGCTGCCGCATCACAGCTTGCTTCGCCAGACTCTCTCAATGGCTCAGCCATTTCGTGTTTTCCCCTGGGTCCTAGACTCAGAACGCTGAGCATGAGATTTCTGTGGTGAATGTCAATAACTCAAAAGTAGGTTTGCAGCTTACAGATACGCACCTGAACAGCACAGACATTTTGATGCAATAATTCAGAGCAAGAGGTGTCAGTTATCAGAGACTATTAAATAAACAAAATATTGCAAGAGTGCTAGTGTTTTAAGCATGTTTTTATTTTAACTTTAAAAAATAATCTTTGTCTTTGTGTCCTTTATAAAGTTTGTATCTCCGCTACCTGGTGTTACATTTTATGACACGCATGGTCCGGCCCAACAAGATCTCATTTATGTCAGATCCGGCCCTTATAACAAATGAGTTCGACACCCCTGATTTAATGTGTCATGTTAATACTTATACTTTGCCATAAGTCAGCTGCCACTTGACGGCACTTTCTACTTCCACACATACGCCAGGGCCGATGGTGAGTTCCAGGTGCCATGCATCCATTTCAAGTGAGTGTGTTTAACGTTCCTAGGCAGTTTTGTCTTCCCAAGCCCACTAACTTCAAAGGATTTAGAAGGGAACGGCTCTGCTTAGGAAGCCTGCAAGGTGCATTCGTTGAGTGAAAATAACCTGGCGCCTTGTGACACCTTAATGGTGAACACACTGTCTTTTAGCGTAAACTCCCATGAACTAGCATTGCCTTTGCTGGATGCGTGAAGTGGGGCTTCAGTTATCCATCTTGTGTTTGTAATATGGCACCTGAAAAACCAGCACATTTATCGCGGCTTGAGTCTGCTTCATCCCATTCAGTGAAGCCAATGCAAGGCTACAGTGGCAAAGGAACCTCAAGGTTCCTTGTTCAGGCCTTGGAAAATACCTTCAAACTTCTTGATGAATTCTAATTCAGCCGTTTCACACTGGAGATTCGTTTGCGAAGCATGGCGGCAAGAAAAGATCTGAGGTTTCTGAATATTGCCATTTTAATTAACAGGTTCTAAATGAAAACATAACATCTGAAGCAGATCAAAACTGCCAGTAATCTTCTCGCTGAGAGTTTGAGTGCATATTCCAGGTATGAATTCCCAGGTCTGCACGCTGCACATTTCAAATTGCCAGTTGCTTTAGTGATAAATATTGTTTGTATAATAGGATTGCCAGCTTGGCTCCTGTTTGTCATTCGCTCGACTTGCAAATGTACCTTTTGGCAAGGTCTGCTTTACTACCTGGGACTTAATGGGATACATTCTTTTAATATGAAAGGCCTTTGAAGTGGTCTGTAGCTTCCTTCGAAGCAATCAGAATAGATTCAGGTCTTCAAGGGACTCGGCAAGTCCGTGCCGATCCCTTTTCGCTCAGCCGAATTAACACTTTTGCCTGTGAACACGTCAGCATCCTGTGGAGCAAGAACACCATCTTTTCTTGGGGATCGTACCAATGAGGAAAGAGGGCATTCGGTGTATTACAGCGGCATTCTCTCTGATTTTTTCTTCCTTCAGAACAGAATTCTGGAGACTTTGAGCTTTCCGGAACTAGGTAGCATATCCTAAGGCTGTAATTCTCTGCACGCTTACTTGGGAGTAAGAACCATTGAACTCAGTGGGTCTTTCTTTTGCCTAGCAGTACAAAGGGTCTGGCTGTCAACCAGTTGCTGAGAACGCTGACGCATACCTGTAAAAGCCTCTTGAAGGGTCCATGTTTCAGAATTCACGTGATGATGTCTGTGAAGCGTCTGGCTGTGATCGGTGGTGCAGCCAGAGAATTTTAGAGTCTCTACATTTAAAGATCTAAGCCCCCTTCCCCTTTCTTAACAATGCCAGGAATTCTAGATATTATAATCCACTGGGGAAGGAAGCAGAGGCATAAAAATAGAGAAGAACTAAGCAGGACTTCCCCATCTGGTAGCAACAGGCTACTTGGAGGGCTCCTGTGCTGAGCCAGGGTGGCTGGCACCATAGGCGTCAACTACGGGAAGGCTCGTGGGCAGGGGCCACCCCTGAAATTTCCTGGGGGGGACTGAGCCCCCCCAGTGAAACAAAGCACCCAGCCGCTGCTGCGCCTCCCCGCCGCCGCGCCTCCCCGCCTTCCTTGCCGCTGCCAAGAGCCTCTCCCCCTGGCCCGGCTCCCCTGCACTGCCTCCCTCCCTCCCTCCCGGGGCCATCTGAACAATGTGCCCAGTGTGATGGTATCACCTGGAAGTGACATCATCATGCTGGGCACGTTGACAGGGCGACGCTCTAGCAATCGCCCAGAAACTCTGTGGCAGCATAGAGTTTCAGGGCGATTGCCAGAGCATCACCCTGGCAATGTGCCCAGCGTGATGACATCACTTCCGGGTGACACCATCACGCTGAGCACATTGCCCGATGGCCCCGGGAGGGAGGGAGTGCAGGGGAGCCAGGCGGGGGGAAGAGGCTCTGGCAGTGGCGACGGTTGGAACATCGTTCCAGTGCATGCATGCGTAAAGTGCGCGCGCGCAAGAGCCCCCGCTTCCCTGGGAAACTAAAAACCCGACACCCCTGGCCGGCACCCAAGACATTCACCTAGGGTTGCCAGCCTCCAGGTGGTAGCTGAAGATCTCCTGGGATTACAACTGGTCTCCAGTTTGGTGTGAGAGCCACTTTGGTGTGAGAACCAGTTTGGTGTAATAGTTAGGAGCATGGACTCTAATCTGGGAAAACTGGGTTTGATTTCCCACTCCTTCACATGCAGCTGCTGGTGTGACGTTGGGTCAGTCACAGTTCTTTTGGAGCTGTTCTCTCATGAGCAGTTCTCGGGAGAGCTCTCTCAGCCACACCTGTTGTGTCAGGGTGTCTATTGTGGGGAGAGGAAAGGAGATTGTAAGCCACTCTGAGACTCCTTTGGGTAGTGAAGGGTGGGATATAAATCCAATCTCTCTCTTCTTCCAGGCAAGAGATATCAGTTCGCCTGGAGAAAATGGCCACTTTGGAAGGTGGACTCTATGGTCTCATGCCCCAAACCCCAACTTCCTCAGGCTCCACCCCCCTTCCCAAATCTCCAGGTATTCCCCAACCCTGAGCTGGCAACCCTACTTGGGCAGCCGGCTTTGGGAGGCTCTCCCAGACCACGCACAGGCCACCCCTTGCTTGGCCCCAGTAGGCAGTGGTTGCGGAGAGTGGCTAATTCTCGGGGCCCATCCTGGACTTTTCCCCAGGGCTCCAGAATCACTAAGACCACTGCTGGAAACAGAGCTTGAGGCCGGGTAGAGGAAATGATCCAGTGAAGTTAGGGGAGAGGTTAAGGCCAGAAGGGACAGTCTGAGAAGAAAATGAAACCCCTGTGCCCGGAAGTCATGGCAACCTCTTGCAACTCGTAGTGGAACGTGCAGGACGTTCAGAGAAGCAGCTAGATAGCCTGCCTCCCAACCCTGGTATTCTCTGGAGGTCTCCCATCCAAGTACTTGCCAAGGTCAGCCCTCCTTAGCTTCCGAGATCTGATGAGACTGGGCTTGCCTGGCCCATCCAGGTCAGGGCTAATATTTTATTAATGCAGGCAGGTACACCAACTAACACCTTTTCCTCGCTATCATTTAACATGTTCTTCTAACCTCTTGATGATTGTATTGCATCCTCAGAAAGCATTTGGAAACTTCATTTGATCCAAAATCTGGACAGCATCATTATGGACCGGGGCAGAGGCTATCAAGTGTTTTTGTTCTTGTTTTTTAAGGAAAAACTCGTCTGATTCTAGTTTCCAGACTAAATTCAAGAAGTTCGTGCTAAAGGTCAATACCCTCTATGGCTTGAATCTCTGACAAAGCTTCTTGTCTCATATGAACCTCTTCCCAGACAGCTGACTGAAGATTCGAAGAACAGACTGGCCTTCAGGTGCTGCCGCCACCTTAGGAAGAAAGGCCAGCTGCAGTACGGGCCGGGGCTTTTTTTAGCAGTAGACAAGTTGGTTACAGCTGCAGTGGTCCAAAAGCAAAGCATCCTAAAGCATCCCAGATTCTATCCTCGGCATCTTCAGTTAAAAGGACCAGGCAGTAAGTGATGTGAAAAACCTCTGCTGGAAATGCTGGAGAGCCACTGCCAGTCTGACCTTGAGGGACCAAGGGTCTCGTTCAGCAGAAGGCAACCTCATGTGTTGAAAAATAAAACCTAAACAACTAAGAATGCAGTCCACGTCATACCTTTTATTGAGACCGCCTCAATGGCACATAACAGCGTGTGGGCCTTCAAGTTCCCCAGAGCTCTTCTTCAGGGCAGAAGTTGCAAAATAAAAAAGGGCAGACGCAGGTTTTTTACAGATCATTATTTTAAGACCTTATCATGCTGGCATCTGGCCAAAGCCTTTCAGCCGCCCAGTTCTCTCTCAAGGAAGGTGCGACCAAGCTCTTGACAAGAGTGGTAAAAACATTTTTTATTTGCAGCAATGCTGTTGACGATTTCCTGATTTTGATGGGTGATGTTTTTATTGCTTGGATGACCATATTCTTGTTATGTTGTAAACAATACAGCATAAAAGGAAAGGGAGAGCTTCACATTTATTTTCAGCCGCCTTCAGTCCACGTCCTGAGCTATGTCGTGTCTGTACTATGGATGGGCACAAACCAGCTGACGAACTAAAGTTTATGATGAATTTTGACCGTTTGGTGGTTCGCAAGAGAATGTTCGCAAACTGAAGAACCACCACAAACTTCCAGGAATGTTTATATTTTGTATGGAAAACAGCTCATCTGTTTGGTTTACGTGTCTCCAAGCCGTTTAAACCCTGCTTTCTGCTTCCCACAAAAAGCCGTGTAGAACAGAAAGCAGGGGTTTAAACTTTAAATGGCTCATGAACCAATACTCACCGGTTTGGTTCACAAACTGGTATATTGATTCGTGGTTCCATTTGTGGTTCACCCACGTTCCGAACTGCAAAAATGCAGTTCGTGCCCATCCCTAGTCTCTACCTCCTATTTCCACAGGTCCAGCACAGAAGTGGTAGAACTCTGTATTAAATAAGGAAATATGCATCAGAAGAGGACTCTGCTCCTGCTTTCCACACATCTGTTGCTATAGTAAATGTGCCAGCATTGATATCCAGTCTGTTTGTGACCTGGAGCCTATGTTGAACATTGGTATGGGACCAGTGCGCAGGTAGTTGGTGGAGCAGGCCAGGTTGCAGATTACACAGGTTCACTGAATATCAGTACAAATCTGGAGTATAACCAGCATGCGGACTGGATGCAGATAAGCAGTCAATAGTTCTCAAAATGCATTCTGGGGGATACTAGAGTCCTTAGAAGCTCACCAGGGGTTCCTCATTGAGAAGACATGTGTCCTTCAACAGCATCTTCCATTAGCAGGATTCCACCACAATGGGTGGCCATATAGTACATGTTCTTGACTGTAGTGGTGAAACCCTACATCATGGGCCTGCAACCTTTTTTGAGCCTTTAGGCATGTTTGGAATTCTGACATGGCATGGTGGGCACAGCAACAAAATGGCTGCCACAAAATGGCTGCTGCAGGAGGCAGAGCCAGCCACAAAACCATTTCTACAGCTTGGCTTCAGTAACACAGTGTAGATCCTTGGGTTGGGCTGGCAGCTGCTGCCAAAGCAACGTTTTAAAATATCTGCACAGCCAGTCAAATCTCCAATAATCAATCAGAAGCCTTGCAGGGCAAAAGCCCTACCTGGCCCCGCCCACTTCCTAAAAATACTTGGTGGGCGCCCTGCATGTTCACCCTGGAAAGTGCCCCAGAATTCTCTGCGACACACACAGCAGATGTAAGCAGTTTCTTAGCAAACTAGCTGCTGTGGAAACAATTCCGGAAGATAAGACAGCTTAAAAAAACACAGCTTTAACAGATGTCTTTTTCATGGTAAAGTTCATCATCTTATAAAGATTACCCTTAGTAGGCAAGCCATATGCTTTTCTCCATGCAATGTCTAATTAACTTATGGGATTCACTGTTATGGGATGCAGTGTGGCTGCTAAACTGAAATGGTATTTGAAAGGATTAGACAAACTAATGGAGGATAAATCCATCAACTGTTATTCGCTTGGAGAGCTACCGGGAACTTCCATGTTCAGAGGCAGAACATCACGGAGTGCCAGATGCTGTAGTGGGATCTCCATTACCTTCATATCTTGCTTATGGGCACCTGACTAATCACAAGGGTTGCCAGCCTCCAGGCACCTGGAAATCTCCCGCTATTACAACTGAACTCCAGACAACCAAGATCAGTTTCCTTGGAGAAAATGCCTGCTTTGGAGGGTGGGCTCTGTGACATTACACCCTGTTCCTCCCCCCCCCCCCAAACCCCATCCTCCCCAGGCTCCACCCCCAAAATCTCCAGGTACTTCCCAACCAAGAGCTGACAGCCATACTAATCACTGTTGGAATCAAGAAACACTGTTCTAGGTGGAGTCTGATCTAATCCTGCAGGGCTGTTATGTATCATCAGAAAATGCTTTTCAGAGTTTATATGTCTCCTAAACAGGTGGGTTTAAAAAAAAGGTTTTGTTGTGGTTTGTCTGTGGGAACGAGGTGCACTCACCTGACCCTAGGAGGGCCTGGGAAATTAGCTGTCTTGCCAACACCTTACTTTGCAAATTCCCACCGAGTCAGCATCTAGTGTGACTGGCAACCCTTAGCGCTGCTTCTGAACTTCAGGCAAATACTCTGCAGTGTTTTGTGTGTGAGGGGTGTGTGCATGTGTGTGTGTGTGTGTGTGTGGTAAAGTCTATATTTCAATATCCACATAACCCTCATGCTAAGTATCTGATCTTACCCGTAGGTAAGGTTTTAAAACTTTGTTCTCTGGAAGAATTGTTCAGACTGCTGCATAACAAGAAGGTGTTCCATAAGATCTTCCTTTATAAACTTCCATGTGGCTGACAGCCACTCAGGATATTATTTTCACGTCACTGACAGCCAGGAAGGTGCTTTCTGGTTTGGAACCCTGAATCTGTATCGCTGACAAAGTGGTTGAAAGCGGGCACCTATAAAGAGATCTTTGTTGAAATAATCAGCACCACCCAGGTAGTTACACATGCCTGTCCCTCGGTCTTGTGATGATGACAGGGTATGGAAAAAAAACTTCTTATTTTTTTTTAGCAACGCCCACTGTTTCTTGGGCATGTCTCCTTTGTTATGACTGAATAGTCCCATTATCAAGGTTGTAAGAATTTTTTTGCTAATGGATTCCAAGCACTTGGAAGACCTTGGTTGTTTGCCTATCAACCCTAACTCCAGTCAGAAAGAAAGTGTTGAGGTAAATGAAAACAATGAGTCAGGCCCTGGAATTTCACATTGGTGCTCTTTGTTTCCTGAGAAGAAACAATTTATGAGCTTAAAAAGAGATGGTTGTTCCACACAATGAAGAGTAATGGTCTAGAAAAAAAAAAGGATTGCAGGATTCGTCTCTTTTGGTGCATTCAGACAGGCAGCTAATCCTCCCATTGGCCCAGCTCTAATTTGATCCCGATCTTTTTTATCCAGTGTTGCACGACCAGACAGCTGCCCTTTGAATGGCCTTACTGGCCTTACTGGCCACCACTCTGCGGTGGATTATCTAGATGGCATCCACCTGAAGGAGCTGTGCAGTCGGGGTTTTTTTAAAAATCAGTTTTACACATGCACATATGCGCCTCACCGTGTGCGTGTTTTTCTGCGCATGCATGGACTTGAATGGTAAAAGCACCGCCAGTGGTACCTTCCTCTAGGACTAGGTACCATTTCAGTTAACAAAGTTCATAAATTTCACGGGCCCTTCAGGAACATGAAATTGTTCAGAACATTTGAACAGAGCTCTGCGGCTGTCACATGTTTATGCGTTTATGTACATAGTGCTAAGAATGTTTTTAAATGGTTGCCATTCAGGATGGTCTGGAGTTAGACCATCCCGATGGGCTGATTGCACACTGGAACAATCAGACAGGGGAAAGTCCACCATTGGCCCATCGGCAAGCATTAGACTGGACTTTCACCGGTATCTTTAAAGTACGGCCCCCTGGTGGGTCTCAACGGGCTGATCACGGAAGCGGCAACTTTCCCAGGTGTCTGGACGTCCCTTTAAATCCACCAGGCACTTGTGCCTGGGTTGGATCTAAAGAGCCGTCTGATCGTGACCTTTGCCAAGAAAAAACAGAAGTATCTTTCAGCCATAATTTGTGGTCACTGAATATAAGCCTTAGGTCTGTAAACAATGAGGTGGTTCCCCCCCCCCCCCGGGGGCAACAGATAGTCATAAAATAGGCCAATCTTTTGCAGGGTTGCTTGGGGAAAATCCCATAGCTGTTACCTCATAGTGTGCCTGGGAGAATGCCGCTTTAATTTCCATTATATACACAAAAATGCTATGAAGATGCTTCTAAGACGACGCTGAGATTGAGTCCACAAAAATATCGTTATTGCCAATGAGCACTAGACAAAAGTCATATTGTACGTGACCTTAAAGATGTTATTTTATTCTAGTCACTAGATCTGTGGTCTTCTGTGCCAGCTGTGATCTGGGATGTCATCTGAAACAAATGAAAAAGAATTCAGAGGAGCCGATTCTGTACCGAAGGGAAATGCGCCACACACAAAAAGGCCTTATATGTTACCATCTGGCCCCTTGGGCTCTTCTCAATGAGCACATAACTGAAGGCAAGCAGTTCTTACATGACACAGCTTTATTTTGGGTCCGGGGGGAGGGGAGAAAGGAGGCAAATGACTTAATACGCTGAGACTTTCCCTTCTTTTTCTGTTCATTTGCTCTGTCATTTGGAGGCCAGTCCACTCACAAAGAACCCCTATTGTGAGAGGCACCCGTGAGCAGCTGCAGGTGTCCAGCGAGCGACACACGACAAAGCCCGCTTGTTAATCGGCCGTCACATGGCCTGCGGTCCCCTGCCCCAGCCATCACCACTGTCTTCAGAAGCAGAAAAATCGACACCGCTGGTCAAAAGAGCCATTCTCCTAGGCTTTCTGAGTGGCTACTGTCTGGCCTTTTCTGTGGAAAGCAGGGGCCTGGCTTTTACCACTGGTCAGCTCTGAGGAGAGTAGAAATGAATACAATTGTCACAGCAGTGGTTTAGAGATGGCGGTCTACTGTCATATGGAGAGAGGGGGTTGGGGGGGGGCTTCTTTTCAGTCTCTGTAAACACGAGGGATCATTCTCCAAACAAAACAAAACAAAACACAAGCCCAGGGGCACCTGAATGATGAAGAAAAATTATTCCAGCGAATGGTTTTCATGAGTCAGAGTGAGCTTCTTTGACACACACACACCCCGCCATTTTAATTTCGCTGCTACTGATTTAACACAGCTACTCCTTTGGAAGGGTTATCAAAACCCTTTCAAATGTAGCTAAAAAAACTGTTAAACATTAATAGCTCTGTTCCTGGAAAGATTGGATGGAGATATCTGAATGCTATTAATTAACAGTATTTACCGTTCATAGGGGGCACGGTGGCTCAGAGGTTAAGACACTGAACTGCAAACCAGAAGGTCAGTAGCTCAGAAGTTCGAGACCTGAGTGCTGCATGATGGAGTAAGCTCCTGTATCTGGCCAGCCTAGCAGTTTGAGAGCAAGAAACTGCAAGTAGATAAATAGGTACCACTTCTGAGGGAAGGAAACAGCATTCCATGTGCCTCGTTGTTTAGTCATTCTGGCCACATGACCACAGAAAAGTCTTCAGACAGTGCTGGCTCTTCAACTTGGTAACGAAGATGAGCACCGCCCCCTACAGTCAGATTCGATTGGATTTTGAGCAAGGGAAACCTTTACTTTTACCTTTACTTACTGTTCATAGACAGTACTTGGCATTAACACTATTTGTTTGTGCTGAGATCAGGAGTCATTTGGGGCCGGAGCATGGCGGAGCAGTGCTCTGCCAGCCCAGGAGTGGGCACTAGGGCAGCCACAGGCCGAATCAAATTCTCTGATCTGATTTGGCCCGCTGCCAAATTGCTGCCGAAATTTGGCAGCAACTTAAAAAGTGGCTGGGAGGAGGGGATTTGAGGGAGAGGCTCCAAGCTTACAGGGTAGCTGCTGGGGCCTCTCCCCCAAATACCCACCAAGTTTCAAAATGATTGAAACAGGGGGTCCAATTCTACGGGACCCCAAACAGGTTGCCCCCATTCCCTCCATTGTTCTCTGTGGTGGGAAAAATGTTACTGTAGAACTGGGCCCCACGGTTCAATCTTCTTGAAACTTGGTGGGTATTTTGGGGAGAGGCCCCAGCAGCTACCCTGTAAGTTTGGAGCCTCTCCCTCAAACCTCCTCTCCTGTACGTCTTGGCAGGCCAGCTGAGGAAGGGAAGGGGAGGCTTTTGAAGATGCCCCCCCTTTTGCTTCCCTTTCTGACACACTTCTGGTGATGCCAGAGGGTGTGGCATATGCTAATGAGTTATGCTAATAGGTATGCTAATGAGTTCCAGCACCTTTTTTTCTACGAAATGACCTCTGGCTGAGATAACCATTCATACTGAAGAAGAAGAGATTGGATTTATACCCTGCCCTTCACTACCCAAAGGAGTCTCAGAGCAGCTTACAATCCATTTCCCTTCCCCTCCCCACAACAGACACCCTGTGAGGTAGGTGGGCTGAGAGAGCTCTGTCAGAAGCTGTTCTTTTTCAAGAACAGCTGTGCCAGAGCTACAGCTTGCCCAAGGTCATCCAGCAGGTGCAAGTGGAGGAGTGGGGAATCAAACCCAGTTCAACCAGATTAGAGTCTGCACACTTAACTACTACACCAAACTGGCAGTATTCATTCACTGTTCTTTTATCATGCCATTGCTCCAGTGGAATTAGGGCAGCATATATGGTCTCCCCACCACCACCACCATTTCTCTTCATAACAATCTTGTGAGGTATATTAAGCTGAGAGAGAGAGAGAGAGAGAGTGATGGCCTCATATAATCTCATGTATCCTTAGCAAGCGGAAAGTTCAACATGCTAGCCACTATATTACACTGGCGATTCAGTATTGTTTATTTACAAAATTTACAAAATGTTTGTCCTGCTTTTCTGCCCTTACAAGGCAAACGGTACATGATAAAATTACATTATAAAACCATTATAATAAAAACATACATAATTAAAACCATCATAATAAAAACATACATCATTAAAACCATTACACTAAAAAACATACATCATTAAAAAGAGTTACAAAACAGTTAAAATACATACAAAACATTGGAAAGTGAGCAGTGATTCATGTAAGCTCAGACCCTACCACAAATTTTGTTAGTCTTTAAGGTGCTACTGGACTCTTATTGTTTTTTGCTGCTACAGACAAACTAACACCGCTACCCATCTTGATAAAAACATTGGTTTAGGAAGGAGTGATTATTGAGGGAATGCCAAATGAAACAAAGAAGTCCCCTAAATGTGAACTTGTGACAAAAATATGTAATCTTTTGTTAAAATCTGCCTCCGTTCCTGAGGACTGGAAGGTAGTGAATGTCACTCCCATCTTTTAAAAGGGTTCCAGAGGAGATCCAGGAAATTACAAGCCAGTCAGTCTGACATTGGTACCGGGTAAGTTGGTGGAAACTGTTATTAAGGAAAAAATTAGTAGGCACATTGATGAACAAAATCTACTGAGGAAGACTCAGCAAGGGTTCTGTAAGGGAAGATCTTTTCTCACTAACCGGTTAGTGTTCTTTGAGGGAGTAAACAAACATGTGGACAAGGGGTACCCAATAGATGTTGTTTACCTTGACTTCCAGAAATCTTTGATAAAGTTCCTCATCAAAGGCTCCTAAGTAAGCTCAATAGTCATGGGATAAAAGGACAGTCCTTTTGTGGATCAAAAACTGGCTAATTAAAAGGAAACAGAGTGTGAGTATAAATGGGCAATTTTCTCAGTGGACGGAGGTAAGCACTGGGATACTGCAGGGATCAGTACTCAGTCCAATGCTTTTTAACTTGTTTATTAATGATTTGGAGTTGGGAGTAAGCAGTGAAGTGGCTAAATTTGCAGATGACATGAAGTTGTTCAGGGTGGTGAGAACTAGGGAGGATTGTGAGGCACTCCAAAGGGATCTGTCGAGGATGAGCGAGTAGGCATCAACGTGGCAAATGGGGTTCATTGTGGCCAAGTGCAAAGTGATGCACATTGGAGCCAAAAATCCTAACTATAAATACACGTTGATGGGGTCCAAACTGGCAGAGACTGACCAAGAGAGAGATCTTGGCGTCATAGTAGATAACTCAATGAAAATGTCAAGACAGTGTGTGACTGCAATGAAAAAGGCCAACGCTATGCTTGGGGTTATTAGGAAGGGAATTGAAAACAAATCAGCCAGTATCATAATGCCCCTGTATAAATCGATGGTGCGACCTTGTTTGGAGTACTGTGTACAGTTCTGGTTGCCACACTTCAAAAAAGATACTATAGCATTGGGAAAAGTGCAGAAAAGGGCAACTAGAATGATAAAAGGGTTGGAACACTTTCCCTATGAAGAAAGGTTGAAGCACTTGGGGCTCTTTAGCTTGGAGAAATGACAGCTGAGAGGTGACATGATTGAGGTTTATAAGATTATGCATGGGATAGAGCAGGTAGAGAAATAAGTCCTTTTCTCCCTTTCTCACAATACAAGAACTCGTGGGCATTCAAAATTGCTGAGTAGTTGGGTTAGAACAGGTAAAAGGAAGTACTTCTTCACCCAAAGAGTGATTAACACGTGGAATTCACTGCCATAGGAGGTGGCAGTGGCTACAAGCATGGACGGCTTCAAGAGGGAATTAGATAAACATATGGAGCAGAGGTCCATCAGTGGCTATTAGCCACAAGGTATAGATAGGAACTCTCAGTCTGGGGCAAGTGATGCTCTGTGTTCTTGGTACTTGGGGGGGGGGCAACAGTGGGAGGGCTTCTAGTGTCCTGGCCCCACTACTGGACCTTCTGAGGGCACTTGGTGTTTTTGGCCACTGTGTGAAACAGAGTGTTGGACTGGATGGGTCACTGGCCTGATCCAACATTGGCTTCTCTTATGTTCTTATGTCTTCACTCACTGGCAGAAGACAGCAACAGAAGGGAATGGACAAATCTCTCTTGGGGAGAGAGTTCCAGAGCTTTGGTGCCATGGCCAAGAAGGCCCTGCCCCTTATATTTACACATACAAGTATATTATAAGGTGACCAACCTCCAGGTGGTGGCTGGAAATCTCCTGGGATTATAACTGATCTTCAGGCAACAGAGATCAGTTCACCTGGAGAGAAAGGCTGCCTTGGAAGGTGGATAGCTGGCATTATGTTCCAATGAAGTCCCTCCCCTCCCCAAACCCTGCCTTCCTCAGGCTCCACCCCAAAAATCTCCAGGTATTTCCCAACCGAAAGCTGACAAACCTAGTATACTTATACATACTAAAACTTACTTCTTTTTTTTCTGAAAGCTTTTCATTTAAGGCAGACTATGATCCATCTTAAAAATAAGAATTCATATCAATAGAACCATAAGATAATTGAAAGTAAAATACCTACGACAGCACAGTGATCTAGAAAAAAATGTCTTGGGTTCAGTCATTTAAACAGTGCCGTAGACCAGGCAAAATAACCCCTTCCCAAGGTTAAGGAATGGTGAATGAATGCAGAGCTCCTTAGGGACAGGGTTGACAACTCTGATTCAGGGAATTCCCGGAGATATAAGTGTGGAACCTTGGGAGGGGGGGGGGTATTCTTGGGGAGGGGCAGCGGCTCAGCAGAGATGTGATGCCATAGAGAACACACTCTGAAACTGCCGTTTTCTCCGGGGGGATGAGACCCATGGTCTGGAAATCAGTTGCAGTTCCAGGAGAACTCCAGGCCCCCCTGGAGGAAGCTGTTAACAAAGGCTGTTTTTACATCTGACTTTCCCGCTGGAATCATTCTAGTTCCAAAAAAACCTGCCCACACCTCTGTGCGGTGTGAAACCGTGCTGCTACTGAAATGTCCACATCTACTAATTGCCCTCCTGTGGTCAAGCTAGTATTCAACCGGCTTTATTCTGCTTTAAACAATTGCTGTTGATTAGTGCACTTAGACCCCCTGGAGTGAAATTTCACACCACTGTGAAATCAGCACAGGAAAAGACAGCAGTCAAACTACTTTAGAGGGGAGGTGTAAAATGACCCAAAGACTAGGGATGCGGTGCTCATCTCCGTTTCCAAGCCGAAGAGCCAGAGCTGTCTGAAGACGTTTCCGTGGTCATGCGGTCGGCATGACTAGATGCCGAGGTGCACGGAACGCTGTCACCTTCCCACCAAAGCGGTTCCTATTTATCTACTTGAAATTTCTTGCTTTCAAACTGCTAGGTTGGCAGGAGCTGGGGCCAGAGACGGGAGCTCACTCCATCATGCAGCACTCAGGTCTCAAACTGCTGAACTACCGACCTTCCGGTCTGCAGCTCAGCACCTTAATACTAGGTGCCACCAAAAGGAAGGCCCTGCTATGGTTTCCTGCTATGTGGGCATGGCTCTTGTGCCCTCCCCCCACATCCTCCACTTACACACAGCAGGCTGATGAGTTCTTTGCCCATTTTGGTTGCCATCCTGTCTGAACTAGCAAATAGGGTTGCCAACCTCCAGGTGGCACCTGTAGATCCCCCACTAGTACATTTGCTCTCCAGACAATCAAGATCAGTTCCCTTGGAAAAAATGGCTGCCTTGGATGGTGGACATGATGACATTATGCCCTGCTGAGGTCCTCCCCTCCCCAAACTCCACCCTCCCAAGCTCCACCCCCCAAATCTCCAGGTGTTTCTCAACCCAGAGCTGGTTACCCTAGCAGCAAACAATGGTTTGCACTTTCCTTGCCAGGAATCCAAACCAGGATTAAAACAGAGCTTGGTTTGCAGGAGAAGCATAAAATGTGATTTGCTGCAAAAAGTGGAAAGCAGAGTTGTTCAGCTTCAGGTTGGGTTCAGTACTACAACTGATCTCCAGACTACAGAGATGAGTTCTTCTGGAGGAAATGCCAGCTTCAGAGGGTGCCCACAAGTCCCCCAGAATTCTCCAAGGTGCTGGGGGCAATCAAGCGTATGTGAGGCCCGACCCGCCATGACCACAGCTGAGTCCCAAAACAATAAATACACTTATAGAACATGCAGGTAAGCAACGTGATACATTAAAAAACAAAACCATGTTTTACCACATTTCTCAACCACCTTGTCTGGACCTTGCAACACCCAGATGGAAGAATGTAAATGCCCCTGTGAAAGTGATATTTCACCATCAACAGACAGCAGAGCCCCAGCTAATCCCACATCTACCCCCAGATGATTGGGCAGGGGTCATTCGTTTGTTGAAGCCCTAGACGTGTTTGGGTTGTAGAAACTAAGCGGTCTGCATGGATGCATCTGATCACTGAAAGTGTGCACCATGTTTCCCAAAATGCATATTCGGGGTTATTGCTTGCTTGCTTGCTTGATTTTATTTGTGCCTTGCCTTACTTCCCAATGGGGACACAAAAGCAGCCTACAGTGTTCTCCTCGCCTCCATTTCGTCCCCACAACAACTCTGTGAGGTAGGTTATGATGAGATAATGTAAGTGGCCCAAGGTCGCCCAGCAAGTCTCCGTGGCACAAGCGGGAATTTGAACCCAGGACCCTCAGATACTAATCCAACACTAACCACCACCACACTGGATATGATTTTGCAGCAGTTCTGAGTGGCGCACTTTGGTTACACTTCTATCCTCTCTTTCTTCCAGGACAGCACAAAACAGGTTATCCGGTTCCTACAACAATCTTGACCAGGGGTCATTTTGAGCAGGAACGCACAGGAACGCCATCCTGGGAGTAACAAGCCCAGGAGCGGGCACATATGGTGATGCGCTGTGCAGAAAAGCAAAAGCAGACTAACTTGATCCATATTTTCATGCTTGTAGGGTAGCTTCCCTGCAAGGGCAAAGGAAACCTAAAGTGGCTTTAGTCAAAATGTAAAGCTGGCTCGCCAGCTCTGAGTTGGGAAATACCTGGAGATTTTTGGGGTGGAGCCTGAGCGGTGGGTGTTGCCTTCTGACACACTTCCGGTGATGTCAGGGGGTGTGGCATATGCAAATAAGTTAGGCTAATGAGCTCCTGCTCTTCTTTTTCTACTAAATGACCCCTGATCTTGACAGGTTATACTGAGACTGCATGACTGGCTCATGACATAATGGCTAAAAAGGGAATTTGAACTCAGCACCGAGTTTAACATTTTACCTATTCTCTCTGAATGGTGGCACTCAGGAATAATGATTAGGAAGAAGACAGCTACTGAGGAATATACCTTTATTTCAGAACTAGGCAGCATTTACCTCAGAACTGTTTGGCCTTACACAGTCACAACTAGATGTGTATTCAAGGGAAAAAGTTCTATTAATCCCAGTCAGGCATTTAAAAATAAAAGCATTTAAAAAAAAAAAAAGTACGGGCCTTGTGCCGACATACTTCATTGAGCCTTGCCTTTTGAATGGTGACAAAATAGCACCATTGCGTCTCACGGCTCCATGGAGATGAGCTATTTAATATTCATAAAGCTTTCGCTACACAGATGTTAAAGAAAGACTGTGGTGATGAATTGTTTGGCTGCTGGGTGTTGAGCTTGAACGTAACGGAGAATTACCTCTGTTGAGAAAGATTCAGAAGCTTCTGGTAGAGGGCTTCATCAGGTACTTAGTAGATTTTAAAAATAAAACCTGTCTTAACAACAACACAGTAACATGATTGTGCCCGATTGTTCCACAGTCTTTCCAGAAAAATGACGAAAAAGGAACGTATATATTTCAGTGCCCTTTTAGAGACAGGTTTTTGAGAATTTGTCATCATTAGATCTTAACAATAGTAGCTCCTAAATAGGGTCGCCAGCTCCTGCTTGGGAGATTCTTGGCGATTTGTGGAAGTGTTTGGGGATGGGAGGGAGCTCAGAGGAGATGGGGTGCCATAGATTTCTCCCTCAGAAGCTGCCATTTACTCCAGGGGGAACTGAGCTCTGCAATCTGGCAATCATTTGAAACTCTGGGAGGAATCCAGGACCTACCTGGACGTTGGCAACTCTTCTCCTAAAGCCAAATGATAAAAGGCCAGGGAGACTTGAGATATGAAATATGATTGTTTTCAAGTAATTAGGGATAGATTCTCTACCATGTCAAATCACATTCTCTAACGAACTCGGGGCAGCATACATAATTCTCCCTTCCTTCGTTTTATGCACACACAAGAGCCCTAAGAAGCAAGGTCCAAAGTTACCGAGTGGGCTTAGTGGCTGAGCAGGGATTGGAACTCGGGTCTCCCTAATTTTTGTCTGACATGCCAACTGCAGAACCACCCTGATTGTTCAGTCATTGTTTCGTTGCTCCAGCCTCACCTAACCCTCCTGATATGCAGAGTTACCTTCTGTGTATATGAGTGAATTTTCTGTGTATATGAGCGAATTTCCGGCTTCAGGATGCACAAACGCATAACCTAAAAAAATCTAAGTTTCCACTAGTGCATACCAGAGCTGGAAATTACTTGTGCTGATCTATTCTACTTTTGTAATCCACTTCCTGCATTTTTTTGGTGCGTCATGCCTGAGGCACTTTTTTGATCACATTGTTTTCTAACTCTGCAACCCTAGGTCCTCTTGCACTGTTGACTGGATGTCTTCTGCTGTGTGATTTAACTGTCTTCTGTGTTTTGTTATCCATCTTGAGTCTCGATGAGAAACGCAGGCTATAAATGAAGTAAAGTAAAGAAATGCACAAAATAGCAACTGCATGTATCATCGGGTCTGGTGTAGTGGTTAGGAGCGCAGACTCTAATCTGGGAGAACCGGGTTTGATTCTCCACTCCTCTACATGCACCTGCTGGTGTGACCTTGGGTCAGTCACAAGTTCTCTCAGAGATGTTCTCTCAAGGGCAGTCCTCGAAAGAGCTCTCTCAGCCCCACCTGCCTCACAGGGTGTCTGTTGTGGGGAGGGGAGGGGAAAGGAGATTGTAAGCCACTCTGAGACCGATTTCCTACTAGCGCTGCCCCGGCGTTCTTCCTCTGTTTGCCCTGTTTTGCCCTGTTTTTTGAGAATCACTGAAGCCACGGGGAAGATCGGGCGGAGCCGTGGGTCAAAATGCGCCCCATGGCAAATAGTGAGAAATTCAAGCACAGCACCAGGGCAAACAGAGGAAGAACGCTGGGGCAGCACCTGTGCAAAATCGGTCTGAGACTCCTTCGGGTAGCGAAGGGCAGGGTATAAGTCCAATCTCCTCCTCTTCTTCTTCTCTTTTTCTTCTTCAAGAGGATCACATGTGGCCTTCCCCTGTGTGCAGTCAGATCACCAAAATCATAAGGGCTTAGGAGGACCTAAGAAATAGAAGCTATTTTAATTGTCACAGCTTTCCCTCCAAAAAACTAAGAACTGTAGTATGTGTTTGTTTTGTTCTGTTTGTTAAGATGCAGAGAATTCTGTTGCAGATTCTTGGCTCTTGTGTAGGCCTGAGCCACCTAGTTGTCATGGCTTCCTTCCCGACATTTCTGGGAATTCTGCCTGTGTGATAATGAGAGTCTATCAGAGAGTCAGAACAAAGTTTGAGTCCAGTGGCACCTTTAAGACTAACAACGTTTTATTTAAGGTATAAGGCAGCTTTCATGTGCAGAAGCGTGAAGAAGTGTGCTTGCACACAAAAGCTTATACTTTGAATAAGACTTTGTTGGTCTTAATGGTGCCACCGGACTCAAACTTTGTTCTGCTGCTTCAGACCAACATGGCAACCCACCTGGATCTATGTTTCCCTCAGACTGTGTTTACCTGACTTCTGATAGCTGGACACACTTTCCCCCCTCAGTTAAAATGAGAGGCAAACTTTCTGACACATTCTAAAAGTAAACATTTTCAGGTGTGATAATGAATCGCTTGCCCCATCTCTGCATGAGTTGCTGATCCTTGTGAGAAGGAGGTACGTAGGTCCTCTTCTGAGAAGGGTTCTTCTGTATTTCTGCATGGCCAGAACTACTGTATGCAACATAGCACTGGAGGCTGATTGGAAGAAAGGAGTGAAATTAGAATAGCGAATGAATCGTGCGGAGATGCAAAGGCAGCTTCCTTTCCGAGTGGGTCTTTTAGGCTCACAGGAGCCTTTAATCATTTCATTTATTGTACACTAGCATTTGGTGGGAGGGATTGCTTCCACATGGCCAGGGTTTTCCACGTAGCTCTCATTGTTGCCAGTGGATGGAATTGTTACTGTCAATTAAGCAGCTGCTGATTTAAAAAAAAAAAGCCTTAAAAAGCCCAAAAAAGATCACAACCAAACCAGGTTTGGAAAAGATCTAAAGCCATGTAGGGGAAAACTCGGAAAGTGGGTGATTAAGGGATGACATTGTGTGGTTGCTACCCAAATACAAACTGCATTCAAGATGCCAAATTAGAGCAAAATCTCTTATGCGGAAGCTACCTAGCTCCATTATGTAACAACAGTTTCCTTCCAGGCGTTGGAACAGAGGTTGATTTTGCCCTGGCTTTTCCTTCTGTTGTTTAACGAAACCCACCTTGGAACAGAAATCCCCCTCTGCATTGCATGCTGCTTTCGCTTTCTTTGATCATTGGATTTTATGGTACCCTCCACACTGCTTGCTGCTTTCACTTCCTTTGATCATCGGGTTTTATGGTACCTTCTGCATAGATTTATGGCCCTTCAGGGGTGACTTTGCAGTCATTATGGCGTTGCCCCAGGGTATTTGAATGTGGTTTTGAGCTGCACCTTTTCCTCCCAGTCGAGAAAATGTGGAGCGAATGCTAGATGCAGAGATTGTTAAACATACAATTGGACTGAGTCTGTAACAGGGTTGACTGTTCATCTTTTGTTCCTGCCCTTTCATAATTTCCCCAACTTCTACCGTTCTCTCGGAGAGAACAACATAAGTAAAATAAGTAAATTCAGCTCTCTCGTCTCATGTGATTTTTAGTTGTCTTAAAGAATCACACGTGACCCTGGGAAACATATTTTTAGATGCTGCTAAATGGAGCGCACTTTCCCTCTTCCCTTGCTGCCGGTCATGTCCCTTTCCCCTTCAGTTTCTGGGGAAGGATGAGAGAAATGCAGAAAGACAATGACATCCATTTCCAGTTGTGAAATCTACAGTAACTAAGGACAGGGCTCTGTTCTGAATGGAGAGGCAGGTGGGAGTTCGTAAAGGAGATGGCCATAAGGGTAACGATGGTCCTTGGAATTAAGACTGTAAACAATACACAGCTTGGATTTGTCTGCTGTCACATAAAGGTATGTGAGGCTGACACTCCACAGACCTTTCTGTCATGGCCTAAAATGTATCTCCCCACCGGCACCCCGTCCCGGTTTAATCTGCAGTCAGTATCCTGCGTGAGGTAGAAATCTGGAGAACTAACAATCCAGCACACTGTTTTTGTGATATTTTGGTTGATGCTCATGGAAAGGTATTACAGGGCTTTTGTTCTGGATTTTTCCATCCAATCTGGCAACCTGTAACTACCTTGAACAGCCCACCTTTTGGGTTATCTGTCTCTGGCATATCAGTGTCCTGAATTTGTCCCAGTTTTCTCTTTCGGAGATTGCCTTTTTAAAATAGCCCGCTTGTGGGGAGGGCAGGGTATAAATTTAAAATAATAAATAAATAAATAAATAAATAAATAAATAAGACACAAAAATATCCATCATGATGCATTGCTTCTGTCCCATCCTCACCCCTACCCAGTGACCGCTTCTCCACATACCAAACAAAATGCTGATTGTGTTTAAGTCACAGCTATTTCATAGTAAGTCTAACCAATATTCTGTTCTTAAATTTTTAAACTTGCAAGTAAATGGCTGTGGTCTGTCTACAAAGGAGCCTGCTTTAGTAGCTAGTACAGGATCAATTTTGATTGATTGATTTAACTTCATTTGTATCCCACCTTTCTCCCCAGTGGAGAACCAAAGTGACTTATAGCATTCTCTTCTCCTTCAATTTTTTATCTTTACAGCCATCCTATAAGGCAGGCCAGGCTGAGAGGATATTACTGGGCCAGGTGACCCAGCAAGCTTCTATGGCACAAGTGGGGATTTGAACATGGGTCTCCCAGATTCTAATCCCACTCTCTAGTTCCCCACCCTTTTTGAGCCTCCGGGCATCTTTAGAATTCTCAGGGCTAATTTCGTAGCAGGAGCTCCTTTACATATTAGGCCACACACCCCTAATATAGCCAATCCTCCAAGAGCTTACAGAGCTCTTCTTACAGGGGCTACGGCAAGCTCTTGGAGGATTGGCTATATCAGGGGTGTGTGGCCTAATATGTAGAGGAGCTCCTGCTACAAAATGAGCCCTGAGAATTCTGATTCAGTGTGGTGGGAACAGCCACAAAATGGCTGCCACAGCTTACCTTCAGTCACCCAGTGAAGATCCTTGTGTTGTGATGGCAGCTGCTACCAAGCCGATCAAATCTCCAGTGGTCAATCAGAAACCTTTTTGAGCAAAAGCCTGGCTCCAGCCATAGGCGTAGAGTATGGGGGGGCTCGAGCCACCCCCAAAATTTCCCGGGGGGGGGCTCAGCCACCCCCGGCAAAACGGAGCGCCTGCCACCTCGCCTCCCTGGGTCCTTCCAAGGCCCAGCTGTCGCTGCTGGAGAGGGAGAGGGAAGGGGTGGCCGGGGGGGGGGAGAGAGAGAGGCACCGGCAGCAGTGATTGGCGAGCCTCAGAAGGGCCCGGGGAGGCGCAGCGGTTTCCCGGGGGGTGAGAACATTGCCCCAGCGAGCGCGCGCGCAAAGCACGTGCTAATGAGCCCCCCCCCCCCCCCGAATTTCCAAAAGTCTACACCCCTGGCTCCAGCCACTTTCTAAAAACCCTTGGTGGGTGCCATGTTGGGGATCCCTGCTCCAGCCAGTACAACACACTGGCTGTTATTGCAGAATAAATAACTGTGGTCTGCAGAGGACAGAGAAGAGGGAGGATTTCTCCACTACTCCCCCCCGCCAATAGAGAACGTGCCTTTGGTTGGGACGTTTCCTTTTCCGCAGTTTTATGCTACAATCTGAGAGTGCAGAGAGATGCCATCTGCATCCAACACCTTAGCCTAGATGGAGACATGTTTTCCAAATATTTATTCATTTAGAACATTTCTTTCCCCCATACCCTATGGGAGATCTCCAGGCCCTTCCTAGAGGTTGGCAATCCTAAAATCAACTGTCTTCCTCCTTGGCTTGAATTCTGTGGGGTGGCCTTTTGTGACTCTTGTATGCTGGGTTTACAAAACGTGTGATTTTTTTTTGAACAGTTCAAAGTTAGCATGAGCTGACCTCTTCAAGGGATTTGCAGAGACTTGAGCTGGTCTTGAGATTGACTGAACAGATGCCCAGATTCTCCGCTCCCTTTTTCCAAGCTACTTTACAATTTTTTTTAGGACAGATGGTGCAATCAGAACTCAAACATCTGCCAGATCATGTCAAGGGCCAGTTCTACTTGCGTGTCAGTTAACAGAGGGAAAAGATGGCATGAGTCAGAGCACAAGACTGGTGAAACCCGTTGTGATGTCACCAAGTTCAGTGCACCAGCAGTGTGTCAAGATAAAGTGTGTCATCCTAATGTGTCATCCAGGAAGCCAATAAAAATAACCCAATTTCCCCTAAAATTCCAACTTGCGCCAACCAGTTCAGCAGCTGGTTCACTCACACCAGTAACTTCTCATGTGAGTGGTTTCCCGATGTGAGAGAAACCTAACTGATGTTCATCAGATACACTGATGTTTTACATGGTGACAGCGGCTAGAATTACCAGCACAGCAAAATGGAAATTAGACATCTGTCCAAGCTTAGAAGAATGGGAAAATAAACTTGCGGACTATGCAGTAATGGTGAAATTAACAACCTATTTGAAAAACAGATCAATTATAGAATTTGAGGAGAGATTGAGTGTGCATTATGCAAGCTGGAGACAAATTTAGAATGAGAAACAGTTCAAAATTTTTATATAAATGTATTGCAATGCAGAAGTAGAATGAGAACAAGTTTTAAATGTAGCCTCTTATTATGAGATATATAATAGACTTTGTACTTTGATATATTACCTATCTGCTAAAAGTTAAAGCAAGTATATAGAAGTGGCGAAATATGTAATATTGAATATGTAGTAATGATGAAACTAATAATGTAGTTGCAAAATAGATCAGTTATGAAATTTGAAATGTAAAATGTTGAATATAAAAGTACCCCAACAGAAGTAAGGACCATGGTATTTTACATTTGGTGTAGTGGTTAAGTGTAGTTTGGTGTAGTGGTTAAGTACGCGGACTCTAATCTGGGAGAACCGGGTTTGATTCCCCACTCCTCCACTTGCACCTGGCTGGATGACCTTGGGCAAGCCATAGCTCTGTACCAGCTGTTCCCTCAAGGACAGCTTGGGAAAGAGCTCTCTCAGCCCCACCTACCTCACAGGATGTCTGTTGTGGGGAGGGGAAGGGAAAGGAGTTTGTAAGCCGCTCTGAGACTCTTAAGTGAGTGAAGGGCGGGGTATAAATCCAATCTCTTCTTCTTCTTCTTCTTCTTTATAGAGAATGTCTTAAAAATGATAATGAAGGGGATGTTGGGGAGAAAAATTTTCTGTTTTATACTTTGTAATATATAATTATCCTTGATATATACCATTATGTTATATAATCCCCCTTTCTTTTTGTATCCCCTCTATACTATTACTTTGTTTTCTAAAATAAATAAATAAACACACACAAAAAGATATACTGATGTTCTAGGTTCTTCTTCAGGAACAGGTACCACAACTGAACATAATTAATCCATATTGCATTTAATCTTCCTGCTTCCTAGTTTGGTCTGATAAAACAGAGAAAATTTTGGAGCTATTTTATCAGACCAAACTAGGAAGCAGGAAGATTAAATGCGATATGGATTAATTATGTTCAGCTGCAGTACCTGTTCCTGAAGAAGAACTGTGGGAACGGGATATTACCGGTGCACTGGTGTCTCCAATCAACGTCGGGCTTTATTGCTTCACTGAGAAGGACTGACTCAGATAGGAGATTTGTTGGGACTTGGAGGTGTTTTCAATAGTCGATACCAGAGGTATTTTGTATAATATTCTTTATTCAAATTGAAACATTTGATAAACATTTACAAGTTATTTTTATAAATTCTTCTGTATTATATTCACGGGTTTCCAGTCTTTTGTTAGTTTTCCCATACCATGCATCTCTACTTTTTGCTTTCCTCATTCAGTATAAGGCAGCTTCACGTGTTTGTCACCAGTGGCTGTTCCCCATTGTGGTACCTGCCCCAATTTCAGGAAAGTGGGTAAGGACCTTGCCTGGTGGGGGCTGTGGTTGGTGCGTGGTTTCTGCCTTGAAGCAGCTACTGCTGGAGGAATGCCTCCCTGAGGTGCAAGCCCCTTCCCAGGCATGCAAGCAGATGTGGCTCTTTTGGCTCATGGTCATTGCAAATATGGTTTTCCACGAGCCATGGCGTGAGTACCACTCATCTACACTGACCAACCGGGGGTGGCAAAAAAGATGAGTGCCTTGAGCTGAAAACAAGAATGAACCCGGGAACTGATGGATCAAGACGGGTAGCCGTGTTTGTCTGTAGCAGCAGAAAAGAGTAAGAGTCCAGCAGCACCTTAAAGACTAACAAAACATGTGGCAGGGGGTGCGCTTTTGTGAGTCACTGCTCACTTCTTCAGATACACTTCACGGGGTTGATGTGTTTCCATTCTGTATGGCTAAATGTGGAGCATACCATGGAGACAGATCAAGATGGGTAGCCATGTTCATCTGTCTGTAGCAGTAGAAAAGAGTAAGAGTCCAGCAGCACCTTAAAGACTAACAACATTTGTGGCAGGAATGAGCTTTCATGAGTCACTGCTCACTTCTTCAGATACTGCTGTAGCTGAAGTAGTGAGCAGTGGCTCACGAAAGTTCATACCCTAACCACCAGTTTTGTTAGTCTTTAAAGTGCTGCTGGACTCTTACTCTTTCCTATAGACAGGGCTATTTTGGGGCAGGAATGCACAGGAATGGAGTTCTAGCTGGCTTCCGAGTTGGCCACACCTACAGCCTCCCCCCCCCCCCCCCGGGTTCCCCAGGTGCCTTGCAAGCCACGGGGCACCTGGGGAAGCCAAGCCGATCCAGGTGGAGAAGGCAGTTTAAACTGCCTCCCCCCCTCGGGTTCTCCAGGTGCCTCGCAAGCCGCGGGGCGCCTGGGGAAGCCGACCCAGAAACTGCCTTCCTTCCCTCGGGTTCCCCATGCGCCCCGCAAGCCGCGGGGCCACCTGGGGAAGCCGATCCTGGGAGGGAGCTGCACTGTCAGGGGTGTGGCCTATTATGCTAATGAGTTCCTGCTGCGCTTTTCCTGATGGAACAGCATACCTACTCAGCAAGAATTTCCCTGGTCTGATCTTGATTCTGAACTTTTGCTCAGCTGCCAAACATGGAGAAGGCAAGCACTGGGGGGGGGGGGGGGGTCTGTTTTGAGTGCAAACGCATAGGCAGCCAGTGCTCACTAAAGGCATCCTGGTGTGCTTAATTCTTTCATGTGTGCTCAAGCTGTGAACACCGTGAATGCATATACACTGGACTGCCATTTTGGAGATTTGCCCTAAGGGTTGTGTTCTACAAGCCTGTCTACTGGCCTCCCAGCCACCTCTGTGCAACCTACGTTTTAGCTATAACTCAGAGTGGGAGCCCACCCTAGCCAGGAGACTGAAATAGTTGGAAGTCGGGGATAAAACTCTCAGCAGAAATGTCTGTCCTTCGGGATGTATTTAAGAATAAGTGCAAAAGGGGCGGGAGAGAGAATGTATTTTAAGACCATTCATGGTGATTACTTTTCAAAACTACAGCAACATTAATTGACACCAGTCAAATACTCATTCTTTTTTTGGAAGCAAAAGGCATTGCATCTTTGGCCTGCCTACCCAGTACAGAAGCCCCTTTGAACATTATTAATGTTCCTGGGAGGGAGCTGTGCTGTCATCCTGGGAGGGAGCTGCACTGTCAGGGGTCAGCCTATATGCAGTTCCGCTGGGCCTGCAAGACGGAGCTCTTCCACCAGGCCTTTGATTAGGAATTGCCACCGCTTACCACCACCTACCATCAACCATCACCAGTAACATCAGCGATGAGGGCTGGCCCTGAATGAAGCCTGGGCCGGGTGGCCATGGAGGGCCGGAATATGACCCTGGTTTCGGCACAAAGGATACCTGTAGGAAACCATCTGAATGTCTACTATTAACATCACTGTGAGCACTTTATTTGCAACTTTTATTGCAAACTGGTTATAGTATTGTTGTTGTTGTATTTTAAAATGTTTTAAACTGTTTTATTCTGATTTGGCACTGTGTGCCATATTGTAAGCTGCCCTGAGCCCATTCGCGGGGAGGGTGGGGTAAAAGTGTGAAATAATAAATAAATAATAAGTAAATAAATAACATAGTCAGTGTACCCGGAGTTGACCAGAAGTGTGGGTGCTCCAGCCAAATAATCCAGGTCAGCTTCAGTATTTCCTCTTGCAATGTGCTCAGAGGAATGTTAGTAACAGAAATGTGCCAAGCCTATAATTGAGACAAGAAGAGCCCTGCTGGATCAGACAGGCAGTCTATCTAGTCCAGCATCCTGTTTCACATGCTGGACAACCAGTTGCCCTGGAGGGCCAATGAACAGCATATATAGATGCCAACGTTTTCCTTGATGTTGCCTACTAGCACCGGAATTCAGAAGTCTGGTGCTTCCCTTTACTCACCATGGCTAGTAGACTGTTGATGGATCTTACCTCCATAATAATAATTATTATTGTATGGCGTTGTGTGTAGTATAGCCAGGAGATCTGAAGCTTGTCTGGCAGTCTGAAGTTCTAGCTCATTAGCACCATGCTGCTTTCCAAGATTGACTCTTGACTCTGTGGCATTATACCCCATTGAAGTCCCTCCCCTCCCCAAACACCACCCCCAAAACCTCCAGGTATCCCCCCTCCTGGAGCTGGCAACCCTGCCCCCACCTGTGTGAATGGCTGGGTGTCCTGTGGCTGGTGGAGAAAAACAAAGCAGGAAACAGAACAAAGGCCGAGAATGAAGGGAGGAAATGGGGGGGGGGCAGAAAGGGGTGCACGGAGGCTCATAGGGGCAGGAAAAGGAAAAAGAAGGGATAAGATTGGAAGGTGAAAAGGGAGCGATCTTTATGGGGGGGGGGTGCAGACAGATGAAAAGAGGCAGAGGGAAAGAATTAGGGAACTGTGGGGGGGGGCAGAGAGGAAAGGTGGAGGCTTTGAGATGGGGGGGGGGAGAGAGAGAGAGAGAGAGAAGTGCAGGTTCTGGGGCTCCGAGAGAGCAAAGGGCGTTTTCACAACCCTGCCCTCAAACGCTGGCCAAAACAGCCAATGCACACGACCCACGCGCTACTCTGTCCTGCGGGCTACAATGCAGCATCGGGGAGGCGAGATCTGGCTTGATGCAAACACGAATAATTTGCCTATACTACGAGCGCGGCCCGCCCCTCCTCCCGTCGGTGTGTGTGTGGGGGGGGGGGGGTTTGGGGGGGACGGAGGGGGCAGGGCTGGCGGAGGAGGGTCAATTTTGCAGCGGCGGCGGCAGGAGGAGGAGCTGGCGGCGCCAGCAGCCGGGCATGCTTCCCTGCTCCTCGCGCATAATGCATGCAGACGCGGCGCACGGACGCGGTTGGGGCGGGCTCCTTGCCTTCTGCCCGGCTGCTGCTGCTCCTTAGCCGGGGGCGATCGGCGCATAGCGCTGCAGGGGAGAAGGAGAACAGCCCGGGAGGTAAGTTTCCGGTCTGGCCTCCCCCCCCCCCCCCCCGCCCCCCGCAATTCAGCGGCGGAGGCGGCTGTGGGGATCCGGCTGCGGGAAGGCGGCGCGGAGAAGAGAGCCCCCCCCCCCACACCCCGGTGGATGGTGCTTTGGCGAAGAGGGGTGGGTGGAAGATGGGAGGGAGGATGGAGGGCTGCTCCCCCCCAAAAAACGTTCGCCAGGCGGCGAGAGGCGCGCCTTCATTCATTCGCTTCCCGGCGCCGGGGGCTGCGCGGCGGGGCTTCCTTCCCGAAAGCACCAAAGCAAAAGGGCAAAACTTTCTGCAGCCGAACTAGAAAGCCGAAAAAGAAAACAAAAGGAGAGAGAGGAAGATCCGGCCTCAAGTCCTGGGGAAAGGGGGGGGGGGACAGCAGAAGCACCCGGGAACTGGTCTTTCCCCCCTCCCCAAACGTATGCATCCAGTAAATCAATGTAAAAGATGATTTTTTAAAAGCCCAGGAAGCTAAGGTTTATTCTAGCTTGGTTGCTTCTGCGTGTGTGAATACAACACACGTGTTGTATTCAGGGGGTGACTGGATCCCCACGCTTTCGGGGCGTTTACTTTTGCGCGAGTTTATTTTTTGAAAGGAGCCAAAAAAAAAGTCATTTGTTGGGTTGGCGCGGAACCGAACCCGCACCGCCTTGTGCTTAATTAAACTCCTCCCCCGCCTCGCCAGCTGTGATGCCCTCCTCCTGGACGGTGCCCGCTGACTTTTTAAAAACCAGATCCTTCCATAAAATGTTTAAAAAGAGGGAGAGGGAAATTTGACTGAAAAGCCGTGAAACTCCGGAGTGTAATTGGACACTGCGAAATCCATGTTTCTTTTAACTGGGCAAGGTTTCAAATCCTGCTGCCTGCAGTCTGTAGAGTGGCTATTGTGTTGCTTTAGCCAATTCAGGGTAGCCGGTTGCTCTTAAAACTCCTGTCTTACTGAAATATCCAGCGCTGACTGATCTGTCTATACTGTGTCCATGCTTATTTCATTTGAAGCTGCACTGTGCTAAAGAGAGTTTTCTACCAGGTAAGTGTGTGTAGGATAACAGCCTGAGTCTTAGGGTTAACTGGTGTTTCTGCTTTGCCAATTCTGATCACAAACCAGGCTTGCAAGCTGTGAAAAGGCAGGGAAGGTTTACAAAAGGCAGTTCTTCTATTCCGTTTAGGCCTAGAAAAGATTATTCTCCAGTTTTGTGTTGGTGGGTGGGGTAGTGAAAACATTGAGGGCTAGGAACTTGTAGACTCATTTGCAAAGTTGGCCCAAACTGATATTTTGTTCCTTGCCTCCAAAATAGATTTGCCCGCCGCATAACTTGTATAATCAAGCTAAATACAGCCTAACAAATATGGATCATTTTATGTGTAAAAGTATGAATTCCATTTATTAGGGTTGCTGCCAGCTGGCTGGAGGAAAAATGTCCTGTCCCTTTAACAGAGGTTTAATGGGATATTATTTATCAGGTGATGCTGTTTCCCCGCCATGCTGTGAAGACTTTCCACTGCCCATTAAAGCTGTATTAAAGAGAGGGGACATTTTCCTCCAGGCCAGTTGGCAACTGAAAGGTGGCTCACCAGTTTTTGCTGGCTGCCCAGGACTACAAAAATATGAGGCTGTTGAACACCTGCTGCATTACAGTATGTGGCTGATCTGGGCTGTTTTGGGGCTGGAGGGTCATGTTAAAGCCTATGCCACACCCTCATCTTCGGAACTGATTCCAATGAGTTTTCTGTTGCAGTGAACTGGCATGGTCCAACCAAAGCAGAGTTCAGTTTCCATTTCACTAGGAGATCAAAGTGTGCGCTTGAAATGCTTGTGCTGATATCGGTGGGACTGGACAGTGCTTAGGCGGGGCTGGCTCATGGCCTGTGGGTTTAATATTCAACAGCTTGTTGGATAATTGAGTTGTGTTTTTATTCCTGGACTTTCAGTGCCATCCTAAGCACGGTTACCCCCTTCTAGGTCCATTGAAGTCTGCAGGCTTAGAAGGGCATCACTCTGCCAGTTTCCCACACTGTATCCCAACCCCAGAGAAAGCTGGTCTTCACAGTGTCCCACTGATTTCATGCAGTCAGACATGCCCTGTTGAATTCAGTGGGTCTTAAGTGTGCCTAATTAGGACCTGTACTTTATTTTATTTGCAGTAGTAATTAACAGTTAAAATATCTATGGGATCAGCAAGGGTAAATAAACTGCCTGCAGTGACAGTAATGGGTCTAACTGCTGTTGACAAGTGGCTCAATATTGGTGCCCTGCATGAAAATACAATCTGTTGGCTAATTAATTGTTTTTAAGTGGATAGAGATGGCGTAGCCAACGTTGCCTTGGCTGTTAAGGTCTTGCATAGTATATAACAGGAGAGCCGTATGATCTCTCTCCCCTTTAGGGGTATCTTTGAGTTCAGTCCCCTGGGAAGCTACCCTGCTCACATTTCAAATATAGGATGTGTGCACTCTTCCACCTCTCTCATTCAATCCGGCAGGGCTTGCACATGAACATTTCTCAAAAGATTTTGCATATTGCAATACTGGTGGGTTGGTTCCTTTACAAAATCTCTTTTTCGATTAAAAAAAAAATCAGACTGGTTGGGTTTAGTCACAGAAGATTATCCGTCAAGTGGTTAGAACTTCCAGAATGTCTCTGGATTCTGTTTCCTACAAGACGTGAGGTTTAGAATAAAATTGAGGCAGGAGTGCGTCTAAAAATATAACTTGCACATCCATTCCATTCTACCCACTGATTAATGCATATTTGAAAAATCAGCATAAATTTACGCCTTCTCTGTGGATTTCATTAGATTGTCTGCTCTGCAATAGCTATAATGGCGCGGATTATGCGGATTTGGCACAAAGGTGGTGCCAGTTGAAACGCAACTTGGCCATGAAAAGTCGCTTTAGCACTTGCAAGCTGCAGTGAGGAATCAGTAACTGAAATCGTCAGTATAGAAAAAGTCATTTTCATATGGCCTCCTAGTGATTCATAGCAGATAAAATGAAGAACAATCAAAAAAAGATTCTGGAGAAACAAAAGATATTTGGGATACCCAAGACACTAGGTAAAAGTGATCAGATACATAGATGGCAGTGGTGATGAGCCGTCAGACAATGGAACTTCTATGTACAGAGGCAGCGTATCCTCAAGGGCCAGATTCCAGGGAAAGACACAGGAGATGGACATTGTTTTCATACACGGCTAATGTGTGCCCAGAGGCAGCTGGGAGTGGGGAATTAGAATAGAGAGCCAGTGGGGTGTAGTGGTTAGTTTTGACTAGGACCTGGCATAAAGTCCTCACTCACCTATGCATATCATTGGGTGACCTTGGGCCAGTCTGTCTAACCCCTCTTACAGGGTTGTTGTGAACATAAAGTAGGAAAGCAGAATTTCTTCCACCCAAAATGAGGGGTGGGATAAAAATGTGGGATAGATCAATAAGGTGGAACTGTACCAGATCCAGAATTGCAGCTCGTATGTTTCTTTGATGAATGAAGAGCTCCCACTCTGTATTGGGAAGAAAATGGAAAAGATGTGTGTTGTTTCCTTATCTTTTCCAGCCAGGTAATTTAAAAGAGTTGCAAATGTGCACTGTAATCCTAAAAACAGGGCCTATTGTAATCTGGGAATAGGGCCTATTGCAGTAGGTATGAGGAGGCCAATTTAGAATTGTTCTCTGCATCTACTAAATACAAATAACATGAGTCAGAAGAGAGTCATCTAAGAGCATCCCTGGCCCCTTGTTGATAATTTTAACATGTCTTAAAACACAGGCTGTCCTGACCTGGATGACCCAGGGCAGCCGAATCTCATCAGGTTTAGGAAGCTAAGCAGGGTCAGTCCTGGTTAGTGCTTGGATGGGAGACCATTAAGAAAGTCTGAGGTTGCTACACATAGGTAAGCAGTGGCAAAACCACCTCTGAACGTCTCTTGCCTTGAAAATACTATGGGGTTGACTGTAATTTGACAGCACTTCCCACCAATGCTCCCTCTAAGCTGTGTAGTCCTGTGAGCAAAAATTCTTCTTCGTGAGCTCCTGGCATTAAAGCTGTGAGCCAGCAATTTGGCTACTGCATAAATTAGTTTGCTCTGGACCCATCCTTCCTGAGCTGAGACACAAATGTGTGAGCTGGAGTCTAAAAAAACCTGTGAGCTAGCTCACACAAACTCAGCTTAGAGGGAATACTGCTTCCCACCACCCAAAAGTTGATAGGAGCGTAGTGCTGACCAGCAGGTAATTAACAGTGGAGCCCACTCCCTCCCCAGCACTCCCTCCTTTGCATCAGTTGCTTGCGGGCTGCATAAGACCCCTGGATGGGCCGAATCTGGCCACTGGGCCTTATGTTTGACACCCCTGATCTAGGGGATAGAATTTACAGTGTAGACTCCCTTACATTTTACACTGATCGTTTGTGGTGATGCCCTAAGATCACATGACCTTAGTTGGGTCTAAAACAAGGCATACATGGTGGGGAGGGTGGGATATAAATTAAATAAATGAATAAATACATTGGGGTCTCCAACTACAGTGCCCACTAACACTTTTCCAGGGGCCCACCAAGTGTTCCTAGGAAGTAGGCAGGGCTCAGTGGGGCTTTTGCCTGGCAGGTCTTTTGACAGATGGTGCACATTTAAAAGGTATCCTGTTAAACAGAGCTCCTGCAAGAAATGTCAGAGAGTTACTATTAGTAACTGTTATGGGTAACTTCACTTCCTGACATCT
This sequence comes from Lepidodactylus listeri, assembly GCA_029233225.1. Classification (NCBI taxonomy): domain Eukaryota; kingdom Metazoa; phylum Chordata; class Lepidosauria; order Squamata; family Gekkonidae; genus Lepidodactylus; species Lepidodactylus listeri. Next base: position 136,131,710 of record JARCFY010000004.1, on the reverse strand, counting down.
TGTGTTTGGCTTTGACTCCATTGGGCAGCCATTTTGTGGTTGTGCCCATCACCGTGCATCAGAGTCCCAAAGGTGCCTACAGGCTCAAAAAGATTGGGTACCCCGACCATAGAGTCTGCTGTGCAGGAAGTTCTCGTTGCTGTTCATATTAATGTTGTTCAAAGCCATTCTTTGTTCTGGTCGTCTTTATCTGTGGACCTGGTAATAATACATGGGACGTTTGACTTACTGTTGGTATAAATCACTCCCAGAGCTGTAAATCAGATTTGCCTGTAGCCCTCAGACTGCTCATCTTTGTGGTACTCAAGGGTTGGCTCCAGATGATCACGCTGAGAAGCGTTACAGAAGTCATCCCCCCACCTTGCTGCCTCAAAGACATAAAAACTTCTTCCAGAGAAGTCTGCTTTTGCAGTCTTCTCAGCCACAGACTAGATTTTTCAAGGGGGAATTCCTCAGATGGGAGTGTTTCTGGTGGGATGCTCGGAGAGTCAGCTTTTGAGTGAGGGAGTTCGTTTTTCAGAACTTGATGTGTTCTTAAATGCTGTGTGTGTTTTTTAAGGCTCTTCCTTAATATACCAGAGGTATTCTTGAAATTTCAGATATTTCTTGACACGTAGGGTAGTGGTTAGAGTGCCAGAGCTGGATCTGAGAGACATTAGGTCACATTAGGGTTGTCAGGTCTGAAGGACAAGATGGGGCAGGACCGTAGCCAGGATTTCTTTTTAGCTGAGGGCATTTAAGTTTCTTAGGGGGCACTGGCTAATTGAATTAAAGGTAGATAGACTTTCTGGGGGCAATAGAAAGGTGCTGTCTGGCTCCACGCTGCCACCCTAGCCGGCCCTTTGCACCAAACAGCTGCGCAGGAATACCAGGCTCCTCCCCTGCACTCGCTGCTGCTTGGGGGCCCTGGGCTGGATGGGAAGTTGTGGGGGCCTAGCCCTGAGATGCCTCACTGTAGCTACGGGCCTGCGGTGGGGGACTTACCAGGATGCTCCAGTTGAGGGGCGGGAAGAAGCACATTGCCCACATCACTCCTGGGTGACATAGACATGTTGGAGACATTGGTGGGGTGACATGGGTTTTGGGGCAAAACTCTGTGGTTTGAAGCGAATCTTACCATAGAGTTTTGCCCCAAAACCACAGCATCAACCCCCCCCCCCCAACCATCACCAATGTGCCTATGTCACTTCCAGGTGACATAGTCATATTGTGTTATTTCCAGCTTTCTGGAGCGCCTGGCGGCCATTTCCTCCCCACTTTCTGATACCCCTGAAGTAGGGGGAGGGGCTTCAAACTGGGCGATCCCCGCCCCGCCAACGGGGGACTGGCAACCCTAGTTCACCTATCTACTCTGCCTTCACTAGCTGACCTTGGTTAAGTTGTTCTCTTTCAGCCTGACCTACCTTACTGGGTTCTTGTGAGAGTAAAATAAAAGGAAAAGAACCCCGTATAGTCCCCTGACTTCTTTGGAGGGAGGGTGAAGTAATAAGTGGATGGCGTACGTTAGATGTTTCTGCAGTTTAATACCATCATGGTACAAGTTACTCAGGGAGCTCACAAACATATCTTAAAAAATCAGAATACTCTGTGGCCATTTCTCCTGGGAGTTGAGCCCAACTTCCCGCTTCTTTTGCAGTACGCTTTACCCTGTGTATGAATTGGCAAACAGAATGCTGATTTAGTTATCTGTCCGTCCCCCCTTAGCCCGTTTGCTTTTCTGTCAGTTGTTGAAAGGGCTGCTTATACATATTTTTAACTTCTGTATCTTTTTTTAAATTGTAAAATAGGGGGAAGACTTAGAGGAAAGTGCCTCTGTGGCATCACAGGCACTGGCCATTCAGTGCTGTGCCACAAGCAGCTTCCGCTATGAACACGGAGCTGGATTCCCCTGAGAAAAGTCTTCTGTTTAAAACTTTAGTGGGCTGCTGCTCTGCTTGGCTAAGTGCGGAGAGTTCCTGCGGAGGTTCCTCAGAAGGAAAGATTTACATTTAGCTGAGCGGCATACAGCTTAGTAAGTATGCTTCCATGGCAGCCCTCAGAAATGTAGAACAAAGTGAATCACGGAAGCAGAGTCCTGGGGTGAGCTTCAAGTCCATAGCTGGTAGCTCCTTATTCTTAAAGCTGCTTACAGAGATAAATCCCAGGCCTCAAGCTTCTGAGCGGCTAGTGATCGAGAGTAATTCAGAATATGTAATTATCTATCTGGATCTCTGTCTGCCTTATAGTTCATTTAGTGGCTTTTGTCTCTGGTAGGCAGTTAATTACATTTTTTCCTGCCCCCTTTTCTCTTTCTTTGTAAGTACTAAGAGCCACACAATACATTCTTTCCCTAGTTAATCATCATGTGATTTTTATGATTAGCAGTATGGCTACTTTTCAAAACAAGGGCAATTAACATTTTCCCATTATAATCCTTTTGTCTTCTTCGTTTTGATCCAATTATTGGTATGAAAGGAGAATTTTGACCCTGTTGGAGGCAGAAGCAGTTAGCGATCTAAAGCAATTAACCGCTGAACCGTGAATCAACAGCCTAATTGGGGGGAAAAATAAATGTGAAGTGGGCGTAAGCAAACAATGTTTTGTCAAGATCTTTGTAAACCGTTGTAATTGAGTTAACTGTGGCAACGTAATACCCATTTCTTGAATTAAAGGGTAGGTTATTCTGATATTTTGTGGTCTCTGGGATGTGTCCAGAGTATGTTGAATTGGAACACACAAAGACAAAAAAGGGGAAACCAAACTGTTAAATTGGAAACATCAGCTCAGGAAAAAGGGAGAGATTGTCGCACAGTGTAATGTGACGAGAAATAAGGGAGAAATAAAAAATTTAATGGTCTGCTCTGACTATTGTCTTGCTGCAGGATTTGTATAATTGAGTGAACTGTTAATTTATTTTTACCTCCAGATACCGCGTCTAATGTATTTATTATTTATACAATTTATATCCCACTTTTAGATGCCCCCTAGCAGAGGTAAATCAGCTTTCCCTGTTTTGTAATTTCCAGAGCGTGCATAGTAATTGGATGTTGTAATGGCTAAAATACGTAAGGTTGCAACTAAATAGAGACAGAGTAGGCCATCTTTTTTGGGGGATATGAGCGCTGAATAAAAACATGGGGATTCAGCATGCACATTTTATAGAGGTGTATAAGGTGTGCCTGCAAACAAAGAAGGAAAAGGGATTACAGTTGCACTAGGTACAGGCTGCCCCCCCACCCCCCCAGTGAGAGCAGCAGCAATGGCTTCTAATCTTTGGAGGGACTATAACTCCTAGGAATGCCATCCTCCGGTGAAATCTGGAATTCTCCCAGGATTACATCTGATTTCCAGACTATAGAGATCACTTCCTTTAGAGGTAATGGCAGCCAATTTGGTGTAGTGGTTAGGAACGTGGACACTAATCTGGGAGAACCGGATTTGATTACCCACTTCTCCACATGCAGCGGCTGGTGTGACCTTGGGTCAGTTACAAGTTCTCTCAGAGCTATTCCCTCAAGAGCAGTTCTCTCAGAGCTCTCTCAGCTCCACCTACCTCACAGGGTGTCTCTTGTGGGGAGGGGAAGGGAAAGGAGATTGTAAGCCGCTCTGAGCCTCCTTCAGGTAGTGAAGGGCAGGATATAAATCCAATCTCTTCTTTTCTTCTTCTTCAGGGGGCAAACTCTGTGGTATTTATTTGTATTTATTTATTAAAACATTTATATCCCAACTTCCTTGCGGCTCAGTGGCTTACAATAATAGTCAAAAAACACTTTCATTTAAAAGCAAAAATAAAACAGCAGACCTCAAATCTCCCCCCCCCCACACCTTAAAAGATGCCTGCAGTTCAAACCCCCTCAAAAGGCCTGGCACAAAATTCAGGCCACGCTGTGCCTCCTGAAGATTTCCAGAGGGTGGGGGCTCACCTCTTAAGGGAGCCCATTGTACAGAGCTGGAACCACAATAGAAACAGCCTGGGTTCTGGTTGATGCCATTCTAAGTGGTATCGTATCTCCACTGAGCTCCTTCCCCTCACCAGGTGCCGCCCCCAGTTCTCCAGGAATTTCCCAACCTATGGTTGTCAGCTCTACTAACATCATATGCACACTGAAGCAGCAGTGCTGTACACGTCTGTGCGGTTAGGCTTATTGTGGGTATGCGCAGAGCAGACAAACTCCAGCCCCCTGTCCACAATTGCCCATGCTCAATCTCTTGAGCAGCTAGAAAAAAGGCAGGGGGGCATTGTGGACTCTGCCACCTCACCTACAGGGAAGTGACATCACAGCATCCATAACATTCTAGGAGTTTCCTCTAATCTTTGTGGTCTTTACCATAATCTCTGTGGCCTTTACTGTAGAGATGGGGAAACTCCTAGAGCACAGAGTGTGTGAGAGAGACATTGCTTCTGGTTATCAGGAAGTGACATCATAGTGTCCACAGTGTTCCCTGCTCCCAGGTTCCACCTACCAAAAGCTACTGGGATTTGCCACCATGGCCTAACAAGTTTATGTGCTGTACAGCTCTACGTGATGGGATGGAGCTGCTGGCTTTTACTAGGGAGGGCCTGGAGGAGGTCCGGTTGAAGATGTCACCACTTCAGGTCCAAAAAAAAGTCCTAGAAATGTCCACTGGTTTGGCCTGCCTCAACTAAACTCTGGCTTTTGAGGTGGAGCAAGAGAGCACCTATTATGCCTTACAAAATGGTATGGCACTGTTAGGTGTGGGTGGCAGGGGATTCGTATCCCAGGAATAGGATTTTTCTATCATGCAGAACAGTAATGAAGAGAGCTTTCAGTCGTGCTGCCTATGTGCATTTTTCTTTTGAACTTTGAGATTAGATACTTATGGATAAACCAAGCAGTTGTGAAATTAATGGATTTCTGTTAGGTGTGGATTTGGCACATGGCTACTGAGCAATATTACTTGGTTTGAAGACCAGATACTTAAGCTAAAGCTGATAGTCAATGGGCAGGATGGTATTTCCTTAAGCAGTAGAGAAGTAAATGATTATGGGAGCAAGCCTTAGTAGGTCTACATAGAGTCGTATTAAAGTCAACTCAATGGGGTTTTATCCCCAGAAAAGTGTTCTTCGGATGGCACTGCAAGAGAATTCTCAAGAGTCGTAATTAGCCACATTAATGCACTATCTTATGTCACATTCATGCTGTATTGATCATATTGCTTGCCTGTGGAATGGATTATTACATTTTAATCAGTGGATTGTTGGATTTGAACCAGTGTAACTAGGGTTGCCAACTCTGGGTTGTGAAATACCTGGAGATTTCAGAGGTGGAGCCTGGAGAGAGGTTTTATTGAGATATAATACCGAGTCACCCTCCAGAGCAGCTATATTCTCCAGGGGAACTGATCTCTGTGGTCTGGAGATCAATTATAAATCCAGGAGATCCCCAGGTCCCACCTGGAGACTGGCAACCTTGTGTGTGACATGGTGGTTAGAATGAAGGAATACACACGAACACGTGAAACTGCCTTATATTGAATCAGACTCTTGGTCCTTCAAGGTCAGTATTGTCTACTCAGACTGGCAGCAGCTCTCCAGGGTCTCAGCTCTCAGGGAGAGGTCTTTCACATCACCTAGTACCTAATCCATTCAACTGGAGATGCCACAAATTGAATCTGGGACCTTCTGCTTGCCAAGCAGATGCTGTACCACTGAGCCACGGCTACTCTCCAAGGAGTCCCAAAGTTGAATCCCTACTGTGTCATGAAGCATACTGGGTGACCTTGGGCTAGAATTGTATGTTTTCCAGATGTTTTGAAGCCACAGATCTTAATCTTAAAAGGAAAAAAAATGGAAATGGGAGGGGGGATAGAAATATATGTAATACTTTCTTAACAAAACTAAACTTCACTGCTGTGAGAAATAAAAGGCATAATCTGCAACTTTGTCAGTATATAAAATTGTGTTATTTGGCATATTTATGACTTTTAAAATTGCGACTGCACTGAAAATCAGTTCTGTGTAGAATGACTCCATTCTAAGACCACAGAATTCCGGGGGGGTTTCTTCATGAGATTGTACTTTTTTTTTGAACAAAACTAGCCAGAGCCAATTTCTGCACCTTATGCCACCTAAGCAAATATATCTTATTTTTTGCTGAGAAGCACAGTGAGAGCACAGTTAAAATAGAAACCATACACTTTATAGTAAACACACACAAACAGGTTTATTATTTGAACATATGAACTTGTAGAAACAATCTTCATGCAGCTGTGTACTGAGAACTGAGTTATACAGCCCTGAAAACACAAATCTCTTCAGTAGCCTGTTATCATCCTTGCAGGATGTCATTAAATGTGGATAAAATTATTCTTATTTGAACAATAAGTATTTCTCAGTAATTTAATTTGTTTAAATTATTTATAAGCCTGTCTTTCTTCAGGGCAACTGGGAGTTTTGAAAATATGTTAAATATGTCTTCAGCGTGCTCACAAAGTATCATCATCTAATGCCGTAGATTGTTTTACATAAAAATATTCTGATTACACCATTCTTCAGAAGCATTTTGAGTGAGTAAAACCTTGTTTTAAAAAGGATTTCACTGCATTCTCAAAACAGAAAGTGTTTTATAGGGGTTCCCCCCTCACCTCAGCCTTCCTCAAAGAAAAAGTGAAAAAAAAAGTTCCTGGAAATAAATATCTTCCCGCCAACTCCTCTGGTTTGGAATTTTGTGCCTCTGCCTTGGGCCAGTCATTCTGTCTCCATCTATTCTACCTCTCAAGGTTGTTGTGAGGATAATAATAATTTTATTTATTTATTTAATTTGTGCCCCGCCCTCCCCACGAACAGGCTCAGGGCGGCTTACATTAATAGCCAGGAGATCCTAAGATTGTTTGGCAGCCTAAAGTTCTAGCTCTTTTAGCATTATGCACTGCTAGGTGGTGAATTAGACTTGTTTTTAAAGCAAGAGGCTTTTCAGAGGTGGTTCACCATTGCCTGCTTCTGCGCAGTGACCCTGGTATTCCTTGGAGGTCTCCCATCCAAATCCTAGTCAGGGCCAACCTTGCTTAGCTCCCGAGATTTGATGAGATCGGGCTAGCCTCGGCTATTCATTTCAGGGCAGTGTGAGGATAAAAGGAGAGAAGAGGCAACTTGTATGCTGCACCGCGCTCTTTGGAGGACAAGTTGCGACAGATAAGACTGATATGTAAAGATAATGATTTTATTGTTGTGGAACTCGTGTGTGTGTGTGGTTCACCACCTCAAGTATCTTCAGAAGGAGAGGAGGTTCATAAATATAATATGCCCATAATGCTTGACTTAAAAAGTAAGATACCCCCCCCCCATTTTTTCTTCGACAGTTAATAAAGCCTGCTTTCCACCACTGAAACACTTTAATTTTTTTGTATTTATATGCCCCTTTTCTGTCAAGTCAGTTTACAACTTGGAAGTACTGCAAACACAGACAATAAAATGGCAGACGTCTGTGAGAGCAAGATGTGTAGTCGAGTTTGTCTGTAGCAGTAGAAAAGAGCAAAAGTCCAGTAGCACCTTAAAGGTTAGTCAAATATGTGGCAGGGGATGAGAATGTATGTGTATCTGAAGAAGTGAGCAGTGACTCACAAAAGCTCATTTGTTGCTGTTCAGTCACACAGTCCAGTCTGACTCTTTGCGACCCCATGGACAAAAGCTCATACCCCGCCCCCTATTGTGTTAGTCTTTAAGGTGCTACTGGACTCTTACTCTTTTCTTCTGTCAGAGCATCACTGTACGCACAACGGGCATGAACTCCCTGGGTCCTTTCTCCTCAAGGCATACAGATCTTTAAGTGGCCCCAGAAAAAGCAGGAAAGGTTGAGCCAACTGGATCCCCTCAGGTCCTTGGTGGTGTCTTCCAGAACTGATGGCCTCAGTAGCCCCAGGGGTGAAAGTAAGCCCGTATGTCACACCAGTAAGAAAGTGGTCAAAATGGCACACCCTTTCTTCTGCTTCAGGGCCCCCACCCTGAGATGGACAGTTAGAGTTGTCAGTCTCCAGAGGGGCTGGAGAACTTCTAAAATTATCGCGGATCTCCAGATTACAGAGATCAGTTCCCCTGGGGGGAAATGGCCACTTTGGAGGTTGCACTATATGGCATTGTACCACACTGGGATTCCTCCCCTTCCCAAACCCTGCCCGTTCCCAGGCTCTGCCCTCCAGGAATTTCCCAACTATGAATCGGTAATCCTACCATATTGGTAAAAAAATATTTTTGCTCCTGATGGTCACTTTGTTATATGAGGGGAATTATATACCGTATTCAGTTTTAAGAGATAAGTGCAGACCCTAAGATGTCCTATTGAATCCAGCAGCCATATTAAACTAGGGTATGTGTTTAAAGAAACATCTGTTACAGCTGATGTTTAAGGAAAAAGTTTCAAAGATGTTAATTTTTAAGAAGTTTTTATGAGCCTTGTGAGTGATGAGAATTGGTGCAGGCTGTAACTGGGATACTGCTAGAGCCAATTTGGTGTAGTATCTGGGAGAACCGGGTTTGATTCCCCACTCCTCCCTATGCACCTGTTGGTGTGACCTTGGGTCAGTCATAAGTTCTCTCAGCTGTTCTCTCAAGTGCAGTCCTTGAAAGAGCTCTCTCAGCCCCACCTACCTCACAGGGTGTCTGTTGTGGGGAGGGGAAGGGAAAGGAGATTGTCAGCCGCTCTGAGACTCCTTCGGGTAGTGAAGGACGGGGTATAAATCCAGTCTCTTCTCTTGTTCTCTAGATATGGGATGCAAACTGTTCATAAGTTTGGCTTCAGGAGGGTGGTTGTGTCAGTCTGCAATAGAAGTGCTATATTCAAGTCCAGTAGCTTCAGAGACCAACAAGATTTTAGGGTATAAACTTTCTAGAGTAAAAGGGAGGTTTGACTCTTGAAAAACTCCTGAAAGTCTTTCTGGTCCCTAGGGTGCTACTGAATTTGAACCTAGACCGTCAGAAGTTGCATCTTTTATTGCTTTGGAATGATTTGACCCATAGATAAACTGACTTCCTTGAGTGGCAATTGTTGTTCATGTTTGTCAAGTTCTTGATTCACACAAGAACTATTTCTTCGATTGCCCCCACCCATTCCTTACTTTCTCACTCTGTTTGCCAGGGCAGTGTGACCAGGTCATGGAAAGAAATATTTTTCGGTGGTGGGGGAAAACCTAGAGAAGCGTATCTCCAAGTTGTCAATAAACCTTGCAGATTCTGGTTGCTTGTTGTTGAAGGTCATTGTTGTGGAATGTATAATCTGAACATTTTGGGTACCGTCCAGCCACAGTTAAGCACAGTGAAGTCCTGTAGATGCCTGTGTTCCAGCCTTTCCCGCTGAAATCAGTGTGGCTTCAACGGGTTTCACGTTTGAGGTGGGGTGTGGCTCAATGACAGATCCTCTGCTTAGCGTGCAGAAGGTGCATCTCCAGTTCAAAGGACCAGGCAGCAGGTAATGTGAAAGACCCCCTGCCTGGGACCCTGGAGATCTGCTGCCAGTCTGAGCGGACAATACTGACTTTGATGGACCAAGGTCCTGATCCAGTATAAGGCAGCTGCATGTGTATTCAGGTGGTAGACTGTGCCACTTGTGGACAATGTGGAGAAGTATTTGTTATCCAAGATGTGTTGTGTTTTTTGGCTTAATGCTTGCCACTGTTTTTGTAAGTTTGGGAGGGGCAGGCTTTGTTGACGCCTTTTTCTGGTAATACTGTAGATGCCACGTTTGGATTGGATTGCTCAACCTTTGAAAAAAGTACCATCAAGGTACATAGTACTTTTCAGTACCATCAAAGTGCGTAGTGGCTTTCAGAGGAATGAATATAAGCCAAGATAACAACTGTATTACAATCTGAATTTCAACATTTGGGGAGAGACGGCAGTGGACGAAATGAGGGATGGAGAGGCAAAAGTAGCCAGGAAATGGATATCAGGAAATTTGATGATCAATATTTCAGCTCAGTTTTTGTTTGGAAAGAAGTCTACAAGCAGAACTGCACGTTATGAGGAGTGCAGATCAGCCAGTGAATTAACAGCTTTAAAAGAGGAATAGATAGATTGATGGTGGAGGTCGGTGAGTGGCTAATAGCCATGGTGGCGGAGGGGAACCTCCATATTCAGAGGCACTCAACCCCTCAGGGGAAGGCCTCGGCCTCTAGGCCCTGATGTTGGCTGTCCAGAGGAACTGGTTGACCACTGCGTGAGACAGGATTGCTGGACCAGATGGACCATGGGTCTGATCTAGCAGGGTGCTTATGTTATTATGAAAATGGCATCCTCGTGCATCATTTTCCTTCTTTGTAATTGTACTTCATACTCTGGATTCTAACGCAGTTCACTGCGTTAATACCCAAAGGTGGGGAAATGTGTGGCCTAATGACCTTGGGGCGTAAGGGAAAGTTATACTTCATATTCTGACCAAGGAGCTGGAAATTCAACACAGCGGCTACTGTTTTTAGTGGCAGTCTCATGTTTATTTCAGCCCTTTGAAAATAAGCCAAGGGCTTCCTAGAAGTCTGCCGGGCTTGCAGAGTTTTAGGTACTCTTGCTGGGATTTTCTGTAAACAGTTTCGGCAAATACTATTATATGAAAAGATGTCTAATTTGTTGGCATAGCAAGCATTTTGCTCTCCCTTTTCCATGTTGAATCAGTTATTTACTTTTCCATTACTTTCTTTAACTAGGCCCTTTTTGGGTGGGGTTCTGCATTGTTACCGAACAACAAATTGTCTCCTTGCTTGATGCATTTTGGTAGGAGCCTCGTAGATAGCTGGGGAGGAAGGCAACCCAGAATATATTTGAGTGGCTTACCTGTGCAGCTTCAGCAATGTGGCTGCTAAACACATCAGCCTGGAAAGAATTCTAACTTGCTGTGGGGCAAGTTTCCATTACTGTTCTAGACTGAAAGTGGAAGGTCCCACATACCCCTCAGTCCAACGGGAGCTTTTCCATTGCTCATTAGAAGCAGGATATTGCTGGCTCCGCTCTCTTCTCTGCTTGGGAGAATTGCCTCATGGAAAGAATGCCTTCGTACTCCCTTTTGGTGGAGGAGTATTCTGAGGCACCTGTGAGGCAGGGGGCATGGCGTTGTCAGTGCTGGAATGTTGTGGTATCAAGACAAGCAGACAGGTTAGGGTTGCTAGAGCTGGGTTGGGAAATTCCGGGAGATTTGGGGGTGGAACCTGGGAGGATCCACAGCGGGATCTAATGCCATAGAGTCCAGCCTCTGAAGCAGCCATTTTCCCCAGGAGATTGATCTCTGTAGTCTTGTAGCTATTGCTTACATTTTGTGCTTGCTGCAAAGAAAAAATTGTGTATCTCTTGTGCCCTTATGGTTGGCTTGAGTGCAAGTGTGGTTAAGGGGGGGGGGCGTTTTGCAGAAGATGGTGTTCATTTAGAAGAACATCCCCATATTATAGAGTCTACGTTTAATAACCAGGGTAGTATAGTGGTTGAAAGTGACAGACTCTAATCTGGAAAACTGGGTTTGATTCCTCACTCCTCCACAGGAAGTCCATGGGGTGACATTGGGCTAGTCAGCGTTCTCTCGGGCCCACCTACCTCACAAGATGCCTGTTGTGGGTAGAGGAGGGGAATGTGGTTGTAAGCCACTTTCTGACTCCTTAAGGCAGAGAAAAGCGAGACGTAAGAACCTACTTTTCTTCTTCTTCTGTCTCTGCAGATAACTCAGTGATAGGACAAGCCAAAAAGCTACGACGGGCTGCAAAGAGGAGGTGGCGCAAAATGAACAGCGTCACTCCGTACGCAAGATCCAGAGGGCCGTCGTGAGTGAAGCGAGAGGGCTCGAAAATGTCTGCCTGCAGCGACTTTGTGGAACACATCTGGAAGCCAGGATCCTGCCAAAACTGCTTCTGCCCCAGACATTTCCACCAGCTGCAGACGCCACCCCTCGACCTGGGAAACAGCGGCTGGCTCACACAGGATCCGCGTGGACTCCGAGCCAGACCCGAGCCTCTGGAAGATGAGGGCGTGACTTCCTTGCCTTACTCCAAGCCGACGATTGCCGTGAAGCCGACAATGATAAACTCGGATATTTCTGAGGTGTGGGCGGATGGGAACCTGAGCGCAGATATCCCGCAGGTAATGATTAATGAGGGGTGTGGTGCATTTTTACAAGATTGCTTCCGTTGTTAACATTTGCCTTGGAGGAACCCTGGGTATTTGCTGTGGCAAGACTCCTTGTAAAAGTGAGTCTGCTGTTATTGTTTGCAAACAAGGAAAGGGAGGTTCTGGCCTCACTGGCCCAGCACTGTCTTGCATGTTGGTAGCCGAGGAAACATTTACCTGGTTTCAAGATGCAGGCAAAGCCCTGTTGGTTTCAGGAGAAACTGGCAAGCTCGGAACACTGCTTGCCAAGAAATGCTCTTTCCTGTTTAGGATTCCTTTTTGAGTCCTGACAAGCCACTGCTGCTCCCCAGATTGACTCATGGAAGCTTCTGCCTTTTTCCTTCTCTACATTTTGATCCTCTCCTCCCAAGGAGCTGGGGCGGGGCATACATGGCTCTCCCGTCCCTATCTTACCCTCACAGCCCTGACCCGGATAGCCCAGGCTAGCCCAATCCTGTCAGATCTTGGAAGCTAAGCAGGGTCTGCCTTGTCTTGGAATACCAGGGCTGTGACACAGAGGCAGACGATGGCAAACCACTTCTGAAATGTCTCTTGTCTTAAAAACAAGTCTAGCTCGCCACCTAGTGGTGCGTAATGCAGAAAGAGCTAGAACTTCCAGCTGCCAGACAATCTAGGAATCTCCTGGCTACTTTACACACAGTGCCATATGATAGTTAGTTAATTCCTACCCTCAACAATAACTCCTGAGAAGACTATTAGGATGAGAGATAGGGACTGACTGGAGGTCACCCAGTGAACTTCATGACGGTTAGAAGCTGGGTCTCCCAGGTCGTAGTTGGACACTCTAGCCCAAGGGGTTCGCAGTGTGGTGCCCATGGATGCCACGGGACTTGCTGACAGCTTTCCTGGCATTCACCAAGTGCTTTTAGAAAAGGGGGTCTTTGGCCAGTGGAGATTTGATTGACTGTGCGGATATTTTAAAAATATGCTTTGGAGGCAGCTTCCACCACAGCACAGGGATATTCTCTGTATGACTGAAGAGAAGCTGTGGTGGCCATTTTGTGGCTGGCTCTACCTCCTGCAACTGCCATTTTTTGGCTGCACACAGCTCACCGTACCAGAATTCCAATGGTGCCTGTAAGTACTCTTGCTCTATCTGCTACACCACACTGGCTGTCTATCCTTGGAAGAACCTTCTGCCACCAGCTACTCTGAGCCAGAAGCAAGCTCTTTCCAGACTTTTTTCCAGTGACCTTCATACTTGGGGGGGGGGGGGGCAGCAGTAGTGTCCTCCTGCCGGATCCCAGAGTCCTTTAAGCTACTTGACTAGAGAACAGGAGGATCAGCTCTGTAGAGAATGAGACACCCCAGAGCAGATCAACTCACCTCCCTTTCTTGTCCCTTAACTGCTTGGCACTTGAAGCCCAGTTTTATAATGGGTTAGACAAACTATGTACAACAAAACACTAAAACGAAAGAAAACAATGTTTACAGTACTGTTGAGAGTAATAAATACAAAGTAACTTCCTGGCACACTAACCAGGAGAGGGCTTAGGTTCTTCACTTCAGCTGGGATAACCTTCTTGGGTTGGCCAACTACATTACGGGCAGTGCTCCCTCTAAGCTGCGGAGTCTTTTCAGCAAAAATTCTACTTTGTGAGCTACTGACATTAAAGTTGTGAGCGAGTGATTTGGCTACTGCATAATTAGTTTGCTCGGGAGCCATCCTTCCTGAGTGAAGGCAAAAATGTGTGAGCTGGAGGCTAGAAAACTGTGAGCCAGCTCACACCAACACAGCTTAGAGGGAACACTGGTTTCGGGGGAGAGCAAGAGTGGTGTCATAGTTAAAGGGTTGGGCTAGCATCTGGGAGACCCAGATTCAAATCCCCACTCTGCCACAGAAGTTTGCTGGGTGACCCTGGGCCAGTCAGTTTCAGCCTAAGCTACTGCACAGGGTTGTTGCAAATTTAAAATGGAAGAAAGAGTGGAGACCAGTGTCTGCTGTCCTGAGCTCCTTGGAGAAAGGATGTGATTAAAATGTATTAGATATTTCTGGTAACAAAGGAAGCCTTTATCAGCGGTATCTTAATACTGTATTTCTCCTGTAACTGAGATTTTTAGCACAGTGCCATCAAATCTGTAAGAAACTAGCATTCATCTAAATTATATTTCCAGAAGATATTAGGAGACTAAATGAATGTTTCTTGGGACCAAATGTGACGTTTGAGATCAAGTCACTGCAATTCCATTCTGAATGGAAATGAAATTAAATAGTATTGTATTTTTTTTCTTTTCATAACCACAGTGCTTATACCAACTAGGTCTATTGGTCCATCTAACTCAGTGTAGTCCATCCTAACAGGCAATGGCTCTCTCAAGTCCCAAGCAGAGAAAAATCTTTTCAATCTCCTGCTATCCAGGACTGAATGCAGAGGGCAAATTCTCTATTTCTGTGGCTGTTAAGGAAAGATGGAGGTCTGTTTTCATATCTGGTTGGATCCTCAGTGTGGGCAAATGAGAAAATATTTTACTTTTGTACTTACCCAGTTTTTCCAGTAGACAAATGTACGTTTTTCATATAAAACACACAATAGGTTGGATCCAGTGGTAAATTTCTACTGATGGAGGGTGTGGAGAGCAGTGTTCCCTCTAAGCTGAGTTAGTGTGAGCTAGCTCACAGTTTTTTAGCCTCTGGCTCACACATTTCTGTCTCAGCTCAGGATCTGATGGCTCCAGAGCAAACTAATTTATGCAGGCACCAAATTGCTCGCTCACAACTTTAATGCCAGTAGCTCACAAAGTAGAATTTTTGCTCACAAGACTCCACAGCTTAGAGGGAGCATTGGTGGAGAGGAGAGGGGCCGGTAGCTCAGTGGTAGAGCATCTCCTTGGCATGCAGAAGGTCCCAGGTTCAATTCCTGGCATCTCTGATTAAAAGGATCTGGCAGTAGGCAGCCCTGACCTGGATAGCCCAGGCAAGCCCAATCTTGTCAGAACTCGGAAGCTAATCAGGATCTACCCTGGCAAATACTTGGATGGGAGACCTCCTTGGAATACCAGCAGTTGGGAGGCAGGGGCAGGCTTTATTCAGCCACCTCTCTGCATATCCTCCAGGCCCCCAGTAGGGGTCAGCCACCAGAGATCACCATGACTTCCAGGTGCACACACATGCACATATGAATAATACTAAAAAATACCAAAAAAGAGGATGTGACAGTAGGTGATGTGAAAGACCTCTGCTTGAGACCTTGGAGAGCCTCGCTGTCCCGGGGCGGGGGGGGGGGTGTCTCTGTACCCCAGGAGCAGCATTTTGAGCTACAGCAGGAGGGAGAGACAAGGAAGTCCCATTCCACCGACAGCATTCCCTTCTGTCACTGGAGATTTTCCGCAGGATCCAAGCCTTTATATCTTATTTCTCCCCAACACAAAAGCACACAATGGCATGCCTTGCTGGTCTAGGGCAGTGTTATGCTAAGCAAAGAGGCCTTTCAGACATAAGCCTATAAAGCAGAGCTAACGGCCAAGATTTATGATAGTGTTTTCTAATAATTGGTGTTCCCAAGTCACATTTAATAGGATTTTCCTCTTTGTACGTCTCTTTCCTCTGGCAAGCCTGCCCGACTCTTATGAATTGGTCAGATTAAAAATTGAGCTAGTTCTTCAATGGGAAGAGTCAGCAACAGAAAAAGAAATGTCAGTGGTGCCTCGGTTTTCTGTATTCTGATCTCCTAAGACAAGCTAAGAGAGCCAGTGTGGTGTAGTGGTTAAGAGTGTCAGAGTAGTATCTGGGAGGCCCGGGTTTGAATTCCCGCTCGTGCCATGGAAGCCCGCTGGGTGACCTTGGGCCTGTCACAATTTCTCAGCCTTACCTGCTTTTCAAGGTTGTTGGGAGGATAAAATGAAGGAGAGGAGAATGATAAGAGCCGCTTTGGGTTCCCATTGGGGGAAAAGGCAGGGTACAAATGCATTAAATAAACAAGCTCTAAACAGTTTTGTCTGATCAGTGATATTAATCACCGAACTAGAGGTTCTGGATTATTTTGTTTCCCCTGTTCTTCTAAGAGGCTGGGCAAATATTTGCTGACCTGCCTTTAGAATCTCCTTTCTTCAGAAGGGTCGTCTGTGCAGTATAACTTGAGATTTCTGCACATTCTTTATACCTTTGGATATTTTGCAGTAATGTCAAGGTACATATTTGTGTAAAAGATTGTGCCGCGTTAGTCACCAAGATAATGATTTCACTGACACACAGTGATTATCTTATATTTCTCATTTCTAATGGTAATGCCAGTTGTGTATACAGCTTGTTATTAATGTGTCACTTCATCCATTGTTACTCTTTTAGTCATAGATTTCATCACGGTGAGTGGTATATTTAACCAAATACCATAAAAGGCCTATGATATGTTAGGTGATTCATTCAAACCGCATATAAAATGTCAGGCCAAGAAAAATGAAGCATGGATAAGGTTGCCAGCTCTGGGCTGGGGAATTCCCGGAGATTGAGGGGTGGCGGGTCAGGTTTGAGGAGGGGGATGGACTTTAACCAAGTATGATGGAGTCTACCCTTTGCAGCAGCCATTTTCTCCAGGGGAATTCTTCTTTGTTGTCTGGAGATCAGCTGTAATTCTAGGAGAGGAAAAAGAAATTGGATTTATACCCTGCCCTTCACTACCCAAAAGAGTCTCAGAGTAGCTTACAATCTCCTTCCCTTCCCCTCCCCCCAACAGACACCCTGTAAGGTGTAACTGAGGCCAAGAGAGCTCTTTCGAGAACTGCTCATGAGAGCTCTGAGAGAACTTGTGACTGACCCAAGGTCACACCAGCAGCTGCATGTGGAAGAGCGGGGAGTCAAACCCAATTCTCCCAGATTAGAGTCCACACTCCTAACCACTATGTCAAACTGGGTCTCCAGGAGGTCTCCAGGTCACACCTGGAAGTTGACAGCCTGATTTTCTGGCTTTGTCACTGGGTTTCTTCAGGGTGTGGATAAAGTAGCATCCTCTTTGGGGGCCAGGGTACCCTCTCCTGTGAGACAGACAGAGATTCAGCAAGTGAATATAACCCAATCTGCATGATTTCTGTAGATATACAAGAAGGGGGGAGAGCAGGAGGCTGAAAATGTAAAAAATCCCTTTTTAAAGCCATGTTATAAAAATTAAACAATGTCAAAGTATGCTTTTGGTCCGAGGGCATGTAAACATAAGAACATAAGAGAAGCCAGCGTTGAATCAGGCCAAAAATACCAAGTGCCATCAAGAGGCCCATCGGTGGGGCAGGACACTAGAAGCCCTCCCACTGTTGCCCCCCCCAGGCACCAAGAATACAGGGCATCACTTGCCCAAGACCGAGAGTACCTATCTATACCTTGTGGCCACTGATGGACCACTGCTCCATATATTTATCCGATTCCCTCTTGAAGCCATCCATGATTGTAGCCGCCACCACCTCCTGCGGCAGTGAACTCCATGTTTTAATGACTCTTTGGGTGAAGAAGTACTTCCTTTTATCTGTTCTAACCCGACTGCTCAGCAATTTCATGGAGTGCCCACGAGTTCTTGTATTGTGAGACAGGGAGAACAGGACTTCTTTCTCTACCTGCTCTATCTGATGCATAATCCTAAAAACCTCGATCATGTCACCCCTCAGTCGTCATTTCTCCAAGCTAAAGAGCCCCAAGTGCTTTAACCTGTCTTCATAGGGAAAGTGTTCCAACCCTTTTATCATCCTAGTTGCCCTTTTCTGCACTTTTCCCAATGCTATAATATCCTTTCTGAGGTGTGGTGACCAGAATTGCACAAAGTATTCCAAATGAGGTCGCACCATCGATTTGTTCGGGGCCATTATGATACTGTGGTGCTATGATACCGTGGTGCTGTTTTAACTAAGCAAGTCTCAGCCTGGTCAGTTTCTGGCTGGAAGACTTGCCTGAGAGCTTCCCATAATCCTTTCTTGGCTACGAAAAAAAGGAAGAATGGAATGTGAGAATGAATCTCCTGCCAATTCTGCCTTAAACCTAGATAACAGGAGTAGTGGCATGGTAGAATTTACCTCAAGGAGGAGGAGGTGTCAGTGGCGGCGATTTGATTTATACCCCGTGATTTGATTTATTCACTACCCAAGGGAGTCTCAGAGCAGTTTACAATCTCCTTCCCCTCCCCACTACATACACCCTGTGAGGCAGGTGGGGCTGAGAGAGCTCTGACAGAAACTGCTCTTTTTCAAGAACAGCTGTGCCAGAACTACAGCTTGCCCAAGGTCATCCAGCAGGTGCAAGTGGAGGAGTGGGGAATCAAACCCAGTTCTCCCAGATTAGAGTCTGCCCACTTAACCATTACACCAAACTGGCTCTAACTTAACCACTACACCAAAGAAGACCAAGAGGGCATACATTTTCTGGTATATTGGATTATTACTGAAAATCATGTGTAAATCACTAATGTATGCCCCTCAATGCCCTTCAATGCCCCTCAATGCCCCACCTTGCCCCAGTGAACTTCCGGTTTGCTAATGTATTGGATTATTACAGAACGTTATAGGTACACTGCTAACAGACGCCACGCCCCCCAAAAGGTAGGTCTCTGCCCTAGAGAGCTTACAAGCACGTGAAGTTTCAGACTGGGACATTCGTTGTATGATTTGGCCCAAAAAAGCAGCTGCACCGTGGTGCTGTTGTCAGAGCTGCTGTGCTAGGGAAGGAGTGTTATCTTGTACCCTTTCCCCAGTTGGCTGCTGTTGTCATCATTCCATTGCTGACCTAAGAGTGACAGTCCTCAAACAAAGAAATTTCAAGGGGAAATTATAACTGGAGATGGCTGAACTTGAGTTCATTCACAAGTTCCGAACAATGGACTCTCCCCAGGGCTGAATAAGGACATAGAATTCTTATCTCACTACGGATGCTAATGTTCTCCTCTGCTCGAATTAAGTTGACTGTTCGTGGTTCACGAACTGGAATGAACTGTGACCTTGGCATCCATCTAGTTCAGTCTTCCATTTTCTACAACGGCTAACCAAATGTTTTCCAGAAACCAGCAAACATCACACAAAGGGTGTGGCTGCCCCAACTAGGAATTCTAAGCAAGTGGAATTTCAATATACACAGCCTTTGGCCAGCTACTCTTTCTCCATTACCCCCTCTAATTCCCCCCTAAGATTATAAAAAAACCTGACTCTAGTAACCATCAGGACACATTTCACTTGAGCAACGTGTATATGGAAGATCCTGTTTCCAGGGTCGGATCTTTATTTCCAAGATACGAAAGAGAGCAATGGAAAGGGTGGGGCAGCCTTTATGGAGGGCTGGGCTGCAACCCACTTGGAGAGGTTTTGCGACCCACTGGTTGGGAAACAGTGTCTTAAGGCAACAGAATGTCGAGTGGACCCACATAGATATTCATAGAGAATGTTTTTTTATGTTGTTTAATGCCTTGGCTCAGATTTCTCTGTCTGTCCCCTTGCTAGTTTATATTATAGAAAGTATCAACAGAAAAGTAAACTTATGCTCGAGGTTTTATTTAACTAGCAGCTTGGTGTACTGGCCCCTAAATAACTTAACTGCCCAAGCCCCATTGTTTTCAGTGAAATCTGCAGTCAGATAAATGTGCTTATAATTGCAGTTTCAACAGAGAAGTTGAATAGAAAACTTCAGTTGGTATTGTCTGAATGAATGGCAGGTGTAATGTAAATATTGCCTCTGTTTTGAGCACTTGCTCTGCAGGGAAGAATTGTGGCTCAATGGTAGATTGAGTTGCACTGGGTTGCAGGCAACTCTGAAAGATCTTTAGCTGAGACTGTGGAGGGGCCCTGCCAGTCAGAGTAGACAGTGGCTGCACCTGTACCATGATGATTCTCCATGCTGTTTTCATTGCTGCTGTGAATACAGAGATATTCAAAGCACCGACAGCATGTCCATGTGATCTGCTGATTGTTGAACTTCAGTCCTGCTTCAGTCATTTTGCAGTTCCCCCATCTCATTTCTTTTCCAGCAAAGTGGACAAAAACTGCCTTCAGATTTCCCTTTATATCTCTGCAATGAAAAGGGCTAGAAACATTTTTTTAAATGAAAGCTGGGAATTCAGAAGAAGTTGTAGATCATGGCATTAGCTTATTATAACTGGAACAGTTAACAGTTTTAAAAGAAGATCTCTGGTGGTGTGGCAGGTAGAATGACAGCCATGAGGGGCTGATGGAGGGAAAATGGTGCTGATGTGGGTGGAACCTTTGAAAACTCACACCTTCCCATACATACGGCTTACAAAGGTGCTTAGACTGTATTCTTTCATAAAAGATGGGAGCAAAGCAGGGGAAATCCTGGAAAGTGCGCCGTTAGAGGGGCGATGTTGTGTGGATACTTCCCCCAAAATGTTCCTGTTTGGAAGCAAAGGCAGACTGAAACCTTGGTAGACTGATATAAAACGCCTTCCTATGTGTATGTACAGAGACAACTACAGAAGTAAAAAAATAAAATGTTTAATTGATTTTAATTCCTTGGTGCGGTCTGTTGTCTTGGGCATGGATGCTTTTAATGAATTTGAGGTTTCTTCCAAAGATCAGGTTTCTCAGAGATGGTAGCACTGATATAGGAAACAGAACAGGGAGCACAGAGAATTGATGCTCCGAGTTCTGGTTATAGACTTCAGCAGCAGAGTGACCATTCCTGTACCTGGCCATCCATTTGGCATGAGGACCAGTTCAGTTTCTGTTAGTGTTCCTGACACTGCCTTGGCAAAGTCCAGGAGATCTGGGGGAGATGCCTGGAGAGGGCAGAATTTGGGGGGATGCTCTCTTGGCTGCCCATCCTAATCTCTGTGGTCTTTCCCCATAGACTATAGGAAATTCCTGGAGCATCCCTATATGGAGGCCATTTTTTTTTCTCCCACTCCTCAGTTCCTCCAGGGCAGGAGATTGGGGCTGGTAATTCTCTGCTCCAGCTGAGTAAATGGTAGGCCTAGTTCTCGTGTGGGTCTCTGGTTGTTTGGCTTGCTTGTTTAGCACACAAGGTACTCTCAAATCCTGGAAGTACAGTCTTCTGATACCCACAAGATATAAATGTTTCCCTTTCTCTCTTTTGAGTGCTAGCATTGCGTAACTGCTTAGAATGTAAGTGAGCGAGACATTCCTTGGTTCAACTCTCAACCGTGGCTGTGTCGTCTGGGCAGCCTTTATTAAGCAGCTGTTCTCTTAGCCCCACCAGCCCTTTAAAGACAGGGGTAATAATACTGGTATGCCCTGCAGGAGTGTTGTAAATGTTACTGAGAGGAATATGTGAAGAGTTTTGCCCATCCAAAATTACTAAATCAGTGCAGAGTGCCCTGACCCAGATAGCCCAGGCTAGCCCAATCCCATCTCAGAAGCTAAGCAGGGTCAGCCCTGGCTAGTATTTGGAAGGGCGACCTCCAAGGAGTACCAGGGTCGCGATGCAGAGGCAGGCAACAGCAAACCACTTCTGAAATGTCTCTTGCCTTAAAAAACAATTTTAACTCACCACCTAGTGGTGCATAACTCTAAAAGAGCTAGAACTTCTGTCTGCCAGACAATCTTAGGATCTCCTGGCTATTCTACATGCAGTGCCATATGATGACGACAATGATGATGTTGATTGCAGACTGTATTACTGCTATACTTCACTAGCAATAGCGGTAGTTTGAATGCACTGGAAATTATTAAGAAAGGGCTTGAAAATCGACTCTGATATAGATCTGTGCTGCTGGTCTGGAAACAGTGCAAAAGAGAGCGGGGTTGAATCACTTTCTCTTTGAGGAAAGGCCGAAGAGTCCAGGACGTTTTCAGTTTAGGAAAAAAGAGAACATGATAAGAGGTTTATAACATTATGCATGGGTAACGAAAGTGAGGAAAGAGAGTTTTTTCTTCTTTCCCCATAGTACTAAAGCTCAGGAGCACCAAGTTGATGGGCAGTAGATTCAGGCGAGACAAAGAAGCACTTACTCCCTTCAACAAGTAATTAAGCTGTGGAATGCACTGCCAGTGGATGTAGTGAGGGCCACAAACATAGATGGCTTTCAAACGGGATTAGAAAGATTCATGGAGGTGCAGGTCCATCGCTGGCTACTAGCCATGGCAGTGAAAGGGAATCTTTGAATCCCAGTGCAAGGAAGTAATGTCAAGGGGAAGGCCTTGGCCTCTACACCCTGTTTGTTGGCCCTTTGTGTTGGCCACTGCGTGAAAAAAGAGTCTGGACTAACTGGATCGCTGGTTCTGATCCAGCAAGGCACTTCTTATGACCAGAAAACATAAATTGCACAGTGATATGTTCTTGCTGAAATAGTCAAGAATACAAGCCGGAGAGTTCCAAACAATGTGCTCATGTGCTGCAAAAAAAAGTGTCTTGAAAAATTAAGCCAGCGGGTTGGAGGTGTCTACTGATCTGTGCCTCTTGGAGTGGGAAGGCCCCCCCCCCCACCGCAGCACTGATCCCTCCTTCCTCTGTCAATGCATCTTCATGGTAGAGGGAGCAAGGATCCCTTGGGATTCCCTGACATAGCCCACTGATACAGGGTAACCCCAGAGGAATGGAAAGTATGTCCAATCCAGAGCCCTGCCTTCCTATTGGTTTGGATCAAGAATCCGCTTGAGGGTAAGAGTAAAATGTTCCTCCAATTTTCAATACGGAAATATGTTGTGAAGCTTTTTGAAACCGTTCCCCAGTTATCCAAAATTTCAGAAACATGGCTGTCATCTGTTACCTGTGCAGAATAGATGGGCTGTGACACTTTCCTGCTGTCAGAAATAAATAACATAAGACATTTCATAGGTTTATGCTTTAAATATCACAGAGAAGTTAACCTTTCTGGCAGTTCCTGCAATATATTATTAGCTTTAGTGGTATTTTTCTACTTTGCTCGGTGCAAGTGAAAGCCATTTTTATTCTTAAAGGGGAAATTACTGAAATTAAAGGTCATCCACCAGGGGAATCAACTGAAAAGGTGCAGTAGCATCTCATATAAACGGAAAGGGAACTGCAGTGAGCGATTCCATGTGGTGGGTTGTGTCTCATGTACTTGTCCTGCTAACAGCGGCTCCTTCCTGTGGTGCTCCGTGACCCCATGTGACACAGGAGGTTCTCCTTTTGCATCGGGTGTAGGTGCCCTGTTCTGGTGAAGATGCCATTGTGGGCAGAATGCATCTGCAGGATCCAACCTACCATTCGGTAACAGAATAATTTGCAGAAACTGGGAGTGGAACACTCATCAGTGCCTCCATCCAATAAAAGGCCGGTGATTTTTATTTTGTGTGTGTGTGTGTGACCTCCCTGTGAAAATGCCGGTGCTAACTTGCTCCAGTTTGCAAAAAATAGTTTTGTCGTTTCTAAAGCTACAATGTGTGGCCAGTGTGAATTCAACTAGAGAGGTACAGGCATTGAGTCGAAACTGTAGCTCAGTGTTAAGAATACTTCTCCCTGTCCCGGGTGGCCCAGGCTAGCCCCATCTCATCAGATCTCTGAAGCTAGGTGGATTGGCTGTGGTTAATGCTTGAATTGGAGACCCCCCCCCCCCCCAAGGAAGTCCAGGATTGCTACACAGAGGCAGGCAATGGCAAACCACCTCAGTTAGTCCCTGGCCTTGAAAACCCTATGGAGTCACTGTCAGTCAGCCGCAACTCTGAGGGCACTTTCCACCAAGAGTACTTTTTTTGTGTACAGAAGGTCACATTCCGTCCTTGGCATCTGCAGTTAAAAGGCCTGGCTTTGGGGAACCACTACCAGCCAGAGTATACAGTGCTCAGCTAGGTGGACTAAATGGCTTGACTCAGAATAAGGTAGTTTTATATGTTTGCCGTGGGACATCTAGGCAGCTTTCTTAAAATTCCTTTTTGTTGCCTTTGAAATTCTTCAAATATTTTGCCTGTGCGGGAATATCCTGGTTCTTCTTCAGATTTTGTTTTATGCAAAATGTAGTAGCAACGCTAATTTTAAGTGAGGCTTCTTTGGTAAAGAAAAGACCACGAAGATCGGCAGAACAAGCAGTTTATATCCCACACCAAGCTGAAAGTACTCAGTTTCTCACAAGCAAAATAATAGTAATGGTAATGATGATGATGTTTTTAAAAAATCATCAGTTCAGCTGAAGCACAGATCAGGATCTTGTAAAACTGCCTTCAAGTGTAACAGCAGAATGGGCTGCCAGTAAACCAAGCACATCAAATAGCATGGGGTGTGTGTGTGCTGGGATGGGGGGGGGGGGTTTGTAATGTCAAAGGGCTGCTGTTAGAACATCAGAGACCTTTTTCATTTTTCAAAGCTCTTTCCTAGCCATCTTTGCTGTTGAGAAACTGAGGCAGCCGTATTCCCCCCAAAACCACAAAAATTAGAGAAGGGCAAAGAAGCCATACTAGGCTTTAGTGATTTTGAAGTCTATTAAATACTTTTCAGGTGTGGTTTATGATTTTGAATTTTGGGGATTACGTAGTTCAGTTGCCAACCTCCAGATGGGGCTTGGAGTTTCCCCAGAATTACAACAGACTACAGAGATCTGTTCCCCTTAGGCTTGTCAGACCTGCCCCTCCCCCCCGGGGCCACCAGTGGGGGGGTAGGGTTGCCAGATCCAGGTTAGGAAACCCCTGTAAGATTTTGGGATGAGGCCTGGAGAGGACAGGGACTGCAGTGGGATACAATGCCATAGAGTTCATCTTCCAAAGCATCCATTTTCCCTAGAGGGGGTACTGATATGTATGAGCTGTAATTCCAGAGGATCCCCAAGTCCGCCTGGAGGCTGGAATCCCCAGTTCCCCTGGACAAAATGGCAGCTTTGGCGGGTGGACTCTAGAGCATCACATTCCCACTGAGTTTCTCCCCCTCCTTAAACTCTGCCCTCTCCAGGCCCCAAATCCCAGGGAATTTCCCATACTGGAGCTGGGAACCCTCAGTTCCCACTTTCTGTTCCAGATTAAGCACCACCATTTTCTTTGTTCAGTTCAAATCAAGAAATGAAGGCTGTGAGCCTTATGCTCCGCGGCTTTACCAGCTGATGCTGTACTTGATTAAGCAGGAGGTAACTTTTAATTGGTAGGGCAGGAGGGCTAAGGAGTATGTTTATTATTTAAAATTTGTTTTCATTTTGGTGGTGGTAGTGTGAATTGATGAATAATGTGCGGTCGAGTTGCAACCAACTCATAGTGAAAATCCATGGGGTTTCCAAGGCAAGAGACGAGCAGAAGTGGTTTGCCGTTGCCTTCCTCTACATAGCATCGCCCGTCTTTTTTTATGGTCTCCCATCAAAGTACTAACCGTGGCCACGCCCTGGTGAACTTGGTCCAAGCTGGGCTGTTTGGGCAGCTGGTAGTGTAATAGGCAATGCAAATATTGAAAATGGCCTTTCCTTTTAACAGTGAGTGGTAGCTTGTAATTACATTGTAAATCATTTCCTTTCCTTACACGTCCTGTAGTATATCAAAGGGACTCTGATACTGAGGTTTAAATAATTTATTCAAATATGAGTGAAATTCCAATGACTGATCAGCTAAAAATTTGATCTGTAGACAGTCATATATTGTTTCTAATACACCCTGACAGCTTACATTTTTAATGTCAAATGATGCCTGAATGCCATCGTTGGCGCCCAATAATCTATAACCTTCTCGCAACCAAGTATGTGGATTTTATGAATAATACGTTAAGTACATGTTAATTAATTATGAGGTAAAGGAAATATCTTAGCCCTGGTTTTTTCCAAGTGGTAGATTCCCCACCACCACCATATTGCCACTTATCACTGTAAATATTCTGATTATAATATATGTGACAATAGTGGGGGGGGGGGGGGTTCATTGTCAAAATGTAATGGATTGGTATCTTTCAATATATATATTGGATTTAAATTTTATTAAACATTTGCAAGGAAGCAATGCAAATAAAATAATTGCTGGTAATGTAATACACCACAGCCAGCACTTGTTGGCCTAATATTCGTATCCATCTGACCAGATTCCAGAAGAAAGCAAGTGGGTGCCCTTGTTCCAGGGGGGGAAGCCTCCTATCTAATTCATTTGAAATTGCATCCAGTGATCAATCAGTGAAAGAAGGCGCTGGTAAATGCAGATCTTCCCCTTCCTGCAGCACTTTTCCATCCCCAGGAAGGATTATTTGTTGAGTCAATGTAGGGTTACCTAGAAGTTCTCCTAGAATTACAACTGATCTCCAAACTGCAGAGATCACAAATCCTTGAAGAAATGGCAGCTTTGGAGTGTGGGCTAGATAGAATACCATACAGTCTAGGAAAACTGGATGTCCTAGAGTGACATCATGTGTCACCAACTGTGCTCCCTCTCCACCCCAAAATTGTCATCTCCAGGCACCACACCCCCAAATAGCCAGGAATTTCCCAAGCCATAATTGGCAGTCCTTGGTAGTTGTGCCTGCAGGAGCTGCACTGAAAAGAAGGAAGGTGGTGAAGTCACTCATTTCCATGGTCAGAAAGGGAGGACCAAGGGAAGGATCTGTGATTTTTTAATCCCTATCGATCACTGCATTCCTGTGTCAGGTTTCTTTTCCTAGTGGTGGTAACTGTAGTTCCAGTATTTTGGTAAAAGGATATCAAATCAACAACCAGTACGCCCTGACCTGGATAGCCTAGGCAAGCCAGATCTCGTCAGATCTCAAAAGCTAACAGGGTCGACTCTGGCAATTACTTGGGTGTGAGACCTCCTTGAAATACCAGCAGTCGGGAGATGGGGGCAGGCTTTATTCAGCCACCTCTCTAAATATCCTCCAGGTTCCCTGAGGGTGTCAGTCACCAGAGGACGCCATGACTTCCAGGTGCACACATACTCACACACGCTCACATATAAAAAAATACAACACCCCCCCAAACAACCAATACATCTTCCACACGTGGGCTGTAGTATCCCACCTCTCCACTGAGCTAAGTATGGAACTTTCCTGTGACTCAAGGAACCTTCCTGTGGAGAAAAGTTCTCCTTGGCCTGCAGAAGGTTCTCTTTGGGGTAGAGAAAGGTTTCATACTTCACTGAGCAAAGTGTTAGGGTCCTGGTCCATATTTTTCCATTGCATTTGCTGTGGGGAGGAGATTGTGAAATGAGTAAAGGTCATGTCAAACTGAGTGCAGTATTTTCTCAGTTTGATCCTTTTCATGTTTCCTCAGAGTTTAAGTTCCCCTGAGATAAAAGGACTTACTTCCATGTAAGTATGCAAGGGATTCCAGCCGTAAGATCTTTTTGTATCAGGGTGTGAAGGGTTTTGATGCATATATTGGGTAACTTCCTTGGTTTTGTATAACGACAGAGGAAGTTGCTTAGGGTTGCCATTTGCCTGCCAGCACTCCAGCAGCTGGCATGAGGGAAAAAATTAAATGCTGTGTCCACAACTGCATAACATCAGTTCTCGGTCCTTCTCAGCTTTCTGTTTCTTCAGTGGATATTTCATCAGATTATTTATTCCTGAATGCGCCAGGAATTATGGGAAACCTGTAGGTAGCGTGTTTGCAGGATGGCCTCAAGAGACCAAACAAAAGGACAAAATAGGGTTGACAGCTTATGATTTGAAAAATACCTTGTGGGTTTTGGTGAGACCCTTGTGGGTTTGACCTGTCAAGGGGCAGAACCTAGTAAATCAAAGGCTGTGGCTCATGAAAAGAAACTTTTTGAAAGCCTCCTGGGTTAATATACCCAGTTTATTTTAAACCATAACAGTCAGAATGCCTGGTTTATTCAAAGAAGTATTTTCTGAACCTGATGCAATAATTACCAAGTGGGCAGGTTAAATACCTGATTGTTGACAACCTTAAGGTGAGGTAATGCCTGTCTTATATAATGTACTTAGGACGGCAGCCTTAATCATAGGCACCCTCAAGCCAAATGAAATTCCTTTTGTGCTTACAGATTTTGAGGAGAGGAGAGTGAGGCTGTAACGTAAATGTATGTCCCTTTGGTTGGATCATGCCTCTTAGAGTTAGTGCAAAAAGCTCTAACTCTAGCTGCACTGAAAAGAAGGAAGGTGCATATAGGGGAAGTAATCCTGTACTACATTATATAATTGTAAAGTCAAAGGGTTAGATCCAGCACAAAATTTCCACTTGCACTGGAGCTCTTGGTGCAAGTGGAAACTCAAGAAAAAGACGACGGTAGCCACTTGCCCTAGGTCAAACTTATTGCATTTCTGCTAGGCCAACATATTGTGCAACCAATTTCTAGGTAATATAATATGTAGGGAGGAAAGTACTAGGTATTGTAAAAGATCTTGCACAACTGAAACTGTGCTGACTCCATTCGTTTTTGATTGTGCATCACTGAATCCATGCCAGTGTAATCTTTTCCAGTAAATGTGAAATGCATGATCATATGTGAATTAGAGTGTAGTCCTAACCAAAGTTATATTCTTGTAACCCCATTGACTTCAATGGATTTAGAATGGTGTACCTCTGCTGAGGACTGCACCATTAGAGAGAGAAAATGAGAGACGGAGGATTTATACCCTGCCCCCCACTACCCGAAGGAGTCTCGGAGTGGTTTACAGTCTCCTTCCCCTCCCCACAACAGACACCCTGTGAGGTAGGTGGGGCTGAGAGAGCTCTTTCAAGAACTGCTCTTGAGAGAACAGCTCTGAGAGAACTTGAGACTGACCCAAGGTTACAACAGTAGCTGCACATGGAGGAGTGGGGAATCAACCCTGGTTCTCCCAGATCAGCGTCCATGCTCCTAACCGCTACACCAAACTAGGCATAAAGTCCTACTGATTTCAGTGGAAAAAGTTCATACCTACCACAGTGGCCTGTTTAAAGTGCTCTACTCTGGATTGAACACAACATTTTTTTCCAGGCAAGTTAACATCTGAGAAATCTAAGATTTCCCTGAGATATGTCTTGTATTTCTCCCCCACCCAGCAGCTAAAGCATTTAAAACGTTGAAAATTAAAAACCGCAGCCTGAATGTATTTGTCTTTCATTAACACAGGTCAGTAGGAGAATGGCACCTGGAAAGCGTGTTTTCATGAAATCTGGAGAAGAGCAAAGAGCGTACTTAGACACTTTCAGCAATCACGTCCTAAGGAAGCCAGTTGGCCAGAATCTTTCAAGTGATTGTACTTCGCATGGCCCTTGCGGCCCTTCCTCGGTCGGCTCTTCTGGTCCTGCAAGCAAGTCGGAAAGAAATACGACCTTTCCGGTTGAGGCGGATGTACAGGAGGAGGGAACTAAAGTGCCTGGCAAGGACCAGTTGTCCTTGCCGTATTTGGGCCTCTATCATAAGCCATCCATTTTTAGTGACAGACACATTAACTCGGCTACAGACGCTTCTGGATACCCTTCCACGCGCCAGAGGGGGGAGGCGTTAGCTTTAGACAAAGCCGGTGTCTCCAACTCTCCAGACTTAGAAAGTGAAGGTGGGGAGTACTGTTCCATTGTAGACTGTTGCGGAGAGTCTCTTGTTCGGACCCTAGGAAGCACTGAAAACAAACCGGCGTGGCCCAAAAGTGAAAACCACATTCTGAAGCTTTTGGGGCAAGATGGTGCAGTCAGTACGGAAACTAAGTCCAGGGCAGTAAATTTTGGCGAAGGGGAAAGCGGAGCTTTGGATTCTGATTCAGACGTTCAAAGGGAGAAACGTCCGCACAATTCCATATATAACCGTTTACGCTCTGAAACAGAAAAGTTGGCATTTCCGCCGGGTACTGTGGTAGAAAACAGCAGCCCTGTGGATCTGAGCCAGGGAAATGATTTCTGTCCTCTGGACGGGGCATCCAGTCAAATCGAAGGCAAGCATACCGAAAATGTAAGCGTTTCAGCAGGACAGCCCCTTACCTGCCAGGGTGGCTTTCCCCAGAATGAGCCCATTTATGCTGAGAGCACAAAGAGGAAAAAAGTGCAGTTAGGGACCTCCGGCACACATCCGATCAGCAACGTTTTAGCATATAGCCCCTCTAAAGATCAAGCAGACAGCCCCTGGAGGGAAAGGACGCCCCACTTGAACTCTGACCGGGAGTTCCAAGATTCTGCCACTCAAGTAGCAGCAACCATTACCATTATGGCAGCCCACACGGAAAACGACAACCGGACAATCTTTCTTAGCAGCCCGGACTCTGCCGTCGGGTTCCAGTGGCCGTGTGTTAGTCCCACCTCTCACTCAGAAACGGGGAAAACGCCCTCTTTCTCTGAGCACATTGAAGGGCCTCAAGAAAGCAGTGAAATGAGCGCAAAAGAAAATGGGCCTGGTCTTCAGGGGCAAATGGCTGTTAGGAATACAGTGGCTAAGGGTCCTGCTATTCCCCCTAAGTTGTCCAAAGGGAGCCCACCTAGAAATGAAGAGTCTGTCACACAATTGGTCACATCTCCTGGGGCTGAGACCTGTGACAGCAGTGGCCACAAGGATGCTGACATGGTGAAAAACGGCACGGACAGCACAGTGGTTGGGCCTCCTTGCTCCCTTCATGTGAACAACATCTCCTTAGAGGATCCAAACAGAGGTCTGTCCTCCTCCAGTTCTGAGAGAAGACACAAATACTACAATCTGTCCTGGAGCAGGCAGTGCCGAATCGAGGAGGAAGAGGAAGAAGAGCAGGGACTCTCAAAAAATACCAAGGAGACAGACATGGAGAATGGGGTAGACGGTCCTTCCATTCATGGAGAGAGGGGGAATGGATCTTCACAAGAGAATAAGACTGGCGGGATGAGCAAATCGGCTTCGTTTGCCTTTGAGTTCCCTAAAGACAAGAATGGCATTGATGACTTCACGCCGCCGCCTCCCCCTCCGAAGAAACAATTCAGGTACCCAAATTAGGGGTTTGAGTGCATGTTGGGTGTCGAGATGGGTAGGGAGATAAAAAGGTTTCCAGATTAACAGTTCAGACAGAGATGTGGCAGTCTCCCCATCCCTTTTCTTCATGAGGAATCTTCAGATATTTATGAGTCTTTGCTTTGTCTGTCTCATGAAATATTCTTTATGCTGAGACAGAAATCAGTCATGAAAGGGGGGGGGTTTGGTATCCAGGGTGTGCTGATTGCAGGGAAAATATCACTACTGTTACGGACTGACTCGTGAAGCTTATCTGCATGACAGAACTATTCTTCTGACAACGTACACAGGCTGAAATCGAGACACATAGAGGGTGAGCGGGAACAAGAAGGCCGGCCCCAACCCTGCCTGTGCACAGTCCTTGGAACGTGGGCCTCAAGGTCTACGTGCCTTTGCTTTGTACACTCACAAACCCTGTGCCCATGAATCTTGGGGAAAGCAGCATTCCCAGTCGTAAGAATGGATCCTACACGCGTGTATTTTGTAGATGCATAAATGCTGTGCTTTCATTCTGGCAGTGATGCATAGATAGGGAGGCAGGGCCTGTGTGATGGCTGCCCCTGTACAACCATTGATCTCAGTATAGCTTTGTCATCTGAAGAGGGTACGCTTAATCCAGCGTAATTGTTACGTACCTATTGAAGTATGCTGGCCATTGCAATTCTGCAAGGAGTCACTGAAAGCATTTTTAACATCCACGCAAAACTATTTATTTATTTATTTTTATTTTATTTATTTGGATTTGTATTCCACCCTCCCCACAGACGAGCTCAGAGCAGATCACATCATAAATAGATAAAAATGTACACTGATAAATATAACAGTATTTAAAGCAGCGAAGTAATACAGTTTAATACAGCTGTGTATAAACACAAACACAGTTTCAGCTGGAGTGGTAGAGTCCAGAGATCTTCTTAATCCGGGCCGAATAGTTCTTGTGAGAGCCAGGGTGTGTATATCATTTTTTAAAAAAATTATTAGGTGGAGCCCTGCCAGTTTTTTCATTCAACTTCGCCAGGTTCCACTTTATTACAGCTACTGCCTCGCAAGACTTTTGTCCTATGATTCCCAGGATTGTCTTTTTGGTGGTCAAAAGGAATTACTGCCTCTCTTTTTCACCATTGGAAAAGCTACTTGGAACTTGGATCTAATCCAGGGATCTCCACCGTGGTGACCTTGGGTGCCATGGCATCCATCAGTACTTTTCCTGGCACCCGCCAAATGTTTTTAGAAAGTGGGTGGGGCCAGGTAGGGCTTTTGCCCACTAAGGTTTCTGATTGGCTGTGCAGGCTTTTGAAAACGTTACTTTGGGGGCAGCTGACACTACAGCACAAGCATATCTTCACTGTTTGACTGAAGGTAAACTGTGGTAACTATCTTGTGGCTAGCTCTACCACTTGTGGCAGCCATTTTGTAGTGGCCATTTTGTGGTTGTGCCTGCCATGCTATGTCAGAGTTCCAAAGGGCCCCAAAGTCTCAAAAAGGTTGGGGAACCCTGATCCAATCCATTATCTTTTAAGGAATTTACATAGAACAGTCACGATCCTATAGAAGACATAGGCTGCAGCCCTAAGGACTCTTTCCTGGGAGTAAGCCCCATTGAATAACATGGGCTTTAGTTTCTGACCTGCTTACAATTGCTCCCATAACCATTAAATTGACCAATGTATTACATTAGAACTTCATATGTTATTCAGTTAATATTCAGGTTTTCTTGGAACAGACACGTCCTATATTTATAACCATTCCTTCTCAAAATCTAATCAAATATGAACATTTCATTACATTGACCATATTACACTTTTTAAAAAAAATTCCCCAGTGTGAATTGACAGAACTTGTGGCTGCTTCCAATATTCCGTAAGTGATAATTTAGAAGCAACGGTTGTACCGCTCTCAGGCCTGTTTAAATTAGACAGCATCGATCTAGTCATATTAATTTCCCTGTGAGAGATTCTTAAGAGTTGGTTTGCATGTGATGTAGAGCAAGGTTGCTGAATTCCAGACTTTCCACTTTATGACAGATGAGATGAGTTTTTTTATATATATATATATATATAAATTTCCCCATGGAAAAAAGTTCTGTGCAGATTGTGAATTAGCACATCAGAGAAGATGTATGCTAAACCTTTCTTTATTTAATTTGTATACCCCACCTTTCCCTTGATAAGACAAAAATCACTGGAAAAGACCATGATGCTAGGAAAAGTTGAAGGCGGCAGGAAAAGAGGAAGAAACCCAACATGAGATGGATTGGCTCAATCAAGGAAGACACTAGGGTTGCCAGCCTCCAGGTGGGGCCTGGGATCTCCCACTTTTACCACTGATCTCTAGCTGACAGAGATCAGCTCCCCTGGAGAAAATGGCTGCTTTGAAGGGTGGACTCGATGGCATTGTACTGTGCTGAAACCCTTTCCCTCCCCAAACCCCACCCTCTCCCAGATCCACCCCCAAAGTCTCCAGGTATTTTCCAACCCACACCTGGCAACCCTAGAAGCTACAGCCCTCAGTTTGCAAGACCCGAGCAAGGTTGTTAATGATAGGATATTTTGGAGGATTGTTAATTTATAGGATCGCTGTTAACATACAGACATAACTTGCCCTTGCCACTAAAGCTGGCTTGCAATTCCAAATTAAAACCATATACAATAGAGTCAAGTCCTGTTAACCCCCTGCCCCAAGAAAATGCCTGTATCTAATTAGACCTCATTAAAAGCCTTGCAGGTTGGCTACATAGAAGGAGTTATTCAAATCTTAGTATAGAAAGAAGAGAATAAACCAGTTTATCATTTTGCCCAGTCTAGATGTCACGGCATACTGCAGTTAGGTCCAAACCAAATAATCTCCCGTTTCCTGAAGAAGAAGAGATTGGATTTATACCCCACCCTTCACTTGTGGTCTCAGAGCGGCTTACAAACTTCTTTCTCTTCCCCTCCCCCACAAAAGACACCCTGTGAGATAGGTGGGGCTGAGAGAGCTCTTGTGAGAACAGCTGGCACAGAGCTATGGCTTGCCTAAGGTCATCCAGCAGGTGCAAGTGGAGGAGGGGGGAATCAAACCCGATTCTCCCAGATTAGAGTCCGCGCACTTAACCACTACACCAAACTGGCTCTCACACCAAACTCTCTCACCAGAGGGATGGCACACAAGCCCAAGGATTTCCCAGGATGTTTCAACGCCGGTTTACAGCCATTACGTCCTCTGTCTGCATTCATAAATGCTCCGGTTTTTAGAATTTGCCTTGTCAGAGGAAGTGGAAGGAAGAGAAATGGCAGGGGTACAGCAGCCAGATCTGTGCAGGAAATCCTAATGGCTGAATTGAAGCCAAGTTGCTGAATCAGATTCAGGAATCTAGTCCCAAAGGAAATGAGTTGCTTGGTCACAGCAAGGAATATTTTCAATGGAGTTTCCTCCCTCTGGATTTAGGGATTCCGGTTTCAGCCTGCCCTGGTGGTCACGGTGGCACTGATAACATTTAGTTTCTGCCATTCAGACCCCTTTCTGGAATTTGTACGGACTGCTATACATAGGCAGCTTGGTTTTCGTTCAGTGTTCAGCCTTTCCCCCGTTTGACTGAGGCATCCCCCCACCCCTTTAGATAAACCATGTGTGTAGGTGATAAAGAGAGCATTAAAAAACATCACACACTTTTCTTCATTTTGAGCATGGGAGCGTGCACATGATTGAGTTGAAGTTCCTCAGTAGCTTCCCTTTTACCTGAACTTATGATCGTCTGGCTGCCTACATGCCTCTAAGCCGGGCTGCTGATCCATGGCCAGGCAGAGTCTTGGCAGGCTGTCACACAGGTGAGGTTTGGATGTAACATTAAGCTTTCTGAAGCTGGCCTTTTGGAATGATTCCGGAGGCTGAGTACATGGAGAAACAGTTCGCTGGACTGAGTCATCTGGGCAATTGGCTCAAAGGAGCAGTGTTTTCAGTTCTATGACCTGAAGCAGGGTTGTTGTTTTTTTTAAAAAAAGATGCAGTTTGTGAGATTGTCCTTAAGCAAGCTTCACGGATGATTGACGCTGAAAATAACACTCTCCGGTATACTCAACATAAATACGGGCTGCCCTGTAAAGACTTTACAACTTGGATTAATCATCTGCTTTCTCATCAAATTTGCCTGTAATCTTATTATGGGTGCTCTTTAAAAAAACGTTGAAGGAATTCAAGGGCTTTTAAAATTCAAGGGCTATCCCCAGTTATTAGCAGAACAGGCCATCTCAAATAATTTCTTTTGGTCTTTTCTTAGTACTGTAATCCAGAAGAACAGGGTTGCCAGCCTCCAGGTGGTGGCTGGAGTTCTCCTGGGATTATGAGTAATCTCCAGACGACAGAGATCAGTTCCCCTGGAGAAAATGGCTGCTTTGGAAGATGGAGTCTCAGGATTATACCTGGCTGGGGTCTCTCCCACTCTTCAAACCCCATCCTTCCCAGGCTCCACCCCCCAAATCTCCAGAAATGTCCCAACCTGGAGTTGGCAGCCCTATCAGAATGACTTCAGCAAGAGTAACACTTCACATTTGTACACCATCTTTTCAGTTTTTTGTTTATTTATATATTTATTTAGAAATGTGATGTGCTGCCTCTCCAGAGATCCGCTCAAGGCAAGGCTCACGAAATAAAAATGATCCAATAAAAAAAGATCATATAATCACGACATAAAAACAAGCCCCAAAACACATCCTTAAAAAAAACCCATCCAGGATGTTTTAAAAAATAATAATTTAAAGTAGCATTCAGCAACTTAAAGTGATATCCATAAACCACCATCAGGCTAGTAGGCCGCCACAAAAATTTCCCACATAATCCATACAGCAGGCCTGTGTGATTATTCCCAGACTGTGTGAGGGAGAGTGAGGTAGGCCCAAGGCTCTTTTCTGCTGCTAAGGGCCAAACTACACAGTTGGGTTTTTAAAGAGTTGGGTCTCGGGTTCCCCGCAGCCCCCCAGCAGCTTCAGGGAATGGCTTTTAAAAAATAAAGAGGAGCCCAAACTAGCTGGGAATGCTGCGGGGGGGGGGGGGGGGGGGGGGGGGGGGGGAGGAAGGGCTCCTGTCATCCTCCCCCACGCCATTTTCCAGCTCTGAAATAGCATTGTGGAGGTGGGGGAGGTTATTTTCCTATTTTTGCAGCTATACATGCACATTCTGGCACGCGTGCAGAATACTTCATGTGGAAAAGCAAAAATGGGGAAATAACTCCTCCCCGGCCCCTTTTTCCATGTAAGAAAACAGCTGGGGGGGGGGGGAGGAGGCAGGAGCCTTTCCTTCCCCCATGGTGGTGTTTCAAGTACATTCAGGCTAACCTTTATTTTTTTAAAAGCCATTCTCCACAGCTGCTGTGACTGTGGGGGGGCCTGGACCCCAACTCTTTCACAACCTGGCCATGTAGTTTGGTCCTCAGGACTGATGTCGTGTTTGAACTGGAGACTATGAAGCGCCTGCTTTCCCCCAAGATGTTTTACAAGCTCCCAAATTATATCAAAGTACTCTTCCATATGTATGTATAAAGAGCCATTAATTCACAGCCATCTTATGGGACCCCAGCAAGGGGCTCTCAAGGCCAGTGAGAGGCAGAGGTGGTTGGCCATTGCCTTCCTCTGCAGAGTCTTCCTTGGTGGTCTCCCTTCCAAGTACTGACCCTGCTTGGCTTCTTGAGATGAGGAGCTCAGGCTATACCATGCCATCTTCCCTCTTGCTCTTTAGTATACCCATCATTTAACATTTGTTCCTCATCAATTAACTAAAGACTTAGTTGACCAGTAAATGGTTCAGACTGCTTCTACTGAAATAATTCCTGAATGGCAGCTGACAGGGCCCAGAGTCTCAAGACTGGCCTTTATTATAGCAAACTGGGGTTAGTAGGAGGAGGCATTTTCCACAGCAGTACAGGCTTGTGTTGTTTACCTATTGTGGCTGCCAATATAGTATGGTGGTAATGGGGTTTTCCATATGGCAGCTTTCCCAATTCTCCGGCAGCAGCCCCCCCCCCCCCCCCGAGTTCTGGGTGAATCCTAGAGGGCTGTTTTGATGCAATTAACTCACTTCCAGTTTTGCTCTGAAAGTGACATTGGTGCAACGCCAACAAGCCCTCTTCATTTCCCCCTGCCAACTGAAGAAGCAGTGATGGGGTGGCTGGAGGGGGGGGACACACTGGGAGTTCTGGCTATGGGGGAGATCTGGCCTCCCCATAGGAATCCAGCAGTATGGGATATCTGCCAGTACATATGGAAAGGATCCGGCATTCCACTCTCCAGTGGCTACTGTACTGCAAATGTAACGTTTGAGTCATGTTTCATTTCTGTTTGAGACAGATAAAAGGAGTGTTTCAGATTGTTTAAGCAGTGAATCAGTGCCCCCCCCTCGAAATATACTCCCTCCAGTGAAAGCGAGAAAACCACATCAGCATTCAGGCAAAAACCAGATGTGTGTCTCAGACACTCTTTGCTTTGCAGAGATCCCCACTTCATTTCTCTAAATAAAGCCACTTGAAGCTCTCATCTCCTGCTGAGACGGTTCACCTCCAGAGGCAAGGCCTCTGATTGTTTATTTGGGAGATCAAAGAATAGCTATGGTTAAAGGATATTGCTCTTGGAAAAGAGTAGTGCGAAGCGCAGGGGAGAATTATTTAAAAGAATGCTATGTTCTTACATACAAATTCTGTTCTTCCCTGTCATTTCCCTCAGGGCAATCTGCCACAACTCTGTGTTGCCTCTTATTTAGAACCTTCTGATATTATCCTTAGAGCCAGTTTGGTGTAGTGGTTAGGAGTGCAGACTCTAATCTGGGAGAACTGGGTTTGATTCCTTGATTGCATCTGCTGACGTGACCTTGGGTCAGTCACAAGTTCTCTCAGAGCTGTTCTCTCACAAGCAGTTCTCTCAGAGCTCTCTCAGTCCCACTGACCTCACAGGGTGTCTGTTGTGGGGAGGGGAGGGGAGGAGAAGGGAAAGGAAATGATAAGCCGCTCTGAGACTCCTTCAGGTAGTGAAGGACAGGATATAAATCCAATCTCCTCTTCCTCCTCCTTCTTTGGCAAAAACTATGTAAGAGAATTCTCTCTTTGAGCTCATATATCCAGACAGAAGTATTAACATGGACAGCGGATTAAATTGCAGCATTCACTGCCAGTGAACATAGTGGTGGTCGTGAGCATGGATAGCATTAAAAGGGGATAAAACAAATTCATGGAGGATAGGTCCATCAATGGGGTGGGGTAGATTCAGCTATCCTCCAAAGATCTGTCCTTCAACTTAAGCAGCTCTTCCTCCGATAGAAGTGTGTCTTAAAGTTGTAGAGAGGCTCCTGATTTTTTTCAGCAGAGTGATAGGATAAGGTTAGGATCCATCCCATGGTTACTAGCCATCCTGAGAGGTAGTCAACCTTTGAATACCATTGTGAGGAGGAGGCAACCTCAGGGGAAGGCCTTGGCCTCTAGACCCCATTTTTCGACAGTCCAGGGCAACTGTTTGAGTTCAGTGTGAAACAGGGTGCAGGGCTAGATGGACCACTCATCTGATCCAACAGAGCTCTTCTGAAGATTTTTTTGTTTCCTATATTTGCTAAAACATAGCCCACTTTTCTCTCTATAAATGGTGACACAAGATGGCTTACAAATCCAACAGTGAGACATTAAGATCAAACAGAATTGAAAAAAGCAGCTGCCAACCCCACCCCACCTCTTTAGAGCAGTGGTTCCCAACCTGTTTGGTATGATGATTAGGGGTGTGCATTCAGTATAAACCGAACCGAATAAATACCCGGAAAATACCTTATAGATATTTTCGGGGTATTTCATAAACCAAATACAGGTCAGAGATATGTAATTTTTCTTCCATTGGAAATAATGGAGGATGGAGGCACCTTCTTCTGGGGCTCATAGAATTGGGCCCCTGGTCCAATCTTTTTAAAACTTGGGGAGGGGGTTGAGGAGAGACACCAGCAGCTATGCTGCAAATTTGGTGCCTCTACCTCCAAAAAACAGCCCTTCCAGAACCTCAGATACCCACAGCTTGATTCTCCATTATAGCCTATGGGGACCATTGACTATAATGGTCTCCATCTCTCCTTATATTATAAAGCCGTTTTCAAGTGGCAAGATTTCATGGGGCGCCAAAATCAGTTGGCTGCAAGAACTGCCACTCATAAGGGGTCCCTGGCCACTGGCTGCATTCCCTCACTGTGTTGCCTCAATCCCGCCCACAGAGCCACCGGCCAGTGTCTCGGCCTCAGTCTGGAGGGAGCCAGCAAAGGGGAAGGACTGGGTGCTGGGTCCACTCTTCTCCTCCGCCCACCGCCAGGTGGGTCTAACTGTCCCCTCAGTGGCCTGCTTCTGTCAGTGAAAAGACAATGGACTTTCAGCATAACCCTCTCCCCCTCCCACTGATTTTCCTGTCAGAATAAACTATGACTATTCCTTTCAGAATAAAGGCTCTCTCTCCTGCTTAGCTCCGCCATGTCTGGCTGGCTAATGAGATGGGTCAGCAACCATCAAACCATTCTCTTCAACACCCTGCTGTGCGGCTGACTTTCCCCATAGGGTTGCCAATCTCCAGGTGGGACCTGGAGATCTCCCGCTGTTACAATTTATCTCCCGATGACAGAGATATCAGTTCCCCTGGAGAAAATGGCTGCTTTGGATGGTAGACACTATGGCATTATACCCTGCTGAGTCTTTTCATCCCCCCCCAAAAAATGCTGCCCTCCACAGGATCCACCCCCCCCCCCAAATCACCAGGTATTTAGGGGCTGGCAACTTTCTCCTCAGTGCCTGTTGCTAGGCAATCAAGCTTGCTTCTCTGAAAGCCCCTTTCCACACCTATGTTGGCCTCTGGGAGAAAACTCATTGGGGCAGCTGAACAGAATGCCATAGAGGCCACCCTCCGAAGCAGTCATTTTCTCCTGGGGAGCGGGGAGATATGTTGTCTGGAGTTCAGTTGTGTTGTGATACCTGGTGATCTTCAGGCTCCACTTGGAGGTTGGGTACCCTGGGCGTAGCAGACAGTGCTTCAGAACAGGATCTGCTAGACCCAGGTTCTTGCTGAGTGGGTGATTTTGGGCCAGTCACAGACTACCCTAACCTGCCTCACAGGGTTGTTGTGCAAGTCTCAAGGGGGAGAGGAGAATGATGTCAGCTGCTTTGGTCCCCATTGCAGAAAAAGACTACTTTTCCTGCAGGGGAACTATGGTTGCCAGTCTCCAAGCAAGGGATGGAGATAACTCAGAATTACGTGTTCTCCAGATGGCAGAGATCATTTCCCCTGGAGAAAATGGTGGACTCTGTGTCCTTATACCGTGCTGAGATGGACCCCCTATGACAGCCAATGTGACATAGCAGTCAGGGCTTCAGAGCACGGTGGAGGCTGTGGGGGAGGGGAGATGGAAAGTTGAAGAGTGAAG
The DNA here is from genome assembly GCA_029233225.1 of Lepidodactylus listeri. NCBI lineage: Eukaryota > Metazoa > Chordata > Lepidosauria > Squamata > Gekkonidae > Lepidodactylus > Lepidodactylus listeri. Next base: position 136,091,509 of record JARCFY010000004.1, on the reverse strand, counting down.
TTGATGATTGGCTGGGAAGGAGATAGGGTTGCCAACTCCAGGTGGAAAATTCCTGGAGATTTGAGGGATGGAGCCTGGAGACGGTGAAGTTGGAGGAGGGGGTGGGACCTCAGACAGGTACAGTGCCATAGACTTCACTCTCCAAGCCAGCCATTCCCTCATGGAGAACCATTGTTGCCAGTCTCCTGGTGGGGGCTGGAGATCACTCAGAATTACAACTGCTCTCTAGGAGGGAGGGGGGAGGAGATGGGAAGCTGAAGCCAGGGGGCAGATAAGGATACATTGACGGTTGGCTGGGAGGGGGATAGGGTTGCCAACTCCAGATTGGGAAATTCCTGGAGATTTGAGGGTGGACCCAGGAGAGGGTGAGGTTTCAGCAGGGTTGGACCTCAGACAGGTACAGGGCCATAGAATCCACCCTCCAAACCACCTGTTTCCTCATGGGGAAGCATTGTCACCAATCTCCAGGGGAGGGATGGAGATCATGCCGAATTACAACTGCTCTTCAGATGGCAGAGATCTTTCCCTGGAGAAAATGGTGGACTCTGTGTCATTATACCCTGCTGAGGTTGCCACAGCAAAATGACACTGAGTGCCCAAGGCTGGGGCACTCTCCCAGAGCCTCTTTCTAGAGCCTGTTGTATTTATTTCCACAACGGGCCTTATTCCTAATAAGGTATAATGGCGCCAAAAATTCAGCAATCCTGAATATTTTCTGAATCATAATACCATACCAATATTGGGGTTTGGGAATATCGGGAAATACTTATATTTTTCAATATACCTGAACCTAAAAAATATCAATTTTTTTTGCACACCCTTAATGGTGATCCACAATCCCAGATTTACTTTGTATGGTGACTCACACAGGGCTGGTCAAGTGTTTTTGGCACCCTAGGCAAACTATGACCTTGACACCCATCTAGTTCAGCCTTCCATTTTCTACAGTGGTTAACCAGATGTTTTAAAGAAACCAACAAACATCACACAAAGGACATAGCTTGCCCCCACTGTGAGCCCCAAGCAAGTGGCATTCCAACATACACGGCCTTTGCATATGGAAGTTACATTCCAGCCTTTGACCATCCTCTCCTTCTCCATTACTCCCTCTAATCTCTCTAAGAGTCTAAGAAACTGATTCTAGTAACCATCAGGAAACATTTTACTTGATCAATAGGTACCTGCAGCGAAGAAAAAATACCAACTAATGTGTGACATGGAAGATACTGTTTCCAGGGTCAGATCTTGGTTTCCAAAATACAAGAGAGCAATGGAAAGAACAGGGGCAGCCGTTAAGAAGGGCTGACCCACGACCCACTTTCAGAGGTTTCTCAACCCAATTAGTACCCCATCAAAGGTACGCCTTATAACACCTGCAGAACTGGGTGAAGGTAGGCGGTCTTTCCAGCAAACAGTTATATAGAGTTGCAGCTGCTACTTTAGGAGTGAGCATGGGTAGTGGCCAAACAAACGAACCAGGTGAACATTCCAGAGCGTGGGTCGTGGTCATAGAGGGCTCCAGTAGGGAGGAGGTCTGAGGGGAGTCTCTGGTGGATCACAGGTTCCTATTGAAAGAATGCTACTCGTGTTTGGTATATGTCACTAGAGATCAAAGGATCTGTCCATTGTGATCCGGCTTGCCATGTGGGAAACCTCCCAGCAAACCTTGTTATTCCTGCTGGTGTTGTGGGGGGGGGGGAAGGGGGTGAGACTGGGAGCATGCTGGTATCATTTATGGAAGGGATGTCATGACATGAGTGTGCACTAGGATTGGACAAAAATTCTACGGTTTAACCCCTCACCTACCCCTACCCTGACCTGGATAGCCCAGGCTAGCACGATCTCATCAGATCTCGGAAGCTAAGCAGGGTCGTACTTGGCTAGTATTTGGATGGGAGACCACCAAGGAATACTGGGGTCATGACACAGAGGCAGGCAATAGCAAACCACCTCTGAATGTCTCTTGCTTTGAAAACCCCATGGAGTCGCCATAAGTCAGCTGTGATTTGACGGCACTTTCCACCACCACCACAGCAATCCCCAGATATCATGATGTCACTTCCATTTTTTGCCGGAAATGATGTTAGCCGGCGCCTCTGTCACCACCCACCAAATGTTCCCAGGGCTGCAGACTGGCAATCTTAATTGTGGTACTCTAGATTGGATTACTGTAGCGCATGGGGAAGGTTCAACTTGCCGAGAATATGTCAGGTAGTTGTTCATGAGGACTAGTTGTCTACTATGCATCACAGCTGTGCAGTGAGAACTTCACTGATTCTTAATTGCTTCCATGAACAACTCAGTGTTCAAGGTGTTAAAAGTTTAATGCTCTTCCTAGTCGGTATCCAGATATTTGAAGGATAATCCCCAAGGAGGGGTTTTGGGCTGTGAGGGGTACTGTTCTATATTGTTTAACTAGATATTAAACTACAAGACACCTCATTGCCCTGTTCAGTCACCGTTTGGGATTATCACTGGAACATTTTTTGTTTGACAGCCTGTTCAGCTGGAAAGGTCAACGGTTTCTCCAGACTCATAATGAACCCAGTGTCGTCCTTTTTCCTATTAGTTGCATATAAATATTTATTCATATACATCACTTATATCCTGCTTTCCTCCCCAATGGGGAAAGAACATGTAACATGGTAATAATGCATAACTTGTCAGGAATGCTTTCGGCTGATCCTGCATGTGGGAGGTGTGGGACTGCAGACTGGAAGATCAGTAGTTCGGCAGTTCGAGACCCGAGTGCTGCGTGACAGAGTGAGCTCTCGTCTCTGGTCCCAGCTCCTGCCAACCTAGCAGTTCGAAAGCAAGAAATTGCAAGTAGATAAATAGGTACCACTTCCGTGGGAAGGTAACAGCATTCTGTGCACCTCAGCATCTAGTCATGCCAGCTGCATGACCATGGAGAAGTCTTTGGACAGAGCTGGTTCTTCAGCTTGGAAATGGAGATGAGCACCACCCCCTAGAGTCAGAGTTGACTGGCTTTTGAGCAAGGGAAACCTTTACCCTTTACTTGGACTAAATGGCCTCTATGGCCCTTTCCAACTCTATGATTCTGTGGTATAAAAATGGCATATAATATATTTTTAACTGTGTGAAAGGGCTGTAAAAGTAACAGACAAAGCAGGAGACATAGGGAAAGTAAAAAGGGTATTTTCAGCTAAGCAGAAAAATTAAAAGAAATGGGAAAACGCCCTATTTGTGCATCCCTAGAGACAACCAGTACTTTAGCATTGGGTTCCACACATTTGCCATCAGAACCACCATTTTGCAGTCTCTGTCACGAGCCTGAATTCCATGGACACGTGTGTAATTTCTGTGGGCATTGTATACTGCAGTCCTGGAGTCTGAGGTAAAAATGTAATAGTTTTGAATGTCTAAGCTGCTGGATCGGTGGGAACGAACGTTGCAAACAAGGCTTCGCTTCTGTTAATGGTCAGTAAGCAAGTTATCTCACAAAATGTAATCCAATTTGTGTTAGGCGGGGGGGGGGGGGAATAAACCTTCGTGTGTTGCTCAGAAATATGCTGCAGGCAACACTTAAAAGGGGAGGAAGAGAGTCTACAGTCATTTAGCTATTTTTAGTACTGAATGCAGTGACCCCTTTAAAAGGGGAACTATAGAAAAGTCATATAAAATCATAATGGTAGACAATAGGCACTTTTCTTTTGGAGGGCCTTTTCTTCCCCTCCCCTTCCCTGTCCCTAACTCCAGGAAATTCCAGTTTTGCTAGCAAACTAAATCAGGAAATATTTAAGGCTGTTGTCCTGTGTACACTAATTTGGGAGGCAATCTTCTGAAAACGAATTGGGAGGTGTGCATATTTTTTGGTGTGTTCTAGCTTTCTGTGACTTCCTGAACAGTTTCTGAGAGTTGGAACAAAGCTAGATAGGTTGTTCACCATTCCCCTCCCCACCCCCATCAGCTCAACACACCCCATCCCAAACTGGAAGGGTTTGCAGCTACTCGTTATAGAAGCTTAAAATGAAGGACAGTCCCATTGCAGATTTCCAGCATCTTGTCTGGTTTGGCTTTAAGATTATCAACTCTGTTTTTGGCAGGAGCAGGCAAGCATGAGAGAATGCTTTAGGATTGCCAGGTCCCATCGTTGGGCTCGTGTGGGTATTTGGTATGGAGTTTTGCCTAAAAATCAGAGCGTCACACATACAGCCCACAAAAGCAGGGGATCCCCCACCCCCATCTGGTGAATGGTAACCCTGGAATGCCTCCTCTTGAGGTACCCCCACTTTCAGAGGGGAGTCAGGTGGAGACTAGAGATGGGGCTTTTTCTGTGGTGGCACCATGCCTCCGGAACACTCTTTCCTTTGAGGCTCACCTAGAGCCTACATTGAGGCACCAGGTCAAAACACATGTTGGCTTCTGGCGTGAAGTCTTGTTTATGGATAGTTTTTATGCTCTTTATGTCCAGTGGTTTGTTTTTAGTGATTGACTTCTTGTTTTATATTGCTGTATATTACTTTAATTGTAAACTGCCTTGAGCAGGACTCTGAAGGGGCAGCATAGAAATATTCTCCCTCTGAGGTGGAGTCCATCTTGTGGGGAGGCAGGACTTAGTTCAACTTCTTCCTGTTTCCTGTGGTGGGAGTCACCCTAGGCTCAGTTCTTTTCCTGCCTCAGTAGGGAGAGCAGCTGTTGACTCTCTTCAACAACGATTCCTATTACAGACAACTTGGTTTCTACTTAAATCTCTCTTCTCTATCTCAAAAAAAAGCCTTTCCTCCTTTCTCTCTCTTCCCTCCCCCCCTCCCCAACTCAGTTGCGGGGGCAGCCATCTGACCCTTCTGCCCTTCTGAGGCCCGGGTAGATCTGGCCGGCAACTGGCCTTGAGGGGAGAAGTCAACCGATGGTTTCCTGTAGATGGGCTCCCAGACAGATGGTGCGATTCTTCTGGCCTGGTCTCTGAAGACGGCCGTGGCACCTTGCAGAATAACCTTGACAAAAGAGCTGAATTTGCCCTTTGCAAGTCTTATGAAGCCAATACCATGGTGATCAAGGCTTCCTCTGCAGCATCCACTGTGTCCAGAGCATCTATAGTGTGGATGCGCAGGTTAATTCAGATATTACCTGAAAACAATCGCTTGAAGGAGCAAATAGGTTACTCAGAGCAATTTCCTACACAGCCGACGCCACTCTGGACTCTATGGTGTTCTCTTCCAGGGCTATGGCTGCCGCCGCAGCAGCCCGCCGCACAGTCTGGCTGAGGGCCTTGCCAGCAGATTATCAATCCAAAGCCATGGTCTCGGCATATCCCTTTCAAGGAGATAAGTTGTTTGGTGAATCCTTAGAAAAAATCCTAGTGGAAACCAGGGATAAGAAGAAGGCTTTACCTAAGACGATCAGAACAGGAGACAAAAGACAGGCGACTTCTTCTTCCTTTCATCCCTACAACACCTCTTACAGACCTTGTCAGGACTATAGACGATCTTCTCTAACAAGCAGCCCTTTCATAGAGGAGGCTTCAACAACAATAGATTTCCCAGACACGCCACAAAACAGACCAGACAAAGGCGGAGATCCCAAATCCTCCAAAGCATGACTATCCAAATCCACCAGTAGGAGGTCACCTTCTTTTCTTTAGTCAACAGTGGTAGACCTCCCGTCCAGACTCATGGACCCTAGATGTGATCACAGAGGGACTCAAAATAGAATTCCACTCAAATCCGCCTCGACGCTTTCTCATCGCACCAATGCACAAAAACCCAGTGAAAAAGGAAAGGACTTCTACTGCAATACAGCACTTGCTCCATATCAAGGCTGTAGAACATGTTCCCATGGAAGAACTTCGAACAGGGGTGTACTCCATATTTTTCACAGTCCCCAAAAAGAACGGGGACTGGAGGGCAATCCTAGATTTGAAATTCTTAAACAAATTTGTAGAAATCAGGAAACACTAAGGTCCATTGCAGAAGCCCTACAACCGGGGGAGCTCCTGTCCTCCATAGACCTGACAGAAGTGTACCTCCACATTCCAATTTTTCCCCAGCATTGGAGATTTCTATGCTTTTGTGTGGGAGACACCCACTTACAATTCAGAGCCCTCCCCTTCGGTCTGTCATCCACACCACAGGTTTTTACAAAGACCCTGATTCACCCTGTGGTATACCTCCGGAAGAAGGGCAGTCACATTCATCCGTACCTGGACAACCTCTTGATTTGTTCACCGTCAAAGGAGCGATCACGCAAAGACATTGATGTGACCATACAGACTCTACAAGATTTTGGGTTCCTGATAAACAGGCAGAAGAGTTCTTTAACACCCTCTCAATATCTGGAACACTTGGGTGTCATACTAGACACCCGCACCTCCAAACTATACCTTCCAGGTTCCAAGGCCCAGAAAATCAGAGGGGTGGCCACACAAATTATTCAAGCACAGACCTCCTCCTTATCCATACTGACCAAAATGATGGGGCTTATGGTGGCTGCCTTCGACACCCTCCAGTGGGGGAGGTTCCACTCCAGACAGTTACAGAAATTTCTACGCCCGTTTCAGAATTCCATCACCCTGAGAGTGGAAATATTGAAGGTACCACTGCAAATCAAGATGAGTCTTCGTTGGTGGATCAAGATGACCAATTTGTCTCAAGGCAAGGCATTTTGGATCCAGGATCCAATCCAGATATTTACAGATGCGAGTTTGTCCAGCTGGGGAGCTACCCTTCATCATCAAACAGTACAAGGCAGATGGTCAGACTTGGAGAGAGCTCTACCAATCAACCTGCTGGAACTACGAGCCATTCAGCTGGCACCTCTCTACTTCGCTTCTCAAATCCAAGGCAAGCACGTGCTTATACGGACCAACAACATCTCGGCCAAGGCCTACCTGAGCAACCAGGGGGGCTTCAGATCTCTGTCTCTATCCCGAGAGGCAAACCTACTATTGATGTGGGTGGGGACCCACCTGTCCTCATTGCAAACAGAACACATTCAAGGTGCAATCAACACATAGGTGGATTGGCTGAGCCACCAAACTATACAGGAGGGCGAGTGGTCTCTGCACAGGGACATTTTCCAGCTAATAATATCGACTCTAGGAAATCCTCAACTGGACCTCTTTGCCACTCCAAAGAACACTCAACTGAATAGGTTTTATTCCAGATTTTATCAGCCATCAGTGGAAGAGACTGATGCTCTTCTGTCTCCCTGGCCTGCGGGTCTACTCTACGCATTTCTGCCCCTCCCAGTACTCCCCAAGCTACTTTGGAAGATACGAGCCTTAAGAGCAGAAGTAATAGTGGTGGCACCTTACTGGCCTCATCAGCTGTGGTTCGCATCGCTTCAAGAACTGGCGGTGGCCCCTCCACTCACGCTTCCAGTGTCAGAGGACATGTTGCTGCAGGGACCGATTCGACACCCCAACCCAGGGTGGTTCTGTTTGACTGCATGGCGGTTGAAAGGGAAAAGTTTATATGACTAGGCTATGACGAGTCAGTCATTGAAACTATATTGGCATCCAGGAAGCCATCAGCAGCCCGGATTTACAACGTTATGTGGAAGGCCTTCGTTCACTGGTCCAGAAGAAAGAAGGTCGACCCCCTCCATCCCAGAGTTTGGTTGGTACTGGCCTTTCTGCAGGATGACCGTGTTAGCGGTCTCCGGGCTTCTACTCTAAGAAGACAGATAGCAGCCCTGCCTTCAGTCCTACCCTTATATAGAGGTCTACCTATTTCACATTGCCCACACATCCGCCATTTCCTCAAGGGAGCATCTTACAAGGACCCTCCGGTTAAACACCTGGAGATTGAATCCTGTTCTTATGCCCTTACTAAGGCCCCCTTTGAGCCCGTGAAGGACATCTCTCTCAGATTCTTGAGAATGAAGACTTTATTCCTCATAGCCGTCACCTCAGCTAGATGGATTTCAGAATTGGGGGCACTCTCCATTTGTGCTGACCTCTGCGTGTTCCACAAGGACAAAATGGTACTCCGGACAGATCCCGTCTTTGCCCCAAAAGAAACTCTAGATTCCATAGAATGCAGGAGATTTGCTCATCATCATTCTCTCCAAATCCTGCTCATCCTAAAGAGAGGATGTGGCACATCTTGGATGTGAGACAGACTCTTAAATGTTACATCCTGAGGACAGATTCCATTAGGAAAATGGAAGCATTGTTCATCAATATTTCCCCTCCGCATGTGGGGAAGAAGATGTCCACATCAGCAATTAGCTATTCTATTAAAGCCTGCATTGAGGAGGCATACAAGAGTATGCACCTCAAGATTACCGCCCATTCTCTGCGTAGCGCAGCAACCAATGCTACATTTAACAACAGGGTCTCCGTAGAGGAGGTCTGTAAAGCGGCCACATGGTCTTCCTTGTCCACATTCATCAGGCATTACAGGATCAACACGTACTACTCTGCGGATGCGGCCTTTGGTCATTGAGTACTGCAGTCTGTTCTTTCTGCAGATGACAACCCCCCACCCAATTCCTAGGGACACTGCTCTGGGAGATCCCACAAGATGGCCTCCACCTGAGGGAGAATGACCAATAGACTTACCGTGAGGGGTCCTTCTCCTCTGAGGATCGGAGGACATCTTGGCCCTCCTGGGTCGTCATCCTCGTCTCAGACGTCAATGAATGCTGTACCGCCTTAAACAGAATATCGGAAGACAGAGAGAGAGAGAGAGTGTGTGACGGAAGGTGCACAAGTGATTCTTTGCAAAATGCATTGTATATATTAAGTTAGAGTTCTAATTGTTCTCTTCTTCTTCCTGCTTTCAGTTTCTATTATACCTTGCTTACCTATTTCGAGTTATTGTTCCTTTCAGTAGGGTTTAAGATATTTGGCTTTAGGAGCACCTGAACTGAGCCTAGGGTGACTCCCACCGCAGGAAACAGGAAGAAGTTGAACTTAGTCCTGCCTCCCTGAAGATGGATGGGAATCACCCACAAGATGTCCTCTGATCCTCAGAGGAGAAGGACCCCTCACAGTAAGTCCAGTGGTCATTTTACATAAACAGGCTGGTATTTTTGTAATGGCCCTGCGATTCTGCCGTTAACAAAGGCAGCCTGGAGGAAGTGAAGTGGGCGGTTTTCCCCATTACCTTATCTCTACGGTCAGTGCTTTTTTTGTAGAAAAAGCCCAGCAGGAACTCATTAGCATAATAGGCCGCACCCCGGACAGCGCAGCTCCCTCCCAGGATTGGCTTCCGCAAGTCACCTGGGGAACCCGAGGAGGGGAGGCAGTTTAAACTGCCTTCCCTCCCTGGATCGGCTTGGCTTCCCCAGGCGTCCCGTGGCTTGTGAGGTGCCTGGGGAATCCGGGGGGAGGGGGGGGGAAGGCTGTAGGTGTGGCCAACTTGGAAGCCAGCCGGAACTCTGTTCCTGTGCATTCCTGCCCCAAAATAGCCCTGTCTACGGCAGTAAAAGCTTTGCTTAATTTTTGGCCTAATAATGTAGCCACTCTGGGCCTCAGTATTTTCAAACACTAATAATACATTATTAAGACAAAACAGCTTGAGGGCGGGATTTGATATGTTCCCTGGTAGCAGTTTGAAACTGTATTAAACTGTGCAAATGTTCAAATAAACTCTGATTTGGTAATGATAACCTTTCCAGAATGGTAAAAGGAAGGAAAGTTTGAACACACAGACTGGCCGTTGACAAATGAAATAAAAGGGGAGAGTGGTCTCTTACTGACCAGAAACTTACAGTTAAAGGGTGGGTTTTTTTGTCTTTGGGGAGAACTGTAGTTAGGGTTGCAAATTCTAGGCTGGGAAATTTCTGGAGATTGAGGGGTGGAGCCTGGGGAGGGCGGGGCTTGAGGAGGGGCAGGACCTCAGTGGGGTAGACTGCCATAGAGTTCACCCTCCAAGGGACCCATTTCCTCCAGGGGAACTGGTCTCTATAGTTTGGAGATCAGTTGTAATTCCAGATCTCCAGACCTCACCTGGAGGCTGGTGATGCTAACTGTCATGGCAGGCTATTTCAGGGTACTGTATTCTTCTCTTCTTGAGGGCAAACTTTGATAACTTTCCATAGGCCAAATTTGGAATATAAGGATAAAACTAAAATGGATTGTTACCACATGGTGCCTAACCCACGTCCTTGTTCCTACAGTGATTAGTAAGAATTTATATGAAGAGACTTTCTGAAGGTCAGAGGTCATAATATAGTTTGGGCTTTTAAAAAGAGATGATGGCCAGATCAAAGAGTACTGGTTCTTGGTTTCATCGTCCACAGTGTGAACATAAGAGCATAAGAGAGGCCAATGTTGGATTCTCTGTCACACAGTGGCCAAAAATACCAGGTGCCATCAGGAGGTCCACCAGTGGGGCCAGGATGATGTCCCTTCTGAAAACGCCGGGAAAGGTTTGACCCAGCCATGCCCAAATCTCTGTTTGCTAAATGAGTGACCAGAGCTAATTCACAGCAGTCTCTCCAACTGAATCTTTCATTGTTTTGAAATTAGGCAGGTGTTTTAAGTTGTAATGTGTTTCTTTTCTTAAACCTGAGAATCTCTCAAGTTGTTCTGATGTTTTTTAATGTATCTTGATGATTTTTGCTTTGCATGTTATATAGTTTTATTTGATACCCCCCTGCCCAAGCATGTCATGCGTGGGAACAACATTTCTTCATTCCTTTGGGGAACCCCCAAAGCAAAATGTCTTTCCAGGGAGAATACTCTCTCACCCGCAGCAGAATACTTTTCATGGTCAGTTTTTGCTCTCTTGGTAAGTGAGGACTCCTTCCTTTCCAGAAGTACCGTTGCTTTATTCACACAAACTGCTTTATCTTTTAAAAAAATAACCATGTTTTGTTCCGCTGGCTTTGGTAAAATGGGGACATGAGCTTTATGTTCTCTGGGAAAAGGTAGGAACTTGATTGTGTGGGCTTCCGGGGCTGTGCCAAAGCACTAGACCTGGCACCCCATCCCCTCTGGCAAGCCCCAGGCTCTCTTGGCATTCCTGCCATCTCTCTCTTGCCCGTAAACTGTAAATGAAGCAGGAGGATGGAGCATGCATTCCCCAGACTGAGCAGAACCAATATGCTCACTTTCCCTTTGCTCCATTTGTGCTGAAAAGGAGGGGAAAGTTATAAATCCAAATTAGGAATCCTGAATAATTTGCACCTGTGTCTCCAAAAAGCTACCAACAGCCCTGCCTGCCTGCGGTCGACTGAACCCTTTGTCTCGGGCTGAGCAAACAAAATGTGCGTCATTCTAATTTCTGCTTCATCAACAAAGCACGGGAGGGGGGGGCTTCTGTGCCACATTTCAATGACCACGATACACAGGAACACAAGGACAACTCATGGCTTTCTACCAATCTTGATGGGTTACAGCACACTGATAGGATACACACTTCTATGGAATGCAGCCTTTGAGAATAATAAGTTGTTTTTTTCGAGGTGACAGATACTTTATAGTCCAGAGTGTCGTTTATTTTAGTAAGTACGACGAAAAGGTTGGAGGCTGCGTTAGTTTCATTGCATTCTCCTGAAGTTATACAGCTTGTAAGAGACTTACCATTTACCCTCTCATAGCAGGCAAACCCCAGCCTTTAGCCCCAGTCCCCCCTTGAGAAATTGAGAAGCAGGTAAGAACATAAGAGACCCTAGTGTTGTATGAGGCCGATGTCCCATCCAGTCCAACACTGTCACACAGTGGCCAAAGACACCAGGTGCCCTCAGGAGGTCCACCAGTGGGGGCAGGACACTAGAAGCCTTCCCACTGATGTGCCCCCCCAAGCACCAAGAATACAGAGCATCACTTGCCCCAGACTGAGAGTTCCTATCTATACCTTGTGGCTAATAGCCACTGATGGACCTCTGCTCCATATGTTTATCCAATTCCCTCTTGAAACTGCACATGCTTGTAGCCGCCACCACCTCCTGTGGCAGTGAATTTCACATATTGATCTCTCTTTGGGTGAAGAAGTACTTCCTTTTATCCAATCTAACCCAACTGCTCAGCAATTTCATAGAGTGCCCACGAGTTCTTGTACTGTGAGAAAGGGAGAAAAGTACCTCTTTCTCTACCTGCTCTATCCCATGCATAATCTTGTAAACCTCGATCATGTCACCCCTCAGCTGTTGTTTCTCCATGCTAAAGAGCCCCAAGCGCTTCAACCTTTCTTCATAGGGAAAGTGTTCCAACCCTTTTATCATTCTAGTTGTCCTTTTCTGCACTTTTTCCCAATGCTATAATATCTTTTTTGTGGTGTGGTGGCCAGAACTGTACACTATATTCCAAATCAGGTTGCGCCATCAATTTATACAGGGGCAATTATGATATTGGCTGATCTGTTTTCAGTTCCCGTCCTAATAATCCTCAGCATATTATTGGCCTTTTTTATTGCAGTCGCACACTGTCTCGACATTTTCATTGAGTTATCTACTATGACTCCAAGATCTCTCTCTTTGTCAGTCTCTGCCAGTTTGGACCCCATCAACGTGTATTTATAGTTAGGATTTTTGGCTCTAATGTGCATCACTTTGCACTTGGCCACATTGAACCCCACTTGCCACGTTGATGCCCACTCACCCATCCTTGACATATCCCTTTGGAGTGCCTCACAATCCTCCCTGGCTTTCACCAACCTGAACAACTTTGTGTCATCCGCAAATTTAGCTACTTCACTGCTAAAAAATGGTCTCCATAGCAAATTTCCTCTTGATTATAAAGACGACTAACAATAGTGGGAATTCCTGGTATATTGCCCAGAAGTGACATCACATCCTGTCCAAATCCCACCCTTCCCAGGCTCCTTCCTGAAGGCAATGCTGGCAACTCTGGTTGTTAATATGATATTGTCAGTTATTCCACTGATATCACTTGGTTGCACATATGTGAGCTTTTAAATGCTGCAGGCCTTTTCTCTTTATATGATGGGTGTCCTCAACCTTTTTGAGCCTGCGGGCACATTTGGAATTCTGACACGGCATGGTGGATGCAGCAACAAAATGGCTGCCGCAGGAGGTGGAGCCAGCCACAAAATGGCTACCACGGGTGGCGGAGCCAGCCACAAAATGGCTGTCACAACTTCAGTTAACACAGTGCAGATCCTTGTGCTATAGTGGCAGCTGCTGCCAAACCAACATTTTAAAAAACCTGCACAGCCAATCATAAGCCTTGCAGGGCAAAAGCCCTACCTCACTCTGCCTACTTCCTAAAAACACTTGACAGGCACCAGAAAAGGTGTTGGTGGGCGCCCATAGGCTCCATGTTGGGGACTCTTGTTATATGGGAAGAAAAATTATGTCCATAAGTGGAGGAAGAAACTGTGGCCTGGTTCACGCGTAATCTTCCAGATCCTCCTGAGTATGGTTTGGAAGACTGAGAACATCCTGTGGCCTTGTCTACTTTCCCTTCCATCTTCTTCTCACATGTTCTGAGTTCCTTCCTTCCTTCTTTGTTTGAGCAAACCGTAGTTTGCTGCCACATCCAAACAGGCAAATTACAGTGTGTGCAAACCATACTTCCAAACAGGCAAATTACAGTATATGCACAAACCATACTTCACCTCTGGGCCAAGGAAGGAAACAACCATTGGAAATGAGTTTTGTTCTCAAAATTTCAAGATCAGCTTGCTTTGCTCAAAAGAAAGGAGAGAGAAGGGATCACACAGATCAGCAGCTCGTCCCTGGGCCTGGGGTGTGTTAAATCAGAACTGGGTGAAATGTCGTCAGATGAATGTTTCATGTGTACTATTGTGAAAAATAGGCTAGAAAGTTGTAGGCAACACATATGGTCCTTTCCCAGCCAGTGTCCCACAGGGAAATTCTTCCATCTCTCTCTCTCTTTCCACACTACCTTGTCCCTGATACATCTGGGCCTTCTGTTGCTTTCTTTGCACTTACCGTACTCATTCATTACATTTAGGTGGATTATTCCCACATAATTCCTCCTTTGGTGGCGAGTAGCCACAGCCATGACAATGTGTGCTTAAAATACACCACTTTTCACGTTTTTAACTTGACTACATCTAATACAAAGCCTTCTGCTGAGAATCTCACACCAACCATGACCCCTGAAATAGCACCCTCTCAGTTCACAGTGCTAAAGTAGACGAAGCAATGGCATATTTTGCATTTGGATCTTTTGATAGAATGCTGAGGCGATTGTCGTCAGGCAGTGCTCCTTCTAAGCTGAGTTAGTGTGAGCTAGCTCAGTTTTTTAGCCTCCCGGCTCACACATTTTTGTCTTAGCTCTGGAAGGATGGCTCCAGAGCAGACTAATTTATGCAGTAGCCAAACCGCTCGCTCACAACTTTAATGCCAGTAGCTCACAAAGTAGAATTTTTGCTCACAAGACTCCACAGCTAAGAGGGAGCATTGCCATCAGGCATGGGTGCAATTTTGTGTACATTTACTGAGGGTAAGTTTTGTTAAACTTGGCAGGGTTTACTTTCCTGACCTGGATGGGCCAGGCTAGCCCAATCTCATCAGAGCTTGGAATCTAAGCAGGGTCATCCCTGGTTAGTGCTTGGATGGGAGACCACCAAGGAAGGCCAGGGCTGCTACACAGAGGCAGGCAGTGGCAAACCACGTTTGTTCTTCCCTAGCCCTGAAAACCCAGTGGGTTCCCCATAACTCAGTGGTGACATGATGGCAAAAAAAGAAAACAGACTTGCCAAGAATTGCATTGTAACTGAATGAAAATTTCCACATGGGAAAGATAAAGGCCAGACATGTCCCAAACAATGTTCCCTCTAAGCTGAGTTAGTGTGAGCTAGCTCAGAGTTCTTTAGCCTCCGGCACACATATTTTTGTCTTAGCTCAGGAAGGATGGCTCCAGAGCAAACTTAATTTACGCAGTAGCCAAATCGCTCGCTCACAGCTTTCATGCCAGCAGCTCACAAAGTAGAATTTTTGCTCACAGGACTCCACAGCTTAGAGGGAGCATTGGAAAGAGTGTGTCAGTTGGCTCTTCCATGTGTACGCTCACATTTTTAAAAAGTAACTTGACAAGCGGCCCAAATAAAGATTACGTTGAGACTTTAGAGGCACTTGAGCTGCCTGCTGAGTAAATTTGTTTAGCTAATGTCAGTATTCACACCAGAACCCAGGTAAAAATTCTGCCATAAAACAGAACTCTTACTCATGGAGTTGTGACACTGAAATGCGGAATCTCTCTCTTGCGACTTTTGAAACAAATTTCTTTCTCTTACTGCTCAGCTGTGGGCAAATTGTTTTTACACCATCTAGATTAAAATTTGGAATGGAAATACACTGGGGAGGAGATAAATTGTTTTGTGGGCTGTACGAACCCCCACAGGATACCAACTGGCTTCCCCTGGCTTACGTTGTGCCAAAAGCTACGTTTGCTAGTTCTTTAAGAACTTTGAGAGCTGGCAGTGCAAAGGCTGGGCCCAAGCAACTGTGAATGCCATAGGGTCGGCCTTTGATGGTCTGTCTCACTCAGACTGTAAGCTCCTCAGGGCAGGGCAGGGTTTTTTATTGTTTTTGTTGCTTGGGTTCTTCATGAAATTCCATTTACATTAATGGTCCTATGCAATACAAAAGTAAATCATCTTTGCAGTAAATCACCATCTTCAGCCTTCCTCGAGCCAAAAAGGCCATGGGGGAGGGTCCCACTTGCCCTGCTGTGGAGATCTGTGTACTGCTTTGCGATGCATGTGGAGCCCCACACCAGCTCAAATGGAGTCCCCCCCCATGGCAGTTCATCTAGTTCAGGGGTGTCACACATGTGGCCCACGGGCCGGATCAGGCCCCCGGAGGGTTTCTATCAGGCCCTCAGTAGAACTGGCTGTCTCCTGCTGCTGCTTCCAGTTCTGCTGCTGCTGCTGCTGCTGCTGTGTTGTAGCTTGCTTTGCCAAACTCAGTCGCTCAGGAGAGATAGATAGGCAAGCTTCTGTTCCCTACTCTGGCCGAGGCTCCTCCCCCTAGACCATGCAGGTCAGGGCCTAATACTATTATAGGTCCGATATTAACAAGATGGCTGCAAAAATAAAAGAAAGAGGTATCAGTTATCAGTCACTGTTAAATAAATAAAATATTGCAAGATTGCTCATGTTTTAAGCATGTTTTTAAGTAAAAAAAAAAAAACTTTAGTTGTGTTTCTGTCCTTTATAAAGTTTATATGTTCCGCTATCTGGCATTACATTTTATGACACACATGGCCCGGCCCAACAAGGTCTCGTTTATGTCAGATCTGGCCCTCATAACAAATAGTTAGGGTCATGCCTGAAATAGGGATTTGAACCCCTAGGTCCCGATCCTGTTCTGCTCACTAGAGCGCATGGCTGTCTGAAACCACGTATATGTGTGCTCTCATTTGCTCATATCCATCTCCTGTCAGAGAGCTAGTTTGGTGTTGTGGTTAAGTACGCGGACTCTAATCTGGGAGACCCGGGTTTGATTCCCCACTCCTCCACTTGCACCTGCTGGATGACCTTGGGCAAGCCATAGCTCTGTGCCAGCTGTTCTCTCAAGAACAGCCTGGGAAAGAGCTCTCTCAGCCCCACCTACCTCACGGGGTGTCTGTTGTGGGGAGGGGGAGGGAAAGGAGTTTGTAAGCCGCTCTGAGACTCCAAGTGAGTGAAGGGAGGGATATAAATCCAATCTCTTCTTCTTCTTCTTCTTCTTCTTCTTCTTTCTCTGTTTTTCTCCTCCCTTCCTTTTTTTGATGGTCTATCCCACTTAGACTGTAAGCTCCTCAGGGCAGGGACCCTGGTTTTTTATTGTTATTGTTGCTTGGGTTCTTCATAAAATGCCATTTACATTAATGGTCCTATGTAATACAAAAGTAAATCGTCTTTGCAGAAAGCGCTGGAGGTTATACCCTGGCATGGCAGTAATAGCTGAGACTTAAGAGCCAGAGTTCCCACTGCAGCTATGATTTCTGGTTTTATTCTTATTCATTTTATCCCTATTCAGAAAGTGCACTTTACATAAGGCAGTGGGAATAAAAAGAGAGATTCCTCTCACAAACGAGTTCACAGCATATGCAAGTAGCTAGCTTGTAGAAAGGTTTTCTGATCCCAGAATAGTGCCACTGAGTGTTTTAAGTTCTGGCAGCGTGGCCTTGATTGGTGTCGGAGTGCATGCGTGCAAAGATGTCAAATCCTTCTGAACAGAAATTCGACCTTCTGTTTTTACGCTCTTGGCTGGGATGGTGAGTTATCGATAGATACAGTGTTTGGGTGCATAAATATTTTGGCTGGGGGAGGTCCGTGAAAGTTCCATGGTTTTGAGTAGTCGCTGCGTGAACAGGTTTCGAAAGAAATTACCTGCTATAGAGACACTTTAAAAATCAGCCGACTGCATGCTTCTGGCTTTTCCGTGGAATATCTTTTGCAAAGTCGATTTGCGTCTGTGGGTTTGAAGGCAACCCTGAACAAACTGTTGATATGGGGAGAAATGGGTTGGGGATAACGATACAGGGCTGAATCCCATCAAACAGATCTGTGTGCATGGAGAGGGGGTGGGTTTTGCTGGAGCTGCCCCCTATGTTGTTCCAGGGGGGGTACTATGTCCCCCGGGGAGCAGCATTTTGGGGGACACTTTGGGCTGCAGCAAGGGGGAGGTGAAGAAGTCATGTGCTGTGGGAGGAAGTTGTATCACCCGATGGTAAATTTTGAAGGGCTCCAAGAGACACAAGTTTACCTGTCTTGTTCAGGTGGGGCAGCTGTGGTAGTCTGACGCAGCAGGACAAATTTAGAGCCCAGTGGCACCTTTAAGACTAATAACGTTTTATTCAAGGTATGAGCTTTTGTGTGCATGCACCCTTTTTCAAATACAGTGGAATGGGAGGTAAGGTTCAAACTTACCGAACAGGGACTGAACAGCAAATTAACATGTAACATGGTGATGTTTAAGACAGGCATATCTATATCTATAAGTCTGAACCTTACCTCCCGTTCCATGGTATTTGAAAAAGGGTGCCTGTGCACGGAAGCTCATACCTTGAATAAACCTTTGTTGGTCTTAAAGGTGCCACTGGACTGAAAATTTTGTTCTGCTGTCTTGTTCAGGTATTGAAGATGTCATTTACAAGCACCGAAGGGTTCCAGAAATCAATGTACTCATCAGCAGTTAGGGACAAATAAGATAACAGTATTTGACAGCCACATCAGTTTAAGGGGGGGAAATAATGAAATTGCATCAAGGTTCAGTGTTTATAGTACAGGGGGAATAGAACTGTGCAGGGGAAATACCTGTGGTTTGTTAATTCAGTGATCTGTAATACATCCTACTGACTCTTTGTGGGGTCATACAGACCCTGATATTTGACTCACACATGTTTTTCTCTAGCTGACAGCCCGCCCGGAGGTATGAATTAAGGAAAAGAACACCTCTGAATCATTGGCTATTGTGCTGTTACATGAGACTGCACACCCTGTTATGGTTGTTTAACCCACCGAGGTGTAGAGTCTTTTGTTTCCCCTCATTCATTTTAATTGGGCTAAACTGATCCCCATTGTCACACGAATGAAAAAGAAACACAATTGAAGAGGTGCCTGAAATGCTGCAGAGTGACCCTTTTTATTGTTTCTTTTGTAAAAGGTGCAGGTGAGGGAGGAAATTTTTTTCCAGTTTCATGCTGCCTTTGTGTCGGATGACGCCAAAAAGTATAGGAGAAGGATGCTGGTGAGGTTTGATTTTTATTACGAAAAAGAGTTCCCTCTAAGCTGGGTTAGTGTGAGCTAACTCACCGTTTTTTAGCCACCGGCTCACAGGAAGGATGGCTCCAGAGCAAGCTAATTTAGGCAGCAGCCAAATCGCTCGCTCACAACTTTAATGCCAGGAGCTCACAAAGTAGAATTTTTGCTCACAAGACTCCACAGCTTAGAGGGAGCATTGATTATGAACGTATCTTGTGTTTTATGTGGAAGGAAATTCCACTGGGACGGACATCCTTAATAAGGAGGCAGAGGATGACAGCCCCTGGGGTCATAAACTCGGCATAGGAAAATAAAATTATTTGGGAACAAAGCTTGAAGAAATTGATGGAGGCTTCACTTCCATAGCATTGCAGCCAAGAAGAAATGCATGCCTCGGTTTCCCTGTTTAGATTGCAGCTGATAGTAAGAAACACACTGTTCCTTGGGAAATGGGTCATATTTCTACTTATTTTTATTTGTTTACTTCATTTATACCCTGCCTTTCTCCCCGGTGGGGACTCAAGATGGCTTGCATCATTTTCCTCTCCTCCATGTTACCCTCACACCAACCCTGCGAGGTAGGCTGAGGGTGTGTGACTGGCCCAAGGTCACCCAGCAAAATCCATGAGTGGGGATTTGAACTCCGATCACCCAGGTACCTGTTTGACACTCTTAACCATTACACCACACAAGCTTTTGCATTTTCCTTTTTAATGTTGAATGAAGAGGGAGGTCTGTGGTGAAGAAACAGGTCATTTGAGGAAAATGCACAACTAACTTCATAGTTTGGGTTTAGTTTGTCTGCCCGAGAAAAGCAGTGAGCCTGTTACCAATATTTTGCCTGAAGTAAAATTTGCCATGGGTCTGTAGAGGCTGTTGCAAGTGGAGTGGAGCAGTTACCAGCCTGCGCTGTGAGCAGGAAAGCCCCAGGTTGCTGCCGCACAGGGCGATTCTCTGTTTCCATCGCATTGCAATAGAACCTCCGCACAGAGGTTCTTCTCTGTGCTTTCTCCCACCCTCCGTCTCCTCCCCTTGCCTCCACCAGGGTTCTTAAAAATAGTGATATACCCACCACTGATAATCTAAAAGGAAAAAGCTGCTAGGTTGAGGGGAGAAACAGCACTGGATGTGGGGAGGGGAAAGGAAGTCTGCACCTTCCCATCTGTACTTTCCCCAAACTTGCTATTGGTACAGTCTTTGGGGGGAAATTGTGCCATAGATGGTTTGGGGAAACCTTCAGCAGAGACTGGGAAAACCCATGAAGTCAGCAGAACAACTTCAGTGTTGTGCAGAGGTCAAAAGAAAAAACTGCTGAGGAAGAGCTGGGTGCAGAAGCAGCACCAGTTCCAACGTCCCTTTGGACGTGAGCGTCTGAGGCCACTGTGCTGCTCTTGGTTCCCTTCTGAAAGCCAGTTCAATGTAGTGGTTATGAGCATGGACTCTAATCTGGGAGAACCGGGTTTGGTTCCCCACTCCTCCACACGCAGCTGCTGGTGTGACCTTGGGTCAGTCACCAGTTATCTCAGAGCTGTTCTCTCAAGAGCAATCCTCAAAAGAGTTCTCTTAGCCCCACCTACCTCACAGGGTATCTATTGTGGGGAGGGGAAGGGAAGGAGATTGTAAGCTGCTCTGAGGCTCCTTCAGGTAGTGAAGATCAGGGTATAAATCCAATCTCCTCTTCCTCTCTTCTTCTTTGCAATGGCCAGCCAAGACATGTGCTAAATATTCTATGTTCAGAACTCCAGGAGATTTTTTTTAAACTTAATTTTTAAGTGCTGAGGAGAGGGCTAATTAATTAATTAATTATCTCATGGCAATGTGTTTAGTAGAGTCAGGAAATCCTAAGATTGTCTGGCAGTCAGCAGTTTTAGCTCTTTTAGTGTTATGCACCACAAGGTGGTGAGCTAAATTTATAATTTGCTCTTCACACTATGAACCTTGTTGTCAGCAGAAATTGTTGAAATTGGGTTCCAGCTATGCAGCTGGCAACCTAAAGAAGTTGATGGAAACGTCTTCTTTAAGGCCGCGGTCACACGGCTCTTTAAAGCAGGAGGAACTGCTGTTTCCTCCCGCATTTAAAGGGACCATTCACAACGGCCGGGACAACTCCCACGCTGAAGCGGGCTCAATCGCGGGTTTCTCTTGCATTTTCCGGCCCTGGGAAAATCAAGTGTTTTCCCAGTGGTCGCGTAAGGAACCCGCGATTGAGCCGATCTGGACAGCCCTCTCTCGCAATGATTGTGAGAGAGGGCTATCCAGATCGTTCCTCCGGTTCCCCCCCCCCCCCCCCTTTGCACTTGGGTGCTTGGGCACTTATGCGCCCAAGGGCAAAAGGTGGGGGGACCTTACCAGGCGGCTGGTGGGGCTTGGAAAAGGGTGCCCCCGGCTGCCACCGCTGCAAGCCTCTTCTGCCGCTGTAAGCCTCCTCCGCAGCCACTGCAAGCTGCCGCCACCACTCGCCTCCTCCGCCACCGCAACCTGCCGGGGTTGGGACATGTAATCATCCCAACCTGAAATAAAAAAACCGGTCCCTTTAAATCCGGGAGCACTCCCAGATTTAAAGGCCAGTGTGACCACAGCCTAAGTCTCTAGAAAGGGTGTCTCTGCGAAGGCTGATCTGAAAATATTTTGGAAACGTGGATTCCTCCTACTATGTTGAACTGATTAAATGGACTATATTTATCTTTGGAGAAGGAAAACATTGTATCTTATGCCTTGTTTATAGTATGCACTTATTTTTGATGTTCTGACACCACCAACTTTATATTTGTGAATTCAGTATGTAATTTGGCTATTTCTGATGGTGTTTTCTCTAGCAGATATTGTTTATTTTGGATCTCTGTGACGCTAATTTTCCCAGTTTTAAGGCAAGATATGTTTCAGAGGTGGTTTTGCCATTACCTGCCTTTGTGTCACACCCCGGTATTCCTTGGAGGTCGCCCATTCAATTACTAGCCAAGGCCAAGAGCTTCCAAAATCTGACGGGTTTGTGCTCGCCTGGGCTATCCAGGCCAGGACGGAGAGTGTGATTCTGATCCTGACCACATGGTTAAGTGTTCTAAGCCTGCCTGGCTGCCTTCCTTCCTCCCCATGTTCCTAATTGGAATCCCGCCTCCATACCTGAAAATCAAGTTTAAAGAAATAGCCCAGAGTTCCTAACTTAGAACTCCCAGCATGCGTCTGATTTGGCTCTAAGACGAGTATCACTGTTCTAGCCTACTTTACAAAGGTGTCGTCTAGATTGTTCGGGGAAAGCGTCATACATAAATGTGGCATATAAGGATTCTGGTGAATCCAAGGGTACGATCTGCAGCGGAAAGTAAGCTCCACTGAATTCGAGAGAAGTGTGGATGATTTGTTAGGAACTGGGGGAATGAGCTCTTTTTAAAAGGCTGATGCATAACTGAGCAGAAGCATGGGAAAATAGCATTGCATTCTCCTGTCATTACATCATTGGTGTAGCACAGGTGGAATTCCCAATTATGCTCACAGTATATGTCTGTCTGTCTATCTATCTATCTATCTATCTATCTATCTATCTATCTATCTATCTATCTATCTATCTATCTATCTATCTATCTATCTATATCAAAGCAAAGGTCCACAGCGGTAAGACAATAATTTTGCAGTTTTTTGCCTGTTGTTTTGTGGGAGATCTTCAGCTATCCAATAAAGAAACATCAGAGTAGGTCAGAAGTTTGTAATCAGAAAGATGGCTTGCCTGTTAGGGGTGAATCTTTTTTTTAAAAATAACCTGTCAACCCAATTTAGTCTCTTTCTGCATGTGGGTAGGACAGTGTGCTGCAAGCAGAAAGTGAGCAGATTTGCTCTCTGCCTTCTGCCTGCAAAACCCAAGGTACAGTCCTTTGGAAGGCGGGAAGCTGAGGAGTCCTACATGACCTGGTAGAGCGAATCTACAGATCTGTCTTGTTGCATATGCAAAAACTGCAGTGCAGAAACGGGGAGTGTGGATGTGGAAAAGAGCAGTGTGGATAGCCAGTGAGAGAAGCTGATTGCACCAGCCCATATCACTTTTGGTTGGACATCAGAAAGACCATTTGGACCATCACAAAGACCCCACCCCCACCCCCCAACACTGAGGCACACTGAAGCATAAAGTAAATGTCCTTGTGAGTACATGTTGCCTCTTGCTTTTTTTCAAGTGACCATTTTGATTGTCTGCCCCAGGGGTCCCCAACCATTTCGAGCCCGCAGGCACCTTTGGAATTCTGACACAGGGCGCTGGGTGCAACCACATAGTGGCCATCTTGGGAGGCCAAGAAACACACAGCTACCACCCAAGTGTTAGCTGAATCTGCACAGCCAATCAGATCTCCAGTGGAATCCAATCAGAAGCCCTGCTGAGCAGGAGCCCCATCCAGCCCAACCCACTGCCTAAAAACACTGGGTCGTTATTAATGCTCCCTCTAAGCTGTGGAGTCTTGTGAGCAAAGATTCTACTTTGTAAGCTACTGGCATTAAAGTTGTGAGCGAGCCGTTTGGCTACTGCATGAATTAGTCTGCTCTGGAACCATCCTTCCTGAGCTAACACAAAAATGTGTGAGCCGGAGGCTAAAGAACTGTGAGCTAGCTCACACTGACTCAACTTAGAGGGAACACTGGTCCTCATCATCCTGCCCGTGAGTGCCACGTTTTGCGAATAAGCAGCAGCCTTGTCACAAGGAATATTCAAAAGTAACTGAGGGTTTTTTTTGTTTGTTCTTCCACTTGTCTCTTATTTTTCTTCTGGACTGTCCAGGGCAACTCAACAGGGATTCTCCGCACACTGAACGAGTAGACATCCTACTTAGTTTTCATGACATAACAGTTTCATGTGTCCCCGAAATCGTTCCACTGTTTGTGTGGCTGCCTTTCCCTGATCTCTCATTGTTCTTCCGCTGATCATTGCTCCTCTGGTCCGGGGAGATGAGAGAGACCAAAATGAACGGCCTCAGAAGCTCCCCTGTCCTGGATCCCGGTGTGGGCGTGCGTGCCTGCAGTCTTCCCAACCCGGTGCAATGGGTCTCTCGCATGAACACCTGACATTTCTTTCCGTTTCCCTTTCTAGGCATTTTCTAAAAATGAACAAGAGTAATTCCGATTTGGAGAAGCTCAGAGGTGATGCTGCAGAAAGCCCCAGCCCACCTTTCCAGGCAGTCCACGTCACTTTCACAGCCGGCTCCACGGAGAGTTTGCATTTGGACACCAGTGCGTTCAGCAATGGAGGTAGGCAAATTTTGGATGCTTAGGGGTGGATTGTGATAACTTTCCTGGGCAGCCATCTTGTGCGCAGAGGCAGCCCCGCACACTTGGCAGGGCAGGGGGCGCAAGGGACACCAAAAGTGTGCAGCTTTGTGGAGCCACTGGCCCCAGCACCCCCGCCCACATCACCAGGCTGGCCAGCAACTCAGGACTTGCCTGCAGGGCCACCTGGCCAGTGACTTGGGGCACATGCTTGAGTGGGAAACATGGGAAGCAAGGGCTCCTTTGAGGGTGGGCCATCCTTAATCCTAAACATTCTCTAAAAGCAAACTTCAGCAATGTGACCGTGAAGTAGACTTTCAGCTTTAATTTGCAAAAACAATGTGCCTTGGCTAGCAAACATTTCAGGGAACTCTTATATAATACGTATCTTATGTACCCTTTTAAAGAATACGGTATAGCAGAAAAGCAAACTGTTTCTAAGTATCTGCTGCTGAGCAAGTACGCTCTCCCCCCCCCCCCCCCAGCCCTCATGTAGGTTTCCTCATTGTTTAAATATTTATTCTGTTCCAGCTCTCTTGTCCTTTGGCAGCCAGTGCCCAGTTCTGCAGTATAGGGTCTTCCCTGCCCCCTCCTCCGAGCACCATACATTGTTGACTCCCATTTCCAAAAACATTGGTTTACTCATTTGGAGCGATTTACGTGCAGTATGGACTTAGGGGTTACATTGTGCTTAGTTTGTAAGGCTTAACTGGAGACTTCTTTGAACTTTTATACACTTCCATATCCATGCTTCAGTTTTAAGATTGCTGGTATCCAAGCATATTGGGGTTTATGACAGGCAGCTTAATTTCATCAGCTCTTGCAAGGTAAGTGAAGTCGGCCCTGGTTAGTATGGGGATGGGAGACCACCAAGGACTTTCATGTCACTACAGAGAGGCAGGCAGTGGCAAATCACCTCTGAATGTCTCCAGCTTTGAAAACCCTATGGGGTCCCCATAATAATAATTAATATCATGTGGCAGTGTGTGTAGAATAGCCAGGAGATCCTAAGATTGTCTGGCAGCCTGAAGTTCTACCTCTTTAGCATGATGCACCACTAGGTAGCGAGCTGGACTTGCATCAGTACTTTTTGAAACCAATGGAGCAAATGTTGAATGAATGGGTTCTTAAGCGATACTGGCTTTGGTGAAAGAGGATACCTGAAATGGAGTTTTCACAAGCTAGCCCTCCGTCAGCTGGATTCACATGGGATTTCTGTTTTCTCTGAAAATAGGACACTTGAACTGAATGTGGAAATAGCACTTTTTTGCACTCTACCATGACTGGTTTCCAGATATTTGTTTGAATGTCTTTACAAATTTGTATTGGAACTTTCAGTCCTAGTATTGCATAAGTATTAATAATCAGTACACAAAAAATTGTTGTATAACTTGCATTTATTAATTATAATAAGATATGAGTTCATAATTAGTAAGTTTTCATGGCAGAGTATTTTTGTGGCAGCTTATTTCCATTATTCCCTCTTTATTCCTTAATGTTAGACTTGTTTTTAAGGCAAGAGACATTTTAGCGGTGGTTTGCCATTGCCTGCCTCTGCGTTACGACCCTGGTATTCCTTGAAGGTTGCTCTTCCAAATCCTAGCCAAGGCTGACCTTGCTTAGTTTCCAAGATCTGACGGGATCGGGCTTGCCTGGGCTATCCAGGTCAGGATGGGGTCACCATAAGTTGGCTGCCACTTGATGGCACTTTCCACCACCATTACAGGCAGAATCTTGGAGTTGGGGAGACCTGTCTGAGCCAAATCAAATCCTCTCTCAACCAACTTATTTGGGTCCCTTTGAGCCGCTGGGGGAGGACAGTAAGTTAAAGCACATCCTGGGTTGGGGGAGCTGAACCCTCCCTCACCCGCACTTTCCCTCCTGAATTTTTTTTAAAGGCAGTTTTTCTGTCAGTAGGAGGCACTTCCTGTCATGAAACCTCACTGAGGTGTTCAAAAAAGGCAGTTTCAAGGGGGGAGGAGTTGGCGGTGGACGGGTCGACTTCCCACCCACACTGTAGGGATTCAGCGGCAGACCCTGTTCTGCCCCAGGGGACCAAATCTTTCATATCTCATTTGGCTCTCAGCCAATATAACAGCATCATCTGGAGGATAAAAATGGGGAAATTCTGTAATCTGTCACCTTGAGGAAGAGCTGAGGAAAAGTGAGGTGCAGAGGGGATTTTAAACTGTGGGGGATGCAAGGCTGCCTGAACACCCCGTTATCTCTCTCCCCTCAAAACAAAAGCTGAAATGCCTCAATCCCAGCCTAGATAAACTTGTACGCAAAGAAGACATTGACTGTAATGGATTGATGGAGTTTCTGAACAAAAGCCCTACGCCATTAATGGTTGGGAAGCAAAAATGAGGATCCGTTTGCGGGCAGAAATATTTTATGGCCACATAGGGAACAATTTTCTTTCAGGGTTAACGGCTCTAGTTGTACTATTGTTCCAAAGTCTCCTCATGTCGTTGGGACTTTCCCCTGAGCTGATCAGCATGTAGATATGACGGCTATCCATTGTGGGAAAACAGTAACGAGTGAGCTGTATTATAAAACCCCAAGTGGAAATCTTGTAGATGGCAAAAAAAATTAAGAATTCTAGTATTATAGCAGAAACCCTCCCTTGCGTTGTCGCAAGGATGGAGCACCTCGAAGGCCCATTGATTTCAGCAGGAGAGTTCATCAAGTCTCCCACTGAAATCAGCGGGACTCCAAGATGCTTACACTTGACTGGATTGTGACCAGCTATTTACTGTTCCTCAGGCCAGAGAAAATGGCATTATGAAGTACTAGAAATAAGGCTCGTTATGGAAATAAATACAATGGGATCTAGAAAGAGGCTCTGGGAGAGTGCCCCGGCCTTGGGCACTCAGTGTCAATTTGCTGTGGCGATCTCAGCAGGGTATAATGACACAGAGTCCACCATTTTCTCCAGGGGAAGATCTCTGCCATTTGAAGAGCAGTTGTAATTCAGCATGATCTTCATTCCTCCCCTGGAGATTGGCAGCAATGGTTCTCCATGAGGGAACGGGTGGTTTGAAGGGTGGAGTCGATGGCACTGAACCTGTCTGAGGTCTCACCCCTGCTGAAACCTCACCCTCTCCTGGGTCCACCCCTCAAATCTCCAGGAATGTCCCCACCTGGAGTTGGCAACCCTACCTCCCAGCCAACTGTCAGTGTATCATTATCTGCCCCCTGGCTTCAGCTTTCTATCTCTTCCCACCCCCCTAGAGAGCAGTTGTAATTCTGAGTGATCTCCAGCCCCCACCTGGAGATTGGCAACCATGGTTCCCCATGAGGGACTCGCTGGCTTGGAGGGTGGAGTCTATGGCATTGTACCTGTCTGAGGTCCCACTCCTCCTCAAACCTCCCTGTCTCCAGGCTCCACCCCTCAAGTCTCCAGGAATTTTCCACCTGGAGTTGGCAACCCTATCTCCTTCCCAGCCAATCATCAACCTCACTCTTCAAGTTTCCATTCCCCCGCCCCCGCAGCCTCCACCGTGCTCTGAAGTCCTGACTGCTATGTCACATTGGCTGTCATAAAGGGTCCATCTCAGCAGGGTATGAGGACATAGAGTCCACCATTTTCTCCAGGGGAACTGGTCTCTGCCATCTGGAAAGCACTTGTAATTCTGAGTGGTTTCCAGCCCTTGCCTGGAGATTGGCAACCATACTTCCCCTGGTGGAAAAGTAGTCTTTCTCTGCAATGGGGACCGAAGCAGCTGACATCGTTCTTCTCTCCCCTTTTTGACTTGCACAACAACCCTGTGAGGTAGGTTGGCTTAAAGTCTGTGACTGGCCCGAAATCACCCACCCAGCAAGAACCTGGGTCTAGCAGATCTAGCAGAAGCACTGACTGCTACGCCTAGGGTAGCCTACCTCCAGGTGGAGCCTGAAGATTGCCAGGTATTACAATTGAACTCCAGACAACAGATCTTCCCCCCTCCCTTGGAGAAAATGTCTGCTGTTGAGGGTGGCCTCTATAGCATTCTGTTCAGCTAGCCCCAATGAGTTTTCTCCCAAAGGCCATCATAGGTGTGGAAAGGGGCTTTCAGAGAAGCAAGCTTGGTTGCCTAGCAACGGGCACTGAGGAGAAAGTTGTTGGCTCTGATGATGGAATAGGGTTCCCAACCTCCAGGTGGGCCCTGGGGATCTCCCGCTTTTACAATGGCTCTCCAGCTGACAGAGATCAGCTCCTCTGAAGAAAATGGCTGCTTTGGAGGGTAGACTCTATGGCATTGTACCATGCTGAGGCCCCTCCCCTCCCCAAACCCCACCCTCTCCTGGATACATCCCCAAAGTCCCCGGGGATTTTCCAACCCAGACCTGGCAACCCTGTGATGGAAATACCTGAAGATTTGGGGGGTGGATCCTGTGGAGGGCAGCATTTTTTTTTGGTGGGGATAGAAGGACGCAGCAAGCTATAATGCCATAAGGTCTACCCTCCAAAGCAGCCAGTTTCTTCAGGGGAACTGATCTCTGTCATCTGGAGATCAATTGTAACAGCGGGAGATCTCCAGGACCCACCTGGAGATTGGCAGCCCTAAGGGGAAAGCCACACAGCAGGGGGTTGAGGAGAGTGGTTTCATGGTCGCTGGCCCACCTCATTAGCCAGCCAGCCATGGTGGAGCTAAGCAGGAGAGAGGGAGGAATTTCACACAGCCAATATGTTCCATTTCAGGAACTCTTCAGTAATGGTTTCTGTCAGGCATTTTACACAGAACCTTATTAGTACTGGTTCCCTAACGGAACATATTGGCTCTTTCACACAGAAACGTGCCTCTCCCGTTGGGGAAGCGTTCCTGAGCCGGTTTACCTTGAAACCTCCTCCCAAGCGTTCTTCATTGCTTGTACCAGTCCTGAAGTGCTACGGGGTGCTGTATGAAATGCCCCCCCCTGTTTCTGACAGTTTATTCTGATAGTTTATTCTGGGCACGCTGGCAGTGTGCGGGGGAGGGGGTTATGCTGATAGTCCATTGTTTTTTCACTGACAGAAGCAGGCCATTGAGGGGACAGTTAGACCCATGTGGCAGTGGGCGGAGGAGAAGAGTGGACCCAGCACCCAGTCGGTCCTTCCCCTTCGCTGGCTTCCTCTAGAATGAGGCTGGGATGCTGGCAGGTGGCTCTGTGGGTGGGACTGAGGCAAAGCAGGGAGAGAATGCAACCAGTGGCCAGGGTCCCCCTTTTGAGTGGCAGTCCGTCCAGCCTACTGATTTTGGCGCCCCATGGAATCTTGCCCCTTGGAATCTTAAAACGGCTTTATATAATAGGAAAGATTCTTAGTTATATATAGCTCTGCCAAGCCCCTGGTTAGGGAGGGAGATCCCGCTCGGAGCTGTGGCAGGAGAAAAATAAAACCCACTACGCCGGTAGCGGTGTCACATCACTTCTGGTAAATAAACGGAAGCTACATATGTTAGATCTAGGAATCACCCGAGACCTGGCAGTGATTCCTAAGGTTACCTGTATCACTTCCAGTATTTTACCACAAGTGACGTGACACAGTAGCTGGTGTAGAGACACCCCCCCCCCCCCCCATGCTCCCTCTAAGCTGTGGAGTCTTGTGAACAAAAATTTTACTTTGTGAGCTACTGGCATTAAAGTTGCGAGCGAGCGATTTGGCTATTGCTCTGGAGCCATCCTTCCTGAGCGAAGACAATAATGTTTGAGCTAGAGGCTAAAAAACTGCGAGCTAGCCCACATTAACTCAGCTTAGAGAGGACACTGCCCCCCCTCCCCCATATCTCCATCCACAGCCCTCTGGCAGCCCTAGGTACATACATAATATTTAAAAGAGAGGGTACCTAAGAATTACATATTTGTACTGAGAGAGAGAGAGAGAGGTGAAAAACAGCTAAACAGTACTGTGTTCGTTGAGTCTTTGAAACCTTACAGGGATGCAGGCAATCATAGGCATTTCTAAGCAGATCACAGGACAATCTTACATAGAGTTACACCCTTCTAAGCCCGTTAACTTCAATGGATTTAGAAGGGCTTAGCTCTGTTTAGGATTACCATTGCAGGTGAGAGAGAAAACCAGCACTGAGATAAAATTATTTAGTTAACCGTATCCACATTCCTCAGCAATGTCAGAATTGGGTATTGGGAGTCAAGGGGATGAGTCAAGGAAGCAGTTTTTCTCCAGGCCAATTTGGCCAGGGATCCTGGAGGTTTTTTTGCCCTCTTCTGGGCCTGGAGCAGGGTTCACTGCAGGTGTAGAGGGGGAGGTATGTGTGAATTTCCTGCATAATGCAAGGGGCTGGACTAGGTGACCCTGGAGGTCTCTTCCAGCTCTATGATTCTATGAGTCTTGGAGCCTAAACAAAGTAAAGGGTAACCACGTTACATTATTCAAGTGTCTGCCCCGTTTGTATGTAAAGCAGGACATGGGAGGGGGTGGGGTCTAGTTTTCATATTAATATCCTCTTTCTTTGTTGCACTGACCCAGCATTTTGTCATGTTGTGACATGCTTGGAACCACTTTGACAGAAAGACCTTTACCCACTGCGGATGCCTCTGCCGTTTCTCCAGTGCAAAGATGCTGGAGCTGCTGCAAGAACAGGCCTTCTGTAGTGTTCTGTTGGGATTACATCCCCTGTCCCTGTTGCCTCAGGGTGGCATCACTGATTGGCCAGGTGCAAAATATCATTTCTCTGGGTTCAGGACAAACGTGTAGCACAAGAATATGCACCTACATGGTCTCTCTCTCTCTCCCCATTCCATGTGCACAGAAGATTTATTTTGTTTTTTGAAATGAAAAAAATAGACCATATTGCAATAATAAGCTCACATGACTGAGCCAGGCTCACTTAAGGTACACACGTGTCTCCCCAGCCCCCTGAAGTGGGCATAATATCTCCTCGAATTACAATTGATCTCCAGACAACAGAGAGATTGGATTTATACCCCGCCCTTCACTACCCGAAGGAGTCTCAGAGCAGTTTACAATCTCCTTTCCCTTCCCCACCCCACAACAGACACTCTGAGAGGTAGGTGGGGCTGAGAGAGCTCTTTCGAGGACTGCCCTTGAGAGAACAGCTCTGAGAGAACTTGTGACTGACCCAATGTCACCCCAGCAGCTGCATGTGGAGGAGTGGGGGATCACGCCTTGCTAGATGACACACTGTCCTGGTAAGGTTGCCAGGTCCCCCTGGCTGCCGGTGGGGGGGTGGAACATGGGGTGGAGTCTGCAGGGGACAGGGACTTCAGTGAGGCACAATGCCCGAGACTCTACCCTCCAAAGCATCGATTTACTTGAGAGGAACTCCAGTCTGGAGATGAGCTGTAATTCCAGGGGATCCCTCGGTATCTCGGTGCCCCAGTCCCCTTGCCACAGGAATAACGTTTGGATCAATCTTCAGATATGAAGTTCTCAGTCTTTAGTTAGAATCCTGTTATCTTTTTCTTGTGCACTTACCTATTTAGATGCAACACAATATCAGCCCTGGAGTTGTAAAACATGTTTATTTATCTGTGTTGGTGGGACATTTGGGAATCCCTGACATGCTCGGTTTTCTCTCCGTCTCTGTTCCAGGACCGTCGTGCAAAGCTAGCCTGCATTCACCGACTCGTACCGGGAAGCATCTCTTTCCTCCAGCTCATGTCCCCGCGGGTTCTAGCCAAGACAGGCCGCGCTGTGTACCCTTACAGCCACCTCCACTGCCCCAAAAGAAGACAGTCAGCAGAGCTGTCTCGTCACCTGATGGTTTCTACTGGGGCCCGGCCTCGCCAGCTAGAGCAGCGATTCCCAGAAGCCCCAAGCTGAACTTCAGTCAGTCAGAAAGCAACGTCTGTATCCGCGAAGAATCCCCGTTTGGCTCCAATCTGGGAATTACCCACCGAACGTTTTCATCTACCGAGTCGCTGGAAAAAGCCTTCAAAGGATCCCCTTCCCCGTTTCTGCTTTCTGGCAAGAACAGCAACGTCTGCTGCACTCGGGACAGAAATCTGCCGCCTCGTTCCTCTTCTCAACACAACATGGCCGCCCAGGTTCCCTCAGGTTCCAGCCTCCAGCTCCACAACCTCCTCAGCAACATCGATAACAAGGAAGGGGTGTATGCTAAGCTCGGAGGGCTCTACGCTGAGTCCTTGCGCCGCCTTGTCGCAAAATGCGAGGACTGTTTTATGCGCGAGCAGAAGAGCGAACTACATTTCAACGAGAACAACTGGTCTCTCTTCAAACTGACCTGCAACAAGCCCTGTTGTGATTCAGGGGATGCCATCTACTACTGCGCCACCTGTGCCAAGGACCCCTCCAGCACCTATGCTGTCAAGGTACGTAGTCGCAGGACACCATTTTGTGAAGCAGGGTTCCTGCTGACAATTTTCCTGGCATCCACCAAGTTTTTTAAGAAGGTGAGTGGGAGCCATGTGGGGCCTTTTTCTGACCAGCCATTGAATATTTAGTTGGCTGTGGCGATTTTTTAAAATGTTGCTTCGGCAGCAACAGCCACCACAAGGTAAGCTACAGTAGCCATTTTGTGGCCACACCCACCACCCTGTGTCAGAATCCCAAAGGTGCTCGCCGGCTTTAAAAGGTTGGGAACCCCTTTTGTAATGCATTACTTGTGCCTTTTTGCTCTGATCTCCTGTGGTCAAGAACCAGGCCAGTCCAATACTCTGTAGGGTGTGCGAAACCCTCCCCACTAAGGAATTTCAGGTTTTTCAAAACTCTTTTGGCTTCCCTCAGATGTTTGACTAGAGGAGGACCTACCATATTTGCTTTGAATTTCACCTTAGGCTGAATTCATTATCATCTTAGAGATACAGAGTCCTTCACAGAAATGTGGCTAGTCTCATTTGGCTTTCTTTGGAATCCTTCAGAAGTTTTGCCTGTGACAGAATCTCCAAGTTTACTTGAATTTACCAGAGGAAATCGGGTGTCAACCTGGAAGTGTTTGGTAAAACATACAGAACACACACTCCGCTCCTTTGTTTGTTCGTTTAGCTTCCTTTGAAATCTGTGGCAGTTCTCAAACAGGAAAATTTCAAGAGAAAGTGGCAGTTTTCCAACAAAAGAAGGTCAAGGGGAAGGGAGATGTGAGCTGCTCAGATACGCATGCTGCTCAGATACGCATACGAATTAAGATGAGTCCAGATTCAGGTAGATAGCCATGTTGGTCTGAAGTAGCAGAAGAAAGTTAGAGTCCAGTGGCACCTTTAAGACCAACAGCTTTTAATTCTGAGTATAAGCTTTTGTGTGCATATCTGAAAAATATCTGAAGTATCTGAAGAAATGTTCATGCACATGAAAACTTATACCCAGAATTAAACTTAAAAGTGATATTGGGCTCAAATGTTGTTCAAAGAGGAGTCCAGTTTGCACAATTACACTCCTTTCTTGAACAGTTAGAATGCTTTTTTGCACTTGCTGCCTGCTTTGATTGAAACTTACTACTTAAGTGTCTCTCAGTGTCTTGTGTATTTGCCCATGAACCTAGTAGTCAGTTCTTGTGAACGCCTCACAGACAGATCCCCTGGACTGCACAGGTGCAGAAGGCAGACAGCATAATTTGTCTGATGTCAGTCATTTAAAGATGAAACTGGGGAGTGAACTGTAAGCCGGTCTGTGCGAACAACCCAAGACTGTGGAACTTGAGTTAATTGACAAGTTCAGAACAATTGCCCCGCCAGGGCTGAATAGGGACATAGGATTCTTATCTCACTATAGAGGCTAATTTTCAACCCCAAGCATTTCCCCTCTCCTCTGATCAAGCTGATTACAATATACATCGTACCTTGGTGTCTTTTATAAGTATTCTTTACAAAATATCCCTCCTTCACTTGCTTAGTGTTGTGAGCAAGTAAAGGAGGGATGTTTTGTAAAGGTACAATGTATGTTCTAAACTTGTCAATGTTCTGAACTTGTCAATTAACTCATCCCTCCTTCTGACTGGAATAAAAAGGCTCAGAGGTCTCCATTCCT
Organism: Lepidodactylus listeri; assembly: GCA_029233225.1. Lineage (NCBI taxonomy): Eukaryota > Metazoa > Chordata > Lepidosauria > Squamata > Gekkonidae > Lepidodactylus > Lepidodactylus listeri. The sequence continues at coordinate 136,057,741 of JARCFY010000004.1, read as the reverse complement.
ACTCCTGTCTGATGAAAGGAGCTTTTACTCTTGAATGCTTATATCCTGAAACTCTTGTTGATTTCTAAGGTGCTACTGGCCTGAGATCTAGCTATGCCCAAATGGTGTTCAAAGGGCCTCTGCACCACCTTAAATTTCAAGTCAAGTCAGCCTTTATTGGCATATATCAGTAAATCATTATAAAAATATACAAGTAGAGAGATACTGTATTACAAATACAGTAAATAAAATCATAGGTTACAGCTGTACTTTTTCTTTGCCCAGCACCATGGTGGATTGAAGGAACTTAGCCACTTTCTCAGTTACTTCAACAGAGGAATCATTCAAAAGTTTGTAAACTTTGTGGGAATCTGGAAAACGCATCACGTTGGCCGATAGAGAGTTTAGATATTTAGAGAGTGTATATTTACATAAGAGTGACAGTGCAACAAAACATGTGAGATCGTCTCAACTCATCTCAGATTTACGGGGGCAATGTCTAGCCGCATGCGCTGTCTTATTGAATCAGCCATATAGAATGCTGGATGGCATGGTGTTGCATCTGGCTAAAGAGAAAGCTCACAATGAGAGGTATCTCGAAGCTCAGAGGAGAGCGGGTTTTGTTGGCAAGTATGTAACTTCTGACGCTCAATATCCAGCATCCTCTTTAAATTTCACTTAAGACATAATCCTGTGTGAATCAAAGAGTATCCAGAACCTGTTTGTGGGAGATGGAATCACCTTTGGCTTTCTTAGAAATGCCTCCGATCTTTTGTCTGAGGTGAAACTCCCAATTCACATCCAATTTCACTTCTGGTAACATAACAAGTCTGTCTGTCGGCAGGATCAGGCCTTTCAAAACCCCGTACAGGCAGCTGCCTGAAGAGATCAGATGATCTCAGGAAAGAAGCTAAGTCTGAAATGTCTAGCTGAGGCAACTTGGAATCCAAAGTCAGGCCAAGGGTCAGCTCTGAAGAATCACTCCGAGAGCTGCCTTAGCAAGGACTGGAGGGAAAGCAGTGTTTTTACAGAGCCTGTTCACCAGCCTGGCTGTGGCTCCCTTCCCTTTCTTAAGGAGGCTGGAACTCAGCCAAGAGGGCGCAGCTGTGACCGGTTGCCACAACAACCCTCGTGGCACAGGTGTAGGAGAGCAGGGCTGGGAGCGACGCACGACTCCCGCTCTCCGTCTGATGAAGCGCCAACAGTCGACAACTCATAAAGGTCCCTGTAATCCACAAGATGTTAAATTGGCACTGAAGGCCGGTGAAAGAACATTTCAAGGCACAGAACGCAGTTCATCAGGGATTTCTCTTGCACTGGGCCCGTCAAAAGATACAGGCAGTGTGCACAGAGAGCTGGATTTCATGCTAGAGCTAAATGTTATCATCATCCTCATCCTCATCATCATCATGGCTTAAAAAAAAAGGTGCCGGAACTCTTAAGAGGGAAATGAAGTTTTTGGTCTACATAGTAAAAACTTGTTAATTTTTAAACATTTTTAAAATGTTAAAAATAAAAAGAAGAGATTCTGGAACTCTGTTCCGGCATGTTCCCCCCGGAAAAAAGCCCTGATTATCATTATTTATTTAATTTATACCCCACCCTATCTCACGAGTGGGCTCAGTGCAGCATAAAACATAAAATCCTTTAAAAAAATAAAACAGTAGATAACACGATAAACAATAACAACAAACCTTGTGTCTCATATCAGGTGACTATAGGTACCCCAGAAAACTCCAGTGCCCAGTAAGGTAAAGGTTTCCCTTGCTCAAAAGTAAGCCGAATCCAAATCTAGGGGGCGGTGTTCATCTCCATTTCCAAGCCAAAGAGCCAGTGCTGTCCGAAGACTTTTTCTGTGGTCATGTGGCCGGCACGACTAGACGCTGAGGCACACGGAATGCTGTTACCTTCCCACTGAAGTGGTATTTATCTGCTTGCAATTTCTTGCTTTCAACCTGCTAGGCTGACAGGAGCTGGGACCAGAGATGGGAGCTAACTCTGTCATGCGGCACTTGGGTCCCGAACTGCCGAACTACAGATCTTTCAGTCTGCAGTTCAGCCTCTTAACCACTGAGCCACCGCAGCCCCTTCCAGTGCCCAGTGGTATTATTTTAAACAGCAAGGCACTGGAAGGGGGCATTTTGCAGCCCTTGTTCAGTTCACCATGAGGTTTCACCTGCCCATCGTCTCCAGATTTCAGAAGCACAAAGCTGCCTTGTACTGAAGCAGACCCTTGGTCCGTCAAACTCAATGTTGTCTACTCAGATTGGCAGCAGCTCTGCAGAGTCTCGGGGCAGAGAGCCCGGACAGCTGCTGTCATGTCCTTTGAACAATAGCCTGGTTTACAGAATATTAGTAGGCAAAGCTTTTCCTTCTTTCCAAGGCTGGAAATAAATGGTCGGGGGGGGGGGGGATGTTGAATCTTGGTGTGTCGGGGTTCTGGTCAGGGCACAGGAACAGGGCCAGTCATTTTGAAAAAAATAATAGCCACCCTTGTTTGTGCCAGTTAGATTTGGCGCTGCTCCCGTTTATTTCGCTTTCATAGGAGATCGTTCCGGCCGATTGTGCCCCACGGCTGAATCAAAGGCATACAGTGCTGGGGAACTGCTGAGCTCCCCACAAAGATCTCCTCCGTGCTAATTAACGAGCTTTTTCAGTGGTCAGAGGATTCTGCATCTATTCAACGAAGCAGTCTGCTAGAGCTGAATTTTGCGGCCCTTAGTTAACCATAAGATTCAACCTTTTAATTTTTTGACATTTAACACATATATATGCCCATGGTCTCAAAATTTCAGGATCACAGCTTGGACCGCAAATTGGACACTACAGAGCCAGTTTGGTGTAGTGGTTAAGAACGGCGGACTCTTAACTTGAGAGAACCACTCCTTCACATGAAGCCAGCTGGGTGATCTTGGGTCAGTCACAGTTCTCTCAGAGTTGTTCTCTCAAGAGCATGTTCGAAAGAGCTCTCTCAGCCCCACCTACCTCACAGGGTGTCTGTTGTGGGGAGAGAAAGGGAAAGGGGATTGTAAGCTGCTCTGAGACTCCTAGTGAAGGATGGGGTATAAATCCAGTCATGGCGTAGAGGCAGATAATATCACCTAGATAATAACCTAGTAAGTAACATTCCATTAAGCCTCTATTAAAGGGACAGATCATCCCCCCCCCCACCCCCGGGCTGTCAGCAACTCTACCTCAAAATGAACCTACAGTTTTCTTTTAAATTTGGAAAGACAATGAATGCTCCCCATTTCCTTTAAACATATCTTTAACTGTAGTCTGAAGCCTGCCCAGTTCCACCGTCTCTTTCCTCACACTGTGTCTTAGCTGGGGCACTCATTTTCAATGCACTGCACGGAGCACCATCTGTACCGATGCTGGTTGACAAAGGGGAAGACCCGCCTTCCTGTCACTTGTCTTCGTCGACTCGGTTCTGACTCCCAGCGGATGCTTCCTCCAGACAAGAGCGTGATTGCGAGGGAAGGAGACAACCCTCTTTTTGTGCGGGTTGCAGACCACACGTGTGTGTGCCCCCCCCCTCCATCACAGAGTGTGCCTTTATTGTCTGATGCTAGCAGACAGTGGTGCATTGAAGTCCAGCCAGAAAACGAAAGACTGCGAGAGCTCACCCGCCTCGCACGAGTTCTAAGTCGCTAGGCGATTTTTGAGGAATGCTTTCATTTTCAGCGTTGGAATATTTCAGTTCGGCGTTTCGGGGCTTTCGCAAGCCCGAGTTATTTCTCTTTTCTTTCCCTGTGCAATTGTTGCACGCGGCTTGAAGACGTGAATGCCGCCACAGATCAGATCGTCGCCTGGAGTCAGGCTTCGACAGGCCTGGCAGCTGGAAAGTTTTGAGCCGAGACAAAGTTCCCGTCATCTCTTTTGAGCCAAGGTGCTGTTAGTCATCTTTCTCACGAACAGCTTGGTGAACACGATTAGGAGGGGGATTGAGCCGAAACACCCTCGTTTCCTATGCTTTGTTTCAGCATTAACTAGATGCTCTGCAGAAATCTGAGGACTTGGAACCTGGGCCTCCACTGAACGTCTAAAAAGCAGTGGGTAGGTAGCCCGATTTGGAGGAGAGAACTGACAAACCAGGGGAGAGGTGCTTAACCTTAGCCTCCCCATTCACCACTTCTCCCCCTTGCTCTCCCCCAGCCCTTTCCCCCCCCCCAATTGGCGGCTTCCAGGTATGTTTTACCATAATTGGGAGAAAATGACCAGGTGAAAAACAGCAGACAGTGATGGAAGGAAGCTAAGTATCCCTCCCCTTCCCAATCACACCTACTCCAGCCACCACTTAAGAAAAAATGTTTAACACTTCGTATAAACAAGCCAGGTCTCCTGCCAAATGCCTACTTCCGCCTTCAAATATATCTAGTACTTTTTGGGAGCTCCTCCAAGGAATTCAGAGCAGAATAGATTGTTTTCCCTGCTCCATGTTAGCATCACAGAACCCCGAGAGGTAGGTTAGGCTAAGAGAGAGGACCTGTTGCTCAGCGAGCTTCCATGACAGACCTGGGCTTTGAACCTGGGTCTCCCAGATCCTAGTCAGAAGTGGGAGCCAATTTGGTGTAGTGGTTAAGAGCGGAGGATTCTAATCTGGAGAACCGGGTTTGATTCCCCACTCCTCCACGTGCAGCCAGCTAGGTGACCTTGGGTCAGGCGCAAGTTCTCTCAGAGCTGCTGTTGAAAGAGCGCTCTCAGCCCCACCTACCTCACAGGGTGTCTGTTGTGGGGAGGGGAAGGGAAAGGAGACTGTAAGCTGCTCTGAGGCTCCAAGTGAAGGGCGGGGGTATAAATGGCTGTAGCCAGGATTTTTCGGTTTGTGGGGCAATTTTTTTGCTTGGGGGGGGCAAACACACATACACTCTCTTCAGCCAGAATAACCAGTGCATCCTCCATTCCCAAACAATTTGCCAGCCCACAAACCTCTGAACCAAAGGCGAAACAAACACAAGGACTATGTGTTCTCTCCTTCTCACCGTCAGGGGGCCTGGGCTAGATGGGAAGTCAGGGGCCTTGGCAGTATGTTGTGGGGCCGGGCCCCAAGAGGCCCCACTGTAGCTACAGGCCCAGGTATAAATCCAACTCTTCTTTTTCTAGTCCAGCCCTCTAACCATTTCACCCCACTGGCTCATTCATCATAAGGCCTTATATCCATGCTCATTATTCAATCCAAAGATCACACCCTAATTTTGTCATATAAGATTTGTTGTTTTTTTACAAAACATAGGTGGAAATGCAGCATTCGGTGGGATCTTCAAGCTGCAGGCCCAGGCCACAGTTTGGCTCTTTACATTACGCTGAAATAAATGGGATTTCCAGTGGTCTAACTGGGCACGGGGTCGCAGGCCGAAAGAGTGATTGCTGAACTCAGAATTCCGTGTGTGTGATGTCCAACCTCTTCCACTGTGCATAAGAAAATGTGCAGTTTAATGCACCCTCTTCCTCGAAGCCTCAGTGACATTGAAGAAGCATTCTCAGATGGTATTGGCACCATTAAAGGACAGTTAAAATAAATCTGCTTTTCACATAGCCATTAGAACGGGCCTTCCAGCCACGGAATGTTTTCTCAGAAGAACTGTGTCCGGCAGCTTCCAGAGAAACAGCTCTGACCTGAAATATAAAGAGCCTGAAATGAATTGCTTTATTCATGGATCTTTGTTGAACCTCTCCTGATTTTCTGTCGCTTTATCCAAACAAATAATATATATGACGGGGGTTTTGGGGGGGGGGGGAGAATCAAGGGCATCAGGGCATCTCTGCTTAATATCCAGGCTCCTTTTTCCTCAAGCTTTTTTTTTTAAATTTTCTTTGCGATCAAGGACAGTTAATACTGCAGGATTTGAAGGCTGAAGCATTTCCCACAGAATAGAAGAATGGCCTGACGTTTCCCCCCCTTTTTGTACCCAAACTGCGAGACAGATTTGCTTTAAGGCTCAGAGCCAATACACCAGCCTGAGGTCAGTTATTTCCCCTCTGATAAAAGTGCTTATCGAAAGAAACGTAAGGGGAAGAGGTTTTTTTGCAATGTGGCAAGCCTTTGCCCCCCTTTTTTACAGATACTTCTGAAAATTTGGGTACATGTTTTAAAAAGGGAGGAGGGATGCTCCCTCTAAGCTGTGGAGTCTTGTGAGCAAAAATTCTACTTTCTGAGCTACTGGCATTAAAGTTGTGAGCGAGCAATTTGGCTACTGCATAAATTAGTTTGCTCTGGAGCCATCCTTCCTGAGCTAAGGCAAAAATGTGTGAGCCAGAGGCTAAAAAACTGTGAGCTAGCTCACACTAACTCAGCTTAGAGGGAACCCTGGAGGAGACCTAGTAAATTGATCCCAGCAAGAAGAGAGAACACATGCAGGATTGATTGTTTATTGGTTTGTTTCTTTATTGTGCAACAAATTTATTTATTGCTTTCCTATCCCACCCTCCCACCATGAAGCGAAGGGTGACTTGCATCTTTCTCCCCTCCTCCATGGTGTCTTCACAATGACCCTGTGAGGTAGGTTAGGCTGAGGGTGACTGATGGGCCCAAGGTTACCCAAAGAGCTTCCACAGCAGAGTAGGGATTTGAATCTGAGTCTCTGACATTGCCATCTTTGGTGGACTTTTAAGTACTACAATAAGCTGGTTCTCTTATTTTTTATCCAGTAAAATGAGTAAAATAGGGATCCTTGCGCATCAATAGCACAAGAACTATGGCAACACCTAGCACTCCGCTGTCACATTTAACAAAATGTCTAGGTGCGTATGGGAGCAATGGAGTGAATAGCATACAGTTGGCATGGTTTTATTTCATTTGGTTCTGAGGTAGTATTCAAAGAAATACTTTGTTCTGTATGTTGTGCAGGGGAGGAAGACGGCAGGGGATACAGTTGCTTTGACTGAGGGCAAGCAGGCAGTGAGGAATATGTTTAGCATTTATGCAAGGGACTGTTGTACACCAGGAAATACCTTCCATGGGGTCCAAACCCTAAGGGTCTCCCCACCCCACACTGTTTCACTTGCTGTGGTTTTGTGTTTGCAGGGAGTTTTGAACCCACAGGAATATTCCAGTCTCTTATCTTCCCCCCGGCCCCGCCATCTGTAGTAGTGCAGCCCATTCAGCATTCCCCGGTTTCTACCACCTCATCCCCCTGCATGTGTGAACCAAAGCAAATGGGCTGGTTTTGTCTGGAGAAAAGAGGTGCAGAATTAAGCCAGAGGCTTTGCGGGAAAAGGGGGCTTGAAGGGATCAGAAAGAAGAGGTCTGTACCATGTGGGTGGCCTTAGGAGGGGAGGCAAAGCACAAAGGGCAGACAGGGAGAATAAGTGATTTAATAGAAGGGGAGAGGAGACCATCAGATACTTGAGGGTGGTTGAGATGAAGGAAGTGGTGCCGTTTTCCTAAGGAAGTGGTGCCGTTTGCTCGCTTTTGATGGGCCAACTCCCACTGAACCACCCCCATTCCCCAAGTGTGTTCAAATGCGCAGTGAGAGAAAATGGGGGGCATCATCAGCTCATCAATGTCACTTTCAGCTAAAATGTGGAAGTGACACCACCGATGCTCTAGGATTTTGCCAATCTCTGTGGTAAAAACCACAGAGATAGGGAAAATCCTATAGCTTTGATGAGGTCACTTCTGGTTTTAGCTGGAAGTGACATCAACACATCGACATTGACCTCCTCCCCATGCCCCACCACCCAAAGTCCCTGAGGAGGGGTCCAATTCATCTAGCAACCCCTGGCCTAAAGGGCTGAGGATTTTTCATGGATCACTGAGATTTAAACATGTCCTTTGCTTTCAGAATTCCAGCCAGACCGGGCAGTGACTTGGGAGGGGTGTGTGTGGTAACTTCCAAGTGTGCAGGTACTTCAGATTGCGCGTGCAAGAGGAGATGCATTGAGGGATTCTGTTAAGTTGTGGCCCACCATCCACCATCCCACTGGCCCTGGAGTGGATGCACATTGTCCTGAGTGTATATACCAGTAGGGGTGTGCATTTGGCATAAACCGAACCAGGAAAATATTATTTAAGCCGGATATAGATCAGAGATCTATATACCCGAACCTGAAAAATACCGAGGTTCTTTTTGCACACCCCTATACATCAGCCTATCTGTGTGAACATCAGCTCTTCCATATCTCACACCCAAATATCCCAAAGCCTTTCTGCTCTCCAACCCCCCACTCCCACCCTCGAATGTAAAGTTCTTGCTGTTTGTGATGCTGCCTGCCAGGATCTCATGGTGGTAATGGGATGACTTGGTGCAGTGTGTACAATACAACATGTGTTTGGTTGAACGCCAGTAAGCTGGTAAACAGCCTCCATATAAAGATCCAAGTTGTGCAGAGCTGTTTGCATAGGGAAAGGACAGTTTGCTCCAGTTCAAAAAGCAATTTCTTTCTTTATTGAAATGTTTCTACCCCTGTCTTTCCCTTGTGGCTGGAGGCATCTTACAATTCCAAACGACAACCATACCATAAAACTCCACTAACCCTGGAGGACACTGAGGTCCACCAAACAACACCTTCTAGCAGTCCTCAGCCCCAGGGACGTCCAACTAGCCTCAACCAGAATGAGCTTCTATATGAGATCAGGGCCCTGCAGGATCTGTTACAGTTCTGCAGGGCCTGCAAGACTGAGCTCTTCCACCGGGCCTTTGGTTGAGGTGGCAGGCGTCCCTCTTCCCTCCTGGCTATCTCCCCTCTAGTGGCCTGGATCTAAATAGACATCGGGGTATCCACTGCTGAATTTTTAAATAATCTGATTGACATCGAAACTAACTTGTTTGCAGGGTATTTTATGCTTTGTTGTTGTAAATTCCTCTTCTGATGGTTGTTTTAATGGCATTAGATTAAGATTGATGTAAACCTGTGGGGAGGGCGGTATATAAATCAAATAAATAAAAATAAACCTGTCTCCCCAAGACAGTGCCTGCTGCTTAAACCCTAGTGAAAAGCCTAGTAAGTCAAACAGCCTGACAGCACAGCCTCAAGATTTTGGAAGGACGTTGCCCCCACCAGCATCAGATCAGGGAGCCCATTTCGTGCATTGGGAGCCACTGTTGAAAAAGGCCAGGCTCTAGTAACCAGACAGGCAACCTCAAGCAGAGGAACAACAAGAAGTTTAATACATACAGAAGGAAACTTCTATTTATGTTTTTACATATCTCGTCTGCTTTTCGGTCACTTGGCCAAAACCACTCGAACCAGCTGAGACAAGGAGCAGAAGGTCAGGTCAGTGGTATGCCACCAGTGCTAAGTTAAAAGCTTGCCTAAATAAAATCAACAGGGATGATGCCAAACAATACTCCTGGGCAGGAATTTAACACCCTCAGTGCCACCACTGAGAAGACCCTGTCCCAAATTGCCACATACCAAACTTCTTAGTGCCTAAGTAGGCTCATAACTAGTTTATTTAGGCTTTGGCTGTTTTGCATTGATTTATACATATGCATATTCCTTTAACTGCTCTAACTGGTTGTATGCCCGTGAGGGGGAAATGAAACAAAAGTTCTTACAGTTCGGGTGTGTAAGTTCGTTCATATGTTCACACTGTCAGAGAGATCTGTATGGGAGACCAAAGTAAGACTTTGAAAACACCAAATTAAGATTTTTACTGCCAGGTGTTTCTAATTATTTTTACCTGTTTTTAAGTTCCACTTTCAAGTCAGTTTGGGGGGTTGTTTTCACTTCTGAATTTGCATATTTTCTAGGCTCCAGTGTTTTTGTCTGTCCTGCTACTGCACGTTTTTGTTGTTCAGATTTTCCTACATAGTGGTTATATACACCGCTTTGAGTGATTTTTTTAAATCAAAAGAAGAAGAAGAAGAAGAAGAAGAAGAAGAGATTGGATTTATACCCCGCTCTCCACTCCCCAAGGGAGTCTCAGAGTGGCTTACAAACTCCTTTTCCCTTCCCCTCCCCTCCCCTCCCCTCCCCACAACAGACACCTTGTGAGGTAGGTGGGGCTGAGAGAGCTTTTTCCCAAGCTGTCCTTGAGGGAACAGCTGGTACAGAGCTATGGCTTGCCCAAGGTCATCCAGCCAGGTGCAAGTGGAGGAGTGGGGAATCAAACCCAGTTCTCCCAGATTAGAGTCTGCGCACTTAAGCACTACACCAAACTGGCTCTCTAGTATAGCTGCTTTAAAAATTGGTACTGCAGTAGTGAGGTCTGACTTCTGGTGTTTGAATGGGGGTCTCAGTATCAGGGGTTCTGTTAGACAGATCATATATCTTAATCTCTGGCCTACCACCTCAAGTGGCTGAACGTGGTATTACAGTTACCTGCTCAGCAGACATCACATGACACAAGGGACCAATAGAGTTCTACCTAGGCCTGTAAAGCTTCAGACTTTGGCCCTGTTCCTCAGCCCGACCAGTTTGTCAGTCAGGTACAGACAGCTCTGCTCTCACTGATGACTTCCTAGCTTCTCATTGCCAGCTTCAGTGCAGACTGGTCGCTCAGATGCTGCTGAGCATTCATGTTTTTCTGGGTCCAGTTTTTTCCTTCATCTCCCCACCCCGAATGACTTCCTCAGCTGTTGTTCCTGTCACTTTTCTGATTTCTGTCCACAGATCTGTAAGTCTCAAGACACGAAAATGGCCACATCATGCTGCAGCCCCTCAGTCCCAGTTCACTTCAACATCCAGCAGGACTGTGGGCATTTCGTAGCGTCCGTGCCCTCCAGCATGTTGAAAAATGCTCCTGTGGAAAGTCAGTGTCCTTCCCGCGCTATTTCTGAGCAGGACTGCGTGGTCGTCATCACCCGCGAAGTGCCGCACCAGACTGCCGCGGACTTCGTGCGAGATGCTGTCACTTTCCATAAAGCTAAGCCAGAGCTGTATGAACGGCGGGTTTGTTTCCTCCTCCTGCAGCTCTGCAATGGGCTGGAGCACCTGAAGGAGTACAGCGTCATTCACAGAGACCTTTGCCTGGAGAACTTGCTGCTGGTACACTGCAAACCGTCCCCCGGCTGCAAAAGAACCAAAGAGGACAAGTCTCTGCCCAGGCTCATCATCAGCAACTTCTTGAAAGCCAAGCAGAAATCAGGGCCTGCCGAGTCCAAAGCGAAAAAGAACCAGGCCCGGCTGGCTCCCGAGATCGTGTCCGCTTCCCAGTATAAAAAGTTCGATGAATTCCAAACCGGCATCCTCATATATGAGCTTTTACACCAGCCCAACCCTTTTGAAGTGAAGGCCCAGCTTAGGGAACAGGAGTATAGCCCGGACGACCTCCCTCCGCTCCCTGACCTTTCTATTTATTCTCGAGGGCTCCAGCAGCTCGCTCACCTGCTGCTGGAAGCAGACCCAATCAAACGTATCCGCATCACCGAGGCAAAGCGGATTCTGCAGTGTCTGCTCTGGGGGCCCAGGAAGGACTTGACGGAACAGACTCTTAACCACCAGGAGGCCCATCATGATGCCCTTCACAACTGGGTGGACATGAAACGGGCCTTGCTGATGATGAAGTTTGCGGAGAGGGCTGTGGATGCAGAACGGAATATTGAACTGGAGGATTGGCTCTGTTGTCAGTATTTAGCTTCTGCGGATCCATCTTTTCTTTCAAAGTCGCTGAAACTTCTTCAGCTGCTCTGATCTGTATAGTTTTTTTTAAAAAAATGTGACATTGGGCTTTTCTGCATTCTCATTTCCCTTGCTTGTGTGTTCCTGTTGCTTGGGGGGGGGGGCCTGTTCCACATGTATTTTGCTCCATCTAGTGGTCAATTTAATATTACATTCAATATAAAAATGCAGGTTTTTATGCTGGACATGAACTGATGTAATATTGAATTGACCACTGGAGGGAGCAAAACACATGTGGAACAAAAAAAAAACTTGAACCAACAAGAACGCACAAACAAGGAAAATGAAAACACAGAAAAGCCCATCCGTTTCTTGGGGAAATTGAGTAAGAGTTTTCTTGGGGAAACCTCCTGATGGAAAACGGTACACATTGTGCGTCCCTTTGTGAAAGGACAGTAAAGTAAAAAACCAGGGTCATATTTCGTGCAGAAACATACACTGAAAGATCAATACCCCAAGTAAATTTCAGGATAAATATTCATTGTGAGTGTTTGTACATTGTAAAGAGATACAGTGTACCATTTCCACCGAGTATTTTGCTTTCTAGATAATGAATGGAGGCAAATAAAAAAAAAAGTGCTTTCCTATGCTGGATGATTTTTGTCCATTATAATTATTTGATGAGCAGAAGTGATCATTTTTGGAATGTAAGTTTTATTCACCATCAGATTATATATATAGATCTCTGACATTCTGACCCACATAAACTGGACCAAGAAACAAATCCATGGCAGGCCTGTTCATGCAGGAACACGCAGAAGTGGCTGGGCCAATGCTCCCTCTAAGCTGTGGGGGGTCTTGTGAGCAAAAATTCCACTTTGTGAGCTACTGGCATTAAAGCTGTGGGCGAGCCATTCAGCTACTGCATAAATTAGTTTGCTCTGGAGCCACCCTTTCCAAGCTAAGACAAAAATGTATTTAGCCGGAGGCTAAAAAACTGTGCGCTAGCTCACACTAATGCATCTTAGAAGGAACACAGTGGGTGCCATCCCAAACTTGGGATGCTTGAGGTTTCACCACCCCCACCCCAGCTCTGCTCACTCAACACATGCTCCTCTTCTCATTCCTACTCTCACCCCACCTTGCGTGCTTGGGATGTCAACCCCATAAAACAAAAGGGGGCAGAGAAAGAATGGAAGGGGGGGGGGGTTGGGAGAGGAATGATGCAGGAATGGTGGGGCAGGGGAAGAAAAGGAGAGCATAGCCTTTAAAGGGGGAATAGAATGGAGACGATTGGTCGGGTTCGGGTGGAGGAATGGGACAGACTGGGCAAAACGTGCAGAGAGAAACAGAATCTTGGCTGAATGGGAGTCACTTCAGAGTTAATACATAGACCAGTCTTGGCCATTCGGGAAAGCACTGCCGGATTTTTATGGAGAAATGTCATACAACGTGAAGTTCCCATGCTGGAATCACTTGCAGCAGATTGCGAAAAAGGAGTACCTGAATAGCCCATAAGTGCCTTGGCCTGGAAATAGCCTATAAGTCACCCAGGTGCGGAAACCTTGCAGAATCTAAAGGCATTTTAAGATCTGTTTCCTCTTGATTTCGATTGGCTTTGACCGGAGTTAACCCTGCATGGAGGTTGCCCCATAAAGTTAATACCTATCCTGGTAGGAGGAGCTGTTAAAAACTCCCCAAGTAGGATGACAGAAGATTTGGTGGCTCCAGAAACTTTCTCCCCGAGCCTGCACTACCCTGGTAATACTGACAACAAGCACGGATCCGTTTCATAAGGTGCATTCTCATTTCCTAACAACAGTGATTCTATACGTTGGGGGGGGGGGGATGCTGTGTGATGCAAAAGGTGGTGTAAGGTATGCATTGTTCACTGCAGGAACTGGGCTTTCTGGACTGAAGGAGGGCCTGCCATCCGGTAAACATCCTTTCTCCTCCACGAAACCTGCAGCGAAGCCATCAAGGAAATGTTCCCCCTTTGCCAGCCGAATTGTTTACAGAGGAAGGAGAGAAAGAGTCGAGACTTTGCTTCGCCGGCTTCATGCCAGGCATTATCAGTCACAGCATCTCTGGTTTGGATGGCTTCCAGCTTTCCCATACAGAATGGATGAATAGCCAAGGACAGGTGGGTGCGTTCAAGAATGCCACGCTGGGAGGAACTGGGGACAGGGGGTGGGAATCCCCAGTCTGGAAAGGGGTTAGAATTGAGGCTTTTATATCCCCTGTCAGCCACTAGGACCCCGTTTGCCTTATCCTTCTAAAGATCTGGAGAGGTTTTGGTTACCCAATGGAGATTCCCACTGAAAAGACTTCCTGTTTGTTCCTCATTGAGAACTGGTGTACATTAATATTTCAGAGAATGCTGGTAGGGAATCAGTGTGGTTATAGTTTACTGAGGCTAGAGACAGCTGGGAAGCTGGAGGTCGATGTTGACTCACATCGGAGAGGTCAGGAGGTGATCAGCGAGCGGGCAGGTTATCTTGTTCTCAGAGAATACCTTTGGCTGAGATGCAGAAAGGTAAGAGCGGGCGCTCGTTGGAGGCGGCTGAGCAGAGCTGAGTTGCACAACACCCTTACGGGAGGCCTCTGCCCCCGGAGGCAGAATCGGGAGGAGACAAAGTGAGACGGCCAGGGTTGCAAAACAGACTTTCTTGTCTCGAACCACACTGGGCATAAGAGCCAGAAATTTACACAACTCCCACAGCTATTGATAGCAGGGTATGCACTTGTCTTAGAATCCCCTTTCCCTGGAGTTTACATTCTGCTCAGTCTCTGATCAGCAACAACTTTATTTTCAAGAATGCCACTTAAGGGCCATTTTGTGTATGACGAGGTCGTCAGCCTGGATTGGCCAGCGTGTGTACAGTCAACAAGAATGTGTGGCCAATCCCAGTTCTGCAATCCCCAACATTTACGTGCTACATTCTATACCATGCCTTTTGACCAAATCGCCCACTGCAACAGAATATGTTAAACAGAGAAGAAGAGATTGGATTTATACCCCGCCCTTCACTCAGAGTCTCAGAGCAGCTTACAAACTCCTTTCCTTTCCCCTCCCCACAACAGACACCCTATAAGGTAGGTGAGGCTGAGAGAGCTCTGACAGAAACTGCTCTTCTTCAAGAACAGCTGTGCCAGAGCTATGGTTTGCCCAAGGTCATCCAGCAGGTGCAAGTGGAGGCATGGGGAATCAAACCTGGTTCTCCCAGATTAGAGTCCACGCACTTAACCACTACACCAAACAACTGGAACACCAGGTTCTGTAGGATATATGGGTTTTGTAAACACAGGTTTTGTCCATTGTTTACATCTCTGGGGACACAACAAAATCATGTGGGAAGAGACCCAAAATTGAGGCAGGAATATAGATACTCAACTGAAGGGATTTAACTTGTCTGGAGTCTACAACCACCAAATCTTTTTTCCTCAGTCTCTATGTCCCCTTACCTCAGGACTGGCAACTAGGGGGCAACTGATCCTTTCTTGGTGGGCAGGGATGGCTGTGAGGCCTCCAGTGGGTGATTTCTAAATCTAGCGTACCCCATGAAAATGTGGTGCCTCCTAGTCGCTTAAAGCTCCCATATATCCTAGCTGGACAGTACCAAGTTCTGGGCTGGGCCAGTTGAGCATTGGGAACCCCAAAAAGAACCCTGATCCAGTTGATATCGACCATCTATATATCTAATTCCCAAGTACCCTCCCCCGTGTGGATACCTAAATCCGTGCCGGGGGGGGGGACTTGGGGGGGTTTCTACACACGGGGGGGCACTCCCCCCATGTGCAGAAAAATCCTAAATGTTTAAAAAACTTTTTGGGGGATCTTTAAATCCCCCGAAAAGTTAAAGCGTTCTCTGCGCATGCTGTGGCCGCTGTAGGGGAGGGGGTGGGAAGCGGCATGTTGAGGACTCGCCGCCGCCGTTTGCGGGGGGGAGGGAGGGAAGAGCCTCGGCGGGCGGCAGGTCTCTATGCCCCCGCCACTGTTTTGAAAGCAGGGAGGGAGGGGGGGAAGCCTCAGTGGACGGCGGGTGTCCCTGCCGCCGTCACCGTTTTGAAGGCGGGGGGAAGCCTCGGCGGGCGGCGGTCTCCCTGCCGCCACCGCCTTACAGGGGGGGAACCTCGGCGGGCGGCTGTCTCCCTGCCGCCGCTGCCGCCGTTTTGAAGGCGGGGGGGAAGCTGCCTGGAGGGGGGACGGGGTAGAGGCTCGGCACGTGGGGCCAGAGGAGGGGGAAGAGGCTCACCTACCCCCCCCCTCGCAAGTATCGCGGGTCCTCCGGCTTGTTCCTTCTTAAATGGACCAGCATAGGCCTGGCATTCTGATCCACTCTCAGAAAACCAGCGAGAGGAACTGCAGGTACCGGTGCAGGCCCCCCCCCCCGGGCCCACATAGAGGCCGAGAACGACAACGCTGGTTCTCTGGAGCCATTGACAGACAGTGCCATTGATGAAAGTTAGATGGCAGAGGAATACCATAGGCAATTTCTTGTGGAAGTTTTAAAAAATTAATAAAAGCTACTTTGGTGTAATGGTTAAGTGCGCGGACTCTAATCTGAGAGAACCAGGTTTGATTCCCCACTCCCCACTCCTCCACTTGCAATTGCTGGTGTGACCTTGGGTCAGTCACAAATTTTCTCAGAGTTGTTCTCTCACAAGCAGTCCTTGAAAGGGCTCTCTCAGCCCCACCTATCTCACAGGGTGTCTGTTGTGGGGAGGGGAAAGGAGATTGTAAGCCGACCTGAGACTCCGAGTGAAGGGCAGGGTATAAATCCAATCTCTTCTTATTTTTCCAACTGTGTTCTCAGAATGTATATTAAGGGAGCTTTATTTTCCTGTCTTTTTTATTTATTTGATTTATACCTTGCCCTCCTCCCCAGGGAGGACCCAAAGGGGTTTATGTGGTTCTCTCCACCATCTTATCCTCGCAACTGCCCTGTGAAGCAGGTTGGGCTGATACTGTGAGACCAGTCCAAGACCACCCAGCAAGCTTATAATAATTTTTTTTTATTTCTGACAAACAGACAAACAAGGCATACATACACAAAATTTACATAAAACGTGTGGAGGACAAAATATCTAAGAAAAAGTTCAACAAAGCTTCTCATAATATCTGAATTTCAGTTCATGAATAAAGGAGAATGCAGTAAGTCTACCTAAAAAATGTAAATTAAGTAGTCTTCTGTCTTTGCTTATATAATAGAATGACTCCGGCCACCCAGCAAGCTTGAGAAGAGAACTTGAACCTGGATCACCAAGATTCTAGTTAATTAATTAGTTAATTATCGTATGGCAGTGTGTGTAGTATAGCCAGGAGATCCTAAGATTGTCTGGCATCTAAAAGTTCTAGCTCTTTTTTTAGCATTATGCACCACTAGGTGGCAAGCTGGACTTTTTTTAAAAGGCAAGAGATGTTTCAGAGGTGATTTGCCATTGCCTGCCTCTGCGTTACAGCTCTGGTATTCCTTGGAGGTCGCCCTTCCAAATACTAGCCAGGACCGACCCTGCTTAGCTTCTGAGATCTATCAAGATTGGGCCAGCCTGGGCTCTGCTGGGTGACCTTGGGCCAGGCACAGACACCAAACCTAACCTCAGGTATCTGAAGAACTGAGCAGGGACTCACGAAAGCTCCTACCCTGCCACAAATCTTGTGAGTCTTTAAGGCACTACTGGACACTTGCTCTTTTCGGCTGTTAACAGACAGTGACATATACCCTTTATGAAGGTGCCCTCCTGGAACGGTTCCATTTACTCCTTTCGTAGGAATGCTCTCCTGAACAATTCTGTTTTACACAGTTTGCAAAACGACAGACGTGTGAGGGCCTTCCTGACATCCTCAGGCAGTCTGTTCCACAGAGCGGGGGCCACCATGGAGAATGTACGGGGTTTTTTGGACAGGAGCAATACGAGGGAAAGGTCGGCCTAACGCCCCTCCCGCCAGACATTTTCCCATTAAAAACAGACCCCTCCAATTGCTCTCCCCCACTCCGTGGAGTTTGGCCCACGGTAGATTCTTAAGGTGTATAGAGCATAGAAAATGAAGTGTGGGGTTTGTGTGTGTGTGTGTAGATTTTAAGACTTCCTGCAAGAAATAACACAGGCAGTTCCTTTCTGTCAGCTGCCAGATCAAAACTGGGTCTCTCATTGACTGTAGTGATCAGCAGACAGTGTTCCGAGCATGATTTCTGGCTCTGATTTTAACTAATATATCTATGAGCGGGGGGCTTGCCTGTTCTAGGGGTCACTTCCTCCCACCGCCCCACCCAGCCTAATGTGGGCTGCAGAGGCAGTGGGGGCTTCTGTGCCAGGGTTTATTTTATTTAATTTATTTAATTTGATTTCTATCCTTCCGTCCCTGCCAAGCAGGCTCAGGGCGGCTTACGTTAAAAGTTAAAAAGCATTAAAATACAAATGATAAAACATCATAAAACTCATATACATTACAAAGAAAGTGCTGGTGGCGTTACAACAATACAAAGTGATCCCAATAGGCCATGGTAAGATGATGACCAAGGAGCATGGCCAAAGTCAGTATCCAGTATCTCACAGGCTGTTGGTGATAGCATAGAAGGCCATACCACAGTTCAGTTGTTACCAATAGCAGCTCTTAATCGAAGGCCTGGTAGAAGAGCCCAAAGCTTATACCCCGAATTAAACTTTGTTGGTCTTAAAGGTGCCACTGGACTCAAACTTTCTTCTAGCCCTTTAGGTAGGTAGACTTGGCTTGAAATACCACACTGTGCTGCCATCTGTTGGGCATTTCATGAAATACGACCATCTTGATTGCTATGGATGCTATGGGTCGTCCTCAGGTGACAAGTATTTCTGTCACATCTGCTACTAAGGGTGTGTGTGTGGAGTGGCTTTGGCATGGATAGAAGCAGGCCAACCAGCCTGCCTGCTTCTTCTCATGGGGCTCCTGTCTGCCTTCTGAGTTAAAGCCAAACTATAAGCCACACTGAATGCGAGTTTGTTCCAGTGTTTAGGATTACACTGAATACGCGTTTGTTCCAGTGCCTGGGATCCCATGTGTTTCTTGTCCCCTCTGCTGTCTGCTCGCTTCTGCAGTCCCATTTGCCACCGTTCCTGTGTTTCCCTGGACACAGGGTTTGCGATTGTGCCATCAAGTGGTTGGAGAAACAATAGCAAGCAAATATAATTGTAAGCAGTTGAACATGTCGCGGAGTGCTGTCAGATGTTTAGGTGATCAAGTGGACCACTCAGAACACTGCCAGGAAGATGAACAAGTAGACCTATAGCTACATGTTAAAGGACAGTCAGGCAATGCATGGGGAGGAGCCATGGCTCAGTGGTAGAGCATCTTCTTTGCACGCAGAAGGTCCTGAGTTCAACCCCCAGCATCTCCAGTTAAAAGGATCTGGCAGTAGGTGATGTGGAAAGACCTCTGCCTGAGACCTTGGAGAGCCGCTGCCAGTCTGAGCAGACAGTCCTGCCCTTGATGGACCAAGGGTTTGATTCAGTATAAGGCAGCTTCATGTGATCCGTTGCACGTGATTCATGTGTACAATGTTGCTCATATTTCAGCTCCTAGGAGGCAAGGAAGAGCAGGACAAAGCTACACAAAGCCATCAGGGTGTGCCTGCCTTCTGTAGACTGGCACTAGCATGTATTTTGGACCTAAGACAACCTTGCCGAAAACACAAGTGGAGATGTAGACAAAACAAGGGGGAAACACAGTGTGCCAATTATCAAAAACAAATGAACACTATAATTAAAAAAAAAATTGAACACTGCGAATGCAATTAACAAGTCTAAGGCTGCAGCCACACGGGCCTTAAATGCGGGAGGAAGGGCAATTTCCTCCCGCATTTAAAGGGGCCGACCAGACGGCCGGCCCCCTAGTCCCATGCCGAAGCGGGATCCAATGCGGGTTCCTCCCGCATTTTCAGACCCCGGGAAAATCAAGTATTTTCCCGGGTGCTGTGGGAGGAACCCGCATTGGAGGTATCTGGACAGCCCTCTCTCGCATGCATTGCGAGAGCAGGGCTGTCCAGATAGCCGCGCTGGCCATTTTTTTTTTCACTCTTTTACACTTGGGCGCATGGCTATCCATGCGCCCAAGTGTAAAAGAGTGAAAAAAAAACCACCCCGACTTACCCTGGCGGATGGCGGGTCGGAGGCCGCCACCGCGGCTTCTAGCACCTCCGCCACCTCAGCTGAAGTCTCTTCAGCGGCGGCGGCTGCCACGACCGCCGCCGCGACCCTTTCCGCCGCCGCGGCTTCCTCAGCTGCCCACTTCCGCCGCAGCCGCCTCCGCTGCGGCCGCTATTCCCGCCGCGGCCGCCTCTTCAGCGGCTGCGGCCGCCGATCTGGAGGCAGCAGGGCCAACCCGCTGTTGAAAAAAGCGGCCCCTTTAAATCCAGGAGCCCTCCCGGATTTAAAGGGGCCGTGTGACCGCGGCCTTACATCAATGCCTTTAAATAAATATTTTGAAAATATTCAAGTCAAACCCAGTGCTCCAGGAAATCTCTTTCAACCAGTAGCCTCCCGGCTATTAAACATTTCAGTGCGGCCTATGCATATGAATTTTGATCCCTGCAATGTAACGGAGCTGCAGCTTTGAAAAAGAGGACGGAAACTTGCATATGCCTAGGATACACGTCGCTGCCTAACTCCCAGTTGATCTGTTATATAAATTTGTCATATCAAGAACTTCAGAACTAGTAGTGTTAACTAACCTTGACTTATAGCTCATGTTTGTTGCATGTTGAGAGTTTGGGAATTTTATGTGCTATATTGTGACTCCGGCTCGGAGCTTTTGACTTTATATTAAATACTTCTGGAGTTGGTATAAGAAAACGAATATAACTGAATATATATTAGCACTATACACTCGTTTGTTATTTCAAAATATTTATTTAAAAGCATTGGTATAAGTTGATATAAGAAAACTTTGATAACTGAACATATATTAGCACTATAAACTTGTTTGGTATTTCAAAATATTTGTTTAAAGGCATTGATCGGAGACTTGTTAACTGCATTCGCAGCGTTCATTTGTTTTTGATAAAAACACAAGTGGGGCTGCTGCCAAACGTGATGGCCAAGTCCTGCTAGTATTCATTGTAGCGTCTGTCCAGCCTGTGTAAAACACCAGGGATATTTATTTATTTATTTATTTCATGCGACTTAAATCCCGCCCTCCCTGCCAATAATAAGGAAGGGGACTGAAAATAGAATAGCCCATTTGGAGATGTCCTTGTACAGAGCTATGGCACAGCCTTGCTGGGACTACGGCATGTACAGTTCTGGTTGCCATACCTCAAAAAGGATATCACGGGGCAGGGAAAAGCAGAGAGGAAGATACCAAAGTCGTTTGAAGGGTTGGAGCACCTTTATTATGTGGAAAGGCCGGAGAGTCCAGGACTTTTTCTTTTACAAAAATACAACTGGGGAAGGGGGGGGGATGATAGAGGTTTATAAAATTGTGCATGGGGTGGAGCAGGTGGGTAGAGAGAACTTTTTCTTCCTCTCGAGTAACACTAGAACTCAAGAAAACCCGACGACAGAAGGAGGAGGAGGATTATACCCCGCCCTTCACTACCCGAAGAAGTCTCAGAGCAGCTTATCATCTCCTTTCCCTTCCCCTCCCCACAACAGACAACCTGTGAGGTGGGTGGGGCTGAGAGAGCTCTCTCAAGAACTGCCCCTGAGAGAACAGCTCTGAGAAAACTATGGCTTGCCCAAGGTCATCCAGCAGCTGCAAGCGGAGGAGCGGGGAATCAAACCCGGTTCTCCATGATTAGAGGCCGCACACTTAATTACTACACCAAACTGTCTCTATAAGACCAAGGATAAAAACTGGTCTTGCTTCACAAGTTAAGAACTTGCTGTGACGGTTCTTCAGATCCTTTATCCATCTTCAGCCCCATTTGTCAACCCTCCATAGCCACGGATTGTTATGGCTTTAAGAACAGGGTATTTGAGGGACAGCATGGCTGCTGGCTCTTCTCTTTGTTAAGAGTAGGAGCAAAATGACATAGACCAGAGGGAAGAAGCTGTTGTAAGAAGAACACAGCCGCCAGAGTGTGGTGAGACTCCGCATTTCAATTGCAAGCATAATGTACGCTACTATCAGCTGCGTCTGACACCAGGTCAGGGTCTGATACACCCACCTCCAAGGCTGCGATTTTGCCAAAGGCTGGGAAAAGCGATGGATGCGATAATCCGCTTCCACCATCGCAGCCCAGCACAGAAACCCAAAGACCTGGCCCGGATGGAGGCCATGCCACCAGGCTGAGAAGGCAAAGGTCGCTAGCAGGGGATGAGAACCATGCCTCTGGAATATGAGCCTTCTAAGCCACTGAGCTGTGCTCTTGTTCCACGATCGGGTAAAGACAGAGATCCGGTTGGTGGTTTCCAGGGTCCAGATGTCTGTGTCCAGGAGAACTCCATCGGAGGCCCCTCCCTGTTGATCATGACCACTTTCCAGCCCCAAACCGGCGGCGATGAAGACAGACTCGTCCAGCATCCAGTGAGAGTAATAAGCGAGCCTGAAGAACAGAGCGGAAGTCCACAGTGTGGGAATACAACCCAAGTGCCAGCAGCCGATTGCCTCATCTGGAGGGGAAGCGTATCCTCTCACGATGTTTTTCAAGAGGGCCAGAACCAGAGCGCCCAAGCCTTTCTGTGCAGCAGCCCAGAGGGAGTGTTTGGAACACGGAGCACCAGGATTCCTTACCCATGTCTGAAACCTGTCGAAAGAGCACAGGGGGCCTCCCAGCAAAGTAGGGAAAGCGAGCAGGTAGCTATAGAATGGCAATGCTCGCAGCAGGTACTGCCTCAGAGGACCCCCCTCTGAGGTACTTGACAACCCCATCCTCACTTTTCTTTCATGGATATCCAAAGCTAGTGAGGTCACCTTCTGCGTCATCAGCATGAGGACAGAAAGGGCCATGGAGAACCTGGAACCAGAGAAGGGACAGATGTTTAATTGTCTCAAAGGATCATGGGAAACATAGAACCGTGGGAAAGGTGCTGGAAATTCTCTGTGGTATAATGTTGTGGCATCTACCTTCCAAAGCAGCCAGTTCCTTCATGGAACCTGATCTCTGTAGCCTGGAAATAAACTGTAATCCCAGGAGATCTCCCTGCCCACCTACCACACAGGAAACATCTGATTTGGCAAAAGATCGTGGTGTGTGTGGGGGGGAACAGGGACTCCGTCTAAGCTGTGGAGTCTTGTGAGCAAAAATTCTACTTTGCAGACTGCATAGACTACTGCACAAACAGCGTCCTAGGTTGATCGCATGGTTACCTGATACACACAGCTTCTTCCAGGTAGTATTCTTTATAATGCAGTCCCAGGTGGCAAAGCGTCTGCCAGGTCATCTGAAAGGAAAATGCCCACTTGTGGGCTTGCTGCGGGCCGGCTGAATGGATCACAGCAACAGAACCGAAGGCGGGTATGAGCACCAGCAGCGCGTAGCGCCTCATTGCGGAGCAAGCCAGGAAGAAACCGCTCACCAGAAGACAGGTGTACCTACAAGACATCAGAAGTGTTTCCAGAGTTGGACAAGCACGGTGTGAGAACTTCCCTGCCGTAGACTTCAGTCTGTGTTATAATCCTTATTTCTTATGTATCTGTGTAGTCAATTTTGTAGTCTGTACTGATCGGCCTGGTTAGTACGTGGATGGGTGACCACCAAAGCCCTGGAACAAATACATCCTGGCGGCCTAATCCTGACCCAGATGGCCCAAGCTAGCCTGATTTTGTCAGATCCCTGCTGCTGACCACCAGTGAAGTCCAGGGTTGCTACGCAGAGGCAGGCAATGGCAAACCACCTCCATTCATCTCTTACCCTGAAAACTCTAAAGGGTCACTATAAGTCAGCTGCAACTTGACAGCAATTCCCAGCACCGCCGCAAGTGCCTTTTGTTATTCCTGCTGGTTTTAGTTACTGCCATTTTGCATTTGTTGGGTTTTCGACTGAATTTTTAGGACTTCTTGTTTGCATTGTACGCTTTTATACCCTGCAGACTGCTGTGCGGACTCCGTTTAAAAAAGCAGAAATGCTTTTAAGTCAGCAAAGTAACAGATTATGGGGAGGTCGTCCATTGCTGCAAGTATGCTGCCTGCTCAAAAGAGCAGCCCCCCCCCCCAAGAAATAAAATAAGTGCACATACCTTGCATTTATAGACAGATGCCGGGAAGTCCATAAATAAGGGCAGAGACCAGCAAATGGGAAAGCAACCAGCTGGTACAAAGCTGTTGGGTGATACAAAAATAGTGTTTCCCAGTTCATTGGGATCCTGTTTGTCAGAACGCTCTTTAGCTGGAGACTTTCCACTCCCCTCTTACCTTGACAAAGAACTGCCACAGGTACACCTCTGCGTCTCCCCTATATTGGAGTGGCCCAGGAATGGAGGGTCGGCCAAGATAACCAAGGTCAGCCAGTCTTTCGGAGACTAGAACCAAGGTGCTAAGGAGATCTGGCTATCTGCCCGGGGCTTCCAGAAACACATCACCGAAGGAAAACAAGGAAAGCTGTGCTTTGTTTGCTCAAATACCATCTCTGCGGAGTGTCCGTGACATGAAGGCTGAGATTGACAGGCTTTACCCGCTAGTTTTGCCGGCTTCCTTTTCAATAACTGATTACAAGGACAGGTGAAAGCAGAGATAAGAACTGCAGCGCCAAGCTGTTTCAATACCTTCGTGACATGGGAAGCCGTTTCAGCAACTATCACGCTTGGGGGGGGGGGGGGGAGAATGCAAGGCTTGTTTGCCAGCCCCAGCCTCAGAGGCTGCAGTCAAATGTTGGTGGTAAGGAGAATATCTGCAGTACCAAATCAAAGCTGGCAGGCGCAGGAAATGATTTCCACATTTGATGGGTATGATACATTTGATGGGTATGATTCTCCAGGCCAGTTTGGCTGGAGATCCTGGGGGGTTTTCCCCCTCTCCTGGGCATGGAGAAGGGGTCACTGGGGGTGTGGAGGGGGAGGTATTTGTGAATTCCTGCATTGTGTGCAAGGTTGGACTAGAGAGGTCCCCTCCAACTCTATGATTCAATGATTTGAGGGATAGTCAGTGTTTTATGGCCTGGGCTGCATACTGGTATTTATTTATTTATTTATTTATTTATTTATGTACAATTTGAATTTACAAACCATCCTGCCCCTGAGTACACAGGGCTCAGGGCGGTGGACAACACAGAGAAAGAACATTCATAAATAATAAGACAATTTAAATGATACATAAATAGTAAAAAAGATAAAAACAGCCTCAGATGGTGCAACATTCCAATTGTGTGTCTGCCTTGCGGGGGTGGGGGGGTGAAGAGAAGCAGGGAAAATGGGAGGAAAGAGGGAGTGCCATTGAGATGGTGCCCGTCGCTACCCTCAGCCAAAAGCCTGGTGGAACATCTCTGCCTTGCATGCCCTGCAGAACTGCATTAAGTCCTGCAGGCATGGATGTTATTCGGCAGAGAGTTTCACCAGGTGGGGGCCACGGCAGAAAAGGCCCTGGCTCTGGTCGAGGACAACCTGTCATGCCAGAGATACTGACAACCGGACATCTTTTGGGCTGGGGATCATCAGCAGATTGTTCTCTGCTGAGTGTAATGCTCTTCGGAGGACCTGCCAGAGGAGGTGGTCCTGAAGCTATGTGGGTCTGTGACTGCTCAGGGCCTTAAAGGTCAGTACCAAAACCTTGAACCTGACTTGGTACTTCACTGGAAGCTAGTGTAGCTGTCACAGCACAGGTTGAATATGTGCAGTTTGTGACAGGACAGGAGAGATCAGGATTCAAATCCTCTCACACCCTGAAACTTCCTGGGTGATCTTGGGCCAGTATTCTCTTTCAGCCAAACCTACCTCACTGTGAGGGTGAAATGAAGAGGATAGAGCCATATGGGCTGCCCAGGCCTCCTGGGAGGCAGAACATGATGCAAATGCCGTAAAGAAATACTAAATGTTGCCTTGGAGGGAAATTTGAGGAGAATTTTCCAAAATGTTTTTGGCGTGCATACAGGCGTGCTAGAGTTTTCCAGGCTTCATCTGCCTCTTCCAGGTTCCTAGACATTAGCAGGGCAACTCTGTACAGAGTTACAGCCGTCTAAGCCCACTGACCTCAATGAACTTAGAAGGGCATGACTTTGTTTAGGATGGTGTTGTAAATGTGTTGGGGGAGAGAAGACATACAATACAGCAATAACCACAGTAATATACAAACAAAGAGAAAGTCACTGTTTGACACAGATAATAAATCACAAACAATATAATAGCCCAGCAGGGTCTATATGTGTAACAAACAACCCAACAGCAAAACATATAGGTCTCTCTCATACAGAATAGCTTCAAACACAGACACATAATCTTCAGACGAAGGACAGAGATGCCGGCTTTGATCCTTCGTTTCATCAGGAGCTTCTTCAGCTTGCTAAATATAAAGCATACATATAACTAATAAAAATGTTACTCTGCATACAATTATTGTAATTATTAAGTAATTGCACAATAATCTTCCTTGAATGTAATCAAAATTGGATTTCTTGTTCTGAAGAGGTTGTAAGTATATGTATGATGCATTGTTGGTAAAAGGAGTTAATCAATAATTGTATGCAGCGATATACATAAACAATATATGGAAGCTCCTGTATCAGAACAGGAGGTAGAAAAGGCAATAGCCCACTTAAAAACTGATAAAACACCCGGCAGAGATGGCTTGCCGGCGGAATTTTATAAGAGATTTAAACTTATTTTAACAAACCCTCTCACAAAATTATGTAATTTAATATTAGAGACAGGGACGAAACCCAAGATGTGGGAGGAAGCAAAAATTGTAGTTCTTTTAAAAAAAGATAAAGACCCTACAAATACGAAATCATATCGCCCTATTTCGCTATTAAATTGCGATTATAAAATTTTCGCCATTGTCCTAACAACTCAACAATTCCTTCATTGGGAATTATATACATAAAAATCAATCAGGTTTTATACCAGATAGAGATATAGCGGATAATGTTCAGAAAACAATTAATATTATACATCATAGCAAAAATCAGCGAAAAGAACTATGTGTATTATCGTTAGATATAGAGAAAGCCTTTGATAGGGTGGAGCCTATCTTTCTTAGAACACTTATTTCAGAGATGGGCTTTGGTCAGAACTTTTTGAGGGCACTAGAGTCAATGTATACAAATCCAAAGGCACAAGCTATGGTTAATAGATTAGCATCACAAGATTTTATACTAACACGAGGTACTAGGCAAGGGTGCCCGCTCTCACCGCTGCTATTTGCCATAGCTATTGAGCCATTAGCAAAAATGATTCGGAAAGCAGGGGATATACATGGAATAGAGATTAACCATCAAATAAATAAAATTAGTCTGTTTGCAGACGATTTTGTTTTATATATAGCAAAACCAGAGCAATCTCTACCTGCTTTAAATATTATTTTACATGATTTTAGTGTACATGCCGGACTTCAAGTCAACCACTCTAAAACTGAACTATATCCTGTTAATCTATCTAAAGCAACAAAGAAATATATCGTAGAGAACTATACCTATAACTGGGTAACTAGCCCTTGGACATACCTGGGAGTTAAAATACCACTAGAACTTAAGGATTTATTTAAAGTTAATTACTTTGATACTATGCGGGAAATTAATAACCAGTGTAGCCACTGGAGCCACAAGAGTATGTCTTGGATGGAAAAAATTAAAGTTTTAAAATGTTTTTTGTTTCCAAAGATACTGTACCTATTCGGGGCTTTACCTATTGAGATTTCTTATGACACGTTACGTAAATGGCAGGGGACGTGGAATAAATTTGTATGGGGGGGTAAGATCTCAAGAATTAACTTTAAAACGCTCCGAAGGTCTCAAGCTACTGGAGGCCTAGCGGCTCCTGACCTGAAACTTTATTATCAGGCAACGCAGTTAACCATTTTAGTTCGTATTTTATGTAAATATGATTCTATAGAATGGGTTCCTATGGAAGAATTCTATTTCTCTCCCCAAAAATATCCTGAATTTATTTGGTCTGATGCCCAAACCCATACTTTAAAACGAGATGCACCATTTATTAAACCAATGATAAGGGTTTGGGACCATAGGAGAAAGTACTTGATATCGAGGCCCTCAGTGGCCACAACTTTTATGGGACAAAAATGGTTCCCACCTGCATTAATCCCGGGATCTTATAGAGTTTGGAAGTTCGCTAAGATTACTAGAATATTTGATGTCATAGGAAATGGCCGCTTACTATCCAAATTAGACTTAGATAAGAAAGCTAAATTGAACATCCCATGGATGGAATATACTCAAATACATCATTTACTAAGTACACCATTATTTGCAACTGTATTGCAAAATCCCGACACCTCTAGAGACTTTGATTTTAAAACCAGAGTGGAAACATAAAGGACATATCTCAATGATATATAAGATACTGCTAGATAAAGATAGTACTAACCTACCTGCTTATTCACTTACTTGGCAGCTGGAGAACAATTTGTCGTCAACTGCTATTCAGTGGGAATCAATCTGGTCCTCATATGCACTTAAATCTAAGACAATTAATATACAGGAACAGAACTATAAAATTTTGGCTAGGTGGTATTTAACACCTAGAAAGCTCAATCATATTAATAGAAATATTTCGCCAAGATGTTGGAAACGATGTTGTACAATTGGTACTTATGTGCACTGTTGGTGGGAGTGTCCAGTGATCCAACGATTTTGGCAAACAGTGATACAGGAAATTAAAGGATTAACAGGTTATGATATCCCCTGTTCACTTGAAGTTGTTTTATTAAATTGTTGGCAGAATGTATTGATACCACAAGTACATAAAGAACTATTAATGATACTCTTGACAGCAGCTAAAACCACAATAGCGGAATGCTGGAAAGACTATGCAGCTCCCTCTGTGAAAAATGGCTATTCAGCGTTTGGGACTATTTATTAATGGATAGAATTTCAGATTTTCTTTTGTGTCAGGACCCATCTAGTACTCCATCAAAGTATAAACATAGATGGCAACCGATTTTACAGAATTTAGATAAAATACTTCAAAATCAGAGAAATGTTCAGGGGTATAGATTTTACAGTTTTATGAAATCCAGTTGGCTACTTGTATAAGAACCAAATCTGTATATAGCAATGAAAATAACATGCCAAGCATAGCCATTGAAATTAATTGAACAAGTTAAGTTTGTTTGAATGTTTTAATTTTATTATTATTATATTTTTTCCCTTTTTTTGTATTGTGTAAATGTAGGTGTGTGGTTATATGTTATATGAAAATAAAAAATTATCTATTTAATAATTGTATGCAGAATAACATATTTGTATTTGGAGTAGTTATATGTATATTTTATATTTAGCAAGCTGAAGAAGCTCCTGATGAAACGAAGGATCAAAGCCGGCATCTCTGTCCTTCGTCTGAAGATTATGTGTCTGTGTTTGAAGCTATTCTGTATGAGAGACCTATATGTTTTGCTGTTGGGTTGTTTATTACACATATAGACCCTGTTGGGCTATTATATTGTTTGTGATTTATTATCTGTGTCAAACAGTGACTTTCTCTTTGTTGGGGGAGAGAGAACACCAGTTTGGTGTAGTGGTTAAGTGTGCAGACTCTAATCCGAGAGAACCAAGTTTGATTCCCCACTCCTCCACTCGCAGCTGCTGGTGTGACCTTGGGCAAGCCACAAGTTCTCTCAGAGAGCTGTTCTCTCAGGAGCAGCCCTCGAAAGAGCTCTCTCAGCCCCGCCTACCTCACAGGGTGTCTGTTGTGGGGAGGGGAAGGGAAAGGAGATTGTAAGCCGCTCTGAGACTCCGAGTGAAGGATGGGGTATAAATCCAATTTTTCTTCTTCATACTCATGAACTCTGGACATGTAAACACGAATGCACACTCACCTAAACTGCCAGAGCATGGTTTTCCTTCCTCGTACATATCCCTTAGCTACCAATCTACATAATCACTGTGGTTGAATATATTTGAGCCACACCTGATTGACAAAAGGAAGTACTGCTTCACCCACTGAGTAGCTGATTTGTGGAACTCGTGGCCACAAGATGTAGGTATGGGGCCCTGACCTGGATAGCCCAGGCAAGCCCAATCTCAGAAGCTAAGCAGGGTTGGCCCAGGCTAGTATTTGGATGGGATACCTCCTTGGAATACCAGAGGTGGGAGGCTGGGGCAGGCCTCATTCAGCCACCTCTCTGAATATCCTCCAGGTCCTCAGCAGGGGTCAGTTACCAGAGTTCACTATGACTTCAGGTGCGCACACAAACATATTTTTAAAAAATACCCCCCCCAAAGTGGGAATGGGCACTGGCTTAGATGTGCTTGGGAGGGAGAGACATTTATGTAGGATAGGTCTATTGCTGGCATAATAATAATAACAATAATAGCAGCAGCAGCAGCAGCAACAATGCATTGTGTGTAGAATAGCCAGGAGATCCTGAAATTGTCTGGCAACCACAAGTTCTGGCTCTTAGTGTTGTGCAGCACTAGGTGGCAAGCTAAACTTGTTTTTAGGGGCTGAGAGAACTCTGAAAGAGCTGTGACTGGCCCAAGGTCATCCAGCTGGCTTCATGTGGAGGCGTGGGGAATCAAATCCGGTTCCCCAGATTAGAGTCTGCTGCTCTTAACCACTACACCAAACTAACTCTCTGCTATTAGCCATCATATCTGTAGTTCTGCTCTGTTCTGCCATGGCCAGGCCTCACCTGGAGTACTGTGTCCAGTTGTGGGGACCACATTTTAGGAAGGATGTTGACAAGCTCGAGGGTGTCCAGAAGAGGGCAACCAGGATGGTGAGAGGGTTGGAATCCAAGTCTTATGAGGAAAGGCTGAAAGAGTTGGGTATGTTTAGCCTGGGAAAGAGAAGGCTTAGAGGGGACATGATTGCAGTCTTCAAATATTTGAAGGGCTGTCAGGTAGAAGATGGAGCAGATCTATTCTCTCTTGCTCTGGATTGCAAGATTAGATCTAATGGGTGGAAATTACAAGGAAGTCAATACTGGCTAAATATCAGGAGGAACTTCCTAACTGTAAGAGTGGTTGAGTAGTGGAACAGACTGCCTCGGGAGGTGGTGGATGCTCCTTCGCTGGACGTTTTCAAGCGGAGGCCGGGCGACCATCTTTCGAGTATGTTGTAGGGCTATCTTTCGGCTGTGCTCCTGCAGAGTGCAGGGGGTTGGACTAGATGACCTGCAAGGTCCCTTCCAACTCTAACATTCTATAATTCTATATCCCCATTATTTACCTACTTATTTATACCACACCTTTCTTGCCAATGGGGGCCCGAGTGGCTCACATTGTCCCCCTCTCCTCGTTCTCCTCTCCTCCCTTTTATCCTCAGAACAACCCTGTGAGGTATATGCTGGGCTGAGTGTGACTGACCCAAGGTCACCCAGCAACCATTCATGGCAGAGTGGAGATTCAAACCTGGAGTCTCTCAGATTTTCATCCAGCACTCCAACCACCACATCACTCTGCCTTTCTATCCATCCTCCAGGTACATTGGCACACAATGCCCTTGGTGGTCAGATGCCAGGGAGCAGTCAGCAAGGGATACTTATTTGCAGGCCCTGCTTACACACTTCCTGGTGGCACCTTACTGGCCTGCTGTCAGAAGCATAATGCTGGGCTTACATGGACTCTTCATCAGAAACAGTGTGGTTGGCCTTACGTTGTTGCCTAAATGGAATCCAATCCCTTGTGATACTGAAAGCTTTTTTTAAAAAAAATGTGGAAAGTGCTGTAGTCAGTTTCCCAAAACAAGGAAAATGGACCACAAAATAGGACTGTTTATATTAAAGAAGAAGAGGAGATTGGACTTATACCCCATCCTTTACTACCCAAAGCAGTCTTGGAGTGGCTTACAAACTCCTTTCCCTTCCCCTCCCCACAACAGATACCCTGAGAGGTTGGGGGGGCTGAGACAATTCTGACAGAAACTGGTCTTTTTCAAGAACAGCTGTGGCAGAACAATGGCTTGAGCAAGGTCACCCAGCAGGTGCACGTGGAGGAGTGGGGAATCAAACCCAGTTCTCCCGGATTAGAGTCCGCACACTTAACCACTACACCAAACTGTTACTATTTCTGTAAGATGTATTTTTATGCAATTTTGTATTCTAATTTCTCAAAATAAAAATTTTAATATGAAAAAGAGGTATAATTAATAATAGTTCAATAACATCCCCACAAGATAGCCATCAGCTTAGTGTTTCGAATATTTCTTTTTCCAAAAGCCAAAGGGCTATAGTGGGACCCAATCTCAGTAGTAATGTATACAGGAATCAGTTTAATCACAAAGGATCATATCTGAAATGCAGCAGCTTGCATCTGGACTACGCGTTGTTGTTTATGGCTTTCAAGACTATTTGGATCCTCCTGAAAATATATGAGTCCATTCCATGATGATTACATGTCAAACTGGACTATGAAATTATTATACTACAGGAGTGAGACATATTACATTTTGGGGCACTTTATTTTTTCCATACTTCTGTGAATTTATCTTTCTGTACTAGTGGTGCCTTTGAAAAAAACCTTGGTTTCGTCCAGTTTATACTGATAGTAAATAATTTATATACATTTTGTTCACTTCAAGTGATTTCAGCCAGCAGGTTTCTGTGGTTTGCATCTTTCTTGTACGCTGGTTCCCCTCCTGTTTGTTCTGGTGCCACCTGGAGGTTGGCAACTCTAAATGACAACCCTTTTACAGAAGTATAACTATGCTTGTGTAAACTCAGTGTTGTTATTAAATATATTAATTTTATTTCTAAGCCGCCCTCCCCTGTGCACAGGGCGGTGTACAACAGATCAATAAATACATAAATCAATTATAATCAGATTAAAACCATTCACAATTAAAATTAACATTTTTGTTGTTATTACAGAAGAAGCCTGTTGGCTAAACTCGTAGTGAATTTTTGAAGACTTGAGTAATGACATATTTTTACCTGATTTTGCACCATCGGCCTCGGCCCTATTTTTTACAGTCCCTGAATGCTATCCTATAACAAATAATAAAACAAAAATGCGAATAAGCGCCCTGCCGCCACCCCTTTCACTGCATTCACAGTTGCAAAATAGTGCTTAAAATGCAGCGCAAGTTGTAGCTGACAGGCGCTGTATTGTATTTGCAGCAAACCAAACCCCTCCATTAAAGAAGACCGTCGCTAAATCACCCCCCAAAACTCCAGGGTATCCCAAGCAAAAAAAAAAAGCCGGTCTCGTGCGGAGAGAAAGGGGGCGCGCCACCCCAGCATCTAGTGTCCATTCCTGTAAGCATCGCGAGATTTGCCAAAATCTCTCCGCGGACTCCCGAGACCATCGAGGGAGAGAGCGCAGCCTCGTCTCACTCGTTACTCCATCCACCCCTCCCAGGCTCGCAAATCGAGTGCTGGGCGAATGAATCGATTCTGAGGCGTTTTTTCCTCTCGCCTCTTCCGCGGGGTTTCCGTTTTGCCAGAAGGTTTCTTCATCGCCCGCCGAGCAATGGATGCCTGAGGAGACGGGCAAGATGGCGGAGAAGGCCCAGAAAAGGTAGGCGGCGGCTGGACAATGGCAGGATCCGAGGGTTGCGCGGGATGCCCGAGGATAAACCGGAGTCTCTTTCCCAGTTATTGCTGCTGAGAAGATGCCGTGGGCCTGCGGAAAAGAGTTTGCGAGGCATCAAGGGTTGCAGCAACAGCCTGGAAGGGGGGGGGGGAGACCCTCTCCCTGTAATTGAACTTGAATGCGTGGAAGTGGGTGGGTCTCTGGAGCGTCCCGTGGGATGGAGGTAAAGAACATAACCTGGAAAAGGGTATCATGCAAAAATTGAATACACACATGAAGCTGCCGGCTACTGAATCAGACCATCGGTGCGTCAAGCTCAGTCTTGTCTACTCAGATTGGGAGTGGCTCTCCGGGGTCTCAGGCAGAGGTTTACTACCTGGTGCTCTTAACTGGAAAGGCTGGGGATTGAACCTGAGACCTTATGCATGCAAAAGAGAGACTCTTCTACTGAGTCGCAGCCTTCCTTTAAAGGGGTAGGACTCTCTTATTCCAGCCGGTTAGCAACACTAGCTAGATCTCCAGCATGCCGTGGCCTTTTTGGCTGCACTATTTGGCTTTTCTGTTTGTGCTTGTATGTGTGTATACGCACACGTTACTGTGTCATATATATATTTTTATTGATATGGCCTATATTCTAATTTTCATTTAAAATTCTTCAAGCTAGTCACCAGCCGCAAGTCTTGTGGCAGTGGGTTTTTACAGGTTGATCATGTGTTCTGCAAAGAATACTTCCTTTATAGGCCAGAACCTACTGCCAATCAGTTTGTTGGGTGACCCGAAGCTGTACTTTTATGAGTGATGGTGAAAGATTTCTTTTTATCCACTTCCTCTAACAGTTCATAATGGTATTTGCTTCTTTCCTGGCTTCCCCACCCCCCCTTAAGCTTTGGATGCTTTTCTGAGCTTCTACCCCTAGATCATCTTAATTGACCTTTTTTGTTTGTTTCAGGGAAAACCCAGCTTCTTTAGCTCTCTGAAAAAGCCCATAAAACTTGAGACGTTATCAGATAAATGTATGTTTCCGTTGTTTTAATGGACACTGACAGCTGCTGTTCCCAGACCAAAATGTGTAACTTCTGTTCAACTTCTTAGGTGCTGACCTACACTGAAGTGGGGTCTGGAAATGTATTTCACTGCACAAACTGACATTCTCACAGTATTACATAGTTTATATTTAAACTTATATATTATGTAAATTAAACATGGCCCGTTGTTGGTAGTGTTGTGAGAGCTAGTCTTGAGTAGTGAATGGAGCTTTGGTACAGCCCCCCCCCCCCACTGCCCTATGAAAATATTATTGAGATACGTTGCAGGGTGGTGGTTAAGTATACAGAGAACTGTCTGTGTATTTCATGGAAATAAACTTAGTTTTCCCACAAAGTGAACACTTTGCAGACAGTTACAGCCAAATCTGTCTCTCTGAGGAGAGGTATCTGGAACAGATTTGTGTTCCTAACAATGTGTTTGTTTCATCCACATTTTATTTTGGGTTTTGTTTTGAAATGTACACTTGAAATAGGTAGTATGTAAGGCAGCCCTCAGAATGTATGTGAGTTGCTTTGAATATTTTACAAGTGTGATCTTATGCAGAGTTACTCCAGCCTAAATCCGTAACTCTGCATCAGACTGTAGTGTTAAAAGCGCTAACATATTGCATTTAAGAGCCACTAGCAACGCTGCCTGAGCCTGCGTTGTGGGGAGAGCGGCCTATAAGTCTAATAATAAATAAATACATTGCTAATAAGCTGGGTCTATCAGACGAAAATATTGAAAACAGTTTTCTTATCCTTTCTAAAACTCACAATTGCAGGCTTTTAACATGTTTTAACTGCCGCAAACCTGAAAAGGCAAGCACAATGGATGCACAGAAGAAAGAAACTTAAAATTGCTTGTGGATTCTGTACTTGACTTCCATACAGAGATAGCCAGCGTGGTGTAGGGGTTAAGAGCAGTGGACTCTAATTGGAATACCTGAGTTTGCTTCCCCACTCCTCCGCCTGAAGCCTGCTGGGTTACTTTGGGCCAGTCACAGTTCCCTCTCTCAGCCCCACCTGCCTCCCAAGGTGACTTTTGTGGGAAGAGGAGGGGAAAGCTGTTTTGAGACTCCTTAGGGAGAGACAAGTGGGGTATAACAAGCAATTCTTCTTCTAGGTTGGTCTGATTGAAGCTGTAATGCACTGATCGTATTTCTGTTGTTCTTTTTTCCCTCCAGTGTAAAAATTGCTCCTGGGGCTGTTGTCTGTGTGGAAAGTGAAATCAAGGGAGATGTGACAATTGGTAAGAGAAAGTATTTTGTGTGCTACTGTGACTGGCTAGCCTCTTGAGGGTTAATCTGAAATCTCTGTTCTGTACCCTTTCTTTATTACCATATTTTGCTTACTGTTGTAAAGTTAACCATTCATTTAATGTATATCCTGAGCACTAGATAATTACATCATAAGAAAGATCTGTGGGTAACTTGCAGTGTGGTTATAAGCAAAGTTACACGTTTCTGAGCCCATTGACTTCATTGGACTCTGAAGGGTATAACTCTGCTTAGGGTGACACAGTTAGGTGAGCAGAATTAGAGACACAAATTGGGAATGCTCCAGCCCCCAGATTCTTTGGATGTACTCAAGATGAGAATTCAAAGAATATTTGTTGGATTTGTTTCATTACTCATGGTGACTAAAGTACTGTTTTTAAAAATAGTCTTTCTCATTTTATTCATTTTGAACAAAAGGGGCTCATGTCTTGGAGGGCATCTATACCTAGTATGTTGGGCCCAATCAGACTATCTTCTCCTGTATTGCTCTGCATGCAATGGTGGACCAAGTTTGTGGCTTCTCGCCAAGTGCAACTGTCCTGCTGGCTGTCCACGTGTAGAGACAATGGAGTCAGTTCTCAGATGGCATCTGGGATATTGGTTTGCCATGCTCAGGTCTCTGTTGAATTCTAAGGTAAAGCAAGTTGAATTCGACTCTAGGGGGCGGTGCTTTTCTCCATTTCCAAGCCAAAGAGCCAGTTCTGTCCGAAGACATTTTCGTGGTCATGTGGCTGGCATGACTAAATGCCGAGGCGCATGGAACACTGTTACCTTTCCACCGAAGCAGTACCTATTTATGTACTTGCAATTTCTTGCTTTTGAACTGCTAGGTTGGCAGGAGCTGGGGCCAAAGATGGGAGCTCACTCCATCACAGGGCATTCGAGTCTTGAACTGCCGAACTACCGATCTTCCAGTCTGCAGTTCAGCATCTTAACCACTGAGCCATCGCAGTTCCTTTCTGTTGGATTTTAGGCCCTATTAAAATGTCATGTTCATGTGTTGATGTCCATGACTGATGGCTGGGAAGCCACCTCCCCACCACACGCAGGGAAAAGACCATTCAGTCAGTGGATAGAACCAATAATCTGGTCATAAATGCAATTATTCTACAGGGAAAACCACATGAGACTTGACCCTACCCTACCTGGTGCTCTTGAAGTGTACATGAAAAGCTACCTGCATCTTCACAGCCAGCTGTGCACTGTCTGGATACATGCCTGACATCTCTTGGCTTCTGCACTGAAAAATGAACTGAGCCGCCCTGACCCGGACAGCCCAGGCAAGCCTGATCTCATCAGCTCTTGGAAGTTAAGCAGGGTTGACCCTGGCAAGTATTTGGATGGGAGACCTCCAAAGAATACCAGGGTCGGAAGGCAGGGGCAGGCTGTCAAGCCATTTCTCTGAATGTCCTCCATGCCCCAGTAGGAGGTGCCAGAGGTTGCCATAACTTACGGGCACGCGCGCGCGCACACACACACACACACACACACAAGCAATACAAAAATACCCCAAAAAAAAAGAAAAAAGAAAAATGAACTGAACCCATCTCTACAGTGGTACCATGTACGGTGGCGAATGTGCTGACACTGGTTAATAATTTCTGCTGCTCAGGCCCCTTTCTTTCCTTGAACTGTCTTGAATAACTTTTCAGTACTGGTGCTGCCCCAAGACTAAATGCGAGGTATTCCCCACAGGACCCCGGACAGTGGTTCATCCCAAAGCACGGATTGTTGCAGAAGCTGGACCAATAGTGATTGGGGAAGGAAACCTCATTGAAGAACAGGCGGTGATTATAAATGGGTTAGTAAAAATTGGGATGGAGAACTTTGTTTGGCCAAAGCAGTATGAATCAGTGGTATTAGGTAAAGTGTTGCCAAGGGAAGACACACTTTGATCTAGAAATTGCTCCCTGGACTGTACAACTAATATAGAAATTGATTGTACTTATAAAAGAGCTGTCTGTTGAATAAATGCAGCAGTCTCCTGGGATTTTTAGTTGATTTTCTGAGATACTGAACTGTAAGCTGTCATACTCTGTTATTTATTTATTTATTTATTTATTTATTTAATTCAATTTCTAGGCCGCTCTCCCCGCATAGCAGGCTCAGGAGGAATTTTACTTTTCCCTGTTTCAGCAACACACCAGAGCCAGTATAACAGAAATAAATGTGTCTCCTTTGAGAAGCCAGATATAAAGTCTGCTATTTTAACTCTTTAACATTGCTCTAGCTTTTTATGATGTAAATGCTGTAACGCAGCCTTCAATCCTTCTACAGCTATCCGGAGAACATCACACCTGATGCAGAGGAGGTGGTACCCAAACCGATGATCATTGGCACCAATAACGTGTTTGAAGTCGGCTGTTGTATCCTTCTGAAGAGGGGTGTTTAAAGCATGGGGTAATGACAGCTATAGGTTACGTGAGTAGTGTATGCCAGTGATGTAGCAGTTCTTGTAACTTGTGTCTTGTCCCAGGAGCAACTGTTCGGAATGCATAGATGTTCTTGGGAGCCCCTTGTTAAATAACTCCTGTATCTTATATTATTTATATTTATTTATACATTCGATTTATTGATCGCTGCTTCCCACACGCAGGCAGGCTCGCAGCGATTTACAATTTTGTTTTGAAGACAAGGGACTAACAATTCAATTCAGTGGGGGAAGGGAAGACAACACATATAACTGAGTCTTTCTGTTGGCTTTTTGACGAGTCATGTTCCGGGCTCAGTGTTCATTCCATTCCTTCTCAGCTCCACACCGCCACCGCTTGGCAGGCTGCTTCATTGCAGGAGATCGGGATGAATTCCTGTGCAAGATCTTCCAGTTTATTAGCCAGCGCTGACAGATGAAACTCAGATACTAACACCTAATTATCCGAGGATTAGGTGTGCCCACTTTCTTAACAGTGGTTCCCAATTTTATCTACTTGCCGAAGCTTTCGAATCGCTTATATTCTCCAAGATCAAGATGGGCAGCCGTGTTTGCAGCAGAACAGAGCAAGAGTTTAGGAGCACCCGAAAGACTAACTAAAATATGTGGCAGGGTAGGAGTTTTCATGAGTCACTGCTCACCTCTTCTCCTAATATGTTTAGTTCATGTTCAGTGTCAGAGTTTTCTAATAACCGTCTTGAGAAGCAGTTTCCTTAATTTCCGTGAGTGTATGTCACAAAAGTGGTGAACCCACCAACAGTTTACAATTTGGTGTGTGTTGTGCTGACTTTTGGTGACATCTGAGGCAGCTTCATGCATGTCTCATCGCAAAACATGCTGCATAAGCTAATTGGGGGCTCTCTCCAATGCACTTTCACAGCGACTGTGCATTTTAAGTTTCCTTCACATATTGCTTTCCAGTTTCAAAACTGAATGATTTATTATTGCTGAAAGGACCAACGTGTTACAGCCTTGAGTTCAAACTCCAAATTTAGCAGCCCTAAATATTGCGTATAATCTGTCCCAGTCCAAAGTAAAGAAAGCTGTCCACCCTGCCACTGCCCACAAAACGGAGGGGGGGGGATCATACTGTGTTAAATACTAATGAAACTTCCTGACATTATTCTAATGTAGCCTTAATTTAAATATGAAATTCCTTTGTTGTTCTAGCTCAGGGTCTCTGCAGTCAGTGAGGCGTATTTTCAGGAGATACAATAAATCTCCCTCGCTTGTCTGTTTGCCTTTCATAATTTTAACAGGTTTTAGAACAGCCACGAAACAGAGACAGAAGGTCCATTACACTTAGACCTCTATATGTGTAAAGTGACATCAAGTTGCAGCTGACTTACGGTGATCCTGTAGGGTTTTCAGGACAAGAGAAGTTCGGAGGTGGCTTGCCATTGCGTATAGCAACCCTGGACTTCCTTGGTGGTCTCCCATCCAAGTGCTGACTAGGGCCGATCCTCTTAGCCTCTGAGATCTGATGACATCAGGCTTGGTCAGGGTTAGGCCACTAGGATGTATTTATTCCAGGCGCTTCCAGTTGGAGAGCAAATTAGTAGAGTTGCTTCTGCATCTTTCGCTCAGTGGGAATCGATTTAAAGTAAGATCTGCAGTTTGAAAAGCAAACTTGTGTATGTTACTTCATTGCTTATAAAGACAGCACCAGCAGCACATTTCCTGAATAGGGGGAAGCCATGGGGGCAGGGTTTCCTAGAAGAAAACAGGCACACTATATTTTTTAAAAATAATTTTCTTAACCTGGACTTGAAGATTCGCAAGCCATGAAAATAGGAGACAACAATGTCATTGAATCCAAAGGTAAATCTGCTGTTTAAGAAGTAAGCCTCCTAACATGTGAAATATTTTCATCTTTTTGCAGTGGAGTTGTGCTCTCTATATGTTTGCCCCTGCTTTCAGTGGCTGCTCTTGTATCTGAATGGTTTATGTAAGAAACTTTCTCTTTGTCTGATGGGTATACTGTGAGCCTTGGATGCAAGGGAGATGTAGATCTTGCTTCCAGCCTGGGACTGAATTGTAGGTACCAGCCATTCTGAAGGGTTGTGAAATTTACTTAGCTGACCCAAATCACTGGACTTACAGACTCACCGTTTTTTAGCCTCCGGCTCACCCATTTTTGTCTTAGCTCAGGAAGGAGGGCTCCAGAGCAAACTAATTTATGCAGCAGCCAAATGGCTTGCTCACAACTCCAATGCCAGTAGCTCACAAAGTAGGATTTTCGCTTACAAGGCTCCAGAGCTTAGAGGGAGCATTGCCCCATAGCCTTTTACGAGCCTGTTTTAAGGTAGCCTCTGAATGCCAATTAAGACGTCTTCTAAAGTTATAGTCTCAACACAAGTTGCCTGTGAGGAACAGTGTCACATTCACACAAGTAGCTGCCATGCGTTGAATCAGGCGTTTTGGTCCATCAGGATCAGTACTGTCTTCTCAGTCTGGCAGCGAATCTCCAGGGTCTCAGTTCGAGGTCTTTCATGTCGCTTACTACTTGATGCCAGAGATTGAACCTGGGACCTTCTACATGTCAAGGAGATGTTCTACCATTGAGCCACAGCCCTGTCTTTTCACTGCACCTTCTGAGAGAGGACCAGTGTGTAGCTCGTTACAGTGTCAGGCGAGAATTAGGGAGACTATAGGTTGAATTCCCACCCTTCTATGACGCTCACTAGGGGACCTCAGGCCAGCCACTCTCTTTCAGCCAAACCTGCCTCACAAAGGACCTGACCCCCTACGGGTAGTAGCATGATAAAGACTGCAGCCTTAGGGTTTTTGTTTTAAGTGTTCCAGAGAGGTGTAACTTCAAGGGACCTCAGTAGATCTCTAATGAGTGGATGGTTATGGTGGACAGCCTTCTTGTGAAAACAGCTCTCCCATTGCTATGGATATTCCTCTGAAATGTGCAGCCACAAGGGAATGTTGAGTTCAGTAACAAAAACAAAATACACCATGGAGAGCACAAATTGCTCAGGGTCAGATAACACTCAACTGCTGCTTAAAGGCATATGTCTCAAATACAATTAATGAAAGAATCATGCGTAGAGATTAGAATGTAAATCTTTTAGTATGATCCAGATATAATTACTTGTTAAAGCACTGAGGCTTTGAAACAAATACACAAGTGCAAGTATACACAAAGAAACCTTCCTAGAGCAAGACCAGTAAATGGACTGTGTGCAGTCCTTGAAAACAACTGTTATCTTCTTTACTGCTTCTTAGTTTCCAAACTTTCAGGTCTGCAGGGAGGCTAAGAAAACTGGCTGACGTCTCTTGTCAGCCACAAAAGTTTCAATTATTCTTCTTCAGAGCCAATATATTCTTATGAAACCACAACATTTACATATTTTGCATGCCTTCTCCATACTCTCACATGCACTCAGTTGCACTCCATTTCATAAAACGCCCTCCAGGGTCCCATAAATTCTTCTTCCATTTTTCTTTTTAATATATTTGTCAACTTGTCCATTTCAACACATTCCATAATCTTCAATATCAACTCATGTAGTGCTGGAATCTTCAGTGTCCTCCTTGCCATTGCAAATAAAATTCTGGCAGTTGTTATAACATGTAAAATGAAAGTAATGCGAGACTTAAA
The DNA here is from genome assembly GCA_029233225.1 of Lepidodactylus listeri. Classification (NCBI taxonomy): domain Eukaryota; kingdom Metazoa; phylum Chordata; class Lepidosauria; order Squamata; family Gekkonidae; genus Lepidodactylus; species Lepidodactylus listeri. The sequence goes on along the minus strand of JARCFY010000004.1, from coordinate 136,016,351 downwards.
GAGCTTTTCTCTGCAGCATTCGTGGGTCGAAATGTGATCTTGACCAGCGGCTGCATCATCGGAGCTTGTTGCAACGTCAACACCTATGAAGTCATCCCTGAGAACACGGTTATCTACGGAGCTGACTGCCTTCGTCGAGTGCAGACTGAGAGGCCGCAGGTGGGTACAAGGCAGCGGGCACCCCACGGAAGTCTGCCCTGTCCTCCCCTTGTATCCACATACCTTGCTGATCATGTCTTAAGCTGTGAAGATGGTTAAACTGGTCGAATAGAGCAAGGAGTTTTGTGTAAGGGTTGTCTCTCCCTGTTCTGTAAAGGTTGCCTGAGCTGCTGGTGTAGACATGAAAACAGGCAGCTGAAGGAGGGAGGGAGGACCTACCAACATGGGCTGTCATCGACTGTGATTTAAGCACTTTGGGAGGGGGAGGAGGAGGATGGATTTATACCCCGCCCTTCACTCGGAGTCTCAGAGCGGCTTACAAACTCCTTTCCCTTCGCCTCCCCACAACAGACATCCTGTGAGGTAGGTGGGGCTGAGAGAGCTCTTGAGAAAACTGCTGTTGAGAGAACAGCTCTGACAGAACTATGGCTTGCCCAAGGTCATCCAGCAGGTGCAAGTGGAGGAGTGGGGAATCAAACCCGGTTCTCCCAGATGAGAGTCTGTGCACTTAACCACTACACCAAACTGATTCTCCAGCTGGGTTGGAAATGGAAATGGTCCTGAAATTCTTCCTTTTCCTTCAGATTGCCATGTTTATTTTTTTTCTAGCCCTAGACAAAAAAGTGGGTTCTAGATCAAATCAAGCCCTGACCTGGATAGCCCAGGCTAGCCCAATCTTGTCAGATCTCAGAAGCTAAACAGGGTTGGCCTGGGCTAGTATTTGGATAGGAGCCTTCCAAGGTATACCAGGGTCATGACGTGGAGGCAGGCAATGGCAAACCACCTCTGAACGTCTCTTGCCTTGAAAACCCCACGGGGGTCGGCATAAGTCAGCTGTGACTTGACAGTTACAACAAAACATAACAAATCATGCCTGAATTCTCCCTAGAAGTTCAAATGATTAAACTGAGGCTATCACACTTCAGTTGCATTATGAGAAGACAAGAGTCACTGGAAAGGACAATAATGCTAGGAAAAGTTGAAGGCGGCAGGAAAAGAGGAAGATGGATTGAAGCCATGTCCCTCCGTTTGCAAGACCCGAGCAAGGCTGTCGATGATAACATATTTTTGAGGTCATTAATTCACAGGGTTGCCTTAAGTACGAAATTACTTGAGGGCACATAACACACACACACACTCTCTCTGCATTTAGGGCTGTCACGGTTCTAGAGCCAGGTATCAGACTGTTTGTTTTCTTCCCAGTCATAGCAGAACATTTGTTAACCAGGAGGCCCAAGCTGCCAGGATTGTGTTCTGTCTCATATCCCTTTTTTTAATACGCTGCGGTTCCTTTTTAGCCACAAACGTTGCAGTTGGACTTCCTAATGAAAATCCTGCCCAACTATCACCACCTGAAGAAGACCATGAAAGCAACCTCTACTCCCGTGAAGAGCTGAAGACCTCCTTGCATGATTGCCAAAATCACCACGGGGATGTGGCCTTCTCGCTTTTGGTGGTTCACGTCTGCAGGAACTGGCTAACTCTTGGCTTACTAGCTCATTCCACTGTGCAATCTAATTTTTATTTATTCCAGTGCTGAAAAAAGTAAATGTCGTCTTTATGTTTTCTTCTCAAGGTGCTTGATCCATTCCTTTCATAGCACTCTCTGTCATCCCTATTTCACATGGAATGGTTTACAGGAAAGACGGAAACCTTTCAGGGTATTAGGGCGCCTGGTTTTAGAAGAAGAAGTGATAAGTTTTAGTCACGGTCATTGACCAACATGTAAACCGATGGCATTTTGTAACACGGATGATAGATATCACATTAAAATAGAAGCAGAATTTTAAGACTAGTTATAAAAACATCATTCACCATTAAGACCATTAAAATTAATAAAATTAAATCTTAATGCTCCTCTTTTTGAGCTATTATAGATTTTCTAATTCTTAGGGCAAGCCATTCGAACCCAGCCACCTGATAAGTAACTTCTGCCTGCCTATCCAATCGCAAAGTTCTTAAAAGGCAGATTCTTTGCCTGCGAGAGAGAGGGAGTGCCTTAGAGAAAGGAAGAGATTTGTGGATGTTATTTATAATAAAAAATTACATGTTCTACAGACTCAATACCATCCGCGCAACAGGGGCATATCCTTCCTTTGTAAGGAGTTTTGTTAAATTTTCCTTCCAGGACTGCAGATGGGAGTACATCCTAACTCATTAGTGTAAACGTTCTTCTGAAGTCCTGATTTGGTAAACAGGAGAGGTGGGGCATAGGGATTGCTCCATTATCTGGAGCCAGGAGGACTCGCCATTTCTCTATAACATTTAAATTGTATTGTCTTGAGATATCCAGTATTCTCTGTTTCACCATAGACTTGGACTTTTTATAACCCACAGAACACAAATATTGTTTAGACAAACTGTAAGAGGCTAATTTCTTATCTAGCACCTTAAACCAAGGGGGTTCATTAAACTTGTCAGTCCCTTGGGTAGAAAAGCTGTCTTTAACCAAAACTTTGTCACCGCAATCCATAGCTTTGCCTCAACCATAATCATACCTGTCTGTACAAGTAAGGGCATTTGGAACCCCACTAGGGGCTTGTAGAATTGCTCTCAAAAATTTGGACATAACTGTATCTGCTTTCTTAAGGTTTGCTGTATTGTTAATTGGGGCTCCGTAATATGTGAGCTGAGACAAAGATTTAGCCTTAAATAATCTAAGGGCATTTACCCCCTTTATTCCAGCAATATTTTTGAATCGCCCCAGAGTTCCTTTTGGCCTCTGAAACAATGGTATTTATATTCACTGATCTTGAACCATTTGCCTGGAAGAAAACTCCTAAGTACTTAAAATATGAAACTTGTTCAATCAGAATCAAGTTTAGAGACCAGTGATACATTTTTGGTGATTTGTTTTTTTGCAAAGGCCATTACTTTTGTTTTGGAGTAATTGACCTCTAGTTTATTTTCATAGCAGTAGTGGGTGAAAGTGTTCATAGCTTTCCTCAAGCCTACCGGGGTCCTTGAAAGTAGAACAGCGTCATCTGCATGCAGGAGGACTCCAATATGTTTATTACTTAGGGGGATGGAACTCAGGTTTATTTAGATATGCTACCAGGTTGTTGATGTAAAAACTGAAAAGGAGAGGTGCTTAAAGGCATCCTTGTTTGACCCCTCTGCTCGTCCTGATAGGATCTGTGAGGTGCCCCTGCGAGGAATACCTGACCTGTACGTAAGTCGGATTGCAGAGAGCCTGGATTAGGAATAGTAATTGTCTGTCGATACTTGTCTCCCTTAACTTATTCCGTAATATGTCTTTGGCAACTGAGTTGAAAGCTGATTTAAGGTCCCGGAAGGCGGCAGAAAGAGATACCTTTGAATCAGAAGAGTATTTTGAGATCAAGTGGTCCAGTACCACACAATGATCCAGAGTAGACCGATCCTCCCTAAATCCAGCCTGTTCATCCGCTAAACAAGAGTTCTCCATCATCCAGTCCCTGAATTTCCACAGGAGATGTTTTGCATAGAGTTTGCTTGCTACACTAAGCAAGCTAATAGGTCTGTAGTTGTTGGGATCATCTTTGTTACCTTTTTTATAAAGGATATTAGGGCGCCTGGTTTTAGAAGAAGTGTGCATGTGCACAAAAGCTTATATCTAGAATTAAACTTTGGTCTTAAAAGGGGCCACTGGACTCAACCTTTGTTTTGTGTGGGAATCCGCAATTAGTTATTGACTTCTTCTATCTCCATCAGAGCTGCTGTTTTGCCTCTTCCAGGGGAAACATAGAGCTAAGTTACAACTGGAAGAAGGTGTCATTTTACAAAAAACAGCAAAGGAAAGTTCCTCCACCACCCAAGCAGAGGAGGAACACTAACTTTTGTACAAGCTGCCATTTCCTGACCGGCTCCACCCACCAAGCTGCTAATTTGTGACTAGTGACTCCCAAAGCTCCTGAAACAAAGAAGAAGAAAGAAACAGTCTGTATTCTCCTGTTCTATAATAATGCTTCTTTTGGCTCACACTGAAGACCTTGAGTGTTTTGCCCAAGGAGCAGGGTCAGAGGTTATCTAAAGAACTGCTTTCACCCTTACGCACCTGCTGATTTGTTAAAGCCATTTTCAGAAGCCCTGGTCCAGGTGCCGCCTCCTCTGCAGGTGAGCTGGGTTTCCTCTGGAGGCATGACTCTCTTTGTTGTGGTTTCTTCCTCTTTCCATGGATGCTCACCAGATATCTTCCCTGACACCTTATATATGCCACTTCAGGACTATTCTTTTTCTCAAGGCCTTGATTGGGTTGTGATAATTTTGGACAGGCCTTTTCACTAGGGTTGCCAGGTCCCCTCTGGCCCTTGGCAGGGGATTGGGGGGATAAGGGTTGCCAGCTCCAGGCTTGGAAACTCCTGGAGATTTGGGGATGGAGCCTAGGGAGGACAGGGGGACCACAGTGGGGTACAATGCCATAGAGCCCACCCTCCAAAAAGCATCCATTTTCTCCAGGGGAACTGATCTCTGTAGTCTGGAGATGAGCTGTAATTCCAGGGGATCCCCAGGTCCCACCTGGAGGCTGGCATCCTTTTCACTCTTTCTGCAGTGGGTGGGGTGTTTGTTGAGATTAAAATATCTATTATCTAAAATATCAAAACAGATTAAATGGATTTAAAATTAAAACTTGTGTGTTTTTTATGTAAGCTACCTTGAATGTTTAAGTAGAAAGGCAAAGTACATGCTTTTAAATTTTACTTATACACACGCACACACACACATACAGTATAGTAAGTTTATAGGGAGATGTCAAAAGGCCATAACGCAGACAGACTACAGGTATAGGCAGGCTGGGCTCCAGCTATAGCATTAGACTGGTTGTACTGCTGAACAATCTATTTCCCCCACTGTGAACTCTGCCTTTAAGACAGTTTTTGATGTTCAAACATCAACAATACATGCTGTCTGCTTCCCAGAGTTTATACTGTCTGTCAGCTGCTTCAACAAACTATAATAACCCAAAGCAAGTCAAGTTACTTAACATTTACACTGCTTTGAACTGACAAAGAACAGAAGCCAATAAAATTCTGAAGTTCTCTGGCCTGATATATAAACCTGGAGCTGAGTAGGGGAGTAGGGTTGCCAACTCCCAGGTGGTGCCTGGAGATCTCCAGGAATTGCAGTGGATCGCTGGATGACAAAGATCAGACTACAAATCCGCACACTACAGAGGTTAGTTTCTCTGGAGAAAATGGCTGCTTTGGAGGGTGGAATCTATGGCATTATAACCTGCTGATGCTCTACTTCCCAAATCTCCTGGAATTTCCCAACCCAGAGCTGTCAACCCTAAAAAGTAGATCCCATCATGCATGACAATATTCAAGAAAGATTGGCACAGCTCTTCCTCCATCCTTCCATATGACAGCTTTTTTTGTGGTTTCACCACTTCAACAGCATTATGAAATTGCTGTGTGGTTTAACATGGAATCCCACAGACAGAGGCACCAAACCACAGATGCCTGTGGGCTGAAAGGCTCACTCCCCGGTGCTACTTTCGTTGCCATGGGTCAAGGATGAGTTTTGACCCGCAGTGAGCCTTGTTAAATATCATTTTTGTGGAAGACCTCCTAGCCACAAAGGAACAAGCCAGTGGTTATGAGGTACTGTTTCTGTCTTGTGATGGCTCACAGCGCCATCTAGTGGATTGTGTTTTCCTTTTAAAAGTGCACATTGAAAACCAGCAGGTTTCAGGCAATGGTCTGGGGAATTCTGGTCTTCCTTGGACATTTATAAAAGGTTCTTCAAGGAGAGGATCCAAAATGGTGGACAAGTTTCCCTGAAAGCCAGCTTTGCCTAACACTGATGTTCTTGCACAGTGAAGTGTAGAAGATTGTTGGGTATGTTCAGAGCGCAACTGCGTAAATTTGGGGCAGTGGTGAACATATAAATGGGATAACTCCTCTGATCTCCTTGGAGAAAAAGCCAAGGTTGCTGAACTCCAGGTGGGTCCTGGTGTTCTCCTGGAATTACAATGGATCCCCAGAGATTGGTTCCCCTGGATAGCGGCACTTTTGGAGGGTATCCTCTAGGGCTGGGGTCCCCAACCTTCCTGAATCTGCGGGCACTTTTGGAAATCTGACACAGTGTGGTGTGTGTGGTCACAACGTGGCTACCATAAAATAATATCTATACTAGGGTTCCCAGGTCCCCTCGCCACGCCAGAAGGGGGATTTGGAGGGCATTCTGGGACACTCCCCAATGCAATGACATCACCCGAAAGTGATGTCAGCACACTGGCAATGTGGCATGGGATGCTCTGGTTTGAGGGCAAAACTCTTATGGTTCTAGGCAAAATTTACCATGGAGTTTTGTCCTTAAACCAGAGCATCCCATGCAGTGTCAATTCTGGGTAACGTCATCACATCAGGGACGTCACACCAGAATGTGGCTGTTTGGGGGGCAGCCTGCCAGCTAGCTGGGAGCGAGCTGAATCCACAAAAACTGGGCGGGAGGACCCCCACCGGGACCTAGGGCCTGGCAACCCTAATCTATGACCAGCAAGCAACCTGGCCTCATTGTCTACGTTATATTGTAATTATGTCCCTAAGAACTTCAGCACCAATTGGCTGAGCTCTTGAGAAGGCCAGATATTCCAGCAATTCGGGAAGCAGTTATCAGTATTTTCAGTCCAGCTTCGAGAAGGAAGGAGAGGTACTCCGAGCAGGAAGTGCAGTTACAAGGTAGCTGAAGGAGTGCTTCAAGGTAGGCTGCGGGGTGAGAATAAGGAATCTGTTCAAAGGGGAGGCGAAGGACAAGGTCTGAGGAAAAGGGTATGGGAGAGAGGGGAGCTGAAAGGAGGATTCTGAATAAACTCATAAGGTATGGAAGGGCCAATTGTTTGGCAGAGTAGCACAACAGTGCTACGCAGTACTAAGGGTCGCTGTGAATTTTAGGCCCAATTTACACCTCCCCTCTGAAGCAGTTTGATTGCTGTCTTTTCCTACGCTCATTTCACACTGGTTTCAAATTTCACTCCCTGAAGTCAAGTCTTCATCTGACTTTCCCACTGGAATCATTCTAGTTTAAAAAAAACCCATCTATATCTGTTTCTAGTTTCAAACCATACTTGTTCTAGTTTAAAAATTACTGTTTACATTCGTTAATTGCCCTCCTGTGGTCAAGCTAGCATTATACTACTTTAAACAGATCCTGTTGCTTTGTACTCTTCAGACCCAGGGAGTGAAATGTGAAACCAGCGTGAAATGAGCTTAGGAAAAGACAGCAGTCAAACTACTTCAGAGGGGAGGTATAAATTGGGCCTGAGTCTGAAGAGTACAAAGCAACAGGATCTGTTTACAGCAGTATAATGCTAGCTTGACCACAGGAGGGCAATTAACGAATGTAAACAGTAATTTTTAAACTAGAACAAGTATGGTTTGAAACTAGAAACAGGTATAGACGGGGGGGTTTGAAACTAGAATGATTCCAGCGGGAAAGTCAGATGTAGATTTGACCTTAGACATCTGGATTCTGGACTGCACTGTACAGTTAAGTGTAGTTTCTTGGTCTAGTTTCTAGATGTTTGGTCAGGTGACAGCAGCAAGAATAATTTCCATGACTCGAAACCTGCTTTTTAAAAATACACCAAGATATACTTTTTTTAAACAAATGTCACTGAATGGGATCCAAGAACTACTTTAAGTATTCTCACATAATCAATTCCCTTTGCAATTCCCCTCTGGTTAAGCTCTGCTGATTGACAGTAGGAACATCTCGCTGGCTGCTCTTGGAAATCGAATGCCAGACAGCATGGGCTGTGGCCTGATTTAGCAAAGCTGTTTTTACATGAGGTAACATGGAAGCTGCTGCTTCCATGTTACCTCATGTAAAAATTCAGACCCACCCACCCCCCACCCCCAAATTAGGTGCATAAAGCTAGTTTCACATTCCTTTAGAACCTGACGTTCTTGAAGGACATAAACACATACACCTTCCAAAATTTTCAGTCGCCAACTGCTTTCTCTCTCTCTATTCAATGCCAATGTTTTATCTTTCTAATAATGCTCACCTCAGTTAAACTGAATGATTTCTTCAGAAACAGGCTTGTAATCACGCTTCCAAGATACAGAGGCCCTGCTAACATCTCCCTCCCCACATTCCAGCGGTGAAACTGAAACGTCATTAAGAGGAAAGGCTAATGAGTTGAAATCGTACTGATAAGAGACCTGGTATGGCTGGACCTCAGAGAGGCCCAGGGGCTTTGCGCAGACGGTAAAGCCTTTTAAACAATGCTGAGCTGAGCACAGGAAATTGGTGGGAAGGGAGTCGCCCCAGAGGTCTTGCCAGCCTCTTCTAGGTCCTGCGAGGAACTTAGAATGTGGAATAGCAGAGCATTTTTACCAGGAGGGCCCCTAGGGTAAGAGGAGAGAGACCCCTGCATAGGCACAACCAAGACAGATGTGTATAATGAGCATTTGGGGACATAGCTTTATTTATACTTATATGCCACTTTCCCATCCAAAGCGGCACACAATTAGGGTTGCCAACCTCCAGGTGGCACCTAGAGACACCTTGCTCTTACAATCGCTCTCCAGACCACCAAAATCAGTTCCCCTGAAGAAAATATCTGGTTTGGGAGGGTATTGTGGCATTATACCCTGCTGAAGTCCCACTGCTGTGCCCAAAGCCCACCATCCTCAAACTCCACCCCCCCCCCCCGAATCTCCAGGTGTTTCCCAACCCAGAGCTGGAAACCCCGTCTTGGGGATTAGGCAATATAATGCAATAAAATAAAAAGAATTAACAACCCGAGCCCAGATCCAGCTCAACCATTTCACATCCTGAGACAAGGCAGAGCACACTCGCCTGGTCTTCCTTCACTGAAGCAGGAAGGGCAGGCGTGGGAGATATGGGCACAGGGCTGCCAACCTCCAGGTGGTAGCTGGAGATCTCCCAGGATTACAACTGCTCTCCAGGCAACAGAGGTCAATTCACCTGGAGAGAATAGCCACTTTGGAAGGTGGACTCTATAGCATTGTACCCCACTGAGGTCCCTCCCCAACCCCCCGTCCTCAGGCTCCAACCCCTCCCCCCCCAAATCCCCAGGTATTTCCCAGCCCAGAGCTGGCCACCCTCCATCTGCAAAAGAACACAACAACTCAGTGTAAAGTTACTGACCTTAAGGTGGGGCCTGGAGTTCTCCTGAAACTACAAGTAGGGTGCAGGGAGGGGGATGAAGGTGTGTGCTGTGCATGGAACAGACCAGGGCTTTTTAAGAAAGCCATTTAGGGCTGTATGTTAGTGTTTGCACAGGTACAGAAAAATATGACACCCAACCAGGTGGATGGGAACTAATCCACATATCTGTGTTTCAACTGTTTGGCTCCACAAATTGCACAACACGGAAATGTATGTTGGTGTAGTGTTTTGGCATGGTGGTTAAGAGCGGCAGGACTATAATCTGGAGAACTGGGTTTGATTCCCCACTCCTCCACATGCAGCCTGCTGGGTGACCTTGGATCATTCACAAGTTCTCTTGGAGCTGCTCTCTCAGGAACAGTTCTCTCAGCGCTCTCTCAGCCCCACCTACCTCACAGGGTGTCTGTTGTGGGGAAGGGAAGAGAAAGGGATTCCAAGACGGTCTGAGACTCCCAAGTGAAGGATAGGGTATAAATCCTCCTCCTCCTCCTCCTCCTCCGTTAGTATATTACTTTGTGCCAGGGCTTTGGGGATCCCTAGATGTAAAGTGTGGGTGTGATCCACCCTGAATACAGTGGGCAGCTGAAGAAAGTAGCAGGATCCTACTCTGTCATTTGGAAGGTATGAAGAGCTACAGATGACAATATGTCGTTTTCCTCAAGAAGAGAAAACTAGGTTTGGAAACCTGATGATTGTTGCTTTCGTCTTCTGAGGAGAAGACACTGCTGATTCTCACTGGTCTTAAAGAGCCAAAATTGCTCAAAGAGCCAAAATTGCCAAAGAAAATATGGAGCTACTTTGCTGACCAGGAGGAGCAAGTTTCTAAGAAAGCAATGCTCTAGAAACCGGAGGCTTCCACAATCAGCCATGAAAGGGATGGCACATCCTACATTCCCTTGCAGTGGCCAAGATCCTTTAGGTGCCCAACCTTTGGACATCTGAGAGACTCTGAGAAGAAGAAGAAGAGGAAGAGGAGGAGGAGGAGGAGGAGGAGAAGATTGGATTTATACCCCACCCTTCACTACCCAAAGGAGTCTCAGAGTGGTTTACAATCTCCTTTCCTTTCCCCTCCCCACAACAGACACCCTGTGAGGGAGGTGGGGCTGAGAGAGCTCTGACAGAAACTACTCTTTTTCAAGAACAGCTGTGCCAGAACTATGGCTTGCTCAAGGTCATCCAGCAGATACAAGTGGAAGAATGGGGAATCAAACCGGGTTCTCCCAGATTAGAGTCCACGCTCCTAACCACTACACCAAACTGGCTCTTAAGCCATTCAAGTTATAGGAGCTTGGCTACCTAGCTGGGGACTCCTTTCAGGCGCCTCTGTTGAGGCCCTGGATTTCAGTTGGTTTGCCTTTGGGGTAATATTGTGTGTTAAAAAAGAAAACCTCTGTTAATTGATCCACCCTTGTCTAAGTACACAAGCAGAGAAAATTGACCCCTTTCTGCCTGGGTAGAGAAGAAACCCATGCCACATATAATCACTCTTCGGTTGTTACCAATGCTCCCTCTAAGCTGTGGAGTCGTGTGAGCAAAAATTCTACTTTGTGAGCTACTGGCATTAAAGTTGTGAAGGAGCAATTTGGCTACCGCAAAAATTAGTTTGCTCTGGAGCCATCCTTCCTGAGCTAAGTCAAAAATGTGTGAGCCGGAGGCTAAAAAGACCCTTGAGCTAGCTCACACTAACCCAGCTTAGAGGGCCTCACAGTTCTCTCAGTAAATATGGTCGCTGTGTTCTGTGAAAAGGGCAACCTATCAGCCTCATTACTGACTGGGAACCACTGTGTGTGGTGGTGGTGGTGGTGTTAGGGTTTCTGGCTGGGAAAGACGCCCATTGCCCTTTTCTCACAAAATGGCGGCTGTAGGTACTGAGAGGATCATAATGCAGGGTAAGAACATCCAAACTGTCGAGAGTGAAAATGGCTACAGGCAGTGAGGGCTCTATCAAATGGCTTTTAGATCCTTCAGAGGGTATACAAGGTGTGTGTGTGTGGGGGGCTGCCTAAACATTTTCATTTCCCTTCAAAGGAACATCTCTGGAGAATCCCCACTAGGCCATAGTTACGTCCAGTTGTCTGTTTGCTGATATTACTTCTCCTGTTTGTAATCTTGACTTTTAACAGCTCCGTGCCAGAGCTCTGGTGTGTTCCCCATCACACTGACAGCTTGTCTGCCTGCCAAGAAGGCGTTTTCATCCCTGCGCTGTCTGATTTCCCCCCCACTTTTTGTCTAAATTAGCTTGATTCAGAGCAACCGCCAGACATGTTTATGCGGTTCACTTCCTCTACAAAGCTAAACTGAGGGCAGCCCTTTGGATTCTTCCTGTGTCAGGCACCACTGAACCCCCAACAGCAGCAGTGTGGAACAAGCAGTGATTTCCCCAAACTCTCCAACATACAGTTGCCAGCTCCTGTTTGGGAAATACCTGGATGCTTTGGGGATGGAGCCTGGGAATGGTGGGGTTTGGGGAGGGTCTTCAGCATGGTATAATGCCAGACTCCACCCTCCAAGGCAGCCATTTTCTCCAGGGGAACTGTAGTCTGGAGACCAGTTGTAATTCTGGGAGATCTCCAGGTCCCACCCGGAGGCTGGGAACCATATTCTAACACTAGTATTCTGAGGATCTAGCATAGGGTTGCCAGGTTCCACTTGGCCACTGGTGGAGGATGGGGGTTAGAAACTTGTGGAAATTTGGGAATGGAACCTGGGGAGGACAGGGACCTCAGTGGGGTTCAGCGCCATAGAATCCACCCTCCAAAGCATCCATTTTCTCCAGAGGAACTGATCTCTGAGGTCTATAGATGAGCTGTAATTCCAGGGGATCCCCAGGACCCACTTGGAGGTTGGCATCCCTATGAGCACCATGAGCCAGAATCCTTGGGAAGGGACAGAAGAGCACATCTGCACATAGGGTTTCCACATCTGGGTTGGAGAATTCCTGGAGATTTGGGTGGTGGAACCTGGGGAGGGGAGGGTTTGGGAAGGGGAGGGACCTTGGCAGGGCATAATGTCAAAGAATCCACTCTCCGTAGCAGCTATTCTCTCCAAGTAGGGTGGCCAGTTTCCAGATGGAGGCTGGAGATCTCCTGGATCTCCAGGTAAAAGAGATCAGTTGCCTTTGAGAAGATGGCTGCTTTGGAAGGTGGACTCTACATTGTGGTCTCCCCCCTCCCCAAACCCTGCCCTCCCCAGCCTTCACCCCCCAAATCTCCAGGGATTTCATGACCCAGAGTTGATGACTTTATCTCCAAGGGAACTGATCTCTATAGCCTGGAGAACAGTTGTCATTCCAAGAGATCTCCAGACTCCACCTGGAGTTTGGTAACCCAAAGTTGCCTTCTCCTGAGTCATATTCTTGATCTATCAAGCTCAGGGCTGGCTATTCTGTCCGGCAGCGCTTGAAAGAGCTCTCTTAGACCCACCTCCCTCACAGGGTGTTTGTAAGCCGCTCCAACTCCTTCAGGGAGTGAAGGGCAGGGTATAAATCCAATCTCCTCCTCCTCCTCGTCCTCTTCTGGAATTTCCCAAATCAGAGCTGGTTACTTTACTTAAGCAAGCGCACTGCTTTCTGTCTGGGCAAACCCAAATGGGTCCCTTCTTCATACACACTGATGCCCAGCCGCTTCTCCCTTCAGCTGAGAAGGGGGGAGGGGAACGCCTCCCCCCAGGCTCTATTAGGCACTTCAGCAGAGTCACTGGGGGAAAACCTCCTATCAATATGCACGCCTTGAGCGAAGCATCCACAATGATCAAGAAACATTAACAACCCTTTTGTTATACACCGAATGTGGCAGGTACAAAGGCATCCCACTTCAGGCCAGTCTCATTCACATGTATGAGCAGATAACAAGTTTGCAAGGACACACACTCACACAGTTTATATACAATGCAAAGCTCCCCTGAGACCCTGCAGAGCCACTGCCGGACATATCCGAAAAAACTTATGACACCAGCAGCTGCATGTGGAGGAGTGGGGAATCAAACCCAGTTCTCCCAGATCAGAGTCCGGGCTCCTAACCACTACACCAAACTGGCCTGGATTTGGGTGCATAGTCTGAGCATGGTGGGGTTTGGTGAGGGGAGCAGCTTTGGTGGGGTTTAATGCCATTATCCAAAGAGGCTATTTCCTTCAGGGGAACTGATCTCTGTAGTCTAGAAATCAATTGTAATTCCAGGAGATCTCCGGGCCCCACCTGGAGGCAGTCAGCAAGCCTATGACTGGAACTTCTTAAAAGGTGCAGGGTCCCTCTCTCTTTCTCTTTGCAGGGTAGTCGATCGGATACTCTACAGAGAAGACTTTACAAGGCTGAGGTTGCCATACACTTGCATTGTTCTCCTCCAAAGGAAAGCAACCCCGAAACTGCTGGTCCTAGAACCTCTCACCACAGAAGAAACTGGGAAGCATGTTAAGATATGGTCTTATTTTAAAGTTATACCATTGCTATGCAGTTCCATTTGAAAGGCCCACTGTTTTCAGCCAGAGAGTTCAGCACAGTCTCTTCCACTGAAACACACAAGAATGAAAACAGCCTACATTTGGTTGGATCGTGCCCTTTATGTGAGGTCCAGCCGGGTGGCGAGTCCCCAGGATGTTGGTGAGTCCCCAGAATTCTGGCACAAGAATCACTCTTGTGTTTCAGTGAACGTACACCCTGCACACGTCCTGCAATCTGTCTGTATTTGTACAAATCTTACCTTTGCATGAACAAGCGCTTGTGCTGACTTCTTCCCTGTCTCTGTCTTCCTTATTATGTCAGTAGTTTGAAATCCCAATGTCATCAAAAGAACAAAAAATGATAGTATAGTTTACTTTGGGCGGGGCAGTATATCTCAGCGAGGTTTATGTACATCTGGTGCCATCTGGGAATGCCCATTTAAGTACATCTGCTTCGTTATAGATATACATCTATGCAGCATCTGGACAGTGAACAGCAGTGCTGTCTCAGACGGCCTCACCAAAAGAAATCCCAAGTGTTTGAGGGGGAAACCATGACAGCTAATGGTATGAAAAGCTGTTCCTGATTTACAGAGTTGATAAATGTGGTAAAACTAGGGTTGCCAGCTCCAGGTTGGGAAATACCTGGAGATTGGGAGGGTGGAGCCTAAGGAGGGTGGGGTTTGGGAGGGGAGGGGCTTCAGTGGGGTGCAATGCATAGAGTCCACCTTCTAAAGCAGCCATTTTCTCTGGGTGAGCTGATCTGTGTTGCCTGGAGATCAGCTGTTATCTCAGGAGATCTTCAGCCACTACCTGGAGGTTGGCAACTTGGTAAGACCCCACTTTAAATGAAATAAAAATCCCCCAAAGTTTTACTGGGATGTGTCCCCAAAAGAGCCATGGAAGAGGGATCTCTGTCCACAGAAGGAGAAGACGCAAAGGTTTCAGGCAACAAAAGCCGACTTGCTGGAGTCTGCCAAATGGGAAAGCTGTGGCCAATGTGGATTAAAAGAATCGGGCTTATATCCAGACAGGAGAGAGGCCAAACGTCCGTTCAGTGGGAGCAGAGTTACCCCTGAACAGGATTTCTGCAGACAAAAATCCAAGGAGCCAGAAAACAAAAGAAAAAGGTGATTTTACAGGCTCCTCTTGTCCCAGCATATATGGCTATTGCCGGCCAGACCACTTCCAGGTTCCCCCCTTTTGCTATTGTAAGGACTTTCCTCCTTTTAGGCCGGGGAATGAGCTCAGTAGGAACTCAGTAATTCAAAGCAATCCTGAAACAATGGACGGCCTGTTCTCTAACCACAAAGGAAGAGAAACCTGTTTCTCTTAGGCAGAATTGGACAGTTTCTGAGGCCCTTGTTGCTCATGAGTCACAAAGGGTACTACCAGGTAATGAGAACGAAAGGAAAGCTTTCCTAGATCAGGCCAAAGTTTCGCTAAGTCTTGCTTTCTGTCTCTGTCAAGTGGCCAGACAGATCCTGCCTCAGGGAGGGTCACAAGCAGGGCATGAAGATTATGGCCCGTCCTCTTTGGTTCGGATTCCAGTATTTGTAGTCAGAGGTATTTGGGCTCCGTCTAAACTAGGAGTTTCTGATTAGCTAATCGACCTGTCCCCTGTGTGTTTGGCTAATCCAGGAGCCCCCAACCTTTTGAAATCTTGAGAACAGGTAGGTCGTGCCTTAACAAAAGGGTTGCCATGGGGATGCAGCCAGCCACAAAATCACTGCCGTGGGTGGTTGAGGCTAGGGATGCCAGCCTCCATAAAGTCAGCTGGGTGACCTTGGGTCAGTCATGGCTCTCTCAGAGCTCTCAGCCCCACCTACCTCATAAGGTGTCTGTTGTGGGGAGAGATAGGGAAGGTGATTATAAGCTGCTCTGAGACTCCTTCGGGTAGTGAAGGGCAAGGTATAAAACCAACTCCTCCTCTTTCTCCTCCTCCTCCTCCTCTTCTACTTCTCATAAGAACGTAAGAGAAGCCAAAGTTGGATTAGGCCAATGGCCCATCCAGTCCAACACTCTGTCACACAGTGGCCCAAAATACCAGGTGCCATCAGGAAGTCCACCAGTGGGGGTGGGGGTGGACATCGTCTTCTTTTCATAACAACATAAGAGTAGCCAATGTTGGATCAGGCCAGTGGCCCATCCAGTCCGACATTCTGTCACACAGTGGCCACAAATGCCAGGTGCCATTTAGGAGGTCCACCAGTGTGGGGGGGTCATCTTCTCCTCCTCCCCCCCATAGAATTACACTCATCTCCAGACTAAAGAGATCATTTCCCTTTGAGAGAATGGCTGCTTTGGAGGATGAACTCTGTGGCATTGTACCCCACTGAGGTCCCTGTCCTCCCCAGGTTCCATCCCCAAATCTCAGGAGTTTCTCAGCCTGGCTCTGGCAACACTAAGTTGAGGCCAATCACAAAATGTTGGGACATTCCTGGTTAAGCACCCTCATACAATGGAAACTGCTATTTCTGAAGGGGTGCTCCCTACAGCCCCAAAAGTGATGCCTCCTGGGCTCTTTGGAGACACTTTCTGCTCCTGTGAGGAAAGCCAGGACTGGCCCTTGGGAACAGATATATTGGGGAAGAAGGAAGTGGGCACCACATTAGAGATAAATGGAATAACCATTTCAAAGCCAGGTAAGCTGATGGCTATCTTGCAGGGATGTTATTGAACTATTATTAATTATACCTCTTTTTCATATTAAATTTTTTATGTTGAGAAATTAGAATACAAAGTCGCATAAAAATACATCTTACAGGAATAGTAACAGTTTGGTGTACCTGCTGGATGACCTTGTGCAAGCGATAGTTCTGCCACAGCTGTTCTTGAAAAAGACCAGTTTCTGTCAAAGCTCTCTCAGCCCCACCTACCTCATAGGATGTCTGTTGTGGGGAGGCGAAGGGAAAGGAGTTTGTAAGCCGCTCTGAGACTCCCTTGGGTAGTGAAGGGTGGGGTATAAATCTAATCTTCTCCTCCTCCTCCTCCTCCTCTTCTTCTTCTTTTTCTAAACAACAGAGGGAGCAACATCGTTAAAACATAAACCTTTGAAGCATCCAAAAATTCAGATGAAAATTTGAAAGCCAAGCCAAGCAAAGAGAACATATAAATTTACAAAACATTTATACCTTGATAGCCCAGGCTAGCTGGATCTTGGAAGCTAAGCAGGGTCAGCCTTGGTCAGTATATGGATGGGAAACCATCAAGAAATACAAGCGTTTCTATGCAGTGTCTGGCAATAGCAAACTACCGCTGAACCCTCTGTGGTAGATATAAGTCGGTTGCCACCAAATGGGGAAAAAAAAACCCAACCCCGTTTGTGAGAGAAAAGTGGCAATATTTTTGGTTCTAATATTATTTGTGAGGGAAAATAATATTTCTCTATATCTGTCACACAATCCATATTTTGACAAAGTTCCATCCTGTCCCTCCCCATCCTTTTCCTTATCTCCAAATCTGAAAGGCATTAGCTTTCCTTGATAGGCAAAGTGCACCAATCCTTTGATCATTTTAGTCGCCCTTTTCTTGACCTCTTCCACCATTTCTATCATGTCTTTTTGTTTGTTTAAGATGGGATAGACCAGAAGTTAAATTAATTTTTGGCCTCATTGCTCCATTTAAACATAACGAAGGTCAAATATTTGATTAGTTTTTCCCCTTTAAACATTACCAGTGGTCCAGTCAAGAACTTTTCCTTGTCATTACTAATAAGATTAACAACAAAAGGGGGCTCTGATAATTATATTTTATTGTGCAGTGTGGTTAACATTTTATTCTGTCATACTGTAAACTGTCCTGAACACATGGAAGAGTGGGATATTAATTTAAAAACTAATCAATAAAATGTGTTCATATATATTCTCTTTCATGGCTGTGTTTTATTGATTTTATAAGATCTACGTTACATGAAGTATACTTTTAAAAGTATTTTATTGATTTTCCCAATTTATAATAATATATGAGTAAAACAGTATTTTTAGGTTAAAAAGCACATTCATGCACATACACACATTAACGAGGAGTAGAGTAAAGTAAAATGTAAAGAAGAGAAGAAGATTGGATTTATATCCCACCCTTCACTACCCGAAGGAGTCTCTGAGCAGTTTATAATCCCTTCCCCTCCCCACAACAGACACCCTGTGAGGTAGGTGGGGCTGAGAGAGCTCTCTCAAGATCTACCCTTGAGAGAACAGCTCTGAAAGGACTTATGACTGACCCAAGGTCACACCAGCAGCTGCATGTGGAGGAGTGAGGAATCAAACCTGGTTCTCCCAGATTAGAGTCCATGCTCCTAACCATTCCACCAAACTGATTCTCTACCGTGGGCCAATACAGCTGCCCTCTGAAATTGTCCTTTAGATATGTGGGTCCCAGGCCATAATGGTCTTTAAAGGTCACAACCAACACCTTGAATTCAATGTAGTGTTAAAATGACAGCCTGTAAAGCTGTTTTGAAATAGGCACAATATGTTCCTCACGGATAGCCCCTCACAGCAATCAGGCTGCCACATTCTGAACCAGCTGCAGTTTCAAGTTTGTCTTCAAGGGCAACCCACATAAAGTGTGATACAGCAGACAAACTGTGAGGCTACACAAGCATGGGTTTGCGTGGCCCGCTTGTCTGAGTCTGGGAACAGTGAGAGCTGGCAAACCAATTGCTGCTGGTAAATATTCCTTTGCCGAAAGAAGTTTGTCTTGACGTTTGTATAGTCAGAAGAATGTGGTAGTTATTAGCTATTTGTCATCTGTGTGACAAGTTGCAAGAAGAAGAAGAATTGGTTTTATACCTGCCCTTCACTACCCTAAAGAATCTGAGAGAAGCTTAACAATTCCCTTCCTCTCCCTGTGAGGTAGGTGGGGCTGAGAGAGCTCTGAGAGAACTGCTTTTGAGAGGACAGCTCTGAGAGAGCTGTGACTGACCCAAGGTCACCCAATTGGCTTCATGTGGAGGAGTGGGGGAATCAAACCCGGTTATCCAGATTAGAGTCTGCTGCTTTTAACCACTACACCAAACCACTACACCAAATTACCAGGATCTGCCTAAAATCAATCCGTAGTGATCTGGTCTGAGCAATAAAACCATGATCTGTCCAGTGACCAGTGCTGGGATCTGAAAAAAACACTCAATTCTAGATTCTGCCAGGCTCCTGCCATAATTTAGCCACCTGGGTGACTCTATTAGGACAGAAATTGTTGTTGTTGCCATCAAGTCACAGCTGACTTATGGTGGCTCTGTAAGGTTTCAAAAGCCAGAGACGAACAGAGGTGGTTTGCCATTGCCTGCCTCTGCATCACAATCCTAGACTTCCAAAGTGGTATCCCAGCCAAATACTAGCCCGGGTTAACCCTGCTTAGCAGCTGAGATTTGATGAGATCAGACTAGCGTGGGCCATCCAGGTTTGGGTGGAAAGGTAGGGTACAAAGCATGTTAAAAAGTCAATAAATAAACTTCCCAGGTTCCATTCTGGCTCTATGCATGACCCACCAGATGCTGTTGTGACTCAACCCGTGACCGGCCCGATCTACGGGTTTCCATTCCGACTCTAGCTCTGACCCAACAGCTTTGACCCTGGCCCTGTCTACTCCGATTCTCTCCGGGAGTGGCACTGCCAGCGATATTTTGTAAATCAAACAGTTAAGCAAATCCAAGGTTGGCTGTTTGTCAGCTTTTATTCCCCCTGCTCTCCAGTTCTAATACTCTGGCAGCCCTCAAGCCAAAGTCTCCGTGTCTCCAAGCTGCTTTGATTAACTGCTCAATTTCTCAATTGTTTATCTTCTATACATACCAGCGGGAGGCCCGCTCCCCGCTGGAAAATGAACAGGGCTACAGTAGCTAGAATAACAAAGGGGGGAATGAAATTGTCTGGCCGTGGTCATTCTCGAGGAAAGGGACGGCTCTGCCAAATTAAAGTTTTACATAGCATTTCGTTGGAATAGTTTTAGATGTCTGTATGGCGCACGTCTACGCCCTTACACACTCATTCACTCATGCACACAGTGCTAATGAATGGCCTAGCACTCAAAAACAGAACTGGACATCGATTGCTTCATGCAGAGGTTTACGTCGGCTTTGGTATCCAAACTGGAGCACTTTCAGGGCAGGGGAGCACCCGCATATTGTCCTTTCACTACCTTTATTTTGCTGTTTCTCAAATCTGCTTTGCCACAGTCTTTTTAGGAGGCGTGCAGTCTTTTTATAGGGTTGCCAGCTTCCAGGTGGCACCTCCTGGAGACCTCCAGATGACCAGAGATCAACCCCCCTGGAGAAGAGGACCGCCTCGGAAGGTGGAAGTCCCTCCCCTCCCAAACCCCTCCCTCCTTTGGCTCCACCCCCAAAATCTCCAGATATTTCCCAACTCCAAGCTGGCAACTCTATTTCCTACATTCTTTTTAGGAGGTGTGCAGGCTGGATGGGATACTGTGAGTTTTCCAGGGCCCCGCCCATAACAGTGCCATTTTCCTTCCAGAGCAGAGCCCTGGAAAAAGCCCCTTACATAAGAACATAAGAGAAACCAATGTTGGATCAGGCCAATGGCTCATCCAGTCCAACACTCTGTCACACAGTGGCCAAAAACACCAGGTGCCCTCAGGAGGTCCAGCAGTGGGGCCAGGACACCAGAAACCCTCCCACTGTTGCCCCCCCAAGCACCAAGAATACAGAGCATTACTTGCCCCAGACCGAGAGTTCCTATCTATACCTTGTGGCTAATAGCCACTGATGGACCTCTGCTCCAAATGTTTATCCAGTTCCCTCTTGAAGCCGTCCATGCTTATAGCTGCTACCACCTCCTGTGGCAGTGAATTCCACGTGTTAATCACTCTTTGGGTGAAGAAATACTTCCTTTTATCTGTCCTAACCCGACTGCTCAGCAATTTCATGGAGTGCCCACGAGTTCTTGTCTTGTGAGAAAGGGAGAAAAGTACTCCTTTCTCTACCTGCTCTATCCCATGCATAATCTTATAAACCTCTATCATGTCCCCCCTCAGCCATCGTCTCTCCAAGCTAAAAAGCCTCAAGCACTTCAACCTTTCTTCATAGTTTACTTATTCATACCCTGCCTTCCTCCCTTGAGAGTCCCATTCCTCTCTGCCATGTTACTGGAGGGCTTTTAAAAAAAATGGCTATAGCACTATACTAGGATCTGGGAGGCCCAGGTTCAAATTCCTACTCTGCCCTGGGAACTCACTGGGTGACCTCAGGCCAGTCACGCACTCAGCCTGATCCTGCCTCACAGAGCCGTTGTGAGGAGAAACCAAAGGAAGAGAATAATGTTGTTGGCAGCCATGAGGCATCCCCGTTTGGGGAGAAAGGCAGGGTATGAATAAGTTTAAAAAGCCTCAGAAATCTCTCTGGTGGTATAGCAGGGGCAAAATGCAGGGGAAATGGTGGTGGGCGGTGGGAAGAACACGGAAATCTCCCATGTGGAAGCCCTGTTGCCAATGTTAAGTGCACTGCAGTTAATACAAAATGGAGAACCCTCAGCCAATGCTCTCTCTAACCTCAAAAGCAAAAATTCCTCTTTGTGAGCTACTGGCATTAAAGCTGTGAGCGAGCGATTTGGCTGCTGCCTAAATTAGTTTGCTCTGGAGCCATCCTGCCCGAGCGAAGACAAAAATCTGCGAGCCTGGAGGCTAGAAACCTGTATGCTAGCTCACACTAACTCAGCTTAGAGGGAACACTGCATGTGGAAATATCTACTGAAAGTCATTACTCCTTCTTCTCTGTTACTATGTGTGTATATGTGTGTGGGAATGTGCACCTGGAAGTCATGGCGACCTCTGGTAACTGACCCCTACTGGGGGCCTGGAGGAAATTTAGAGAGGTGGCTGAATAAAGCCTGCCCTCACCTCCCAACTGCTGGTATTCCAAGGAGGTCTCCCATCCAAGTACTTGCCAGAGTCGACCCTGCTTAGCTTCCGAGATCTGACAAGATCAGGCTTTTCTGGGCTATCCAGGTCAGGGGCCCTAGGTTTCAACAACCCTTGCCTCCCTCCCTGGCTCATGTGAGATGTGGTGCATACATTCTCAGCAGCATTTCACAGATGAAAAAAAGGGTACACTCTCACCACATCCTTTTAAACACTCCTCACCCTGAAGGTCTGGGATTGTGAGAGCACACAAATACACAGGTCACAAATTTGCTGGTGGTCTTTCTCTTGGTTGCATACTGCATTGATTCTGGGCCAATGGCCAAACGAAATAGCGTTGGCTGAAGTTGCCCTACACTTTGTCAGCAGCCTTTCAAAATGACCTTCACCAGCGGCAAGGTGTGAACAATAGCTTGTGTTCTACACCATCCTATAGCGCACGTGTGCATTTTGTCACATGCATGCTTATTAGAGACACTAGGACAAACCCTAATCCAGCAAGAGAGATCCAGGCACATAAGCATCCTCCTGCTTGTGTTGTGGACGCACATTTGCGTAGCGATGCTCATCTGAGCCCTACTGAACTGTCTGGTTGCATCTTTTGAAGCAAATATTTATTTGATTATTCATTTCCTTTCTCATTTACCTTTCTTTCTGAGACCCGGGGCAGATTACAGGATATAAAACAGTGTCATCAGAAAGCATAAGATATCCAATGAACAGGTAGAATTTGGCACTTTCACACATGCTAAATAATGCCATTTCAGTCCACACCAGCAACCACTTGCAAGTGGATTTTGCCATTTCTCGCAGTAAAATTCAGCTGCAAAGCGCACTGAAAGTGGATTGAAAGTGCATCATTTAGGGTGCGATCACACAGGCATTTAAACCCGGGTTCTCCCGCGCTGCTCTTTCAAGCACGATGGCTCAAACGGAAGGTTTTTCCTGGTGGTTGGAAAAGCGGGCTGAGTGCGGGGGGGGGGGGGGGGGGCGGCTTCGAGACGGGAGACAGATGCGGCCGTCTAGTCAGCCCCTTTAATTGAGATGGGGAACAGCCGCGAGGCCCGCAATAAACGTCCATGTGATCGCACCCTTTGTGTGTGTGTGAAAGCGCTATAGGATTACAGAATTAGGGAAGAAAGCAAACAGCACACTATTAAGGCAAGTAATCGAATACCGAAAGTGGGTTGGAAGATAAAGACAAAGCAGAAGTGGGTGATACTTACAGTAATAATTGCTGTGAAAAGGTGTACAGGTGTTATTCAGTTTGGGCTGCCATAGCTGGCTTTTGCTACAAACCTGCTCAACCATTTTTTGTTGAACCTGGTTGTAGACCATAAAAGATGGGGTGGGGGGAGCTTCCAAGCTGGCCGCACTACAGTATTGATCGAAAAGACTGCTTGGTCTCATATTAACCTACGAATGCTTTAAAATCATCCCCAGAAGTCTTTGTCTTCTGAAATTCTCTTGTTTGGCGTTCCCTCAGTGATCCCTCCTTCCTACCCAATGTTTTAATGGTTGTTTTTTTCTGGTTTTGTATAGATTTTAGCTCTGGTTTTAATTGTGTTATGACTTTTGGTTGGTTTTAATGGGTTTTTTATTATCTATGTTTTAATTTGTTAGTTGCCTTGGTGGTCATTATGAGGGAAGAAAGGCGGGGCATCACTTTTGTTAAAAAAAACAAACTACTGGAAGCAGAGCTTTTTTGGTTTGTGGTGATCCAATTATTTGCCTGGTATTCATTCATTAATTCATTAATTCATTCCTCCGCATTGTAGGTACCAGGTTAAAAAAATATTTTATTTGCCTGAACTATTCATTGACTGTATTGATCTAGTTTATTGCTCCTTTTAAAAACTTTATTTTAATACTGTTTGTGCTTTTGTTGGTTTCCAAATTGCTGTTTTTATTGGTTTAGGACTCTAGGTCCTGAGCAATTGGGAGGGGGTAATTTTATGTGTTTAGTTTGGCTATTGGAAGCCTGCTGTGACATTTTTGTGTGAAAGTTGGGGTAAAACTATTTTTAAAACTCAAGCAGCGGCTGCTACATCTGTCTTCTCTTCACCCCGAGTAGAAAGCCGAATGTCTTGGCTTTCATGAAACAGTCGCGTCAGCCACGATTCATCATGCAGCTATCAGCAAGCCTTCCTTTTTCCCTTCCTACATTTCCCCCTTTCATCCTAATTGAGTGTATTTCTTACATACTTTCAAACTTAGATAGGAATCCTCCCCACCATCTCCTTTGTACCCTGCGCAACTCAATTTCAGACACCGTCCACAGTGCTGGAGCTCTCTAGGCAAGATCCACAAATCAGAGCGCTTGGCCAGAGGAAATTGCTGTCATCACCTGCTCATTGGTACAGGAGAAGACAAACACTCCCGTTTTTAAGTGATAATACTTTGCAGAAAAAGCTTTTGACCACAGCACATTGGAGGGAGACTGCTCAGAGCCAGTTCGGTGTAGTGATTAGGAGTGCAGACTCTAATCTGGGAGAACTGGGTTTAATTCCCCACGCCTCTACATGTAGCTGCTGGTGTGACCTTGGGTCAGTCACAAGTTCTTTCAGAGCTGTTCCCTCAAGAGCAGCTCTCTCAGAGCTCTCTCAGCCCCACCTACCTCACAGGGTGTCTGTTGTGGGGAGGAGAAGGGAAAGGAGACACTCTGAGACTCCGAGTGAAGGGCAGGGTATAAATCCAATATCATCTTCTTCTTAAACCTCTGGCGACATCCAAGTTTTAGAATTTTGGGGCATAACCTGCTTTCAGTCCCTGTAGACACAATGGCTGGTTTGGAGGGTGGACTCGATGGCATTATATCTCACTGAGGGCCCTCTGCTCTCCAAAACCTGCCCTTATCGTGTTCCACACCAAATATCTAGGAATTTCCCAACCTAGAGCTGGCAACACTATCCTTAACATCACTTTACTGCTCACCCATCCCCACCCCGCCACATAGATGGTTTCTAGGGTTGCCAACTTCCAGGTGATGGCTGGAGATCTGCTATTTCAGCTGATCTCCAGGCAACAGAGGTCAGTTCACATGGAGAAAATGGCCACTTTGGAAGGTGGGCTCTGTAGCATTGTACCCCACTGAGCACTGTACCCTGCCAGTTTGGTGTAATGGTTAAGTGCGTGGATTCTTATCTGGGAGAACCGGGTTTGATTCCCCGCTCCCCCACTTGCACCTGCTGGATGACCTTGGGCAAGCCATAGCTCTGGCATAGCAGTTCTTGAAAAAGAGCAGTTTCTGTCAGAGCTCTCTCGGCCCCACCTACCTCACAAGGTGTCTGTTGTGGGGAGGGGAAGGGAAAGGAGTTTGTAAGCTGCTTTGAGACTCCTTCAGGTTGTGAAGGGCGGGGTATAAATCCAGTTTCCTCTTCTTCTACCCTCCTCAGGCTCCACCCCCAAAATCTCCAGGTATTTCCCAACCCAAAGCTGGCAACCCTAACTGGTTTCCTGCATCACAAGCCCCAGCTTTTTCAAAATGCATTTCCTGCTGGCTAATGGGGTGTGTTTAAATGGCTGCATTTGTTGTTGTTTTTAGTATGGTTGTAGGCAGCAGCTACTATCCAGTGTCCCAGTTACTGCTTTGTATTTTTTCATATTATGCATCATCACTGGTTCTAGATGACCTCTTTATTTGAACCTGTTTGGGCAGAGCAGGCCACTAATAAATGTGTAAACAAGTAAACAGAAGCAGGAATCAACCTCACACACCACAAAGGGTTGCTAACTGGGGTTGCTAGTCCCCAATTCAGAGCGAGGGATCCTCCACTTTCGTGGGGTCCTGCCCACTGCCGGCCAGCTGAGAAGAAATCCCCCCCCCCACAACAGCACGTGAAGTGACTTGCCAGTAACATAGGCACCTCGGTGATGTCAGGGTGGTGGTGGTGGTGCTCTGGTTTTTGGGCAAAACTCTATGGTCTGAGGCCAATTTTACCACAGAGTTTTGCCTCAAAACCAGAGTGTCATGATATCACGGTGGTGGTGGTGATGCTCTGGTTTTTGGGCAAAACTCTATGGTTTCAGGCCGATTTTACCATAGAGTTTTGCCCAAAAACCAGAGTGCCATGACATCGGCATGTGAGTGGCGATGCGTCTGGTTCCCCGAGCGTCCCCCTCACTCCCTTGCCAGCATCTTGAAAGGACCTGGCAATCCTGTTGCCAACTCAGAGGTGGGAAATTCCTGGAGATTTTGGGATGGAGCCTGGGGAGGGCAGAGTTTGAGGAGGAGATGGAGCTCAGCAAGGATGTGATGCCATAGATTTCTCCCTCCAACACTGCCATTTTCTCCAGGGGAACTGATCTCTGTAGTCTGGAGAACAGTTGTGATTCCAAGAGATCTCCCGGCCCATCTGGAGGTCAAGGACCCTACACACTAGGCAGGGTGCCGGGTGAATTTGAGTCCTTTCCCCCACATCTCTGTGTTATTCGATCTGCCCCTCCCTTGAAAATGACATCTCTCTAGCAGTCAAGCAGATAATGTGGAAGGGATGTAGACTGAGTCCATGTTTGTTCTGTGAGTGCCTGGGAAGACTCTCAGCTCTTTTAAGATAAATACCATAACTTACAAGACAAGTGTTTGGCAATTATATAAATATTACCAAGTGAAGTTAGAAAAAAAACATACCGAATGAAGAGAAGTTGTCTTACAGCCACTAGGAAAAAGATCCAACTTCTTTCTTCTCCTTGACTACCTTATATGGGCTCCTCTGTGACCCGGCAGACATAGCTATTCCTTGAGAAGAAAAATGGTTTGAGGGGTGATAAGATCTTCTCTTGCTAAGGATGGAAATTGGACGAGGCCTTTCTTCCCCATCATAGTATCAGGGTAAAGTTGCCGAATTCAGGTTGGGAGATTCGGGGAACAGGCTCAAACTGAACGTCCCAGGAGCCAGACACCAGATGTTTATGCACTTCCTCTCAGAAGAGTTAGTCCAGGGGTGGGGATCTACAGACCCTGAAAGTCAGTAGGTAGAAACTTCTGGGTGGAATCTTTCTAGCCAAGGAAGTCAGGTGACTGGGCCGAGGGACCAATCACCTCCCACTTCCTCATATATAAATCTTTGGGCCTGCTATTGCTGTTCAGTCATCTGAGATCCAGGTGGGCAGCCGTGTTGGTCTGAAGCAGCAGAACGAAGGTTGAGTCCAGTGGCACCTTTAAGACCAACACAGCTTTTTTCAAGGTATAAACTTTCGTGTGCAAGCACCCTTCTACAATAAAATGGAAACCACCAGTCCATACATATAGCTAGAGGGTGAGCAGTAAATTAGCATACATCATAATGAAGATATTTAACAGATTCAAGGACCAAACAAGAATAACAAGTTTAGTTTATATGGTGGCCATTTGTTTGGGTTTAATTCCGGGGGGGGGGGGGAACATAGTGAAGGAAATAAGTATGTCAAAACTGGAGATTGATGTGTAAATGTACCCTTCTTTAATGTGGAATGCTGAGGGTAATTAACGGAGACACTGTTGTTACGCACCATCTGTCTCCTCCCAGTCATCTGGGAGTTCTGGCCATGGCTCACTGCCAGTCAGAATCTCTCCTGCTTCTATTCACTTGAATTTCCACTAGGACAAGCAAATCCAGGTATTGATCTTGTGCTGCCTTAATAACAATCTGGAGAGGCCCAGGCCACTTCCTGAGTTTGAGGCCCCTAGCCATGATAAAAATTACGATGACCCATGAAAACAAAATAAGGATCCCCCCCCCCCAAGAGACATCATTAGATTTTAAAAATTGTTAGCAATTGCTTTAAGGGTTGCCAAACTCCAGGTGGCACCTGAAAGTCTCCTGATATTACAGTTTATCTCCAGGCAACCAAGATCAGTTTCCCTGAAGAAAATGGCTGCCTTGGATATTGGATACTATAGAATTATATCCAGCTGAGGTCCATCCCCTCCCCAAATCCTGCCCTCCCAGGCTTGAAGGTTTTTAACTGGTTTGATTGAATTAATTTAGTATTGTTGTTTATTGTCTGAATGACTTAGGCCGAAGACAGACTGGCAATCTGAAGCGGAGGCAAAGCGGAGGGAACTGGAGCGGGGGGAAAAACTCACGGAGCTGGCCGTTCACACTGGCCAGAGCAATGCGGATCAGCAGCGATACGGAGCGTTCAGACTGCCCACGGAGGGTTCACACTGGCGCGTAGCCAGCCCGCGCGGCTTGCGCCTGCCGCTGCACTTTTTTTGTTTTCCTTTGATGTTTTTTGCATATGCGCATATTGCATATGCGCATGTGCGCATATTTGCATATGCGCATATGCGCAAAACTTTTTGCCGGTGCGTTCACACTTCCTCCGGATGCCTCCCGCTTCTTCCAGTTCACACTGTTTGGAAGCGGGAGGCATGCGGAGGAAGGCCCCTGAACACCGGGAAAAACTGGTGTCCGGGTAAAGCGGAAGGAAAGCGGCTGGGAGACGGGTAAGTACGCAACGGAGCCGATGGGCAGATGCGCATGTCTGAACGGGCTCCTTTCCTCCGTTTGCGAAGCGTGCCTGCCCCGCTTCAGATTGCCAGTCTGTCCTCGGCCTTAGTTTAAGATTGTATTAAATGTATTGTTGCGAACCGTCCTGCGCCTGCTTGTGAGAAGGGTGGGATATAAATTGAAATAATAAAGAAATAAAGTTGGACGGACAGATGGAAGGATGGAAGGATGGAAGGAAGGATTGTGTGGCCCCACTGCTGGACCTCCTGAGGGCACCTGGTGTCTTTGGCCACTGTGTAACAGAGTGTTGAACTGGAGGGGCCACTGGCCTGATCCAACATTGGCTTCTCTTATGTTCTTAAGGAAGGAAGGAAGGAAGGAAGGAAGGAAGGAAGGAAGGAAGGAAGGAAGGAAGGAAGGAAGGAAAGGTATTCAAATGGTATCTCTCTGTTTCCTCCCATGGGACCAACCTGAGGGGGAAATGGATTGAAATTAGGAAAATGTAAAGCAGGAGAAGAATTACCTCCCCCTTCCTCTCATAGCACTACAGCTATAGTCCAGATTCTCCCCCCCCACACACACACACACACATGGCTATCAAGCCTGAGAAAACTGCAGGAAACCATTTATGGCTCTCTTGATGTCCATCAAATCTCATTCATTGCTCTGCCTGTCTAAATGAGTCCACAGCACTGAGTTTTGGTAGGACTGCCAAGTCCGCCCCCCCCCCCACTGCTGGTGAGGGATGGGGGGGGGGTAGGGTTGCCAGATCCAGGTTGGGGAACTCCTGGAGATTTGGGAGTGGATCCCAGAGGAGGACAGGGGGACCTCAGTGGGGTGCAAGGCCACAGAGTCTTCCCTCCAAAGCATCCATTCTCTCCAGGGGAATTGATCTCTGCAGTCTGGAAATGAGCTGTAATTCTGAGGGATCACTAGGTCCCTCCTGGAGGCTGGCATCCCTAAGTGTTGACCTGGCATATAATGCAAGCCATGTTTGCTTCACAGGCTCTTGTGGAACTGGACTGTCTGTAGGAGACCCACATTTTTGCCCACATTTCTTGAGAAGTCTTGCTTGCAGACAGGTGGAGGGGGCGGTTTCCAAGTACCGCCTTCACCTTCAGCCTACAAGACAGGGAGAATAGGATGTACATGTCCAGGATTACAGATCTCCCATTTTAAAACAGTTTCAAAAATAAAGTGGGAAGGAGCAGACGATCACCAGAGTGGGTGGGGGAGAGCTAATAGCACCAAGAAATACAAACTGAAGTCTTGGGGCACTGGAAGGATTAACAAGTTTTTATTCCTGCAGAAGCTTTCGTGGACCAGAAACCACTTCATCACCAAGCAAATACATATGCAAAGGGTTATTGGGGGGGGGGGGGGGGGCGGTATAAACACTTTAAAGGTTAAAGACTTCAAAAAGCCATGAAATGCAGGAAGTAGAGGGTGAGATATACTTATGAAAAATTCAAATGTTATTCTTAAAAAGTTCAGAGTACCAGTAATTAGTGATAACAGTTTGCATAGTTCTGTTAAAACAATGAACACTTGTATAACACCTAAGTAAATCCAGGTCGTTCTTAAATATTATGGGCTCCTTGGTGAATTCTAATTCAGCTGTTTTACACAGGAGCCTCCCTTTGATATTTTAAAAAAATATTTTTAAAAACTTTTAGTTGCCCTGACCTGGATAGCCCAGGCAAGCCCGATCTCGTCAGATCTTGGAAGCTAAGCAGGGCTGACCCTGGCAAGTATTTGGATGGGAGACCTCCAAGAAATACCAGGGCCAGGAAGCAGAGGCAGGCTATCAAGCCACTTCTCTGAATGTCCTCTGTGCCCCAGTAGGAGTCACCATGACTTCCAGGTACGGGCGCGCACATACACAAGATGCAAAAATACCCCCCCCCCCAAACTCCTAGCCTACCTTTTCCCCCTACCACGTTCCAGAAGAGAATACAAAATGATTAAAAGTTTAAGCAACCAGCATCACAATATATAAAAGGGACCTGCATTAATCACAAAAAACTTTTCCAATCAGCCCACATATACAAACTATACTGTTTCAAAGGAGTATGATTGTTCCTTCAGCCCAATTCAGTTTTACACCCGTTTTTGGAAACGCATGAGAGCGGATGCCATCCTTAGAGACTCCAACAGGAAGTTTTGTAAGATGGGGTAACTGCCACCTGTCACTGGTCAGAATCTTTATCTCCTTTGCAATCAGGAACACGGACGAACAAATTCTGCTGCAAAGATTAGATGGAGAAAGACGGCCCTGCAACTACTGGCGTCTTATAAAGGGCTTTTAAAAGATGAAACATGCATTTTGAACAGACTCCCCCCCCAAAAAAGGCAAGAAACCAGTGCAAATGCTTTAAAAAGGAAATTCTGAATAAGTTGAAGTTTCCCAGTTGTCTTCAAGAGCAGCCCCACGATGACTTCATTACAGTAGTCAAGTCTCAAGGTTACGGTAGCATGAACCAGCATTGATGGGGCAGCTCAATCCAGAAAGGAGAACATTTTCCAGGCCAGGTGCAACTGGAAAAATATGCTCTTAAGAATCATACTCACCTGTTTCTCTAACATAGGGCCATTATTTTGCTAAAGCATGGTGATTTTTAGATAAGCAGCAGTGTGTCCTAGGAGACTAAAATTATCTACATCTGGTATATCATCTGGTATAAATGAATTACTAGCTTTAGTGGGGAGGGGAACCCAGCAATATAAATATAAATATATAAATAAAGGGCAGATCACATAATATGGTTCAGGCATCTTTCATCCCCTTCACCAATCTTTGGCTGCGGTCACACACAAAATAATCCACCTTTAATGCACTTTCCAACTGGTTTTTGCCAGTTCACACAGTAAAAATCCAGTCTGAAAGTGGATTGAAAGTGGATTACTTAGCGTGTGTGACTACAGCCTTAGTGCAAATATCAGTCACAAACTGGGCACTCCATCCCCCTCTGCTCTGGATATACCCCTTTCATTGGTCTGGAACCCTCTTAAACAGAAGAAGAATGCCATTAGCTGACAACAGGAATAGGTAGCTGGCATCTCAAGGATTTACCCCAGCATAATCCTCAACCCCAAGAATCCTTCTTCCCTGCTTATAATTCTCTGCCCCGTACCCCCACTTTAGTTGAGACCAGTGGCAAAGGGCTCTTTAATCCCCCTTTTCCTAGAATGAACCACAACAGAGATCTTGGTGTAATCCTCCCTCTGTTATCCATTTGGAATGCCTCGTTCCCAGTCCTGGTCTGGACAAGGAATTGCTTCACTGGTAAACCTGTTCCTCAGTTATACCACTTCAAAGAGCAGGTGCGACCGAGGATCACACAGTTCAACACACACCAATATGAGCAAAGCTCCCGGCACACAGAAGATCGACCCAGGAGGAAGGAAACGAAACTCTTCTCCCTAACATTTACATGCCTATGTACAAGGAGAACTTTTTTTTATCAATTGTGAGGAATATTTAATAATAAGATCCACCACCTGTAGTCTTAAGGGGCACAGTTGTACCACGTGACCAGCTGCTCCCAGCAAAAGGCTCTTTAACTCCTTTCTCCCCGGAACGACAAAGACTCTGGCAAAGTTTTCCTCTTATTTATCCCAATATCCCAATGATTCACTCCTGTTCTCGTGAGTTTCAGAAGAGGGAGCAAGTCAGTGGGGTGGACCAGGGCTATTTTTGGGCAGGAACGCACAGGAACGGAGTTCCGGCTGGCTTCCAAGTTGGCCACGCCTACAGCCCCCCCCCCCCCAGGTACCTCACAAGCTGTGGGTTGCCTGGGGAAGCCAAGCAGATCCAGGGAAGGATCGCCAGGCACCTCACAGGCACCTCTCAAGCTGCGGGGCACTTGGGGAAGCCAATCCTGGGAGGGAGCTGTGTTGCTGGGGGTGTGGCCTAATATTCTAACAAGTTTCTGCTGTTTTGTGTGGCCTGTTATGCTAATGAGTTCCTGCTAAGTTTTTTCTACAAAAAAAGCCCTGGGGTAGACTAACTGTTTGCAGCTCTTCAGTCACACAGACACACAAGAACATATAAGGCTGCCTTGTACTGACTCGGACCATTAGTCCACCATCAGTCCATCAAGATCAATATTCACTATGGACAGCAGCTATCCAGGGTCTCAGGCAGAGGTCTTTCACATCACCTACAACCTGGCCCATAGCTATCAATTCATGGCTTGTCAAGTACTTATGGTAACCCTGAAGGGTTTTCAAGGGAAGAGACGTTCAGAGGTGCTTTGCCATTGCTTGCCTCCGCATCAGGACCCTGGTATTCCTTGGTGGTCTCCCATCCAATTAAATACTAGCCAGGACTGACCCTGTTTAGCTTCAGAAATCTGATGAGATCAGGCTAGCCTGGGCTATCAAGGCCAACTGGATATACCACGGATTCAACCTGGGGCCGTCTGTGTGTCTAGCAAGATGCTCCAGCACTTAGCCACAGTCCTTGTTCAACTCAAAACATGGCCCTGTTAAAGATTACTTTGCAGACCAGTGACCAAAGGTCTCTCTTTTGCATTCGGCCGCCAATTCTTTTCTGCCATGAGCACGCCTATCCTACTCCCGTTTGAATGGAAGAAGTTAACGTGTCTTTATTCCACCCGCCCCAAAAATAAACTTTTGAGCCTAATGTGGATTTCCTTACTGCACATCACTACAACCACCACTCAAAAAAGGGCCTCTTTTAAAATTCTCTGGGTCCGTAATGTCAAAATATTGTGGTTCTTTAAAATTAACAGAGATATCCAAATGATTACACTTGAGGATGTGGGCCTTGAACATTAAGTGTTACAGGAATCAAGTCAAAAGATATTAAGTCTCTGCCTTCCTTCCCAGACACTGAATCAACAGACTGTAACGGCTTCAAAGGAGCCGCCTGTTTTCGGCGCTGTCAGTGAGCCGTGCTTTAAGGAGCCTGTTAGAAATGAGGAGCCATTATAAATCCTTTCTGATCATCAGGCTTATTTTTAGTGATAGGGAGACAGGTATCGTGTTGACAAACCTCGGCGTGGAGTCTACCGAGATCTAAAGACTTTTGGACTCTGTGGGAAATGATGCAGTCATTTGGGTATCTCTGCTTTTAGAAATGATAATAAAGATTAATCAGGTGTATAATCAATGAGCGCAATTAGATCAGTATTATGATATGAACCTAAGATAGTAGAAACACCTCCCCCCCCAAAAAAAATTAAACCTGGAGGCACATCTGATTCTTATACACCCAAAATGATTTTTCTTTTCGCACTTGGATCTCATCCCTGGTTTTATCAGAGTTCAACTCAGGATACAATACCTTGCATTTATCCCTTGTAACAGCATCCATTTATCCCGGGACAAGTGTAGGAACAATGGTCAAAACAATGACCCCGGTGACCTCAATATAATGTGGAAACAAAAAATACCCCAAGATAATTACAGGGGTGAACTCGAGTGTAGTGTAGAATGTAAGTTCGGAGACAGGATTGAGCCAGGATTTAAGGTCTAGTGTGGAAAGGACCTTTGAGTTCAGGTTGTATAAGTTTCATGAACATATGAAGTAACCTTATACTGAATCAGTCCATCAAAGTTAGTACTGTTTACTCAGACTGGCAGTGGCTCTCGGGTCCCAGGTTGAGGTCTTTCACTTCACCTACTCCCTGGTCCTTACTAGAGATATCAGGGATTGAACCTGGGACCTTCTAAATGCCAAGCAGATGATCTGTCACTGAGCCATGGCCCCTCTTAGCCACTCCCACTTAGAGGAAGCCATCCTTTTTTGTATCTTCATTAGTCACAATACCCTCTGATTGGAGGAGGGGCTCAGAGTGGTGACTCATGCAGAGATACAACAGGCAGTCTCCTCTGAGGGTGGATAATTGGGCTACATCTCTGCACTGAGATTGATTTGAATGACCCAAGATGCAGAGACTCAACAGAATTACCCGCAAGCATTGGAAGCTGAATGGAAGGAGACACGGTCAGAACAGTGACTCTTACAGAGACTCAGTGGGCAGCATCATCTGTGGGTGATATTTCAGGTTTACCAAAGCTTTTGATAATTAAATGTTATTCTTGCTGCACACTGTCACTTATCCTGTGGCACCCTACCATACTAGATAGGAAGCCTTTTAAGCTGGGACCATATTTACATGCAAGAAAAAAGCGGCACATTGAATGAGCATTAAAATCAGCAGAGTTTATTTCTTCCTCACCAGACTAATAATAACACAGACACATGAATCTGCTTTATCCATCAGTCCATCAAGGTCTGTATTGTCTCCTCAGACTGGCAGAGGCTCTCCAGGTTGTCAGGTGGAGGTTTTCCACATCACTTACTACCAGATCCTTTTTCAAACTGGCAATGCCAGGGATTGAACCCGGGACCTTCTCTATGCCAAGGAGATGCTCTACCACCAAGGAGCAGCTCCTCCCACAATGCCTTGCTAAGACTCTGCATGAGGAAATCAACGGTTTGTTATGGAAAATACCAACCATTGTGTCATGGAAGGGATCACAAATCATGACGCTATGCTAGTATTTCAGATCGATACTGCGGTGCCCCTGCTTGCCATGAAGATGTAAGATAATGATCCTTATACTTGGTCATGCAATGAAGCATATCAAAGCGGCTGCCTTATATGATTTTTCCTGGCCCACTGTTCATACAGTACAATCCTAAACAAAGTTACGCTCAGCCTGAGAGATGCCGCCTCAGTGCGGAAGATCCCTTTAGTCATCATAGCAAGTAGCAACTGACAGACCTCTCCTCCAGAAATCTAATCCTCTTTTAAAACCATCAATGCTTGCTGTGGCAATCACTAGATTTGATGGCAGTAAATGCCGCAATTTAATTAATTGTGTAAAGACATTATTTCTTTTTGTCTGTCCTGAACCTACTGCCCATCACCTTAATTGGGTGCCCCACGTGCTAGTATGATGGGAGAAGAAAAAGTTCAATTTGTTCAGTTTTTCTACCCCATGCATAACTGTATAAGCCTCCGTCATGTCCTGAACTGAAAAGTCCTAGACTCTTCAGCCTTTCCACACAGGAAAGGTGCTCTAAGTCCTGTATTATCTTGGTTGCCCTCTTCTGTACTTTTCCCAGCTCTGTGATGCCCTTTCTGAGAGACCAGAACTGTGCACAATACTCCAAACAAAATCTTGCCATAGATCTATACAGGGACATTGTAATATTTGGCTGTGTGCCCCCTCCCAATTCTTTTCCAGTGCCAAGAACAAAATTTGAACTGGCCCTAATTCCACAACATTCACTCTGGGTATTTCCTTTTCTTTACATATCGGCTAAAAAAAAATGCTGTGCTTAAACGCATTATTCGAACCCTGTAAGAGAGAAAGCAGATTTGTGGGGAAAGTGTGTGTGTGTGTATGTAAAGTGCACCCATGTACAGGCTTATGCTGCTAAATTGCTAAAATGTACAGACTTCTGTTGAAATTTGAGACAGAAGAAGAAGGAGTGAAAGATTCTATGACAAATGGGCTACAGATTTTGGGTACAATACACCAGTGGAACAATGGGAGATTATGCGGATGAAAGGGCTTAAATTTATTTGGGAGTTCTAATCTCAAAGAGAATTTCTATAAAATGATGTATCATCAGTATACATCTCCAGAAAAATTAGCTAGAATGTATAAAAATATTTCGAATAGATATTGGAAATGTGAACAGCATAAAGGGACATCTTTGATGGATTTGTAATAAAGCCAAAAAAATTAGATACAAATTCATTTGCTAATACAGAACATCTTGAAGATTAATGTACAATTTAAACCAGAGGCTTTTTTTCGTTGGGAATAATGGACAGACAGCTAGAAAAAAAGGCATGGTACTTTGTTTTTATACATGACAACCGCAGCAAGACTTTTATATGCTCAAAAATGGAAGAGTCCGATATTGCCTATAATAGAGGAGTGGACTGTGAAGATGACGGAGTTAGCTGAGATGGTTAAACTTATGGCTTTGATTAGAGAGAAGACATTACCCACATTTATAGCAGACTGGATGTCAGAATCTGCTGATTCAGACAAGGATTTCTGGGACTTTCTGCTATGCTTCTTATTGCTATGTGCTGTGTGTAACCTGTGCCTGCACCCATTATGTATTCATGCCTATTATGTATTCATGCCTATTGCTTTTAGTTGCCCCTATGCCCACCATGTAACCATATCTTTTGCCAGTATGACTGTATGCTATGCGACCCCAGGTTTATGGCTTTGACCAGGCCTGGTCTGTGTAACTGTTTGCCTGGGAGAGTGACAACTTCAAAGCATGGGAACAATGGGCCTCTCACACTCCTGCCTCCGCATTCCATTCATCCCGGCTGGGAGGACAAGGGGAGGACAGAGACCATTTCTTATCAACATGCGAAGGCCTTGAGGAAAGCATTTGTTATGTGAATATGGTTACATCTAAGGGGTCTGGTTTGGGAAGGGAAATTTACAGCTTAACACCTAGCTTTCTTTCCTGTGGGAAGCAAACGGCCAAAGACCCCTTTTGCCCGCCGTTTTTCCCCTTTGGTGACTGGTTACCTATGGGCAATTCAAATTGTACTGAAGGGTATAATAGACCTGCTTCTATCGTATGCATTATCTCTGACAATAATCCGAGAACCTGTACCAATGTAGAGATTGGAAATAAAGAACTGTGTTTCATCAACAAAGATCTGATCCTTGACTACTTTGAGCAGAAGTCTCACAGATTGTCAGAGATCTGTGACTGGGACTTGGCCGTTCCTGACCATGTCGGACGACGGTACTCTTCCCATCCCTACTACCGAAGACCAACCGGTGACCCCGGGGGACCAGGGTGCCGGTGGTGGAGGAGGTGGCGGGGAGCCCGAAGTGCCAGTGACTACGATTCAAGGGGCTCACTACATCCCGCGCCCACCTCCTCATCAGAGCGTGACCCCGAGGTACTCATGGAGCAACTTCGGTCGTGGGACCGTAGACTCCTGGGTGCACGATCGGAAGGGGGCACGGGTGTCGATCCAGGCAGATCACACCGACCGCGGGAAGCCAAGTTTCCTGGGAGACGAGCGAGAGACGACCTACGGAGGAGAGTGGTGTCCCCCGCCCCTGGAAGAAGAGAGAGTCGGACCGTACAGGCCCGATCCCTACGGGGAAGACCAAACCCAAGCCCTGGACCGTATGATGGGAGATTTACGGTTCCAACTCACCACCGAATTGCGCGAGCTAGCCCTCGACCTGCAGTACCAGTTTCGAGACGCCCTAATGGCTATGCAAGCAGCTCGCCCAGCCCCGGCACGGGTAGGACCCCCAGGAGGGGGAGTCCTGCAGCCGGTGGTTCCCCCTGGAGGAGTCCCCGCGGGAGTCGTCCCGCCGCAAGTGCCGCCGCAGGTCCCGCAGCCTGTTCCCCGTCAGGTGCCCGCACCCGTACCTGCGCTGGCCCCAGTGCCGGCAGGGCCGATGGTTCGCCCGGCCCCCGCCGATCCGTTGACGGCTACTTTCGATGGGGACCCCGAGAAGCTGCGGTTCTTCCTCCTAGAGATCGAGCGGTTCCTAGACACCTGGGGGCATCTCTACCCCACCGAGAGGGACCGGATTGGCTACATCGGGTCCAAGCTGAGGGACACCGCCAGCGACTGGTACGTGAGCCTGCACAACGCCCCCGGGCCTGAGTTACGCTCAGTGAACAACTTCATGTGGGCCCTCCGACACCACTACGAGGACCCCCTGGGAGAAGAAAAGGCCTGGAACCAGCTGCGGAGGCTGACCCAAGGGCGGTCCTCGGTGAGGGACTACACCGACAAGTTCCGGCGCATCGCGGCCAAGATTCGCGGCTGGACCCAGGACCTGTTCATAGAAAAGTACCGGGAGGGCCTGAGCCACGAGGTGTACGAGACGGTGCTGCGAGGGGGAAGACCGGGCTCGCTGGCCACCTGGATGAGAGCGGCCGCGGACATAGAAGAACGCTTCACCCTCATCAAGATGGGAACTTCAGCGATTACCCAAGCCAAAGCGGCTCAGAAGGTGAAACCCAAGCCGAACCTGCAAGAGATCCGGGATGCCCGCTTCAAGCAGGGGCTCTGCATGAGATGCGGGGAGAGCGGCCACTTCGCCTCGGCGTGCCCCCGGGGGGGGGGAAGTCCCAAAAACCTCCACCCCGGTAGCCGGGAGCACCCCTAGTAAAGGGAAGACCTCGTTCAAGCCCCGGGCACTACAGCTGGAAGGGGCCGCGAGCGAGCAAGGGGAGCTGGAGCTGACGGAAACACAGACGTCGGGAAACTCCAACGGCCTGCAGTGAGCGGCGCAGAACTGCAGGTCCCCATCCACGACGTGCCATCTCTGGTGAGCATCCCTGGCCCCTTACTGTATATAGTAGTGACTGTGATAGCCCCTGGGACCGGGACCCATGTCCGCGTTCGGGCTTTAATTGACTCAGGGTGTGCCCGGGACTTGATTAGCCCTCTGGTAGTGGAGGGACTAGGACCTAAGGTCGCCCCGTTGGGGGAGCCACTCACTTTCACGCAAATGGATGGATCAGAAATGAAAGAGGCGTGTGTGGCAGAGACCGAGAGACTGATTGTGGGGACGGGGGAGCACTGGGAGAGGAGAGCTTTCGTCATCACCCCGAACACCCAGTTCCCCATGGTGTTGGGGAGTCCCTGGTTAAGCTCCCATGACCCCTATATCAAATGGAGTGAAGGGAGGATCTCCTGGGTGGATGAAAAGTGTCAAGACCATAAGTGGGACGCGGGGTGGGGAGCGGGACCCCCGGCACCTCTCCGAGCGGCGGCGCTCACCCTGGTGCCCTCCGCAGTTCCCCGGGAATATCGAGACTTAATGGGAGTGTTCAGTGAAACCGAAGCCGATGAACTACCCCCCCACAGACTGTCGGATTGTGCCATAGAGCTGATCCCGGGAGAGAAGCTACCGAAGGGAAAGCTTTATTCCATGAGCCCTCCGGAGCGGGAGGAGCTAAGGAAATTCCTAGACAAGAATTTGGAGCGCGGGTTCATCCGCCCGGCTAAGTCCCCCTTCGCGGCCCCTGTTCTGTTCCGGAAAAAGAAAGATGGGGGGCTACGGTTATGTACGGACTACAGAGGATTAAATGCAGTGTCCGCGTCCAATGCCTACCCCCTTCCCCTTATTAAAGACTTGTTAACGGAGGCGGCCAAGGGGAAAGTGTTTACTAAGTTGGATCTCCGAGACGCATATTTCCGGGTGCGCATCAGGGAGGGGGACGACTTAAGACTGCATTTAACACACCATTGGGACAGTTCGAATACCTGATGATGCCGTTCGGCTTAAGTGGCGCGCCCGGGGTCTTTATGAGCTTAATAAATGAAGTGTTGCACAAGCATTTATTCAAGGGGGTGTTATGTTACTTAGATGATATCTTGATCTACTCTGCTGATAAGAAAGAACATGTGCGGTTGGTCCGGGAAGTGCTTTCAACCCTGTTAAAAAATCAGTTGTATGCAAAGTTGTCGAAATGCGAATTCCATCGGGATTCAGTGGACTTCCTAGGGTACCGCATTTCTCAGAAAGGGCTAGAGATGGACCCTGCCAAGATAGAGGCCGTAGTGCAGTGGGAAGCCCCCCGAACGAGAAAACAGCTTCAGAGTCTCTTGGGATTTTGTAACTTCTACCGCACCTTCATAAAAGACTTTGCTACAGTCACCCTCCTGCTAACTGAACTCCTAAAAACCAAGGGGAGGGGCCCAGAAGCGGGGAAGCCCGGGGAGAGAATAGCCTGGACCGGAGAATGCCAAAGGGCGTTCGAGACTCTTAAGACCCTTTTCACCTCGGAGCCCATCCTGGCTCACCCCGATGAGATCAAGGAATTTGTAGTTCATGTAGACGCGTCGGATGTGGCCATGGGGGGGGGCCATCCTACAGAAGGGGCCAGATGGGAAGCTGCACCCTCTTGCCTACATCTCAAAAAAGTTTAACGAGACAGAGAGAAATTGGTCAGTGTGGGACAAAGAAGCAGCAGCCATCCGACTGGCCCTCACCAGTTGGCGGCATTGGCTGGAAGGAGCACAGACCCCTTTTGAAATTTGGACGGATCACAAAAATCTGGAGGCGTTGCGCACCCAGAGATCCCTAAATGCAAAGCAGCTCCGATGGGCCGATTTTTTCTCAAAGTTCAACTTTGTGCTTAAACACTTCCCCGGGAAGGCCAATTCGTTAGCCGACGCACTATCCCGATTGCCCCAGCACGAGAGCCTAAAGGAAGAGGTGTTCGACTCCATGTTCTCCCCCCAGCAGCTGGGAGGAGCGGTGACCACCAGGAGTCAGAGTAAGCAGGCTGCGGTAGAGCCGTGGGGGAGCGACTGGGGGGGGGGATTACTCCCCGGAAGAAGTCGAAGAGTTGAGAAACTTAGAAGACTGTTCCCTCCGGGAAAACAAATGCTGGTACCATGGGGATAAGCTAGTGGTACCCCGAAACAGAAGAAAAGACATATTGCTGACTTGTCATTCATCAAAATTGGTGGGGCATTTTGGGTTTTTAAAGACGCTTAATTTGGTTCAGAGACAGTTCTGGTGGCCGCGCATGCGCAAGGATGTCTCGGACTTTGTAACTGCCTGCCAGACCTGTTTGATGTGCAAAAGAAGGGGAGGGAAAGTTCCGGGACTATTGCACCCACTGCCCACCCCCTCTCACCCATGGGAAGCGATAGCCATGGACTTCATCACCAACCTGCCACCCTCAAAAGGAAAAACTGTAATTTGGGTGGTGGTAGACATGTTTTCAAAGCAAGCCCACTTTACCCCCTTCAAACAGCTACCTACGGCAAAAGGGATGGCCAAGGCTTTTTTCAACCACGTGATAAAGCTGCATGCTTTCCCCAAACGCGTGGTATCCGATCAGGGCAGTCAGTTCGTTGCCAACTTCTGGCGGGAGCTTTTGACACTAATGGACATTGAACCAGCCCTAAGCTCAGGGTACCATCCAGAGACCGATGGACAGTCCGAACGAACTAATCAAATCCTGGAACAGTTCGTAAGGTGTTACACTAACTACCATCAGGATAATTGGGTGGAATTACTGCCATTTGCAGAGTACAGTTATAACAATGCTATTCATTCGTCTACGGGCGTGTCCCCATTCATGGCGGTGGGCGGCTTTGAGGGAAAACCGCTGCCTACCATAGAGGATGCGCCAAACACTCCCCCCCCGGACTTTAAGCGGTGGAGGGCAGCGTTGCAAGACTCATGGCCACTGATAGCTAAAACACTGGACAAGGCAAAGGAGGACTACAAGAAATATGCGGACCGTGGCAGAGCAGAGGGCTGGGACCTACAGCCAGGGGACTCAGTCTACTTGTCCACAAAAAATATACATGGATTACAACCCAGTAGGAAATTGGGGTGGAAATATGTTGGCCCTTACAAAGTGTTGCGTAAAATCTCTGATGTGTCTTTTGAATTGGAGTTGCCCAAATCACTTGAGTTCTGTGCACCCTGTTTTTCATTTCAGCTTGCTGAAGAAGAATCCTGGGCCGAATGCTTGGCATCCAGTTCCTCTGACTCCTCCTCCACTGATGAAGGGGGAGGCACCCCATTTTGAAATTTCTGAAATCCTTGATTCTAAAATGCATAGG
This sequence comes from Lepidodactylus listeri, assembly GCA_029233225.1. Classification (NCBI taxonomy): domain Eukaryota; kingdom Metazoa; phylum Chordata; class Lepidosauria; order Squamata; family Gekkonidae; genus Lepidodactylus; species Lepidodactylus listeri. Next base: position 135,974,742 of record JARCFY010000004.1, on the reverse strand, counting down.
GGCCACTTATTATACTTAGTTAGATGGGTAGATTTTGGCCCGGAACAAAATGAATGGGTTCATTCTGAAAATGTGCATGCCCCTAAGTCAGTGAAAGCTTTCCATAAAAGGTTCCCAGACAAACCCGGGTAGATTTATTTTCGGGGTGGCAGTGTGTCAGAATCTGCTGATTCAGACAAGGATTTCTGGGACTTTCTGCTATGCTTCTTATTGCTATGTGCTGTGTGTAACCTGTGCCTGCACCCATTATGTATTCATGCCTATTATGTATTCATGCCTATTGCTTTTAGTTGCCCCTATGCCCACCATGTAACCATATCTTTTGCCAGTATGACTGTATGCTATGCGACCCCAGGTTTATGGCTTTGACCAGGCCTGGTCTGTGTAACTGTTTGCCTGGGAGAGTGACAACTTCAAAGCATGGGAACAATGGGCCTCTCACACTCCTGCCTCCGCATTCCATTCATCCCGGCTGGGAGGACAAGGGGAGGACAGAGACCATTTCTTATCAACATGCGAAGGCCTTGAGGAAAGCATTTGTTATGTGAATATGGTTACATCTAAGGGGTCTGGTTTGGGAAGGGAAATTTACAGCTTAACACCTAGCTTTCTTTCCTGTGGGAAGCAAACGGCCAAAGACCCCTTTTGCCCGCCGTTTTTCCCCTTTGGTGACTGGTTACCTATGGGCAATTCAAATTGTACTGAAGGGTATAATAGACCTGCTTCTATCGTATGCATTATCTCTGACAATAATCCGAGAACCTGTACCAATGTAGAGATTGGAAATAAAGAACTGTGTTTCATCAACAAAGATCTGATCCTTGACTACTTTGAGCAGAAGTCTCACACTGGAAACCCTTTATTGACTTTTTGCATGCAACTGAAAGAAATGGACTGATGATCTTTTGTTTTGAAGACTAAGAAGGGGGAAAGGGTTATAGAAAAATGAGGTTTTCTTCTGACAACAATAGAACAATTGTGAATTCTGTAGTTATGCCAATATTTGTTGTGGAGAAAATCGAGAGCTTTTCCTTTATATTTCTCTTTCTGTCTTCGTTATCTTTCTTTTCTTTTGTTTTTTTACTTTTAAAATTCTTCAATAAAATTTGTTTGTTTGTTTGTTTTAAATTAAGTGCCCTCAAGTTGCAGCTTGTAACCCCAAAGGGTTTTCAAGGCAAGAGATGTTCAGAGGTGGTTTGCGATTGCCTGCCTCTGCAGAGCAACCCTGGGATTCCTGGGTGGTCTCCCTTGCAAATACTGACCTGGGGCCAACCCTGCGTAGCTTCCAGATTTGATGCAATCAGGCCAGCCTGGGCCATCCATGTTAAGGCAGAGAAAGGGTTAAGCACCCCTTTCTTTCTTTGGCTTTTTGTTTGAGAGCCAGTTTGGTGTAATGGTTAAGTGTGCGGACTCTAACCTGGGGGAACCGGGTTTGATTCCCCACTCCTCCACTTGCACCTGCTGGATGATCTTGGGCAAGCCATAGCTCTGTACCAGCTGTTCTCTCAACGACAGTTGTCTCCGAGCTCTCTCAGCCCCACCTACCTCACAGGGTGTCTGTTGTACGGAGGGGAAGGGAAAGGAGTTTGTAAGCCGCTCTGAGACTCCCTTGGGTAGTGAACGGCGGGCTATAAATCCAATCTCTTCTTCTTCTCTTGTTGCAAAAACACTCTTTTGAAGAGTTAATTGAGGGTTTCTCCACACTTGTGTGTTTGCTGTACAGTGGGATGCTAACACAATACATTGCCAACTACTTACATGTGTGCTATAAAAATGAAGATTACCTAAAGTTAAGGCCAGGAAGCAACTCTAGCCCGAGACAATCACAAACATGGAAGACCCATGGCTCAGAGGCAGAGCATCGGCTTGGCATGCAGAAGGTCCCAAGTTCAATCCCTGGCATCTCCAGGTAAAAGGTCCAGGCAGTAGGTGATGTGAAAGACCTATGCTGGATACCATGGAGAGTTGCTGCCGGTCAGAGTAGGCAATACTGACCTCAAGGAACTGATGGTCTAATTCAGTATAAGGAAGCTTTGCGCACACACGTGTGTGTGTGTGTGTGTGTGTGTGTGTGTGTGTGTGAGAGAGAGAGAGAGAGAGAGAGAGAGAGAGAGAGAGAGCGCACTAACTTGTTATGGGGGAGAGAATACTACCACCACAATGTGATGTAGCCACAGATGTGCCAGCATGGTGTAGTCATCAGACTAGGATTTGGAAGACCTGGCTTTAAATTTGCAGTTTGCCATGAAATTTACTACTCTTTCTTAGCCTGACCTATTTTGCTGGGTTGTTGTGAAGGTAAAATGGGGGAGAAACCAATGCATGCCACACTGAGGGCGGTGGGTGGCGGCGGGGGGGGGGGGGTGATACGAATGCCTGGCCACATTTATTCGTTCTCCGAAAAGGGTTTTGAAGCGTCCCATGTGAAGCACCAAAGCACCAGATTTTCTCCAGCAAGGCGATGGAGCTGAACCCTAAGACTTGCTTGGCCGGATCCCACCAAAGACCCAGCTTGTTCAGCCTTCCTCTGGCCAACTCCCAAGCAGGCTAAGGCCGAGCCAATCATCTCTGCTGGCTCGATCCCCATCTGCCGGTACTTCCACGATAGACTGCCTCTACAGATGGAGGCTCCAACTGACACATCGCCTAACAGACGTCGACAGGCTTTCAGCGATAGGAAGGGGAGGTCCCAGCTGCGCCCATTGAGCCCCCGCCTCCCTGAATGCCCACCCCCCGCCCGAGGCCGTGCCAGGACCCCCCCCCCCCCCCCCCCGAGCTGGTGCGGCCTTGGGAGCGCGACCCGCCCTGCAGACGCCTCCTTCTCCTTCCCGGGCCGCCCGCCCCCTTCACGTGCTGCTGGGACCCGGGGGCTTCGGAGGGGCGTTCTCTTCGCCTCTGCCCTCCCGCGTCGTCCCAGGCGGCGGCCGCCTTCCCGGCCAACCAGAGCGAAGCGCGCAGGCCAGCAGGCTCGGGCGCTCCCCCCACCCCGGCGGAGAAGGCGCGCTCAGGACTCGGCGTCGCTCTTTCGCCGCTCGGAGAAGAGGAGAGACCCCCAGCTGCTGCATGCTGCTGGCGGCGGCCCGGGCGAGAGAGCTTGCCCTCGGGCTCCCCTTTCCTTGCTGCGCGCTGCGCCTCCCCAGCTTTGCGCTCAGACGCGCCGCGGAGAGGCCACAGAGCGGACGGGCGGCCGCCGCGCCCCGGCCCAGGAGACCATGAACAGCGCCAAGAGCGACCCGGAGCCCAGCCCGGCCGAGCCCAACCTGCAGGAGGAAGAGGTACCTGCCTGGCGCTGGGTGGCGGCGGCGCCTCGGCTGCCGAGTCTCCGCAGGCGCGCCGTTTTTTGCGCGCGCCTCTCCGTGCGCTTTTGGGCACGTGGGGAGCCGAGTCCGGGTGGAGCGGGGCTGGAGGGCCGGCGGAGACCCACCGGGGGCGCAGGGAAGTGGCGGGGCAGCCTCGGCGCTGCGCTGCTTTGAACACTTCCTCCCTTAACTCCGGCGTCTTTGACGCTTGCCTGGGGTTGCGCAAGCCCGGAGGGGGAGGGAAGCGAAAGGAAGGGCGAAGGAACAGGCTTGGAGCGGAGCTGCGGCTGAGTTTTGGGGGAAAGTTCGGCGGCGGCGGCGGCGGCGGCGGGGGGGGGGGGGGGGCGAGAACAAGCGGCAGTGCAAACAAACAAGCTCACCAGAAGTGTCTCTCTTCTCTCCCCCCCCCCCCCCCGTTGCATTTCTTCGATCAAGTCTGGCTTCCCAGTGTGAAATCGCCCGTTAAAGCAGCCGTAAACCCCCTTTAAAGACAGGCATTCAGATGTATAGGTAAACGCATAGGGCGCGTTCTTCTCCGATGAGTATCAAACGTGGAGAAATTCGCTTGGACGAATTTTCACCGTTGGGGTTGTTGTTGTGTGTATGTTGGATAAAAGCACGCCGGTCAATTAGGACTTTCCCCCTTCCTCTTTGCAAACTGGGAACGGGAACGACGCGCGCTCAGCTTCTTGCCCTTTGCAGGGATATAAAAGCCTCGCCGGCCGTAAACCCAGCTGCGGTTTAGCAGTCTTTGCGTGGTTCCAGACAATTACGAAAAACGATGCGAGTCGTTTCCAGCGTTCCGGATTAACGCGGCGATATGTTTTCCACTCAATCTCGGCGCAGTGTTGGGAGTTTTGCGATGTGAAACCAATGCTATGTATAAGAATGCTACTGATATTATGAATTCACAGCTACCCACCCCATTGTTTTATACTAGGCTTGTCCTATGTTCAGGATCTCAGATTCCATAAGCAGGCTGCTTAGTATAAAATAATGGGGTGCGTAGCTGTGAATTCATAACGTCAATAGTATTCTTATTTATGACCCTAATTGCGGAAACATGGCTTTTTAACTTTTTTTTTTTTTTTTTGCAAACTGGTAAATGTTAATTTCAGCACAACCCAAAGTTGAAGGCAATTTGGACAAACTCTTTCCCTCTTGGGACCGAGCAGAAGGGAATCCAGAACCATATGGTTATTTTGAGGTGCAGGGAATATGTTTTTGAAACACTTCGCTCAAGAACCCAGTTTAATGTCACTTCTCTATACTCCTTTATGTATCTTACTGGGATGAATGATCATAGCCTGGAAGTAAAAAAATCCTTGTGCCCATTGCTCAGAATGAAAACCAGAAAATCTCTCCTTGAAAGGAAAACATTTCCCCCTATACTGAGTTGTTCTACTTATCTGTCGGAACCATATTCTTCTGTTAAATAAATAAAACATTGTCTAAGGTAAATGGGTTTCTAAGCACCATCCTTTTTACAAAGTGTTAGCTTTTCTGTTTAGATCAGAATACAGGACTAAAACTTTTATTGTTTCTCATGTACTAATCGGGATAATTACAGTTCAGAAAATGAATTGTGTCTGAAATATTTTTCCATAATGCTGTAAACTGAAAAGCAAAGGAAACATTTATTTTAGAAACAACAGGGGGGCAGGCTTTTTTGGCTTCTGCAGGGGAACTAGTTTGGTGTAGTGGTTAAGTGCGCGGACATCTGGGAGAACCGGGTTTGATTCCCCACTCCTCCACTTGCAGATGCTGGATGACCTTGGGCAAGCCATAGTTCTGTCAGAGCTGTTCTCTCAAGGACAGCTCTGGAAAGAGCTCTCTCAGCCCCACCTACCTCACAGGGTGTCTGTTGTGGGGAGGGGAAGGGAAAGGAGTTTGTAAGCCACTCTGAGACTCCAAGTGAAGGGCGGGGTATAAATCCAATCTCTTCTTCTAAAATAATTGTATTTTTATGAAAGCCTTTTTACTGTCGTTATGTTACCGTTGTGACCATCTCTGCACTTTTTAGGATTACCTTTGAATTCAATGTAATTATGTCCCACCCTGGGCTATCCTGCATTTCATGGCCCGTTAACCCTTTACAGTTTGTTTCGTCGTGTGCCGGTGTTTGCTAGAGTGAGGATCCGTGCCAGTTCCTAAAAGTTTAGGCTAGACTGAAAAAAGTTAGTCTTCCAGGCACTGCAAAGCCTCCCGTTTATTCATGGCACAGCATGGCCACCCCACTGGGGTTAAAATCTTTTCGAGACCTCCCAGCAGTGTTCTCTCTAAGCTGTGCGCGTGAGCGGCCACTCGTTAATGCAGGAAGCTCCACTCAACAGCAGTCTGGAGCCGCACAGGGTCTTGCACTGTCCATTGCCCATTTTAAGACTACAGCAGTTATATTTTGCTCAGGGTGTGAACTGCTTCGCTCAGTAGGGAAACAAAATCAGAGGGAACATTTTCCCCACAGTATTCTTAAACTGTATGGGCAGAACTCTAGAATAGTCCGGCCATGATCCGTACTGAGTAGCTGTAGAGAGAGGTGGTACTTTTTGCAGTGATCAGTGGTACAGAATCGTCACTACTGCCTTAATTTGATTGAAAGAGGAGGTTTTTGATGGTTTCCAAATTTGGTTATTGTGGGGTCTGGTGATGGTTAGGGGGATATTCCAAAAAGGGGATGCTCTGTCCTGTGGGAATGTGCAATGAAGCATTGTGACAGCATCCTCATGCTCAGCTTTGGTGGTAAGTATGCTTGCCTTACTTCCAGCAGTTTTAACCCTGCTAAATGTTTGTCTCAGGAATCACATCTACCGTGCCTAGAAGCCAGGGGACGTTCCCAAGAACTGTCATACCTGAATCACAATCTCTCCAATTTCCCCAGCATCCGGGTGGAACCAGAAGAGAAAGGGAATGTCTGCAGGTGTTTCCATTTTGGGCTCCTCTCTGTTTTCCACATGTGGTGGTGGAGAGTGCCGTCAAGGCATAGCTGGCTTATGGCGATCCCGTAGAGCTTTCAAGACAAGAGACGTTCAGAGGTGGTTTGCCATGGCCTGCCTCTGCGGCACAACCCTGGACTTCCTTGGAAGTCTCCCATCCAAGTAGTAACCAGGGTTGACCCTGTTTAGCTTCTAAGATCTGACAAGATTGGGCTTGCCTGGGCTATCCAGGTCAGGGCTTTCCACTTGTAGTGTTCTAGAATGATGTGGATAGATTCAGGTGGATGTAGCCATGTTGGTCTGTAGCAATCAAATGAAGTTGGGGTCCAGCGGCACCTTTAAGATCACTGGATTCAAATTTTGTTCTAGAATTGTGTGGGTCAGTGAGGAGCAGCATGTATGGATAGGGGTGATTATACTAGCTAATTTCCAGGCTCTTTCCATCCCTACAATTTAAACTTTGCATGTGTACGTTTGATCTGAATTTTGGTCAGTTCAGTTCTGCATTGGAGATTGGTAGCTGTCCTTCTCTCTTAGGGCTGTTTCACACACCTTACAAAGGTCTCCTCTCTTGTCCCCCAGCTTGCCTCAATCAGGGTTTTCGATTAGATGTGCTCTGGAAGTTCGGTGGTTGGGCAACTTAATTTCCAGGTATGCTGTTTTCCCAGCTGGGAATGGCCCCTGGGAACTGCTGTTTCCCCTGTTGGGAAAACATACATATTATGATGGTTGTGTCGAAGTTTTCCCAAGAGGGGAAATGGCAGATTCCCGGGGCTATTTCAGGCTGGAAAAATTGCCCCCCCCCCCCCCCCGGAAACCTTGTCAAGTCCCAATATGTATCTTAAATTGTAAACCACTTCGGTGTTTATGTTTATGTTGTGAGCTGCCTTGAGCGAGTTCGCTGGAAAGGCGGGATAGAAATGCAATAAATAAATAAATAAAATAAATAAGTATCTGGGAATTAAGTTGTGAGCTTGTAACTCCCAATGTATGCCTGATTAAAAATCTCATCGTAAGCCTCTAGTGGACGCAAGGACTCTGTAAAGTGTGAGTAAATCCTCAGTCAGTAGAGATGAGTGTCACTGACTCTTTGTATCAGTTATCCCTAAATGTGTTTCCTGGCACCTGCTCTCTTCTTTCCCAAAGCAAAAGCAAAGTGGCTATCCTTCACTTCATTGGGGCAGGAGGTACTACGGAGGAACATCGCTTTTGTTCCTGCAGGGAGCTCTATGTGGAAACTGTCTCCACTGTAGGAGAACACTTGTCTTGGAACCACCCAGCATCTCTCTGGCAGCCATTTTGTGGCTAGATGTGCCCCACTATGGCAGCCATTTTGTTGTGGTGTCCACTTCCAGTTCTACTAAAGTGCCCAGAGCAGAACCTCTCCTTTATAAGCCACGCGTAACAGGACTGCCTACCCTTTGTCCTGACCCTCTGAGAGCTTCCAATCTAAAGTTTAGAGATGACAGTGCAGGAATAGTGCTTTTAAAACAGGTAAATATTTGGTGTTGTATCATAGTTATGTTTTCAATGATGCAGTGAAGTGCTTTGGTATACTTGTAACATGAAATATTCAGCCTAGAATGTGGGCATGTGAGGATGTTAATTCATGATGAACAGGCAGTATGGAAAGGACTGCCAGGGGAAGTGAAGTTCAGGCTTGTTAGCTCTGTCGCCAGTTGAGAGAGACAATTACTTCAGCGTGGAAGAAGCTCACATGGTTCATTTATATGCCTGCTTTCTCATAAGTGTGCGGACTGTAATCTGGGAGAACCGGGTTTGATTCCCCACTCCTCCACTTGCAGCTGCTGGATGACCTTGGGCAAGCCATAGTTCTCTCAGAGCTGTTCTTTCAAGGGCAGTTCTGGAAAGAGCTCTATCAGCCCCATCAGCCTCACAGGGTGTCTGTTGTGGGGAGGGGAAAGGAGTTGGTAAGCCGCTCTAAGAGTCTGAGTGAAGGGCAGGGTATAAATCCATTCCTTCTCTTCTCTTCTCTTCCATAACTGAAATGAATTACTGTATTGAATTTATTGAACTTGAGCCTCCTCAAAAGTTTGTGTGTTGAGGAACGGGGTCATGGTTTAAGTAAATGCATACAATTCATAGATGTATGAATTTTAAAGAACTTATTGCCCAAGACTGGAGTTTTGAGGGAAAATTCAGTGAAGAGGGTTGTAGGATAGGATGTTTCTTGTCCTCATTTACAAATGAGGGAAGGAGACCGTATACTAGGAATTCTTACCAAGGGCACTCAGTGAAACCCTGCCTAAAATCCAGGTTTCTAGGTCCAGCTCCTAGCCAGTGTGGTATAATGGTCAGAGAATTGGACTAGGGCTTAGGAGATCCATTTTCAAATCCTAGCTCTGCTGTGGAAGCTCGTTGGGAGACCTAAGGCCAGTCACACACTCTCAGCCAAAACTCTTGCAGGGTGGTTGTGAGGGTAAAATGCAGGAGAAGAGAGCAATGTAAGCCAGTCTAGGTCTCCATTACGGAGAAAGGCAGAGTAGAAATCAAGCAGCCAACTTCTGCTTGTTCATTGAATCATAGGGTTGGAAGGGACCTCCAGGGTCACCTAGTCCAACACCCTGCACAATGCAGGAAATTCACAAATATTCCCCCCCACACCCCCAGTGACCACTGTTCCACACCCAGAAGATGTCAAAAAACACAAGAACATAAAAAACATGAGAACATAAGAAGAGCCCTGCTGGATCAGACTCAGTGGTCCATCTAGTCGAGCATCCTGTCTCACACAGTGGCCAACCAGTTCTTCTGGAGGACCTTCCCCTGATGTTGTCTCCTGGCACAGAGATTCAGAGGTTTACTGCCTCTGAATGTGGAGGTTTCCCTCAGTCACTGATATTCTACCCTCCATGGATCTCTCTAATCTCCTTTTAAAGTTGTTTATTCCTGTGGCCATCACTACATCATCTGGCAGCAAATTCCACATTTTAATCTCTGTGTGTGTAAAGATGTATTTCTTTTTGTCTGTCCTGAATCTACTGCCCATCAGCCTCATTGGATGCCCTCGAGTTCCAGTATTTTGGGAGAGGGAGAAAAATCTCTCTCTGTCAACTCTCCCCACCCCAGGCATCCTTTTACACACCTCTGTCTCATCTTTTTTCTAAACTGAAAGGTCCCAGACCCTTCAGCCTTTCCTCATAGGGAAGGTGTTCCAACCCGCTAATCATCTTGATGGCCCTCTGTTCCTCCTACAATTTGCATCAAAGACCGGTGGAGGAGGCAGCTCAGAAAATTGTATGTGTGGGGAAAATCCTGGGAAACATTATGGCTATAAAACCGAACAGTTTACCAATGGCATCTCCGTCTGCCACGCCCTTCATGTTGATAAATCATGTGCAGGTTTGCCAGAACGGTTGTAACAGTAAGAAAAGCAGATGTTGAGGGAGGAAAGGGGATTTGTGCTACATGAGCTGTGAAACCCTCCAAATCCATCTAGGTGCATTTCCAGTACCATCCTCGTCTTCTGTTAGCCCCGTGGCTGTCCTTACAATTTCCAAGGAGACTGGTGACTTCTAATAGTTCTGCTGATTGACAGAGGGCTCCGCTTATTAAAAGAAGAGGAACTGGCCATTCTTATTTAACACAAGCCTTTGTGGCTGTCTGGATTAATGCTGTTAAGAAGGACTGGTCTCATTTCACAGCCAGATGGGACAAAGGTTGGTCTTGATTTGAAAATGTGGTTCTTTTGCTGGTTGCGAAAGACTCCCGTTTTCTGAGACACTAGAATGCTGGCACAGACAATCAGTTTGGCTGTGTAGCTGTTGTGTACAACTGTATGTGCCAGTGGAAGCATGAATAACCACGCTTGCTTCTTTCTGTATGGTGAAGCTCCAGTTAATTGCCAGTGAGGTTTCTAAGTGAGTTGAGATGGTAGGCTGTGTTACCTAAGATTGTTTAGTGATGTTAGATGGTAATGATTGTACCTCCAGCTTGCCCCTAATCCTTAAAACCTGCTGGCTGATATTCCACCTTGTGGATATGTGCTACAGTATAAGAGGAAAGGTGGCAAGGGAACATCATGTATAGTCTAGTGGTACCTTTAACACCAACAGAGTTTAATTCTGGGTATAAGCTTTTGTGTGCATGCATGTGTCTAAAGACGAGTGTATGCATATGCAAGCTCACACCTTGAATCACATTTTGTTGGTCTTAGAGGTGCCTCTGGACTCGAATTTTTATCATGCATACCATTTCAGCTACCAAGAGCTGGATACAGACCTTCTTGGCTGGATCGGGAAGGGTGGGCATAGATCCAGAATGAGCATTGGGCTGTGGGGGTTGTCTGTTTGCAGTATATCACTTTGACTGGCATTCAAAGCCATATTATAAACTGTAGCTACATGGCAAGCATGATTTAACCCATGGATGTAAACTAGCAGACAGAGAGCATGGCTAAACAAACAAACAATGCATTGCTGCTCATTGGTGCTCATGTTAAAACACGAACAACAAAACCAAACAATTTATGCAACCTTCTCACCAATTATATATGAAACGTACTAGAGGGAAAAAGTCTCCAGACTGATTTACGACCCCTGGAACTATTAATAAGCTAAACAGTTAATAAGGTCAACTAAAATGATACCTTGAGAACATTTATTTGAAACACGGATTTGAAGGATCATTGTTAAAATTCATGTGCTTGTTAATGTGTGAGACAGAGGTAGAAAAACATGCAGTGCCCTGACATCATGTAGGCCACTGGCCCCCAACACGGCGCCCATGGGCTACATAGTGCAAACTGATTCATCTCCTGGTGCCCACTTACAACTTCTTCCCCAAGCCGTAAAGCTAAGGGCTAGTCATGACTTCATTGGAATAGGAGGTGGCCCACAAGAGCACGTTATTGGAATAGGAGGTGCTCCAGAAGAGCCCAGGAGAGGGAGCGCCTGTTTGGAAATAGTTCCCCCAAGTTTGGAAGCTCCCAACATTTTATGATTGTTCCAACCACCTGCTGTGTCGGCCATTTTGTTGAGTTGCCTAATAACCTTTCTCAGAATTTAAAAGATGCCCAGGGGTCCAACAGTGTTGGAAATCACTAATTCAGTTTGGTGTGGTTAGGAGCATGGACTCTAATCTGGGAGAACCGGGTTTGAGTCCCCACTCCTTCACATGCAGCTGTTGGTTGACCTTGGGCAAGCCACAGTTCCCTCAGAGCAGTTCACTCAGAGCTCTCTCAACTCCACCTACCTCACAAGGGTGTCTGTTATGGGGAGAGGAAGGGAAGGAGGTTGTAAGCTGCTCTGAGACTCCGAGTGAAAGGCAGGGTATAAATCCAATCTTCTTCTTCTGGACGCTATATTGTAGTGAATATTTGGTCATGCCGCCGGCATGACTAGACGCCAAGGCACATGGAACACTGTTACCTTCCCACCGAAGCGCTCCCTATGTACCTACTTGCAGTTTCTTGCTTTTGAACTGCTAGGTTGGCAGGAGCTGGGGCCAGAGACAGGAGCTTGCTCCATCACACAGCACTCTGGTCTCGAACTGCTGAGCTACCAACCTTCCGGTCTGCAGCTCAGTGTCTTAATCTCTGAGCCACCGCGGCCCCAGTTTGGAAATAGGGCTAGGCAAACTATAGCTTAAGCATTCTGGCCAGAGATGTAGTACATGGAGAGCCAATTTCATGGAACGGCTAGAGCAGAGGTGTCGAAATCATATGTTACAAGGGCCAGATCTGACATATATGTCACTTTGTCAGATGTGTGCCATAAAATGTAATGCTGGAGATACAAACTTTATAAAGGACCCAGGCATACCCAATTAATTATACTATTTTTTTTACTGAAAATACAAACATGCTTAAATCATTAACACTCTCACAATATTTCCGTAAAGTATCTCCCTGATGCCCACCTTCCCACTTCCACTGCCCATTACTCATTAGCCCTGGGACAGTGTGCAGGGACATAATGTACAGCCTCTGTCATCTGGCAATAAAGGTAATGACCAGATGTTTGTGGGTTAGATAAGAGCCTTGGACGGGCTAGTTCCAGCCCGCGGGCCATATCTTTGACACCCCAGGTCTAGAATGTTGGATTGGGACCTGGGAGGCAGGATTCAAGTTCCCCACTGGGTCAAGAAACTCACTGGATGAGCTTGGGCCCCTTAATCTCTCAGCGTAAGCTACCTCAAAGGGTTGGTTTGAGGCTAAAAATATGGAGAACTGCTCAGAGCTCCTTGGAGGAAAGGCAGGACAGGACATATACCAAAGAACTATTCCAGTCACAGGAGGGAGCCAGTTTGGTGTAGTGGTTAAGTGCACGGACTCTAATCTGGGAGAACCAGGGTTTGATTCCCCACTCCTCCACTTGCAGCTGCTGGATGACCTTGGGCAAGCCATAGCTCTGTACCAGCTGTTCTCACAAGAGCTCTCTCAGCCCCACCTACCTCACAGGGTATCTGTTGTGGGGAGGGGAACGGAAAGGAGTTTGTAAGCTACTCTGAGACTTCTTTGGGTCGTGAAGGGCAGGGTATAAATCCAATCTCCTCCTCCTCTTCATCTTCTTTGTCTTCTTCGTCTTCTTCTATCATACTAGGCAGCAGTTCCAGTGCTGAAGCATCGCCACGGCTAGGTAGTCCATTCTTCTGTTTAATGTAAAATCTTCCTCTGTGTAGCTCAGCTTTGTCAATAAGACCGCAAAAGATGCTTGCTGACAAATATTGCCTAATAAATATTCACATTCTTTCCGTGATGCAGCCCACTTCTGTGCATGTTTGCGCCACAGTCCTCCTGTTTTCAGTGGGGCTTACTGCCAGGTAAGTATGCCTAGGATCGGAGCCATTAAGATATTTGTACTCTGAAAGAAGCAGCTTGCGTAGAAGTGTTCTTTTTCCATACTAATTCTTACTTGGGGACCAAGAAATAGGCCTAAAAGGTGTTCAAAACCTTTGCCCCCACATCGTCTTTGTATATTGCAGGGGTGACCAAACTGTGGCTCGGGAGCCACATGTGGCTCTCACACATATTGTGTGGATCCTGGCAGGGCGGCTGGGGAAGCTAAATATCATTGGACAAATAAATATCATTATCAATATCTGCTTTTACCGCTTTGGTTATAATTTTTGGCAGTCTCGTTTAATGTTAATGAAAAGCAAATCTGCATATTTCCTAGTAAAAACATGTAATATTTGTTCATGTCTTGCGGCACTCAAACATCTGACGTTTATTCTATGTGGCTCTTACGGTAAGCAAGTTTGGCCACCCCTGGTACATTGCCTAATTCTCCATCCTCTGAGGTCCCTTTTAAAAATTTAAAGGATCAGTATGTTTCTTATCAGGCTGTCTCCCAGTTGTCTGTCACCCTTCAAAACCTTTGTAATCCATTTTTCTTGTTGACATTCTTCTTCAGTGGCGGTGTGTAGAGCTGAACTTCATGTTCCAAACATAGCCTTGACTGAAATTGTTTCTAAATTCTTTATCTGAAGTACTGCTGTCCTGCCACTTGTTCTTAGGGTTGCCAGCTGCCTGGAGAAAGAGCATCCTGTCCCTTTAAGGGAGGCTTAGTGAGATGTTATTTACCGTAGTGTCATGAAAAGCCTCACCAAAGAGACAGGAGACTTTTTTGTTGTTGTTCTCCTCTCTTCTCTGGTCTTATATCTGTGATTTGGGACCAATGCTCTCTCTAAGCTCTGGAGTCTTGTGAGCAGAAATTCTACTTTGTGAGCTACTGGCATTAAAGTTGTGAGTGAGCGATTTGGCTACTGCATAAATTAGTTGGCTCTGGAGCCATCCTACTTGAGCCAAGACAAAAATGTGTCAGCCAGAGGCTAAAACACTGAACTAACTCACACTAACTCAGCTTAGAGGGGAAAGAGTTTGGGACACCTTTCCCATGTACTGGCTTTGTTCCTGTTTGAAATTTGTTTTGCTCCTTTTTTTAACCTAGCTTTCTGGTTCAGGGAGATGGTTTGTTGAGATCAAACAGCAACCCAGGAGCAGATTTATTCCTAACAGACTAACAGATTTATTCCTTGTTGCTGAACTTAGTGCGGACACCCGATCAGCATAGCTTGCTGCGGCCCAGAACTCCTGAGCTCACAAGATCTGCTGGCCTCAGTCCCCCCCCCCCCCCCCCACAGCCAGGATTACAGTCACGTGCTTTTGTGAATCAGAGGTGACTTCATCAGATACCAAGTAGGAGGATACCTATATGCACAACATATAGATGATGAAATGAGGTCTGACTCAGGAAAGCGGATGTTGGAATAAATATAATTAGTCTTTAAGGAGCGCCAGGGTTCCTGTTTAATTTTGCTACAACTGATTAACATGGCTCCCCCTCAGGAATTTTGGTTCACTGAGATAACTTTGGGAAGTCGGGAAGGATTGCGAACACTCTAGGGGACAGGGTAAACAACCAGAGTGTTTGCAGTCCCTCCCAACTTCCTGTGGTTTGCAAAACTGTACTCTCTGCTTCTCCTTCAGGATAACTGGAAAAGATGGTGCCAGACCCAGCGCTAACAGTTGTGGAATACCATGCAAGACGATCTTTTTACAGTCTGTTATCGGGCTGTTTATTACGCTCTTTGGGAGGTAGATTTCATTCCCCAGTGAATTACTGGCCCACTGAGCAACCAGAGCGAGGAGCAATGCTCCCTCTGGAATCTTTCGAGGAAAAATTCGACTTTGTGAACCAGTGGCATTACACTTGTTTGTGCGTGTTTTGGTTACTACATAAATTAGTTTGCCCGGGAGCCATTCTTCCCGAGCGAAGACAAAAATGTCTGAGCCAGAGGCCAAAAAACTGTGAACTAGCTCGCAGTAACTCAGCTTAGAGGGAACACTGGTGATGAGGACATGTGTCGCCTCCACTCTAGATCTTCTTCCTTCCTTGGATAATCTTATGTTCTGAGGGGCCTGAATGAGGAAATTTACCGATCTCCCTCCCCACTCTTTAACTGACAGAACTGAACGTCCCAGTTTGTGTGTGTGTGTGTGTGCCTCAGAAGTTTCCTGAATATATTGAAAGAAACCCCTAATTTGTCTGCATGTGGCCCCCTTTCACTGTCCTACTTTAAGGTAGAACAAAGGTTGTGTCCAGTGGCACCTTTGAGACCAACAAAATTTTATTTAAGGTGTAAGCTTTCATGTACAATTATACTTCCTCAGACTCCCTCTAGCTGGCTACTGCTAGACACAAGATCCTGGATTTAGGATGATGCCTCAGTCTGATCTACCCATACGGCCCTTTTTATGTTTGTAATACCGATCTATGAGGGTGTCAAGCAAGCCAAACTAGTGCTACCTGTGTTCCTATCACTGCCTCCGTTCCTTCTTTTGGATGGACCTGCTGGTACACTGGCACTGGAATGCAGAAGGAGTTCTAGCTTAATTTCAAAACCTTGTAAACAGCGTTGCTTGTGAACAAACTGTGAGTCCAGTGGCACCTTGAAAGCCAACAAAGTTTAGTTCTGAGGAAGTATGAGGGCACACGAAAGCTTATACCCAGAACTGAACTTTGTTGGTCTTAAAGGTGCCATTGGACTCAGACTTTGTTCTACTGCTTCAGGCCAACACAGGTAGCCCACCTGGATCTACTTTAAGATAATCCATCATGACATTTTTGTATAAGAGTGAACAAGTGGGGGCATGGGGGAGAGGGGAAATCCCCCTCTCCGTCTCACCACTGGTTCTACCCCCCCCCCCCCCCCGTGGTGTCTCTGGTTCTTTCCTCCCGCTACTGCCTCCAGCTGTGGTGCGGGGCACCATTTTCGGGTGTACCACAACAAGCCATCAGAACTCCCATTTTTCCTCCAGTGTCTGTGCATCCCCTGTACTTTTTTTAAAAAATGGATTTTTCTGCAGCCAAAGCCTTAATGCCGATTGGACCGTAAAAGGACAAAAGGGGGTGGGGGGAAGGCCTGGTGTCATGCGCATCCAAAATTATTTTTGTTATTAAGATGCCTGAAGGCCAAGTTTGTATCGGATACAAGCCTCCGAACTGTTGCTTGAAACATTAAGGCTAGGATACCTGAACTGAACTGAAATTTGCAGGGAAAATTAATTCCCCCCCCCTCCAAGTTTGAAACTCAACACAAGGTTGCAGGTTGTAGGGAGGTTTTTTCAGATGTCTGTTGCTCTTGGGCAGGGGTCTCCAGCTTGGTAACATACAGCAGCCATTTTGTGACTGTGTCCACCACCCAGTGTCAACATTCCAAAGGTGCCCACAGGATCAGAAAGGTTGGGGACCCCTGCTCTTGGCCATCCCAGCCGTGGCTTCGGGTAATGATATGAACCTGAGCGATTGGTGGAGGTGCTGAGGTTCGGAATATTCATGAAGATCTAAAACTGGTCAGGAGTTTGTGAGGTGTTGTGCAAGGGGTAGAGATGGTTGGATATGTGCAGTTGGTGGGGCAAAGATGCAGCACAGCAGGGGCTTGCCAACACTGTGCTAAAATACAGCCTTGATTTAGTATTCATTTATACCCCTCCTTTCTTCCCAGTGTGGACCCAAAGCAGCTTACATTGCATCCTCTTCCCTCATTTTATCCATACAGGGGTGGGTGCAGCTGAGAGTGTGTGACTGGCCCAGTGTCACCCAACAGGCTTCCATGGTAAAGTGGGGATCTGAACTCGGGTCTTCCGGATCCTAGTCTTACACAATAACCACTATAGCCAACTGGCTCATATGTTAGAAGGTTTGGGTGTGTGATAACAGAATGCATGAATTACTCCTTCCCTTGTTAGAATCATGCATACAGAAAGTATGGAAGATGGCTGATGGACTACAAGCAGGCTTTGGCAGTTGTGCAGACCTGTCGTTTTGGCAGTTGTGCAGACCGGTCAAAATACCAGGATCCGAATGTGATTGTGGAGCAGCCCACCAAACTATTTTCCATCTGTCATAGGAATGTGAGCGTCGTGCTTTCCAGGGAGTTGTGATGGAGGTCTTTGAACCCTCCCCAGCTGAGATTGAGTGGATTGAAAATCTAGATACTAGTATTAGGGGGATTGGTCTGCAGAACCATTGTATCTACTTGGTTACATATTTTATATTATTATATGCTTCCTATGTGTAACTCTGCCGTACAATAAATAATCATGCATACAAAGTTTCATTGAACAGTTGATTCATTTCGTGGGTGGTGGTCAGTTTGTACAAAGACAGAGCTGCATTGGCATGACTTAATTCATCCTGGAAGTCCAGCAATAACACACGGGGTCCTTTTGTCCTACCATGAAAGCCTTTGGGTTTGTTTTTTTTAACACTGGTGTTACCTGTTTTACTTGGACCACAGGCTTGTAAATAGCTGCTTGCCTCTGGTGGGTATCGCCTCCAGGCCAACAGGCATGGAAACATTGCTAAAGGAGAAGAATATACCAATCCCCTCCCTTCCCCCCCATCCTGGTCATTAACATATGGGGTTGCCAGCACGGGGTTGTGAAATACCTGGAGATTTGGGGGTTGAAGCCTGGGGAGGATGGGGTTTGGGGAGGGGAAGGACCTCAGCAAGATATAATGCCATAGAGTCCACCCTTCGAAGCAGCCATTTTCTCCAGGGGAACTGATTTTGGCCATCTGGAGATCAGTTGTAATAGCAAGAGATCTCCAGGTGCTACCTGGGTGTTGGCAACAGTGTTCCCTCTAAGCTGAGTGAGCTAGCTCACATTTTTTTTGCCTCCAGCTCACACGTTTTTGTCCTAGCTCAGGAAGGACAGCTCCACAGCAAACCAATTTATGTGGTAGCCAAATCACTCGCTCACAATTTTAATGCCAGTAGCTCAAAAAGTAGGATTTTTGCTCGCAAGACTCCACAGCTTAGAGGGAAACATACCTCAACTTACAGATAGGAGTGGAATTGTGATTTTTGTAGGTGGTGGGGATTAGTAGTATTTGTGTAATTATTTTCAGGTCTGCTTTTACAGCTGCATAAAGATGATGATGAAGAAGAGGAGGAGATTGGATTTATACCCCGCCCTTCACTCGGGGTCTCAGAGCAGTTTACAATCTCCTTTCCCTTCCCCTCCCCACAACAGACACCCTGTGAGGTAGGTGGGGCTGAGAGAGCTCTGAGAGAACTGCTCCTGAGAGAATAGCTCTGAGAGAACTTGTGACTGACCCAAGGTCACACCAGGAGTTGCTCCGGGGGGGGGGGAATGGGGAATCAAACCCGGTTCTCCCAGATTAGAGTCTGTGCACTTAACCACTACACCAAACTGGCTTAAGCAGGCGGGACTTCTCCTGACATGGATACGAGCACTGGGAAATGTCAGCATGCTGGTCTATTGCTACGGCCAGTGAAAACGGGAGCGGCTTTGCTCCTTGAAGCATCTCCTTGTTCGCTTGGGCGAGGCTGTTGCCTTTGAGGTGTTTATTGTTTTCTGTTAGAAGAGAGAGAGAGAGCAGGGTATTTCTGTTTTGTTTTTCAGGCCCTTGGCCACAGTTAAGGCAGCCAACCTTCTGGTAAGGAATTTAGCAGGAAGCTTTGTTGGAGTTAACACTTCGGAGCGGAAAACCCTTAATGGGACATTCATAATGGCATTCTGATGAATGGGCAGCTGCCTTATTTAGTAGTTTAATGAGCATGGCCATCCTGTAAACACCCCTGGCACAGTGGGAATCCATTTCAGGCTACCTGCGTATGCGTGTGTGTATCGAAGACTAGCTGGAGTGGAACAGCCATGAGAACTGGGAACACAGAAGGGGGAGACACTGGGGGAAGGGAGGAAAGTAAGTGGTGGAGCATGTGAGTTACATACATCCTTAGCTTAACAGAAGTCAAAAGAATTGTGTCAATGAGGCTGAAGAGTGCCTCCTTGGAGTGCCTCCACCAGTCTCACTAAACCACCACCAGTCTCACCCAGTTTATTTTGCCTGCTGTTTGTATGCCAGTTTTGGTGTACTGGTTAAGAATGCGGACTCTAATCTGGGAGAACCAGGCTTGATTCCCCACTCCTCCACATGCAGCTGCTGGTGTGACCTTGGGTCAGTTACAAGTTCTTTCAGAGCTGTTCTCTCAAGGGCAGTTCTCTCAGAGTTCTTTCTCAACCCCACCTCCCTCACAGGGTGTCTGTTGTGGGGAGGGGAGGGGAAGGGAAAGGAGATTGTAAGCTGCTCTGAGACTCCTTCGGGCCGGGTGTAAATCCAATCTCTTCTTCTTTTCCACCATGTGGTCTTCATGATGGCTTTTCCCCCCTGTTAAGTCACAGCCAATTTATGATGACCTTGTAAGGTTTTCAGGGCAGGAGACGATCAGAGGTAGTTTGCCATTGCCTTGCTCTGTGCAGTGAGCCTGGATTTCCTTGGTGGTCTCCCTTCCAAGTACTAACCAGGGTTGAGCCTGCTTAGCTTCCGACATCTGATGAGATCTGGCTAGCTTGGTCAGGGCTCAACGTGGCCAGGAAAAATTAAAATCGAGAGCATCAGCATTAAAACGATTGCATTTTAGAAATATATGTCAAACAGGAAGTGAGCAGGAGAGAGCATAAACTTCAGAAGGCCCTGTGAAATTTTTAAAAATAGCACTCTTGGTCTTATTTATTTCTCCATTTACCTCATTTTTGTCCCACATTTCGCCCCCCCCCATGGGGACCCAAAGCAGCTTGCAAAGTTTGTTCTCCTCCCCTCCGTTTTATTCTCACAGCAGCCCTGTGAGGTAGGTGCATCTGAGTGTGGGTGATAGGCCCGAGGTCACCTTGCAAGCTTCCATGGCAGAGTGGAAATGTGAAGCTGACCTTCCTATCCATGCCAATAGCAAGGATCTCACCATGTTCAAACAAGTTTGGCACTTGAGGTATGACTTAGCACAGTGGGTAAGCAAGGAAGAATGGAACACTGTCGATTCTGTGCTGGAACCAGCTGTAGAGACGGAAGACATATCCATGTGCCCATGGCACACAACGGAACCAGTCCTTTACTGTGGTGATGCCCGCTCCTGACACCCTCTAGGAAGGGCACTTGCATCCCTCTACTCCTTCAGCAGGACTTGATGTTGGGAACTAGAATCCTCCAAGTGTCCCATGGCAGTAACTGGGAGGGTATACATTTTAATTTATTTGGGTTCTACTGGTCTACCTATAGAGTAGAGTTATGCCTGAAAGTAACTTTGTGGATACATTCTGCTTAAAAAACCTCTTAAGCTTTTGTTGAAAGACCGTCCTATGTGATTTCCCATTTTTCGTATACCCCTGTTCCAACAGATGGATAAATTGTGTTCTTTCTGCAAAGTCCCCAGAAATGGATGACTTCAGCAGCTCTTCAAGAGTAGTACAGGCTTGGTTGATAGTGAGCTTTAAGTAGCATGAGATTACCAGGCTTTTGACTGGTATGTATTGTCCATTAAACTTCGGTTTGTGCTACCAAAACAGGGTGACAAAATACATACGGGTGTAAATCCAATCTCTTCTTCTTCTCCACCATGTGGTCTTCATGATGGCTTTTCCCCCCTGTTAAGTGACAGCCAAGTGACAGCAGCTGCTGGATGACCTTGGGCAAGCCATAGTTCTGTCAGAGCTGTTCTCTTAAGAAAAACTCTGGAAGAGCTCTCAGCCTCATCTGCCTCACAGGGTGTCTGTTGTGGGGGGGGGGGGGAGGGAAAGGAGATTGTAAGCCGCTCAGACTCCAAGTGAGTGAAGGGCAGGATATTAATCCAATCTCTTCTTCTTCTCTAAAACAGCAGCGGTGTCCCTGGATGGTCTCCAGGGATGCCCTCATGTTTAGTAGTGCCCTGAGAGAGAAATGTAGTTGGTGGTGTGATTTGGGTGTGAAGCTCGAGATGTTTTTGCGTTCTGTAACTCTTACAATAAAATACCATGGAGGAGCATTTAAAAAATAAATATGGTTGGTTAGGAAAAGCTAAGCCAGTACCCAGTTTCCACTGGCTTTCCATCTGTTTCAAATACACATGTGTTATAGCCTGCTTTTGACACGTTACTTCAGATTTTGGTTCTGTACTTCAGAGCACTCTTGGCTGTATTATCCATGTGCCTAGTTTGAATGACAAAAGCAGTGTGGCTGGGATCGAAAGAGCTACTTGGGTTTTGCTGTAGGTTTGGGTGTATTCTGTGGATTCTGACTTCCTCTCTGAATGACGATGGCCAGTTATACTCCCCACCATTTCAGGAGAATTGCCCAGGGAAGCCCCTGTTTGAGTCTCCTCATTTGAGGAGGCTGCTATTTGAGTCTTCAAGTCCAAGCTTAATGTAAATGTGTGAAACTACTGGTGCAGTAAATCACATACATGCCACATAAAAGTGCTCTTGGCGCCTCATAACTGTGGAATTCCCTGTTCTTCCTGTCTAAGCTCTGCTTTCAGAAATGTTCAGCTGACTTTCCTGTTCAGATCGGCTTTTAATGGCCCAAGGTAAGCAAGAAAGGGGGATCGTTCTGCCAATGCATTTGATACATCTCACCAATAAAATAATGCAGTAAAATCCAGCCTGAAACATAACAATACATCAAAACATGCTTGTGATTTTTAACAAAACTGTTACCTGACCCAAGTCTTTGAAAAGGGTCAGGTTAGAAATGGAAATTAATATGATGCATTTGGAAATGGTGATATTGGACCTACTCTCTTTCCTCAAGCCAGGAATAAAGACAGCCTTCCCATTTTTAATTTTTTAAAATTTAGATTTCCAAATGCCTAAAAAAAGGAATTGGGGAAAACCAGTTTTTAAGCCTGAACGACTGTTTGGATACCAGCCATTGGTAACCGAGGGAGCCATGTTGGAGGTCCCATTGGGGCCCCTTGACCAAGGATTTTTGTTTGCGTCAAGTGGGTTTGTGGGTTTCCAACCAGCATAAACAGATACGGATAATCTAAACCAAGAGGAGGGGGGAAAAAACTCCATTAATGGAGTTAGTATTTATATGGATGTGTTCCAAGAGAGACGGAATGTACCCTGTTGGAGGAAAGCAGTGACACACACACAGCGATTTTATTTGCCTTCTGCGCCTCTAGTATTATGGTATGTTTTGAGTTGTTTAGCTTTTGTGGTAGAATTCCTTTTTCCTCAAGGAGAAGCAATTTGACCGTTCAAATTCAGGGATCAGTTTGACGCTACTTAGAGTGCCTGTAGCCTGCCAACACTCCTCTTTTTTTTTTTTTTTGCATGCTTGTTTGACATTTATCCTTCACTCTACCCTCGCCTCAACCCCAGTCTGCCATTTCCTGAACTTTTAAACTACTGTCTTCTTGTGTGACAATAGTTCTCTCTGCTATCTCCGATGAAGGGAGCTTTGACTCTCAAAAGCCTGTGCCCTTGTTGGTCTTTAAGATGCTACTGCGGTCACACACACAGTTTGTGGTGCTATAGTGGTGTTACCTGAACAGAATAAATGAGCCTCTCCAGATGAGGACTTGCTGTGCTCCCCGTGACACAGCTGTCGGCAGCCTGTGCTGTTCTGCAATGGAAGCGGAATAAACAGATACTGGAAAAAGTCCAGTGTGAACAGATTGTTTGTGGTTCCCTCCGGGTTTTGCTGTTGTCTGAATTCACGCAGCGAAAGGAACCTGGGAGGGACATCTGAACTTGCAGATCCGTTTCCGTCACTGTTTTTTGTTGTTGTTGCTGCGCATATGCGCATGAGCACATATGCACATCCGTCTGCCTGCATTTAAATAAAACACACCCTTATAGTTCATTCCATGGTTGAAGCACAACACTGTTGTGGATGCTCCCCTACAGGACAGCCGTGTGGGTAATCCACCATAGGGCGCGTGGTCTGGATGAAATGCTCCGCTGCACTTTGAACCAGTACAAACTGAGGTGCCACCATACTGCGCCAAGCTGCCAGTGTGACTGCAGCCAAAGCTTGCTTTTCTACTGCAGACCAATGTGGCTACTTTCCTGAAGCCCTACTTTATCTGTACATGCTAATTAAACAAGCTTGTAAAGGCCTGTTTTAAGCAGAGTTCCCACATGGTTCATTGTCATTCGCCATGCTAGCTTGGAAAGGATGAGCTAGGTGGTCAGTAAGAGAAGAGGAATAGAAGACTAGCACAATAGAAATGTAATCAAATTAAGCTATATATATTTGTGCTTTGTTTCAGTTGGAGTTGAAGATTGTGGCAGACACATAGATATGATGTGGCAGCTCATGTAAATTCAGTTTCCAGATGTTCTGTAAACAATACTCCTGTCTTCTGAAGACTCAATGACTCTTTAGTCTGCCTGATGGTAGTCACTGAGGGGTTCACAGATAGGGTAGCCAGTGGTGAAAATCCAGTTTAGGGATGGACATGAACCACAAAAATGCAGTTTTTTCATGGTTCGTGGTTCCAGGCGGCTCACATATGAACCAAACTGGGTTTGTGAGGTTTGTACCCAATACAGCTTGAGCTGCGGGGGCAGCCTTTTTCAGACTCTGAGCAGTTGAGCCTTGGGAACGGGCTGCCCCCACAGCTCAGCTGTTTTTGATCTTTTGCTGTCTTTCATGGGGATGTTTTGGCGGCTTTCACAGTGCTTTTTGCCCCCCAAAAACCTCCACGAACTGCCTTAAAAGTTTGTGGAGGTTCGTGGCCAGGCTGCAGTTCACAAGCGAACCACGAACCGGCCAAAATTGTCACAAACAAAGGTCTGTGAGCACGGTTCGTGCCCATCCCTAAGCCAGTCAACCAGCAGGGAAAGCAAGAAGTAGTTCTTTGCAGAAGCCACACCATTGGTCACATGGAGAAGCATAATGAGCAAGCAAGCTGAGTTTCACTTTCCATCACTGCTTCTGTCTCTACCCCCATCCTGTTAGAAGCAACCTGTCTGGCATAAAATCCTCTATCAGGAAATTATATAGTTTTTGAATCTGTTTGTCACTTGACAACAGCCAAATCTTCTCCAAATCATTTTTAACTATATAGAAATCTATTTCCTTACCATATCTAGACTTTATTTGTATCTTCTCCCACCAAGTTAATTTCATCTTTTGCCATATCTGATTTTCTTCTGTCTTTAATTTATTGTTGCCATCTAACAACCCTTCATATGTTTCTCTCTTCTCTTTCATCATTAGAGTGGGTTTAACATAGGCCTCTAATGGCGATACCCATTTCGATATCTTATCATAGAATCTTTCTCTTGTTTCCTTCCATATTTTATTTAATGCTCCTCTTATTATGTGTCAATTAAAACATATATGCACTCTTGCTTTATCGTACCAGGCATAAGCATGCCATCCCATAGGTAAATCATAACCTTCCAAGCTCAACAGCCTTGTATTTTCTAAAACCAGCCACTCTTTTATCCAACCTAAAGCTGCTGCTTTATAGTAAAGGTTCCAATTTGGTAGCCAAATCCCCCTCTATCCTTTTTGTCTTGTAGTACTTTCCATCTAATTCTTGGCTTTGTTTTATTCCATATAAATTGACTACACAGTCTATCTAACTCTTTAAAAAACCTTGTTGATCTTAACACTGGTAGGCTTTGCGCCAAGAAAAGGAACCTAGGGAGTATATTTATCTTGATCGTAGCAATTTCCCCCATAAATGATAATTTAAGGTCTTTCCATTTTGATAGATCTTTTTTATCTCCTGCAGCAATTTGTTATAATTATCATCTATCAATGAAATATTTCTATTAGTCAATATTATACCTAAATATCTCACTTTTTTGTTATTTCCATGTTGGATATTTCTTGGATTTGCGATATTTGTTGCTTTGTACAATTTTTTTTAAATATATTAGTCTTTTTAAAATTAATCTTAAGCCCAGCTACTTTGCCATATTCCTGTATTATCGTTATAATAGATACTAATGGTTCTTCCAGCACAAAAGCTAAATCATCAGCGAATGCCTGCACCTTAAATTCCTCCCCCTTTACCTTAAGACGTTTTATCTGTCTATTTTCTCTTATAATATCTGTCAACGTCTCCAATACAAATGTTAGATGAAATAGTCAAAAATACTATGGTGGCATGGATGAAAGATTTTGGAAAAAGTGTAGACTTAGAACAATGGTCAAAGATATGGAAAACAGCAAAGCTTATGAGAGCAATTCCATACAAAGAAAATATATACAAAATGTTCCATAGATGGCATTGGTCACTGGAGAAAATAGCCAGATGTTACCCTAATGCCACAAATAACTGTTGGAAGTGTAAGAAAGAGGTGAGAACATTTTACCATATGTGGTGGAGTTGTGTTAAAATTAGAAACTTTTGTCTAAAAATACATAAAATAATAGAGGATATTATTGGTAATGCCATACCATTCACATCTGAAGTATTTTTTGTTGAGTATGTTGCCGGATCTTTATAAGAGAAAGGATATATACATGATATGCTATATTTTAACTGCGGCTAGAATTTTAGTTGCAAAATGTTGGAAATTAGATAGACTACCCTCAGAAGAGGGTCTAATACAAAAAGGGTTGGATATTATTGAAATGGACAAGCTAAATACTGTCTTATAAGGGAAAGACCAAAATGTGCATATGGGAAGATGGAAAAATATGTACATATGGTTAGATAAAAATAAGGAAAGATGTCTCAAACAAATGTATACTTAATACTGGTTCATCGTTTTTTGTACAAACGTAATAAAAAACTATAAATGAAGCAATTTTTAAAAAAAGAAACAACCTGTCTGGCCAGCTCTGGAGGACTCCTGTGCCCATCGTTCAACTTCCCTGGGAAGACCACTGTTCATATCTCGTAGTCATGATCAGCACTGGGTCTGCAGGTTCCAGAAAGCATTACCACTCACTCCATCTGCAGTGCAGCTGCTTAGACATTAGTTTCAGCCTTCATGAGGCACTGTGTCCATTACCTTGGCTGTGGACTTTGTTATTGAACTTGCCTTGTTACCAAATGGGAGGGCCATCCATCACGGTTTCCTCCTTACCTCTCTGACAGCCAGGGGCTTTCACAGCTCCTCGTTGATCCCATTACATGTTCCAGTAGCAACAACAGAACTGACTTTACTTAATGGTGTGGGTTGCAAGTGGTCAGTAAGGCAATGTCAAGAAATAACTGTGCTGGATTACGTGTTGCTATTACAGAGGAAGCCTGGGGAGGTAGAATAGGGATCTGAGGTAATTTCTGTTACTTCCCCCTCTTCTTCTGCTTCATTGATTCATACCAACATCTTGTTTTCACAACACAAAAAAATAAAGTTTATTGTCTCTTTAGAAGGGCTCAGTGATTAGTGGTTTGGTGGATAAGGCAAGGACTGTAACACATTATTGGTTATTTACAACACAGGACAGTAGAACTCTATATTAAAACAGTTACAGTTTCACACCCACAGCTTTACAGAGCTGATAGGCTGTTTCTGTCAGAGAGTGAGAGAGAGAGAAATAATGATTTTATTTGGAATTCCTCCTTAAATCCAAGAATCTCAGCATAATGAAACAGGGTTGTTTTGTCTCGGGATATTTCCCTCAGTCTCCTCAGAAGTCCCTAACTTACTGTTTCCCTAAGGTAACTTAATAGCTGCTCTGTTCATGCCTCTTAATCGCCCCTGAGCCCTATGTACTTATACTATAGATATCTGATTTTTTTGTCCCACACTGGACAAAGCCTAATTTATCTCCTAGTAGTTTTCCCTGTTTCTCTGTTGCTTCCCCAAGTCTTATCTGAGTCAATGACTGACTTTCCCTCCACTTAACTCTCCCTCACCAGAGGTTCCACAGCCTCTTATTGGCTGATGCTGCTTAGCATCTGCCTACTCTCCCTGTAGGCAAGGATTTGCTGGGATGCCGGGAGGGCAGAACTGGAAGCCATCGGTCACAAACGCTGAGACCCTTTTCAAACTGCCTTTGTATTCTGTTTTAGTAACAGGCTGCTAGCAGAATGTATTTACCTGTTCATACAAACCTGCTTGCATTGGGTTAGCAAAGCATGGCCAAGCCACTTTGAGACAAACCCTTTTTCCCATTCATTGTGCTTCGTTGTGCTTCTGAATTGCTGTGGTTTGCTGTTTAAAATGTCCATGGTGCTTCCTACCAGGCTGCTTTCCCCCCATGTGATCGTTGACTTAAAAAAAATATTCTAAGGTGAGTGCTATAGCGCTAAATGGTTAATGCTATAGCACTTGCCCTAGAACATAAAAAAAGTCCCAAGGAAGATCGCACAGTGAAAAAAGGTGAGGAGGAGCCCCTCTTTTTGAAATTACTTTCACGCTTCAGAAATGGCTCATTAATCGAAGGAAATTTGCTGTATGAAACCCCCCATCCCTGTATTACTTTACTTGAAATCAGGTCAACAACGAATAACACCCAGTTTAGAATGGTAATGTGAAAAGGGCCTGAGTAGAAGGAATATTTATGGTAAATCCCATGTTTTGTCCTGCCCTGTTCCCTCTCATGGAGAAGTGGGTTCAAAGGGAATGTCTCTCTCTGCCTCAGGAAGCAAGAAAGCCCCTTTTTGCTGGCTACCAGATGCAATGGTTGCTTCCAAGCCAATATTGGTGGGCTTCGGCAATTACCCATTTAATCTACTGGTAGAAAATTAACTAAGCTGAATCATGTGAAGTAAAGTTTTTTTTAAAAAAAAAATCTGAGCCTAGAGTGCCTGGTGAAAGAATTTCAATAGTCTTTACAGTGTGTTCAAAGCTTAATAGTTCTTGTGGAGCAAACAGGGCCTTGTATCTTTGGGCTGGGATGGTTCTACATTCACATGTTGCTGACTCATACTGAGTCAGACTCTTGGTCCGTCTCAGTCAGTATTGTCTACTCAGACTGGCAGAGGCCAGTGTTCCCTCTAAGCCAGGGGTGTCAAACATGCGGCCCAGGGGCCGGATCAGGCCCCCGGAAGGCTTCTATCAGGCCCGCACTGGAACTGGCCATCTCCTGCTTCCAGTTCTGTTTCTGCTGCCACATCACAGCTTGCTTCGCCAGACTCTCTCAATGGCTCAGCCATTTCGTGTTTTCCCCTGGGTCCTAGACTCAGAACTCTGAGCATGAGATTTCTGTGGTGAATGTCAATAACTCAAAAGTAGGTTTGCAGCTTACAGATACACACTTGAACAGCCTACTCAAGATTGCAACAGCACAGACATTTGGATGCAATAATTCAGAGCAAGAGGTGTCAGTTATCAGAGACTGTTAAATAAACAAAATATTGCAAGAGTGCAAATGTTTTAAGCATGTTTTTTATTTTAAGTAAAAAAAACCCTTTGTGTTTGTGTCCTTCATAAAGTTTTTATCACTGCTACCTGGCATTACATTTTATGACACATGGCCTGGCCCAACAAGGTCTCATTTATGTCAGATCCGGCCCTCATAACAAATGAGTTCGACACCCCTGTTTTAAGCTTTTCACATGAGCGGCCGTTCACTAACACAGGAAGCCCCCCTCAACAACAATCTGGAGCCACACAGAGCCTTGCGCTGCCCATTGCCCTTTTGAAGATTACAGCAGCTCAGGATGTGTTATGTTCTCTTATGTTGTTTTACATTGCATCATTAGGGCTCTGGTATCCTAACTCCTTCATTCTTATTGGCTGCTGAATAAAGACTTCCTATTGGTCCTTAAGCCAATCCTAGGCACCAATCAAAGAGCCCTGCTTAGGTCCAATCAGCTTTGGGATCCTTAGTTACAATGTATATAGTTATGTGTTGGAACACTATAAGTTAAGTGCCGCTCTTATCAGCTGTCTTTGAGCTGAACGATGTTTAGAATAAAAGCCTGCATTGGATTCATTGCCTCCTGACTCAATACTTAATAGGATGTGAACTGCTCCACTCAGTAGGGGAAAAGAAATTAGAGGGAACATTGGCAGGGGCTCTCCAGGGTCTCAGGTCTTTCGCATCACCAACTGCCAGATTCTTCCAACTGGAGATGCTGAGGACAGAACCTGTGACCTTCTGCATGCCAAACAAAGGCTCTACCGCTGAGTCACAGTCCCTCCCCAGTGATAAAATTGCAAAAGATGGACAAGATTGTGGGAAGCAAAAGATTGCATGTTTAAATGTCTCCGGAAAACAGAGTTATTTTCATTGGTTTCAGAAAATGCAGAATAGGAAATGGGGAGAGTTTCTGTGGGATGTCAGATCTTGTGGCCTTGGCCAAGAACACCAGAAGAGTTGACGCTGCTTACTGTTAGCTCAGAATGTGCTGAGGGAAGCTCTGATAGGAAGGATGCTTGCCACAGCAGGACCGGCTTGAGGGCTGAGTGGTTAAATTACAACTTTATTAACTTATATATCAGGGAGGAACAAGCCCCAAAGTGTATCCAAACCTGGATCAGAAAACATGGTCCTTGTTGCTTCATGTCCCAGTGTGACTTGATTCATACACGCTGTTCATCTTTTGGATGACAGCGAGATCCTAGGATGACTTTCATGTATATGAAACCGCTAGTACAGGACCTCTGTATCACCTTAAACTAGAATGTTTTTCACTGGAGTCTGTTCATATGTTGAGTTGCGCCTCAGTGGACATGCCTGAACATCTAGGTAAATGGGCTCAGAACGTAGCTCCTTACGCTTGTTTAGGTTGCCCATATACAAATTTTGAGTCCAGTGGCACCTTTAAGACTAACAATTTTTTCCCAAGGTATGAGCTTTCATGTGCACATGCACTGCCTCAGATACATTGAAATGGAAGTTAACAGTATATATACACACACACATACATATATACAGTTGCCCATATACATTTGCTTGCTTACATGTTAGTTTAAAATACTCTTGCCCTGTTTTCTCCCACAAAGGGACCCAAAGAGGCTTACAGCAAAATTTTGTAAATACCATAAGATGCACTCGTGAGTAGGACTTCCAACCTCCAGGTGGAACCTGGAGCCCTAATTGAATTAGAACTGATATCCAGACTACAGGGGTTCCTCTGGAGAAAATGGCAGTGTCGCAGGACAGATTCTGTGGCAGGGGTCTCCCATGTGGTGCCCGCTGGTGCCATGGTGCCTGCTGACACCTTTCCTGGTGCCTGCCAAGTGCTTGTAGAAA
This sequence comes from Lepidodactylus listeri, assembly GCA_029233225.1. Taxonomy (NCBI): domain Eukaryota; kingdom Metazoa; phylum Chordata; class Lepidosauria; order Squamata; family Gekkonidae; genus Lepidodactylus; species Lepidodactylus listeri. The sequence goes on along the minus strand of JARCFY010000004.1, from coordinate 135,944,643 downwards.
GTGGGAGGGACTAGGTGGGCCTTTGCCCAGTATGGCATTTGATTGGCTGTGAAGATCAAAAAGGCATCCTGTTAAACAGAGCTTCTGCATGAAATGTCTAAAGAATTGCTATTACATTTGTATATAACCCTTGCTCCCTGACATTTTGTGATTGGCTCTACCTTCTGTGGCAGCCATTTTGTGATTGACTCCACCTTCTGTGGCAGCCATTTTGTGATTGTGCCCACTGCCCTGTATCAGAATTCAAAAGGTACACACAGGCTCAAAAAGTTTGGGGTTCCCTGCTCTATGGAATTACACCCCTGCTAAGTCTCCCCCCAAAAAACCACCCCTGAAATAACATTTGTTGTTTCTAAGAGTCCTCAAATACTCTTCTGAGCAGTTCACTTTTACAAAGCCCTTTGGGGGCTGGAAGGAGAGGCACCTACCTGACCTTTTTGGAAAGGCCATTCCGCAGAATCTGAGCCACTGCAGAGAAGGCTGAAGACTGTGTAGTGAATCTCTGAGAAGATGTGTAATTCCAAAGCAGCCTACCCACCACTGCCAGTCTTTCTTAGCTGCAAGGGAGTCTAGAGTGTGTTTTAGTACACTCCTTCCGTTTACAAATGGCAACGTATGCCCCAGAGAAGGAGTCCGCTACCTTTTTGAGTCTGCAAGCGCCTTTGGAATTCTGACACAGGGTAGAGGCCGTAACCTCAAAATGGCTGTTGCAGGGAGCGGAGCAAATTGTCAGGGAGTGAGGTTGTGTATAACACTTCATAGTAACTCTTCAACATTTCAGGCAGAACTCTGCTTCGCAGGATGCCTTTTAAAATGAAGATACTTTTTAAAGATACTTTCTTGCACATGTGCCTAGCTTACCTTCACAGCATATACACAGAGCTTACCTTCGGTCACTCATAGAACAATCCTAAGTAGGTCTACTCAGAATTAACCTCAGGTCTGTTCAGTGGGGCTTACTATCAGGATGGCATTGCCAGCAGTGCATACCTTGTGTTGTGGTGGCAGCTGCTCCCAAAGCAACATTTTGAAAAATCTGTGTGTCAGAGTTTATATCTCTGCTACCTGGCATTACATTTTATGACACACATGGCCCAGCCTGACAAAGTCCAATTTATGTCAAATTTGGCCCTCATAAGAAATGAGTTCGACACCCCTGTAGGGTTTCTTGGCCATCAGGTAGCTGTGGAAAGGATTTCCCAAAAAGTAGAAAAGGTTTTCAGATCTCTCAGGCAGTGTTCCCTCTAAGCTAAGTTAGTGCGAGCTAGCTCACAGTTTTTTAGCCTCAGGCTCACACATTTTTTTTTTAGCTCAGGAAAGATAGCTCCAGAGCAAACAATGTAGCAGCCAAATCGCTCGCTCACAACTTTAATGCCAGTAGCTCACAAAGTAGATTTTTTGCTCACAAGACTCCACGGCTTAGAGGGAGCATTGCACAGAAGAAAAAGGTTTATCAAGAGCAGTGATTTTTGAAGATCTCAAGTAGAACAAGTAAGTGATGAAGAAAAGCTTATTGGAATTTCTTACACCTAATCACTTGACTTCCATGATAGCTTCTATATTGGCTGCTGGGGCTCGAGCACAGTCATTGGCTGACTCCAGAGGGGCTAAATCCCTAACTGATCCCCTTGCTTTGAAGTAACTTATCCAGGTGTTGAGTAGAGTAAACAGGGACTGGCTTGTTTGAATGCTTGGGGGATTACCTGAGATAGGAGTAAATCCTTTGTGTAAAACTTGTAGGCCGGGACTGTAGGCACATTGCTTTACATTGTTTTTTTGGAGGAGTGAGGACCCTGGATGCAAACAGATGATTAAGATAAGGAGTCGCTTTGGAAGGAAGTGTGTCGAGTCTGATTAGGCAGGCAACTTGATTTTTATCTGTCCATTTATTTCTGGTTGCGAGACTGAGAAGAAATGCATGGAATGTGGATCGAGGACCTCTAAGGCAGAGAGCTGCTAAGTTATAATTATATACAGAGATAATTTTTTTTTAAAATGGTTAGCAATTGTATATTTTATGGCTGGTTTTTTTTTATATTTCACAATACACTGACCAGAAACTAGTCATTGTGTGGCTAAGCCCTGAAGATGTTTGTTAGTGTAGGAAAATAAGCCTCGTGGTATTGGCTGCATTTCACAAAAACACTTAACGGTCATGGATAATACTGTAGATGTAAATGCGCGGACTATAGGCGAGTGTGTGGAGGGGGGATAGGGTGGGTACGTGTATAGGAAGTGTCCAGATGTTTGGAAGACAGTAACAGGGATAAAGTACTTAGTGTATGAATTCTGTCCCATCTGATTCTCCGGTTTTTGTTGGTACAGTTACACATACCATGAGCATCTGGGATCTATGACCTTAATCCAGGTGGGATGTTTAGGACTTCAGATACGAAGCAGGCCCTGCAAGGAAGGAGTGCAGATGTTGTTGTCTTGTTAATGTTGCAATGACGATAGCATCACAAGAGCCCAGCAGGAACAGACAAAAGTTCCACGTAGTCCGGCATTCTCTTTCCAACGTTGGCCAACTGGATGCCGCTGGAAGGATTTGAAGGCAGGAAGACAGTACACCCTCCCTGTTCTCAATGTACTGGAGACATACCACCTCTGAATATGGAAGGACTTGTCTAATAGCCATTGATCAGTTTATCCTCTAAGAATTCACCCCACTCCTTTCTTTTCAAAGCCATCCGAGTCCATCGTCTGGCTGTGAAAATCCTGGGCTCCTTGTGCACTGATACATGATACGTGAGGGTTCTAGAACCTAAATCAGATTAACGGATTGACTGCAGATGTATTGCAGAGACAACCTGATTTTGGCATCCAGATGTGTGGGTGAGTTTTAAATGCACGAAACTGTACTTGAGCGAGAGGCTGAAACAACCACATGGTTACTCTGAAAACATTATGACCTCTGTGGCCTTCTTATTGAATATGAGATGGAACTTTTGTATGTGTTGGAGCAAGTGGTAGGAAAACTGATGCATAAGGCGAAAATGAGAAATTTTTTTAACCTTGTATTATAAAGCCTTATTCCATAATTGTGGTTCTTAGAAAGGATGGGGAAAGTTGTCCTCTTTTCAGTAAGGGGTTGACTGTATAGCCCAGGCTAGCCCTATCTTGTCAGATCTTGGAAGCTAAGCAGGGTCGGCCCTGGCTGGTATTTGGATGGGAGACCCAGAGGCAGGCAATGGCAAACCACCTCTGAATGTCTCTTCCCCTGAAAATCCTACAGGGTCGCTGTTAAGTCAGCTGCAACAAAAACAAATTGACTGTATCATAGTAGGAGCTTTTTTTTTAAAAAAAACGACTGTATACCTGTAGCAGGGCAGTAACGGGTGCCAATTTTGATCTGTAGTAAGCATAGGGGGAAAATATAGTCCCTGCACAAATTGTTGTCTTGTAGAAGGTTTCAGAGGCCCCTTCCAGATAGTTTCATTTCCCTCTCCCGTATGTCAAACACAATGGACTTGCAGTGTCTTTAGAGTTGCTCTGTTTTTGTTTGCTGTGACTAGTAAAACATCTGGTGGTATTCAGCTCTCCAGCCACTAGGTAACACTGTTGAATTTGTCTTCTCTTGATTCTGTTCCTAAGTGCATTTTTAAAAGTTAGCCTCTTCATTCGCCAACGTTTCCCAGGTTATGTTCTCTGCCTTGAAAGGAATTGGACAGCTGCAGTTTGTGTGAGAGAACCTCGTCTAAATGCTTTAAAAAAAAAAATCTACATGGAGGTTTTGTCCAAACATGCATCCCTATAACCTGAGATCTTTTGCACAAAGTTCAAGTTCTAAATAGTTTGTCCCTGTTTCAACACTGAAATTAATCGTTTGTATCTTTTCCCCCCTGCTTCTAAATTTTAGTATCTTGCCTGAGCAAGAATTCTGTGTTACTCAGAAATTCACAAAACATTGTGAACTTTGGTTGATCCTGACAAAAGCATTTTATAGTCCCTGGGAATACATTTATTGTTTGGATGGAGGAGTTTGCTTCTTGAATGTTAGAACAGGTCTACACAAATGTGCAACCTGCTGGGCAAACAAAACCCATCAGCCAGGTATTGTGACTTGCCAGGTCCTTGACAATACTCCTTTTTCCTATTTTCCCCCCAACCCTAGGCAAGCATTGAAATAGGGACTTTAGAACAAATAAAGAACAAATAAGAACAAATTAAATGTGGCAAATGAAGTTCAGTGTTGGTAAGTGTAAGGTGATGCACATTGGGATAAAAAAAAAATCCCAACTTCAAGTACAGGCTAATGGGGTCTGAACTTGCTGAGACTGAGAGAGGAAAAGATCTTGGGGTCGTAGTGGATAGCTCAATGAAAGTATCAACCCTGTGTGCTGCAGTGGTGAAAAAGGCAAACTCTGTGTTAGGGATTATTAGGAAAGGGACTGAGAATAAGACAGCCAGTATTGTAATCCCCCTGTATAGATCTACAGTGTGTGGCCTCATTTGGAATACTGTGTACAGTTCTGGTCATTATATCCTGAAAAGGACATTACAGAGCTGGAAAAGGAACAGAAGAGGGCAACTAAAATGAATGGGGTAGGTGAGTGGAGCACCTCTCCTATGAGGAAAGGCTGAAGAGTCTGGGACTTTTCAGTCTAGAAAAGAGATCTGGGGGGGGGGACGTGATAGAGGTTTATAAAATTATGCATGGGGTGGAGAGAGTTGACAGAGAACTTTTCCTCCCTCTCTTAAAATGCTAGAACTCGAGGGCATCCAGTGAAGCTGCTGGGCAGTAGGTTTGGGATGGACAAAAGGAAATACTACTTTATACTGGCAGTGGTTAAAATGTGGGGTTTGGTGCCAGAGGATGTAGTGATGGCCACAGGAATAAACAGCTTTAAAAGGGGATAAGATAGATAGATTCATGGAGGATGAGTCAGTGGCTACTAGCCATGATGACTCAGGGGAACCTCCATGTTCAGAGGCACTAAGCGTCTGAATCCCAGAGCTAGGAGGCAACATCAGGGGAAGGCCTCGGCCTCCATGCCCTGTTGTTGGCCATCCAAAAGAATTGGTTGGCCATTGTGTGAGACAGGATGCTGGACTAGATGGACTATTGGGGTGATCCAGCAGGGCTCTTCTTATGTTCTTATGAACCTAAGAGCCCTGCTGGATCAGACCAGTGGTCCATTCTAATCCAGCAACCTCTTTTCCACACAGTGGCCGATCATTTCTCCTGAACACATGAAACTGCCTTATACTGAATCAAACCCTTGGTCCATGAAGGTCAATACTGTCAACAGGGTCTCATCTAGAGATCTTTCATATCACCTACTACCTGATCCTTTAATTGGAGATACTGGGGATTAAAACTGAGACCTACTGCATGCCAAGTAGATGCTTCTTGGTGACAGAGGGAAGCCTCCACATTCAGAGGCACTAAACCTCTGAATCCCAGAGCCAAGGAGGCAACATCGGGGAAGGCCTCGGCCTCTTTGCCCTGTTGTTGGCCCTCTAGAGAGGAATGGGTTGGCCACTGTGAAACAGGATGCTGGACTAGATGGACCACTGGTCTGATCCAGTGGGGCTCTTCTTATGTTCTAGCTGTGGCCCCTATCCTGGAAGGCCAACAAACAGGAACATGGCCCAAGGCCTTCACCTGCTGTTGCCTTCTTAGCACTGGGTTTCATAGATTTACTGCCTCTGAATATGGAGATTCCCTTTGCCCACCATGGCTAGTAGCCTCAACAAATCTGTCTTACCCTATTTTAAAGCCACCTAGGCTTGTGGCCATCACTAGCTCCACGGGCAGTGAATCCCACAATTCAATTGCTTTTTGAGTAAAGAAGTTTCCTTTCGTCTGGCTTGTACCCACTGCCCATCGACTTCATTGGGTGCCTCCAAGTTCTAGCATTATGTTCTAGCCCTGAGACCCTGGATGGGATATATATATTTGCTGGATTTGGCTAGGTGGCCACATATTTTGTGGGGAGGGGGAACAGCATGTGCAGTCCTGGTTTTTCGACTTTTGTGAGCCTTATCTCTTCGTTCCCACTGCTGCTATTTTTTTCTGTGGCATTGCCCGAGAAGGTCAGCAGGAATGTGGGAAAGTGGAAACAGGCCTCGAGGTTAGGGGCTGTGACTCTTTGTGTTTACTTCTGGAATACTCGTATCCGTGAGCTGGGGGGAAAAAAAGGGATGTCTTTTATAAGGTTCTAATTCCATCTCCATCACTGTGTTGTGTACCCCTTCTTAATATTACATCGTTAAAATTAGTGACTGTTGTTATCTGTGGGGAGCTAGTGAGAAGCACGGCCTATCCCTTCCTCGCGTCTGACTCCCTTGTTCCATTTCCTTATCTTAATGAAATATACACAGGCCCCTTACAGCTTGGCCAGAGGTCTTAATGAGTCTCTGCGGAGTGGAAACTTGGGAGACCTTTATTAAATGCACTATTATAGTTGGTGCTTGTTCTCTCCTGGTCAATAATCTTGATCTTGTGAGCTAATAATAGAACTTGTCTTTCAATATAGACGCCAAATGAAAGGATCCTTGGGCGAGGGGAGAAGTCCATTCACTAACACCCCCCCCCCCCAATGCCCAAACTCACCCTTGACTTGACTAAAACAGTAATGATGTTTTATAGTTGGCTGACCTGAGGATGAACTTCTAAAGAAAACAAGAGCCCTTGCTAAGGAGATTACGTTTCTCTTTGAGTCCTGCATTCTCCACTTACTCCTCAGAGCACCTGCGGTTCAGCATCTGTGGCAGGAGGTTGCCAACCTCCAGACGGAGCCTGGAGATCTCCCAGAATCACAGTGGATTTCCAGAGATCTGTTCCCCTGGAGAAAATGGTTGCTTTGGAAGGCGGGCTCTATGACAGTGTTCCCAATGAGGAACCTGGCTCCATATCCTACCCTCCTCAGGCTCCACCCCAAAATGTCCCAAGAATCTCCCAACCTGGAGTAGGCAGTCCTACTATGGCATAACTGTTAAACATGCATTGTTCTCTTCTCATCACTATTTTTTAGCTTGTTGTTTGGATTTCAGCATCATTCAGGATCAGTCACATGTTCCTAGGGATTTTAATGTTAACACTTGAAAATGGTGACCAAGGACTTCATGTGTGTTCTTCAGGACCAGAAGAGGAAGATGGAGCCATCCAAAACTTGCCTCAGTGGTTAAACATGTTGGTGATGAAATATCTGGTGCACAGCTTCATGTTGCTGGGGAAGGGACGGCATGTTTGAATCCCCTGTGTGCTGTTGAGAGCCAGTTGTGCTGGACTCACTGGATAGATGAAAATACTTGGTTGAGTCAGAACTTTGGTCCATCTAGGTCAGTATTGTCTACTGAGCCTGGCAGTGGCTCTCTAGGGTCTCCAGAAGAAGACTTGCACATCTACCACCACCTGGGCTTTTTAACTGGAGATGTTGGGGATTGAACCTGGGACCTTCTGCATGCCAAGCAGATGCTCCACCACTGAGCCATGGCCCCTCCTTGGATAAGTCTTGTAAGCCATGCTGCCATGATGGATCCTGTGGAAGTAGAAGAAGAAGAGATTGGATTTATACCCCGCCCTTTACTACCTGAAGGAGTCTCAGAGCAGTTTACAATCTCCTTCCCACAACAGACACCCTATGAGATAGGTGGGGCTCATGAGAGAACAGCTCTGAAAGGACTCGCTGAAAGAACTGAAAGAAAGGTCACCCAGTTGGCTGGATGTGGAGGAGTGGGGAATCAAACCCAGTTCTCCCCGATTAGAGTCCATGTTCCTAACTAGCCAGCATGGTGTTGTGGTTCCAGTGTCCTACTAGGATCTAAGAGATCCAAGCTCAGATTATCATTCTGTGATGAAGCTTGCTGGCTGTCTTCAGGCCCATCACCCTTTCCCAGCCTAACCTACTTTATAAGGTTGTTGTGAAGATAAAGTGAAGGGAGAAATCATGTATATCACCTGCTTAGATGAAGGGTGGAATAAAAATGCACTAAACTGAAGAGAAAGCACGGGGAGAGGGAGAGGTGGGTACTGGGTCACCTTACGCCTTCAGATTGTACACAGAGGTTGGGAGTAAAAGACAAGTTGCTTTTCCATGGAGATTGTCCCCATTGTTGATCTCCTCATAGAGGAATCCCTGCCTGACTTCAGCAGAATTGTAGGGATTTTAGGAAGATGATAAGGCAGTTGTTGAGCCTGGCATGAGGAAAGCTGCCTAGATACACCTTAGGCAAATCACTAGGTGACTTGGCAGCAGTATTCCCTCTAAGCTGAGTTAGTGTGAGCCAGCTTGCAGTTTTTTAGCCTCCGGCTCACACCTTTTTGACTTCGCTCAGGAAAGATGGCTCCAGAGCAAGCTAATGTATGCAGTAGCCAAATTGTTCGCTCACAACTTTAATACTCGTAGCTCACAAAGTAGAATTTTTGCTCACAGGACTCCACAGCTTAGAGGGAGCGTCGCTTGGCAGTGCAGGTTACTAAAAGCTCTCCCTTTTTGTTTTTGAAAATAGAATTTAAAAAGCTTGATTTAAAAGAGTTGGACAGCATCTGAACAAGTGAGGTACAAAGCCAACAACTGTCTCTAGGACAGGCTTGCCAGGTTCCCTGTTGTGGTTGAGAAAGTGCATCATAAATTGTGTGGCCTAGATAATTGAACCATCAGTGTGGTGACATCAGAGAAACGAAGATGAAAATTGGGTTAGTGATTTGTTAGATGGTTGTAACAGAATTCACAGGGTCACCCAGAGGCACTTATAAGGACAAACCAGTGTGTACAATACAGTATGTACAGTATGTAAGGGTGAGAGACAGATGTTGCTGTGGGCAGACCTGTGTCTTTGAAGGCAAACAGCTGTAAAACAGCAGGCAAGAGGGAGTGCTGAATTCTTCCTTTGCCTAGTGCTTTTTCTCCGCAACCCCTCCCTCTTTCCGTTTCTCCTCCCACCCTGCCCCCATCTGTAATCTCTGAGCCTGGCTAGAAATAAAACAGCATGAGGCAAGAGTTTTTACAGGGAAAATAGTCTGGGGAGAAAATATTTCAATACCCCTGTTCCGCTTACCTGAAATTCTTCTCCTTCTCCCTCCTTCTCCACTTTGCAGCATGTCAGTGGTGTCTTTATAGATCATAGAGTACATAAATTGGGTCTGGGGTTATCGCCCTATGGCCATGACAGTCAGATGTGAGTTGTGGGTTTTTAATTCCAAACAGGTATGATTGCTGATTCAGATGGTGCCTGTAGTCTGTGTGGAGAAGCTTCAGCCTTCCCTCCTGCACCATTTCCGCAACCTGAAATAGTCCTGGGATTGCCATTTTCCCTTAGGGGAAATGTAGAAATATAGAAGGAACCCCAAGGGTCAACTAATCTAGGGGTCCGATCATACGCACACATTAGCCGTGCGAGAGGGACGACTCACCGGCAGATCAAACTGGTGCGATCACACCAGCACATGTGGGAGGCATCCTGCAGCCGGTCGGCAAGCCGTTTTGCTCTGCTGGAGAAGCAGGATAAAAAACCACTAGGGAAATCCCAGTATCAAATGGGTTGCTGCGGGTCACAGCCGGACTTTCCCCGTGTGATTGCTCCAGCATGGAAGTGTGGCGTCTGGAATAGTCTGATCACAGGCTATTCCGATGCCATGCTGTTGTTTCCTCCCCCCCCCCCCCCCTTCTCAGTATGCACATCATCGGAAGCCCTCAGGGTGGAGAAGCAATTCATCAATCCCCCCCCCCCCCATTTAAGCGACTCGGAAACCAACGACAAGGAAAACCCCAACTTGCCAGTGGTTGCATCTGATCATGCAGTGGCGAATTGCGCTGCCAGCTGCCCAGACCTGTGTGATTGCGCAGCTCTGGGGCAAATTGCTCCGGGGCAAAATAGCCTAGCTCCCCCCCCCCCCGGATTATTTCGCTCGTGTGGCTGGGGCCTAACTCCGTGTACAATGCAGGAAATTCACAGCTATCTCCCTACTCCCCCATTGACCCTTGACACTCCCCCCAGTGACCCTCGCTCTATGCCTAGATAAACCCACATGTACATTCTTGGGTTTTCCCAACAGGCCAAATAATACCCACATCCCAGTGCCTTCCTAATTTGCATACTCTGTAATCTGTATAGAGATCCTTTAAGATACAGGTCTGCCACCCAATACATAGTGTGTCCCTCTTTTAGTATTGCAGGAAGGGTGAAGACCAGTATGTCTGCCTGTCGTTAAATTAGCAGAGTGATATCAGAAGTAGCTTTACATTATGCTAATACATGAACTGGTGAACTGTCTTGCCCTGGCACAAACACTGCCAAATGTCAGGAGATTTTGAGGGAAGTCCCTAGGGAGGGTGAAGTTTGGAGAGGATGTGGCATCACTTCTGGGTGACGCTCTAGGAATTTCTCCTACATGTTAAACAATCCTGTCCTACTGTGTAGGTGAATCTTCTTGTTGAGGGCTTAGCATATAGGAGTCATAGTGGCCAAGGCATGACAGCTGATAGGCATGACAACTGATACATGGTTGCTGACAATCAAAAAGGACCCCTTGTCGTATCCCCTCTCCTCTCCCCATAAAATCCCCTCTTCCCCTCCATCCCTGTTACGACCATCATGATCTCAGCCGAGGGCTTGGAGGATTGCGAGTACCATCAGTTGGGTATATTTGAGCACTTTATCTTTTTATTGTAATTGTGATGTTATGTTGGATTTTATCTGTTTTAAATGTTTTAGTGTACTTATCTGTGAGCCGCTCTGAGCCTGCCTGGCGGGGAGAGCAATATACAAGCCAAATAAATAAATACGTAGTCACAGAAATGCATTGCGTTTGCATAAGAGGGAAATGTTATCGGGTTGCTGCTTGGACACAGATGGGAAAGCACAGAAGTGTTTGGAATGTCATCCACTGGCGACTACACAGTTTGGGAAGGGGAAAGGTAACTTGGCATGCGGGTGAGGACCCTGCCTTCTGTCGTGTTGCGTTCATCCTAAGAGCGTGATCCCAGATTGATCCCTGCTCTGATAGCCTTAGGCAAGTCACTGTCTGTGAAATCCTAAGAGCACTCTTCGGGGAGTCAGCGCCACTGACTAGTATGGCACCGTGTGTTGGTTTCAGAGCCTTCCTGTCTGCTATATGATCTACCTGTTGTGAGGATGACTGCTTCCGTGTTTTAGGATTTTAGTGTTCTTTTTATCTATTGAGGTTGAAAGGAAGGATATAAATACCTTAAATAACTAATGTGTGTTCTTTGTATACTCAAAATTTGCAATGATATTGTCCCACTTCATAGGATCCTTACCTGCTGTTAAAGTTTATTGCCTTAATTTTTCAAATTGGTTACTATGCAGCATTTGGAGTGGAGCTACAACTGGGTTTTCTGTATGAACTTCTTGCAAAATAGTAGCTTGCCTGGTCATCTTTGTGCAAGGCGGAGCCCCAGATTTATCTGGGGGTTGTTTTTGCGGGCGGAGGGCAGGATGGGGAGGCAGGTTTTCACACCCAGAGCTACTTCAGGCCACCTGAGCGTGGCTGTTGCCTCCAGGGGGTGGTGGCTTCTCACCCTTTGCCCAATGATCAGCTGCTTTGTTGATCGGTGGGGGAGGGCCAAGGTAGAACCTTGGTTCGAGGGTCTTCCCCCCTGGCCAGCCCCTCGCCTTTTTAGGACCACGTGGTTGCTGGGCCTCCTCTAGTTCAACTTTGGTTCTAGGCATCGAGCGGGATTTATTTAAGGGAGACTGAACCTGCATGCCTGCCTCCCTTGATGGGGATCGCCTTAAGGGGTTTTGGGCTGGAGCCATATAGCGGCATGCCCAGTTCAGAGGCTGTTGCTTGGCTCCGTTCACAGGTGACAAGGGAACCAGGAAGAGGCTTGTACCCACGTGGGACCACTGGACTTGCCATCCCAAGTTCATCTCCAGCATAAAGCCTGGGGAAGAATTTCATTGGCCAACAGGCGGATCACCTGACTCCAATGTTGTGCCAATGCTCCGGTAGCTGTAATCAATAAAGCTCTGGCCTGTTTTACCCCAACTCAGTTTCTGGGTGCATTTGTTTCTCCTTGCTTCCCCTCCCTGCCCCTCACCTGCCCTTAGGAACACAAGCAATCAGTTTTGTTCCAGACAATCAAGACAGAAAGTTTTCCATTAGTTGGTAGAAAGGAAAATCCAAGAAAAAAAAACGTGTAATATGTCAGCCACAATGACACAAAACAGTGCATGAGCTTCCGAGTTCTCCAGAATTCTTGTTTTAGGCCACAAATAGTGGTGAGGGACCAACAGAAAGGGTTGCCAGACTGCCCAGTCCGGGGGGGGGGGATCTCTTGCTTTCGGGTGCTCCTCTTCCCCCACACTCACCCCCTCATACCAGCAGGAACCGGGAAATCATCATGACTTGCCTACAAAACCCAGAAGTGATGTAGGCACATTGGGAATGTAGGGGGGACAGTCTGGTTTTTGGGCAAAACTCTATGATTTGAAGCAGATTCTGCCATAGAGTTTTGTCCAAATACCAGAGCGTCATCCCTGATGTCCCTGACATGCCTATGTCACTTCCTGTTTACGTATTTATGTTGTGATGCTCTTCCCCACTCCTGGAAAGTCCCTCCCCTGCTGGCGGAAAGATCAGACCTGGCAACCCTATTAGCAAAAGGAATTTTACATTCTGGTAAAAGTTGTTGATTTGCAAGGCTGCTTTTACAAAAAATAATTTTAAGAAAAAGTGGTAACTACATTACTTTAGGGAGCACCAATTGCCAGGGTTTTGCCTACATTCTTACCTCAGTGTGAAAAATGATTTTCCATATGCTAGTCTTACGCCTCTGGTTTAATTTGGACACACGGGCTGGCTTCCAGCTAGGAAGTCTGCACACTGCGCAAGGCGTTCTGTCAAATATGCCTGCAGACCATTAGGGGAATTATTTGCAAAACTTTCACCTACATAGAGCAACAGTGGAAATAGAAACCATATCTAAGTATTGCAAATAAACGCTGGCCCCAGGCACTGTATGTCGTAGTCTTGGGTATCTGACGTGGGGGTGGAATTCAGGTTAAAAACGACTTGGCCTCATATGTGGAACCCTTGGAAACTTAACATCCCAGATCAACTCTGATACAGATGCGCTGGCACCAGCTCCTTTCTCCATTTATGGGGATTTTGACATTTTGTCCTAAAGTTCTGGTCTGCGGCCAAAGAAATTATAAGAGATTACACGGCTCCAGCTTCTCTCGGTCCCAGGAATCTCTCTGCTTGGGGTTTGTTTCCATTGTCCCCTGGTGAACTTTAATAGAGATCTTCACAACCAGCTTGTTCTGGCAGCTGTGAGGGACAGATTCTACCCTGTGCCTGGGAAGAACCACGACATTTCTCTCTTAAGGTTAGCTCTGCATATGCAGACTTTACAAAGGGGGCAGTACTCGGTTTTTCTGAGAAAGTCGACGTATAGCCAGAATACTAGGCTGCAAACTTGGATCAATTTTATACTAGTTTAACAGCAAAGTATATTTATCATGTACTTAGCACTTCAAAGAGTGTTCAAAGTACTTTTGGATGACTGCACGATTGGCCTTCTGGTAGGGTCACTCATCCATCCCTCTTTTGTCTCCGATAAACAGGTTTGGTGGGTTTTTCCTTCAAATACCTGGAGATCCTGTTTGAGCAGTGCAGGAACACACTATATGTGTTAGCTCCAAGGGAAATAAAGCCTTTCAGACTCCTTTCAACCCCTATTTTCCCAGTCCTTCATTATCTCAGTGATGCTTGCAGTCATCCCAGTGGGTAGACCAGTTCTATGTTGGGGTTGTGAGACTGAGAGGGACTGTGGCTCAGTGGTAGAGCACTTGCTTTGCATGAAGAAAGTCCTAACTTCAGTCTTTGGCGTCTCTAGTTAAAGGATCAGATCGTAGATATTATGAAAGACCATCATCTAAGACCCTCTGACTGCCAGGCAGGGTACACAATCTGACCTTGATAGACCTCCTCTTTTACCTGTTGTATTTACTAAGTCTCATATGATAAATGCATATTTACTCTTTCTGGTGTCTGCTGTTGCATTCTGGTGATACGTTAAAGTGTGGTTTGTTTTAAACCACTGTTGCACAAATCCTGGTTAGTTTACTAAAAATCTACATCTGACTTTCCCGCTGGAATCATTCTAGTTTCAAAAAAACCCCGTCTATACTGTTTCTCGTTTCAAACCATACTTGTTCTAGTTTAAAAATTACCGTTTACATTTGTTAATTGCCGTCCTGTGGTCAAGCTAGCATTATACAGCTTTAAACAGATCCTGTTGCTTAGTACTCTTCAGAGCCAGGGAGTGAAATTTGAAACCAGCGTGAAATGAGCATAGGAAAAGACAGCAGTCAAACTACTTCAGAGGGGAGGTTTTATCATAAATCCCTTTTAGTCTGCTGCTTGCCTTTTTTTCTAGCCTCCCAGCAGAAACTTCCAGGGGTTATCCTGAGGTCCCTTGTGTGACCAGTCTGCTGACAAAGCCTCACTACATATACAGCTATTGGTCAGTTTCAATAAATTGGAGAGCAATCAGGGCAGGAGAGGTTGGAAGCTTCTTCCAAGCCAGACCGCCTCTTCTTCTTTGCTAAGAACCATCAATCTCCAGCTCCCTTTCGATCAAGCTGTGGACTTTGTGGAGAAGGATGTTCATGTTTTCTCCTCCTATTTCAACCCACTCAGCCTCCCCCTTTGTTTTTGGTTGTCAGCAGACCCTCTGGAACAGAATAGGGGGCAAAATGGGGGTTCTGCAGTGGGTGGGTGGAATCAGAAATCATTGCCGCCTCTTCTTCAGACAGAAATGCCATTCCGTTGGAGGAATGTATGTAAGGATATGTGCCAGTTTGCTGGGTAGCTTGCATTTGGACAACATACTAAACCAGATTAATCAAAATGTAGTTCAAAGACCATGGTTTATAATGATGTCTAAATGCAGACCATGTTTTATTTTGTCATTCTCTAACAAAAAAAACTGACTATTTTTTTCTTTTGCCAAAACAGTGTACTTTAAATTAGGGTTACCAGATGTCCTCTTTTTAGAGAACATGTCCTCTATTTTTGGTGTCCAATGTCCATTATCTTTTGGGTTTTTGGAGGGGAAAGACCTGATGAAAATGTCCTCTTTTTCCTAGTTAGTGGTAATCATCACAGCTTAAATAGTAGGGGTATTTAAAATGAGATTTGTCATAGTGCTGACTTGTTTGAAGTAGTCGGTGGGGAAACATGTCCTCTTTTTGCTTTTCAAAATACAGTAACTCTGTTTAAATTTTAAAAACTTAAAAGTCTTTTCAAATGATCGGGGGAGGTGAAAAGTACTGCATTGTGCTTGAGAAGGAGGCGTGTACAGTGAATGATTTTTAGCTTGAAATGTTATTGTGAGTTTGCCCCAAAGTCCTTCCTCCATCTTAAGGTTGAAAAAAGTCCGTTGTAGGTGATGGGAGAGCTAGTTCATCAGTATTGAGGCATTCCATCATGTCAAGTTTTACCCCTCTCAAGAACCCTCTTTTCCAAGGCAATTTGCTTTAGATTTTATAGTTTCTCTCCATGTGTGTTTCTTTAACTTCTCCTAGTTTGGTGTAGTGGTTAAGAGTGGTGGACTCTAATCTGGATTAATCTGGGTTTGATTCCCCACTCCTCCACATGAAGCCAGTTGGGTGACCTTGGATCAATCACAGGTTTTCTCAGAGCTCTCTCAGCCCCACCTACCTAACAGGGTGTATGTTGTGGGGAGAGAAACATAAGGTGATGTGAGGCTGTGGTCACACACACTAAATAATCCACTTTCAATCCACTTTCAGTGCACTTTCCAACTGGATTTTTACTGTATACTGATAAAATCCAATTGGAAAGTGCACTGAAAGTGGATTATTTAGTGTGTGTGACTGCAGCTTGAGACTCCTTCAGGTAGTGAAGAGTGGGGTATAAAACCAACTCTTCTTCTTCCATAAGTCCATTTATGCTTTAAAAAAAAAAGCATGAGATGTCCCTCTTCTTAAGTCTGCCACATAACCAACCGGAAATAAATATTTTCTTTCTCTGTGCATGTTCAGCAAAATGCAACCTCCAGAGTATCCATGACCTCAGATCTGATGAGGACATATATATCAAATTGCCCCCAAAGAAGACAGGACTGAGATTTTTAAAAAAACACAAAAAACTTTGCTGTCCTTTAGGCTTAGGCTGAGTTATTTAGACTTGCTGACAGCTGTTAATTATTGAAAAGAGAGTAGTTCTTTTAAAAAATTAGGTGCCTTGTTCTGAATTAAGATAAATCATTGAACTGAAGAGAGGCTGTTAATAAGCCTCTGGGGCTTCCTTACTAACGTTGGCTAGTGTCATCGAATTGTTCTAGTTTTTCTTTCCCCCCTCCCCTTTCTTTGTATAGTTAATTTTGTGTGGAACAGGCATGAAGAGTCTTGGTGGTGGAAAGTGCTGACTTATGGTGACCTCTCATAGGGTTTTCAGGGGAAGAGATGTTCAGGGGTAGTTTGCCATTGCCTGCCTCCAGGTCATGACCCTGGCACTCCTTTATTTATTTATTTTAATTTCTACCCTGCCCTCCCTGCCGTGGCAGGCTCGGGGCGGCTTACATAGAATAATAAGCAGCTAAAACAAATATAGATAAAATCATAAACAGTATAAATGTAAAAACACTTGGAGCAAGGCCTGTTGTACATCCGTACAATGAGCTCTAGCAACAGTCTGGCCTGGTGTGGCCTCGATTGGCAGAGCACCTGCAGGTGTTGGCTGTGGTGGCGCCAGGAGTGGGCTGAGGCCCTGCTTCCGGCCACCTGCGCTCACCGGAGGTCCCCTGCGGCAGGCCACCGCCCACCCGGGTACCTGCGGGCCTTGGTTGCGGTGCTGTCAGGAGTGGACTCAGGCCCTGTGTGTGGCCACCTGCTGTTGCTGGCGGTTCCCTGCTCGCTGCAACTTCCAGATTTCGGAGAAGGGCAGCACCATGTAGAGAGCATTACAGTAATCCAGTCTTGAGGTGACCATTGGTGGTTTCCCATCCAAACACCAGCCAGGGCCAATACTGCTTAGCTTCTGAGATCTGAGGAGATCAGGCTAGCCTGAGCTAGCCAGGGCATTTTTAAAGTACAGCCAGGGATGTTTGGATATATAGTTTCTCTAGCAGTTACGTTTTTGGCAGAAACTTGGGGACAGGGGAGTCTTAGACCTTGTTTTCTAGAAAACAACATGCTGCTGGAAGAACTGTTCTGAAATTTCACAGGGGTTCTTGTTTTTTGCCCTTGGCTGGAACAGTATATTAATACCAGAAAGAAAGAAAAATATGAGAGGAAGAAGAGAGGGTGGAAGTGAAGAAAAATATTACTTGTTAACAGTGTTCCCTCTAAGCTGAGTGTGAGCTAACTCACAGTTTTTTAGCCTCCGGCTCACATATTTTTGCCTTAGCTCAGGAAGGATGGCTCCAGTGCAAACCAATTTATGCACTAGCCAAATCGCTCACTCAAAACTTTAATGCTAGTAGCTCACAAAGTAGAATTTTTGCTCACAAGACTCCACAGCTTAGAGGGAGCATTGTTTGTTAACTTGCCGGAAAAGTTACTTGCTTTGGAAGGTGTTGATATACTTTTGTTATGGGTTCCCTTCTCTAATTGAGGAAATCTGACAGGCTCAGTCTTCATGGAGTGATTACATGCAATGTTATGGGATTAATTGAAAATCAAGTCATGAGTGGGTTTCATTGGTTGTTGTTTGAAATCAGGGTTGCCAGTCCTGGCCAGTGACTCCTAAAAGCAGTGAAGGGGTGGAGATGTTGAAAATTGGTATTGCCTCCGCTGTGATGCCATTTCTGGTTTTGGACCTGGATATGAGGTAATGGCGCCAGCAACATTCTAGGAATTTCACTAATCTCCATGGCTTTTATCATAGAGATTTTGGAAATTCCTAGAGTGTTGGTGATACTGTGACGTCACTTCCAGACTCAGAACTGGAAGTGACATCATGATGTTCCATGACACCAGTCCCGCCCCCCATTTTGCTCCTGCTGCTTCTTTGAGCAGTAGCAGGGACCCCCAGGGTGGGAGGTTCCTGCAGAAGTGGGTAACTTGGCAGCCATACTTTAAATGGTTCAAAGACAGAGAGTACAGCTCTAGTTTCTATGAGGGGGGTTTGGTTTATAGAAGTAATCTTGCTACTTTTGATTGTATATTACAGGGCAATAGGGATTCAAGGTTATTCTAGTCCAGACCATTAACCCATAACCTTGTAGTGCTAAGTCAGTTTTATCAGGTGTGTTTAAATCAGGGACCACTCATCTTGTTGAACATGCATTCACTAAGAATTTTGAGGGGGGGGGGTTGTGGGTGCTGTCATCAAATAGTTGCCATAGGAGATGGAACATCACAAAAGATGGAATGGATTCAAGCAAAGTATCCTCTTAGGATGGAGGCAGTTGCTTCGGAATCGGTGTTCCCTCCAGATGTAAAGGTGATGCCTCCTGGGCTCTTCTGAGGAAGCGAAGGAAAGTCAGGATTGGTTCATTGTTTTGTGAAAGAGATGCTGTTTGGTTTCAGTTTCCAAAGAAAAGGGAGGGTTTGCTCTCTGCATGGTCACAGGCAGATGTTGCTCAAACCCAGAGACATAAGAGAATCTGTGTCTATGGCCAAGAAAAGGGTGTACAGCTGTGGCTACCTGGGATGAGCTCAGTGCTTAATAGTTAGCCAGCTGGCCAGGGAGTGACCTGTTTGGTCCAAGACCCTTTGAATTTTATCCCCATGACTCAAGAAGTAAGAGGACACCAGGAAATACATTGATGGGTGACATGTAAGGGCATCACTGGTTAATTAATTAGAAAAGTGTAAACTTAGGGAAGACAACAAGTAATTTGTATAGTGCATAGTTATGGAATTCACTACTATTGATTTATTTATTTAGTATTTGTATTTATATCCCATCCCGTGGATGGACTCAAGGTGGGTAACATCATTATAATAAATACAATTACAGTTTAAAACACAATATAAACATTAAAAATGATGGGTACAGCTTAAAACAGAAGTCGGCTGGCTATAAAATTTTGGCATGGTGGTACAGATGAGATAAAGCCCAGTTGTCAGAGGTCAGTAGGTGGGCAGGTGACAGCAACCTCAGGGAAGCCATATGTGGGCTCCCGTTGCCTCAACCAAAGGCCTGGCGGAACAGCTCCATCTTGCAGGTCCTGCGGAACGGAAGAAGATCCCTACAAAAATGATGGCTACTAACTTACATAAAGTGAGGGAAGGTGGTATCGTATAAGCCAATCCTGTTAGATCTCTAAAACTAAGCAGGGTCAGTTTGGTTAGATCTCTGAAACTAAGAGAAGCCAGTTTGTTGTAGTGGTTAGGAGTGCAGACTCTAACCTGGGAGAACCGGGTTTGATTCCCCACTTCTCCACATGCAGCTGCTGGTGTGAATTGTGTCAGTTACCTGTTCTTTCAGAGCTATTCTCTCACAAGCAGTTCTCGAAAGAGCTCTCTCAGTCCCACCTACCGCACAGGGTGTCTGTGGTGGGGATGAGAAGGGAAAGGGATTGTAAGCTGCTCTGAGACTCCCTTGGGTAGTGAAGGGCAGGGTATATATCCAATCTCTTCTCCTCCTCCTTCTCACCACAGTAGACTCTACAGAGGAAGGCAATGGCTTCCTATGCTTTTCATTTCCCTTGAAAGTAGGTGAGTTGTGGTTTAGCAGAACTTACATACATACTAACCTAGGTGACTGAAAAAATGTAGACAAATTCATGGTGGAAATAGCAGAATACAGTAAAAGCTTTAGTAACTAGCACCCAGTTAATCAAACAGCTCGATTAACCAACACACTGACTTGGGCCAGAACGAGGTCATTGTTCTAGGCCTTGAATGTGTATAGAGGGTACAAAACTGCTGTTCAGGTTGGTTTTTAACTGTAAGGGAAGAATGGCTGATTTCATCTGTTTTTGCTGTTCCTTCACTGAACTCTATTAATAGAGTTTTGCTTTAAAACGCAACAGAGCTTGAATTTCACCTTTGCACTGTATAGTTTATTCATGGGGAAGAGAATTTCTTCACCCACTTAGGTCACGTTTGTTGGTTTTTTATTATTTTGGGGCCATGGTTACATCAGATCAAGAAAGGCCATTTGTCACTCACTTTTAGTACTCTCTCTACATTCTTGCTGGGTTAAATGTAAATATTCTATTTAACTAGTTTTTTTGGGGGGGGGGGGGAGAAGGCAAAAGCCTTTATCTTCCATTAGATTTTTTTCTTCACAGATTGAAATCTTGTTCTGATCTACTGTTTGCTTATTTGGGTTATTTCCCAGCATGAAGGAACTGCATAAATTGTAAGGTTGATGACAGACAATATTTTTGTAAAAACAGAAGAAGAGTCTTGTGGCACAGGTAAAGACTGACACGCTGAAGAGATGAGATCTCCCCGTTGTTGATTTTTTATGTTTCAGAGCAGCCATGTTCTCCCCCTCCCATCTAATTAGGGGCTGTGGTATGCAGGGAAACGGGTTTAACCCTTCCCCCTCAGCCCTTTCCCCCAAACTCTTAATCTCTGCTCAGAGAAGAAGGAGTGGGCAATTGTTACCAATTGTTCCTTCTCACAGCAACATCCTCACTCTGACCCCATGGTGTTGGGGGGGGGGGGCGGTCCTCTGACCTACTGGGATACAATTTAAGATGTCGTAGAAGGCTGCCGCTGGAGGGGGATAGCAGGAAAGTGTTCATTAATGGGATGTGGTCATTAATGAAGTGCAGCTCCACTTATACTGCTTAGGATCCCAGCCTCAGTCCCTTCCCTGAGGTTCTGTTTGCCCTCCGGGGGGACGGGGGACATGCAGGTATTGTTTGAGACTTAAAAAAAAATCTCATAGGACAAACAGTGAAATGGGGTGGGTTGAAAGAGGGTCACATGCTCCTTCCCAGTTCCATGGCACTGATCTAGTTTGGGAACCCAGTGACTGTGTTTAATATAAAAAGGGAAATCTGGTCATATGTGCTGGCAGGCACCATCAAGCCACAGCTGACGTATGGGGACTTAGGGCTTTCAAGGCAAAAGACGTTCAGAGGTGGTTTGCCAGTGCTTGCCTCCACATCGCAACTCTGGTATCCCGTGGAGGTCTCCCATCCAAATACTAGCCAGGACCAACCCTGCTTATAGGGTTGCCAGGTGAGGCTGACAAGCAGGCGGGAGGACTTACCAGGAGGCTCTGGGAGAAGGGAGGGAGGCTCCGGGACAGAGAACTCTAAAGTGAGTTCTGACTGAGCTGCCGTCGCATTCAAAGGGCCCATATTCCTTTTAAATGTTTTCCCTTTGTTGGACATAATGGAGGATGGGGGCACTTTCTTTTGGGGCTTGTAGAATTGGACCCCCTTGTCCACTGTTTTTGAAACCTGGGGGCGGTGTTTTGAGGAGAGGCATCAGCAGCTATGCTGAAAATTTGGTGCCTCTAACTCCAAAAACAGCCCCCCCCCCCAGCCTGATACCCACAGATTGATTCTCTGTTATATTCTATGGGGACCTCTCTCCATAGGGTATAATGGAGTGCCCAGCAGCTATTTTTCCCCACTTTCTAATAGCCCTGAAGCGGGGGGAGGAGCTCCAAACCAGGAGATCTCCTGTCCCCAACTGGGGATTGGCAACCAGGGCTTCCAAGATCTGACAAGATCACGGCAGCCTGGGCTATCCAAGCTATGGCATCTGATCATATACTCCCCTTCCAGTTCTTGCTTAGTTTGATCTTAACAGATTTATTGTGGCACAAGCTTTTGTGGAATACAGCACATTTCAACACACACACACACACACACACAGAGTGTATCCTCAGATCAAACGTCTTGTATTTCATGGCAATTTACTCATTACCTGCATGCGTACTTCAAGGTGCCGCAAGATCCTCTGTTTAGTTTTTCCAGCAACAGGTTACTGTGGATGGTTTCAAGAGGACCGATGGTGGTTTGACAGATTTTTGTATTCTGTAGCCCACAGACCACTTCCCTTTGTCTCACTATTGCTTCTGACAAACAGGTCTTTTTGAAACCATACAGGTACCTGCAAAACCAGTTTTCCGGAGCTGGATGTGGCTTGAACATACACCCCACAAGCTGTGTTTGCTCTTTCAAATTGCCACCAGCTCTGTTCGTCTGGAAAGCACTGTCTCCAGCCATTTTGGGGCACCACTCAGCAGAGTGCATGTGGTTTAAAGAATGTATCTGTATATGCACACACACACACCAAGCAGAAAAGTTTCATAAAGATGTTCCCAAGGATGATACAAATAAAGAGTGGAGGATTTGTGACTTGAGTAACATGGGTCTTTAATGTTCTGGTGTAAAAATAATGGCTGCAGTCCTGGAAAAGTTGTACAACCATATTTGGTCCATGCAAAATCTAAAAACCAGATTAGCATAATACCTTTTATTGGAACAGTCAAGTTAGCACAGAACTCTGCATAAGCTTTCACGCTTTCAAAATGCAGCCCTGAAGATGTGCACATGTGGATGAAGCTCTTGTTTGGATGTGAAAAAGCAGAAGTTAATTGATCTCTGCTTGTTAAAATAAGACTGTCAAAACTCTTGAGCCTTTGGTCTTTTTAATCCTAGCAAGTTAATCTTGGGCGTACACACACGCAAAAGACCCACTTGTATTCACTTCAAGATATACATACAGAAAGTTCTGTGTTACTGAAGAGAAGGCCATGGACTGCCCTTTCCCATAAACCTTTTTAAACCTCTTTTTATTGCTATAAAAGCTATGTAGTGTTTACTGTTAAAACAATAAAATAAGCCACAGTGTTTAAAAAATGGGCTTCTGACGTACCATACATACAACAACTAGAGATGGACAAGTTTAATAGAGTTGTTAAAAGGGATATGTGAGGCACTGTTTCCCATACAGATTTTAGTCCCTCTCTTGCCTCTGGGTGATAGAGACTTTGTTGGCTGCTAGTGCTGTATTTTATCATTGTCAAAAGGGGTCGGGGGTACACAATACATGTGTTTTGTGTATGTTTATCTGGGTGTATGTAAGAGAGAGAGAAATTTCTACTAGTCGTGAGTAGTTGTGATGCCAACTCTGGGTTGGGAAATTCCTGCAGATTTTGGGGGGGGGGATTTGGGGAGGGGCCTATAGTGCCATAGAATCCACCCTCCAAAGTAGCCATTTTCTCCAGGGGAACTGATCTCTGCAGTCTGGAGATCTGTTGTAATATCGGGAGATCATCAGGCCCCACCTGGAGGCTGGCAACCCTATGAGTTGTCCTAATTAAAAATAACTTCCTGTGGACTGCTCTGGATCCATAGTATGGAGTTGGTGGGCCTTCTGAGTCCACTGAAGTCAGTGGGCTTCGACAAGCACAGTTCTACTTATGGTAGCACTGTAGCAGTGCAGTCCTAAGCAAGTATATTCAGTGGACCTTGTTCTCAGGAAAATGTTCTTCTTTGGATCTCACTGGCTTTTCCTCCCCTGGACCTTATTGGAAAAGGGTAGTTTTTGCTGTTCACTCCCCTTTAAAGCTGTGTGTTGGTGGGCCTATGGAAAGTAGAGGTAAGGGACAAAGAGGGGGCACTCATTTTACATGGGGGTAACCGGCCCTGACCTGGCTAGCCAGGCTAGCCCAATCTCATCAGATCTCAGAGCTAAGCAGCGTCAGCCCTGGGTAGTATTTGGATGGGAGACCACCAAGGAATATCAGCTCACAACACAGAGGCAGGCAATGGCAAACCACTTCTGTTTGTCTCTTGCTTTGAAAACCCTACAGCGGGGTGTCAAACACGCGGCCCGCAGGCCGGATCAGGCCCCCGGAAGGCTTCTATCAGGCCCGCAGTGGAACTGGCTGTCTCCTGTTTCTTCTTCCATTTCTGCTGCTGCATCGTAGCCTTGCTACAGTGTGTGTGTTTTGTTGGGCTTGTTATTCCTGGGTCCTAGGCTCTGAACTCTGAGCATGAGATTTCTGTAGTGAATGTCAATAAATTGAAAGAAGCTTTGCAGCTTACAGATACTTTTAAGTATTGAGCGGGAGGCAATGAATTCAAACAACAGGCTTTTATTCAGTGATATTGCTCAGCTCCAAAGACAGCTCTATGAGAGCGGCACCTTAATTTATACTGTTCCAACACATAACTTTCAACAATGTAACTATATACAAGCAATACTATTGGACCCAAGCAGGGCTCAGTGATAGGGTATCCAGATTGGCTTCAGGACCAATGGGAGTCTTTATTCATCAGCCAAGAAGAAATGGAGCTTTAGGGTACCAGAGCCCTCTCAAGCTATTGCTGCTTCAATAATCCAAAACACAAACACAACAGATACACACTTGAACAGCATACTCAAGATTGCAACAGCACAGACATTTTGATGCAGTAATTCAGAGCAAGAAATGCCAGTTATCAGAGACTGTTGAATAAACAAAATATTGTAAAAGTGCTGTTTTCAGCATGTTTTTTATTTTAAGTAAAAATAAATCTTTAATTGTGTTTGTGTCTTTTACAATGTTTATATCTCCGCTACCTGGCATTACATTTTATGACACACACGGCCGGCCCAACAAGGTCTCATTTATGTCAGATCCGGCCCTCATAACCAATGGGTTCGACACCCCTGCCCTACAGGGTACCCATAAGTCAGCTGTGACTTGATGACAAAACAAAACAAAAAAAGAGAGCCTTGCATTGCTTTTAGCCTGGTTCACAATGGTTCCCACATAGACTTGCCAACCTCCAGTTGAGGCCCGGAGACCTCCCAGAATTACATCTTCAGACTACAGAGATCAGTTCCCCTGGAGAAAACGGCTGCTTCTGAGAGTGGACTCTCCTGGCATCACGTCCCTGCTGAGATCCCTCCCCAAGCTCTGCCTCCCAAATTTCAAGGCTCCACCTCCCAATCTGGGTCTGGCAACGCTGGACCCTCCTGCAGTTCAAATAGGTACCTATCTTGCATAGAAAGAAGCACAAGCCAAAGTGTTTTGCGTCATGTGCAAGTTACCTTTAAAATGAGCACTTGTCCTAATGCTCGAGGGCTTCTGGCACACTGTAAAGAAAATGTTTGGTTTGTGAAAACATCAGGTGGGCAAACAAAAGTTAAGACATTTTATGTTCCAAAATTAGATACGAGCAGTTCTTCGTGAGTCTGGAACAAACTTGCATTCCTAATTTGAGGGAGATTGTACAGTAGATTTCAAAGATCGGCTGTGAACTATGCAAGTCATAATGCCAAGAAACAAGCTGGGAATATTGTGTAATGAGAGAGAGCCCTAAACGCGGGGGGGTGGGGTGGGGACGGGACTCATTTGAATGTCAGTTCCTTTCATAAGCAAAAGCAGACTTTTTGTGTGACTGTTGGTACAGTGGCAAGGGAAATGCTAAATTTTATTTATAAAATGTATTAGTCTAGCAGCCTATGTAGGTTAGATTAATCTGAGCTCATTAGAGCTTGGAGTGGGGTTAGCCGTAGCTGATGCTAGGATCGGAAACCACCAAGGAAGATGTGGGTCACTAGGCAGAGGCAGGTGATGGCAAACCACTTTCTGAATGTCTCTTGCCTTTAAAATCCTATGGGGGCGGGGAAATCACCATAAGTCAGTTGTGACTTGATAGCACATTATTATTGTTAGTAGTAGTCATTGTTGTTGTCTCCTTTACATTATAAATTGCACTCAAGGTGAAATACAACCCGAGTGGATCTTTGCCACGTTCCCCTCCTTGCGGCAGTCTCTTTGGATCCTAGAAAAGTTGACTCCAGAGTTGATTCTGTGCAATCAGTGTGGATCCCCTGATGCTGAGAATCAGTGTTTCCAGGGTCAGAAGGGATTACATAAAAGAAGCAGGTGTGGTAAACATTTGCTCCTGCCAGCATTGTCCACTGACAGATTGCAGGATCCAACCCATCTGAATTCCAAACAGAATTCCAAATCTGGCAAGCCTCCCCGAGGAGTTCGTTTGTTCATGTCGTGCACCTTTCCATTATTTAGGCCTTCCAAGGAGACTTGCAAGCATAATGTAAGACAGTAAAAGAGATCAACAATAGATCAATGTAAATCAACATCCTGTCAAAAAATCTCAGCACCCTGAAATTAATAGGTAGACTAAGGTCAATATATTTTGAAAAGCAAAAAAACCAACGTATTTCCTGACTACCTCAAGTGATCACAATGACAAATCTCGTTTTGAATGTGATAATTGCTACTAACTAGGAACATTTCTCACCTTCCAACCCCAAAAGAAGACATTTTCACCAGTTTTATTTAAAGAGTCCAAAAGAGGATGGACACCCCCCAAAAAAGGACATGTCCTCTAAAAAGAGGATATCTGGTAACCTTAAGGTAGACAGCAGCTAAGAGGTAGTCAATATCAATTCTGCTAAAGGCTCATAAAAGTAGAATGGATTCCACCTAGAGTCTGAAAGATGGCAATGAAGTATCAGGTGAGTATGCTTAGGGAGGAAATTCTAAAGAGAAGTCTACATCTCCCATAGATGTAAACCTGTTTAAGCAGGGGAGATGCCTGAATAAGCCCCTTTGATTTAAATTTGAGTTGACAGGCTGTTGTGGCACCATAGCTAGGAGAGCGCTACCTTAGAGCCCGTAAAGGTGATATTAAGAAGTACACCAGCCTAGGACACGCTTACCAGAAGAGTAGATTTATGGTTTAAAATTGACTTAGAATCTAGATATTGAAAGATATGATACAGAAATTATGTAACTTTATTGTTGCTTCTTGTTATAATTGAGTTTGGTTGTCTTTCAAGGTGAAATACGTATTATTTGGAAAGTGTAAATAAACTAATTAAAAAAAAAGAAGTACACCAGCATTTTCATACCCATTCTCCCTCTACCATGCATTGACTGAACACAACCAGAATATGCGTATAAGGCTTTTATGGTTTGATACTGCATCTGGACCACCTAGTAGATAATTATATACAATTGTGTACTTCCAAATAGGAAAATACTTCATGACCAAGTGTTTTGTAGATTTGCAGATATCTGCAGTGCTTCATGTGTTAGCTCCCAAGTAGGAATTATGTACTAGAAAAGGTTCTGCTCTGACACAAGGCATATTTTATTAGAAGAGGCCTTTTTTTTTTTTTGAGAATTAATTTAACAAGAGTGTGAATTGAAGTTCTGAGGAGAACTTTAACCAGATCACTGGATTAAGCACCCCTGTCTGGGTAACTGCTGTTACAGTGGGGTTTGCAGAGTCTAGTGTGTAACTAAATGGTGGGAAATATGTTATAAACCCTCCCGAGAAAGTCTGCCCCCCCCTCCCCGGAATGTACAGTTTGGAGTCCAACATTCCTCAACTCTTGTCGTGTTAATATTTACCTCCGCTTATGTGATTTTTTTGGAATAAAGTTCATTCTTGTTCACTTTGAAAAAACAAACCATTTTGGGCCTGTCCGTTTACCTCAGTTATCAGTCCAGGCGTGGGTGAGTTTATACTCAGGACCCTCAAAATGATCTTTTCAATTTCCCGCTGGGAACCTTGATGCAGTAGGATAGACAGGAAATAGCGTTACGAGGGGAAGAAATCCTTTAGGTGTGTGTGGGTGGGGCTTTCATAAATTAGTAGCCTTGGGAAAGCAATGAATTACTAGTAGCCCTGGGGAAAAAATTAATTATTGCAGCCAAAATGGCTAGCTCAAGTATGGAAACAAAAAGATACCAACAAAGTATCTTTGGTCAGTGAAGACTTGGCACATGATAACTATGAATAAGTATGTGGTTTCATAAATTTTGGTCAAGTAAAAGTTTTGCTAAGGTCTGGTTACCTTTTAATTAAATATAGGAATAATTAGTATCCTGACTCTAACATGAAAGAGGAGATGTGGCCGTGTATCTAGGCTAGGTCCGTGAATTATACAATTTGAGTTAAATAAGGTAGGATTAGATAGTGAACAGGTATAAATTGATGTTTATCTTTTAAAAATATTCTGGCTAACTTGCTGAACTTGGAAAAATTGATAATTATGGATGTCTTACCTCACTGAGATAATTAAATTAGAATCTATTTGCCAAGATTGATGACCAGAGAGTAGAAGTTTAGTTACTTTTTTGGGGGTAGATTACATTTGTAGGATAATAGGCCTTATATTGGTTATATGGACATAGATCTGGAAATCTAAAAACTATAAAAATGATTCAATTTGTTGTTATTCTGCTTTATTTTGCTTCCTTATTGTGTAATGTATACAAATGTACATGATTTTTATTGAGAATAAAATGACCACATACACAAAATTTAGAAGATAGTTCAAATTTCTCTTGGCTGTTGATGTGCCACAAGGGGCTAGCACAAGGCCAGATTAGATATAACTCAAGAAGGGAAAAAAATCCCACCCACATAGTGCTCATAGATCTCCCACATCATGACTCGTTGCATCCATGGCAGAGCTGACGAAGTTATAGTTTATTTTGGAAGTGCTCAGAGCTGCTTGATTGTTCTTAACAGATGGCTTTTCTGTTTTCTTTTAAAGGTACGGACGCTCTTTGTCAGTGGCCTGCCTTTGGACATCAAACCCCGGGAGCTCTATTTGTTGTTCAGACCGTTCAAGGTACACTCAACTTCTCTTTGTCTACTTGTGTGGAAGCGCGGGCCATGAAGAACCAGTGTGGTTGTTTATGTTGTGGTTTCTGTTGCTGTTGCAACTGGCACTTTGCCACAGCCATGTGTGATTGTTTTTACTGGGGGGGCAGACAGAAATTCAGAAGATGTTCCAGTATCTAGGTTTTTGTTGCTGTTGGTTTTTTTAAAAAAAATTATGACGCAGTCTTTCATGGTATCTTATTTCAGATCAAAGCTTGGCAAGGAGGACTTTCCCATGAACTAAAAGTTGGCTGGCCGCCTCAGTAGGGAGCAGTTATAAAAAGCCTAGTGGTGTGATTGGGAATGCAAGTTTATAAATACTAACCTCTAATGATGATGTCGGCCTAGGGAGGGATTTGTAAGAACTGTGGCGTGACATTTTCCCATGAAGTACCTTAGAAGAAACCCCCTGCCCAGAATTCTGTCCCATGGGCAGTTTGGTCGCTCTGTGTTGATATAACTGGCCTCTGTTGGAAGATAAATCTCTTGTCCCGGATTTCTCAGTTGGATGTAAAAATGTCCCATTTTAAGATTTTTGTAGTCGTCAGGATAACGTGGGCTATGAGTGTACCAAATTTCAGCTTTCTCTGTGCCTCACTGGGAACATTTGTACTCACAGATAGTTTGCAGTGTGGGCTTTATTCTGTGAATGCCTATACTAGAATAAAAAACTTGTTAGGCTTTAAGGCGGAGGTTTCCAGCGTGGTGCCCGTGGGCGCCATGATGCCCACCAGCGTCATTACTGGCACCCACTAAGGATTTTTAGAGAGTGGGTGGGGCCAGCTGGGGACCTGTTCCCAGCAAGACTTATGATTGGCGATTGGATTTTTGTAATTTTTTAAAAATATGTACATATGTGAGTATGTGTGCACCTGAAAGTCATGTGGACCTCTGGTGACTGACCCCTACGGGGGGCCTGAAGGATATTCAGAGAGATGGCTGAATAAAGCCTGCCCCCGCCTCCTGCCTCTGGTATTCCAAGGAGGTCTCCAATCCAGGTACTTGCCAGTGTTGAGCCTGCTTAGCTTCTAAGATCTGACGAGATCAGGTTTGCCTGCGCTATCCAGGTCAGGGTGGTGATTGGATTTTTGATTGGCTGTGCAGATTTTTAAAATGTTGCTTTGGCAGCGGCTGCCAGTAGAGCACACAAGGATCTGCACTGTGTGATTGAAAGTAGAGTGCAGCAGCCATATTGTGGCTGGCTCCACCTCCTACGGAAGCCAATTTGAGGCAGCCATTTTGTGGCTGCGCCCAACGTGCTGTGTCAGAATCCAAAAGTGCCAGCAGGCTGAAGAAGGTTGGGGACTCCTGCTTTTAAGGTTCCACAAGACTTGATTGTTTTGGTAATAAAGGGATGCCTTCAACTACATGTGCACCAAGTTTGAGTTGCCTACATGGCCTGGAATTACCGTGACCATTTCGATGTCCTGTAAATCCCAAAATGTTAACTATTTTTGCTTCCTGGGAGTCTCCAAATGCCCTCCCTTAAAATGGCATAATGTAAATAGCACTACCTTCACCGTGCCTTATGGACACATCAGTGCCTATGGAATAAAAAAACTATCACTCTAGTCCTCATCTCATGCCTATTTGCATATTTAGCAAAACAGTACAGTTCACATTAAGGAAGGGAACAAAGAATATTGCTAATATTTTAAAAACTGGACATTGGCAGTTCTTCCAGCAACACCAGAAGAATTATTTTTTGCCTGCATTAACTCAGATCTGCTTTGCAAAATCTCTGCTGTGCTTTACACAGTCTTGCTAGATGCTGCATTGCCAGCATAGATTGGTATAAAATACTTCCCTCCCATGATGATTATAAAAAACATCTCTTGACATCTGTATTTAATGGGGAGAGTAGAGGTTCCACACTATCACCCCATTTTTGATACTATCGTGTCCTTTAGATGGGACCAGATTATTTAGTGTCTTTTAAGGGAGCCAGTTTGGCGTAGTGGTTAAGAGTGGCGGACTCTAATCTGGAGAACTGGGTTTGATTCCCCACTTCTCCACTTGAAGCCAGCTGGATGACCTTGGCTCAGTCACAGTTCACTCAGCCCAAAAAATAAGCCTTGCTCAACACAAAAAGAGCTAGAGTTTCAGGCTGCCAGACAATCTTCAGATCTCCTGGCTATACTACACCCACTGCCGTAAGATCATTACTATTGTTAGTGTCTTTTAGTGTGGCAACAGCTGTTCAATATTAGTTTTTTATTGTGTTTTTTGGTTTTTTTGTGTGTATTGTTGAAAGAACCTGTGTGCACACACAGCACAGTTATGTTTGCAGATGCTCCTGGACCATATCACTTCCAACTGCGTAGTGGGTACATAAGGTGCTGTGAGTGAGTCTGTTTTGTCTGAATGGTGGGAGGGATTGGGAAGGGTAGAGTGGTCAAATAGAAGTTAACAGTTGGAGATAACCAGTGAAATGGACAGTCAGAACATTGGGGGCCTCGACACACACAAAATAAGACTATTCCTTACAGTCTCTTAAGGGGGAGAGGTATTCTCAGCATGTCTAGTGTGGACAAGATTATTTGTATAGTCAGTTTCTGAAGGAGATGGTGAAGTCTAATTCATCTGGATGGTTTCAGGTGGGTAGCTGTGGTGGTCTCCTACCAAGATTTGAGTCCAGGAGCACCTTAAAAGATCAGCAAGGTTTTCTGGGCAGAAGCTTTTGAGAGTCAAAAAATCTGGTATTTGACGAACAGAGCTTTGACTCTCAAAAGAGTACGCCCTGGAAACTTTGCTGGTCTTTTGAGGTGCATCTGAACTCAAATCTTGTTCTTCTGATTCATCCAGAAATTCTGAGAGAAAAGCTGAAAACAGTGGCAAAGACCTGCTTGGATATTTGTTTATTAAGGTTTCCCTATGCGTTTGTTTATGTAACAATCCGCTTAAAAATAAAACTCATGTGGGAGTGAGAAGAGATTTATTTATCTATATCCTTTTTTTCAAGCTCCAGATTGGCCCTCCAAAAAACTGAGTATAAATGACAATTCAATATGATTTTTCCTCAGGGAATGGATTCTTGGCTGTCTCTAGGCCCTGTTGATGGCAGTTGGAAGCTGGTGGGAAGGGGACTCTCAGCTGGAACTAGATCCAGGCTCTGTGGAGGGGCTGAGCCTGCAGACACTTTTGAAATTTTAAGTGTAGAGAGGGTGCCATCACACAATGACTGCTGTTTGGGTATGGGTCCAGTCACAAAATGGCTGCCATTGGTTCTTTGCTAGTAGGTCTGCTTATAGGGAACAACTGGAAGCTTTTGGGGGGGGGGGGGAATAGGGTGAAAGCCAAAACAAGGCTTAAACAAACAATATTACCACACAAAAACAGTGGGATGCATTACAGCCACTTGAGAACAATATTTTGGAGATGAAACATGAAACACTCAGTTTTATTAACCCTTCCCAGGCCAAAATGCCTGTGGAACGGGCCTTAAGCAAACATTAGTCTAGTAAAAAACAGTAGGATGCATTGCAGACACTCAGGAACAATATTTTGGAAATGAAAATGTGGAACCCACACACTTTTATTAACCCTTTCCAGACCAAAATGTCTCCGGAACACCCTGGAACAGGCTGAAACAGCATTAAATAAACAATAGTTCTGCAAAAAACAAAAACAAATGCACAGCGAGATGCATTACAGACACTCTAAAGCAGTATTTTAGAAATGAAAACAGGAAACTCTTGTACTTTTATCAAACCTTTTTAGGCCAAAATGCCTTTGAAGACCCCATAAACAGGTGCTAAACAAACAATTTTGCCACAAAAGAGAAGTGGGATGTGTTACAGACACTCAAGAACAATGTTTTAGAAATGAAAACACAGACTTCTCATGCATTTATTAACCCTTTCCCAGCC
Organism: Lepidodactylus listeri; assembly: GCA_029233225.1. Classification (NCBI taxonomy): domain Eukaryota; kingdom Metazoa; phylum Chordata; class Lepidosauria; order Squamata; family Gekkonidae; genus Lepidodactylus; species Lepidodactylus listeri. The sequence continues at coordinate 135,912,269 of JARCFY010000004.1, read as the reverse complement.
AAATTGCCTCCCGAACACCCAGGAATGGGCATTAAACAAACAATAGTTCCACAAAAAACAATGGGATGTATTAAAGACACTCCAGAACAATGTTTTAGAAATGAAAATGGGGAACTCTTGCACTTTTTTTAACCCTTTCCAGACCACAATGCCTCCGGAACACCCTGGAACAGGAGGTAAACAAACAATAGTACCACAAAGAACAGTGGGATGTGTTACAGGTACTTTAGAACAATATTTTAGAAATGAAAAAGGTGAAATGTCAATGCCTTTATTTGTTAGAACAAGGCAACTCAACATGCCTGGACACAGGGGATGGCTACATTGCTCAATGTGGATATATATATGTACTAGGAATAAGGCCCGTTGTGGAAATAGATACAACGGGCTCTAGAAAGAGGCTCTGGGAGAGTGCCCCGGCCTTGGGCACTCAGTGTCAATTTGCTGTGGCGACCTCAGCAGGGTATAATGACACAGAGTCCACCATTTTCTCCAGGGGAAGATCTCTGCCATCTGAAGAGCAGTTGTAATTCAGCGTGATCTTCATTCCTCCCCTGGAGATTGGCAACAATGGTTCCCCATGAGGGAACGGGTGGGTTGAAGGGTGGAGTCGATGGCACTAAACCTGTCTGAGGTCTCACCCCTGCTGAAACCTCACCCTCTCCTGGGTCCACCCCTCAAATCTCCAGGAATGTCCCCACCTGGAGTTGGCAACCCTACCTCCCAGCCAACCGTCAATGTATTATTATCTGCCCCCTGGCTTCAGCTTTCTATCTCCTCCCCCTCCCCCCTAGAGAGCAGTTGTAATTCTGAGTGATCTCCAGCCCCCACCTGGAGATTGGCAACAATGGTTCCCCATGAGGGACTTGCTGGCTTGGAGGGTGGAGTCTATGGCATTGTTCCTGTCTGAGGTCCCACTCCTCCTCAAATCTCACTGTCTCTAGGCTCCACCCCTCAAGTCTCCAAGAATTTTTCACCTGGAGTGGCAACCCTATCTCCTTCCCAGCCAATCATCAACCTCATTCTTCAAGTTTCCACCCCCCCTGCAGCCTCCACCGTGCTCTGAAGTCCTGACTGCTATGTCACATTGGCTGTCGTAAAGGGTCCATCTCAGCAGGGTATAAGGAAGTAGAGTCTACCATTTTCTCCAGGCGAACTGATCTCTGCCATCTGGAGAGCACTTGTAATTCTGAGTGATTTCCAGCCCTCACCTGGAGATTGGCAACCATACTTCCCCTGGAGGAAAAGTAGTCTTTCTCTGCAATGGGGACTGAAGCAGCTGACATCATTCTTCTCTCCCCCTTTTTGACTTGCACAACAACCGTGTGAGGTAGGTTAGGCTTAAAGTTTGTGACAGGCCCGAAATCACCCACTCAGCAAGAATCTGGGTCTAGCAGATCCTGCTCTGAAGCACTGACTGCTACGCCTAGGTTAGCCAACCTCCAGGTGGAGCCTGAAGATCGCCAGGCATTACAATTGAACTCCAGACAACAGATCTTCCCCTCTCCCTTGGAGAAAATGACTGCTTTGGAGGGTGGCCTCTATGGCATTCTGTTCAGCTGACCCCAATGAGTTTTCTCCCAAAGGCCAACATAGGTGTGGAAAGGGGCTTTCAGAGAAGCAAGCTTGGTTGCCTAGCAACGGACACTGAGGGGAAAGTTGCCAGCTCTGATGAGGGAATAGGGTTCCCAATCTCCAAGTGGGGCCTGGGGGTCTCCCACTTTTACAATGGCTCTCCAGCTGACAGAGATCAGCTCCCCTGGAGAAAATGGCTGCTTTGGAGGGTGGACTCTATGGCATTGTACCATGCTGAGGCCCCTCCCCAAATCCACCCTCTCCTGGATCCACCCCCAAAGTCTCCAGGGATTTTCCAACCCAGACCTGGCAACCGTATGATGGAAATACCTGAAGATTTGGGGGGTGGATCCTGTGGAAGGCAGCATTTGGGGGGGGGGGAGATGGAAGGTCTTAGCAAGCTATAATGCCATAAGGTCTACCCTCCAAAGCAACCATTTTCTCCAGGGGAACTGATCTCTGTCATCTGGTGATCAATTGTAACAGCAGGAGATCAACCCTAGGGGGAAAGTCAGCCACACAGCAGGGGGTTGAAGGGAATGGTTTGATGGTTGCTGGCCCACCTCATTAGCCAGCCAGCCATGGTGGAGCTAAGCAGGAGAAAGAGCCTGAGGAATTTCACAGAGCCAATATGTTCCGTTTCAGGAACTCTTCAGTAACGGTTTCTGTCAGGCATTTTACACAGAACCGTATTAGTACCAGTTCCCTAATGAAACATATTGGCCCTTTCACACAGAAACGTGCCTCTCCCGTTGGGGAAGCGTTCCTGAGCCAGTTTACCTTGAAACATCCTCCCAAGCGTTCTTCAGTGCTTGTACCGGTCCTGAAGCGCTATGGGGTGCTGTGTGAAATGCCCCCTGTTTCTGACAGTTTATTCTGACAGTTTATTCTGGGCACGCTAGCAGTGTGCAGGGGAGGGGGTTATGCTGATAGTCCATTGTCTTTTCACTGACAGAAGCAGGCCACTGAGGGGACAGTTAGACCCACCTGGCAGTGGGCGGAGGAGAAGAGTGGACCCAGCGCCCAGTCGGTCCTTCCCCTTTGCTGGCTCCCTCCAGACTGAGGCCGAGATGCTGGCCGGTGGCTCTGTGGGCGGGACTAAGGCAAAGCAGGGAGAGAATGCAGCCAGTGGCCAGGGACCCCCTTTTGAGTGGCAGTCTGTCCAGCCAACCAACTGTCCAGCCAATCTTGAAAACGGCTTTATATAATAGGAAAGATATGTGTTATGTTTGCCAGGTCAACATACCCGGCCAGTGGGGGTCTCCCGATGTCCTTCCAGGAGACCAGAAGTGATGTTGGGCATTTTCAGGCCTACTTCTGGTCAGGGGTGGCACTCTGGTTTGTGGGCAAAATTATATAGTAAATTCAACTTCAAACCATAGAATTTTGCCCAAAAACCAGAGCGTAGCCCCCAACCAGAAGTAGGGCTGAAACCGGAAGAAGGCCTGAAGCAGCCGGCTGACTGGTGGCAGGCAAGAGCCTGCAAAAGCGGGGGTTTCCCCACTCCCACCAGGGGGTTGCAATCTTAATCTGTGTTATCTTTTTAATTAATGTCTCTTTTTGTCTAACCTGGGAGTTTCTTTATGACTTCTCATTCTCTTCCTGTACTCTTTGGGATCTTCTTTCTATTAGAATACCATTTCTGCCCTGCAGGTGTTTTGTTAGAAACTTTCCAGTTTCAGTTCAGTTTCCTATGTGGAATGAGGGCTGAAACTGTCTTGTATGCCATGCCAAATTACCTTTGCTGGAAAAGGGTTAATAAATAGGGTGGCCAAATACCAGGTGGTGGCTGGAGATATCCAGGGATTACTTCACATCTCCAGATCACAGAGATTAGTTCCCTTAGAGAAAATGGCAGCTTTGGAGAATGGATTCTGTGGTAGTATTCCTTTCTAAGGTCTCTCTTCTCCAAAAACTCCCATGTTCCACAGACTCCATCCCCATATCTCTAGGATATTTCTAACCCAGAGCTGGCAACCCTGTGAATAACAGTGAAATTTCAGTGTTTTCATTTCTAAAATATTGTTCTCAAGTGTCTCTGGAGTCATTAACACATACCAAAGTTTTCCTCAGCCTTATTTGTTTAACGACAGTTCTGGCCTGTTCCATGCTGTTCTGAAGGCATTTGGCTGAGAAAGAGTGAATAAAAGTGTGTCATTTCAGTGTTTTCATTTCTAAAATATTGTTTTCAAGTGTCTGTAGTGCAAACCACTGTTTTTTGTGGTATGATTGTCTGTTTAAGGCCTGTTCTGGGGTGTTCCGCAGGCATTTTGGCCTGGAAAGGTTTAATAAACGTGTGATATTTCTGCGTTTTGATTTCCAAAATATTGTTCTTGAGTGCTTTTAACACATCCCACTGTTTTTTGTGGTACTATTAAGAACGTAAGAGAAGCAAGCCAATGTGGGAACAGGCCAATGGCCCATCCAGTCCAACACTGTCATACAGTGGCCAAAAATAGCAGGTGCCATCAGGAGGTCCAGCAGTGGGGGCAGGACACCAGAAGCCCTCCCACTGTTGCCTCCTCTCCCAGCACCAAGAATACAGTACATCACTTGACCCAGACTGAGAGATACTATCTATACGTTGTGGCTAATAGCCACTGATGGACCTCTGCTCCATATATTTATTATTTGTTTAATGCCTGTTCTGGGCTGTTCCGGCTTTTACCCTGTCCATCAGTGGGCAGTATGTTGAGGATTTTTGGTCTTGTGAAGTAAATCGTCAGCTCTGAAGACTCAGGTCTTGTTTTCACAGGATATTGAAACCAACTGAACATGTTACATATATTGAACTTTGTTTGGCATTTGTATTCGATTTTGGGTTTTGTGAGAGCCATGTTTTGGCTGAAAAGCGGGATTAAGAAATAAATAAAAAGCATGAAGTCTCTTCATCTGCAGGAGAAAAAAAATACCATGTGGTTCTGCTGCTTGAGTAGATTGTTATGAACGATTGGTTGTGATTTGGAACCAAAGTGCTACATTGTGGAATTCCGTGGAGTTTAATCCTTCCCAGATTGAAAGGGCTTTATTATTTTTGTTTAACGCTTCTCTTAAACCACAACAGCCTATAACATGCATTTCTAGCAATAATGAATTTAAACCATGCTCATTTAACTTCAGTAGAGTTAACCCTTTCTGTATCTTAAGGCTTTGGATAAAAAGAGAGAATAGTGTCTTAATATGCCAGATTTAATTTCCTTTTTCTAACGTTGTCTTTTAGCCAGGCGATAAGTCACTCATACTGCGGTCCTAAACTCTGGTGGCCTTACAAGGGTATAACTCTGCTCAGGAGTACGTAGTCATGGGAAAATGTATTTATATATTCATATTTATTTATCTAGGAACTTTCTCTTGGCCAGAAAGTAATTTTTATTTCTTCTTGCAGGGATATGAAGGCTCTCTTATTAAACTCACATCTAAGCAGGTAAGTATAATCCATGTTTGAAAGACTAACAAACCATATCACCAATGTATATTTAATACAGGAGAGATCCTTAAGCATGCAGCCAGTAAGAAAATTTGGCTGTTTCTCAGCACCAAAAGTCTCTTTGTGGCATTCAGCCTATCCCGGTATTGTTGGCCAATATATGTTATTTTTGTTTATCTGGAGGTTGGCTTTTCTTATCATATATCCCAGAGTCTTCTGGAATCTGAATTGACATTTAACCTAGGGGTGGGGTGGGGACACCCAAAATTCAGATATCACAAATACCAGACTCGTTTACTTTTCAGTACAAAGGGTACCATGCCTCATATCACAGTTTTTGGTCCAATTCTTTTGCTTACATTATATGATCCAGTAATAGCAATCTTAATACCTCTGGAATTAAAATTAGCCGTCTTGGTTACTAGAAGTCCTGTGTTGGTTTATTTCTACTAAACAAAAGAGAAGGCCAGTGAAGACAAATTGAGCTTCAGCATATAAGGGAAAATGCTGTGTCCAGACCCTTCTCTGTGATGTTGGGAGAAAACCAGGTTTGGCTAGTATGTCCTTTGTGTCTGGCCCCAGCTTCCAGCCTTTCTGTCCTTCCCTCTTTTCTAGCTTGGGGAAGCTGGAGAAACTCAGTTCAGGAGGAGAATGTGGGGACCATGTAGACCATGGGGATCGCTAAGCTGAAGAGAGGAAGGATTGCTTAGTAGTGTTAGTAAGAGGAGTAAGGTATATATATGCTTGCAAAAGGATTGTTGGTTGGAGATAGCACAAGAGCTATGGAAAGAACCTCCACACACCCCTAGAATGTCTTATGAATGTACCACAAATGCAGCATCCAGCTCATTAGGATAAGAATATAAAATCGTTGTGGTCTAGGAGGGCTTCAAACAGCTCTTTGTAACATATCTTAACAATCAAGTAGGCATTCTCACTTGAAGGTGGAGTGTGTTGTGGGTATTTCCTCTCTTTGGACCTGGAGGCAAGGCATAGTGGACCTTACTTCCCTTTCAGGAACGTGTTGCATGCAAATGCAAGACCCCCTATCTCGATTCCTCTTCTAGTTAGACAAAGCATGAACTGGTGGACATCCAGTGTTTTTCTGTCCAAGGGGAGAGCTTTCCAGATTCAGTCTGTCTTACCAGTAATGATGGATGTCAGTTTCTATGGCTGAGGGTCACAATGTCAAGGATCTGTGCAGGGACAGCAGTGTAGGAAGGAAAACATAGTATAAATTAGCTGGAATTGAGGGCAGTCTGCCTGGCGTTGTCTGTTTTTCTTTATGAGGCATGGAGGTCGAGTAACAAAAGATGTCACAAAAGTTTCCTGCAGATCTTCTGGAACTTCCATCTGTTATGCTAATTGGACAGTACTCATCTGGAGGAGCAAGAGGAAGTTCTCATGTGCATTGAATGGTTCTCTCCTTCAAGTTATGTCCTTTCTTTAATGTTGTATCATCCTGGTGATGGATATGTTATATGTTATTTGATTTGGTTTTGTTTGTTTGTTTGTTAAAAAATTTAATAAAAAAATTTATTGGGAAAAAAGTTATGTCCTTTCTGCAGATTGGTGTCATCCAGGATCTTCACCCAAATGTCCTAAAGCAGAGGTACCCAACATGGGGTCCATGGTGCCTGACAAGTGTTTTTAGAAAGTGGGAGGTTGCCATGTGGGGCTTTTGCCCAGCAAGGCTTTTGATTGGCCACTGGAGATTTGGTTGGCTATGCAGATTTTTAAAAAATGTTGCTTTAGCAGCAGCCACTACAACAGCACAAGGTTCTTCACTGTGTGACTGAAGCTAAGCTGCGGCAGCCATTTTGTGGCTGGCTGCACCTCATGCAGCTGCCATTTTGTGGCAGCCAATTTTGTGACTGTGCCCACCACACTCTGTCAGAATTGGTGTCCACAGGCTCAAAAAGGTCAAGGACATCTGCTCTAAAAAGGCAAGTGGCCCCTCAGTCGGGCATCTTAAAATGTGCCTAGAAAGTACTAATTTCCAGACAGCCACATGTCGAAAGCTTCTTTGGGAGGTGTGGCACCCTCTGTTGATTCAGTTTTCCCAGTTGGCATCTTCACTTGGTCTTGCAAACTCTTATATCACCACCCTCTGAAACTGTTGTGAAGTTTTTTTGAAATTCTTATCGCTCAGGGTCAATGCTCCCTCTAAGCTGTGGAGTCTTGTGAGCAAAAATTCTACTCTGTGAGCTACTGGCATTAAAGTTGTGAGCGAGCGATTTGGCTGCTGCATAAATTAGTTCACTCTGCAGCCATCCTTCCTGAATTAAGAAAAAAAAATGTGTGAGCCGGAGGCAAAAAACCTGTGAGCTAGCTCACACGAACTCAGCTTAGAGGGAACACTGCTCAGGGTCAATGCTCCCTCTAAGCTGTGGAGTCTTGTGAGCAAAAATTCTACTTTGTGAGCTACTGGCATTAAAGTTGTGAGCAAGCAATTTGGCTACTGCATAAATCAGTTTGCTCTGGAGCCATCCTTCCTGAACTAAGACAAAAAATGTGTGAGCCAGAGGCTAAAAAAACTGAGCTAGCTCACACTAACTCAGCTTAGAGGGAACACTGTTCAGGGTACAATTTTTAGTGGTTGTTAACCTAGACTTGTCAGGTTTCCAAGCTAGGGCCTTTGTTTGTCCAGGGTTCTGTGCCTTTTATACATACAGAATGAAGAAGAAGCCTAACGGCATCCACATTCCCAAGCTGTCATGAGGCCGAGCTCATTTCATGAGACGCATCAACTGGACATCTTTAATACTGCTCTGATATCCTAAGCAGAGTTTTATCCTTATAAACTTAAGAGTCTAACTCTGTTTAGGATTACACTGCAAGCAATATTCCCTCTAAGCTGTCAAGTCTGGTGAGCAAAAATGCTACTTTGTGAGCTGCTGGCATTAAAGTTGTGAGCGAGCGATTTGGCTACTGCATAAATTAGTTTGCTCTACAGCCATCCTTCCTGAGCTAAGACAAAAATGTGTGAGCCAGAGGTTAAAAAATTGTGAGCTGGCTCACACTAACTCAGCTTAGAGGGAACCCTGACTGCAAGTCTACCTTGAGTGGAGGGACCAATCCAAGTATAATACTAGTTTACAACTGCCAAGGAAAACCAGGGATAATGACCCCTTCAAATTGACCCTGTGTTCCTGTTCCTCGGCTGTAAGAATGGTATTCTTCACTCTGGGATTCTGGGAGGGCTACATTGGTAAGGTCAGGACTGCGTGGATCATTTTGGTTTCTTGAGAACATTTCATTAGGAATTTCTAAGGCTATACTTGGTTAGACATCTCTTCAATCGTTATACGAACCATTTTTCCTCTCGTAAGGGATCTTGTTTATCTATCCCACAAACTTTTTACTTCAACCTTTATCGGCTTTGAAACTCTCGAACTCAGCAGGGATTCCCTTCCATTGAAGGGAACAAAGAACTGGAACTAAGTCATGCTTCCAGATCTGGTGGGAGAAATCACCCATCAGTCAAGGTCTCCTCTTTACCTTCAAGAACAGGAAACACTTCAAGAAGTCCATTGTTCTGTTTGTTCTTTTCTATGGCTAACATACAGTCACATATACTCAGCCACTATCCAACCCAGCCAGGGCTGTAAGCGATCACTAACAGTGCAATCTAAGTGTCACTACACTTGAGATTGCACTGTAAATATCTTACTATCCTTCCTGCAAGTGGTGAGTATTGCCCATGGTGGCAGGTCACTGGCCTTGAGTGTTTGGAGTTTAGGAAATTAACAAAGCATGAGAAGCTGCTACATCCTGAATGTGTTTAGACGTCATGATACGCTGTGGGTTGATCAAACCCCAGTTAGCTGTGACATCAGGATGTAGACAGTCCACTAAACTGGGGTTTGTTGGTTAGTATCCAATCAGTATTTCAAACTAGAGCTTGCAGCTCTACCAAAATAAGAGGGAGAGGGGCACATTTTTGAGAGACCTGGTTGTCTTGGGGGGCCATGGAGCAAGCCACATCACATGATTCACTTTTTTATAATGTTTGGGATGGATTTTGGTGTTGTGGGGGAGATCCTGAGATCTTTGTTTGGTGGCTTTTGGCGGTTCTTGGCAGACCTAGGTTTTGTTATCTGGTTTGTTAATTAGGGTTTATACTAATCACATTTTTTTGTGATGTCTGAACTGAGTGAGTCTCATCCCTTGTGGCTGTGTGGCCACACAGACTGTGGGATATGTCTTCCCTCCTTAGAAATGGGAAAGAGTGATGAAGCAAGGGCTCTAGGGTTTATACATAAATTAAACCAGGATTTGTTACTTAAGCTGGTTACCAAAGTTTGTTGCTCAAACCATCATTTCCTGTGGTGTCCGAAGGCATCCAAGAGCTGCCTTCAGATGTGTTTAATTCACGCTAAACAAAGCGTTTGCCGATCGTATCATAATGTTGTAGCATTGTTGTCCAACCAAATAACTTGTGGTTTGCCTCTTAAACAGTTGGCTCAATAAATGTGCATATTACGAAATTGGCACACATGGTAGTGAATGAAAACTAAGCTAATATACCACTGAACAAACAAAAACCTACTGCTTATTGTTAGAAGGGAAAGCCAACTTCAGTGTTTTTGTTTAATCACCTATTGCTGCAAACAGAATTGCCTTGGACAATGGATGCCTTGATGGTGCCAGACCCACTCAAGATAATTAGCCCTCCACAGTTCAGTTGGTTCAGCTGTTTGATCAGTGGATCAAAGTTGCAGCTGTAATGATACAGTACTTGGATCCTCTTGAGTGCGTGTCTCTCAATTGTATCGCAATTCTCGAGAAACCTCCAGACTTCCTTTTCTTTCTCTCTCTCTTCTGTTCCAGCCCGTGGGCTTTGTTAGTTTTGACAGTCGCTCAGAAGCGGAAGCTGCAAAGAACGCTTTGAATGTAAGTACACCTGAGAAGATACTACGTGGGTATAGAGTGGAGCTACTTGAACAGTTGAACCAATGTAACACAGTTCTTGCTTTACCTGGGCTGCTGGAGACTGCTGGCTTGAAACTGCATCTTTGAATTATTCCCCCAAGGGGAAAATAATCTCCCAACACATAGATGAGCAGCAACTGGGGGAGGGGGGGGGGCTTGGTGGACCTTTGTTCCCAGAGACTTCCGTTGTGTTTATGGAATAAGGCAGGTGGACTGTAATATAATGCTGTTATGACCTCTAAAGCCCTTCACAACCTGGAACCTGGAGAACTGTCTCCTTCCACGTGTCCTTGTGCACCAATTATTGTCCTCAAATAGCCAGGCTTGCTGCATGTGTGGGGCACCCATGGCTCCCCACACGCACAGCTATGTGCTGCCTCTTTAAACCAGGCAGCAGGAGAGGTCAGCCCAGCTGGGCTTGCTGTGTGTGCGTGGAGCTCTGGTTTGCTTTTCTTGACAATACTTTCTACGGTTGTTTCTGCCCAGGGCTTGGTGTAATAAATATCTTGTTGCGGAGGAAGGGGTAAACACAAAGTCATTTTTTTTAACAAGCGGAATGAGACTAGACTTGTGCCGCTTGAAAAAATATATAAAATGTGGGTGAGGGAGTGGTCTACAAGGGGCGGGGCCAGGGTGAAGGAGAAATCCAAGGGAAACTGTATGCTTTTGGCTTGGCTTCAGCTTGGAAGCGAAGCAAGGGAAAAACCAGCACAAAATCACTCTCAGAAAACCCAGGGAAACAGCTAACAGGAAGTGAACTGAGCACTGAAGGGAGGAAAAACAATGCAGAATGAAAAAGAAAACCTGATGGACTTTCACAGTGAAAGCAAGGCCAAACATCCGTGCATAAAAGGCCTGCCTCACCACTTGAGGTAGCCTGTCTGGCATCAACCAGAGCTTAGTTTTTTATGTCATGGCTCCTGCTCTGTGGATTGGGGCTCCTTGAAAAGGTGAGGTTCAGGATACCTGGAGGAAAAAAAAAGTCCTGTTCCTTTAATAGAAGCAATGGATGTTTTTTGCTGGGTGATGTTATTTACGTCCATGCTATTCTGGCTTGAGACCTTTGGTCAACGAAGCTAATAAATAAAAGGAAAGGAAAGGCTCCGTGCTATGAGAACCTTCAGCAGCCCATTTCTGCACATTGAGACTGCCTTAAAGGGGCAGGACATTTTTCTGCAGACCTTTGGCAATCCTAAGTGAGGGGAGCCCCCTTTTTGGAGATCTTCAGGAGGTGCCAAAACTCTTGCTTGTTTGCCAAGGCTTTTGAGGGGCTATGAACAGCAGGCATCTTTTAAGGGGATGGAGAGGATTTGGGGGTAGTTACTTTATTCTGGTTTAAACTGGAAATCTTTTAAAATTATTATTGTAAGCCTCCTTGAACCACGAGGAAAGGCAGGTTATGAATGTTTTAAAAGAAAATATATAGTTGTGATGGGACACAGTTTCTCCTCTGGCACTGATTAGGTCAACGGTGGGAATGGGAAATTTAGGTCCCTACTGCCAGGGGATATAGGGATGGCCACATGAATAAACAGCTTTAAATGGGGATTAGATAGATTCATGGAGAATACGTCTGTCAGTGGCTACTAGCCATGGTGACTGAATGGGATCTCCACATTCAGAGGCACTAAACCTTTTAATCCCAGAGCCAGGAGGCAACATCAGGGGAAGGCCTTGGCCTCTATGTCCTGTTATTGTCTGTCCAGAGGAACTGGTTGGCCACTGTGTGAGACAGGATGCTGGACTAGATGGATCACTGGTCTGATCCAGCAGGGCTCTTTCTGATGTTCTTAGCAGGGGAAGGCCTCGGCCTCCTTGCCCTGTTGTTGGCACTCCAGAGGAACTGGTTGGCCACTGTGTGAGGCAGGATGCTGGACTAGATGGACCACTGGTCTGATCCAGCAGGGCTGTTCTTATCTTCTTAAAATAAAGCGCAATCAAAACCTGCCCATTTTCCCTCGCACTGAATGGTCTGACCCCAATGAGAGGGGACTTGTAAGTGGATACTTGCCCACCTTCTGTCTTGTGCCAGGCATCCTGTAAGCCATTTGACTATAGTTTTGGCAGGAACTTCCCTTCTCTGATTCAGGAGCAGGAATGCTTCTCTACCCACCCTTTCCAATTTTGATCTTGCTCTCTGTTTAGTATTTTCGCCCCACCCCCACCCCCCCACTGCCTGTGTTCTTTCAAGGTGGCATTAGTGGAGTAGATGTTGCCGTTTTGTGTTCTACCAGTGAGATCCTCCGATATTATGCTGTCTCGATTGCATCCGCTAGCTCATGCCCAGCCCAATTATTTAGAACGATTCAGTCTTTAACCATTCTGCCACAAGGCAGACCAAATGCTAGGGAATTGGAAATTGGCTGTGAGGCACTTGTGAGCTATTTTGCAGATAAAATCTTGACGCTCCGCCATGACTTCCCTGCCACACTTGCAACAGTGAGTGAACTCGAGGCCCCTTGCACATCTCCGATTCCGGGCTTAGATGGGTTCAGCCCGCTCAGCCTAGCGGAAGTTGACAGACTCCTGGTGACTGTGCGCCCAACCACATGTATCCTTGATCCGTGCCCATCCTGGCTGATTAAAGCAGGCCATGAGGGGCTACGAGGTGCCATCCAGGAGACTATCAACATGTCCCTCTCTGAAGGGCGGTTCCTGGAGGCACTCAAGGAGGCGATGGTCCGCTCTCTCCTAAAAAAATCAAACCTGGACCCGGCCGAATTGGCGAACTATCGGCTGGTGTCCAATCTGCCCTATCTGGGCAAATTAATTGAGAGGGCAGTGGCATCACAGTTACAGGGTTTTCTGGATGATGCTTCAGTCTTAGACCCCTTCCAGTCCGGCTTTCGCCCGTGATACGGGACGGAGACAGCTCTGGTCACCCTTACTCATGACCTCCGGAGACATCTGGATTGGGGCAGTGTGGCAGTGTTGCTGTTGCTAGACCTGTCGGCTGCGTTCAACATGGTTGATCATCAGCTGCTGACCCGCCGCCTCATCAACATGGGGATACAGGGGCGGGCCTTGCAATGGCTTGCTTCCTTTCTCCAAGGTTGGGGACAAAGGGTGGTGTGCTCGGGGAGCAGCAATCCACAAGGCACCCACTTAAATGTGGTGTGCCTCAAGGGGCAGTGCTCTCCCCGATGCTGTTTAACATCTACATGCACCCCCTTGCCCAGATTGCCCAGCTCTATCTGATTGCCCAGCTCTATCTGGCCAGTCTGACTCCAGTCCAGAAGATCTGGACTGGGCATTGCACACTGTGGCTGGCTGGCTTAGGCTGAGCCGGCTGAAATTGAACCTTGCGAAGACAGAGGTCCTGTGCCTGGGCCAGGGGGGTCTGGGGCGGGGGTCCCACTCCCGAGCTTTGACGGGGCACCATTGGTGCTGGCGTCGGGGGTTAGGAGTTTGGGAGTGCTCCTGGATCCCTCACTAACTATGGAGGTCCAGGTAGCAGCCACTGTCAAATCGGCCTTTTACCATCTACGGCTGGCTTGGCAGTTGGTCCCCTTCCTCGACCGTGATGACCTGGCCACAGTGATCCATGCAATGGTCACCTTGAGGCTGGACTACTGTAACACTTTCTACATGGGGCTGCCCTTGGTGCTTATTCGGAAGCTTGGTGCTTATTCGGAAGCTGCAGCTGGTGCAGAATGCCACGGCCAGGCTATTGATGGGTTTCTCAAAGCGGGACCACATCCAGCCTGTGCTGGCAGCACTGCACTGGCTGTCTATAGTGTACTGAATTCGCTTCAAGGTGCTGGTACTTACCTTTAAAGCTCTATATGGCCAGGGTCCAACATACCTGAGGGACTGCCTTTCCCCATACATACTCCAGCGAGCACTTCAGTCGGGGTCACAACATTGACTTCATGTCCCAGGCCCCAGGGAAGCCAGGCTCTCTGGAACCAGGGCCAGGGTTTTTTTCGGTGGCGGCTCCCGTCTGGTGGAACGAGCTCCCAGAGGAGATCAGGGCCCTGCGGGATCTCATGCAGTTCCGCAGGGACTGCAAGACGGAGCTCTTCCGCCAGGCCTTTAATTAGGAGCCGCCACCGCTCACTTCCATCGCCCACTATTATTGTTTACCATCATTAACATCGTCTGTACCATCCGCGATGTGAGTCAGCCTTGAATACAGCCCAGGCCGGGAGGCCATAGCAGGCTGGACTCTGATCCTGATACCGGTTCAAAGGGAAATCATAAGACACCATCAGAAGGCTGATTTTCACAATTGAGACGAGCATTTCTCTGTATATATGTTGTATTGCTGTATTTTTGAAATGTATTTTAAATTGTTTTAAAATTGTTATCTTGTGTAGGCACTATGGGCTGTGTGTAAACCGCCCTGAGCCCGTGTGCGGGGAGGGCGGGGTAAAAATGCGAATTAATAAATAATAAATAATTATAGGGTGCACATAAAGTTCAGCCAAGTTTAGAGGATGTTTTCTAAACATCCGCAATAAGACAATTCTTCGAAGCTTTCTGTGCAAGAACCTATTGGGATTTGGTGTGAAATGGACTTCTCTAACTGAGAAAACAAAACTGCTCTACCCATAAGGCCGAATAGCCTTTTTTCTCTGGTAGGGTTGAGTAAGTTTTGTTCCCAAATTTTAGGTGGAAATGTTTTCTGCAAAAATGACAGGGGGTTCAGTTCTTTATGTTTACAGTCATTCGACTAAACATATAATCAGTTTTACAGTTTACATAATAAACAGTATTTATAGGATAAAACATGATCAAATAAAACTTAAACCTGGTTCCGGTACAATTTCCGTAGCCTAAATATCAGCACACAAAATTTGGCTACTTGGTATGTAATCCTAGGGTTCTCATCACATAAAGGATAATCGAGGTTAGCTTTTTCAGTAAAACCGAGAACCTTATCCAATAATGGAGTAATGCTCTCCTCAAGAGCTGCCTTATAATATGGGCAGCTAAAAACATATGCTCTATGGACTTGATCTCTTTTAATGAAAATAAGCACAGCCTTTCAGAACAGGGGATCTTCTTATACTTACCTTCCAATACAGTGTACCTTCCAGTACACTCCTTGCCAAAGTGTATGCTCTTCTGAAACGATTTACTTCCAGCGAATTCAGGTAGGCTACAGGTTTGTCAATATTTTTAACATTCAAAATCATATTAATGCTTTGTAAGTTGGAACTGTCCAATTGTTGTTCTATGTTTTGAATTCTCTGTTTAACTAAGCTGGCCTTTTTGCCTGTCCGAAACCACAGGATAGAAAGTCATAGCAGGAAAACCCAATTTTATGTATGTAATTTTGTGTAGCCTTCAGCCAATTAGATTTATAGTTATCATGGATTCTCAAAGGTAATAGGCCTCGGGGATTATGATGTCCCTTTAACCACAGCTAAATAGACAGAATGCACACCTTAGCTTCAATACCTGTTTCAAGTCTTATCCAGGTGTTAGGCATGCATCTGAAAACCTGTAAGATAGTTCTTAAGAACTTTGATTGCACTCTTTCTTGTGGGGTTCCTGTTGGCTTTTCCCAGTGCGCTATGCAAAGACATGACCAGGAGATACAAGCAGGCTAAGCATGAGAAAGAAGAACGCATTGCCAAACATCATTAAAAAACCTTACAAGATTTTGCGCATCTGTAGTTTTGGGGGTAGCTCTGTTGATCCGCAGTACAACAGTTAAATTTGAGTCCAGTAGCACCATAAAGACCAAAAAGATTTTGGGGATACAAGTGCCTTGACCGCGATAGCCCAGGCAAGCCTGATCTCATCTGATCTCGGAAGCTAAGCAGAGCTGATCAGGGCTTTTGTTGTAGAAAAAGCCTGGCAGGAACTCATTAGCATAATAGGCCACACCCCTGACAGCACAGCTCATTAGCATATTATGTGGGGGGCTGGGAAAGCACAGGGCAGGCATGGAAGTTTGCCTCCCCCCCCCCCCCCCGAGCTTCTCCACCCCACTTCAGCATCACCTCCCCCACCAGACCGCCAGGGAAAGATGGTGGTGAAGTGAAAGATCCCAGGCACTTCAGCATCACCTTTCTAGTCTTCTACCCCCCCCCCCCCGAACCAGACCGGGAGGGAAAGGAAAGGCATTTTCAACGTGCCTGGGTTCCCTGCCTGTCCTTTTCCAGCTGCAACATGTCAGCTAGAGAAGGGAAGGCAGAGAGAGGATTTTCCTTGTCAATTTCACTCTCAGCTGACTGGCGGCCTCATAGAAATCAATGGGGGAGCACATTTTCCCCCTTTTGACCCACTTAGGGGCCGAATTTCTAAAAATCCTTTCTTAGCGAGCACCTACGCCATGGTAAGAGAGTTCTCCCTGAATTTGATGTTTCTAAGTCCTGTGGTTTGGCCTGGGCGTTGATTTTACAGTGAAGGGACTTTCTTTTATATAGAGAGTTGAAACATGAATTCTGGACTATCGCATCCCATTTTCTAGAAAGAATGGCCATGTCTGTACAAGCAGGTATGGACTTGTTAATCCTGTAGAAACCACTTTCTAGTGGCTGTGAATTAGCCTAGATTTCTCTCTGTTGCAGGTTTGTATAACCAGGGATGTTTCCTACTAAACAAATGCTATGTGAAAGTAACCTGGATTTTGGAATACATCATGCAAATAAAGTACACTTGCTTATATTTGCCGCTGCTTTATATAATTTTGCTTCTGCAGTCAAGGAGAAGGAGTTGTGCAGCATGGAGGAGCCCCAATTCCAC
This sequence comes from Lepidodactylus listeri, assembly GCA_029233225.1. Lineage (NCBI taxonomy): Eukaryota > Metazoa > Chordata > Lepidosauria > Squamata > Gekkonidae > Lepidodactylus > Lepidodactylus listeri. Next base: position 135,895,633 of record JARCFY010000004.1, on the reverse strand, counting down.
TCCATTCAAAATGCTCTTCACTCTGCAGTCCACCCCACACCCCACAGCTTCTGAGGTTCTTTCAAGACTGACTTTTCAGCTTCAAGGACTAGAAGCTTGTGTTTTCTTTTTTTTTAAAAAAAGACAGACAGAGGTTTTGATTTTTCAGGATGTTAAGTGCTGTGTCCTACAGCAGTTTATACACTTAGGGTATGATTGTGGTTATATACTCAGCCCACTCACAGTTTCAAATCATATTGTACTGTCTGTAGTGTTGTCTTGCACTGATTTGTGTGTTTGTGTGTGTGTGTGTGTGCGCGCACACACATGTGGTAGCTTGTTTCAGTTGGTAATCATTAACAGATTGTAGATAACCTGCTTTTCAACAGCATCAAAATGAGGCTGTCCATAGATATTTTATGGGTTTTTGAGTAATTGGAGAATTACTCCCACGCATGCAGAAAAATATCCTCCCACGTATGCAGAAAAATAGAACCCTGTGAATTGGAAACAAACCCTCCTCCCCTCAGCCTGATGAGACCTCAGTGTGCAGTTTGGGGCATGGAATATTGAGGGAATATTGAGTATCAGTCCTGCTCCACACAGTTGGTAGAATGAGATGGTAGAACTGTGGGGTTGTAAGATATGTTGTACTGTTGCAGGTGGGGAGAGCCACATTTTAATGCTACCCCCATACAACACTTTCCTGCAACCAAAAATTAGGATATTGATTAGTATACACAGCTATATCAGCTGCAGCTGTTTTATGAAGAAAAAGGAAATGGTAGAATAACATAAATTTGTATGAATATCACTTGATAGCTTTTTAAACTTGCCCATTGATGTGTTGAATTTCTTGCACTGAAAAGTTATATGTTTGAAGTGATGTAAAGGGTGCAAGTTGTCGGTCTGCAAACAAGCAGTGAACCTTGTTAAGGTTACCCTTGGATGAGGAGGAACTTAGTACTGCCAATCCGTAGACCGTAATTTTCAGGGCTCAGCTTGAGAACCTGTTTTTTGTTTCCCAAGAACATCTTTGATCCTGAGCACTGGTCATGTGCAGAAGTAATAAAGAAGACTGCCTCTGAGCCTATGAAGAATGTAGTCAGTAACAGAGAGAAATTCACCCAGTCCTCATACACTGGTGGGGAGGGGGGGCTTTCTGAGCCAATGGACACCTTTGGAATTCTGAAACAGTGTGGTGGCTACAGCCACAAAATGGCTTTTTCAGGAGGCAAAGCCTGTCACAAAATGGCTGCCACAGGAGGTGAGCTACACACACAGAGGAAACCCAAGTACAGGGGAGAAAAACACTGGGAAATAGGAGTGAGAGAGAATAAAACAAACACTGTGGTGTCAGTTGCCACTGAAACAATGTTATTTTAATCTGTATAGCCAAGCATATTTTCAGTGGCAAGTCAGAAGCCCTGATGGGCAAGAACCCCAGTTTAGTTCCATCCATCTTCGAAAAACATTTGGCAGGTGCCCAGAAAGATATTGGCGGGCACTGTGATGCCCACAGACGCCATATTGGAAGACCCCCTAATGTAGACATGCAGCATATTTTCAAGATTGTGTTTATTGTTTAGGTATTGTTAATTTTGTCTACAGTTTATTGTTTAGGTATCGTTAATTTTGTCCACAGTTAGTATGTTATAATATGTATGATAATGGTACATGGTTAAATATTTCCAATGTTACATTGCTTAACTTAATATCCAGATACTCTGATTGTCCTATTGCCCTATTGTGGCAGTCTAAAACTACTTCTGAAAACTACGGCTGATTTTACATCTGACTTTCCCGCTGGAATCATTCTAGTTCCAAAAAAACCTGCCCATACCTCTGTGCGGTGTGAAACCGTGCTGCCACTGAAATGTCCATATCTACTAATTGCCCTCCTGTGGTCAAGCTAGTATAATACCGCTTTATTCTGCTTTAAACAATTGTGGTTTCTTAGTGCACTTAAACCCCCTGGAGTGAAATTTCACACCACTGTGAAATCAGCACAGGAAAAGACAGCAGTCAAACTACTTTAGAGGGGAGGTGTAAAATCAGCCTAAAAGTGCAATCCTAAACAGTGACAAATTTCTAAGCCCTTAAAAGATTTAAATCTGTTTAGGATTACAGTGTCTGGCTCTTAAATTCCATAAATATGCCAAAAAGTACAATTTTACATGCTAATTAAGTTATACGAGATGTGTTTTCTGTTTTAGCAGCGCAATGAGATTAGATTTGGACATTTCTTGACATCTTGCGTCTCTGTTTCCAGGGCAGAGGGTGGAACTTCCCATTTAAAGAGATTTTTCAGAGCGAAGGTGGAGGAGAGTTGTTTTGCAAGCCAGTATAGCTATCTTATGTGTACAGAGTTAATCTCATTATTAATGAACTTCCAAGTAAAAACGCTCTCAAACTCGGGGAGTAATCATTTCAGACTTGGATAAAAGCATGCAATAAGTGCTTTGGCTTCTCCCTCTTGTTTTTGTGTCTTCATTTTTATTGTACGGTGTCTTTTTTGGCTCCGCTAATCTCCGGGGTTAAGAGCGGAGCAGAGCAGGATACAGACTACCTTATATGGTGCTGATGCTAAAGATGTTTGAGGAATGTGACTTGTGCGAAGGCCTGTGGCCCCAGATTTCTCTGCCAAACAAATTAGGTCATTTAAACGGCTGAGATTTTTTAAAAGGATGCTGGAACTTTTAAATTTGGAACGTAAAAAGTTAGTGTTATTTTTGCTGCGTGGCTCAGACTCCTAGAGAGTTTATTTGTAATTTTTCTTGGGTTTGGACCGTGCTTGCCTACTTTCAAGTGTAGTCTTTTCCCACGGAAGTTAACAAGGGAAACGCTGATTGGGAGATGACCCATTGGAGATCAGTCCTCACCTCTGTGTGGGGTAGGGTGGCCAACTCCAGACTGAGAAAATTCTGGAGATTTAGCAGTAGAGCGCCAATGTTCCCTCTCATTTCCCCCCCTACTGAACAGCAGTGTTCCCTCTAAGATGAGTTAATGTGAGCTAGCTCACAGTTTTTTAACTTCTGGCTCACACATTTTTGTCTTGGCTCAGGAAGGATGGCTCCAGAGCAAACTAATGTATGCAGTAGCCAAATTGCTCACTCACAACTAGGGGTCATTTAGTAGAAAAAGAGGTGCAGGAGCTCATTAGCATAACTCATTAGCATATGTCATGCCCCCTGACATCACCGTCCGAATGTCAGTTTCAGCCCCATTATACCCTATGGGCCATTGAAGTCAATGGCAAAAACTCATAGGGTATATGAGGGGCTGGAGAAGAGGGGGTTTGAGGGAGAGACTCCAAACTTGCAGGGTAGCTGCTGGGGCCTCTCCCCGAAATATCCACCTAGTTTCAAAACGATTGGACCCCCTGGTTCAATCGTCTTGAAACTTGGTGGGTATTTGGGGGAGAGGCTCCAGCAGCTACCCTGCAAGTTTGGAGCCTCTCCCTCAAACCCCCTCCCCTCCAGCCACTTTTTAAGCTGCCACCAAATTTCGGCAGCAATTCAGCGGTGGGACGAATCAGATCAGAGAATCTGATTCGGCCTGTGGCTACCCTAGTGCCCACTCCTGGGCTGGCGGAGCTCTGCTCCGCCTAGCTCCAGCCCCAAATGACCCCTGCTCACAACTTTAATGCTAGTAGCTCACCAAGTAGAATTTTTGCTCACAAGCCTCCACAGCTTAGCAGAGCTGTTCACATCCTGAGCTGAATATAACTGCTGTAATCTTAAAATGGGTAATGGGCAGCGCGAGACCCTGCGTGGCTCCAGATTGCTGCTGAGTGGAGCTTCCTGTGTTATTGAGCGGCCACTCACACCCACACCTTAGAGGGAACACTGGGGAGCGGTGGGGGGTTGATTTAGGGAAGGGCGAGACCTCAGCAGTGTATAATGGCATGGATTCCATCTTTCAAAACAGCCATTTTCTCCGGGGAAAGTGGTCTCTGGCAGCCCTGAACTGGGGCTTGTTAAAGAGCAGCAGCAACCCCAGAATACAATGCAAAGGGCACCTGTGATCCCATGGCACGTACACATTATTATCCACCACATCAGCCAAATCGTGGCAGCCCTTTTTGTTAAACTGGTACCACAGCCCAGATGCTGTCCTGTGTGTGCGCGGGGGGGGAGAATTCCTTGCACTTAGAAAGTAGGCATCTCAAGAAGAGACTTAGCCTGGCAGCTGTCAGAGACTGAGCAAGACTGTCTTTGTGGGCATGGCTGGGATCCACCATCACTTTGGACAGGGTAGTGTCCCAGGGAGGACTCTGTTAGTGACCATTCCAGCTGGTGATTATGTCACTTTTACTTTTATGCACATGTTTTCCTGTTTCCGTTCTTTGTTTTGAGTCCTAGCGGCATTCTGGCAGGGACATTTTATTCTTTGTGCAACTTACAGTCGAACTTCTAGTGGGTAAAGCAGTGCTCCTAAAACAGCGATAATTTAAAAGGTCAGTCCCCCTTTCCCAGTCTGCAACCTGGAATGGCCTAATTCACAAAAAAGCTAAACTGTTCAATGCGTCTTGTCAATTCAATTGGTCCTGTTTATAGAAACGCTCAGAGAAATTCTGGGTTGCCTATGGACTCTTAATTGGCAATTTCAGCAAAAAAAAAAACCCACACACACATGTCAGTTTGGTGTAGTGGTTAGGAGCACGGACTAATCTGGTAGAACTGGGCTCGATTTCCCACTCCTCCACCTGCAGCTGCTGGTGTGATCTTGGGTTAGTCATAAGTTTCCTCAGAGCTGTTCTGAGACGTACGTATGTCGGACTGCCGCTTAAGCATTGGTAGCTTGAGTCTTCGCCTTGAATCTTTTTCTTCCTTCTCATTGTAGTGACTTAACATTCAGAGCCTTATTGTTCTCAGTTCTTTTCCACCTTAATGGACCTAGATTTTTGTCTGTAGATGACAGGGATGTATGTGTTTTTAATTAAAAATGAGTGGAGTGTTCAAGTTTAATTTATTATCTCCCCCACACACACATACACAAGCTTTCAGTATAAATATTTCATTTTTTCAAGACTCCCCCCTGCATGCTCACATTTTCATAGCTCTCTTATTTATCTGCCTCCCTTTTCTTATTAATTGAATCTCTAACATAAGCCTGTGCCCCTCACCTTTTTTTTTTAATTACATTTAAAAAAAACTTTTTACAACAGGGTTTAACGTATGCTTCGTACAATACACATAAAAATCAATTTAACAGACAACATTCAACAACTCATCATTTACAGTGTTCAAAAATAAGTCATATCTTTATACTGAAGATTGTCTGGGATAATTTCCTTCTCTAATATAAAACTTATAGCAGGGTACCAAATAGCCGCTACTTTTTAAAAATAATTTTCTGGAGATGCATTGGTTAAACTGAACAATTCTTTTTGCGTAATAAAATGTTCCCATAAACGAGTAAACCATTGTGAAAGTGTCGGTGTGTGTGTGTGTGTGTTTCTATCCATTAAGAAGCTATTAGAATATGTGCTGCGGCAAGTAAAATAGCTATTAATTCTTCCTTTTGTTTTTCTTTTCTGTGCCCCTCACCTGTTCACGCCAAGCTCTAATATCCTGTGGACAGTACTAGATGTGCACATTCCGATCTACCCAAGCCAAAAACACACCTGAAAATATACCTTATCGGTATTTTGGGGGTATATTTCAGCTTCCCAAATGTATCTGGGTTTTGTTCTTGGGAAAACTGGGTGGGGTGGGGTGGAATCCCAAGAAAGTCCCGGATATATTCGGGAATTGTAGGTAGATCTGAAAACGGTGGAGAGGCAGGAACAGATTGCATCTGCTTCTTAGCTGTATGTCAGGCAGGCATATGCAGTCCGTTTAGGGACTGCAGAAGTCAGCCCGAGGATCAGCCAGGGTGGCAGGGAGCTGAGAGTTTCCTGCCACCTCAGCTTTGGCTGGCCTCTCTTGCAGCCCAGCCCAAGATTAGCTGGGTTGGTGGGGAGTTGAGAGCTCCCTGCCGGTTCACCTCTGCGCTGCCTTCTCCTGCCACCTGGTTTAAACAGGGCGGCAGTAGAGGGCAGCCCAGCCAGGATCGGCTGTGCCCATGGGCAGCCAATCATTCCCTGCCTGCACAGCTCTTTGCTGCCTTCTCTTGCCACTTGGTTTAAACCAGGCAACAGGAGAAGCCAAGTGAGCCCCAGGATTAGGCTGGTATTTTTTTACTGGCATTTTTCAGTTCTGGTCATTTGGCCCTGAAAAATTTCGGGATTTCCAAGAAAATCTGGTATCTGAATACCACACCAGTATTTGGATCTGAGATTATTCGGGAATCGCGAAATCATTTCAGGTCCAGTAGACCCAAACAGAAAAATACCGATAGAAGAAATTGGATACCCCTCCACAGCACTGCAACACAACACTATGTGAACTGTGTTCGATCCACAGACTGCTTTGGTGTTTCAGTGTTCCTGAGCCTAACAAAATCTATGAAAACATAAGTTTGAAGCATAGGAAGAATTGATCATTTTCCTTTGAATTTATGTTTTGGACACCAGTGTAAACAAGCAGTTCATAACTCTTGATTATATTTCCGTCTGAGTACCTGGTGGAGTCGTAATTATGTTTTTCAGTAAGTTAATGGTGGAGGAACAATGCTCTTATTAGTAAGTCTCCAGTTTTCATAAACATTTTGAAAGATTCTGACTTGTATTCGGCCACCGAGTTCCAGAGACTTGCGGGCACTTCTGTCTTTGGAAGAGGGGGTGGTGATTTTTGCATATTTTCCCCTGTGTTGTCTCTGGTGCTGTTCAAGATCTCCCCTAGCCCCCCAGTAATGAAATTTCTGGGGCTCACTGACAAGGGGCACTGGGGAAGTCTTGCCACAAGGAGAGCTCATTGGATACATGTATTTATTTTTTAAAACACAAATAAAGCCAAGTTGGCATTCAACCTGCAGTCCTGGGACACTTCCTTGTTGTGATTAAAATCCTTGCTGGCAGGGCTATTTTTTGGCAGGAATGCAGAGGAATGGAGTTCCGGCTGGTTTCTGAGTTGGCCACGCCTATAACCTCCCCCCCCCCCTCGTTCCCCAGGCACCTCACAAGCTGTGGGGCACCTGAGGAAACCAAGCCGATCCAAAAACTGCCTTCCTTCCCTCGGGTTCCCCATGTGCCCCGCAAGCCGCGGGGCACCTGGGGAAGCTGATCCTGGGAGGGAGCTGCGCTGTCAGGGGTGTGGCCTAATATGCTAATGCGTTTCTGTGGTTAGGTGTGTCCTATTATGCTAATGAGTTCCTGCTGGGCTTTTTCTACCAAAAAACCCCTGCTAGAATCATGGAATATTCATATGAGTCCCTATCCATAAGAACATAAGAGAAGCCAATGTTGGATCAGGCCAATGGCCCATCCAGTCCAACACTCTGTCACACAGTGGCCAAAAACACCAGGTGCCCTCAGAAGGTCCAACAGTGGGAGCAGGAAGCCTTCCTACTGTTGCCCCCCCCCCAAACACCAAGAATACAAAGCATCACTTGCCCCAGACTGAGAGTTCCTATCTGCACTTTGTGGCTAATAGTCACTGATGGACTTCTGCTCCATATCTATATATCTAATAGCCAAGTGCCCCCCGTGTGTCTAAATCCGCACATTGGGGACACTTGGGGGGGCAGAGAGATTTTCCTGCACACTTGGGGGATTCCCCAGGTGTGCAGAAAAATCCAAAAAGTTTAAAAAACTATACAGGGGATATTTAAATCCCCCCAAAAGTTAAAGCGCGTTCCCTGCGTTCCATACACAGGGAACACAGTTAGAACGATTCCTCACCTCTGCTGCGGGGGGGAGGGAGAGGGCTCGGCAGGCCCAGCAGCTGGGAGGCACGTGGGCCTTGCCATCACTGGCGGGGGGAAGGCTCACCTGCGGTGGCTTCCTCCTTTGCATGGAGCTCCCTCCCGCGAGTATCATGGGTCCCCCCTTCTTGTGTTTATCTAATTCCCTCTTGAAATCGTCCACGCTTGTAGCCACCGCCACCTCCTGTGGCAGTGAGTGAGTGAGGGCGTGCTCACAAACCTCGTCCCTATATGGATCCAATCCTGAACATTAGTTTAGAATTTAACAACCCTGATCCAACTTGGAGGCCCTGTGTGTCTGCTGTTGCTCCAAAGGCGCATCTATTCACATATCTCATAGTATAATGTGTGGTTTGGTCTTCAGACTACAATTTCCAGGATATTTCAAGGAAAGCTTTAAGAATGACCAGCAGAAAACTAATACAAGTTGTACATGGTAAGATTTGGGCATGAATGCACTGGGCGAGCTTGGGCGAGCTGATACTCTCAGCCCTTCCATCTACAGTATGCGCCTCTTAAGTGATGTACTTCATAGGAATCAACTATGGGGGGGCTCGAGGGCTCGAGCCACCCCCAAAATTTCCCGGGGGGGACTGAGCCCCCCCCGGCAAAACGGAGCACCCGCCACCACGCCTCCCCGGGCCCTTCCCAGGCCCGCCGGCCGCCGGCCACCGCCTCCACTTGAAATGTGATGTGTAAATGCTGCTTGTCTCTGATCTGGATGGCCCAGGCTAGGCCTGATTAGTACTTGGATGGGAGCTCACTAAGGAAGTCCGGAGTTGCCAGGGAAGGCAATGGCAAATCACCTCTGTTCATCTTTTGCCTTGAAAACCCTGTGGGGTCGACTGCACCTTGACAGCACCTTTCACCACCCAGTACTGCTTCATGACGGGAATGAGATGGTTTTCACTCTGGAATCCCCCTGTTCCCCAAGATATGCAAGGATATATCTGTAGTATCCATAGTCAGGATTTTGTGGCTTGTGGGGCAATTTTTTTTTATTGGTGGGGCTGCCATTATTTGCCATAATGAAGGGGGTGGTGTGTGCCCCTCTCCCTCCCCTCCTGCCAGATCAGCTGGAGGGCCCTCCCCTCTGGCAGGAGGGGAGGGAGAGGGGCATGTGCCATCCCCCGCTTCTTCTCAAAGGGATCATTTAAATGCTTTGGCAAGAAGGGGGGCCTTTAAGAAGTGGGGGGCTTTAAGAAAGGGGCAGAGCCCCCAGTAGCCCCATCGTAGCTACAGGTCAGGATGGGTATATGTTCCTGTGTGGTTGTTTGTTAAAAACAAAGAAACTTGAAGGAGATTGTACATCCTGACTGTGAAGCTGGTTCTTCTCCATGTCCATTTATGATTTTCTTTTTGTTTTCTTCACCAGCTTCTGTTCAGTTATCTTCAGGGCTTTCAGCCTCCCATATCCCCACCACCACCACCAAATTCCAACCACTCCCGTCTATTGATTTGTTTTCACTGATGAATAGAATGTATTTTTCATCCAACGTTTGTCCCTACTTAAGGAAATTCATATTTTTCAGGAGAATGCCACATCCCTGTTTCTGAACTATTTTGCTTTTTATGATTCTGTGTTGTAGTCTCATCAATTTATTGCCACCTGCCTATGGCGGGGGGTGGGGGGTGGAATAGAGAACTGACATTGTCTTTTTTTCCCTCTCCCTCTGCAAAAGGGAATTCGCTTTGACCCAGAAATCCCTCAGACGCTCCGGCTAGAGTTCGCGAAGGCCAACACGAAGATGGCTAAGAGCAAATTAGTGGGAACGCCAAATCCAAGCACTCCAGCCGCCCCCAACACTGTACCTCAGTTCATTACCAGAGATCCATGTAAGTGTGTGTGTGTGGGGGGTTATATTGTAAATAAGCAAAGTATGCGCCTCCCAAGAACCGAGTCTTTAGAAAACAGAAGGACACTTGTGCGTAGTTTTTTTCCAAACATCGGTAGTTTCAGCACTTCAGTTTTGTACTGTTTTGCACTGCCACTTCAGAGAGGGAATCCACTGTTGCGGGAGTCCTCAAACTTTTGAGCCTGTTGGCACCTTTGGAATCCTGATGCAGGGTGTTGGGCACAACCACAAAATGGCTGCTGCAGGAGGTGGAGCCAAATACAAAATGGATTGATGCAGGAAGTGGAGCCACACATGCACACACAGGAAGCCCAAGTGCAAGGTACAAGAAGGCTAATATTTTAAAAAATAAGTACTGGGAAAGAGGAGTGAGAGAGAGAGAGAGTAAAACCAACTCTGGTGGCAGTTTCCGTCAAAACAACATGGATTTAATCTGCACAGCCAATCATACAGCACATATTCAACCAGCTCTGTGTGAGCTGCACTGGCTTCCAGTGGAGCACCAGATCAGGTTCAGGGTTCTGATTTTGACCTTTAAGGCCCTTAGCGGTCAGGGACCTACATATCTTTAGGACCGCCTCTCCCAGTATGCCCCTAGAAGAGCATTACGCTCAGGAAATAAGAACTTGCTGGTGGTCCCTGGCCTGAGAGAAGTCTGGCTGTCCTCAACCAGGGCCAGGGCCTTTTCAGCCCTAGCTCCTGCCTGGTGGAATGCTCTGCCGGAAGAACATCCGTGCCCTGTGGGAGCTGCTACCTTTCTGCGGGGCATAAAAGACAGAGATATTCTACAGGGCTTTTGGCTGAGGACAACAGCGACGGGACTTCTTCTGGCACTCTCATATGATTCCTCATAGCCCCGCCCCCGCCCCCCAGGCAGGCCAGGGAGCTAGGATTTTCCGCCACCTTAAGCATTGTATATATATACTGGTTTTACCCAGGCTCATTTCCTAACAGGAGCTCCTCTGCATATGAGACCACACACCCGTGATGTAGCCAATCCTCCAAGAGCTTACAGTAGCCCCTGTAAGAAGAACTCTGTAAGCTCTTGGAGAATTGGCTGCATCAGGGGCGTGTGGCCTAATATGCAAAGGAGCTCCTGCTAGGAAATGAGGTATTAATTAATACCTCTAATGGCCAGTCAGAAGACTTGCTGGGCAGGATCACTACCTGACCCCACCCACTTTCTAAAAATACTTGATGTTGGCAGTGCCATGGGCTTATTGCTGTCCTTCTCTGCTTTGTTATCTGGCTGAAAAGAACAGCAATGGTTATTCCATAGAGTCTTGCAATACAAAGGAACCAGCATGACAACAGTAGCTCGTTCTTCTGAAGAACCGTCATATTCTTTCTTTAAAGCGTCCCACAGAAAACCAACTGTCAACTTCCACCAGATCTTCCAGCAAAAAAGCAAACACCAAACTCCTAGTGGTCAGTTGCAGATCCTACTGTAAGCGTTCTAGATCCAGCAGTAAAACAACAGTACATTTGCCAGGACATACTTGGCTTTGGCCGATTCCGCACAAGGGCTTTGCTTCCCTTTCCTCCCGGGTTTAATTGGTCTGAATCAATGTGCGCGTTTCCGCAGTACATGAATCTGACCCGGGTTGATTCCGGTTCTTCATTTCCGCATCTGTCCTTGCCCCAAATCTTGAGTCCCCGCCCGTCCCCCCATTTTTTTAAAATGTAGGCGGAGTTGCGTTATGACGTCGTGACGCAACAAAGCCGTGATTGGCCATCTGAGCTTCCAAGCCTGCGAATATCATCCGTGTAAGAAAAAAAAAGCTTGCACCAGAGTTGGAGGGAAAATGGAGGGTGGGAAAGGGATGGGAAATGGAGGGGGAACATGCAACACAACACATGTAACCCCTGCAAAAATTGTGTCCACACCTCCACCCCACCCACAATACATTGGCCCCACAAAAAATGTTAACCACACAACAATGGATCGATGTCATGTCGTGTTGTTGTAATGCAACGGGGGTGGGGGGGACAGCTCGCGCTGTGCCTCAAAGCCATCAATACATATTTTTATAGTGGCATGACTCAGGCACAACTTTTGTGCAACAAAAGATGCGACACAGAAATGTGCAGACATCAACAACAAAAGTACATTTTTAAAAAGACATTTAAATGCCAGTCAACGGTGGATCAATGTCATGTCGTGTTGTTATAACGCAACAAAGTGGGGAACAAAAAAAAAAACCCTCTCGCACCAGGGTGGGGAAGGGGAGAGAAAGAAGCAGAGGGGCGTTAAAGGAGTGGAGCAAGAAACCCCGATTTCGGAGTTCCCCACCTGAATGCCCCAACTTCACTCCCGTGGCAAAAAAACCCAAAACCCTGAAAATCCCAGAAACAGAAGATCCGGGGAAAACAATGATTACATTCAGGCCAACTGCAGACGCGGAGCAACAAGTGTGGAACTGTTGCTCTGCCCCGGATTTTATCGGGGAGTGAAGCCGGGGCAACAACTAGTGCGGAATCAGGCTTAGATTAATGCTGTGCTAGCCAGTTTGGTGTAGTGGTTAAGTGAGCGGGCTCTAATCTGGGAGAACTGGGTTTGATTCCCCCACTCCTCCACTTGCACCTGCTGGATGACCTTGGGCAAGCTATAGTTCTGGCACAGCTGTTCTTGAAAAAGAGCAGTTTCTGTCAGAGCTCTCTCAGCCCCACCTACCTCACAGGGTGTCTGTTGTGGGGAGGGGAAGGGAAAGGAGTTTGTAAACGCTCTGAAACTCCCTTGGGTAGTGAAGGACAGGGTATAAATCCAGTCTCTTCCTCCTCTTCTTCATCCAAGAAAACAGGCAGCATAGCATTTTGTTTGCCTTTCCTGAGCAAGGTTGGAGGGGTAAGTAGGTAGGCTGACAGACAGGGACTTCCAGAAACTAGACAAGGACTTCCAGAAACTAGACTCTCTCTGTGTATTCCCAGCTTCTAGAATGACTCTTCTAGGATGGTTTCCTCTGCAGCATGCAAGGGCATCGTTTGGAAATGAAGCAAGTATGCATTTGTCTTCTGGAGTATTATTTTTTTTTCATTATTCTGTTAAAGCAAATACGATTAATTGACTGAAGCCTCTTGAATTGCGGGACACTGCCACACTAACAGTGCCATTTTAAAATCTGCTCATAATCCTAATCAGGTCTGTTCATCTAGGGCTTAATCCCAGGAGAGCATTCTTAGACAACTGCATGGTTAGTGTGCTGTTCAGCAGAAGATGGCTGTTGCTGAATATCTGTTGGATGGGTTTGGTGTAGTGCAGAATATCTATTGGATTGGAGTCATCTTGTAGTAGTTAAAAGCGCAGGACTCTAATCTGGATAACCAGGTTTGATTCCCCACTCCTCCACAGGCTGCTATCTGGGTGACCTTAGGTCAGTCCCAAGTTCTCTCAGAGCTGTTCTCTCAAGAGCAGTTTTCTAAGAGCTCTCTCAGCCCCCATCTGCCTCAAAGGGTTTCTATTATGGGAAGAGGAAGAGGATTGTAAGCCACTCTGAGACTCCGAGTGAAGGGCAGGGTATATAAATTGCCAGTTTGGTGCAGTGGTTAAGTGCGTGGACTGTAATCTGGGAGAATCGGGTTTGATTCCCCACTCCTCCACATGCAGCTGTTGGCGTGACCTTGGGCAAGTCGTAGTTCTTTCAGAGCTGTTCTCTCAAGGACAGTTCTGGAAAGAGCTCTCTCAGCCCCACCAACCTCACAGGGTGCCTGTTGTGGGGAGGGGAAGGGAAAGGAGATTGTCAGCCGCTCTGAGACTCCAAGTGAAGGGGTGGGGTATAAATCCAATCTCCTCCTCTTCCTCCTCCTTCATCCTCTTCCCCTTGTTCTTCCTCTTCCTCCTTTTTTCCACCTTCAGGAGCAATCTAAAGTTGTAAAGCATGTGTTAATATTGGGCCACATCCTTCCTTGCGAAGAAGTGCTTCCTGCTCCCTCAGTTGCCAGCACAAGTCTTTCTCCTCCTCTCCTTGGGAGGAGGATGAGGTGTGCGCAACAACGAATGGCACCCCTCCCTCATCTTGCTTTTCCTTCCCACCAGTTGGGGTTGGGGTGAGTGGGAGGTGAGCAGCGGATAAAATGGATCTGAGAGGAAGTGAGGAGCATGAGGAGGCCCTCCCCACAGGGTCCTTGTCTGCGGAAGAGCACGTGGAGCTGCCGCTGAGCCCCAGCCACGTTTATAAACCGTTCTCCCGTCTCCGGTGCTTTCTCAGTGCCGTCCTCCATCGAATTAGTCGCCACCCAAGGGTTTGTGGCTCCAGGCTGGATTGCCTTTTAAGCTCTGACGAGGGGAAGGCAACCTTTCTCACTAGATGGTTTGAAAGCAGGCGAGCATGAGGAAATGGGAAGCTGTATAAATGTTTGAAATTGCAGGAAATATTAATTATTGAAGTGGCATGCTGGGTGACAAGTGAAAGATTTTGAGGCCAGAAAGATGCGTGCTGTTACGTTCATGGGAGTCCGCTACCTTATTTGTAGGGTGTAGATCTAACCCACCAGTCCCTCCAGAAATTTGAAACAAAGTATTGTTAAAACTTTTAGTTTAGCGTGACCTGAGACACATGGGCCTTGTTCAAATGATAGTCACTGACTAGGGCATGAAGCTGGCTTTCTTCTGAGTCAGACCCTATTGGTCTACTTTTTGGGGGGTTTATGTGAGTGCGTGTGCGCATGTGCCTGGAAGTTGTTGTTGACTTCTGGTGACACCTAGTGGGGCTTGGACATTTCAGAGAGGCGGCTTGATATCACTTGCCTCTGCGTCCTGGCCCTGGTATTCCTTGGAGGTCTCCCTTCCAAGTACCTGCCAGGGTCAGCCCAGCTTAGCTTCCGAGATCTGACGAGATTGGGCTTGCCTGCCTATTGGTCTACTTTTGATGGGCAGCAGCTCTCCAGGATCTTTGCTAGAGGTCTTTCACACCACCTCTCACCTGATCAATTTTTAACTGGAGATACCTAGGACTCACATGCACACCGGGAACCTGTATGAGTGCCAGGGTCAAGAGTGGGGGGTCTCAGAGCTGTGTGACTACTTCCCCTGTGTCCCTCATGATGTGTGGATCCTAGTGAGAAATATGTGCGTGGCGCGCCTCCAGAGTATCATTAAAGCAGCTACATATCCAGTGGCTGTGTGAAGGCAGTCTTGACTTCAATTTTCCTCTGAAACATGAACACGTCTTCTCTTATCCCAGTTGTACCCAAAGGAAGAGGACATTTATTGGACAATGTTATCTATGTCAGAGGGTAGTCTCAGCCTTCTGGCTAAGATCAAGTGTAGTTAATTGTTTTGTTATCCTTGTGAAATATGATAGCTGTATGTTCATTCACAAATGGTAAAAATGTGCAGATGTGGTGTTAGAAAATTGTGCATTCACGCTCCCCATATCTATTGCTGAATGTAACCCTGCTATTACCTCCGTGCTCTTCTTGCTGCTTTCAAACAAGTTCAGGTAGCTGTTGGCCTGAATGATTTCATTGTTACAAAGAGAACCAATGGGTTTCAGTGGTTAGAGTGTTGGACTAGGATCTTGGAGACCCAGACTCGAATCAAAGGGAAATCAGAGAGAGGAGGCTTTCTGTGGTCAGTTTCACTCCATGCCCTGTCTGCTGTTAGGTTTAAAAGGCTTAAATCTCACAGCTGACTGGCAGGAAGTGAAATTGACCAGGAAAGCTGGAGGGGGCCTCTGGAAAGAAGGCATTTTAACATGCCTTCCTTCCTTCCAGTTGGGCATATCAGACCCAAATACACTTGGCAATGCGAAATACTTTACCAGTATTGGACTGGGGAAATTTGGCATTTACTGATATTTTTCTGGTCTGATATACCCGAAGTGGAAAAATACCAAATTTTTTTTGCACTCCCGTAGTTTATAATGAGTTGGATCCCACAGATCCACATCTTCTGTGTGGAGAGGGTTTTCCCATCAGAGGAAAGCACCTCTGCTAACAGAATAGATCTGCAGGACCCAGCCCATGATCTCCATGCATGGTAGAGGAAGACCAAGTACCTGCCAACCCCTTTAAAGGGAAATCAGACAGATTTTGTGGAGGATAGCTTTATCAGTGGCCACCAGCCATGGGGATTAAATGCAATAAGCCACTTTCAAATGCAATAACCCTCTGAAAACCAGCACCAGGAGGCAACATCAGATGAAGGCCTCAGTCGCTATGCCCTGTTGTTGGCCCTCCATAGTAACTGGTTGGTCAGTGTGAGACAGGATGCTGGACTAGATGAATGAGTGGTCTGATCCAGCAGGGCTCTTCTTATGTTGTGATGGCGCCATAAGATTATTATATTCTGAGAGGTTGGACATTTGTCATCACTTAGGAGTCTTTTACCCTTGAGGAAGGAAAGATCCCCACATTACTTAAATCTAAAATATGCTAAAAGTTGTGTGCTGAGATTTATTTGCAACAGTTTAGAAGTCTTTCCACTGAATTTTGGTCACTCCCCCTCTTGGCTTACCTTGCCAATTGCCACCTTCCTTCTGAGGCGAAATACTGGCATTTGAACCAGCCAGTCGGGGCAGAGCTGCAGCATCCCAAGCCTTGGGGACCAGCTTCCCCTACACAGTACTTAAGATCTGTTTCTTAGAGCTAAACAGTTTTCAAGGCTCGCTATAACAGTGGGCTTAGGGGCCTTGTCTTACAATGCAAATCACAACAAACAGCTGCAAAGTGAGGGTGGGGCAATTTCAGGGACAGAAGCGGGGATTAGGGGGTGTGTGGGCTTTCTTTCATGGCTGCTTTTCATAGAATCATAGGATCACAGAGTTGGAAGGGGGCATACACGCCATCTAGACCAACCCCCTGCCCACTGCAGGATCAGCCTAGACTGAGCATCCCTGACAAGTGTTTGTCCAGCCGTTGCTTAAAGACGGCCAATGAGGGGGAGCTCACCACCTCCCCAGGCAGCTGATTCCACTGGTGCATATCTCTGACTGTAAAAAAGTTTTCCCTTATATCCATCACACTAGGTGCTCCTATTTAACTTACGGTCCACCCGTACCCCAGGATTTTGTTCACACACACTGCTTCTCAGAAATGTATTCCCCATCCAGTATGCGTGTTCCCCATTTTTGTTACCCAGATGTAGAACTTGGCACTTACCCTTGTTAAATTGCATCTTGTTCACATCTGACCAATTTTCCAGTGTGTTGAGATCTCATTGAATTCTCTATCTTCTGGTGTGTTCGCTGCTCCTCCCAATTTGGTGTCATCTGCAGATTTAATGAGTAGCCTCTCCATATCCTCATCCAGATCATTTATAAAAATACTGAAAAGTACTGGGCCCAGATCCAAACCTGCAGGCTGCACATACTCTTCTTTAGAGGTATTTCCTTGCCTCCATTTCTTGAATGTTTCCTTTTTGTCTCTTAGCACATTACAGAGTTCTCTGTTCCTCCATGCTGGCTTCTTGGATCCCCTACCATGTTTCCTTCTTGTTGGAATAGCGACTGCTTGGGCTTGCAAAAGCTCTTGTTTTAGAAGAGCCCACCTTTCACTTGCTCCTTTCCCTTTCAGCAGTGTTGTCCATGGAATGATTCTCATCATACCTCTATTAAAGTCTCCCTTACTGAAACCTAACATAAACATGTGGTTACAAACTTCTTTGGTCCCCCATAGCAAAAGGAATTCTAACAGAACAAGGTCACTTCCCCCTGAGGTTCCCACCACCTTCACCCCACCTACCATCTCTTATCTGTTGGTCAATATCAAGTTGAGTACGGCCAAGCCCCTCGTAGCTTCCTCCACCATTTGATGAAGGAAGTTGTCATCTAGACAGGTCAGGAAGATGCTTTGCAGAGTTTATCTCCCAGCACACATCACGAAAGATGAAGTCCCCCATAACTTCAAAAGCAAAGAAAAAGTACAACTTCTGGGATATTAGGAATGCCAGCTCTGGGTTGGGATATACCTGGAGGTTTGGGGGTGGAGCCTGAGGACGGCAGGGTTTAGAGAGGGGAGGGACTTCACTGGGGGATGATGCCATACAGTCCACCTTCCAAAGCAGCCATTTTCTTTAGAGGGAGTGATCTGGGTTGCCTGGAGATTAGTTGTAATCCCAGGAGATCTTCAGGTACTGCCTGGATGTTGGCAACTCTATGGGGTATACAGTTTTGGAAGAGAGTATATGGAACATACTGAGTGATGGTCTTTCCTGGAAATCTGGAAGTGGGCGATAGGTTTTCCTTCTGCAGAGTACCCTGGTTTCCTTTTTTAATATTGCCTGTGATTATTAACAGCTCTTGCGGGTTTCTGCGGTGCTTCAGAAATGATGATAGTGGGAGAGAAAAAACAAGTGTACCCACCACATAAAATGTGAGGGCCATCATACCATTTTCTCTCTTAAAAAACACGGTCTGTCTCCAGCATACTCACAGCAGTGTGGTATCATAATATAGGGGGAATGCTTCTTGATCTCTCACTGGTGACTTTGTAGCTAAGCTAATACTTTTATAAAACAAGCTCTAAAAAAGCAATAATTAAGCACGAGAGCTAAAAATAATTGGGGAAGAATACGATCGAGTGCGGTTAACATTGTCTGATAAAGCCAGGAGAGGAAAGTTTCCCTGGAACTTTATTTAGCTAGAGGGGGTGAATGACATTCTGCAGACATAAATTTGCCCCTTGGCTTTATGTTCTTCTTGAGTTCCTCCTGTCTCCTGTCCCTCGGGGGAGGTTAGGGTGCTCTGTATGTCTCTATAGGCCTGTTGCTCTCTCCTCAGAATGACCACAGCCCTTAGGAATGAATAGTAGAAGAGGGAGGGTTGTTTGCCTTAGCGCTGGCCAAGTTTTTTTACTGTTTATCTTATTTTAAAATCAACAGCATAAACACGGAATCTGCAGTGTAATTAAAGCTTGTTCCCTGCCAGCTCGGCTGAGATTTAACTCCTGTGGCTGTCGGCCCTGAATGTTTTCTGCCATTGTGTTTCGGAACAGGGGAAAGAAAGGATTGTGAAATGTGCCATCAGTCGAGGCCGAGAAGTGCCCTGAACCAAGGCCGACTGCAGGTTTTGAGGGCCCGGGGCAATAGGCCTGGAATGGCTTTCCTTTCCCCCTACACGGTGGTTCCTCCACCTCCTCTGTTACTACTGGCAGCGCCTCAGTGCAGGGCAGAAGCCTGTTAGGGCCCCCCCTTCCTTTTGGGCAAAGCTGAAGAGAAGCAGTGACAACTTTACGTTGTAAGCCTATCTCCACAAAGTGTCACACCTCCCCCCTCCCCCCCCTTGGTCCAACCTCTCAGTTTCTCTGTGCTTCTCCACAAGAAGGCTCTGAGACTAGGGGACCTTCAAAGTGCATTCGAAGAAAGAAACTTTGAGGAATCCTCGAAGCGCGTACAGAATTGCTTGTTCATGCTCACCAGTCCAACATCTTTGGCTCCCGGCCATTCTAAATGCATTGGCGATTAAATGTGACAACTTGTGAACAGCTGAAATGTTACGTAGGCCCAGGATGTGGTGTGGATGCCTCACGGATTACGCACAGAGCTGAAGTACACAGCAGTAGAATTTTGATGGAAATGGGATCGTGTCGTATAGATGCCTGAAGAAGCAGGCACAACTGCGTCTGCCGGTATGATCAGCAGCGGGATTCACCTGTTTCTTCTTTGTCGGCCTTGCTGTCACAGGGCTGCTTGCAAAGAAGCCATCCTTACAGGCATCCAGAAGTGCAGACCTGGAAAGACCGTATGAACTACGCACGCTGCTCAGCTTGCAGCATGCCACAAGTTGTGTTTATGGGGGAGCCTGTCTTAATTAAGCTGTGAATATCTTGTTAGATGGGTGTGGTTCGAAAAAGGATTTGTGCCAAAATTTGCTCTTTTGATCGCCTAGCATCTTTCAGAGCAGCGTTTCTCAGGGATACTTTTTTCCTAAATTAAAAGGCTTATTTGCTTTTAATTCAAACGGGAGGCATGTCACTTTTGCACCCAAAAGAGATTTACTTCTTACAGTATATGAGGGAATTATCTGTTCTGAGAGAAGGCCACCTGGTTTTGTTGGTTTGTTTCCCATGAGTAACTGTCCTGGGAAAAGCAAGATCCAAGTCCGATAGCCCCTTAAAGACCAGCAAGATTTCCAGGGGGTAAGCTTATCATCGTCGTCGTCATCATTTCTTTTTTCTTTTTTTTTTGCCATCAAGTCAAGCTGACTTCTGGTGACCCCTAGTGGGGCTTGAAGGCAAAGGAACATTCAGAGATGGTTTGTCATTGCCTGTCTCTGCGTCTCGATCCTGGTTTTCCTTGGAGACTAGTACATCCAAGTACTAGTCAAGGCCGGCCCTGCTTAGTTTCCGAGATTTGGCGAGATAGGGCTTGCCTGGGCTACCTAGGTCAGGGCAGGGTATATAAGTCTTTGAGAGTCAAAGTTCCCTTCATCAGATGCTTCTCGAAAGATTGACTCTTGAAAGCTTCTACCCTGGACATCTTGTTGGTCTTTAGGTGGTACTGGTCTCAAATCTTGCTCTTCTACTGCAGACCAACACACCTACCCATTTGAAACTGTCCCGGGAGATCGTCTTCTGAGGGCATATAATATACAGCCGAAATGATCAGCCCTGAGGCAGAAGCTGATTGGAAGGGGCCCAAGAGCTCTTGTTGTGATGCTGCATGAGGCGCTCTCCTTTGTGGTTGGATATTTTGTAGGGCTGTGCCATCTGAAATGTACTCATAAACTATTACTAAATGATGCTGGAAATGCTGTGAATCTGAGCCACGTTATTTCTGTCATATCAGAGGCATTGGAACCCTTCCAGTTGGACTTGCTATTCTGGTGCCTCGTTGTCTGCTTTTGGCTTTTCAGGAGGACTGGTGCAGCAAGCCTATAGCTTGATTTGGCATCAGCAAATATATTTATCTCAAAGATGCTGCCAGCTGGAGGGCTTCCTGCCAAACAGAATAATCCCAGCTGGTGTTTTTTGTTGTTCAGTGTTTCCACTTTCCACCAATTGTTGCAGTCTCGCTGGCTTTGGGAGTATCCTCGGATCTCACAGCACCATTGCTAGGTGCCTAGGTGTGATGGGCAGGCGGAAGAAAGTCTTTGGTGTTATCCGCTGGCAGACGGGCGAGGCCGAAGGTGATGGGTAGAGCTGCTCAGCTGAGCTGTGGGTTTGGAGGGAGTAAGAAGCAGCAGGAGTCTGTCACTGTTTTTCTTAGCGTCTCTTCTTGTAAATGAGTTCCCTTGAGCCTTCTACATATGTCAGAGGTCTTGGGAGAGAGTTACCTTGCACACTGTGGGTATGGATAAGATCAAAAAAAGAGCAGACATCCGTTGTGCTTTCGTACCTTCTCTGAATGCCAGCGCAAAGAGAGAAATCCTTGCCTCTCCCTTGTCTGTGTCAGAAGAAGACAAAGAAGAAAATTTAAAATCAGAAGCAAAGTTAGTTAATGAAGAGGGTCTCAGTTTAACATGGTGGGAAAATATTCAACTTCGATCTACACATAAAGAAGACAGCAAGATCGGATTTTATACAAGGCCAACCGAATTGGATGTAGTCTAGCTAAATAAGGACTTCAAACTAATTAAAAACCTCTATAATATAATTCTTAAACAGGAAATGCAAGATGAAGAAATTAAACATGTTATGATAAAATGGATGCAGGATTTTGGATATAATATCCCTATAGATAAATGGTCAAAAATTTGGAACTCCATAAAATTTCTTAAAGTAGTTTCATATAAAGAAAATATTTATAAAATATTCTATCGTTGGTATTGGTCACCAGACAGAATAAATAAGTGTCTAAAGTCTAGATCAGATCATTGCTGGCTATGTGGGAGTAACATCGGGACTTTATACCATATGTGGTGGTCCTGTAAATTTATACAAAAATTTTGGATGTCAGTTAAGACTCTAATAAGGGACATTACAGATTTTGACATGGATTTGGTACCAGAGGCGTACCTGCTAAATATGCTACCAGATGACCTAAGGAAAGAAGAACAAAAATTACTAGCATACGTACTAACAGCAGCGCGGATTCTTCGGGCAAAATACTGGAAATCGGAAAACTTACCAAAAAGAGAAGAAATTATTAACAAACTCTCGGATTGGGCAGAAATGGATAAGTTAAGTTATTTGACGAATCCAGAAAATAATGTAGATCCGAATATTGTGTGGTCCAAATTCTATACATGGATGGAATAATGCATTCTCATTATAACAATGTTGAGATTATGGAATGTTTATTTATTTTAGTTTGTTAAAGTAAAACCAATAAAAATTATTAAAAAAAAAAAAGAAGAAGTCTTGTGGAGGGGAGCAGCGGCAAGCGCAAATAGAGGCTGGCTAGCGGGCTAAGTGGACCACTGTTGCAAAGGTTGATGAGGGCAGTTGCCATGTGATTAATCACCCCATGTAGTAAGTATTCACTACAAGCCTGTGCATCTCTTTTTGTTGGCAGTAACTCCACAACAAACGTCCATAAATACGTCATGTTTTATTAATTCGTTCTTGAATATAACAATGGAGTACTTTACTGTAGATCTCTTCTCCCAACTTAAATATAACCCATTTTCAGCTTTACATGCAGCATCCAAGAACCTCCATTAATTATTTCACCAGGATTTCCACAACGGTTCCCCCCTCCCCCTGTTTGTGACTGCTGATAGACTTTGTCCCATTTTGCAGTCTCTCTCCAGCTCCAGCACCCAGTTGTTTTTGTGGGATAATCACGGCCCTTAACGTGTGCTGTACATGCCTTGGCTTTTGTGCCTTATTTCCCAGTGAAATGTCCTTACTGATTTTACTTTCAATTGCAATTTTTTTTGTTTAAAAAAGGAAATGGTAGAACGGGTTGGAGGGGCCGTTTTAGCTCGGCTTTGAAGAAGATTCTCTTCTTGTGTGTTTGCTGTTGTTGTTTTGTTGGTTTCGGAGTTTTCTGTTTTTATAACCATGGCCTCTCATTCTTCTCTTGCAGATGAGCTCACAGTGCCTGCACTTTACCCCAGTAGCCCTGAAGTGTGGGCGCCGTACCCTCTCTACCCAGCGGAGTTAGCACCTGCTCTACCTCCGCCTGCTTTCACCTACCCCGCTTCACTGCATGCCCAGGTAATTTGTGCCAATCAGTCACCACTTCACCCACGTTACCACCTGATCCTCTCCAGTGTGCACTGTACGACTAACACCTGTCTGGCTAACAGGCGCACCAGAGAGAAATTAATGATCACATCTCGATCAAGCTGACACGTCTTCCTGGGACTACTGGGGAGAGGCTTACAGAAAATGACCACCCCTCCACTGCCTGATACGACACTCAACCACCTCTCTCTTCCTGAGTAATTTCACCTCCGTTCACACAAGGCAGTTAGAAAAACCTGCTGGGTCTTTGTACACATATATACCCCCCCCTGTATATATGGACTGTGCTTCCCAGACTTGTCTTTCCAGCATTTTTGTTCAGCTTCCGAGGCTGAATCATGGTCTCAAGGCAGGTAAACATAAAGGTGTGTGAATGACTGTTCTTGTAATGTGGGTACTTGAAGCCAGTGAAAAGAATGATCCATAAAACAATATCATATTTAGGGAAGGGTCTTCATGTTTTTTTTGGTGGAGAGTTATAGAAAAATACATTGAGGGCTCTAGTATTTCATGGCCTCGGGACAGGGGTCTTGATCAGGTTGTCTGACCTCCTTTGGTACAAGATATGCCTGCGAGAATCAACTGGAGCTTCCTTAATCTAAGCCAGACTTCCTGGCGAAGATCCGCTATCAGTGAACAGTTTGTTAGCACCCAGTGTTGTGGCATAGTGGTCTAGAGGGGAGAGCTGCTCTGTTTTCTAAAAGGTATAATTTAAAGGGGCATTGAAATTTAGCCTGTCTCACAGGACCACATTCAATTATGGGCAATGGGCAGTCTATCTTAATACCCACCCTTTGTGTGTAAAATGTTTCCATGCCAGGTTCAGTGGTCCGCTCTTATAGGCGGATGCTAATCAGCGTCTCATTGCAGTCTTCTTCAAATTTGAGAGGAGGAAGGATGCAATTGGAGAAGGGCTATACTGTGGTGGTCATGTGTGTGCTTTGCATGCAGTGGCTCCCAATTTCAATCCCAGGCATGTACAGGTAAAAGTATCTTAGGGGAGCATCATTTCCTTATGCTGTTTGTAGTCTGCTTTTCTCCCAGGGACTCAAGGTAGATTACGCATCGTGAGTCAGCACAGTCAACAAAATGAACCGTGGAACCATAAGAGTTGGAAGGGATCTCCAGGGTCATCTAGTCCAAACTCCTGCACAATGCAGGAAATTCACAAATACCTCCCACCCCACATCCCCACATCAAGCGCTCTTGAATAGTTCAGTTTTGCATAGTTTTCAGAAAGCCAGGAGAGGGGAGAATCTCCTGATTTCCTCAGGCAGATGATACCAGCTTGTAGCTCTTTCATAGGTGCCTAATTTGAGTCCCTACCGGGTTCTTGAGCTTTTGCTGAAAGAGATTGTCAGGGAGTTAATAGTTCTCTGAATTGCAGGACCAACAACCTTTTAACGAGGATTTGTACCGATAGCGGCTGATGTTTCCGTAAACATGCAGCAACTCCCTGTAACTTAAATTCCTGTGTCCAGTCCTTGACAAGAAAAAAATAGTTGGCCTTGAGTTTTGCTCTTCTCTCAATCTGTCCACTGGACAGTGTTGCCTGTGCCATAGTTGCTGATCCCTTGTAGTGCCACTGGGCGTTGGGGAGGATTGATGTGGTCCCTCTGCAGCTTTTGAGAATCCTGAATCAGCGTGCCGGATAGCTTGAAAGCTCTTTCTCCTGGAAATATCCTAGGGAAGACCAGGGCAGTCGGCCTGGACAAATTCCACATCGACACGGGCTTAGTTTTAAACTGTCTGTGCCATCAAGCCGATGAAGTTGTTGTTGACCTTTCCAGAACCAGAATCCCTGCAGCGTGTTCCATTCACGATTTTCTTCATCTTTTGGAAGCTGCTTGCTTTGTGAAGGAGGCAAGCTGATTTTCTGTTTTGGTCATGGTACCCCCCGACCCGGATGGCCCAGGCTAGCCCAATCTAGCTTTCAGAAGTAAAGCAGAGACAGCCCTGGTTAGCACTTGGATGGGAGACCACCGTAGAAGTCCAGGGTTGCTATGCAGAGGGCAGGCAGTGGCAGAACCACCTCTGAACCTCTCTTGCCTTTGAAACCCCTACAGTACTTAAGTTGCCTGTGACTTGATGGCACTTTCCACCACCATCAGGATGTAAATCAGGAACCTGTTGGTGGAACCTGAACTACTGACATACTCTGTAAGCAGTTTACTATTTGTTCATTTAAAACGGTTTCCTCCTAATTATCCTCCCAATTCTCAGTCATGTTTTCCCACCAACTTAGCTAATACAAAAGGTGCCCACTGCAGCCAGATGGGCTGGAGGTGGTGAAAGAGCTGAACTTTTGGGGAACGTAGTCTTTTGGCTGGGGTTTTTGCAGCAAGGAGGACTGACTTCATGTTCTCTTGGGATGTTGCCTTTGGGCTGGGGAGTTCTGAGAGCCAGTTTGGTATAGTGGTTAGGGGCGCAGATTCTGATCTGGGAGAACTGGGTTCGATCCCCCACTCCTCCACATGAAGCTGCCAGTGTGCCCTTGGGTCAGTCACAATTTCTTTCAGAGCTGTTCTCTCAGGAGCAGTCAGAGCTCTCTCACACCCACTTACCTCGCAGGGTGTCTGTTGTGGGAAGAGCCACTCTTATACTCCTTTGGGTAGTGAAGGGTGGGGTATAAACCCGATCTCTTCGTCTTCTAAGGGGCACATGCAAGCTAAACATGGCAACCGGAGCATGGCAGCTTTCCTGAGCGAACCCAACTTTGCTAGACTTCCTCCTCTTCAAAGTTACTGCCTGGAAACTTGGTGGTGGTGGGGAATAAAATGAACACGAACTAGAACGTGAGGGAAACAGCTTCTGACAGGGAGGAGAAGGAAAATCGGCTCCAAATGGAGCGCTATCTTTTATTCACGACTTGTGGTAGGGCGGACTGAGCGCGCGAGGCCGAAAATAATCCCCCAAAGCTCCACACCTCTCTGGCGAAGTGGGAGGCAAGAATGCCAAGTAATGTATGTCCTGTCACAAGCATTTTTTCCGCTCACTGAACCCTGCAGCCTGGGACTCCTAATGGCCCTTGAGAGCAGGCGGGCTCTAGTTAAAAATTAACAAACAAAGGGGGGGAAAGTAATTAAATATGGATGGCAGAGATCGCTGAGCAGTCTGTCTGCCCTGAACCGCTGCACGCTTGAGTGGTCCCGGGCAGCACGCTCTCTCTCTCTCTCTCTCTCCCCCCCACCCCCCCATCCTGCAAGTTTGCAAGAATGCTGGGCGATGCATGTGCTTCCCGGGAAAAGGCCTTCGATCCGCACTGTGGGGGAGAACAGATATGTGGCTGCTGTATATACTAAGCCTGGCAAACTGGGGCCCTTGGAACATAGGCAGAAGTGTAGCAGGGTGCTGATTTGGGCGGTGTCATGGGGTCCAAGTAGGAATGAAAGGGTTATCTGTGTTCGCATTGTCCTGGCGCAGGACAGCAACTCTCCATGGGGCCTGACCCATGTCAATTCCCTTGACGATTTGGTAGTTACTTGTTAACGGAGCTGTGTGGGTTTGTGGAGAACTGCCCATTCACTGCCAGCACAGCTGCCATGAGGGGCATTATGTGCTCCATGGTTTTAACCAAGAAAATCCTCATTTTTTTCTCTTTTCTTCTTGAAATATTTCAGGTGTGGTTGTGCACGGTAGTGTGTGTTTTTCTATGTTTAAGCAATCTCTTCTTGGCCCCACCTCTTTTCTGTACATTCTTCCCTTTTTCTTCTTTCTCCTTTTGCTTTCAAAGCCAATCCACAATTTATTATTTATTTAGTACTTTTTTAAAAAAAAACAACCTTGCCCTTCGGGCAGGGAGCTCAAGGCAGCATGCTACATTCTTCCCTCCTCATTTTATCCTCAGAATGACCCTGTGAGGTAGGTTAGGCTGAGAGTGCGTGATTGGCCCAAGGCCACCCAGCCAGCTTCCACAACAGACCGGTGATTTGAACCTCGGTATTCCAGATCCCAGTCCAGCACTCTGTCTGCCACACCACACTGGCTGGGCTAGTCAGAGCAGAGAAAGTAACCCAGATTAAAACTTCCTGTTTCCTCATGCTTCAGGATATGAAGGGTTGTTGTTCGTGTTTTCCATTCAAGTAGGGCAGGCACACAGACTACTCTGGACTGCTGCTTGCTTCCCCCCCCTCCCCCCCGCCCCGACATCTCCCCTCTGGTCTCTGCTAGTTTGGTGTAGTGGTTAGGAGTGCGGACTCCAATCTGGGAGAACCGGGTTTGATTCTCCACACCTCCACATACAGCTGCTGGCGTGACCTTTACAAAAGTTTTTTCAGAGCTGTTCTCTCAAGGGCAGTCCTCAAAAGAGCTCTCCCAGCCTCACCCACCTCACAGGGTGTCTGTTGCGGGGAGGGGAAGGGAAAGGAGATTGTAAGCTGCTCTGAGTGAAGGGCGGGGGATAAATCCAATCTCCTCCTCCCCCTCCTAAATCTTGCAATTGCTGCGGCTTGGAGATGAGGTTATTTGAATGCAACTTCTGTGGATAGGTTCAGATGGATCTCATTGATGAGTTATAATTTGCTTATTGGATTCTTTCCCTTTCTGGCTTATGAAAGTGTGTTGGGAAAAGACAGTGAGACTCCCAGTAAGAATTATTAATTGTGCATCGAGAGACTGGTTTTTCCAGATCCTCCGAAGGGAGCATTTGCTAGACCCTGGCTTATGAACATTAATTGGCTACAAATGAGGCAGCCAATAACAGACTGGTTTCCAACTTAACCCTTGTTCAGGAAGGTCCCTCAAGGTCAATATTGTCTGCTCAGACTGGCAGCAGCTCTCTGGGTCTTTCACATCACCTCCTGCCCGATCCTTTTAAACTGGAGATGCCAGGAATTGAACCTGAGCCCTTCTACCACTGAGCCATGCCCCATTGATTTGTTTGTTTGTATCACATTCCACTGTGTCCCAGTGGGGACCCAAAGCAGCTAAGAATGCAAGAAAAATACAGGGAAAACCAAAGAGGAATTGGGGGGGGGAAGGGGGGAGGCTTCCGAAGTTCTCTCTTCTCTCCCTCTTTCTGTGCTAGTTGATCTTCCACTCAACTTTGGGCTGAAAGCTGAAGGACAAGAGCCTTCTGGCTTATGGCCAAGCGTGCTCACACCTCTGGGCACATCCAGGCCCTATGTACCAGTGAGCAGAGGGGAGAACAAACTTGTTGAGATGTTACTCAGCTGCTGTTAGCCAGCAAGATCTTCTGCAGTGTTTCCCCTGGTAATCAAGTGCTTGGTGACAGCCGTAAAATCATAGAATCACAGTCAGAAGGGGTCCTACTGGCCACCTAGTCCAACCCCCTGCTTAATGCAGGATCAGCTTAGAACATCCCTGACAAGGGTTTGTCCGCCGTTGCTTAAAGACTGCCTGTGAGGGGGCACTCACCACCTCCCCAGGCAGCTGATTCCACTATTGCACAACTCTGTCAAAAAGTTTTTCCTAACTTCTAGCCGGTACCTTCCCGCCCTTAATTTAAACCCATTGTTGCAAGTCCTCTCCTCTGCTGCCAACAGGAACAGCTCCCTGCCCTCCTCTAAGTGACAGCCCTTCAGAGACTTATCAAGAGAGCCATCGTGTGTCCCCCCCCCCCACCTCCTCTTCTCCAGACACATTCCCAAGTCCTTCAGCCTTTCCTCATAGGGCAGGGGTGGCCAAACTTGCTTAACGTAAGAGCTATATAGAATAGGGCTGTGGTCACATGGGGGTTTAAATCCGGGAGCCCTCCTGGATTTAAAGAAACAGGGTTTTTTATTTCGGGTTGGGATGATTACACATCCCAACCCGGTGGCGGCGGCAGCAGCTGGGGGAGGCAAGGCGTGGGCATGCGGGTGGTCCTCGCACAGCTGCCTCCCCCGAATGCAGCCAGACCGAAGCTCCTCCCCTCCCCTGCTGCAGAGAGGTTCTTCCACTTACCGGCTGGCTGGCTGGCCCCGTGCTCCGCTCTGGGCCATGAGCCCCACCAGCTGCTGCCTGAGGAAGTTGGGAGAAGCATGGGGGTGGGGTTGCCGGGCGATGGCAGCCAGTGGGGCTCGGGCCTGGAGTGGAGCGCGGGGCCAGCCAGCCAGCCAGCAAGTAAGAGCCTCTCTGCGCAGCTGGGGGGGGGGGAGCTTCTGCCTGCATTTCCCCCCCTTTCTTTGCACTTGGGCGCTTGAGTGCGCAAGCGCCCAAGTGCAAAGGCGGGGGGGGGGACCCGGGAGGGACAATCAGACAACCGTCTCTCGCAATCATTGCAAGAGAGGGCAGTCCAGATCGGCAGAATCGTGGGTTCAAAGCGCAACTCCCGGGAAAATAGTTGATTTTCCTGGGGTCGGGAAAAGCGCTAGGAACCCGCGCTGGAGCCCACTTCGGCACAGGAGTGGCTGTGGCCAGTATGAACGGTCCCTTTAAATAAAGGATTGTGTGACCGCGGCCTAAACGTCAGATGTTGGAGAGCCGCAAGACATGAACAAATATCACACACACGTTTTTATTGGAAAATATGCAAGTTTGCTTTTTATTAACATTAAATGTGCCAGAAATAAAAACAAAAGGGGATACGGATAATGATATTTATTTGTCCAATAATATTTTTATGCTAATGATATTTGTCTATGGGGGGGGGACGGAAAGAAAGAATGAAAGCAGTGGAAAGAAATAGAGAGAGAGAAGAACAAAGAAAGCAAATAGAGGGAGGGACGGAGGGAGGGAGGGAGAAAAATAGAAAGCCTACCCAGAAAGGGAGACACTGACTGGGGAAGGGAAGACTGATCGGAGAGGCATGCCTCCCCTTTCCTCCCCCAGCCGCTGTGCCAGGAGCCGCACAATATGTGTGAAAGAGCCGCATGCAGCTCCCGAGCCACAGTTTGGCCACCCCTGTCCTAGGGCTTGGTCTCCACCAGGATTCCTGGACCAAGACACCTGCCCATGACCCACTTCAGTATGTCTTCGGGACTGATGTTGGGACTGCGATGGCTCTCGTGGCACTGGTAGATGGTCTCTGTTTACAGCTTGATAAGGGCAATTGATTCTTATTAATTCTGTTACATCTGTCTGTGGCCTTTGACACGGTTGATGGCTCCATTTTTAGTTCTGAAATACCAAGTAGCTATAAAAGGACTTGTGGCAGTTCTGGTCTTTTTGTTGTCTGGAGAGATGTAAATGGTTTGGGAGCCGGTGCATGGAATGCCACAGGGGTTAGTTGTGTTGCCGAAGAAAGACACTAAAATCATTTCCGAAGCTGTTGAATTCTTTATTGCACGATCGCAGGAGACAGCAAAGCAGAATTTGGGGGGGGGGGGGGGGGTGGTTACCTCTTCCAAGTGCACTTATGGTCCCTCTGATAAGCATGCACAACTGGAACTTAAAAGTAACGTTTTCCATTCCTTGGTATCTGAGGAAGTGTGCTTTGCACACAAAAGTTTATACTGTGAATAAAACTTTTGTTGGTCTTAAAGGTGCCACTGGACTCCGACTTTGTTCTGCTGCATCAGACCAACATGGCTACCCCACCTGGATCTATTTTCCATTTCTGACAGACTTTCTGCTAACTTCCTTAGTAGCTGGCTTACAGGCTGCTTCAAACCCGTTCTGTCTAATGTACTTATCACCATGTTATCTCTTCAGTATAGCACATTCCTTTTTCTTTCTTTTTGCCTACGTGACCTGTTGCCCTAATGGAGACTTCTGGAGACTTGACATGCCTGATGTCAGCCTAAGACAAATTTTCTTCCACAGGGCCTCTAGGGCTCAGCGGACATTACGGCAGACCGCTGAATGAAACCATAGGGAACCCATCCAAATACTAGCCAAGGCTCACCCTCCCTGCTTAGCTTCCGAGATCTAATGAGATCGGGCTATTCTGGGCTACCCAGGTCAGGGCCTTTTAGAGCTGATTTTGTATCAAAATAAAGTTTCAAAGTTTGAATAAATATTTTCTTCTGCTGCTTACTTGCCATTCTCTTGTAAGTACAGTAGCCGGAGTCTGAGAAGAACTGTAACTTGCCCCAAGATGGCCCGAAGCCCTAGCTAGTTTGAGGTTGTTATCGTGACCCAACGTGATGTCCAGTGGACTGTTCCAAGGACCTGGTGAAAACAAATACTTCTGTCCAAGACAAGTTACATATGAGGACCAGTTGGTCTTGCAGATGTCCTGTTTGCGTGCCGCTATAGTTCTTTCTGCCACTGTTCTAACAGGTAGTGAGTGATATACTACAGTTTTGGTTGGCAATTATCTGGGAATGTTTTAAATTCTGTAAAAATTGTCCTAAAATGTTTTATGATATGGGAATTTGTAAGAACCGAGTTGAACGGAATCCTCTGCTTTGTCCTGGCTTCCCCTTCATGTACGTTGCAAAACAGGTTTGTGTTGATAAAACATACAAGTCTGTCCACACTCTTCTATAGTTTGTTATGCGTTTCTAGACTGAGGGGACTCCGTTGCACCTGTAGGGTAGCAGTGCTCCAGTTTAAGGTTAGCAGATGGTTGATTCTATATGAAGCAATTGCTTGGCTGGCTATGCTTGCCAAATGCAGTGTCTAAAAGAGCGTTCTTCACTGAGAGTTTCATTAGTGCATTCCAGTGATTTTTGGGCCTGTCCTGATGTTACCTTTATCAGAAGACAAGAGCTCTGAATCAGGAAGCACTTTAAAGTGCTGTTGCTTCCTGCTGGGGGAATTTAGAGCTGCTTATTTGTATGCAAGAACCTTTCATCTTGTAGGAACTGGCACTTTGTATAGGCGGATTATTGGAGCCCACCTTTTTCCTTCAGTGCACCAATTACTGAGAGCCAGTGTGATGCTGTGGTTAGAGTGTTGGATTAGGATCTGGGAGAGCCAGATTCGAATCCCCACTCTGCTATGGAAGCTTGCTTGGTGACCCTGGGCCAGTCACATACTCTCAGCCTAACCTACCTCACAGGGTTGTTGAGAAGGTAAAATGGAGGAGAGAACAATGTAAGCCGCTTTGGGTCCCCATTTGGGAGAAGGGCAGGTCTCGGAAGCTAAGCAGGGGTCGGCCTTGGCTAGTATTTGGAAGGGCTATCTCCAAGGAATACCAGGGTCATGATGCAGAGGCAGACAATGGCAAACCACCTCTGAAACGTCTCTTGCCTTGAAAACAAGTCTAGCTCGCCACCTAGTGGTGTATAACAAAATTTTCTGGCTGCCAGACAATCTTAGGATCTTCTGGTTATTTTACACACAATGCCACACGATAATTATAATTGTTAGAAAGGCAGAGTGTAAATGAAATAAATGAAAAATAACTAACATCACATTCCTGTCCCTTCAAATCTACCGATAAGACAAAGAACCAGTTTATTTATTAGTACAATAGTCGACTAGTTAGAAGAAGAAGAGATTGGATTTATACCCCGCCCTTCACTACCCAAGGGAGTCTCAGAGCAGCTTACAAATTCCTTTCCCTTCCCCTCCCCACAACAGACATCCTGTGAGGTAGGTGGGGCTGAGAGAGCTCTGACAGAAACAACCCTTTCAAGGACAGCTCTGACAGAACTGTGGCTTGCCCACGGTCATCCAGCAGCTGCAAGTGGAGGAGTGGAGAATCAAACCCGCGCACTTATCCATTACACCAAACTGGCTAGATTCAAGTCCAGTATCACCTTGGAAACTAACAAGGTTTTCAGGGTATAGGCTTTCAAGAGTAAAGCTTCCTTCGTCAGTTACCAGTGTCTGACATCAGACACTCTCCAAAGCTTATACTCCGAAAATGTTGTCGGTCTCTAAGGTGCTACTCTACTCAGATCGAAGTGATCTACTGCAGACTGACATGCCTGCACTCTGAAGCAATAGCTAGAAGACAGTAAGCTTTACACTGCCACCCTAACCAGAGTTATACTCTTCGGATCCCACTGCATTACAGTCCTGTTTAGTCAACAGGCTGATTCAATCAGACCTTGGTTGATTAATCGATAGGAGCCAATTTTAGCCAGTGAACTTGCAAGTTAAGGGCACCTTTTGAAAAGTTCTTTGGTAATGAAGGAAATAAACAGTTAAAGCTGGTCTTTCTTACAAAGGTTGGCCGCTTTTCTGCATTATTTAATAATTTAGGGTCTCAAAATTTACTTGATTGACTTGTTGCAAGGTTGATGGGTGGTATGTGTTGGCCACTTAGAATGACGTGAACTAGGAGCAAACCCAGCTGGGCTGTCCCATAAACAGACTATGACAAGAGAAATGGCTCCGCCCTTTTGCAGACGTCTGAGGGGACCATCTGACAGAAGTCAGAATTAATTCCCCCTGAAAACAGTGTAATAGGACTCAGCTGTGGCTAACTCTTTTCTGGATGGTGCATTGAAAATGTACATTGAACAGGAGAGGCCTTCAGAGTACCACAAGATGGGCATCACTTATGGAATTTAAACATCCAATCTGACTTTAATTGGGATAATTACATTAACATGAATCAAAACGCTGTTTCAGTCTAGCTGATCTGTACATGTCCCCAGCAGTTCAGGGACTGCAGTTCAGGAACAAAGTAGAAGGTTTGCATGGGAAAGGTCCTACTTATAGATGCCCGCTGACACCTTTCCTAGCGCTTTTCAAGTGTTTTTAGAAAGCACACCGGGCTATGTGTGGTGCTTTTTCCCAGCAAGGCTTCTGGTTGGCTGTTGACAATTTGATAGGCTGTGCAGATTTTTTTAAACGTTACTCTGGCGGCAGCTGCCACCACAGCACAAGGACGATGTGACTGAACATAAGCTGAGGCAGCTGTGTGGCAGCCATTTTGTGCCTGCATCCACCACACTATGTCAGAATTCCAAAGGTGCCTGCCGGCTCAAAAAGGTTGGCGACCCCTGCAGTAAAGCGTACTTCCTGCTATGAACCAGCGAGCTAACTTAGTATGAGACGAGTCTGCACAATTTGTGCAGGGCCGACCCTATAGATTGTGGCTATCAAGCGGGCAACAGAAACAGGTGGTTTGCCAACCACCACCACCCCTGTGCTAGGCGTTGTTCAGCTTAGCAAGTGGCAAGTCATGTGGGCATGGCACAGAAGGCATCTCTTTGCATCCCAAATGGCTTCAGGGGCCTTTGAGTACTTGAGACATGAAAGGCCTGGGAAAGCACTTCATAAAATTCTTTAACCAATCTTCAAAAATACACGTACCACGGTCATTTCCCTTGCCTTGTCTGTAGGAAAGTGAAATGCAGTTTATGAGCTATTAGCCCAGTTTAAGGCAGCAGGATGAGGGAGAACTCAGTTGCTCTAACTCACACTACAAGACAGAAGGGGCACTCTAATGTAAGAAGACATGTAGTGTGTAGGGAGGGGCATAGACCTGAACACTGAGCCAAAGTCCAGCCCAGACTTTGCCCAGTTCAAGACTCATGAGCTGAGGTCCGGGGAAGGTGCCTTCACCGTACACTCACTCTGAGCTTTTCAGGCGGGCTTGGGAATGCGTTCAGCCTGACACGCATGTGCCACTTCTGGGTGGTGTCAGGCCCCGCCACGGCATGTCCACATTACTCGGAAGTGATGCGAGCGTGACACCGACACACTTGCGTAACTTCTGGAAAATGCAGGCAAGCCAGCGGGCGGGGCCTGACACTGCCCAAACTGGTTCTGTTCGGGCAGGGTTTGGTGCTCGGTGGTTCATTTAGGGTTCAGTCCAGGGCTGCCTGGCTTGCGAGACTGAACCAGGATTTCCTGGTCTGTGCCCATTCCTAGTAGTGTGTGTATGAAATCTGTTGTTACTATGTAGAAGGACAGGGGCCAAATTTCAGATCCTCAGATCTACAGTCCTGAGACTGTTTACTCATTTCCTTGTGTTCTCAAAAGCAGGAGGGTATCCCCCAAAGTGAGTGATGAGTCAACAGCTGTAAACTCCACTTTTTACTCAGACACCTTCCGCTTGGGGAGAGATAACACTGTCAAAGGCAGACATGTTAGAACGCAAGAGCATCCATGCAGGATCAGATTGAAAATCCATCTAAACCAGTACCTTGCTTCATATGATGGTTGAGCAAACATCCCCAGAAGGCCTGCAAGCCGGGCAAAGAGGCCAGAGCTTCCCCTATTTGTTACCCTCCCAGCAGTGGAATGCAGAGGTTACTGCCTCTAGACATGGAGGTTTTGTTTAGTCATTGTGGCTGACAGCCATTGATGGACCCACGTTCCATGAATTTGTCTTTTAATACCAACAGAGCTAGCGGCTGTCAGTATGTCCTGTAGCAGTGAATTTTACTTTTTTTTTTTACAAATACAGAGAGCCGTTCCACACCAGAATGTTCTACTTCTCATTCACTTCCCTATTTGGCATTGGTGTTGCTAGAGTCAGGACTGATTCACAGATCTAAACCTGTCTGTTCTGATACAGTACAAGACCCAGAACATAATGTGTCCGCCGGAATGGGGTAGTACCAAAAGAAATACTGCCACTTTCACTCTACAGCAATGCATATTTGAAACATGAAGCAGTCTTGGCTTTGCTTCCGTTGCTGACAGTGGATTGCGGGGGGGGGGGGGGTTGTCACAAGTCTAGAGAAATTTTCCTGATGACTGCTCCTTCTGAGAAGTTCTCCTTGGGATCAGAGAATTTCTCCTGTGTGGGTTTAAAACTCTTAATTGATTTGGGATGTCTTCCTGTGTGGATTGAATTAGGCAAGATCTATAATGTGATCTCCCTGTGAGGTGTATAAACCCTGGTTTATATGAATATTGTCTACAGCTAAAATGCTTCTCCATGCCTACTTTAAATGGCAAGCATGTTTGCTTTCTGGGGTGAAGGCCCAGCGTGAGCAGCTGCTGTCCTTGTGATACGTACCATGTGTGACCACGTTAGAATCGTCCCTTTTCTGGGATGCCATAGAAATATGGTTTGCTCACGCAATCAAATCCATCACCCTTGGTTTCTCTGAACTTGATTATTTATTTACTTCATTTATAGGTTGTCTTTCTTGCCGAGTGATGGGGCAGATTACACAATTTTTAAAAATGCAATAAATATAGTACAATACAAACCGGATTGCACAATTAGAGAACAATGCAATACAATAGGGCAGTACATACTATAAACAGTGCACATTATACTCTGATTATTGTAATATGCTGATGTCTGGCAGCCAAACGTGTGAACTGACTTTGATTTGAGGGGATGTGAATGTTCTGTCTGTTCTGTGCCGCTTTCCTTTTTCAGAGGCCCATTCACACAGGCCAGCCATCGCTCCTTGCAGTCCTCAAGTGGTCAGTGTGCAAACATGAACTAGCTCCAGCTGATCTATTCTCCATGCATCAAAATAACTATAACAATACATAAGGAGCAAATCAAGAAGGCATACAAGTTGGACACTACTGATCAGGAAGCAGTGGGTGTAGAAAAGCAAGAGTAGATTCTGCATAAGCAAGCAATAAGGATTGAAATGATATAGTTGACAGGAGATGGCCATGTGGATTCACTCCAGATCCAAGGTGTACAGCTTCATTACAAACACTTTATTTTGCTTTCTCGCCTATCCACTTTTCTTTTTCTTTCACCCAAACACTAAAATATTAGGCCTGCAAGCTTCAGTTGATTAGTCGGTTACTCTAAAAGCAGTTAGAAACCTTTTGATCGACTAAAGCACTGCCCTGGGTATTGTATATATAATGCCAGATATATGCGTATGGGCATGGTTTTTAACACAGGTACTTATAAAATTGTGAGTGGGAGTCTCGGAAGAGTCATTCTCCTTTCTCTTCCCTGAAGAAGAGAATGCCTCTTTTTAGGTGGTGCCTACTGCAAGAGATAATTGCATAATAAAAAAGTAAAAGCAGTCTTTTCCTTCAAAACTTGTTTTATATTTATATATAAAGATATAATTGATTAATCAGCTATAAGTCCTTTGTTATTGTTGACGGCCATATCAGATACACAACCCAGATTTTGTAGTTCTGGGCACAACAGTCTGACCCTCAAGGAGCACCAGTTTTCCCATTGACACCTGCTCCACCCCAAGTGATGCCCACGTGCCATTATGCGTTACCAAGGTTGTCCCATCACCCAGTTTCCTCCGGAAACCGTTCCCTTGCCTTCTGTCCTCCCCTCCCCAGCCCCGGACAGCAAGCAGAACCAGCTGTACTCTTTGGCTCACAGACTGATAGAATCAGAAAGACAAAGCCCTGAGCAAGGGGTAGGTGTCTTTGATTACATATTTCTTCTGCAGTGAACCTGGGAGGAAAAGGGCTAGCTAAGAGATGGGTCAGGCCACGACTGGCTGCCTTTTGCTGTGGCTCAGTTCATTGAATTTGTGTTGTGTGAAGTGGCCTATTGGAATCGTGCAAAGTATGTAGTTTCTACTTCGTTTTTTTTACCAAAGACGAAGAAATAGTCTAGCACCTTGGCCGTTTGCTTAAATGTCTTTAAAAAGGGATTAAATAAATTCATCAAAGGTTCACTCTGTCACTGGTTGTTCAAGGGCAATATACTTACTGCATTTTTATCCCACCTTTCCTCCAGGGAACTCAGGACAGCATATGCGGTTCTCCCTGCAGTATGCACAAAGAATACTAATTCCTGGAAGGCAACAGTGAGAAGCTGCCTTGCCTTTCTTGCAAGCAGGTGTGGGGGGTTTGGTTGGCTACTCTGTGACTCAGGATGCAGGATTAGACAGAACTTTGGACTGCTCCATTGTGGCTAGGGGTGGGCACCACCCAGCTCACAAACAAAAGTTTGTGATTAATTTTGTTCGGTTCGTGGTTCGTGAACTGAAGAGCTGCCATAAACTTCCATGAATTTTAAGGCAGTTTGTGAAGGGCAGAAACCAGGGGTGGCTCAGAGCCATTTATACCCCTGCTTTCTGCTCTTCATAAAAACAGTTGAGCAATGAGGAGCAGAAAGCAGGAGTTTAAATGGCTTGGAGCCTGCTTTCTGCTCCCTGCGAAAAACAGCTGAACAGCAGGGAGCAGAAAGCAGGTTTAAATGGCTGCAAGCCATTCTGAAATGGCTGCAAGCCATTTAAACTCCTGCTTTTTACTCGCCACCTCTTTTGTGGGGAAGCCCCTGCTTTCTGCTCCCCGTGAAAAGCAGCAGGAAGCAGAAAGCAGGGGTTTAAATGGTTTGGAGCCACTTGCAAATCAGCCTCTCAGTTTGTATCGGTTTGTGGTCTGCAAAAATACAGTTCGTGCCCATCCCTAGGTGTGGCTACTGTTATGTTCTCACACCATTCTGTTTTCAGTTTGAATGAAAGGCGAGTTTAGCACGGCCTCCGAGATTAATTCTTTGTGTTCGTGTAACATTGCATATGTCTAGCACCTGTATTTCCCAGCTTTCAGGAAACCAGAAGAGCTCCCCTCCCCTCTGCTGAACTCTCATAGTACCAAGGCCTCTCAACCACAGTGCAACACAGTGCAACATTACTTTTCAATAACATCTGCACTGCTGGTTCCAGAGCACAAAACGAATAGCTGGGGAAGAAAAAGAAGGTACCAGGGTAAGGCAAGCGACTGGACCGGACTGTGTCCAGCTACCGAGTTGGTGGCTAAACTGTGACAGAGTTTGAAGAACGCAGCACCGTTTCATAAATTTTTCAAGTTCCACTGCCTCGCCTTCTAAATTTAGTCTGACTGGCGACCATGCAGAGGTTTCTGTGCAAAACAGTCTATTTTACAGTGGATCCAAAGAGAAAGAGAGGGAGAAGATGATGTGTTTAACATCATCCCTGCCTTCCCCTTACGCCTACTTTCTTGGCTGTCTTCAGTCCCTCTCGTTCACCCACAGAGCTTAGAAGTGGACAGTGGCTCTTTGGAAGCAGGTGACAGGCTTGGTAGAATTGGGATAGAGAGGAAAGGAAGGAGGCGAGATCTTGCTCAGTGGCTCCAGACGGTGGCTCAAATGGGACAAATGGAATGGTTGCTTCTGGCTGCAGGGTTTCTGTTTCCAGTCTCAAGAGATTGTATCCTTGACAGGAGTAATTCGTGCTCTGGGAATCTCGGCACTAACAACATCCCCTTGCTCTGATGGTCCCTTCCCACAGTTGAGAAAGAAGTACACAGCTGAAAAGTTTGTGCAGCTTTGACTCTGAATATAATGTAATGTTTTTTGGAACGGTTGCAGATACTAGCTGAAACTGATACATAAACAGATCACGAAGGAACATTCTGACTGAGATCTGGGTGAACCTGTAAATAAATGAACTTGGAGGAAAAATAAAAACTAATAGATCAGTAAGCTTTTAAATCTCTGTTGGTGGGAAATCGTGTGTGTATGTCCAAAATTTTAAATGTACATTTGTGCAAAG
Organism: Lepidodactylus listeri; assembly: GCA_029233225.1. Taxonomy (NCBI): domain Eukaryota; kingdom Metazoa; phylum Chordata; class Lepidosauria; order Squamata; family Gekkonidae; genus Lepidodactylus; species Lepidodactylus listeri. The sequence continues at coordinate 135,856,716 of JARCFY010000004.1, read as the reverse complement.
CCACTGCCTTCTTGGGAGAACGTGTGTGTTCTCACACAAAACTGTATTGTCAGATTGAGCTTTTGTAGAAATCCCCGCCCTGATGTGGATAGTCCAGGCTGGCCTGATCTTGTCAGATCTTGGAAGCTAAGCAGAGTCAGCCCTGGTTAGAACTTAGATGGGAGACCAGCGAGGAATGCCAGGGTCACTGCAGAGAGACAAGCAATAGCAAACCACCTCTGAACGTCTCTTGCCTTGAAAACCCTGCAGGCAACTTGACAGCAAAAAGAAAAGAGAACAAATCAGCATTCTATAAAGGGTAGTATTTGTGGAATGGAGGCAGCATAGCTTGAAGCCGTAGGATCCGGTGTTAAGCGGGCCTGGGTCTGGATGGTGCCTGGGTGGGGAATCTCTTAAGACCCCCACGTGTAAGACCTGTCCCTGATGGGAAAAGGAAGAATGATAAATTAAAACAATGAACACTCACACACACACACACACACACACACACACACACACACACACACCCAGAGTAAGCAGAAAGCTTTGATTTGCCTTAGCTGCATTCTCACCTCATGCAGTATTCTTGCATCTCCGGTCATGGAACGGTAGGAAGAAAATGTCCGAATTGAAAGTATTGTTGGAACTGCAGACAGACTTGGTGACGAGACTGTAGTAGAGGTGCCAGGAGCCAGATCCAGTTTCTTGGGGTGGAGGGGAATCTCGCGTTGAGAAGTCTCTCGTGGTATCTTCTAGGCCTGCGATTCTTGTCTCTGAAATGTCAGAGCAGTGATCTGAACTGGGGTATGCAAATTGCACTTGCCGTTCTGAAATTTTTCCGTCATCGCGAGCATCCACATCAATTATAGAGTAGTTCCCTCCTGAGATGAGCAGAGCTGGGCCAAACTCTGCTGTCTTCACTATAGCTGGCAACAGCCCCCTCTTTCTGCTCAAAAACAAGCATCATTTATCATCTTGTTTAGGAACGGCTTCGATGCTGAAGCTTCAGTGGAGAATCTACGGGGGAAATATATAATTCACGTATCTAGTGAGAGTTCCTTTACCTTTAGCAGTCAGGTAAACATGGGGAATTTCAGCAGATGCAATTTTCAATCCCCCTGCTTGGCAAAGTGCACCTGTCCAAATTCCTTCTGCAACCCAGGTATTTGAGGCCCAGGATCTCTGCTGCCTTCCTTTGCAGATCTGTCCACTGTAGAGAGAGAGAGAAGCAGAAAGGAGGACATTGGAGATAAAAAATAAAAATTGCGGGGGAAAGCAGGAGGTATTTGCGGGTTATTATTTGGTTTTAGTCTGTGATGTTTTAGTCGCTTCCTGTAAGCCATCTCGAGCCAAGAGGAAACGTGGAATATAAATGTTTAAATCAAATCGAGTGGCTCATCTGCTGCCATTTGGACTTGAAGGGGAAACCGGGCCTTGGAAAAACTTTGAAGGGGGACCGGTCTTGTCGTACTCATGTTTTGCTTCTTGCTCCTCTCGTTTCAGATGCGCTGGCTCCCTCCCTCCGAGGCCACTTCTCAGGGCTGGAAGTCCCGACAGTTCTGCTGAATACTGTGTAAGTGGCCGGAAGGCACCCCTGGTTTCAGTACACCTGGTTATCGCTGGGTGTGTGTGTGGGGGGGAACTACTGCTTTGATTTTTGTATGTGTTGAGTGTGTGCATGTGTGTGTATGCCTGGAAGTCATGGTGACTTCTGGCGACCCCTAGTGGGGCTAGGACGTTTCAGAGAGGTGGCTTACTATTGCCTGCCTCTGCATCCCGCCCTAGTATTCCTTGGAGGTGTCCCTTCCAAATACTTGCCAGGGTCGGCCCTATTTAGCTTCTGAGATCTGACGAGATCTGGCTTGCCTGGGCTATTGTGGTTGTTGTTATATTTATTTAATTAATTTATATAAGAAACATAAGAAAAGCCAATGTTGGATCAGGCCAATGGCCCATCCAGTCCAACACTCTGTCACACAGTGGCCAAAAACACCAGGTGCCCTCAGGAGGTCCAGCAGCGGGGGCAGGAAGCCCTCCCACTGTTGCCCCCCCCCAAAAAAAAACCCCACCAAGAATACAGCGCATCACTTGCCCCAGACTGAGAGTTCCTATCTATACTTTGTGGCTAATAGCCACTGATGGATTTCTGCTCCATATATTTATCCGATTCCCTCTTGAAGCCATCCCTGCTTGTAGCCACCACCACCTCCTGTGGCAGTGAATTCCACGTGTTAATCACTCTTTGGATGAAGAAGTACTTCCTTTTATCTGTTCTAACCCGACGGCTCAGCAATTTCATGGGAGTGCCCACGAGTTCTTGTCTTGTGAGAAAGGGAGAAAAGGACTTCTTTCTCTACCTGCTCTGTCCCATGCATAATCTTATAAACCTCGATCATGTCACCCCTCAGCCATCGTTTCTCCAAGCTAAAGAGCCCCAAGCGCTTCAACCTTTCTTCATAGGGAAAGTGTTCCAACCCTTTTATCATTCTAGTTGCCCTTTTCTGCACTTTTTCCAGTGCTGTAATCTCTTTCTTGAGGTGTGGTGACCAGAACTGTACACAGTACTCCAAATGAGGTCGCATATATATCTTATATCTTACCCTATCCCACAAGTGGGCTGAGGGTGGCTTACAGCATAAAATCAGTAAAACAATAAAAACAATAATACAGTAGAGGGCACGGTAGACAACAACAACAAGCCCCGTGCCTCATATCGGCTGAATACAGGTACTCCAGAGAACTCCAGTGCCCAGTAGTATTCTCTTAAGACAGCAAGGCCCCGGGGAGGGGGCCATAAGCAGGAGAGGCCAGAAAGGGGAGGCTGCCCTGGCCAGGGCTGGGGACCATGGCTGTGGAAGGAGAGGGGAGGGAAGTGACGGAAGGCACTGCTGATTGAGCTGCATGATCAGACTAGCCCTTTCAGAGCTGGTTGCCAAACACCCTCACCCCGATCATAGGATCTCCCTTTTGAGAGGAAGAAGACTCCATCTCTGACCCCTGGGCAAGCCACGATAGCTTTCCAGCCAGCCCCGGTCCACTCCGTTGGCGGAGCTCTTCATTTTTCTACTGAACCCGGAACTTTTTCACCAAAAGACAAAACTCAAAGCAGGCAACTGTGTCTCAGTGTTTTGAGCGCCTGGGAGACCTGCGTTTCCCCTTCTCGAAGTCAGCACACATGAAGGAGGAAGGAATACTATGGCAGCCCAAGGGACCAGTGTAGGCCTTTGTATTGGAATTCATTGGATTCATTGGATTGGTAGAAGAGTCTTTGAATTCAGAGCGTGGACAGATCTCGCTTCACAGTGGATGCTTCACAACGTTCTGGAGCTTATTTCTCTTGCGTTAAAAATTCTTAGAATCTTAGAGTCGGAAGGGTTCTCCAGGGTCATCTAGTCCAACCCCCTGCACAGTGGAGGAAATTCACAAATACTTCCCCACACACACACACCCAGTGACCGCTGTTCCACGCCCAGAAGATGACAAAAGGTCTCCAGGATCCCCGGCCAAACTGGCCTGGAGGAAAATTGCTTCCTGAATGTCAGAAATCTAACGGTGACCTCTTCCCACTTTGTATGCACTTGGTATCCATTCTTACAGTACATGACAGAACACGGCCTACTACCTCAAGATCCCAGTTACACCTCCTGGCTCCATTTCTGAAACCAGACCATAACCTCTCCCACACTAATTTCTCTTCTTCTTCTCACTCCACAATCTCTAACTGCACTACCAAAGCAGGTTTTATATAGCTATTTGTTGTACACTAGATCTAAGGCACCACTCCTAGCTTATTTTCTAATTGATATGTTGAAATTTAAAGTTTGCACTTATTTCTATAGTTTTTCACAGAAACACAGTTCGCCGGCAAGGCGGGATAAAAATGAAATAAATACATAAATAAATAAAACTTGTTGCTAACTGTGTGTTTATCTTACGTTTTCACATCAATTTAAAAAAGAAAAAAAATCTAATGGTGAAGATTTCAGTTTTAGGGACCTGAGGATGGAGGAGGGTATATGAAACAGCCCTGAAGATGCTATGAGGCTTCCACAGGAATGACCACATTCTTCTGGAATTACATGTTAGGCTTGTATTCACCTGTATCTGGCTGCTCATGCTGTGTGGCCAGGTTTTAACCTGTGTTGGCAGAGCAGCCTTCAGTGCCGACTCTGCCCTGCTGGAGGGAGTAGCGTTGACTCTTGGTTTGCCTCACACTCTTTTTCCTTCCTTTATCAGAAACGGTCCCCGATCTGTTCGGCCACTGGTAAACTTTGGACCAGTCTAGGACCTTGAGAAGAGAGTGAAAACGTACCTACACTATATTGTTCAAATGTATTTTGAAATCTTTTTAGCAATCACAGAGTTCCTTTTGTCTCCTGTTCCTGGATCTGGGGGGAAATAGGTTGCTTACACATAACTGTTTTTTGAGTGGGTTTGCAGCAGGCTCCTTGGAAAGCCTTTATCTTTCAGGTAACGTTCCAAGGAATGCTTTATTACGTTGAAAGAACTATTCCTATGAACATGGGACCTGTGGAGGCATTTCCTGTTGGACTGAGAGTTCTCTCGAAGTGTCTTGGGCCCTCACAATGAGAGGAATATAAGAAAGGGACAGAGTTACATGATGGGAAGTGCTGTCAAATCTCAGCTGATGTAGGGTGACCCTGAAGGGCTTTCAAGGCAAGGGATGAACAAAGGTAGTTTGCTGTTCTCTGACTCTACATAGCAACCATGGCCTCCCTTGATGGTCTCCCATCCAATTACTAACCAGGGCCAACACTGTGGCTCAGTGGTAGAGCATCTGTTTTGCATGTAGAAGGTCTCAGGTTCAATCCCCGACATCTCCAGTTGAAAGGACCAGGCTGCAGGTGATGTGAAAGACCTCTTCCTGAGACTCTGGACAGCCACTGCCAGTCTGAGCAGAGAATACTGTCCTTGATGAACCAAGAGTCTGATTCAGAGTAAGGCAGCTTCAAAAGTAAACCCTGCTTAGCTTCCGAGATAGGGCTAGCCTGGGCCGTCCAGCTTAGGGTGACAGAATTATACTTTACATTTATTCTGTTTCCAAGACGTGGCTCTTTATAGGGCCAAAATGTTAACATACAAATATAATAATAATAAAATAAAAAACAAGACAGCAGTTCTGGACTCAATTAACCACAAGTGAGAGAGGATATTTTAAATTACCAAAATAAGTCCCCCCCTCCCCCAGCTGTCAAAAATCTGCAATAAATAGCCCAAACGGGCCTTCCTAGGTACGGCATCTTTCTGGGCAGGGGCCACAGCTGAAAAGGCCTTCCCTCAGGAGCGAGCCCACTGAAGCACTCCTTGGGCTTGAATGCCATGTCTCCGTAGATAATTAGCCAATTCAGGGGGTGGAGGGATGGGGTAAGACATCAGATGGTCACGGAAGTAACACTTTTACAGTACCAACTGCAAGAATGTGGGATTTGGGCTGATGGAGAGCTTTTCTCACAATGCCCAAACTGAAGTCTCCGAAGGGAATTTGATGGTTCAAGGATCGTCAAGCCTACATTGTTTGGGGTTCATGCAGAAACAGATTTGCAGACCCTGTGAAGATAAAAGCCGCTTTCCTCAAAAAGCAGAGACTCATTCCCCAGTCACCTTCCCTCCCTGTTGTTCTTGTTGTTTTTTGGCTGTTCTTAGTCAAAAGAAAATAAATCTCCCTTTTTGAAAAATTAATGAAAACTTCACTGGCTGCAGATCAAGGTTAGATGGCTATAACTCAAGCATGCACAGGCATGGGGCTATTGAGGGACGCGGGCGGGAAGGAGAAAGCAGGGAAGATGCAGACGGGCTCCTTAGACTGCAGTGTAGAAGGTAGGGGCTGAAAGCATCTTCTGGAGAGGTCCTGCTTTGGCAGCTGCTGCGGCACCAAGCAAGGTAGTCCTCTTCTGCTCTTCCAGCAGCTTCTGTTGACTAGACAGGGCTGGCACGGGAAAACCCATGCAGTGCCCTGACCTGGATAGCCCAAGGCTAGCCTGATCCCATCAGATCTTGGAAGCTAAGCAGGGTTGGCCTTGGCTAGGATTTGGATGGGAGACCTCCAAGGAACACCAGGATCGTGACGCAGAGGCGGGCAATGGCAAACTACCTCTGAAACGTCTCTTGCCTTAAAAACAAGTCTAGCTTGCCACTTTAGTGGTGCATAACACTAAAAGAGCTAGACCTTTGGGCTGCCAGACTATCTTAGTATCTCTTAGCTATACTATACACAACTTTGCGCCAGGTATTTCAAGACAGTTGACCTATATAAAACAAGAATGGGTTGGACCAGGTTTAGAATGGAAAGAATATACTACTTGGCAAAATGCGGGAATTACCAAAATAGCCCATTTTTTAGACAAACAAGGCATTATTACAAAGACACAATTAGAAGAGCAAGTTAGAACAGCATATCCATTGGTTTAAATACTTTCAACTTAAGCATCTACTTGAATTACCTGCTCTAATGAGCACCAGGCAAAGACCAGTGACTCCAATAGAACAGTTGTTGGACCAATCTAATAAGAAAAAGAAAAAATATTGTGTCTGTAATATATAGGCAGATAAATCAAAGCAAAGAAGTGGAAACAACATATCAAAAACAATGGAAAAATGATTTGAACAGGGTTTTAACAGAGGACAATTGGCAGCAAATATGGAATGCAACCAGTAGCAAATCAAAAACCATAAACTTCCAAATGGTAAAAATGATTATGAGATGGTATCTGACTCCTGCCAGAATGCATAGAATTAATCCTGTGTATAGTCCCTTATGTAAAAAACAATGTGGCACAGTGGCTGACTTTATGCATTGTTGGTGGCACCAGGGGTCATTTTGTAGAAAAAGAGGTGCAGGAGCTCATTAACATAACTAATTTGCATATGCTACACCACCTGACATCACCAGAAGTACGTCAGAAGGCAAGAAAGAGAGAGAGAGAGAGCTGGCAGAGAGGGGACCCCTACTAATCCAGGCCTCAGAAATACCACTATTCTGGGAGGATAGCTTCAGTGGTGGCTGAAGCCTTCAGAAGGCTGGTCGGAGGAACAAGGACCTTTCCAGGGGACAGGGTCATTTTGCTGCAGCCATGACACAAGCAGGCATTCCCCCGCGGGGGGGGGGGGGGCTGGCACCAACTCCCGGAGCTGAGCTCCCCCGAGCTCCTGCTTGAAATGACCCCTGGATGACACTGTCCACTTATTAAACAATTCTGGATAGATATTCTTATAAAAATTAAAGAAATCACCGCGGTTGACATACTGTACTCCCCAGAGTTGTGCTTGCTGGAAAAATGGTCAAAAATTAAAACGACTATAAGAAACCAGGAATTAATAGCGAATTTGATAGCAATAGCATGTATTTTAATTGCTTCTAAATGGGTAGATAAGAAACCCCCAACACTAATACAATGGTATAACAAGATTTGGGAACATTTTATTTATCAAAAGATTTCATTTAATATGTCTAATGCATCTCCAGACAAGTATTATGACAAAGTGATTGTTATTTGGTATCCTGTTATAAGTTTCATGCTGGAAAAAGAAATTATCCCAGACAGTCCTTGGTATCAAAACATGATTTATTTTTTAAAGATGTTGGCGTGTAAAGGGAAAAATGTGAATTTTCTAGAAATGTAGCATTTGTAAATGTAAAGCAAGGAAAATTCGTGTAAGTGTTTTCTGTTATATGTACACTTTAAAAAAATGTTAATTAAAAAAAGCTATACTATATACAGTGCCATACGGTAATTAATTAATTACCCATGCAGCTATGCAGAGCCCCTCTGAAGTCACCGGGCAGGTAGTGAAAATGGCCGCAAGTGGGTGGGCACTTAAGAGCTTTGTGTGGTATGGTGGGTATAATGCCAGCTGGGAAAGTCAGTTGGGTGGGGAGGTGGCAGCAGATTCCTGGCGGGGGGGACTGCATTTGGACTTTAATAAGTTTTAAGGTTAATGATACGTGGCTGTTAGTGTTAGTATTAAGTATTGTGTTAGTTGCTGCAAACACTGCCACAGATGGACCGCGTGCAAACAAAGTCTTTTCCTGGGAACGAGCGTGAGTGAGTGAAACCTACCTTGCCTTGGGATAATCTTTCCTTTGGCTAAGGCTGTGTCTGAATGTTGCTACTGGGTGGAGAGAGTATGGCTATTTTGTCATCCTAATGCCTTAGCAGGCCATCGTTCCCTATTTCTGGAGATCCGAATGGGACCGTGGCTTCCCACTTGTGTAAAAAGATAATAGCTGCACCATGTGGAATTACCAAAGACGGCTGAACAGACTCTTGCCTTCAGAGACGCAAAATACTTTTGAATGCCAATGGAAAGTGACAAAAAGAAATGTGGACTTAACCAGGAAGAGCCACCTGCAGGTTTTGTCATCTGGGAATCTGCTGCCACCTCCCTATTGGCTAGGGGATTTAGGAGGATGCCCTCCTTCTTTGAGTGAGAATGAGAGCAGACCGGTTATCTTCACGCCCAGGCTGTGAGCACTTGAAGGCATCCGCCTGACCCCTCTTGGTGATGGAATGCTGGTCGAGGTAGAGCTCAGCTCTGATCCAGCCAGGCAGCATTTGGGGGACAGGCTGTGGCTTAATGGTAGAGCATCTTCTTTGTGGGCAGAAGGTCCCAGGTTCAATCCCCAGCATCTCCCTTTAAAAGGATTTACCTTTTAAAGGATCATGTGGTAAGTGATGCAAAAGAACAGTACAAGAACTCGTGGGCACTCCTTGAAATTGCTGAGCAGTCGGGTTAGAACAGATAAAAGGAAGTACTTCTTCACCCAAAGAGTGATTAACACGTGGAATTCACTGCCACAGGAGGTGGCGGCAGCTGCAACCATGGACGGCTTCAAGAGGGAATTAGATAAACATATGGAGTAGAGGTCCATCAGTGGCTATTAGCTACAAGGTATAGATAGGAACTTTCAGTCTGGGGCAAGTGATGCTCTGTATTCTTGGTGCTTGGGGGGGCAACAGTGGGAGGGTTTCTGGTGTCCTGGCCCCACTGCTGGACCTTCTGAGGGCACCTGGTGTTTTTGGCCACTGTGTGACAGAGAGTGTTGGACTGGATGGGCCACTGGCCTGATCCAACATTGGCTTCTCTTATGTTCTTATGACCAGCCACCCAAGACCCTGAAGAGCTGCTGCCAGTCTTAGTAGCCAAGACAGACCTTGGCATGCTGGTGGTTTGATTCAGTATAAGGCAGCTTCATATGTTCAAGGCTTGGAGGTAAATAACAATCTTGCCTGAGACACCAGAAGAGGAGGAGGAGGAAGAAGAAGAAATTAGTTTTATATCCTGCTCTTCTCTACCAAAGGAGTCTCGGAGCGGCTTACAATCACCTTCCCTTCCTCCCCCCACAACAAGACACCCTGTGAGGTAGGTGGGGCTGAGAGAGCTCCAAGAGGACTGTGACTGGCCCAAGGTCACCCAGCTGGCTTCATGTGGAGAAGTGGGAAATCAAATCCGGTTCTCCGGATAAGACAGCCACTGCCAGTCAGAGTAGACAATAATGACCTTGATAGACCAAAGGTCTGACTCAGCTGGAAGCAACTTGCACATTCATTTTGTATCATTAACAAGGGCAGTGCCAGAGCATCTGCTATGCATGCAGATGGTCCCTGTTCACTCCCTGGCATCTCCAGTGAAAAGGATCATGGGACACAAAAGTCCCCTTCCCAAGAGCCTAAAGAGCCGCCGGCAGTCCGAGTCAACAAAATGAAGCCTGACAGGCAAACGCTCCGGACTTCGTGAGGCAGCTTCATGCCTTACAGAATCTCGAAAGTCCAGCCCTGACAGAATAAGAGAGAACTTTCCATGCGCACACAGCCCCTGGCTGGCTTGCTGTGTTGCAGCTGCTATTATGGTAGGACCACTAATCCAGTAATCCCACCTGGCTCTTCTTCCTCTCAAGCTGAGCAACAACAACAGAACCTCTCCCCTCCAAAAAAAAAGTTTTACAGTCACTTTGCAAGGCAGTCTTTGGTGTCGGTGTTCAAGTGAGCGCATGAGGCCCTTCCGAGGGGGGACCGTGTTCTACTGTCAGCAGCTTCCCCTCACCTCTCCCTCCCTCCCCCAGCTCCTTTCAAGTGCCCTCTTATCACATCTGAAGATCAGGAGTCGGCTGGACAAGGCAAATAATAGAATGCGATGGACTTGGAAGTTCCCCTCTGGACAACAAACAAAATCCATTTGCTGGTTCGTTTTCAAAGAGAAGAATCACTGTATGTACAAAATCTCACTTCTTTTTTTAACATAAAAAGAGAATTACCTGGTGCACATAATAAGATGTGGTTACGGGCATATTCTCCTGCCAGCTTCAAGATAGCCCTGACCTGGATAGCCCAAGCTAGCCCGATCGCATCAGATCTCAGAAGCTAAGCAGGGTCGGCCCTGGCTGGTGTTTGGATGGGAAGCCTCCAATGAATACCAGGGTTGTGACGTGGAGGCAGGGAATGGCAGACCGCCTCTGAACGTCTCTTGAATTGAAAGCCCTATGGGGTCACCTGAAGTCAGCTTAACTTTTCGGCGTACGCACACCCTTCAAGGTAGAGAATGCCCCAAGAAAAACTGCAAGTGCAGCCGTGTTGGAGATCCATTCCCTGAAACAGCAATATGCAAATTGGAATAGCCAAGCCACGGAAGAATGCAAGACCCACCCTGCTGGATGAGAGCAAAGGTCCATCTATTCCGGCACCCTGTTGCTCCCAGATGCTATTGGAAGGCCTGCAAGCAGGGCGTGGGAGCCAAAGGGTGCCCCCTCTTCCTGTTTATTCCTCCCCACCAACTAGGACTCAGACACATGGTGCCTGTGAACATGGAAGTTCTGTGTATTCGTGTTGCATTGTATTCTTGTTTGTGAGCTGCGTCCTGAATCCACGTGTGGGAGGAAAGGTTTAAACAAACAATGGCCATACTCCCACCTCCCCTTTTATTCCTACATATCCCCTCCACCCAGAGGGCTGGTGGAAATCATCATCCTCTTGGATTTAGCGCTGTTCTTATGATTGTTTTTAAGTATTTAAATGCTGTTTTAATCCTGTGATCACATCCCTGATGGTGTGTTTTACTGTTGCAGGTACCAGGTGTGTGATGGCGGCTACAATCTGTCTTGTGGGTATTAAAGTGTTCTTCCTAAGTCGCTACCAGTATCTTACCTTCCTCTGCAAAAATACAGTGTGGTGGGTAAGTTGGCACACTGTTTTGAAAATCTGTGCTTTGGGGGGCAAACCCAAGTGGCGCAACCAAGGGCTTTGAGCCACGAGAGACCACTGAGTAACGCTGTTTGCATGTGGCTTCTGTGGCAGAAATCAGACTGACAGCGCTAGGCCGCTAGCCATAAACACTTTGCTAGTAAACAGTGCCGGGAATGAGCAGCTTGCTTCTATTGAGTTACTATAGGGCTCCGCTTCAGAAGCTGAAATATAGCCCTGCCACTGTTCCGGCAGAAAGCTGGCCTTTGGGTGTAGCCACATTCTGAGCTTATCCTGAGTAAGTGCTGAGCTAAAGCTGCCTGAACTAGCAAGCTGCTAAGGTCTGTTACTTTCAGCCGTTTGCATAAGAAGACTAACAATGTAAGGGTCTTTGGAGAATGCGTAGGTCACTGCCAAGGCATACAGTCAGGGAAACACACACTCTAAGAAGCCAGAGTATATGGTGAAACAGATGAACAGGTAGCATGATAAAGACAGATCTTAAAAAACCATCATGTCTGAACAGCCCCCCCAATATTCCTCTCAACATTCCACTCAATATTCCTTTCAGTATTCCTCTCAATATTGAAGTTTTGTGGGTCTCACATTAAGTGCTGAGCTAAAACTGTCTGATCTAGCAAGATCTAGCAAGCTGCACAAACATGTGCAGAATGCATGTTTAAGACATGTTGCATAAGAAGACTTAACAATGTAAGGGTCCTTCGATAATGTATAGGTCACTGCCAAGGCATACAGTCAGGAAACACACACTCTAAGAAGCAAGAGTATATGGTGAAACAGATGAACAGGTAGCATGATAAAGACACAGATCTTAGAAAACCATCATGTCTGAACAGCCCCCCAATATTCCTCTCACTATTCCACTCAATATTGAAGTTTTGTAGGTCTCACATTACCATTCAAAGGAAGGGGAAATGTTGCTGGGAAGATCGAAAGAAGCACAAAACTGTTTGGAGACAGAGTTACTTACGACTGCACGACTGTCTTGGCTGGCTGAGCTCCTCTATCCCACAACCCTCCCACACTGCTTAATAGTACGCAGTGATCGTGTGAGCACAAGCCTGCTTTTGCATCATATTTGCTGGGTGGCGAGCTAGACTTGTTTTTAAGGCAAGAGACATTTCAGAGGTGGTTTGCCATCGCCTCCCTCTGCATCACGCCCCTGGAGGTCGCCCATCCAAGTACTAGCCAAGGCTGACCCTGCTTAGCTTCCAAGATCTGACCAGATCGGGCTAGCCTGGGCCATCGAGGTCAGGGCTACAGGTTTTCACTGCCTTGGTCTGATCCTGCAGGGTTCTTACATGTCTGACTGGGGACCCCCTAAATCTTCCACACCTGACACTTGATCTTCATGGCCTAGAGGGTCAAGTTTCTAGGTGTGGGACCAAGAGACCTCAAGGGACCAAGCCTAATCTCGCCAGATCTTGGAAGCTAAGCGGGGTCAGCCTTGGCTAGTATTTGGATGGGCGACCTCCAAGGAATACCAGGGTCATTACGCAGAGGCAGGCAGTGGTAAACCACCTCTAAGAAACATTGGCTAGTATTTGGATGGGTCAATGAATACCAGGGCTGGGGCGCAGAGGTAGGCAATACTAAGCTACCTCTCTGAAACGTCCAAGCCCCACTAGGGGTCGCCAGAAGTCAACTATGGCTTCCAGGCACACACACACACAAAAATACTCAACAACAAAAAAACAAGAGAGAGAGACCTGCAGGGACATAAACTGTCTCCAGTGTCAGCCTCTCCATTCCCATTCTGAGCACGCCTTTTCTTTCCTAACCGGTGCATCTTCTCCTCTGTTTGCAGGCTTAAGAGACCTCCCACAAGCCTGGATCCCTTCAAGACTTTGCCACAGCCTCTATCACACATCTGCTCTCCTAGAAACAAAATGAAAAGAAACAATGCTGAGTATAATAATGTTTTCCTCTTCTACACTGTATAAAGCTGTAAGGAAGAGAGTGTGTGACTTCTGAACAAAGGGTGTGTGAACATCTGCTCAGAAAAGGTGTTTTCAAACAGAGCGATGACAACAAACAAGCAAACCAACTAAAAACTCAAGTATTTTTTATACCAAACATTGGGAGTGGACGGATCTTACACTGGGTTGGGACACAGATTACGTGCTTGACTTTTGAATGCCCGTAATTAAGAATTTCCCCCCCACCCCATCCTTTTAAGATGCATGTTTAAGGCATGTTTTTTTATATATATAAAAAATCTTGTTCAAATTCTTACGTGTATTGTTAAAAATGTATAGACGTTTTTTGGTCATCCTGGCTGGGAGTCTGGGATGAATGAACGTGTGTTGAACATATTAAATGTTCCTGTGACATATTGTACATGTTTCTCCCAATTGTGCCAAACTATATTGAGCAAGACAATCAATCTTTTTTCTAAGGGGGGGGGGGTATGTTACAGCCTGCCTCACAGCTTGCTTGTATTAGCAGAGGCCGACAGCCGCCTGTATGTGCTCCATGCGGTCATCTGTTTTGGGTATGTAGCAGCACGGAGAAGCGTCAATGTGAAGTAGGAGGCGATGGGTCCTTGGAAACAGCCGGAGCCATTTCTGTACTCCCCACAGTTGGGAAAGAACGCCACTTCGATACTGGAAACGGCTGCGGCTTTTCTTCACGTATCCCTCCCGATTATACAAAGTACGCGATCGCCTGGTGGAGAATTGAGAACTGGGCCGGACCTGTGCAGAATCCGAGTTCTGTAAAGCGAGTTCGTAACATCCCCCACGTTCTGCTTGTTTTAAAAGAAATTGGATTCTTTTTTTAAAAAGAGAGAGGACTCTTGTGTCCCTATGTATGTCTTTGCTGTGTATTTTAACACGACGAGATTATATGGTTTTACCCCGCGTACAGGGGAGAGTCCGCTACATTAACTGCTTGAAACTTCAGTGAGGTAACGCAGTGTTCATTGAGAAGGCAGGTGGAGCATCCGTCAGCAGAGTACAGCTGGTGGCAACGTGGGTCACTTGGGTGAATGGGTGGGTTTCCAGTGAAAGGTCCCACCTCACCCCCCACCCCGGTTGAGCTTTTGTAACAGTGTTTTCAGAGGAGCCTCAAACGTGGACATAGGATAGTTGGCACAGGAGTTGTGTGCAGACTTGCCAGTTTTGATCTATAAGAGAGAGGGGCCACACACACAACAACACCCCGGTATTTCAACTTTTGTAAAGAAAGGGACTGCTTCATGCCCCTCCACAGACTAGTGGGGACTCCTCCCACCAGGTTGGACGTCTCGCCTTCCTGGCCCTGACTCGCGCTACCATTTTGAATTGATGAGAGAGAGCTTGAATGACTGTGGCTTGAGCCGTCTCTCGGCTTCCCCATGTGACAGAGGCAGTCATGGGGTTACCCACACCATTGCCCAGTCAGCTTTGCATTTACCACTGATCAGGATCTCGGTCAGTAACGAAGTAACTAAACCACCCTTTCCGCTCAAGTCCAATGGAATAAAGACTTAAAATGGTCCTTACACCGTCCACATTTTTGTGATCTCTAAGTGGCTGTGAATCAGTCCCCCAAACTTGGCGGGCAGGCATAACCTGTTGCTTGCTGTTGCTCTTCCTGGTTGCCACCAGCAGTGCTCCCGCAGACACTGTCGGGCCTCAGTTTCCCCTTGAAAGCTGCGTGAATTTGTAGGAAAGCTGGACTAATAAGAAGCCAACAAAGCAAAACTTCCCCTCGTAGGAATCCACCAGCAGCAGTGTTTTTAATGATGTCTTTCTAATATTTAATGACAGTGTTTTTACTTTCTCCAGTATAAGAATAGTTTTGACTCTGTTGCTATTTCCGGCTAAGGGCGCATTTAGAACAATCAGTCTGCATTCTTGTGTGACAGACCAGTCCTTGCATAGTCAAATGGGGAATTGATGGGGGGCAGGCCTGTAGCCAGGGTTTTGTGGCTTGTGGGGCAAATTTTTTTCAAAGGGGGGGGCTGTTTTGAAAAGCCCTCCCCCTCCAATCGTTGAACACATTTTCACATCCTAATAGAGCCCCATAAAAGCAACTGCAGAGGGCTTAAACCCCCCCCCCTAAAGTTTGCCCCCAACAGATTACAGAGTCCCACACAATCAAGGAGAGCGATGCCGAAGGGCCATTAAAAATGGTTTAAAATGTTTTTAAAACATTTGGAGAAAATCCTGTGGGGCTGTGTCTTTAAGAAAGGGGGCAAAGCCCCCCCCAATAGTTACGGGCCTGATGGGGAGGATGGAGCTCTTGAATCAGGAAGTGCAGCTTTCCACACCTGTTATGATAAGGCCTACCTGGCTGAAGTCCCTTCTCTTGCATACCCAGAGCTCGGTCCTCCTTTCCCCTACAGCCACCCCCGCTCTCTTCCCATAAGAATATCAGCGGGACCAGCTGTTCCGACTGGCTCAGCACAGAGACCAGGTTTTATTTCACCGTGGCTAAACATATACCAAGAGGCTTCCCTACCGAGTATTGTTGGAGCTTGCGCCAAGGGTGTAAGTGATTTCCCTTATCTTTTTAATGAGGATACGGCCTGCTGTATGGAAATGCCAAATGCTGAGAAACCAAGAGGCTCTGCAATTGCCACGGAGACAGAGCAAATGGAATGGGGGGGGTGGAGATTGTTCATAAAACAAACTTGTGTGACTGGAGAACAAAACTGAAATGTTGATGAGAGGTGTTTGAATAACTTTAAAAAAGAGAGAGAGGAGGTTAGGACTTGTGCAGCAGGAAACCTTGATCCCCCCCCCCCCAATGTATCTCCTTCTGTTAGCAGTTGCTGAAGTAGGAGGGGCTTCTCCTTTGTCTGGGTTTTTTCAAAATATGTTCAAAAGGTACTTTTCTATTGTGATTTTCTAAAAATAAAAACAATGATTATAACTTAGATCTGTAGAGTGGTAGAGTGATCTCTCTGCGTGGTTATTGGATCGCACCCGTTTAGAGAAACGCTGGCCTCTTGTGGAGATAGACCAAGATGGGCAGCCGTGTTTAGTCTGTCTGTAGAGCCGAAACATGTCAGGTCAGTACGCTGCTTTTTTGTGCATTTGTCACTTTGAACATTTTATGAGGCTTTATTTGGGCCCCTACAAGGTTTTTATATGTCTTTGAAATAAACACTCTTTTGTTCATACTTATTTATGTTTTTAACTTTTGGCCCTCAATAAGTTTTCTAAACTGCCTTTGGAGGTTTTTGCTTGGTTGGTTTAGTTCCCCCCCCCCCCCTCTTTTCTTTGGGTGCAGTAGAAAAGAGCCAGAGCAGCGATTCATGAAAGCTCCTCCCCCTGCCACAAATTTTGTTAGTGCAACTGGCCTCTTGCTCTTTTCTGCTGGTCTCCTGTGGAAATACATTACGCACTAGGGTTGTGGTATGCACAAGGAAACTCTTCACAGGAACAGGATACACACCACTTTCCAGATTAACATACCCAGCCTTGTAAACATGAAAATGGAATTTGAAAATCTCAGTGAACAGGAAAATTAGACGTTTGAGAAGGTCCATGCTTCCACGTAGATTAGGTCTTCTCCTGTCTGCTAATTCTCTGATACTTCATAGAATATATAAACTGTGTTTAAATTCAGTCTGCTAAGAAAGTTTTGTTGGCAGTGATGAGTCCGTGATGGTTCCTGTATTCAAGACTTGGTGAGTCAAAATCATGCATGTGTGAACACAGCTTCTTGTCAGTATGTATCTATATGTAATTCCAGATCAGTTATGCGGAAGTAACCCCATCATTTGCCATACTATTACCTGCTCAGAGAATCAACGTGAATCGGCATAATTTGTGATCATCTCATTTTCTTTAGAAAAAAATACTAATTTTAATTTTTATAAAGTTTCACATGATACAAAATTTTACATACGGTAATATATCGTAAGTATATCATTGTGAATGTGAAACATTAACATACTAAAACTGTAAAATATAACTAAACTTTAAACAGGAATAGTAATATATTTGCACATAATCTTAGACTTAATACATCGCAGTTTATATTTTAATGGGATTGCCTTTTTTACTTGGTTGTCTCTCTTGATTGATATAATGGATTCTTGGATACTGATATTTGGTCAGAATTTTTTCCCCATGGTAAAATATTCACAAATCTTGCTTAACCATTGGCTTATTGTGAGAATATTTTTAGTTTTCCAGTGATACATTATAATTTTAGCAGCAACCAACATAGTTGAAATTAAATCTTTTCTCATTTTAGGTATTGGTTCAACATCTCACTTTCATCTCTTTTTGAGATCACCTATTAGGAATACAAGTGCTTACCCTGGGGTTGTGGTGCAGTAGATCAAAACGTGGCCTATGCACAGATTGTGAGCTGGTCAAGGTAGTCACAGCAGCACAGCTTTGAATCTGCCGCCACATAAACAAGGTTTACATTCTAGAACAATCCTGTATCAGTCATCGCTTAAAAAACATAGCAGGTGTATGCTCAAGCCACTAAGTGATGTTACCTGAGAGAACTCACCTGGGCTTCAGTAAGCTTGAAGCATCTTACCAATGTCCTTCATTTTACAAGCTGATTCAAAGTGTCTGAAGGCATATTTAGCATGTTACTAGCAGGGTTTCCTGGTGGGATATCTACCTGTTGACATATTTTAGCACCGTTCCCAGCTATCCATCCGGATAAGACATGTCAGACATTTAAACAGCAGTAACTCTCCAGTCCATGAGTCCTTATGCCGCTGAACCAGAAGTAATTTGTACCAGCCAGTTTCACAATAGAAGAGGCTCCTACAGCGTCAACTCCTCACCCCTGGCAAGATGTAACGCTTCCTTTTCCTCCATTGTCCGGCTCTCTACCCATGAATAATCTTTCCTAGACAGCCAGTAAATCTCAATACATGAAGATTATTTGGGTAATCTCGGAGATCTGTTCATCATGGCAATGACTGTTTGATATGAACTGAATTCAGGGAAATGCAAGTCCAATCTGGATAGCAGATCTCCTGCAGAACATGTATTTATTTATAATTTATTTTATTTATCAAATGTATATCCCTCTCTCGTGAATGGGACTCAGGCAGCTAACAGCGAAGAAAAGACACCTTATTAAAATAATACAAAAATACAGTAAATAAACTTTAAAATACAAAACGATCAAAATCTCTCCCCATTAAAATCTATCTACTCTCAAGCCGGGTAGGATGCATGAATGGTGAAGACAGAGCTGAGGCATACCAGCTGCCTGGTGGATCGCCATCACCCAAAGGCTGCCCAAGAAAGAGCAACCTTGCGTGCCCTGGGGGGGAACCGGGGGAGGTCCCACGAGGCATGTACCTCTTCAGGCAACGGGTCCCACAGGACGGGGAGGCACTACTGAGAAGGCCCTGTCCCCCATTTTAATGTAAAAATATTTATTTGGTTTGCAGAAATACAACATATGAATATCACAAACACAAATCCAATCAAAACTACACAACACAACCACACAACACAGTGTCAAATGTATAAAATTAATCAAAACCAAATCAAATTCCACCCAGTGTACTACAGTTCAGTCCCAAGTAAAATCACAGTCTATGACTCAAGAATAGCAAGGGCTTCTGCTATTATTTATAGCTATAGTCAAGTTATGTTAAAAACAAATGAAATTGTGATAGTGTGGATTTTTGGCAAGGTGTTATTTTCCATTAAATACCGAACTAAAGGGTAAAAGGTAAAGGTTTCCCTTGCTCGAAAGCCAGTCGAATCTGACTCTAGGGGGCAGTGCTAATCTCCATTTCCAAGCCAAAGAGCTGTCCAAAGACTTTTCCTGCAGTCATTTGCCCGGCATGACTGAATAGTGAGGCGCACAGAACACTGTTACCTTCCCATCGAAGCGATACCTATTTATCTACTTGCAATTTCTTGCTTTCGAACTGCTAGGTTGGCAGGAGCTGGGGCCAGTGACAGGAGCTCACTCCATCATGCAGCACTCGGGTCATCTTCGTGTAGGCGTTGTCTAGAGTGTAAGGGTTTGAGTACATTGAAATCTTCTTTAGAATGAAATATTCCCATAATTTCCATCTCCATTCTGACGACAGAGGAATATATGGGCCTTTCCATTTTGATGCTAATAATGTTCTTGTGGCGGTCAAGCCCTTGATACAAGGCGCACAGTTCATGGACCAATAAATGCCAAGATGAAGATCGGGGAAGAACATTCTCACCAAGAACAATGATGGAACCAATGCCATGAAGTCTTCAGCTTGCCATAGTGTTGAAATGTCTGTCCACCAATGCACCCTGTGAAGCAGCACAGTATGGGCAAAGATTTTAGGGAGAGTTTAGTCCCAGGCCACATCTCTGATGTCTGGAATGCACTGCCTGTGAAGAATAAATTGAAGGGAAAGAAGAACAGCTCATAGAGTGTAGGGGGAAGCTAATTTAAAATAATTTCCTCCCTCAGCTGATAGCTTCGTGTAGTGGTTAAGAGTGGCAGCCAGACTTGCGGTGCCTTGAGAAAACGGCCTTCTCCATAAAGGCCCTAAAATTTTGGAAGCCCCTCCCCAGGGAGATTTGTCTGTCTTCCTCTATGGGTGTCTTTCGCCAGCAGCCTTTTTGTTTCATCTGATATCCCCCCCAGTAATGCTGTGTGTTTGTGTGTTTTCAACTGGATTTTGTAGTTCTAACTGTATCTTTAATTTTAATGTTTTCGTGTTCACTGCCTCGTGGACCCTGCCTGGGTGGAAAGGTGGCATTAAAATGTTTTTAATTAATTAAATAGTGGCTAAGAGATTGGGAGCCACTAGCGTGCTCCTATTCCTTATACTTATAGATTTGGTTTTATACACCATCTCTCTGCCCGGTGGTGACCCACGGTGGCTTATAACATTCTTCGGTTTATGCTCACAACAGCACTGTGAGGCTAAGAATGGGTGACTGGCCCAAGGTCACCCAGGCAAGCTTTCATGGCACAGCAGAGATTCGTAGCTGGGTGTCCTAAGCCCTAATCTGACTGTCTAACCATTCCACTGGGAGTCTTCAACCTTTTTGAGCCTGTGTGGGCACCTTTGGAATTCTGACACAGCATAGTGGGCACAGCCACAAAATGGCTGCCATAGTAGGCGGAGCTGGCCACACAATGGCTGCGACAGTTTGCCCTCAGTCAGACAGTGAAAATCCTTGTGCTGCAGTGATCAGACAATCAAATCTCCAGTGGCCAATCAGAAGTCTTGCTGGGCAAAAGCCCCATCTGGCACCACCCACTTCCTAAAAACACTTGGCACCAGAAAATATGTAAGTGGGTATCATCGCCAGTTTGGTGTAAAAGCACGGAATCTAATCCAGGAGAAACGGGTTTGATTCCCCACTCCTCTACATGTAGCTGCTGGTGTGATCTTGGGTCAGTCACGAGTTACTTCAGAGCTGTTCTCTTGAGGGCAGTTCTTGCAGAGCTCTCTCAGCCCCACCTACCTTGCAGGGTGTGTGTTGTGGGGAGGGGAAGGGGAAGGATATTGTAAGCCGCTCTGAGACTCCTAGTGAAGGGCGGGGTATAACTCCAGTCTCCTCTTCTTCTTCACACGGGGAAACCACTGCACTACACCATGCCCACTCTGAGGAATGGATTCTCCTCTCCCTTGAGATAAACCTCTACACCAACTTTAACCCCGAGAACCAGAATCCCCACTCCTCCCAGAACTCAACAGGTAAAAGTCAGTGCTAGTTGGCATTGCCAGTAGCAAGAAGAAGAATCGTTCTAACTTGCTCAGCTGAAAAGACGCCTGATGAAGAACTATTTTTTAACTGCGCTGAGGATATGTCCGCCGCCAGTGGTCTCTAGGCAACAGCACATGGGGGTGAGGGGAACCCAAGCCATCACACCGGCAGCTACCTGCATGTGAGCTAGCAACCTGGAAGTAATTGGCTGTTGCTGCCGTCGCTTGCTCTACAGTCATCCACTACCTCCGAATCCCTTTCCATCTGCAGGTATCAAAAGAGCCCAGCCCTCCCCTGTGTGCTCCCACCATCTGCCTGCACTTATAAGAAGTGACAGGGAAAGCCAAATGGGCATTCTTTACACAATTTGCTGAAGCTCAGTCGCCTTTCTTTCTCCATGCTCTGAAAAAGCCTAGAAGGCTTGTGATGAATTATAGATCAAATGCACGACAAACTGCTTCAGGTCAGTTCTCTCCGGCAAGCACACAAACTCCTGCTGGTTCTTCCTTTTCGGGGGGGGCATCCCCCCAGTTATAAATACCAGGAGAGGAAATTAAAAATTACCCTTCTGTTAACACCAATTTGTAGAGCTGCAGTCCATAGGATCTATATTCTTAGTGCCAGGCGGGGAGAGGGGTGGAATTTCAATCTGCTTTGAAGCGGTGCCAAAGCCAGCAATGGTTTTGCATTCGCAGGAATATCTGCAGAGGGGTGGCTTTTTGGTGTAGTAGCTGATTTGGTGTAGTGGGTAGGAGCGTGGACTCTAATCTGGGAGAACTGGGTTCAATTCCACACTCCTCCACTTGCAGCTGCTGGTGTGACCTTGGGTCAGTCATAAGTTCTCTCAGAGCTGTTCTCTCATGAGCAGTTCTCTCAGAGCTCTCTCAGCCCCACCTACCTCACCGGGTGTCTGTTGTGAGGAGGGGAAGGGAAGGAGATTGTAAACTGCTCTGAGACTCCAAGTGAAGGGCGGGGTATAAATCCAATCTCCTCTTCTTCTTCGTTTGGATCCTACAATCGTGAGAGAATGTGTATCTAGTACAAACCTCCTCTTGCCCCAAAATCGTCAGAAGAGGAGTTGCTAATTCTTATTCCCTTCTGTATCTATTTCCAGAACAGCAACAAGCCCATGGGTCCCCACCCTTTTTGAGCTTCCGGGCACATGTGGAATTCTCACATGGCATGGGGGAGGGGGGTCCAGCAACAAAATGGCTGCCACAAAATGGCTGCCACAGGAGGCAGAGCCAGCCACAAAATGGCTGCCACAGGAGGCAGAGCCAGCCACAAAATGGCTGCCACAGTTTACCTTCAGTTACACAGTGCAGATCCTTGTGCTGTGGTGGCAGCTGCTGCCAAAGCAATATTTTAAAAAATCTACACAGCCAATCAAATCTCTGACCGTCAAATCAGAAGACTTGCTGGGCAAAAGTCCTACCTGGTCCTGCCACCTCCTAAAAACAGTTGACAGGCACCAGAAAAGGTATCAGCAAGCGCTGTGGCACCCAGGGGCACCATGTCGGAGATTTCTGATCTAGCTGTGCCGAGTTTGTTTCTCTTCCAGTCATCTTCCAAAGCTCAGTCCTTACTGGCTTCCCAGGGTGGGTTGTGAAACCTATTTGGCTGTGCCAGGCATTTGGGCCTGATTGAGTTCAATAATTAATTTCAGTGGTTGATTGGATATGTTGATGTTTGTTTGATTTAATGGTCTGTTTCTAACTGTTTCTAACTTGGGCCACGGTGGTTAAGATGCTGAGCTGCAGACTGGAAGGTCGGTAGTTTGGCAGTTTGAGACCCGATTGCCACGTGACAAAGTGAGCTCCCGTCTCTGGCCCCAGCCCCAGCTCCTGCCATCCTAGCAGTTCAAAAGCAAGAAATTACAAGTAGATAGACAGGTACTGCTTTGGTGGGAAGGTAACAGTGTTCTATGCGCCACGGCATTTAGTCCTGCCAGCTATATGACCACGGAGAAGTCTTCGGACAGCGCTGGCTCTTCTGCTTGGAAATGGAGATAAGCACCGCCCCCTAGAGTCAGATTTGACTGGCTTTTGAGCAAGAGAAACCTTTACCTTCTAACTGTGGCAGTAGACATTCTATTGAGGGTTCTGTTGAGCCATGTAGTGGGGAACTATTTGGAAGTAGACCCTATAAGTCTTTATATAGACCCTATAAGTCTTTGTCTGGGATGCCAGGGAGAGTTTGGCCGTCTGGCTGGTGTACCCGCCCACCCAACACACCAGCAAGCAGCCTGCCATCCCTGCTGGAGGCCATATCAGGCTGGACGCTTGAGCACCCTCGGCTGTTAGTCTTGGGTGACTTCAACGTCCATGCCGAGGATGCGACCTCCACGCAGGCAATGGACCTAGTATCGTCCATGGCGGCGCTAGGACTCTTCCAATGTGTTAATGGCCCCCACTCACAGAGCAGGGCACACGCTTGATTTGATTTTCGTGGTGGGGGTTACAGTGGACCGGATTACGACTGCGGCTGCACATTTTAGCTCGCCCACGAAGCCAAATAGGGCGGGATAGAAATGTAAATAAAAATAAATAAATAAGTCAGCTGTAACTCGATAACACTTTCCACCATCATTCTCAAATTAATTCTGTTAGCGCCTGTACAATGCATTAAAGCCATAACCCTTTTGCTTTAAATTTTGGTATGCAGTTTTTCTAGAGGGCCCAACCTTTTTTTTTAAATTCATGCCATAACCAGCAGGCTCCTTTAACTGCCTTTAAGTCATGACAATCAAATTACTCACGGTCCATTTTCTTAAGAACCTAAAGTGAGCATTGCTGTATCAGACCAGTGGTCCATCTTATCCAGTATCCTGGATGACCAACAAAAATGAGGTCGTCTTCTGGTTTTCCAGGGCTTCAGTTAAGCTGTAGTCATCCCATACCCAGACAGCCTCACCAGCATTATCAACCACAAACACCATTTTTACCCATCAAGAAGTCTTGGTTCATTGTCTCTTAGGGTTTTTTCAGCAAGGGCCACGCTTAGGGATGCCAGCCTCCAGGTGGGGCCTAGGAATCCCCTGGAATTACAGCTGATCCCCAGACTACAGATATCGGTTCCCCTGGAGAAAATGGATGCTCTGGAGGATAGACTCTCTGGCACTGTACCTCACTGAGGTCCCCCTGTCCTCCCCAGGCTCCACCCCCAAATCTCCAGGAGTTTCTCAACCTGTATTTGGCATCCCTAAGCTGTATTTGGCATCCCTGCTGGTGGCTGGGAGACCTGGCAACTCTAGCCACAGAATAGCTATTTACATAACCGTATCCATTACCATGGGGGAACCCCCCCCCCCCCCCCCCCCCAAATCCTTACATGGCCCAGAGTTATATCAGGGGACTGTTTACTCTCCTTTCTCCTGCTTGATGTTTGGTCTTCCTCCAATCCAGAGCAAGCAAAGGTCCTTTTCATTATATCCTGAGCTGTAAAATGTTAACTGAAATAAGACATACAGAATCTCAAAACAATTGTCAGTATTACAGAACATCTTGGTTCTTCAGATGGACATCTGTTCTCCAAGGGAGGCGCAGGCTATTGCTAAGGCCGGCCGGATTGTCATCCTGATTTCCCATTCACACAAAACACCAGTTTTGTCCGGACCTTCGGCGGGCCAATAGAAAAAGGATGCTAACTTGTCCTGCGTTTTTTCAAGTTCATTTAAGGTTAGGAAGGAGAAAACCTTTTCGGCAAGGCCAGGAGGAAGGTTTGCATCCCCAGGAGGGCTTTTAGGAATTCTGCATGGAATCTACACTGCAGATTCTCACCAAAGGTTGAGTTTTATATTAACAGCAAAGGATACAGTTGGGCCAACAAACCCACTAGGCAACAGCAGTGCCTGCAAACGAGACCAATGAAAGCTCCACTGACATTGATTAAAGTCTTTAGGACACAGCCGAAGAGGCCTGAAAGGAATCCAGAGGTGTTGCCCCAGCGTGGGGCTCTGTGGAGAAATGTCATGCACCCTAGAATTCACCCCAGTGATTCAGTGACTGGGTTTACACTGTGTCCATGGTTTTGGAGCCCCCCCTGCATCTCTCTCAGGGGAAAGACTATAAATTCTCAGGACAAGGGGAAGAAAGGTTCCATCTTGCACTTCTGTTTGGACTAAACCTTTATCTAGGGAGTCCATCTTGTCCACATGGACAGAGACAATAGGAAAAATCCCAGCACTGACAGCAAAGGTAATACTAGGCTTCTAAATGCTGCAACATCATGAAGTACTAAACTTTCCTAATTAAGTACTGAGTGTAGGGTTAAGAGGATTACACATTTTCACCATTTCTTTGTATCCTTGCTCATCCTAGCCATATTAGTCCGTCTGTAGCAGCAGAAAAGAGCAGAAGTCCAGGAGCACCTTAAAGACTAACAGAATTTGTGGCAGAGGACGAGCTTTTGTGAGTCACTGCTCTGAAGAAGCGAGCGGTGACTCATGAAAGCTCCTACCCTGCCACATATTTTGTTAGTCCTTAAGGTGCTCCTGGACACTTACTCTTTTTTACTAAACAGACCACGTATCCTCTTTTTATTTTTATTAAACATATTTTTAATGTTCAAAGCCTAATCTTTGTCAACACACCATGACTATTCGGTCTTGCTGTCTAAGGAGCAGTAAAGAGGAGGGCCAGCAGGTTAGCCTGCTGTTCCTTGATCGCTTGAAACAGTGAAGGTGTGATTTATTGTCCCCACACTAGCTTTTAGGGACAAAGTGGGAGATGCGGCAACTAGATAAATGGCAATGCAAATACAAAAGTGCTAGAGGTGCATCTAGCAGGAGATACTCTCAGATTTGCTGGGGGCAGCCGTTGCTACCCAGAGAGGTCCGATATGCCCTGGGGGTAAAGGAAAAGGGTGCCAGCACCGAACAGGCAGAGACATGGGAAGGGCCTGGGGTTTTTTCAACCTCCCAGAACCCGAGGGAATGGGGCTTGTAAATCTGTTCCTTCAAGTAGCTTTCTTAGCAGCTTGGTTGACAAGCAAGTAAACACACTCACGAGGAGAGAATGCTTTCCAATATGATTTTATTATAAACACGTCGTCTTGACGCAGATAAAACAAGAATTAAGTTTCATCTTCAAGCCGACTCCAAAAAGAATAGAAGAAAATACCCATGGAAATACCCCAGTTCAAAGAATACTTAAATGCTGAAGAAGAATCTTGGCATAACATAAGAATTATATTTTACCACCCCCACCCCGATACCAAAAGTCTACTGACAGCAGACGTTAGCCAATAAAATAAGCACAGAGGTGAACGGTTGATCCTGGCTTTCAAGAGCTGCTTCTTCATGGCGGCCGGAGGACCTGGAGCAGGGAGAACCACATCACGTTATACACAGGACACGCTTCCGCCAGAGCTGCCAAGCATCTGCCTTAAAGCTCCTAGTTCATTTCATTCCACGGGGCCCTCTTATTTGGTAGGAACCACGTCGGAGTAATCCTTCAGCACTCCAGCCAAATGGTCATTGTGAGTCTTGAACCGCCGTTTCTTCTGCGAAGCGGGCTTCTTTCTTCTCTGAATAGGAGCCTGCAAAAGAAAGGTAAGGTAGAGTCATATGATCCAGGCTTTTAGAAATAAGGACACCAGGTTTGCCTTGCAGGATCTGGCAAGAGGAGCTAGCAAGATGCTACGGAAAGGTCACAAGCAGGGCATGATGGGTACTGGATCATTCGGCCTGTTCACACGGCCAGGTACTCCCATTCGACAGTAAAAGCACCACTCAAATGTAGAAAAAATCCTGCATGCTCACATTTACAGCAGAAGGCTGGTTCCCATTATTGAGGTTCATCAATCGTGGATATAAAACGGAGACCGCAAGCAATTTTATTGCCTGAAGTAATCAATGGCCGGGATCCAACCAACTTTTCTGTTGGTGTAAAGGTAAAGAGCTCCACCCACCCACCTTTAGCCACTCCAAATGGCCATGTTGGGGCATGATGGAACCTGTAGGACCAAAACCATGTGGGACGGAGGTTGTAGGTAAGGAGACTAGAATGAAACTGAGTGACAAAGATAACTGGATCTAAGCCAAAGGATGGCAAGCTTTTAAAGCAAGAATGTGCTACTTTAGAAAGGGTTTTTCAGCTGCTGATACAAACTCATCTCTTTTTTTTGGGGGGGGGGGGTGTATTTTTGCATTTTGTGTGTGTGTGTGTGTTCCTGTGCCTGAAAGTCATGGCAACCTCTGGCAACACCTACTGAGGGTCTGGAGGACATTCAGAGCCTGCCTCTGCCTCCCAGCCCTAGCATTCTTTGGAGGTCTCCCATCCAAATATTTGTTAGGGTCAGCCCTGCTAAGCTTCCGAGACTGGGCTTGCCTGGGCTATCCAGGTCAGGGTATCTCTCTCTCTCTCTCTCTCTCTCACACACACACACACAAATACAAGCATATGGAAGAATTAAATGCCTCAATTCAAGTTTACTTCCGTGAGTTTCCAGAACTATCCTTTCCGAAGCATGGCTTTTCCAGAGGCAACCCTAACTGTAACCCTCGAGCTACCCGATGTCAACCTCTTGTGCAAAGTGAAAGAAGTTGATTTTAAGTAGGTGGCAGACCTATGTACGCCACTCTGAGCCTGCGCAGTGGGGAGAGCGGCCTATAAATCAAATAAATAAATATGTGCGGGTATGAGGAGGCTCTACACCACTATGGAGCAGAGGTAGAGCCCAGTAGCCTATGGGTGGGAAGGAAGGTGTGCGGGATTCTTCCTAAGCCTTGGGTAGAGTCAGGGCAGCCCCAGCCTATAGTAAACCCAGCAGTGTTTTTTTCCAGCTCGTGTTGAAAAATGACTGGTGGGTATTCCAATGAAGGCCACATTTCAAAGAAGAGGGTCCCACCCAGGACCGTGTACATGCCTCATTGCCCTGGAGTACGACATAAACGCAACTGAGCATCTTGCTTAAAACAAGCGTTCTCCTCTCAGCTTTCGTTTTTAAAATCAGCAGAGTTTTCTGGCTTTTGCGGCTGGACAGAGAAGTTTGTAAGCATGTCAGTAACATCTGCCGACAGTTTAGAGACGGAGGGTGGAGCAAAGGGAGGGTAGAGCAAAGAACGTCCTCATTCCCCTAACAGCTGTGCCAGCTTTGTATCTAACTGCCAACAAGCTGCTAATTATGCACTGCTGTGACGGCTTCGTGTGCAGGAGGCTCTCTGTGAGCAGAGGTCCATCAGTGGCTATTAGCCACAAGGTATAGATAGGAACACTCTCAGTCTGCAGCAAGTGATGCTCTGTATTCTTGGTTCTTGGAGGGGAGGGGGCAACAGTGGGAGGGCTTCTAGTGTCCTGCCCCCACTGCTGGACCTCCTGAGGGCACCTGGTGTTTTTGGCCACTGTGTCACAGAGTGTTGGGCTGAATGGGCCATTGGCCTGATCCAACACTGGCTTCTCTTGTGTTCTAATGTTCAGGTAGCTCCCTGAAGGCCAAGTCTGCCTGCTTCCTGTATCAGACACCATACAGGCAGTGATGTTTCTCAGAGGAAGGCAGCTCCCTCTGGGATTCAGGCAATTGAAATTATGGGGCAACAGCCCTAATTTGTTTTTAAAGGTTGAGCTGGGGAAGAATGAAACACCATGCTGTCCTTTGGTCATGCTGTGTACTTCCCCTTCAGTCTTTGAACCCTCCCAGGGTCAAGGCAAACAGCAGCAGCAAGAGGGAACCCCACACTTTTGCTGGGCTCATTTCAGAAGTCATCATGGAGGATTCCAGCTGCTACAAATGGTTTTCTTGGACCAAGTCCCAAGCAAGCCAAAGCAGCGGGAGGCTGGCAAGTGACTAAGTGGCCAGTGAAGCTAAGCAATACTCCAGCCTTGGGTTGCAGGCACACTCTTTGGTTATAAACATGCCACTGATATTTTTCTCGGTGTTAGCATCCACACGTGCCTCCACATAATACAGATGACACACATTCAGTCACAGCACTCAGTGCCTTTTAACTGACTCTTCACAAAACACGACAAGTGGAAGGGGGAAGGGAAGACTTGCAGAAAGCTAGCCCATTTCTCTTACTAGTTTCTTTGGTCCCGCCTCTTGCATGGAAGAGATACCCTGGCGTTTCAGGTATTCTTCAATCTTCTCTTCGTCCATGGAATCCACAGGAACACTCCTCCAAAGTTTCTGGAACTCTAGAAGGGCCAAATGAGAGCAATGAATTAGACTCGGGGCTCCGCAAACGATTACAAAAAAGGCCTTCATGACATTCAGTTCTACAGACAAGGACCGAGGTGGTTTTAAGGCAAGAGGGGAGGAAAACGGATAGGCCAGATTGCAAGCAGATGAAAAGCAAGCAGCGATACGGATTTCAAAACCCAGTGACTGATGGGGAAGGTTTTGCATTGTAGAACTGAGCTGAAACAACTGTGTGGAACGCCTCTGGAGTCTGATCAGTGGCTTTCTGGAGCGCACCCCACTTCCAGAGGAGAGCTGTGTTGGTCCACTGTAGGACAGCCAAAGGTCTGGGTCAAGGAGCACCGGAGAGCCTGACAAGATTTTTTGGGATATGAACTTTCAAGAGCCTAAGTTCCCTTCCACCCCCATCCCCCCAGGTTGTAATTAAATTTTATTCCAATTTCCATTTCAATTTCAAATTACACACATACAGTCACTGAATATAAACTATGATAATTTGTATTCGAAATCATACATTTACATAAGACTTACTTAGTTTAACTTTTTAATAATTCACTTCTATTTTTTTAAAAAAAACTTTATTCTATCATCACTCTATCTTCGTATCTTGGTAGCGTTTTTATTATAAGACATATATTGCCTAAATCTATCATCTTCTATTTAATTTGGTTTTATTCTTTATCTTCAGCTATATAATTTTAAAAACTTTCCATTTTTCTTGAAATTCTGAAGTTGGTCTGTTATGTATGAAAGACATTAGGGTTTTTTTTTGCCATGGTCACATATTCGTTTAGTTTATTTCTCCATTCCTTCAAGTCTGGACATTTCGCTGCCTTCCATTTTGCTGCAAGTATTACTCTTGCTGCTGTCACCATATGCTTGAATAATTCCCTGTATATTTTGTAATATTGCCTGGTGAGATATTTAATAGCATATTTTTCAGATCCATCGCAGACTTGAGTTTTAATATCTTTTGCACTTCTTCATGTATCTCTTTCCAATATCTCACAAAGGGAGCTTTGAGTTTTGGAGCTCACACTCTAAAAACCTCATTGGTCTTTATGGTGCTACTGGCCTTGCATCCTAGTTAGCCTTTCGGAAGGGACTCATTGGGGCTTTCCATCGTCAGCACAACGATTCACAAGGACAAGGAGTGAAGGCAGGGAAGCAGAGAGCACGATGACCTCGTGTACCCTCTTTCATCAGATGTTACTGGAACTTCCTGGGTTAACAGCAGATACACCCACAAACACACCCTTACATCTTGTCTAGAGCTAAGGTGCTTCATGCACAAATCATCATAAAACCTGCACTCTTATATGCTCAGACATGGTCCAGTGACAAATCTGAAGCAAGCTCTGATTCATGAAATCAGCCTTGTTTTATTTTGCTACAAGAGACTAACACTGGAGTCCAATGAGCCTGGTAGATTCTTGGTTTGTGTGTCCCTTCCGTGCACTATGTAGTTAAATTTTTCCCACTTTGCAAAGCCCAGAGTTCCTCACGACTTCTGAACCACAAAACACAGCTGGTTCTCCTTCCCACAAGCTAGGAATCTAATGTGGAATACAGACGTGTAGGAAAGAGAGCAAACCACAGTTTCCTGGTGTGGATGGAAAACAAACAGTGGTTTGCCATGGAAGAAGTATTTCATTAGACTTTGTGAGCTGCCTTGAACAGGTCTCCGGAGAAGCAACATGCAAAATGTTCTAAAACGACATGTGGGAGGAGGAAGAAGTGTGCCAGTCCAAGGATGGTCCTCCGAGTAACACCCCTCCCCCTCCCCAAACCTTTTAAAACTGAAACAAAGCAGTTTTAACCTACTGGGCACTGTGCTAATAAAGAGGAGGCCCGAGGCCTCAAAGAGCAGCGACAGGCAAGATAACCCGCACAGCCTGCCTCCATCTATTGTTTTTTAAGTGCTCTGCTGGAATGCCTTTATCGAGGCTCTGACTGGTACGATCCCACTTCCCTTCATTCCACAGTCATTAAGTTAGATATGGCCTGTCAACAGGTCCCGCTCAGAGCCATAAATAAAGTGCTAAGAACACAGAGGCTGCCACGTAGGCCAGGCAGGCAGTTCTGGCGTATCAAAAAGACACAGTCGCCGGTGCCTCGGACGCTTCCTGGCTTCGGAGCAGGGGTGCCAGCGTTTAAAACCCAGGAAAGCCACACAATGTGATTTTAAACAACTGCTGAAACGGGATAATTTTTTTGGATAATTCATCTGTGTCGGTGGATTGGTTCAAAGGCCTTCTGTGGAATGCCACGTGGCAATTCTTATTGAGATCTTGACAACATTATCTGTTTTAGGTTTTTGCAAAGTAAGAAAGGAACAGGAGGCATTTTAGAACAATGAGATTTTACATCCAATGCAGAGACTCATGGCTAAGCTAGCATCATCATCGCCATAGGTTCAGTTTGAATGTAACAACTACTGGGGACATGCCTGAAGAAGAAGACGACGAAGAAGAGATTGGATTTATACCGCACACTTCACTACCCGAAGGAGTCTTCAGAGCAGCTTACAATCTCCTTCCCCTTCCCCTCCCCACAAAAGACACCCTGTGAAGTAGGTGGGACTGAGAGAGCTCTGAGAGAACTGCTCTTGAGGGAACAGCTCTAAGAGAACTATGGTTTGCCCAAGGTCATCCAGCAACCGCAAGTGGAGGAGTGGGGAATCAAACCTGGTTCTTCCAGATTAGAGTCCATGCACGTAACCACTACACCAAACTGGCTCCAAAGTGGGAGCGTTCCCTCCTCTACGCCTTTGTTTTTCTGGCTCAAGCAAACTGTATGTTGCTGTTAACTGACTACCTCCAAACTAGAACCGGGAACTGTGGTTAAGACTATGGCTTCCAATCCTGGTTTGCAGACCTCTGGATTGCACAGGCCACAGTGTGCTGGACTCAGGCATAACAGAACACACGAAGGAAGTACAGGAGTCCCAGACTGGCCTGCAACCAGCTAAGCCACATCTACACTGGGCCTTAATGTTGAAAATAGGTCCTGGCACATGTCATACGCTTTGCACAGTTAATGCTCAGAAAGCTCCCAACACTCCCATTATACAGATCACTGGCGAAAGGTTAGGGAGAAAGTGCTGTGGGGCCACGATAAATTACTTGTGTACCGGAGGGTGGGAAACGAATGTGCTGAGGAGGCTCCCGTCATAAATGCTCCAATTGTCCTCAGCTGCATCTGCCTCTGCCTCTATTCCTATCTGGCTTCTCCCTTCTCATTGTCTTTCCCACTTCAGCTTCTTGGGGGACAGGGATGCCTTTCTGCACCTGAATGTGCCATGCACTCTCTAGGTTGCTCCAGGAATCTCCCTACCTGGAGCTGGCAACCCTAGTCAGGACTGGTCCCAATGAGTTCTTTACAAAGGCCTGCAAAGGGTTTCCTTCCTTTGTCTGAACCAAGCTTGGTTGCCTACTGTGGCAAAATGGGCTCCAGTCTGCAACTCAGCTGTTCGCCTCCCACCCTCATCCTGTGGGCATAGCTCACTCCTTAAGTTCCCTGCCATTAGTCACTGAACTGACACTGCCTTTTTAGAGGGCCCCTGTAGCCAAATCTCCCTATTTGGAGATGAAATCATCAATCTTTGGGGGATCCCTGGAAAGTTGGCAACCGAAGGGTCTGGCATTTCCTTGCTTCCTTGGGCTACCCCCTCCCTTTGGTATTGTGCAAAGCAGGGGAGACTATGCACAACACAGATTATTAGCCCAAATAAAGGAATTTAATTTACTATTTACTTAATTATGGAGCACATACACACTAAATGAATAAGGCACAACTATAGAGTAAGCACATACTATGAACCAACAGGGCATAAATCAACAGGGGTTAAACACAATCCTCCCTGGATGGGCTGGAGTCTATATTGATGGTGCCCCACCCCTTGGGAGGGTCCCTCTTTTCCCGCTCTTTTTGGTCTTGGGGCAGCTGGGAACTGTAGGCCAGCAGATGAGGAAGCCCTATTCAACCCAGTTAGTGATACCCCTGCAGGCCCCCCTCTGGAATTACAGCTCAACTGAATCTTATGGGGGAAGATTTTAAACAAACCACAGTCAGCAGCCGTCTTATAAAAACAGGTAACTGCCGTTTCTGTTAGGGCTGCCAAGTCCAACTTGGGAAATATCTGGGGACTTTGGGGGTGGAGCCAGGAGACTTTGGGGGTGGAGCCAGGAGAAAGGAAGTGGCATCATTTTGTGATGTCACATCCTGTGATGTTGCTTCCACATGCTGACACATGAACTCATGAAGTTTCCTAATACTGAATCAGGCCATTGGTCCATCAAGGTCAGTACTGACTACTCAGACTGGTAGTGGCTCTCCAGGGTCTCAGGCGGAGATCTTTAATGTCACCTATTACCTGATCCTTTTTTAGCTGAAGAGGCTGATACCTCCTCCATGTCAAGCAGATGCTCTATCACTGAGCAACGGCCCTACTGAATCCTTCCTCATCTCGGCAGAATATGAAGCACTAAGTGCTACACAAGTGCTAAATATGATTTTCATATCATAAGAACAGGAGAGAAGCCACAGTGGATCGGCCCATCCAGTACAGCCCATCCAGTACAACACTCTGGGTCACAACAGTGGCCAAAAATACCAGGTGCCCTCAGGAGGTCCAGCAGCGGGGCCAAAACTCCAGAAGCCCTCCCACTGTTGCCCCCCAAGCACCAAGAATGCAGAGCATCACTGCCCCAGACAAAGGGTTCCATTTAGACCTTGTGGCTAATAATAGCCACTGATAGACCTCTGCTGGATGGGGACAGAGAGAGAGAGAGAGAGAGAGACAGACAGACAGAAAAAGGAAAGAAAGAGGGAGAGAGAGAGAAGGAAAAGAGCTGGAAGAGAAACTTACCACAGCAACGTTGCAAGCCACATGCAAAAGCAGCCCCTTCAGTCCCTCCTTAATCTCTGGGCGGACCTCTCTTGCTGTGGAAGCTCTCTTGCTGACTTCTTAAAGGGGAAATGTCTGGTGAGGCTTTTTACTGCAGGGCAGGCTCTCTGCAGACATTTCCCTTTTAAGGCAGCCATTTTGTCCCCCGGTGGCCAATTTTGAAAAAGCGGGGGTAAGCACTAAAAATTGGTGTTTCCCCCGCCCTACCGGGGGACTTGGCAGCCCTAGTTTCTGTACACCTACCAACAGCCACTGAAGTAAGTCACACACAGTCATGAAGAAGGAGAAGGGTATAATGCCATAGGATCTACCCTTCAAAGCAGCCATTTTCTCCAGGGGAACTGATCTCTGTCATCTGGAGAGCAACTGTAACAGCGGGAGATCTCCAGGTCCCACCTGGAGATTGGCAGCCCTAGGGGGAAAGTCAGCCGCACGGCAGGGGCGTTGAAGGGAATGGTTCGCTGGTTGCTGGCCCACCTCATTAGCCAGCCAGCCATGGTGGAGCTAAGCAGGAGAGAGAGCCAGTTTCTGGGCACGCTGGCAGTGTGCGGGGGAAGGGGTTATGCTGATAGTCCATTGTCTTTTCACTGACAGAAGCAGGCCACTCAGGGGACAGTTAGACCCACCTGGCAGTGGGCGGAGGAGAAGAGTGGACCCAGCACCCAGTCGGTCCTTCCCCTTCACTGGCTCCCTCCAGACTGAGGCCGGGACGCTGGCCGGTGGCTCTGTGGGTGGGACTGAGGCAAAGCAGGGAGAGAATGCAGCCAATGGTCAGCGTCCCCCTTTTGAGCAGCAGTCCGTCCAGCCTACTGATTTTGGCGCCCCATGGAATCTTGCCCCTCGGAATGTTAAAATGGCTTTATATAATAGGAAAGATTGCCGTCTCTGCTTGAAGAACACGGGGAAGCTGCTTCCATCCCTTATTACCCGGACGCCCAAGGAAGAGGTGTCTTTTGGAAAGACTCCATCACAGCACTGCCTACCTTGCTGATTTCGTAGCAAAAGAGACAGAGAATAGACTGACGTTTAACCAGCCAAACTGGAACCTGAAAGATTGCACAAGGAGTCCATTTCACAGAACTGTATCCGGAAGGAGTATACAGACTACTGTACGATGGTACAGGTGCCTACGTAATCTACTTTATGGGCTGGATCCAGACTAAACTTTTCAAGGGCAGAATGGAACTTTCCTGCCTCCAAGCCCTCCTCCTCTGCGACCCACTGATCTCTGCAAAATGCTGCTCCTGGGAGATAATGGGACCAGTGTTCCCTCTAAGCTGAGTTAGTGTGAGCTAGCTCACAGTTTTTTAGCCTCCGGCTCACACATTTTAGTCTTGGTTCAGGAAGGATGGCTCCAGAGCACACTAATTTATGCAGTAGCCAAATCGCTCACTCACAACTTTAATTCGCAAAATAGAATTTTTGCTCACAAGACTCTACAGCTTAGAGGGAACATTGAATGGGACCCTGAGAAACAACATGAGGTGAATCTGCAGGGGGCAGGGGGGAAGTGTCAATTTAATCCCAATCCAGCCGTAAATTTCTGCCCAGGCTGCTAAGTGGATATCCGCAGCTTGATAGTTCCTAACAACCAAGCAAAAGACCACATGACAAACACAGTTGGTAGTGGCCTCTGCATTTATTTATTTCGAACATTTATATGCCCCTTCTCCAGAAACCTGCTCAAGGTGGCACACAAAATTCCTGTCACTTCAGTACCCAAGTGCACAATACAACTGAACTGGTTTTGAGCTGACTGTGCAGGGGCCCTCACTGAATCCCTCCCTCTCTCTCTCCAGTGCATTCTTCTTTCCATGGAGGAGCTGCCGATCGTCCCTTCCTAACAGCAGCCCTCTCACAAGGGGAGGGCTATGTTTGCACCCAAAAAGGATAGAGTGGATTGAAGCCGTTTAGTTCTCCAACTTAATTCTAACACACAGCAATCCCCTCCTTTTAATCATAATCTCCATAGGGGGCAGTAATTGTATTCTGAGCTGTCTATCAGTTCTGTTTTTTTAAATGAAAAACACAAGCAACATTCTTTCAGGGAACAGAACGGGGGGGGGGGGGGGGGGGGAGACGGACCCCGAAGTCTCATTTGTGGTTCCATGCCTGGATTTTTGCTGGAGTTTGTGGCAAGACGGGCATCTGAAAGAGAGAGTTTGTGTGAGAACAGCAAAAGTGTGTGTGTAGTATGTGTGTGAAAGGTATATGTGAATTACTGAGTGGGTGAGTGGGAGAGATCTGAATGGAGTGTAGGAGAGTGAGAGGGAACAGTAGCAAATAAATTCATATGCAAGCTTTTACAAGTCTTTACTTGTTTTATACGATTTTGATTAGCAAGGCTGGGCTGAGGAGCACGTCGATGAAATCCGCAGACCCAACCAAGTAAGGAAGTATTGTAAGATGAAAAAGAGGACAGAACTAGATGGCTTCATGAACTAGAGTAATACAAATGGAATGAAATCCAGCAATGAGATGTATACGGTCGGCAAATGCAACTCTTGGACCTGTTTCTTGGGACATTTCTAGTAGGGAAAGGGAAATATTTGTATTCTTATACAAGTCAATAAAAGAGGTCACAACTGTGCCTGGTTTTTATCAATCATCTTCAGGAGAAAATATAGGATAACAGGAACTGGAACAGGACTAGAGACCATCCCACAAGAGATTAAAGAGCTGGGGGGAGAAGCCTGAGAGCTGGTGGAAGCCAGAAAAGTGACTTGTATTTCTGTTCAATGTGTGATCTAACACAGTGAAGGAATATGATCTGACTATATAACCATAACAAAGAGTCATTCTGGAGGGACAGCTATGTTGTTTTCGCCCAAACAGCAGAGCCCTGAGTCACATTTTTTTTAAAAATCCCTGCTTCCACAGCACGCCTGGGCACTGAACTCTGCCAACCTGACCCTGGTTCTTCAATGCTTCAGACTTGACAACAGCTGATACACTCAGATCACTGCAACTGTTCTGGATACCTGCATAGCTCCCCAGCATGCCCACCATTCCGTCACTGACTCAGAACAATGCATCCTCCGCTCCCATCTCTTAGTGTCTCTCTCTCCCCTCTGTCTTGAGATAATTCAACGGCAGGTTCATCCTCTTGAACTGTCAAACAGTATTACAGGTGCAAGTGCTATACATCATGGTCAGCTGTTGACTGTCAACTTCAAGGTGGAAATGGGGGGGGGGGGTTGGTTGGTCACAAATTGTCTTAGAGAAGCATGGGGAGAACTCAGTGCTTCCCAGCATTTATTTGCCAAAAGACACACTGTGCTACAGAAATGTTTTGTTCTAATTCTGGATTTTAAGGTGCCTCCAAAAGGGGGGAGGAAAATAATACTATAATCTGGAAAGGAAGAAACATATGATGATGATGATGATGATAATAATAATTTTTAAAAGCACTTTCTTTTAGGGGAGCTTGTTTGGCCTGTGAGAAGCCAACAAACAGTGCGCCCAAGGTCAATGGAAAGTCACAATTCCTTCCTTTGGAAAAAGGATGTCCAAAGATGTTCTGTTAAAGACAGTGCGAGAACATGAAGCACAAAGAACAAGCCATGTTTTGTGGGTTTCCATGTGGCTCGATAGCAGTGCAGTGCCCTTTATGGCGTGAATATTTTCTCAAAGAGGCAAGGCGTGAGGGGAGTTTCATATTGTGCACTCTTTAAAAAAAAATTGTTTTGCCACTGCTCCGATCACATTGCAGGTTTCTGTAAGGCTTCAAGCAGGGAAAATGAAAACCGAGTTCCGAGCAGCATGACCAGCAATGCTGTAATGTAGGCGGTACTACCTACTGGACAATGCGCACACCATCCCTGGTGATTACTAACTATCCTGATTTCTCTCTTCCCCCTTGGAAACTTTTTAATGAAACTCTTCTCAAGAGACTTTTTCTTAAAACACAAAGATATATCCTCTTCTATGAATTAAAAGGGCGGGAGATGTAGTCTTATGTAAGACAGAAAGAGTATAAGGCTGCTGAATTAGAGTTCATTACCCAATCTGACACACATCTTGGTTTTCTTATGGAGATAAGGAAATCCTGACTTGTCAAATTAAGGATTTTTAAGGACCCCTGAGGGAGGTGTTGTGGCTCAGTGGTACAGCATGTTTGAGGTGCAGAAGGTCCCAAGTTCAGTCTCTGGCCTCTCCAGTTAAGAAGATCTGGTGGTAGTTGAGGTGAAAGACCTCTGCCTGAGACGCCTGGAGAGCTGCTGCCAGTCTGAGTAGCCAATACTGACCTTGATGGGTTGATGGCAGCTTCACGTGTTTGAATTTCTGCTCTGCTTGTAAGCAGGTGAGCATTTAGGGTCTGGGATGTTTCTGCCCCTGGGACTGAAGTTAATGGGGGGGGGGGGGGGAGAAAGCACCTCCTGAGGAAGTGGGTCCTCTCCCTAGATCTCCAAAGAAGATCCCCATCTGGGATTCTTCTTTTTTATATATAGTAGAAAATGTAGCAATGAGCTACCTTCTCAAAGAGAAGGTACTTCTCATGGACTCCCAACAAATCTCAGCTGCTGGCAGAAGTCAAGGCCATGGATGGCTGAATCAACAGAGCAAAGTTTCCCCATGTTCCTTCATTGGCGCTGCTGAAGCTCCTCACAGGAAGACAGGAGGCCTCTGTGGGTGCAGCTCTCCGAAACCTTCTGAGCAGCAGGTGAGGCAACATCTTCGTTTCCTCACTGGATACAAACATTCCTGAAAGGGCAGGTCAACCTACCTACAATATGAGGTTATACTGCCACCTACAGATCGGACTGAAGCCGTCCTCTTTCCTCGCTGTGCAGGTTGACGGGGTATATAACATGCTTTAGTTTTATTCACCCAACATTTGTGAGCGTTAACACTGTGTGAATCTACAGTTACCGGAAATCCTCAGCAGCTTCAGAAGGTTTCAAACTAGTGATTCCCAACATAGGAAAAGCAGCATGATTGAAACCAACATAGCAAACTAAAGACAAAGGGCAATGCCTACTCATTTGAAACGCTTCTGAAATAAAACATGGTAGTTTGTTGTAAACTACAATGTACATACTGAAGAAAAATTACTTTGTGGTTTATTAACTGGAATGTAACAATAGTATCTCTGCGTATGCAAAGGACATCTTTAGGGGAAAAAGAAAACTCGTGGCGGGGGGG
This sequence comes from Lepidodactylus listeri, assembly GCA_029233225.1. Lineage (NCBI taxonomy): Eukaryota > Metazoa > Chordata > Lepidosauria > Squamata > Gekkonidae > Lepidodactylus > Lepidodactylus listeri. Next base: position 135,817,696 of record JARCFY010000004.1, on the reverse strand, counting down.
ATCACTAGTATGCATCCTTCCACCTCGGCCTGCAGACTTCCAGCCCCTCATGCCACTTGCAGAACTCCCATTCCAGGTGTTGTTTGGCAGTGCAGTCTTTGTAACTTGCAATGATTGTGGGAAGAAAAGAGCAAAGTTTGGTGTTTAGATCCCTGCTTGAGTTTTCAGCTTTGGCAGTTCAGAAGCAAAATAGATAAGGAGAGAATGCAAACTGAGGGTGTGCTATTAAGGGACAAATCTGCCCTAGAAACTTCCTTTTTTTTCTTTTGGGACCACTGAAGCAAGCTTTCTGGGTCTCAGGGATGCCAAGAAGGGACCAGGTGCCAGTTTGAGTTTTGTAACCACAGGGGCATGAGTAACAGATATATTTGGATTTGGGCTGCTTATACTGTGATTTTAGACTGTTCAAGGTTTACAGTTTTGTAAACCGCTTTGAGTCATGTGATCCTGGAGAAAAGTGAGACATCAGTATTTTAAATTTTTAAATATAACTTAAGTTGGAGGAACTTCCTCCTGCCTATGAAGCCTTCCTCCAACTTGTGGCTCTTCCTTTAGCTTTAAAACATTTTCTAAAAGGGGGGAGGGGCTTTATGGGTAAGCTATGGCCCATTCCCATATTTAGTAAACAAACATCATATAAAGGCTCCTTCCTCCAAAGTCACAGACACTGATTTTTATTTATCTGGAGAATCTGTATTCTGCTGCTCCAGAAACCTGCTTGAGGCGGCTTACAATTAAAGTAAAAACGAAACATGTTGATAAAACAAGAAAAACAGGCCAAGAAAAGCTCCAGGACATGAAAGCAGTATAAAGCAAACCAGGCTAAAATGATATTGATAAACAGTCCTCTAGCTTGGAGCAGACCACAGAACAGCTAAAAGAGATAAAAGCTCTTAATTAAAAGCCTGGGCAAAGAGAAAAAAATTTTGGCCTGGCCCCCAAAGGAAAGTAAGGGGAGCCAGGGGAGCCTCAAGGTGGAGGTGAAAAGCATCTGCTGAAAAAGTGGGCTGGACAGTACAGGAAGAGCAGGCACTTGAAAACTGGCAAGAAAGTTGCAGGAAATTGATGTTCCATTCTACTGTTCCATTCAAGTAACACAAAAGGATGAAAGGAGACCAGCGTAAGCCTCTCTGGTGGGGTATAAATGAAGTGAATAAAATAAAATGTTAACACTTAACCACCAAGTCTTTGCAGCTGACATTTGGCTTTGCCACTGCCCGGCAAACTGCTCCCTGCTTAAGGCTCCGGAGATTGAATGCCAGTATCCAGGTTTTAATTGCACAATATCAGACAAACCAGGAGACAGAACATAAAATGACAATTTAACTATTCTCTTAGGGCTTCCACAATATCCATCATCACAGCTGCAATGAGAAAACTAACCTTCATCCACTGTAAACTGACAGCTCTTGTCATTGTAGAAAAGGATTTTCTTTTTATCAGGACGCGTAACAAAGATAATCTGGTCCCCCAAAGCCTCGAATATAAACACACAAAGACAAAAGTACTTAAATACTGTTGACACCGATAACTTTGAAATTCTCTGCAAGGGAGCTTCTTTGGGGAGGCAGCCTGTGATGCTCAATATCAGAATCACTTTGCAATCCAAATGAGATCAAGGCCTCCAATTAATAATTTGCATATGCATATTATGCAATTAACATAGTTTGTTTACAAGTACTCTGGTGAATGCCTGGACAAAATATATGGGGCGTGATCATACACACCCATTTGCCACGGGAGAGGGACGATTCACCACCGGATCAAAGTGGCGCGATCACACCAGCACATCAGGGAAGTGTCCCACAACCGTCGTCAAACGGTTGCAAACCCTTTTGATCTAGTGGGGAAGCGTGGTAAAAAGCTACTAGTGAAACTCCAGTAGCAAATGGTTTGCTGCGGTTCACAACTGGAGTTCCCTGTTTGATCACACCAGAGCGGAAGTGTGGCATCGCGGATAGCGTGATCACATGCTATCCTGACGCCACACAGGGGTTTTTTTGTCCCCCTTCTCTGTGTGTGCATCATCGAAGGCCCCCTTAGGGGGAGATGCGATTCACTGATCCTCCCACCCCGCCGTTGAGGCGAACAATCAATTCTCCGCCCGCCCCCGTCTAAGCAAATCATCAATTCCCCTTCCCCTGCTGAAGCACTTCATCGATCCCGTTTAAGCGCCTTGGAAACCCACCACAAAAAAAAAACCGCTCACCCGCAGTCGCGTCTGATCACACAGCGGCGGTTCGCCCCAGCAGGTCCACGGACCTGTGTGATCATGCAACTGCGGCGCAAATTGCTCCGGCGCAAATTTGCATTCGATTCCTGTTCGGTTTATCTTGCTCGTGTGGCCGTGACCATGGACTCTTAAATAACAGATTTTTGAAAGATTGCAAGTTCTCTGTCCATATTTACCCAGTTACAAGATGACCATAGCCCTATATCTGAGATTTAAGCTGCAATCTTTTCCCCTGAGGCTGCAGTCACTGGCTATAGGAAGGATGACTACTGAAAGACTCCATCCCCTACCTCCAAGCAAAACCCTCCAAACAAGGAATGGCTTGACCCCATCTGTTAGCTAGAACAGGACTCCTGGGTGCTGGAAGTCTACTTCTCCCCCTCTTCCAGAACCGCTATGGCTGTCAATTGCCCAGTGGCTGTAGAGGTCAGGGGAAGCACTATATAGCTCTACTCATCAGACCATAAAGGCGTACAATAACTACAAGCTGCTGTCAGAATGCGTGGGTGGTGCTTAAATTGAACAGAGAAACTTCGCTTCTTTGGATCATCTCACCTTTTTCCTTCTTATTATAAAACACAGAATATTGTGCAGTTCTACTCAGAGGCTTTGTCTGGAGTGGAATCCCAATTTAATAATGTATTCATATTCTCTCTCTGTCTCCTTCTTGGTCATTCAACACCTTAAGGTGCTTTTGTGAATAATGAAGCATGTGCTACACCTTTGGCATTGCTCTGAAAATACCAGTGTAATCCTGGAATAGGGCTGCCAACAGGCCTGGAGACAAAAAAGCCCTATCCTTTTAATAGAGACTTAATGGGATGTTATTTACCTCCATGTCATGAACACATGAAGCTGCCTTCTACTGAATCAGACCGTGGGCTCGTCACTGTCACTGTTGTCTACTAAGACTAGCAGGGGCTCCCCGGGCTCACAGGCAGAAGCCTTTCACATCACCTACTGCCTGATCTTCTTTAACCGGAAATGCCAGGGATTGAACCTAGGACATTTCTGCATGCCAAGCAGATTATCCACTGAGCCGTGGCCCCCTCCCCAAAGCTTCAGTCTGCCATTTCCACAAATTAAGTTCCTGTTAAAAGCCCAACTGGCAACCCTGTCCTAGAACTGTGACTTCAGAGTGAAAATCCCTTTCCAGAGTGTTTCCACTGCTTTTGGCTCCAGGACAGCTAAGAAAACAGTTCTAGGGCTTTTAGTAGGGCAGCTTCTGAGAGCTTGTCGCTCAGAAACATTACGGTACCTTCACGGATGATATGCAAAAGCTTCTTTGGATTGCAGAGGCTAATTTGATTACCAAAGTGGCTTGTGAATGATTGGCAAGTTTGCTATGGTACAAGGAGCAAGGACAAAACATGCCCATCGCATGAAGCTGCCGGATCTGCTTACCTTGATGGCCTTCTGCGCGTTAGGCAATCCTTCCTCGATGTCTTCTAAGAGTATCCCTCCCAGCCCTCGCTGATCGTGTTTATCTAAGAGCCTGAGCAGGGCCTTCTTGTCTTTCAAATTGTATTTAGGCTTGAAAGCGTATTTCCCATCTATCACTTCTATTTTGGGATTGTTGACAAGGGCCTGAAATACAAAACACAAATCCTAAAGCTTCTAGAGGAGGAAGGTGCATTTGCCATGGATGTGTCTGGCAGTAATTCCCTGACTGTGCACTAGAGTACACTACGGTATCATGAGAGAACTGCATAAGCATCGTAAGAAGAACAGCTCCAAGTATGCAGCGGGAGCTACCCGCTGCATGCCCGTGAAGAAATGAGCTCTGACTCATGAACGCTTGTGCTGGAATGATTGTTTTTTTTAGTTTTTTAGTTTCATTTCCTTCCAATTAGGCTTCCCTGAGGCTGGGCATTTCTGTGATGCCTCAGCATCAGGCGGAATTAGAGCATTTGGCTGCCCAATATACAACAAATTTGCCCTTACCTCAATAGCCCAGAAATCCCAATTTTGGCAGATCTCAGAAGCCAAGCAGGGCTCCCTGGTAAGTATTTGGATGGGAGACCTCCAGAGAACACCAGAGCCAGTAGGCTAGAGGCAGGCTATCAGGCCACTTCTCTGAATGCCCAGTAGGAGTTGACAGAGGTTGCCATGACTTCCAGACACAGGCACGCCACACACCCCCAAATATGTAAAAATAACTAATAAAATTTAAAAATACAGCAGATATATCTGCACTCAGAGAAGAAGAAATTGAATTTATACCCTGCCTTTACTACCCAAAGGAGTTTCAGAGCGGTTTACAGTCCCTCCCCCCTGCCACAACAGATACCCTGTGAGGTTGGTGGGGCTGAGAGAGCTCTTTCAAGAACTGCCCTTGAGAGAACAGCTCAGATTAGAGATGCTTCCAGACTAGAGTCTGCCCTTCTAACCACTACACCAAACTGGCTCTCCAGTTTGCTGAAGTTGCCCATTGTGTTTCTGTCAGGCTCACAGAGCAATTCCATAAGAACACTTTTTCTGGGGCTTTGCCACACTGGATAGACCTGCATAGGATTCTGACTAGACTTGCTTAGGATGACACCATTAGTGCCTTAATGCACTTCTTTCCCATCAGACAGAAACGCTGGGTCCAGTGAAGTCATGTAATACTGGCACAGCTATGACTCTGCGTGGGAACTGAGGAATATAAATGGAGGGTTTAGATCAATTTAAGCTCTAAAAACCCTCAACCAAAGAATCCTAAAGAAACCCAGAAACAAACAAAATCATTAGTACTGCCTCCACCCTTACATTAAAATAGTCGTCTATCACTGCCTGTACAAAGATACAGATTACTAGAGACCTAAGAGACTGTCTTTGCCAAAATTTGAGCATTCTGACTAGTTATTAAAACAATATCAATGCAACATTTACATCAACAACTTCAAGCCCTTTCTTCTGGAAGAGAATGTTTTTAGGTTTTACAAAAATAACTAATAAGTTTTTGTTAATAGTTTAAACACATACATTAGGATCCTTGGGTTTAAAGAGGATCTCAATTTTTTTAAAAAGTACTTCAGCTATTAGGAAACACTGCCTTACAGGAAAAATTCTAAAATCCACAATATTTGGACGTTTAAATGCATGCAGGTCATTTATTAGGATTACGCCCACAATGAATCATTAATGTTAGCAAGTCCTTATTAGCACACTTATGCCTTTCAAAGAGTTTTCCACACTTCCTGTGATTCATTCATATAAGGTATGGTTTAAAACAGGGGTGTCAGACCTAAGGCCCGTGGTTTTAATCAGGCCCATGGCGAGAGTGTTGCTGTTTTAAGCATGTTTGTATTCTAAGTTTTAAAAAACCTTTAATTGTGTTTGTAGGTGTCCTTTGTAAAGGTAATATCTTCGCTACATGGCCTGGCTCAACAAAGTCCCATTTATATCAGATCCGGCCCTTGAAACAAATGAGCTTGACACTCTTGGTTTAGAAAATAACATTTTTAGGAAAAATTAGCTCGCATAATAAAAATTATACACAAGCTGATAATAGTTGCTTACAACCAAGCTATCACTTAACAGGAATAGTTAACACGGTGCATGCTTAGGAGAACCACACTTAATTGCAAGCCTGGAAGCGGCTCCTGTTACCTCACTCATCAGCCATTGCTTCTGCTTCAGTCCAATGTCTAAGTGCTGCGTTTCATCCAGGATCTCTTCCAGAGTTAACGGGTGCGTGTCCCCACGCTGATGGCGTGTCTGGGGAAAGAAAGGGTCGTCATTACAATGATTTCCCTTTTTTTAACGAGCAGAGATGTACAACCAATACGGTGAACCTATGCGCTAGAAAGACGTGCACCAAAATGATTTCAGTTGAAAACATGAAACAAAACGCAAGAACTTCGATCCTGTTAACTTACCACTTTCTCTTACCATACTTATGTCAGACGGCAAACCTATGATTTTTACATCAACAAGAAATGCTTAAGAGATGCCAATGTGATGTCACTAACACATTACCCCAACACTGCAGCAAAACGGCTCTGCTGTTTCATTAAGGGCTCCTGTCCTTTGTACCTATCCTTACAAGGAAGGAAGCTGACACCTAGTTAAGTGGGCAGGGGAAAGAAAAGGACAAGGCCACCTTGTAGGGCTCTAGCTGTAGGCCCATCTGCCTCTCCCTCTCCAGCACAGTTCTCGGGCATTGCAGCACTGTGATGTCATCATACCAGCCAACTCAAGACAGGGCTTTCTGTCAACATGTAGGATCGCCCACTTTGACTTCACTCTTTCTGTTTTCAGTGGCAGGTCTCCCCTGATTGGTCCAGTAATGATCATCATAACGCAAAGTCAGGCCCTGACCTGGATAGCCCAGGCAAGAGCTCGGAAGCTAAGAAGGGCCGACTCTTGCAAGTACCTGGATGGGAGACCTCCTTGAAATACCAGAGGTGGGAGGCAGGGGCAGGCTTTATTCAGCCACCTCTCTGAATACCCTCCAGGCCCCTAGTAGGGGTCAGTCACCAGAGGTCGCCATGACTTCCAGGTGCACACACACAAACACATATAAAAAATCCAAAGTCAGGATTCTGATTGGGTCAGTGGAACCAGTGAATCCAAGCACATCAGTACAGTCTGATTAATAATACCCTCAATGCAAATTAAGATTCTAGACTAGAGAATGCCCAAGATAATCCTGTTATATGCTATAAACAGTTAAGAGGAAAGAAGAACAGAGTGCATAAACAGTATGTGTTATTGTCAAGACGAGTACAGTTCTCAGTTCATGATATAAATATTAAAGGCGGATGTGTAAGGAGTGGGGAAGACATGAAAATCTGCCCGCAATGGCTCACATTTGCACAGGGCTGATAAATTCTTGGCATCATCCACAACAAGCCACTCTAAAATTGGTTCTCTTGCACTTACTGCAGTTTGTTTATTCAAAGGCAAAGTGTTTTTTAACTCAAGGATTAATTGGCTGGAGGTCTACAAACAAAACAACGCATTTTCATTTCAGCTGCTGTTTCTGTACCAGGCGTAAGATTCCTAAGACTCCAGCCATCAAAGGAAACTGATGATTGAAAGGAGGGCGAGCCACCCTTTAAGGGGGCAGTCAGAAGCAGCCATGCCGATTCTCGTGTGCTGCCAGGCATGATCAGACATTTGCATGCTTAAATCAAAGGACTCCGAAGCAGAATTAATTGAAATCCTACTCCCACCTTCCATGTTGAAGGATTAAGCAGGGAAACAATAGAGCTCGGTGGCAGCAGAACAGCATACGCCCGCCAGTCAGTGAAGCCAGGCTTAAAAGGCGTGGGGGGGGGGGACACTTTTTTTCTTGTCACTGACACAATGTGAATATCACTACCAAATTAAGACAATCATATGGCGGCATGAATTAAGGATGTTTTTTTCTAAAACGGCAAAAATGACGATACCTTCATGTAATTCACTATCTTTGCAAGGACTCCAAACTTATATCCTGAGCCTCCAGAAAGGGCCTTCAAGTTAAAAGATCCGTTGCTGTGATCTGGAAAAGAAAAACAAAACCAGACTTCTGCTTTGGCATCGGGCACAAGAGATTTATACCTCTGTTACCATAACCACGGGGGGGGGGGGAGGGGGGGAGAACAAACAACAGTGCCTACCCAGTCCTCACAGGCACTCCCAGGTGCTATGGTCTTCCTTAGGAACATTGTTTATACATGGAGAATCTCAGATTTGCAAAGGGGCAGCCTTAAAATTATGGCACAGTGACAGACGTTTTTAGAGAAGTGTCTATTTACAACTAGTAACGGCATCACACTTGGAGCTCTGCAAAACCTGGCAGCCTGGGCAATATTGAGCTAACCTAGATTCTTAGAAGTTTATCAGCAGCACTCCACAAAGTAGGAAGTTTCCTTGATCATAAAGCAGCTTCCCCATAGCGCATCTCCCCACAATGCAACGTGCTTGGGAAAGCCTCTCCATTAAACTGCCGCATGGGTGCAACTGGCTGAGAAACTGGGTGGGAAAGGCCCATGCAACTGGCCCCACCCACATAACGCCTTATTTCTCTCCAGCGTTTTTGTGAACCGGAGACAAAAGATTCAGCTGCCCAGTGCCTTGGGCAGTGTTCCCTCTAAGCTGAGTTAGTGTGAGCTAGCTCAGTTTTTTAGCCTCCGGCTCACACATTTTTGTCTCAGCTCAGGAAGGATGGCTCCAGAGCAAACTAATTTATGACGGAGCCAAATCACTTGCTCACAACTTTAACGCCACAGTAGCTCACAAAGTAGAATTTTTGCTCACGAGACTCCACAGCTTGGCGGGAGCATTGGCCTTGGGTCTTATTCCTTGGAATAATGTGCTGCTCTGACAAGAGATCATAATTCCAAGAGCCTCCCAATTTCTCCAGCAGTTTGTGAGAACCGGCATCCCTTCGATGGCTTGTCGTTGGTCCATGAGCTCAATGACATTAGGCGACGTGCAGCTTAAAATGTGCGCACGTTACAAGCTGATTGTTATTTCGCCTACACAAAAGCCACGTAAAGCCATTTTTTAAGATCACAACATAAAACAGCACGCAAACTTCTGAGTTATCCAAAACTTTTCATTGGGCTGGATGCCTACAAGGAAAGGAGGGGGTGGTGGATTCAGAACCTTTATATTAAGGTCCCTTGTCTGCATCTTATGTAGAATGCTTTACAGATACGCATGAAGCTGCTAACAGATCTCTCCTTCAGTGGCACATTTGCCTCATGACTTTCACCAATGCAACTAGCTCCTTACCATGAGGGTTCTAATCAGCAAAACCAGTCACAGAAAACATAATACACACATTCTTGTCTGCATTCATATACCAGAACAGACTGTTGCTCAAATAATCTGACCAGGTGTATATCATAAATAGGCCATGAAAACAGACACTAAGGCTGTGGTCACATGGCCCCTTTAAATCCGGGAGCCCTCCCGGATTAAAGGGGCCGCATTTTTTTACCTCAGATTGGGATGTCTACACATCCCAACCCCTGCGGAGGCCGGCGGCGGTGGGGGCAGCACAGCAGCGGCGGTGGCGGCGGAAGGCGGCGGCAGAAGAACCGACGGCGGCTGCGGGGGAAGAAGCGGCGGCGGCGGAAGAAGTGGGAAGGCAGTGGCGGCAGAAGCAGCAGCAAAGGACCTGCCAGCCGCCTGGTAAATTTGGGTTTTTTTCCCCCCTTTTTACACTTGAGCGCTTGATTGACCAAGCGCACAAGCGCCCATGTGTAAAGGGGGGAAAAATGGCCGACGGGACCATCTGGACAGCCCTGCTCTCGCAATGATTGCGAGAAAGGGCTGTCCAGATAGCTTAAATGCGGGTTCCTCGCGCAACTCCCGGGAAAACTGTTGATTTTCGTGGTGTCGGAAAATGCGGGAGGAACCCGCATTTGAGCCCACTTCAGCACGGGACTAGCCCTGGCCTTTGTAGATGGTCCCTTTAAATGTGGGAGGAAACAGCCCTTCCTCCCGCATTAAAGGGCCGTGTGACCGCAGCCTAAATCATGCAACAGACACAACTAGAGAGATGCCTTTTGGAATAAAAGGCCATTGCTTTTTACACAAAATAGTCCATTTTCCTCAGCTCCTTTTTACCACTTGGGAAACAGGATTAAATTGGTATTGGGGGTGGGAGACACACTTATCTTTGGAAAATTACTTTTATAATATTGGTTTAAAAAAAAATCATTGTATTTATTTATAACTTACATGAACTTATTTGTGGTGGAAGATTAAGCAGAGAATAGAAAAATAATAATCAAGCCATTCAGTTTGCTTTGTTTCAGATTGGCCAGGCTTCGCTCTTTTCGATTTGTTTAAACTGGAAGAGACAGTACCTCAAGACTTATGAACTCATACTGAATAGGCAAGGCAGCTTTGCAGCCAAACAGAAGCAATTTCAAATCACTTTTAATCAAGGATGGCAGATGGACAACAAATGCAACTTTCTTGCCTGACTGTCGGAGAGAGCTCTCCTGAAACAGCACTTCAGCACCCCCACCCCCACTCCCCCAACATCTTGGGAAACAACCACCACAATCTGAACACAGTTTAGAGAATTTCAAAGATACTGCAGCCCTCACATCATCACCTAATTTCTTACTTGCTGTAGTTATAGAGAGGAGTCAGAAAAAAACAAGAACTGGGGACAAAAATCTTAAGGAGGGCTGTAGTTTCACTGAGTCTAGTGGCTTCTATACCATAACTGGTTCTTGACTAAGCAGAACAGGAAGACAAGAGTTACACACATCTTAAAAGTACCAAAATCACATAATTAGACAAAAGCCAGTAACTGTCTTCTATGCCGATCCTGATTATTTACGGAGGGTTCACAGCAGCTTAACATACTGTAAGAAGAGCAAAGAAACCTGCAGGTATTAACACAATAAATGCCACGTTCAGACCCTTCGTGAGATCAAAGCAGAAAGCACAAAAGACCAATGTTATTTATAAAATGCATTTTATTGTTATAAAGGCAGTCCAGAGGTTTTAAAAAGAAGGAAAGACTGGAGAAGAACTGATTTGCTACCCTAACCTATCCAGATTTATGAATGATTTGCTCCTCGGGGGGTAAGGGTCTGATGCAAATGAGCATAAAGGAAGCTGTCAGCTGCATCCCGCTTCGGCCAATAGAAGCAGAGCTCCATCTTAGCTCTACCAGAGGCCGTATTAAACAGCAGATCAGCGCTGTTCCAGCACCCTTTCTGAAAAGAGGTAGGTCTACATATTTCTTTTTATTATCTTGCCATTATTATCGGAACAAAAAGCTTTCTTCCTTTTTTTTTTTAAACATCTGTCCACCATCTTTAAAAATATGCAAAATTAAAAACAGCACAGTTTCATTTACATCTGAAGCTAGATTTCTGCTTAAATGCTTGTCTTGTGTTAACAGGAAATCTTACCATTTGTGCATTCATGAAGAATTGATGACCATCCATCTTACAGGGAGCTCAACATGCCCAGATAATATTCTGTAAACTGAATCCTTTTTACGCTCTGCGTAACCTGATCTATCAATCTAATTTTGCAAGGAAAAAAATTAATAAGAATGGTTTTTAAAGAAGGATTATCAGGAACGTTTTTGTCTCCAGATTTAAACAATCTCCAAATGGCATCAAAAAATCCCTGCCATTTAACCTAGTTGCTTAGACCAGCCTTAACCCTTAACATGTGGGTGATATGCCTCTTGGGTGAATGACTCAGTGACTTGTGAACATCATGAACGCAGTTTCACTTAAATCGATGGGACTTGGCAAGCACAGGTAAATGTTGCAACCTTGCGCATAATTAACAGAAAGTCCCACTGATATCCATGGGACTTACTTCTGATTATATATGGCCTATTTGTTTTAAGTTCTGTATCTTATTCAAAACTAAGATGCCATACAATTCTTTGTAAAGCTTTTAATAATATCCTGAGAACCTACTTTGCAAGTCATGTGCTTTTACAGTGCTTCACTGGAACTAAGTTAAAATGACCCAAGCAGAAAACACTCTATAAATATGTATAAATATGAAAAGACTTACATGGACATACAATGAAGAAATCTTAAATTAACTCTAAAAGCAAATTTCCTTTAAAACAATTTAATTTCAGCTTTAATGTGTACCTCCAAAGCATATTAGAAAGCAAATATATTGTTAGCCAAATCAGTGCTAAGATCTCATTAAAAACATATATTTAATGACATTGTTAGGTCTGATAGCTAAACAATTATTATAAGTCAAACAATAATGTACTACCAGGTCTCATTCTCTCACCAGAAATTTTAAAAAATACACAGCAATCATTCCCTTTATTGAAAATGTCTCCGTGTTGAACATCGATGCCCTCCATCCCCAATGCTGGGTTTACTATGAAATACTGAAATAGTATGCAGTTCTGCTACTAGTAACGTGATTAATTTCAGAAAACATTTTATGTATGCTTTAAAAAAAAGTACATCCCACCTTTTCAGCTATCCTTAATTATCACTCCAAAAAGGGCACATGTCATACTACTGATCTCCCCCCCCCCCCCCCCGGTTATATTTAACTAATAGTGTAGTGGTCATTAATAGTCATTAATCGTAGCCACTACCAGCCATTAAGATTTTCAGTGCTTGGGAATGCCTTTTCAGAAGATCACTAAGCAGGTTACAATTTCTCTTAGTAACAAACCAGTTTACTTCAATAAACTAGGCCTGTGTTTTGCTCATCGTTTTCAGGGCAAAAAAAGGGCATTGTCTTATTTTAAACAACCTGGCTCATTTCAACCTTTCCTGTAGATATTAACAGTCGTGAGGAGTAATTCTGGTGCCCCTTCCCCCCCTTTAGGATCATAGAATATATTACAGGCCGCATTTAAAAATATAAATAATCCCATTAAGATATTATTAGTTCTATCCAAAATACTCCATTGTACCCACGCCAATGTGAGCTTTTGATGTTCTTTTCTTTTTTTAAAAAAATGTATATTAGACACTTTTGTGAGTCACTGCTCACTTCTTAAGCAGTGACTCATGAAAACTCATATCCTGTCATAAATTTTGTTAGTCTTTAAGGTGCTACTTGACTCTTGCTCTTTTCTACTGCTACAGACAGACAAACACAGCTACCCATTTTGATCTATCTTCCTATGCCTTGAGACAAATGGAACTTAAACTATTTCCTCATATTTGGACACTCCATGTGCATTCTCCACAACAGAATTTTTAAAGCATATAACTGATTGCTTTGTAAATTATTTACATAACCAGAACAGTTGCAAAGGGTTTAAAAAGGAAATCAAACAGATAACTAATTCATTGAAAAGAAAACACAGCTGCTAACACTGAAAACAGAGGGTTCAACTGAGGTCCCCAAAGGTCTTACCAGATACAATTTACGGCGTGCAGTAATTCTATCCTTGCCTGGTAGCTGTGTGTAATCCAGACACCTTCCCTTGGGCAGTTTTCATAGAATCATAAATTGGAAGGGACCTTGCAGGTCATCTAGTCCAACCCCCTGCACTCTGCAGGAGCACAGCCAAAAGATAGCCCTACAACATACCCAAAAGATGGTTGTCCAGCCTCCGCTTGAAAATGTCCAGTGAAGGAGCATCCACCACCTCCCGAGGCAGTCTGTTCCACTGCTCAACCACTCTTACAGTTAGGAAGTTCCTCCTAATATTTAGCCGGTATCTACTTCCTTGTAATTTCCACCCATTAGATCTAGTCTTGCAATCCAGAGCAAGAGAGAATAGATCTGCTCCATCTTCTACCTGACAGCCCTTCAAAAATCTGAAGACTGCAATCATGTCCCCTCTAAGTCTTCTCTTTCCCAGGCTAAACATACCCAACTCTTTCAGCCTTTCCTCATAAGACTTGGATTCCAACCCTCTCACCATCCTGGTTGCCCTCTTCTGGACACGCTCAAGCTTGTCAACATCCTCCCTAAAATGTGGTGCCCAAAACTCAACACAGTACTGACCATAGCAGAATAGAGCAGAACTACCATCTCCCATGATCTGGACACAATGTTTCTGTTAATGCATCCTAAGATTGCATTAGCTTTCTTCGCAGTCACATTGCACTGCAGGCTCATGTTTAGCTTGTGATCAACCAGAACACCTAGATCCCTTTCACACGTGCTGCTGTCAAGCCAAGTCCCTTCCATTCTATATCTGTGCCTTTGATTTTTTGTACCCATATCTCCCTCCAAGGAGCACAGGGCAACCCCTATGGAGGTGGGTTAGGGTGAGAGAAATACTCTACCGGTGAGCTTTAGGGAATTATTCCCCCGGAAAATTACTAGAAGGTGAATAGTCCCATTTTTTTCACCTTTGGTGAATGGGACTCTTACAGCTTCATTGGTAACATTCAGCATATGGCTGCCAGGTGCTAAGACACGTTTCACTGCCTCCCTCTACTTATAATATACGTATCTCTGTTCACTTTTATTTAAAATCTTTTATTTAGAACTCCCAGAACATTTGTTCTGAATCTTTCCCTACAACAAGGTGGTCCCCTGGTCCCATTCATGCCACAGGTGCTCCTTGAAGACAGACATTCCAGACTTGCCTGTGAATTTCTGTTCTTCACAAAGGAAGGCAGACAGTAAGCGTGGGGAAAGGCCCTTCCCTTTAGGGCTGGGAAGGGATCCTTTCAAACTGATCTTTGAGAGGACGGGATCTCTCTTGGTTTCCAGATGCTGAATGTGAAGATAGCTTCTGTACTTTCAGTAGAGAAAACGAGCCACTCATTTTTGTCACTGCACTTCCCAATGCAATGGGAAGGCCAGAAAACAACAAAAATCATGTGATCCCTTCCTTGCCAAGGCCATCCTGGGGGACTGAGGGCTGCAGATGCAAAGAGAGAGAGAGAGAGAGAGAGAAAGAGATGCAAAAGGGAGGCAATCTGCCTTACCTATGGCAAGGTATACTTTTCCCATTCCCTTGCTCTTGGACTTTTTTGATAGTCCAGAAGTGGAAGAAATACCCATGAAGCCAGCTTGTTCAGATGTCATTGATTACCACTCCTCTTCAGCCCTATAAACGTGTGCTGAACCTGGCAGTATTTTGTTGGTGGGAGAGGCAAAAGGACCCTATTGCTATATTTTGAACCTGTGTACATTTCTGAGAAGATTTATGCATTCAAAGACTCAGTGCCAGGCAGCTGAGCAAACCACCTGGGAATTGAAGAGTTGCCTTCAGGTGTTCTTCCTGTACAGAACCCTAAGAACCACCTTTGGAAACTAAATCTAGGTGTTGCCATTTTCCAAAACTGTGTCTGCAAACCACTGTTGAGTCGACTCAATATCTTTGCCTCAGCAGTAGTAGGCCAATTACTCTGTTGACCTCAAACACATATGATTAGATTCCAGACTGTTCTTCGGTTACCTAGGAAGAGATAAAAGTAGCTATGTAACAAAATGGCATCTTCCTTAATTCTGAATAGCAAATGGCCACCTACCTAAGTTTGTGCAATATGTTGTGGCTCAAGTAGTTAAAACAAACCAGTTTTGACTTTGCTACAGGGCAGGGTGAGGAGGTCTATGCCAGGGAAAGGACTAAACTAGGTGTGAGAAGAAATCATCTGGATCTGGGATTCTTTCCAGGGCAGAGAGAGAACTACATTTGGCTCTTGTTCTTGCCATTTTGGAATTGTAGTCTCTGGGTGAATTTTTGAATGATGCTGAGCATTCTGAGGGACAAAAGAAGAATGCCATTTGGAACCAGTCTTTACCACCTTTGTAGGGATTTTCTTATCTTCTGTTTCCAATAAAATTGCCTTGAAGGGGTCTTCCTCAACTGTTTGCAGCCTGAGAAGGAAAGACTAGTGTTTGCCTTGAACTTGACATGGGCCTCTCTGCTGGTCAAAGGTTCTGGGACACAGCCCACAAAGCTGTGACCACAAGAACCAAGACTTTAGAGTACAGTGGCTTCTGTTCTTTAATTGTGCTGATCCACAAGCAGTGGGCTGGCTTCTCAGGGAAGCATGGCTTTCGAAATAAGAACCACCACAGAAGCTCCCATCTTAGGGATAGTCAAATCATACAAGTTATCACTGGACAGGAGGTAGAACATATTGCAGAAGAAGGAGGACTGGTTTCGGATGGCTTCCGCCATTCCTTCTGCAGGAGTTAGTTAAATTATGCTGGAACAGAAGGGGTGGAAGAGGATGCTGCTGGGAAGGCAGAGGAGGTTGATGTAGGTTTGGACTGCTTGGCGGTGATTGCTGCTCATCGTTTTGAACAAGCTAACAGGTTTCTGTGGCTCCAGCTGAGTCAGGGAAAGCATTCCTGTGTTAGTTTTTCCTCCAATAAAATCTCCCCCTGAAAATTCTCTACCCTTGCTATTTGTCAGAGGCTTTAGATGTCATGAAGGGGACCCAAATCACTATTGGCAGTGGAATGATCTCTGGGAATCAGAGCTGGGGTTAGAATGTAAACTGGGCTCTCTCTGATCTTTGGGAATAATTCCTAAGCCTGTCTGAGACCCAGAGGTAACAGTTACAGGGGATGGCACCTGAAGAATCCACCTACCTTCAGCAAAAATTATTCATTCTTGGGGGCTCTGGCACAAGACCACTGTGTCTGGAGGAAGTCAATGCTCCCTCTAAGCTGTGGAGTCTTGTGAGCAAAAATTCTACTTTCTGAGCTACTGACATTAAAGTTGTGAGCAAGCAATTTGGCTACTGTGTAAGTCAGTTTGCTCCGGAGCCATCCTTCCTGAGCTATGACAAAAATGTGTGAGCCAGAGGCTAAAAAACTGTGAGCTAGCTCACACTAACTCACCTTCGAGGGAACACTACTTGTGGTGGCTCTCCCTGTCTCTTGGAGTAACTGCATGATCTGTAGTATTAAGTATGAGTGGAGGAGCTCTTCCCCCTAAATGTTGCTTTTTCTCAAGAGTGAAAGCTGGGAATAGGTTGTAATCTGGGGTCATCTTAATTCAAGCCATAAAGGCTCTCCCTTTCTACAACAAGGTATGGGGTTTGGAGAACACTGAGCTGTTTTACTCAGCTGGGCAGATGTGCCAGGAAGTCTCCAAGTAACATAGACTACAGCTCAGTTCTCAGTTGCAGAAGCCATCAAAGCTTCCTACATCCCTGGGAGAGGTTTCCCCTCCATGTGCAGTTCAAGACGCATGCTGACTGAGAAGTCTACCAGTGTCTCTTCATATACTGTGCCGTACAGGGTCATGCTGGTGGCTCTGTACCTGTGGGACTTCTGGCTTGCTAGAGCTGAAGAAGAGGCAGCCGGGTTAGCACATGGCTAAGGGACAGTGGTATGTTCAGAGAGTCTGGAACCTTGGTTTGCAAGTGTGACGGATGGCCAAAGGTGCTTCCCCTTCCTGAAAAACACCAGTCCCCTTTTGTCCTGTTCGGTGTCTGAGCAGAAAAGCCAGTAGCCAATTAGGATCCCTGGAGGAGCTAGAGGAGCCAGATGGGAGGGGGGGAGCAAGAGAGAAAAAGTTGTTACACTGTCGGCTCAGGCGGACAGGGGACTGAACCTTCAGAGAAAGAGAGTCTGGAGGGAAGGATCCAGTCTCAGAGCTTGCCTGGTGTGTAAGCAGGCTACCCCAGTGAATGTGTGGAGACAGAGTTTGTATCTCTGGAGTTTTAGTTGTCTCAGAAGACTCTGGGAGTCTCAAAATCTGTCTTTGGTGACAAAGCAGACTAGCTTGAGGAAGTGACTGACTTTTATCTCGAAGCCCCGATTTCTGAGGGAAACTAGTGGAAGATCTGTAACTTCTGAGAGGAGCTCACATTTACCCTATGAGAATCCTGAAGCTGAGGGAAGGCCAATATTCACCTCAAGAATACAAACTAGGTGGCTAACTGCCCTCTAGATGCCTAAATTGTTGAGTTTAACCTTATGAATGAATGGGCCCAGAAAGACTGTGCTACACCTGTAAATAGTTTCTGTCCTCCTTTATGAACCAATTTATTCCCCCATGCCTGAGTGAAAATAAAAGTTACTGTTCTTTTTCTGTTTCCCGCATGGGTGCAGAACTTATATTATTCAGAAGCCACTTGGGTTGGGTCTGTCAGGTGGAAGGTTGGGGTAGAGGCCACACTGGTTGAAGTTTACATTACGCTACCTGTTTATATGTAATTTTAAAGACCCCCAACCTTCACAGCAGGGCAAGCATAAACCACAGATTTCCAGTTTAAATATAATCCATAAACATGAAAATAATTAACACAAAGAATGGACAAAACAATTAGGAACGGAGAAGATGTTCTAACATCAAGCATCGCCAATACTTCTCCTTCATCACCATTAGATCAGCTGGAAGCCACATTCCCCCATGGCCTGGGTGAGAAGTTCCACCACCAACTAGATCCAGTGTTAGCTGGAAGCACACTTGTTGGAAAGGCTTTTTCCTCTGGACTCACTGCAGTCCCCACATGGGCAGCAGCAGTCAGAACACCAAAGTGGGGAAAGCTTCAAAAGCAGGAGCCCTCAATGTCTCTCTTAACTATTCCACTACTAAGACATTAGCTAGAAGCCAAGTTCCATCTGAACTCAACTTTAATTTAATCTACTGTAAACCACATCAGAAATTAACTAATCAAAAGACAGGGCAAATTATATATCGATAGATAGACAGACAGATAGACATGAAAATTTAAGGACCTCCCAGGCTCCTTCATACAGGAGCAAACCAAGAAGCAAGCCTTTGAGGCTGTTGCAGCAACATAAGCATGCAGCTCAGTTTTCTAACAAATTCTAAAAGTGCATCTTTGAAAAATAATTTTTCAAAACGTATTATGGTTGGGAAGCCCCATCATCATGTCTGCTCGTAAATTATCCATGCTCAAGTTAACTACAGTTTATGCTAATTAAGGCTTCATGACAAACTGATTTGAAGCTGATTAGTAAATCCAGGTTAGCATTACGTGTAATAACACTGGAACCAAGATGCTACTTAACCACAGTTAAGACCTACAAAGGGAGGAATTGATACTAGACATCAGAGGAACTGACAGGAGAGACCTCTTCTCAGAAATCTGTCCCCAGTCGTCTTCTTCTCATAGATCTGCCCCCAGTCTCTTAACTATTAAAGACCACCAACTTAGGTATAGCTCTAACATTTTTTTAACCAAAAACCAGTAGCAATCAAGGGAAATATAAAAGCAGGGTTTTCACTTTGGTTTCCTTAGTGGAAAACTACAGGTTGGTCTGTTTTTTAAAACAGGCAAGAATCTCACTAAACACGCATCAATCCTTGTGTACATCTGAAAGGGGTCTGAAGTATGCCCAGACAGCGATATGCTCAGGATGCAAAAGATTTTGTAGGCAGGAGACAAAAAAAAAAGAGCACAATTTTTTAAAACAAGAAAAGAAAAAATAACACACTTTATTTTTCTGCATGTTGTGTTTCAATATATAGAACTGCATCAAGGACAGAACCCAGAGGACCTTGAAAGAATGGCATCCAACACCACTCACTTGAATGAAACTGCACCCATCTACCAGTACCTTGGTTTTCAAGTGCAGAAGATTTACCCTTTCCATGACAACTGGAACACTGCCTGCTTTGTTATTCTGATCGTATTTATATTTACTGTAATATGTTTGGTGGTTCTCGCTTTCTTATACGAGCTGCTTGACTGCTGCTGCTGCGCAAAAAATAAAACCATGAAAGACTTAGAGAATGAACCCAATCCGGTTAGATCTTTGATGGAGAGCTTCAGGAAACGTGAGAGGGAAGTGGTATAGAGGCAGCCCAAGGGATCACCGGCCTCTGCGTCAAAAAACGTGTTCAACATTGTAACGAAACCTCTTGCGTTGTAAGACCGAGCGAGTCAGGTTCTGCTCAGCCTTAAATATCAATATTAGCAATGTTTTTTGTTCACTGTTGGATAGAAACCAGAAAGGTTCGAAGAACGCTTAATAAGGGGCGACCAGTCACAGTGTTGTGTGAAAATGAGCGTCTTTTTTGTTTTTAAATGGACTGCTGTCGGTTAGAATTGATGACTCAAGTAAAATTTTGTTCGTATGATCAATTTACCAGTTGTTTAATTGTCATGATGCTGGTCTGATGCTATCAAACCCCAACAAGAAAAAAAAATGTTAACATTAATTATATACACCTGAGCACACCCAACTCCACTCTCTACATCGGAGATTCTAAGCATGTTATCTCAGTCTTTATACCCTTGAAGTTCTTAGGCATCACTGCTCCTAGGAACTTGTAAAACCACAGACAGAATCACAAGATTTATAGTTGCACCACAGACTCCACAACCATGGAGCTTCACACTGACACTAGCAAGTTTCCTCAATTAAGGAACAGGTGGGAGGTTGTTTAAAAAAAGTGTTTTGTTTTGTTTTCCGGGGGGGGGGGGATCCCTTCTTTGTACTTATAAACAGACAAGGAAGAATCTCTGCTAACATCAAAGTAACCATACTTTCTCTCCACTGACTAGGACAAAAACTAAACAGCACAAGAAAGAGGGTGTCTGGCTATAAAAGTGGCAGCCCTGTGTTAAGCCTCCCCCCCCCCTGCCAACCCCAATTGTAATGATCATTTGTATGGTGACTTCCCGATATCACTACACCATGTATTTCCCCACACCCCTACCACCGGCCAGTAACAGAGGAGTAGGTACAGGGAAACGCAGAGCATAGCAGTGCCAGGACATGCCATTTTCAGCAGTAGCCCCATGTAGTATTTAGTCCCATCCTCTGACTTCTTTGGGAGCTGGGGGGGGGGGGGGATGTGCAAATATTGAACTGATCAAGGGCGGGGGGGTTGCAGCTGAACACTAGGGAATCCTAGTAAAGCCTCAGCACTGAGTGTGGCCAGTGCAAGTTCCAGGTGTTCAGCTAAGCTGACAGTTTTCTCTTTCAGCTTCAGGAGCTACAATACGATTGTACTTCCTTTGCTATTAAGCCCTGAAGTTGTGTCATCGTGGCTTGAAGAAGAATGGGCAACTGTACAATAGCAGGTGCCTGGAATCCGAACAGAGTGCCGAGGCTTGCTTGATTATACAACACAACAGCACTAACTGTACTTCACTGTGCTGTTCTGAGTACCCAAGAGGATTCCTGGCCTGCTCCTAGCTTGCTTCCTTGAACTCCTGCCAGCAACTTAAGAAATCTCCACCTGCAGAAACAGAAATCTCCTGGCAAGTAGGTGGGTACCAGGAAAAGTGGAAGCTCACTCCACAAATCCTCTCTTTCACATGCTCCTTCCATTTATATTATTTCTAGGATACAATATGACGAAACAAAAAGCGGAATAAATAGATCTGGAAGCAGAGTATGGGCTTCTTAACAAAGCCGTTTTTTTTCTGTCTTCTAAAAGTGCCAGAAGTCTGAACTTCTTCATTCAAACTTTAATTGCACAGCCAAAAGGATAGGAACCTTAATAACTAAATATGACAACATGGAAATACTTCCCCAGGATGACTCTGCACAGCAAGCTCCCAGGTGTACTTAAGAGATTAAGAAGCCTTGAAAACAAGGGTGCCAGAAGAAAGGGAAGAGTATGACAAGGGCAAGGGGAAAAAACACAGGGAAAAATTACGTGAGGCAGTGTCACCTGTCTAGAATTCAAAATGACCTGACACGGTCCCAATTTTTTTTATTTTTTCATATCACACAGGTAGTTGCCAACATCATCTTCTGTGAAAACGCAAATAATTTTCCATTCTGTTACTAAAAACAATACCAAAAAGCACATCATTCTTCCCTTTACAGGCGTTCAACAGCCTTTGTGAACAGGAACATTAAATAGCAGTTTTGCCCACCGCTAGAATACTTCTTGTTGGAATGTTCAAAGCATTTCGCATACCTTTCCTTACAACAACCTTGTTAAAACAGGCTCCTGCAAGTGGGGCTGAGAGAAGATTGGGTGTTGTGAGATACCAGCTTAAACAAAGTGACCACAGTTTATGGCTGGTTACATTAGAAAGATGGGACTTCCCAGTTCACACTCTTAGGCCCTAATCTATCCCTGAATCAAATGTACTAGATGTACTACTCTTAGGGCTGCCAAGTCCCCCGGTAGGGCGGGGGAAACACTGATTTTTAGTGCTTATCTCCCGCTTTTCCAAAGTTGGCCACCGGGGGGACAAAATGGCTGCCTTAAAAGGGAAATGTCTGCAGAGAGCCTGCCCTGCAGTAAAAAGCCTCGCGAGACATTTCCCCTTTAAGAAGTCAGCAAGAGAGCTTCTTCCACAGCAAGAGAGGTCCGCCCAGAGATTAAGGAGGGACTGAAGGAGCTGCTTTTGCATGTGGCTGGCAAGGTGAGTTTCTCTTCCAGCTCTTTTCATTCTCTCTCCCTCTTTCTTTTTTCTGTCTGTCTGTCTGTCTGTCTGTCTCTCTCTCTCTCTGTCCCCATCCAGCAGAGGTCTATCAGTGGCTATTATTAGCCACAAGGTCTAAATGGAAGTAAGTGCCTCTGCCAGTTTTTTTCCCTTCTCTCTCTCTCCCTCTTTCTTTCTTTTTTCTGTCTGTCTGTCTGTCTGTCTCTCTCTCTCTGTCCCCATCCAGCAGAGGTCTATCAGTGGCTATTATTAGCCACAAGGTCTAAATGGAACCCTTTGTCTGGGGCAGTGAGGCTCTGAATTCTTGGTGCTTGGGGGGCAACAGTGGGAGGGCTTCTGGAGTTCTGGCCCCGCTGCTGGACCTCCTGAGGGCACCTGGTATTTTTGGCCACTGTTGTGACACAGAGTGTTGTACTGGATGGGCTGTACTGGATGGGCTGATCCACTGTGGCTTCTCTCCTGTTCTTATGATATGAAAATCATACTTAGCACTTGTGTAGCACTTAGTGCTTCATATTCTGCCGAGATGAGGAAGGATTCAGTAGGGCCGTTGCTCAGTGATAGAGCATCTGCTTGACATGCAGGAGGTATCAGCCTCTTCAGCTAAAAAAGGATCAGGTAATAGGTGACATTAAAGATCTCAGCCTGAGACCCTGGAGAGCCACTACCAGTCTGATTAGTCAATACTGACCTTGATGGACCAATGGCCTGATTCAGTATTAGGAAACTTCATGAGTTCATGTGTCAGCATGTGGAAGCAACATCACAGGATGTGACATCACAAAATGATGTCACTTCCTTTCTCCTGGCTCCACCCCCAAAGTCTCCTGGCTCCACCCCCAAAGTCCCCAGATATTTCCCAAGTTGGACTTGGCAGCCCTAACTACTCTGGTCCCTGAATCATATACACTAGATCTACCCGAGCTGATATATTTCAGCTTCCCAAATGTATCTGGGTTTTCTCGGGGAAACTGAAAAAAATTCCAGAGAAAATCCAGGATATATTTGGGAATTACCAGTGGATCTGCAAACAGCAAGAGATAGGAGCAGCTTGCTCCTGCCTCTCAGCTGTCTGTCGCGCTTCTGCAGTCCCTTTACACTTTGAAGAGGCTGCAGAAGACCGCCCCTGCAGGCTCAGCTTGGTGCTGGCTAGCTTCTCCTGCAGCCTGGTTTAAACCGGGCTGCAATAAAAGACAGCCCAGGACCAGCCTTGGATGGAGCTGGCTCCTCTTGCAGCTCAGTTTAAACTGAGCTGTAGGAGAGGTTTTTCTGTTTATTTATTATGGTCTTTAGACCAGCACACAGTTTAATCAGACTTAAAACTGTAAAAGACAATCAGCTGGGGCAGCGGGAGCTGAGAGCTCTGCGCCACCTCAGCTGGGGCTGGCTCCTCTTCCAGCTCAGTTTAAACCAAGCTGCAAGAGAAGTCAGCCGAGGATCGGCTGGGGCTGAGGGAGCTGAGAACTCCCCTCCACCTTGGCTTGGCATCGGCTTCTCTTGCAGTCTGGTCTAAACTGGGCTGGAAGAGAAGTCAGCCCAGGATCAGCTGTGCCTTCTGGTGTGCAATCCCCCCCCCCCTTTTCCCCTTCTCAGATCTATTGTACCCCAAAAATTTGGGATTTCCAAACAATCCCGGATCCAAATACCGCACCAATATTGGGATCTGCAGTTTTTTGGGAAATCTGATTTTTTTTTCAGTTCAATATACCCGAACCAGAAAAACCCCGGGGTGGGGGATTGCACACCCCTAATATGTACGTAATCAGCACTTGATATTTGTTCTACAGCACTTATCTCACCTTTCTTCATAATGTTATTCTCCATATATTATATTCACTATATATGCATAAACCAGAAGATATCAACAAAGAAGCATAGCAGCTTTACAGCCACAGATGTGCTACAAGGATGATTCAGAAAATACTGTCACACCCTGTAGGAGCTGGACTAAAATTCCCGTGAGAGGCCCCTTCTGTAAGAGCCATTTTTAAATGGAAAAAAAAAGAACTTTCAATTGATACCATATTAAGGCTGCTTAGGTTAAAGTAAAATAATCTCAGAATGACATTTTTAGGAAGTCACCTGTGAAATTAATTGAAGGCAATTTTAAGGGGAAAACATGGAAGAATACATGCTCAAATATTTTTAAAAAGACCAATTTTTGTCGTTCCCCCCCCCCCACAAACCTGCATTTTGTTTTGAGCTTGATGATCCACCCTGTTCGACCTTGGATTTCTTCTTTTTAGAAGAGGAGGAGGAGGAGTCAGAAGATGGTGCCGGGCGCTTTTCTACAGCAGGAGTGGAGAGTGCTCGTTTCTTGAAAAGCTCTCGTTCTCTTAGCAAGCTGGGATCCATAATTCTGTTGAGAGAGAGAAAAAAAAACATTTTATATCAACAGGCCAAAATACTGCTTGGTTTCAGCATTATAATTCTGAAGCAACACAGGATAGAGACGATATGCTCTGTTCCTCAACTACAGATCTTCGCCAGGGCTGTATTATAAGACTAGCTAAGTTTCTGCAAGATTCCAGGATCCTTCCACTGGAATCACTGTACCAGGCACAAATATATTACCTGATGGTATTCTTTCCCTGTTAAGGCAGGGATGAAACAGGAGGGGAAGAAAAAAACTGGAAAGGATGAAGCTCAAGCCACTGAAAGTGAAGCTGCCAAAATAAAATTCAAGCTGTATTTTCATCTAACAGCTACAGCTGGAACTTGTATTCTGGTACATTATTATTATGGTACACTGGGAGTTATACCAGCTCATTACATTGCCCAGGTATATATCCCTTCAAACAAGCTTTTTTAGACTATCTCTCTTTACTACCTGGACAATAGAGCAGGGGTTTCTAGGAAGCAGCAAAGCAAGTTTAGAAAGGGTACCAAGGGGGAAAAAAGGTCAAACTCCTAGAAACAGAAGAAGGTATCAAGAGCATGATAAATGCAGCTAGACAGTGGGGAAGGCTCCTGAAACTCTTTTCAAAGCAGTTCCAGAGAGGTAGGTGTATTGTAGTAAAATTATACTGGAGTTTGTCAGCACTTTAAAGACTAATAAAATTTATTTCTGCATGAGCTTTCCTGAGAATGTTATAATTTGCTTACTTTTGTGAGACTATCACAACTTACTAATACTTATGTTTAGCACTGAGAGAGAGCTTTACTAGGATCAAAGTACTTCACAAACATTGCCTTGGTAATATGCAAAGGTAAAAGTTTCCCTTGCTCGAAAGCTAGTCAAATCTGACTCTAGGGGGCGGGGCTCATCTCTGTTTCCAAGCCGAAGAGCCAGCACTGTCCGAAGATGTCTCTGTGGTCATGTGGCCTGCATGATTAAACGCCGAGGTGCACGGAACGCTGTCACCTTCCCACCGAAGTGGTACCTATTTATCTACTTGCAGTTTCTTGCTTTCAAACTGCTAGGTTGGCAGGAGCTGGGGCCAGAGACAGGAGCTCACTCCGTCACGCAGCACTAGGGTCTCGAACTGCCAAGCTACAGACCTCCCGGTCTGCAGCTCAGCGTCTTAACCTCTGAGCCACTGTGGCCCCTAATATGTAAAACAACCCTATAAATAACCAGTATTGCTGATTCGAGGGTGAGACAGTGGCTTGCTCACGATTGTAGTGAGTTCAGGGAAGAGGCAGGATTTGAATCAGTGCCTTTCCTCATCACACACAGCAACTACAACAGACCATCTTTCTATGTTACAAGGGCCCCATGTTTTTAGGGGTGTGTGCTCAGAACTGAGTCTGAAGCAAGACTAACTAGAAAGCTAAGAAGCACCAGGTGCCTTCCGAGAGCATTTAGCGAAAATCAACAGCCTCTGACTTGCTTAGGTAATCAGGAAATAAATCTTGGAGCCTTGAAAGCCAGCAACTTTTGACTCACCCTCCATTTCATTCCAGGATGATCACATACAACAGCAGGGTTGGTATCCCAGCTGGGAAGAGTTCACAGTCCCATAGGGAAATACACTGAACATCACAATGAAGTTAGGTATGAATAGATGGACGCCAGAATGAAATTCAGTTAAACAACAGGGACCCCAAGTGTATGTAATGTACCACAGATTCCATTTGAGACATGAGCTGTGCCTAGATTATTGTGGAAATCAGGTTCCATCTTTCAGCCGTACTACTGAGGAAGAATGTTTTGAAACACCTGGCATACCTGGGATGGATGTTTTCGGCTGCAGATTTTTCATTGGGACATCTTCTGCCTTTTTTGTGGACTTTTGAGGTCTTTTGGACACTATTATACTGAAAGTTCAGAGGAGTCTCCTGTTTTATTCTTTCTTCAGCACTGAATTGTCATACCTTTTCTTGTCAAATTTGTATTCTATTCTTTGAATTGTTATTAGTGTTTTGGAATTGTGACCACCAATTCTACTCTATTAATTGGTTTATTGTAATTATGTTGCAACAGGCTTATGTCTACTGGTAACTTCTGAAATTTGTGAATTTTTTGATGGTCTACCCTTGTGTTTTTCACCCCTGGAATGAAATTCAGTGGCATTTAAGATCACTTCTTACAGCTTTACGAAATTTGATACTAGTACTTATTTCTAACTTCTTGGACATTTCTTCCCTTTTTGGTTTTGTTTTCCTCTCTCTCTTCCATCTCTCCATTTGCCTCCCATCTTCTATGGAACCTTTTATTCATCCCCACCCCCACTTTATTTAGGGCACACAGGATGATGAGTTTAATGGGAGGGAGTGACAGTTTCACAACAAGTGTTTTATACTTTATATTTTAAAAGCAGCAATACAAATTGTAAGCAGTCATGGTGAATTATTTGAAACCCTTCCGAACAACCGCATGATGAAGACGTCTCTGTAGTGGAGCAGCCTTGGGCAAGTCAGTATCTCCTCAACTGCAGCCCTTTCCTAAGGCAATGCTCTCAACGCTCCCTCTAAGCTGTGGAGTCTTGTGAGCAAAAATTCTACTTTGTGAGCTACTGGCATTAAAGTTGTGAGCGGGTGATTTGCCTGCTGCATAAATTAGTTTGCTCTGGAGCCATCCTTCCTGAGCGAAGACAGAAATGTGTAAGCCAGAGGCTAACAAACTGTGAGCTAGCTCACACTAACTCAGCTTAGAGAGAATACTGAATGCTATTGGTCTACCTACAGGATTGATGTAAAGACTGCTCATCCCATGCCAACACGTTTTAACACACTGCTTGCAGCACACCAATCCATCACACACAGCCTTCCCACAGCGCTCTTCCTAAGTACCCTGAGAACTGAGGTTTGAGCAATGAGCAAAGTTGTGAGCGAGCTATTTGGCTACCGCAGAAATTACGTAGTTTGCTCTGGAGCCATCCTTCTTGAGTGAAGGCAAAAATTTGTGAGCCGGAGGCTAAAAAACTGAGCTAGCTCACACTAACTCAGTTTAGAGGGAACACTAGATTAGAATATAGATCAAATACTCCCTCTAAGCTGTGGAGTCTTGTGAGCAAAAAAAGTGGGTGTCTTTGTGAGCTACTGGCATTAGAATTGAGAGCGAGCGATTTGGATACTGCATAATTAGTTTGCTCTGGAGACATCCTGCCTGAGCTAAGACAAAAATGTGTGAGCCGGAGGCTAAAAAACTGTGAGCTAGCTCACACTAACTCAGTTTAGAGGGAACACTGGAAGGGACCCCCGCCTGAGAGGAAACGGGTGGTGAGTCTGAAACAGAAGAGCTCGAGGATGTGACCGGGACCCCCGAGGGACGGCGGGAGCCGCGTTGTCGCCCCTTCCCCCCGACGGAGCCACGACTCCCGCCAAGCCCGACCCCGGGGCTGCGCGCGCACCTGCTCACTCACCTCGCGCACGGGGACACCCCAACAGCGAGGGGCACGGCGGGGGCGGGGGGAGCGCAAGCAACCCACGGAGCCCGGAGGCTCCCGCTTCCCTATTGGCTCAGGCGCCTACCGCCGGGCTTCCACCACCCTTCCCATCTTGCCCGTCGCGCGTCGACGTGGTTTTGCGTCACCGTCGCGCAATGTGTTTTGAAACAAAAACGCGGAAGAACAGATGCTCTGTTACCACAGCAACTGCAGGAAGTGTGGGGAGGGAGCATGCGCAAAGCGAAACGCTCTCTCTCGCTGGCTCCCTCTTGTTTTGGTTCGTTTCCCTCCCGGCCCCATATAACCGCATCACTGGTCCTGGAGAGTGAGGGCTGTGATTCCAAGGAACTTCGGGGGCGGGGGGCGGGGGAGGACACAACTGGAGCCTTCCTTCACTAATGATAAGTTTTAAGCATCCCCTGGAGTTGCCAACTAACTCCAGCTTCGGAAACCCTTGTTGGTTTGGGGGCAGTGCTTGGACAAGGCGGCGTTTGTGGGTGGAAGGAGCTCAGCGGGTACGTAACGCAATAGAGTATAAACTACAAAACTTCCATTTCCTCCAGAGAACTGTTCTCTGGAGATCATTTGCAATTCCAGGATATCTCCAGGCTCCACCTGGAGGTTGGCAAGAAACACACTGTCCTTTTGCAAAGTGGCAGTAGGTTAGCTAGCTATGGCTGACCTAAAAAGGGTAAGGCACAAAGTTTGCACGAGATTTGCCTATGCTTATTAACCCATCATAGTTTCACATTTACACGATTACTATCAGTTGAATAGAAATTGAACTCAAAGTAGTGCCCGCATTGACTTGGACATGGGGTGGGGGGGTAAAAGCCAGATCTACATGGATGCTCATAGATAGATCCGCTAGCTTTTCTCACTAAACTCCCCCAAATGCAGTACCAAATCACATGTCAAAGCCAAGATCACAGACTGAACCTTTAAAAACATGGATCCAACACTTGCAGTGCAGCAATGGGACAGAAACATGGATCTGAAGAAGAGTTGGTTTGTATATCCTGCATTTCTCCACCTTAAAAAGTCTCAAAGCGGCTTACATCTTCCTTCCCCCCCAAGTGAAAAGAATTGAGCAATCATCCACAAAAGCTCATACTCTGCCACATATTTTGTTAGTCTTTAAGGTGCTACTGGACTCCTTATCTTTTCTACTGCTACAGACAGACTAACATGGCTACCCGTCTTGATCTTTCCCCACAACAGGCACCTTGTGAGGTAGGTGGGGCTGAGAGAGTTCTGAGATAAGTGACTGGCTCAAAGCCACCCAACAGGCTTCATGTGGAGGAGTGGGGAATCAAACCTGGTTCTCCAGATTAGAGCCCACCGCTCTTAACTACTACATCACACTGGCTCTCGGAGGCATGGATCATAATGAATTCATAATGATTTTTACATTGAAACAAAATAAACCCACCTTCATACTGAAGATCATGTCTTTAGCCTACAGTCAGCATCACCACAAAAATCATGCATCCACTGTTTTGTGGCACCATGGTGGCAGAAGACCACCCAACGTCTTTTGAGATCTTCTTCCTGGAGATTGTGGTAGGTACCAGTGCCTCCAAAAGTGAGGACACAATTGGATTCTGGTTGCTACTGCTCAGATAGGAAAGATGGCAAACTTCATTCCAGCCCTTTTGTAGATCCCTGGGTTGCATAGAATTGTCCCCCCCATTCTTGACTCTTTCCAGCAGCCTAGGGTACGTGCCCAT
Source organism: Lepidodactylus listeri (assembly GCA_029233225.1). Taxonomy (NCBI): domain Eukaryota; kingdom Metazoa; phylum Chordata; class Lepidosauria; order Squamata; family Gekkonidae; genus Lepidodactylus; species Lepidodactylus listeri. The sequence continues at coordinate 135,788,202 of JARCFY010000004.1, read as the reverse complement.
CAACCACAAGTTCTTACCCTAGATGTCAGGAACTTCTTGTAGATGTACAGCTTCACACCCCTCCTTAGGTCCACACTGACTCTATTGACTCAACGTTGGCTCAGTGGGACGTTCTGACTATCTAGGCTGATGGCTGACAGTGTTCCTGAGAAGGATGGGATGGCAACTGTCATGTGCATGGAGTTGCACATTGCTGGGCCCGAATAGAGAGGTGGGCTCTCAGAGTTAGGCTGCATTTTCCAGGATATCACAACACTGTGTGCTGTTTTTTCATTAAAGCCCCAACTTTCTCCTAAGTGTTAAGCCCCAAGGGAGGAAATATAAACAAAACACAGAGACACCACCCAAAAGACATGAAATCACCCAGCAAATACCAGTGATGCTCAACAGTCAGTGGAAATAGGGTTGCCAGGCCCTTCCCCCAGCTACCAGCAGGGGATGGGGAGGAAGGACGGCCAGATCCAGGTAGGGAAACTCCTGGAGATTTAGGGATGGAGCCTGGGAAGACGGGGACCTGTCAGAATCTGTCAATTCAGTCAATGTAATCTTGCATTAATACTATGTAACCTTATAGTCATTTGTATGGAACCTGTATTAATCCTGTTTTGGTCGGGAGGGTGACAACCCTTAAAGATGAGAACAAGGAGGCCTCTCATCCCTGCCTCCGCATTCCAGCTGCCCCGGCAGTAACTTCAAGGGGAGGACGACTCTCATCTCTTATCTATGCTAAAGAACCTTGGAGCCATGAATTGTTATGTGAACTAAGGGATCTGGTTTGGGAAGGGAAATTTACTGCTTAACACCTCACTTTTTTCCTGTGTGAACCAAACGGTCAAGACACCTTTTAGCCCGCCAATTTTCCCTTCAGGGGATTGGCTACCTATGGGTAATTCAAACTCCTTGGAATGGTATAATAGACCCGCTTGTATTATTTGTCTCATCTCTGACAATAACCCGAGATGCTGTACTAATGTAGGAATAGGCAATAAAGAACTGTGGTTAACCAACCTAGATCTGGTCCTTGACTACTTTGAGCAGGACTCTCACAGATTGTCAGAGAACTTTGACCGGGACTCATCCGTTCCTGACCATGTCAGAAGACGACCTTGTCCCCCTCAAACCTACTACTCCAGAGGAGGTTCCCGCTACCCCGACGGATCCGGGGAACGGGGGTGGTGGCGGAGGAGGAGGTCCCGAGGTGCCGGTGACCACGAGCCAGGGGGCTTACTACATTCCGCGCCGCCCGATTACCCATCAGAACGTGACCCCCCAGTACGCCTGGAGCCACTTCGGGGGCCGTCCTGTGAGTTCGTGGGTGCACGACAGGAAAGGGGTGAGAGTTTCGCTCACCGGAGACCAGCCCGATCGAGGGAGACCGAGCTACCTCGGAGACGACCGCGAGCCGATCTACCGTGGAGGGCCGCGTCGCCCGCCTCCCGAAGAGGAGACACTAGATCTGTATGGGCCCGATCCGTATCGCGAGGAGCAGACGGTCCCGCTGGATCAGATGATGGGAGACCTACGGCTTCAACTCACCGCCAAGCTCCGCGAGTTGGCCCTCGATCTCCAGCACCAATTTCGCGACGCTATGGTGGCGATGCAAGGCGCCCTCCTCGGTCAAGGAGTCGGAGCCCCACCACAGCCGCAGGCACCCGGAGAGGTTCCGGCTCAGCCGCAGGCGCCCGCTCTACCGGCGCAACCAGCTCAGCCGGCCGTCCCAGCTCCAGTTCCGGGGCCCGTTCCCGCACCGGCCCCAGTCCCAGTCGCGCCGGCCGCTCGCCCACCACCTTCCGACCCTTTGACGACTACTTTCGATGGGGACCCCGAGAAGCTGCGTTTCTTCACGCTGGAGATCGGGAGATTCCTGGACAGTTGGGGTCACCTCTACCCTACCGAGAAAGATCGCATCGGCTACATCGGGTCCAAACTGAAAGACACCGCCAGCGATTGGTATGTGAGCCTTCACGACAACCCTGGCCCTGAGCTACGCTCATTGAACAATTTTATGTGGGCCCTCCGGCATCAGTTCGAAGACCCCTTGGGTGAGGAAAAAGCCCGAAATCAACTGAGGAAACTATTCCAGGGGAGGTCGTCGGTGAGGGAATACACCGACAAGTTCCGGCGCATCGCCGCCAAGATTCATGGGTGGCCGGAGGAACTTTTCATGGAAAAGTATTGGGAGGGCCTGAACCCGGAAATCTACGAGACAGTGCTGTTAGGAGGTCGCCCAGGCACACTGAACACCTGGATGAGAGCTGCCACCGATATGGAGGAACGCTTCGCCCTGATTAAGATGGGAGCGTCCGCGACGGCCGCCAGCAAAGCGGGCCCCCGAGCGAAGCCCCGATCCAATGTGCAAGACGTACGGGATGCGAGGTTCCGACAGGGGCTGTGTATGAAGTGCGGGGAAAGTGGCCACTTCGCCTCCGCTTGTCCCAGAGGAGGGGGGAAGGGCCCGAAGACCTCAACTCCCGGAGCGGGGAGCACCCCCACCAGAGGGAAAACTCCAATGAAGCCCCGGGCTTTACAGCTGGAAGGGGTTGCGAGTGACCAGGGAGAGCTAGAGCTGATGGAAGCGCAGATGTCGGGAAACTCCAACGGCCTGCAGTGAGCGGCGCAGAGCTGCAGGTCCCCCGCCAAGAAGCGCCATCTCCGGTGAGCATCCCTGGCCCCTTGTTATATATGGTAGTGACGGTGGTGACCCCTGGATCAGGTACCCATATGAGGGTTCGCGCTCTAATTGACTCTGGGTGCGCGCGAGACCTGATCAGCCCCCTGGTAGTGGAGGGGTTGGGACCCAAAGTCACCCCGTTAGCGGAACCCCTGAAGTTTACCCAGATGGATGGGTCGGAAATGAAGGAGGAGTGCATAGCAGAGACTGAGAGTTTGATTTTGGGAACGGGGGAGCATTGGGAGAAGCGAGCTTTCGTCATCACCCCGAACGCTCAATTCCCCATGGTGTTGGGCAGCCCGTGGCTCGGGGCGCACGACCCTTACATAAAATGGAGCGAGGGGAAGATTTCGTGGGTAGACGAACGCTGCCAGAGCCACCGGTGGGACCCCGGATGGGGCCCTGGACCTCCGAGCCCGCCTCCCCCCGTGCCCGCACTCGCCCTCGCCCCAGCCATGGTGCCTAAAGAGTATAGAGACTTGCTAGGAGTGTTCAGTGAGACCGAGGCGGACGAGTTGCCCCCCCATCGACTGTCGGACTGCGCCATAGAGCTCCTCCCAGGGGGAAAACTCCCGAAGGGCAAATTATATTCCATGAGCCCGGCGGAGCGGGAAGAACTGCGGAAGTTCTTGGACAAAAACCTGGCGAGAGGATTTATCCGCCCCGCCAAGTCCCCCTTTGCGGCGCCCGTGTTGTTCCGAAAGAAAAAGGATGGAGGCTTACGACTGTGCACTGACTACCGGGGGCTAAATGCAGTCTCCACCTCTAATGCCTACCCCCTCCCGTTAATAAAGGACCTCTTGGCGGAGGCGGCCAAAGGGAAGATTTTTACCAAATTGGATCTAAGAGATGCCTACTTCAGAGTGCGCATAAGGGAAGGGGATGAATCGAAGACTGCTTTTAATACCCCCTTGGGGCAATTTGAATACCTAGTGATGCCGTTCGGCTTAAGTGGCGCGCCCGGGGTCTTTATGAGTTTAATCAATGAAGTGTTGCACAAGCACCTTTTTAAGGGCGTGTTATGTTACATAGATGATATCTTGATCTATTCTACTGATAAGAATGAGCATGTGACTTTGGTCAGGGAAGTTCTCTCAACGTTGCTGAAAAATCAGCTTTTTGTGAAACTGTCTAAGTGCGAGTTTCACCGGGAGTCTGTGGACTTCCTAGGCTACCGCATTTCTCAGAAGGGGTTGGAAATGGACCCGGGGAAAGTGGAGGCGGTGGTGCAATGGGAGGCTCCGCGAACAAGGAAGCAGTTGCAGAGCCTCTTAGGATTTTGTAACTTTTACCGGACCTTCATCAAGGACTTTGCTAAAGTCACCCTTCCCTTAACGGACTTGTTGAAAACCAAGGGGAGGGGACCCGAGGCAGGAAAGCCAGGAGAGAAACTGGCGTGGAATGGGGAGTGCCAGAAGGCGTTTGAGGCTTTAAAAACTCTTTTTACCTCCGAGCCCATTCTGGCCCACCCGGATGAGACAAAAGATTTTATAATCCATGTCGATGCCTCGGATGTAGCCATGGGGGGGGCCATTTTACAAAGCGACTCGGAGGGGAAGTTGCACCCCTTGGCCTACATTTCAAAAAAGTTTAACGAAACGGAAAGGAACTGGTCGGTGTGGGACAAGGAAGCCGCGGCCATTAGGTTAGCGCTCACTACTTGGCGCCACTGGTTGGAGGGAGCGCAAACTCCGTTTGAAATATGGACTGATCATAAGAACCTAGAGGCTTTGCGCACGCAACGGTCCCTCAACGCCAAGCAGCTACGCTGGGCTGACTTTTTTTCCAAATTTAACTTTGTGTTAAAACATTTCCCCGGGAAGGCTAACTCCCTGGCAGATGCATTGTCCAGATTACCCCAACATGAGAGTGTGAAGGAAGAGGTATTCGACTCCATGTTCTCCCCCCAGCAGCTGGGAGGGGCGGTGGTCACCCGGAGCAAAGCAAAGAAAGCCGAGCTAACCATGGGGACCTGCCAGTGGGGAGGGGAGTATGCTCCAGAAGAAATAGAGGAATTGGAAACGGTGGGAGAGTGTTCCAAGAGAGAGGATCATTGTTGGATGCATGGGGACAAACTAGTGGTGCCTAAAACCAAACGCAAGGAAATCTTGCTAAATTGTCACTCTTCCAAGCTAGCCGGGCACTTCGGTTTCCTAAAGACACTTAATTTGATCCAGCGTCAATTCTGGTGGCCACGCATGCGCCGCGATGTCTCGGACTTCGTCTCGGCATGCCAAACCTGTTTAATGTGTAAGAAACGGGGGGGCAAAGTCCCGGGATTGTTGCACCCCCTTCCCACTGCCTCAAGACCCTGGGAAGACATAGCCATGGATTTTATCACCAATTTGCCCCCCTCCAAAGGAAAAACGGTGATTTGGGTAGTAGTAGACACTTTTTCTAAACAAGCCCATTTCACCCCCTTCAAGCAATTGCCCACAGCCAAAGGGATGGCTAAAGCTTTTTTCAACCACGTGATAAAATTACATGCTTTTCCCAAGAGGGTGGTATCCGACCGCGGAAGTCAGTTCGTTGCCACCTTCTGGCGGGAGCTTTTGAAGTTAATGGACATAGAACCTGCCTTAAGCTCGGGTTACCATCCAGAAACCGACGGCCAATCCGAGCGAACTAATCAAATTCTCGAGCAATTCCTGAGATGTTACACAAACTACCACCAGGACAATTGGGTAGAATTATTGCCCTTTGCAGAATATAGCTACAATAATGCAGTGCATTCCTCCACTGGGGTTTCACCTTTCATGGCAGTGGGAGGCTTTGAAGGTAAACCACTCCCGACTCTCAAGGACGACCCCCAGACCCCCCCCTCGGATTTTAAGAGTTGGTGGTCCGGTCTCCAGGACTCCTGGCCTTTAATTGGGAAGGCCCTGGACCATGCCAAAGAGGACTACAAGAAATATGCTGATCGAGGGCGAGCACCGGGCTGGGATCTTCAACCCGGGGACTCTGTTTATCTCTCTACTAAAAATATCCATGGGCTACAGCCCAGCAGAAAACTGGGATGGAAATATGTTGGACCTTATAAAGTGCTACGTAAAATCTCTGATGTATCCTTTGAACTGGAACTGCCTAAATCACTGAGTTCTGTACACCCTGTGTTTCATTTCAGCCTGCTGAAGAAAGATCCTGGGCCGAATGCATGGCATCCAGTTCCTCCAGCTCCTCCTCCACTGATGAAGGAGGGGAGTCCACACTACGAGATAACTGAAATCCTTGACTCCAAGATGAAAAGGGGCCATTTGTATTACTTAGTTAGATGGTTAGATTTCGGCCCGGAGCACAATGAATGGATTCGTTCTGAACATGTTCATGCCCCCAAGTTGATAAAACTGTTTCATAAAATGTTCCCTGAGAAAGCTAGATGAAGGGGATTATGGGGAGGGCAGGGTGTCAGAATCTGTCAATTCAGTCAATGTAATCTTGCATTAATACTATGTAACCTTATAGTCATTTGTATGGAACCTGTATTAATCCTGTTTTGGTCGGGAGGGTGACAACCCTTAAAGATGAGAACAAGGAGGCCTCTCATCCCTGCCTCCGCATTCCAGCTGCCCCGGCAGTAACTTCAAGGGGAGGACGACTCTCATCTCTTATCTATGCTAAAGAACCTTGGAGCCATGAATTGTTATGTGAACTAAGGGATCTGGTTTGGGAAGGGAAATTTACTGCTTAACACCTCACTTTTTTCCTGTGTGAACCAAACGGTCAAGACACCTTTTAGCCCGCCAATTTTCCCTTCAGGGGATTGGCTACCTATGGGTAATTCAAACTCCTTGGAATGGTATAATAGACCCGCTTGTATTATTTGTCTCATCTCTGACAATAACCCGAGATGCTGTACTAATGTAGGAACAGGCAATAAAGAACTGTGGTTAACCAACCTAGATCTGGTCCTTGACTACTTTGAGCAGGACTCTCACAGGACCTCAGTGGGGTATAACGCCATACAGTCCACCCTCCAAAGCATCCATTCTCTCCAGGGGAGCTGATCTCTGTAGTCTAGAGATGCAGTGTAATTCCAGGGGATCTCCAGGACCCACTTGGAGGCTGGCATCCCTAATTTCTACACCCTTCTAGAACCCCATTAGGCAACCTTAATTGCCCTCCTTCTTGGATCAAGGGGGCAATCTGCCTCACCTCCTTTGGGAGGCTACACCAGAAGATGAGTGCAGCAACTGGGAATACCTGTGAGCAGGCAATGACAAAAGGAAGAAGAGGAGGAGATTGGATTTATACCCCATCCTTCACTACCCAAAGGAGTCTCAGAGCAGTTTACAATCTCCTTTCCCTTCCCCTCCCCACAACAGACACCCTGTGAGGTAGGTGGGGCTGAGAGAGCTCTTTCCAGAACTGTCCTTAAGAGAACAGCTCTGACAGAACTATGGCTTGCCCAAGGTCATCCAGCAGCTGCATGTGGAGGAGTGGGGAATCAAACCCAGTTCTCCCGGATTAGAGTCTGCGCACTTAACCGCTACACCAAAGGAAGGCATTGCTGTATGCAAAAATGAATTATTCAGGACATTTTTTTACACAAGTAATAGGGCTGTACTGTAATGAAATGGTTCAGACAGATGCTTTGCTAAAGGAATTGGGACTGGCCACTGTAGTACCACATTCCACCTGTTGCTGTAAGAACACTCCCACTGTGTAATTTCAGCATCATTTAACATGCCATGTTGAAATGTTTATGCTTGGTTCCAGCTGTTTCAGAGTTCTGACACCCAAACCTTATTGCATTGTTTACAGGATGTCCTATCTTGTTGATCCTATCGACTCACACTGTATAATCTGCCTTGAGTCTCAGTGAAATAACAAAAATAAAAACAAAATTAGGTGCTGCACAATGACAAAACAGCCTATAACAGTTGATCTGAAATTAACTAGCATTACCTACACACAAATATTCAAATGCCCAGTGTGCTTGGAATTAAAAAAAAAATCTAAGAAGTAACTGGAATGTTTTTAAACATTCCCAGACCCCTCAGCATCTGAACTTGTGACATCTATTGTGAACTTTTACCCCCAGTCAACAATAAGGGTGATTCCCAAAACAGGCTTGTGTTACAAACCACAAAGAAAAAAAGAAAAGAGAGGCAATTTGGTTTTTGTGGCCAAAATTCCATACTTTCCTGCTAATCTATGAATTCTCTACTTTAGTGTGATTCCAAATTCACATCTTCTATTAATTTGCTTAATTCCATGTTATGGCTTTCTAAGATAGTTACCATCTCCGTGCCATGTAGTAGTAAATTCCAGCTACCCATATTAGGGGTTCCCAATTCCTGGCTATTTGGAAGTGGAGCCAGTAGCCTGGGGACCTCAGCAGGATAAAATGCCACAGAGTCCACCCTCCAAAGCCGCCCTTTCCCCCCCAGGGGCTCTGATCTTTGTAGTCTGGAGATCAGTTGTAATTCCAGAAGCTTTCTCATATCCCCAGTGATATGAGCTACAGATTCTTATATTCAGGAATTATTTGGGGAATAATGGGGAACAGAGAAAAGGTCAAACTGGGTAGGGATGAAGAGATACGTTGGGATTTATTTAAGGAAAAAGCCAAGGTTGAAGTAGGTGGTAATCCTTTCAGATTGTCCTTTAATGTTAGAAAGTTTTTGAAAATTAACTCATCTGCTTAATCATAAATGAAACCTTGATATTCATAACAGCACTGAACACCAACTTTTCACTGTAAACAAATTTAAATTCATAAGGAAGTGCCAAAATTCCCCAAAATTAAAGAAAAGATGTTAACAATAATGAAAGAAAAGTGATTACAGATTGCTTATGCACCACAACGCTATCTTGTTAGGTCATTGGTTTCCCATATGACTCACATATTTAGAAATAGTAATACACATAAAGAATACTGGAATTGGCCGACTTTGTACTGCAGTAGTCTTACTGACGTCTGTAGTGTAGCTGAGGAAGACTGGCTAGTTACGTGCATTCGTCTTGGAAGTGTATTCAGAGCATAGCCCCACTATATTTACATGGAAATCCTTCAGTGCATGAATAACTTTGCAGCAACAGGCAATCTGGCTTAAGCCATCCATTATTTTCCTTCTGCTTTCATTGCTTGGGCTCTAGCTTTGGACTTGAGAAGTCTTGTGTATAGGAACAGGTTAAAGAACGAGGAGCTGTCTTCTTAAAAATTCACTTTTCCTTCAGTATTTCATTTTTTAAAATGGAATATCCATATATTGCTCAATTTGTTTTAGTTACGACTAACAGAATTAACCAAATAAACTCCAAAGCCTTCAATCCTGGTTTTAAATATATATATATATCTTCAAGTTCAGCCAAAAAGACCTTTGCTTGCTTCTCCCTTACATTTTTTGGAAGTCCTAACCTGACGAGCAGTTCTCTGTGAAGTTCCAAACCATTCTGGTAACTTCCTTTTTGAAGGCTGGTTTAAGACCTAAACAAAAGGAGAAAAAACAAAACAGTTTTTCACTTCACAAACCATTTTTTCCACTCGTACTGTTTGGATTCCTACTAACCTGACTTTGGCCCAATCTGCCTCTAGCATTCGCTCCACTGTCTTACCCCAAACCCACGCTGGAACAGAAAGTCCCCTCTGCGTTACATGCCACTTTCACTTTGATTGATTGTTGGATTTTATGGAAGTCCCCACACTGCATGCCGCTTTCACTTCGTTTGATCTCGGTTTTATGGTGGCTGTCTGCACAGATTTATGGCCATTTTATGGCCATTCAGGTGAGACTCTGCAGTCAGTGCCGGGGTATGTGCCTGATGTTTTTGAGCCACAGTGTTGGTTTGGTAAAACAACAGAGCAAATGCTAGATGCAGAATGGGCCCTAACTGAGGACATTTCTAGCCACCTTTCTCCAAAGGAGGGCTCAAAATGGCTAACAGCAAAGCTTAAAAACAAATCAACTGACAACAACTAATAACCATCACTTTGCCATTCACAGTGGAGTAATGGTTGTTGGGCTAACGCAGGGCTCCCCAACGTGGCATCCATAGTGCTACCACTTCTCCTCATGTCTGCCAAGCTTTCCAAAAGGTGCAAGGGGCCATTGTGAGGCAGGGGTTATTATTTGGCTGCCTTCATTCAAATGAAATTGTTTTCCTCTGGAGGATCAGGAGGACTGGTAAGCACTTGGGCTTTCTTTAAGTCAGTGTTTGGTTCCATTCCCCCTTCAGGTTTTCTTTTTTCCCAGGAGGCATGAGGAGGGAGGAATTCTGTTTGGCTCCACCTCCTGCAGCAACCATGTTTGGGTTTGGCTACACCTCCTGCAGCAGCCATGTTTGGGTTTGGGTTTGCCTCCTGCGGCAGCCACTTTGGGGTGGTACTCACCACCCCATCTCTAAATCCCAAAGGTGTCTGTAGGGTCAAAAAAGGTGGGGGACCCCTGAGATAATGCAACACAGAGATGTGTTGTAACGTGTAGTTTGGACCCAGGAGGTAGCCCAAGCCTAACGCTTTATCCTTATGCCATCCCAGAAATAGCTTAACGTCTCTCTGAAGAAGTCCCTGTAGCATGCCAACCTGCATAGGTTTGACATATAAGTGTCTGGGAAGGCTGTCTTCCCTAAATTCTCATTTGCCACTCAACAGACTCTTCCCCAGCCATCTTAAACAGGCATCCAGAATGTCCATAGACACAATGCTGGTAGCAAAATGGCGCCCAAGCCAGACGCCATTCCAAAACACAAACGAGGCCATGAATGTCTTTGATTAGACCAAGAACTAATTTGCTAAATAATTACATTTTTTAAAAAACAAGGCAATGAAACCCATCCTCCAGCTATATAGCAGCATCTGTTTGCAAGTGTCACCAATCTTGCCTAATCCTGCGGCAACTGATTTACGGCCTACATTTAAACAGAGGTGTCAAACTAATTTGTTACAGAGCCGGATCTGACATAAATGTCACTTTGTCAGGACAGACTGAGTGTGCCATAAAATGTAATGCCAGGTACCAGAGATATAAACTTTATAAAGGACACAGGCAAACCCAATTAAGCAGTTGATTCCTAGCAGTGAAAGCAATTGATTTACTTGGGAACCCACAAAAGCCTGGCTCTCCCAGATCCCCCGCACCCCCCAGTTTTCATCCCTCCTGCATTTCCCACGGAAGCAGCGGGGCTGAGGGGAAGGCCTGACAGAGAGCCTGTTTCCAAAACCTCCAGGGGGTGCTTGCCGTCCTCCCGCGATCTTTTTTCCCTCACAGGCCAAGAACAGCACCAGTTGCTCATGGGCTGGATAAGAGTCCTGAATGGGCCAGTTCTGGTCCGCAGGCCATATGTTTGACACCCCTGGCCTACAATTTACCTGTGACTGGGAATCTGTAAAGAGGTCTTCCTCCTCAGGGTTGAGTGAAGGCTGATTCCATGATGCTAATTTGATAGAGCTCTGATGGCTCTGGACCTCCTGCTTGATGTTAGGGACTGGTTCTTCGCTACCGCTCTTTGCCTTTGAAAGGAAGGGGGAAAAGTGAGATATTCCACTTTTAAACACATTTAATCTATGCCATCAGAATTAGGCATGTGAACCAGAAGAGCATGTTCCTGAATGCTTGGCTATAGAAAGAGAAGGTCAGTCCAAGACAAGCTGAAAAATCTAAATTAAATCAAAGTAAAATGAAGCTGAAATTCATGTCTCAGTTATTCTCCCCAAACCATTCAGAAATGGGTAGTTGTTCAAATCACAGTGGCAAGATTATTGAAGAGATTTGTCACACTGCAAGTGCCTGCCAGTGGAAAAAGGAACTGCGCTGGCTTCCAGTTTGTTTCTTGGTGCCATTCAAAGTGGTAGACATGATCTATGAAGCACTAAATGCCTTGGGTAGCTGAAGGCCCACTTTTGTTCATATGAATCTACCTGATTAATCCTCTTCACAGGTCCTCCCCTGCTTTATGACTAGATGGGGGCAGAATTGCATCTTTGAAACGCACCTCCACCATTTAGAAATGTTTGCTTCACACCAGCATTGGTATCATTCAGACACCAGGAGAAGACTGTTTCATCCTCTTGGGAGGAGTTCTGCTGTTCTGCTGGATCTCTGAGTGGTCTTCCATACCAAATTGCTTCTTGGCACTGGGACCAAGGGGCACTGTGTTATGGTGGTTCAAGACCTATTGCGGGGGTCTCAGAGGGTGGTGCTGGGGGATTCCTGTTCTACCCCATGTCCATTGACATCTGGGGTTCTGCAGGGCTCGATCTTATCCCCCACGCTATTTAATATCTACAAGAAGCCACTGGGAGTGGTCATCAGGAGGTTTGGGCTGTGGTGTCGCCCAGCTCTACCTTTCTTTCCCACCTAATTCTAAGGATGCTGTTAATGTTCTGAACTGGCGCTTGGAGTCAGTAATGGGATGAGGTTCCACAAACTGAGGCTGTGGCCACACACACTAAGTAATCCACTTTTGGTCCGCTTTCAATGCACTTTCCAACTGGATTTTGCCAGTTCACATGGTAAAAATCCTGCTGGAAAGTGCACTGAAAGTGAACTGAGAGTGGATTATTTAGTGTGTGTGTGATCGCAGACTGAAACTTAATCCTGAAAAGAGAGAGGTCGTCACTTGACAGACAACCTTTACTGGCATAGCAGAGATAAGAATACATTAAAATTTAGGAATACATCAAAAGCCTGGCTGTAGATCAGTCAACAAAAAAAGAACTGACCAATTAATAGTTTCCCTAGTTCGAATTACAGATTGAAGAAAACAAGCAACATTAAAAGTTACAGAAGCATTTTGCCCAGAGAGTAGCAACTGGACCTTCACACTCTCAGGAAGACCACGCCATGTAAAAAGGAAGGTGTCCAGAAATTTTTCTTGAGTCTTAGTATAAAAGGGACAATTTAAAAGAGACAGAGGTTCTCGGGCTTAATAGAAAGGCAAACCAGGGACTTGAGATGTCCCCGGTCTTGGATGGAGTTACACTCCCCTTGAAAAGCCAGATTAGCAGCTTGGGAGTGCTGCTCAACACAGAAAACCAGGTGGCCATTGTAGTTAGGAGGGTTTTTGCCCAGTTTTGGCTGGTGCACCAGATGCCCCTGTTCCTGGACCTAGCCACAGTGATCCCTGCCGTAATTACATCTACAGTGGACTACTGCAATACGTTCTACTTGGGCTACCCTTGGAGAGCGTTCAAAGGCTGCAGCTAGTACACAAAGTTGCAGCTAGACTGCTGATCGGGGCCAGTGACAGGGATCATGTGACCCTGATGCTACAGCAATTACACTGGCTTCCCATCTGCTCCTGAGCCTCACTGAAGGGGACCTTTAAAATTCTACATGGCTTGGGACCGGAGTGTCTGAAGGACCATATTCTCCCATGTGTTCCTGCCCAGGAACTAAGGTCACAGTGGGAGGTCTGCTTGACTTTCCCATCGACCAAAGAAGCTTTTCTGGTGGATACATGAGAGAGGGCCTTTTCAGTGGCAGCCCCACAACAAGCTTCCCAAGGAGGTGCACCTGCCCCCCTCCCCCCCCCCCCGCACTCATGATCTTTCGGAGGCAGCTGAAGATAATTTTATTCATGACAGCTTTTGATTAGTTCTTCTACCTACCAGCAGTTTTAAGCTACTGACTTTAAAAAGTGGTTTTAATGTGTTTTATTATTATTTACATTTTAGAAAGGTGTCTAATAAACTTTTAAAATAAATAGTGTTAGGCTCTCGGTCTCTCGGATCCTAGTCTGAAACTCTAATCCACGTCACTACACTGGTTTAAATAATAATTTAAGAGGCGGTTACCCAAGATGGAGAATCTAAAGATGAGAGATCTTCCTTTATACTTTCACAGGACCCAGAACTAGGTTTGTGTACAGTTGACTTAACAGAATCCCCCTGAAAAGAAAAATAAAATTAAAATAATAACATTCTGGTAATACACTTGCTTGAGCTACTTTGTCTTCCGTCAAACTGGGACAGTCTTTTCCACACACAGGACCAATTATGGAGTCAGTGAATAAAAAAGCCGAAGGAAAAGAAGGACCCAGCCCCACTGGCAACCCTGCCTATTATTCCACATGGGTATCTGAGGGAACAGAGTTTCTGGAGCGCCCCTCTTATTACGGAGAGCAGCTGAACTGATTATCCGATAACATTGAGTTGTGGGTTATTAAACATTTTCACCCTCTTGCATTATATATGGAACAGAATAAATTAAGCCTGTTCTAATAGCATAGCAAAATTATTTTTGTGTAGTTAGCATTACACAGTCATCGTATTACGAGCAACTGTAATATGCCCATAAGGATGATGGCAATACCAGCCAAGTCAGAATTTATGGTCAATTCAATGGGAGTTCCCCATTGCTACCACTAGGTGCTGCTGTGGAGCTATGCATCTCGAAGATTTTTAAAAAATTATCATTACATTTTTATTCTACCCTGCTGTTAAGGAGGTCGAGCCAGTATCCATGTTCCCCTCTCCAACAACAACCCCACGAGATAGGTTTAACCAAGAGAACACGAGTGGGCCACGGTGAGCAGGATTTGAGTTGGGGCCTTCGCAGACCAAGTCCAATGCTCCAGTCTCTCCATTGCATCACACTGGCCCACTGTTCAACCTTAAAATATAAAATTACAAGCACAAGGATTTGCAGGGGGAATCTCATTTTCCCCTCCTGTGTTATTTATTTCCCTTCCATGAAAGCCCCATAGCCTTCTCCTGCTTCCTTCTCTCCTTCCCATCCACTAGCCAACTTACCCTTATCTCACCTCCCCATCTCCTGCTTTCCCACCTTTTCTCCCCCTGCAAGCCTCTACCCAGGAAAACCGTGGCTCAGTTGTATGGTGCCTGCTGCCAGGCTAGGGCGGCCAGGTCCCCCGGGATGGTGGGGATTTCCCCACTGAAAGGGACCCCAATCCGCCGGTTCGGATCAGGCCGGCGGAGGGAACCCCGCCCCCAAAGTGCCCAATTTGGACCGACGTGCCCGGCGCGATGACGTCACCCAGATCGCACCGGGTACATCACTGCCCAATGCTCTAGCAATCAGCCTGAAAACTCTATGGTACAATAGAGTTTCCAGGCTGATTGCTAGAGCGTTGGCCGGCAACGTGCCCAACGTGATGACGTCACTTCCGAGTGATGTCATTGCACCCTGTGTGCATGCTAATGTCCCGGAACAGGACTAACTCTCTCCCACTAAAAAAGTAGGTTACTTGGCAACCCTAGGCCAGGCCCAGTTGCAGGATGGGGAGCCCACAAGGACTTGCAGGAGGGGAGCACCTCACTTACCTAGGGTTGGTCAGCTCATCCTCCAAAGCAACCATTTTCTCCAGAGGAACTGATCTCTGTAGGCTGAAGATTAGTTGTTACTCTGGAAGGTTCCAGGCACTACCTGGAGGATGGCAACCCTTCACTCACCCCTGTATTCTGCGTCCCCACACTATTTCCTCCTTCCCTCCTGCCGGAAACTCTGATATCCTCACCTTTCCCTGTCGCCTTCCCACCCACCAACCATCCTACTTTTTATCTGCCCCTCATCTTCAGCTATATTTACTTACTTCACTATATGCTGCCTTTTTCCACAATCGGAAACCAAAGCAGGTTATATCATTCTCCTCCCATTCATTTTAGCCTCACAACAACCCTCTGAGGTAGGTCAGGCTGAGAACTGTGTGACTGGTGCAAGGTCACCCAGCAAGCTTCCTTGTCTGAGTGGCCTCAAAAGGGAGCTTTTGTAAACAGAACTCCCCCAGACTTATCGCCCAGCTTTCAGGATCTGGGAATGTTTACTCCGTAGTGTTTGTATCCCGGTGCACAGATTTCTCCACCCACAAGCAGCCCCAGCATCACAGGAAGCAGGAAATCATTGCTCGCTCCTCGGAACTCACAGAGAGAGATCTGCAGTGCCAGACGATGCCCTAAAGCTCCATTCAGTATGGCAATGTTCCCTCTAAGCTGCGTTAGTGTGAGCTATCTCACAATTTTTTAGCTTCTGGCTCACACATTTTTGTCTTAGCCCAGGAAGGATGGCTCCAGAGCAAACTCATTTATGCAGTAGCCAAATCACTCGCTCACAACTTTAATGCCAGTAGCTCACAAAGTAGAATTTTTGCTCACAAGACTCCACAGCTTAGAGGGAGCGTTGACGGCAACCCAACATGATCCCTGTTCTCATTGTTCAACTGCCCTCTGTATTGAGGAGTGACCAGCATTCCTCCTCCAAGAGAACCTCTCCATGCCTGTGAGCTGCAGTGAAGCAGCTGGGCGTACAGATGGGCCCTCAAGGGGAACACGCTGGAAGACTGCGGAGTGAAGAATTGCGAGAATCTCCAAACCAAACTCTGCTGCTCTTTGCTCCTTTCTTGCAAGATTCATCTCAACTAATTCTCTCTTTCTTTGTGTGTAACTTTACCTTGGCTTCAATCCACGCAATCTTCTCTTCATTCTTCTGCGCCGGTCCCGTCCTTGACTGCAGCCATCTTGATTCTTGAGGCAGCCTTTGTTTCTCTGAGTCTCTCCGGGGTGCCAGCAACTGACTCCTGTGCCCCCTCTCCAGAAGCGCAATGGTCATCCTTATGAGATACAGATCAATCTTTGCTGGCACTAAAGCTCTGATGTCTTTCATTCTTGTTACATCTTGGAAGGAGAAAAAAAAGATTGCTATAAAAGAAGCATGGATTTGAAACTGCTACGCTTACTTTCAAATTCAAAAGTTAAGAGAAGTCTGCTTTAGTAAGTGGGTTATTTATCAACCAATGTATTCAACTTACTGAAGACTAACTATAACAACACTTTAAAAATCTGGGGAAAGTAAAACTAAATAAAATGAAGTTGCAGGTTGGTCCAAAGCAAGTTCCACAGAAGCTGCATAATACCTCTTATTAAAAGGTAAAGGTAAAAGTTTCCCTTGCTCAAAAGTCAGTCGAATCCGACTCTATTGGGTGGTGCTCATCTCTGTTTCCAAGCCAAAGAGCCAGCACTGTCTGAAGACTTTTTCCATGGTCATGTGGCCGGCATGACTAAACGGAATGCTGTTACCTTCCCACTGAAGTGATACCTATTTATCTACTTGTAATTTCTTGCTTTCAAACTGCTAGGTTGGCAGGAGCTGGGGCCAGAGACGGGAGCTCACTCTGTCACACAGCACTTGGGTCTTGAATTGCTGAACTACTGATCTTCCGGTCTGCAGCTCAAAGTCTTAACCTCTGAGCCACCATGGCCCTTATTTTAATATCTCTTATTAGGACCCATCAAAATGACACAAAACAGTGGGCAACCTTTCGAGTTCACCACACCTCTTCCATCAATTTGGAGTTTACAAAAAATGAAAAGGGGGAGGGAGCAAAAGTCTTTGGGTCATGAACTTTTAAGACTTTGTCTTGACGACATCTTCTGTACAACGCTGAACAGGCTAGCAGATTTTAAATGGTGCTGGTACGAGATTGCATTTCTGACATTCTAGGAGGAGTAAAAAAATTGAAAATACAAAAACCAGTAGCACAAATATGCCTCAGACACCAGGTGAGATAAGCAGATCCTTCAAGGGCTGAGAGCAGAAGGAGAACTAGGCGGTCTTCATATTCAGAATACATGCTGGTGATCCCCAGCCTTAGGGAGGTCCGGCTGTCCTCGACTAGGGCCAGGGCCTTCTCAGTCCTGGCCCCGACCTGGTGGAACTCTCTGCCAAATATCATCAGGGCTCTGTGGAACCTGATGCAATTCCGCATGGCCTGTAAGGCAGAGATCTTCTGCCAGGCTTGTAGTTGAGGGCAGCAACAGGAAGTTAAGACTGGCACCTTCTCTCCTTTTCTCTTCTATGCCCCCCACATACCCTGCCCTGCCCGGCAATGGAGTTTTATATCGCCATCTTGATGGGCTTTAATTTCTGTCCCTACTAGTTACTTTAATTATATATTCATTGTATTTTAAATGTTTAAAAGGTTGTTGTCAGTCGCCCGTTGCCTGCTCTGCAGGGTGGATGATTCATAAATTTAATAAAATAAATAAATGAACACACACAACACTGAATCAGGCTCTTGGTCCACCACAGTCAGCACTATCTACTCAGACTGGGAGTGGCTCGCCAAGGTCTCGGGCAGAGGACTTTCACACCACCTACGGCCAGATTCTTTAACTGGAAATGCTGCAGACTGAACCTAGGACCTTCTGCATGCCAAGAAGATGCTCTGCCACTGAGCCATGGCCCTTTCCTGAATGCTGGAGATAAATTTTAGTCGGGGGACTGGACAAAAGTTGTGGAGACAAGGTCTTAAGATCACGGCCTGAAACATCTCCCTCCCCTTTTAATTTTTGGAACATTTAGCCTGATGTTCTGCAGAACTCGAAAATTTACATGCTGTTCACTGTTACTTTGGTAGGTCCTGATGAAAGGTATCATGTGGCTTTTGTTCTCAATCTGATAAATAAAATATTACAGAACAACGGAGCTTTGGAAATCATTGCAGCGCATGCCAATTGCAATGTAGGAAAACGGGAGCCTCGGAAATGCAGATTAACCCGACACCCAAGTTTTGACCTCACTTGCACTCCATAAATGCTGATCAAATCCAAAACAACCAATTCCTTGCCAAAACTGCCACTTTCTTGCCCATGCCATGTCCCAGCCTTTCAAGGGCAGTGGGAAAGTGCCCACACGTTAGCATCTACATCTAGATTTGGCACCAGGCAACACAAGCTAAAATTACAAAGAAATGGAGTTTCTTGAATAGTTCAGAAAGAATGGCTTCTTTCTCTTTCCTGTCTCACCCACCCATTAGAACCAAAATCTGGGAAAGCTGACATTATTACATTTTCTAGGCCGACCCAAGGAAATCCACAGCAACATTTTACTCTCAGAACAACTGTGCCTGAAGAAAGGTAACTTGTTTAGAGCTACTCAAGTTCAAGCTGAGAAGAAGAGATTGGATTTATGCCCCATCCTTCACTACCTGAAGGAATCTCAGAGCGGCTTACAATCTCCTTTCCCTTCCCCTCCCCACAACAGACATCCTGTGAGCAATACTCCCTCTAAGCTGAGTTAGTGTGAGAGAGCTCAGTTTTTTAGCCTCTGGCTCACACATTTTTGTCTTAGCTCGGGAAGGATGGCTCTGGAGCAAACTAATTTACACAGCAGCCAAATCGCTCGTTCACAACTTTAATGCTGGTAGCTCATAAAGTAGAATTTTTGCTCACAAGACTCCACAGCTTAGAGGGAGCATTGCCTGTGAGGTAGGTAGGGCTGAGAGAGCTCTTTCCAGAGCTGCCTTGAGAGAACAGCTCTGACAGAACTTATGGCCGACTCAAGGTCACACCAGCAGCTGCATGTGGAGGAGAAGTGGGGAATCAAACCCGGTTCTCCCAGATTAGAGTCTGCGCTCCTAACCACTATACCAAACTGGCTCTGAGCAAGAATTTCTCACAGGGGTCCCAAGATTCTGGCCATTGTCATTGTCTCTGCATCAAAGGGATCGGGCAAAAATTACATCAAACCACTTCCAGCGGTTTCCGGGGCCCGTCCCCATTTTCTACAGGAGAAGCAGGAGCACAAGCCCGCTACAGGTAGGCTGTGCTGCAGTTCGCGACCAGAAAACGTCCCTCAAACAGGCAGGTACCTTCTCACTTGAAGCTGTCTTCTACTGAGTCAGTTCTCTGGTCTATCCAAGTCAGTATTGTCTGTCAGTATTGTCTACTAGAGACCCCAGATTGGCAGCAGCTCTCCAGGGTCACTATTTATTTTTTTAATTTTTGAGATTTATACCCCGCCGTACCCTGCAAGTGGGCTCAAGGTGGCTTACATCATCATAAAACAGTGAAATAGTTCAATAAAAACATTACATCATAAAACACAGGCTCCAATTAGATTAAAATTGAATTTTAGTAGCAGAGGTCTTTCATGTTACCTGCTATCTGATCTCTTTCTTTTTTTTAAATAGGAGAGACTGGGGATCAAACCTGGGACCTCCAGCATGCAAAGCAGATGCTCTGCTACAGAGCCACGGCTCCTTCCTTTTCCCTAAGCCCTCCCACACATCTTCTAAAAGGGGTGCCAGCTCCACAGGCTGCACGCCATATAAACTGTCAAGCCCTATGGACCACCCAGAGACTCATGTTGGCCACACATTCAAGTGATGACAGCACATCCAAATCCCCTAAATCAAAACCAGAATCCAGCTCACATCTGGTTTCTCCAGATGCATTAAAAAAAAAAAAACTTCTTTTCTTAGGGAAGAGGGATCCAGATGGTCTTTGGCAGTTCCACGATTTTGTTGTTGCAGTTAAGACAACATTTTCCCAGACGGAATAAAGCTGCAGTTCTGCTGCCTCATTCATGGCAACAGACAATACAAGCCCATGGCTAGATCATCTGGAACACACCCAGTCTCTTCTGAACTTTAGGAGCTGAGCAGGGTCAGATATACTTGGATGAGGGAAACAGAAATTCTAAGCCATTCACAGGGGATGGGGAAAACTCCCATCTCGTCTAGTTCCAACTACTTGAAACTAAGCAGATTTGGAGTTCATACTATTAAGTGGCAGGTCTTCCCTTCAGGGGTTACGTGGGTAAGTGCTGTCAAGTCACAACTGACTTGTGGAGACTCCAGCAAGGGGCTTTCAGGGCAAGTCAGAAGGAGAAGTGGTTTGCCATTGCCTTCAATGGTTAAAGGTAAAGGTTTCCCTTCCTCGAAAGCCAGTCGAATCCGACTCTAGGGGGCGGTGCTAATCTCCATTTCCAAGACGAAGAGCCAGTGCTGCCTGAAGACTTTTCCCGTGGTCATGTGGCCGGCATGACTAAATGCCAAGACGCACAGAACGCCGTTACCTTCCCACCAAAGCGGTACCTATTTATCTACTTGCAATTTCTTGCTTTCCAACTGCTAGGTTGGCAGGAGCTGGGACCAGAGACAGGCGCTCACTTCGTCACGCAGCACTCAGGTCTCGAACTGCCGAGCTACCGACCTTCCCGTCTGCAGCTCAGCATCTTAACCTCTGAGCCACAGCAGCTCCCCTACAATGGTTACTACACAAATATTATTATTATTACTATTGTTATTACTATTATTATTAATTAGATTTATAAACCGCCCTCCCCCAAAAGGGCTCAGAGCGGTGTACATCATAGCAAACATAACAAATAAAACAGTGAATAAAATTAGTAATCATTAAGCAAAAAAACAGTTTACAATGCAACATACAGCACACAGTTGACAGCATACAAATCACTTTGCTCCCCCATGGGGTGGGTCCCCTATAGGGAGGACAATAAGGCAGATAGAAGCTATAGTCAGGAACTGTTGCTGTCCTCAGCTGTAGGCCTGGTGGAAGATCTCTGTTTTGCACGCTGAGGAACTGAGCAAGGTCCCATTAGGCGTGGGTGTTACCAGGTAGGGAGTTCTACCAGGCCGGGGCCAGGACTGAGGACAGGAGGACTTCTTTTGGGCCAGGGATCACTAGTAAGTTCTGATCAGCCGAGTGTAAAGCTCTTTGGGGGGCACATTGGGTGAGGTGGTCCCACAGGCATGTTGATCCCAGACTGTTAAGGGCTTTAAAGGTCGAAACCAGAACCTTGAAGTGGATCCAGTACTCAACTTGGGAGTATCCCCGCCACTGCATTCTGGACAAGCTGTAATTTCTGGATCAGCCTCAAGGGTAGCCCTTCTACAGCAAGTTACAGTAATCCAGCCTCGAGGTGACTGTTGCATGGATCACTGTGGCAAGATCGGTGCCAGGAGGTAGAGGCCAAGTTGCTGGAGAGGTAGGGGGCAAGATCATTGGCTAATCCAACCTAGGACTGTCTCCTCTGACTAAATGCAGCTTTCTAAAAGCTCAGGCAAAGGTCTTACCCAGCCCCACTCCCTATCTCAAGTGGAGGGGCCAGGGTTGAACTAGGGACCTCTTAGATGCAAACCCTATGCTCTGCCACTGAGCTACAACTCAGCCACAACAAATTCTGAACATTTCAATCCAGAAATAGGCAGCCAACTCTGGAGGTTTTACACATGGGATAATTTGTTTCTAATTTTAAGAAGAGGCTCCGCATTTACAACAAAGAACAAGAAGAAGAAGAAGAGATTGGATTTATACCCCGCCCTTCACTCATTTGGAGTCTCAGAGCGGCTTACAAACTCCTTTCCCCTCCCCTCCCCACAACAGACACCCTGTGAGGTAGGTGGGGCTGAGAGAGCTCTTTCCCAAGCTGTCCTTGAGGGAACAGCTGGTACAGAGCTATGGCTTGCCCAAGGTCATCCAGCCAGGTGCAAGTGGAGGAGTGGGGAATCAAACCCGGTTCTCCCAGATTAGAGTCCGTGCACTTAACCACTACACCAAACTGGCGCACAAACCACTACACCAAGGTGGCTTGATTATAAAATTGCACCTAGTGCCACCACATTAATATCGAATGTGAGCAGGAACTCTTTGCACCTTTGTCCAGGAAGAGCCCCTTTCAATGATATTGAAGATTCCTTATTTAAGTAATCCATGTTCCAGGAACTCCATTCTATTTGAAAAGTATACAGCAGGATGTCTCGCTGATTCTATTAACATATGTTTTATTCTGCTGGTCTGTAACTATAATAAATGATCGATTGATTGATGTCTCACCTGAACTGATGGGAGGGCTTTGGATGACTTTCGTGATCAGCTCTTGTATCTCAGGAGTCAGACCTGCACGTTCTACATCTACTGGGTAGCCGGCTTTCAGAGCTTGGAATAAATGAGTGCCAACCACTGTAAGAGGTAAAGACCGCTTCTCACTTATACTCCTCTAAGAAAACAAGAGGAAAAGGTATCAAAAAACTGTGACCCGTGCCACTTGACAAACCTGGCCTTGGTACTTCAAATATACAAATATTTGGTTTTCGGAAACCAAAATAAACAATCTCAGGGTTACATGGCACATTAGTCTATTAGGTATGCAAATAGTGCTGTTGCCAACTCTGGGTTGGGAAATTGCTGGAGATTTAGGGGTGGAGCAAGGGGGAGTGGCCTCAGCAGGATGTAATGCCATGGAGTCCACCCGCCAAGGCAGCCGCTTCCTCCAGGGGAACTGACCTCAATTGTCTGGACATCAGTTGTCATTCCAGGAGCCTGTAATTCAGTTGTAATCTCCAGGCCCCATCTGGAGGTTGGCAACTTTATGTACAAATGAAACATGCTTGGAAGTCCTTACATAGCTAGTTATACTTATCATAAAGTCAGGTTGGCTAAAGCCCCTGTTGAATGTACAGTCAAAGGTAAATCCAAGTTTCCTGCCATGTAATTCATGGAATGGCCTTCACGTACTTAAAAAAACCCACAGTAATACAGAGGCCTTTACTACTCTTACTATAAATGCCATAAATGCTATTGAACCCAAACAAATTGTTGCCATATAAACTAAACTTATTATTCCTGTTTGAACCTTGTATCTATTAAACATCTTAATTATGCTGTATGGTAACTTACTGCTCACCCTCTACCTATATGTAAAAAGGTAAACGTAAAGGTATCCCTTGCTTGAAAGCCAGTCGACTCCGACTCTAGGGGGCGGTGCTCATCTTCGTTTTCAAGCTGAAGAGCCAGCGCTGTCCGAAGACATTTCCGTGGTCATGTGGCTGACATGACTAGATGCCGAGGCTCACAGAACACTGTTACCTTCCCACCAAAGCGGTACCTATTTATTTTTCGAACTGCTAGGTTGGCAGGAGCTGGGACCAGAGACGGGAGCTCACGCCGTCACGCAGCACTCTGGTCTCGAACTGCCGAACTACCGATCTTCTGGTCTGCAGTTCAGCGTCTTAACCACTGAGCCACTACGGCCCCTCTACTTATATGTTTGAACTGGTAATTTCCAATTTTGTTTCTGTCTCTGTCTTGACTCTAATTGGCCCTTCCTGGCAACTAACCCCCCCCCCTTTTTTCTATATGTAATGGCTGAAGAAATTCTATTTCACTGTATCTGAAGAAGTGCGCTTGCACACGAAAGCTTATACCTTGAATAAAACTTTGTTGGTCTTAAAAGGTGCCACTGGACCCAGACTTTGTTGTAAATGCCACTAGTCTTTTAACTCGTGAGTGAGAACCCAACCTGAGATGTGTTGAACACATGAAGCTGCCTTCTGCTGAGTCAAACCATTGGTTTATCAAGGTCAGATCTGGCTATTTGGCATCACCTACTATTTGATCCTTTTGTTTTTAAACTGGAGGTGCCAGTAATTGAACTCAGGACCTTCTGTGTGCAAAGACAGCTATCCTACCACCAAGCCACAGCCTCTCCCATGGTGCAAGTGGTTCTACCATTATTCTTTCTTTCCCTCCTCACCTCTGTCTGTTACTAATTATTAGAGAAGCAGCAGGGGTGTGAAAGGGGGAAAAGTCATGAACAAGGAAGGTGGAGGCAGAAATTGCAATTAGCTGCTATTGAATACATCAGCAGCCACTGCAAATGTCTTGGGCTCGGCTGGATGAGGAAGAAAGAAATAAGAAGTTGGAGAAAGGGACAGAATAGAAACAAAATAAAAGCAGGTCCCACGTTGAAGGTTCAGGTGAAAGGCAGACCTGTTACGGTATTTTGCTTAAATTAATTACTGTGCATATTCTCCCTAGTATCTCCCATAGTATCTGTGCATTTCTGCCATAGTTCTAATGGCACATATTGGATTTAAATGCAAGCTTGTTAAGAAACGCCTCTCCTAAATTAGTTCATTTCTTTGTCCTTGCCAAAGGAAGATAGCGGTTTTATAATGTTGTTAAGCCCAAAAGTGATTGCTTATCTGAAGCCGTCAAAAGCCTTGAGAACTTCCTCAGAGTAGAAGCATCATGTTTGTTTAAAGATGTCCCGGATAATTAGTTATGCTTTGAATTATTTTGCTTTAGAGAAAGAAGAACTTGGCAGAAAAAAGAACTTGACAGTAGAAGAGACAGATCTGTAAGTTTCTGATAACAAGTTTGCCAAGACTCTAGCAGACTGATGGGCTGCATTTGGCTCTACAGGTCACAAGTTGTGTAGACCTGGAACATACTAGTGAGGGCTGCATCTACATTACCTGGCTGTGTCAAACGGGAAAGGTCATCTGTTGAGTTATACAGGTGCTGTTCAGTGTAGGGATAAATGTCAATTGAAAAGCTTTTTGGCTTTAAGTGGAACGAGCTGTGTGCTCTATACTTGCACCCAGTGTTCCCTCTAAGCTGAGTTAGTATAAGTAAGCTCACAGTTTTTTAGCCTCTGGCTCACACATTTTCACCATAGCTCAGGAAGGGATGGCTCCAGAGTAAACTAATTTATGCAGTAGCCAAATCACTTGCTCCCAACTTTAATGTCAGAAGCTCACAATTTTTGTATTTTTGTAGAATTTTTGCTCACAAGACCCCACAGCTTAGAGGGAGCATTGCTTGCACCTGAGTACATTCGCTTTCAGTTCAACTTTTCTGTGCTAAATCTGGTCCCTTGTGCTTACCACACACATGCACCTTGACAGTTAGTTTCTTCCTATAAAGCCGAGGGCAGTATGTTATGTTTGCTGACTTTCTTTCAAGGCAGGAGACACCAGGGTGCGACTGCCGTAATCAATGGTTATTTGATACAAGGCATCAGATTACGCAGTGCTAATTGTATTATTGCACCTGGTTAATTAGTCCGCAGGTATTTCAAATTTGTTGGCGATCTAACAAGGAACC
The DNA here is from genome assembly GCA_029233225.1 of Lepidodactylus listeri. Lineage (NCBI taxonomy): Eukaryota > Metazoa > Chordata > Lepidosauria > Squamata > Gekkonidae > Lepidodactylus > Lepidodactylus listeri. The sequence goes on along the minus strand of JARCFY010000004.1, from coordinate 135,762,940 downwards.
CTCTTGGGAAGGGGGAGTCAAGCAGGAAGCAAAGCCAGCATCACTGCACCAAAGCACGTTGTGACAAATAAGGATAGCAAAGTATAGGTCTGGCCTGAAGGAAAGAAAGAGGAAGTGAGCTGCATTTCAGGAAAACTTTTGATAAGTCTACCGCCCCCCCCCCAGTAATTTTTTAGGGATGGCTCCAGAGGGGTTGACCGCATCAGCAACATTGATCTAGGAAGCACTGCTTTCTCTCAGCAGGCTTTATTTGCCCCCACAAAGGCAAATGTGACTGGTTACATAGCGTTATAGAGAAGAGATTGGGTTTATAAACAGCCCTTCACTACCCAAAAGAGTCTTAGGAACAGCTTACAAACGCCTTTCCCTTCCCCTCCCCACAACAGACACCCTGTGAGGCAGGTGGGACTGAGAGAGCTCTGACTGAGAACTGCCCTTGAGAGAACAGCTCTGAAAGAACTTGTGACTGACCTGAGGTCACCCCAGCAGCTGCATGTGGAGGAGTGGGGGATAAAACCCAGTTCTCCCAGATTAGAGTCCGTGCTCCTAACCACTACACCAAACTAGCTCAGTGCAGTTATGAAAGCAAGAGATCAGCTGGGATTGGGAATGTCAGCATTCCCGGACAGAAAATGAACCAGACAAAAATGGTACCAAAGCAGCTGCCGGGAAAGGCTACGGTTGCCAACAGGAATGAAGAATTGTCAACATTCATGTTATTTAGGAACTATTTCAACAAGACATTAGTAAATATTCAGAACTCTGTTCCAAACCAGGGTTTGTCACATAGCCCATTACTCCCTCTGACCACCAGTATACATGACATGACCAGCATCTAATCTGATAGGAATTGGTCATAAACAGGGTTACCAACAGGCCTGGATTCCATCCCTTTAATCAAGGCTTAGTGTAGCCTGATCTCATCGGATCTCAGGAGTTAAGTAGGGTCAGTCCTGGCTAGTATCTGAATGGGAGACCTCCAAGGAATACCAGGGTCATGACAAGGAGCCAGGCCATGGCAAGCCACCTCAGAAACGTCTCTTGCCTTGAAAGCCCCACCAGTGGTCACCATAAGTCAGCTGTGTGACTTGATGGCATTTCCCACCACCAGTGTAGAAATGGACCCCTGAAGCTTTTCATGGCATGGAGTTAATTAACATCAGCTGGCAAATAGCCTGGCATGAAGCCTTTGTTAAAGTAACAGGACATGTTTCCTCCAGGCAGCTGGTAAGCCTGATCATAATCCATGAAACATAGATGGAGGTTCGAGAGCTTACCAATGACATATCCTTTCGCTGAAAAAGGACGTACGTTATTTGCTCTGATTGTGTTAATGTGCTGCGTCCACCTTCCGGCTGATGGACAGTTTGCGGTTGGGCCCTGGGTCCATAAGACTTGAAGACGTTCGACTGCAAGATCACAAGAAAGATTCAGGTTTTGTTTTTTGTTTTTTTTAATTGTAATAAGTGTCCTGTCTGAGGAAGGAAACAGAAATGTTTTCCAAAGTAGACACTACATTGCAGATATGCCAAAACCAACTGCTAGAAATGAAAATTCAAAATTTTTGAAAACTCTTTTTCCCTGGCCTACACTGCATTAACAACATTTCTAAGCCTGTACTTGTTTAATTTTTTAATTCAAGTACTTGAATGGGTGTGTGTGTGTGTGTGTTCTTAATGCACAATTCTATGTTCCAGCTACACGAACTGGAGAGTTCCCCTCTTCTAAGTCCACGAAGCCACTGAGTCAGAAGAATGTGTAGTGGCACTTGCCAAAGATGCCTGATAAATCGGAGGAGTTAGGATCGGTGTACCGCACTTCCTCCATCGTGTGGCCAAACTGTCTTGTGAGCCAGGCCTGAATATCCTTCACTGTCTTGAAGATCTTTATCCCCTGAAAGGTGTTTTTCTACACTAGTAGTCACTTGTCTCATCACAGTGTCTCAGCTAGCACATTTGGGAGTGTGTGGGGGGTATGCGACACAGGAATACGCCCTACTTTGGACCCACGCCATGTATCACTGTTTATGTCAGCTTTTGGATCTACGTCTTCACTCCAAGGATAGTTATGAAGAAGTCCTAAATTCTGTGTAAGTCCCAAAGAACAACAACAGCGAATCCTGGCCCCGAGAGCTACTATTGAGGAATACGGTGCATTTTGCCATCCGCTGCTGTACTTCAGGGATTTGCAGCAGCCAAAGGGACATATATTATTCTCTTGCACTGACTCTTCCGTAGATATGAGTTCTCTCCCATAGACTTCTCTAGACTACGTAAAGCAATCTATTTCCTTTCCAGAAGTATGTTCCTTGTTCTCCAAATCACCCAGAGCCATTGCCTCTTGGCAACTCAGGGTGTAACGCTGCTTAAGAGTGCACTGGAAGAGTGCGCTGTATCCTGGGAGATATACCAATGTAACATCCCCACAACACATGCACTTAGCTGTATTCTAATGTACTGAATTGTATTTGAAGTTTGGAATAGAGCTTGGCTGTATTCTATGTATTGAATTGTATCTGAAATTTTTGGAAGTTGGAATTTATCTAAGGAGACCTGTGTGGACCGTATTGAATTTGTATGAATGTATTAGATGTTAGCTGAGATGTTAGCTGTTTATACTAAAAATTTTCAATAAGATTATCTTTAGGACTTTACGGATCCATTTGTATTTCTTTACACAGCGCTATACCCTCAGCGTTGTGCTTTTGTACTAAAACTTACTTTCACTATGTTGCTATTATATTTATACCACCTGGAGGTTGGCACCCCTACCCCCAAAATCCAGTTCCTGGGGGACAGGGGACCCTGAGAAACAGCATGAATGGGAAACTGGAAGACAGGAGAAACCAGCAAAAAAAGACTCTCTTCCATCAGTGGAAATCCAACCCAGTCATTTCCCTTTCCCCCTGCTGGGACTCAAAGGTCTCCCTACAGCTTCTCACATTGATGCTTTCCCCCCTGTGAGCTATGAATATGAAGCTGTGTCTTCTCTTGCGATTGACAAGGGAACAGCCTTTGGCAGGTCATGTGAGAAATTATTGCGACTATAACTGAGTCCCATTGAAGCTGGTCATTGGATGGCGAATGTAAGGAACACAAAAGGAAATAAACCCTCTTGAATCCAAATCACATCTGACCTGGAGATTTTTGGCTTGACAGAACTCCTTGATTGTGCTCAGGAGCGGAACCAACATGGCAGATTTGGCTTCAGAAATGCCATCAACTCTCTTCACATTTTCTAAAGTCGTAGGCCTGAAGGAAACAACAACATTCCGAGATTTAGGGACTTGACCTTCTAAAGCAGTGATAGTCACTCAGTGGCCCGAGAGTCACATACTGCTGTTTGACTGACATATCTGTGGCTTTTCTGAGCACCATTCTCCAATGTGGCTTCCGTCCCATGTTTCAGGAAAGTGGGAAAGGCCATTGCCCGGTGTGGCTTGTGGTCAACAGGGGGCTCCCAGCTGCTGAAGGAGGGACTGGAAGATGTTAAGCAGTGAACCTCCCCGAGGTGCATGCCTTGTGCTTAGGATGGAAGTAAAGCACCCAACTTCTCCAACAACCCCCCATCCTTCTCCACAGTCTCAATGCATTCATCTCAGCCCAGGAGAACAAGATGGCTACAGAGAAGAGACACTAAACCACAGAAGTCACCTGGGAAAAGAGCAAACTGGCCACAGTGGGGGTGGTGGGGGTGGTTTTACACTCCTTTCTCCATGGCCATCTGGCCCTCCTTCCAGCACTTTGGCTTCTGCCACCTGAGCTGCTGAGCCTCACACGAGAGAGAGAAAGCAGGAAGGGCAGAGAGGGGAAGCCCTTCCCATCTCTCCAAATACACAAGGGCTGGCTAAGGTTCAATAGTAGTGAGGAGAGACAACTCTGCATGCACAGACGTTATCTTAATCTGGTACTTTTAAAGTAATGTGTTTAATAATAATAGTTTATCTTCTATTATTGCATGTGTGTGTGTGTGTGTGTTGGATGGGGAGGCGCACAGGGCATACCATAGTCATGTGGCTCTTTTGGCGGATGGTAATTGCAAATGCAGCTTTCCATGAGCCATGGAGTAAGCACCACTGCTCTAAAGTATGGTGGTGGAAAGTGTCATCACGCTGTAGCCAGTTTATTTACGGCAATCCCATAGGGTTTCAAGGCAAAAGAGGAACACGGGTGGTTTGCCATTGCCTGCCTCGCCCTGGACAAAAGCCCCCTAAAAGGAGAGGCACCCAAGAGAATGTGCAAGTACTTCCTGGAGAAGCTGAAAACAGGCAGGTAAATGCCCACACTTTTGGGGGGATGAAGCAGAAGAAGTGAGAGCTATGTAGTATGGTAAATGGTGTTAAAGCACCCAGTTTTTCACCTGGAACACCTGCCTGTAGAGAACCCAGAGCTTTAAGAACTGCAGGAACAGCAAGAGTGAGGTTAACTGGGCTGTCCCTTGGCTCACCTGGATCTGCTCGATTGTCCTCAATGCCCCGCACAAAATGACATCAAACTTGCAACCTAATTAACAGGTACATCATGTGCGCCTGCATGCTGCATACATCCCCAGCCAATACGGAATGCAGTGGCGACCTATCACTGGGGGCACTTTTGCGCTACCTGGCCTTATGCCTGCTTAACAGAAGCAATGGGCAAATTCAAACACAAGAGCCAAATGATTTATTTTGGCTGTATCTTGCTAGCATGGAGTGATATAAAAACGCCAATTTCATTAGCAGTTCTTTAAAAATTCTGCCTAATTTGAAGCTTGGCACCATTTTATTTTATGCACAACTCAGAACAATACTCAAAGTATTAAGCCCTTCCTCAGATTACAGGATAAAGTTAAATAAGCCTCTCTCTATACTTTAATCATGTTGTAACTATACATTAATTATGTATGTCTACAGGATAAGAAAAAAGAAGGGGAAAGAATTCCCTCTCCTTGTATTTATGCGGAATGTTGAGCTCTCTACCAATGCCTTGATTTGCTTGCTTTTTACTTTTTTCTTTTGTTTCTTCTTTATTTTTGTTGTTACGTGTATACTGTAGGTTGTTCTTCTGTGTGGGGAGTGGGGTGTGTGCTTGATGTTTATGTCTGGGCTTTTTTGTATATATATTTAAAAAATTATTTCAAAAAAAATTCTTCCTAATAAACACAGATGCAGAAGTTTACTAGCTGGAAGCGATCAAATCAAGTACAGAGGAATGTTGTTTCAGCACAGCTCCCAAATCCACGGCCCTTGCATATGTGTAGCTTTTTCATTCTCAGTTGGAGATCGGTGATATCTTGATAGCTTCCCCCCACTCCATCCCACCCAGCCTCAAAGGAGACACAAACAACGCCCACTGCCTGAACTGGGCATTTCCCCCTGTCCTACTGCCATCTCTGGTTCAACAGATCTTGTATGTTTTGTAAGGCTTCATCTCAGATGAATTATTATTCATTTACTTCATTTATGCCCTGCCTTTCTCCCCAAAACAGCTTACAGTATTCTCCCCCTTTTCATTTTATCCTCACAACAACCCTGTGAGGCAGGCTAAGGTGAGAGCATCTGACTGGCTCAAGATCACCCAGCTAGCTTCCATGGCAGAGTGGGAATTTGAACCTGGGTCTCCCAGATCCTAGTCCAAAACTCTTTGAGTCTACACACCACACAACAACGGCTCCGTCATACCACTTCGACCTTTTCAAAAAACACCACTCTCTTTCTTTGGTGTAAACTGACCTTTCACAAAAGCAATTTATTTATTTTAGCTGAAAGAAAAACTTACCTTATCAGGGTCAAATCTACCAGCACTTTGTTTGTTGCTAAAATGGCAGGAGGGACGTCCTTCTCACTGGCTAGTTTTTGCCTGGCTGCCAGTAACTTGCCGTAGAGAAACATCTGTTAAAAGACAAAAGCCAATAAGCCTTCAGTTATTTGACTCACATAAACACTTTGCATTTGACTCAAGAAGGTTCAAACGGAGGCTTGGGTTTAAGAGTACTGGAAGACACTGAGACCGCGACATCTAGATGATGGATCGATCAATCAATTAAGCATTTTGTGTTTAAGAATGTGGACCCCACCAACTAATTAGGCAGTGTTTAAAAAATGCTCCCCTATACACTGAGAGCACTGCCTTTCTAAGATGGCACCTATTGTCATAATTTATTCTTTTTCTCCCCTTCTGAACTAACGATTCTTATTCAAATGCAAATGTACATCTACAAATCAATTGATTGAAGTCTATACTGTTTTACACTAAGATTTCTTTAACGGGACGACATGTAAATAAACTTGCAAGCCTCATCAATGTGAAAATGCAAGGCTGCCAGCAGGGCTCAAGCTCACAGTTTTTTAGCCTCTGGCTCACACTTTTTTTGTCTTAGCTCAGGAAGGACGGCTCCAGAGCAAACTGATTTATGCAGTAGCCAAATCCCTCGCTCACAACTTTAAGGCCAGTAGCTTACAAAGTAGAATGTTTGCTCACAAGACTCCACAGCTTAGAGGGAGCATTGCCTGGGATCTCCTGCATACAAACCACGTGCCCTCCCCTCATGTCAAAGCACTTCCAGCTGATGTACTCACCTGTAATTCCTTCTCCCTGGGAGATATAACAGGTTCTGTAGGGGTCCAGGGCACAGGAAGCAGTTTAGCTGGTGACTGCACTATGGCACTACCAAAAGAAAGAAAAGCACGTATTACAATTTCTGTCCAGCCAGTATAACTTGGTAGCTGACAAAAAAAAAATCTCCCTCATTCTTATTATTATTATCACATGGCACTGAGTGTGTAGAATAGCCAGGAGACCCTAAAATTGTCTGGCAGTCAAAAATTCTAGCTCTTTTAGCATTATATACCACTAGGTGGCGAGCTAGACTTGTTTTTAAGCTAAGAGATGTTTCAGAGGTGATTTTGCCATTGCCTGCCTCTGTGTCATGCTGCCCCTGGTATACTTTGGAAGTCACCCTTCCAAACACTAGCCAAGGCTGACTCTGCTTAACTTCTGAGATCTGGCGGGATCAGGCTTGCCTGGGCTATCCAGGTCAGGGCAATCTCCCAGGGGAAACTTTGCCACTATGGGACAAGATCCGAAATCTGGAGGTCCACCATACGGTGTAATCATTGGTAGGACAACCTGCAGTTCAGGTGCCAAGGAGTTTGCAGCATACCTAGACAAGAGCCAGAGAGTCTGCAGACTCTATATGCCAAAGAGTCAATCCTCTGCCCCTCTTAGAGTGACACTTTTGTGCCATGTTTCTGCCAGCTCCTTTGCTCAGCAGATGTAAGGCAAAAACAACACCGAGGCATCACATTCTATGGAGAGACTAAGTCTGTAACTGGTATATTAAGACAGAGTAAACAGCCTTGAGCCGAGAGGAAAGGTGGAGTACAAATATTTTAATGTTAATTAACCAAAACTGTAGCTATATAACCAGCAAGGACAAATTACAAAATTCAGGGCTGTATATTGGCATCTTGTGGAGATAATTTTGGCTCTGGTGCATTACTGTGAACAGGGGATGGCAAAAGAAGATATTTATCACCAGATTGCATCCAACGACTCTGATGGAAGAAGACTCCTCCCTGTTCAGTGAAAAGGGTGATTAAATCAAACCATTTGAGGGGCCGTATGCATTTTTCCAGCAGCAACTTATCTTACACCTCCTTCAGTGCCTCAACAATATACCTGTGAGATTTTAGCAATATGCACATTTAAACAAATAATGGATTAACCAACGCTAAGGGAAATCAATCTAATTAAAAACTCTTAACTTAGTTCAGAGCCCTGATTCTCAGAACCACCACCTATTAGAACAAATTTAGAGTCCAGTGACACCTTTAAGACCAACAAAGGTTTATTCAAGATATGCACTTTCGTGTGCAAGGCATGCTTTTTCAAATACACTGGAACGGTAGATGAGGTCCTAACATTCCAATGTATTTGAAAAAGTGCAGCTTTCACACAAAAGCTCATACCTTGAATAAACCTGGGATGGTCTTAAAGGTGCCACTGGACTCTTAAGTTTTCTTACACTAGAGTATCCCACATACAGCGGCTATCCCAAACAATGTTCTCCTGAGATATGAGAAGATGACAGGATGGGGGGGTGGGGAGAGAGATGGGGAGAGACAGAGGAAAAGAAAAGAAAGACAACTTCAGGAAATACCTTGTATTTGGAAGCGCACTCCCTCTAGGGACTTTACTTGCTTCTCGATAGAACATTTCATGCAAAGTCATCTTCTCAAAAATACAAAATCGTAATGATAGAAAGTTAATATACACCAATATTTATTTAGGTATTAGAATTTTTTTCAGTCACTGTCCACCCAAGGGGTCTCATGGTGACTTACAACCCTTAAAACAGCATAATAAATAAGTTAAAACACCAACAAGATCAAATAATACATATACAGTTAAAATACATGACTCAGCACTGTACTACTATCAAATCAGCCCAGAGCATCTGGTTGATCTCCAAAGGCCAACCTGAACAAGTCGGTCTTACAAACCCTGTGGAAACTAAGCAAGTCTTGCAAGATGCTAGTGTCATCAGATGGTACATTCCACAGGGTAGGGGCCATTACTGAGAAAGCCCCTCTCCCCTGGTCACAGCTAACTGAACCAACCAGTAAAAGACCATCAGTAAAACACAGCCATAACATTTCAGAGGAATATGAACAATCTTGCATATGAGGCCATTACAATGAGGTTTTTAGTTTTCAGTATCAGGAAATAATTTGGGAAATGTCAGGCTTATCTTCACTGCCTTTTCAAAAACAACCTTTACAAAGGGGACAGTGTGGACCTAACATGGGTTTCCTTATAGCCATTAAGAAATCAGGAATTAGCTTCAGGGAATATATCAGCCCTCCTCATATAACCCCATCCTCACATGAATCCCACAGTTCTTGCCGTCACTGTAGGCAAACCATTTGCTCACACGGATGTCAATCACAATGCAAACCACGATTTCACACAACCCTGATTCGTCTCAACTGTGGTTAACCACAGCTAGGTGCAGTCCTAATCATTTCCTTGGAAATAAGTTCTGTTTTATTTAATGGGGCTTACTTCCAGGAAAGCATCCTCAGGATTTCAGCCTTAAGTAGGTGCTGATGTTCAGAAAGGAGGGGGAAATCACTGCACAGAGGGAGACAGAAAGGAGAGGGTGCTCCTAGCATTCTGACTGCAACAGTGGAAAGACAGTGTTATGCCTCCACAAGACCATGTTTCTAATTTCTCCAAGCACCAGGGCAGCATCTGCAAAAGTTATCTAGGTCTTAGGACTGTTGAGAAGACGTGATAGCCCTGACCTGGATAGCCCAGGCAAGCCCAATCTCATCAGATCTCAGAAGCTAAGCAGGGCCGACTCTTGCAAGTACTTGCAGAAGAAAAGATTGGGTTTATACCATGCCCTTCACTACCCAAAGGAGTCTGAGAGCAGCTTACAATCTTCTTTCCCTTCCCCTCCCCACAACAGATACTCTGTGAAGTAGGTGGGGCTGAGAGAGCTCTCTCAAGAACTGCTCATGAGAGAACAGCTCTGAGAGAACTTGTAACTATCCCAAGGTCACACCAGCAGCTGCATGTGGAGGAGCGGGGAATCAAACCCAGTTCTCCCAGATTAGAGTTCGCACTCCCAACCACTACCCCAAACTGGAATACCAGAGGTGGGATGCAGAGGCAGGCTAGTCAAGCCACCTCTCTGAAAAAACGTCCAGGTCCCCAGTAGGGGTTACCAGAAATCAACCATTACTTCCAGACAAGCACGCACATGCACACGCACACACACACACACACACACAAGAGAGAAAACACAATAGATCATTTTTGCCCTAAGGAGAACATTTCTGAGCTTGAAACGGGGAGATCAACTTTCAAGGATTTCTAGAGACCCTTGGGCCTCACCTGGAAAAATCACTGCCCTAAGTAAACGTCTAAACAGAAGAGTATTCCACTCAATGAGCAAAATGCCTCAGTGAAAACAAAAAACCAATTTGCTTGGCAAGCGTCAGGCATCAACACCCCACCCCTACTGCAAACTAACAGAAAATAATGGTAAGTGAGTCTCATGCATTCATTATCACTATTCTAACGCATTCTAGACACCACAAAATTATCTCAGCCACCACACAAAAATGCAGAAACGTGCATTTTTTTGGTCCACTCTGCCAGTCAAAATGTCACGCAGCTTCACAAGTCATGGTTCAAAATACCAACTGGCCCGATTCAGAGTACTTTTTAAGCAGGCGGAGGAGCACCCACAACGAGGGAGCAGGAGGAAGCCCAGCAACGCCGTCCCCTGGATGTCCACTTGCAGACATAACATTTGCACAGAAGCCTTCATACAAAAATCCAGTGCACTTAGACTCAAAGATTATGGTCCTTACATCTCCAGGCCTATGTTTGCTGAATTTTACACGTGTGAGCCTTCATCTCCACTCATGCACACCCGGTGTCCCACCAAGGTGGGACAAATCTGCCTGTGGGAGAGATGGGCAGGTACAATCCCACTCTTCCAGGCTTACATAGGTTCCATCCCTCTAGATGTTCATCTGAACTGGGAGACGGTCTTTGCGTTGGGAAAAACCCCAAAATTCAGCTTATCAGAAATGAATGATGAACACTGTTTTCCTGTAATACAGACCTGCTTTTCTGGCATCAGCTTTGATACATCGGATAAATGTCCTGCAGGCAACGGTGCTTGTTTAGAACTGAAAAGAGAAGGAAAACATGATTGACTTGACCGCTTTTCTATTGTTTTCAAGCAGCTCTTCAAACCCAACCCAGTGAACCACAACAGAGAAAAGCATTTTTTTAAAGTAAGGCTTTAATTTTTTTTAAGGACCTGGAGCAAGCAGGAGGACTTGGTTTCCCTTAATCAGCAGCACCACTGAGAGGGGGCCACTATGCAGAAGGCCCTGAACTGAGTCGCCATCCACTGAGTTTCAGGTGGCAGGAGCCCCAGGCCCCGCCCCAAAGACCTCAAGGTCAAAGAGAGGAGTAGGAGATGCTTGAGTGGTTATTCCCCCAGCTGTCTTCACTAGCAGCCCCTCAGTGTAGGGGACAGAAGGTTCCAGGAAGCTGCCATCACTGCAAGAAGAACCAGTCTAACATCTACAGTTCAAGACCCCTGGAGTCCTAACACCTGCTTCAGGATGGCTTCTACACAGGTCCTATTCATTTCAGTGAGGCTTTTCACAAGAGAACTTTCCACTGGATTAGTGGATTGTATCTTGTGTTAACTGAAACGGAGGGAATGTGAATTTTCCCTCTCAGGTACCTGAATGTCTTGAGGTGGGCCCAGACTAGAATTATTTTTGCTTCTGCACTTGTAGCCATAGCCCAAGTGGCAAAGATAGCATTTAAATAACATTTTTATGCTGCTTTCCCACCCAAACAAAAACACGTTTAAAAAAATATTACAAAGCCGATTCAACCACACCAACTGGGAGCAAACAAGCCAGCGCTGACATTTGACAGCCCCAAAGCGCTTAAAACGCACACTGTAACTTCAAGACTCAGATATGATATTTACCTGACACTAGGTTTCTTTACATAAAGTTCCTCATCAGGTTGAAGCAGCAGCTTTCGCTCCGATTCGCTTCTAGCTCTGCCAAACCAGTCGCTCCCCTGAGAGATACCAAAACAGAGTTAGGAGCCTATGGCCCAAATCCTCATCTGATACCATAGCTTCATCAGTGGCAGGCTTACCATCTGAGTCAGCTTGCACGTGGTGGAAAATTTGCTATGCCCAGAAACTTCTTTAAGAAAGCCTTCCAGAATAAGCCGCCGGCCTAGTGCCTTCCACAAGTTCTCTGGCCAGTCCTTCCCGCTGCCAAAAAGAGCACTGGCTCGGTATCTGTCTGGCATACGTTGAGAATTCTGAAAATTAACACACATACACATAAATACAGCTGGTTAAAGAGTAGAAAGAACCACCCTCAACATTTTCAGAACTTCCTCTTGGTGTGCAACATCATACAGGAAATACCGCCTTGGCACCTCCACCCAGCCAAGGACACATGCCAGGAGGGAGTGTAAAGTAATACCTGAACACCTCACTGAAACACCAACTGGTCCAGAAGGTGGCGGCACAGGTCCTGACGGGAACACCATGGACCACACGTATTCACCCTGTGCTGCGCCAGCTGCACTGGCTCCCAGTGGAGTACCAGGTCAGGTTCAAAGTTTTGGTACTGACCTTTAAGGCCATGAGTGGTCTGGGAGTCATGTATCTATAGGACCGCCTCCTCTGGTATGTCCCCCGAAGAGCCTGACGCTCTGCTGAGAACAACTTGCTGGTGATCCCTAGCCCTAAAGACATCCGGATGCCCTCGACCTTGGCTCCTATCTGGTGGAACTCTCTGCCAAGCAACACCTGCACCCGGTGGGACCTTATATAGTTCCACAGGGTATGTAAAGCTGAGATGTTCTGCCAAGCTTTTGGTTGAGGACAGCAATGGGCACCAACTTACCAGGCACTCCCTTCCCTCCCCTCCACCCGGCTTTCCCCATTTATTGCAAGACAGTAATGCATACTGTATGTTTACCGTATTCTGGCATCATTCTGATGATATTTTAACTATTTTAACTTCTGGGTTTTAAATTGTATCATTTTGTTGTCGACTGCCCTGAGCTCTGTGAATTCAGAGAAGGGTAGTATAGAAATCCAAATAATAAATACAAACAAACTTATTTCCATCTCAGATTAAATTCACAGTGAAAAACAGAAGATTCCAAGATAGTTACAACATGCAAACCATTTGAAGCATATGTGGATATACTGAGAAGTACGGTTGCCAACTCTGGGTTGGGAAACTCCTGGAGATTTGGGGGTGGAGCCTGAGGAGGGAACTCAGCAGGGCATATTCCAGTAGAGTCCACCCTCCAAAGCAGCCATGTTCTCCAGGGGGGCTGATCTCCACAGTCTGGAGATCAGTTGTAATCCTGGGAGATCTCCAGGCCCCACCTGGAAGCTGGCAACCCTACTGAGAAGATATAGCACTATCACAGAACTGGATACTCTCTCCATTTCTCCCACTCCCTTCTGGAGCATAAACACACATGCACAAGACTGACCCCAACTGGACACTACATTGACACCAAAATTTATCACACTTAGAATTAGGATGTCATGTGGAATAGTGGTTAGAGTAAGATCTGGGAGACCCAGGTTCAAATGCCCATGAAGCTTGCCGGATGACCTTGGGCCAGTCACTCACTTTCAGCCTAACCTACCTCAAAAGGGTGCTGTGAGGATAAAAATGGAGGAAGAAGATGGACATATGCTACCCTGAGCTCCACAAAGGGAAGCCAGGACTTTAAAAAAAATGTACTAAATAATTAATCCAGCATCTAAGACTTTGGTTTCAGGAAAACATGAAGTAGATTCAATTAGGACACAGAGGTTGGGCCAGAACCACTCAATGACCTTGATAGCTCGAACTGGAAATGTATGCTCCAAGAAAACACAGGGCTGCCACTGAAAACAGCAGCTCCATGTCACATTCCCCTTCCCCCACTGAAACATGTAGTACAACTAACTCCGCTTCCCGCTATCATTATGCTGTGCATTTTCCTAGCTTTGTTAACCAACTGAGTGGTGGCGGCGGGGGGGGGGGGGGAGCGCTCTCCGTAAGAATGTCAGGATAACATTTTAGGTGTTAAGGAGGGGGAGAAAGGAACTTGAGGCAGGGTAGCCCTGTGCTTCTTGTAACATTTAGTTTCTAAACCCTCAATCTTAAGCACATTTACCAAGGTTTGCTCCACTGAACACAGAGGAGGCTGACTTCTCTCAGTAAACACACTTAGGATCGAAGTTCAAAGACCTTCATTGTAACAGAGACTATAACATAATGAACAATACTGAAATCTGAAAAGTGCTAAAACATTTTTTTAAAAACACACAGCCCCTCTCTGTGATTTCCTCAGGCAACGTGTTAAAAAGTTTTTGTGCTTTTCTTGTGTCTCTAACAGGGGTCGTATAAAATTTCAGTCACGCCAACTTCTTAATTTGAAGATCCCCAGGAGGATCTGCTCACCACTGAATACTGACTCAGATTTCAAATAACAGGTGAAATCTGATCTCTCTTGCGACCCACACAAAACCTGTCTAGGAGCCCATTTGTGCTTATTTGTTACGGAAAGAGTCTGCCAGGTGGAACAAAACGGAGGACAACACAATTCCTCACCAACTACTGGCAAAAGTTTTGCAAGGCAGATCAGTTGTAAACAACAGAAACATGAGTTACTTAACTATGGTTAAGTGGAAGGGATTTCCAGTTGCACTGTGCCACAACCACCCTCTGACACACAATTTTGATGCAAAAGAAATAAACTGTACAGAAGCTAAATTCCGGTCTAAAACCGGAATGGTGCTTTATTAGAATGGGCACGGCCCCTCCGGGAAAATGTTCAGTTTGCACATTCACTCGTAAATTTCTGAGAACAAAGAAAGGGCAGAGACTCGTACTAAAAGAGTTCCAAAGCCTGCAAAACAAGTACTTTAATACAAGCAGCAGGGTGAATTTTTTGATGCGCATTATACTTAAATGAGGACCATTCTTTTATGGCCTTCACTCTAAGTCCTTTTCTGACATGAGCAGAATGCTCCACTGAATTGCAGAAGCCCCTCCCCCCCCAAAAAACAATCGACCTTCATTTATTTATTAGACTTATAGCCACCTTGAACCACAAGGAAAGGTGGGGTATAAATGTTTAAACAAAAGAAATTAAAAGAATAAATACCACACCCTTCTATTTAAAAATAAGGCAAGTTACAATAAAATCCATACAACAACAATTACAATGGATAATCGTGGCTCTTACTTAACACTTATTTATAGACTGACATGTGCTGGGGGCAAGATTTAAAGACCTTCAATGAAGGTATATATGGGTGGAGGTGGTACCTTGAACCTAGGCGGATTAAAACTAACACCAGTGCTTTGTTTGAGGCCTGGAAGAACATTGGCAGCCAGTGAAATTTCCACAGGATAGAAGGGATTAATTATTTAAACCCTGCCTTTCTATCCTGTGGGAATCCAAAGCAGCTTACTTTGTTCTCTCCATTTTATCCTCACAACAACAGCCCTGTGGGGTAGGTTAAACTGAAAACATGTGATTGGCCCAAGGTCATTCAGCAAGCCTCCATGGCAAACTAGGGTCTCAAACCTGGGTCTCCCAGATCCTTGTCTGACACTCTTAACACATTTGCTTTCTCAGAAGGCATTGCTTAAGGCCACCTGCAGGTATTCATAGCTAAGGATATTTTAACTGGGGGATTTGGGGCTTTCAGATTGGAATCTTAAATTACAGCAGCTCTCACGTAAGGCAACTAGATTATGCACGCATACAAAAAGAGCCACTTCTTAAATCAACAATTAAGTCCATTCCCCCAAAAAAGGAATCTGCCACATAAAAGATTCCAGTTCCTTTTAAGCTCTTTCCATGAATAGGTACACCATTTCCTTTCTTATCAAGAATAGAAGGTCTGAGGTAAACTCAGGTCTCAGGAATACAGAACATTCCAGAAGTCTTGCACCATAGCGTATGCTACAGAAGCCTCACTTCAAAAAGTTTTGGTGGTCTCACTTCAAAAAGGATGTGGACGGAATGGAGCGGGTGCAGAGGAGAGCAATGAGGATGAGCAGGGGGGGCTGGAGACCAAGCCCTCTGAGGAAAGGCTGAGGGACTTGGGAAAGTTTGGTCAGGAGAAAAGGAGGTTGAGCAGGGACATGATTGATCTCTTGAAGGGCTGTCACTTAGAGGAGGGCAGGGAGCTGTTCTTGTTGGCAGCAGAGGATAGGACTTGCAATAATGGGTTTAAATTAAGGGCCGGAAGGTACCGGCTGGATATTAGGGAAAAATTTTTTGACCATCAGAATTGTGCAACAGTGGAATCAACTGCCTGGGGAGGTGGTGAGCTCCCCCTCCCTGTCAGTCTTTAAGCAGCAGCTGGACAAACACTTGTCAGGGATGCTCTACACTGATCCTGCACTGAGCAGGGGGTTGGACTAGATGGCCTGTATGGCCCCTTCCAACTCTGTGATTCTATGATTCTATCGTAAATGTCTGAAGTTGTGTACAGATACAAATCTTGTTTTTCCTCACACAAGGGACAAACTGCTCTTACCCCACTCACGACATAACCATGAGCTCTATCTAGCTGTCAACCCATCCCATAATACTTACAGATCCTCTGAGAAACAGGATTGGAACTACCATGCCAAATTTCTCATTTAAGGCACATACGGCAGACATCAACAGGTATGCCTGCTGACCAAAATCTTGCAAACTGACTTCTGTGTCAACCCCGTAAGTACAGCAAATGTTCCTAAAATGTAAAAACCAAACAAAAGCAATCTCATGAGATTCTCACAATGATGTAGTCAAAATAATAAGTGCTTATTTATTTACGAAATCAGTTCTCACGGTTCCATCATACGTCAACTTTACACTGCAGGGTAAATACGAAACAGAACCCAGGATCAGGCTTGACTTTTAGTCACTGAAGTCAAGAGAGCCAAGGACCAAGTTCATTGTTCATCCTAGTGGTATATTCTCTTATATTATTAAAGTGTGGATCAAAACACCCACAAAACAGACCCAGGTATATTTCTCTATAGATCTGGGGATCCCCACTTCCAGGTTAGCCGGGGGGGGGGGGGATCCAAGAATGTTTAAGAAAATTATAGGGGGGTGGGTTAAAATAAGAAAGCAAGAACATAAAAGCCCTTGCTGGTTCAAACTAGTGGTCCATTTAGTCCAGCATCCTGTCTCACACAGTGGCCAACCAGTTCCTCTGGAGGTCCAACAACAAGGCATGAAAACTGAGGCCTTCCCCTAATGTTGTCTCCTTGTATTCAGAGGTTTACTACCTCTGAATGGGAAGGTTCCCTTTAATCACCATGGCTAGTAGCCATGGACAGACCTATCCTCCATGAATCCATCTAGTTCCTCTTTAAAGCCATTTATACCTGTGGCCATCACTACATCCTCAGGCAGCAAATGTCACATTTTAATCACTTGTTTTGTAAAGAAGAGATGGTTTTATAACCCGCTCTTCATTACCCAAAGGAATCTCGGAGTGACTTACAATTACCTTCCCTTCCTCTCCCTGCAACAGACACCCTGTGAGGTAGGTGGGGCTGAGAAAACTCTGAGAAAGCTGTGACTGATCCAAGGTCACCCATCTGGCTGCATGTGAAGGAGTGGGGAATCAAACCCGGTTCTCCAGATTAGAGCCAGCTGTCCTTTTGTCCATCCTGAATCTACTGCCAGTTTCATTGGATGCTGGGAGAAAAAGTTACCTTTGTCACACACACCCCTATCAGAAAACCAGTTGTGCAGGCATCATAATCGGGAAAGATCTCAGTGTAGTGTCAGCACCTCAGCCACCACACTTCCATTGCACGTATAATGCAAAGCCCTTGAGTTGTTCCCCAGCAGGAGGACTTTTATATGGCAAACACACACACACACACACACACACACACACACACACACACCTGTGTCAGATACAGCTGGAATGGGAGTCCATCTGTCTTATTTGTTGGAAAGTGGAGTGAATTTTTTATTCTCAGTCCCTTTGGTATAATGATCATTCTTCTGCATTTGGTGAGAAAGATGATATCTATTTGTACCTGTGCAAGTTTCTTCACAAGGTTGATGGGTTTCCATTCTGTACGGCTAAATGTGGTACCTTCCACGCTGAACTGCGATTGATAATGATGCTCAAGACAATGCATCCACATGGACTGAATCGAGACCTAGGTTTTCTGTCTCATTACCAATGCTGATTTCTCCAAACCTATTACCCCTCTGCATATCTCACCTGAATCCAATCATGCCTGCTATTGTCATTTGCCTGCTATTATCATCCGGCATATGAAATCACTCCACTTTCCAATAAATAGGACAGATGGACTCCCATTCTAGCTGTATCTGAAGAAGTGAACAGTGACTCATGAAAGCTCATCCTCCGCCACACATTTTGTTAGTCTTTAAGGTGCTATTGGACATGCTCTTTTCTTTTTAAATAAAGAGCGGGACAATAGTGTAAATACAAATACCAAGTTTCTAGGCTACAAATGAATTTTTGACTGGGAATTGCTGAATGGAATTCCACATGCTGACAGATACTTCATCTCAAAAGTAACGACAACATATTTTAAGGATACTTCATTAGCAGAAAGCCATTAGAGACTTATTTTCATCTGTCACATAAGCGGAGGGAAGACAGTTCTGGCGAACCTTTAATCTTTCGGGAGAAACATTTACCTGGATCTGCAATTATCGCAACATTTTTCTGTTCCCATGATGCCAGACGATGCCTTTCGGAGTTGTTTGTCTTCAAAATGAGACAAGATTATTCTGCTCGGCGGGGAATGTTGGGAATTAAATAAAAGAACAAGAATTGACATGTTAAATTCATTGAAGAAAACAATGAGCTGAAATCGTCGTCATTAATTGATTCACCCGGGAGCTAATTATCTAGCCTTGCATTATCCCTGAGACAGATGTAATTTTTTTAAAGTTAAGAAATTTCTAGTGCAAAATACAAAAAAAAAGTCAACCAGAACCAGAGTGACATTTTCCAAAACAGAAGTCCCAATTCTGAAAGACATCCTGCTAACTATGAAGACAGCTCCTGTTACTTAGCCGCTAAAACATCTCTGTATAGCACTCACTTCCGCCGGCAGCTGATCGAACTAAGATACGTATTGACCTTGGCCATCATCTTGAATTTGTACATGCGAAATCTTTCATTGCATATCTCACTGAGTAGGCGTCTTTAAGGAGGAAGAAAAAGAAGAAACAGATCACTAGCTGTAATATTGATCAGTCATTATCTTTGCCCTGTTCCCTTCCAAAAAATATAAATTTCACTGATTTATGTGCAAACCTGTCCCCATTAATACAATGTGGATTTGCTTTAGCTACATGGCAAGTTCTAAAAAGTATTAGTAAATGCACAGCCTCAAACTATTGCCTTTTCATATCTTGGCATTAAGCTTTCCCCTAACATTCTTCCACATTTCTATTATATACATATTCTGCATAAAGCAAACATAGTAAAAATGCAGTTTGAAACTGCAACTTAACACTTGTTTATCCCAGTATTATTGCTACTAGGCGTTGGGATATATCAAACTGTGCAGATCCTCCAACAGACTGGCATTTCCATTTGCGGAAAAGGGGGATGGTAATTCCCACTGATTGCTCTTGCAACTGGAGACACACACACCCTGATTTGAACCCTTGCTGTTTCTGAGGGGCCACAGACTCCCTGGAACAAAATTTCAGGGGGCTCACTGGACCGCAAGAGGAGAGAGAAGTGGAAAAGCTGGGCTGTGCCAAGCAGTGTTCCCCCTAAGCTGAGTTAACGTGAACTAGCTCACCGTTTTTTAGCCTCCAACTCACACGTTTTTGTCTTAGCCCAGGAAGGATGGCTCCAGAGCCAACTCATTTATGCAGCAGCCAAATCGCTCACTCACAACTTCAATGCCAATAGCTCACAAAGTAGAATTTTTGCTCACAAGACCCCACAGCTTAGAGGGAGCATTGGTGCCAAGTCCGCATTATTAGTAACCACAAACCAGTCTGGGTGGCTCTGATCAGGCAGAAAGACAGGATCGCATATACTGGAAATAAACAAATGGTACTATTTACCTGTTCAGAGCCATATCAGCAGAGGTCCACAACACGGAGCAAGAGGCAGGAAGCCCATCACGACCAGCCCTTCCGATTTCCTGGTAGTACGACTCCATCTCCTTTGGGGCACCGTAATGAATAACTTTCCGGATGTCCGGCTTATTGATGCCCATTCCAAAGGCTACAGTGGCTACAACACACTGGAAAGTAACCATAATGGCATACGGTTGAACTCAACTTTTATTTATTTACTTGGAAAATATAGACTTGCTCAAGGCAGTTTGAAACAACAACAACAAAAACAGCTGTTAAGAAACATAAAAAGGCATTAAAACAAACCACTGAAATGGCATAAAAGATACAAAAGCCAGCACAGAACAACATTGGTAAAAGAGTTCTCAGGCCAGGAGCAGACCATAAATCAACTAAAAGAGATAACACCCCCTTAAAGCTGGGATAAAAAGGGATGCTTTGGTTTCTTGCCTAAAGGAAAGTAAGGTTCTTGGCCAGGTGAGCCTTAACAGGGAGGGCATTGCAAAGGAAGGCACCACCACTGAAAAGGCCCCATCTCTGGTTGCCACCCACCTCATCTCTGCAGGCCAGGGCACAGAGAGCAGAGCTGGTAAGGAGAACCTTAACAACCAGGCTGCTCAGTATGGGTGGAGCCAGTCCTTCAAGTTCCCTGGCCCTAAGACACCAAATGCCTTGAAGGGAAGAACTGGCACTTTGAATTGTGCCCAGAAATTGATGGGTAGTCAGTGCAGTCTTTCAGCACTAGGGTAATACAATGTCTCCATCTGGACTCCAACAACAACCTGCTGTTATGTTTTGAACCAACTGTGGTTTCTAACTTACAGCTGAGTTTTCAGCTATTTCCTACTCCTGACCTAGTTGAGAGTGGAATCCTGGGAGTCAAGTTACACTTGAACAACCCCCGTGGCTCTCAAACTGTTCAGTGAACAGGGAATAATACAGATCAGAAAACTGAAAACAGCAGCAAAAAAACCAAGATGTGAATAACATTCTTCAAGTGTTTAAAGTACTCCGCCTAGATTATCTTGCTACTAATATAGATCTTGCAAAATAAGGAGCACAGAAAAGAAACTTAGGCCGTGGTCACATGGTGGTTTAAATCCGGGAGCCCTCACGAATTTAAAGAAACCGCGTGGTTTTTTTTCAGGTTGGGATGATTACACATCCCAACCCCGGCGGCGGAGGCAGCGGCTGGCGGCGGCGGCATGCAGCGGAGGAGGAGGCTGGCGGCGGCCAGGGGAGGAACCCTTCCCCGAGCCCCGCCAGCCGCCTGGTAAGTTTGGGGAGAACCTTTGGGGGAGGGGGTGCCAGGCAGAGGCAGCCAGCAGGGCTCGGAGCAGAGCGGGGGCTCCCTCCCCCTTTTTTCCCCTTTTTGCACTTGGGTGCTTGAGTGCCCAAGCGCCCAAGTGCAAAAAGGAGGGAAAAAACAGGGGGGGACAATCTGGACAGCCCTCCCTCGCAATCATTGCGAGAGAGGGCTGTCTAGATTGGCTCAATCGCGAGTTCCTCGCACGACCACCAGAAAAATACTTGATTTTCCCAGGGTCGGAAAATGCGGGAGGAACCCGCGATTGAGCCCGCTTCGGCACGGGAGTTGTCCCGGCCGTTCTGAATGGTCCCTTTAAATGCGGGAGGAAACAGCAGTTCCTCCCACTTTAAAGGGCTGTGTGACCGTGGCCTTAGAAATACTAGCCCCCTGCCAGCAACAGTTAATCTTGACTAAGTCCCAATGAAAAGCCACAAAATGAGACGTGAAGCTGACACCATGAATACGTAACTGGAAGTCAAGAGTTGAGCTGAAATCTATTTCCAGATGTTCAGAAGACCTCAGCCTCAGTCACAGCTACCTTAAATACCATTGATGTCAAACGGGACTTGGTTGTGGTGAACATTTGAAAAATTGTGGCTGCTATGCTTAGGTACAAAGGAGCCATTTGCAAAAAAAACCCTGAAATATATTCAGTAAGCAAGATGCAAAGCCCCCTGTTATCACCCTCTGTGCGTGG
Organism: Lepidodactylus listeri; assembly: GCA_029233225.1. Classification (NCBI taxonomy): domain Eukaryota; kingdom Metazoa; phylum Chordata; class Lepidosauria; order Squamata; family Gekkonidae; genus Lepidodactylus; species Lepidodactylus listeri. Next base: position 135,741,270 of record JARCFY010000004.1, on the reverse strand, counting down.
TATATCTCACTGCATTGCTTCTCTGATCTTATAATACTGTTTTACTCTGTTATCACATTTCCCTAATGTTGTTGGTTCTTCATACTGTACTGTTCTTACTGAATAGCAGTAATCCCCCCGTAAGCCTCGGAGAGAAAGGCAGACTACGAATAAGTAAATCAGGGTTCTCTTCTTGTGCCTGCAGGCACATCTGGAATTCTGACACAGCCATGGTGAGTGCAGTGACAAAATGGCTGCCACAAAATGGCTAGTGCAGGAGGCTGAGCCAGCCACAAAATGACTGCCACAACTTAACTTCATAAAACAGTGAAGATCCTTGTGTTGCGGTGGCAGCTGCTGCCAAAGTAACTTTTTAAAAAATCTGCACAGCCAATCAAATCTCCAATGGCCAATCAGAAGCCTTGCTGGGCAAAAGCCCTACCTGGCCCCACCCACTTCCTAAAAACACTTGGTGGGTGCCAGAAAAGGTGTTGGCAGGTGCTGTGGCTCCCATGGGTCCCTGGTAAGTAAATTAAATTCCTCTCATACCTGAATTTCATCTCTCATGAAACTATGGTGGACATTGCGCCTTGCTTTGATTCCCATACCAGCATGGTACGTACAGCATGGAAGGTTCAGTTTCGACAGCTCTGCGGCTACCTGTTCAGTTATCCTCCTTGAAGGGCAGTAAATAATAGTGGGACCTTCAAATTCATAAGTAGATCTAAGAATTCAAAGAACAGGTTCAAAGCAACTAAGTATGAAATGTCTGACGGAATACAGGGAAAGAAAATTTGAGATTAACCTTAAGACAAATATGTATGATAGACTTCCTTCTTTAAAATGGGCTTTATTTATTCAACTACTTATGCCTAAAATATGGATATACAGATCTACTGCTGTGGAAGCACAGGCCTTGATACGCTACTGTCTCCTATAACGCTTTTTCTCCAGCAGAAGCGGAATTATGATGGGACAGAAGCATTGATTGCCCGCAGGCCATGTGATGTGAAGAGGCTCTAACTCCCATTAGAAACTCCCAGCAGAGATCAGTTCTCCTGGAGAAATTGGCTGCTTTGTGCAGTGGACTTGGAGTCATTATACCCTGCTGAGGTCGCTTCCCCTCCTGCTTGGGTCCCCACTGAGGAGGAGAAAGACTGTACTATCCCTAGGTAGAGGCTCCAGCTGTTGGGGGGGGGGGGAATAGAAAGCTGAAGTCAGAGGGGCAGATAAAGGTAAGCTGATGGTTGGATGGGAAGGAGAAAGAAGGAGAAGAAGAAGGAGAAGAAGAGGAGGAGGAGGAGATTGGGTTTATACCCCCCCTTCACTTGTAGTCTCAGAGCAGCTTACAAACTCCTTTCTCTTCCCCTCCCCACAACAAACACCCTGTGAGGTAGGTGGGGCTGAGAGAGCTCTGAGACAACTGTCCTTGAGAGAACAGCTGGTACAGAACTATGACTTGCCCAAAATCATCCAGCAGCTACAAGTGGAGGAGTGGAGAATCAAACCCGGTTCTCCCAGATTAGAGTCCACGCACTTAACCAGTACACCAAACTGCCAACTTGAGGTTGGGAAATTCCTGGAGATTTGAGAGGTGTAGCCTGGAGAGGGTGGGATTTATGGAGGGGTGGGACCTCAGACAGGTACAATGCCATAGACTCCGCCCTCCAAACCAGCCATTTTCTCCTGGGGAACCATTGTTGCCAATCTTCAGGGCTGGCAGTCACTCAGAATTACAACTGCTCTTCAGATGGCAGAGATCAGTTCCCCTGGAGAAAATGGTAAGCTCTGTGTCATTATACCCTGTTGAGGTCGCCACAGCAAATTGACACTGAGTACCCAAGGCCAGGACACCGCCCAGAGCCTCTTAGTAGAACCCACTGTATTGATTTCCACAACGGGCCTTATTCCTAGTAAGCTATGGAGCCAGAAGGACCCACAGAAAGCATCCCCTCCCAGGTGTCCCATTGTAATCTCTGAGAGCAATCAAGGGCACCCCTTTTAGTGATATCGTTAACTGCACAAAGATGTCTTATAGAACTTCCTCACTCTACAGACCCATCACAGTTGAAATCTATACAATTTTTTAAAGACCTGCATATATCCAGATGGAACTTGATGACGATATTGCAGTCAAATGGCTCTAATGAACATTTATGCATTTGAGTAACATATTCAGGTGTTTCAGATCAGATGGGAACTAACATTAATAGATTATCCAAGAGGAACATTCAAACAAGTCGCTTCAAGCTAAAACAAGCCAAAGAATATGCTCACTTTTCTTTTTTAATAAGGAACTGCTGTAGATCTTGGACAATATTCCCCGTTTTTCGTCCAACTTCTAAGTACAGGTTCGGCCGATCAAAGCTAGTGCATGTTATCTGAGGAGATTTTAAGTTTAGACAATGCACAATGTCATCTCTGATGGAAGGGCTTGCTGTTGCAGTGAGAGCCATAATAGGAACCTGGGAAAGAAGGAAGAGGGAGGAGAAAACAAATCAGGGGAATGGACAAAAGAAAGGGACCGACAGATGTTCAAACCGCTAACACTTTTTTTTATATCACAATCCAAAATTAAGGCATAAAAGATAGTGGCACCCGTGATTTGATCCATAATAACATTTGTGTGCTGTCCAAGTCGCAACCAGTTCGTGGTCACCCCTGGACTATTGGTTTTTAAGGCAAGAGATAGGTAGTTTGCCATTGCCTGCTTCTGCATAGAAATCCCTGTATTCCTTGGTGGTCTCCCATCCAATACTAACTGCTGCTGACCCTGCTTAGTGTCTGAGATCTGATAAGTTCAGGCTAGCCTGGACTCTTCAGGCTGCTACATGATTTGGTTATACTAACTTGTGTGTGTATGTTACACACATGCTCTTGTCCAGGCTAGCCTGCACTATTCAAGCTGCTACGTGATTTGTTTAAACCTATTCATGTTTGTGTGTGTTACACACATGTTCTTGTCCAGGAGATTCAGACCATTGTTTATAATCTCCACAGGACCTCAAGAATAGCTTTTGTTATGATATTCAAGTTTCTAATCCTCACTATCGCTGCTGCAAATTGTTGAAAAGGGACCAGACACTAGATATACTTGTGGAATCCTCTAAGGTATACCTCCCCACACTTCCATCTCCCATGCCAGCATTTATACTGAACGCTCACTAGTGAAAAGGAGCCACTGTCATGCTCCCTTTGCTTTTCCCTTCTGCATCACTGTGGGGGCAGTCATTAAAAGCTTATACAAGCATAATGGTCCAGAGTTGGGACTGTATTGCCGGATCTCACACACTCCCTTCTCCAGATCCTCATCTCACCATATACCCTCTCATATCATTTATGCCTAACACTCTATGGCTCAGTTCAGACATCCCATTTTAAAAAAAACCATCCCTAAGCTTCCTTAGCTATGTTTTGCTGTGATGTCTGAATTCAGACAGGTCAGGCTTTATGATCAGCTAGCCTATCAGATTCAGAAGCCACGGTCTGTTGTTTTTTTTTAATTATGTTTTCAGTCCTGGCCACAACCTCGTGGACCTCTCTGCCAAATACCATCAGGGCTTGGGGGGGGAGGGGGGGGGCTGATGCAGTTCCACAGGGCTTGCAAGGCAGAGATGTTCCACCAGGCTTTTGGTTGAGGACAGCGATGGCTGTTATCTTGGCTGGCACCCTCCTCAGTTTTCCACCTCGTTTCTGACCCCTTTCCCCCTGCCCACGAAGGGGCTGGCAGTCTGTAATATGGGAATAATTAATTATAAGTATTACCATTGGCCATCTGTTTTTTTTAAATGTCATTTAATATGATTTATTGTTTTAATATTATGTACATCACTCAGAGCCCTAAAATTGTAGGGATGGGGCAAGTCATAAATTTAATAAATAAATGAATAACTTGAGCCGATTATGATGCAACACGATGTCTGAATTCACAAACCATAGTTATATGCTAGCAACACCAGTAGGAAGAAGGCAAGCCAGTCTAAACCACAGTTTGCCTCAGTGCTTGGAAACAAAATCATTTGAGTTCTAAACTATAGTTAGCACAAACTGCAGTTTGTCGTGGTGCCTGAAATGAGCCTCTGTTGGTCTTAGGCAGGTGTTACAGGCAGAGAGTAATATGTAATGGGAAGGATAGCATTTTATGTATATGTAATGAGAATGGGAAGGATAGCATTTTATGTATATGTAATGGGAAGGATAGCATTTTACCAGACAACCAAATCGGGCTGCCCAACTGTATCACCAGGAGTGCTCAAAGCCAAGGCACAATAGAGTCCTCTGAAGTAGAAGTTACCTCCGATAAAGCACCCAGCATAAAAACAAATAAATCAGATGCAGATAGTTTATCAATTAAATTCTTGACATTCTTTTGCAGCGAGGACAACACTTTACCTTGGGAAGAGTGTTCTTTAATGACCCCAAAGACCTGAAAGAATTCCTGAAGTCGTGTCCCCATTCAGAAATGCAGTGCGCTTCATCGACAGCGATCAGTGTCAAACCTGGGAGGAAATTATCACAGTGCTTTTATTATCAAGTAGGCTGGGACGGGGCAGCCACAAATGGACTTGTGTGTGTACGTCTCATTGCTGCATTTCATAGAAGCAGCACAGAATGTTACAAAGTGCAGAGAATCCAACTTTATTGTTGTGGGGCAGGGGGTTTCAAGAAAAACTATCAAATTTGTAGCCCTGCTTGCAAATATAGGCTTGAAAATGTGTTGACGATGCTGTTGTGAGCCAGCTTGACCAGCCTGAGTCCAGTGTGGCTGAAGACTCCTCAGGACTCGAGAAGACACATGCAGCCAGCTCTGAGCCAGCTAAAGTTAGTGAATCAGAGATACAGGAGCCTCAAGATTCATTGCCAGCAGCTGACCTTGACCCACCCATCCACAGCTCTGAAGTAGCCCACAAAGCACAGTTGCAGGAAAGTAGCTCACCGGCCCCCCCTTAATTGAACAGCGAAGGGAAAAGCTCCGACAAGACTTAAGGACACACAGACAGAGTGCTCGCCTCTTGGCTCGGCGCCAGCTGCTTAATGACTGCAGTTCTGATCAAACCCAGAAACACCTCCAAGCAGATGGCTGTAAATCAGGCTTATTAAGGAATGCCTATATAAATCAGACCTGGAGAACTGCAGATCGTGGAAGCAACTTGTCACAACCCTGTGAAATTCGCGACCACAACTCCAGACTCTGCCTGCCTCCTGTGACCTTTGGACTGACCCTCCACTCTGCTTTTTGGACTTACTGAACCTTGCTGATCAACTACCTCGGACTGCCTTGACTCTGCTTTCCTGAACAACCCATGAACTCTGACTGCTGCTAAACCATTATTTGATCTCTGGACTGGGATTTAGCTCTGTTGCCTTACTCTGCCTGTATTCTAGGACAGATGCGTGAACAAACCTATGAAGCCAGAGAGGTGGCAAAATTTTGCAGCCTGTCTGATTTGGTGTGTTAGTGCTCCGTCTCCCTTTCCACAACTAGCAGAATAAGAATAATCCCCCCCCAATCCACATAATTTGCATGATTTGTATAGGAGGTAGAATGTCATCTTTTCTGTCACAGTTAACACACTTTCTGGGTTTCTCTGTACAGACTATATGTTGGCACTCATCCAAATACATTAAAAGACTACTCTTAATTTTGTTTATCTGGCACAGAAACAGAGCCCTGCAACCTAACTGCATACTTATCTAGGCTTACGGGGAATAGAAAGTAAGCAGAGAAAAATGAGAGTCTTGCCGAACTTTTCCAGTGGTCTCATAATCCAAATCCCTCACAAAGGCATCATTTTTTTTCCCTGGAAAAGGCATCATACCTCACCAATCAACTGCTTCATTGCTGCCCTGAATTTTGGTTTCTGAATGTTTGTTTATTTACTTCATTTACACCCTACTTCCTTCCCAATGGGGACCCCAAGGTTGCTTACATCATTTCCCCCCTCCACCATTTTATCTTCACAACAACCCTGTAAGTAGGCTATGCTGAAAGGGTGCGAGTGGCCTAAGATCACCCAGTGGGTTTCATGGCAAGTGAGGATTTGTACCTGGATCTCCCAGATTCCAGTCCAACACTCCAACCGCTATACTATGCTGGCTCTTAGTAATCAAAATCACCAAAAGGAACATACAAACAGAAAGGCACAGCTAAGACAGATCTCAGCAGCTAAACTTCCTTCAAGAAGCATAATCCATTTGGGAGAGTTTTCATTATATTAATTGTCCCGAACTTACCAATCGATTGCTCAAGTTCTTGAAGCCATGACAAGTTCCCCAAACAGAACTCTGGAGTCATGTAGACAACTTTATAGCAGCCACTATGGAAAAAAAACCCAGAAAGAAAGAAGCATGATCACCAGCCAGAAGTGAAGAGTTGAAGAATTTGTACCACAGGAATCTAAAGCTGACAGTTTGAGGTTTGCATTAAGAAACATTCAAAACCAACTTTAGAACTTATGCAATAAAATGCACTTTGATTATCTGTTTTAGAAAATTAAATATTCTCTCCTTTCTGTTATTGAAATAACATCCAAAAATGGCTTATGGCAATAAAGTATTAAAGCAAATTGTCAGAACAATAAAAATCCATTCACTAAAAGCATCAAGAAAAAGTTCCTAAAAAAATAACCAGCCAATTAAAAAAGTAAAATGGTGAATTAAAAACCAAATATCCCTTTGAAGTGGTAGCTTTGAACTTTACAGCCTGAACAGTTCTGATCTGACAAAAACAGGTTTTTTTAATATGGGTTTGCCAAAACATTGAGGACATGCTTTGCGTGCCACTTTTCATTAGGGATGAACATGCAACAGGGCCTTTTTGGTGGCAGCACCTATTTATTTATATTTATTTTTATTTAAAACATTATTGTCCACCTTTCTTCCTTATGGAGCTCAAGGTAGCTTACAAACATAGATAAAACAAATGGAATAAATGTATTAATTAGACAATTTCACTAACAAGATTATTGGGGTCATTTGAGCACTATAATTAAAGGAAATGGGACAGTGTGTGAAATACTGCATTCCGAGATACTGGGTGGCTGATGCTGCTGACATAGTAGATACTCTCAGTTAACCACGTTAATGCAACCACATGTTAATGCAACAGTTAAAACACAATGATGTTAACTATTCTTTCTTAATTTATACTGCCAGGAGATCTGGGATTTGAAGAAAAAATTATATGAACCTATCCCACCAAAATTAACACTGGTATTTGTTACAGATACCAGATATATATGCTTTGCACTATAAACAATCTTTAACTTAATTTCATATTCTTAACATTCAGTTTGCCCTACTGTCAAATAAATCTCACTATAATTTTTTTCTTTGTTTGTCCTCCTTCTGTTCTTCCTTTGATAAGAAGGAAGAACAGCAGGGCTAGTAAGAAGGAACTTAAGACTGTCAGCAGAATCTTACCACAAAAAAACAACAACAACATACTTAAACATCTTGCCCACCGCAGACAATATGACATGTCCCAGACAAGGAACTATCACGTCTGATCATAATGTGAAAATGCTACACTCAACAGCTAAATTCAGAACCTCCAGCATTAAGAGACTTACAGCACTATCCCTTAGCAGAGTTAACCCTTCTAAGTCCACTGACTTCAATGAACTTAGGAAGGGTATTACTCTGTTTAGGATGACACTGTTATGCAGAGTCTAAATTCACTGAATTCAACAGGGTTAGACTGGAGCAACTGTGTATAGGATCGCACTGTTAGTTTGCCACATGATGTTTGGTAGGGGTCAGAAAGGATGCTTTGCTTGGTAGGATGAAGACAATATGGTGACTATTTAGCAATATGGGGAGCCACGCCCATAGCCCGGGAGGGCATTTGGGGGCAATGCCCCCCCAGGTGAGCACTGCCCCCACAGACAATAAAAATGTTTAAGCCCCCGATGTTGTAAAAAAGGAATGTAAGATGCATGTGGGGGTTCCAAAATGACCCCAAACACAGTCAGGGAAGTTTCAGTCTCATTTTCTTTTTTCTGGGCTGAAAAAATCAATAAGTTTTAAAAAATTAAATTAAATTAAATTAAATTAAATTAAATTAAATTAAATTGCAGGGAAAAAATGCAAAATGCAAGAGACAAGAGTTGGAGATTCCCCCACCCCCCTGGCTTACACAAAAAAGCAGCCCGGAATCAAGCCTCTCCAATTGAAAGGACTAGAGGAGGACTAGAGGTTGCAGTGGAGCTGAGGAAGCTTCTCCTTGCTATTGCAAGAGGAGCAGTAAGTGTGGACAGGACACCCACCACCCCCGGATTTCCCCATGACCCACCAACTAAAATTGTCTGGCTACGCCCCTGTGGGGAGCGAACACTGATGCAAACCAAAATACTCAGCAATTTACACTGCAATCCTATGTAGACTTAGTCTACTTGATTAGTTATTGTATTAAAGGGAAGGACTAAGAACCTATAAAGGGAACTGCCCGGTGACAGTACACATTAGATCAGGGTCAGGCACACCAGCACGGAAGCTATAACAACATTCGAGACGCTGGACTTTTCCATCTTTGAGCTCTGCATCCTGAAGCCTGGTAGCAAGATGCAGATGTTTCCCTATCCCTTGATCAAGCGATCATAGAGACAGGAGCTTTGGTGCTCCAGACCGTCCTCCTTATTTTTGTAACTATGTAGGCAGATAGTTTCATAAGCTACTAGAAGATCTGTAATTTATTACAAATATACTTCTACTTGTTTTTGTTTAAAAGGCAGACCCATTGTTTCTCACAGGGACTGGATACCCACCAAACCCATCTGAGGTAACAACAGGCTCCTGATGGTCCTCCAGGAACCAAAGGCCTATGCAACTAGTTCCATGTGCCCAAAGGGATCTAAGAACGGTGTTTCTCAAAGAGCTGGCCCTACCCTGTGCCAAATGGCAAACCTGTACAGCACTTATACTCACTCAGTGGCTCAGGAGCTAAAGTGGCTCTTCAACATGACACCTGTGGATCTTCTGAGCACCCTTCCCCAATCTGGCATACACTCCACGTTTCAGGAAAGTGAGCCAGGCGATTGCCAGCTGTGGCTTGCAGCTGGCAGGTGGTTTCCACCTTGAAACAGCTATAATTGGAAGAACAGTTAAGCTATGAAGCTTCCATAGGTGCAGGCTTTGTGCCAGGGATGGAAATAAATGGGGCTCTTTTGATTTATGGTAATTGCAACTGTGGCTCTCTAAGAGCCGCTTAGCAAGTACCACTCTACAGAAAGTGCCACAACAGGATGCTGCTTGCTCTTCAAAGTCAAAAGCCCCCTACTTGGAATGTCCAAATCCTTAAACTCAGATTAGGTCTTGAGATGCCAGCCAACATTAAAACAAACTGGAAGTACGTGTACCATCTTGAAAAACCTCCATAAAATGAATACAGATTTCCTAATGAATTGCAATACGTATTTTCACAACTGGATAGAAGAAAAAGTGAAGAGAAGAGAGAGAGAGAGAGTAGCAGGGAAGGAGGGCTTACTCTTTGATATCCTTTCGAACGTTTTTTGACTGTGCTGACCCAAGAAGACAAGCTGGAATTCCTGACATCCTGCAAGAAAATACCATTAAAAGGGTTTGGGTCTCTATAGGAAAGTAACTTTTGATGTTTCATTCAATTTAGATGTGACGTTTTCCTACTATGTCTTTTTAAGGAGGGGTGTGGAAGCAGGACAAAATTGTCTTCTCTTATAAACTATCAACATCAGGTCTGAAAAAGGATTGGGGGATGGGAAGTGAAAGGAGAAGTTCTAGATGCCGGAAGCACTGCAAATTCCCCATACTACATTCCTTTTTAAATATTGCACCAAATGCACGGTAGTGAACCTCATTTATACTTCTTCTCTCATTCCTCTTTTGGAATGTCAAAAGACACACTATTAAAAATGGGATCCTTCAAAAACTGTTCCAAGTATTAAAACTTCTGTTCATTTGTTTTTCTTTCAGAGAGCCAGGTTATTCCCCAAAGACAAATGAATTCTTAGAGCAGAAAACGTACAACATCTTCCAGTACATGTTTTTTAACAGGCTAGTTCAAAGAATATATTTTGGGCAGAGGTGTTTGGAGAAGTTCAGGTGCACAAAATATTATGCGGGTACCGTTAGATGTGCAAATTTCACAGCGCTTGGCAGCCATGGCACAATCAGAAAGCAGCTCATCTTGCGCAGACAAGTTCTGTCCTCTGTTCTGATGAGCTTTTTGTATAGATTCTTCAACAATCAAGATTCTTTTGACCCCTTGAAGATAAACTGATTTAATATGGCAGAGTGCCAAAGACTAGAACGCACTTCACCAAATGCATGAAGTATTACCCTCAGTTGCAAGAGTTTAGGTAAACAGGATACACACATGTACACACAGATGTCTGAGGTTTATGGAGTAGCATGTTTGGCTGTAGTAAAGAACCACACCAAACTAACACCATTATTACAGCAATCCTAAGCAGGTCTACTCAGAAGCCTACTCAGGTCTGTTCAGTGGGGCTTACTCCCAAGAAAGTGTTCTTAGGACTGCATTGTGAGAAGCAGTCTGTACAGCCCCACACTTTGCACATCCCATGCCTGGCACAGAAAGGTGAGAAAAACAGCCAGTAAAACTAGATGATCACTCCACTTAAAAACTACAATACAATGAAACCTCTTTTTGAATTTAACCCTTGGTTCTTCCCATACACACATACAGGCACCCTTCACAAATATAAAAAAGTACCTCTGGAGGACACCATTCACTACTTAGGGTGCTGATATCTACTCTGAATAAATCGAGCTCTTCATTTTACAGCATGTAAACTGTGCTGACATGGATTACTTTTAAGCTTCCTCTCAGCTTGATCTGCCGACACCCTTGAGAACTGATTATTTAGTAAAAGTTACTGAGGAATTTGTGAATACTTCCTATTTGTAATAAGCACTGTGTTTTTAATTAACTGGGCAAATATTAATGTATCATCTGAACGTATTATTCACAGTTGTCATTATACCATTTTCCTGCAGTCTATTTTTCAAGAGCACCTTGATAATTTTATCAAAGCAAGAGACACAGAATCATAAAAACTGCCTCTCTATATACAAGATTTCTAACCTAAACAGGTTATGAAAACAAAAAAAATTCATTCAGAAGAGACAAGAAAGATCAAACTTTACAGTTTTTGGTTCCTGCCCATCAAACTGTTGTTTAAACTGGTGATCACGCTTAGGCCCAAGCTTATTCCTCAGAAGCCTTCCGTGAAGTTTCTCAGGCTTGGATGTGGCATTCTGGGGCGTTCTGTGGGCTGCAACCAAGAACATGGAGACCAACAAGCCCTCAAAGCAGTTGTGCAGCTGCAAAAGGTTATCGAGAACAAATCAATACCCCAGACTTACTCGAGTTGTAGTACCTGGTCCTCCATTAAAGAAATTAGGGGAGAGATGACTATTCCAGTACCTTCAGTGTATACAGGTGGAAACTGAAAGCACAAACTCTTGCCATACCCTTAAAAAAAGCACAAACTGTATGAGAAAGGCACTACATACAAAAGATTTCATTCTCCATCACTGTCCTCCCAAATCTTATCAGACTTTGCAGTGTTATTCACATTCACCCACACATTTTACCTAGATGCTAGTAAGAACTCCCCATCACTTCGCAGATGGCAAATTATGGCAGATTTCAGTGATTTAGGAATTTAGATTTCACAGATGTGTAGAGAATTACAGCAAGGGCAAAATAATCCCTTCAATTCCCCAACTCCAGTCTCCCAGCTTCAAATTTTAAATCCCCAGCTATGTTCCTACAGTAGCATCAGGTACAGGCATGGCTTATTGTTATGTGAACAATTCTGGAGTGCCTCAGGCTTCCAGATTCCCTCTTCCAACCACACATGGCTCAAAAATTAAATACTTTGGCTTTCAAAGTAAACCACAGTTTGTTGTAATGCCCAAACCGCTAACTATGGTTTGCTATCGGAATTCCCACCGATACAGAATTTCAAGCCACAGTATTATTATGCTTTGAAATCCTGGTTTGGTGGGAAGAACACAACGCAGTTTGGGGTTCGGATGTAATGACAAACTATGATCTGCTGCAAAAGCAAAATTATGGAGCTGTGTGCCAGGAAGGAAGGGAGGGAGCACATCATGAATCCAATAATGCCCAAGGCTCCAATGTAATGACAAACCATGGTATGCAGTTATGTCCTTTGAGAATGTCCCTCCGGATTCCCATGAAGTTCCACTTGTACTTTTATGTTACAATGGCATAAACATTCTCTTTGCTGTTTAGTTCCAAGATACCTTCCTAACTACATTGTAATACGTGTTTTATGGCACCAACGCAATACACCACTATAAATGCTGACATCCTCATTTGCAGCAACTTGCACACGTTGTATTAAACTCATCTTAAACAATATTCCATAAATGTAACACACCGGTTGCCATAACAACGAGGTTATCTCTTCTGTCTTGCAAAACCGAAGAGATCACTTTCCACTGGACCCTTGAAATGAAAGATAGGAGACAACATGTTCTGTTTCAACCATAACATCTGACAAGATGAACTGAATCTTGTTCTGCAACTGAGCAGCCATAGGAAACAGACAAATTTCTTTCTACAGAAAAGAGAGTTTTCCATTTTTAACTGAGGAATTCTAAAAATTTGTTTCCTCATCATTACTTCTTCCCCTCTGCGTGGTCTCAGGGAACTGAGGAAATATGGCTGCTACCTTGATACACCTAGGCCAAGTCCTTTTCTCTCTCCTGCTGCAGATATTTCTAGCCTGGTCATGATTTTTTTTTGGGGGGGGGGGTAAAAGGCAGGAGTCTAAGGGCTTGTAGCCCTTACCCTTAAGCCTATTAATCAGAACCTGTGGCATTGGCCAGATGAATTAACCTGGTAGACACCAACCCAGGATGTCTCAGTACTTTTTGTCTTTTTTTGGTTTTGTTGTTTTGTTTTTGAAAACTATGTTTTATATACAGAGTATTTTGTAGGCCCCTTTAGGTCCCCATTAAAGAGAAAAGCAGGATAAAAATATACTGAATAAAAATAATAATAAAAGAATACTTAAAGACATTTATCACAAAGGAATACTACTAATGCTAAGAAACCTCACTAGCTTAAGATTGCTGTCTTTGTCTACCTGCCTCTACCTCAAGCTTTTCAGGACTTCAGGTACCAAACCCAGCATTTTAATTTATGCTTGGAAGACAACAGTAGAAGTATAAGAAAAGAAAAAAGGCCTAAGTTAACCAAGTCTAAGGAATACAGGATGATAACAGAATTCTGCTGAAGACAAACTGAATTTATTTGTTCGAAATTGATCACAGGAAATAGTGGGGCATGAAATATCATGAAGTTTGACTTGTGATACAATGCACCCAACAACAATAGAACTGATTCTCATATGTGATGATGTATTCGTGTTCCGCTTGTCTCACTGAACAAAATGCTTATTCATTTATGGTCTGTTCATCTCAGTGTTTTCTAAGACAGGTAATATATCACAGGAACTGGATGTGATGCCTTTTTTAATGTACTGATATTAAAGCAGTTTTTTAAAAAACAGTAAAACAAATGCTCTGAAACTCTGGGCTCCTGCATGCCACCCTGCCAGGAAGTGAACTACTCAGCTTAGCATTAGTGGATGTTGCCACAGCAGTACTAAAATATAGCTATAAAAACAGCATACTTTTAATTGGAAGGAGCTTGCCTGCCAGTTTTTAAGCTTCTCTCTCTTCTTCACTGCCATTTGTGCCTCTTGCTGTGGTCAACCATCTGCCAGTTCTCTTTTCCTTAAATGCTTACGATTCTCCTCCACAAATACTCCTGTCTTCAAAGGGCATACTGTGGTACATTGTTTACAAGTTGCCAAACTTGCCTCTCAAAAAAAAAAATCCCCAAACCTGTCCTACAGCTTAAATTCTTTTGTTCTAAAATCATGTAATTACCATGTAATATTATCATTATACAAACATGTAATATTATCATTTTAACTGTATCTGAAGAAGTGAGCAGTGGCTCACCAAAGCTCATCCCGCCACAAATTTTGTTAGTCTTTAAGGCGCTACTGGACTCTGGCTCTTTTTTACTGTGATTACTGCTATGTAAGGTTCTTTTCGTGTTGGTACGAGTTTTGGTTTTATGCATTTGTTTAAGATATCCTCACAAAAGAATCATAAGACCGCTTGCCTTTCACACTGTGAACCTTAATGTGCGACACTCACCAGGATCACCTCTTGCCTGAGTGGGAAGTCATCAAGTAAATCAGTGATGGCTAATTACCACAGAGCGAAGTTAAGAAACCATCAATGCAAGAGATTTTTTTCAAAAAGTCTCTTCCAGAGACTCTCTCCCACGAACTTTGTCTGCTAAGGAACCCCAGGACACCTAGAGATGAACGGCTTCGTTTTGCAGAGAATTCTGGGGAATGTTAATATGGAAGGGGCAGGGCTGGATGGAAATGGCAACGATTGTCTGCCCCTCTGGTTTCCATGGCTGTTCTTTGTGGCCACTGTACCGCCAAGAGGCCAAACAGTTCTTTTTCTAAGAAGGGATTTGAAGGCTACAAGCACACAGATAGTGAAGGACAACAGTTTTATTGAAATCTGTATGATAACGAGATATCAGCAAGTCACAACAAGAATAAACAGAGGATAAAACAGGGCATATACCCACACCCCTTCTGTTACAGGAACCCAGAAGAATGACAGCCAGTGGACTCCAGATGTTGGCTGGTGCGCTCAGCGCTGCTCTGCAGTCCAGCCTGAGCCGGGGTTCCTGCAGCAGAAGGGGCTTCAGTAAGTTCTCTCTTTTATTATCTGTTTATTCTTGTTGCGACTTGCTGATATCTCATTTTATTTTAGAGATTTCAATAAAACTGTTGTCCTTCGCCATTGGTGTGCTTACTGCCTTCAGGTCCCTTAGTGGAAAAAGAACCATTTGGCCAGCCTCATATGGGGGGCAGGGGGCTGGCAGGCACTCTTTGCCCTTCTGCCTTGCGAGGAGGAGGACAAGGAGGAGGAGGAGGAGGAAGAGGAGACTGGATTTATACCCTGCCCTTCACTCAGAGACTCAGAGTGGCTTACAATCTCCTTCTCTTCCTCTCCCCACAACAGACCCCCTGTGAGGTAGGAGGGGCTGAGAGAACTCTGAGAGAACTGCCCTTGAGAGAACCAGCTCTGAGAAAACAGTGCCTGACCCAAGGTCACGCCAGCAGCTGCATGTGGAGGAGTGAGGGATCAAACCCAGTTTTCCCAGATTGGAGTCCGCCACTCTTAACCACTTCACCAAACTGGCTCTCCAGATGTTCCTGTTTTTCTTTCCTTTTTCATCATTGGTATTTCACTGGTCCATCACACTGTCCCTGGTTGCTCCCTTCTGTCTGCATGCACCAATGGCATAGAGATTTATGTCCCACGAGCCTCCCTTTCCCAACTTCCACAGTCACTAGGGAAGGACCTGCTCCCTCAAAAAAGACACATTGCACTGGCCAGATCACTGTCTTCCCATAAAGGGTACCACTCACACAATGCTCACTTGGGGCTGTGCAGCAAGGGAAGACAGTCATGGCGGACAAGTTTTCTTTAAGACACTCTTGATACATCTGAACCCCCTGCAGTATCACAATGGTCCTGCCTTGTGCAGTAAACTCTGTTACATGATTCTGCAGGGGCTGGGCAGGGGGGGGGCTCACCATGGGAATGCCAATCCATCTGGCAAGCCTGCCATGTCGATCCATTCTTATGGGTGGCACTTTAAGATAAAATTATCAAAAAAAACCAGTTGCCCTAAAGAAATAATGAAACTTACGGTTTAAAACTTGAATGTCCAAAATAGGTCTTTAGGCAGCTGATTTGCTTATCATTTGGTCCAGGTAAGGAGGAATCTTTGGGGGAAACAGGAAACAATATTTAGCGCCAGCAAAAATAGAAAACAAGAGGGAAATTTTATTTTACAAAATTTATATCCTGCCTTTTTTGCCCTTCCAAGGGGCACCAAGATGGCTAACAAATTAGAAGTGTGATGATTTGGGGGACTGAAAGAACAACAGCAGGACTTTCCCTTTCCATTTCAAACCTCCCTTTTAAAAGCACAGGGCACGATCCAAACAAATGTTTTTAAGTCCCATTTCAAGCACACGCCAACTTCTTTCACTAAAGTCAATGAGATTTAAATATGCTCAGTCTTGCCTGGATCATACCCATAATTTCGTAAAGAAACTAAAGCCAAGCTGAATGTCCATTTTCAGCTAGTAAGGAGTGCTTTCCGGAGACCTAAAGATATCACAAAATCCCTCACACACACCTTTTCCTCCTATTTGTTCATGGTCCTGGTGATGGTAGCATTGTTTCTCACTGCTGCTTAGCATCAGCCCCCCCCTTTTTTTTTATATGGCACAACACACAAGTAAGGGAAGGAACCTTCATTTTTGGCCAGCAATGGTAATTCTGTCCCACTCGCAGGACATCCCTAAAGCATCTTTCAAGGGAAGGAGGGAAGAGAGGACAGCAAATTGGGTGACACAGCCCTGAAATAAACTATTTAACATAATCATACTGACTCCATGGACTATAGGGTTTCACCTGCATAGAAAGCAAGATTTCTGCAAAGATGAAGAGAAAGCAAGGATGTTCATATCTGGACACTCTGAAGGATAGACTGGATTCTGAAAAGCCATCTTTCCTGTCTCAATTTCCCATGACAAAAACATGAAAAAAGCTGGGTTTGATGAATTTGTGGGGTAAGTTTCCAGGGTGATGATAAATAAGCTGATAAATAAGCTGAGAGATAATCAACAACAGATTCAGCAAATGCTTCCCAAGCTCACCTGAAAAGAGACCTCACCAGAATTCAAAGGGCCAAGCAGCTGACATTTATGGTTTACCAATGCTCCCTCTAAGCTGTGGAATCTTGTGAGCAAAAATCCTACTTCGTGAGCTACTGGCATTAAAGCTGTGAGCAAGCAATTTGGCTACTGCATAAACTAGTTTGCTCTGGAGCCATCCTTCCTGAGCTAAGACAGAAATGTGTGAGCCGGAGGCTTAAAAAACTGTGAGCTAGCTCACACTAACTCAGCTTAGAGGGAACACTGCCTGTAACTTTCCCTAACACTGGCAGAAGTCGTTGACACTCTGAAAGTCAGTTAGGTCCGGACTTACTTTGGCCGCAACCTCACAAACTGATAATTCCTAGATTTCTTCATCTCTGCATTTTGATAAATTAAACACAGAGGCCTCTTAGCGTATGTGTCCATTCCTGTTTCTCACGTCCAGGATCCAGTGAGCCCGCGGGGAATTTCTCCACCCTTTAAATGGCAGATCACCCATTTCATACAACAAAATACTTTGGAAACACCACTCCATTTCAAAAAAGGTTTTGCCGTTTGAGAAGAAGACATGCCCAAAGTTTCTATACGGTCACTTAGATATATTTTAAGCAACCATCTGTGTTGCCTTTCAGAATTTACCCCAGCTTTCCTCTTCCTCCTCAATGCCTTCATCTTCCTCATCTGCAACAGCATCACTTGGTCTCCTTGTTTCAGCCAGCTGGGAGGCTGCACAATCTGCAGGGTGCTTGTCTACACCTTCTAAAGACTGGGAGAGAGAAGGGATGAGTTAACGTACCTCAGATCAAAAGACTTAAATAAACAGAGACCCAATATTATGCAGTCATAAAAGAGGACTGTTTCCTTAAGGTAGCCAAACCACACAATACAAAACCACACAATACTTAGCATGAGAATTTTTCATGAGTCATCAAGAGTGCTGCTTCTATTTTCCCCTGACCCTGCTCCTGTTCTTTTATCATGGCAGCACAGTAGGTTAAGCTTTCCCCAACATTCTCCTTCTGTGCCAGGAAACACTTCACCTGCTTAACAGCACCCAGGCACAAACAAACAGTTAAAGCATTTGTGGCACAGATTTAGTGAAGAACAGTCTCACTTTCTTAATTTCTTTGTGTATGGATCCTGTTAAAGTCAGAGGGAGGAGGAGGAGGATTTATACCCTGCCTTTCATGTGGAGTCTCAGAGCAGCTTACAAAATCCTTCCCTTCCTCTCCCCACAACAGACACTCTGTGAGGTAGGTGGGGCTGAGGGAGCTCTGACTGAGAACTGCTTTTGAGAAAAGAGCAAGAGTCCATTAGCACCTTAAAGACACCCTGTGTCTTTAACAACAAAATATGTGGCAGGGTATGAGCTTTCACGAGTCACTACTCACTTCTTCATATACTGAAGCGCAGGGGTCATTTTGTAGAAAAAGAGGTACAGGAGCTCATTAGCATAGCTCATTAGCATAACTTATTTGCATATGCCACATCACCTGACATCACTGGAATTATGTCAGAAGGTAAGAAAGAAAGAGAGAGAGAGAGAAAGGAGGGAGGGTGGGAGGGAGGAAGGAAGGAAGGAAGGAAGGAAGGAAGGAGACCATGCCCTGGGCCAACCCTTTACCTGGTTCTTATCATGCAACCAATGGGCAATCAAAGCCCTACACTAGGGGTCCCCAACGTGGCACCCCGGGATGTCATGGCGACCCCGTCACCTATCCTGATGCCTGCCAAGCATTTCCAGAAAGTGGGTGGGGCCAGGTGGGGCATTGGCCCAGCAGGGCTTCTGGTTGGCTGTGCACATTTGTGAAAAGTTGCTTCGACATCAGCTGCCACCACAGCACAAGGATCTTACTAAAGGTAAGCTCTACATATTTGAGAAAATATCTTTAAACAACATGATCAATCAAAAAGGCATCCTGTTCAACAGTTTCTTCCTAATATTTTGAAGCACTACTATGTATGAACCTCACTCCCTGACATTTCGTGGCTGGCTCCGCCTCCTGCAGCAGCCATCTTGTAGCTGCACCCACCACTCTGTGTCAGAACTCCAAAGGTGCCTGCAGGCTCAGAAAAGGTTGGGGGACCCCTGCCCTAAATGATAAAAGTGGTTCGTACTTTAACAAAGACCATGTGCGTTAGGGACCTAAACCAGAAAGAGTCAACATCTTCCTGTAATACTTGTATTTAGACTTCTAACTAGCTGAAAACACTTTTCATGAAGATTGACTTGTATTCTGAGTACAAGCAGAAGCTTAGTGAAGCTACAATGAGAGCATACGGATTTTAAATGCAATGATACCCTCGTGACCAGAGTATTAAAAAATGGCAACGCACCCACTAAATTCAGCAGCAGATAGACGGGACAGAGAGCTTATACCAAGCCAGACCCGTTTCTTCCCTTAGCCCAGTACTGCCTACTCTGACTTGCCATAGCTTTCCAAGCTGGAGACTGAGCCTTGGATCAATACACATGCAAAGCTTCACATGCTCTGCCAGTGGGTGGTGCTCAATTCTAGGGTCCCTCTCTTGCTTGCACTGAGCTCAATATATAAAAAACAAACCGGACCACGGTGATAAGAGTAGAAAAACAACTACATTCAACACATTCTCTTTATATTCATAACAAAGAGGACCTTCACTAGAGCTGGACTTTATTTGTGAGATGGACTATGTAATGTAGTATGTTCTGTGTAGCAACCAGCCTGCCACGTGCTCCCAGGTAATGGCGCCCGCCGCATGGCCAGAGCACATGGTCAGGCAGAGAGGGGAGCTTGAATCTGGAGGAACAATAGACATCCGGATTCTAAGCCTCCACCAATGTGGGACCTCGGTTCTCCCTGGGGAGCCAATGCGGCCAAAGGCTCCTCCAGGGAACCTATGAGAAACATGCGCATATGTTAAGCCCCTATCAGGTCTTTTGGGTGCGGCCGGAGGTGTGGCTCCAGCCAGCATATAATGAGGGCCCTGGAGCCCAGTAAGCATGCTTGATCTGACCATCTACTGGACATGCTGAATCACTCAATAAAGGCTTCACAATTTCACCGTTCCTGGTCTCCTGAATCCAGTACTCTTCACTGGCGACGAAGATGAGATCCTGATGAGCGACTCCTCGGCCGACACCAGCACCGCATCGAGCCCAAACCAGACCCGTCAGCCACCGGCACCGCTCGGCTCCAGTGCCACCACACCGCCATCGGCTCCCGAGGATCTTGCTCGACGTACTGCTGCACATCCCAGAATGGCCGCCACTCCGGGAACCACCCACCCATTCGATCCAGCCTGCCCTGAAGACTGGGAAGACTGGATGGACAAGCTCACATCCTACTTCGACGCACAGGACATCACAGATGCCGGGAAGAAGCAGTCCTGGCTCATGGCCTCCTGCGGGGTAAAGACGCTGAAGTTACTCCGCAGCCTGCTTTCCCCTCGTATCCCGGTGGAGGACACGTACAACGACATCATGGCCCTCCTAAGAAACCACTTCTTGCCGAGAACCTCCAAGAACACGCAGTGGGTGAAGTTCTTCCGCTGGCTGCAGCAGAAGGGTGAGTCTGCCTCCAATTACCTGGCGGACCTCTGACATTTCCTGGTGGGGTGCGAGTTCGTGGCCATAGAGGACACCCTATACTCCGCATTCCTGTGTGGGGTCCGTGACCCCAAGCTTCAAAGGAAGCTGATGGCCAACTCCACCGCCTCCTTGGACGAGATGCTAAACACGGCTTGCGCCTCTGAGGTCTCTCAGCAGGAGAAGCTAGGCACATCCGCAGCCACCCACCAGACCAGGGCCGCTGCAGACTCCAACGTATCCGAGGATAACAAGACGCTCCAGGTACAGCGCCGGCCTCCGGGACAGAGGTACCGCAACTCGGGTGAGAAGGCTTCCCACTCAGCGACGCCACACTCCAAACATTCCACGTGCGCTAGCTGTGGCGATCAGCATGACCGCCGGACCTGCCGTTTCCAGCAAGCAGAGTACCGGTCATGCGGCAAGAAGGGCCACATCGCCCGGGCCTGCTGCACCTGCTCCAACCGTTGCACCCAAGCCGTGCACCAGGAGTCCGCCGAACTCCTCCAGACAGCAGCAACCCGCCACCACCACAAGACACAGAAGTTAATGAACTTGCTCCCCAACACCCCCAACAAAATTAAGGTCTCAGTTTTGATCGAGGGGACCCCCTGCCAGATGGAAGTAGACACTGGGTCGTCCTACTTCATAATCTCGGAGTCCACCCTCTGCAGGCTCTGCCCTGGGGGGGGGGGCCCGACTTCGGAAAGTCCAGGGCCTAACCCTGCAGAACTTTCAGAAGAGCCCGATACCAATAAGGGGGTTGGGCAAGTTCCAGGTCCAATTTAAGAACTTTACGGGATGCTTGGGCCTCCTGGTGGTGGCGGGCAACCTCACAAGCCTGCTGGGACTCTCCTGGTTCCAGCCCCTAGGGCTGGGCATCACTGGGGTACACAGCCTGCGGCCCACAAATTTTACCGACATCTGTGAGGAATTCCCAGCGGTTTGACGGGGCACTGGGCTCATATACGGGGCCACCCATCACCCTGGACCTCGACCACGCAGTCCAGCCTGTGCGCATACCAGTCCGCCATCCGCCGCTCACAGTGCAGCCCAAGATCGAGCGGGAGCTCGATAAGCTGGTCGCCTAGGGAGTACTAGAACCAGTGTCCCACGCCTGATGGGAGACCCTGATTATGACGCCAATGAAGGCAAACGGCGACATCCGCATCTGCACGGACTATAAGTGCACCATCAATAAGGCACTTCAGGCCCACGCCTATCCAGTCCCGGTCATCAGCCACATGTTGGCCTCCCTGGTCGGGGCGTGAGTGTTTGGGAAACTAGACCTGGCCCAGGCCTACCAGCAGCTGCCGGTCGACGATGCCACAGCAGAAGCACAAACCATTGTGACGCACAAGGGGGCGTTTAAGGTAAAGCGCCTCCAGTTCGGGGTCAGCGTAGCCCCCGGTATCTTCCAAGAGTTAATGGACTGTTTGTTAAAAGGTCTTCCAGGTGTGCAGCCCTTTTTCGACGACGTCCTGATCGCGGCTCCGGACGTCAAGACCTTCTCGGCCCGCCTATGCTCCGTCCTCCAGCGATTCCAGGATGCCGGCCTGAAGGTGAACCGCGAGAAGTGCCTCCTCGGGGTGCCTGCGGTGGATTTCCTCGGCTTCAAGGTGGACGCCCATGGAATTCACCCCACGAAGGACAAGGTAAAGGCCATCTCCAATGCCCCGGCCCCCAAGTCCAAGGCTGAGCTGCAGTCTTTTCTGGGACTCATCAACTTCTACTATGCCTTCCTTCCTCACAAGGCAGCTGTAGCCGAGCCCTTACACAGGCTACTGGACAAAAGCACCTTCCATGGCGTCAAGGACCTCCTAATGTCCAATGTGGTCCTCAGCCACTTCGACGAGGCCCTCCCCGTCGTATTGGCCTGTGATGCATCTCCTTATGGGGTAGGGGTAGTTTTGGGTCACAAACTGCCGGACGTCTGGGAGGTCCTGGTCGTGTATTACTCCTGGACCCTAACCCCGGCCGAAAGGAACTATGCTCAGATAGACAAGGAGGCGCTTGCGATCGTGGCCAGGGTCAAAAAGTTCCATACTTACTTGTACGGGCGCAAGTTCATGGTCGCCACGGACCACAAACCTCTTCTGGGCCTCCTCGCCCCAAATCACCGCACACCACAGATGTTGTCCCTGCGGACGCACTCAGCCGCCTTCTGCTGCCCTCCTGCGACCCCGACCCAGCTCTGGCTTACCACATCGCTCTGCTCGAGGACCTGCCGGACCAGCCGCTTCAGGTATGGGATGTGGCCCGGCGCACGGCCCGGAAACGTCAACTCTCCCGGGTCTCCGACTGGGTGGGAAGGGGGTGGCCCAAGAATCCGGACCCTGAGTTCGCTGCCTTCTCAATCCGGCGCACAAAACTCTCCACCCACAAGGGGTGCCTACTCTGGGGCTCGAGGGTAGTGATTCCAGAACCCCTCCGCCCGCAAGTGCTGACCGCTCTGCATGAGCACCACCCTGGGGTAGTACAAATGAATGGCCCGGAGCTACGTCTGGTGGCCAGGCCTTGACAAGGAGACAGAGGACTGGGTCCGCCGCTGCAAAAAGTGCCAAGAGACCCGTCCAGACCCTCCACACGCTCCCGTCTGCCCCTGGGAGTCCACCCAATGCCCCTGGTCCCGGCTCCACGTGGACTTTGCAGGCCCGGTACAGGGGCAGCTTTTCTTTGTCCTAGTCGACAGCTACAGCAAGTTGCTGGAAGTCATTCCTGTGCACACCACCTCCTCTGAAGCTGCCATTCGAGCAATGTGGCGCATCTTTGCCACCCACAGCCTGCTGGACACCATCGTCTCAGACAATGGCACGGCTTTCACCTCCGCAGAGTTCCAGCGCTTTGTGGAGCTCCATGGCATCCAGCACGTGAGATCCGCCCCTTTTCACCCAGCCATGAACGGCCAAGCAGAGCAAATGGTCTGCACCACTAAGGAGGCACTGAGGCGCATGGACCAGGGGGATCTGGAGTTTAAGTTAACGTCTTTCCTATTCGGCTAGCGCACCACCCCTCACTCGGCTACCGGTCGCAGCCCCGCAGAGCTGCTCATGGGCCGCCGGCTGACAACCCAGCTTGACCGGCTCCACCCCGATCGAGCGCTGGCAGCCTCCAAAGAACCCAACATCCCCAAGGCTCCCAGAGGGTTCGCGCCGGAGGACCCGGTCTACGTCCGCAACTACGCCCGGGGCCCCCTGTGGTTGCCGGGGTGAATTATCCACGTCACCGGTCCCCTCTCCTATGAAGTTGCGGGCGAGGAAGGACAACGGTGGAGGCGCCACGTGGACCAGCTTCACCACCGCCTGCATGCCTTCTCCGCGGATGATTCAGGGCAGGACTTCCCAGATGTGGAACCCGAGGTACCAGAGACAGACGATCCGCCCACCCCACGACCGCCCAAGACTCTGCAGGAGGACTCCACAGAAGCAGCCCGCCCGGACATCACTCCAGTTGCCGTCCCTGTGCCAGCACCAGACCCGGCTCAGCCCGCGGCAAATATCCCCAAATCTTCGCTCCCTACACCGGCAGCTCCGATGACCCCATGCCACTCGACCAGAGAACAGAAATGTCCCACGCACCTCAGAGACTATGTTTGCCAAGGGACAGTCTGGACTATGGGGGGAGGGGTGTAATGTAGTATGTTCTGTGTAGCAACCAGCCTGCCATGTGCTCCCAGGTAATGGCGCCCGCAACATGGCCAGAGCACATGGTCAGGCAGAGAGGGGAGCTTGAATCTGGAGGAACAATAGACGTCCGGATTCTAAGCCTCCACCAATGTGGCTGCTATGGAGGATGGCCTCCGGCATTATACCCTGCTGAGGTCTCTCCCCTCCCCAATCCCCAACTTCCCCAGGATCCACTCCCAAAATCTCCAGGCATTTCTCAATTCAGAGCTGAAAGTGGACAGGGCAAGTGTTTCAAGGCATGAAAGTAAATAACAACCCACTGGGCCTCTATTAAAAAGGAAGTACATTTTTTTCTACAGGCCTGTTGACAACCCGGCTTGTTACACAGTACGTCATTTTAAACACGCTTCTGCAGAAAATAAGAACACTTGGAAAACCTACTTTAACCATCTCCATCTCCAATTCATCATCGCTTTCAATGGTGAAAGAAGAATTCTCTTCCTCCTCTATGACGCTTAAATCCTGAAAAGAAAATTTCCCAATGAACCAGTTTCACTAGCATTCCCATCATCTTGTTGTAAAGAAGGAAGGCATTACATCCCCTGGTTTTTTAAATACTTAACTCACTAGGTTTCACGACTGTGTCTTCAATATCTCTCCCACGTAATAAAGAGATGGGGGGGGGAGTGCAAGCTAAACTAAACCACACAATCTGAACTTAAATTGCAGAGCGGTGCCTTTACAAAAAAAAAAACAAACCTTTGAAAGTTACAGTCTCAAGAATGTAAACAGTATTTGAACATGTTTGGCTTTTAGAGGACAGTAACCGTCAACAAAAGCCGTAGAAGTGTATCAAGGGGTACAGTACAAGAACCGAAGACATGTATTAATGCTAGTAACTGATGGGTGAAGCTGTCAGAAATGCATATACCCCTGGGCTGGCAACTAACTTTTAACAGAGGGCCATATGTTGAAGTGAGCAAGGGATGAAGGACCAATCTATTTATTTTACTCCACCCCACATTTCTCCCCAATGGCGATAGAAAGCAGCTTACATTGTTCTCCTCTCCTCTTGTCTATTTTATCCTCACAACAACTGTATGAGGTAGGTTCTTTTGAGAGAGTGTGACTGACCCAAGGTCACCCCACCAGCTTCCATGGCAAGAGCTGCAATTCAAACCTGGGTCTTCAAGAACCTAGTCTGACATTCCAACTGCTACACCACACCTCCCTCTTCACCCTCCATTCACTTCGGTGGGCACTGAGAACACGGCTCTTCAACTCTCTCTTTGGCAGGATCAACAGCCAGTGAAGTCTTAGCTCTGTGCTCAAATTTCATAGCATATGGCTGAGGTGAATAATAAGGGAAAGTTCTAGTAAAGCCTTGTTGAGCCAGCGCAGCGTAGTGGTTAAGAGCGGCAGAATCTAATCTGGAGAACTGGGTTTGAGTCCCCACTCCTCCAAATGAAGTTTGCCGGGTGACCTTGGGCCAGTCACGGTTCTCTTCAAACTCTCTCAACGCCACCTGCCTCACAAGGTGCCTGTTGTGCGGAGAGGAAGGGAGGATGAGTGTAAGCTGCTTTGAGACTCCTTAAGGTAGAGAAAAGTGGGGTATAAAAACCAAATCTTTTGTTCTTCAAAGTATACAGGGTTAACAAGTTTCCTCAGAGGAAAGCAAGTGAGGAGCACAGTGTGTGTGTGTGTGGGGGGGGGTGTCCTATGTTGAAAACCTGACAGGAAGCCACTGTAACCTAGGTTACTTCCACACGGACCTTCCCCTCCTGCCACTTCCAAACAGGAGCACTTTTATTGGGGAGCATCCACACAGTGTCATCCCCTAACTGTCTACTTTTCAGGTTTTCTCTGTGTGCTGTATCTCACCTGGCTAACTACTGAAAGAACACCGTACAAGTATGTTAGCAGCCTGTCTGGATGGAAAGGCACACGCACACGTCGGCACATGTCATAAAGCTCACTCGTGGTAAATCCCGGGGGGGAAGGATGCAGTGAAACTGGCATCTGACAGAGGAAAGTGCACCGAAAACTCCCATTTGGATGCTTCATTGCCAATGTGAACATCTATGTGAACATCTATGCCACTGAAATTTATTTTATGTTTATAGCACACCTTTCTCATTGAGGCTCAAGGCGGGTTACACAATCAACCAGTCAGTGCAATCAATAGGATGAGCTATGTAGTAAGCAATGTACCAGGATGAATCCTCAATAGGTGGAAGCAACCCCAAACTGGGCTTGCACTTGCCTGTCCTGTGTATATATAGCTGAAGCAATAGATCGTTTATGCAAGGTTCATTTCTAGGAAGCAAAGAGCACAGGGGGAAACAACGGGGCATCCATTACCTTGTGTGGTGGAAAGTGCCATCAAGTCACAGCCGACTTACAGGGACCCCCACAGGGTTTTTTAGGCAAGCGACATTCAGAGGTGGTTTGCCTCTGCCTGCCTTCGCATCACAACCAAATACTACCCAGGGCTGACCCTGCTTAGCTTCTATTATGAGAACCAGGCTAGAATGGGTCATCCAGCTCAGAATTATTTCTAGAACCAGTTTCAGCCCAATTCTGTGCTCCATGAACTCCACGGAAAACTGCACATAGGATCACTGACACCAGGGAGGACCCAAGTTCTCCTCTCCAGTGCTGGGAGCTGGCTCAAAACCTTGAACCAGAGTAGCCATCATAACTACTGCAGCAGCTCTTGGAAAGGGCACCATAGCAGCGTCACCCAAGTGGCACTGGCAGCCAGGCAGATGGAAAGGGCCTGCAGCCCTGGCAGGTGAACCCTAATGGCCACGAAATTAGCCTCGGTATCCATGGGGCTGACATGACACTGTAAAATTTCAAGGTGCATGCAGACCCTGCCTACTTCACTCACGATGCTGCAGAAGCCCAGACAGAGATCCAGCTGTTGGCAGATCAAAAAAATACTGTTTTCCCAACAAAGTTAATTATCCATGTAGAGCTTTACCTCCGACATACAAGTTGTTTCATTTAGCAGCTCTTCCTGGGCCAGACGCTCCAACATCTGAAGTTCATACTCAGTTATGTCCAGTGACATTAAGCAGTTTCTTTCTGAAGCTACTGGAGGGCCTCTGTCTGAAGTGTGATCTACTTGTTTCTCCATGTTAAGTTCTCCTTCTGTCGTGGTTCCTTCTCGGACGCCCGATAATTTATGATCTATGGAGTCACTGAAATCACCTACGGTCTTGGAATCCAATCCAGCTGTTTCTGTTATTATTTCTTCATTACATTTAGTTCCCGATTCTGCAGCATTTCTCAGTTCTGTCTGGCAACCGGACTCAACACCCAACGCTCTTTTTAAGGCCTCAACATTTTCTGAAATACTGGTTAATATTTCTGCAGCTCTGGGGAAGAAGTATCAAAACAGAAGAAAGTTCAAAACACGCTTGATGTGTCTAACTGCTAATTGATATTGGTGACGGAAAGCGCCATCAAGTCGCAGCTGACTTATGGCAACTTCTTCGAGTCTTCAACACAAGACATGAACAGAGGAGGTTTTCCTATTGCCTTCCTGTGCATCGCAACCCTGGACTTCTTGGGTGGCCCCCCATCCAAATACTAACCAGGGCCAACCCTGCTTAGCTTCCAAGTTCTGATGAGATCCAGCTACCCTGAGTCATCCAGGTCAGGGATACTTTACATCACAAAGACTGAAAATGTGATTCTGCATTTCAAATTATTTTAGGAACAATAAATAATAAATGACAGACAGTCTTCTGATTAAGATCCTAAGAGCCATGCATACATAATTCACACATGCATAGCAATGCTCCCTCTAAGCTGTGGAGTCTTGTGAGCAGAAATTCTACTTTGTGAGCTACCAGCATCAAAGTTGTGAGCGAGCAATCTGGCTACTGCATAAATTAGTTTGCTCTGGAGCCATCCTTCCTGAGCAAAGGCAAAAATGTGTGAGCCGGAGGCTAAAAAAACTGAGCTAGCTCACACTAATTCAGCTTAGAGGGAACACTGATGCATAGCATACACCAAGATTTCCAATTCCAACTCTAGCTCATAGCACTGCATCAGAGATAGCTCAGTGTCTCCTGACTTTCTGAAGGAACTTTTCAGAGACTGCAGAAAGAATGGAGGTCTATGAAACCTTAGTGCAGGCAGGAAAGACCTGCACTGGGCTCGCTTGATCCCATTTAGAGGAATTACAAGGTTCCATAAAGATATAGATGTCACAGATCTGTATTGCTAATGGCCACACCATCCTCTGGCATGAGCCGAAAAATCTCTTGAATTGGCAGAAGGCTCCATGAGATGAAAGAAGTGGCTGCCGTTATCAAAATTAATTGGTAGGATCTAGACCAGTGCATTGAATTAAACATCTAGTAGATATTAGACAGCAATAAAAGGAGCACAGAGCTTTGACTTGCATTTAATTAACAGGAAAACAAAAACCAAGCAACAGACAACCTTTGCACATTTATGGGTTGTTCAAAAGAGTCCGGAAGGTGATGAGCCATATCCATAATCTCTTCTGATATAGAGGTTAATTCCTTCTTTATGTCATTCTGCAAAAACACACCGTCTGTAAAAAATATGTATATAAAAAAATCAAGATGAGTAAAGCATTTTATTTCTTTTTTTAACATATCACAGCACTCTGTCCTAGATACCAGGCCGTGAAACATGAGAAAATTCATGATTTCAATAGTTATTAGCTTAGTGTGCTTTCTTTTCAGTTTTCAGCTTGCTTACATGATTAGGGATGTTTAGACAGTGGTCATTAAGTTAATTTATACCCCTCTTAGGTGCCTCGGCGTCTAGTCATGCCAGCCACATGACCACGGAAACGTCTTCTGACAGCGCTGGCTCTTCGGCTTGGAAACGGAGATGAGCACCGCCCCCTAGAGTCAGATTCCGCTGGCTTTCGAGCAAGGGAAACCTTTACCTTCAGGCTTTTTCAGAGGCAGGATACTGAAACTTGTTTTGTACTCATCTCATGCTTGTTATCTTCAGCCATTTGTAGATCACTATACGAACTGCAGACATCACTAGCCCCATGCAATAGTTATCATTACTATTAATAATTATAATAATAAGCATTAGTTACCGCTGTGCTGTCTTGCTGCGTGGCAAGACAACTCTAGATGGAGCTGCCTTGGAAGAGTGATCAAAGCTAAAGGATGTCTAAAGAGACTGTACAACATCTGTCCAGAAAGGTCTGTGTAAATGTCCAGGGCTCAGTTCAGAGGGATGGTACTGACCCGGCCTGGATACACGGTGTCTCCTGAATGCGTCCCATTGGGATCTAAGATCCCCAAAATAAGGCCATGCTTTCTCCGGAAAAAAAGTTGGCGAGCATATACCTTCTCTATAATGGTACCCCGTCAGACGAAATCCCTCCCAATGCTTAGAAGACCAGATCCAAAGTATCTGAAAGAGCCCTGAACTCGATGGATCCATGCTCAAGATCACTATGGATTGTCCTGTTGGTATTTCCACAGGATACTAACCTCCAGGGTTACAGAAACAATACAAATACCTCTTATAAAACATCTACCAACAAAACATCAGTGCAGGAGAAACACAGTGGCTTGTTGTTCTACCACCCTGCTCAGCAAAGCCTTCCTCCAGCCTAAGGAGTCTTTCTCCAAATTCCGCCAGCCTCTTCAGTTAGAGGAAGGCTGCTTCAAATGCTGCTGAGCAGAGCGGTGGAAAATGGAAAGAAAGGCTAGCAGTCTTTTCAGTATGAGAACCGCTTTAGAGGGGCCTGACCTAGATAGCTATTTTATTTGTTTTTATTTATTTTGTTCAATTTATATCCCGCTCTCCCCGTGAGCGGGCTCAGGGCGGCTAACAACAAAGAAGTTACAAAGCCATTTAAACTAATTATAAGAGTACAATAAATTATTTAAAACATGAAAAGAGGCAAACCAATACATTCATTCATACAGTTCCACCAATGCTAACTGGATGACAGAACAAAGATGGAATGGGCTGATACAATAGGGCAGTCTCGTCAGATCTCGGATGCTAAGCAGGGTCGGTCCTGGCTAGTATTTGGATGGACAACCTTCAAGGAATACCAGGGTTGTGACAGAGAGCCAGGCAATGGCAAGCCACCTCTGAAAGGCCTCTTGCCTTTAAAAAAATAAGCCTAGTTTGCCACCTAGTGGTGCATAACACTAAAAAAGAGCTAGAACTTCTGGCTGCCACACAATCTTAGGATCTCCTGACTATACTACACACAGTGCCATACAATAATTATAATTATTACCTCTTTAGAGGCATACAAAGCACAGCTATGTACATTGGACATCTTTTATTCAAATCTATGACTGCCCACTGCATTACAGAATTACACAAAAAAAACCACAGCTCTTAAAACTGCGCATTATCCATGGTTTGCCTATCATGATGTCCAATATATTTTGAGGGAAAAGAACCCACAGAAAGACCGCATAAGATGGTGATAGAAGTGGGATATATATTTATACATTCCATTGTGCAAATGGCTCACCTTCTTCTGCACCAAGCCGCATCTGCTTAAGACTTTTCATATTCGCCATTTTTTGAAAAATGAGGAAGCCAGCCTATGACAGTACAGAGAAAACAAATCTCCATTCCACGGAAGTTAATTAGCATCATAAGATTACATAAATAGGGGGCTACAACAATAGAAGAGTGAAGAAGACAGAACTATGGTATTAATTATGGTCAGAAACTTTTTTCATGGGACAAAATTAACATCGCAACCCCCCAAGAAGCAGCGTCCCTACAGAGAAGTAGTGCCTCTATAGTTTACTGTGCACAGTGACTGTATGAATGAAGAGCTACTGTGGTCATAGATGTTAGGACTTTTGTCCAATAATCAAGAAAATTCAGAGTAATGGATCTTGCTTTTCTGGAAAGAAGAGATTCCTTCTTTTAGTTTAAAAGAACTTTATTACTAAAGGAAAAAGGGAAATGGGATTAGCTACAAATAAACAAAACATGCTTCCTAAGCAGCATTGTGCTGCGTCTGCACACTAAGACATCCTACTAGAGAGTGAGAGAGATTACAATGGAGGATCTCTCCTTCTTCTTGACCCCTGAAAGGAAACACCTGATATCAGTAACCAATTAACACAATAGTACACCTTTAGGTTTCCCGGGCTTAGAGTTAATTGGCCATCAGCCAGGTATCACTTCCAGGCTAACAAAGGTAAACAAACAAGTTGCATAGGTTAACCCTATTATGACTGAATTTCTCAGGCCTTGTGTTACATACTCATTTTTCCAACAATAGAATCTTAGGGACATGATAGCAACTAGTTGGTAATGGGGGCCATACCTTAAACGCAGCAAGGGAATGAAGGACCTGCAGAGGAGATTCCAGCCACTGACTCATTCTCACACAAGTGGAGACACGGGGAAAAGACCTTCTAAATCCCACCTCTCTCAGTGTGGCTTTGACAGAGCCTTCCTGCAGCCTCACCCGTGGCTCGTTCCCAAGGAACAGTATTTCAGCTTGCACATAACAGACAGCAGCCAAAATGCACAAGGGGAGAAGTCCAACAGAAAATCCGCTGCCATTCATACCAGGAAGAAAGGGTTTAAAGAGCCTCAGGGAAGTGTAAACATGACAATGGTCATGTAAGTTACCTACACAGGGAATCAAACCAGCCGCAACATCTCTACAGATTGTCACCAAGCCCACTTGGGTAGCAATACAGTACAGAGCAATATTTGGAACTATGGATATGCCTGTCATGCCAATACTCTATACACAGGTGCTGGTGACCCAGTTTAGATATCACACTGTCTGCATGGCTCCTACTCATCAACCTACCCAAAAAGAGCCACTCCCAGCCTTGCGGTTACACCAAGCCTCAGAGTCTCAGGGTAGCTTGGTGTAGTGGTTAAGAGCAGTGGACTCTAATCTAGAGAACCAGGTTTGATTCCCCACTCCTTCACAGGAAGCCTGCTGGGTGACCTTGGGTCAGTCACCGTTCTCTCAGAACTCTCTCAGCCCCACCCACGTCACAAAGTACCTGTTGTGGGGAGAGGAAGGGAAGGTGATTGTAAGCTGCTGTAAGACTCCTTCAGGTAGTGAACAGCAGGGGATAAAACCAACTCTTATTATTATTATTATTATTCAAAGTGACCAGGGTGTATTCTAGAGTACGTGGGATACCTTGGAACCATGGCTATGCTGGGGATCCAGTTTGAGCCCCTGGCTTCCCAAGTTGTCTGTCCCTTCTCTAAGTCTTTCTCCCCATCTCATCTGCGGTGTCACCTAGCTAACTACAGAGCCGCATCAAACCCTGTCCAACCTTCGTCTTGTTTTGTTCTCTCTCTGTCACGATCTTGTTCTGTACCCACTTCACAACAGGAACATCTGTTGGCTATGCCTTCTGGCTATTCTACAGCAAATCACCATGCCAGAATGTCCCTACAAATACTCCTCCCAAACAGCAAGCTAGAGACCACAGTATAAAAAAAGATCCCCTACACAAAAGCTATTTCTGCACATGACACAGCATCAATTTCAAGTGCCGTTTTCCATATTAATAAATGCTCACATTTCTTAATGCATGCACAGGTGGTAAAAAAGAGTTGTAAGGATGTTCATCTTGCCTTAAACAATTCTAGGGCTACAATGCTTACTTGATTAACTAGTTAGCTCATGCAATTTTTGATCCATTAAAAGATGCTTCCGATTGCAATGTGTTTTCATCTGTTCAGTGCAGCAGCCCAAGAACCATAGCAACTTAAGAACAATAGTAAAATAATCACAATACACACAACACATTTCTAGAAATGCACACAGTTTCTGCCCTGACCTAGATAGCTCAGGCTAGCCTGATCTCGTCAAACTCAGACACTAGGCAGGGCTGAACCTAGTTAGTATTTGATTGGAGACCTCCAAGGAATACCAGGGTTGTAATATTACACAGAGGCAGGCAACAGCAAACAACCTCTGAACATATCTCTTGCCTTGAAAACCCCACAGGGTCGCCGTAAGTCAGCTGCATCATGAAGGCAAAAAAACAAAAAAAAAAACCCACCACAGCTTCTATTTGAAAAGGGCACCACTGTAGAAGAGGTATTCCCCCTTCCCCCACATACACTATCTGCTTGAGTTAGTGTTAAACTTAGCAAACTTGCTCTAAAATCTAAATATGCCTTTTCCCCCCTTCAAAAATACAGCTTTATTCAAATGCAAATTACGCAGATTGTGTCGATTCATTAAAATGCATCCGCTTAATCAACTAAGGATTCTTGAACTGTGTAACAGTTCTAGAAAATGCACAAGGCAAACTCATGCTTTTTTCCTACGAAGATGTGGTTTCTGAACAAGAATGTCGTCTCCAGTAATGTCTTCTAGAGAGATGAAGAACATCAGGCCTTCACAGTATTCCCCAGAAAGTCCCAAAAAGCCATCAGATATGTGAGAATGGGCAACATTGCACCTGTGACCATTCTTTGTTAGGACACAATTGCTCTATATAGGTCTGTTGGACATGCGTCACCATTGTGCCCTTCCTCTACGAAGCTCAGAGCAACGTATGTAGTTCTTCCTTTCCCTCTTGCATACTTTACTTTCACAACAATTTGTAAGGTAGGTTCGGCTAAAGACGACTGGCCCAAGGAGAGCCACAGTGCCATTCTGAGCAGAAGCACAATTCCTTTGCAGAACTGAAAGTAAGAGACCTTTGACTTCAGTGGATTTAATCATAACAATTACGTGCCGCCAAGTCACAGCCAACTCATGGTAACAAAGCAAGCAGGACAAAGCAAGAGATGAGCAGAGGTTCCTCGTTTCCTTACTCTGAATGGTAGCTCCAGTCTTCCCTGGTGGTCTTCCACCCAAGTGCTAACTGTGGCCCACCCTACTTAGCTTCCAAGCTCTGAAGAGACTGGGCTAATCCGGGCTATTCAAGGAGGCTTCAGTAGATTTTGAAGGGTATAAACTCTGCCTAGAATGGCACTGCGGATTTGTACCCCCAGTTCCTAGCCCAACACTAACCACTTCTCAAACACAAGGCTCAGGAGCCTTACCAGGCTCCTCTGATATGGCCAACGAGATCCAATTCACCCATGTTCCGTGTAGTTTACTGAACAGTCAACAGGATGAAGAAACACTGCAATGGCCCAAGATCACGCAAGCTACAACATCAACTTCTTTCCTCTTTCACATACGGCTGGGTGGGTGTGGGTGTGGGTGTAGAGAGTCAATCTGCAACTCAGCAGCATTGAAAGACCGTGGGCAGAAGGGGGTGGAATAAGAAGCAGAGGCCTTTGGCCAATGGAAAATTGGATGACAGAATTGTTTAGGAAGGCAGCCGCTATGTGGGCATGAGATGATTTTGGAAGACAAACAGCAGCGTGTGGGGAAGGGGCCAGCAGTTTGGAAAGCTTTAAAAGGGGAGAGGACACATTCATGGAGGGCGGGGCTAACAATGGCTACTAGTCATGATGGATATCTACTCCCTCCAGTATCAGTTGCAGGGGAGCATGGGCAGGAGGAGGCTGTTGCAGTAACCCTACTCGTGGGCTTCTAGAGGCAATTGGCTGGCCACTGTGTGAACAGAATGCTGAACTTGATGGTCCTCTTGTCTCATCCAAGAAGGCTCCTCTTATGTTCTTAGTGGCCTAAGAAAATGTGGAACTGAGTTGCAAGTGGCTGAGCAGGCCCAAACCAAACAGGCTGGCATTTGGATGAACACTGGTACTACAAGGGAATTTGGTGAGTGTGGAAGGGTGGAAATTAGAGTTGGAGAAGAAGCAGTGTTTGTAGAGGCTATCCAAGAATTCTACTATTGGCCCCCAGAGCCAATACTAACTGGGATTTTGTTACAAGATTAGGACTGTGAACCCTGAGCATCAACTGGATGCACAATCTAGCCTTCCAAAGCAAGTAAGTCTGATACCTGATGACATATCTATTTTTTAAAAAACAGAAGTGCTAAGATACTAGCAAAGGCTGAGACATAACATCCAACCCCCTGCCACATTCTCATGTGATTTCACAGTTCTGGGACACAGGCTTATGTAGACATAAGAACCCAAGAGAAGCCAATGTTGGATCAGGCCAATGGTCTGGTCAATTTCCCATCAGTTGCTCCCGGCTCAGGGTTTGATCAGGAGTATCGCGGCACTGCTCCGGAGCTTCCCTGGAGCAAGAAAATCCTGTTTTTAGAGGATTTTCCAGTTTGCTCCGGTGGAGAAGTCGAGACAAAAACACGCCCACTCACCTACCCTCCATCTGGTCTGCCCCGTGGTGGGAATTTCTTCAATTTTTTTTTTAAATGAGCCCTCCTAACGTTATATTGAAATGATGAGGCAGTGAGACAAGAACCCACCACAGGGACTGCATCGGCGAGGAGGATTTGCTGGGCTTTTCGTTAACAGGAGCCGGGCGCCATTGGCCCGAGAGCCCCCGGGCTCGTGGATGACTGCTGCCCTGTGTCTGGGGTGCCCCGGCCGCAGCCCCTGCAGAGCAGGCGGGTGGCACTTCCATCCAGAAACCCGCGGAGGAGCGGCGGCAAGCAGGCGGGCGGGCCAGGGACGCGACTCTTCTGCCCCGCTCTCTGGGTGCACTCCTCCGGGCCTGAGGCTAGACTGTCTCCCCCCTCTTTTTTTAAAAAAAGAACCCCTTATTTCATTATATCGAAATAACGAAATAGTGATGCAGCAAGGGAAGACCACCCCATTATTTTCTTTGTATAATACACACACGCTCACATTTATTTATTATGGGGGGAACTTTTTCTTCAGGGCTCCAATTCAGCGTGTGGAGGAGGGAGACTGGGCTGCCATTGCTGCCGCTCCTCAGCTGCAGCTGCTGCCACCACCACTGGAGAAGAAGCCCTGAAGGAACCGCGACTCCCCCCCGGCTCGTGCTCGCATCCAGCATCCAGCGCCCTGAGTGCTGCTGCTCCTGCAGCCGGTGGCAGGATGGATGGATGGAGGACGGCTGCCAGGGCGTGTGGGAGGGAGATGGGAGGCCAGTCCACATGCTGCTCCACGGCTGGGGAGCTCCGCCAAGGAAGTTTTTCTGGCAAAAAAACCTTCACAAGTTTCATAACACAATTTTAAAATAAAATTGCAGAGAAAGTATCCTCGGTGGAGGGAACTGCACGAATGGGTTGCTTCAAGCGGCATGGCGAAAGATTTTTTTGATTCGTAAAGTAAAGCAGTAATGCATACAAATAAACAAGGGAAAACCGTCTTACTGGCGCCAGTATTTTATCTTTCAAATGGGCCACATTTCATTATAACGAAATTGCAATGCATATAGGGCACCATGGCTGTAAAGGCTTTATCCACCATTTTGTGCCTGAGATCCTGCTGGCAACGTGCCCAATATTTTGATGATAGAGCAGACACGCCACCAATCACAGCGCCAGGCCGTATGGTCGACCAATCATTGTGCGGCAAGCAACAGCAGCGGGAAAATCTGAATAGGAAGGAGGGAAGTATTGAATTCTGGGAAGAGGAAGACAACTACGGACATCTTAATCCAGACACCATTAGGTGCATTTCAGCTCGCAACAGCAAAATAGTTTAAATTTCAGTAGCAAATAGCATTCCCTCTACAACTCGCATGACCATTGCTCACACTATCCACATCCACCGTCATTGCATTATAATAAAATAGCGCAATCGTGCCTGCGTTTAAAAAAAAAAATTCAAGGGAGGAAGGGAGGAGGGAGGAGCAAGTGGGATGATGGGAGGGGAGACTGGAAGCCTCATTTCATCATAACAAAATAACGCAATCGCGCATACGTTTTTTAAAAAAAATGAGGGAGGAGGGAAGGGGGGAGGAGCGAGTGGGGAGATGGGAGGGAGGGGGGAATGGAAGCCACGTGGCAGTCGGTATGTGCGAAATGGACACTGCGGAGCAGATGAGGGGCTTCGGCTCCAAGTGTGAACATGAAGAATACACTCTGGAGGAAAAAACCCTGGAGAGAATGAGAGGCAAACAGCAAGTACAAAATCGCCCTCTGTGTCACACAGTGGCCAAAACCCAGGTGCCATCAGGAGGTCCACCAGCAGGGCCAAAGACAGGGTGCCATCTTTATAAAAGACAAGCTCTGCTCTAGACAGTCAGAACACGTCAGCCACATCAAGAAACAAAGAAGGCTTGCAAATTTCACATCGCTAGACATATCCTAGGGAAAAAGAACAGAGGGGGTTTTTTGTACATACATAAGCATCCGTAGCTGCATACAGCCTCTGCTCCTCTGTGAGCGGAAATTGTTCCCAATTACCACAACGGATCGAATTGTCTTTCAGAAGCTGTTTGTGGAACAGATGTTTTATGAGGTTGTTCAGACTCCAGATCTCTTTACATTTTAGCTAAAAATAAGATTGCCACAGTTTAGTACAAACTATTTCTGAAACTGCATTGGTGAATAGGGTTATGTGTGTCGGGGGGGGGTGTCTACAACAGGCGGCGATGGAACGACTCCAAATGAGATTGTTCATTGATAAAAGGTTACTTTAAAATGGTCTTAAAAGCACAAAATTGAATTTTTAAGTGGCGCTTAACTGGAGCTGTTTTCTGTGAAATGCTTTTTACGATGTAAGACCTCCTTGTTTTAAATTATTTAAATGAATTATTTCAAGGCTCTGCTTTCAGTTCAAAGACTCCCAAGGCATCTGCTCACAGAAAATATTTTTAAAAACACCTAAACAATTATACAGTTGGCTATCTTTGCCATACAAATAGGTCAGGATGTAACTGGCATCAAAATGAATACACGTATCATCTGATTGAGAACCAAGGGCATATCCTTGGATGAACATATTCATAATTCTGGGACTCCAAAGGCATAGCATAGAACATGTTATGCACATTAGATAACAAGGGAAAAGTGAGCTCATGCCAGATTTTTCACAAGTGAAATTTTCTATTTCCATCTTTCCAAATGTTTACAGCTTTCACTGTCCGGGAAATTAATTCACTTGCACTGGGCCGATCTGAAGCCAGTTCCATAATACACAAAACAGCTTTTGGAACGTTCCAGCATATCAACAGAATATTTATGCGTCCCTATCGCCTTTGAACCTGCTGACAGCACCCATATCAACGGCACAATAATCAACTAAGCTGGGGTCGTATTCTGGATCAATGTAAAACAGGAGTCTGAGAACATTCAGGGGTTTTTTAAAATCGCAAATAAATCAAGAAAAGTTTCGTTTTATCGTGAAAATAAGGAGGCTGACACAAAGGTGAAAAAAAAGGAAGCAGATGGCTCTGTCAGATAAACGATAACCGTGGAAAAATCTCATAATGGGATATGTATTTTTTCCCTTTTATCATAAATTTCATTTAAAATTTAATATATCAAGGCTCTGTTCCTCACAAAGCTGACTCTCTATGAATTCTCTGTTGAGCACCCACCCCATACCAAGAGTGAATTATTACCTTTTCATTGGCAAGGTCAGCCAACTCAACAATGCCCTCCAATCGGACTTCAAAATCACGCATCAGCTTCCATTTATCTCCTTCAATACCGACACCGGCTTTTTTAACACTTTTATCTTCAAGCAGCATTTTTAGTCCCGTGGGGAAGCCTAAAACAGTTTCAGAACAAACGCATATAATCAACCTGATTTAAGAAATGAATATCCCACCTGTTTTTATGTAAGCATAAGCTGCTTACAATAGTCTAAAATAAACAAATGATTTCCTTATGGAGTAAAAACAACACAACTGTACTCCTTACGGAGTAAAAACAACACAATTCAGTCTTCAGTCGAATGGACTGGATCTAACATAGAATTTCAGCAGGCGCAAGGATTTCCACCCACAGACTGCCCTCCACAGTTCCTGTTCTTGCGGGAGCTTGCCATACCCTTGAAATCCAGCTTTTGTGGGGCTCCCCCCTCCCCCAGGAGCAGGTTTTTAGGAGGCTTTTAAGTTGCTGTAGGGGGAGGGGACGCAAAAGTCACACTCTGAGGGTGGAAGTCCTTGTGCCCACAGAAATGCTGTGCTGGATACAACCCCATGAACAGAAACGAAACATGATGGTAAACCATATTTATGACCCAGTGATATATAGAAAAGACAGATGGGTAATAGGCTGGTGTTCAAATCCCTACTCAGCCACACACTCATGCTCTGACCTCAGTTGCAACTGATCAGCCTCAGCCTTCCATCCATAAATTGAGAATATTGTAGTGCCTTCCTATGCAGAGTTATACCCTTCTAATCCTTGGACTTGTGGCGGCAGTTAGTGGGAGAGATTGATGGTGCCACACTCTGAAGTAACACCCTTTTAATTTTGAAACTATTACATTACAACAGTTTAATCTGAACTATACCAATACATGCATGACTGTGCCTTTCCCCTTAACGGGTACAGCAGGTGAAACAACCTAAGTTGTAACATGTCCCCCCTTGCCCAGTTTGGCAACCTGCTTCTCAAACAGCAGAACTGGACCCAGGAGCAACCATGAGCGCCAACTTATCCAAAATCAGTTGTAAGCCTAATACTGATTTTAATTGATACTTGACCAACAAAACTTAGGTCTGGTTCAGATTCACTTTCCATTTGATGGCCCACATCCTAACCGTCAGTGTCTCTAGACACAGGTCAAGTGCTTCCACCACCTCCCTGGAATCAACTGGAATGGAGAAAGGAAGTTCTGCGCCATCGCATACCGATGAACACTGTACTCTGAAACTATGGATAACATCTCCCAGCAGATCCAAAACAGATGGAAGAACGCAGAACTTTCCAGACATCTAAAGAAAACTGGCCAAGGGGCTGCAATCTTCCTGCACCAGCTTGTAGAGCTTATCTCCCAAGAAAGTCCAGCAGCTCTACAGAACAGCAACTCCTCTGTCCCCTCCAACCAATCCCAGAGTCCAGCAGGATAATAGTAACAAGAACTACTGAGAGGTCCAGAAGAACCAATAGGGATACGATGTGCTCAACACACAGCCCAACTACACTTGCAGCAGGGTCACCTGGTAAAACTTGTTTGTGCGAGGCTACATATTTGATAGTTTTTTAGGGAGGGAGACCATTTATGCACATGTGAGACTCGCATGGCAAGAAAGTGGGTTCTCAGGTTGCTTAGCCGAAACAGGTTGCAAAATTCCTTTCTCCTTGATGCGGACTCTGGGCTGCCCGGGAGTGAAGACAAAAATACGTATAACAAAGTTGCATGGGGGGGGGGAGGGAATGTGGCTGTCCTAGAGTTTACATGAATCCGCTGGTAATTCTATTTTGTGCAGAGATTAAGTTAAAACAGTACTGACTTGACATGGTTGAAATGTGAAACAGGCAACATTTTTTCTCAGACTCGCACAGCTGGATTAAAGCAACTTTCCCCTCCTTCCCTTTGGTATAGGACGGCGTCCATTCAATGTCAAATCCCAGGACAGCTCCATCAGGCAAGGTTGCACTGGAAGATTTAAAAACACATCTCTGGTTTAGCTTCTTATGACTATTTCAAAGGTCTGACGCAAACATAATGCTGGCATCCTACAAATGCTTGTTGACAAATCAGGAAGCAGACTCAATAATACGCATTCTCCTCCCTCTTCCTCCTCTGCCCCCCTGGTCTCCCTTCCTTGTTTGCCTTAACCACAGCTTAGCACTAACAACCCTTAATATAGTTAATGTTAGCCTGGGTTCCTCTCTTGTTCAGAATCTGAACTAGCATGTATTTAAACACTAAATCATTGTTACAGCAAGGGAGATGAGGAATTAGGTTGACAAGGAAGCAGAAAGAGATCATGCGTGCTCCTGAGTCTGGCTCCCAACTTGTAAACTGTGGTTTCCATCTGCACCAAGACATTAACATTGGCACAGCTTCCACATGAAGCTGCTGTATATTAAAACAGACCACCAGTCCACCAGGGCAGCAGCCATGGCACAGAGGCAGAGCATCTGCTTTGCATGCAGAAGGTCCCAAGTTCAATCCCTGGCATCTCCAGTTAAAACTATCACGGAGAGCCACTGCCAGTCAGAGTAAACAATACTGATTTTGATGGCCTGACTCAGTATAAGGCAGCTTCATATTTTGAAGGCTAATACTGTCTCCTTGCCATAGGCGTCAACTTCAGGGAGGCTGGGGAGCTGTCCCAAACTGGGGAGCTGCCCCACCCCCCCGAACTTTTCCAGGACATGCTGAGCCTCCCCCGGAGACAATGGCCTGTAATGTCTCTGGCCCAGCCCCAGCCCCCCCCCCCCCGGGAAATTGGAAAGTCTACACCCTTGCTCCTTGTGGCAGCAACTCTCCAGGGTCTCTGACAGAGGTCTTGCATATCACCTACTATGTCAACCTTTAAACTGTAGAGATACCAGGGGTTGAACCTGGGACCTTCTGCATGCAAAGCAGAAGTTTGCTGCTGAGGTATGGCCCCTCCCCACAGAGGAATGATTAACGGTTTGTGGGCTTTGGAGATTATAAACATTTTTTCACATAAAAAAATAGGAAACATCTTAAATGGTGGTTCTTGGTACACTTCCTACCATACTCCGGGGGCATGATGAAAATAACAAAATAAAAATATTGGATCATTTCACATTGCTGCCACATGCTAAAGAGGCAAGCTGCTTTCCGTCTGTGTTTTAGAATGTACGTTGAAAAGCCGCTTGCCTCTTCAGCAGTGCAAATGCCTGCAGGCACACTCCTTCTAGCTTTGGGCAAACAGGGCAAATACAGTACCTGAGATTTACACAAGAATCTTGCAAACACCCTCTCACTTCTGTTCCAAGGAAATAAAATGTGGATCAAGCAAGAAACAAGAAAACCAGAACAGCAGCCCTCAATGAAACTAAATTTAAGGACCAATGATCTTCTAAATTTTGACATGGCCCTTAAAATAACTGGGAAATGACAAAAAAAAAAACCAAACTACTTTCAAAGACAAAGAAAACAACAGCTCAAGCTTACCAAAGCTTTATCAAGGCTACTAGCTCAATGAGGACTTGCTTCCAAATAATCAGGCATAAGATCAGGTTGCAAAAACTAATATAATGATTTATGCAGTAACAATTCTTCCAAAGAAGCAGACCAAGAGAACATGTAAAGGGAAACCTTCCATGTTTACAAAATCCTTTAAAGGTCATAGGGAAAGTGTCTTAATGGGCGGGCACAGAATGTTTGTGGGTAGTGACCGAAAGTTAACTGACTGCAGTAAAGAGCTGGGCCAAAACCAACCCTCTGTCTTC
This sequence comes from Lepidodactylus listeri, assembly GCA_029233225.1. NCBI lineage: Eukaryota > Metazoa > Chordata > Lepidosauria > Squamata > Gekkonidae > Lepidodactylus > Lepidodactylus listeri. The sequence continues at coordinate 135,699,119 of JARCFY010000004.1, read as the reverse complement.
CATCACAACTGCTGTCATTGTGCTGCTAACTGCCGTGGCATCAGAACAGCCCAAAACTTGGTCTCCTTTCAATATCACAGCTATTCTTATATGCAGAAGTGATAGGCCTCAAAACCAGATCCCCCCCACATCAGATTATTACAGATCTCAAAAGGGCAGTCCTAAACAGAGTTACACCCTTCTAAGTCCACATACTTAGAAAGTTGTAGATGTGCTTAGGATAGCTCTGTAAATCTCATATAATGATCCTGCACTGAGCATTTGGAATTGGTTTGTGCAAAATTTGCTTTCGCTAGTTGCCTTGAGCACACTCATGGGCTGGAACATAAGCAATATTCATATATAGCCAGATTGATGGATGCCTCCTCACTGCTCATAACAGTGACAAGAAGTGAGAACTATAACAAAGTGTGCATACTGGCAGGAGGAAGACTTTATTTTAAAATACTGAAATAAGTGCAAGCTTCTTACACAATATCTTCAGAAAGTAAAGAGCAATCACTGGCATTACAGCTGTAGACAATGGAACCACGGAATTCTAAGAAAGGAAGGTCGTCTTCCAGGACACTCCGATGGACTGGATTCCTCTGTTTCATAAAAATGGGGAATGACAGCTTGTTGTACTGCATGGTTAAGAAAAATTACAGCACCACTTGACCTGACATGTCACACAAAGTGCATTTGCCCTCTTACATCTGTTCCAGAAGCTGCTGTATACAGATAGATTGAAAGCTTTCTGGCCAAGTGTTTGCTCGGCCCTATGGTGCCAAGCACTACAATATTATTTAAGCTGTTGACTGCATTTAGCTCAAGTGTAACATACTTTTGACAGACAGCCCCAAGGCTTCAGTAATTTCTAGGTTCTAAAAAGGAGGGCATCCAGCTAATCCTTAAAGAAATGACTCCAATAGATTTTGCTGTATCCTTATTTTTTGACAGCTATGATAATCTGTGATTGCATAACTTGTAAATACAGACAACAATTATCGTTCATGGTAAAAGGCATTGTTATACCTAGTGTAAAGACAGGAGGGATTATTGGCAGTTGTTCAGGACATAACCTTTATCCGTAAAACAGTATGGTTTATTATTCAAAAAAGGGGACCACTTCTCTAATAAACAGGATTGACTAGCATCATCATCTGATCTAGCTAGGTTATATGAGATTTTGCCTAAAACAAAGTATTCACATAGTTTTATATTCCAATGGTGCACCATTGGGGAGGCTGGTTCTTTCCATTTGAGTGCGACTGAGTTCTTTGCTGCTGTCGACTTTGCTGTATACTGAATAGTCAACAACATTCATCAGAAGAATTGTACATTAATCAGTGAATTTATTGATTTGCAGCAGGTAGTTCAAAAAGCCTGAAGAGTCCATTGCATGCGAGTTTTTATCTCTTGCGTATTTTCATTTTGTAAAGTGTGTTACACTCTCGGTCACATTAACCTGGTAATCTGTTGCAGCAAAAATAAACAGAGGCCCTGCGGCACCTTGAAGACTAACAAATGCTGATTACACCGCCTATGCTATGAAAAGCCTATGCTAGAATAAAAGGTGTGTTAGTCTTTAAGGTGCCACAAGAAGACACCTGCTCAGGAAGCTAATTTATGCAGTGGATTCATGCACAAAATGCCAACGCCATGCACAAATAAGATTGTTCCTGTTCCAACAAACAGAGAAGAAATGTGTGGAATCTGTGAAATCGTTTTGTGAAGCCTGAGTAGCCTCACTTAGAAGCAGTCCTTTGGAACAAAATCCAGGCCCTGCAACATTATTTATTTATTTATTATTAATGCCAGCACAACAAACAGTATCACAATATCTGCATTAAAAATGGACAAAGGCAAATTTCGGCAGCTGATAGAGCTCTGGGGCCCTGGTTATAAACACACAACAAATGCCTGGCAGTTTCTATCAGAAAATGTTCACACATTCCATGATCTTTCATCTTTGCACTACGTTTCCCGTCACTATTATAAATTTGTGTGGACCCAACATACATTCCTGTTCTCTACCTTTTTGTCATCCACTGTATCCGCTTTGCTCTCTTTGGTCATCCATACAGGAAGCTTATTTGGAGGAGACTCCATATTTCTGTCAGTTTCCTCATCTACATTTGTATTTTAGCTGAAAGTACAAAATATCACCTTTGAGGAAAAGTTGCAAAAAATTGCAGCTTGGGTTACATCGTTTAGAAAGGATAATCCTTCAATCAAAACACTGTCCTCACAGGATAACAGTCTAGCTGGCCACCCACTTTGCTCTTCCAATAAGCAGGGGAAGAAGGTTGAGAGCCTCTCTTTGCCACCTGAATCAGTTCTGGGCTGAGTATTCGTTAGATGGGGCAGGGTGGGGATTTGTACCCGAATCACTGCAGACCCAAACTCGCACTCAAGCCGATATGGCCTCTACCACTGATCTGCAGTCCCTTCCCTGCCGCTTGAGCCAATTTCTGTGTGGTTCAGCATCAAGGCCAAGCCAACTTAGGGCAACCGCATAGGGTTTTCAAAGCAAGGGACAAACAGAGGTGATTTGCCATTGCCTGTCTCTGCATAGCAACCCTGGTCTTCCTTCCTCTGTTATTTATTTATTTGACTTACAGACTGCCCTCCCCCTAAGGCCTCAGGTATTAGAGGTATTCAGCTTAGCCATGGCATGAGACCCCGGGGATTCAATATAGCTAAAAGAACTGGTAGTCTATGTAATTCTCTTTGAAATCAGGTTCCATTATTCAGCCACTCATTCAGAAGAAGAGAAATCTGAAATGTCTATATACCTAGGAAAGGCATTGTTCAGCTATAGGAGATTTTTCACTGGTAATCTTCTGCTTGATGTATGACTGCAGGAGGTCTGTGGATACTTTTATTGCACTTAAGCAAGAAAAACTGACTGGCTGGATTTAGGTGCATAACTTGTTATCAGCACCTGTGAGCACAATTACTGCTATGTTTATTTGTATCTCAGTGACGAAGTATGACACACCAAGAGCACATATGATTATATTTCGGAACATTGTATTTGTTTCAGGTTGTGGACCATCAACTCATTATAGACATTTGTTTGTAATTTAAACACTTAATATATCCGGTACTCAGATATTTCAAGTGTATTTATTCTTTGATGGTCTTCCCTTGATGTTTTTCTGCTGTTTTCCGCTATTACATGCCAGGGATCCCTGTCTTGCCTAGCCATGGCATGAGGCACAAGTCAAAAGGCTACAACCATAGGTGGCCCTGACAAACCTGTAGCCCTGTGTGAGTCAGGACAGTGGACACCTGACCAGCCTAGGAGTTTGACATTATACTGGCTATTTTTTCCCTTTTTATCTAAGTTATATTTTTATACTTCCTTGTGAGCTACTTTGAGTCACCACAGTGAAGAGAAAAGCACAAATAAACACATGACGCTGTCTTATACTGAATCAGGCCATTGGTCCATCAACAAGGCCAGTATTGTCTACTCAGACTAGAATTGACTCACTAGAATCTCAGGCAGAGGTCTTTCATATCACCTGATCCTTTTAAACTGGAGATGCCAGGGATTGAACTTGGGAACTAAGCAGATCCCCTGGGGTTAGATAGACCTAAATAAATAAAGAACAAGTATGACTAAAATCTCCAAATGTATAAGGATGGTAAAAACAAATATGCACCAACATAAATTCATTGAAATGTGGGTGGCATAGGCCAGCCAAATTCTAGAAAGTATATTGTTGAACCTTAAAAGCCTCGAGGCAGGGAAAGCTGACAAAGCACATTTCACATTCTGAGTTTCATTTCCTTTAATCTTCTGCTTACTATGTAATTTTCCTGTCTTCTTTTTGCTTTATAGTACAAACAGCCATATTCGGTGAGGGGCCATAGCTCAGTGGTAGACTACCTGCTTAGCATGCAAAAGGTCCCAGGTTCAGTTCCCAGCATCTCCAGTTTAAAGAAGTACAAGACCTTTATCAGAGACACTGAAGATCCACTGCCAGTCTGAGCAGACAATACTGACAGACCAATTATCTGAGTCAGTGGATAAGGTAGTTTCATGTGTGTATAGAAGTGTCTAGGGAAGAGTGGAGGAGTCTTTTCCAAAGGCCACAGACTGAAGAGCACTAACCAAACACATGCTTGCTCATCATCACTTGCTGACATCCAGTAGCAGGTTGGTGTGTGAGATCAACAGGACTCCCTCCCCTTTAGTCTATCCAGGTCAGTACCGTCTCCTTTGTCTGGAAGTGGTTTTCCTGGTCTGAGGCTGAAGTGTTCCACATCAGTTACCACCCAAGCCTTTTCCTCAGAGATGCCAGGAAGTCCAATACTCCCTCTAAGCTGTGGAGTCTTGTAAGCAAAAAATCTACTTTGTGAGCTACTGGCATTAAAGGTGTGAGTGAGTGATTTGGCTGCTGCATAAATTAGTTTGCTCTGGAGCCATTCTTCCCGAGCTGAGACAAAAACCTGTGAGCTGGAGGCTAAAAAACTGTGAGCTAGCTCACACTAACTCATCTTAGAGGGAACACTACCAGGGACTGAACCTGGCCTGGGACCTTCTGCATGCCAAGCAGATACTCTTATGACCCCACCCGAGCCTCCCTGATCCTACGCCCACACTCTAATCACTAACAATGTAATGCTTTCCTCGCAGTCAGACAGCCCAATGCAAGTGTGAACATAGCAATTCAGGCACAGCCCTAAGTAGGACTACTCAGAAAGAAGTCATATATGAGGGACGTGCCCTTGTCAAAGTACGTTTAGAATAGTGGCCCTGAAGCTCAGTCCCTGGCCAGTTAGTCCTACTGCAGCGTTAGCACGCAGCAAACTCTTAAGCCAGATGTTTGACAGCTGACAGGTACAAGGCAACAACTCCAGTTCCCCGAGGGAGGGAACCAGAGAAGAGAAACTCACTCCATCCAACTTGACACCGCACTCTTCTCTTTCGCTCCACGTAACTCCCTTTCCTCCTCAGAGCAATCTTCCCGCCAGTCGCGCGCGAAGCTCGTCACGGCCAGTCTCCATTCCCGGCGCACTACAATGACGCCACTACAAATGCCGCCCCCCCCCTTCAGACCTTCCTTGCCACTTATCTCCCCCCCCCCTTCCTCCGCCGCTGTCAACTCTGGAAGGTGAAATGAGGTGAAGCGCGTGCGCAAAGAAACTTCCGCGCCCGCCTGCTAAGGACGCCGCGGGGCACTTCGGGGGATGTAGTTTGCCTTTTCTGAGAAAAGGTGGGAGGGGTGGACGCCGAAGAAAAGCTCTTTTGCGGACCTGTGACGGAAAACGGGTCGCGTCCCGCCCTCTTGTCCGGCGCTCTTTCACCCGCCTCTTTCGCTCTGGGGAGCGGCGTCGTTTCCCTGTGGGACCGCGCGAAAGGCGGAAGGAGCGGGCGGCGGCAGGACCTGCCCGGCGAATGGTGCTCCTGCCGGCACCCTGCGGGCGGCAGCGCGGGGAAGGCGAGAGCGCTGCGGGGGCCAGGACGGGCAGCCGGGGGTGGCTGGCCGGCCGTCTGTCAGGCAGGCGAGCGAACGAGCAAGTTGGCGAGGGGCAACTAACGGGATGGAGTAAGTGGGCGCCTCCCCCACCCCGTTTCTCTTTCTTCTCTCCCCCCCCCCCCCGGCCTCGCAGGCGTGTCATAGTGGGGGGGGGACGGCTGTGGGTGAGCTTCTGGAGGGGGGGGGAAGAGATGAGGAAGACAGAGGTGGTTGTTTGCACGGCGCCCGATAGATGGGGAGGGTCGCGAGGAGGACCACCATCACCACCTGGGTATGGCTTTTAACGGGCGGGACGGGGGGGGGGGGCAAAGGAGGCCGGAATCATGGGGAGGGGTCTGCTTTGACCCTGCCTAGAGGGGGGTATCAGGCTAGGCTTCCCCTCCCAGGGTCACAGACTTTGGGTGGCGCGAAGGCCCCGTGGTGTGTGACAGGCCCTTACGCAGGTTCCATCTTGCCCTCTAGGTCTCCCACCCTGGTGCTTTTTCAATCACAGCCTGGCGTGGAGAAATTTAGCAAAGCCTGGACACTTCCCCCCCTCCCGCCCACACACACCCCACCCAGAAGTGGTGTGATGAGATTTGGGGGGGGGGGGAGAGGAAAGCTTTACCTGCTGCATTTGCAACGCCTGTCAGGCCACTGAGCAAGGCCATTTAAAAAAAAAAGTGGCAATTGTATAAGCCCGCTGTCACCTTTTCTGTCCCCTCTCCCGTATCTTTAATGGCATTCCTAACAGTTAAACTTATGGGGTGTTCCTGTGCAGTTACTCCGGTGTATGTTCATCAAAATCAATAAGCTCAGACTAGAGTATCTCTGCATAGGATTGCACTGGTAGTGTGTGAAGGCATGGGAACAAAGCCGGTATTTAAAAGGGTGGCAATCGCATAAGGTGGCCTGTTTTACCAGCCTGCTGCCGTGTCTTGAATGGCATCCTGACACAGTGAAACTTAATAGGCAATGCTGTTGTGACATAGAAATAAAGCGATGGGAAAAGCTTCGTCTGCTAACATAAGTGTGTTAAAATGCTGTCCAAGAGCAAGATCAGCAAAAAAGAAAAAGAAAGAAAAAGACTTGTACTATTGCCTTCCCTTCTAAATGGACTGTTTTGCTAGGCCTTTAATGAAAGCCTGATGCTCAAATTTAGCAAGTGAAGCGTTTTCACATCTCCATGCCAGGAAATACTTCAAATCCCCTTCTACCCATTATCATGTGCTACAGGCCTGAAACAGCTCTGTTCTCTCCCTGCCCTGCAAGGTAGCATGTTAGAATAAAAGGCAAGATGATTGAAGAATCTTTCTAGGGGAGCTAATGATGTATGAGAGGCTATTGCCGGGAAAGCAGAATAGGCCCAATGGATATCTATGGTGTTATGCATCTTTGTTATATATTTGTTGTTTTCAGTTGATTGGTAAAGATGGAGAGAGGCAGAGGAGGAGGAGGAGGAAGGAGTGTGGGGGGCTCTGGCCTACACAGGAGCATTTACTCCCAGTCCCAGCAGCAGTATCATTATCCTGCCTCCTCTTCTCAGGCGGGCTGCATGGAGATCCAGGAGCTGGCCTCCAAAAGAGTGGACATCCAAAAAAAGAGGTTTTATCTGGATGTGAAGCAGAGTTCCCGAGGCCGCTTCCTGAAGATAGCAGAAGTCTGGATAGGAAGAGGCAGGCAGGACAATATCAGGAAAAGCAAGCTGACTCTCTCCTTGTCTGTGGCTGCTGAGTTAAAGGATTGTCTGGGAGACTTCATAGAACACTATGCCCATTTGGGCTTGAAGGGCAGCCAAAGTCACCGGAATGAACATGCTAATGGCAAAGAGCAAGATTCGAGAAGGCGGCAGCATCATCACCCACCGTCACCTCCAGCATCAGTTGGATCTGAAGAGCATCTTCATAGTGTCTTAAAAACTGAGTATATCGAAAGAGACAATAGGAAGTATTACCTAGACCTCAAGGAGAATCAACGTGGGCGTTTCTTAAGGATTAGACAGACATTGATTAGAGGACCTGGCATGATAGGATATTTTGGTCACAGTTTGGGACAGGAACAGACTATTGTTCTTCCAGCACAGGGAATGATTGAGTTCAGGGATGCTTTGGTCCAGCTCATTGAAGAATATGGTGAAGGAGACATAGAAGAACGGAGAAGTGGAGGTGATGAGCCTCCTGAACTCCCAGAGGGGACCTCCTTCAGAGTGGACAACAAGAGGTTCTACTTTGATGTGGGGTCTAACAGGTATGGTATTTTTTTGAAGGTAAGTGAAGTGAGACCTCCATACCGTAACACCATCACTGTCCCATACAAAGCATGGACAAGATTTGGGGAAAACTTTATCAAGTATGAAGAGGAGATGAGGAGAATTTACAATGGCCATAAAGAGAAAAGAATGGATGTCAGAGGGGACAGTGGTGAAGAACAAGAGGGTCTTGATTAGAATGAATTTCAACAGGCCAAACAGCAAAATAGAAAATTGGCTTGAGGTACTGATATATAGCAGTTGGAAGAAGCTGCCTTTCTTTTTGTAAGTTCTTCCCTGTTGTTAGTGAGTAATTCCAATATGTATGATACTTCAAGGATCTGGTAATTATGTGAAATTATACCCAGCAACATCATTCTGATTCTTGCAAACATAGTTATCTACCCAGGTTTAAATGATTCTGATACGTAACCTCTACAAGACTATGAAATTATGTATAATAGCACTAAATCTGTTGTTATGACCTCTTTAAAAATCTGTATAAGGTTTGCATTGCACTGTAAGGTGATACAAGTAAGCCAGATGGATTTAATATCTTCTAATATTAACCATAGAGCATTTATGACCAAAACTGATATTTAAATTATAAATAATTGTTTTGGAAAAGGCACCTTAAATAAGTGTCTGCTGAGTCCCTTATGGTAAAATCTTGAGAGAGGGGGAAAACCTCAAACCTCTGTATTGTATTGGCCAGTAATTAATGTCATTTCCACGTTTGATTTAAATGGTTGTTTCAGATCAACAATGATCATGAATCATTCTTTTTTAAAAAATGGACAGCTTACATCTTTTGAGGAGAGTTTATTTAAATAGTATTACAAATTTTTTCAAAAGCTATTTTTATATTTGTGGTGTAAAGGGATTCCAGCAAGTTGCTGTGATGTGGGAATTTGGTAGGAGAGTTATGGTTGGGATTGACATGCTAAAAAAGGAGGCTAAACCTGTGTGAAATATAAAAAAAGTATGAAGAATATTTGTTTTTTATCTGTATGCTTTGAAAAATAATGCCTTGAGAGATTTTGGTGCACCACTTAATTGGTATCAAATGGTTTCGTGCTAGTGCTGTTGAAGCATTCGGTAACAAATGTCAGCACTTCCTTGTATTAACCTTGTCATTTACATATTTGAGTATTCCAAACTATTATTTTTCCACAAAAAAAACCCTCTTGAATTCCATAAGAAGCATGTGCTTTAGACCTTAATACTGTGTAGTTCTTTCTTGTCTTTTAAATATTCTATTTTACACATACATAAACATAACCCCACAGTTTTCCATCAGAGAGACTCTGCATATGTGTTAGCATTCTTACATCAAAATACTAATTATTTTTCATACGTAGATGCTTGGATATCCAGGCTCAGTTGTGACATTAGCTGTAATTTATCCTACTTAAATTTTCCATTTCGATACAACATTAAATGTATTCTGTGCTCTTTTTCCCCATATTACCCAGAGCTATATGTGAAGGGGGAGAGCATAGTCCAGCATTTAATTGGGTCCCAAAAGTTGTCAAAATAGTTCTCTTTACAAAGAAAAGGCAAAATGAGTTTGCACCAAAATCACCAAAGGAGCATTAGAAAAGCATGTTACGGTTGTGACGAAGAGAAGTATGGACTTTAATTTCACTGTTTTAGGTGATTTCGCCCCAGTCTAAGCAATTTGGACCTGCTAATTGTTTGGTCTAGTTCAGAAAACAGCAGCTAATGAATATGTCTAACTTAATGTTAAGATGGTTTATTTGGTTGTGTTTGACTAACCGCTGGGCCATGATAAGTCATTAAATGTTCCAAGCATGTAGGAAAGGAGAAAGCATTCTATGTATTGTTGTTGATGGCTGAGCTATAGTGAATTGCATAAGCCTAAATTACCCTATTGCTGATTTGCTGCTGCCCATCCCATTGCCTGTACTAATGGCAATATTTTCAAGAGATTCCAGAATATGGGATCTGTGAATGTAGGAACTCCTGATGCTCACATTCTCCCAGACCCGTATTGATAAGGGGAACTTCTCCCATCCATTTACAACAAGCGTAATTGTAAAGTAATACTTGTATCAGTCTGCGTTCATCTTGCACCACCCTGATTGGATAAATACAGAAAGCAACCAGCGCTCAACTGTGATTTATCACCACCTGCAGATTTCTGTGTCCCCTTTCTACCAGTTGGGGTGCTATTTACATATGTATACAGGTTGCCATGCTCATCAAATCAACTAATGCACTTAAGTGAGTATGTGGGCATCTGGGATTGACTACACGTGAGCCTTAAAGTTGCCACTTCCTCTATACAGTAGACATATTGGTTTTGGCTTACCCATAGGAAGTACTGGTTTAATTTCACATCTTTGCATTCAAAAATTATTTAATCAGATTTTTTTCCAAAGCCAAGAGCTTAAAATGGTGATTTGGGAAAGAGTTTCTCTTTACATCTGGCAGTCATCCCCATCTTTGGAGAGTGGCGATAGCACGTTGCGCATTTGCAGAAGGGTCTGTTATAATGTAAAGAAATATTCTTTGCATCCCCAAAATGCCATGTCCCTTAAACTTGAGAAAAAAAACACAAGCTTATTTGCACTAAAAAAAAAAAAAGCATGGCCAAAAACAATTCTAGGAGGACAGGGTGGCTAAAATCCATCTGTACCTCTTGAATGATTTGTTCTCATGAGAGAATTTTACATTAAAGCCCTGACCTCTCTTTTAAAACTGTATGGTCCAGACAGAAAGTCTGTCAGTTTTGTGATTTCATAATAATGCACTTTATATTTTATAAACAATAGAAGCACATTTCTGCTACTGGTCTGGTACAGTGTGTTTCAGTATAACAAATAGTCTACATCAGTATAAAAATGGCCTTCTGCATGCACGTCTGTCAGTGATCTGTTCTAATTACCAGATCATATTACATCGGCATGATGGAAGCGAACAGGCACCATGTTGAATTTAATTTCCAACTGCTTGCTTGTTTGTTTCAGAAACGCTGAGTATTTTCCTGCTGACTGGCTGGATTTTGAGGGTAATCAACATTTTTGAAATCCAAACCACAAATCTGTTTATTTTACAAATATTTTATTCCTACAATGGTGTAGGTCTGGGTTAAATACAAAGTGTCTCATTTGTGGTTTGGTTGCATAATCCCCTCCTTCCCTAAAACGTTATTTTAGGGGACTGGATTTTATGTGGCTTATACAGGGTTGGTAGTAGGCCATTTGGGCTGATTCTCTCAACTAACTGATGTTACCTTGTGGAAGGGAGGGGAGACTGCTAAAGTACAAATCCAGAAAGATATTAAAATAGAATAGTGATCTATGAGAGTTCCATAGTACATTTAGAATGCCTAGGAAGTACCATATGTAGCACATTGCACCAGTTCTGGTTAAACCGGCAACTTGGTGAAATGCAAGGAAGTTTTAGGTGAAATCTGCAGAAATGCCATCCTTGTTCTTATGCCCAGAACAATGGGAAACAAATATATCTCATATGTTAAAGCCTGAAAGGTTTAAGAAGTAGAGCAGTTTAGGGTACTATTTCACTTTAGTTCCGTACATATTTAAGGGGGGGGGGGATGCCCTGTGTTTTAACAATCTACTCATCTAAGGGCCAGTTCACACTGCCTTTTCTCTTACATGCAAATGGTCCAGCTCTCTCCTTATCCAAACACCTGCCCATGGTCACCCAGGCAAAAGTAATGCATGCACTAGTATACACCAGCACAGTGAACAGTTACTGTGGTTGCCATAGTATCACTATTTCCCAGCCCAGCACAATCAAGACATTTGCTGTGAGCTGTATCCATGTACCCCCTTTTCCCACACAGTACATTTCTCCAGGTGATTGTGTGCCCCCAGGCAGTTTGGGACCATCTGCATGTAGGTAAAAAAAAAGCAACACAGTATGAATAAATCCTAAGATGTTAATATATCTGATTATATATAGAATTTAACGTTTGCAGCAACTGTATCTTTAATGTATTCATATTATTGTATATTAATCAGTTCTCAGTGAAAAATATTTTATCTGGATTTCCTACCCTATTTTAAAATCAGCTTTTGCTAAGCAGAAATATCAAGTAAATGTTTAGTTCACCGAGCTATTTAATCTATTAGTTACCCCACATTTTCAAAATAATCCATTTTAAAAATGTTTTTATTAGATTTTTGGTATGGAACACGGAGAGGCAGGCCTCTCATTGGAGCTGGGAAAAATAGCAGGGAAGAAGTAAAATGGCTTCTTAATGTGAAGAAAGGATTATGAGATGCAGTATGAAGACATAACATTGGATACGTAGCGTGTCATGTAATATTTGAACCGCAAGTTGCAAATGCTACTGATATTTATGTAAAACAAACCTAACCTCAAAAGCTGGCATCGACTAATTTAAAACCGGCTGTTTGACAGATTATCCAGAATGTCCACATGGTATTTCATTGGGGTTGTAAGAGGTTTTCGATGTTATATGCATGTTAGTGAAGTTATCTGCATTTTTTTCCCCTTAATGGTTTATTAAAATGGCTTAAATACTCTGTAGGGATAAGAGCCAGCATGGTTCAGTGGACTGATATTCATTTACTGACAACCCTGTTAATGGAAACCGTAGTAATTTTGTGCAGTAGCAATATGTTTGTTTTATTGTTTAGTCCCACTGTAGATTATCTGCAGTTTGAGTAAATGAATTAAGCTTGTTTCTAGTCCCATCGTGCTGATGCAAATATGTATGTACACTATATGTGTGCATTTTAATTATTTTACATTTTATTTTATGTTGCAGTGTTTGAAATGAAGCTCAGTTTTTCCATGTCATGGCTTTCAAAATTACTTTTGTTTCCTAAATGCATTCTATCATTGTAAACTGGAATACGGTACTGTGCTTGCAATCCTGAGAACACTTTCCGGGGAGTAAGCCTCATAGAATAAAACAAGACTTGTTTCTAAGTAGATCTGTTTAGGATTGCTCCCAGTGTTGGGTTAAATTCGACTTAAAAGGCACAGTTCCTGATTAGGTCCAGTCTTTGAAGTTAAGCCACTGCAGTAAAACTCTAATCCTAACTGTAATGTAATGCAATGAATAATAGAATGTAATGTAATTTGGAATGGTAGATGGGAATATATTTCTCTGGTCTGGTGACAGAGGAGACATAACACTGCACAACCAGTTACCCTACCTTAAAGAAAAGGATGCTGTTAGTTACCTCCATGCTTGAGAGGAGATGGATGAAGCATAACAACAGGGTCTCAGTTAATTAGTCTCAGATTCCACAATTAAGAAGGGTACATTTACGCATCAGTTTCCAATTTTGATATATTTGTTTGCTTCACTATGTTTTCCCCAGAATTAAATCCAAACAAATGGTGACCATATAAACTAAGCTTGTTATTCCTGTTTGGTCCTTGCATCTGTTAAACATCTTCATTATGTTGTATGCTAATTTACTGCTCACCCTCTGCCTATATGTATGGGCTGATAACTTCCATTTCAGTGTATCTGAAGAAGTGTGCGTGCACACAAAAGCTTATATAACTTGAATAAAACGCTGTTGGTCTTAAAGGTGTGACTGAACTCGAATTTTGTTCTGTTGCTTCAGACCAATATGGCTACCCACCAGAATCTATACTCTAATCCTAGGCAATTCTGTTGGTATTTCCCTCTCACTGTGATGGCAGTATAACCTTACAGTTTGCATACTATGCTAGTAGAACAGTCTGTGAGGCCTCATTTTACCATTTCTTTGCTGGTGGCACGAGAGCAAAATCACAGTAAAGTTGAAAGAGGATTATAAAGCAGCCTCAGCTCCTTCATCACTATCAGCTGACTCAGAAACATGGTCAAAGTGCATTGAAAATTGCTGTTTTAATTTTTACACATCAGAAACTTGATACTCGTGCATCTAGAACTGGCCATTCAGTTTTAAGTGCACACCAAGAGTGGGAGAAGGGCTGAAGAGTGCTTGGAGTGGCACATGGGAATTCAGTCTGTCTTAGAACCAACCACTAAACTTAGTTAAGCAGGAAAACAAGCAATGCTTCTCAATAAGTTTGGGATTCACACTGGTAGATTATATTACACCTTCCAGTCATTAAGTGTTTCAGTGGCTGTCTTTGACATATCAGCACAGATACTCTTGACTAAACTTCCACAAGTAATTATCCAAATCTCTACTTACTCCCATTTAATTGTCCATCCAGTGACTTTTTCTTACACCTATGTAAAATCTGCATTCCTAACACTGTTTCTGAAATAATTCTATTACTGTTGTTAGGACTTTTAATGAGAATAGGTTTTTGGCAGATCAAAACAAAATTCAGTTTAATAGCAATTAAGGATGTAAGTTTTACCACTAACAGATCCTTCCTGAATCTTAGCAGTTTTTTTCTCCTACATATACAACACGTATATTCCAGATATAATGTTTTTGCCCATTTAACATGGAACATAGCCCTAAAATAATGGATTAGGGTTGCCAACCCCCATTGGGGCCTAAAGATTTACCAGAATTACAACTGATCCTTAAATCAAAGAGATCAGCTCTCCTGGAGAAAATGGCTGCTTTGGAGGGTGGACCCTATGGCATTGTACCATGCTGAAGTCCCTCCCCTCCCCAAACCCCACTGTTTCCAGGCTCCACCCCCAAAGTCTCCACAGGTATTTTCCAACCCAGGGCTGGCAACCCTACTAATCATGTAGCAGATTGATAGCATGTTGTAGAAGGTTTTACTTCCTCCTCTCTCATACAAATTTCCTCTCTGTCTTCTGTAGTTTGCTTTCCTCATGAAGTGTACCATTGGCACTGCCCCAATCATGGTGTAGGTTTAAGTGTACAGCAGCGCTAGTCCTGGTTAATGCTAACCAGATTTCTTTGTAAACGTGGTTTGTAAGCTCACTCCAAACTTAGATTTCAAGTAATGCTACACCATGGTTAAAGCAAACCGTGAAAGTGGGGGTGGGGGGAATTTGTGTGCAAGAGGGGGAGGGGCAGGGAACACATAAGCCCATATTACATGCATACCATATTACATGCATACCATATTACATACCATATTACATACCATATTACATACCATACCATATTACATACCATACCATATTACATACATGCATACCATATTACATGCATACCATATCACTATGTTTTGAGGAAGATACTAGGGATGTAGATCACTTCTTCTACTTCAAAATAATGTTTTTTTGGTGATTGTTCACTTTGCCATTCCTTTCAGCATTCTTCTTCTGTATGTAATAGTTTAGGATTGGATTTCTTTCTTTTTTCAGTGTGGACCGTCATTTAAGGTGAAAATGAATTTCTTAGGGGCATTTAGTGCTGTGTGAAACCAGTTCAGCTGGATCCTTTTGAATTTAGATTCCTAAAAAAAAATTAAGAACAAGACAGGGAGGGTTCTATGAAACCACTAAAACATTTACATAGCAAAGTGACACTAACATTTGCAAAATGAAGAGAACTTGACTATGAAGCAAAACATGCAGTTCTCTTTGTGAGTACAGAAAAAAAAGAGGTGGCCTTCACCAATTTTCCACCCGTCTTTCTCACTGCTTCAGAAGTATAATTAGTTCAGTTTTTAATGGAATGTGGGTGCCTGCTTCTGCCATTGATCTCTGTACACATTGTACAGCGGATAGGGCCTTAGACTGAGATAACTATATCTAGTGTGTGGAATGTATATTATAACTCACTGAGGATTTCTGTGGCAGCAATGACGCCTCTGGCACCAGTTTGCTGAGCAGTGCTGAGACGGCAGAGGCTGAGTTAGCGATGATATCACAGACCGAGCATCAGAGGGGACTCTTTAGCAAGAGAGAGCTCAGAGTTGGGATTGCTGAGGAATAGCAGATTAGAAACAGGAGACTGAAAAACAGGAAGGCTGAGGAAGGAGAGAGGAGAGGCCAGGCATTTTAGAGAAGGGCCATTTAAGGAAACACGCGCAGAAGATGCAGCTCTAGGAGCGGAAGCAGTAGCGGGTCAAATGAAAAGGAGAATGAAGAAGAGAGTTTTTCACAGGAATGAACGGAACAGGAGAGACTGGAGGCATAGGAAAACCAGTGGGCGGAGGAAAAGAGAGAATAGGGTACAGGAATGAGGGGAAGAGAAAACGGCTTCAGGCCTTTCGTTTAGACCTAGATAAATTGCATGAGATTATTATTGTGAGAAGATACTTCAGCTCTCTGCTTGCTTACTCTTACTCCTGCCCTGCCCCCAATTGTGAAGATTTTCCCAGCATCTAGTTGAATTGTTCTAATAAATAATGAAGATGTGCTATTTTCACTTAATAGGTTTCCTTCAGATCTTTTGGTGTTTGAAGAAGACCTTGATGTACTTTTGATTTAATTTTAGGGTGAGCTTTTGGGTTATTTACTAAAAAATTGTGTCAGAGAATGGGGGCAATTGCCTCTAATAGTAATACCACTTCAAAACTAAAGAATTTTAGGTTTCCATACTACATTAAAAAACCTGTACGAACAAAGTTTATATCAGTGAAATAGTTAAACAAAACAGTTATATCAGTGAAATAGTTAAGCAAGCTTAGCAGAAAGGCTATGAATGAGAAAAAAAAATTCTCTACAGGAGCTGTGTATTCTAATTTCTAAGTATTTATTTTCTCCTAATTGGGAATTTTGTTAAACTTAAGTATTGTATTTCTGGATTTGTACATGTGCACTTTTCTCATTAAATGGTAGATCAAAATATTTCATAAAATCAGGTAGCTTCTCTAAAGATTCTTGGATGAAAGTACCTTTTTATATGACAAAATGTAAAGAGCAGAAACAGTTTTCTTAACTTTTTCCAGTTTCCCTTGGGGTTTGTGGACATCAGTAGTAAATATTTATATAGAGTTACATAACTTCATGCTCTTGACTAGAACTTGTACCCAATGGAACTGATAGGCAGGAAATTCAGGACAGACCAGAGGAAGAACTTCTTCACTCAAGGTGTAATTAAGTTGTAGAATTCAATGCCACAGGATGGAATGGTAGCCACTACTTTAGTTGGCTTTAAAGGGGAGTTAGACAAATTTGTGCAATAAAGGCCCAACAAGGGCTATTAGCTGCAGTGACTAAATAGAACTTGCATGTTCAGAGACAGAAACCTCCAGAATCTGGGGAGGAGGGAGACAACAGGGGGCAGGGGTTGGCTTCTGCCTGGCTTGTGGGCCTTCCAGGGCATCTAGTCAACCACTATGTGAAACAGAATTTTTCGTTAGATGGATCATTGGTCCATTCCAACAAACAGGGTCTTTCTTACAGTTTGCAGATAGATGATGGTTGAAATTTACACTAGAAGGTGCTTGTTGGTTTCAGTGTTCCACTCATCTTCAGTCTGCCCTTTCTCCATTATCATAACAACACTGCCCTGGCAAAGGTAATATTCTCAACTAATATTACCAGTAAGGGCTGGTTATTATAACTGAGCAGTTCAGTGTTCTCCATCAGAGGAAGGGCCATATTCTTTTATTGACAGGCAGTAACATACATTTAGAATACGAAGCCCACTGCAACTGCAAAGGTTTGGTAGTTGGAAGGCATAAGATAGGAGTAAAAGGTTACCCAGGTAGATAAGTGGGTGATATCTATGATGACTTCCTAGTCTCTTATTTCCAGTATTAAGCATAATGTAAGTACATAAACTGCTGTACTATATAACTGACTTTCCCCACACTTCTTTTAATAACAAAGAAAAGCAGGGCCATAAGTTCAGCTTTAAGAGAGTATATATTTGCATTAAGTTCAGGTTTATTTTAAACAAGGATATTTTTTAGAAACTTACTGCAATAGAAATTTAATTCAGAAAATTGTATTTCAACTTATATATATTAAAGCATAGGTTTTTATCTATTCTGCTATAGTCTCCCCTTGAACGTTTAATTTGTATTTATTTTTTATTCTGGTGATCAGAACATCTAATACAGAGTATCGTAAGAGAGTAGAATGTTCCTCTATAAGAGTCTTGACGGTTATCATTTTGAATATCTGACTTTGTGCCTGTTCTCTTGCATCAATGCATTCTCTTGTATCAGTGCATTCTCTTATATTGAAATTGTTTAGCCTACGTAAATGAAATAAGGTCATTATTGGTCAATGATGGTACCTATCATATTAGAAGACGTGACAGTGAATGATTCCTTCATGCTATAGATGATGTTGTTTGGACTCATAATAGTGTTGTTTGGGCTCACAATAGTGTTGGCTGGCTAACAATGTAATTCTAAAAAGAACTACACCCTTCTAAGTCCACTGAAGTCAATGGGTTTTGAAGGATGTAACTCATTTTAGGATCGTACTATGGAAATGGGAACTTACTGAATATCAGGTTGCATAGGTTTGTTTCTGGTTTGGTATCTGTTTTAGGTATCCCACTGTTCCTAGTGTGCAGGTACAGTTTAGTGGGCTGGGTCAAGGGTACTAACAATGGCACATTGAAATATTACCGTTTTAGGCTTTGATTTTTGGCTACTCCTGGAACTTTATGCTGAAGCCCTTCCTTGGTATAGACCACAATCTTGAGAACATTACCTATAGAGTCTGCTGGGTGTGTGGCATATGTACTGTGCAGCTGCACCCAGTTTTTAATTGATTATCCAAACTTCTGGATAGTCTTGTAGTATTAATTCTCAAGCCCCTCTGTTGGTGCATTACTTGGCCATGATTGTGTTCAAGGCAGCATGCCTGCAATCAGACGTACCCAACCTTCTATCATTCTGTGTAAAACTTGCATGGATCTAGAAAGTTTTCCCAAAAGAAATAATTTCAACTAAACCTGAGAATGAAACTCTGCTCCTTAACAGAGACCAGTTACTGCAGCACATATACTTCTGGACTACTCCCCAGCTAAGCCTTGAAAGGCAAGAATTTTTTACCAGAACTCCTTAAATAAGGCTATGAATCAATGCTGTATGGCATGTCTTATGGTTTTCCTAAGGGCCCACAAGCAGCTCTGGGAAAGGCTGCAGTGTAATTCCCATACCAGCTTCCAAAGAGAAAACTCCGTAAGCAATATGCTGTGCCACTGTCATGTGGACAGGACAAGTGAAAGAATAGATGCTAGCATGGGACCCACTCTGGTTAGATGGTTGGCTATTGACTGTTGCCACTGCCTGATTATTGCACCAAAGTTGTGTCATAGCCATTAGCAAATTTCAACCACATTTGGGAAGGATTCTGAGAAATCCAAGGGTCTACTGACACCACACCCCTCCCTAGAGTAAGCAGGTGCCCAGTGTCTCCTTTAAAAGTCCCTGAAACTAAGCCTTCTGGATGCATCCAAATGGACCTGAGGGACTGAAAGCTTTGGTTGAACAATCCCTTCAGAGATACCAAATTATCCATATGCCTAAAAGTATTGATGTTGCAAGTCATGCTAATTTACATGGCCTCTGAAAGCATCCCAGTTATGATACCAGAATACCCTAAGGAAATAATTGTACACGGGAGTGGTCAGTAGAAACCATTTGTGGCTCTGAACCCAAACCATTATACCACAGACTCTCAGTTGAGTCACAGATTATTGATGGCTGAGAGCCTGGACTTCTTGTCCTGTGTCATTGCCACCATGGCACCTGCTGTCCTATAGGTCCATGTCTATTTTGAAATATTCAGTAATGTTCCAGACTCCATCGAGGTATGAAGATGCCATCATTTCTGTGTAGATGATGAATCCCAGCCTCTCATTCTGCAGTTTACAGAATCCTCCATACCCTCTTTACTGTTCTTACTATTTGATTGTTGGTCGTCTTCCCTACCAGCAAAGAGCGGGGTGGGGATGGTCCACATCTTTCATTTTTAGTATCTTCTTCTGCACTGTCTCTGAGAGCTTTACCTCTCAGTAGACCATCAGTGTCAACATACGGGGGTCACCTTCTCTAATGTCTGCCTGTCCCGATATCTGTTTTGGATCCTGGGTATGTGCCAGCAAGCAGATCCCAATTGTGTAATAGTCCTTTACAGTTTACCTTTCCCCAGAAGCTCTCTTCGAAGTGAGGCCATGGCCTCAGTCACATGAAAGACTCTATAGAGCTACCATCAGTCAGAGTAGACAGTATTGACCTTAATATGCCCGTGATCTGGCTCGGTATAAGGCAGATTCATGCATTCAAGGAGAGCCAGTGTTCCCTCCCTGTCTCTCCTCTCTTGCACTTTCATTTTGCCTCTTGAAGCACTCTCCATTCCAGTCCTTCACTCAGCCTTTTTCCTAAGGCACATGGTGTCTTGGCAGGCAAAATGTCTAGCTGATGCACTTTCAGTTGTTCCCTATCTTCCTCATATGGTCTGCCTCTGGGTAAATTTTATGATTGGCTACTGCCATTCATTGCTGCTGGAGTCTGAGGAATAGGCTGAGCTAGGTCTCCTAGGCCTGGATCATGAAGATTTATCCAGCTGTTAATCTGTTCCACTTTTTTCTCTACTGGTGCTTCAGTGTTTGTAGCTCGTCGACCTTCACATTCAGGCCCACTAACAGGGCTACACTTACACTATGCTTGTTGGGCTTAGGTCTGTTATGTGATTCCTTACCATGTCCCGTCTCCCTTGGTTTGTGTGCAGGTAGATCTGCCATTTGCATCCTTGCCACAGCCAGTCAGCTTTGGTACGCTGGAAGCAAGTTCTCCTTGTCACCTTTCATACAGGGCATTATTGCTATGATAAGCCAATGAGCTCTGAAGATTGTAGGGCACATACTAACATATACAGTATGCATACTACTGTATTGTACTCTCTACAGGAGCTGGAATTATTTCTCACTGTAGTGTTGCCTGCTGTTTCCTCACCACCACTTTTGCTTCTGTAAATATCAGTAGTGACGATTCCAGCAGGTTGTCAGCTTTTATATACAATAATAATTCAAGCACCTGATGTGTTTTATGTGTTTTTAAGCTAGTTCGTAGTGTTTGTTTCCTGTGTGGAACATTGCTCCCTGGCAGTGGAGGGGGGAGTGCCTTAGTGATTGTCACAAGGGTAAGCAAATAATGTACTGTGCACAGACGGCAGCAGAAGGGTAAAGGCTTTATGACTAGCCAGCCAATCAGAACTTTACACAGCTGACCTCTTCTAGAAACAAAAAGAACTGGTTGCTTCTGAGCTCAGTTCTCTGAACTAGGTTGTACATCTAACCAAAAAGGCATGAGTGCAGGTCAACAGCAAGCTTTCCTAGATTCATTTTTCCACAGCCTCAAGAAGGAAGTTTGCAGGGCCATTTCTGAAATACTGCTCAGAATTAGTTGTCCAGAAATTAATTGATCAGAACAGTGGGTAACCAGGTGCTTAGAATTAGTTGTCAGAAATTAATTGATCAGAACATTGGGTAACCAGTTGCTGAGAACCTCACAGTTAGTTGGCCAATATGAATTGTACAAGCAGGGGTCATTTCGTAGAAAAAGAGGTACAGGAGCTCATTAGCATAACTCATTAGCATAACTTATTTGCATATGCCACACCCCCTGACATCACCAGAAGTATGTCAGAAGGCGAGAGAGAGAGAAAGAAAGAGAGAAAGAGAGAAAAGAGCTGGCAGAGAGGGGACCACTACTCAGGGGCGTAGACTTTTCTGAAGTCCGGGGGGGCGGGGGGCGCGCTCGCTGGGGCGATGTTTCCGCCCCCCCCCCCGGAAAACCTACTGCCAGCCGCTGCGCCTCCCCGGCCCTTCCGAGGCTCACCAGCCGGTGCTGCTGGTGCCTTTCCCTCCCCCTCCGCCCTGGCCACTCCCTCCCTCACTCCTAAAAGAGGAAGAGGGAGAGCTAAGGAGGGAGGAATGGCCAGGCCGGGGGGGGGGGGGAGAGGCACCAGCTGGCGAGCCTCGGAAGGGCCCGGGAGCGTGACGTTTTCCCGGGGGGGGGTCAGTCTTCCCCCCCCCCACTCCTGCCTCCGTTCCTCCGTCCAGCACCCTGGGCATTTGCCCAGCTGGGTCCTGGACGGAGGGAAATTTCGGGGGTGGCTCGAGCCCTCGAGCCCCCCCCCCGTAGTTTATGCCTATGCCGCTACTAATCCAAGCCTCAGAAATACCACTATTCTGGAAGGATAGCTTCAGTGGTGGCTGAAGCCTTCAGAAGGCTGGTTGGAGGAACAAGGACTTTTCCAGGGGACAGGGTCATTTTGCTGCAGCCATGACACAAGCAGGCATTCCCCCGCCGAGGGGGGGGGCTGGCACCAACTCCCAGAGCTGCGCTCCCCCGAGCTCCTGCTCGAAATGACCCCTGTGTACAAGCATGGGGAAAGTAGATCAGAAAAGCAGATTTTTTCAAAACAAATGCACAGTTACCTGTCATGTGATGCTGTTACAAGTAACAAGGTGGTAAACCTTTGTCTAAATGCCCACCTGAAAGGCTTGGGTTGTGTTGGGTGTTCTGCTCCTTGAAAAGAGCAGGAAAATAGCAACTCAAGCTCTCCTTGCCAGTCTTATAGCTAGAGGGAAGGGTGAAAATTAGACCAACACAACCTTCTCTTTTATTAAGAAGTGCATGGTACCATCTGCCTTAGCTCCTTTTCAAGATGGTGTCCAGATGCAAGATAGCTATGATATTTGGAAACCCACCTAAGGCGAAAGGAGTGTTGACTGATGAGCAGGAGACCATCTCAGACTTGAAGGTAAGATTCAGAGCCGATCTTATGCTTCCTGACATGATCACTGAGGCCATCATGAACCATTCTGCTCCTTTTGCCTCCATTTCATCATATCTGTTCTTGAAAGCTACCAACCATTCCATTGCTACACACGTCTGCTGGGAGCCCATTCCAGAAGCAGCCAAAACTAATACTAAGCCTTTGCCAAGACTGGACTCCTCTTTAAGCCCAAGGGACAAACCACAGTGGAGTATTCCCCATTCCAGACCTCCATTAAATTGGTGTCCTAGGGGTCTTGGCAAACAAAATGTCTAGCTGATCAGTCTCCAGTTGTTCCCTGTCTTCCTCCCTTTCTCAGTGCAAATCCAGCGATAAATACATGCATCTGCCAGAGGGCAAGGGAGCAGGGCTTTTAGGGGCCTGGTGTCTGTATAGAACAGAAAAGAATGGAAATGCCTTCCCCCTGCATATGCATCTGTTGAGCGAGTGGTAAGAGGCTAGGATGCTCCTGCAGAAGGTACTCTGAGACATTCAGGCTTGAATCAGCACAGTACCATTTTGCAGCATTAAAAAGGAGGGCAAGCAAAGACTAGCTTTTGCATCAGCTTTGGCGAAACTGACAGTCTCCTGATGGACAAATCCATGCTGGCAGTGGTACTGTGCAGATGTTTATGCAACAGAAAGGTACAGAGAGAGCTCAATAAGGGAGGAACCGGATAATAGTGCACCTGAGACAGAATGTACCTGGCATATTCTGGAGACAGAAGTAGAGGTCAATCGGCTGGTAATTATAACAATACCTTTGTCTGCCTTTTAGGCCTCTGTACTAACAGTTAAGATGCTTGATCAGTGGTCTTAAGGAGGCTAGCGTCCCAGTCATAACAGGCACAATAACCAGTTGATCAATGAGTTGGGAAAGGCACTGGAGGAGACAGTGATCCCTTTGATGTTTCTTATGCAGCTGATGGTGTCAGAGTTAAGGAAGAGTCCCCAAACTGCCTCTGGGAAGAGGGAAATTATGCTGTGGACAGTTTGTTCTGAGGCAGTGGCTGGCAAACCTTGGTTAAAGTAAATCTTTAAGAATCCCAACTGGTTGTCAGTTTCCTACTAAGTAGGCACTGTAGTAGGCTTAATGTGAGAGACACATATTTATTTACTTAACAGAATTGTTAAGCTAGTATGGTTTTGTTTCTGCATTTCAAAAATGCAAAGCTGAGAGATAGTATAGGTCACCCACCAATTCCAGAAGTTACAGGGCCATCCTAAGCAGCAGTACATCTTCAAAGTCCATTCAAGCAAACAGGCTTAGAAGGGTGTGCAGCTCTACTTAGGATGGTGCTAGAGTATGTTATGATGATATCTGGGGTTTAATTTTCTCCTTCCCTGAATGGTTTTTAAAAAATGTTCATGGTGGGGGTGACCGTTCTATAGTCAAGATGTAGCTTACTACATATTTAAATCTCTGATCTTACGAATTTCCCCTTTTTTTGTAGTAAGAAGAACAATTTGCATACTGTCAAGGAAACAGTAAAATAAGCTTCCCATGCAGGAGACTATCCATCCCCTCTCCTAGATGTCCCTCTTACTAGATTAGTGGGAATCGGATCAATCTCTCTGTCTTCCCCAGAGGCACCTCTCAGACCTGCTTTGCATGCCCTTGAAACAGCATGGCAGGGGGTTGGATGGGCTCCCATTTTACATTTGGCCTATTGATTCCAGCAGGAGCTCTTCTTTCTCCTCTCTTGTCTTGATTTCACCATACTTTAAATACATTTCGTTGCTAAAACTTGGCTCTCTGAGGCCTCCATCTAGTTCCATAGTGTGTTTTTCCCCCACCCATGCATTGGCAATTCAACTTCTCATACCTCTTACAAAGTGAAGGGTAACAAAAATGGCTGTTTATACAGAGAGTGTGCTTCGCTTTGCTTTTTCAGATGAATGAGAGCTCTGACACAAAGTTCAGTAACACTGCATTCATAACCTAATTCATTAACTGGCATTTTCTAGCTGTAGTGATTGCAAAGTACTCTTAATATATTGGCAGAAAAGTAATGCGTAAGTATAGCTGTGAGTCTGCTTTTTAAAGTGTCATCTGGAAACTGACTCCTCTGAAAAACACACATGTTGAAATCTCGAAGAAGCCAACCTAGAGAGCCTCTTGTTAATGTCTGGCAAGCTGTTCAGGGACTTTCAACTCCACAGAAGCAAAGATTTCAGAGTAAAAGTTCTTTGCAACAAATTCTGATACTTTGGTTTCCAAACGGTCTTCTGCTGCTGAAGCTTATGGACTTGTATATATATAAATATGTATGTTGTAAAGCTATATACAGTGTAAGTTGTTTGTACATAACCACAATCCTAACAATAGCACTGCCTATTTCTTTAAACATAACAAACGCAATGTGGAGCACTTTTGCCCGTGGCATGTGCAGGGACCGTGCTCCTGAACTCTTAACTTTTCTCCTCTTAAGTAACTTTTCTCCTCTTAAGTACCGTACCCATCAAACAGGACTTGGGATACTTAACCTAAACCATTCCCAAAGTTAGCACTTTAAGTACTTGTAGTCACTTTTCTTCTGACTATATGGAGCACCGCACTTTTATAAATACTACTAGCACTGAGTTTTTAAATGTGTTCTTTCCCCTCCCCCCCCCCTTTGTTGTAGTCTTTACAGGGTGTATGTTTGAAATAGGTGGTGGCTGGCAGAAGGTATCTTTTCATGAATGTGGCCATTGCCTGGTGCCTAACTTTTACTGACTTATATCTTTTGGGAATTTTATAAACTGCTGAAAGGAGAGAGAGAGAAATCCAAACTATATTTTATAACTTTAAAAAAATCCTAAATAGCTGACGTCTAGACAAATCTGATCTAAAGTGCAAAAGCCGGCAGCCCACGTGCACACCTACATCCACAGGCTTTCAAAATACACACACACACACACACACACCAAAGATGCAGGGGGAAAACACTGAAAATGGACAAAAAAAGCACAAGGGTATATGTTTTAAACTTTGCATTGTACTGACTGACAGCAGAGTAGAAAATAATGTAATTCCAAATATCAAATTCTGTACTCCTAACTTTTCGTAACAGGAGTTTTTACCATGGGGATTTTACCTTGGGCAGGTGAGAAAGTTGGTAGGGGAGAGCCATTCAAAGTTATATTTTTCACTGTGCATCTACATCCATATAGACGCTGCACAAGCCATTGCAGTCAAATATATAGTACTGTGCCTGCGAATTAAAGTTTGAGTGAACATGCTAGTTTTAAGAGTAAAGGTTGCTTGGGGAGGATAGTAGAAATGAGCTTCAGTGAGTTTGGAGGGGCAGGCATGACAGTGTCAATAGGAGTACTGCTGCTTTTGTGGAATACTCTAGGTTTAAGGACAATTGATGGAGGCAGGAAGTAGGCCTGTGCACTATTTTCATTGTTATATTTTGATTGGCTAGAAACACAAACTTTTGTGATTGCTGTTAAGTAACTGGTCTTCTATAATATTTTTGGCCAAAAAAACCCAACAAAAAATCTACCCTGTCTTATTTGAAAATGTAGTCTCCCAATTTACTTCAAGCAGCTTAATACAGTAAAGGCCTTTAAAAGAAATCATTTAAGGCTTTTGCAGTTTACAAAATGTAAGCTGATTTGATGCAGACATTTGAAACTTGTTGAATAACAGCTGACATCTAGGTATCAGTTTATAAATACTAATGGAATTATGTGTAGAGAACCTAAAATAATCATACATTTTAAAGGCCCCCTGCACCCCAATCTAACTAGTGCAACTAGGGATGCCAGCCTCCAGGTGGGACCTGGGAATCCCTTGGCATTACAGCTCATCTCCAGACTACAGAGATCAGTTTCCCTGGAGAAAATGGATGCTTTGGAGGGTGGACTCTATGGCACTGTATCCCATGCAGGTCCCTGTCCTCTCCAAACTCCATCCGCAAATCCCTATCAGTTTCCCAACCAGGATCTGGCCATCCTACTCCCCCCCCCCCATCCTCACCTGTGGCCAGGTAGGAATCTGGCAACCCTTAGCACAATACACATACAAAAGCAAGGGTTTTTTTTGTGTGTGTGTGCATCCCTTGATGGCTTGTGTGCAATGACCATATGTGCAATTTCTCCCACTGTATTGGAGGACGTGAATGTAGCCCAGGTAAAACAGTTGATGTTGAGAGCACCAGAAATGATAGAGGATTAAATGTTGATCATTGGTGAGTAGGAACAGGCAGCTAGGAATGCATGGAGCATTATGGGAACCTTACTCTTAACCATTTGAACAGGCATTTAGTGTAAACTTAACAGATCTGTTGCGCTTTATATGGCCCACTGTCCCCATAGAAATAATCCTGGGGAAAAATCTTTTAAGACCCTAAATATTTCTGTTTGGATTATTATAAATCAACTATTTCAGTCATGTTAATTCTGCTGCAGCAGTGATATCTTAAATCTGAATGATTTCTTCCCAATATTGAGCATTGTATTATAAGAATGTCTGATTGGCTTTTTCTTAACAATGAATTGTTCTATTTAAATAAAACATTCAGCATTCCAGTCAGTGTGTGATGATAAAATACAGAATCTATTTTTTTAACAGACAAACTGAACATCTACTAAAGATCAAGAATACTGCTGTTCCCTCTCCCCAACTTGTATAAAGTACGGTCTTGCAGTATGATCCACAAAGAGTTTAAATTGATGCATTAAAATGTAAATGACAGGATCCAAAGGGCTGTGCTTTGTATTTCCTACATGGGCATGAGCTTTTAGAGTGGTGACACTCACAACCATGGCCTTATGCGCCCCACAAAAATTTATCCTGAAGGTCATGGGATTTCCTAGAGCTACATATGGTGTGGTATGGGGGGTGCTGCATTCTCCTGTGACCCCACCCATTTGGTCCAGACAAGCTTGCCAGCCTTAGATGTCGATCATGTCCTTAGAAAGCAAAGTGGTCCACAGAATCTGTTTTATTTTGCTAGTTTAGTATAAAATAAAATTAAAAAAAAAAGAATTGGTGGTCCTTTTCAAATAGGCATCTTTCCCTCACCTCCCAAAAAATATGTTGTTTTATTTTTAACCTGCAAGTAAAAAATTTACCTAAAAATATTTCCAAAGAATCATGCTGTCACTTTTTTTAAAAACCAAGAAGAAATTGTAATGGTACACAGGCAGTGTTTAACAATAGTCAATAAGTGTTTCCCCCCTCTTTTTAACACCATGTATAGTCATCTGAATGATCACTTCTAGTATTCTTCCATAAATCTAAACATGTAAAGGTGAATTCACAACTGCACTTTTAATCAGAATAGAGCATTCCAATGGTCAAGTCAGTCAAAATCATGTGCATAGCAGGTAGCAGTTTATCCCGTGTGTGTATTCTTCCCCAATGGTACTATTTTTTTTCCAGTAGAATATTCTTAACCAAAAGGTGTTTTAAAGTCATGGCATGAAAAATTGTAAATGTAAATGAGTACATGTAATGCTAATTAAAGGAATTTCCTTAATCTTATGTGATGCTTACTATTTTCCTTAGAAGTCTTTTGTTTTAAAGGTAGATCACTGTTCTGAAGGATGTTGGTCCTATGAAATAAAAAATAATGGAAATAAAATGCATGTGTTACAATTGTAGACATGGTAAAGAATTAAATGTGAACTTACTGTACGATACTGACTCTGTTTTCAAACAATCTGTTTTGCTGTTCTATAGTTAACATATATTAAAGAAGCAAATGTACTATAATTTAGCACTTTTCCCTATGTACCCTGTTCTCACTATACTAGAGGTACAAAATGGCATAGGTGCTGGAACATGTAATCATGCTTGCATGAGTACTTTAGGGTTTTTGCTTTCCTTGATGTGCATCAAGACATAATTTTAAATGCAAAACCATTCTATCCTCTCTATTGGCTATATTGTTATCTTAAAGGTTGCTAGAATGGTTCTAAAAGCAACTTAAAGTTCAGCGTCTCTTTACATGATCTCTTTTTTAAAAAGCCAAGTAATCACAATTCAAAGACCTTACAAGATTTTTTTTTAACCTGACACAGGTGATTTGATGGGATCATCGAAGCCCTTTAAACTCTTTGTTGAGGGAGAAATTAACTTATGCTTCTAACAGAATAAAGTTGTGGAGTATGGTACTTTTGGAGTCCTACACATACTATCAAATAGGTGCATATCCAAAGAAGGTCTTCTGTACTATAAAATGCAGAAATATTATACCATCAAAACGAATCCCTGGGAGCGTTATCAGAAATGACTTCGCTTGTGTCTCTTGCGTTCTTGGATACATTATGGGGAGACATCATGCATGCCGATAAGTATACTTTCATTACATGTGTAGACAGAATAGGTGCATTGTGGGGGGTTTTGTGGAGCTTTTTGAGTACACCTAGTAACCATCCCAACACTGAGGTAAGAAATTAAGATGCGCCATTCTGCAAATTGCTGTCTCTAACTGAATCAAGACCTTGAATCAAGGTCCTGTTTATTTTGGGTAAGATGATCATACAAATAGAAGAGGAGGTATATGCAAGCCAACTAATATGTCATATACTAAAGACAGTGATTGAAGGGGGAGATTCCACACACACACCCCCCAAAGAGCAAGGTACTAGAGGTTAGAGAGAAGACCTGAAAGGAAAAGAACTCAAGATCCCTAAGCTGTGTAAGAGTTAGGGCTGAGCCACAAATCCATGTATTACATTCAGGGACATGTTAGAAGTGCTCACTTTACTTTTTTGGGAGGGGTTGTTTAAAACCTGTTCCCCACCCCCAGAAAATGAACTTAGGAGAGGTAATAACAATAAAACCAACACATCACTTAAAATAAACTAGCCAGCAGTAAATAGAATGGTAGGAAGGTAGCATGTCAGGGGGATGGGGGTCCTAATGCAGCCCTTTCTTTGATATCTCCATTTTCTGTACTGGGGAGGGGATAACATGGCAGACCTTTCAAATTATGGTCCCTGTCTTCTGCATTAATATAGTGCTAGGATTATATATTGTGCTCTCCCCTCCCCCCCCGAACATGTAGATGAGCTTTCATTTTGTCAGTGGTTGGGACACAGTTGAAGGAATAAACTGCCTTCATTGAAAAAAATGGGGTTAGGTTGATCTCAACAGATAAAAATGTTCAGTGGTGAATATGTGGTGAACATTCGTATCAGAACACATTTTTAGAAAACAGATCTGTGTTTGAGCCAGGTTGGGGTTGAAAAGATATCTCAGTTTCTGCTAAAGCATACTACATAACCATGATGAGATATAAAATTCTTCTGCGGGTAGGAACTGGGAAAGTGAGAAATCTCAACAATCCAAGAATAGCTGTCTTCAGAAGGAAAAGGAGGAAAGGACTCAGATAGTACTGAGAAGGAAATTACGTTTTGTTCCCAGTCTTAAGCAAAAATGCCGTTTGACAATACCAATGGGGCTTTAGTGTTAAAGGGGATTCCAGAGATAAAATAGTCTTTAGATTGTTATACAAATAGAAGATATTAAATGACCATAGTAGATGTCAAAGAGATATGGTTGCCAACCTGCAGGTGGTGGCTGGAGATCTCCTGGGATTGCAGCTGATCTCCAGGTGACAGAGATCGATTCACAAAGACAAAATGGCCACTTTGGAAGGCAGAATATATGGCATTATACCCCACTAAAGTCCCTCCCCAAACCCCGCCCTCCTCAGGCTCCACCCCCAAAATCTCCAGGTATTTCCCAACCTGGAGCTGGCAACCCTACAAAGAGAAGTTAGGGGGGTTATAACAGGTAAAGAGCTTAAGATGAGGGGTTTGTGGATTGATGTGGATGAAAGGGAGTTGGGAGGCTGAGAATGTTTAGATGAGAACAAGAGGTAAGGGGAGTTTGGAACCAGGGTGATCAGATGGCTATTAGCCAGTGATGTGGATGCGTAATTCTAGAATTAGGCCCTTGTTAAATCCCAGCTGTATAGGATTTCATCCGTTTAACGTGTAGTCCAACTGCTGTTCAAAATGAGAGGTTATGGGACTTGTAAACTAGAAGAACCTGGATTCCATTCTGATGGCAACAGCGGCCAAGGTGAAGGGCAAGAATCTTGGTTTCTGCTCCCAGGCATCTCTTTGTTTGTTCCTTAGCACTTCTTTTGATGGTTTCACAATACTGTAGTGGTCACAATCCAAAGATGAGGCTAAGCGTGGATAAAATTTGAGCATTTAACAAAAGCTCCACAATAAAGCCCCTCAATAGTTTTCACTTCCAAATATATACATATTTCAGACTGTTCAAATAAATGTTTGACAGTGGTCCCAGCAAACCATTTAGTGCTTGCAAATTTTTTTCAAGGAGGCCATGTAAATTTCAGACCCTGACTTTTGAAGAGAGGAATGAAGTCAGCCAACCAAGTCCCTATGTTACTCTCAAGATGTTTCTAAAAATCTGCATCATAACTCTAGTTTAAACAGGGTGTTCAGATGTGACTTGTCATGTACTGTACTCAAAGGTTCATTGATCAGTGACTGTATTGTACTGTATGACTAATCATAAATTGCCTTGTATCGTTTATAATAAGACTGTACCAAGTACCACACGGATTTCACGTTCCAAGTTTGTCAGCGACGCATGTTGCCAGTTAGATCCTAAAACTACATGGTGCTAACTCTTCCATATCCAATGGTGCTTTTGTGGATGCTAACTGCTGACGTGCTGGGGGTGGGGGGAAAGCTTGAAGTTGAAAAGTCTCTCATCTGTTTGTAAAAGTTTAAAAAAGTAATCATGATTTAAACTTGAATTGTTTCAAAAAGTACCATTGACAATCTAGTGTTTTATATGTATGTACTTTTAATTGGGTTTTCAACTGGTTCTTCAAAAAGTAGCTCTCTCGCTTCTGCTGAACGGAATGGTATTTCACCCAGACAGTTTCTTCATGTTGACTTGTCGGTCCTCATTTGTCCCTGATTAAGGCGTCCGGAGCACCTGCTCGAGTATTTTGACAAAAAATACTCATTGTGCATTTTATTCCTGCTTTCCTTGAGCTGCAAAAGATCTGAAGCCCATCTTGAAACGCATTCTCTGAAGCATCATCTTGTAAATATTTTAATACCCCAAATAAGTTAATCCTTATCTAGCTTTTAATAAGTCACAAGGCCATTTCATACATTACACGACATCAAACTTGAATGTATACTCTGTGACGGCTGTTGCCGTTCACAGCTCCCCGACCCATATACTGTAATATAAATCTGTTATATTCAAGCTTTGTCCCCTGCGAGAAAAAAAAAGGGTGTTTGCCTCCAAGGTGCCATGAGGCTCTTTTCCCCTCCTTTCTACAGCAGCCTCTCATGGCTGCCTTTCAATATCATTTTTAGACGCATACTAAAAACTTTACACATGCACCTTTAAAATGTACCAACCGAAGTGGCTTGTCTGTTAGTGGCATACTTCCTCATGTTAAATAAAATTTGTTTATATTTGTAGTAGAGTTGTCACATCTTCTCCCAAAGGTGGCGGGCAAATTACAACAAGCTCTGAAAAAGATAAGTCTTAAGACAAATGAAATAAATTCCAACTGTAAACATGGAAGTCTTGGCCAGTCAACTGGTCAGACTGGCTGTAAATGTTTAGGTGCTGTGGAAATTGGCAAGGACACGGGGGCAGCATGACAAATAGAAGCACAGATTCAAGGGAAAGGAGTGATGATATAACTCCCTGGAGCAGTGCAGGCTGTAATGCCAATTTAGTGGTGTCAGCTTTAGACAGCTTGATACCATTAAATACATATTTAGCATGGTGAAAACATTTTTCACCATATCACATCAGACTGCATACGGGGAGAGGCTATTGTCTTTTTGGGTGCTATCTCCACATCAGAAATTCCCCTGAATGCAGTGAACTATCAAGGCAGCAAGAAGTGAGGCTACGCCCGCCCTTTCTTTCTAGTGCACTTGTTTCCTCATTCTGTGGAAAGCAACTTACACGTTTCTCTTCATGGAGACGCCCGGCCAAGTAGCTAGAGCAAGGAAAGTACGAATGGCAGGAGTAAGAAGACACGTTGTCAACACGGAAAACTGCCTAGATCTTGCCACCTTTCCATTTAAAAACAGAGCACCAAATTGTTTCATTTCTCCTCTGCCACAATTTTCCCTTAGTGAAGACGAAATCACAACAGGGTTTCCTAAATTCCCGCTGATTGGATGGCTTGCAGGGGTGGGGCCTTGGCTTAGTGGTAGAGCAGTTGCTTTGCATGAAGAAAGTCCAAGGCTCAGTCCTCAGCCTTTCCAGTTAAAAGGGATCAGGCAGTAGGTCACATGAAAGCCCTGGGCCTGAGATCCTGCCGAGCCCCTGCCAAGCAAAGTAGACAATACTGACCTTGCTAGACAAACAGTCTGCCTCACTACAAGGGAGCTTTCATGTGTTCTTGGCTGAGAATTTAAATAATGAGCTGCTTTTTGGAGAAATTATATCTATGTATATTTTATGTCAGTTTGACAAGTCTATTTGCCCCATTATCAACTGAATTTGCATACTGTTGTTTGCCACTGTTTGTTCTGTCTTACAATAAATTTGCTTACTTGTGTAGTCTTACAGCGTCTATTCTGGGTTGTTTGTCCCCCCCCCCCCAAAAAAAACCCCCGCTTAATCTTGAAAAGGCTCGTGTCTCAGGAATTGTAAAGCACCCAATAACCTTCCACAGCTGATACGTTTTCACTTCTGTTAACTCACATGTTCACTTACGGAATGGCTAAGGGAAGAGGATTTCACCAGAGGAATACACAACAGCTTAAATGTTTGCTTTTCTTAACCCACCCTCCCTCCCTCTCCTTCCTTCCTTCCTTCCTTCCTTCCTTCCTGTTTCTCAATTCTGAGGGGCTGATATAACACTTGATTTGTTTTAGCAATAATAGGCCTCTGTAGCAGAACAGAAGCAACATAGCTCAGCGAAGAAAAAATATGAGGAAAAATAGTGCTTCATGCACAGAAGAACACTTTCTACAGAAGAAGTAGGAATCCTATTGACAAATAAAGGTGTTAAGAGTACAGCCACATTGGAAGGAACTCGGTAAGTGCAGTTTGTGGGTTCTGTTTCATCCTTCCAGGTCAGTCAAGGGTACTGAATTGCAGACAAGAATGGAAGTAACAGCTCTAATGTGTTGACTAAGAATTGCCCTGACTGGTATTTTACTACTAGTGATGGTCCCAGTATTCATCCAACATGCATTTAGTAGGGCTGCCAGGTTGCCCACCCTTGAGATCTGTGCTCACTCTGGCACTCTTGTGAAGCAGCAGAAGCAAAATGGGGAGCAAAAATTGGTGTCATGTGATGCTCTAGCAATGTTTCTAAGATAAAAGACTGACATTTGGGAAATTCTTAGTGTGTTGTTGACACTATGACATCACTTCTGGTTCCAAAACCAAAATGGCACCATGGCATCACCTACCCTGATTTTTGCAGTCTCCACCCTCAGTCTGCTTAGCATTTGAGTTAGGATCAGAGTAGATTCCCAGGTAGGGTGGCCTAGCCTACTTAGTGTTGTCATCTTGGGATCTCATCAACTATTTTTTTTTTATTGATTTTATCTATTTCTACTACTACATCGCTACTTTTCTAAGCTATATTTACCTTATACAGAGTGTGCTTTAACATTTGCTTAATATTACCTTACCATTAATACATATGAAGCATTTTAAACCTTGGTTAATATTCAATTAAAATTGTTACTGATGATATATGAAAAATAAAAAAGCTGTTTGACAGACATGTTCTTTTGAAGGAATGCTTAATTATACAAATTATATATAATATATAAGTGCGATTTCAAAAAACATTTCAACCCTTATTTCTTCTTTCGTCCTCTTCTTGTCTTAACAGTCTCTTCTTGTACCTTTGGAGCTGCCGCTCCTTTTTCAGAGTCAGAAATTTCCTCTTCGCTCTTTGAGCTATCAAATCCATACATACTTTCTTGCGATGCCGGCGAACCATCTGAGTCTCTCTCTTTTCTCTTTTCTTTGCTTTTTTCCAAAAAACTTTTTGCCTGTTGAACAGAGTCAATCTTATATTTTTTGTCTTTTATGCTGAAGCTCAGTCCTTCCGGAACATTCCAGCTGTAGATAATAGATTCAGACTGAAGCCAAGATGTCAGTTTTCCATAGGCTTTCCTTCTTTTCCTTATTTCAAATGGGATATCTTTCATCACTTTAATTTCTTTTCCTTTGATCTTCAGAGCCGCTTTATTTGTGGTCCTAAGCACCACATCTCTTGTTGACTTTTTGGAGAACCTTATCTGAATCTCACCAGGCAGGCTTTTCTTTTTAGTATAGTCTGGATAGGTTCTGTAAACCATATCCATGTCGCTTTTTATTTCCGCTGCTTTTAAGCCCGTCACTGGTTCAAGCGCTTCACTTAACAGATTTTTAAGGTCTTCTCCTTTATCCTCTGGTACATTCTGAAGTCTTAGGAAAAAATTCGATCTTTCCATCTGTAGTTTCAGAAGCTGATCAGAGTGGAAGGCCTTTTCTTTCTCCGCTTTTCTTTCTCCGCCTTGAATCATGATTTTTTACTGAAGTCTTAACTTCCAGAAGTTCTCGCTGCAGCTTCTCTGTAGTTTTATTCGACTCCTTCAGGTCCAGCTGCATCTTGTCCATCTTGACGTTGAGAGCTGTCATTTGGTCCACTAGAGGTCGCAATAACGAGGAGAACACAGTGCTCATCTCTGTGGTATCAACCTTTGAACTCGGAGCTGTACTTCCTAGTTTGGGGAAAGGTTTCGGTTTCCCCGCCATTGTTGAGGCTGCGCTTCTTTGTTGATAGTTAGATAAGATGGACGAAAGAAGCAAATTCTACGACTGCGCTTATATCTTTTTAAAGTTCATATCCTCTAAAGAGCGATGCCGCCATCTAGCAAGCCGAACGTACGTTTTTTCATGCAGTAACGCCACGTAAAGAGTCCCGTAAGTACGCCAGTCTCGAGGGGGGGGGGGTTACTCCACCCGCCTTTCCCGCTGTGTTCTGTTTATTTTTACTTCAGACTCACGTTTTCTCCGTGCGTAACTATAAGTTCCAGCTTCAAAGCTTCGCACTCTCTGCTGCTTCTCGGTTTTGCGCTTTTAGCCATACGGCTCCCACGGACGGGAGAACCTATGGGGGTGATGAAAGGGGACCTCGATCCCTCGATCGCCACCGTAGGGAGAGATCCCCTTCGTGCCACCCCAGGCAGAGCCCCTTCACTAGGGTCTCTAGGGGCTCGGCACCAGTCCGAAGCCCCTTCTTCCCGCCGGGTACGGATCGCGCTCCCCGCAGATGCGGAGGAGCGCGTCCACCATGGTCGCAAGTCTTGCCGGAAGTCCGGGATCTCATCAACTATTGACTGGTGTCAGATTAACAGAAAACAAGAGCAACATTTAGAAAATTAGATGTCAATTAATGTTTTATTTTAAACAGCAATATATATATATATACACACACACACACACACACACTTTAAAAGGCTACAGAGTTATTGGCTCACCTCTTATTTCTAGTTCTTGTTAAGTGTTTGAGGCTCATTGAACTAGTCTGAAATATGGTTGATAGCGGCAGCCTTGTATCATCAAGGCGAGAGTAACTGGAGCAGTGGCAGGAAATTTGGGGAAATGACCCCTTCTTGAAGTGGTCCTCTTGCAAATTAAGCTGCTGATCAAAATCACCTTTTTCTTTAGTGATTACACTGTGCTGGGAAACATTATTAGCTTATCAGATTCTTACAGCTTAACATACATAAACTGAGGGTGGATTCATACATTAGTGTTGCAAGCAGGTCGCTGTTTCCATCCCACTGTGCTGTGGCAGTAATATCTGTAAAGAGGATCCACACAGACTGCATGAATAGCAGGGTTTATTCCTGACCAATTCCACACCACCCCTCAGGGAGAGGTGGGTAGGGACACCATCATACAGTCAACCTCTGTTGGTGTGGACTGGATTATCATTAAGCCAGCCTACATTAGGGCTGAGGCTTAGAAGTGACTACCATGTAGCAGTCATAGTGTATGGTCAGGGTTAGAGGTCAGCTGTCAGGGCTATCATAGACATAACATCAGATCTATGAAGAATCCTCCCCTTTCCCCCCCTGGATGCTGAATAGATGTCATGTGGAAGAATCCCAACTAGGGCTTTTTTCAGCAGAGCTCTTTCTTTGCAGGGAGAGGGTTTACATACAAAGAAATAAAGTCACAGATATCCTGATGTCCTATCTCATTTGGCCTTCAGTTGACTAACTTGTTGCCCTGTTTCATATTGGAAGCTGCATATGGCAAAACATTTGTTTGCAATATGCATTGTTCTGAAAGACTCCTATTGGGCTTGCTCTGGATGTAAGAATGCTCTTAAGGGGCCGCCCAGAATTCCTTGTTATTTTTCCCACTTCAGATGCCTACCCTTCTTGCAAGAGGGAACACCCACAAGGTTTTTAATTTGTCCTGAGACTTAGTACACATGTAATTACTTTTAGAGAATCCTTGCTTCCATTTTTTCTTTTACTATATCACAGCTATGAGAACTATTTTAAAAACACCCAAACTTTCTGCAACACATTCAACATGCTGATTAAATTGAGATACCCTCTATCTGAGTCTTATCAGAAGATAAACAGGTTCATAAGGCAAGGAGCTTTATAAATGAAGAGGATGATCCAGATAAATTCAGAACACTCATGTTTATATGGTTCCAGAATTTCCCCTAACAATGGCTAACTGTCTCACCTGCTAGAGCCCACAGTCTTATGATTTTGGAATGACATACAAGATCCAGCCATGCTGATGTACCTACTATAACCGCACAAATGTTTTGTTGATAAATTCTTGTTACTTCCAGTCAAAGCTAGGCATACCAAGACTAGTAATTACAACTTTCTCATACTATCTATTGGCCTTGAACCAGTACACTTCATCTTTCCTTCTCTATCATCCCTTTGTTCCTGGTTGGCATATTCTCAACACACTGAAGCACTCCTTGTTCCTGAGTTAGAGACACAACTTATTTATTACAAGTCTCTATTGACACCTACCCTATCACAAACTGCTCAGTCAAATTTTTCAGCCTCCCTTCCATTCTAAGGGGCCTGTTTGGTGTAGTGGTTAAGAGTGGCTGACTCTAATCTGGAGAACCAGGTTTGATTCCCCATTCTTCCACATCAAGCCAGCTGGGTGACCTTGGGTCAGTCACAGCTTTCTCAGCCCCCACCTACCTCACAGGGTGTCTGTTGTGCGGAGAGGAAAGGAAGGAGATTGTAAACCACTCTGAGACTCCAAGCAAAGGGTGGGGTATAAATCCAGCTCTTCTAACGTGGATCTCCTTTTTCTTTATGCAACATAGAAAATTCTCTTCTGGTACTCAGCTGGCTCTGGCCTGCAGAAGTACCATCTGTCCACCAAAGTCAACATCAGCCTTCCTGTATTCCTTTCTAGATCTGTGACAATCTGCAGATTATATGCCAATGAACAACACCTTCCTCATTATGGTTTCTAGCTCGACCTACTGCTCAATAAGTCATTCCCAGATCTCTTTTTCATTCTGACCACTGATGTGTGCCTTTCTGAAGACAAAGGCAGAGCACATTAATCTCAACTCAGATGAAGTGTTTTCAGGGATGAGTTGTTGCATGGGAGGGTCTGTAGCTTACATTAATAATGGCTTGTTTTGAGTTAAGGACACATTTTAAGAGTTCACATCAGGAGTTAATGAGAACACTGATATGAATGCATATTTCCCTGGAAAAACAGGCTATATGTGAAATGACCATTCCAATTAGAAGTAACAAGTGGAGACCTGCAAGAAACTTGCGGGATGGTTATCCCATTCATCACACCTTTGCTTCCTCTCTTCTCCCCCTCAGTAACACTGAGTTACTGCTCATCTCCAGACTACAGAGATAACTTTCCATGGAGAAAATGGATGCTTTGGAGGGTAGAGTTTATGGCACTGTACCCCACTGAGGTCCCTGTCCTCCCCAGGCTCCACCCCCAAATATCCAGGAGTTTCCCAGCCTGGATCTGGATCCGCTGCTGGTGATCGGGGGGGGGGGAGGACTTGGCAACCCCAGACTGCTGCCAGTCAAAACCCTGCCTTTTACTGACAGAAACAGTTAGAACCTCCCCCCCTCCCCCAAACATTCTAATCTCCTCACAGTTGACGCCTGGAGTTGAGGCCATTTCAAAAAGTATTTTGGGGGATTCTACGGTCACTGAAGGTTTTTTTTTAACTTTTCGGATTTTTCTGCACACGGGGGGAGTGCCCCCTGTGTGTAGGAAAACCTCCCTGCCCCCAAGTGCCCCCCCCAGCGTGGATTTAGATATCTGCACAGAGGGGGGCACTTCGGAATTAGATATATAGACAAGCAGGCGGGGAACCTGCGGTACTTGGGGGGGGGCGGGGAGAAGGAGCTCGACCGAGTGCCCCCCCACCCACATCCCCACATGTCAGCCAAGCCCCAACGCTCACCTCTCCGGGTGCTCCCGCCACTGCCCGCAGCCCGGCCAGCCGGGGCGTTTTATCAGCGGGATCGGAGCCGCTTCCGCAGCAGCCGGGGAAGCGTCTTCCAGCGGCCGAGCGCACCCTTGGCTCAATAGGAGCCAGCAAAGTGATCCCCGAGGGAGCCGGGGAGGAAAGCGGCCCCGGGCCGGAAAGTCAGTTGCAGCTGGAGACGGAGAGATCCTTTCACAGGAGAGCCAGACCAGAGTCCACCAACTGCACTGGCTGGTCAGGTTTTCGGCCATGGAGTTTTGGAGAGGCAAACCTCTCCCGGCTGGAATGGTAAGTGCGTTCCCTTTTGGCCTCCCTCTTCCCCTCCCCCCCCCACGGGCTCCTGGCGGGCCTCGGCGGCTCTCCCCAGCCCGCCACTCGCCCCTTCCACACACACCCCGCCTTCACTCTTTTACTTTTCCCGGCTCCCAGGCCTGAGCGGCCAAGCGCTGCTCGGGCCGCCGCTTCTCCCCCCCATTCACTGCCTCCCCCCTCCCCGCCCCCTCCCCCCTTCCAGAGTCGGTGGCGCAGCTAGGCCTGAGGCCCGCTGCGCTGCCTCCCCCCCCACCCCGTTTCTGAGCCAGTGGCTTGGCTGCAGACCCCCGCCACCACGGCCCGGCCGCTTGTCCGTTGCCGCTGCCACTCAGGTAAGTCCGTTCCCTGCATATGCGCAGGGAACACTTTTTTACTTTTCGGGGGATTTCAGTATCCCCTGAAAACTTTTTTTAAGTTTTTAGATTTTTCTGCAGACGGGGGGAATCACCCCCCATCTGCAGAACCCACCCCCCAAGTGCCCCCCCGCGCAGATTTAAGTATCCGCACGCGGGGGGGGGGCACTTGGGAATTAGATATATAGATGTTTTGGGTTTCTTCATTGCATAGCACAATGAAGTCTAGGAATTGATAAAGTAACTGAATATTTACCTGAATGGATGATACAGCTGCAAACCCAAGCCTTAGAATGTGAGTCACCCTAAACAGCTGTAAAGTGATTGGTAAAGTGATTGGTGGAGGCAATTTCAAGCATCAAAACAGCAGGCAAGGTGGGAGTACTTTCCCCCCCACCCAGTGCTATAACTTCTCTGTGCTGTTTTTTCTTATAATGGGCCGATTTCCAGTCTTGGAAACAGTCTAGGAGAAAAATGTTTGTAGGGAGAACATTTCAGGGATGAGAGCCCAAAGCCCTTTTCCAGCCCATGATGCTTTCACCTGATATTTCACACTGAACAACCCCTCCCACGACCAATTAAAAAAATCCTCTGAATGTTAAGCAGATACGAAAGGGAAGGAGATTTGTATTTTAAAATTTTTGTGCTATGCACAGATCGCGTGCTTCTCCTTTATTTCTGACCCCATCTAAAAGATTGTGAGGTGAGCAGATGGAGTTTCGAGATGGGGGGGATGAGGAGGGGGTTGCCTAGATACATTTTGACACAGCCCAGGTGACTTTATTCCTGTGTCTGGCTGTACCAGGAGCCCCCCTCTCCTCTTCAGACTCTGTGTATTCCTTTTGTGGAATGTCTTCTGTTGGTGATAACTGCACTGAAAACTAATGTTCCTGAGTATTTTGCCCCCTTCATCTCTTAACATTCATAGTCTCCCTCCCCTTGTAAGAACATGTTGTGCCTCTCTTTGTTTAACTCATGAGTCAAATAGTACAATAAGCTGATAGTTATGGCGACCCCATAGGGTTTTCAAGGCAAGAGACGTTCAGAGGTGGTTTGCCATGGCCTGCCTCTGCATCACAACCCTGAATTTCCTTGGTGGTCCCCCATCCAAATGCTAATTAAGGCTGATCCTGCTTAGCTCCTGAGATCAGGTCAAGGCAGAATGGACAATGCTAATCATAGCAATAACGTGAAGCAGCTTTCGGAACAGAGATGAGGTGTTATGGAAAATAAACGCATACCAATTATCTGCTTTAAATTCTCCCTTCTTGAAGCTCCTTTCTCTTTTATCTGTAATTTTAAAAATGGCATTGGAGCCTGCTGTACATGGTTGCATGTAACCCCTAAGGAGACCTCAGTTTTAGATATAAGTGAATTCCCCCCCCCCATAGGTCCATTTTGACAGGGCTTTGGTATTAATC
Source organism: Lepidodactylus listeri (assembly GCA_029233225.1). Lineage (NCBI taxonomy): Eukaryota > Metazoa > Chordata > Lepidosauria > Squamata > Gekkonidae > Lepidodactylus > Lepidodactylus listeri. Next base: position 135,658,270 of record JARCFY010000004.1, on the reverse strand, counting down.
AATCAAAAGGCTCTGACAGGTCTGTCCTAGTCCCAGATATATTGCTCCTATGAAGAATGTGACACAGCATTCCTGGGGTTGAAAAGCTCTTCACATGCAGCATTAGATAACTATGACAACAGTACTGATCAATCAAAAACTCTGGCATGTCCCTCCTAGTCCTTCGGCAAGTCAGTCTCAGAAAGCACTCTAGGAGATCAGTTGTAGGAATGTCACATAGCAAGTGAACTGTGTTTCTTTGCCTTTGCAGCATCACAAAATCTGCATGATTTTCTGGTATATTTATGCAGCTTAGACTTTAGCTCATTCCATACACACAAAATAGTAGGAGGTCCATATAGTTAGAATTGCAGGCTGTGGGTTGGGAAATATCTGGTGATTTTGGGGGTTGAGCCTAGGGTGGGCAAAGGTTGGGGAGGGGAAGGACCTTATCAGGATATGATGCCATAGAGTCCACCCTCCAAAGCAGCCATTTTCTCCAGGGGAACTGATCTCTGTTGCCTGGAAATCAACTGTAATAGTGGGAGGTCTCCAGGTGTCACCTGGAGGTTGGCAACCCTACATATAGTCCTAGGGTTGCCAGGTCTGGGTTGGAAAATACCTGGAGACTTTGGGGGTGGATCCAGGAGAGGGCAAGGTTTGGGGAGGGGAGGGGCCTCAGTATGGTCCAATGCCATAGAGTCCACCCCTCAAAGCAGCCATTTTCTCCAGGGGAGCTGATCTCTGTCAGCAGGAGATCAGTTGTAAAAGTGGGAGAACTCCAGGCCCCACCTGGAGGTTGGCAACTACATATAGTCCTCCAAGTTGGGTTCCCCCCCCCTTAGGAAGGAGGCAGGGCTGAACATTCTTCAGAGTCCTTTATTGAGTTTTAACGTGGGGAAATCACATTTAAGAAGGCACACACTGAGTGAAAAATCTGTTCACAATATTAAGAGAGCTCTCTGGATTTGCTGACACACACCCATTCTCAAGCTGTTTTGGCTAACTGATCTTGAAGAGACTGTCAACAGTGCTTGTTAATCTCAATTATTTTCCAGTCAGCGCTTCCCACAGAGAAGTCATGTAAGGTTCTGCCATGGAATGAAACCCATTTTGTTCATCACAGCTGACCCTGGAGCAGGCCAGACTCCGGATATTATATGTTCTCATGGCAGGACCCCCTCAGAGTTCACAGGGGTGATTAATTCACTCCGACATCTTCTTCATCCTGGCCTGGAGGCTTCTAGTATTTGCATGTCAACATCTTCCTTGCTCGATTCACTCTGCAGTTTTAAAATTAATTTATTCACGACTAAATCTAGGCCTAGCAATATCTGATTTATTTCAGTTGCTACAGCAAAGAAATAAACAGTGCCACCCTAAGCAGAGTTGCCCCATTCTAAGCACACTGACTTCAGTATCTTTAGACTGAAGAGTGTTAATTTAGGAGGGCAAGGATTTAGTCCTTGTAACAGAAACTGTTACAGTAATGGATTCCTCTTAGGAGCCAGAGGAGAAATTGTGTGTATACGTATGCTTTACTCACAAGATTTTCCTAGAACTTCTACAAAGGAAAGAGGAACAGAAGGGGCTAGATTACATTCTCATTAGTATTCTAATAAATCACATTGGAAAAACAGAGTCCTGTGTTTCTAATTTAATTAGAGTTGCCAACTCCTGCTTTGGGAACAGCTGGGGATTTGGGGGGGTAGAGCCTGGGGAGAGTGGGGTTTGGTGAAAGAAGGGCCCTTGGCTGGATATAAAGGCATACAGCCTACCTTACAGAGCTGCCATTTTCTCCAGGGGAACTAATCTCTGTTGTTTGGAGAATAAATGTAATGCTGGGAAATCTCCAGTCCCCACCTGGAGGTTGGCAGCCTTGAGAATCCTTGGTCTCTGTACTAAAACACTCCTGGGGGATATTAGAGGACTTACTAGATCCCACCTGCATCCTGAAGTGGTACAGTCCAGAATTCACCATTCCACCCCCATCTCATTCAGCGTAATATCAGGATTGGCTCTAATTTTCGCACCTAGCATCATATTGGGGGATTTTATTTGACAATCCAACAGAGGCAAGACACGGACAGCCCCGGAGATCACTCTCTGTTCCTTTAACTCCACTGGCCTGTTCTTTTCTGAGAGCAGCTGCTGCCAGAAAAATGCACAGAAGGCTCAAGCACTGAAGTCGTATTTTTAATGTGTCTCTTCTCGGGAGACTTTTGCTGGTAGGGTGACCACGTTTTGAAAAGCCAGCAAGGAGGACATATTTCCCAACTGACTACTTCAAACAACTGATTGCCATGACACTATGCTCTACACAAGAGTAAATAGGGCTCCTCTAATGTAAAGAAGGCAGAGTGGATGAGGCTGCTGAAATGCTCCAATGCCTCAATGCATGTGCAAAAAAGAAAATGCATGTGCAAGTCCCCACACACACACACACACACACAAGTGATGGAATGCCTGAGGGAAAGTCTGAAGGGACTGCACTGATGGTGCGATTATCAGAAGCGGCACAACATGTGCAAAAACGCAAAAGGCAGATGCAGTCTGAAAAACCCCAGAGAGTCGATATCTGGTTCAGGGTCACAGAAGCAGAGTAACTTATGTTTGGTTAATATAGCAGAGTTTTGCCCAGTCACAGAAGTGTGATACTGAGTGCAGTAAATAAATCTCCCAAGGAATAGATTGCAAAAAAGGTAAACTTACATTTATTCAAATAGATCCAGGTCACATTCAGGTTGCCGTTAAAAGAAGAGAAAGCGAAGCCTAATCTAAAGAGTCCTTTCCCAGTCACAAATGGCCAGCTTGTTCGGTATCATGTGTGTGGAAGTATAAGCTCACTGTCTCTACAGGAGAGACCTGTAGAGATATGTGTCTCCATGGAAGGCCATGTAAAGTGAGTGAGAGGACAAAGGGAGAGAGAGGAGGGGTCAGAGGGCAGCTCCCAGGTTAAGACAAAGAGAGGCATCTCATTCAAGGAAATAACACCTCTACACCCTTAGAGAGATGTAGCCCCCCCATGTCCAGGCATGCTGAGTTGCTCACTTCAACATAATTCCCATGGGAAACGGGGAAGGGTCAATACTGACAATAAACAGACGAACATGGGGTTTAACTTTTTAATCTCTAACACTGAAGTTATGCTTTCCCCACAAACCTCCTGACATAAAAAAAAAATCCATCTGCATGGGCACATAATTTTTAAAAAGACTGTTAATGTGTAGGCTGCCTGAACACGTGATTATTTATGCAGCATGGGTCTATCAATGGCAATCCCAATGAAAGCTAAATGGAACCTCCATGCTCAGAGGCAATGCATTTCTCAGTTCCCACAGGGACGAATGGCAATCCCAGGAGCAAATGGCAGGAGAAGGCTCTAGGTGTGACTATCCAGAGGCCTTTTTCTGGTCATGGCTGGACTAGATCTACAAGATGGAAATTCGTGCTCAAAGAGAAGACTTTTTAAGCAGAAGATGGGTAGCCATATTCCATATAATCCCTGGGTCCAAAGGCACTGAGCCTCTGTACCAACTGGGATGCCACACCATTTCACAAAACGACTGGCAGTCTGTCAGTAATTTCAGAGGGCAGCCATGCTGGCCTGCAGTAGAAGAGCTAGATTTCACTCCAGTAGTAGCTTAGAGACCAGCAAGATGTTTGGGGTAGAAGCTTCCAAGAGTAAAGCTTACTTCATCAAGTACCACCTATCTGACAAAGGGAGCTCTGACTTGCAAAAGCTTTATTGTTAGAGAAACTTCGTTCATTGTTAGCTAGCTGAGGTAAAGATCCAGTATCCTCTCCTGTCTCAAGACAACATGATTTAAATATGATAGAGAAATGGCAAGTTCTCCTGGCTCCAGATAACAGAGTAATCCCTATGCCTTACCTTTCCCGTTTATTAAATCAGGACTACGAAAGAATGTTTACACTAATGCGCTGGGATGTACTCCCATCTGCCATCCTAGAAGGAAAATTTAACAAGACTCCTTATGAAGAAAGGATATGTACCTGTTGTGCGGATGATATTTATTCACAGAGCATTTCACAGGCTACAGCTCAGTTATGAGATGCTAGTGGACCTGTTCATTGCAAGCTGAGGAAATCTTTTGGTGGTGAAAAGTGCCATCAAGTCGCAGCTGACTTATGGAGACTGCATAGAGTTTTCAAACCTGTGAGACTTCTGCTCAAAGTAGTCAAGGATCAGATCTTTGTTGATGAAACACAGTTCTTTATTTCCAATCTCTACATTGGTACAGCTTCTCGGATTATTGTCAGAGATAACACATATGACAGAAGCAGGTCTATTATACCTTTCTAAGCAGTTTGAATTACCCATAGGTAGCCAATCACTACACGGGAAAAACGGCGGGCAAAAAGGGCTCTGGCCGTTTGCTTCCCACAGGAAAGAAAGTGAGGTGTCAAGTTGTAAATTTCCCTTCCCCAAACCAGACCCTTCAGATGTTACCATTTCACATAACAATCAATGGCCTCAAGGCTTTCGCACGTTGATAAGAGATGAGACTCGTCCTCCCTTGGAGTCCCAGCCGGGACGAATGGAATGCGGAGGCAGGAGTGTGAGAGGCCCATTGTTCCCATACTTTGAAGTTGTCATCCTCCCGCTCTGACAGTTACACAGACCAGGCCTGGTCAGGGTCATAAACCTGGGGTCACATATTCTACATACATACTGGCCAAAGTTAGGGTTCACCTAAGGGAGGGCAATTACATGGCAGGTGTTATGAAAGCATCTACAATACATGGCAATAGAATATAGTATGGCATACAGACATGACAGGAGTAAAACAGAAGACATAGCTGTAAGCAATAGAAATACTTTGTCTGAATCAGCAGATTCTGACAAAACCAAGAGATGAACAGAGGTGGTTGGCCATTGCCTGCCTTTCCATAGCAACCCTGGATTTCGTGGTGTTTTCCCATCCAAGTACTAACCAGGGCCTATCCGTCTAGCTTCCAAGATATTACAAGAGTGGGCTAGCATGGGCTATCTAGGTGTTCACAAATAATAATTGTACTTGGGGAGAACAAGGAACAAGAATAGTAGTTTGGACCTAGCAGAAATGTCTGCTGATGGAAAGAGGGGTAATTTCCCCAATTCCCCACCCCTCCTGCAACAGACCTCCAACTCCCTGCCCATGCTGTCCCTGTGGATTCCCTGTCCCCCAGGAACAGCACTGGGATGCATTTGGGACTGCCACAGGCAGGGCTGGAGCAAAGAAGTTCTGCTCTGCTGACAAAAAAAAAGAATCCCTTTTATGGTATCCAATGCAATGTTACTCTCAGTTTGTACAGTGTAAGAAGAAGTTGTAATCCTGCCCAACACAGACTACTGGTGGACATTTTCTCCAAGGTACTGCATTCATACAACTGGTCCGATCACATAGGTAAGCACCTCAGATGCAGTGGACTGAGTCACGCATTGCCTTCTGAGAAAGCACAGTTGCAAGAAGGAAGGGACCACTGAAGAAGAGGCCCAGAATCTCAGCTGTAACTAATTTAACCTCACCTACAGGAAGAGAATTATTTCATGACAATCTTTTGTTCTGAAAAGTTTGAGTCCAAGGTATATCCAAGGTATTATTTATTTACACACACAAGCACATGGGTATAGCCTTTTTAGCATTTGTGGCATTTCTCATCCTTCCTGTCTGATCAGCTCAATCCTTCATATGCAGTATTATCTCCCATTTCCATGGCCGAAGCCTCAGCTTTCATTCAGAGCAGAGCAAACTGGGCTGCCCTAGACATAATATAAGATTTGTACTGTAACTGGTCCACCAAGAATGAAAACAATCCAGCTGGTATTTTTTCCCCATGTCTCCCAAGTCTGAAAGGTCAAAGCAAAATATCAGAAATGGAGGTTGCCAGATTGGGTGTGCATCCATTGTAACTGTGTTACTGATGTCAATCAATGGGCATAGCTGGTACTTTGTTTTGTGACATGGTCACAAGACCTTAATAGGATTCTATAATGGCAAAGGTCAGAATGTGTTCAATGCTCCAGTCTAAAGAAATAACTTTTCATGTCTCCATTCTTAAGTCACTGGGTGGAATCCAAATCAAGGGAGTCACAAAAGGTCCATCTTGTATGAAGCAAATTAAATATATCCTTGATAGCTTTAAACATCCTTTAACAAATCTACCCACAGTAATATTAAAATTGTAGTCAGTTTTTTCTCCATTCATAACAATTGTTAGGGTCCAAAATCGCAAGACGATGCTTCCCTTCAAGGTAAAGGGAAGATTTGAGCCATCCCGATTCTTTAATCTCTAACTGTTCCATTTGTAAGCACACACCTGTTCCCCCCTTTCTCTCTCTCTCTTCAGCTAAATCGCACAAACAGCTGACCTTTTGTTATGGTCACTGAGAGGCAGACTCATCACTTTCTGGCCAAAAAGAAAGAGGCTCTTACCTCTGAGCCCGTACCTGTTGATTCTCTGGATTTGGTACTGCCAGGGAACCACGGGAAAATAGCAGAGTGCTCAAAGGCTTTAATGCAGCAGAGCTTGGGGCTAGGTGTGGCAGCAGACTTACAAAGTTACACACAGTCAATTCTAAAGCTAATAAGCAACCTTTTATTAAAGGAAAAACATGCTTGAGGGGGCAGGTAAGAGCTAGCTATAGATTACCTATTCTAACTAACTAGATGGTGTTGAATGCTGGACGCATGGTGCAAGATGGAGAGATCATGCACCTTCTTCGTGTGCGTGCGAGAGAGAAGAGAGTGAAAGAGCGGAAGCAGAGGAAATTGCCCGTAAGAGTAGCATTCTACTTCAAGGGAAAGGATCAGATTGCAGGAAGGAAAGGATGCTCTATGTGCTCTGACCTCTCTGTCTGTCTAAACTCTTTGGGGCCATCTTCTCAAGTTTGAGATAGGAGACAGTACAGAGTCCTCCCCTTCTAACAAGTTTGATTGAATTGACAACTAGTTTCTTATAGCTGAGCCAATTTCCTATCTTTGTTTCCCTTGCTTTATGATGTTTCTGACCTTTTATCCAACCCTTACCCCCAAATTAACCTCATGACCTTGAGGCTTCTGGGATGTGACCACACAATGGAGACATGGGTATCTCATCTAAAGATTCTGTCCTCCAAAGTGGTCTGTGAGCAAGAGTCAGGAGAAAGTTATGTCTAACACCAGAATGAAGGCTTCTCCAAGTAATCAGAGCCTGACTGCCTTGTTTACATTCCTCTATAAAAGATGTACCCTGTGTCAATTAAAACATGCCGGCATACTGGCCACTTCAGTGCACTGGTATCAGAACGAATCATTCTTAAAGAAACTGCCAGCTTTCCTAGCAATGAAAGCCTTGAAGTGATTTTATTCCTTACTGATAGATCCTGGGAAAGGGGGAATCATCTGGCCTTTAAATAAATAATTTCCCCTGACACCAATCTAAGCACAACAGCAGTCTGTGATAGCAGAATCTGGCCCTAGTGAAGGACAATTAACTCATTATGAATGCTAAAGAGGAGTTCTATGCTCGTAGAAAAGAGATGTGCTGCTGGGGGGGGGGGATTGTAGAGGGAAAGTAAAAGGCACAGCATAAAGAAGAAATAGAGCAACAATGGCTGCCTGGCTAGTTACCTTGGAACTTGCCCAGCATGAATAAGGATCAAGCACAGAAGTGCCGTGGCTTGGAATAAGCAGAATAATTAGTTTGGAGAAAAATAGCATTAATCTAAGACAAAGAGCTGGATACTATCTAGCACAAGCAGAGTTATGCTGGATGAAGGGGGCTTACTCGGGTTGCCAGCCTCCAGGTAGGGCCTGGAGATCTCCTGCTTTTACAACTGATCCCCAGCTGACAGAGATCAGCTCCCCTGGAGAGAATGGCTTAAGAACATGAACATAAGAGAAGCCAGTGTTGGATCAGGCCAGTGGCCCATCCAGTCCACCCTGTCACATAGTGGCCAAAAATACCAGGTGCCCTCAGGAGGTTCCTCAGTGGGGCCAGGACACTAGAAGCTCTCCCACTGTTGCCCCCCCCCAAGCACCAAGAATACAGAGCATCACTTGCCCCAGATAAAGAGATACTATCTATACCTTGTAGCTAATAGCCACTGATAGACCTGTCAGGGGGTGCGAGTGTTGAGCTGGCGTGTTAGCACCAGAGCAGAGATTCACAGCAACGTGCAAGTAAAGTGCAGAGCTCACGTCCCACAAAGTCCAATGTCCACACAGCCAAGTAGGGAAGGAATATATACAGGGTTTATTTACAAAGCCTGTTGTTAAATGCAGGTATACACTGTTCAGCACAAATCACTATACAGACTGACACAGTCCTTCGCCCACATTGAAAAATACAGAAGAGAAAGATACACTGTACAACATTCACTTATATACATTGCCCAGCCAATCACCACTGACTGCTGAGTCACTCTGACTGCTGTACAACAGTGCCAGTCAGAACCTGTTTGCTCCAGCTAGAGCTGCTGGCTATGGAGCTCTCAGCTGTCACTTAGCTGTCACATAGATCAGCACCATCTGGAATCTGGACTCATATCTTTATGCCCTGTCAAAACCTCTGCTCTATATGTTTATCCAGGGATCATTTCAAGCAGGTGCGTCATTCTGGGAGTAACAAGCCCAGGAGCGGGCACATATGGTGATGCGCTGTGGAAAAAAGCAAAAGCATACTAACTTGATCTGTATTTTCATGCTTGTTGTAGGGTAGCTTCCCTGAAAGAGCAAAGGAAACCTAAAGTGGCTTTAGTCAAAGTGTAAAGCTGGCTCACCAGCTCTGAGTTGGGAAATACCTGGAGATTTTTGGGGTGAAGCCTGAGCAGTGGGTGTTGCCTTCTGACACACTTCCGGTTATGTCAGGGGGTGTGGCATATGCAAATAAGTTATGCTAATGAGCTCCTGCACCTCTTTTTCTACTAAATGACCCCTGTGTTTATCTAATTCCCTGTTGAAGCTGTCCATGATTGTAGCCGCCGCCACCTCCTGTGGCAGCGAATTCAATGTGTTAATCACTCTTTGGGTGAAGAAGTACTTCCTTTTATCCGTTCTAACCCAACTGCTCAGCAATTTCATTGAGTCTTTGAAGGGGGTGGATTCTATGGCATTGTACTATGCTGAGGCCCCTCCCCTTCCCAAACACCACCATCTCCTGGCTCCACCTCCAAAATCTCCAGGTATTTTCCAACCCAGACCTGGCAACTCTAGGACTTATCCACTTCCTCCCTGCCATGGTACTTGTTCCCCCCAAAATAAGTGTGATGTTAATGTATTCTGATTGAGCTGGAATATTTGCCGCCCTGAGCCTGCCTTGGCAGGGAGGGTGGGGTATAAATTGAATAAAATAAATTAAAAATAAGCTAGTTGTCAACACTTTTAGTCATGACAGAGTTAAACCGATGTTGTGTGTAAGCAGGATGTTACCTAGCTTAGTTATAACCAATTAGAAATAGATGAAATTTTCCCAGGCTAGTGAGGACGGTACTTAGTATAATGCTGTAAGCTTTAGTCTTGTTATTGGCTAATCAATATATTGGTTTGAAGATGTGCTTTTGGTCCCATAGGCATGTGTTTGATTATTTATGGCTGAATTTCCTGTGAGAACTGAGAGAAAAGGCAGAGCTGTCATTTTTAGCTTTTAACTATGTAACAGTTAAGATGTAGATCTAAAACTAGACGGTATTTTCTTATTTTCTTCAATATAACTCCCTCTCTTCTTTTTCTAGATAAAGATTACTTTCTTATAAAGCTCAAACGCACGGTGTTGGCCCTTTGATGTTTACTCTGCAAAACTTATACAACTTCCAAGAGATTGGTTGTTTTAATTACAGATCTAATTGTTAATTAGATTTTCAGGTACGTAACACTACTGTGATTTTTTAAAATGGGTTTTCTAAACAAAGAAAGAGGATTTGCATGCTGGTTGCCTATGTATGAGAAACAGGCCAGAATATTCCATAACGACTCTATCATAATGAACATAAAAAGGAAGAAACTTAACAGGACCTCTTAAAACTCCCAGAATTAGAAACAAGCTAGTCTTATACCCAAAGATCAAAAGGTTTGATGAAGATTGACACATTGAATAATTACATCATTCTGACTTCAATAAGATGTTTGATGCTCATGGGATGTTCTTTTTCTTGCTGACAAGGGTTACCATAATGTGTTTACAGAACATGTTAGAAAAACAATTCCCATTCTAAATTATGACTTTGGGATCACTGGGTCAAGAAGTTTCTCGGTGTGCTGAAGCGCAAAGGAGGGTGTGAAAGGGGATGCCCTTTCATTCTATTGCATAGTTGATTGAGGGGTTTCTAGTCAAGGGTCTCTCCTGACACAGACCTCATAGGCGTAAACTGGGGGGGGGGGGGGTTGGGCCACCTCCAAAATTTCCGGGGGGGGGGGCTCAGTCCCCCCCCGGTGAAACAGAGTGCCCGCCAGACTGGCCAGCCACCCACTATTGCCGCTGCCCACCGTTGCCGCCGCGCCTTTCAGGCCCCCTTTGCAAGCCGGCCAGCAGGCCGGCCCACCCGCCGGCCAGCTGCCGCCGCCTCCTCTCCCCCCTGCCTGGCCACTCCTCCCTCCCCCTCCCTCCTGGGTGAATGCCCAGCATGACGGCGTCACCCGGAAGTGATGCCATCACACTGGGCATGTTGCCGGGGCGACGTTCTAGCAATTGCCCTGAAACTCTATGGTGCCATAGAGTTTCGGGGCGATTGCTAGAGCATCGCCCTGGGAACGTGATGGCGTCACTTCCGGGTGACGCCATGACGCTGGCCACTCACCCAGATGGCCCCCGGAAGGAGGGAGGGGTGGATGGAGGCTCTGGCGGCGGTGGCAGGGACATGGTCCCAGCGTGTGCGCGTGCAAAGCGCGCACGCACAGGTAAGAGCCTCTGCCAGGGAATAAATAAGTCTACACCCCTGACGGACCTTATGGCTTGGGATTCTAACTTTATGGCACCTCCAGTTGTTTTTACAAAGGCATCAAAAAACTGAGGTTCCTGTTTCCCAGGCTGCTTGCAGGCAGGTTGCTTCTGCAAGGCCAGCTGGGAGTCTTGCTCTGTTAGCAGAAAGCAAGTTACTAGTATGGCTCAGGTATAAATATATGGTTTGATTCATTCAGGAGGCAAACCTACATACATTATGAGAAATCTCACAATACACAGAATTTCTCACAACAAGGGCAAATAGGTCAAACCCTATGCCAAAGGATAAATGGACACAAATCTGACATTAAGAATCACAAAACGGAGACATCTGTAGGAGAACACTTCAACCTTCCAGGACATTCAGTGGGTGACTTCAGAGTAGCTGTTTTATTGCAAAGGAACTTCAGAAACAGACTGGGAAGGGAAATTGCTTAATTACATAACACTCAGAACAATGCCCCCCAGGACTTAACAGGGATATTGGGTTTTTTAAAAAATCTCAGTACATATGCTAATATCATTCAGTCCTTACATCTGTATTCTCACCAAGAAAGGCCATACATCTTCTTTATTTTATTTCATTCCTTATTTAGAATAGCAATTGGAATAGTAATGAAATCCAATTAATAGTAGAATAATATAATTTGGAATGGTCGGTTGGAATGTATTTCTCTGGTCTGGTGACAGAGGAGACATAACACTGCACAACCAATCACCCCACCTTAAAGAAAAGGATTCTGTTAGTTACCTCCATGCTTGAGAGGAGATGGATGGAGTATAACAACTATGAAAGCTTATACCTTGAATAAAACTTTGTTGGTCTTAAAGGTGCCACTGGACTTGAATTTTGTTCTGTTGCTTCAGACCAACACAGCTGCCCACCTGAATCTGTTTTCCTTTATGTCCTTCCCAGGAGTTCAAAGTGCTCTCTAAACAGGGGTTGAGGTGAATTATGTCTGAGAATGGGATATAGATTGTCCTTTGAATTACTGGAGCCTGACCTTCTTGCTTTGAATTTTCCTATAAAGGATTAGTTTTGTATCTGCTCAAGACACCAGTCTGTTGGTGAACTCTAACAAGCTGGTATCAGATGGTTCACTAGCTTCATTCTCACATATCTTTGTTAACTCTTGCATTTACGCTATCTATTGATCTTACTGGGCACCTGATCCAATTTCAGCTCTGCACATGTATCTTGGCTCTGAGTGGCCCCTCCTAACGGCTGCCCCCCCCCTCTTTTTCCCCTGTAAGTAACCCTTGAGGAAATTTTATTCCACTTGTCTGAAGAAGTGTGCTTTGCCCACAAAAGCTTACACTTTAAAACTTTGTTGGTCTTAAAAGTGCCACTGGACTCACACTTTGTTTCACTTACTTCAGCTGTTTATCTATATTCTCATTAGTGTCTTATGCTTCTTATCTATACTTAGCAATGCAGGTAACTCCCTAGAGCTCTTGGTACCACCATAACTACGCTCTAATTGGTAAGGAAGGGTAGAATGCTATCTTAGGCCATTAATCAATTTTTCTAGGTTATGGCACCCTTGCACTTCATCTCGTGGTACCTGGTGTGGAGCTCATGATCTCACATACCATAGTGATGGGCAAGAGTAACACTATTTTGTTAGATGTTAGCAGGCGGCTGTGAGCAGCTAGCACTCTGGGCTCCTCTGCCTAACTTCATTATCTTTTATACAGTTGTCTGGAATGTAAGAGGCAGGAACATTCCGAGAGCAGCTGAGCACAAAGGAACAGAGAAAATATTGGTGAGGGGGGAGAACAAATGGTCTTCATCTTCAGTATGTCTCAAATGAGATAAGCTTGTCTGCTTGCTTGCTGACATGCAGTTTTAGCCATGGGAATAGAACAAAATGTAGCTTGTGCACATGTAAAGAAAAGTTGCTTTGCGTAGGGTATAAAAGCCTAAGGGCCATGGTGGCTCAGAGGTTGACGCTGAGCTGCGGACCGGAAGGTCGGTAGCTCAGCAGTTCGAGGCCCGAGTGCTGCATGACTGAGTGAGCTCCCGTCCCTGGTCCCAGCTCCTGCCAACCTAGCAGTTTGAAAGCAAGAAATTGTAAGTAGATAAATAGGTACCACTTCAGTGGGAAGTTAACAGTGTTCCATGGTCCTCGGTGTTTAGGCATGCCGGCCACATGACCACGGAAAAAGTCTTTGGACAGCACAGGCTCTTCGGCTTGGAAATGGAGATAAGCACTGCCCCCTAGAGTCGAATTCAACTGGCTTTCAAGCAAGGGAAACCTTCACCTTTATAAAGGCCTACCACAGCTCCAGTCAAGTGGGAGCAGAACAGGTGAAGCTGATTTGCCTTTTTGTGTCCCCCTTATTCCTGGAATAGCCCCCCCACCCCCCACCCCCCACTCAACTGATTTAAAGAGGCAAATGCCTCCTCCAAGCCAGCCAGCCCGGGGGTAGGGTGTGGTGGGTGGCTTTGAGAATGTATTTAAAGTTAAAGTTGTATGTGTTGGAGGAAGGGGCCCATGAAGGCAAAAGTGCCTCGGCCCCAGGAAAGTCGCCCTGTGCTGCTTGACCAGATTAACCACTGGTCTGGTCCAGCAGGGCTCTTCTTACAGATGGCGTGACCTACTGGATGGAAGGACATTAGAGTTCTATATTTAAAAACAAACAAACACGTTGAACGGTAGCCGTTTTATTCTCAAGACTCATATGAACTGTCGTTAATTCAAATTGTTAAAAACGGGTAACTACTGTGAGGGGTCGTTAAACTGCCTCAAGAGATAACCGATTCCTGCGGAAGAAGATCCGGCAGTACGCTTTCGCCTGAGCCTATTCAAACTCCGTACCTCGCCTTCCTCACACCGCGCGAGGCACGTGCCTGAGGCTTCGAAGACTGCGCGTGAGGCCGGCCAGGGAGGCCGCACGTACTGGGAGAGCTTGAATGAGTGAGTGAATGCAGGCGGCCGGGCTAAGACTCAGACTTGGAGGAGTGCTGGTGTAATGCGCAAGGATACTTGAGGGGACGTCGATGACGAAGGAAGGCATTCTCCTCCGCGAGGGCAACACCTGTGGCGCGGAGGGCTTGTGCGTGTTGCCTTTGGTAGTGCTACTGAAAAGTAGTTCCGAACCTTTTGGCGCTTCTGCGCACGCCCCCGTTAAAGGTTATCCCTCCGCGCGCGGGGTGGGGGGTCTGGTCAGTGCGGTGAGAGTCTCTCGGCCAGCGCGGAGCTCCTCTACTTTCGACGGGCGTAGAATACGAGACTCTTCCCCCCCCCCCCCCCGGTGAAGCGCGCCGAGAGCCCGCGCCTTCAGTTGTTCTGACTGCAGCGGGGCGGAGGAAGCATCGTTTGCTCTTCCGCTGTTGATCTTGCCAAGGTAGACTGCCTTTGTCCATTGGGGTGCCACTTAACACGGATGCCCGGGTACCGCCGTGACCATCTTTCCTCCGTGAATTTGCCTTAAGCTCATTCCAGAGGAGTAGCCTTTTTGGTCTGTTGCAGAGAAACTGAACGGGAAGCGGCGCTTTAAAGACTAACAAGTTTTATTGCGCTATTTATTCTATTACTTTATGCCCCGGGTTTGTTTGTTTTTTAAATTCTACTCCCTGCTGGGGACATAAAAGGGGGTTTACTGGATCCTTCTTGTCTCGCTTTTATCAGCATCCATGCGTCAGAACTGAGCCAGGTATGAGCGAGTTGGCCGCGGTTTCCCGTGTCTGAGGCTGCAGTCGTTATTAAGAACACTTGACTAGAATGGGACTGACTTCAGAGGACACCTGCTTTAAGTGCTGCGGTCACACACACACACACGCTAAATAATCGACTTTCAAGGCACTTTCCAGCTGTGTTCTGCCAGTTCACACAAGTAAAATCCAGTTGGAAAGTTCCTTGAAAGTGAATTATTTAGTGTGTGGGATCACAGCCACAGCTCCCTCGCAGTGCGATGCCTTTCCAGTGAGCCCGAGGACTTCAGACTGGAGTAGCTCTGCCCAAGGTTTCAGCCAAAGTGGCTGATAATAATTGTCAATGGCAAGTTCGTTTTGCGTCAGTGGTTGCTACCTGGATTCTTAATTAGGCATTTTGCCTTAAGATGCTGATTAGGTGTTTCACCTTCTTGACATAAGCAAAGTCTATGTGTGCCCCCTTCCCCAGTAAACTTTGTGAAGTCGGCAAACAATACAAATATTTTGCATTTAAAAGACCACTGGACTTGTTTAATTTGGAGGCAGCAGATTGCTAGGGAAACAGATGAACAAATTTAGAGTCCAGTGACACCTTTAAGAACAGCAAAGGTTTATTCAAGGTGTGAGCTTTCATGTGCATGCAAAGAGATGGTTAATACAGAGTTGTTCCAGTCGAAGCCCGCTCATTTCAATGGACTTGGTCTCAGGTAACTCACTGTGCCTAGGGTTGCATTGTTAAATTATGTCTTGTGTACTTGACGGCTTGCCTTGCTCCTTCTGAAGGCTTGCAATCCAGCTGTTCCCCCCTCCCCATTTTTCCACATCAGCCTCTCCGGATGTCTGGAAGGTGAGGGAGAGCGTATTGTTTGTTGTTGCTGTCTTTTTGTTATTATCCTTGTTGCACATTTTATTTTGGGCTCCACTCCTAAATTGTGTTGGCTGATGGGGGTGGAGGGGAAAGGGAGAGCTTTAATGTGGGGCACCTTGACCTGGATTGCCCAGGCTAGCTTGATCTTGCCGGATCTCATAGACTAAGGAGGGCTGGCCCTGGTTAGTATTGGATGGAACACTGCCCAGGAAATCCAGGATTGCTATGCAGAGGCAGGTAAACTGTCTGTTAGTTTCTTGCCTTGAAACCCCTGTGAGGTCACCATAAGTCAGCTCTTTCCTGCCAGGTCTGGAACACCATAGTAAGCAAAAGTGAGTGATGGGGCTCTTGAGGAAGTGCAGAATGTTTTCTCCTCATTGCTGAATAACTGCAGGGCCCAACACAGCTCTGTTTATTAGGGAAAGAGCTTCCAAAATCCTGGCATCTTCTCTAGGAATTAGAGATAATTGAATTAATTAATAAATGTAAATTTGGGCAGAGGTAGGGTAGGTCTGAGCTAGAGTACATTTTTAGGCTCTTCCAGCTCATTTATCATACAAATAAAAATATCCTTTTGTGTTCTCATGTTAGGAAGATTGTCCATCCCTTTGGATCTGAACTTCCACCAGACTGTCCATTCACTGAAATAATGTGTGTGTGTGGTGGGGGATATAACAGTTTACCTTGGTGAATGCAGTAGAATGATTAAATGTCATAAAGGTGATGTGATACTGTATTCCTTAGTTTCTGCTGTTTATTTTAATGTAGAATAAGACTGCCATTATTAGGATGCAGTTATAGGTCCAGAAGAAATGTTGTCTCACTCTGTCATTACAGTCATTGTTACACTTTGTTAATGTATAAGAAAGAATTGTGTAACTTGGAAATGTGCATGGCCTGTTTTGTAAGATAAAGAGGTCCGCTTGCGAATCCTTTTTGTATTTTTTTTTTTTAGTTCTCTGGGACTCAAGTGCAGCTGCTGTGTGTTCCTAAGTAAAGCGTGGATTTGCTTTCAGAAATTTGTGGAGCTAATTGATGCTCTTGTTTCTTGCAGGTAGAACAGAGTATGTAACAGTGGAATCCTGAACACAGGTATTCTAAGTGCATTGACTTCAGTGGGCTTAGAAGGGCATAACTGTGTTTAGGATTGCACTGCTGGAATCTCTGAAATGATTACTAGGAAGAAAATGCCATTGAAATCAGTGGGATTTACTTTTGGACTGAGTTTAGGATTGGCTTGATGACTTCTTGACTCTCCAGAGGAACTGGTTGGCAACTGTGTGAGACAGGATAATGAACTAAGTGGACCACTGGTCTGATCCGGGAGGGCTCTTTATGTTCTTCATTTCCTACATAAAGACAAATTGTTTAAATTTCCATGCGATTTTGCCATAGTGTAATTCACTCTTGGGGCACTGATTAAATCATGGCAATATTATATTACTATCACCTTTGTTACAGAAGACAGAAGAATCTCACAGTTCTGAAGGAGCGTTAACAGAATCCAGTACAGTGCAGATAATCTATCCTAAGTTTGTTTGTTTTGAGTTGGGTTGTATAAAGACATCATAATGAAATGGTCTTAATGAATTTTAAAGTTTCAGATGAGACTTGCGGGGGGGAAGCTGGCATGATAAGAAAGCTGAAAATAGCATGTTAGGTTGAGGGAAGTAATTATTAGGTCTGTGAAAGTTAAATTCAAAATATCTGGAGGAAATCTAAGAAAGCAGGGCCATTGTAAGATCAGGATTGGACAGAACATAAGATGATTGATCTTCAAGTAACATTTGCATTAGGAAGCCAGAGGGTATTTGAGCTTTAGGGTTAGACATCATTTAGTCTTTCCAAGATATAAAGCTGATGCCAAGAAAATGGAAACTGGGATTATGAGTCTGGCGTGGAAGTACATCTGAACTGTAGAGCAATACCAGGTGAGTAGCCGTGCCAGTCTGTAGTAGCAAAACAAATCAGAAGTCCAGTGGCACCTTAAAGACTAAGAATGCTTATTTCAGTATGAGTTTTTTGAGTCAGGGGTGACTTTCTCAAATGCAGTGGAAATGAAAAGCATTTTCCTCATTTTTACACAGAATATTACAGAAGTGGAGGGGGAGAGAAAAGGTGAGCAAAGAGGTTGAATGACTCTCTTCTCTGCATGAGAAACGGGTTAGAACCTCTGTCCTCTCATCATCCAGTATGTATAACAACCTAAGCCGTTCAACAGCACCTAATTTATCACACCAGGCCTCTCTTTGCTCAAGTCCTCCCTCCTTCTCTTCTGTAATTTCTCCCTCCTTCTCTTCTGTAATTTTCTGCGTAAAAGTGGGGGAAATGATTTTTCATGATTTTTCATTACATCTGAGGAAGTGAGCTCTGACTCTGGAAAACTCATGCTAGAGTAAGTGTTGTTAATCTTTAAGGTGCTGTTTTGTCATGGAACTTCTGTTTTGTCATGGGGCAATAGCCATAACATACTGACTTGAGTCTCCCTTCTGACCTGTAATTTCCCTGCCAGAGTGACTATAAGGTGGCTAAAATTGAAGCCTATCAGTATGTATGGCTACCCTTGGGTATTAGTAGTGTAACAAAAGCTCCAGGGTCCAGTAGAGTTCAGAAGCATGTTAGAAAGTAACCATGAACCTCACTTTTTTTTGAACTCATTAGATCAGTGGTGTCAAACATACAGCCCATGGGCCAGAACTGGCCCATCTAGGGCTCCTATCTGGCCCGTGTTCAACTGATTACCCTTACTGCCAGATGACAGAGGCTGTGCATTATGTCCCTGTATACTGTCCCAGTGCTAATGCGTAATGGCCGGTGGAAGTGGGAGGGTGGGCACCAGGGAGATACTTTATGGAAACAGTGTAAAAGTGTTAGTGTTTTAAACATGTTTGTATTTTGAGTAAAAAATAATATTGTTAATTGGGTTTGCCTGTGTCCGTAATAAAGTTTATCTCCTATACCTGGCATTACATCTTATGACGTGGCCCAGCTCGACAAAGTGACATTTATGTCAGATCCAGCCCTCATAACAAAGGAGTTTGATACCTCTGCATTAGATTCCTAATCAGTGTTCTTGATAAATTTGTGGGCAGATAACCAACCTACAGGGAAGTAAAGGTTCTTTATAATATTACATAACATGCCACAGTGTGTAGACCTCCTCCCAGTGCAAATGGCAACCGAGAAGGTACTTGGTTAGAAATCCCAGAAGTAATAATCCATTATCAGCCCTATGTACTTTCCTAGGTAAAACCTCAAAGACTGTTTACTTTTGCAATATGGACTCTAACTCCAGGTGTGGTGTGAGTCTTGATGTGATGTGTTCAGATTAGTAGAATTCTGCTAGGATAGGTGTTGGGACATTATGGCTCACTGTAGCAAAAGCAAGTTTTTATTAATGGGACAGTTGTGATCGGTGGTAGCAAAGCTAGTATAAAACCGGCAGTTATTGTTAAATAGCTGGGAAAGGTGCAACGTGAATGGCATTGGAGAGGAGTGTGTGTGAACTGTACAGTGCCATGACCAAATTGTGACAACTGTGGTCTTGGAATAAAGTCTGAGTGTGTGGTTTTTAAAGTCCAATTTGTCTTAAGGTTCTTCTCCATTCCATAGCAGAAGACCTTGTAAGATCAAGACACTGATCTTAACACCACAATGTATAGGATCAAGCTCAACTTTTTGTAGAATGCCATGCTGTAATTTAACAAACGTGTAAGTATTCTGACTGGAAAATAGGTAGTGTATCTCCCTCTAGTGACTGGTTCACAGATAACACTGCCTGCCACAACTTAACAGTGAGTAGCCTTAAATGATCTTACATATATTCA
The DNA here is from genome assembly GCA_029233225.1 of Lepidodactylus listeri. Lineage (NCBI taxonomy): Eukaryota > Metazoa > Chordata > Lepidosauria > Squamata > Gekkonidae > Lepidodactylus > Lepidodactylus listeri. The sequence goes on along the minus strand of JARCFY010000004.1, from coordinate 135,639,018 downwards.
AACTCATTGGCTGAGAATGTTACAGAACTACTTAAGTAAGATCTGAGAAATAGAATCTTAGCTGTGGGCTTCATTTTAAATTTCTAATGATTTATATAAAAATGCATAATCAGTTTTTTTTGGAATTTTTCTGTTAGCCTCTGCATGCATTATGTAAGTGATTGTTATGTCTATCATTGCTGATCAGGTTGGCAAGGGAGTGATGCTTTAGGCAAACTGTCAGCCATTTTGATGGTTTTGAAATGTTTGTGTTTGGAACTGTGATAGATTTGCTACTAGGAATATACCTGTGCATGAAGGACCAGGTAATGGGGGGAACCAGGGAAAAACCCTTAAATTTCCCCTCTAGCTCCCAGAAATGTTGCTCGTGCAAATGTAGGCCAAGCACACTGATATCACGATTTAAGGAGACGATTAAAAAGTAGTGTGTGTTTGGGAGATTTAGAACAGCCAGTGAGCATGCTGTGATATGCATGCTAAACATATGTGTTCTTATGTACTTCTTATAACCTTTGTAGAAGGTTCACCAGCTAGTCAAGAAAAGTACAGGATCTCTTCTATCTTTGACAGACACTTAATGTAGTGGAAGAAAGAGCAGAATCATTGCTTTTAAAGTGTTAAATACAAGCATTTTAAATTTTGCTGATGAAAATTAATGAGCATTATTACATATAATTTCATGTACCTGTACATGATCTCATGTTTAATGACTACCAGTCACTATAAAACTATCACATAATACAGTTATAATGCCAATTTCACCTTTTTTCCTCTGGGACTTTGGGACCTTTACTTGCCGCATAGGAACACCCTTCCACTGCCTTACCTTATTTTTTCCTTGGAATCTTTGGAAGTTCAGCCTAAAAAGCCCTACTTGTTGTGAGAATCCTGAGATTGGTGCAGGATTCCTCACAATGTATGTAGGTTGCCTCCTGAATGAACCAAAACAAACATTTATGCCTTAGCCAAACTAGTAACTTGCTTTCTGCTATTAGAGCAAGACTCCCAGAAGGCCTTGCAGAAGCAACCTGCCTGCAAGCAGCCTGAGAAACAAGACCCTCATAAATCTTTGAAGCCTCTGTAAAAACAATTAAAGGCGCAATCCCAAGCTATAAAGTCTGTGTCCAGAAAGATCCCTGACTAGAAACCCCTGGATTAACTGAGCCATAGAATGAAAGGGCAGACCCTTTCACACCTGCCTTAGCACTCCAGAGATAATGTGGGGGCACTGTGTTATCTCAGAGTAATAGAACACTGGGAAACTTCTTGACCCAGTGATCCCAGTGTCATACCTTAGAATGTGAATTGTTTTTATTACATGTTCTGTAAACATTTTATGGTAACCCTTGTCAGCAAGAAAAAGTTCATCCCATGTGCATCAGTCCTCTTATTGAAGTCAGAATGATGGAATGATGTAATGATTCAATGTTCATCAATCTTCAGCAAACCTTTTGATCTTTGGGTATAAGAGTAGCTTGTTTCCAATGCTTCTTCGTCACACTATGGACGGATGCCCTGCGTCTGTCCTTGGTGTGGCCCAGGGTCTTTACTCTGTAACTGTCTCACTTTGGATGGATGCTTTGTGTCTGTCCTTAGTGTGTCCCAGAGTCTTTACTCTGTAACTTGGCGCCCTCCGTCCTGGGTCTTTTGCAGTGTGTCCAAGCTGGTCCAGGGAGGAATGGGAGAAGGCAAAGCCTTCCACATGCCTCCGTTGGCGCAGGTTTTTCTTTCTGTATGCCTGATTTTGTTTCTGTGTTGTATTTTGGGTTCTGTTATCTTATGGGAATGTAACTTTGCAAGGACTAACTTTGGTACTAATAAACTTTTTATCATGCTTAGGAATTCTGTGTGAGTGTCTCTGGGTCAACGTCTGCGAGAAGGGGCCCTATCTTTTGTTTCATTTCCTTGCCCAACCCCTTGGTGAGTAGAGGCCGGCACCATGACCATGAGGTTGTGGGAAAGGGGTCGAGAGGGGCGACACCATCATGGAGAGAGAGGGAAATGTCCCGCCTGTAGATATATATGGTTATGGATAACCTATGGATAATCAGAACAGGAAAATGTACTTGAAGTTACAGTGATTTTGGTACCCTGAGACTTGCAGCTTTAGAGAAAAAGAAATGGAGGAGATGGAAATATTTCTGTCTTTAGCCATGGGGAGGGGAGAAAAGACCTGTGGCTTAAATGCTGGGAGTTAAGGTGAGCTTGGTATCCTGGAACTATCAGCTTTGGAGAAGAAGAACTGAAGCAGTGGGAATAGCCCCCTTTTTTGTCTCTGTGTCTGTATGTTGGGGGGGGGATATAAAGCTGGTTTCCCAAATATAGAAGGTGAGGTGATCGTGCTGTCCTGAATCCTACTTCAGCCAAACAAGTGCTTCCATATTCTCAGGTCAGGGTATCTGAGAAGCCAGTATTTACTGTGGATTCTGAGATGCATTTGGAGATTCGTACTGAGTATCCAGCATGTGAGTGGTGTAGTTGTTAGAGTGTTGATCTAAGACTGGGGAGACCAGAGTTCCAATCCGTAGGTAAAGGTAAAGGTTTCCCTTGTTCTAAAGCCAGTCGAATCTGACACTAGCGCTGCAGTGCTCATCTCTGTTTCCAAGCTGAAGATCTAGCGCTGTCCAAAGACGTCTCCGTGGTCATGTGGCCAGCATGACTAGACACCAAGGTGCACAGAACGCTGTTACCTTCCCACTGAAGTGGTACCTATTTATCTACTTGCAATTTCTGCTTTCGAACTGCTAGGTTAGCAGGAACTGGCATTCTGTCATGTGGCACTCAGGTCTCGAACTACTGACCTTCCGGTCTGCAATTCAGTGTCTTAACCACTGAGCCACTGCGGCCCCACTACTTAGCCACAAAGCACATTATGTGACCTTGGGCCAGTCACACACTTTCAGCCTAAGTTGTGAGGAAAAGAAAGAGATGGAGGAAGGGTTTACTTTCATTCACAAATGAAATATTTACTCAGATTGTCTCAGTGAAGGGAGTTTATGACATTTCCCCCCTCCTCTTACAGACTCCTCTCCCTTTGAGATTCAGACAATTGCAAGTGAAAAAAATATTTTTAAAATCACACAATTAGTTGTTGATGGAATATGCTTTTTGGAAACATAAATAATTTCATATTGTAATAATTTAATATAGATTACTAAGTGTGGGCCTGGATCAGATTCAGCCCTGTCCCCCCACATTGAGAAATCTGTCCCCCTGGAGTGGACAACAGCCAGAAGCTAACAAACCAAGTAGCCAGGAGGTAAAGTGGGAATATCAGGGTACACTGTGCTATCTTAAGCAGAGTTGGCCATAGAAGTCAGTGGGTTTAAATAGGTGTAACTCTACTGTGGATGGCATGGCACTGCCAGTCGCTTCCCTGGTTGGGGGAAAATGGGATGCATATAACCTATGTCTGTGCTCTCTTTCTGGCTTTATGTAAAGTTAATTTACTTTAAAGATCATGGGTCTCCAGTGAGAAGCCCATGGACACCATGTCATCCACCAAGTGTTTTTAAAAAGTGAATGAGGCTGTGTGAAGCTACTGCCCAGTAGGGCTTCTGATTGAACATCAGAGATCTGATTGGCTGTGCAAATTAAGATGTGTTGGTGGCAGCAGCAGACCACAGTGTTGTTTTTATTCTGTCATTCCTCTTTCCCAGGGTATTTTTTAAATGAGACCCTCCCTCTACTGGAGCTTCCTCAGTGTGTGTGGCTCTCCATCATGTGGCAGCCGTTTGGTAGTTGTGCCGTTTGGTAGTTGTGCCTGTCATCTTGTGTCAGAAGTGTCCACAGGCTCAAAAAGGTTTGGGACCCCACTATAGATGAATGCATCTTGGAGATGCGGTACCTGGTCACAGCAGCTAACACAGTGGTGTGTTTTATATCATTAAACAGTCAAAGTTTTGAAAAACGGCTAGCATAATCCTGAGTATGAAAAGAAAAGGGGGGAGAGGACAAGTGAGCAGCTCTGCTAAGCTTAAACAGGCTGCCTCTGGTTCCTCATATCTTCCTGAAGTATCAGTGTTACAGTTGCCTGCAGTTTCCATGCTTGCAAGTATTTGCACGAACTATGTCATTTAGTAGAGTGGTCACGGGAATTTGGGGATTGGGGATGTCATGTCATTGCAGTATAGACTTGCTTATTTATAATGAAGAGATTATTACTGGCGTTTATTGGGTGGCATACTTATTGGTTTTATGTGCCATCAGGTGAAAAGATCCCCAGCCTAACTGATTGCACCTGTAACAGATAAACCAGTGGTTGGTTGGTTGTTTTGCTGTTCCAAAGATATACATTCTTCTCTTCTGAAATGGGGTGGGTGGGTAATAAAGCAGTTTTCAGATCCATACTTTCAAAAAAACTTCATAACTGATCCCGCTGACAAACATGTGAAAATTTACACTTAAATATAAAATGTTTCTTTGACGTGAGTGCTATTAGAAATTGATACAGCTGTAAAAGCATGTGTGTGTGTGTGTGTGTGTAGATATATATATCTCAGTGAAAAAGATGTATTTACTTTAGTTACAAAATTTTTTATTGAAGTTTGAGTCTTTTCAGAAGAAGGGAGTATAAGTTTAAATGAAATAAAAATAATAAAAGGGGGATGCTTTCTACTTTTTTCTAATTCATAAATAATTCCATATCTTTAAAATATGACTATAGCCAGCAGTTCCATTCAGGGCTCAGTATGTCCAACATCAGCATGTGGCAAAGAATAAGGTTCCTGCTTCAGAATTAATAACAAATTTGGATGTACAGGAGCTTTGAGAGGGCAAATCAAGCAAGCAGAACTTTCAGTGAATAGGACAATTTTAAAAAGAGAGATTAAGCATCTCTTTTTTTCAACAAGACTCAGGGCAGATTACACAATGTAAGTCAGCGCAGTCAATAGAATAAGATATTTAATAAGTAAAGTAATAAGACCAAGATTCTAGAAATATGAAAACAAAATGTAAGCAATAGATATGATACGTTAACTATGCCAAGAAGTAGAATTGTATAGGTAGGTAACAATGTAGTGAAAGCAAGATAATATATATAGCCAACAGATAATATATGCTATACAAAGTAGTGTAGCCCACAGTCCTGTTCTCTTTATATTAAATCATCTTCTTGAACTGTTCCTTCACAACATTGCCTTTGTAAAAATTCCCTCCTGAACAGTTATGTTTTACATAGTTTGCAGAATGCCAGAAGCATGGGGGCTTTCCTGACCTTCTCAGGTGGATCATTCCACAAGGTGGGGGCCGCAACGGAGAATGCACATGTATGGCCAAGTTGTTTGCAGGGCAGAACCTGCATAAGGTCCCTGCTCAGATTAGTGAAGCTATCATGATGGGGAATAGGAAGAAGAAGAAGAGATTGGATTTATATCCCGCCCTTCACTCACTTGGAGTCTCAGAGCGGCTTACAAACTCCTTTCCCTTCCCCTCCCCACAACAGACACCCTGTGAGGTAGGTAGGGCTGAGAGAGCTCTATTCCCAAGCTGTCCTTGAGAGAACAGCTGGTACAGAGCTATGGCTTACCCAAGGTCATCTAGCAGGTGCAAGTGGAGGAGAGAGGAATCAAACCCGGTTCTCCCAGATTAGAGTCTGCGCACTTAACCACTACACCAAACAGGAAGGCAGGCAGCACTGCAGAAATGAGAGTCCAAGGCCATGTAGGGCTTTATATGTAAGAGAACCTTGAATTGAGCCTGGTAACCGTTGGACAGCCAATGGAGTAACTGCAGAGCGGGTATAATGTGCGTGTTGCCACTATCTTTTGACAGTAGCTGTGCTGTGGCATTTCGTACTGAGTGGAGTCTCAGGGTTAACTTCAAGGGCAGATATATGTAGTGTGAAATATTATACCAGTCTTGTGTATGTTAACGTGGCATGGATTCTGGTGACTAGAATCAGATTATCTGAGTCTAGGAAAGGGGCCATCTTCCAGTCTAAACAGTTGGAAAAAAGTGGGTTTTTTTTTTTGCAGTTTCATTAATTTGCTTTTCAAGTAGTAAGGCTGGGTCTAGTATAACTCCCATGCTGTTAACTGAGTCAGCGGAACTCTAGTGAAAGTGGGAAGCCTAATGTCCTTAAAGAACTCAGCCTTCCCAGCCAGCATTATCTCTGCCTTGTCAGGATTCACTTTGTTTAAATCATTTAACCACTGCAGACATGAGACATACTAAGCAGTGTGACACTACTAAGATGATAAAAATCTGAAAAACAAAGCATAAAGTGTTAGATGTGAAGTATTACACAATGCAGACATAACAGTTTCTGATTTTTATCCCTGATTCAGGTTGATAGAAATGAAAACTGAAATGGAACCAAGCAGAACTTTAAGTAAAAAGCGATCATTTTTGCCAGAATGCAATCGTTTGAAAAAATTTACCATCCCTAAAAGAACTACTGATAAAGGTACAGTAGAAAAGCAACACAACATAGCCAGTATTGTTTGCTAATACATTATAGTTTAGTGTCCTATGGAGCTAAATAAATACTTGTTCTTGAAGTTCCAGATTCTTTCTCTTGCAGAAATTATGCAGTTTCTAGACACCATTTCCAGGTGCATGGCATTGGACTTAACAGGTATATATATATATTCATTTCACTTGTGCTCAGGTATGTATAGTTTGAGGTTTATAGTATGGAAAGAACACTATCCTGCCCTTCCCTTCTCCTCTGCTCCCAGAGTTTTCTTGTGCATGGCTGTGATGAGATTCTACCTCTGAAAATAAGTGTTTCATTGGCTTGACAGCTGGGAGTTCATTGAAGCAGGCTTTGCTGACAGCCTTGAAAATGAGCTCGGTGCATATATAAGGGGTAGGCCTCATCATATTTTTACTTTCAAACCTTCTGAAATGGCCTTGTCCTATCCATGGGAGGTAGAGTCTGTAGCTGCACGATGCAGGCCTTTCTTTGTGGTGCACTGCCATTCTTTTAGGTAGACCAACTAGATTCAAGCCCAGTCTACATTATCTCATTGAAGTCTCAGGTGCCAAGTCAATCCCTTTTTGTTCTGTCAGGCTTTCCAGGTTTAGCTATAGCTGCATTGTTTTAATTTTTTAAATCTCATTGGATTTATTTCAATTCTTTTTGTGTTATCTTGAGGTTTTCATCCTAAATTCCTACTGCTTTTTGTAGGGAGCTGGTTGCATCCATTTTCACTTTCTGTTTTTATTGTTATAATGCTTCTTGACCTCTTTTGGGATAGGCATTTTAAAGTAAGTAGATTAATTTTGGTCACTGTAAAGGAAGTGCTGTCAGACAATTGGGTTAGTCCTCAGGGCTTACGCATGTAAGAGCCAAATGAGTGACTCAAGCCCAGACACGGGTGCATGACCTGATTCATTGTCATGTGTAACAATTCATAGGGAAGCTGGAAGCCCCTCCTGCCCCCTTGCACTGCTCCAGAATGCAATCGTGTCCTTTATGTGAGTAAACACACTTTATACGAGTTGTTATATGTGACAGCAAATTGGGTCAAGCACCCTTGTCACGACTCATGTCACACGTAATGTTTCATTTGGCTCTGTGAACCAGGCAGATAAATTGATTTCAGGAGCTCCACTATATGTGGGCAGGTTAGGTTACTTTGTTCCACTCACTAATATATTGGATATTGAGAGTACTATATAACACACAGTGATATGACCGTACAGCATTTGAGGCTCTTTGTGATCTTATTCTAGACATGACTACATTTATCCCCCTGTGTGCTCTAGTTGATGTTGTGGAACATATAGGGAAAGAATAGATTAATGAGATATTGGATTTTATGAAACTAGAAGGCACAGGGAAATGAAACGTTTTCTAAAGGGAGTGAATAGAAAAATGATGAAATGTTCGGTACAGATGTCCGAAGGGGAAGATGGATACCCTCCAGAGCAGGCAAGCAAAGATGGTAAATTGAAGGAAAGGTAGATAAGGGACATCTGGAGGATATGGTCTGGTAACAACACTGAAAGATAAGATGCAGCAAAGAGTTCAAAGGCGATTTATTTCATTTTATTTGTCTCTTTCCCTCCCCCGCGAGTGGGCTCATTGTGGTCACCATAGTCATATCACAACACTGTTACAAAAATTATAATAAGATTGTTAAAACATACAGTTTAAAACCAGATTAAAATCACTTCAGTAAGATGGCAGACCAGTTCATGGGAGTCCAGAATGCCTCCTGTATGGGCGCAGCTAAGTGATTAGGGGTGTGCATTCAGCAATAGCCAAACCAAAAAAATACCCAAAAAATACTTTGTTGGTATTTTTCAGGTATTACATAAGCCAAATACAGATCAGATATCTGTATTTGGCTACCAATATAGCTGAAGCCAAAAAAGCTGATATTATCCAGCTTTTTTTTGTGTTCATTTTGCTGTACCAAAAATTTCTCATTTAAACCTAACAGGCTGAGCTGCCAGTCAGCTGTTTGGTTTAAATGCCTTCCTTTCCCTCCCTGAGATTGGGGAGGGAACGAAAGGCATTTAAAACATGAGTGGGCTCCCTGCCTGATTTTCTCCAGGTGCCCCGCAGCCATGGTGCACCTGGAGAAGATCAGGCAGGGAAGCCAGGCACGTTTCCATGCCTGTCCTTTCCTTCTTCATGTAGACATGCCCCCTTCCTTCCCTGAGCCTCTCCGCTTTTGCAGAGAAGCTTGGGGAAGGAGGGGCATATTTAAATTCCTTTCTTTCCCTTCTCTGGAATGGGGAAGGAAAGAAAGACATTTTACACATGCCTGGGCTCCCTGCCTGCCCTTCTCCAGCTACCCTGTCAGCTAGAGAAGGAAAGGCAGAGAGCAGAGGCTTTCCCTGGTCAATTTCACTCACAGCTGACTTGGGGGGGGGGGAGTGAAATTGACAGGAAAATCTGTAGGAAATACCAGTGGGAAAGAAGGCATTTTAACTTGCCTCCTTTCCCTCCGGTTGTGTATATCAGACCCAAAAATATTCAGGAATACTGAATATTTCCCCAATCTGAATACTTTACCAGTATTGGACTGGGAAAATTCGGCATTTACTGATATTTTTCAGGTCTGATATACCTGAAGCTGAAAAATACCGGCATTTGGGGGGAGGGAGTTTGTACACCCCTATAGGTGATCAGTAGGCATCCAATTCACTGGAGAGTGCTGTGCAGATTTCTGTAGCACTGAGGGGCCGTTAAGTAGGGCAGTATGAGCAGGGGAGGCCAAAATGATTGGATGTCCACTGCATCAACCGAAGGCCTGGCAGAACAGCTCCATTTTACTGTCCCTGTAAAATTGTAATAAATCCCGCAGGGCCCTGATCTCAAATGGAAGTTTGTTCTGCCAGGGCAGAAAATGCCTTGGCTCTGGTCAAGGCTAGGTGGACATCTTTGGATCATTTTGGATCATTAGTGAAATAAAATAGAAGATTAACCAAAAGTTAATCATTAAACTTAGTGATCAAAAGATAAAGAATATGTGTATAGTGGAAAATTTTGTAAATGTTATCAGTTCCATGACCAATCAAAATAAGAGGCTTTGTGTGTTTGTGACCAATCAAATTGTAGCACATTGTTTGTATGAAATGTAAAAATAGGAAATTGTGATTGAGCATTTTGGAACACATGGCTGTTTTGGTCTATACCCCTTTATTCTGTATAAAACATTTAAAGTGGAGTTCTTGGGTGTGATTCTTTGGACTTTTGCACACCAGAACAGCAGCCCATCTGGCTAACAATGCCATAAAACGCTCTGTAATAGTGAGTAAAAGATGTACCAGTGGTGGTAGGAATTATACCTGCTTCTTCTTGACAGTTTGTAACCATCTGGTGCCATAGGTGGCTTTGGGCTGCAAGCTGGCAAAGCTGGAGTGTGCAGTCAGAAGACTAGGGCCTGTTGACCACATTACAGTTAACTCCTAGGCCAAAGCTCAGGCCCAGTAGAATTGCCCAAAGGGTAGTGATTTCCCCGCCCCTCCAATTTTCATCTCTCCTGGAATGCAGGCATGTGTGGGTGCTTATCAGTAGGCCAAGTTCAAGTTGCCAGAGAGAGCTGTATCCCAGGAACATTGAGACAGTTTATATTCTCTGATCCCAGAAAGTTTGTAAGACACCTGAGAATGAAGGGAAGAGCTGAGGGGCCTTGAATTCCTCATCAGTCAAGCACCAGAATATCACAATAAATAAAGAACTTGCCCTGACCTGGCTAGCCCAGGTAAGCTCGATCCTGTCAGATCTTGGAAGCTAAGCAGGGCTGACCCTGGCAAGGACTTGGGAGGGCGACCTGTAAGGAATACCAGAGGTGGGATGTAGAGGCAGGCTAATCAAGCCTCCTCTCTGAAAAACGTCCAAGGCCCCAGAAGGGGTGGCCAGAAGTCAATCATGACCTCCAGGCAAGCACACAAAACACACACAAATATTTTAAAAACCAAAGAACTTAGCACAGGACTCTTTAGTAACCATAGAAACAAAGGGCACACTCTGAAGTCAGGGGACAAAGGCCAGTCCCGGAGACGGTAGAGCTGGGAACGTAGGAGAAAGGGCCATGAGAGTAGCTGGACCCCTTTATCAGGGGTTGTATCTCTCCAGGGGGCCGTCTGGAGCTGAAACAGCTCTTCGTCTGTGCACAAGGGATTTGGAGTAACCGTTCCCCCACTTTGAGTTTAACAGCTGAACTCCTAGTGTTTATATGAAGTCTGGACAATTCAGAGGGTTTGTACTGCTTGCAAATTTCAGGTGCTGATATTGCATCCCATTCCATGGTTTTGACCTGGGCACAGACAGTCACAGATAGCTTAGTTGGGGAGTTCTCAGCCCCAAGCTATGAGGTTCAAGCCTTAAAGTCCCTGATAGTGGTCTTGACTGTGACTGCCTTAAAGTGTGGGAAGGATGCAGAGATTGTGGTTCTCCTCTCCCAGTTGCCCTTTTTCCAGGGGATCCTGGAAAAGCTTGTTCCCGGGGTTGCAAGACCCCCATGAGGGGCAAGGGAGTGAAATCACTCTGTCTTCTGGATGCTGATGGAAGGGGCTGTCTCCTTCCTTTCCCCTGTGATCCTGGATTCAGTGTTGGAAAGGACTTCTGCTGGAGGGTGTGTGTATGTGGCCGGGGGGGGGGGGGGATATTTCTTAGTCTCCTTCTGTTCCAGGACCTCTGCTCAGCCTTCAACCAACCCCTGCATGAGATTGGTTTGTTAAATTCGAAAAATTATATGCTGCCCATCTAGAGAACTTGCTCAAGATTTCAATTCCAGACTTTCCCTTCTCTCATAGAAACTGGATTAAGCAGCTGGGCATTCTGTGCTGAGGGCAGGCAGGCAGTTTCCCATCACAAACACAGTAGAACTTATGATCTAATTTCCAGTAAATTCTGGCTTCTGAAAGATTTGCTGCTTTAAGAACATAATCAAAATTCTCATTCTCTTTGACAAGGTTGTTCTCTTGGGAGGAGCCCGTGATGTCCTAACCTTCTGTGCTTGTCCATTCACTTTGTTGCTATAGTTAGCATTTGCCATGAATTATCTTCCTTTACCATTTTATGTGCTTGTTTCTTTTTGTGTTTTAGATTTTCTCACTGATTGTTCCACTAATCAGAGAGATTACCATGAAGTTAAAGAACGGCTGAATCAAAGTTGCTTCGACAGGGAATGTGACCTGGGGTCCTTGTGGCATTTTGATAAGATAGAAATGGTGCACAATAAAGATCTTGAAGAGGAATTTGTTGCAAAGAGGTGAATAATGTTTATATGAAGACAAAATAAATGAATCATAGTTGTATCTCACCCTTCCTCTAACAAACTGATGAGGGCAAGTGTGAGGTTCTCTAACTATAATCTCATAGTAACTCAGTCAACTAGATTAGGCTGAGTGATCGTGATTTGCTCAAGGCCACCTGATAAGTTCCATGGTTTAGGGCCTAACAAGATGTTGTGTTTCCTGGGACCATCAGTAGATGAGATCTGGGAGCTCCATGCTCGGAATTCAGTTCCTACAATTTCAGTTTGAGATTAGCACAGCAGAGAGAGGGGATTTAAGCCTTTCCCCCACCTATTGATCTTGTTTTTCTGATCCTGAGACAGCCTGGGGAGAACTATTTTGCCCTGTTGGGGAAATTTAATGTGTACTACATACACATTCCCAAGAGGGCATATGTCAACTTCTTGGTGCAGCTTCAGGTCAGGAAAGTGGCATGAGGGTGAGACATAAGCCCCTTTTCCTGTATGCCATGGTCCCCATCTGAATTGGGCCCCCCATATGCCTGGGAATTGAGTTCTGAGCATGGAATCTCCACATCTCATTTGTCAGCTAGATCTGAGAAACATGTAATGTGTTATGTAGCTTCAGCACATGGGATTTCCACATGGGAGAGCCAGGCCGCGGTCACACGGCCCCTTTAAATCCAGGAGGACTCCCGGATTTAAAGGGGGCGCATTTTTCAACCGCGGGTTGGGATGTCCATACATCCCAACTCCTGTGGCAGCACCAGCAGCAAAAGCAGCAGCCGAGGCTGCTGAAGAGGCGGCTGCGGCGGGAATGACTGCCGTGGCGGCGGCCGCTGAAGAGGTGGCAGCCGCGGAGCGAACGGCGGCCGTGGCGGAGGCGGCCCCAGCAGCAGGAGAGGCGGCTGTGGTGGCCAAGGACCGCCAGCCGCCTGGGTAAGTTGTGGGGGTTTTTCCCCCCCCTTTTACACTTGGGTGCATGAGTAGCCATGCGCCCAAGTGTAAAAAGGGAAAAAAAATGGAGGGGGGAGGCCATCTGGACAGCCCTGCTCTCGCAATGCTTGCGAGAGAGGGCTGTCCAGATAACCTCCAATGCGGGTTCCTCCCGCGACTCCCGGGAAAACACTAGTTTTTCCCGGGGTCGGTAAAAGCGGGAGCAACCCGCATTGGAGCCCGCTTTGCTGCGGGACTCGCTGCGGGGCTATGTAGACGGCCCCTTTAAATGTGGGAGGAAGCAGCCCTTCCTCCCGCATTAAGGGGCCGTGTGACCGCGGCCCCAGTGTGGTATAGTGGTTAAGAGCAGCAGACTCTAATCTGGAGAACTGGGTTTTATTCCCCACTCCTCCACATGAAGCCTGCTGGATGATCTTGGGCTAGTTACAGTTCTCTCAGAACTCTCTCAGCCCCACTTACCTCACAAGTTGCCTTTCGTGGGGAGAGGAAGGGAGGGAGATTGTTAGCTGCTTTGAGACTCCTTAGGGTAGGGGAAAGTGGGATATAAAAACCTACTTTTCTTCTTCATGGGATACAAAATGCATGTAAAACTAGCAACCACAGTTAAGACCTGAGCACAGAAAACAATCTGTTCACCAGTTCAGAATCAGCATCTGTTTGGGGCTCTAGCCAGACGCTCCAAGGTTCACAGAAATCCCAAGGACATTTTATGCAAGATCCAGGTTTGCTTATAAATATTTTTTAATAAACAATGATCAAGTTTACAGAAATATCAGGCTAAGTTCCCATCCACTGAGCCTTGAATGCACACATGTGCAGTGAAACTTACCTTCCCACTGAAGTGATTTCTTGCAATTTCTTGCTTTCAAATTGCTAGGTTGGCAGGAACTGGGATCAGAGACAGGAGCTCACTCTGTCATGCAGCACTCGGATCTCGAACTGCTGAACTACCGACCTTCCAGTCTGCAGTTCAGCATCTTAACCACTTGAGCCACTGCAGCCCTCTCTTAATGCATACATTGTGCTAAAAACAACCAGTTCATAACTTCATTAAACTTCCAACTACTATAATATCACTGCCATGGTGCCAGAAGTAAGTCAGTAGATCCTAGAGTCTAGACTGTTCTTTGGCCAGCCTGCTGTGGAAGGAAATTTCACTGCTGAGGGACACTCATGTTGACTCTGTATGTGTGTTCCTGGAGGATCAATATAGCAACTGGGGACTATTTTTGGGCATAGTGCCACACCAGGGTATGGCATCTGGCACTGCAATTTGTGCTAGATCATCCCCTTGCTCTTGTTGAAGAGTAGGAACAGTAGTAGTTGCAGTTTATGCCCTGGAAATCTTGTTGGTCTTTAAGGTGCTGCTGGCCTCTAATCTTGCTCTTCTACTGCTGACTAACTCAGTTGCCCACTTGAAACTGTCTTCATGGGATTTCTGAGTAGACCTGTGTAGTATTGCTCCCAAGGAATTTTTATTTTCATATTCTGTAAATATGACATATAGCACAGTTTTGTATCCCAAGTAAACAAATTATGCATTTTATGCTATTAGATTATTTAAAATATTACTACCCATCTATCTTAGAGGCAAGATGGCAAATTCTGCAGCCACCAAGTTGTGAGGACATGTTAATAATCCAGTTAACAAAATGAAAACAGATTAACTTTTTCACATTCCCAGTTTAAAGAACTTTCAGATTTAAAATACACAGGATCAGGAAGCTCACAGCTGAATTTGCCGGATTAGATAAGAATGTATTTTGTGTATTGCAGTTTCCCATCATGTCTGGGTTTTGTTTTCTGGAAAAAAATGGAGGGAAATCTGGTTATTTCCCCCCCATGGCCTTAACATTTCTGGAAATTTTACAACTGCACTTCAGTGGTTCTGATTCCATGCAAGAAAAGGGCATCAAGTCCTCTTCCTCTAGATATGTTGCCGAGTGCAAAGAAAAACAATAAAAACAAAATATTACTATCAATATCAAGACAGCAATAAACAACAACCTAACAATAATTTCATTTAGGAACTCAAGTGTGATCCTGAATTTTAATTACCAGAAGTTTCTTTCAGCAAAAGCTCCCTGAAAGGGATCAGCTTGGAATGCCTTCCTGAAAATAGAGAGTGATAAATATTACGGAGTTTTGTGAGACCCACAGACATGGGGAAAAAATAATTTCTTACTGCGATGAATGCATATTTTCCCCCCTTTAACTTAACTACCTACAAGCCATACGTCAAAACACTTTATAAATGTTTTGTAACTACTTAGATAAATATGGCTAAATCACATGTGCCCTTTTAAAATCTTACCTGACAATAATATCTTTAGTTTCTGTTGTTCTGAAATATTCTGTAGATGATAGGTCCAGGGAGTGATATATTGGTTACGAAGTAAAACGGGCAGCTAAAAAGGGTATGGGCAATTGAGTCAACTTGATCCTTACCATAAGTACAAAAGAGTTTTCTTAGGATAGTTTCTGCTGAAGCGGCTCTTCATCCCAGTGGAAGGTAGCACATGCATCTAAGTAATAGAAAAGAGTGATGATATTTTTGGAACTCTTAAATAAAAGAAGCATTTAGGCAATTCAAACATTTTCTGATAAGGTAAATGGAAGTAAATAGGGGAGCATTTCCAATCAGCTTTAAATTTTAGAATAGCCCAATCTTTTTTTAGTAAAAGAAGCACTTAGGCAATTCAAACAGTTTCTGATAAGGTAAATGGAAGTAAATAGGGGAGCATTTCCAATCAGCTTTAAATTTTAGAATAGCCCAATCTTTTTTGAATAATCAACTTTGTACAGTTAGCAAGGATTTTCCCAATGGATCCCTGGAATGTAGGCTCAGATTTAATGTAGCAGACTTTAAATCAATTGGACTAAGCCAAGTTCCCAACTACGAGTCGGCTGCTACTAGTTTCAGCAGAGATGGTAAAACATTAGATTCATGGAGTAATATCTGAACTTGATAACATGATACCATGCTAATGTTGAAATTTGAGGAATCTGAGCTCTAGTTGCACCACTGCTGAGAATACACTGGGAGGAAGAGAAAGGATCTTATGGAAGAAAGTTTGCTGGACCTTATCAAGAGAATCCAGTGGTCCACTGATCAAATTGGGGCTGCATAAAGCAATTTAGGAAGAATGATGTCCTTATATGGCTTTAACAGAAGCAGAATAAATTGTCCACCTTTGGTGTAAAAGAATTTCTAAAGAGTGAGTTCCAAGATAAATCATAATTAAACATAACATTAATATATTTAAATGTTTGACTTCTTCAATAGTTTCTCCATAAATTTGCCATATATGTTCCTTCAGATGCCTTGACTTTGAGAATCTCAAGATCTTTGTTTAATTGTCAATAATTCTCAAGCGCAAAGAACACAAAAATTGTTCATAAATTTCTTCAAGCCAACTGTAGTTTGGCTGAGGAAAACTAAATGGCATATAAAACCATTGGTAGAGATTGAGTTGCTAAGCATGGTACATGGGTATCATTTTGCAAATTTGGGAATAAGTAGATTATATATAAATTGAACAAGTGTGGAACAAGGACACATCCCTGTTGTACACCAATTCTTATTAATCTTGGAGATAAGTTCGTATTGAAGGGCTTTAATCTTAAAGCATTCCCAGTATATATATTCTTAATCAGGGCCAATAGGTGATTATAAATGGAAGTAAGATTCAATTTTTCCCATAAGCAGTATGGGGTTAAGACTCTGAGCTGCAGACTGGAAGTTTGAGACCCATGTGCCGCGTGACGGAGTGAGCTCTCATCTCTGGCCCCAGCTCCTGCCAACCTAGTAGTTCAGAAGAAATTGCAAGTAGATAAATAGGTACCACTTCAGTGGGAAGGTAACAGCGTTCTGTGCGCCTCAGTGTTTAGTCATGTCGGCCACATGACCATGGAGAAGTCTTTGATAGTGCTGGCTCTTTGGCTTGGAAACTGAGATGAGCACCACCCCCTAGAGTCGGATTTGCCTGCTTTCGAGCAAGGGAAACCTTTACCTTTTTATATTGAGCCAAAAGCTGCTCAAAGGTCAACAAAGACAGTGAATATGGATTCTCTGTTAGTTTTAATATATATGTTGGTAAGAGTTGATAAGATCAAACAGTGTTGTATGTACATGCACCTTTTCTGAAATCCGAACTGCTCTTGCCAAATTATGTTTTATTCTTCCTAATGTGCTTTTAGTTTATTTGTTAAGAAGGCAGCATATATTTTGTTCAGTGCAGGATGTAGACTAATTGGCATATAACTGGAGGGATCTAGATGAATGCATATTAAACGTGTATAATTATTTGGAAATATCTCTGAGACTTTGTTTTTTATTGCTAGGACTAAGATGCGTGAACAAGGAAGACTGGACAAGGAACTCTCTAGTTTTTTAGTTGTGTCTAAAGATGAAGTCTTGAAAATTTGCCAAAGTGGCCTGCGTACTAGTAATTCAATCAAGAACGACATCATGAGGGAACTGGGAAATCCTCAACTTGGAGTATATCTATTCAGACATGTTGATATAGCCTTGAATTATGCATCGAAACACTCAGTTCCAGTAGAAAATATCATTATTTTCAGGGTAAGTGTTGTATAAGGAGTTAGTGAATATTATGAATCTTCCTGTCATGTAAAAAGCCATTTTTTAAAATCACCCTATATGGGTGTAAATTGGTCATGTATGTGGGCATTTGAAATCTAAACAAAATTTATTGGAAGTATCTTTTATTATATTATCGAATAGACAGTGGCTGGTCCCCATTAGGGATATGCAAGGAAGAGGAGTCACTGAGGGCTTTTTCCCACTCACATTGTGCCGGCGTTCTGCCTCCGTTTGTCCCGGCGCTGGGTGTCAATTTCACACCCTTTGCTGCGGCGCGTGTGTTAATACGGGGCTTCGCGCCATTTTCTCCGCACCTTCGGTAAACCTTTTTTTTTAAGGTTTACCGAAGGTGCAGAGAAAATGGCGCGAAGCCCCGTATTAACACACGCGCCGCAGCAAAGGCTGTGAAATTGACACCCAGCGCCGGGACAAACGGAGGCAGAACGCCGGCACAATGTGAGTGGGAAAAAGCTCTCACAGAAAGATAGGCGTGTCTGAGTATGCAGAAAAATATGACTGAATTAACCAGAAGAGCCTCCACCTACCCCAGTCTGATGAGGACTAAATGTGTTCCAGTAGACATGGACTGTTAAGAATGGTTGAGAGTTTAAAGCAAAAATGGGAGCAGTGTGAAATTAGCCTACTGAAGTCCTTGAGACCTTATGCTGTCCTAGCAGTTGGGAGGGTGGGATGGAACTTCCAAATTGTCTTTGCTGGCAGATGGGGAGTAAGTCTTATTATTTATTATTATTTGTTCGACTTATATCCCGTCCTTCCCATAAGCGGGCTCGAGGCGGGTAACAACAACAGACAACAACAGAGGGCTCAGGACAGGTAACAACAACAAAGTAGAGCTAACCCTGTTAGCTGGGATAATAAAATGGGCAACTTTATTTAATTTTACATTGACCGGGGGATCTGCAGCACCAGTGTGCCAACCCCTTCTCTACCTAGTCTCAGTGCAGGCCATTAATGAGATGCAGAAAAATCAGACCTCTTCTGTTTGCACATCCCAGATTTTGTGGGCAACACCACCCTGGCTCTAAGCCCTGAGCTGTCAACTGTTTCACCCAAAGAGAGATTAACACGTGGAATTCACTGCCACAGGAGGTGGCGGTGGCTACAAGCATGGACAGCTTCAAGAGGGAATTAGATAAATATATAAATATATATTCCACTTCTATCACCATCTTATGCGGTCTTTCTGTGGGTTCTTTTCCCTCAAAATATATTGGACATCATGATAGGCAAACCATGGATAATGCGCAGTTTTAAGAACTGTGAGGTTTTTTGTGTAATTCTTTAATGCAGTGGGCAGTCATAGATTTGAATAAAAGATGTCCAGTGTACATAGCTGTGCTTTGTATGCCTCTAAAGAGGTAATAATTATAATTATTGTGTGGCACTGTGTGTAGTATAGTCAGGAGATCATAAGATTGTGTGGCAGCCAGAAGTTCTAGCTCTTTTTTAGTGTTATGCACCACTAGGTGGCAAACTAGGCTTGTTTTTTTTAAAGGCAAGAGGCCTTTCAGAGGTGGCTTACCATTGCCTGGCTCTGCATCACAACCCTGGTATTCCTTGAAGGTCGCCCATCCAAATACTAGCCAGGACCGACCCTGCTTAGCATCGGAGATCTGACGAGACTGCCCTATTGTATCAGCCCATTCCATCTTTGTTCTGTCATCCAGTTAGCATTGCTGGAACTGTATGAATGAATGTATTGGTTTGCCTCTTTTCATGTTTTAAATAATTTATTGTACTCTTATAATTGGTTTAAATGGCTTTGTAACTTCTTTGTTGTTAGCTGCCCTGAGTCCGCTCACGGGGAGGGCGGGATATAAATTGAACAAAATAAATAAATAAATGGAGCAGAGGTCCATCAGTGGCTATTGGCCACAAAGTATAGATAGGATCTCTCAGTCTGGGACAAGTGATGCTCTGTATTCTTGTTGCTTGATGGGGGGGGGCAACAGTGGAGGGCTTCTAGTGTCCTGCCCCCACTGCTGGACCTTCTGAGGGCACTTGGTGTTTTTAGCCACTGCGTTGGGCTGGATGGGCCACTGGCCTGATCCAACATTGGTTTTTCTTATGTTCTTACGTTTATGGCTCAGTCTCCTCTTTACCAAGCATTTTATCACTCATGGGAGGTGAGCCATGTCTTTGCTGTCTTGCCACGAAGTCGGTGAGTTGAGGATAATGGCATCTATGAAGGGGGTCCTGTTCCATTGCCATGAAAGAACTGAAGCCTCAGATATGAGGATTGCCCCTTCACCCTACTAACTGGTTCCTAAGGTGCTCACCAAAACTTTACTGCTCTCTACTCAGTCATCTTTGCCCACACCGTTGCTGCCACAAGGAGGTGGTCCTTTCCGTACTTGGATCTCATCCCTGGTTCTATCAGAGTTCAACTCACAACACAATACCTTGCATTTATCCCTGGTTATAACAGCATCCATTTATCCTGGGACAAGTGTGGGGCAAAACCGGGGTCACCTCAATGTAACGTGGAAACAAAAAATACCCCAAGATAATTACATGGGTGAACTTGAGTGTAGTGTAGAATGTAAGTTTGGGGACAGGGTTGAACCAGGATTTAAGGTCTGGTGCAGAAGGGACCACTAAGACCTTAAACCCAGCAAGTCTGGGACTTCGCTGTGCTATTTTCAAGTAGATTAGCCCCCCTCCCCAGTTTAGGTCAATTCTGCCTAAGGGGACAAAAATTCCTATTAGGCCCCAAATTGGTTACTAGCTTGCACTTATTCTGAAATCCAGAGGAGAGGTGGGTGCCGCCTCATTATACTAAACAAAACGGGTGAAGGTTGACATCAGCCCCTAAAGTGTGGTTCTTCTACCTTCACTCCCAACAGCTGCATGCCAAAGAATGCTATGTCAAACTGGCCAACTGTCCCTTTTCACAGGCTGCAGGAAACTCTCCCTTCCCCCCTCACCCCTGTGAGGGAGAGGGAGTACCAGAACAGCCTCCTCTTGTTGACTGCTCATTGGTTCCTAGCTTTTTCCTTCTAGTGCCGAATTTCAGTTTCGTGGTTGGGTACTTAGCAGCAGGGCAGCAAAGTGGGGCCCCACACTTACAAGGTCAGAGTTTCTGTATAAGGTGATTCTCCCTAATTTTCCTGATTATTTATCCTTCCACAAACACTTCCTTGTAGAGAAAGATCAAGATGGGTATTGTGTTAGTTTGTCTGTAGCAGTAGAAAACAGCAAGAGTTCAGTCACACTTTACAGACTAACAAAATTTGTGGCAGGGGATGAGCTTTTGTGAGTCTCATACAAGAGCTCATACCTTGCCACAAATTTTGTTAGTCTTTCGGGAACTACTGGACTCCTTTCTACTGCCTTGTGGGTCCCAACTCCCTAGCTTTGACAGAAATGAAAACCAACCCTGCATTTTGTGAGCCATTTCTCTGGGTTTTCTGAGCCATTTCCATGCTTTAGCTAGGCCAGGGGTGGGCAAATTGCGGCCCACGGGCCACATGCGGCCCGCCACAGAGTTTTTTGCGGCCCACCAAGACATATAGATGCTCTTTGACAGACATTAACTTGCAGGCTGTGATGAGAATCTCAACAAACAATCTCCCTCCTGATTTCAAAAAAATTGTAGAAAAGTGTGATAGTGTACATTTGTCTCATTAAACTGATTCTAAAATTAAATGTGCTTGCAGCTATAGATAATATGAAATTAGCACAATAAATAAATTGAATAAAACTACCACTATTTTATTTAATTTACATGTATTGATTTTTATGATACAGTTTATACCTTTTCTGAAATGCAAAGTTAACTAATGAATGCAATCATTTTAAAAGGTGCAGCCCTCCGTTAACCTCCGCTCCCACAAAGTGGCCCCCGAGCCAAAACAATTGCCCACCCCTGAGCTAGGCCTTTCTGTAGACCAAAGCACAGTTGTTTTACTCTTCAGGCTTCTCAGCCTTTCTGAGAGGTACAAAGCCTGCCTGTCTCCCTCAGAAACAAGTGTGTCTTCCTGCACTGAGATAGCCAGGAGGCCCCACTTATCACCCTTTGAAGTCTTAGGGAGGATAAGTGGGTCTGCTGGTTGCTTGTTATCGGTCTGTTGCTGCATAAACTGTTCTTTAATTGAGAACTGGTTTCTGTGAATCTTTGGGAAGATGGGAGGTTTGGCTCTCTCAATAGTGTACGTTCTGCTCCTCTCCACAAGGGGTCTGGTGCCCCCCTCCTTGACAGAGGCAACTGCTTAGTTTAATCTCTGAGAGTGTATTCCCCTCAAGAGCTTGTCAGCTCCATCTTGGTGCAGTGTTTACTGGTAGAACTACTTGCTGCAGGCTCTTCCTGTGAGGTAAGATAGCACCAAGAAACATTTAAACCTATTTTATTCTTTACAGCTTCACCCTCTCCCCAGATGTTTTGTGACTGAGTGCCTGTTATAAAGGCAAAAATAAAAAGGGTCCTGTAATACCTTAAAGACTAACCAAATTCTATTTCATTGTAAGTGTATATATTAAACCATCTATATCCCACCTTTCCTTGTTATTCCAGATGGCTTGCAATAACAGTTAAAAACATTTTCAGTTAAAACACAAAATAAAATAGCAAACCAGAAATCCCCCCCACCCCCGCCCCCAAAAAAGATGCCTGCCATTCAGACTCGTTCAAAAGCCCTGGCAAACAGGGAGGCCTTGCAGCACCTCCTGAAGATCTCCAAGGAGGGGGCTCCTCTCACCTCTTCAGGGAGCCTGTTCCACAGAGCCAGAGCCACAGTGTAAGCATCCTGGGCTCTGGTAGATGCCAGACAGGCCGCCCTAAGTGGTAGAACAGCTAAGAGATGGCTGCCTGGCAACTGTGGTTGGTGCCCAGGAACATATGGAAGAAGGTGGTACTTCAAATATGTGGGTCCCCAGGTTGTGAAGGGTTTTAAAGATCATAAACATCACCTTGAATTGAACTGGGAAACAGTCTGGCAGCCAATCTAGCTATTTCAAAATGGGCAACACTTGTTTGTTATTTTTTTTTAACATTGCTTAGCTCCCTTTTTTCCTTATGGAGCTCAAGATGGCTTATAATTGTCAGGGACAGCTAACCACTGACAATAGTTGGGCTACTGCATTCTAGACCAGTTGTATTTTCGGGGTTGTCTTCAAGGGCAGTCCCATGTAGAGTGTTTCATTAATCCAACCTGGAGGTTACAGAAGCATGGATCACTGCGGCCAGGTCTGCTGAGTCTAGGTAATGAGAGTTGGTGAATCTGTCATAGCTGATAGAAGGCACTAAGGAGGGATGTGGGTTTGGATCTACCTGAGCTGAAAATACCTTATCAGTATTTTTCGGGCATATTTTGGCATCCCAAATGTATCTGGGTTTTTTGGTGGGGTGGGGGTCCTGAAAAGATCCTGGATATATTTGGGAATTACTTGGTAGATCCAAAAACAGTGGAGAGGCAGTAGCAGATTGCTCCTGCTTCTCAGGGGTTTGTCAGGCTTCTACTGCAGTCCCTTTAAAGTTTAAAGGGACTGCAGAAGACAGCCTGAGGATCAGCTGTGCCGGGGGGAACAGACTGTTCTGCTGATTTGGCTTAGGGCTGGCTTTTCCTGCAGCCTACTGTTGTGTTCAGGGCAGAACCTGGTGCTTTTACTCTACCTGGGGTCTCTGAGATGCACAAATATAACAATCAGTCAATGCAAATGATGCATTCAGGGCAGAGCCTGGCGCTTTTACTCTACCTGGGGTCTCCAGGATGCACAAATACAGTCACAGTCAATCAAAGCAAGACATGAGAGCAAGGTTGACAAGCCAGTTCAGAGTCAGGGAGCTGAAGGTTCAGCCTGAAGGTTGGGGGAACAGGAAGGTCTGAAGTCCAGGGTCCCAAAGCTTGGAGGCCCAAGCAGGAGATGGGGTCTGGGTTTCTGATCTCTGTCCCATTTCTTTGTCTTCTGCCAGAATGAGCAGTCTGGCTGGAAAGTGTTCTTGCTTTCTGACGCTTCTTTCACTGGATCTGCTTCTAGACCCAGCTGCTCAGGTGGACATTCCACTGGTGCAGGGCCTGATTCTTCCATTTCCTCATCCTCAGAGGAGGAGGCAGCTGGCTGACCCATGACTCCTGGTTTAAAGCAGGCTTCAGGAGAAGCCATCCCAGCCAGGATCTGCGTGCTGCAATCTCCCTGCAGCATAGCAGATCCTGGGGCTGGCTTCTCCTGCAGCCCAGTTTAAACCAAGCTGCAGGAAAAGCCAAGCCAGCCCCAAAATTGGGTTGGCTTTAAAAAAAAATCAGTATTTTTCTTCTCAGATCTATTGGACACAAGAAAATTTGGGATTTCAAAAAATCCCAGTTCCCAATACCATACTGGTATTGGGAACCGGGATTTTTCAGCAATCCTGATTTTTTTCTGGGTCCAGTACACCAGTACCAGAAAATACCAGTTATTTTAAAAAATCGCACACCCCTAGAAGGCACTCCTGGCCAACATGCCAGCCTGCTTTTCAAACAGCAAGGCAGGGTTCATGGCATCCCAAGGTCTTAACTTACTCTGAAAAAATCAGTGTAAATCCAGGACAAGTCCATTCAGTCCCTCTACAATTTCATCCTTTCTGACCAGAATTCCCTCGTTCGTATCTGGATTCAGATTCAGCTTGTCCTGCCTTAGCCATCTGACCACAGCCTGTTCAGAACCAAGATGAATGTATCTGGAGGCTTGGATAATGACATATGGAGCTAGGAGTTATCTTCATGTTGAAGACACCCAACCCCAAAGCTCCAGACAGTTGTCATTGGATTCCACATTATTGAGCTGTTCTCAGATACTGGTTGGGATCTACTGAAGTGTAGAAGCACATTCATTGATGTGATTTGTATTTTTCTAAGTTCATTTTTATCCTATCCTCCTTCCAAGGAGCTCAGACCAGCACATATGGTTCTTCCGTCCCATTTTATCCTTTTATCAGTCCTTTGAGATGGGTTCGACTGAGAGACGGGCCTAAGGTCACCAAGTGAACTTTCATGGTATTGTGGGGATTTGAACCTAGGTCTGCAAGTTCTCATTGGAAAAGATAGTAATTCTAGGAAGAAGGCAATAGGAATAGAAGACCTAACATGAGATGGATTGACTCAATAAAGGAAGCCATGGCCTTTAGCTTACAAAACCTGAGCAAGGCAATCAGTAAGAGGATGTTTTTGAGTTCATTCATAGGATCACCATAAGTTCTCAACAGCACATAACCTACACACTCTCAAATCCTAGTCCAGCACTCTAGCCAACTCCAGTTAATGCATGCATATCTGACCAGTGCTTTTAAAATCTTACATTGGCTAGAAGTGGAAGCATATTATTTACCAGCTGTTTCTTGATGGGGATGGCATCCATGTAGCGGCGTGACACTGAAAATGGATTTCTGCACACTTGGCACTAATAGAGCACAATTACGTCTGGATTGGGATGAAAGTTCTTCTCATGAAATCAGTCTTGGTATAAAATGTCAGTGCTATAAGGCCTGTGAATAATCAGGGGCTGCAGTTAACTCTTAGAAACCACTTTGTTTTCTGTTGTTAGCAAATTGGGGGGGGGACCCCATTCACGGACTTGATTGTAATTTTGTCAGTCACTTATTGGAGTTCTGTGCTAAACTATTAATGTAGTCTTATAACGAGTCTGCTTTCTTTTGCTTCAATTGATCAGGTTCTCTTAGGAAAAGTGAAAAAAATTCAACCTCCAAAGGGCAAAAAGAAAATTGCTTTGGATCCCACTCCGAACTATGATTGTCATGTATCCAGAATTCATCCTTCGCTCAAGGATTCAATAGAGGATCAGGCCATTGGTTCTTTGGTAGGTCACATTTCACTGCTTGTGCTTTGTTAAAAAAAGATGATATAGTACAAAGCCATACTTCTTACTTTTGTTGTTGTTTATACTGTTAAAACCAGTTGGTATTGTTCAGCTTTGATGGATTTTGAAAACTAGAGTTAATCAGACACTGTCCTACCAGAAATGGTTGGTGGGCTTTGATGATGCTGGGACAGAGGAAGGAACCACAAAATATTTCATACTGTGCAAAATAACAGGTCTTGTGACACTTGGTCATTTTGGCCACAGCAGACTACAAGCACTCATGGAGTTTGACTTTATAGCTGGCACTGATTTTAGCCAGTCCTTTTTTTCAGAGAGCCAGAGTGGTGGTGTGGTTAGAGTGTCAGACTAAGGTCTGAGAGAACCAGGTTCCAATCCCCATTCTGTCATGGAAGCTCACTAGGTGACATTGATTCAGTCACACACTCTTTAGCCCAACCTATTTCAGAGGGTTGTGAAGATAAAACAGAGGCGAAGACAACAACGTAAGCTGCTTTGGGTCCCCGTTGGGGAGAAAAGCTGAGGTATAAATGAAGTAAATAAATACATCTTTGGTTGTAACAGTCTGTATCCAAAAGCAAGAACAAAAGCCACAAGATACCTTTTATTAGGACCAACCATAATGACACAAAATGGGGTGCAAGCTTTTGAGTTCTCCAGAACTATTCCTCCAGCTGTATGGTACAATTTAAAAAAAAAAAAAAAGAGGTGGAGGAGAGCAAGAGGGGTTTCAGGCCATGATTTTAAAGGCCTTTTCTTGCCAGCATCTTGGTTGCTGAGTGCAAGGTGGGGAGGTAGATAAACACTCTTGCCTTTGGTGTCGTAGCTACCTGTCTGTTGAGGAGTTAGTCTTTATTAAAAATAATATGCATGTTAGGAAATTCTGTTCCCTGTGGATTCCTGTGTGTCTGTTGGCCTTGGTGGACCATCCTCTGTCCATGGCACTTTTCTTGAATCTGCTGCCTTCACAGGGCACAGCCTCCTGCACCCATTGTTCTTTCAGCTTTTAGTTTTTCAGCCCACTCTGTAGTCGGTGCCCCGTTCTTCAGCTGCTCTGGACAACAATCCCGCTCCTGTTCTTCCTTCAGTCCTTCTAATGTCCAGGTCCCCAACCCCCCTATTGTTACCTGCCCAATATTTCTGCTTCTGTCTCATTTCTTTACACTAGTTCATTTCCTGTCATACTTCAGAAGTTCATTTCCTATCATACTCAGAAGTTAGGACGTGTTTAACTTTCCATGATATCTCAGCAGTACAACTAGTGATATCATGCCTTACAGCTGTTATTTCTTTGGAGAGAGACCTTTAACTATTTCTGGTGTACTTCGGAAGAACATTTGTTTTAGCAACTCCTTTGGTAAAATAGACACTGTACCTTTAAATATATAGTGTGTTGATCCATATTAAGGATTCAACATAAGTATGTTGATAAAGACTTGAGAAACTTGACAAACTGTAAATACAGTGTTCAGATACTTGCAGGTGTCACACTGATAATTCATTGCATAAATGAATCCATATGTGTACAAAAATAGTATTGGCTCAAATGCTTGCCCTGACAAAATGCCCATAAAGGGAAACTTTAGCAGCCACAGTTCTGGTTTTGGTTTGTTAAAATGAACATGTGGAAAATCATATTATGGCTAGCTACAACAAACTTTGGGAGCTGTACATTGAGGGAGAGCTTGAAGGAATGAATTTAAGTTCCTGAGAGTTAGAGACCCAACAGAACTGAGATGTATGTCTGTCTTGAATGCTTTATACAAGTGGATGAAGAAAAAAAAGACTGAAACTGAATCCATACAAAACAGAGGTGGTTTTAGTGGGGGGAGACTGATATTGAGCTTGACTTGCCAATGTAAGATGCGGTCCACATGACCCTTTCTGATTTAGTTTGTTCTTAAATACATAAGGGTAGTAAGTATTTATTTAAGCATTTGTATGCCTGACTTTATAAAATTCAAGGCTGTTTACAATTGGGTATCAAAATTGCTATTTAACAACCTAAAACACAAGCTATCATAGTAAATACTCGAATGTTATAATATATGAAAAGTGATGTATGATTTTGTAGAGTCATAAATGGAAGGTTACAGTAGCGGATATCTTAAAAGTCAGGTGTGCCTAATATGACCAGTGCTTGAATTTATTTAGTAAAACATGCTACTCATATTCTTGAAATATTTTTTCATATTTACAGATATATATTTATGAATATAGTGAACTTTCAAAACCTGTGGATAGGCCTAGGCAGTGTCTTCCACATGCAGTAGTAAAAATACAACATATTAATCAGAAAATGAGAGCCGACCACCCTGTAATTTCTTCGAAGTGTAAACCAAAAAAATTCTATAAAGGTAAGTTACCTTTATAAATGGGCATTTCTTGCTCTTGTATGTTAGAATGTTGCCTAGATTGTAAGATACATTAACAGAAACTCTATCTTAAACATTTGTGTTGGTCAGTGCTGGTAAAAACACATAAATTGTTCCTGCAGCAGTGGCTTAATATTGTTTCGTGATAGTACTCTGGCACAGTTGTGTTCCAAACTGCACATGACAACATCAAGGCTGTGTTTGTATTTTTAAATGTTAGCCTGCCCTCATCCACAAAATTATGAATGAAACAATGCAGACGCAGCAGCCTAGCTGCTAGCATGAGATGGCTGGGGGACTCGGGTTAGACTACATGTCATGTTTTACAAAGTTGCAACTGGGACTGGCAGCCACATTGCTGCTGAGAGTTCTTGGTGGCAACTCTTATGTAAAACATAGCAGGGCCCAATTTGGTCTGGACTATGCTGTGCAGGGAGGAGAGGCTGTTCCCCACTGGGGCTGTTTTTGGGAGCCCTTGCACTCCCCCACCCTGCAATCCCCTTCAAGATAGGGCCTCTGCTATTATTAGCTTACACTATGCTTTTATGCAAGCATTGCCACCAGAGACTCAGCTATAATATGGCTACTAGTTCCCATTGGTAACTTGTGTACATAGTTTGGCCCTCAGATGTTCTGAGATTGGGTCAAGTATTGATACAAGGTAATTTTCTGGTTTACCATGCCACATTATCCTTTTTTTTAGTGTAGTCGCAGGCCTACCATGGTCAATTTGTTGCATCATACTAAAGGAACGTTTCTGGGTGCAAATTTTGCTGATTCATGAAAATTAGCTTCCCCAGTCCCTGTCCAATGCTTTATGTCCCCCTTAGGCTTTCTGCATCTTTAAGAATAGCATAGAAGGAAGAATTGCATCAGACAATGGCTAGAGAATTATCACCAGTGCAGACTCATTTTGCCTTAGAACTTTTCAGTATAGCTTAGTCACAGGGGTTTTTAAATGGATAAGAATTTATAACTTCAGTAAGGTTTTATTCTCTCATGTTCTTCCATTCACAGGAAGGGGCCGAGGCCTCCTTCTGGAAAACTGTACAATAGTCACAAGGATAGGTAATAGCAAGCTTATCTATGAGCATTTCCACAAGCCCAAAAACTGTGCTGTAAGTGATAATCTATCTGCAGAAATTTCTTCTTTGTCTGTAAGTGCACCCAACTGGAATGGCTCGGGAGCTGAAACCCAAGGTAGTAAAATTAAACACAAATTACCTGGACGATGGGATTCAGCACAGGAAGAGGCAGATGTACATAATTTTAAGTGTATGCCTGATGCAGATTGCAACAGAGATGCTAAAAGTGACCACATGGGAAGCTGTAGTAAGAATCCAAATGACGCTTCAGTTAATTATGGTGAATTAAGCACTACAATTACTTCTAAATTGATTAAGGATCCTAGGCTAACAAAAAAAGGAAAAAACTCAGGGGAACAAAATGGAAAACCAACCTCTCAAGGGATTTTGCAGTGTGAGAATGATCTAAAATATCAAACAGAAATGAAAATGTCTGCCACTTTAGGCATACCATGGCCTGACCCTGAGAAACTTTTTCTCCTTAATGATTCCTGGCATATGGTTAGTGAAGAGCAGTATATGGCAAAAACACTGTGGAAGGACAGGGTTTCAGGAGAACATCAGTCACTGTTAAATAACAATGATGAGTGTTCAGTGAACAGTGGACACACCATAGTTAATATAAACCAACTTAATAGAGAAATTCCGGATTCTAAGAACACTGATACAGATCTTGCTGTCAAAAGCAATCTAAGTCATAGTTCTTTAAAATCTGCAGACTGTGGGATCAAAACTGTCAACCAGATCTTTGCAGGAAAAGATGAAAATGTAAAATATTCAAAACCATTGTTGTTAGGCCAGAATGAAAACAGCATACATACAAACAGTGTAGACTCTGCCTACATAGGCAACGGCACTTACACACACAACAAAGAGCAGATTGTTCTTGCGCCACCTTTTCAGATAAGTACATGCAGCCATAATCTTGTAGCTAACAAAGATGAGCTAGATGGTAGAGAAGAAATGTACAGCCAATTTCAAGAGGATTATGGTTACAGTTCTGAAGTACAGTGCTCTGCCAGCCTTGATTCAAAATGTTCTAAAAACCATTGTATATCAAAGGGGGAAGGTGAGACATTACAGAATAGATTTCATAGAAGAATGCATCTTCCTGAAAGTCCGATGAGAGACGTTTGGGATGAAGATATAAATGTCTGTGGCTGGTCTGCGGGAGATCAAGTGCATGCAGAGATTTTTGAACAAAATAAGCTCCAAGCGATGGCACACTCTGGGAAATCCATCATGAATGAAATCCCTGAAAAGACTAATAGACAAATACTTTCCTCATCTGAAAGAGAGAGCAACTCCATAGGTGAAATGGAAGAAAATACATCTAAAAATTTAGAGGAATGTATAGATGATATAAAAAACTGGATGGACACTTCTCATATTTTGGATTCAGAAAACTCAACTTCTGATTTCAACTTGAATTTTCAAGACAAATGTTCATTAACAGAATCACGGTTGATGAAAATAGAAAGTGGTAAGGAGACCTTGAGTGACCTGTCTGATCCAGCATTGCTCACTAAATGCACAGGCCTGACAACAGAAGACACGGCCCTTATGTTACTCACCTCTGTTCCTGTACCTTTAGGGTGTGTGAAGGATACAGAAATTAAACATCCTCAGTTTGAGAACGTATCTCATTCTATAAAGGAAAATTTAGGAGCGTTGAACACTAGTTTGCCTCCTAACAACAGTATGCCAGAAATATTTGGACAAGAATTGGCAGTGAAGTGCACAGACAGTAATACTCCAGATTTAGAAGTTCATAGTGAGACTGAGATTTTGTCAGAGAGGTATGAGAAATGCGTCTCAGTACCACAGAACCGACATAGTCACACAGAGGTGTCTAGTGAGGAAGCCGACTCTGAATATCAGTATTTACAAGAGCGTATGGATTGGGACAATCTGTTGGCAAGACCTAGTCCAAATATAGAGATTTCAAGAAGTACTTCTCTGAGTGAACATAAAAATGAGTGCTCATGTGAGGAAAAAACAGATGTGGGGAAAAAGGCAGCACAAATGTTTAACATATATGTGAGGCCTGACTTACAAATTACTGTAGCTAACACATATTCCCATCATAGCTCTCTCAAAATGAGGACAGGAATGGGGAAATTTGTAACTAAGTGTTCAAAACAAAAAAGAGGTATTAAGTGGCCCCATGAGAAAAAAAATGAAAAATCTACACTGGGTCAGAAAAATTCCAGAATTCATTACCAAAAGAAAGTGCTGAATACTCACTGTTCATCTGAAATGGCTCTTCCATTATCCCATGGGCAATTTGAAACATTTGAACAATCTGAGAAGCATATTAAGAATGTTTTGCACACTCTTAACACTGAGGCATCATTGTGCAAAAACAAACATCTGTCTCAAAAGATAAATGGAGCAATGTTTCACTTGAAAAAAGCTCAGAGGAGTGTTCAGACATATTTAAAAGTCTTGGCCAAGACTGTAAAGAAGAAAAATCTCTCAAACTCACACAAAATCATACTGAGTAACTTACTCAAAAGTTCTGATCGTGCAAGTTACAATGTCATGTCTGTCCAAAAAATGGCTGCTTGTTTTACGGAGCGAAAAAGCCCTAAGATTAGCATGCTTACCTCTCCTGTAGAAGTGAGAGAAGCAGGTGAAAAAACAAATTGCAAATTAGAAAATCGCATTGAAAGTAAAGGGGATATGACCTATAGTACAACCAGTTTATTGAATGATACTGAAAGTGACTCTGGAGCCTTACATTTGGATTGTTCTATAACATCTTGTAGCAATGATAATATGAGAGTCAGAGTAATAGAACATGAGCTCTCTGAAAAGTCCACCAGTTCAGATACCATGGAACTCGGGGACACAAAATCAGCCAGCAATGAAAGCAGAGTAAATAGTGAGCAAAAGGCTTACACCAGTGTAGTGTCAGAAAATAATATCCAGGAACATTTTTCTCCCATCATGGGATGCACAAAGCAGGAGCTCAGCTCTAAAGCAACCAAAAATAATGTGAGAAGCAAAAATGTTGCAAAACATTTAAGTGTAGTGATTGGGACAGATGCTTGTGAGTCTAATGTAAAGACGAGTATAGTCAGATCTGCCATGTCAGTTGAGAAATCTTCAGGAAAGCTAAAGCCTTCTAAGCCAGTTGATATGTCCAAGTTACCTCTCATTTTGAGTGGGAAGGATGCTTTTTCTAATGAAAAAGAAGCTGGGAAAGTATCTCCAGCACAGCAAAACAACATAAGTGTGAGTATTGACACAGCACAAGCTTGTGATTTATCACATGCATTAGTACCTGTAGTAAAAAGTAGACATGATGCCAGAGACCCTCAGGTTCTGTTAACTCCACAAATTCATGGTTCTGGATGCAAAACGAAGACAAATAATTCCTCAGAAAGAAATTTTGAGAAAACCTGTTCTGAAAAGCAAGAATTGTATGAGAATACGAAATTTAAATCATTGGCCAAGCCTATAATACAACTAGAAAACAATATTGAGAGACTTAATGGTCATCTGACACAAACAAGTCAAGGCACACACAGAAAGGAGTCTACAAACAAACAGACTTCCCCGGCCAGCCATGAAAATGTGGTTAAGTGTCATACTGTGTTGCCATTAAGAGGAGATTCGAAGCAGGGAGGCATTACTGCAGCTATGATTTCACCTTGTGCCCATGATACTGTCTTGCCAAAGGACAGAGGCCTTTCAGGTGACCATTCTAACAACTGCAAAGACATCACTAGTGACACCAGACTTTCAGCAGAAGTAGAACAAACAGCTCTTGGTTTCATAATGCAAATATCGGAAATTTTGCAGAAGGCAGATGAAACCTCGTGTTTAAGTGTATTACAAGAACAAATTACAGTTTGCAAAAACATTCTTCCCTTGTTTATCAGAGCTTTTGAAGAAAAGCAGGACTGTTCCTGTGAACATGTCTTGGTGTCAAGGGAAAATGCAGAAAAAAGCATGCAAGCTAAATTAAAACCATGTGCCATCGAGTCACTTGTTGAGTTACAAATTTTAATGGAAACTATTGAATTTCTAGAGAATAAGATGAGGTACTTGCAACGTAAGCATACATTCCGTAGCTTGCTTTGGTTTGATGATTCATTGTCTATTGAGTTGTTTGGCGGACGGTCAGGTTATCAGCAACAGTCAAACTTATATCCTGCATTTCAGAAGAGTCTAAAATACAACGCTCTTAATGAATTACAAAGCCATCACAAAAAATTAGTAGACAAGTTTGAGATCACAAGACTGGAAAATAAATCCTACTATTGTTTATTGAAATTGAGACGAGAAATTAAGGAATGTGAAGCAGCAGTGAAAAGTAATTCCCCTTTGTCTGAGTTTTGCCTTTCGGAGCCATATATTTGTGGAGCTCAGTTCGGAGACACAATAGAAGATTTAGAAAATGCCAGAAAAAGTACAGTGGATTTAATAAATACATTTAGGAGTCTGTCAAGCATTCCTCTAGGCACTGAAAAATTGGAGCATCTTGGGGTTATCATGGGTATTATTTCTACAAAGATAGAATTTATAAGGACCTGTGAGAAGAGCAATATAAAATCATCATTCATTGGGTTAGAACATATATTTTTTAATGCTGCTGTAAGTTGTATTTTTAATGAAAGATCCATATTTGCTGATGGAGTTTTTAAAAGTGGAAAAGGAGAAATTGTCAAAATATATGAAGCTGCCCTGCCTAAACTGTATGAGATATATGAAAATAGAGTGGAGAAACTTACTTGTGCCTCCGAAGAGCACATCCTGAGAAGATCTGTAGAAAAGCCTTGCAGTTATGAAAAGGTAGATGGAGGGGCAAATTATGACATAAGCAATTATCTAGTTTCATATCCCGAGATTTGTATTGGAGATATACTAGATGAAGCTCAATCTGTAAATCTTGAAAAGTTGCGACAGCACCAGTGCAGATGCACAGAACAGCTGGAAGTTCTGAAAAAATACTTTCAGATTACACAGGAAGAAGATGTGGATCATGTGCTAATAACAAATGAAAATGTGCTCAGTTTCATGGAAAGCAGTGGCCTAAGGGCTATTCGTTTAAAACCGGAAGCCGTTGAGGTTTATATAGAACTGGCCATGGTCCATGAAACGCTGTGTTTCCTTCAGAACTCTATTGCATCAAAAGAAGATAAGCCAAGATTTCGAAGTTTATTATGGTGCGATTTATCACTTTTAAATGAACTCTTTCATTGCCAACAGAAAATGGCTTCCTTTAGTTATCGGAAAGATAACCTTTTAGAAATTATAGAGTCTGCCATCTCTGACCTTCAGGACGAGTTGAATGTTGTGTATGACTATGCAGAAAGCTTAAACTGCTCCTATGCACGTCAGCTTCTTACGAGAGAACTTGAAGAGCTTTTAGAAACAAGAAAGTACCTACAAATGTCAGTATCCTCTATCTGCATGTGTATTGACTTAGTTCCATATACCGTTGCTCTAAATTACGGGAGTAATATATCTGAACTGGAATATAATTATGAACAGTTCTACTCGCTTCTTGAAAAATTGCTGTTGGCAGAAAGGAAGGATTTAGGAAAAATGGCACATATTATGAAAATTTTAAAAACCATTGAGCATATGAAATTTATCTGTACAAAACAAGATAAACCACCTCTTCATCTGGTCATATATCAGATGCTTAAAAACTGGAGAAAATTTCGTTGGTTAAAAAAACAAGGAAATATGAGAAAACATGTGGATACAAATGGGAGTAACAGCATGAAACACAAGAGGCCTGCTGGTATAACTTCAGAAGACCATTCCTGTGACCATGAAGAGAAGAATGACTCTTCTGATAGTAAAAAGAAAAAGGTAAGACTGCTCAGCTGTTTTTGAGGACTGTTATACTGAAGCATCCTTTTATTGGGTTGGTTGTATATTGAATTTGGATCACTGTTTTGCCAGATTTAGATGGTGAAAAGGTACTGCAGGTTTAATCTGCACTTCTAATTAAGGACTTACCTAAGCAGTACAGTCCTTGTATTCATTGGGGAACGAGGACCTTTACATCGGGCAGGCAAAGGGAGTTTTTGTGCTTCCCCGACACACACTGGCTGTTTTCTGCTTGCGACTAAAGCAGGTAGGGAGAAGCAGCTTTAGCCTTTCCTCCCTGCTGTTTTCACATTTGCAAACTGCCTGATGGAGGCACTGTTGGCTCCATTGTTAAAATCGCATTTGGGGAGCCAATACTAGCTCTACTGGGCAGTTTGCAAATGTGAAAACAGCAGGGGGAGAAAGGCTAAAGCTGCTTCTCTCTAAAGGGGGGGGGGCAGAAAACTCACATTGTGCATCTGATGTAAAGTCCTCATTATTTCCCCAATGAACATGAGGACTTTGTCATGTGCTGATGAAACTTCTGGGTCCACTGCACATTACTAAGTTCTCTTGTTCGTTGAGGAACTACACAAGGATTTTGTATTACGTCTGTGATGGGAGTTTTGTCCCTCCAAGATGCGCACTCGCTACTTCCTGTTCATGCCATTGCATGGTGGGAGAAGTGGTTTTAGTGAGCCCTCTGTGCTGTTTTTGCCTCTTCAAACTACTCATGGAGCCACTGCTGGTGCCATTGTGAAACTTCTGTGCCACCATATAAGTAACATGATTTTTACAGTGGAGCTGATAGCAGCTCCCTGGGGTATGTATGTATGTATTATTTAATTTGTATCCTGCCCTCCCTGCCGTGGCAGGCTCAGGGCGGCTTACATAAAACATATTGAACAACAAACACAAAATTAGATAAAACCACAACAATACACTTTTAAAACACAGCATAAAGTGCTAGTGCTGTTCACGAGCAATGGCGGACATTAGCAGTGTCTGACTTCAACATGTTAATAGAATAAATTCACAAATACCTCCCCCCCACACCCCCAGTGACCCCCTGTTCCATGCCCAGAAGATGGCAAAAACCCTCCAGGATGATTTGCAGATGCAAAAACAGTGGGAAAGGAGAGGTTGAAGCCACTTCTCCCTTTATGCTGTGCTTTGGCTGCCAACAGAAAAGAACGTGTGGGCAACTGGGAGGTACAAAACTCTCATTGCATGTGTGATACAAAGCGATCATATGGACATTGTAACGTGTAGAAAGACCCTAAGCAAGTAACCTGGCAAAGCTATTTTTATTATTCATATTACTTCAAAGCTTTAAAACTTTGGTTAAGTTTTTCGGGCTGATTTTGAAGGAAAGCTTTAAGTAGTTAATCTGTGTCACCATAAAGGCAGACAAAACTTATTCCAACATCAGCTTTCATGAATCAGAGGCCATGTCATCAGATGCTTGAGGTATCCATCCATATACATAAAGCATAGAGAGTTAACTGATTTTATGTTAATCTTGCTCTGCCCATCTATCAGCAGTTGGGCTTTGTCTTTGCCCACTTTGAATTGATTGATTTCTCTTCGGTTATTGTTTTAAACTGGCTTCTTTTTTGTACCGTCTTCCAACTCCTGCCTTTCTGTTGCTTCTAAATATAAATATATCTGTTACGGTTGTACACTTCATGGATTTGATGGAAATGAGCTCTGATTCACAAAGGTTTATACTGCGATAAATGTTGTCAACCAATGAACTTAGCGTTGATTTTGCTGCAGCAGTAGGACGTGGCTACCCTTCTGGAGCTTTGAATGGTGTATCTTACAAAGTTTATCACTTTTTATCACTGTGATGGTCCATTAATCTCTGTGATGGTCTATTATGGGCCAGAAAGGTGTGGTCTGGGTCTGAAATAATAATAAGAAGCCACATAATACCTTTTATTAGGACCAAGAAAAATGACACAAAGCATCATGCAAGCTTTGAAGCTCTCTATTTATAGACATAGATAAGACTAAAAGTTTAAATGATCTGCCAATGTTAAGATGCCATAGAAGCCCTTGTTGGTACATAATTCTTCCATAAATATCTATCCCCAGTGCTGCTTCATAAGCCTGTTTTTGAGGAGATTCTTAGTACTAAAAACCACCAGTATCCAATGCTCCTAAGCTGCGGAGTCTTGTGAGCAAAAAGTCTACTTTGTGAGCTACTGGCATTAAAGCTGTGAGCGAGCGATTTGGCTGCTGCATAAATTAGTTTGTTCCAGAGCTAAGACAAAAACATGTGAGCCAGAGGCTAGAAAACTGTGAGCTAGCTCACACTAACTCAGCTTCGAGGGAACACTGCCGGTAACATGTAGTTGAGGCATGGCGACTTTCTACAGGATCTGCCTCAGCAGTCTGCAGCTGTTGACAATTAGAGAACAAAACGACATCAGAAATTCAGGGCAAGTGATCAACAAAGAGCCAGTATAAGAACTCTTACTTGCATAGTTTAAAATATACAGTTTACCATTGCTAATAATTGATGATTTGGTTAATAATCCATATGATTTCTACAGCCCAAACACTGGTTGCTGCAAAACTTTTACTAGGAAGTGGCACTCACACGGTCTTGTGATAAGGGCCGGACTGCATGTTCAGGTTTTTAAATAGTTGGGTTGGGGTTCCAAGACCCAGCTCCTTAAAACCCAGAATATGTAGTTTGGCCCTTAATACATACATGCAAGAGTTCCCTATGTGATTGTTTTAGAGCACTGCCATAAAGCTGTACACGATTCACACTTGGATTCATGGAAACAGTTCACGTCTATCATTTCCCTTTTTGTAATGCATCTCTTAAGTCCTTTATTCCTGTAAAAATCTTTGCCTGTCCAAGGTTATTGTAGCCTCCCACCTATCCCTACAGTAGGGGTTCTCAACCTTTTTGAGCCTTTGAGCACCTTTGGAATCTGACAAAACAGCTGTGACAGGAGGCAGCACCACACACAAACAGGAAGCCGAAGTGCAGGGGAGAAGGGGATAATTTAAAAATACAGTCAAAAAGAGGAGGGAGAGAGAATAAAACCAACACTCTGGTGCCAGCTGCCACTACAACAGTATTGTTTTAAACTGTCCAGCCAGTCAGATTCCCAGTGGCCAGTCAAAGACCCTGCTGGGCAAGTGCCCTGCCTAGCTCCACCCAATTTCTAAAAACACGTGGTGGGCCCCAGGAAGAAATGTCAGCTGGCACCATGTTGAGGACCTGTGCCCTACAGTATACCTTAACATAAAAAATTTCTTTTTTTGAAAAAAAAAATTTTTTGAAAAAAAAATTTCTTTTTTTGAAAATCCATACTTGGTTCCCTTTATCTAGAGCCCATTTGATATGGCGGGTAAGAGCAGCAGACTCTAACCTGGAGAACTGTGTTTGATTCCCCACTCTTCCACATGCAGCCAGCTTGGGTGACCTTGGGTCAGTCACAAGTTCTTTCAGAGCTGTTCTCTCAAGAGCATTCCTCAGAGAACTCTCTCAGCCCCACCTACCTCACGGGGTGTCTGTTGTGGGAAGAGGGAAGGAAAGAAGACTGTAAGCCACTCTGAGTGAAGGGCAGGGTATAAATCCAATATCTTCTTCTATGGTACCACATTTGGCTGTAGAGCCATAGGTTGGAGACGCTTGATTTAGCAGATCAGGGGAATATAGCATCTTCTGTGTTTGTCTACCATGCAAAATCAGATATAGATGGCCTTAATATGGAGGGTATTTGAATTAACCCTCAGTTCTAAAATGAGGGTACAGAGGAATAGGTTGAGAAACCTGTTCTGAAGAAGTGTTGTTGTCCATTTACACCATGGTAGTATATCCCAAATCCTACATCCTTGCTCTTGTTTTTGCTTTTGGATGGCATCATCCAGCAAATAATAAAGAGCATGCTTGGCTTTACAGAATATTTGAAAAGTGAGTTTCCTCGAGCATCTCTATGGAAAGGTAGTATGTACCTTTAAAAAAATAAATTATCAAATAGGTGGCCAGTTGACCAGTGTTCAAAATTTAGCCTTTTTCCTTGTAAGTATCTGTTTAAAATATAATGTAATCGTTTCTGGTTATTACTGTTCCTTCCCTGTAACAGGCTTTGTTTCAGTTCTTATGAGGATGATGCTTACTGGAGTAAAAACCAGAAGTATATCAAATGTGTCCTGTCAAATGTGAGCCCATTTTGAAAACTGGTAAAGGAAATATTGTGTGTAATGATCTTATATCAGAATTCAAATTGCAATTTTTAACCTACTAGGTTGTTGCCTCATTGACGATGACAAAAAAGAAACAAGAAAAGGAAACCTGCAGGAACATGAGGTATCAATACTAAACCGATAAAACAGCAATGCCTAGCATTTATTGTTTGATAACGTTTATACCTTTCATTCAAGGAACAGGCCATCTTGAATAGAACTCAAGTGATCTAGCAGAAGTGTATAGAGTTCAGAAATAAATGGCTGTGATTTATTGTACAAGGAAACAACAAAGAGCTGCACCAACTGGAGCAAAGGGACAAAGGAAAAACAATGATGCAGTGGGAAGAAATTCTTTTTTCCAAATATCTATACCCCTGCAGGTTTCGTGCCGAGCTTCTTCAGGGGTTCTGTAGAATACAGACACAGCACTGCATCTATATTCTACAGAACCCCCTGAAGAAACTCAGCACAAAACATGTCAGGGTATAGGTATTTGGAATAAAGAATCTCTTCCCACTGCATCATTATTCTTTCTCCATCCCTTTGTTCTAATTTGTTTTAGCATTGTGACCACAAACCAGCATTGTTGATATGTTTTCTGGGCAAATTTTTTCTGCTTTCCACAGCCCTTATGCAAAGCAGCCACTAAACATTCAATAGTTACTTGAAAGGCCGACAATATTTTTTACTTTTTTTGACTTATAAGTGTGTGTGTGTGGGGGGGGGGGGATGTCATCTTCTGTTTCAGCAGTAGAGAATTCTGCAGAAAGGCACCTAAGTGAGGTGCCATGAGGTTGATATGAGAGGTGATTCTCTCAAGAAAGCCTGTGTTGCTCATTACGCAGCAGAGAGGAGGAATCCTGATGCTGGTGGAGTCAGTGGTTGGCTTTATTTGAGACTGCAATTCCTGCCCTGGCGAACAGGAGCAGAGGACAGGAATGATGAAAGGGGGAGCAAGCTCTGTTGTGGCTCCGTGAGCCTGAGCTTCAATCTCCCCTGCCTTTGCTTCTCTACTGTTGCTTTGCGCTTACAGTATCAATCCATGTCAACTTTTGCTTCTTTCCTTGAGTTTTGAGTAGGGTTTAAAAAAAAAAAGCTATCCAAGCATTAGCCTAGTCATCTGGTGTCTTGTTCCAGCTTTTAAAAAGCTAGTCATCTTATTTTTTTAAATTGGGAATGGAGTGTCCTAAATTTAAGGCCATCCACTTTTGTGTATAACCTCCTGCGCTGGTCATCTTACAGTAAGGGTAGTCTTCTTTTCAGGTATCTTTTCTTTTCACCCTGTAGTCATACCTGGGTCTTGTCAGATACCTGTGAGAGCTTGTAAACTAGCTGCAGAAGTACCGCTGATTTCTGGATAAAGATGTGAAAGCTCAAGAAGAAGAAAGGGGGGGAGGTGTCCTGTTGTATTTTTTCCCCAGGGACTTTCCCCCCAATTTTCCTTCTGGAATGTTTGAGAAATCTTAGGAAATTAAAAAAACAACTTCCTTTCAAATAAGCTTTTTTCTTTTTTTGGATGAGTGAAATGGGCTAAGATAGCGTAGGGTGCAACAGTTGGCTGCTATCACTGGCTTTAGTATTGGGGGTATATCTGCAGTTTTGCTTGTAGAAAGTTAACAGTGTCCATGAACTTAGAAAAATGTGACTGCTTAGATTTGTATGTAATACATTTCAGCTTTTCAATCCCATAAATATGTCAATTAATACAGTTGTACATACTTAACTCGTTTAGATTTGATAGAAAAGTAAATGTTTCATTTTTCATTTTTCCCACAAGTCCCTTCCCCCCCCCCCCCCAAAGTTTTTTTCCCATGGCTTCAAAATTCCTGGAAATTTTACATCTTTAGTTTTGGAAGTTGCCTCCACTGAGGGAGAAGATTTTGTTAATTGTAATAAGGACTTGTGGATGTTTCCTTTATTGCCAGGAGCATTTGTTTTTATGTATCCTGAGTGAAACTCCTAGCATAACAAAAGGGTTGGTTAAATATACATGTTCCATCACTGACCACGGTGAGCTGCTTGCGTGAATGAAAGACTTCAGATCAGATAGACCTGCTATAACTTTCAAATTCAGTGTTTTCAATGGACTCAAATTTCACATTCAGGCACAAGTCATCAGGACATGAGAAATTAAGTACTGAACTTGCATGTACATGATCAGGCCAAAATATAAAGATTCAAAGAAATATAGAAGTCCTTTGCAGACTAAAAGCTAGCAACATTAAATACTCAATATCCACTTTTATTTGAGATGAGCTTTATGTCCTCCTTATTTTGAGACACAAAATATTGGTTGTATTTTGAAACTTCATGGCGGTTGAACTTAAATTTCTGCCTAAATCTTATTGTTGTTTTGCTATTTCTTAGAGGTTTGATTTATAACATGCTTTAGATGTAGTTGGTTGGTTTAAGAAAGTTGTTATCATCTTTTTTGATCTTACATAATTTGGTTTTAATACTTATTTATCACCTGTATTTTAGTTTTAAAATTTTATATGGGCCTTTTCATATGAATTTACCAACTTTAGTACACCAGTTCCTTCAGATATACCTGCAAAAATATTGGCCTGCATAAAGTAATTTCTTAAACTGAGTTCTTTAGTAAAATCATTTTCTCAAGTCATCTTAGTGTAGGTTTTTAGGTTTAGCCATTAGCCGTAAATGTTTGTTTTTGAGTGTGCAGATACACTGAATTTTAAGCAAAGCTTTCAAATTCTTGTTTCTGTTCTCCCATTACATATGATTTGTGTACTCTTGTTTGGCAGAAACAGTGTTGCCTTTGAGTGGTCTACTGAACACCCACCAGGTAGTATCAGATCTTTACCAAATACAAATGCAGCTTTCTGTTGCTTTTGGCAAGGTCTCCAGTCTGCTTTCTTTGCTTCACTAGCCCTTCCTTCCATGCTTTCCTTAAGGTAGCTAACTAATCCCCATCAATTGAATTCCATTTATAATTTGAATTCTTGCTGAACAGTTCTATGTAGAAGTTTTCTATTCATGGAGGAGGTAAGGGTTGGCTGGTATAAAGGCAGTAGAAATCACATTTGAATGGTTGTATTATATGATTATATGATTCACCACTCCCACTACTCCCATTTGATGGATGATGGACTGTACTATTTGAGCCTACGCATATATTTGACTGTGATTACCAGTGTCCAGGGGCCATTGACCTGGAGAAACATTGCATAGGATCAATATGTGTATTGAGTAAAACTTTTGACCATGGCATGCACATTGGAGACTGTTAGAGACTTAGGGCTACTTTCACCATGAAATAGATACTAAACTGTGTGACAAGGTGAGAAAGAACTAGATCATTCAGAGCTGTTTTGCTAATGGTGGCACCTTCTCCCAGTTCAAGGAGTCATCTCCTGACACAAGAGGCAGTTCTACCTGTGGAAGATTCTCTTGCATCAGATGTAAGGGTCCTCCCACTGAGGGAAGGTGGCATTTGCAGAACAGATCCAATCCAAAGTAAAGATCATGGAGTTAATTTTAGATAAATGCAATCCATATAGCTGAATATTTTCCAGAAAATAATAGTTAATATATGTCCCAGACATTCATAGACCAACAGAAATGTAATCACTGTCAACTGTCATTGGGAAAAGTATCCTTTGCCTCTTGACAATTCAAATAGTGCCAGATTGGGGCATCCACAAAAGATGGAGTACAGGTAGTTTGATAAACACATCATATGACCTACCTAATTGTTAAAGTAATTAAGGATGTTTCAAGGGTCAGATAAAATAAGACTCTGGTGGGCACC
Organism: Lepidodactylus listeri; assembly: GCA_029233225.1. Taxonomy (NCBI): domain Eukaryota; kingdom Metazoa; phylum Chordata; class Lepidosauria; order Squamata; family Gekkonidae; genus Lepidodactylus; species Lepidodactylus listeri. Next base: position 135,596,680 of record JARCFY010000004.1, on the reverse strand, counting down.
ACCAACATCAGTCCATGGAGGGAATACACGACGTATTTATACGTTAATTATCTCAGGGAAAACTGAATCTGGCAGTGTATTCAAGGCCTTCTTTAGTATGCAAGACTTAAGTTTCCCTCCAAAGTTCAGCCTTGGAGCTGTCCAGGGTTCTGCAACTGGGGTCCTGCCAAACCAGCTTCTTGGTTGATGACCTCACTTTGCCTTCCCTCATAGGTGCCCAGCCAAAAGTGGTTACATAATGAGTGTTCTGCCATGTTTTATGTATGTCAGTGGAGTCTGTTTATCTTAATAGAATACCAAAAACATTTAGCACTATTGTGGCCAGAGAGGCCTGGTGTTCACTAGGGGACACATTTCAGTTTGACCCATATGTTCACATCATCCTGATGTTATGGTTCAATCTGGATTTTAAAAATTGTGGCCCATTCAGTTATATAGAAAGACTAGTCTGAAAGAGACATTTTCACCATAAATCAGGTCACTGACCTGAGTGTGTTACAAAACACCTTTTAAACTTTCTAACAAATCTGACTGGCAACATGCCCTTATCTCTGGATTTGGCCAAGCTGCCTAGAACCCCTATGAATGTCACTAAATTAAAAGACTGTGTTCATTTGCCTTGGTTTTCCAGGTCTACCACTTTCCTGTATCATTGTCTGCCCTGTTGGAAATTGAACAAGTAATTTTGAATGGCCAGTTCAAAAAGAACAGTGGTATACAGCACTAACCTCTAACAAAACCTCTATGAGACACCTAATGTGAGCTCTGATTCAAACAAAAACTTATGTTCCAAACATAGTGGATTCTACAGTGAATATTTAATTGTAATTCAGAATCCCTAATGCACATGATGTGGGAGTGCCCAGTAGTGATTTCATTTTAGGCAGTAATTTGCATTTGGAATAAACCTAGTTTTAGAAGTCACTCTGCAGTTCTCCCAGCCATGAGAACAGCATTGTCCTGGTCAATGGAAAGGAATTCCATGTATCACACTTGTGACCAAACTACTGATGCTACAACACTGGAATGATGTGTCCCGCTTCCATGCACCAGTGGACCTCTCTTTCCAGATATGAACTCAGCTTCTATTAAAGACAGCAGCTGTTGAATATATATCACAGCATATGGATAAATATGCATGGAGGAACTGATGACTTCTATAACATGGATCTTGTCTCTTTGCCCCCATGGTACTTCCAAGACCACCTCCCCGCCTACTTTCCAAAAGCCCTGTCTTTATATGTATACCTTCCCATGTTACAATGTTATAATATATAGTATTTTCTCAAATGTAAGACTAGGGTTTTTCACAGTTATTCCATAAAAAAGAAGAGGTCATCCTACATTTGCATACAAGTTACAGTTGTGTCCAACAATAATTTATAATACTTTTTGGGGGGGGGGGTTGTCTCTTACAGTCAAGCAAATACTATGACAGTCTGGGAAATACTGCTATAATGCGTGTTAAAATTCCCTAGAAACTAAAGATGTCTCTGTTTTGCAGAAAGGGTGGAAGACCTAAGCCTCTAGAAAGAGAAGAGCTACAGTTAAGGATTTCCACAGACGATACTGGGAATAAAGAAGATGAGTGTCTGAGAGACAGGTCATCTCTCTCACCTTCGTATTCAAAAGATTTGAAAGCTGCTGATCCCTTGGACTGTATTGAGTTTTCACCAAGTGCTTCCAATCCTGCATTAGTTAACTCAAATACCCTGGACAGTCAGAAAAATCCAGCTGATCTAAAAGACCTCAACAAGAGCTGGAGGGATTGTTCAAAAGAGAATAGCCAGGAACGCTTTGCTTCCTGTGATGAGAGAGGCACAGTTCTATCTCTAGCTCCAAACAAAGATCCATCCCCACAGGATTCCCCCAAGGACTTTTTTACTTCAGTAGCGAAATCAAGTGGTGATAGCTCTGTGCTACCCCCACCAGATCAGTACCATGATCCGAAACAAGATGTTACAGGGAACGCTTCAGGTTGGATCCCTAGTTGCACAGCCATACCTCTGGAACTTGGTAGCAGTGGCGAGATGAGTGGGAAAAAGTCTGTGACCAACTATGCACCAGCCTGTAATTCAGAGTCCTCCGCAGTCCCCGAATTAAATAAATTCATGGAACTGGAGTCTTCGTGTTCAGATCCATTTTCCACTGAAAGTACCCAAGTCTCTGCGCAACGTTCTGCTCTCAGTCAAAATGAACATATTGAGGAAACACCTCACATTCACAGTTATTCTGTGCACACTTACAGGACAGTCTATCCCTCCTACTCTTGGCAGTTCTATCAAACTGGTAGCAGTTGTCACCAAGTTACTCAGACATACCAGGAGTTCAGTTCTTACGAAATGCACCAGCTGACTCCAACCATGCTTACAGCTGCCAGCATGGTACATAATAACACACAGTCCAATACGTTTTATTCACAATCCTACAGTCATTTTGGGGTTGGGGAATCACAGAGGTTTCACTTTGCCCAGACCTATCCAATGCACAGCTACTTCAGCTCTACCGTGCCCTTTCCATACAGCTGTCAGCAGTGGCCATCATGGTACACAGAAAGCCACCCTATAGCACAAGCTGCTTATCCCTATTCATCCAATATTGGCTTGTGAATCTGTGTCGTTCTACACTAAGACCTTATAGGTAACATTTCAGTTTGTAGAACAAAGTGTTTCAGTGCTTACCTCAGACACAGGAATACTACTAAATAAAATAGTAACCCAGTGAGAACTTGGTTATGAGACGTGGAGCTGATTCTATGCCTGGTTTAGATGCTAGAAATTTTTCCTTGGGGAGCAACCTGTCAACACCAGCAGCACGAGGGAAGTAATACATAAACCAGCATGTCATCACTTCCTGGCACATGAGCATACAGCAACACTTTTTTGGCTGCATGCATCACTGCTGAGAAGTGGGCACTTGTAACTGTGGACATACTGGGTCCCATTTTACTGCATGGACTTCAAGGGTACCAAATTAGCCCTCAGGTAAACTGAAAACTCAAAAGCTGCCACTGCTGTTATTTTGTGCTATTCTTTGGTTTTGTCCTTTTATTTTACAAACTGAGGGCTGAGCGACACATTAGTTATACTGATGCCAAGGAGGAACATTTGCAAGGGAGAACCAGGGGGGAAGGTAGGTTGTTCACTGGAAATGCTCCCACCACCAGTCTGATCAGAAACAACCTTGAAGAGGTTATCTGTGAGCATCACAAACACAACAGTAACCACAACAAACACACACATGCCATTCTTGTTTGGGAATGCCTAGCTTTTTAGTTGTCACCTTGACAAAAGCAGGTTTGAGAAACATGTTTGCTGAGATCACCTAGTTTTGTTCTGAAACAATTCATTGTGGCTGACATGATTAGGATTCGAAACTGTCCTTTTCTGTCTATTCTACAAGGGAGATTTCAGCACATTCAGTAAGTTGGGGAGAAGGTAAAATCACTAGTGACTAGAGGCGGGCTACAGCTGCTGGACCACAAGCAGAAGTTTGTGCTGTTGCAGTGAAAGCAGCATTCCAGCTAAGGACTGGACAGAGACCGCAAAAAATACCATTACACTGATGGTGCTAAAAATACTGAAGATGGTATTTTCCATATTTTTACTTGCCTGGCACCTCTAATTTCCACGACTGCCTTTTTGTATTTAGTTGTAATGTTTCTTTATTAAAGGTATTGCATCTTCAGTTAAAGTATTTACATGCTGTTTTATATTCATATTTTTACAATTTTTTTTAATTTTTGAATCCTAGCATTTATATTGGCATAATGTTAAAACTCTGATTCTGTGCATTATGGCTCTAAATAAACATTTTTGTTAATACACTTGATTGCTGTGTTCGTCCTTAAAACACGCCATACTTTTATGTTCAAAAGTTTTGAAACAATCTGAAATGCTTTGTCTGTGGGGAAGATAGAAAACTTAATCCAAACTCTTCAGATTTATAAGTCAATGCCATGAAATCATGAGTTTAGTTCAGATATTCAGACATTAAGAATGTTAGTGTGTGTGAACCTTTTTTTGAGTCTTTGAGGTGCACTATAATTTTATACAGTCACAAAGTTTTACATGAAAAATGCCAAAACTTTATTTAATCTTGTTTTGTCATATTAACGATGTGTCTAGAAATTCACATCTATGTCGAATTTGGTACCATACATAGAATAATGTATAAATACTATGAATATTATGATTGGGCTTAAGAATTTTCAAGTATTTTACATGCAGTTATCTTGTAATCCTTGCAGCTCCTTTGTACAGTAGTATCCTTATAAGGGTTTGTTGGAATATTAGTAAAATAAAGCAAAATGTGACTTTCCCTTAATTAAAAACATCTAATGTTTTTAATTTTATGATGGTTTTAAACAACTGTGCTAGATGGCACTAAGTGTATTAGTAGGCTCTTAGCAATGCATGGCTTATGTGCTTTACTGAGTTTTTGCCTCCTTAATTGCCTTTCATGTCCTCTTGACATAATATCTGCGTTTTGACAGTCACTGTAAAATCTGATCATGAATCTAGTCTCCCTTGTGCTTTCAGAATGCCTTCAGGGGAAACTGGTGACAGCAAGAGCAGGCAGTTCTGCTGTGTGAACTCCTAGGCAGCCAAGGCACAGAGATATACTGCTTTTATTCTTGTTGACTTCTTTATCCAAAAAACAACATGTAGAATTCACTGCTGCAGGAAGTGGTGGTGGTTACAAGCATAGACAGCTTCAAGAGGGGATTGGATAAACATATGGAGCAGTGATCCATCAGTGGCTATTAGCCACAAGGTATTGATGGAGCACTATGTTTTGGGCAGTGATGCTCTGTATTGGTGCTTGGGGGGCAACAGTGGGAGGGCTTCTGGAGCTCTGGCCTTGCTGGTGGACTTCCTGATGGCACCTGGTTTTTGGCCACTGTGTGACACAGAGTGTGGACTGGATGGGCCACTGGCCAGATCCAACTCAGCTTATGTTATGTTATGTCCTAGGTCCCAGTTTTCTGGGAGAAATAAGACTTTATAAACATTTTCATATAAAACATTTATATAATTAAAATTGCACGGGTGGATTATCTGCATTAGAAATGAAGACAAATGTGCTGTCACGTTGCAGTTTACCCACAGCGACCCCTTCCACAAAGCGTTCCAGGCATGAGATGAGCAGAAGGGGCGTGCTGTTGCCTTTCTCTGCATGGCAACCCGTCTTCCTTGGCAGTCTCATATCCAAAAGCTGACTGACCAAGGCTGGCCCTGATTAGCTCCCCAGCCCTGGCCCCTGACACCAAACTGGGCTAGCAGGGTATGAACTAAAAATGACCCAACCAAAATTAATTTGGTGTAGTGGTTAAAAGTGGCAGATTCTAACCTGGAGAACCAGGTTTGATTCCTCACTCCTCAGCTGGATGACCTTGGCCAAGTCTCTCAGTTCGACCTTGGCCAAGTTCTCTCAGAGCTGTTCTCTCAAGACGAGTCCTCAAAAGAGCTCTCTCAGTCCCACCTATCTCACAGGGTGTCTGTTGTGGGGAAAGGAAGAGAAAAGAGACTGTAAGCCGCTCAGACTCTTCGTGAAGAGCGGGGTATAAATCCAATCTCTTCTTAAATCTTTGTGCAGCTTTAAAGTGGTTTGGATTATAACGCAGTCACCATTTGGGTGACACTGACTGGACTGGTTCACAAGAGAAACTGTTCTGCAATAATGAGAACAAGGCCTGTGTTTTACAGTGCAAGCCCAGGCAGAGTCGCATCTTTCTGAATCCACTGAAGTCAGCGAGCAACTGGCTAACTCTCTTTAGGATTGCACTGTTAGTTGGTGGGTGGCTACTTCTGTATGCCACAAAATCTTCTGGCCAGGGTTGAATTTGAGGAGTGGCCCTGGGTTGACCATGTTGGCCCATGTATAGTTATCGCAATGGTCATAGGGTCCTCTGTCTAGAAGTAGGGCTTTTTTTAACATACACTTGCCAGCCTCCAAGTGAGCCCAGGAAGTTTTCCTGGGTTTGCAACTGATCACGAGGCTACAGAGATCAGTCCCCTGGAGGAGATGGCAGCTTTGAAGCAGGGACTCTGTAGCATCACATCTCCACTGAACTCGTTCTCCTTCTCAACATCCAACCCCAAATCCCAAGGAATTTCCTGAAACAGAGTTAGCAGTGGCAACCCTATTTCCACAAGCCTTCATTCAGTTTACTTAAATGGGGCTAGAGTGGAAGTATAAAACCTACACAGATCGGGAAATACAAGATTGGCTTGCCAATCTCCAGCTAGTTTCAAGCCACAAATGGACCACAGTGACTAACCAAAGCTTGCTCCCACCAATAATCACTGTGCAAAAATGATACTAGTTCAATTAGTTCCCTTGGAGAATTAATTTCATAGGGCATTGTGGGTAGAATAGCCAGGAGATGTTAAGATTGGCCAAAGTTATCAAAAGTTCTAACTCTTTTAGTGTTCTGCACCACAAGGTGGAAAGCTAAGCTTGATTTTATGGCAAGAGACATTTCAGAGGTGGTTTTGGTTTTGCTATTGCCTGTCTCTGCACCACAACCCTGGCATTCCTTGGAGGTCTTCCATCAAATACTAGCCAGGGCCAACCCTGCTTAGCTTCCGAGATCTGATGAGATCAGGCTAGCCTGGGCTATGCAGGTCTTCCCTGGAGAAAATGGCCACTTTTGAAGGTGGGTTCTATTGCATTACACCTCGTTGGAAGTCCCTCTCCTCCTCAGACTCCACACCCAGAATCTCCAGGCATTCTCAACCCAGAACTGGCAACACTAAGGCATCTCTATGGGCAAGCCCCTTTCTCGTCCTCAGTTTCTGAATTTCAACACTGGAAGAATGATACTGGCCTACTATGCAGGGCTGTTGTAAGGATTATGAACTAAGGTGCATAGATTGAAAATATTCTATGAATACTTTTTACCATAAATACATGTCTCTCAGTATATCGGTATGTAAAACCGCACTGAGTTGCACCCTAGGATCTGTTGCCATCCTCACCACCAAGGCTGCGGTCACATACACTACATAATCCACTTTCAATGCACTTTCCAACTGGATTTTACCAGATCACAGTTGGAAAGTGGCTTCAGAGTGGATTATTTAGTGCGTGGCCCAATCTGCATCTAAGAATTTGCTTAGTTGTTTTACCAAAACCACACTGGATGGAACAGAAAAAGATGCGGCTCAAAACCATTCAAATACCCTGGGGCAATCCTGTACTGACTGCAGAGTCACCTCTGAACGGCCATAAAACGGCCATAAATCTATGCAAATGGTACTACAGAATAAATGTATTTATTTATTTACTTACTTATTAGTTCGATTTACACCCTGCCCTTCCCGCCAAGGCGGGCTCGGGGCGGCTTACATAAAATGCATATATAAATACAATCAAAAACAAAACATCCAAGAACTGAGAGATCAAATGAAGTGAAAGCGGCAATCAGTCTGGACACTGCCATAAAATCCGACCATCGATCAAAGTGAAAGTGGCATGCAATTTTGTAGAGGGATTTTTTTCTGTTCCAACCTGGATTTGGTAAAACGGCGGAGCAAATGCCTAGATGCTGACTGGACCGGTGTGACCGCAGCCCAAGTGGCCCATTTTCGTTAGGCCATCTGAGACGAGCGCGTCACAGGCCAAAGCGCGGCTCCTCGACGGCTGTTTTGCAGGCGCGCTCGATCATTTCAAGGGAGCCACGGTACAAGGGAGAGCAATATCCAGAGACACGCCGCTGGCAGGCTTTCTCCCGCCCCACTCTCGGCAGAAGGCCGAGCCAAAGGCGAGCCGTGGCGCCCTCCGCCCAGGGGGCGGCGCTGCAGCCTTCCTTCCCGGAAGCGACCGAACGCGGCCTGCGAGGTGCGAGCGGAATTGCGCAGCGTCGTGGCCGCCGCCATTACACGGTGCTGGAGCGAGCGACGGGGAGGGCCGGGAGAGAGAGCGGGGCCTGGGCCTCTCGCGCGCGCGCCGCCTCAGAGGGCCGTTGCACCGGGAGACCGTTGACCGGACCCTCCCCCGCTCTGCCCTCCGCTCGCCTGTGGCGGCTTCTCCCGCTCGCCCACCCACCCCGCTCGCATATATATCTGTTCTCCCTCCGCCTCCCGCCCCCACCCCTCTCGCCGGGCCGGAGCGCGCCGCCACCTCGCCTCCCCCCCCCGGGCCACGCCGCCACGCCGCCCCGCGCTCTCTCCCTTCACCACTGAGCGGACGGCGAGGGGCCGGCCGGCGGGATGGAGGACAAGATCTTCACCAAGGAGCTGGACCAATGGATCGAGCAGCTCAACGAGTGCAAGCAGCTGAGCGAGAGCCAAGTGCGGAGCCTCTGCGAGAAGGTGGGCCGGGGAAAGACGCGGGTCTCGCGCCCCTGTTGTGATCGTCTCTCCCCCCCCCCTCCCCGGTCTGTAGTGCGTTGCGTGTAGTAGATGTGTCTTACGTACAGTGTCTCTCATAATGCTTTATGTGTAGTGTGTCAGAGACTGTGTACTAGTGTATTTCTCTGTCACGTACGGTTTGCTTAATATATAGTTAGATCAAGATGGGTGGCCGTGTTCAGTCTGTCTGTAGCAGTAGAAAAGAGCAAGAGTCCAGCGGCACCTGGAAGACTCCCAAAAATATGTGGCAGGGGGTGAGCGTTCTTCAGGTATCTGACGAAGTGAGCGGTGACTCAGGGAAGCTCATCCCCTGCCGCAAATTTTGTGAGTCTTCAAGGTGCTACTGGACTCTTGCTCTTTTTTAATGTGTTGTGTGTGTGTAGTCTATTGCATTCTGTATATCCTGCATGTCTCCTTTTATGTATGTTGTGTTTTATGTATAGTGTGTTTTTCCCATATTGAGTTGTGTATGTAGTGTATGTTTCTTATATATGGTTTTTTTGTATATGGTGTGTGTATGTGGTGTCTCATCTAATGTGTGTATGTATATAGCATGTGGCTTTTTTGTCTTTTGCGTTCTATGTACAATGTATTTGCTTCCATATAGGATTTGTTTTATGAATGGTGGGTTTTTTTCGTATATTGTGTTTTATGTGTAGTGTCTCTCTTTCATATCTTTCATCTCTACTGTAGGTGCGTACCACTCACATTATTTGCAAACGCATGGACAGCGACAGGTTCTAGCAGGCTCTTGGTCCTCTCAAGATGCAGTCCCCAAAATGTATATGTAAACAATGGGTGTGCCTGCAAAAACAGGAAGAGGCTGAAAATTTGTTTTAAATCATGTCTCTGCTGCTGGCCTCGTCAGGGGCACAATTGAGTTTCAAGTCAGACCCTGTGAGCCACACTGACAGTTTCAAGGTGCTGAGTGGGGAGAGTATTGTCAGGGAGGCAGCCTCTGGCTTAGAACTGAGAGGAGCTGAAAAGGGCTGTTCTTCAATTTGGGGCCAGAGGATATTAATGGGAACTTGTCTGGTGCAGTGGTTGCAGTGGCAGACTGAAATCTAGGCAACCCACGGTAAGATCCTTGCTCCGGCAGGAAACTTGATGGCTGACCTTAGGCCAATTACATGCTCTCAGCGTAACCTGCCTCTTAGGGTTGTTGTGAAGGTAAAATTAGGCAGGGAGAACTGCGTTTACTGCCCTGAGCTTGGAGGAAGGGTGGGATTAAAAAATGTGCTCTATAAGCAGGCTCTGTCTGTTGCTTTTTTGGTATTTTTAAGTCTTGCACATAAGATTGAAAGCAAGAGAAAAGAAATGCAGGCCAGGTTGCTTGTGCTGGAAGGGGCTCAGCAATAGCCCAGCTTTTTCAAGGGCTGCTCGAAGACCTGTGTGCTTTGAGGGAAAGGAGAAGCCATACTCAAGGAGCTCATGCTTCAGAGACCGCCAGGAGCCTGGTCCTGACTGTGCTTTTTGTGCTATTTTTACTGGGCTTGGTTGTGCTTTTTTTTTTTTTTTGGAAGCATTATTCTTTTATGCTTAAACTGCAAACTTACCTTGAGTGCCATAGGTGAAATACATGCAGTAAATAAATAATTGCCCTGACCTGGATGTCTCAGGCTAACCCGATCTCATCAGATCTCAGAAGCTAAGCAGGATCAGCCCTGGCCAGTATTTGGATGGGAGACCACCAAGAACATCCATGGTTGATAGGCAGAGGAACGCAATGGCAAAACCACCTCTGAATGTCTCTTGCCTTGAAAATCCTGCAGGGTTGCCATGAGTCAGCTGTGACTTGAGGGCAAGAAAAACAAATTGACATAGCCTTCCTGAGGACTTTGTCCCTTTTTTGACATCCTTAGAATTACTACCTTGGCTCTGAGACTGTGGCTTAAATTCCATTGAGGGGAGAAGTTGAACCGTTGAAACATTTTATGTTTCCAGATAATCTTGATTTAAGCCCAGTGCTGGAGGGATGGAAGAATTTAACCTGCTCAGTATTGTGCTATCTAGCATCTTGTTTAACCTGGCCGACTGTGCGCCAAATCTAACACTCGCCTGGGCTACAGATCTCTAGTTGATGATACCAGCATGACATGCATAGAAGCCCAGTTAACATGAGCCATGAGGTTCTTGTGTCCAGCTCCCATCATGTTTAAATGAGGCCACAGATGGATGTGTGGATTGGCTAAGGCCACACTGGATAATTTATTATTTGTATATTAAATGTGTACCCTCCATACCCCCAAAATGGGCTCAGGGCTGCTAAGGCTGGTCCAGCAGGGTGGACATCTGGAAGCGGGGACTTCTCCATCTAAACTTGCATCTTTCTCATGGCCTCACTGGTTGCCATTTTTAAGTACCAGTTTAGGAGGAATTTGCTCATTAGTTGTGCTGCAGGAACCTGCCTTTTACTGAGTCAGGCCACTGGTCTATTAAGGTCAGTTTAATTTTAATTAAATGGAGAGTTAGAGAACAGGTTCCTAAGGCCTAACCTTATTGCAGTAATGCCAGTTTAGACTGGATGCCTGTGAAAACATAATATTAAACCAGGTGGTACTTTAATTGAACACATGAAGCTGACTTTTACTAAATTAGACCTTTACTCCATCAACCTCAGTATTGTTTATGCAGACTGGTGGCATCTCTCCAGAGTCTCAGACAGAGGTCTTTTACATTACCTGGTCCTTTGAACAGGAAATGTTGGGGCTTTAAGCAGGTACCTTTTGCATGTAAAGCAAATGCATTGCTGCTGAGCTATGGCCACTCCCTACTGTAGAAGACTAAATAATATCTGTCAGTTTGTCTTTATTAAGTAGGGACTAATATTTATTGTAGGGTTTTTTTCTTGCTTCAATATATTCTTCCCAGCCCTGACTTGGGTAGGCCAGGCAAGCCCAGTCCCGTCAGATCTTGGAAGCTAGCAGGGCCGACTCCAGCAAGTACTTGGAAGGGTGACCTGCAAGGAATACCAGAGGTGGGATGCAGAGGCAGGCAATAGCAAGCCACCTCTATGAAAAATGTCAAGGCCCCCCCAGTAGGGGTTGCCAGATGTCAACCATGATTTCCAGGCAGGCACACAAAACACACACAAATGTGTGTGTTTGTGTGATGAGTGTACATTTGCATGCTGATTGCAGAACTAATCAAGACTTGTTCTGACAGGCAATTCTAGCTTTCCTAAAAATATGGATAAACGGTAGCCATAATACTTATCTGACTTATTATAAACCGCTTTTGAAACATAATCAGGTGTCAGCCCTTTTCTTCTGCCTACCCCAGTGGGCTGAGGAAGATTAAACTAATCTATTATGTTTACTTTGACTTACATTTAGTAAACTTATTTATGAATACCAAGTGTTAATTTTGTGTCCCCATAGTAACAAATTTGGTTAGGGAAAAAACAAATCCAGATGTGGCTGATGTTCAAAGCTTCATGTGGAAATTGTTTTTATTGGAATAATCCTTGTATAAACAGACAGCATATTGCATGTTTCTCATACACTATTGGAATCTAAAGTGGGGGGGGGGGGGGACACACCAAAGGTCCTGAAAACTGTTGGCACAATAATTTTAGAACCATAAGTGACTTGCCATGGCTGTCCAGTCATCTATTTCAACAGAATTCAACTTGTCCCCTGAATGTCACTGAGGGGTCCTCCTCATTCCTGTTATTTGTTAGTTCGGTATCAGATTAGTGATCGCACTGTTTCTTGCACTGTTTCTTCCACCATGTGAAAGGAGGCATATCAGTAAAAATGCTAACTTTGGCTTTGCAGATCAAATCAAAAGCAATCAGGTGGATTCATTACTTTATTGTTGAAATTTGGATTATTTCATGTATTTGTGGTTTTATCCCCCACCCCACCCCCGCTTTACAAATCAGTAAGTGCGCATGTACTGTCTCATGCGTTTCCTAGGGATAATCACCTAAAAAACATTGATTACAGCTGTGGAAATGCCAAGCTTACCTGGTAGTGTATTGACAGTGATGCTCATTCATTGTTAATTGTATGAAACGATGAATCTTTAGAAATAGATTTTCCAGAGGAAAAAATAAAGCACTGGAAATTTTTCAAGAAGACTTTCCACCCCACATCCCTGAGTAATACAAAAATGGCCTCCATTTCTATCTTGGGTCTGCTGCAGTGTGCGGATGAGGACAGGGAGGGTTTAAGAGTCTGCCCTTTCTCTGAAATGTTTCTCAGACTTTGCATAAGGAAAAAGTTGTTCTAATTAACAATAGTGTATGCTTTATTGGGACCATGGGTTGGTCATAATAAGATGCATTGCTTTCCCTTGGTGGACCACCCATGTTGAGTGTACTGCCTAAGAACTGTGTGGCGGATTATAGCATTACAACTGATAAATTATATATCTCTTTGTGTTTATGCGTGACATCAGTGCTGCAGACCTTGAAGTAACAGAAAGAGACCATATGGTGGAGCTGCGTCAGTAGTGAGGGCACTCCATCGATTACAGTCTAGAAATCTTTAGCTCTTGGTAGCTGGCACTCAGTTTCTTTCACTTAAAACAAATAAAGCTCCCAAAGGAGGAGTGGATATCATCTGGGCCAGTGACTGTTTTTAGAATGAGATGTTTGGGTCCTTAGTGGTTGATACCATGTCGCACCTGCATCAGTAGAACGCATCTGCGATTGTTCTGTGCTGTGCTCTGTAGAGATACAGTACAGATACAGGTGCTTTGTTTCCTTTCATACTGGCAGATGGGCCCTGCCTTACATTCTGGGTTTTTGCAGTAATTGGGGTAAATGCCATGGTGCGAGAACATCGCAGAGTATTTTCAAGAGCAAATGGTGGTGCTGGTAGCCTTTTGTAGTGCATCTATAGGTGTTTCACAGTGGTTTTGGCCATCTAACACCGACATAAATTTGTTTGCGCTGGAAAAAGACTTCAGATCCCTAGGTGCCAGGATATCATTTCAAATTTTAGATGCCAACCCCTGTTTAAGAATGGGGGACCCTTCCTTTCTAGCACATCATTTTTAAGCCTTTAGAATGTTTTCACCCCTGTTCTCAATTAAGGGCATCTTTAGATGTGTGCTCAACATTGGGTGGCCCTTAGATGTTAAACTTATGTTCTTGTGTTGCATTGTAGCAGTAGCCTTGTGTCACTGGCTGGGAGTGTGTGGATTAAGGGCCACCCAACAAGCCCACAGCTGACTCCACAAGAATTTACGAGTGGGTCTCCTGTGCCCAGGTGAAGGACGCTGGACCATGCTAGCACGCTTATCTGCTGTATGAGTTCGTCATGAATCTTTGTGTGGCAGCCTCGAATAGAATGTGCTGAAAACCATCTTATTGTGGCTTCAAGTCTCACCTGCTGTTTTTTCCCTTTTATTAGGCTAAAGAGATCCTTACGAAAGAATCAAATGTACAGGAAGTACGTTGTCCTGTTACAGTCTGTGGGGATGTCCACGGTCAGTTCCACGACCTTATGGAGCTCTTTAGAATTGGTGGGAAGTCACCGGACACAAATTATCTCTTCATGGGCGATTATGTTGACAGAGGATACTACTCTGTAGAAACTGTGACTCTTCTGGTGGCATTAAAGGTAAGGTCGATGGGTTGTGAAACAGAGGCTGGGAGAAGCTGACTTCTTGAGTTGAGATTAGAACAAACAGGATCCAAAAGATCCACAGGGACAATGGAGGGATCACATCCCTTTCTGTCCCCTTTCTCCCTCCTTTTTTCAGTCCCTGCTTTCTCTCACTTTTCTTGCTCCCTGCTGGCCCTTTCCCTCCTTTATCCATCCACCTCCTCCTTTTGCTCTCTTTTTACCACCTTTTCTCTGGGCCTCTCCTTTGGCAGCCCCAGAATGCCATCTAGGTTCTCAGTTTGCGGGATAAATTGTAAATGCTTATCATTTTTAATGTTTTTGGGTTCCCCTCCCCCATGGCCCTGTTTTGCATGTTTCTTGATCTGCATTCTGAGATTATTGTTTAAAATTAGATATGATAATATAGTGTGTGTTATGAGGAAAGTCTGAAGAGTCTGGGACTTTCTAGTCTAGGAAAGGGATGATTAGGGGTGGACGTGATGAAGGTTTATAAAATTATGCATGAGGAAGAGAGAGTTGACAAAGAGAAGGAGGTAGAGGAGGTAGTGATGGTTACAGGAGTAGACGGCTTTAAAAGTAGATAGACCTGTCCTCCACTAATCTATCAGTAGCTTCTAGCCATGGTGACTGAGGCTTAGTGCCTCGGAATCCCAGTGCCAGGAGGAAGCAGCAGGGGAAGGCCTCGGCCTCTATGCCCTGATGTTGGTCCTCCAGAGGAAGTATTTGGCCTCTGTGTGAGTCAAGATGTTGGACTAGATGGACCACTGGTCTGATCCAGCAGTGCTCTTATGTTCTTACGTTATTTACTGGTGCACTCCTATAATGCTGGTTCACTCTCTCTGTTCAGGTGCGCTACCCTGAACGTATTACAATACTGAGAGGCAACCATGAAAGCAGACAAATTACACAAGTATATGGCTTCTATGATGAATGTCTACGGAAATACGGCAATGCCAACGTTTGGAAGTATTTCACGGATCTGTTTGATTATCTTCCTCTTACAGCTCTAGTAGATGGACAGGTAAGTTTCTGAAACAAGGTTTTTGTATGACAATGTGGCAGACCTGTACTTTGTGGCTGCTACTCAAAATCCTTCTTGGGGATGTTTCTGGTATTAAAGAGCAAATGATTTCGCAGAGGCCAGTATTGTGTCCCCGATGCACAGTACTGTGAAGCAAATTTCATACCCCAAGTTTGGATTATTATGAATTTTAAAAGTCTCCCTTTTTAGACTTCTTTAATCATCAGGATGTCTTTGGGATACGTGTGTATTTCAGCTTTGCTTTTATTTGCTTTATTTGTGGTATTTCTGTGCCACTTTTCTCCCCAAAGGTACCTAAAGCATCTCACAGGTAGATATCAAAATACAAAGTACAAAGATTAGCAAATAACATTAAACGACTAAAACAAAGATTTCCAAGGCTGGTCCTGTCCAACAAGGTTGCCTGCTGCAGGCTAGGAGCCATTTCCCCCCATTCACAGGCTTTTAAGGGCCTGCCAAGAGGAGAAGATGGAACGCTGCTGCTGCTAGCTTGCTGCCAACGAAATCTTCCTCACTTCCCCCTCCCACGAATAGCTTAGGCGTACTTCAAGAATAAATACAGAAGGGTTTTCCTCCAGTAGCAGCAGGAAATCACAGAAACAACAACAGAAATCTGCAGGGACTACCAACTGTTGGAATAGGTGGTGCTCTTAGGAGTAGAATCTGATTTCAAGGATACAATATAGAATTCGTCACCAGTATTTGACGTACCTACTTCTCTAACTAGTCCTACAAAAATGCCTTTCAGATTTTTAAACACAACCAGACAGATTAAACTCATCCCATTAAAAAAAAATTGCTTCAGCTGATTTTAGGGGGTTGAAAAAGCTCGGTTGACTCCTCTAGAATTATGCAGTGAGTGGTGACTCACAAAAGCTCATCCCCTGCCACAAATGTTGTTAGTCTTTAAGGTATTCCTGGACTCTTACTCTTTTCTACAACTGTATCAATGTTTTATAAGCCTGTTTTTATAATAATTGCAAAAGATGCGAGTGTGGTGTTATGTTCCCCTTTAATCTGGGGGTTTCGTTCCTTGGGGGTGAGGGGTAGGAAACAGACTGAGAGGCAGAATTATATCTATGGTTCTATAGGGCACCATATAGTGCTGTGTTCCTATTATGTTCCTGCAATACCTGCCTCACAGCAGAGGGGAAATTGTTACCGGTTATCGGCTTGTTACCAATGCTCTGGTTTGTCAACAGAATGCTAGCCAGTGAATTCTTCCAGCCTCCCTTCTCTGCTGTGCTTCCCACTCTTGAAAGCAGTGGAGGGAAGGGGAAGCTGTCAAATCTTGGCATTTTCTTTTAAATGTGTTTCAGGCAACTTCACCCAGTGCTGTATGCTTCTGTGATGTTCTGCTCTGTTTTCAGAAAACTTCATGTAGCCCTTTAAGTGCTATTTCATTTTTTTAGCATTGCACAGGCAGGTTGCAAGCAAGCACCTATAAAAGCAATTTGAGCTCCATCTTCAGTCATTCGAGAGTCAGTTTGGTGTAGTGGTTAGGAGCAGCGGACTCTGATCTGGAGAACCGGGTTTGATTCCCCACTCCTCCACATGCAGCCAGCACAGTTCTCTCAAGAACAGTTCTCTCAGAGCTCTCTCATCCCCCACCTGCCTCACAGGGTGTCTGTTGTGGGGAGAGGAAGGTAAGGAGATTGTGAGCCGCTCTGAGACTCCCAAGTGAAGGGCAGGGTATAAATCCAATCTCCTCCTCCTCCTATTCTTCTAGTATAATCATCTTCATTTTGTGGTGGTCTTTCTTTGTGAATTCACCTATTTTTTTATATCGTGTTAGACCATTTTACTGTTGTATGCCAGAAGAATAAAAAACAGCACCAGGTTTTTTTCAGACTCATCTTTGTCTGTTATAGTAGGATCTTGTGTGACACCTTGTCCTCTTTTGAGACTCCTTTTATATCACACCTGTAGTGGCACCTTGCTGTAGTGTTCTTGAGATGACAGGTGTTGTGCTGCTGCCTCATCTTGTGTAGCCTTTCCTACTTATTTTCACTGCCACCAAAGGCTCTCACCTTAGAATTCTTAGTTGAACCCAAAGGACAGGATGAGTTAGTTATATTTGGTGGAATGCCAGAACAGTCAGTGCACGGGGGTGGCTGTGAGGTAAAAGAAGAACCTTTACTCTAAATAAAGCATCTGTTTTCACTTAAACATCAATAGAACTTTATTTAGAAGTGTCACAGTGTAATAATTTCAGTATGGTGTATAAGTGTAATGCTATCAAGATAGGTACAGTTCTCCTTTCTCTGAAGTTTCTTAAGTAGACCTAGTCACAAAGGCATCTTTTACTTACTTGCCACAAAGGCATCTTTTACTTACTTGCCACTTCCACACAAAGCAGTTATTCCCCTCGCTTGCCACTTAGGCTTATGACTCCCACATAAAGAACACAGATTTGTCCCACACTCCACAGCACCTCACTTGGTCTCTTCATGCACTCAGCTCCCTCTTTCTCTGTCACAAACAAACCCTCTGAACAACCCAGTCAGCTGCACCCCTTCGGATGCAGCTACCATCCAGCCATAACACACTTCATTCCTCTATAGCTCCCATCTTGCTTCCCTTAGAAGTCTGCATTTTAAACCACAGCAATATAACATACATATAAAACCTCAGAATAAATCACAAACATAAAACACACACAAGATATGTACATCGCAAAACACCACATTTCATTTCCCATTTGCAGCTGTTTCATTGGTGAAGGGACTGTGGTGAAGGGACTGTGTTGCAGGACACTTTAAAATGGCAGACCAGTGGGGAAGTAGGGAGGCATCACTAGCCTGACTGCTCCTCTTGCCAGGTGCATCAGTAGCCAGTTCGCATTGGATAGGCTAGTGTTGCAGCTTCTTTTAAAGCCCAAACATTGCCACAAACCAGGTCTGAAGAAAGACTGGACGACAACATGGGAACACTAGACTGTAAGGGTTTGGCAGCAAAATGCTCTGACTTCTTCAGAATAACCGCATTAAGGAAAGATGGCTGTTTCAGAAGACAGACCCGCTAGTGTGGAATTGATCTGGGTGGCAAAGTAATGGGCTGGCGCCAGTGCAAAATTTCTGCTTTCTGCTTGCGCTAGAGCTCTTGCGCAAGTGGTCACACAAGAAAAACATTGCAGTAGCACTAAGTCAGACTTACTGCATTTCCACTTGGGCAAGATGTTGTGCAAACAATTTCTGGCCACTGAAATACACAGGGAGCAAAGTGCTAGGTGTTGCAGAAAGTCTTTGTGTGCAGAACTGCATTAAATCCATTGTTACTGCTGCTTGTGCATCACTGGATCCAAGTCAGTGTTTCCTTCATTAGTGATTGTCCATATAAAAATGTATTAGGTGAGAAGTGACTCATAACTAGCCATAGTAAAAGGCGTACTGTTTGTCAATAGAAGATGTGTAAGGGAGAAGTATGATTCTTCAAAATAGTTAATTGAAATACAACGAAGAGGTTGGCAAATTACCTGAAGAAAAGAAGGGAAAGGCAGAGGATAGGTGTATGAAAAATGAGAAGGGAAATAAGGTATTTAAAGATAATCAGATAAGAGAGATCTTTGCTAAATATTACCAAAGGTTATTTAAAGCAGAGGAAAGTAGAGGAAACTCCAAAAGGTGTGCTTATGGTTACAATTATAAAATAAGGAATTATTGCTGGTCTTTTGAGGGAGGGGGAAAAGAGAATGGGGGGAAAAATACAGTGTACTGAGGTATGTAATATATGCTATGTTATGTATTATTTGAGTTATATGGAAGCAGGATCAAATACTTCAATTAAAAAAATTAAAAAAAACACAAAATACTTAGACATGTACATGCTAATTAAAAAATGAGGGAAGTTAAGTCATCGCTAGAGAAATGGCTTTGTCATCTGAGAAATACATACATGGATGTGTTGCACATTCTTGAACCATTATTGGAAGAGAGGGGTGAAACTGCTTTCTTCACCTTCTCTGTTGGTTCCTGCATCCTGCTCTCATCTAGAGATTTCTTGCCTTCAGGGGCCTCCCTACCATCCTGCTGTACTGGTTGCCCTTTGTGAAGCCTGGGATTTTGTCAGCTGTATTGACATAAAATGGTGGTGGTGGGGAAACCTTCAATTCAGACTGTTTTAGTTTTTAGTAGAAATTTATCTCGATCTCTCCTGGGCTGGAAATGCCAGGAGAGAAAGTATCCCACAAACAGGGCCCATTGTCCCAAAAAATAGGTCGGCGTGGGTAGCCTTTTATCTGGCTCTAGAGAGCAACCATTCAGCGAATTTAGCCTTTAACAGAAGAAAATACGCCTCTTTATTTTTGTCGCGCGCATCGTGATTTTCTCTGCTTTTCATTTCTACACAGATATTCTGTCTCCATGGAGGGCTTTCTCCATCTATAGATACACTGGATCATATCAGAGCTCTTGATCGTCTGCAGGAAGTTCCACATGAGGTAATGTCAGTGGGAATGTATTCTGGGCTCTGAGCCCTTCCTTTCAGGCTGGGTAAATGTCAGTTTAGAATGCAAGTTACGTATTGAGTTTGTTAGAATTGAACTAGGCCAGTCTTGTAGCCAGACAATAACATATACCTCCTAATCTGCAGTTTATTATATCAAGGCCTATTAAAAGAATGTGGAACCATTCTGTAGATTAGCTTTTGCATCATTAAACTCTGAATTAATCGTCAAGGTTAGTGGTCTAGTTTGTTTGCACTTCTAAATCCATTTAACACACGTAGTCTGAAAATGGTTTATTCTAGACAAATGCTTGATACTGTTGTTATGGTGGTTAGCACGTCAACACAAGGTTAGGCCTAGATCTAGTCCCAGTTGAGACTTTAAATTGTGGTTTTTTATATGTTTATGATTGTTTTATTTACACTGTGAGCTGTCTTGAGTTCTGAAATGATGAAGGGGTGGCTAATAAATGTTTTAAATAAATAACTGGCATTGATAAGAGTCAAATGCCTATAGCTTTGTATAGGCTATATATATACACACACACACACATACAGTAGCACTCAAACTTTCATAACCAAAAGCCCCCATTTTCATTTACTATTCTTTATGGCCCCATAAGCCTTCCTCTTCCCTGTTGACAACTCCTAGGCAGCCCTTCTTCAGCATCTGCATTACAGGGCTGATGCACATGTCATGTGGAGGTCTCCATCCTCAAAACAATGCTGTGAGAACCACAACAGCTACGCTTGAGAAGAAAGCTTTTAAGTACAATGCATGTACTGTCTGTATATGTCCTGTGAGGTCAGGTCTTAGGGCTACCTGAGTGTGTTAAGGCCACCACTCAGAAGGCCCTGTCCCGAGTTCCAGTTTGTCTTACCCCATGATTGGAAAACACTTTGCACTGGAGCCTGCAAGGAACTTCCTGATTGGTATTAGATGTTGACCAAACAGGGGTGGGAAGGAGCCTGGAAAAACTTTCAGAGCTGCTTACAGAAATGAGAAAAGACCAAAAACTGAACTTCTAGTATTCCGTTGAAAACTGCAGCTGGCTGTTGTTGTCTGTGGGTGCAGATTGGTATGTCTATGCTGAAGTCCTTTGCATTGGAAACAGTGGAAACCAGTTCAATTTTGTGTCTGGAGTAGCAATGACAAGTGTATTAGGAATGTACCTCCTTGGTGCCACTGAACCAATTAGTGTTCCAAAGGCTGAGCTTTGGAGTTCCAGCAGCGACATGAGCACAGTGACATAGTTAGATGAGCAAGGGAAGGGCTCACCCTGTCTCTGCAGAGAGAGCCCATGCGGTGTGGTGGTCAGAGTGTTGGGTGAGGATCTGGGAGACCCAGGTTCAAATCCTTACTTCTGCCAGGGAAGCTTGCGAGCCAGTCACGCACTCTCACCCTGCTCCCCCTCACAGGATTGTTGTGAGGATAAGCTGGAGGAGAGGAGAACAACACAAGCTGCTTTGGGGTTCCCACTTGAGGAGAAGAGTGGGTATAAATGAAGTGCATAAATAAAAGACTCACAGCCATGTAGAGCTCCAGCTGTCCCCTGACCCCAGTTTGAGAAACACATTTTGTAGTGACTTGAAGATAATCATTGGAGTAATTCCCCTGTTATCTGAAATGTGATATTGCAGTCTGGCCGCAGTGCACGCAGTTAATCCATACAGCTGTAGACTCCTCCCAAGCCAGAATTGGGAAAAGGTGTTTCACCAACTGATGCTGATGTCAGCCAAAGCCTCTTAGATGAGTCATTGTGGAATTCTGAGCTTGTGCACTGCTTTTAAAGTGGCCCCTTAAATCTGGTAGTGCATCTGTTTTGCATGCTGGCTGAAATTATGCCTAGTTTTGCACACAAGAGCTGATTGTGCATGACTTTGACCGGTAGCTTGAGGCAAAAGTTTATCCATTCCTGTATCTTTCCATGGGAAAATTAATTAGTAATATAATAGGTACGATAGGAGCTCAATCAGTCACTTGAAAATTAACATTCAGAAATAGTCTAGGGGACCACAGTAGCCTAATGTGTAGCATTTTGGAATGCCTAAAATCAGCACACAGTGCCATGACTTGTTTTCTTAATGTAAACACAGGAGGTGTGTCTTGAGCAGTGATTAAAAAAAATTTTTAAACATTGTTTTAAATTAAAATTTGGATGTGGTTGAATACAGCATTAAAAAGTACACTTTGATTTTTGTTGTTGTTATCAAACATATTCTAATTAGATTCGACTATAGGGGGGGATAATTGATACGCCGTGCGAAATTAACTTGATTTTACTAGTTTAGTTTACTTGGGCCCCGATCACACGCTAGGCACGGATGCCATGCGGATTTTAAGGGTGCGATCACACCAGAACATCTAGCAAGCATCCCACACCCGTTGGCAACCCGTTTCTCTTGCCAAAGAAGCAGAGTTAAAAGATACTAGGGAAAGTCCAGTATCAAAAAGGTTTGCTACGGGCCAAAGACAGACTTTCCCCATGTGATTGCTCCAGTGCACACTCATGGCGTCGGGGATAATCTGATCAGGCCGTTGTTTTTTTCCCCCAGTGGTCTCAGCCGTTGTTTTCCCCCCCTTCTCAGTATGTGCATCATCGCATACTGCCATAGGATGCCCTCAGGGCCGAGATGCGATTCATCGATCCCCCATTTAAGTGCATTGGGGAAAAATTGTGGGGGGGGAACCCTGACTCACCTGCAGTTGTGTCTGATCACGCAGTGGTGGGCTGTGCCCACAGCTTTGCAGAACTGTGTGATCACACAACTGCAGGTCAAATTACTCCAGAGCAAATAGTCTCACTCCCCCCCCCGGGTTATCTCCCTCGTGTGACCGGGACCTAAATAAGTCAAATATGTCAGATTACAATCTACTCAGAGCCTCAACGTTTTCTGAAAAGCTTTTTGAGGTTTTCGAGGAACCCACATCACTCAGCTGTTCTCTTGGCTTCCTTTTCTTTGTCTGCCATTTTTTCTTTGTGCTGCTGTTCAGAAGAAAGAAAAATTAACAAGCAGCTTGAGTTTCAGTTTAATGAAAACATAACACTGGACTGAAAAGGATCAAATGGTATTTGAGGGAGTTCCTTGCACTTGTATTTACTTGCCGTGGTTCGATAAGGGTCAATTCTAGTCTTAGTCATCTACAGCTGGATTTTCCCTGAAGGCCTCATTATTTGATTCCCTGTTCAGGGAATGAAAGAGTGTTGGTTAAGCGCTCATGAGTCTGGCGGGTGTGGAGTCCGGTAGCAAATACTTCACGGCTCTAATTTGTTCTAACTTTTAATCGGCTGTTGGAGGAAGTCAAACACTTGGATCCATAGGTACCCTTGCACAGGCAGGAGGCAGTTTCCCTTGTATTTAGTGGGGGGGGGGCGTGTTTGTCCCTGATTTTTACTATATCCCACGCCCACAGAAACAATATCTGGCAGGCACACCAAACAGCAGATCGCCATACCACTTTGCACAAACCGCAGGGGATGTGGTTTGCGACGGTCATTGCTCCCCAGACCCAGGAAGCTGCTGGTCAGGACAGAGATGGGCTCTTAGGCACTGGCCAGGCAATGCAGTGCTGGTGGGGCTCAGCTAGCTCCCAGCACATTTGGCCAAGGACAACCATTGTCTCTTCTCCCCCTGGCAGCTTTGTTTGCTCACACCCCAGTCTCTCCACAGGTAGATGCTGCATTGGGCCTGAAAGGTAGCTGTTCCGCAGACCGGGGTGGTGGAAAGGGGTGGAGGACCTATTCCACAAGCTGAACTGTTGTAATGGTTCCTTAGATCCAAGCTGTTGTCAGGGGTGAGAGCCTGGGTAATTTGTGTTGAGTGTGGCACATGATGTCTGTGTTAAAAGCTGATGGTAAATAAGATCTTAAAACCAGAGATTGGCAGAACATTTCTAGATGTACTGCATGATGCAGCTTCTATATTCTGTAAAACAGACTTCGGAGAGATAGAAGCCTTTATTGTTTACATTGTAGGTGACTCTTTGATTACCTTTGGTCTTATTTGTTTATTTTTCTTTGGCAGGGCCCGATGTGTGATCTCTTGTGGTCTGATCCAGATGATCGTGGTGGTTGGGGGATATCTCCACGTGGTGCTGGCTACACATTTGGCCAAGATATTTCTGAAACATTTAACCACGCCAATGGTCTTACGTTGGTGTCTCGTGCTCATCAACTTGTAATGGAGGTAAACATTATTCTGTTGTCTAACTAGATGTGGCTCAGACACAGAAGTCTCTTAAAGAAAGGATTCCCTTTAAGTGTTGACTTTGCATGCAGTGACTCAGCATCTGGTGTCTAAAATGTATTTACCGGAAAATTCATATTCAGGATTGAGGCTTTTATCTAGTCATTAAAAATAACAACAACATGGCTCATTCCTAAACAAAACATCAGTGGTGAATGTGACTGGATGTTTCCCTTCTCAACCCCCCCCCCCCCAGCTCTTCTTTAAACCCCTAGAAATATTGCTGTGGTCATCGTGGGATGCTGAATGGACAGCTATCAGCGTCAGGGGCTGCAGTGGGGAAGAGGTTGACCCCCCCCCCCCAAATTGATGCTGCACTAATGGAAGAAGGCTGATATTATCCCCATTCCCTCTCCTTGCTGCATTCCTCTGACCCACATCTATATGATCCTGTGACCCTAGAAATATCTCTTTTTAGAAGTTGGGGGGGAGAACTACAGAAAAATCACAGTTCTTTTGGTGGCTGGCCGAACATGGGCCATTGTATTTGCCTTAGAAGTATGTGGTTTTTATTATGCCCCTAGTAATGTGTTGCGTACCCCTGTAATACATATGTGTCTTTTGCCTCTGATTAAAATTGATCCAGTGTTAGTCAGCAGGCCAAATGAAAAATCTAGCGGTTCCATGCAAACAGGTCCGCCAATGGTGTTTAGCAAGTAATTTAATTGAGGGGTTTTGCAAAAAAAAACCCTCCAACAAGTAATTGGAGTTGCTGGGGGATCATACTGGGCTGTCTCCTCAGTATGTTTCCCGATCTTACCATTATACAACCTAAAAATCCTATTTGCCACAACATCAAAATCTATCTCAGGAATGGATCTCTCTGGCAAGAGGTAAATCTCAGTTATGAGATGTCACACTTCCTACTGTATCTGACAAAGGGAGCTTTAAGAATGTAGGAAGAGCCCTGCTGGATCCAACCAATAGTCCACCTTGTCCAGCATCCTGACTCACAGTTGCCAACCAGTTCCTCTGGAGGGCTAGCAACAGGACATATAGGCCAATGCCTTCCTCTGAATGTGGAGCTTTCTCTCAAAAGCTCATACCCTGACTATCTTGTTGGTTTCGAAGATGCTCCTGGACTCATACCTACTGGCATTATTACTTCGTATAATTTTGGGGAAACCGACTCAGTGAGGACAGTTTGCTTGCCAAAGACCATCAGCAGGCATGTTCATTTCAAACCGTTCATTTTCAGTATGAGGAATGGCTGGCTGCCTATATACTGTACAAGCCTGGCCTTAAAAGGAAAATGTTAAGTGGGTCAATGGCACTGCCCCTACTGTTTAATTAAAGGAAATTGCTGGTTAACTGTTTGGTTAATACACATACACAGGGTAGTAGAGGCTGCTATTAGTCAGGTGGCCTTAAGAGAGAGCTGTATTTAAAATCTCTTTAAGACAAAATAAGATTAGTATCCTAGCCTCTTTCTCATATCCCAAATTAGCATTTGAACATGATAAAATTAATCTGGGGGTTATCTTAAAAGAATTATTTTCTTTCTTTACTTAGAAACAGCTTGTTTTAGGTCAATGACAATTTTTTAAGGGATGAAGCAAGATTCTGGAATGCTTTTAGTCCAGTCACGTACTTATGAGGAAGTTGTTTGAAATATTTCATGAGAATCGTTTTCTCCCCCCGCTGCAGGGTTACAACTGGTGCCACGATCGGAATGTGGTCACCATTTTCAGTGCACCTAATTACTGTTACCGCTGTGGGAACCAGGCTGCTATCATGGAACTAGATGACACTTTAAAATATTCCTTGTAAGAAAACTTTTGTTTCATTTGGTGTTTTTTTGGGGGGGGGGGGTTTGATTCTTTTTTCTCTCATGTATTTTAGATAAAGACGATATTCTTCAGGCCGGAAACACACCACTTTGCAGGATATAAACATGGGGAATCTGGAAGGGGAGGTGGCTTCCACAGATTCTCTCCTCCCGGTGCATACCTCTGACCCATTCTCCCCCCCCCCCCCCCCGAGCTGTATTCAGGTGGAGGGGAGTACTTGGGGCTGCATTGGGAGGGGACAGCAGGATCTAAGCCAATACGTGGCTATGGTCAGAAAAGGATAAATGAAAGAAATGTATGGGAACACTGCACTTCTATCATAGCTTTGGGTTGGGCAGGATTGTTACAACTGAATTTTGCATGTGTAGCTCCCTGAAATTAGTGATTTCCTCCTCTGTCCCCATTCAGTGTTAACCATGGCAATGATGTTGAACATTGGTGTGTTTTGTTTTTTAGTTCAGTGGAATGTGTATATGTTTGGGTGGCAACTCTGATGACAAAGGGTAGGAAGTAATATTGGCTAAAACTAGCTTGCTCTGAAGAGTTCTTACTGCGCATATTGCTGTTTTCCATTGATGACATGTTTAGCCCCATAAAACTCTCTGGAATACAGCACACAATCTAGTAAAATGTTTGTCTCCATTAAGCGGCTCTCATTGGAAGCTCTCTGCTTCTTGCCCCGTCAAATTTGCCAATCCCGGTTCTCTTGGTGTGCTGCCCTTTGGCCAGCTAAGACGGGAAGGGCCACGCATGCAGCAGTTGGGTGTACTTTAGAAACCTTAACTAAAACACACTTAAATGCAAAACACTTTTTCCCCTCCCCCCCTCTTCTCTGCAGCCTTCAATTTGATCCAGCACCTCGCCGTGGAGAGCCTCACGTGACTCGGCGTACCCCCGATTACTTCCTATAATCATTTTTTCTTCGACCTGGCCTCGATCAGAAGAAAATACCTGGCATTTTTGGGGGGCGGGGGGAGCAGCAGTTTCTGTGATTCGGTTGGGGTCTGTCTCAGCATAAAAGCCTCTTCATGGACCAAACTGTGCCAGAATGAGGACAACAAGCTTTGAGCACAACTTACAAAGACTGACTTCAACACACTAACCAATCCTAGATCAGCCAGTTTGCCTGCTGTATTCTGTAGTCATTGTTGTTCTTCTGGATGGTTCAGAGAGAGGAAAAAAAGGTAACTAACACCCATCTCCCTTTCATGCTTACGTGTAAATTTTTAGTTGTAGTGTTTAACTGGCATGTTATTAACATTTTGAAGTTTAAGGAAAATGCACAAACTAACTTGCCTCTTAACTCTTATTGCCCTCTATTTTATTGACATAAGTAACTTAACTGGAGAAAAAAAAATTTCCTCTTCGGAGTATGTTGTCCTAAAAGCTTTTCACTCCATTTAAGATAGATGACTGTTCTGTGTTGATCCTCCTTTTTTTTCTGTATATTTGTCATGAAAGTGCTTGCATCTTCTTTGATGTATTTGAACAAATAAACCTACAAATCATTAATCCAATCAGTGGGAGATTCTGGAATAGAATAATTTGTCACATAGATGTTATCAGGAGGTGAGCAGTTGTCAAAACACTAACTCTTATTTTCCTTGCATTAAATGTCCAACGAAAACTTCCCTCAGTCCTGGGAACACCTCCTCGGTTTGTCTTTAACAGGACCTAACTGTAGCAAGAGAATGTTCCTGTCACTCTTAGCCGTTGCCTTCACACCAGTAGAACTTGAAAGTTAAGTTTTGTAACCCTGCTTTCTGCTAAGCTGGCAAATACTTCCAAGGTTTTCTAGAAATCAAGATACGATGACATAGCAGGGAATGTAAATGAGCCAACGAAGCCCGAATGCACTGTCTAGTTAAAGCTACAGTTCATATTTAAGCATATGTTAAAAGTTTCTGAATTACAGCAACTGGTTGCACCCCAGGGACAGCTTAGGGTTCAGTCTGTGAAGCCAGATCTGGCTTAAATCCACCATTTTTATTCCACTAAACTTTTCCTCTTAAAATTCCTCAGCCATTACTTTTCAAAGAAAGCCTGTTTTATCTGGTAAAGCTGTGACAGTGTGCTTGAAAACATGTAGGCAATACCTAGTAAAAAACTAGAGGCAGGATGGCTGAGTAACTGAGTCAGACAGAGCTCTACTGCTGAGGTACAACACTTTTTCTCTGTCCTTAGCATTCTGTGCTAAGTTGTGCTTTCTTTTCCCTACTGCAGTTCCTCTAGTCTTTCATCCTTTGTTAACTTTCACTCCTCACCCCTTTCCCAGTGAAGTATCTGATGTGTAAAGGATGCATGGTTTTCTGAAGATAGCTGTGCCCACTTCCACCCCATCAAATTGACTGCTGCTGATTTTAAAAGCCCATTTATTTTTCTGACAGCCTTCTCAAGCTGTATAGCCCCTCAGTCCCAGCACTGATTTTTCTCAGTGTTCATTTGTGGATAACCTGATTTTTGCAGCAAGGTTCAGTAAGAAAGGATAATATAATTCACATCTTCTCTTCAGGGGTGGGGTGAGCATGATTCTGAGAAGGCTGCACCTTGGCATCTCATACAATGCTTTTGTGGAACTTCAGGCCGGATGCAGTCTTTTAATGAAGGGTAACCAGCTCTTCTGATGAAGTTGGGTGAATGGCTACAGTCTCATCAAAGTCAGCCTTGGTTGCTCCCATTTTGACAGCCACTGCAAAGCCTTGGAGCATTTCATCGCATCCCAGTCCTTGCATATGAAGTCCTACCACCTTTAAACACAAGAGAGATGTGAGCATGACGAACACGGGGCTTCTGAACACCAATTGAGCGTAAAAAGGGAATCTTTACATAGCTGTCTGCTTTCGGACAGCAAAGAAAAAGAGTGTAACTTTTGTTCCAGCTTTGTGAATTAAAAGCTGTTGAAATAAGAGTGTCCCAATATGCAAGATCCAGGCATGTAATAAAAGAAACCTCTACCTGTTGCAGGTGGTTGCCATCTTCCTTCCTCCCCTACCTTAAACATTTTAAATATAGAGGAGCTGTTTTATTTGCTGGAGGGATGAGTTGCTAACTGCCTCTCCCTCTTCCTGCTTGGCTTACCTTTTCCTGTGGAGTGGCACAGACCAGTTTCATGACACACTTTGTTTTTCTTGTGGTCACAGCATGGTACATTGGGATGAAGGAAGTCGTGTAAACCTTGACGTTCTCTCTCCCATAGGCGGCTACAGCTTCCGCTGGAAGACAGGACAAAAACTTAAAGACATGAAGTCTGTGTTGGTGTTACGTGGGACTGAGGCAAAGCCACATAGTTCATACTTGAAAAGGTGTTACTTCCCCTGAAGTCACTATTTAGAACAGGGTCTGTAATTAGCTGTCTCCTACAGTGCTGCAACGGGCATGGCCCATGAGGCTGAATACTAATAAGTGTGCCTGTTAGGCTTTGAAATGCTTTCTTGTAAACAACTATCCTGCACCTTCCAACTTTTTCACCTCGGCTTGGATCCAGTGGTCTGCAAGTGCCTCTCTCCTGGCCCCGCAGAGGCAGTCCTCAGCTGTGAAGCTCACTTCCTTTGGCAGTTGGTGCTTCCTTTTGAGCAACAGTGTTTTTCAACAAACCCTAAAGTGCTAAGTGAGAGGAAGTGAGCTCTGCAGTGGAGGACTGCCTCGGTAGCAGGAGGAGGAAAGAGTTACATATACAGCCAGACATATAGGATTCAAGCCCTGACCTTGCGCGAAGGTATTCTAGGGAATGCTGATTTTGAAGTTTGCAACTTATGTTCCTTGAGCTCTTAAATATGGACAATTTAGCAATTCTAGTTCACAATGAGATGGATTTGGGCATTGAACTAAAAGTCTGGAGTAGGGGTGTACAACCCCCCCCCCCCAAAAAATACTGCTATTTCCAAATATTCCCACATTCCAATACCAGTATGGTATTTGGATTCCGGAAACCCGATTTTTTTCCCCATTATATCCTATGGGGACTTTTGTAGTCAATGGTCCCCATAAGGTATAATGGAGAACCAATCCGAGGGTATCTAGGGTTCGGGGGGGGGGGCCTGTTTTTTGAGGTAGAGGCACCAAATTTGCAGCATAGCTGCTGGTGCATGGCCCATGACAGCCAGTTTGGTGTAGTGGTTAAGTGCGCGGACTCTAATCTGGGAGAACCGGGTTTGATTCCCCACTCCTCCACTTGCACCTGGCTGGATGACTTTGGGCAAGCCATAGCTCTGTACCAGCTGTTCTCTCAAGGACAGCTTGGGAAAGAGCTCTCTCAGCCCCACCTACCTCACAGGGTGTCTGTTGTGGGGAGGGGAAGGGAAAGGAGTTTGTAAGCCACTCTGAGACTCCAAGTGAGTGAAGGGCGGGGTATAAATCCAATCTCCTCTTCTTCTCCTTCAAAAACAAAACAACCCCCCAAGTCTCAAAGATTGGACCAGGGGGCTCAATTCTATGGGCCCCCAAAGAAGGAACCCCCATCCTCCACTGAAGCCAATGGAGGGGAAGAAGGCATTTAAAGAGCTTGCAGTCCCTTTAAATTCCTTCTCCAAGCTGTGCAACTCCCTGGCTTAGAGAACTCCGAAGGCATTTAAAGGGCTTGCAGTCCCTTTTAACACCTTCCGAGTAAACTCGCCAGCCCAGGATTGGCCAGGGCAGCAGTTCTCAGCTCTGCACCATTCCAGCTGATCCTTTCTTGCAGCTTAGAGCTGTAAGCTCCCACCGATCTTGGATTGGCTCCTCTTGCAGTTCGGTTTAAGAGCTCCACGCCGCCTCAGCTGGGGCTGACTCACAGTATAGCTGATACACCTGAATAAAGCTGGGGGAAAATCAGCTTTTGGGGGGGCTCAGGTATACCAGTAACCAAATACTGATCTGTATTTGGCTACTGGTATTACCTGAGCCCCCTCTAAAAACTGATTTCCCCACCCCCAGCTTTTATTCAGGTGCATCAGCTATACCGTGAGCCAGCCCCAGCCGAATCTCTGACCTGTATCGGGCTCAAATAATAATGGTATTTTTGGGGTATTTATTCGGTTCAGTTTAGGCTGAACAAATACCCCTAGTCTAGAGCCTTCCTTCAATTTAAGCAGCTCTTCTGTTGGAGGAAGGCTTCAAACTTTACTCAGTGGAGAGGTAAGAACCACCCCATAGTGTTATTAAACTGTTGTGTTTTGTAAACTGGTTTAATAGCAATCCTCTATATACTGTGAGGGGAAATGTAGGGATACCTTAACCCATTCTAGGAGAAAACTTTGCTCTGTATTATTAATATCACAGTCCCTAAAGACTTTGTCATAAGAGTACCTTGTGTACTGAATCACAGACTAAGAGATCCAGGATCCTACCTTCTGTTAGACCCACTGTTCCGATAGGTGGGTGGCTGAAGACCACAGTAGGAATGTTGGTGTAGTCAAGTTTGGAATCTTCTTTACCTTCGAAAAGTCTGTGTGCCAATTTCCTGCCAGCTGCTATTGCAACTGTAAGAATGAAATTTGAGTTGTATATTTTATTTAGCTTGGTAGTTATCCAAATCAACATAACCTGTTGATGAAATCTGTACGAAATGAGATTGTACCATTATGACAGCTATCACAGGGAAGTGCTGTATCAGTTCATATAGTGCTCACTGTGTGCACAGGCCCACTCTTATGTGGGATTTTTAGTACGTTTGTCCTAGGGGTATATCCCATTTGATGCTTCACAACTCCAATGAAGAGAGTGTACTTTTTCAGGGTATGTCACGGGGCACATCAGCACAGGTGAGAGAAGCTACAGCTGTTATTTGGAACTCTTAGGTTATAACAAAATATCTGAAAAGCATCAATTTCAACTGGAAATTAGAACAAAAACCCTTAAGAACTGGACGTCAATAGCATCCCTGCAACTGGAAACTCCCCTAAGGGCATTCGCAGATCCAACAAAATTACGTGTCCAGGTACTTAGAAGGGGAATATGGGATTTAGTCCTCTCACCATTGCTCAATTTCATAACTGAAACCCATACTATAATTAACTCGTGTAAAGAAAATGCATCCTTTAAAATGTTAACGTTGCAGGACGTCTTGTTTTGGACAGCAAAAGCAAGAGAGCGTTCAAGAGTTAAGTCCTTCCCCCCACCCCCCTTAACTGTGTACAATTTACTTTTTACAGACTTGTTCATGATCTTTGTCATGTCTGTCTGCATCTTGAGAAAGTACCTGCACTTGGATGGGCATTGCTAACGTGTGAACTCTTAACCTTAACATTTCCAGCCGCTGTTTCAATATGGTAGAAGTTCTAGCATCTCCCTTAAGATGCTGCTACTGTTGCAGCAGGCTTACTGTGATTTTTTAAAAAAATGGTACTTAATATCCTACAAAGGATACAGAGAAGGTGGGAAAGGGGGGGAGGGGAACCCTAGACAGCTGCTGCTCTATACCCGTGTTTTTTTCGTAGCCTTTCCTCCATTTTTGGCACAGAATGGACAGCCTATGAATATTACCTGGGGTAAGAAGTGCTTTCCCGCATACATCTCCAACAGCGTAGATCCCCTGCCGGCTGGTGTTTTGGAACTCGTCAACAATAATGTGGCCTGCAGGGTCTACCTTAAGAGCCTGATATTAGAAACAAAAGTTCAGATCAGAACTGGCATCCCAGGAAAGCATGACTAAAACAAACAGCATTAAAGAATTCCCGACGCTTGACTACATAAAATTTATTTTCTTCAAGGAAAGTGTGTGCAGTGGGCGGGATTGTTTCCCCCTGGCATAGCTTCTGTGTTTAAACACACAGGCGGACAGGAGACTGTTTGAAAGAGCAGTCAAGCGGTAGGCTGTATGCTTAACATGAAATGTGCAGTTTAAAAAAACTGACATTTCCAAGCACTCAATACATTATCTCAGTAGCTGCAATAAAATAAAACAACATAGAACAAGGCAGGAGTATTCCATGTGGGACAGATGAGGACAGGCCTCAGGGCTAGGCCCCCCCAATTTACTGGCAAGGCCCACAAATTCCCATCCAGCCCAGGGCCCCTGAGCGACAGCAGGTGTGGGGAAGGAACCAGGCAGTGTTCCCTCTAAGCTGAGTTAGTGAGCTAGCTCACAGTTTTTTAGCCTCCAGCTCACACATTTTTGTCTTAACTCAGGAAGGATGGCTCCAGAGCAAACTAATGTATGCAGTAGCCAAATTGTTTGCTCACAACGTGAATGCCAGTAGCTCACAAAGTAGGATTTCTGCTCACAAGACTCCACAGCTCAGAGGGAGCATTGGAGCCAGGTATTCCTTTATTTCAATTAGCCAGTGCCCCCTAAGAAATTTAACCCCCCCCCCGGACTTAAAAAATCCTGGCTATGGGCCCAGCTGAGGCCCTTAAAGGAAGTCATTCCTGCTCACCAGTTTGTCAAGGTTCAGCCCCTCTGTGTTTGGCTGTCTCCCGATGGCCCACAACAGACAGTCAACATCCTCAATAGTGTTAACAGTGGGTTTCTGACTGGGAGGAGAGGATGTTACGGTTACTGCCAACTGTCCAGAAGGTAACTTTTTGACCGATTTGACCTGGTAAGGAACAAGTAACAGCGCAAGACGTCCTGTGTTACATTAGCCGTCAAGAATGGTTGCAAGCAAGGTATTTTCAACGCCTATTTTTCTGTGTCCTTAGTTGAAGGAATTAAAGTGTTACACGATTTGACAGTATCTACATTTTGCTATGGCTAGGGCTTTGTCCCAGCTTCAATTCAACACTAACACAAAAATCAGTTTGTTTAAATTTTCAAAATAATACCCAGCCAAGTTTCCAGCCTTTTGATAGAGTGAATATATGTTTTAATATTTGTGGGGAAATCTCAGAAGTCAGAAGGTTTTGTGGTGCTTGCAGGCCATGCACTGCATTTTACACGCCCCTGGATTAACTAGCAAAATGCTTTAAAATAGCCTTAATTATTTCTGCTAGCTGATGGCTGGTTTTGCCCCTCTCCTCTAAATTTAGTTTTATTTCTGCCTAAATCTGACCATGCCCTGACCTGGATAACCCAAGCTAGCCTGAACTTTTCAGATCTCGGAAGCAAAGCAGGGCCAGCTCTGGCAAGTACTTGGATGGGAGACCTCCAAGGAATACCAGGGTCATGACACAGAGATAGGCAATGGCAAACCACCTCTGAAACGTCTCTTGCCTTGAAAACCCCACGGGGGTCGCCATAAGTCAGCTGTGACTTGACAGCAAACAAATATATCTGGCTAGAACCTCCTTCAGCAGGTCCTGTTTGTTTTTATTTGTTCTGTATTGCACGTATACGTTTTGTAAGTATGAATCTTGTGAAACACTTATAAACTCGCCTATTTCTCGGGCAACTGGGACCCCATGTTGACACAGTTGTGGAATTCAGCTTTCCTTGGCCCAGAATGCTACTTGCACACAATTTTCATTTTTATCTAACATGACTTAACTGAGGCTATCGTACTTTTGGTCACATTATGAGAAGACAAGAGTCACTGGGAAAGACAAAGGAAAAGTTAAGGGCAGCAGGGAAAAAGGAAGACCCAACAAGAGATGGAATTACCTATTCAAGGAAGCCACAAAGGCCCTCAGTTTGCAAGACCCGAGCAAGGCTGTTAACAACAGGATGTTATGGAAGTCATTCACTCATAAGAGTTGTCAGAAGTGACTTGATGGCACTCTACACACAATGCACAGCCTTGATTATAAGGGCAGCTACACAGATCATCAAAATAGTGCGGTTCCAAGATTTGGCTACTAGCTTTAGTAATGTCAGCTTTAATAAATGGGATTAATTCAATAATGCATTAACAGGAGTATAAAGCATGACAACAATGCTTAAAAATGGTTTTTTATTTAAATTATTGTATGAGCGCAGGTTTTTAAAATTTTATGGAGAAGTGAGAAACATTAACATACAAGAAAGGTAAGCCAGACAATACAGCTGGACAAGCTTATTGGAAGAGGATGATACCGTTTCTTGCTATGAAGCTACATTGGAAATTACAGACATTTTGCAAGTTCATGGAACTTCAAAGTGGAAAACAGTACAAACCTTTGAATGCTTCCAGACTTCTACGCCACCATGCTCCAGTCCTTGAGTGCAATTTGAACTGATCATCGAATCAAAATTCCTCAGCACCTGTATGGAAAAGCATTCAGTCAAGTCATACAGACATGCTGCACATTTACTTGATTATTATTATCACCTCAGATCCATCCAAACTAGTGAGACTGTGCTTGAAATCACAAAGTCCCCAGGTCAGCCTCACCTTAGATGTGACTTAATTATGAGGCCTTAAGTAATACCCCTTCCCCCGTTCTGGGACAGAATACCTCCCCCCCTCAATCTGTAATGAAGAAGGAAACATCTTTGCAGTTCAAATCACTGTGCATGACAGTTTCAAAAGACAAAGGACATGCACTGAAATCTAGCTGGTGTGAGAGTTCTGCTCAAAGTAGTCAAGGATCAGATCTTGGTTGGTTAACCACAGTTCTTTATTTCCAATCTCTACATTAGTACAGCGTCTCGGATTATTGTCAGAGATGAGACAGATAATACAAGCAGGTCTATTATACCATTCCAAGGAGTTTGAATTACCCATAGGTAGCCAATCACCTTAAGGGAAAATTGGCGGGCAAAGAGGTGTTCTGGCCGTTTGGTTCTCACAGGAAAAGAGTGAGGTGTCAAGCTGTAAATTTCCTTTCCCAAACCAGACCCCTCAGATGTTACCAGTTCACATAACAATCAATGGCCTCAAGGCTTTTGCATGTGATAAGAGATGAGAGGTATCCTCCCTTGAAGTTCCTGCCGGGGCAGCTGGAATGCGGAGGCAGGGATGTGAGGCCTCTTTGTTCACATACTTCACTGGTGTCACCCTCCCGCTTTACTGACTACAACCTCCCGGTCTGGACAAGCATTAATACATAATAGTTACACGGAAAAAGAAAGACATATAGCTACTTTGAAGGTACAGGCATGAATAACATAATGTCTGAATTAGCAGATTCTGACACACTGGCCTCCTCATAATTAACTTCACCTAGCTTTATCAGGAAACATTTTATGGAAAATTCTAACTAGTTTAGGAGCATGCACATTCTCAGAGCGAATCCATTCATTGTGTTCCGGACCGAAATCAAGCCATCTAACTAAGTAATACAGTCGGCCCCTACGCATTTTAGAATCTAGAATTTCAGTTATCTCGAAATGAGGGGCCCCCTCCTTCATCAGTGGAGGAGGAGCTGGAGGAACTGGAT
This sequence comes from Lepidodactylus listeri, assembly GCA_029233225.1. Classification (NCBI taxonomy): domain Eukaryota; kingdom Metazoa; phylum Chordata; class Lepidosauria; order Squamata; family Gekkonidae; genus Lepidodactylus; species Lepidodactylus listeri. Next base: position 135,561,009 of record JARCFY010000004.1, on the reverse strand, counting down.
GCCATGCATTCGGCCCAGGATCTTTCTTCAGTAAGCTGAAATGAAAAACAGGATACACAGAACTCAGTGATTTAGGCAATTCCAGTTCAAAAGACACATCCGAAATTTTTCGCAACACTTTGTAGGGCCCTACGTATTTCCATCCCAATTTCCTACTGGGTTGTAGGCCATGTATATTTTTAGTGGAGAGATAGACAGAGTCCCCCGGCTGGAGATCCCAGCCTGCTCCTCGGCCCCGATCCGCGTATTTCTTGTAGTCCTCTTTCGCTTGGTCTAGTGCCTTGGCTATTAATGGCCATGAATCTTGCAAGGTCGTCCACCAACTCTTAAAATCCGAGGGGGGGGCATTGGGCACATTCTCAATGGTAGGCAACGGTTTTCCTTCAAAACCCCCCACCGCCATGAAGGGGGAGACACCCGTGGAAGAATGCACAGCATTGTTGTAGCTATACTCCGCAAATGGCAATAACTCCACCCAATTGTCTTGATGGTAGTTGGTGTAGCATCTTAAAAATTGTTCCAAGATTTGATTAGTTCGTTCGGACTGCCCATCGGTTTCTGGGTGGTAACCCGAACTCAGTGCAGGTTCTATGTCCATCATTTTCAGGAGCTCCCGCCAGAAGTTGGCAACGAATTGACTGCCCCTGTCGGATACCACCCTCTTAGGAAAAGCGTGTAATTTTATCACGTGGTTGAAGAAAGCTTTAGCCATTCCCTTGGCCGTGGGCAACTGCTTAAAAGGGGTGAAATGGGCTTGCTTTGAAAACGTGTCCACCACCACCCAAATAACCGTTTTCCCTTTCGAGGGTGGCAGATTAGTAATAAAGTCCATAGCTATTGCCTCCCAAGGGCGAGAAGGGGTAGGTAAAGGATGCAACAGCCCCGGAACCTTTCCCCCCCGCTTTTTGCACATTAAGCAAGTCTGGCAGGCCGAGACGAAATCGGAAACATCCCGGCGCATGCGCGGCCACCAAAACTGACGTTGAATTAAGTTAAGCGTTTTTAGAAATCCAAAATGCCCTGCCAGTTTGGAAGAGTGGCATGCCAGCAGCACATCCTTACGTTTGCTTTGGGGCACCACCAGTTTGTCTCCATGATACCAACACTGGTTTTCCTTTTTGGAACATTCGTCTATTGTCTCCAGTTCTTCGATTTCCTCGGGAGCATAATCCCCCCCCCAATCGCACGCCCCAATGTCCAGCTGAGTTTTCTTATGCTGCCTCCTAGTAACTACTGCCCCTCCTAGCTGCTGGGGGGAGAACATGGAGTCAAACACATCTTCTTTCACACTCTCGTGTTGAGGCAACCTGGAGAGTGCGTCTGCTAAGGAGTTGGCCTTTCCAGGGAAGTGTTTTAACACAAAATTAAACTTGGAAAAGAAATCTGCCCACCGCAGTTGCTTTGCATCGAGTGATCTCTGCGTGCGCAGTGCTTCTAGGTTTTTATGATCAGTCCAGATCTCAAACGGGGTTTGCGCTCCCTCCAGCCAATGCCGCCACGTAGTGAGCGCTAGCCGGATAGCCGCGGCTTCCTTGTCCCACACGGACCAATTTCTCTCCGTGTCGTTAAACTTTTTTGAGATGTAAGCTAGGGGGTGTAACTTCCCATCCGGCCCTTGTTGTAGTATGGCCCCCCCCATGGCCACATCGGAAGCATCTACATGGATTATAAACTCTTTAGTTTCGTCTGGATGGGCTAAGATGGGCTCCGAAGTAAAAAGGGTTTTTAATGTTTCGAACGCCCTTTGGCACTCCCCATTCCAGGCAATTCTTTCCCCCGGCTTCCCGGCCTCCGTCCCCCTCCCCTTGGTTTTCAGCAGGTCCGTTAGGGGGAGGGTGACTGTCGCAAAGTCTTTTATGAAAGTTCGATAGAAGTTACAAAATCCTAACAGGCTCTGTAATTGTTTTCTTGTTCGCGGAGCTTCCCACTGCACCACCGCCTCCACTTTTGCTGGGTCCATTTCCAGCCCTCTCTGAGAAATGCGATACCCTAAGAAGTCTACCGACTCACGATGGAACTCGCACTTTGACAACTTAACATACAGCTGGTTTTTCAGCAAGGTAGAAAGGACTTCTCGGACTAGTTTCACGTGCTCTCTCTTATCAGTAGAATAAATCAAGATATCATCTATGTAACATAACAACCCCTTGAACAGGTGCTTGTGCAACACTTCATTTATCAAACTCATAAAGACCCCAGGTGCGCCACTTAAGCCGAACGGCATCACCAGGTATTCAAACTGTCCCAAGGGAGTGTTGAATGCAGTCTTGGGCTCGTCCCCCTCCCTTATGCGCACCCGGAAGTAAGCATCCCGCAGATCTAGCTTGGTGAACATTTTTCCCTTGGCCGCTTCGGTCAACAAGTCTTTTATTAACGGGAGGGGGTAGGCGTTAGTAGTGGAGACAGCATTCAGCCCCCTATAGTCCGTGCACAGGCGCAGCCCCCCGTCTTTCTTTTTCCGGAATAAAACGGGGGCGGCAAAGGGGGACTTCGCTGGCCGGATGAAGCCGCGCGCCAAATTTTTGTCCAGAAACTTACGAAGCTCCTCCCGCTCTAAGGGACTCATGGAATAAAGCTTTCCCTTAGGGAGTTTCTCGCCCGGGAGTAGCTCGATGGCACAGTCTGACAGTCGGTGGGGGGGTAACTCATCCGCCTCGGTCTCGCTGAACACTTCCATTAAGTCTCTATACTCCTTGGCACCAGGCAGGGGGCGAGGGCGGTGGGTTGGGGAGGAGGGGTTGGCGGTCCTGGGCCCCACTCCGAGTCCCATTTGTGCGTCAGGCACCGGTCATCCACCCAGGAGATTTTCCCTTCACTCCACTTGATGTAAGGGTCGTGCGAACTTAGCCAGGGGCTTCCCAGCACCATGGGGAATTGGGCGTTTGGGGTGATGACGAAGGCTCGCTTCTCCCAATGCTCCCCGGTTCCCAGAATCAGGCCCTCGGTTTCAGCCACACACTCTTCTTTCATTTCCGACCCATCCATCTGGGTGAATTTTAGGGGCTCAGCCAGCGGGGTGACTCTTGGTCCCAACCCTTCCACCACCAAAGGGCTAATTAAGTCTCGAGCACACCCAGAGTCAATTAGGGCACGGACTCTCATGTGCGTGCCCGATCCCGGGGTCATTACTGTCACTACCATATATAACAGGGGGCCAGGGATGCTCACCGGAGATGGCGCTTCTTGGCGGGGGACCTGCAGCTCTGCGCCGCTCACTGCAGGCCGTTGGAGTTTCCCGACATCTGCGTTTCCATCAGCTCCAGCTCCCCTTGTTCGCTCGTGGCTCCTTCTAGTTGCAGCGCCCGGGGCTTGAGCGGGGTCTTCCCTCTGCTAGGAGTGCTCCCCGCCACGGGTGTCGAGGTCTTCGGCCCCTTTCCTCCCCCTCTCGGGCACGCTGAGGCAAAGTGGCCACTTTCCCCGCATTTCATGCACAACCCTTGTCGAAACCGGGCATCCCGGATGTCTTGCACACTGGGCTTTGGCTTTGCTCTCGGCACTACTTTGCTGGCCGCTGTAGCCGACGTTCCCATCTTAATGAGAATAAATCGCTCCTCCACGTCGGTTGCCGCCCGCATCCAAGTGGCCAACGTTCCCAGGCGGCCCCCCAACAGAACAGTCTCGTAGATTTCCGGGTTAAGACCTTCCCGGTACTTCTCCATGAAAAGTTCCTCGGGCCAACCGTGGATTTTGGCCGCAATGCGCCGGAACTTATCGGTGTAGTCCCTCACTGTGGACCTCCCCTGGAACAGCTTCCGTAGTTGGTTCCGGGCCTTTTCTTCTCCCAGAGGGTCTTCGTATTGGTGCCGGAGGGCCCACATGAAATTGTTCAATGAACGTAACTCAGGTCCGGGGGCATCGTGCAGGCTCACATACCAATCGCTGGCGGTGTCGTTCAGCTTGGATCCGATGTAGCCAATCCGCTCCCTCTCTGTAGGATAGAGATGGCCCCAGCTGTCCAGGAACCGCTCGATCTCCAACAGGAAGAAACGCAGCTTCTCGGGGTCCCCATCGAAAGTAGTCGTCAGAGGGGGCTGGGCGGGCGATCGGGCCTGCCGGCACCGGGGCCGGTGCTGGACCTGGTACCTGTGGCGGGGCGGCCGGCGGGGCCGGCTGCGCCGGCGGCCTCGGCTGCACGGGCGCCTGTGGCTGAGCCGGGGCTCCTCCGGGAACCACCGGCGGCTGCTGAACTCCCGTCACCGGGCCTGGGAGAGCCTCTTGCATGACCCTCATAGCGTCTCGAAATTGGTACTGGAGATCGAGGGCCAATTCTCGTAGTTCGGCGGTGAGTTGGAGCCGTAAATCTCCCATCATCCGGTCTAGATGTGGCATCTGATCTCCCCGATAGGGATCGGGCCCATACGGGCCGGTTCTCTCTCCTTCCATGGGCTGGCGACGCGGTTCTCCTCCGTAGATCGGTTCGCAGTCGTCTCCCAGGTAGCTCGGCCTCCCTCGATCGAGCTGATCGCCAGGGAACGAAACCCGTGCCCCTTTCCGGTCGTGCACCCAAGAATCCACGGTCCCACGACCGAACTGGCTCCAAGCGTACTTGGGGGTCCCGCTCTGAAGAGGAGGTAGGCGCGGGATGTAGTGAGCCCCCTGAATCGTAGTTACCGGCACTTCGGGGCCCCCTCCGCCGCCTCCACCACCGTTCCCCTGGTCCGTCGGGGTGGCGGGGATATCTTCGGGGGTAGTAGGGGTGGGGACCGTGTCGTCGTCTGACATGGTCAGGAACGGCTAAGTCCCAGTCACAGATCTCTGACAATCTGTGAGAGTTCTGCTCAAAGTAGTCAAGGATCAGATCTTGGTTGGTTAACCACAGTTCTTTATTTCCAATCTCTACATTAGTACAGCGTCTCGGATTATTGTCAGAGATGAGACAGATAATACAAGCAGGTCTATTATACCATTCCAAGGAGTTTGAATTACCCATAGGTAGCCAATCACCTTAAGGGAAAATTGGCGGGCAAAGAGGTGTTCTGGCCGTTTGGTTCTCACAGGAAAAGAGTGAGGTGTCAAGCTGTAAATTTCCTTTCCCAAACCAGACCCCTCAGATGTTACCAGTTCACATAACAATCAATGGCCTCAAGGCTTTTGCATGTGATAAGAGATGAGAGGTATCCTCCCTTGAAGTTCCTGCCGGGGCAGCTGGAATGCGGAGGCAGGGATGTGAGGCCTCCTTGTTCACATACTTCACTGGTGTCACCCTCCCGCTTTACTGACTACAACCTCCCGGTCTGGACAAGCATTAATACATAATAGTTACACGGAAAAAGAAAGACATATAGCTACTTTGAAGGTACAGGCATGAATAACATAATGTCTGAATTAGCAGATTCTGACAGCTGGTCATTAACACGTAACACGTATTCTCTTTACTAGGCACATGTGCTCATCATGGAAGGTGCACAGGTCAGACTTGGATCTCTAGACCTTTGATGACCTCTTCCAAAATGCACAGTGCTCTTGACAGTTCTTAGGGGAAGCTGCATGGTCACAAATGCACACTCCTTGTTTTATCCTCACAACCACTGTGAGCACTAGGCCAATCTGACAGCCCGAGTTTCCAGTGACCTTCATGGCAGAGGAGAGATTTTTCACCTGGCTTTTCCTCTTCCACCCTTATTCCCTGTACCATGCTTGTTCATACATTCATGGACATGCCCACAGCAAGAAAAGAAAGAAAAGTAGGGGGCAGAAAAACCCATTAAGCAGTATTTGTACAGATGAAGAGAGGAGCAGGAACATAATTGTAAGAGGGTTTTTTTTGATCCAGGCACTAAAGAGCTTAGCCTGCTGTGCAAATCATAGCTAGTCTATGTAAAGATATTAGCCACATGACTGATCCCAGTTTAACACAACAAAATCTTAGTCTCCAGTTTCTGGGTTTTTTAAGATTACATGTTGGGTAACCAACCTCCAGGTGGGTCCCGGAGTTCTCCCAGAATTACAGCTAGTCTTCAGACTACAGAGATCAGTTCCCCTGAAGGAAATGACAGCTTTGGGAAGGGATTTTGTGACATCCTTCCTGAGCTTCCTCCTATCCCCAGGAATTTCCCAAACTGGAGTTGGCAACCCATATGCAACGTAGCTCTGGGATCGTACACACCCCTTGTGTAAATTCAGGCATACTTCTCTTCCTTTCCTGTGGCTCAGCTGCCACTTTGGCAGTACCCAGAAATGTGACAACCTAGCAGCAGGAAGTAGGTTATTGCTTTTATTCCTGGAAACAAGTCCTGGGAGCATACCTGGATGGCAGTCAGAATACTGAGCACGCAAGCCCATCTGTCTTACCTCACCATAGCGGATCAGTAGGGACGTCTTTGACCCTAGGGCCGAAAGGATACCGGCTATCTCCACAGCTATGTATCCAGCACCAACAACAATGGTGCGCCTGAGAGAAGGAAGAACACATTATGGGACACCTGTTTCAAAAGCTCGAAATATATTCACAGTTGCACTCTGTATTTAAAAGATCAAACATTTAGAGCTATTTGGCTTGCCTTTCCTCAATACCGGAAAACAAATGGCACTCCAGTAGGCAGGAAAAACCAGGAAAAAAGCAGGTGCAAGGTGAAAATATTTATTAGAGCTTTATAGATTTCTATGTGTTTTGCTGTTAAGCTTCTTCGAGGGAGATCTGTTATAAAATATAAAAACAAATCATTAAAATGTGAACACTTTGAAGCTAAAACTTTATACAGAATTAAGATGAAATATATCATCATACAGATTCTCCTTCAAAAGGTTTTATAACAGCTTCCAAGACCCCAGCAATTGTTGTTTCCAAAGTGGAAGGAACACACAAACGTTTATCTACGTAATTCAAATTAGAATGATAGAAAGAAACCATGACAAGTTCAACATACTTTCCACAGGGTTATTCAAATTCCATCTTGAGCAATGAGGTGGGTGAGACAGAAATGTCTGTCCTTTATAATTAGGTATGATGTAATGTATCCTTGGGTCTTAAAGGTGCTTAAAGGTTCTTGAGAAAGGTGCTTAGTCACAATGACCAGACAACTGGAGGAGATCCAGACTCTCATTTAGCCTATAAGGAACTAAAGATCGTATCTTCTCGCAAGAATGGAGAAAGGAAGGAGAATGGATACTTAGACTTGGATGAGTTCAGAACTCCTCCAATTGTCAGGTCATTGTGACTAAGCACCTTTCTCAAGAATCACAGGCCCTTTAAGACCCAAGGATATATTACATCACACCTAATTATAAAGTACAGACATTTCTATCTCACCCACCTCACTGCTCAAGGTAGAATTTGAAAAACACTGTAGAAAGTATGTTGTCATGGTTTCTTTCTATCATTCTAATTTGAATTATGTAGATAAACATTTGTGTGCTCCTTCCACTTTGGAAACAATTATTGTGGTCTTGGAAGCTATTATAAAACCTTTTGAAGGAGAATCTGTATAGTTGTATATTTCATCTTAATTCTGCATAAAGTATGGTTGTGTATTTCATTTTAATTCTGTATAGTTTTATCTCCAAGTTGTTCATATTTTAATTATTTATGTTTTTATATAACAGATCCCCTGAAGAAGCTTAATAGCAACACGCATAGGGATCTACAAAGCTCTAATAAGTATTTTCACCTTGCACCTGGTTTCTTCCTTTTTTCCTTGCCTTTCCTCAAGCCACAGGATAGAGTGTAGGCGGGGGGGGGGGGGGGGGGTTGGGTTAGAAAAAGCCCAGCAGGAACTCATTAGCATAACAGGCCACACCCAACAGCATAAATTCATTAGCATATTAGGCCACACCCCTGACTGTGCAGCTCCCTCCCAGAATCGGCTTTCCCAGGTGCCCCACAGCTGTGGGGCGCCTGGGGAACCCGAGGAGGGGAGGCAGTTTAAACTGCCTTCCCTCCCTGGATCGGCTTGGCTTCCCCAGGCACCCCACGGCTTGCGAGGCCCCTGGGGAACCCAAGGGGGGGCTGTAGGCATGGCCAACTCGGAAGCCAGCCAGAGCTCCATTCCTGTGCGTTCCTCCAGAAAAATAGCCCTGGTAGGGGAAGAAAGACAGTACCCATCCCTTTAGGGATATTTTAGGCCCTTTCCCTCAAGTTACAGTGTTTAGCAAAAAATGCAAAGCAAGTCCCTAGGCCTCTTACTTAGGGAAAGATGAAGACAACAGGCAACATTCCACCCAAGAGCTCAGTAAACCTCCTGATGTCAATTAACCACTGCATGTGGTATTTTATTTTGAAAACATCATTAGTATTTTAATTCAAGTTATTTAAAATGAGCCAACCAGCTTTAAACAAATCAGACTCTTTGCATTTAGGTTTTTGCTATTTTACATCAGGATAAGACATCCTGCCTGCAGGTAGTCCTAAGAATGCACACCCTTCCAGTTACCTCAGCCATCATTTTGACTGCAGGCATGCCAGATGTTTCTCAAACACCCACAAATGCAACCAGGGTGCAAGTTAAATTACAAGGTAAAGCAAGCTCCTAGAAGTAGCTCTGTTCCGATGTGCTGTGGCTAGAAATAAACAGAGGATCTCTCAGGGGCCATGTCATGTGTGTTGAATCAGTATGCACATAAACTGCTTGCAAGACACACAGGGTCTGTTCCCGTTCCCACTAGTCCAAACTGCAGTGCAGTGATTGGCAGGATCAGTGGTGGAATCTATGAGACTGGCCTGTGCTGCTGACTGTCTCTCTTTGGGATATCACAGCTGGTTACCAGACTACAGATGTGTAGCAGGCACAATCCACTGTAAATACTTGCAAAATTAAGATGTGTTCCTTTAAAAGTCAGTGGAATTCACAAGAGCCCACAGCTTCTCAAGCAGTAACATGGACAAAGGAAAGTGTCCCCTAGCTCTGATATTGGCTGATCATATCTTATCAAGATTGATCAGATGTTGTACAAGACACTGGAGAGGATTCAACCATCCTCCAAGTAGCCTTCCTTCAATCTAACAGCCAGCATGATGTAGTGCAGGGGTGGCCAACCTGTGGCTCGGGAGCCACATGCGGCTCTTTCACACATATTGTGCGGCTCCTGGCAGGGCGGCTGGGGAAGCAAAGGGGAGGCATGCTTTTTCTCTCTTTCTCCCTTCCTTCCTTCCCTCCTCCCTCCCATCTATTTGCTTTCCTAGTTTCTCTCTATCTCTTTCTTATAACTGGCTTTCCTAGTTTCTCTCTATCTCTTTCTTATAACTGGTTTTCCTCATTTGTTTTTATTTTTGGCAGTCCCATTTAACGTTAATAAAAAGCAAATTTGCATATTTTTAAAAATAAAAACGTGTGTGTGATATTTGTTCCTGTCTTGCGGCTCTCAGACATCTCTATGTGGCTCTTACGTTTAGTCTATGTGGCTCTTACGTTAAGCAAGGTTGGCCACCCCTGATGTAGTGGTTAGAGTGTTGGACTAGGATCTGGGAAACCCAGGTTTGAATCCCCACTCTGCCATGGAAGCCTGCTGGGCCAGTCACACACTCTCAGCCTAACCTACCTCACAGGGATGTTGTGAAGATAAAATGAAGCAGAGGAGAATTCTGTAAGCCATTTTGGGCCCCCACTGGGAGAAAGGCAGGATATCCATAAAGTAAATAAATAAAATAATTCAAGTGGCTCTTCCTCCAAATTGGAAGAAGCCTCCTTAGTTTGAAGGAAGGCTTCAAACCTGAGCCAAAAAGGAAGGTGAGGTGTAAATATAAACAAGTACATGAGCTTTGGATCCATCCCATCAACATTAAGTCTGCACACCTTGGGATAATACAAACTGCATTAAGAAGTCAACAACCTGTTTCTGCAGCTATTCAAGTTTTATATCTGAGAGAAAGGATGTCTCTATTCATAGAACAAACCCACTCACAAGAAAAATGGATTCACACCGGAGTGTCAGAACTGATCACCACCTTACCTAGGCAGTTCTTCCAGTTCAAAGAACCCGTCGCTGGTAATCCCCAAACTGGCTCCTGTAAAGCAATGCAGGCTTTCAGGCACAGGCTGCCATTTTTTAAAATCAGCAAATACTTAACGTAATTCAAAACAGTTGCAGAATAATACAGGCACTGGGCCTGGACATTCAGGCGGATCAGATTTACACACAAATGGCCCTAACATCATAGTCTGTACCCTTTACTCTGCTACTGTCCACAAAGCAAGGAACACTTGTCATCAAGTGCCTCCCAAACCACAAGTTAAAAGAACAGGACATAAAAACAACACCCCAGTCAAGGTGACCGTATTGATATAGGTGTAGTTGTGATATATGCAGGTGACACACAGATTGCAGGTGTACATTTGATGAGACCTCTGATGCTGGATCCAGACCCAGCAGTTCATATCTCCATACTTGAGCCAAAGTAAGAAACAGCAGGAGTCTAAAGTACTCCAATTTATTTTTTCCAGATCTCCATTCCAATGCAAGACATCCCTTCTAATTACTGATGTTCCCTCCCTGCGTGTGTGAGAAACCTCAGGAGAGACCTCCTTTGGGCTGGGTTATGGGGGGGGGGAAAGAGTGTCAGAAATTCCACCTTGTTTCTCAAACTTCTCCATGTCAAAGTGCAAGTGAGAGAAATCTCTGCCTCTCCCACAAGCTCTCTGAACTTCACAAGACTTGGGGGGAGGGGGAGTAGGGTTGCTGGCAAGTCAAGGGGGGGGGGAGACTTGGGGGTTAGGGCTGGTGGCAAGCCAAAGTTTGTGGGGCCCTGCCTGAGTCAGGAAGACAGCTGAAGTAAGGAACAGAAGAAGAAGTGGTGACTTCAGCTATCCTGAATTCCTCCCCCTCCAAATCACTTTTCTTTCCCAGTGTAGTTTTTAAATCACCACTCTTCTCCCCTGCACTCTGGCTTCCTCTGTGTGGGCTGACTTCACCTCCAACAGCAGCCATTTTGTGTCTGCCTCTGCTCCCTGTGGCAGCCATTTTGTGGGTGCATCCACCATCCTGTGTCAGAATTCCAAAGGCACCCACAGGCTCAAAAGGTTTAGAGGTGCCTGGCTTAACTCCTCAAGAGTTCCCACTCTGTAACTGAACCTACGTACAAGTGACATCATTTGTTTATTTGCTTTATTTGTTTATTTGCTTTCCTCACCGAGACTCAAGGCACTACGCTCGATGGATCATTGCCTCCTGGTATTCCCGGGCCTGAAAGACATCCATCTTGCCTCAACCGGGGCCAGGGCCTTTTCCGCCCTGGCCCCTGCCTGGTGAAACAGGCTCCCCATTGAGACCAGGGCCCTGTGGGATCTACTTCAATTCCACAGGGCCTGCAAGATGGAGCTGTTCCGCCAGGCCTTTGGCTGAGGCAGCAGACGTCCATGCATGGCCTCCCTGAGGTGTCTGTCACTCCGTTATTCTTTCAGCTATGTAACAACCACTGACTACGGCCAGGAACCTTCCACAACCAAAAATTTCTATGTTATCAGCTGTGACCACCATTTCAACATTTTAATATTTTGATATTTATGATGATGTTTTACATTTCAAGTTTTATTGTACTAACTAATATATTTGTATAAATGAAATGTTGTTACCTGCCCTGAGCCTGCTTCTGGGAAGGGCGGGCTATAAATGTGAGTGAGTGAGTGAGTGAGTGAGTGAGTGAATAAGGCAGATTACAAAATTTTCAAAACAGCGCACTGGAACAGTTGGTCACAGAGCCAACCAGAGGGGTAGTGATCTTGGACTTGGTTCTGAGCAGGTCTCAAGACCTGGTGAGAGATGTAGAGGTTGTTACACCGTTTGGGAACAGGGACCACAATGCTATTAAGTTCAGCATTCAGGTCAGTGGAAAGTTACCCCTAAAGTCCAAAACGGTAACATTTGATTTCAAAAAAGGGAACTTTACAAAAATGAGGGGAATAGTAAAAAGAAAGCTGAAGGAGAAGCACAAGACAGTAAAATCCCCAGAGGATGCTTGGAAGCTATTTAAAAACCGCATTAATTGAAACCCAAATAGAATGCATTCCACAGGTTAGGAAAGGCACTGGCCAAGTCTAAAAGGAGGTCTGCATAGTTAACAACATGAATCAAGGAAGCTATAAAATGAGGTGCCTTTTTAAAAGTGGAAGGTCTGTGCCAATTAACTGAACAAGAGAAACCACAGACTCTGGCAAAAGAAATGTAAGTCAATAATTAGGCAGGCAAAAAGAGATTTTGAGGAGCGGATTGCTAAAAGCATCAAGGAAAAACAATAAACATTTTAAAAAATATATCCAGAGCAGGAAACCAGCCAGAGAATCAGTGGGGCCTTTGGATGACAAAGGAATAAAGGGATTGCTAAAGGAAGATGGGGAGATGGCAGAGAAGCTCAATTACTTTTTTTTCCTGTGTTCACTGTGGAAAGTGTGGGGCACATACCCATGCCACAGCCCCTATTTTCAGGAAGGGTGTCTGAAGAACTGAGCCAAATTGAGGTGACCAGAGATGACATTCTAGACCTACTTCAGAAATTAAAAACCATCAAGTCTCCAAGTTCTGATGGCATACACCTGAGAGTTCTTAAAGAACTCAGATGTGAGATCTACTAATTGGTACATGATGTAACCTATTACTAAATTCAGCCGCTGTACCAGAAGACTGGACAGTAGCAAATGTTACACCATTTTTAAAAAAGGGATCCAGAGGGAAACCAGGAAATTACAGGCCAGTCAGCCTAACATCTGTCCTAGTCAAATTAGTAGAAACTGTAATCAAAGATAGAATTGTTAGGTACACAGAGGGATAAACCCTGCTGAGAGAAAATCAGCATAGTTCTGCAAAGGGAAGTCCTGCTTCACCAACCTATTGGAGTTCTTTTAGAAAGTGAACAAGCATGTAGACAGCAGTGACCCAGTAGGCATTATATACCTGGACTTTCACAGATACCTCACCAAAGACTCCTGAGTAAATTTAGCAGTCATGGGATAAGAAGATAGGTTCTCTTATGGATTAAAAACTGGTTAAATGACAGGAAGCAAAGAGCAGGAATAATGGACAGTTCTCACAACGAAGGGGAGTAAGCATTGGGGTCCCATAAGAATTGGTATTGGGGCCAGTACTATTTAATCTATTCATAAATTATCTGGAACTAGGAGTGAGTAATGTAGTGGCCAGGTTTGCAGCTGACATGAAATTATTCAGGACTGTAAAAACCAAAGCTTACTGTAAAGGGTTCCAAGAGGACCTCCACAAACCAGGTGAGTGGGCAATAATGTGACAAATGAAGTTCAATGTTGATAAGTGTAAGATAATGCACACTGGAAGAAAAAAATCCAAACTCCAAGTATAGGCTAATGGGATCTGAACTTGCTAAAACTGAGAGGGGAAAAGATCTGGGGGTCGTAGTGGATAGCTCAATGAAAGTTTTAAACCAGTGTGCTGCAGCATTAAAAAAGGCAAACTCTATTTTAGGGATTATTAGGAAAGGGATTGAGAATAAAACAAACAATAATGTAATGCCCCTGTACAGATCTATGGTGTGGCCTCATTTGGAATACTGTGTACAATTCTCGTCACCCTATCTCCAAAATGACATTGCAGAAATGGAAAAAATACAGAGAAGGGCAACCAAGATGATTAGGGGGTTAGAGCACCTTCCCTATGAGGAAAGGCTGAAGAATCTAGAGTCTAGGACTTCTCAGTTTAGAAAAGAGACAACTAAAGGAAGACATAATAGAGGTTTATAAAATTATGCATGCGATGAAGGGAGTTGACAAAGAGAACTTTTTCTCCCTCTCCCAAAATACTAGAACTTGAGGCCATCCAACGAAGCTGATGGGCAGTAGGACCAGGACAGACAAAAGGAAAAACTACTTTACAGAGTGATTAAAATGTGACATTTGCTGCCAGAGGATGTGAAGATAGCCACAAGAATAAACAGCTTTAGAAGGGATTCATGGAGGATAAATCTATTAATGGCTACTAGCCATGGTAACTGATGGGAACCTCCACACTCAGAGGCACTAAACCTCTGAATCCCAGAGTCAGGAGGCAACATCAGTGGAAGGCCTTGGCCTCTTATGTCCTGTGGCTGGCCCTCCAGAGGCACTGTTTGGCCACTGTGTGAGATAGGATGTTGGATTAGATGGACCACTGGTCTGATCCAGCAGGGCTCTTCTTATGTTTTTTTTTTTTAATTGAATTTTTTCACAATAACAAACATTGATAGCAGCGGCCTAGCCAAGTATAACAAAGGATATAGAAAAATGACCCCATCAGAAGTCTCAAAGTAGTACACAGAGAGTCTTAAAAGTACAACAGTTCCTGATAATAAGGGTTTTTTGAAATATAACCCCCCTCAGCTAAATAACTAACCACCGCCTGTTGGAATTCCTGCTGTTGGAACGCCTGTTGGAATTCCTGGAGATTTGAGGGGTGGAGCCTGGAGAGGGAGAGGTTTGAGGAGAGGTGGGGCCTCAGACAGGTACAATGCCATAGAATCTGCCCTCCAAACCAGCTATTCCCTCTTGGGGAACCACTCTTCAGGTAGCACAGATCAGTCACCCAGGAGAAAATGGTGGACTCTGTGTCAGTATACCCTGCTGAGGTTGCCACAGCAAATTGACGCTGAGTGCCCAAGGCCTTGGCACTCTCCCAGAGCCTCTTTCTAGAGCCCGTTGTATTTCTTCCCACAACAGGCCTTACTCCTAGTATTCTTAATACAGACAGTATAATACACAGATCAAACAAAGCAATAAAAACAGCACCCACATTCACCCCTTATTGCCTTTGCCTCTAACCCCCCCCCCATCCCTTTGTTGTCTTGTCTAACAATAAAAATTGAAATTGTATGCTTCTTGGGGCAGGGGCTGTGGTTTTTTGTTTTTATTACGCTATAAATACGTAACTGATTTGGCTTAGTAATGACAAAAATGGACAATAAGAACTTCATGGAATCCTCACGGACCTGTAAAATACGCTTCAGGAGCAATGCAGCCTCACTATCAACTCAGATTTCAACTTGAACGCTTCCCTAAACACAGGAGAAACACAGCACCATTAGAAGTCTTACCAGGGATCTCACTCTCACTGGGGACCACCGGCTGCCCGCCAGTTGCGATCAGGATATGGGGTGCAGTGTATTTTTTGCCATCCACCTCAACCGTGGGTGTGGGATCAGAGGTAAATGTTGCACAGCCATGAATGGTTTCTACCTGAGCCTAGTGAAATAAATTTTAGATTAAAATGTTAACGTGACATGAACTGAATTAAATATCAGATAGACAGTGAGTGTGGACTAGGGCATTTTAACCACCTCATTGCCTTCACAGGGTTAGGTGGCTGTGTGCCAAACTCTGTCCCAATGTTGTCCACTGTTTATTTGCTATATGAAGACATGAAGCAAGCTGACTGAAGCACTCAGATCTACCATGTATTTTTGGAGCAGCCCCGGAAAGGGGTTTCTAAAACAGAAAGTTTGGGTCTAAGTGTGTATCTGTGCTGGAAGAAACTGGCTTTAATGGAATGGAACAAAATCCAGGGGACTCTAATTTTGCCAGGGAGACTAGGAATTTCTAACAAAATTCTCAGCACCTTTACTGAACTACAGTTCCCAGGATTCTCTGAGAAAAACTATGACATTTAAACCAATATAAAATGGATCCTAGTTTGCAGTACAGACAGGCCTAAGACACCCTTCTGTGTAATGTCCAAAGATCTTTTTCTGGTCATTTTACAAACCACATTTAAAAATCTAAGCAGGGACAGGAAAATTTGCAAAAAATGACTTGCTCTTGAAACTAAACTTGTTTCAAATTACCAAGATGGACTGACTCAAACTGATAAGATAAACCAGGACAGAACCCTTTTTTCCCATCAGGAAACCTTTGTAGTTACAAGAGTGAAGGAGTTTTGCAGGTACAGGACTGGCTGAGGTGAGAAACAGGAACGTTTACAAACCTTGTTCAAATTATTTTGATAGATCTCATTCAGCCGCTTCACATAAGCATCACGCTTTTCTTTAATTACTCTGCAACAAAATGTGAGTTTTGTGTCACTAAATTCTCTCTCTCTTGCACTAGCAAGGCCATAGTTTAAAAACTAGGGCCTCCTTCTCAATCCCCATTGGTTAGGCACGCAGAAGTTTATGAAGTCAGGCACAACACACAGTCAAACCAGAAGACAGATCTTTCTTTCTTTAACTAGATGCAAACTTCTTTATATACTGGCTAAAAACTACCATTGGCTGAGCTGCTGTGATGTCAGAACTTCTTCCCAGTGGATTGCACAGCATTATCAGGTGTCTCTGTCTACCTTTCCAAATGACAAAAAATCTATAGCCACAGCCACTCCCTTGGCTTGTATTTACATTCCAGGCAGGGAACATGCCAACAGTGATCAGATAAGATTGAGTTACTATTGTGGTGCTTACCACAGAGAAATCTGACCATTTTAATACATAACCATTCACAACTGATTGAAATCTGCTATGGCAAGTCATTTTTTTTAAAGGGGGTCTTTTTAACAGCTGGGAATGCACTCAGAGCTCTGTTTTCCACATGCTCATGTCTGTCACATAACAGTGAATCCAACAGTATGCAGTACAGCTACTTGGGGGGGGGGGGGCTGCATGCCCTCCCCCTCTTCCTTGCGGGAAACAAATTTTCCAGTGACAGCAAAGGGGGTAAAATGTGGTTCCCTGATCACTCACCCACACACTTGCCATCTGAGCAGCATTATAACAGCAACAGGTAAGAGAGCAGAGGAAAAATAAATCCCTGCATTTGGATCTTCTTTTCCTTGTTTCTTGCCATTTCCTGCTGCTAGCATATTCCCTAGGACAGTGGTGGCAAACCTATGGCACGCGTGCCAGAGGTGGCACTCAGAGCCCTCTCTGTGGGTATGCACGGCATCGTGCCAGCACAGAATTCGCAAGATTGCACAGCAAAAATCACATTAATTGTTCAAAAGCATGCCAAATGCAAACTTTTACCTTTCAATAAAAAGTTGTTTGTATCATTGAAAGCTCTGTTATTGTGTTTTTCTTTTAAGACAAAAGATGTTAATGTATGAGTTGTTTTTTCTAAAACGAAAACCTCAGTATTCAGGTTAAATTGCCGTGTTGGCACTTTGCGATAAATAAGTGGGTTTTGGGTTGCAGTTTGGGCACTCAATCTCTAAAAGGTTCACCATCACTGCCCTAGGAGAAGGAGGTACAGCCACCCAATGTCTGTATCATATTGCCTATTTGCTGCAACTACACTGGTGTTTCCTGCAGCAAAAAAACACACACAAACCCCCCAAAGCACAATGACAGTGGCATGCTCCCAAAATGCTTCTGTACACAGGGTCCCTGGAGCTTGCACACTGTTAAGAAATTTTGTATTTTCTGTAGGAAACACTACTGTCATCAAAGAAAACCCGATCTTGTTGTTTAATTCCAAGCCTGGCCCCAAGCAAGTGGATAAAAAACCAGCGCAGGGGATACGTATGGATTGGGAAGTGTTTTTTTCAGTAAACTTAAGGGAATTCCTAGGTTTGTAGAAAAAAATCTTAAACCTGACAACAAAAAAGTGTTGGGAGGGAAAACAAAAAATAGTTAAAGTAATGAGATGTTGCAAGACTACCGCAAGCAATCTCAGCAGCCATTTTGAATTGCCTAGGCAACCATAGAACAGATCACTGATGTCGGCAGTTGCCTAGGCAACCTAAAATGGCTGCCAAGATCTTGTGAGGTTCTCTCATGAGATTTTGGTGGTAATTTACTCCACCATGAAAGTGAAAGACGTTCAGTGGGGGGAAAGAAAGAATGGGCCAGTATGAAGACTGTGAGGGGGAGCAGAGCCAGGAGGGAAAGAAAATGGAGCAAAAGGCTGGGAAGGAAACTCCCCTCCCTTGCAAGTTGTATGGGTCTCTTCCCTGTGTAGCCAGATGAACTGCAAAGAGGCTCTTCACCATTACTGCCACTTAACTGGCTTCCAAACGAATACGGGTAAGCACTGCTTTCGGACCCACACTAAATCTTCCATCAGCAGAATGGGACTTTTCTGCTTCCCTTTCCCACTGAACCTTAGAATCCCCACAAAATGCTGCTCTTGGGGCACAGGGAATGTTGAGGAATAACATTCCTAAGGACGAACGGAGAACTGGGGAGAACTACCAGCTTAGTCTGTATCCAACCCTTGATTTTAATTACTTTCAGCCCCTTTTAATCAGACAGATCTGTAACCAAAGCTGTGTTCCCGTAATAAGCTAAAATTGAATCTGCAAGTATAGGATAAACTGGTTTGGCTTGTGCTGCCAAAGCGAGACACTTCAGACACAAACCAGAGACTCAGGGCACCAAAGCATCATACACACAATCGCAAAAGGACAGAAATTATGATACCAAGAGAAGAACACTGCATTTATTATTATCACTCCAGAACACTGAATTTATTATTACCATTACTCTATCACAAGCGCTGCTAGGACAGTTATCAACTGATGGTACTCATTTATCACCACAGGCAGAATTCCAGTGTGTAACTGCAGACTTACCGCCAATTAAATTTCACATCAGCTCCTTGAAAGCCATAATCTGCATGATCATGGATGAATTCTGTGTGGACGGCTGTATTCCACATCACCTTTCGGAGGAAACACCCAAAACAGTATACAAATTAATGGGGGAAAGCTACAGTCAGTTATTGTATTATACCATACAGCACGTATTGGGAGCAGAGAAACATTTGCAGGAACCTGTTTTGGGGCACTGACTGAGATAAGCTGGTCTGCTGGAGACTCACCTAGATAAATGCAACTCACCTGCCCTGCACATGACACGGTACTCTGTTTGCAATTCCAGACAGGCTACAGAAGCTAGGACTAGTGAGCCCCTTTTGAGCAGCCTGATTTGGCTGGTGGGGTGAGTTCAGCCTGGTGGGTCACAAACTGTTCAGACCTGGACTGCCCAACTTTACAGATAATTCTGTCAAAAGTGATCTCTTCATCTCACCTTACATTTAAGAGACCCAAAATAATAATGAGCAGCTTTGGGCCTTCGTGGCAAGAGCAGCAAACTTACATGACTTATGCCTGAACCTCTTAATTCAAGGGTACAATACAAACTTGCACTTCAATCCAGCTTTGCTGCCTGGGAGTAATGCATCACAGTCCACAGCACCAGGGCCCCCCCCCCCCAATTTTCTGTCACATACTATGAGCTATCGTTCTACAATTCCCAATAATTTTGCATGGATTTAGAATAACTGTTTTATGCAACTTTTACTGTAGTTAGCTCCTCTGGCCATGCTAATGGAAATGATCAGATGTACTTCTAGGGTTGGATCCAAAAGTGCTATTTCACTAGTGCTACAATAATTCCATCAGCAGAACGGCTCTTACATTGGCAGCTGAGAGGGAGGGTGGTCTTCTCCAGTTCTTCCCTCCATCTGGTGGTGGAAGGTGCCGACTTGTGGCAACCTCGTAGGATTTTCAAGGCAAGAGGTGTTCAGAGGTGGTTTGCCATTGCTTGCCTCTGCGCAGTGCATTCCCTTGGAGGTCTCCCTTACAAGTACTCACCAGGGTTGACCCTGCTTAGCTACAGATCCCCAGTTTGCCTCTCACAATATTCCAGCAGCTTTCTTGGATCTCTAGGAGCTGAAGGAGGGAGAAGTTTCTTTCTGCCAACTTTGCTCTGCTGACAGTGCTCTGGATCCAACCCTTAATAATTAATATTTTCTTTCTAAACATTTGGTCCCCCATTACGGTGTGGCTCTTTAACCCCACAAAGCAACAACAGCTACGCAGTCTTCAAATCAGCTACACAACAAAGGCAAATCATTCTTCCTGGATGAGGAGCAGAATGCCTGGTGACATTGTTTGAATTGTCCTGTGACCTAAATATACAGGTCACTAAGCAGAGCCTTGATCTGAATGGACCAGGGTAGTCCGATCTTATCTGATCTCAGAAGCTAAGCAGGGTTGACCCTGGTTAGTATGTGGATGGGAGACCACCAGGGAAGTACAGGGTCATGACGCAGAGGGCAGCAATGGCAAACCACTTCTGTTAAGTCTCTTGTCTTGAAAATCCTATGGGGTGGTCATGTCAGCTGCAACTTAACAGCACTTTCCCCCACCACCAAGCAAGAAGCTAGGAGCTGGGTTGGGAGGCCTTCCTGGTAATTTTATGATGCATTTTCCCCATGCAGAGTAAAACAGCACTAGTCTGTAAGTATTGTCTTTCTCCTACTGTATCAGGGGCATGCATGCATGCACACAAGGCCTAGAATAGACTGAGCAGACTTCTGTTGCATTGCTAGGCAGGGAAAGAATCAGTAGTAGAGGCAGTAGGGGGTCACAAGAACTGTGTTACTGGAACACAACAACTAACTGAGCAGGCTACTTTCTCCAGTTATGGCCACAAGACCTGAGCCTCCCCTTTCTAGAGAACCTTTGGGATTTGGCCTTGAAGTGACAGCAGCAATATAACACAATTTCCTACTTATAATAAGTACCCACACTGAATTTTTTCTTCTTCAACCTAAAATCCTTCCTTCTCATAAAATACACAGCATTTTAAAGATTTTTTTTTTACCTTTTTAGGTACACATCCAACATTCACCTAGAAAAGAACAATGAAGAGAAGAGTGTCAAAAGCCAGCATTATTAAGAGTCAAACTGTATGTCATGCAAGGAATCTGTGAGAAGAGCTCCTGACAGGAAGAGTTGTGCAACCATGGAATAATCAGCTGCCTAGGGAGGTGGTGAGCTCCCCCTCACTGGCAGTCTTTAAGCAGCGGCTGGACAAACACTTGTCGGGGATGCTCTAGGCTGAGCAGGGGGTTGGACTAGATGGCCTGCATGGCCCCTTCCAACTCTGTGATTCTATGACATCTTTAAACCTCAAAAAGCAGTGGGGGGGGGCACTGGACTGAGGCCATAAAACTGCAGTGCTTTTGTTACTCCTTAGGAATTATCACAGCTATTCACTTGCATACAAGACAGTGAAAGGGACATATGCTGGAACATTATAAGGATGAGACTTAACCCTTTTCTTTCGCTGAGTGACTACAAGGTCCAAGAACAAGCCAACCCCTGCTCTGCAACCTCACTGTGGGTCCTGTTTCTCAGCCATGTTGAAACCTGTCACTGTGCTGAGAACTGCTTTTTTTAATTAGCGCTGGATCACTGCTTCACTATAAGGGAGAGGACATAATAGAAGTTATAAAATAACACACACTGTGGACAAAGCAGGAAGAGAAACCATTTTCTCCCTTTCTGTTGGAATTCACAGACCAAAAATTCATCTTCACTCAAAGCAAAATTTATAGAATTTATTGCTTTTGTGTAAAGTTGGCCACTAGCTTAGATGTCCTGAAAGGGGGATTGGGCAAATTTGTGGAGGAAATATCTATCAGTGGCTATTAGTCCTAGCAACTAAACGGAACTACAGGAGTCAGGTCGCTGGACAAATGGATCTCTGAGCGGATCTAGCAGGGCTCTTTTTCATAGTCTTGTTGCTAAGCTGGGCCAGGTGTCAGCACTTGGATGGAACTTTCTTTGGGAGTTCTACGTACGCCTCTCTGCACTTGTCCAAAGGGCAGAAAACAACATGTAATGAATGAACAGACTTTAGATCTGGATGAAATGGGCATAAAATGGCCCCTTGTAACGGCTTTATAAAGCAACAAGGTTATATTTTAGCAGCTATGTTCTTTCTTTCACCTTGAAGAGAATCTTTACAATAAGAGAATAGTCATGGCCAATTAAAAAACTGAACAATAATTTATTTAACTGATAACTTTGCGGTCACTAGATTGCCTTCTGAGATGGCTCACCCTGCTTCAAGACAGAAGAACCAGTCCCGCACTAATGGGTGGATCCGGGCACTTTGAATCTTATAGTGCTTTGAGGCTCCATAATTCAGCTTAGAACACAGACAAGCCCCTTAACAGCCTCATGTCTTTTTCTTCATTTAAACCCAATTCCCCAGCTACATTCAGTTGGAGACGGTCAAGCCCTTACTATTTACCAGCCGTTGCCAAAAGCATGCCGTTCCACACACAGCCAACTGAAGAGTAATCTCTCACCTATCTTCCTTGCTCAACAACTCCGACTTGTTCAAGCCAGTCACTTCAAAAACATTCCCTCTTCTCAGTCCTCCATTTTACAAGCCTAACTTCCTTGTGCTGTTTCCTGGCATGAGGATTACACAATTTTTAAAAAGGTATAAAAGGTAAGAAATCCTAAACAATTGCAAAATCTCTCCAGAATTCTTTTCTTTCATCCTAGTTATTTGAACTTCATCTTATCCACCTCATCTTAGAGAAATACGTTCATCTCAATGACCTCATCCAGCCCAGTCCTGCAGATGGATTCTGTGCTCCAGTCTCCGCAAGCTGGTCAGAAACTTATCTTCCACCTTGACTAGGTGCTAATTCCAGCTGCGTAGCCATGTGAGACTGTAGCTGCAAAATAAAACAGAAGTCCAGCAGCACCTTAGAGGTGCAACAAAACTCATTCTGACATGCAGCTTTGTATGGGTACAGTGCCCTGTCCCTGACAGCGTGAGCAAGGTATAGAATACCACTGATTAGCAAAATCAGACTGCTCTCAAAATGACACACGAGCGTCTGTGGACAATGTGAACTTTTGAATCAATAAATATGTATGAATCTTTTCCACATTCTGACTCAGAGCTAAAGAATTGCTAGAGTTCTACCCATACGGAACTTTGGACCTGCTTCTCAATCCGCACATGAAAGATAGCTTCTGAAAGGGAGATGAGTTTCAGAAGCAGTTCTTCCACACAGCTTCAGAGCTGTCTAAGAAAAAACAAAAGTCACTAGGTGTGTACAAAGCCGTTGAGTGTGCCCAAGTCATTCTTTGGATCCTAGCCACTACTTTTAGATATAAGCTCTCTGGTTGTGTATGCAAGTATAATCCAAAGGTAAACAGTGTGTACATCTAATAAGTCAGTACTAGCAGTAGAACATTAAACTGAGTCAGGCCTCAGGCCTAGCATCTGTTTTCAGCGTAAGGGCAAGGGACCAGATCATTATAAGCAAAATAAAAAAGAATAATTTGAGCCTCTGGGCCTCCCCACATAATCACAGCCACAGGGCACAGGTTCCCATGGAACTTTCAACTGTGGTACCTTTCTGGTTTAAACTTATGTCAGTATAATCTAATTCCGAATTACTTTTTTTTTTCACATACACCCCATCTTTCTCCCCAACGGGGACAAAGTAGCTCACAATGTCCTCCCCTCCTCTATTTCATCCTCACAACCCACCTGTGAGGAAGGTGAGGCTGAGAGTGTGTGACTTACAGAAGGCCACTCAGGAAGCGTCAGTGGCAGAGGGGGGATTCGAACATGGGTCTCTCAGATCCTAGGTCTGACATTCTAACCCTTATGCTACACTGGCTCTAAGGATGCTCGTGTCTGTAGCATAAAAGCAGTAAAAGCAAAAATACTAAGACAGGCACAAACATAAGGGAATGGTTGCAAGACATTAAATCCTATTATTATGAATGGCTCTTGAGCCTTTTCACTTGCTGCCTGGTAGGTAGAGATCTGGCAAGCAAAGTTTTCACTGGGACGGAGTTCCAGTCATGGGGAAACCTGCACCTTTTGAATTTCTGCCTGTCAGGCAACTCCGAAAGTACAAGCGCTCCCAAAAACGACATGACAGCTTTACTCCATCATCGTGGAGTGTAGACTCCACCATTACAAACAGGCTTACACGGAAGGCAGAGGTTTTGTTACAAACCTACTGGAACCAGTATTCCCTCTAAGCTGAGCTCAGTTTTTTAGCCTCCAGCTCACACGTTTTTGTCTTGGCTCACGGAAGATGGCTCCAGAGCAAACTAATTTATGCAGTAGCCAAATTGCTCGCTCACAACTTTAATGCCAGTAGTTCACAAAGTAGAATTTTTGCTCACAAGACTCCACAGCTTAAAGGAAGCATTGATTGGAACTATTTTATCTGATATAATTTTTACACTACCTTGAACATGGCAGTACCTGTGGAGCATGAAGGTTAGCCTCCACTCCACTGGCAACCCCATAGCATCCTTTTCCTCCTTCTTACATAAGTGAATGTCAGCCATTCACTCCTGTAGGGTCAATCTTGTGCTTGAGGACACCATTACCATGAGAGAAAAATCAACCACGCATCATGGGCTAGCATGCTCCTCAGCTGACAAGATCCCACAAGAGAGGGCACGGGTCTAACATGCATGGGGAAGAGGTACAGAGGGAGTCATAAAAACACATGCCTGTGAACCTGGGGGCCCCATTTGGCTATCACATCTAATATACACCAATCTTCCCTAAATCTGTCCGATGCCCTTTTCTACAACCCACCTAAGTTAGCAGATATCACATCTCATGGCAGTAAGTCCCACAAGGCAACTACCCCTTATGTGATGTAATACTTCCTTCTGCCTGACCTAGGGTTGCCAGCCTCCAGGTGGGGCCTGGGGATCCCCTGCTTTTACAACTGATCTCCAGCTGACAGAGATCAGTTCCCCTGGAGAAAATGGCTGCTTTGAAGGGTGGCCTCTATGGCATTGTACCATGCGGAGGCCCCTCCCCTCCCCAAACCCCGCACTCTCCTGGCTCCACTCCCAAAGTCCCCCGGTATTTTCCAACCTGGACTTGGCGACCCTAGCCTGACCTGAATCTACAGCCAATCCAAACAGGTGTCCAGAAGCGCCCTAGCGAGACTAACAATATTTATTCTTGCATAAATTTGTCCTGAGCCAGAGTTCACCTCATCACATGCATGAAGGTGCCCCTGCTCACAAAACTTTATGCTGGAATACATTATGTTAGCCTCTCTAAGGCCCAACCAGATTTTTGTTGTGTTGCTGAAGATTAACATGGCCACACATCTGGAATGACTGCCAGCTAGTTCCCAAGTTCGAGTTTGGCCAGGAAAAGGAATACAGTTTCTTTTGACCCCATGCACTTTTGTTGGCCTCTGCCACTGTGCCAAATATCTTTTGCTAACTTTCTTTCTGTGCTCACGCAAGGGCCAAGTGAAACCAGCTTCAAAAGAGGAAACCAGCTTTCTCAAAACGCCAGCTTCAGTTCCCAGCAACTCACAGTGTGCAATACTACAAAGTTTGAGCCCAGTAACAAAGTTGAATTCTGGGTATAAGCTTTCCTTTCCTTTCCTTTTTTTTGGGGTGTGTGTGTGTGTATTTTTAAACTTTCTTTTTGCATGCACACTTCTTCGAAGTGCCAAAGCTTCTACCCAGAATTCAACTTTGTTGGTCTCCAAGGTGCCACTGTACTCAAACCTTGTTCTGTAACTTCAGACCAACACGGCTATAACCCACCTGAGTGCAATACTAGGTAGAGGTCCCGCCACATAGAAATCTGCAGACACCCAGTTACTCGGGAGTAAGCCTGCAACCTCAGAGCCCCAGTCTCAGCCAACGCAACCCACACTCTCCCTCCTTCCCTTCCCGGACAACTCTCGACTCACGCAGGTGCCCCCGAGCCGCCCTCTTTCCACCACGGCAGCCCGAGCCCCGAGCTCCGCGGCCCGCCGGGCACTGGCCAGCCCGCCCGAGCCGCCCCCCAGCACCAGGTAGTCGAAGGCGGTGGCGGTGGCCGACGAGGAGGAGGAGGAGAAGCAGGAGGAAGGCGCGCGGAGCTGGGCCATGGCGGCGCGGCGAGCGAGCAGGAAAGCAGCTCTGGTGGCGCTGTGGGGAGAGGACGGGCGCGGCCACCTCATCCCGCCCACTTCGCCGCCACCGGCGAGAGGAGGCCCGGAGCAGCCTTCTTTCTCTGAGGGCGCGGGAGCCTCTCCCTTCGGCCCTGCCCAGGCCGGTTCTGGTTGGCTCGTGAGGCGCTGGGAGGGAGCCGCCCGCCCCAGACCGAAAGCCTGCTGCGGGGCTGAGGCGGTGAGGTAAAGGGTCTCCCTGAGGGGAGTTTCCTTTTCTTTCCTGGTGGGTCTCGGCAACCGCCAAGTGCTTCCTTTCTCTTCCGCACTGAGGCCCTCCCAGAGGGAGGGGGGAAACGTTTATGCCATCTAGTGTAGGGTTGCCAACCTCCAGGTGGTGAACAACCACACCAAAAATAGAAATGCAGCAGATACAGTTGTGTAGACAAATAACCAGAATAATCTGTCACGCTGTACAAATCACACTTGAGACTTCTGCCTTCTTATACAGTTCTACTTACAACCACAAACGGTACACATAACAAATGGGTTTGCCACCATGCACAAATGACATCTGCACCAGTGGAGTAAGGGACCTGATAGTCCTTGAAAGTACAAGTCCCTCTTTAGAATGATGCAGTCACCGGCTCATGATGCAGAGAAGAGTTTCCAGTAGAAACGATGCAGTAGGCGGCATGGGGTCAAGGCTAGCTGTGGTTCAAAACGAAGGAGCAGTGACGGCCTGCCTAGGTGGCTTTGCCGTTTCTTAGGGCTTCGTCAGGCTGCTTGCCTTAGTAATGGAGCCCACCCAGCTCTGGCAAGATTCACAATGACACGAAGTCTACAGGTATGTTCCAAATGGCTAGGAATTAGGCTCTCATTTGTTACCTGTTTTATTTATGATTGTAAGTAGAACTGTATAAGAAGACAGAAGTCTCAAGTGTAATTTGTACAGCGTGACAGATTATTCTGGCTATTTGCACAACCTCCAGGTAGGTGGCTGAAGATCTCCTGGGATTGCACCTGATCTCCAGGTGATTGAAATCAGTTCACCTGGAGAAAATGGCTGCTTTGGAAGGTGGACTCTATGACATTACACCCCATTGAAGTCCCTTCCCTCCCAAACCCCACCCTCCTCAGGCTCCACCCCTAAAATCTCCATGTATTTCCCAGCCTGGAGCAGGCAACCCTAATCTAGTCCAACCCCCTGCTTAAATATAGGTAGTTTTCTGAGGGGCTGCCTGCTTGCTTTAGTCTGTGAAGGATACAGCTGTATGGCCGTAATTCCAGGGCTGCAGCCGTGTCAGGCTGTAGCAGTCCAGTGGCACCTGAAAGACTAGAAGGCTTTATTCCAGCACTGCATGGCTGGTGTTTGCCTTCACTCAACCAAGCAAGCTGGGGTTTTAAAAAGTTTGACAGTAATATGGAGACTCTACCAGAAGTGCCAACTATGGATGCCAGCCTACAGGTGGGACCTGGGGACCCCCTAGAAAGTACAGCTCCTCGCCAGACTACAGAGATCAGCTCCCTTGGAGAAAATGTGGAGGGTGGACTCTACAGCATTGTACCCCACTGAGGTCCCTGTCCTCCCCAGGTTCCACCCCCAAATCTCCAGAAGCTCCCCAGCCTGGAGATGGAAACCCTACACCCCCCCCACACACACACACACACACCTCCCAACTGACAACGAACCCTAGCACCGACTGAGCCGTTGCTGGTATATGGGAATACATGAAGCTGCTGCTTATCCAGATGCCAACCATTGGTCTATCCCAGACAGTGGTACCTACTCAGACTTGTAGTGGCTTGTTAAGAGTCTCAGGTAGAGTTGCATCACCTCATGTACTACCTAATTGTTTCAACTGCAAGTATCGGCGTTTTGAACCTTCTGCATGTGTAACTTCTTTCTACGTGGGTTCTATGGGACTAATTCAGGAACAGAACTTGTAAGACAAAATGATTTAAAGTAAAAATGTACCCAACAATACAATAAAAACAGTGGCTGCTAACTCAAAAATATCACAGAGAACAGAAAATTGCAACAGAAAGTCTCTTTGAATTTAATTAAACAACTAGTTCTTGCTTGCAGAACTTTCTGTTGAGTTATGGTAAGTCTCGCTTCTCAAGTCCACCAAGGTGCAGGATTCTTCTCATCCACTTCTCTTCCAAAATAATTCAGTTCCAATAAACTGCACAACATGGTAACCGGAATGCAATGTGCAGCTTGAAAGAGAAATGAATTAAAAATGTGTGATTGGGTACAACTGACTCATGATAACCCCATCCTCAGGGTGTTCAAGGCAAGAGATGAGCAGAGGTGGTTTTTGCCATTGCCCTCCTCTGCATAACAACCCCATTCTTTCTTGATGGACTCCTTTCCAAGTACTAACTATGACTGACCCTGCTTAGCTTCCAAGCGCTTAACAAGCACAGGCTAAGCAGGGTGAGTCAGGCTACTACTTGAAAGATACAGTCCTGCCATCACAATACAATTACTACAATAATGGCTGTGAAACTAAATTTTATCCCCCCGTTGCTAATTAATTTTCACATACAAAGTTTTCCAGTTAACCTTGTATTTATTTTATTATTTATTTTGCCTGCAAGTTGCAACTGACTCACGGCAACCCTGTAACCTGTTTTCTGTCCATTTCCCTCTTCTCATTTGGCTTACGAATTTCACAAGTTTTATTGGGGGCGTAAAAATGGCATCATAGCCAGGGGAGAGAGTATTAACATTTATTTCCCTCCCCCCCCTCACCCCGAAGGCTTTAGAAAGTGCCCGAAATACCTTTCCCTGGAAGTTCTCCTTAAATGGCAACCCATAAGGTTTTTAAGACAAGAGACATCCAGAGGTGGTTTGCCATTGCCTGTCTCTGTGTATCAACCCTGGGCTTCCTTGGGGGTCTCCCATCCAAATACTGGCCAGGGCTGACCCTGCTTATAGCTTCCGAAATCTGATGAGACTGGGCTAGCCTGGGCTATCCAGGTCAGGGCATTAACCTTGTACAAGGTAATAAAGAACCCAGAAAAATTTATCATGCTTTCTAGCAATCAGCCTCTTGCTCTGCTTCCAGGCCTGTAACTATAGTGGGACATCTTGGTGCTAGGCCTCCTTACTAGCAAGGCCCCACAAGCGGCCACCCCAGGCCCCTGAGTGGTGGCAGGTATGGGGAAGGAGCCAGGTATTCCTTTAATTCAATTAGCCAGTGCCCTCTAAATGCCCCCTGACTTTAAAAATGCTGGCTACAGGCCTGTCTCTGTGTGGTAATTTTACCCTTGCTGGGCTAAACCAGCTAGTTCTTTGGGATTATGCGAGCAAAGTCGGTGCTCAACCACTGAGCCACAACCCCTTCCTAATGTAGCACATGTATGAAGCTGCCATATGGAGAATCAGACCCTTGTAATATCAGGGATGGTATTGTCTACTTTGATAGGCAGCTGCTCTCCAGGGTCTCAGGTGTAGGTCTTTCACATAATTCGCTACCTGGTCCTTTCAACTGGAGACCGAATCTGAAATCAGGGATGCTCTGAGAATAACAAGGACATGTATTGAGCCCAAAGCATTTGGAGGAAGGCTGGGGTATAAATGTGTGGAGTAGAATGGGGGAAATTGATAGTGCCTTTGGAGAAAACCTGTTATTAGCCTGTTCATGCTAAAAGCATGTCAGGCAGGTTGTTTCCATACATTATTTGGCTTGGGTTTGGATAGTGTGGAGGGAACCCCAGAGGGACTCTTTGTCTAGGGGCCTGGGTGGCTCTTGGGATTAAGGCCATGATGCAGAGAAAGGATGGGAAGGTTAATGGGTAGATACCAGGGCCAGAGTTAGTAGACTGTAACCAAAGAAAACCAAGGAAATGCCAAATATTTTCAGTCCAGCTTCTTTATTGACAGTTTTGGCACAGGGCAAAGAAGACACCGGTAGAACCCTTAGCCATCTTTGAGGAGACGTCATTGGCAGTGGGAGACTAATACCTCAACTTTCTGCAGCCAAGGAATAAGCCAGACTTCAAAATAGCATCTGAATGTCTGTGGGAGAGAAAAAAGAGAGAAATCAGTGTTTAAGCCTTTAAACTTTAAGGCATTCAAGCCTGAAACTTTAAGGCTTCCACATATTGGAATCCAGGAAACTAACTCATGTCATTTTCACAATGGTTTCAAGATCCTGACTATGGATTGCAAAATAGTTTCACCTTCCTCTTTTGGAGCCCTAAAAACAGATGTGGTCATAATTCCCACAACACCGGATGCAACTCCCACACAAGCTTTGTGTCCAGTATGGCAGAGAGCTAGTCTTGTTTGGGAAGGGTTAGCCGTGTTGTGGTACTTTTTCTTTGTGATACCATAAATGATAAAATATAGCATAAATTATAAAATATAGAAAATTTGCTTATAAGAAGAATCTGAGGTCAGGAAAGAGATCTTATTTATTTCATTTATTTATTTTCATTTATAGTCCACTTTTTGTCCTGAGACTCAAGGTGGATTTACAAGTATGGTAGAATTAATCATCAATCAATAAAGCAGTTACAAAATATGATAATATTGGAATAATATTTGCATCTAACAGCAGAGGTGCCTAGTAAAAACAAAGCTACTCAGTCATTCAGCAAGCATCAGAACCCCTTCTTACATTACTTCTGTGGTGTGGAAGCTACTGGAACACACAATTCTGGACTGTGCCACATGAATAACTTAAGAAGTACCAGGCTCCAGTAACATCACCCCTTCCAAACGCTCAGTGGAGGCGGGATAGCAACTTCTCTCACACAGCTCAAGACATCTCATGTTACCAGAGGAGCCTCAGCTAGTGTGGGAAGGTAGCATCAAAGCCATTCTGTGGCAAACCACTTCTGAACGTCTCTTGTTTGAACTAAGTGGTAGAGTATGCCTCAGTGGAAGAGCATTGTGTGCAGGAGGTACTGGGTTGAATTCTTGGCAATGCCAGTCAAAAACATCAGGGAAGAGGTGATGTGAAAGAACTCTGAGAGCCAGTCAAACAGTACTGACCTTGATAGACAAATGGCTGCACTAAGGGTTGCCAAGTCTGGGTTGGGAAACACCTAAATACTTTGGGGGTGGAGCCAGGAGAAGGTGGGATTTGGGGTGGGGAGGGGAGGGGAGGGGCCTCAGCATGGTACAATGCCATAGAGTCCACCCTTCAAAGCAGCCATTTTCTCCAGGGGAGCTGATTACTCACAGCTGGAGATCAGCTGTAAAAGCAGGGGATCCCCAGGCCCCACCTGGAGGCTGGCAACCCTAAGCTGCACTCAATATGCATTCATGTGATAGGATTCTGGACTACTATTTTAGAGTGCCAGTTGGATGCAACATTTTTAAATTCTCCCAAGTATTAAAAAAAATCCCAGAATGTAATGAATTAATACAGCAGAGAGAAAAGTTCATCGTGGTCCTCTCCCTGACATTTTTCAATATCTGGAAATAATTAAAAAACAAAAACTGCAGCCCTCCAACCTGCATTTTGAATCAAGAGATCTGTCATTATATGCTTGTTGAGCAGCTTTAAGTAGATACACTCAGACACCCTTGTAAAATAGCCTAATGGTATTTTCTGCAGTGTTGGAACAAGATGAATGTATTGGGCTCCCCCCTCCCTCCCAGCCCCAATAGTATCCAGTACTTTGACAACCGATTCCATTAATGGAAAACTAAGACATCACACTGAACAAGTATCTTCCTGATGTTACTTAAACAACATGGGCACTGTTAGGCCAGTGATTTTTTAAAGTTATATGTCATTGAATGCTGGGATTCTTTTGAATTTTTTCAGGAATGTCTCAGTGGCAAGACCCGTAAAGGTGGAGACGTGTCCCTGAAAGGCAGCATGCCTACCGCCACTGGTCTTCTCCTGCCAATCAGAGCTGCAGATGGACATGCTCTGTGTTATATTAACTATGTGTTAACAGTGAAATCAGTGAGCTTAGACTGGAGTAACTGCACAAGGTTGCACTGTAAGACTTGACTGACACCGGTGAAGCCATGATTGCTGAAGTCACCAATGTATGTACCTTAGCAAAGACAGTAGATGGTGCTTTCTTACATTCAGAATGTAGTTTCCAAAGGAAAAGTGAAGGAAAAATCTACTTACTTGTCTCAATTTCTTGTGCTTCTGAAAGTGGCATCGGTCCAAGGCGGGGTGTTTCCTTTTGGTGCATACTGTCCGGGCAATATCAACATCAAGGTTGTATTTCAGCCCTCTCACAATCTAGAGAAAGCAGTTTCCATGTTAGAAAACATCAGTTAGGATAAAGCAGAGATGAGAGAACCTCAGAGGCTGAGGACAAGTGGTAGTTTTTTTCAGAGATGAAAGTTAGTATGTTAGAAGTATTTCAATCATAGATGCTACCTTTCTCCTTAGTGGGGCTAACAGCCGCCCCCCCCCCCCCCCCAGTGGCATATAAGGGTGATGGTGCACATTGTAAACTTTGACAGTGCAAAACCCTCCAAAAAATGCCACTGTTTTGCCTAACTTGACATAGTGTCTGTTTTCAGACAAAACACTGGGTCCGAATGAAAATACAAATACTTTAGTTAAATTTGATTTATACATTCTGTTCTCGTGTATCATGGGCCCCTCACCAGGATCGTTCCCCCTAATGTGGAAATGTTCCCCTTTCTATAAGTGGAAAGTGACAGTCTCCTGCCAGTCACAGCTCTCTGACAAACTATTTATCTGTCTCTAGTTAGATATTGGAGCTGACCTGAATGGCCCAGACTGTCAGATCTCAGAAGCTAAGCAGGGTCAGCCCTGGTCAGTATTTGGAAGGGAGACCACAAAGGAAGACCAGGGATGCTTCAAAGAGGAAATGGCAAATCACCTCTGTTTGTCTCTTGCCTTGAAAACACTACTGGGTCACCATAAGTCAACTGCAGCTTGATAGCAAAACAATAATAATAAAGTCAGAAATAAGTAAAAGTGGTTGAAGCTAGGTTCATAAAGGCATAGTGAGCCTTCCTAAATAATGGGATGGGGTGACATTTTGGTTCCCTCAAAATCACTATATAATGATGACCATCCATTACTCTAGATCAGGGGTGTCAAACTCATTTGTTATGAGGGCCGGATCTGACATAAATGAGACCTTATTGGGCTGAGCCACATGTGTCATAAAATGTAATGCCAGGTAGTGGAGATATAAACTTTATAAAGGACACAAACACAAAGATTTTTTTTTTACTCAAAATTAAAACATGCTTAAAACATTAGCACTCTTGCAATATTTTGATAACTGACTCCTCTTGCTCTGAATTATTGCATTAAAATGTCTGTGCTGTTGCAATCTTGAGTATGCTGTTCAAGTGTGTATCTGTAAGCTGCAACTCTACTTTTGATTTACTGACATTCACCACAGAAATCTCATGCTCAGAGTCCTGAGTCTAGGACCCAGGGGAAAACATGAAATGGCTGAGCGATTGAGAGAGTCTAGCCAAGCAGGCTATGATGCAGCGGCAGCAGCAGCAACAGAACTGGAAGCAGGAGATGGCCAGTTCCAGTGTGGGCCTGATAGAAGCCCTCCGGGGGCCTGTTCCGGCCCCTGGGCCACATGTTTGACACCCCTGCTCTAGATTACCTGCAGCACAAATGAGTAGTCCCTTGGCTGTAAATAACACCACCCTCATCTAGCATACTCAAAAAATATAAATAATTATAGATATTTTAAAATAAAATAACATCCTGAGTAATGAGGAGGGAATACCAGGTTCCAGGTGTTGGCTGCAGACAGCTGTATTCATGACTCTAATAAATTATTGCAGTTGAAATCTGGCATCCCACATGGCTTTGCTTAGCCATGAACAGTATGGAAACAACAGGTGAAACTATATCTGATTGATTACCATAACAACCAGACTCTTCTTACCTGCACTATGGCTTTGTTTATGTGAGATTCTTTGAACAGAAAGATGTCGTTGGAGCTATTGTTGTATGTGTAAACACCATACCTAGCTGCTTTCCGAACACCTGGGTCATTGGTCTTGATGGGGACAGGAAATCCAGGCTTAGTTCTTGAACTAGGCAATTGCCTAAAGCTACCTGTATAAAGGCAACCATTAATCAGTGGACAATTCATTAGACATCATGCACTGTGAGGAAACAGGTTACGTAACTAGGTCCTCCCCACCTCAAGCTGGTGAGTTCTTGGGCCCAGTGCACAGAATGGCACAGAAGCAGTTTCCTTACAGTTGAGACAGCCAGTTCGGTGTAGTGGTTAAGAGTGGCAGACTCTAATCAGGAGAACTGGGTTCAATTCCCCACTTCTCAACCTGAAGCTAGCTGGGTGACCTTAGGCAAGTCACAGCACTCTCAGCCTAAAAATGAGCACAGTTCGCCACCTAGTGGTGCCAAAGAGAGCTACAGCTTCAGCAGCCAAACAATCCCTTCTGGGATCTCCTGGCTATTCCACGCACAATGTTGTACGATAATTAATTAATTGTAATTGATTAATTCCTTACAGTCATCCTGAGAGAGGCTACACAAGTTGACAAAATGACAAGGAGAAGCTTCAGAAGGCTTTCTCTGTGTGTGCTGCACCTCCCACCCACCTTACTAAGTCCATTACAGCTCAACCCACCCAAAAGTGATCCACCCAAGTGATGCCCCAGCAAACTTTATGCGCCCATGCCAGCTAAAATGAACCTCCAGTCTTCTAGCTGAATCCTCCAGTCCTGCACATACCTCCTTTCCTAGTTTGTCCTCGTCACATCCTAAGATGTGGGGCAGAATTTTTTCTGGAATGTTTTCCAGCACTGAGGAAAACTTTCCATTTCTAAAGATCAGTGGTTTCATACAAGTAATTGCAACGAATGGATGCCATTGCCAATGCATTACTAGGCAAACCTGGCAGTTTCTAAGTTGTAATTAAATGTTTTTCAAGTGATTGTTTCTGGGAATTGTGTGAAAGAGTACATTATAGCTTTGCAAAGAGGGCAGGAGGAATACAACTACAAACACATATAATAAGCCAAATTATAAATCAAGTTAAGAATTCACCTTGATTGGCTATGCAGCTCATATCAAAGCCAAAGGTTAGACCAGGGGTGGGCAATTGTTTGGGCTCGGGGGCCACTTTGTGGGAGCGGAGGTTAGTGGAGGGCCGCACCTTTTAAAATGATTGCATTCATTAGTTAACCTTGCATTTCAGAAAAGGTATAAATTGTATCATAAAAATCAATAAATATAAATTTAATTAAATTATAAATTAAATTAAAGTGGTAGTTTTATTCAATTTATTTATTGTGCTAATTTCATATCGTCTATAGCTGCAAGCACATTTAATTTTAGAATCGGTTTAATGAGACAACTGTACCCTATCACACTTTTCTACAATTTTTTTTGAAATCAGGAATGAGATTGCTTGTTGAGATTCTCATCACAGCCTGCAAGTTAATGTCTGTCAAAGAGCATCTATATTTACTCTTGTTGATCTTCATGCAAGAAAAACTTTGCTCACAAATATATGTATACCCAAATATAGAGAACATTTTCCCAGCAAATTTCTTCATACATGGAAATTTTTTCAGCAGACAAAGATTTGTAAAAGTCAACTAAAGTCACAGCATTAAACATTTCTTTCACAGTGTGATCTGACTGCATGTCAATAAGTTCAAGCTGCAGCTCCTCAGGTGCTGTATCAATATCAGCAGTGATGGGATAAGAGAGCAAATTGAATTTAGGCTCAATTTTCTTGAAGTCCTGAAATCTTCTTGGCGGGCCGCAAAAAACTCTGTGGTGGGCCGCATGTGGCCCCCGGGCCGCAATTTGCCCACCCCTGGGTTAGACTCTTGTTTCTATCCTTCCTCTCACAGGGTAGAAGGAATATTGACATCACCAATCTAATATGGAACTAACAACAAATGTTCATCATGCTATGGAAAGTGACAGGGAGTCTGTGTGTTCATTTATGTTCATTTATGCCACTGAATACACCTCCCCCCCCCAAATAAAACCTTTTACTCTTTGTTGAATTTAGGGGCGGGGGAAAGAATTGGTATCACTCAAGACTGGTGTCATATGAGGAAGAGATGTTGGCTTCTTCCTTTCTTTCACAGTTAAAAGCTCCATCTGTGGCTTAGTGTCATTTGGTAACTGACAGTTGGCGTGGGACACATCAAAGAGTGTTGAAATGTCTTTGCCTTCCACAGATGATTCCCCCCTCCCGGAAAAGTAATGATGCATTTCAACAAAAGATCAGACTTCAAAGACAAGTGGATAACTTGGGCAAGCACTTTGCAGTGTGCTAATCCAGACGGTGCACTTGTGTAACTCAACAGCAACTGCCAACCTAAACGCATGTCTGAAAATATGCAGTCGCTGTCTCATGAATAGTAGGAGTGGGCCTACGTATTCATGTTCATCTATTGACAACAGCAAGTATGCAGTAATCAAGAATAGTGAAATTCAGAGATACACATGCATATGTAAACTAGGCTCAGGACAGGTCACTACTAAATACTGCCTGTGTAACTCACACTCTTTGATTTTCAGGCTTGATTTCTAATTTCTGTTATGCCTTGCCTAGAAACTGATCTGCAGCCCCAAGATACAGAATTGGATCCCCTGGAGTATTGCCAGAGATGAAGGATTTTCACCTGCAAAGCATAACATTCTCACCTCCCTGCAGCCTCAAGTGCCCCCACCTCATGCTGGGGGGGCTCCTTTGTCCACCAGGAGCATCACTGGGGGGGGGCAGCATTTTGAGCTGCAGCGAGTGGAGTAGAGGTGAGGAAGTTGCACTGTGCAGGTGGAAATCATTCTACCTGTGGATCCAACCAATAACTTATTTTATTTAATTTCTCCCCAATGGGGAACCCCAAGTGTCTTGCATAATTCTCTGCTTCTCCATTTTATCCTCACAACAACCCTGTAAAGCAGCTTAGGCACTCCTGACCTGGATAGGCGAGGCCAGCCAGATGTCATCAGATCTCGGAAGCTAAGCAAGGGCAACCCTGGCAAGTACTTGGATGCAGGGCTATTTTTGGGCAGGATCGGAGTTCTGGCTGGCTTCCGAGTTGGCCACACCTACAGCCTCCCCCCCCCCCCCAGGTTCCCCAGGCACCTCACAAGCTGCGGGGTGCCTGGGAAAGCCAAGCCGATCCAGGGAGGGAAGGCAGTTTAAACTGCCTCCCTTCCTTGGGTTCCCCAGGCGCCCCCCAACTGCAGGGCGCCTGAGGAAGCCAATCCAGAAACTGCCTTCCTTCCCTTGGGTTCCCCAGGCGCCCCACAGTCCACGGGTCACCTAGGGAAGCCAATCCTGGAAGGGAGCTGTGCTGTCAGGGGTGTGGCCCAATATGCTAATACGTTTCTGCTGTTGGGTGTGGCCTGTTATGCTAATGAGTTCCTGCTGGGCTTTTTCTACAAAAAAAGCCCTGCTTGGATGGGAGACCTCCAAGGAATACCAGGGCGGGACGCAGAGGCAGGCAATAGCAAGGTACTTCTCTGAAACGTCCCTTGCTCAAGCCTACTAGGGGTCGCCAGAAGTCAGCCATGACTTCCAGGCATGCATGTACACACACACACACACACACACACACACACAAGTATAAAAAATAAATAAAGCAGCTTAGGCTGAGAGCATGTGACTGGCTCAAGGTCACACAGCAGGAGAGAGTGTTGGATTAATGCTATTTTTATCTGCATTAATATGTAGTTAAAGGAGAATTAGGGAAATAAATATTTAAGTGTGGGGATATGTATAAAAAGGCACATCTTACATGCTAGTATCTTGAGACGTGAGGAGATACAAAAGACTGAGTCTGTCCACCTTCTGATGAACTACTTCTCTAGCACAGACAAGAGCAAGGCTTTCTTTCTGGGGGAACGTGCCAGCACGGAGTTCCAGAACCGCTTCAACAAAATTATTTTTAAAATGTTTAAAAGTTTGTGAGTTTTCAGTATACCGATTGAAGACTTCATTTCCCTTTTGAGAGCTCTAGCACCAATTAAGAAGAAGAAGAAAAAGAAGACAACGCTGCTGCTGCTGCTGCCCCTAGACAAAAGGGAAACTATCAGAAAGCTAGTATGAAAAACTGAAGCAGCTCTATTTGTGATGGGGGGGGGGAGGCAATTTCACATCTTCCAGACCCCACCCCCCAATGCTGCCCAAAATAGTTAAGAAGAGCACCACACTCCACAGAAGAGGATTTTTGACGGTCATAAGGAGATACTGAGGTAAAAAGTAGGCAGGTCAGACCCTACAGACTTCCTTCCATTCTGTAGAGAGGGTACAGATTTCAGTCATCCCTCTCATTTGATGATCACCTTACTGGGAATAGGGTTGCCAAGTCTGGGTTGGAAAATACCTGGAGACTTTGGGGGTGGAGCCAGGAGAGGGCAGGGTTTGGGGAGGGGAGATGCCTCAGCAGGGTACAATGCCATAGAGTTCACCCTTCAAAGCAGTCATTTGCTCCAGGGGAGCTGATCTCTGTCGTTGTAAAAGCGGGAGATCCCCAGGCCCCACCTGGGGGCTGGCAGCCCTAACTGGGAATATTAAATAATGTCAGGAAACACTCCATTGTTCCCCCACCTGCAAGGAAAACTTGCCCATTCTCCTCAGCTCCCTGAAGGGACACCAACACCAGCCCAAACTCTTGTTTTTAACGTCCTCCCCGAATCTTTCACTGCTGCAAACAGAAACCAGCACAGAGAGATCCCAGTTTATCTGACAGAGGGCAAATGCTGAGAGCCTCGCTTAACTTATGTTCTATGTGTTCACATTTGGATGAACATAAAACCTGAAAAAGAAGTTTTTATTTTGTCTGGTTTTCTTTGCTTCGATTCTTGCTCTGGAAAAATAATTGGGACAGGGCTGCAGAGTTTGCTGGAAACTACCGCACAGTGGGCTGTTGTGATTCAGGCTCTGTGATGCATGAAGAGGCCTAATGGACCCTGTGCCTTTGTCGGTCAGCTGTAAGGAGGGTTGCCAGCTTCAGGCTGGGGAATACCTGGACATTTTGGAGGTGGAACCTGAGGAGGGCGGGGTTTGGGGAGGGGAGGGACTTCAATGGAGTATATTACCATAGAGTCCACCTTCCAAAGCAGCCATTTTCTCTAGGTGAATTTATCTCTGTTGCCTGGAGAGCAATTGTAATCCCAAGAGATTTCCAGCTGCCACCTGAAAGTTGGTGACCCTAGCTGTAAGGCCTGGTTCTACTCCATCCTTTCCAATGTTTTACTGGGGAGAAGTAGGGTGGCCTGGCCACCAGCGGGGGATGGGGGGTAAGGTTGCCAGATCCAGGTTGGGAAACTCCTGGAAATTTGGGGATGGAGCCTTGGGAGGTCAGTGGGGTATGAAGCCACAGAGTCCGTTCTCCAAAGCATCCATTTTCTTCAGCAGAACTGTTTTCTGCACTCTGGAGACAAGCTATAATTCCAGGGGATCCCCAGGTCCCACCTGGAGACTGGCCTCCCTAGAAGAAGACTGGCCCTTTAACTGGGAAAGTTCCTAGTGAGCTGGTCCTCTGGAGGGCTGGGGTCACCAGGGCCAAGCTGAGCTGAATCCCAGTGGTGCTGGCAGCAGTGCCAGGATCGCATGTTGCCATTGGGCAGATGAGAAGTGAGTGGTACCCGTATTGCTGTCTCTGCTGCTGGGGCCTCCTGTCTCAGCCTCCTTCTGGGCCACATGGAAGCCCGAGTCTGTCCCTGAGTGTTACACACAACATAGGGCTGCCAATCTCCAGGTGGCACCTGGAGATCTCCCATTATTGCAATTTATTTATTTATTTATTTGCATTTATATCCCGCCCATCCCGCAGGCAGGCTCAGGGCAGGTAACATCAT
This sequence comes from Lepidodactylus listeri, assembly GCA_029233225.1. Classification (NCBI taxonomy): domain Eukaryota; kingdom Metazoa; phylum Chordata; class Lepidosauria; order Squamata; family Gekkonidae; genus Lepidodactylus; species Lepidodactylus listeri. Next base: position 135,521,663 of record JARCFY010000004.1, on the reverse strand, counting down.
GAAAATAATATAATTTCAGTTTAAAGCATTAAACATTAAAACATGATAAAACATGATAACAATCAAAACAATGGGTACAGCTTGAAACAGCGTCAGTTGGCTATAAAGTTCTGGCCCGATGATGCAATAAGTTAAAGCCCAGTTGTCGGCGGTCAGTATATAGGTGACAGATGGTTGACAGCAACCTCAGGGAGGCCATATATAGGCGCCCGCTGCCTCAACCAAAGGCCTGGCGGAACTGGTCTAAATAGGGAGCATGTTCTACAGATGTCCAAGATCAGTTCCCCTGGAGAAAATGGCTGCTTTGAAGGGTGGACTTTATGGCATTATACCCTGCAGAGGTCCCCTCCCCAAGGGTCCATCCCCAAATCTCCAGGAATTTCCCAACCCAGAGCTGGCACCCTACACACAAACCATCTAGGACTGCTATATTCTTTCTGCTCCTGCCCCTGGACTTCCAGTACTTATTTACTTACCTCATTCGTAATCCGCCTTTCTCATGTATGTATATCTACATGTTTATACCTGGCATATGTATTGTGTAGATAAAGCCATGCAGAGATGTGTATTTAGGCTAGGGGTTAAATTCAAAGGACCAGAGCTGGCACAACAAGCGACAGCCCCCGTGTTCTCCCCGAGTAAACTATCTGAAAATGCCATGGCTCATATTTATTTATTTATTACATTCACTTTTACCCTGTTCTCCCCACCGAAGTGGGCTCAGGGCAGCTTACATAACCAATAAAAACATACATTCTTGTTGGAAACCTTGCCACAGCCTCTCTTGGACAAAGAAGTGATAGCGCTAAAACAGTCAACATTAAAACCCCAGGGCCCATCCACTCCCAGACATCCCCATGCTTTAGAACAGGGGTGGGCAAATTGCGGCCCGGGGGCCACATGCGGCCCACCACAGAGTTTTTTGCGGCCCACCAAGAAGATTTCAGGACTTCAAGAAAATTGAGCCTAAATTCAATTTGCTCTCTTATCCCATCACTGCTGATATTGATACAGCACCTGAGGAGCTGCAGCTTGAACTTACTGACATGCAGTCAGATCACACTGTGAAAGAAATGTTTAATGCTGTGACATTAGTTGACTTTTACAAATCTTTGCTGAAAAAATTCCATGTATGAAGAAATTTGCTGGGAAAATGTTCTCTATATTTGGGTCTACATATATTTGTGAGCAAAGTTTTTCTTGCATGAAGATCAACAAGAGTAAATATAGATGCTCTTTGAGAGACATTAACTTGCAGGCTGTGATGAGAATCTCAACAAGCAATCTCACTCCTGATTTCAAAAAAATTGTAGAAAAGTGTGATAGGATACATTTGTCTCATTAAACTGATTCTAAAATTAAATGTGCTTGCAGCTATAGACGTTATGAAATTAGCACAATAAATAAATTGAATAAAACTACCACTATTTTATTTAATTTATATTTATTGATTTTTATGATACAATTTATACCTTTTCTGAAATGCAAAGTTAACTAACGAATGCAATCATTTAAAAAGGTGCGGCCCTCCACTAACCTCCACTCCCACAAAGTGGCCCCCGAGCTAAAACACTTGCCCACCCCTGCTTTAGAAGAAAACAAAGCATCACCGATACCCAGTATTATTGAACACACACCTATGCAGGTTCAGCAAAGGAATACTTTCTGATCTTACCACTGGAAGTCCTGGCTGCGTCAAATAGAACAAGAGAGCAAAACACTGTGATGCTGAATCTGAAGGACATGGTCGCGGCTTTACCAGAAATCAGCCGACACTCAGCTGCCTGCTTCTGACACCTCACAGAGGAAGTTGGGTTTCCCGTGCTTGTTCAGGAACTCTCATTTAACTGAAGAACTCTTGAGCTATCGTTTTATCTACCGATCTCTCTATTTGTCTTTGCAAAGCATTATCTTCTGGCAGAAATCTCCCCCCCCCCCCCCCCCCCCCCCCCCCCCGAACAAGACTTGATTAACAGTTAAGTACCCGATTGTGCTGCAAAGAAAAGCAAACAAAAGATGCACAATGCAATATGTAAAGCAACAGGAACCTCAAAGCTTGCCTGGACCTTTATTTTTAACATGTGTTTATTAAGGGATTTATACCTAGCCTTTCAGTACACACAGGGCAGCTCCCAGAACATTTTTTAAAAACACAGTACATTAAATTTAGGAGCTAAATTGTCATTTTGTTGCATAGGTAGTTATACAAACTAAATACATCATGCTTTAATGTGAAAAAATCCAGCAAAACTTTCAATAATTAAAACCACATAAAGAGTATAATATTTACAGTTAAATCAGTGTGAATAATTAAGTTCAGATTAAAATAACTATTATGAAATACTTCGAAGTGCTGGTATGTTTTCTAAGGCTCAGCACAGGGTGATGGTCTGAGGCCAGGTCTACCAATATAGTGGCAAGGGGTGGGTAAGATTTGTTTCTGTTTTTTTCTGATAAAGTTTAAATTATTCTTAAAATACAGTATTCTTAAAATAAATTATTCTTAACATTCTTTTAAGTTATAATAATTTATTCTGAGATTTTTACAAGGTTATGGAAGTAATCTTAAAAAAAACCAGTTTACATGATAGTCAAATGTAGATTCAGTCGCAACTGTAATGCTACTAGTTTTTTTTCAATCACAAGGTAAAATTTCTGCTCACAACACTGGAGCTTAGAGGGAACATTGCTCACCACTAGGGTTGCCAGCTCCAGGTTGGGAAACACCTGGAGACATTGGGGGTGGAGCCTCAGGAGGGTGGGGTTTGGTAAGGGGAGGGACTTCAATGGAGTATAATTCCATAGAGTCCTCTTCCAAAGCAGCCATTTTTTCCAGGTAAACTGAACTGATCTCTGTCACCTGGAGATCAGTTCTAATTCCAAGAGATCTCCTAGCTGGTTAGAATATATTTGTAGACCATGTGTCATTTTGAATCTTACCGAAGCTTGGTGGGCTCCATCACTAAGGAAAGCAGCCTGATGAAGCCTTAAGAAACAGCAAAGCAACCTAGGCGGGCTGTTGCCGCTCCTTCGGCTCACGCTGTGGCTATTCCGAAGCCTGTGCCGTCTGTTTTGTGTTTTCTATTTGAAACACCTCTCTGCATCGTGAGCTGGCGACTGCGTCTAAAGAAAGACATGTACTTTCAAGGACTATTAGGTCACCATTCAACTGGTGTGGATGTTACTTATGCACAGTGGAAAAACCATTATTGTGTGTATTGTTTATAATTGTAATTAGAACTGTATAAGAAGACAGAAGTCTCTCGTGTAATTTGTACAGCATAACAGATTATTCTGTTTATTTGTTTGCATAGCTACCTGGAGGCTGGCAGCCCTAACCACTGCCCTCCTTACAGGCGAAAAGCCTATTTTAGTGTTCCCAGATGTCTTATTTTCAGAGGAAACGTTCTCTTTTTTGGTGTCCGTCCTTTTTTGGGGCTCTTTTTAAAATAATGATGAAAATGTCCTCTTTTAGAGTTGGAAGGCTGGGAATATTCCTAGTTAGTAGCAATTAAAGGTAAAGGTTTCCCTTGCTTGAAAGCCAGTCGGCTCCGACTCTAGGGGGTGGTGCTCATCTCCGTTTCCAAGCCGAAGAGCCAGTGCTGCCCAAAGAGTTTTTCCATGGTCATGTGGCCGGCATGACTAGACGCCAAGGCACACGAAATGCTGTTCCCTTCCCACCCAAGCGGTACCTATTTATCTACTTGCAATTTCTTGCTTTCAAACTGCTAGGTTGGCAGGAGTTGAGGCCAGAGACAGGAGCTCACTCCATCATGAGGCACTCGGGTCTACAAACTGCCGAACTACTGACCTTCCAGTCTGCAGTTCAGTGTCTTAACCAGAGAGCCACCATGGCCCTCTAGAGGTTGCCAAATCTTGGCTGTCTTTCTGTAGAGGTTGCAAAAACCTTTCCATTAAAATAGGAACGGTTACCATATTTTGAAAGCAAAAAGAACAAGAAAAAGAGGACCTATTTCTCAACTGACCACTTCAAACAAGTGATCACTATGACAAATCTCATTTTAATTGCCCCTACTATTTAAGTTGTAGTAGCAATTACCACAGTTTAAATAGTGAGGGCGTTTAAACTGAGATCTGTCAGCGTGATCACTTGTCTGAAGTAGTCATTTGGGAAATACCTCCTCTTTTTTACTTTCAAAATATGGTAACCCTACTGTTCCGTCCCGCTAATGGGAAGGTTCTGCAACCTCTGCAGAACGACGGGAAGCCTTGCTTTTACACAGGAAGCCTTGCTTTTACACAGGAAGCCTTGCTTTTACAATGCTGAATTGGGAGGGAAAGTTCATTTAAAAACCCGCAAGTTTTTGTGGAGACCTTTGGTCATGGTTGTTAATGGTAGGAAAGGGGGGCGGGAATAGTGTCTTTCCTTGCTGGGAAACTCTTTTAGGCACAGGGTTTCCTAGAGAGCATCCTGGTAACCAGTCGCCGCCACTCTGGACTTGCTGAGAACATTCTAGACTGTTGTGCTGGGAAGGTAGACCTTCAGCACAGTACTGTCAGAGTCTCTAGTAGTCAGCACTTAACAACGTTCCTTAAGCAGGATCAGTTTATTGTAGTCAGGTTACTATACTTCTCTAAACACTATCTGTGTTAAGACTAAAGAGGGAAAGTGGGAATGGGATTTTATATAGGGTTCAAACTTGGGTGTCAGATAGGGCTACAAGCCAATGAATGCCATGTTATCCTCGCACAGAAAAATAACAGCTTTCAGTTCCCAGTGGGAAACTCACAAGAGAAACCAGAGATCTTATCAAAACAGAGACAAATGCTAGGGGAGAATCGAAAGTAACATTCCGGTGTCAACAACCTTCCCCCCCACTTTTCTTTTTGGCAGCCACTCTCTCTACCCCCACCTTTTATTTATGGCAGCCTAGCTGACAAGTACTCGAGTGATAACAAAGTGACAGCAGGAAACCCCAGAAAATACCTTCTGACCAACTCCGTAGTGCAGTCTGGCACGGAGTGCAGAGATTCAGAGAACTATCCCAGAGAAATAAATTATACTAAGCAAAGCTTAAAAAAAAATGTGTTTATAAAAAGGGCTATTATAAAAGGAGGAGGAGAAGGAAAAGAGTGGCTGGATTTTTAAAAAATGTAGTAGAAACAAAATGCAGGGAAGGCACACCGCAATAGCACAGAGGGGTTCAAATGGAGAGCAATGCAGATGAACTAACTAAAGCTAAATGCACATCACCTGGGCTGTAGTAGGTTCCTCAGAGCATGTGCAGAGTTCCTTGCAGTGACGAAGTCGGAGGAGTCCTTAAACCATAGCCAATGTCCTGTGGATTCAGTGAAAACTGGACAACGGAAAACCCCAAATATCCAGATATTTATGGTAAATGGAATGGAGCTTCCTTTCTGAGTGAGAAGCTGATATAGCCAATGCCAGGCAATGCTCCAACTCTATTAGAAGCTACTGTATTGTTACCTTACCAGTCAGAAACATATAAAATACAGTCCTACCTCCATCAAGCATCTGGAAATGGCTCTGAACTTCCATGACAAGTAGGTGGTCTGGTCTTTGTTCAAAAGGGATTAATTCTGTCAGGATGGTCCTATATGGAATAGAAATGAATGGGTCATTCTAGCGTAAACTTCCGGGGGTCCAAGATCTGAGACACTCTAGGTGGCAGTCTTGAGCCACAGTAAGTTTTAGGGTTTCTTTCACAATGGTTCTGTATTTGAATAAAGTCTTGGCTTTTGAAAAAACACTTTCTTCTGCAGAAGAGGTTGGGGGGCGTTGTTTAAGATCACGATGTACTGAGTTTCATCTCGTTCAATAAACTGTTCTGAGCCAGGAGGATCATGGGTAACCCTCAACAGATTATTGGTTATTGTGTTGTGTTTTTTGTTGAAACATACCCTCAGATGTTTCCCTCTGTTGTAAGGTATAGTTGGGGAAGCGGGTTATTAAGGCTTTGGGTTTTGCTGCCATGAGGTACGTTTCACAGCAAGAAAAAGAACACAGTAATCACTGAGGCAGGAGTGGTATGAAAATAACAAAGAAGATTTGTTCCTGTACCCAGCCCACATAATACTTTTGTTAGGACTGACCCGATGGCGCATGGTCCTAATAAAGATGTTCTGTGGATTGTGTTCTCAGCTTTTTGGATCGTACATCTCTGTCCATCACTTGCTGCCTATAGGATCCATGAATGAGCTTCAGGGCTGGCACCAGAGGTTGGCCTCATCAGGATGCTGTTGAGGTCTGCCAAGAGAAGGGCAGAGCGGTGAAAAGATGCAGCAGAAGGCCTCATGCTCAGGGCTCTGGAGTCTAGAACCATCTATGATGAGCTATCAAACAACATGGAATGTTTGTGGCCCTGTTTTCAATGGAATCGTTTCACATTTTCCACACTGGGGGATCAAGTGGGGAAAAATCAAGCTCAAGATGGCTCCCCGTCTGAGGTGGGCAGCTCAAAAAGAACCTCTCCGGTGATCCCTCCCACACCAAGGTGAAGAAGAAGATTGGATTTATACCCCCCCTTCACTCAGAGCTGCTTACAATCCCCTTCCCTTCCCCTCCCCTCAATAGATACCTTGTGAGGTAGTTGGGGCTGAGAGAGCTCTGACTGAGAACGGCTCTTGAGAGAGCAGCTCTGAGGGAACTATGACTGACCCAAGGTCACCCAGCTGGCTGCATGTGGAGAAGTGGGGAATCAAACCTGGTTCTCCAGATTAGAGTCCACCGCACTTAACCACTACACCAAACTGGCTCTCTGTGAAAGTCGCTGGCAAGGATGGCCACTTGGAGTGTTCATATAGGCAAGTGCCCTGACCTGGATAGCCCAGGTAAGCCCAATTTCGTCAGATCTCGAAAGCTAAGCAGGGCCATTTCTGGCAAGTATTTGTATGGGAGACCTCCAAAGAATACCAGAACTGGAGGCAGAGGTAGGCTACCAAGCAAGACTTGGTGATGATGGCCAGGAGCTGTCCTCTTTGTCTGTGCAATAGACTGGAAGATGAGCTACCATTATGACTGCCAAAAAGAGTGTCTAATGTTCCCAATGGGGCCCAGTCCTTACCACTGGAAGAAGGCTGTCAGTAGTGGCTGTGACACCCTGTAAGTTAATGATACTCCATCTGAAGAGTACAGGACAGGGGGGGACCAGGGACGATGAAATCATGAAGCCTTTATTGAGTGATTCAACATGTCCATTAGATGGTCAGATCAAGCATGCTTACAGGGCTCCAGGGCCCTCATTATATGCTGGCCGGAGCCACACCTCCGGCCACACCCAAAAGACCTGATAGGAGCTTAACATATGCGCATGTTTGTCATAGGTTCCCTGGAGGAGCCTTTGACCGCATTGGCTCCCCAGGGAGAACCTAGGTCCCACATTGGTGGAGGCTTAGAATCCGGACGTCTATTGTTCCTCCAGATTCAAGCTCCCCTCTCTGCCTGATCATGTGCTCTGGCCATGCGGCAGGCGCCATTACCTGGGAGCACATGGCAGGCTGGCTGCTACACATAACATACTACATTACTCCCAGGGGTCATTTCGTAGAAAAGAGGTGCAGGAGCTCATTAGCATAACTCATTTGCATAACTCATTTGCATATGCCTCACCCCCTAACATACCAGAAGTGTGTCAGAAGGCAACACCCACCGCTCAAGCTCCACTCCACAGGTGAGTGAAACTGACCTGCTCTTCCTCCATTCCCTTCCCCATCCAATACTTTGTGCAATAAAAATAAGCGTAAAGAACACACCCTCATTCTCTTCCTGCTCCCTTGAAACCACCAGGTTTCAAGTAGACTTGAAATACCCAGGACATATGCACCACCCATCCCTTCCCCTTCCCCTCCCCACAACAAGATACCCTGTGAGGTAGGTGGGGCTGAGAGAGGTCTTTTGAGAACCGCTCATGAGAAAATAGTTCTGAGAAGACTTGTGACTGGCCCAAGGTCACACCAGCAGCTGCATGTGGAGGAGTGGGGAATCAAACCCGGTTCTCCCAGATTAGAGTCCAACTCCTGACCACTACTCCAGACCGATGGGGTGGAAGCTGCTGAAGGGTTGGTGAAATTTCTCCAGTACTTATGTGCCATGTGCCCAGATAAAAAATGGTATACTTAGAAAATTTATATGCCACCTTGAGCAAGTCTCTAGAAAAGCAGCACACAGTCATAAAAGGAACAATGATAAAATTATCAATATTAAAACAAAACATTAACAACAATAAAGACCCTAGCAGGGCTTTCCCCGGGGGGCTGCGCCTCTGCACTGCTCGGGGAAGCCGAGGAGGGGGCGGGGCTTGGTCATATGCCCGCCCCCTGGGCTCCTCACTCCCGGAGCTGCGCTCCTGTGCGCTCCCGCTCCAATGGACCCCTGATTACACCCCTCCCCCCATAGTCCGGACTGTCTCTTGGCAAACATAGTCTTTGAGGTGCTCGGGACGTTTCCGTTCTCTGGTCGAGCAGTGCAGGGTCGCCGGAGCCGCCGGTGTAGGGAGCGGAGATTCGGGGATATCTGCCGCAGGCTGAGCCGGGTCTGGTGCCGGCACAGGGACGGCGACTGGAGTGATGTCCGGGCAGGCTGCTTCTGTGGAGTCCTCTTGCAGAGTCTCGGCCGGTCGTGGGGCGGGCAGATCGTCTGTCTCTGGTACCTCAAGTTCTGCTTCTGGAAAGTCCTGCCCTGGATTGTCCGCGGAGAACGCGTGCAGGCGGTGGCGAAGCTGGTCCACATAGTGCCTCCACCATTGTCCTTCCTCGCCTGCGACTTCATAGGAGAGGGGACCGGTGACGCAGACAATCTGCCCCAGCAACCACAGGGGCCCCCGGGCGTAGTTGCAGACGTAGACCGGGTCCTCCGGCGTGAACCCTCTGGGAGCCTTGGGGACATTGGGTTCTTTGGAGGCGGCCGGTGCTCGATCAGGGTGGAGCCAGTCAAGCTGGGTTGACAGCCGGCGGCCCATGAGCAGCTCTGCGGGGCTGCGACCGGTAGCTGAGTGAGGGGTGGTGTGCTTGCCGAATAGGAAAGACGTTAACTTAAACCCCAGATCCCCCCGGACCATGCACCTCAGCGCCTCCTTAGTGGTGCGGACCATTCGCTCTGCTTGGCCATTCGTGGCCGGGTGAAAAGGGGCAGATCTCACATGCCAGATGCCATGGAGCTCCACAAAGTGCTGGAACTCCGTGGAGGTGAAAGCCATGCCGTTGTTCAAGACGATGGTGTTCGGCAGGCCATGAGCAGCAAAGATGCGCCACATTGCTCGAATGGTGGCTTCAGAGGAGGTGCCACACACAGGAACAACTTCCAGCAACTTGCTGTAGCTGTCGACTAGGACAAAGAAAAGTTGCCCCTGTACCGGGCCCGAAAAGTCCACGTGGAGCCGGGACCAGGGGCATTAGGTGGACTCCCAGGGGCGGATGGGAGCATGTGGAGGTTCCGGACGGGTCTCTTGGCACTTTTTGCAGTGGCGGACCCGGTCCTCTATCTCCTTGTCAAGGCCTGGCCACCAGACGTAGCTCCAGGCCAGGGCCTTCATTCGTACTAACCCAGGGTGGTGCTCATGCAGAGCGGTCAGCACTCGCAGGCGGCGGGGTTCTGGAATCACTACCCTTGAGCCCCAGAGTAGGCACCCCTTGTGGGTGGAGAGTTCTGCGCGCCGGATTGAGAAGGCCGCGAAGTCAGGGTCCGGATTCTTGGGCCACCCCCTTCCCACCCAGTCAGAGATCCAGGATAGTTGACGGTCCTGGGCTGTGCGGCGGGCCACGTTGCATACCTGAAGCAGCTGGTCCGGCAGGTCCTCGAGCAGAGTGATGTGGTAAGCTCACTCAGTATACGGAAGCCTTATGTATATTCCATCAAATTGTTGATCTGAAATTGTTGTAAATGCAAGTTTTCAGACAAATGCAAGTTTCCGGACAAACTGTCATAAATGCAAGTTTTCAGAATCTGTCTTCAGGAAATTGAAGATATATGACCAAAGCCAAATATATTTACAAGGAAGACATGTGTAAAGGTAATTGACATATCCCTATAACAGGCTATAGGAAGTGCGGGGAAAACCACTATGTGGTTGCTCCATTGCCAATACAAATACCACTGCATCAATGCTCCCTCTTAAACTGTGAAGTCTTGTGAGCGAAAATTGGACTTTGTGAGCTACTGGCATTAAAGTTGTGAGCGATTTGCATGCATTAGTTTGCTCTGGAGCCATCCTTCCTGAGCGAAGACAAAAAATCTGTGAGACAGAGGCTAAAAAACTGTGAGCTAGCTCATACTAACCCAGCTTAGAGGGAACACTGCTCTGCATCTACAGCACCAGTGAGAACCATATAGAGAGCAACTGCCACGTGGAAGCACTAATGGCTTGCCAAAAGAAGTGTTGGGGAAGCTAAGACAGGAGAGAAAGGACCTCTTGGTTTCCACAGAGATGGGGACTTTGTAACAGTGCTGGAATTTGGTAAAATTCAAATGTCCAAAGTCTTCCTTTTGATTAGCTTCACTGGAGATACCTGGGTCGTATAAATGATGTATCCCACCAAGAGGAGCCCAGGATTTTGTCGCAGAGATGAGCTGGACACTGTCACTGAAAGCCTGTTTTCACTTAACTCAGATCCACTTTCTGTTCTGACGATTTTAATGCCTGAATCCAGGGCTCCGTTGGGGCCGGAGCGCGCCGGAGCGCCGCTCCGGGAGAGAAGGGGCCGGGGGGCGGGCCTCCCCCGTTCACCCCCTCCCTCCCCCAATCACCGTCCCCGGGCCCGCGGCTGGCCGCCGGCCCCAGCGAAGAGCCCCCTCCCACCGCCAGTCACCAGCCCTGGGGCCGCGGCTGGCTGCTGGCCCCGCTGGAGAGCCCCCTCCCTCGCCCCGTCCCTCGCCCCGTCGCCTTCTCTCGCCCCGTCCCTCGCCCAGTCGCCTTCCCTCGTCCCGTCCCTCGCCCCGTCGCCTTCCCTCGCCCCTCGCCCCGTCGCCTTCTCTCGCCCCGTCGTCTTCCCTCGCCCCGTCCCTCGCCCAGTCGCCTTCCCTCGCCCCGTCCCGTCCCTCGCCCCGTCGCCTTCCCTCGCCCCGTCCCTCGCCCAGTCGTCTTCCCTCGCCCCCTCCCTCGCCCCGTCGCCTTCCCTCGTCCCTCGCCCCGTCCCTCGCCCAGTCGCCTTCCCTTGCCCCATCCCTCGCCCCGTCCCTCGCCCCGTCGCCTTCCCTCGTCCCTCGCCCCATCGCCTTCTCTCGCCCCCTCCCTCGTCCCGTCCCTCGCCCAGTCGCCTTCCCTTGCCCTGTCCCTCGCCCCGTTGCCTTCCCTCGTCCCTCGCCCCGTCGCCTTCTCTCGCCCCCTCCCTCGCCCCGTCCCTCGCCCAGTCGCCTTCCCTCGCCCCGTCCCTCGCCCCGTCGCCTTCCCTCGTCCCTCGCCCCGTCGCCTTCCCTCACCCCCTCCCTCGCCCAGTCGCCTTCCCTCGCCCCGTCCCTCGCCCCGTCCCTCGCCCAGTCGCCTTCCTGGGGCCGCGGCTGGCCGACGGCCCCGCTGGAGAGCCCCCTCCCTCGCCCAGTCGCCTTCCCTTGCCCCCTCGCCCAGTCGCCTTCCCTCGCCCTGTCCCTCGCCCCCTCCCTCGCCCAGTCGCCTTCCTGGGGCCGCGGCTGGCCGACGGCCCCGCTGGAGAGCCCCCTCCCTCGCCCAGTCGCCTTCCCTTGCCCCCTCGCCCAGTCGCCTTCCCTCGCCCTGTCCCTCGCCCCCTCCCTCGCCCAGTTGCCTTCCCTCGCCCAGTCACCTTACCCGGGGCCGCGGCTGGCGGCCGGCCCAGGGAAGAACCCCCCCCCCATTCAACAGTTTCCCGGGGCCCAAGGGAGGGAGAAGCCGGGCCTGAGTGGCTTAGCGCCACTCAGGCCCAAGCAAGGGGAGGGAGGAAACGCCAGCCCTAGTGGGGGGAGAAGCGCCCCTCCCTCCCTCCCTTCCTTCCCTCTCTCCCCCCACCTACCTACCTGTTCCTTCCTTTCCCCCTTCCTTCCCCTCTCCCTTCCTCCCTCCCTCTCCCCTTCCTTCCCTCCTTTCTTCTCTCTTTCTCCCCCAACTACCTACCTACCTTACTGTTCCTTTCTTCCTCCCTCCTTCCTTCCTTTCTTTCTTCCCCCCTCCTTCCCTCCCTCCCTCCCTCCCTCCCTTTCCTTCCTTCCTTCCTTCTTTCTTTTTTTCTTCTCTCTCCCCCACCTACCTACCTACCTTCCTGTTCCTTCCTTTTCCCCTTCCTTCCCCTCTCCCTTCCTCCCTCCTTCCTTCCTTCCTTTCTTCTCTCTCTCTGCCCCCACCTACCTACCTACCTTCCTGTTCCTTCCTTCCTCCCTTCCTCCCCCCTTCCTTCCTTCTCTTCTCTCCCCCAACTACCTACCTACCTTACTGTTCCTTTCTTCCTTCCTTCCTTCCCCCCTTTCTTCCTCCCTCCTTCCTTCCTTCCTTCCCCCCTCCCTTCCTTCCCCTCTCCCTTCCTCCCTCCTTCCTTCCTTCCTTTCTTCTCTCTCTGCCCCCACCTACCTACCTTCCTGTTCCTTCCTTCCTCCCTTCCTCCCCCCTTCCTTCCTTCTCTTCTCTCCCCCAACTACCTACCTACCTTACTGTTCCTTTCTTCCTTCCTTCCCCCCTTTCTTCCTCCCTCCTTCCTTCCTTTCTTCCTTCCCCCCTCCCTTTCTTTCTTTCTTTCTTTCTCTTTCTTTCTTTCTTTCTTTCTTTCTTTCTTTCTTTCTTCTCTCTCTCTCCCCCACCTACCTACCTACCTTCCTGTTCCTTTCCTTCCTTCCCCCTCCCTCCCTCCCTTCTTGCCTTCTGACACACTGCCCATGACATCAGGGATGTGTGGCCTTTTGACACTTCCGGTGACGTCAGGGGGTGTGGCATATGCAAATGAGTTATGCTAATGAGCTCCTGCACCTCTTTTTTTACGAAAGGACCCCTGCCTGAATCAGTCCAAATTATCACAAAATCTACAACGTTACGGGTATCTCGAGTGGTTTACCAATCCAAACTGAAAGTGTACCATCTCTCTTATACATAATTCTCTGTTGGTGGTGGCACGCTACTGAACATTCCACACGCCCCCCCAGCCTTTGGTCCCCTGACCTGTCAATCAGAAGCTGTCCCTATCCACTGGCTGTGAATACTTGCATGCCATTGGCTGGGGGCTGGGTCTGTTCCCCGCCCACTCCTTCAGCCTCTGTGCCCTGTCAGAATTTCTGTCAGATGGCTTTATCTCTTGACAAAGACACTTCTCCTGGTTCCCTCCTATGGGGGGATTAACTGTTACCTCAATGGCTGTTGGTAGGTGAAACGAAATGGCAGTTACCTGTGTTTATAAGATGGCTGCTGCCTGTGGGTTGTTTAAAATGTTCCCCCATAAGGTTCAATTGAGCTGTAGTTCCAGAGAGGGGCCTGCAGGAGTATCACTCACTGGGTTGAATGGGGGTTCCTCATCTGCTGGCCTACAGTTCCCAGCTGCCCCAAGGCCAAAAAGTGCGGGAAAAGAGGGACCATCCCAAGGGGCGGGGCACCATCAATATAGACTCCAGCCCATCCAGGGAGGATTGTGTTTAACCCCCAACTTGAGGGGTGGAGCCTGGAGAGGGTGAAGTTTGAGGAGAGGTGGGGCCTCAGACAAGTACAATTAATTAAATTGTATCAGAATTAAAACTGCACTTCAGGTAGCAGAGATCAGTTCCCCTGGAGAAAATGGTGGACTCTGTGTCATTAAACCCTGCTGAGGTTGCCACAGCAAATTGACGCTGAGTGCCCAAGGCCTTGGCACTCTCCCAGAGCCTCTTTCTAGAGCCCGTTGTATTTATTCCCACAATGGGCCTTATTCCTAGTCTACAATAAAACTAGAATACTTGCTGTTGGATAGGAATCATCATACAGCAAGACAGGTGGCTAGGTTCTGTGCCCAGGTATATCAGGAACACAAAAAGCAAGGCAAATTGACTATATCTCTACCTTTTAATAAAAATGGTTTTAAACTGACTTTTATTTATTTATTTATTTATTTATTTAATGCGATTTATATCCCGCCCTCCCCGCTAACAGCAGGCTCAGGGCGGCTAACAAAACAACAATAATACAAAGAATATCAATAAAACATTTGCATATATAAAAAGATCAGCGGCATATAAATAACATATCTACAATAGATGCAACAAAACAGCACACAGATGTAGTCACCACACACGGCCACATAGGCTGGCGATAAAATTGGGCCAGGGCCAAGATGTATACACTAGGCGGCCCCTACTTAAAAGCCTGGTGGAAGAGCTCCGTCTTACAGGCCCTGTGGAATTGTAACAAATCCCGCAGGGCCCTGATGTTCTCCGGAAGCTCATTCCACCAGTGCGGGGCCGCCACCGAGAAAGCCCTGGCCCTTGTAATTGCCAGCCGAGCCTCTTTGGCCCTGGCAGAGCCAGCCGGTTCTGGGATCCAGACTGAAGTGCTCGCTGGGGGATATATGGAGAGAGGCGGTCCTTTTAAAGTGATTTAAAAGGTTTGAACGCTAGTTCTATTTATTTCCTTAATATTTTTTATAACCTGTAAGTTTTAATGTTTTTTTTCTGGTTCTCACCAGGTAGGATATTGTCGGAAATTTTTTCTACATTGTCTTTCAAATTGATATGTACTGGTCGATGATTGTAATAATAAACTGACTGACTGACTGAACCCCAAAGAACCTCCTCCGCCTGTTTTTTTTTTCCTTTTCGAGGACTAGGACAGGGTGACGGTCGACTGGAAAAAACCATGCAAAGGTAGGAAGGTTCAAGTCCCTCCTTCTTTCCCCCCCTCCACGCCACAGCCCCCATCCAAACCAGGGCCTCCATGCACAACAAGAACCTTTCAAACTGTGCCCTGATCAGGTAGGGTGGAAAGTGCCATCAAGGCATAGGCAAATTATGGCAACCCCTCATGGGGTTTTCTACGCAAGAGATGAGCAGAGGTGGTTTGCTATTGCCTGCCTCTGTGTAGCAACCCTGCATGCCCTTGGTGGCCTCCCATCCAAACACTGACCAGGGCCACCCCTGCATAGCTTCCAAGATCTGACCAAATCCAGCTAGCCTGGGCCATCCAGGTCAGGCAGGGCCTGGTCACAGATAGACACATCAGATCAGAGCAGCACAGTCCTCCAGAGGGCGCTCTTACCCTGCACAAAATGGGACATTCTGCAAATTCATTTTTTCTTCTTCTTCTGGTGATCTTGAAGCACTGCAAAGGAAGAAGCTCTTAGGTGGAGCATGTAAATAAACAGTTGTTGTTACCTCCAGGGTGACAGCAAGCCCTGCTCGCGCTCTCTCTCTCTGCAGCCCCACCTTGGTGATTAACGCCCACATGATACTTCCCAGACTAATTCCTCCCCAGAGCCGCCCATCAAACCCACATCCTAATGCGTGTGCCAGCTTCCCACGGTTTGCTATTCCGAAGATGCATCATATTCTGCTGTAATTAAATCTGCCCCCCCTCCAAGGCTTTAGAAATTTCTCTGTAACACATAGAGGCAAACGAGGGCTACTTCAGCATGAAGTTCTTGCTCCATGTCCTTCCCCCAACCTCAAATTGCAGCAGTTTTGGCTTCTCTGTGTATGTGTGTATGCCTCTGCCTGGAAGTCAGTAGGCGACTCCTACTGGGGCATGGAGGACATTCAGAGAAGTGGTTTGATAGCCTGCCCCTGCCTCCCGGCCCTGGTATTCTCTGGAGGTCTCCCGCCCAAGTACATGCCAGGATTGGCCCTGCTTAGCTTCTGAGATCTGATGAGATCGGGCTTGCCTGGGCTATCCATGTGTTTTCAGTGACTTTCCAGGTTTTTCTCAGCTCCCGTGGGTTTCCCCAAACCTGAGTATGATCTTGAAAGATCATACCCAAAGCAGGATTGGGGAAAATGTGGCCAGGAAGCCACAGACTTCTGCTCCTCTGCATCAACGTCTGGCACTATGTCATGCTATAACACAGTAGTAATACTTCTGGTGGTGGAAAGGGCCATCAAGTTGCAGCCAACTTGCAACCATAGGGTTTTCAAGGCAAGAGACGCTCAGAGGTGGTTTGCCGTTGCCTTCCTCCCCATAGCGACTCTGGGCTTCCTTGGTGGTCTCCCACCAAAGCACTAACCAAGGCCGACCCTGCTTAGATTCAGATCTTAACTTTAGATCTGATGAGACTGGGCCGTGTGTGCTAAGAGCCAACCCTACGAATGAATGTCCTCCAAAACATTCTAGCATTAGCAGCCTTGCTCAGGTCTGGCAAACTGAGCATCCTGGCTTCCTTTACTTGAGTCAATCTATTTCAAGTTGCGTCTTCCTCTTTTCCTGCTGCCCTCAATTATTCCTAGCATTACTGGCTTTTGGGGCAGTCCAGGTAGGGTTGCCAGCTCTGGGTGGGGAAATACCTGGAGATTTTGGAGGTGGGGCCTGGGGAGGGAACTCAGCAGGGTACAATACCATAAGTGGGGAGGGGAGAATGACAGGCAACAGCGGAAACAGACAGACTTACCCTATATGGAGGTTCCACTATGTCTGTGAATGCAAAGATATACCTTAAGGAGTCTCAAAGCAACTTACAATCACCTTCCCTTCGTGAGAGTTCTGCTCAAAGTAGTCAAGGATCAGATCTTGGTTGGTAAACCACAGTTCTTTATTTCCAATCTCTACATTAGTACAGCTTCTCGGATTATTGTCAGAGATAACACAGATAATACAGGCAGGTCTATTATACCTTTCCAAGGAGTTTGAATTACCCATAGGTAGCCAATCACTACCTGGAAAAACGGCGGGCAAAAAGGGGCTCTGGCCGTTTGTTTCCCACAGGAAAGAAAGTGAGGTGTTAAGCTGTAAATTCCCTTCCCAACCAGACCCTTCAGATGTTACCAGTTCACATAACAATCAATGGCCTCAAGGCTTTTGCATGTGATAAGAGATGAGACGCATCCTCCCTTGAAGTCCCAGCCGGGCCGATGGAATGCGGAGGCAGTAGTGTGAGAGGCCCATTGTTCCCATACATTGCAGGTGTCACCCTCCCGCTTTAACAGTTACAAAACCCAGGCCTGGTTAGGCACTAAAACATGGCATCTACAAGCATATATCTGTAATACATACATGGCAATAGGGTATAACATGATAGAATTGAAAATTAGACAGAATGCATAACTGTAAGAACTAGAAATACTTTGACTGAATCAGCAGATTCTGACACCCTTCCCCTCCCCACAACAGGCACCTTGTGAGGTAGGGGGGCTGAGAGAGTCTTGAGAGAACTGTGATTGGCCCAAGGTCCCCCACTGGCTGTATGTGGAGGAGTGGGGAATCAAACCTGGTTCTCCCAATTAGAGTCCTGCTGCTCTTAACCACTCCGGCTTGTGAACACAAAGGCATTCGCAGCAGCAATGAGAGGAAGTGGGGAATCACCCCTGTGCAGAGGCAACCTGCTACTGTTATCTGATCAGGAAAAAATGGGTTGATTTTTTCTCATGCCTTGAGCATTTATTTGGTTTTCAGCTTTCTGTGGAGGTGGCCACCATCATCAACTGGTAAGATTTAGGTCACTTAAGAAACAGGAGTAACAGCTGTTTTAAAAAGTTAGGAATCCTAAGGCCAAACAGTCTGTGCTGAATCCAAATACATCAGTAGTGTAATATCTTTCTATTAGAACCACCCCCCATCATTCTGCGCTCAATATTTTGTGATATTTCTGTTGGTCCTCCTAACTAAAAATATCACACAAGGGTTCTTCTTGGATTCCCCCCCACTCTCTCTTTTTTTGGTATTTTTTGTATTTTTAATGTGTGTGTGTGTGTGCACCTGGAAGTCATGGCAACCTCTGGTGACTGATCTCTACTAGGGGCTGTGTCAGCCATTACTTTCACAAGAAGTGCAGATGACCACAGCAGACCTTTCTCAATAAAGACCCTTCTTTAGGACACTTGTTGTTGACTGACTCTCACAGCATGGAGGATATTCAGAGAGGTGGCTGAATAAAACCTGCCCCTGCCTCCCTCCTCTGGTGTGTCAAAGACGTCTCATCCAAGTGCTTGCAAGATTCGACCCTGCTTAGCTTCCAAGATATGATGAGATCAGGCTTGCCTGGACTGTCCAGGACAGGGCACAGCTATTTACATTCTTGACTGAGGAAAGTGAAAAAGCATTCAGTAACAAGTTTATCTACAGCTGCCTGGTGTTCCCCCGGCTGTTCTCTGGTATCTTTAACAGCTGCATGGCAGGCAAAAGTTCAGCTGGTAAAGCTCCCATCTACATCGAGATGCAGTGAAGGTGAACACTTTGCCTGTGGAATTGTTGTGCAGTTCTTAAAAGTGCAGTCCCCTTGCCAGGAATGAGGTGACGACCTGTTCTTTCTCGGGAATGAAGATATAAAAGAGGGTGCTGAAAGTTTCCACTAGGATCAGGTGAACCAAGTTATTTTTATGGCCAATTAAAGTATATTTGCAAAGGTCTGCTCTTTCTCTGGAGGCTATTTATGGCCACTAAACTCTAGAGAAGTTAATTGCTCTGTGTGTGTTTTTCCAGCAAGAGGCAGCTTATCCCAGTGTGAGAGATTAGAGGCCAGCGCAGTCTCATTGTTTTTCTTCTTGCTGGCATACAAATTAAAAAGGGAACCCTGGATAGCCGCCTGTGATCATTTTCGTGACTCCGAGGAATGTCACATGGAGCAAAATCCCCCAGTGATGGCACTGCACCACAGCTAAATTGTGCAAGAAAACCCCCAAAAGCTTGCCAGTTCCAGACTCTGACAGGCCTCTGGGACCTTTAAGAGTTGTCTGGAACATTTCCCATCATTCTGTTGCCAGTGCCTTAATGGAAAAAACTGCCTTTGGATGGTTTGTGTTTGTTTGTCCATGCCACTCTTAGTCACAGGGACGTAGAATTTTCAATTTCCCGAGGGGAGGGGGAGAGCTGGGGCTGGGCCAGAGGTGTTGCTCTGTTAGGTCCTTTAAAGAACTGGGGCCCAGTGACATCATAAGGAGAAGCCAGTGACATCATAGGCGATTGTCACTATTGATGGAGGTGCAGCCATGTGTGGGTTAGAGAGGGGTTCCCCAGAAACTGGGGGGGGGGACCCTGGGAACCCCCCTAGCAATGTCCCTGGGCTGGGCTAAACCCAGGAAAAGGTGGGAATTGGCCAGTGGTTGTAGTGGTATCTCAGCGGTCTCCTGCTGTGTCCTGTTTCTGAAATTCACTTTTAGAATAGTCACTTTAAGATCTGCAAGTATACATAACATGTGCATAGGACAAAGCAATGGTCAAATCTGACAGTAAGAAAGGCAACACGGAAAAGCTTGTAGGGGAACATTTTAAATTTTTTCTTGGATGTTCATTTACAGGAGTCTTGTTTCTGCCTTATTCATAAGGGTGACTTTGTACTGAAATTTACTAAATTATGGCATCACAGATGCCTTCGCTTGGTAAATGCATGCCTGAAGTCTCTAAGCCAGGGTGGGATACAAAACAGTTGCTGTGCACTCAGTTTCATTCTGAGCAATGTACAGAGTTCAGAGTAGTAGCAATCTTTTTCTCACTTCAGTCTCATCCTACAAGTGAGCACAAGTACATTTTGAGGCAATTCAGAACAGTGCCCATAGCAATGACCCCAAAGAAAACGCACAGTTATGCTGCCTAGGATTTTATATATCATGCCTTCTTAGCACACTGCTTAGAAACCCCACCTTAAAAACACAGACATTCAGAAAAAATATTAATAAAAACTACATAAATAAGTTAATGGGAAATGACTGCATTTCTGTTCATGGTTAATTTCTGCTCCTTGGGTTCCACTTGTAAAACACATTTGGGTTCAACAAATGATCTTCAGACAACTGAAATACAACTTTAACTTTTAATTAACAATGCAAACTGTTTTTGTATTTACATTTTTAAAAATTTCAATAAAATCAAATAGCAGAAGTGTTTCGGGATTGGAATGACAGCCCTTAGGAGTTGCAGAAGCAGGGGTCCTTTCGTAAAAAAAGAGGTGCAGGAGCTCATTAGCATAACTTATTTGCATATGCCACACCCCCTGACGTCACCGGAAGTGTCAAAAGGCCACACATCCCTGACGTCATCGGCAGTGTGTCAGGAAGGAGGGAGGGAGGAAAGGAACAGGAAGGAAGGTAGGTGGGAGAGAGAGAGAGAAGAAAGGAAGGAAGGAAGGAACAGTAAGGTAGGTAGGTAGGTGGGGGGGAGAGAGAGAAGGAAGGAAGGAAGGGGGAAAGGAAGGAACAGGAAGGTAGGTAGGTAGGTGGGGGGAGAGAGAGAGAGAAGGAAGACAGACAGACGGACTAGGCGCTTCTCCCCACCCCTTGATCGGCCGTTAGTTAACTTTTCATTTCAGAAAAGGTATAAATTGTATCATAAAAATCAATAAATATAAATTAAATGAAATAGTGGTAGTTTTATTCAATTTATTTATTGAACTAATTTCACATCATCTAAAGCTGCAAGCACATTTGATTTTAGAATCAGTTTAATGAGACAAATGTACCCTATCACACTTTTCTACAGTTTTTTTGAAATCAGGAGTGAGATTGCTTGTTGAGATTCTCATCACAGCCTGCAAGTTAATCTGTGATGCTGTACTGAAGCTTTCTGAAGTTGGCATTAGCAAATTTTACCAGTTTTGGGGTCTGAATTACCCCCAATCTAAGGCTTTTGCTTCTAAAATTCTATGTATGTTTGGGACAATGTAGGTTTGTGAACAGGTCTTTTCTGTAATAAACATCAATAAATTAAAAGTACATTTTCAACTTAGATACACATCTAAACAGCATATTCAAGATTGCTACAGCACAGGCACTGGCTCCAGATTTTGATGCAGTAATTCAGAGCAAGAGGTGTCAGAGAAGATTGCAGGACTGTGCAGCACAATACTAACAGGGGCACCATGTATTTCAGGTTGCCCTCCCTCTGAAGTACCGCTCCCTGTAGTGGAAAAACTGGTAGGGTTTGGGTGGGGGGAAATCAAAACAAGTAAAAAGCACGATGCACTCCTTTAAATTAGGTTAGGCAGGAAGGGAAGTCCATATGCCCACAATCACCACGGCCGAAAGAGGGAAATTCCTGAGAAACGTCACAGCTGTGTTGCTCCTAAGCACTTTCTTAAGGTGAAGGGACTATAGGAAACGAATGCTCCAGTTAGCACGCCCCCCCCCCCCATCAAACCACTCCTGAGGCTCATTGCACAGAAACGTTAAACATGCAAGGAGGACACACTTCCTTAAGGAACTTGGCACCTGTGATTCATTCACTTATGTCCCCACTCACATCTACAGCATAAAGTTCTCTTCTGCGGCGCTGGCCCCTCCACCTCAGGGTGAGATAACCCGTGCTCTCGGCTACTGAACTGGAAAGTAACACCAGCATTCTATTTGCACTTCAAAGGGACATCAGCTGCCTAGTCTACAGCCCGCGGAGGCAGCCAAAGAGGAAATGTGTAGGTCGCAGCAGACTTCAGGTGTACCCAACCTACAGCTCTAAAAACCCAGAAAAAAGACGGGGAAGGAGGGAGAGATGTGCAGTGTAAACGAAGGAAATCTCAAAGGAGACTCAAAGTAGTTCCTTCCCAAGCAAACGAGGTCAGGCTCACCAAACTGCACAGCCCGATCCTGTGTTGCTGGAGCCACAAGTTCCCTCCTCCGGAATTGAGGGCTCACTTCCCATAAAGCAAGCACCAAGTTGCAACCTTCTGGTTGCAAAGTTGTATTTTTTTTTTCCGTTCCTTGCAGAGGGTCACAGCCCTCCCTCTAAGCTGGGAAGTCTCCTGAGCAAAAATTCTTCTTTGTACTGGCATTACAGTTCTGAGCTAGCAGTTTGGCTACTGCACAAATTAGTTTGCTCTGGAGCCCTCCTTCCTGAGAGAAAAATGTGTGAGCCGGCAGCTAAGGAATTGCCTGAGCAGGGAGACAGGAAGATGCAAGGGTGGAGGAAGAGCAGCGAGCGAGGCAGGAGATCCACCCCCCCCCCCCCATGGCACAGAAAGGCGCGCCTGTGGGGGAATCAGGGACAAACAGCAGGCAGATTTAAAAGGCCCCCGGGGAGTCAGGCACTTACCCAGCAGTGGGGAGGGATCTGGGCCCTGCTTGGAGACATTGGCTGGGCGCAGGGTCAGCAACGTCTCCCGTCGCAGGGGCGCCAGGCCAGGAAGCAAGGGCTTTGGGTTCCCCAAGTGTCAGGCGGGGGGGGGGGGTGCCTGGAAGGGCGGCGAGACTCCTCCTCCTCCTCCTCTGCTGGGCACTTTTACTAAGTCCGGCTGGTTTTGCCTCTCTCTCCCTCTTCCCCCCCCTCCTGGTTTCTTGTTCTTTTCCCACTCTCTACCGCAACCCCCCCCTTGGCCCCCCAGGACCTTTTGGCTCACCTTGGAGGCCGGGGACGCTTGAGGCAAGGGCGGCAGCCGAATCTGGAGAAGGGCTCAGGGACGCCAGCCTGGGGAAATGGGAGCCATCACTGCCTCTCGCCACTGAGGACGAGCTTGTGCCCAGTCCACCCATTGCTGCTGCTGTTGCCGCCACGGAGAAGGAGATCTGCTGGAAGGCTCCATGCAGAGACTGGGTGTGGAGCGCTTTCCAGCCGGTGGGGAGGAGAGTGGAGGGAGTGGGCCCTGACTTGAGAGTAAGGCCCGTTAAGGAAGCGCTTCCTACCCCCAGGACCGGGCTGCGAGGCACAACTGTTCCAAGGAAGCCCTGGAGAAGGCAAGCGTTTCTGTCGCCCTGCCTGGTGAAGGGGTGGGAGAGAACACGGGTTCAGAGGCTCCGCTCGGGCTGGGCTCCAGCACGCACCTGCCAGGGAAGAGAGGGGCGCCGCCGGCCTCGGGAGTGTGAGGGGGGGAGGGAAGGAGGGGGCTTCTCCCGGGGCCGGCGGCGGCCTGCCGTGGCCCAGGGAGGGGAGGGGCTTTTTCCCCTGCTGGCAGCGGCCTGCCGCCGGCGGGAAGAGTGAGCGGGGGGCGCGGCTTTGTTAAGTCCCCGCCCCCCACCCTCCTCTCTCCCGGAGCGGCGCTCCGGCGCGCCCCTGCCCCAACGGAGCCCTGTGCAGAAGCATTTTGGGACTACCATTTTACTCTGAGGACTGTCATTCCAGTCCCAGAATACCTCTGCTACTCCCAGGGGCTGTGATCCACTCTGGGAGCTGTCATTCCAGTCCCAGAGTACTGAGACTATTCCCAGGGGCTGTCATTTCACTGTGTGACCTGTCATTCCAGTCCCAGAGCACAGATTCTATTGCTAGGGATCGTCATTCCACTGAGGGGGCTGTCATTCCAGTCCCAGAACACTTCTGCTACTTCCAGGGGCTGTCATTCCATTCTGCAACCTGTCATTCCAGTCCCAGAGCACAGATTCTCTTCCTAGGAACCGTCATTCCACTCTGGGGGCTGTCATTCTAGTCCCAGAGTAGCCTATCTGGGGCCAAAGACCTTAATGGAAAAGTCACTCTGCATTTTCTTTGCAACTTTTTTTGTGCTGCAATGCATTTCAATGGAGCCCATGCAAGTCAGTTGGCATTCCTGGCTCCCATTATCTCCAATGGGCCTTCAACCTGTTGTTTCCAACAGGCAATCCTGTCATTCATTTTAGTACATTCCAGCTGGTTGCCCCTTTGAAACTGTACCACACCATTTTAAGCAACAGCAAAATTAAGAGCATGAACATGTAGAGCAGGGGTGTCGATCTCATTTGTTATGAGGGCCGGATCTGACATAAATGAGACCTTGTTGGGCCAGACCATGTGTGTCATAAAATGTAATGCCAGGTAGCAGTGATAAAAACTTTATGAAGGACACAAACACAAAGGTTTTTTTTTACTTAAAATAAAAACATGCTTAAAACATTAGCACTCTGGCAATATTTTGTTTATTTAACAGTATCTGATAAATGGACACCTCTTGCTCTAAATTATTGCATCAAAATGTCTGTGCTGCTGCAATCTTGAGTATGCTGTTCAGGTGTGTATCTATGCAAACCTACTTTTGATTTATTGACATTCACCACAGAAATCTCATGCTCAGAGTCCTGAGTCTAGGACCCAGGGGAAAACATGAAATGGCTGAGCAATTGAGAGAGTCTGGCTAAGCAAGCTATGATGCAGCAGCAGCTACAGAACTGGAAACAGGAAATGGCCAGTTCCAGTGCGGGCCTGATAGAAGCCCTCTGGGGGGGCCTCATCCGGCCCCCGGGCCGCATGTTTGACACCCCTGATGTGGAGAGTGCACATTCCTTGCCAATGCTGCACACAGAGCAAAAAGAAATGTTAAAAGGCATCTGATCTGCATGTCCCCCTGTCCAATCTTGTTCATGCAGATGGGCTTTCTCATTGCTTCAGAGAGACAGTACCCAAGCTGCCATTTTTGGAATTGTCCTTTTCTTCAACAGATACCACCTCACCATTTAAAAATGAAATTGAAATTGAAAGAAGAGCTTAGGAGTGGCTGAGGCAGCCCTCCCCCCATGAAAAAAAAACCCTGTTCTCAGTCAAGGATATATAGACCCAAGTAAAATAAAATAGAGACACACTTTCCCCCCAGATGTAAATTGGAGCCAAGCAAGTATGTTGGGCCCAACAAAGGCTTTGCAGTCTGACTGTTGCTATATTGGAAGTGGGTGGAGCCAGCCAGGGTTTCCAACAGACACCAAACATATTCAAGGATTGATATGTTCTGGACATCAAAAACTTAGTTATTAATCTATAGAGTGTAAAGATACAACCAAAAACCTTTGCAGCTCACAATTACCATTTACAATATCAAGTGTTCTTCAGCCTTCTAGGCCAGCCAGATAGACAAAAAATGGCCACCTTCCCTAGACCTCAGGTCAGAGGTCTGTCTCCCCAGATGGATCCAGCTGCAAGAGACCTTCTCTTCCTGTTTCAAGGAATGTTATCAAATCTCTTTCCCAGTCCAGGTCAAGGCAGCTTTTCCTGTCTCCAGAGATCCCTCTTCCTAAAGACTCTCTGGCATTCGATACCTCCACATATATGTTCCCTGCTTGGAGAAGGGAAGGGGGAGAAGAGAGATGTTTAACCTTGTCTATCATGCTAGCTCAATTAGCATTTGTAAGAAGGTGAGCCTGGAAGGTCATCACACACTGACTTCCTTCTTTCCAGCCCAGATGAAAAAACCCACACAGGGGGAAGTTTTCCTGATTGCCAACATCCTAGGAGAAAAATGCATTTCTTCACAGGATCCATTACCCCATTCACGTCTCTGAAGATCATTATCTCTCCTTCTTGAAAATCTAAAATAGTTTGGAAAATGTTTTCATAAACTCAAAAGTTTGCCATAATTGCCTGGCACTGGTTTCTTGGGGAAGGCTCAGTCCCACCAGAAAAATCCAGGGGAGGCCCGAGCCTCCCCTGTAGTTTACGCCTATGCTGCTTTAGATTTGGAGTGGGCAGTATGTGCTCTCTCCGAAATAACTGCTCACTTTTACTCCAAAGATGTCCAGGAACAAGCAGTTTGTGTGAATGCTTCTCAGGGATCTGTAGGATTTTGTGGTACTTGGGCTATGTGTACTCTCCCGGAGTATCCTGCAAGCCAAGGAAGTTCTCTCACGTACGCACCTGCTTCCCGTAATTATGGCCCAGCATTCTCTTGTATGAATCAAGTGCACACCTCAGGCTTGAATCAAAGGGCTGGGGCAGGGAGAGGTGGCTAAAAATTAATACCACTTCCTCTTGAGAGGAAGTTTGGTGTAGTGGTTAAATGCGCGGACTCTAATCTGGGAGAACCGGGTTTGATTCTCCACTCCTCCTCTTGCACCTGCTGGATAACCATGGGCAAGCCATAGTTCTTTACCAGCTGTTCTCTCAAGGACAGTCGTCTCAGAGCTCTCTCAGCCCCACCCACCTCACAGGGTGTCTGTTGTGCAGAAGGGAAAGGAAAGGAGTTTGTAAGCCGCTCTGAGACTCCGAGTGAAGGGCGGGGTATAAATCCAATCTCTTCTTCTTCTTAGTGAACGTGGTATATCCAAACCTATATCCAAACCCCAGAAGAAAGTCTTGTGAAAATATGCACTGTCATGCTTCAAGAGATCTGTCAGCCTTTAAGGGGGCTACGAGACTCCTTGTTTCTTTTCACAGCAACAAACTTAACATTGCTTAAATTCCCGCAGTAAACAGGGCGTGTCTCAGCTGTCTCTGTGTGGAAATTTCTACCCGGATGCTCTTTGACGTTTTTAGTTTGACCTGGGCTGTGTTTGCTTTAACATTTGACTGCCGGCTTACTCCTGGAATTACATCTGTTTGCCGTAGAGTTTATATTTGACTTGCAAATAATGTCCTTACCCATTTGCTTCCAGCATTCCAACTTCAACATACTCTCTCCTTATTTATTTCACAATTCCTCCATTTTTATCCTCACAACAGCCCTGTGAGGGAGGTTAGGCTGAGAACATGTGACTGGCCCAAAGTTGCCCAGTAAGCTTCAATGGCAGGGGGAGGTGTGTACTTTTGTGTACTTTTATTTAAGGCTGAAACATTTCTATTCCATAGTGGTGCCTCGACAGAGCTCTTAACCCCCTTGTTCTCATTGCAAGAATAACCTTATGAGCAATATCTGCATTAGTGTTGCCAAATTCCAGTTGTTTAAGTGATACAAAAGCTCAAACCGTGCATAAATAACAAAAACTATATATTCAACATTCAGTGAGTATAATAATCTAAACCTATATAAATAGAGTAGGTTTTCAAAAATACAATATAATAGTCAGAAACTCAAAAATACACGGCCCAAATACACAAATGGTCCTATTAATCCACCTTCAGAAATAGTCCCAAGTCAAATTCCTCAAACAGTGAAAAGTCCAAATATAGATGTTTATAATTCCTCTTCAAAAAACACATCTCACCGCTTGTGTACCTACTTCACAGCCCCGCCAGCTTCCAGTTGCCATATCACCTTGCTTCCTCAAAAGTGGAAAACCAAAACTGCCCAGCTCCAGTACTGAATAATACACAGCATCTTTTTCATTCTTAATGAATATTACTTCCAGGTGGTGGCAGGAGACCTCCCACTATTACAACCAATCTCCAGGCAACAGAGATCAGTTCGCCTGGAGAAAATGCCCACTTTGGAAGGTGGATTCTGTGGCATTAGACCTCACTGGAGTCCCTCCCCTCCTCAAACTCCACCCTTCTCAGGCTCTACCCCCCAAATCTCAAGGCATTTCCCAACCAGGAGCTGGCAACCCTAGCCTTGTGTGGCTTGCTGAAACGTCTCCTGTCCTCATTCACTCTGCAAGAGGCTGCCTTACACTGGCTTCCTATGCAGGGGCTGTGAGTATATGCTCCAGGTTTCTCCTTCCCAGTCACAGATTTAATTTCTTGAGGCTCATAAAAGGCAGCCCAAACATGCAGAAATGATTGTGCACCCATCAATTTTAATTGGTATATCCTAAAGGGGAAAGGGGGGGGATAACCGTTAATTTACCTAACCAGAAAACAGAGACTTAATTTAAGAAACAATGTTAGCATATTAATCTGTGGGAGTAGATCAGTGAACCACATGTGGCTCTTCCCCAGTGTGGCACTGGTCCCATATTCCAGGTAAGGGAGCAAGGTCATTGCCCAGGAGGGCTAGTGGGTGGCAGATGGTAACCACCTTGAGACAGCCATTGCTGGAGGATGGTAAAGCTTCCTGAGCCTTCTTGAGCTGTCAGCCTCACTCCAGGGATGCAAGTCAAGGGTCTGTTTTCTCTTGCCACCCCCACCTTCCCACCTCTGCTCTCAGCACCAGGGTGAAGGCCGGGAGGAGAACAAGCTGACTGCAGAGAACAGAGAGTAGAGGCCACCCAAGAAAACAGCAGGGTTGTCTGTGGCTAGTACTTACATGGGAGACCACCAAGGAAGTTCAGGGTCACTACACAGAGATAGGCAATGGCAAACCACTTCTGAATGGGGTTGCTATTAGTCGGCTGCAACTGGACAGCAAAAAAGGAAGAAGAAAAGCCAACTAGCTACAGTTGGGTGGTGGTTCGAGTAGTGAACTCCCGGTTGGGAACGTTCTGGAGATTTGGGGGTGGAGCCGCCGAGTGAAAACCTTGTATCCCTGCCAAAGATCACTCATTTTATCCTTCAGATTTTTTATTTAAAATCAGTCTAATCATTCTTGAAATGAGTGAATATGGTAGAATCACAATGACACAAAATATAAATCAGAAACAGAAAGGTATAGATATCATCCCTTATCATCTGTTTTATTATAAGTTTTCAGGGCTCATTTCGTAGCAGGAGCTCCTTTGCATATTAGGCCGCACACCCCTGATGTAGCCAATCCTCCAAGAGCTTACAGAGCTCTTCTTACAGGGGCTACTGTAAGCTCTTGGAGGATTGGCTACATCAGGGGTGTGTGGCCTAATATGCAGAGGAGCTCCTGCTATGAAATGAGCCGAGTTTTATGATAAGTTTTATGATAAGTTAAAGTACAGATTCTGATATTCTCACCAAAGTGCTTTCAAAAAGATTGGTCTCACACAACCCTCATTTGAGAGAGCCAGGGGTGTTTGGACTATGGCTGTGTTTGGAGTTTGGCTGCCATGGACTTGAATCTAGCTGTTTCCATATATGTCCATGAGCTATAAATAATTTCATGTAGTTCAGTTCAAAATGTAGCTTCAAACTGCATAAAGGCAAGTGAAAGCACACCCTACCCCTATGCCTCCATGCAAAAGTAGAATCCGGGTAGGCCGGTCAGTCAAATGCTATGTGTGTGAATCATATTTATTTATTTATTTATTTATTTTTTCGTATTTATATCCCGCCCTCCCCGCGTGCGGGCTCAGACTTCAGAGGGCTTATCAGCCTAGGAAATAAGGTGTGTTCTTTTGTATTGTTATCTTTTCCCTGTGAATTCAGCTGACATTTAGCCAAGAGTAGATCTTGCACTGTGAATTGTCAGATGCACCTGAAACCTTGCCCTTTAAAAGCAGATGCAAAAACAGCATTAAAGTACTTGGGGAGGGGTCCACAAAACAGCTGATCTGTGACTTGCAGTCAGTGAGTTTAGAAGGGTGTAACTCTGTTTAGGATGACAGCAAGTGAAACCCTATGCACGTTAAGGGAGTAAGCCCCACTAAATGCAGTGGGACTTACTTCTGTATCAACCTGCCTAGGATCGCACTGTTAGCCTAGGTCCTAGGACATCCAGTGGTCGCTGAAGAACCACACGCTACAAAACATAGCTCTTAGCTTACACCAGATACACTTCACAGCGGATTCATTCATTATTACTGTCCTTATGCAACGCACACGTCAATTATAAAGTGCCCTCTGCCAGTCAGTGCCCAGGATACTTTGCAACGAAATACAATAAAGTAACACAATCAGCCTTAACAATCTTTCAACAATGGGCTGAGTTCACGTTGACAGCAGCTCCCATGCGAGGCTCACCGGAGCGTGCAGGAACTGTTGCCAGGGCTCACCACCAGACATCACTCACAGGAGGTGCCTTTTGTGAGAAGGCTGGCATCTCCGCAAGAGGGTTTACACATGCAGTTCCCTGCAAATTGCCCAATTGAAACCAGCAGGGCTGGCCAAAGGCCTACAGACAGAGTCCCCCTGGACTCACGTTACATTCAGTTTTCTCTCCCACCCCACAATCAGTTGCTGTATTAGGACAGGTGTGCCAGTCCATTCCCCCGCTCCCGGTTTCTTAGCTGAGTAGCAAAGATTTCTGTACTGCTGCGGACTGAGTATCTGCTATGTATCTCCACCTGAAACCAGTTCTCAAACATGCTGTGGGAGAAGTGATTTAACTACTGCCGTTTTAACTCCCAATGGAAGAAAACTGCCTGAAGTGTCTTTTCAAGGGTTTACATTTCCCACTGTGACTATTTAAAGGTCTGTTGAAGCAACCAGGACTGTAACACCCTTTTATACAGTTTTTTTTTGTATGCTGTACCTTTCCTCTATTATATATATATTGCGACCTTCCTTGAACACAGAGGAGGAAACAACTGCAGGAAAATATTTTTTAAAAAACAACAACTTGAAAACATAACTGTAATGCAAAGCTGGGTTTCACATACTGACATCGTTCTGGTTTCTAATGTGGTTTGCACCGTTACAGCATTCAATCTCTGACTCCCGGTCAGAATCTGATTACCAAAAGTGGGTCCTACTACCCAGGCCTATACAAGATGCAACCCTCCTGGAGACTGGAACGATTGTGATTATAAAGCAACATATGAGGGCAATCCTATGAAAACTGGCCGAGAGAGTAGATTGGAGAGAGAAAGAAAAAGAGATTGAATTTATACCTTGCTCTTCACTTGGAGACTCAGAGCGGCTTACAATCTCCTTTCCTTTCCCCTCCCCATAACAGACACCCTGTGAGGTAGGTGGGGCTTAGAGAGCTCTTTTGAGGACTGCTCTTGAGAGAACAGCTCTGAGAGAACTTGTGACTGGCCCAAGGTCCCACCAGCAGCTGCATGTGAAGGCGTGGGGAACCAAACCCGGTTCTTCCAGATCAGAGTCCACGCTCTTAACCACTACACCAAACTGGCTCTTCAGTCTTTTGGATCCATTGAATAAAGTGGGATGTACTCATGAGTACGCATGCATCACACTGCAAGTGTGTGTATGTTTTGGAAAGCACACTTCCAACTAGGGTTGTCAACAGACCTGAAGAAAAATGCCCTGTCCCTTTAATGGAAACTTAATAGGATGCTAATGAATCCTATGCCATCAAAAGCTTCACCTGAGAATTTCCATGCATCAAGCCTTTTGGGGGGTATTTTTTAATTTTGTGTGTGTAAGTGTGTGCCCGTGCCTGGAAATCATGGCGACCTCTGGCGACTCTCACACTAGCTCACACTAACTCAGCTTAGAGGGAACACTGCTCCCAGCCCTGGTATTCCTTGGAGGTCACCCTTACAAGCCCTTGCCAGGGTCAGCCCTGCTCAGCTTCCGAGATCTGACGAGATCGGGCTTGCCTGGGCTATCCAGGTCAGGGCATATCAGGCCTCTATTAAAGGGACAGGGCATTTCCCCCAGCCCTGCTTCCAACAACAAGCCTGAATTTTGGGGGAAAGGCAAGGGGAAGCTGATTTCACCTTGTCCTTTTCTTTGAAAAGCCCAACACTCTGAACAATTATATTATATCCCACTAGCTCTCCGGCTTGATGAAGCTCAACACAAAATGGTTTGTCCAGCCAAGCAACAGGTGTTGCATGACATCAAGCAGGCATACCTAATATCAGGTCAACACCTGAGAAGAGCTGTGTTGGACTAAAGCTCTCTCTAGCCCAGTATCTTGTTTCCCACACAACAGCCAGCCAAACACTCTGGGCAGCCCAATCTCCCTCTCCTGCTGTTGCCCACAGCAAGTGATGCTCAGGGACATATTGCCTCTGTACGTGAAAGTTTCATTTTGCCAGAACAGCTAATATGTCTCTGAACAGCTCTCTTCCATGAATGTCCCCAACCAGCCATACCCGCTCCCAGTTTGGTGTAGTGGTTAAGAGCGCGGACTCTAACCTGGGAAAACCGGGTTTGATACCCCACTCCTCCACATGCAGCTGCTGGTGTGACCTTGCTCTTTCAGAGCTGTTCTCTCATGGACAGTTCTTGGGAGAGCTCGCTCAGATTCACCTACTTCACAGGGTGTCTGTTGTGGGGAAAGGAAGGGAAAGGAGATTGTAAGCCACTCTGAGACTCTGGGTAGTGAAGGGTGGTGTATAAATCTAGTCTCCTTCCCCCTCACAGAAAATACCTTTTTTTTCCTGTTCACATGTGCCTGATTTTCTGGTCCTGATGTCTATCATCTTAGCCCTCCCCTGACAGTGACTGTTGTTATTACCCAAATAGGCAGTGTCCTAATTAGTTGGGGGAATCAGCTTTAAGGAGACAGAGCGAGAGGGGTAACTGGGATTCTCCACCAATGTTTACAGGGATTTTTCTTTTAAGAGAACTCTCAAATAAACCAGACAGATGTTCAGCTGGAAAGGGTTTTTAAAAAATTAAATAAGAAATAAAAGGGCAACACACAAACAAACACACTTATTATTCATTTATAAAACATGCAAGCTAGCTAAGAGGAAATCAGGGAGGCGAGCGGAGAAAGCAGTTTCGGGGGCAGGCTATTGTTACCAGTCTAGACGAAAGAGGTCTGCAGAAGCAGCCGCAAAACCATCAGCGTTTCACAGAGAAGAGGAGAAGGCCCACATACAAGTGGGGTTGTGGGGAGGATTCAAGGACACTCACACTGCTATGGAGCAGAGGGCTACAATTATAGGAGAAAATGCTCCCGGGGCAGTCTGACGTGTTTGCCCCAAAACAGTAACTTGGTTTTTCAGAGGTGAACAATGACTTGGGAGAAGCTTGATGGGTTTTCCTGAGGTGGACTATACGTGCTAATGGTGCTTGATGACCCCCTAAGTACTGGACCAGAAAGCTACCAGGTTTTGTGAATAGTGTCAAGTGTTGCTTAATTAGGGTAAATGGGTGAGGGGAAGGGAGGCTGGCTGTGGATGAGGTTAATTCATGGTGAGGAGGTAAGTTTTCTTGGGAGATCCATTGCCCTAAATTATACATCTCAACGGGGTGGGTGGGGAGATTGTTAGCTAGGCAGCTGCTCTTTCTCACACTTCTAAAGTATATGTCCAGACTTGTCCCTGGCTGGAATCCATTTCGTGTCATTTCAGGTCAGGCAGTACACTGCAGCTTATGATATTTGAGGTGATGTGTGTGTGTGAAAGAAAGTATTAGCAAGGGTGTTTATGGGTTTTCTGTCTATAAACTGCTTCTCAGCAAGAGGAGGGGTCTGACTGCTAATGCTGTAGAGAAAGCTAGAAAGACACACAACACCTTTGCTGTGCTCCATCCATCCCTAGATCCTCCACCACCCCTACAAAGCTAGCAGAGAGGAAGAGAAAGCAGTTGTATCTTTGCTACTGCAGGCAAGCATACTGTCAGACTTGCATCTGAAAGCCTCAGGTTCAATTCCCCCTCTCTGCCACAGAAGCTTGCTGGGTGATCTCAGGCCAGTCACGAAGTCTCAGCCTAACCTACCTCACAGGGATGTTGCGATGATAACATGCTGGAAGGGAGAACACTGTTGTAAGCCCATTGGGGAGAAAAGCAGGGTAGGGTAAATGGGCGAGGTCGCAAACAGTATAAATAAACCTCTTTCTGGATAGAAAGAGCAGGCTGACAGTCAAGGCCAGTGAAAGCCCCTGATCTCAAAGCTTGCTGCTGTTCTGATCTTTATTGCTGGGGACATGGTATGTGTGCATGCGTGCACGCCAGTTTTCCCTCTGCATGCCAGTTCTTTAGCCTCCAGCTCACACATTTTTGCCTTAGCTCAGGAAGGATGGCTCCAGAAGAAATGAATTTATGCAGCAGCCAAATCGCTCACTCACAACTTTAATGCCAGCAGCTCACAGAGCAGAATTTTTGCTCACAAGACTCCACAGCTTAGAGGGAGCAATGGTGCACGCATGTAGCGGGCAGGGGAGCTTGGCACTCTGGTTGCTCTACCGCCAGCTCCAGATCCAAGGAGGAACAGAGCTGGCCCACGCCAGGCTGCATTCAAGCTTTCCAGGTGCCTGTGTAAAGACGATAGCTGGATCTTGTCCCTCTCCCCACACTGCAAGAGAGAGAGAGAGAGAGAGTGATGGGAAGGTGGGCAGCCACAGAAGGGCCCCGAGACAGGCAGGGTTTTGGTTTCCCCATTCTCCCTTGAAAGCAAAATTAGGCAAGCTGACAGCATGGCTCTACAGGTCCCCAGAGCAACCCTGGGGAATTTAGTACCTCTGGTTGTCCCCACGCTGGGCAGGACTGCCAGTTGGCAGAAATCATTGTGGCCACATGGGAGGAGTATTCTGTGGGTTGTTGTAACCCACAGAATACTATATTTATTTCTATTTGCTTTGTTTATAATCCACCTTTCTCGCTGTGACCCAAGGCAGATTATAAAATAAAAAAACCACCAGTTCCGCCAGAGAGCAAAATATACTGCAAACAATACAGTAGGACTGTTGCGGAGAAAGTGCTGTCAGGTCTTCAGGCTCAGTATTAACAAATAAATAAAGACATAAAGTAGGAAAAGAAAGAAGTTTCTAGACATGGAAGAAAATGCACCAGGATTTCCCACCATGCCGTGAAGTTTTTTCCTTTTCCTTTTTGTAACATCCAGCCTCATGAAGAGGTCAGGTGAATCTGAACATTTGCACAGTTATGTGCCACTTGGTTGGTCCTAATAAAAAGTATTTCGTGGACTGGGTTCTTTTTTTAATTGTACTCTTGGACTGTCACGACTGATGTCTTCAGACTGTTATACAACTGCAGCTCCCTTGGCACCTTAAAGACAAACACAATTTATTTCTGCATAGGTTGTCATTGAGCCAGAGCTCACTTCCTCTGATGCACAGGAGCTCAAATATGTCAGGCCAGATTTATACAGAGAGTAAGTCAGTTTGGTGTAGTGCAGGGATGGCCAAACTGTGGCTTGAGAGCCACATGCAGCTCTTTTATACATATTGTGCTGCTCCGGGCAGGGCAGCTGGGGAAGCGAAAGGGAGGCATGCCTCTCCAATAGGTCTTCCCTTCCCCAGCCAGTGTTCCGCTCCCTGGGTAGGCTTGAGGTGGGGGAGAGCAAAGAAAGAAAGCAACCTTAACTTTAAATGCGTTCTCAAAGTTCCCCCCCCCCCACTGGCCAGCTTGAAGAAGGCATTTTCTTTTTAATTTAATATGCAAATTTGCATATTTTTCAATTAAAGTATGTGTATTCATGACTTGTGGCTCTCAAACATCTGATGTTTATTCTATGTGGCTCTTATGTTGTGCAAGCTTGGCCACCCCTGGGGTAGTGGTTAAGAGCGGTGGACTCCAATCTGGAGAACCAGATTCGATTCCCCACTCCTCCACTTGAAGCCAGCTGGGTGACCTTGGGTCAGTCACAGTTTCTCTCAGCCCCCCAAATAAACCTAGCTTGCCACAAAAGAGCTAGAGTTGCAGGCTGCCGGACAATCTTCGGATCTCCTGGCTATACTATACCCACTGCCATATAATCATAATCATAATAATAGACACAAGCAGAAAGGTGAGTGGGAAGTGTTACAAAGAGAGGCCAGTTCAAAATAAGACCCAGTCCAAAGAATAATCAGTTCACTCAGCATGGGTGAGATAACAGTGTGCTGCTAGTTAGGCAGAATGTCAGAGCTGGTGAAGTGAGATAAGCAGATGCAACAGGAAGTTACAGAAGTCTAGCTGAAGTAATTCACATCTGTCTGGGTGTGAAATGCAAGGCATTAGCACCTAAGTACAATGACAAGGGAAGACTTGGTTGAGTTTCTGTGTTAAACTACTCCATGAATGTGAATTCATCCATTTCCCATCGAAGTTCTTCTGTAGGAGAAAAAGCAAATAAGGCTTGAAGCACCTCAGCTTTAGTAGTGATAGTCTGAATGTTGCATTTACAGTTTTGCCATATGACTGACAGCTGCCTCCAGTAAGTTGCTGGAAAGGCAGTCGTGTATGTTTTCTAAAACCAAATGAACTGTTGTATTCTGCTGGATTAAGCAAGGGGGGGAGCTCTGTTTCTAGCCTCACCCACTGATTTTATAAACCCAAGATTAAAGAATCATCTAACCTAAAAGCTACATTTACCAGAAAGCTACCTGAAAATTGAAGGCTGAAGGGAACTGTTTAGGTAAACAAAATGCCTCCCGTTTTGAAGTTGGCTGAGAAAAGATAGTAACTCTTTCCCGGGAGTGAGCCCCACTGAATCGACCTAAGTAGGATTCTCAGAACTGCTTAGGATTGCTCTCTACGGGCCAACACCGACAGGACCAAACTTCAGGTGGGGTAGCCATGTTGGTCTGAAGCAACAGAACGAAGGTGGAGTCCAGTGGCACCTTTAAGACCAACATAGTTTTAATCAAAGTATTTGTGCTTGCACAAGAAAACTTATACTTTGAATAAAACTTTGTTGGTTTTAAAGGTGCCACTGGACCCAAAACTTTGTTCTACAATCAAACACTGTAGACTTCCACCACCCTGTTAAATATATATATATAAACCGTGGTAAGCATGGGTGTGTATATATATATGCCCATACTTACCACAATTTGGACGGGGGCTCAACTGCAAGGGGATTCAACATCCCCCTTAGTTTTGTTATTCAAAACCAGATTCCTGTTTCTGTGTCTTAAAAGAAAGCCAAGTTTTCCTTTTTAAAAGATTATGGCACCCTTTTTTGATTGCTTATTGAGAAACTTGATGCTGGGGATGGCACCGCCTGGGCACCTCCTTGCTTCCCACCTGCTCAGCCTACATATCAGTAAATTAACCAATACCTAAGAACCACCAGAACAAAGTTCGAATCCTGTAGCACCTTTAAGACCAACGAAGTTTTATTCAAGGTCTAAGCTTTCATGTGTACCATAACTCTCCCGTATTCTCTTCTCCTAAGGAAACTGGCTCCTGTGCAGAGGGTTGTGGGATTTCCTGCTTTTCCAGGAGGGCGACACAAAAAAAGGGGAAAGGGAAACTAGGGAAGAGGAAGAAAATGAAAGACAGAAGAGCACTGGTTTAAATTGCATCCTGATCAGTTTATCTTTGCTCTGCACTGCTTACTCCTAATCCTCCTCTTACACAGACACTTCCCCCTCCTACAATTGTGATCTGGGGTTTTGACTGGTCAAGTTCTTTTGGGGAAAACTTGGAATTGGCTTCCTCAAAGGCCCCATCAGATCCAGGAAGAAGAATCCTGCTGAGTCAGACCAGACCCTGCGGAGTGGAGTCAGATTTTATCATTCGGTTTCAACAGAGCCTGCTTAACTTCCGAAGTCTGATGAGATCTGCCTAGCTTGGGCTACCCAGCTCAGGGCAGCTACACAAATCAAGGCACTGGAATTCTACACGGCATAACCCAAGACTACGGTGAGCCTGTGTCAAACCGTCAAACAAGAAGGAGACTCCGAAACAGGCCTGGGAAGCAAGAGGCGGGTAGTGGGTTGTGTGAGCGGCGGCAGAGTGGGAGGGGAAGCGGGCTCCCTTTGGGGGTCGACGGGTGCAACAGCCGGCAGGAGGAAAAAGCAGCGGCGGCGCCAAGCGGCAGCAGCCGCCGGCGGGGGAAGGAGGAGGCCCAACCTGACATCACAATTCCCCTCCCTCTGTCCCTCCTTCCCTCCCCCGGTTGGCCGGGCGGCAGCGCCTCGGAGCGCTCGGCGACTCCAGTTGTCGTCCAGCCCGTGTGTGCCGGTGCGCCCCGGCGGGGATGCGCCCTCCTCTCGCTCCGGTGCCCGGCCCGGCGCTCTGAGCTCCCCCCGACGCCCACCGCGGGACCATGAAGGAGCTGCCGGGCGCCTCGCTGCAGAAGGCGTGCCGCCTCCTCGTGGTCTTCTGCGTCCTCCACCTCTCGGCCGTGCTCTTCTACTACCTGGCCGGCAGCAGCACGCGGATCCTCCAGGGGAACCCGGAGTCCTCGCCTCGCGGCCTGGCGCCCCTGCGGCGGGAGACGCCGCCGACCCTGCGCCCGGCCAACGTCTCCAAACCGTGCCCGGACACCTCCCCGCTGCTGGGTAAGCCTGAGTCCCCGGGCGGCCGCTGTGCCCGGGGTGCCTTCTCGTCCGCCTGCCTTCGGCCCCGATTCCCCCGGAAGCACGCTTTTCTGTACCGTCGGAGGTGGGTGGGTGGCAATGCTTCCTCTGAGTTGTGGAGTCTTGAGAGCAAAAATCCTACTTTGTGAGCTCCTGGCATTAAAGTTGTGAGCGAGTTATTTGGCTGCTGCGTAAATTGGTTTGCTCTGGAGCCATCCTTCCTGAGCTAAGACGAAAGTGTGCGAGCCAGAGGCTAAAAAAACTGTGAGCTAGCTCACACTAATTCAGCTTCGAGGGAACACTAGTGGGTGGGTTGGATCTGGGCGCCTCGCTTGCCCCGCTGCCGCCGCCTCGCTTGCTGCTCTTCCCCCACCCTTTCCTCTTCCTGTCTCCCCGCTCGCCCGAACGGGCAACTTCCCCCTTTCCTCTTTCGCAAGCCCGTCTCTTTTTCATCCTTATACTTCGATCGGAACTCCTCCCCCAAACCTCTCTAGCTGAGCGCAGCTGGTTTTAGGGAAAGTTCCTTTTACAGGCTTGGGAGGGCAAGTTAGGGGGGGGGGGGGGCTTGTCCCCGATGGCTGCTGTGAACCTCGGCAAGGAGCGAAAAAAGGAATCTGACTTTGCAAGGAACGAGAGTCCAACTTTTGCACTACAACTTTGCAAACAGAGGGCTGCGATCCTGTGCGGGCTTTCTGGGAAGCGAGCCCCCATTTCAGGAGGAGGGAACTTGTGACCAGGGTTCCCTCTAAGCTGAGTTAGTGTGAATTAGCTCAACAGTTTTTAAGCCTCTAGCTGACACGTTTTTGTCTTCGCTCAGGAAGGATGGCTCC
Organism: Lepidodactylus listeri; assembly: GCA_029233225.1. Lineage (NCBI taxonomy): Eukaryota > Metazoa > Chordata > Lepidosauria > Squamata > Gekkonidae > Lepidodactylus > Lepidodactylus listeri. The sequence goes on along the minus strand of JARCFY010000004.1, from coordinate 135,483,320 downwards.
AGAGCAAACTAATTCCTGCAGTAGCCAAATCGCTTGCTCACAACTTTAATGCCAGCAGCTCACAAAGTAGGAATTTTGCTCACAAGAGTCCACAGCTTGGAGGGAACATTGCTTGTGACTCAAGAGGCGCAGGATCGGGCTGCGCGGTTTGGCCAGCCTGGTCGCGTTTGCTTGGGAAGGAACTCTTTTGAGTCCTGAGCAGATTCGCATCGGCTTCCTTCGGTTGTACACCACTTCTTCTTGCTCTCTATGTCCTCCCCGTCTATCTTCCGGAGTTTGTGGAGCTGTGGGTTGGGTGCGCCTGAAGTCTGCCGAGACGCACACATTTCCCTTCTCTTCGGCTGCCTCAGCGCGTGCCACTGTGGCCTGGGCGGTTGACGCCCCCTTTGAAATGCAAATAGACTACCGGTGTTAATTTCCGGTTCGTAATCGCGTCCAGAGCGCCTGTTATCTCCTCCTGGGAGCCCTGCAAAGCAGAATTTTATGATGCAGCCTGGGAATGGGGACAGAAGTGGATGAATCACAGTTGCCACGTTGCTTAAGGAAGTGTGCCCTTCTCCCTTGCTTAAAAGTTTCTGTGCAATGAGTTGCTGGTGACCTCTTTGGATTTGATTTAAGAATAGAGTTTTATTTCCCCTCCTAATCTGCAGAACACCTTGAGTAATAGCTGTGGAGTCTGGGCATTTTGACGTTTTCATGTTTAGTTGGGCACAGTGGTACTGTATTCACTTTATTTATTTTATTTATATCCTGCCTTCTGCCCCAATGGGGACCCAAAGCGGCTTACATCATTCTCCTCGCCTTCCTTTTCTCCTCACAACAACCCTGCAAAGTAGGTTAGGCTGAAAGTAGGTTATGCTGAGAGTGTGTGACTGGCCCAAGATCACCCAGCCAGCTTCCATGGCAGAGTGGGGATTCGAACCTGGGTTTCCCAGGTCCTAGTCCATCACCTTAACCACTGCACCATGCTGGCAATGGTCAAGGGTGTGGATCACAGTTCAGCTTTGGGACAGTGCTGTTGCAGTGTGTGCTACAGCAGCTGCAGACTGCCACGTGCCTTTGGGGTGCTTCTGTTCCCAGAGCCTGGAATCATCATCATCATCATCATTGTATGGCAGTGCATGTAGAATAGCCAGGAGATCTTAAGATTGTCTGGTAGCCAGAAGTTGTAGCTCTTTTAGCCTTATACACTAAGCCTACATGGCAAGCTAGACTTGTTTTTAAGGCAAGAGACGGTTCAGAGTTGGTTTGCCATTGCCTGTCTTTGCGTCATGACCCTGGCATTCCTTGGAGGTCACCCTTCCAAATACTAGCCAAGGCTGACCCTGCTTAGCGTGCGAGATCTGACGGGATTGAGCTATCCAGGTCAGTCCAGTTCTGGAGGGCAAGCCTGTCTCTGTGCCATAGCTAAATCTGGAGGTTGGGTGATGTGCTGTAGTGGCTAGAGTGTTGGGAGACCCAGATTTTAATACCCTACTCTGCCATGGAAAGATGCTGAGTGACCATGGGCCAGCGGCACACTCTCAGCCTAACCCGCCTCAGAGGGTGGTTGTGAGGATAAAATGGAGGAGGAGAGAATTAAATGACCTGCTTTGGGTCCCCATTAGGGAGGAAAGTAGGGTATAAGTGAAGTAAATAAAAAAAGTTCTGTGCTACAAATCCTGTTTCCTGTGGCAGCTGTGCCGTATAGATTGGCCCCCATGATCCACCTGACCTAGAACCATAGAGTTGGAAGGGGCCGATGCTCTCTCTAAGCTGTGGAGTCTTGTGAGCAAAAATTCTACTTTGTGAGCTCCTGGCATTAAAGTTATGAGCGAGCAATTTGGTTACTGCATAAATTAGTGTGCTCTGGAGCCATCCTTCCTGAGCTAAGGCAGAAATGTGTGAGCCAGAGGCTAAAAAACTGTGTGCTTGCTCACACTAACTCAGCTTAGAGGGAACACTGGAAAGGACCTCCAGGGTCATCTAGTCCAACCCCCTGCACAATGCAGGAAATTCACAAATACCTCCCCCCACCCCACCCCTAGTGACCCCTACTCCATGCCCAGATGGCAAAAAAACCCTCCAGGATCCCTGAACAAACTAGCCTGGAAAAAATTTGCTTCCTGACCCCAAAATGGCGATCAGCATTTCCCTGAGTGTGTAAGAAAGGGCCACAAGAACTAAGCACTGATGCAACCCTTCCTGCCCTCCCTCGCGTGATCTGCCCAAATTCACAGAACCTGTGACAATTCTCATCTCTACTGGCTAACTGTGTACAGTGATGAACACAACAGAACTGGACTGTCCACAGTCAGGACAGTGTGTTTCTAAATGTTGTGTGTGTGTGCAGGTACACACACAAAAAGTATGACACTGTAAATCAGCCAGAAGGGAAAATAGCCTCCCAAACTGGGCAGATGAAGTCTGAAATGTAGTAGAAGGAATGGAGTGTCGAAAACAGCCGAGAGTCAGTTGAAAGGAAAAAGGGGGGCAGGAACCCGCCTATCTTGAGGGCTTGGAGAATCCTGGAGGGTGTGATTGGTGGATTTCTGCAATTCATCCTAAACCACCAGCTTGCTTTCATTATTTACGATCATGTTTTCATTAATCAGGGCATTCTGGATTTTGTTTTAATAGTTTGTTAAGCTTCCTTTAAATAGTACAAGGCTGAGGATCAAGCTGCCATTTAGACTGACGCCAAGGACCTTGCAGTAATAGCACAGAAGAAGGGTGGTGGTGCTTTCAGTACAGTGTAGTGGTTAAGAGCTGGAGAACTAGATTTGATTCCCCACTCTTCCACATGAAGCTTGCTGGGTGATCTTGATGAGCTAGTCACAGTTCTCAGAACCTTCACTCTGAATTTGAAGGTTTGTTTTTTCTGGGCAGAGGACAGGCAGGGAGGGGGGAAGTCAGTTCAGTTGCTTTCCAGACTTAGCTCAGCCCATCTTCATGCAAATGTTAATAGGTCTACTAGAAAATGGGATGGTCAAACTCCCCCCCCCCCCAGCAGAGTTTTGGAGGTGTTAAATACTAAAGAGACTTCAGGAAGGAAAATTCTAGAGACTTCTGGAAAAGCTTCCCTGGCCTGGCCTGGCCTGGCCTGGCCTGGTCAGAGAGTGGGGGAAAGGGAGGTGATAAAACTCAGGGGAGCAAGGAGGTGGGTCTCTTTTGTGCTGAGTTCATCAGAGCAGACAGAACTCTTAACTAGATCTAGAGGAGGTGGCCATTAGACATGTTTTGGCCTGGCCACCTGAAGGTAGCTTCAAGGTAACAGCAACTCTGAAGAGATCTGTAACTTCCTAAGCTAAAGAGCCTGAGAGAGGGACTGGGAAACTGTGTTTGACTCATTTCTTTTTAATCCCTTGCTCAGTCTGGTGCCCTGCTATAAGTATGCTTGTGAACATTTTCTTTTTAATAAATACTTTATAGCTTTTGGTGCTGGTAGTGGTTTTGTGTACCACATAGACCTACACTGTCTTGGACATGCTGTTTTAAAAGGAGTGCAATAAACTAACTAACTAACTAACTAAAAAGAGTGCCGGGGGAAGGTTGGCAGTTGGCAAGTGGCTATTTCTCCAGGGGCGCACAAGGCAGTAAACACTCCCCATGGTGACCAGGCGCTGGGCAGCAGGAGACATAGAGGCAAGGACTCAGAACTTGGATGGAAAGCTGGGAGTCCTGACCCTCCCAGTGGGCAATTCCTTACAAAGGTCAGGTGGCGGTGGGGAGTTACTGAAAAGAGAGAAATAAGCCTCTCCAGGTGTTGGGAAAACCTCAGAGGGCAGGCTGGAATAGGGCAGGCCAGGGCAGGCCCATTCTGCCACAAACCCCCTTCAATATCACAAAATGCTTTCAACAGGGTTTTGTGTTTGTTTTTACGAAAGAAGCTTGTTACAAGCCATAGGGTGGGGATGGTTGCTATTTGGGAAAAATAAGTCTCTCTGGACTTCTGGAACTAGTTTTGCAATTTCCCCATAGCTCTGTGGCCCTATCTCTGACACATACTGTCCTTTAAAATGTGTTCTTTTTTAAAAAAGTATCTTTAGGACACATGAACCATTTTAGTTAAAGTTTTCTTGCTTGTCACACTAACATCCAGAATGCACATTTCACAGCCTTTAGCAAATATTTTTGGGACAGTCTCATAAAGTGTACATAAGCTCCCCCCACAATGGCTTTGACTCCCCCCACCACAGCTTTGACTCCCCCCACCACATACATGTTTATCTCTTTCTTTCCTAGGAATTCTGTCTTGCAAAGTGTTGCGTACTGTTCTGAGCTGCCTCCGCACTTTACCTGCAACTTCAGCCCTATAGGGCATTTTCCCTTTGGGGTCGGCATTTCCCGCTTCTGGAGCAAGAAGAAACAGACCCCTGGTTTTCCCAGACAGCTGATCTGTCTGTCCCTTGAATCCCTGAAGTTTGGAAAGTCCAATCCCGTAGCTCATTTGTCCCAGAGCAATGGTGTTGGAGGGCAGATAAGGCGTTCATCTAACCCTTTTGGGAACCTATAGGGCTGAGTGGCTTTATAGGGACTTTTCTCAGACTTGGGGTTTAAAGGGTCATGATTTCATTCCTCTTCTTTAAACCCTGAGCTTGGAAATTCAGCTCTGCCGAGGACTTGCTTAACACAGGGGTGGGAGAGAGAGTTAGGATCTTGCTCCTCTATAGAGGGCAGTTTTCCCTATGGGGTTGAAATTCCCCAGCTTTCTTAATGAGGCATCTCAACGTTTCTTGAGCTGGGGAATGGTGACCTGTCATTTCGAAGCCTGGGAAGTCACAGATCTTACCCAGTTCCTATAATCCTGTGAAGCATAAGGTAGGGACCGTTTGGGAAAACCCTAACCCGAGGTGTCAAACTCATTGATTATGAGGGCCAGATCTGACATAAACGTCACTTTGTTGGGCTGGCCCGTGTCTGCCAGGTACTGGAGATAGAAACTGTATAAAGGACAGCAGCTGGTAAGCTCTGAGTTGGTATGTCCTCACTGCAAGGCCCTATGGGGTGAGATGGGGATGCAGAGGAAAAACCATATAGGCACACTGGAGTGCCAGCAGCGCAGCGCTGAGCAGATGCTCCCACGATGCTTGACTGCTGCAGACAAGGTTGTTCTGCCGTGCTGAAGCCACAATGGAGTGGCTCCGCCCACTCCACCCCAGCACTCCCCTCCCTTTCATCAGTTGCTCGTGGCTACCTAAGAGCCCTGGACAGGCTGGATCCGGCCCTCGAGTCTTATGTTTGACATCCCTGCCCTAACCTATGTTTGCAAAGCATTCTCTGTCTTTCTCTTTTGTAATATGACCCCTGTGCTTTTGCCCCACGTGAGATCTGGGAGCAAATGCCCCCATCACCCTTCGAAGGCCATGATCAGGACTTGCTGGCTAATGAAACCCTGGTCCTGTGCTCTGAAAGCCCTTCTGGATGTTTGCCGAGCCTATTCCTAAGCTCTCAACCTCTGTGTACATAAGCACTTGGGGTAAATATCCGCCTCACCTTTCAAAGCACAAGATCTACGTACTTGGTCTTGAACAGAAGCAAATGGGTTGCTGCCTTCTTGCGTTCCACGTAACCAAAACCTGGCTGACTGCCGGGGTGGGGGGTTGTCTCCTTCCCTTTCTAGGGTGAGGCTTTTGTTTTTCTTCGAACCCAGAGTTGTGCTGCTTTGGTTATCTGCATGGGCGGGGGCTTAGTTAACTCAGCATGCATAGCCTAGACTAGACTAGCCTGTGTTTGTCAGGAAGTTAATCAGGGTTGGTCCTGATTAGTTCTGGGATGGGAGACTCCTGACGAAGTCCAGGGTTGCTGTGCAGAGGAAGGCAATAGCACACCACCCCTGCTCATCTCTTGCCTAGAAGACCCCCATGAGAGATTGCCATAAGTCGGGTGCCATTTGGGGGCACTCAGATATGATAAATGTACTTACAGCAATTACAAAAACCATGCAGTTGTTTGTCATGAAGCTATAACTTTTTTGTTGTTGTTGCAAAAAGACGCAACTTTCAATAATGTGAGGCACCCTCCGTTAAAACCACACACCGTTTTATTCCTCATGCAATGGAGACAGTTTGTCTATCGGAGTGAAATCCGGCATGGGGAATCTCCCGGGTGAGTGGTGCAATGCTACCATGTTTCAGGGAAATGGGATACAGAACAGCTGAGCTACAGCAGTCTAAAAATTAGAGGCAGAAACGTATTTCATCCCCCTGCAAGAATTGCCTGTTTTTGGCTGAATGGAAAATTAAGAAAAAGGGAGGGAGGGAGGGAGGGAGGGACTCACAAATACCCTGCCACAATTTTTGTTAGTCTTTAAGGTGCTACTGGCTCTTTTCTATTGCTACAGTACAGACAAACAGGACTACACATCCTGATACAGGGCAAGACTGGCTTGTAGAAGACTGGCTTGTAGAGAGCCAGTTTGGTGTAGCGGTTAAGTGCGCGGACTCTAATCTGGGAGAACCAGGTTTGATTCCCCACTCCTCCACTTGCCCCTGCTGGATGACCCTGGGCAAGCCATAGCTCTGTACCAGCTGTTCTCTCAAGGACAGTTGTCTCAGAGCTCTCTCAGCCCCACCTACCTCACAGGGTCCCTGTTGTAGGGAGGGGAAGGGAAAGGAGATTGTAAACCGCTCTGAGACTACAAGTGAAGGGCAGGGTATAAATCCAATCTCTTCTTTTTCTTCTTCTAGAATCAAATTATTTTATTGCTTTAACTCTTAATTCTGATAGTGCAGTGCTAAGCAAAGCTACACCTCCTATGTCCATTGAAGTCAATGGGCTTAGAAGGGCATAACTCTGTTTAGGATTGCTGTATAACTTTTTGGCCATGTGCAGGCTTGGAAGCAAAGCTTAGCAGGATGCCTTTTTGTGAACATACACAGGGCCTCGCAGCACGATAACACTTGGCCCTACATAAGTGGTTCAAACTAGTACTTTTTCGAGGTACAAAACTGAAGGGCGTTGAATGTTTCTTTGGAGGACAGTCTGCTGCTAGCTCTTTCCTGTGAAATTATCAAAAAGTCTTCCTGTGCAAAGCCTAATGTGCTCTTGAATAACTCCCATGGGAGAGTTTAGTTCAGGGGAACTTTACAGCGGATTGGGCCTCACGCTGGCTTTATGCCTGGCTTTCTCTATCCTTGTGCCATAACCAAGAGATACAACAGACATGAATTATGGCTCAGTTTTGTAAATGCTTAGATTAATTCATTCATCGCGTCTGTATTCTGGTTGTCCTCCAAGGTGCTCTGAGTAGGATATGGGTGTGCTCTCATTATAGAACTAATCAGATAGATGTTGCTGCGTCCCTGGTTATGGAGATTTTAATACCCAAATCTCCCAAGCTCCAAGCAGATGCTACAAAAAAAATCAAACCAATAATTCTTATGGACCACTGCTGTTGGCGTTTTAACGTATTTTGGAACTGGCGGTTCTCAAAATGATGGGTGGACCATTCTGAATGCTATAATTTTCAGCGGTGGCACCTTGCTTATGGAATGCCCTTTCTCTTTGGGGCTTGCCTGGTGCCGACGCTACTTTCTTTTAGGCACCAGGCCAAAATGCTTCTGTTCACCTAGGCTTTTACTTAAAGGGTTGGTTAAAACAAAACATCATTTTTAGCCTGGGAAAGGTTTAAGTCCCATTTGAAGCAGCTGCATGTTTTATTCTCTGGCTGGATTTTAATAGCTGTTAAGTTTTATCTTTTTATGTTTTAGTTGAGGGGTCCCCAACACTTGCATTTTTCCTGGCGCATGCCAAGTGTTTTTAGAAAGTGGGCAGTACCACTTTTTAATTGCATAAATTTCTAATGGGTGCCAGGGAATGGTTGCTTGGCTAACCTGTTTTTCTTGCAATAGATGATTAGATCTTGCTAACCACTAAAAAAACCCCATTTGTGCGTGTGTTTGTGTGCTTGCATGGTACTCATGGTTGACTTCTGGCAACCCCTACTGGGGGCTTGGACGTTTCTCAGAGAGGTGGCTTGATTAGCCTGCCTCTGCATCCTGCCTCTGGTATTCCTTGGAGGTTGCCCTTCCAAGTACTTGCCAGAGCTGGCTCTGCTTAGCTTCCAAGATCTGACAAGATCAGGCTTGCCTGGGCTATCTAGGTCAGGGTGCTAACCACTTCTTAAGGGTAATTAATATTTGTAGAGGGAGTGGGTGTGAAAGTAATAGCTTATCTTTGTCTCTTTATTCCACATGGAAACAAATGCGTGAGGTGTTATTTGTCTTCAGGGAGGTCTGTGGAGTGGGGTGTCTTTGCTTTCTTCCGTATGACTCTTCCATAGATTCTGTTTCTATTCTTTGTGCTGCATGCTGGCGTCCTGTTACAATCTTCTGATCTCTCCTTCAGATATGTCCCATATCCTGTTTCTGTCCAGTAGCTTCGATTCACTTTGGTTTAATCTTTTATCCTGATCAGCTGACACTAAAGCCATAAGAATGCTGGACCAGACCAAAGGGCCATCCAATCCAGCATTATGTTTCCAGTTGCAGTCGGCCACATGTTGTGGCAGCTGGCGAGTAGACATGAAGGTAGTGGCAACCCTCTGCTTTGTGGTCCTTGGCAGGTGATATTCAGTGGTATAATGCCTTTGTTTGTGGAGCTGTCACAACCAACAAGATTCTAGATCCATCACCTTGAGTCTGGAGAGGGGCTGTGTTTCAGTGGGAGAACATCTGTTTTGCATGCAGAAGGTCCCAGCCTCCCAGGTTCAATTCCTGGCATCTCCATCTAAAAGGATCAGGCGGATGATGTGAAAGACCTCTCTTCTTGAAACCCTGGAGAGCCACTGTCCGTCTGAGAAGACAATACTAACCTTGATGGACCAGTGGTCTAATTCAATATAAGACAGCTTCATGTGTCTCGTCTCTAGAAAAGGAAAAATGAAAGGCTTGCATTACTACGTCTTGCTGAGGTCTTATCCACAACAACTGTTTGATAAAACTGGAAGCTCTGGTTTGATTCAAGAGCTGTGTGGTGTTTCAGGGGTTACAGGTCCAGTTGCTATGCAGCTCATCTTCAGGGCATGAAGAAATATTTTTATCTTCTAAGGCATGCACTTCTGTTCGTTGCAAGGCTGGGGGTTTTGCCAGGTTTCTGCAGTATCAGACACGTCTGTGTTAATGGAATTTCAGACAGCTCTTTGGATCATTTCCTTTTCCAAGAGAGTGTGTGGTTTCTGTCTCTTGGGCCTGGCCTTGGGTTGCTGTTTGCTGTACTTGCGTCGAGTTGTTGCTGTTTGAGCCTGATACAGAGAGCCCGGGATCTTGTGGATTTGACCTTGTGTTGTTGAGGTGACTAAATATAACCACAAGGCTGATAAGCACCTGTCCGTATGGAAATTAGACAGGAACAAGCAGTTTACTGTGACCCCTTAGGCCGAAGGCATAAATTGTGGCCTGTCAGGCACATGACCTCCCCCCCCCCAGTTTTTTTTTTTTTTGTAGTCCCAGATAAAGAGCTAGGTGGGCCACCATACATGGTTGCTGGGCTGCATTTGGCTTGCTAGGTCATGTGGTGTAACAGCCCGGACAGACTTATAAGGTACAGTGTGGCTCTAGAGCCAGCCGTTGGATAGTCGATGTTTTCTTTGAGTGCTTTGGCGAGCTGTCATGTGACTTCTGGCTCAGAAAGGTGTCCTTTCTCTTTCACATCCCAGGGCTCTGACATATGAGTCTCTTAGGGTGCGATCACACGGGCATTTAAACCCGGGTTCTCCCGCGCTGCTCTTTCAAGCGCGATAGGTACTTGTTTTTCCTGGTGGTTGGAAAAGCGGGCTCGAGTGCGGGGGGGGGGGGCGGCTTCGAGACGGGAGACAGATGCGGCCCGTCTAGTCAGCCCCTTTAATTGCGATGGGGAACAGCCGCGAGGCCCGCAATAAACGTCCATGTGATCGCACCCTTAGTCATTATTCCTGGCAGGGGCAGTAACTTCCTCTATAAACCAGAAGACTGCAATGCATAGAGAATTACATTTGGTACAGCAAATGGCTGACCTGCACCAATTTGATTGGTATGGAATGCTCCTGAGTCTGGGGGAGGCCGGTTTTTTTTTATTTTGTTTAGGCTGCTTTCCCTTTCCTTCCTCACATCTTTTTATTTTTAGAAATGCAAGTTATCAGTCCAAGATAACCCTGCCCTTGTGACTGGGGCCAAATCTGTCAAAGCTAATTTTGCTTAGCTGGTTTGCCCCCCCCCCCCCCAACATGTTGTGGCTCATCAGGGGCCTGGTTGTGGGAAAGTGGTTCTTATTTGCCACAGGAAGAGCCGTAACTAGCTAACTTTGCGCCCAAGGCAAGAAGATAAAATTGCACTCCTCCTATACTTTTATAGTGGTTATTTTGGTAAAAAGGTAAATACATAAGGAACAGGAGTAATAACAACACAACGTTTATTTTAGTAATGAACTCATGATGTACTTTTTGTGCGCCCCTCAAATTTGTGTGCCTAAGGCAAGTGCTTCACTTGCCTTGCCCTTGTTACAGCTCTGGCCACAGGTGAGAGGCTGCTTTCAAACTTTTTAAATTCTTTTATTTTAGAAAAACAGTGGAGGTACAGAAAAGAAAAGAAAAAAAGAAAAAAAAAGGTTGCACAACATAATAATATTTGTCAAAGACAAGCATGTAGCATGTGAGAACACAGAGAATATTTCCCCTTACATCCCCTTCATTATAATTTTTAAGGTATCATCTATAAAATAGTTCTTATTTCTGTTGGGGTACAATTGTTTCATAATCAGCTGCTCAAATTCAGTCACATCTCTTAAAACTCCACCTTCAGTATTCATGGTCTGTTTTAGTCGTGAGACTAAGGTGCGGTCACACTGCCCTTTAAATCTGGGAGCCCTGGGCGGTGGCGGCAGAGGCATGCGGAGGAGGAGGAGGAGGAGGAGGCAGGCAGCAGTGACGGTGGAGGAGGTGGGAAGTGGAGGAGGAGGAGGAGGCAGCTGTTGGCGGCGGCGGCCGGGGGAGGCACCCTTCCCCGAGCCCCGCCGGCTGCCTGTTAAGTTTGGGGGTGTGTTTTTTTCCCCTTTTTCCTCAAGTGCAAAAAGGGTGTGTTTGGTGGGGTGTTTTTTCCCCCTTTTTCCTCAAGTGCAAAAAGGGGGGGAAAACCCGGGAGGGACGATCTGGACAGCACTCTCTTGCAATCATTGCGAGAGAGGGCTGTCCAGATAGGCTCAATTGCGGGTTCCCCACACGACCACTGGGAAAATATTTGATTTTCCTGGGGTCGGAAAATGCTGGAGGAACCCTCAATTGAGCCCACTTCAGCATGGGACTAGCCGCGGCAGGTCTAATCGGTCCCTTTAAATGTGGGAGGAAACAGCACTTCCTCCCGCATTAAAGGGCCATGTGACCGTGGCCTAATTGATAGCAGCCATTGAATGTTTACACCTTCATCTCTAATATCTTGCCAAGACTTGATTTTCCCCTGAGTGTTCATCATATCATGTCATATGATAAAAAATCATTTTTAATTCTTGTGTTCTTACCATAATGAGCTTCTATTGGGGGCATAAGCAAAGAGTTTGAGGGGCTCAATAAATTCCGGTGTGTAAACCATATTCTCAAAAGTCCATCTCTGATTATATGACTTCTTTCTTGTGTTATGATATTTTTAGTTGATTTCTTAATCCATAAATAATTGTGTAGGTCTTCATCCATCCAGATCTGCTGACTCTGATTTTATTATTCTTTGTCGGGTTTTTAATCCAGTCCGCAATCCAGACCAGGCCTGCTTCTTAGTAATATAAACCTCCTCCTTTTTTCTCGTTTTATAATATTTTGAAACTTATTCTTGGTTTTTTGCCGTTCCATATAACTTCATTTATCTGTCTTTTGCCACTCTTTCAAAGTTTCGTTTTGGCAGCAGTTTTGGCTGCTTTCAACTTTGATTCAGACCTGTATGATTTAAGTCCCTTTAACAAGGGTAAAACTGTCCTTTGACCATCCAGTATTGGTGAACTTAGGAATGTGAGAAATCCTAGAACTTATGCAAGAGCCCAGAACTTGGTGCATAGCATTGCCTTCCTTTTTGACCAAGTAGTGGGACCCTTGGCTGTTTCAGGAACTGAAATGGTTTGGCGTAGCTGATGAAATACTAATAAATGGCCCGAAGGGGTTACACAAGTATGCACTTTGCATGTTGTTTTTCCACATCAAGGATGGGGAAATGGCAGAGACAGAGTACAACTCCTATTCTAAAAGTGTAGTAAAATATGTCAAGGGGAAAAAAGGCATTCAAACGGGTTGTGTTGTGGGTGAACAAACTGATGCAAATAGGGGTGTCTGATGACAGAATTTATCTCTGCAATAGGAACTGTATGGGATCATTCATGTTCAGCGTCTTTGCTTGGGTCAAGGTCTGAAACATAAACCTGATGCGGTCTTATCTCCATCATACCCAGTAACTAGGGTTACCATATTTTGAAAAGCAAAAAAGAGGACATATTTCCCAACTGACTACTTCAAACAAGCAATCACAATGACAAATCCCATTTTAAATACCCCTTCTATTTAAGCAGTGATAATTTCTAACAACTAGAAATATTCCTAACCTTCCAACCCCAAAAGAGGACATTTTTATCAGTTTTTAAAAAACAGCCCAAAAGAGGACGGACAGCAAAAAACGAGGACATTTCCTCTAAAAAGAGGACATCTGGTAACCCTCCAGCAACAGAATTAGCAGCTTGTCATTTGTAGCGTACATGGCATGAAGCTAGTTCATATGTACTGTTACCAGTCCCTTGGCCATATGATATAAGCTGATCACACATATACAACCTTTGGCCTTTATTGCAGTTTCACAGCTTGCTTTGATGACTTGTTTTAGTCATGATGATGTTACAGTGGTTGTTCCAATTTACTATATTTTGAGCAGGTCTCTGGAGTGGTGGCTGTATACTGTATACTATACTTATTTTCTTAATTGCTTGATTTAATATCAAAGTGGTTTCCTCTTAAGAAGCGTTGGTAAACCTGCTACAAAGCCTGTTGTAACAGTCCTAAGTAGACTTACACCTAAGTCTGTTTACGCCAATGAGGATTAATTATGGCCAGCATCCATTCTAAAACATCTGCTGATTTAACCATTGACTTGGTGGTATATGTGTGGGGGGGATAGGCTGGCCAACTGTGGGTTGGGATATTTCTCGCGATTTGGGGGTGGAGCCTGGGGAGGGACCTCGTTGGGGTATAATGCCATAGACTCCGCCCTCCAAGGCAGCAGCTTTCTCCAGGGAAACTGATCTCTGGGAGATCTCCACGCCCTCCTGGAGGTTAGAAACTCTAGCCGCAGGCATATTTACACTGCAGAAGGGAGGACTGGAAGGGAGAGTACAGATTCCCTTAAAATAGTGAAGAAATTGGGAGTTTTATTCTTCAGCCAGTGTTACCAGTTGGCAGTTGGTATGGGCAGTAGCTCTCAGGCTGTCTTATCATACGTCCCACTGACTCCTCTGTAAAAGAACCAGGGCTCCTCCACCATGGTAGGAACAAAAAGCCTATTCTCTACAGGCATTCCATTGTTGTATTTAGCCTTTATGGTGAATTTTTAGGACACAAATTGCAGAGACACCATGAATAATCCCTAACAGGTAGGGGTGGCAGGAAGCTGTGCATCAAAGACACTTGCAGATAATCCAAAAGGGTAGGGGCAGCAGGTAAACAAGACAACTGAAGAGAGAGATGCATTCTTAGCAATAGCTGTGAAAATCCGGCATCCCATCTAGATTGTTTCTGTATCTCTCTGGTGGTGGTACGTGTACCACTGGTTGAGAACCACTGGGGTAGGAAGCTCTTTCTGAGGAGAGCCAGTTTGGTGTAGTGGTTAGGAGCGCGGACTCTAATCTGGGAGAACCAGGTTTGACTCTCCCCTTCTCCACATGAAGCTGCTGGGGTGACCTTGAGGCAGTCATAAGTGCTTTCAGAGCTGTTCTCTCAAGGGCAGTTATTGAAAGAGCTCTCTCCACGTCAGCAGTAAAACGTACTGGAAGGCTGAAAAGTTTCCCGTTGTCTTATGACCGTTTCCCTTCTTTATTCCAAATCGGTGTCCATGTATTCTGTTGCGTAGGCCCTGCCCTATTTAGACAGTTGCAGATGGGGGGCAGTGTATCAAGTGCTGGAGCTGGCGAATCTGCCCTTGATGTTATTGGTTTCTTTAATACTCTTGCCTGAGCAGATGTAGATACAGAGTTGGCATCTGGTTTCGGTGCTGAGTCTGGCAGCCTTATCGGCCAAAGCTGCTGTACTTGACTGACAGGATATACAACTGTGAAGTGCCACTCCCTCCCTCCCTCCATGTTTTTATTGACCGGGTTTTTCCCCTCATTAGGAAACGCTGGAAGCTGCCTTATACTGAGTCAGACGAATGGTTTGTCAGAGTCAGTCTTGACTGTTCTGATTGGCAGTGGCTGTTCAGGATTGCAGGGCCGAATGAGACGTCACAGCATTAAGTGGCTGTTCCGCCCTAAAATGGTGTTGGCATCCACAGGTTGGACCTGAGGATGCTGTAATGTCAAGTTTGGCCCTCAGGCTGAGGTCTTTCAGATCACTAGCTACCTGATCCTTTTACCTGTAGATACCTGAATTGACAACTGCTGTTGAAGACCACTTGGAAACTGCAGTTGGTTCAGAATGCAGCTGCTCGATTGTTGTTGGGGGCTGGTTGCCGGGAGCACATCTTGCCTATTTGGAAACAGCTTAATCGGCTGCCAGTTTATTTCCGAGTGCAATTCAAGGTGCCAGTTATGACCTTCATGGACTAGGACATATCTAAAGTTACTGGCATATCTAAAGTTACTGGCTCTCCCTGTATGTTCCCTGTGCACCAGCTACAGTTTTCAGACTGCCATTTTCTGGTTATACTCCCACTGAAAGTGACATATGCACCCCGGTGTCAAAGAGGGCCTGTGCTTTTTCTGTGGTTGCTCCCACTTTATGAAATGGACTTCCCAAGGAGGTATGGGGAATGCTGTTTTTGGGGACTTTTAGAAGGGTCTGCAGGGCTGTTTTATTCACCAGGAGTCTAGGTTGTGGGCGTTTTATTGTGTTTATTGTGTGTTATTAGGTTTTACTAGGTTTTATGAGGTTGGGGGGGAGTTGGATTGTATTGTTACATGATGTTTTAGTTACATGTTGCAAACGGCCTTGGACCATTAGGATATAAATGTTTTAATAAATAAATGAAACCTAGGACCCTCTGCAAAGCAGAGGCTCTAGAAGAAGAGAGAGAGAGAGATTGGATTTATACCCCAGCCTTCACCACAACAGACACCCTGTGAAGTAGATGGGGCTGAGAGAGCTCTTTCAAGGACTGTTCTTGAGAGTACAGCTCTGAGAGAACTTATGACTGACCCAAGGTCATACCAGCAGCTGCATGCGGAGGAGTGAGGAATCCAACCCGGTTCTCCCAGATTAGAGTCCGCGCTCCTAACCACTACACCAAACTCTCTCTCTGAGCCGTGACTGATCTTCATGCTTTGGGTGCTCGATTGTAGATGGAACCAGACTGATAATGTGGAAAGTGCTCTGTTGTGAAGTGATTGAGGCTCTTGAACATCTGGCCTGTGGTACTATCCAGGAAGTCACCCCGATGAAGTGAGGCCTGCCTTTTTTTCCTTCCTGTTTTTTGTTCTTTTCAGCAATTTGGGTCTTGGCACATTTCTTGTGGCAGCTATGTAGGACTGCCTCTTTCCTTGTTTTCTAGGAGCAGCTGTGCCAAATTGCTCCAGCTGGACTTTGGGAAGGTCCAAAGAGCTGTACTGCTGAGAAGGGAGATCGCTTCTCTTAAACAGGCATTCAGTTCCAGTTTGAGTGGAGTCCCATTCAGTTGTGCTCAGTCCTGTCAAATATTTGGGGTGGTGGAAAGTGCCATCAGATTGCAGCTGACTTACGGTGATCCTCTACAGTCAGAGGCGGTTTGCCATTGCCTGCCTCTGCCTAGCAACCCTGGACTTTCTTGGTGGTCTCCCATCCAAGTACTGACCAAGGAAGACCCTGCTTAGCTTCCAAGATCAGTCTAGCTTGGACAATCCAGAGCAGGGCTGTAAAAATTAGGGAATGTGTAAACACAGTGTTTTCCAAGCAGACTTACCTTTAATGGCTACTATGATAGCTCTGGCTCAAACCCAGCTTCCAAAGCGGGGTAACCAGGCAGGCACAGTGAAGATCTGAGAGTCCCGCTTTCAGATCGGGTGGAGGGTAACCTTGACACAGTGGAGATGGGCTCTGTTCGTACCATGAAACAGTGTAAAATACCAGAAAATGTTTTTGATTTTAGCCCTGGAGAAGTGGAAGGCACCTTGTTAAGTGGAAGAAGGAAAGGGAGTGAAGGGTAATGATAGATGTGTATGAACAGGTTCATTTAAACACAGTTGAGCTTTGTTCCCATTGAGAATAGGGCTTAAGAGTTTGTGATAAAAAGCAGGTGTTGACCTCCAAGGCACTAGCCAATGGACACCTGTAATAGACAAAGAAGAAGAAGAGAAAAAGAGATTGGATTTATATCCCGCCCTTCACTCACTTGGAGTCTCAGAGCGGCTTACAAACTCCTTTGCCTTCCCCTCCCCACAACAGACACCCTGTGAGGTAGGTGGGGCTGAGAGAGCTCTTTCCCAAGCTGTCCTTGAGAGAACAGCTGGTATAGAGCTATGGCTTGTCCAGGGTCATCCAGCAGGTGCAAGTGGAGGAGTGGGGAATCAAACCCGGTTCTCCCAGATTAGAGTCCGTGCACTTAACCACTATGCCAAACTGGCTCTCTACACCAAACACCAAGGAACAACAACTACTTTCTGAGGGTTGGAATTGGGTTTTACAAGTGGTTTAATCAGAGGCTATGGTGGAAAAGAAGAAAAAGGCATACATTTGTACTGTGGGCAGTTACTGCTGTTAATGTTTTTTTTGCCAATCTTTATCCTGAAGACATGCTGTTGAGTTCTACTGCTTACTGGTCCAATCTCTTTCCCAGCCTGAAAATGTCTTTTGAGCTAAGATGAGGAAGGAAAACCTAATGAAGAAAAAGACGGGCATTATACCTACTTCCACCAGTTACATTTTAAAAAGCTGTGCCTGAAGAGGAAATAACACATTCCCCACTCCTCCACGTGCAGCTGCTGGCATGACTTTGGGACAGTTACAAGTTATTTCAGAGCTGTTCTTTCAGGAGCAGTTCTCAGTCAGAGCTCTGTCAGCCCCACCTACTTCACAGGGTGTCTGTTTTGGGGAGAGGAAGGGAAGGTGATTGTAAGCTGCTTTGAGACTCCTCAGGGTAGAAAAAAGTAAGGTATAAAAACTTACTGTCTTTGTTTGTCCTGTTAGGGAAACTTAAATGTAGATACTAGTTTCACATTTCCCCAGTGGGGCAAATAGTGGCTCTCTTTCAAGTCAGTAAAACTGGTGTGTGTGTGTAGGGGAGGCTTAAGCATGTTTCTCCTATGAGCGTGGGAATTAAGTTCCAAGCATGGAATTCCCAGTCAATACACATCCTTCCACCAGCCACATGGGGAACACATAAACTTCGTAATGTGTGAATTGGCCTCTACCAGTGTCACATCTGTTTTGTGTTGGACTGTGGGCACAGGGTCATTGTGAAGCCCTATAGGTGTTACTTGCCTGCCCTGCTGTCCTCTGTGCTGAGAACATCCCATAATGTCACACAGGAATCATTTCGTAGAAAAAAAGGGGGCTCATTAGCATCACTTATTAGCATAACTTATTTGCATATGCCACACCCTCTGACATGACCGGAAGTATGTCAGAAGGCAAGAAAGAAGAGAGGGAGGGAGGAAGAAAGAGAGAGAGAGAGAGAAAGGGAGGGGGAGGGGACAGCCACTAATCCAAGCCTCAGAAATACCACTATTCTGGGAAGATAGCTTCAGTGGTGGCTGAAGCCTTCAGAAGGCTGGTCAGAGGAACAAGGACCTTTCCAGGGGACGGGGTCATTTTGCTGCAGCTATGACACAAGCAGGCATTCCCCGTGGGGGAGGGGCTAGCACCAACTCCCGGAGCTGAGCTCCCCCGAGCTCCTGCTCAAAATGACCCCTGATGTCACATCTCACTAGGATGTCGAATTTGCAGTTCTAAAATTCAGGTGGGTAGCTGAAGCAACAGAATAAAGTTTAAGTTCAGCCGCAGCTCTAAGACCAACAAAGTTTAATTCTGGGTATAAGCTTTTGTGTAGGTGTCCTGACTGAGACATCATAATTACAAGACCCAGAAGCTTCTTCTCCCAATTCCAGTTGGGTGCTGTTGGTGACGCTGTGTTTGGTCATTGGTTTGGGGAAAGTTGCCCTGACTTGGATAGGCCAGGCTAGCTGAATCTCATTAGATCTTGAAAGCTAAGCAGGGTCGGTCCTGGCTAGTGTTTGGATGGAAGACCACCAAGGAATACCAGGGTTGTGATGCAGAGGTAGGCAAGGGCAAACCACCTCTCAACGTCTCTTTCCTTGAAAACTCTGAGGTCGCCATAAATCAGCTGTGACTTGATGGGGAAAAACAGCAACAACAAATGGGGGAAATTATCTGGTTTCACCCCTCCCATCTTGGAAATAAAACTTGACACTAGAATTCACTCATAGTGACCCCTTCTTCAAATTTAAGTCCTGTACAGTCATCATTTAGGTATTGGAAGCACGCGTAAAATACAACTCACTTCTCGAAAATCTGGTTTAGTTTCCCCTCCCACTTTGATGTATTTTGCCCCATTTGAACCATTTCTCCATCCTTCACGTGTCACAGCTTGACACACCATCTTTATGTATGACGTACTTCATAGGTAGTCTCCTTCAGTGATTCAGAATTGTTCTGGAAATGGCAAACATTCCAGCAAAAGTGTTTTTTCCTGTATCATTTCAGCTTGGCCGCGCTAGCCTTTAAACTCAGAATAGATGCATCCTTTGATTTGTGGGTCAGTTTTGATTAAAAACCGAACCAGGTTTCCTGTCCCCTTTATGCATTTGGCACAGGGCAAAGTATATTATGGCTTGGGTTTTTTTTTCCAGCACTGGAGTGTTTTGTAAGAATTTGCTGCCAGTATTGTCACTGGCCGTTTCTTTGTCAATCTCACTTCACTAGCTGTGCTAAGTTTGGATTTTTTTCAGCAATTCTCAGCAGGGTTAGGAATTTGCCAGTTTGGTGTAGTGATTAGGAGCGCAGACTCTAATCTGGGAGAACCAGGTTTGATTCCCCACTCCTCCCCATGCAGCTGCTGGTGTGACCTTGGGTCAGTCACAAGTTCTTTCAGAGCTGTTCTCTCAAGGGCAGTTCTCAAGAGAGCTCTCTCAGCCCCATTTACCTCGCAGGGTGTCTGTTGTGGGGAGGGGAAGGGAAAGGAGATTGCAAGCCACTCTGAGACTCCTTTGGGTAGTGAAGGGCAGGGTATAAATCCAATCTCCTCCTCCTTCTTTTTCTCTGACTGTCAGCAGCTCACCAGGGTTTCACACCCCCTTCCACCTGTTACTTTTCATGGGAGATGTTGGGAACTGAACCTGGGACCTTTTACGTGCAAAGCAGATGCTCTGTTGCTGAGCTCTGGTGCCACCCATAGTTTATGGAGGAAAGGAAGGGACTGCCGGAGTTAAATTTCTTTTGAAGAGGTATTGTGAGCAGGGGAAGAGCGTAGTACTTAACTGCTGGAGTTAATTATTTGTGAACTTTACTGCCCAGGTTAACATGGCATCGAACAATTTGAGGTTATTCCTTAGCTCTGCTGGCGCACATAGACAAGTATCAGTAGCAGAGGGGGAAGATATGTTGGTGTGACTGTGACCTTAGACTTTGCTTCTGAAATGTTCCACATGTCTGTCTGTGAGTCTGCTGCTTGCCCTCTGCTCTTGAAGCGCTTGCTCAGCATAGGCAGGAGAGGTATTAGATAGGTTTGGGAAGCCAGAAGTTAGGGGAAGGTATACAAAACCGCAGGTTTTTCAAACACAGATCTTTCTCTTGGGGAAGGCCTCCTCAAATACCGTTTTTCTCCCCTATTAATTGCTGTTCCCTACATGGGGTTGCAGTGGCTCAGAGGTTAAGACACTGAGTTGCAGGCCAGAAGATCAAGACCCAAGTGCCGCGTGGTGGAATGAGCTCCCATCTCTGGCCCCAACTCCTGCCAAACTAGCAGTTTGAAAGCAAGAAGTTGCAAGTAGGTAAATAGGTACCACTTCGGTGGGAAGGTAACAGCGTTCCGTGCGCCTTGGCGTTTAGTCATCATGCCAGCCACATGACCACGGAGAAGTCTTTGGATAGTGCTGGCTCTTTGGCTTGGAAATGGAGATACACCCTGCCCCTCTAGAGTCAGATACAACTGGCTTTTGAGCAAGGGAAACCTTTACCTTTGCATTGGGGAACAATTGGCAGGCATTACACTAACCTCTGCCCTCATCTCAAGTCTCTTTGTCTTGCAGGTTTAACAGTCACTTTAGTAAATAGTCCTACATTTCCCGCCCATTTCCATTGCACTGGCTGAATTGTGTCCAGCTCATTTGCAGATAGTTCATAACCTGATAACCTCCTAGGTTGTTCTCCATCACAGGAAAGTGATTTGATGGTTAGCTGTAGAGGTTTTGAGCAGTTTTGTGCTGGCGGACTTATTAGATGTTTAAGAACAATCCTCTTTCAGATGTGTGGACATAGGGCTGGCATGGCGGGGTGATATTTTGATAGATTGATAATAGTTTATCTTTTGGCTAGTGGTTTTGGATTAAAGGCCCTCCAATGTTGCCATTTCCTCCAGGGGAACTGATTTCAGTAGTGTGGACATCAGTTTTAATTCCAAGGGGACTCCAGGCCCCTTAAGGATAGTAACAATAGAGCCAGTGTGGTGTAGTAGTTAGTGTCAAGAAAGACTAGGATCTGGTTAGTTTTTGTTCATCAGTAAGGCTGCCAACTCTAGGCTGGGAAATACCTGGAGGTTCAGGGAGTGGAGCCTGGGAAATATGGCGTTTGGGGAGGGCAGGGACCTCATTGATACATGCCCTAGAGTCCACCCTCCAAAGCACCCATTTTCTTCAGGGGAACTGGTTGTCTGGGAATCATGTGTAATAGGAGATCTTCAGGCAGCACCTGGAGGATGGCAACTCTATCCATTAGAGTTTTATGTTTCAATGTGCTAGGTTTCAAAAGGTGTTTAGTAGGGTTGCCAGCTCCGGGTTGGGAAATACCTGGAGATTTTGGGGGTGGAGTCTGAGCAGGGTGTGGTTTGGGGAAGGGCTCCAGTGGGGTAGAATGCCATGGAGTCCACATCCACACTGGCCATGTTCCCTAGGTGAACTGATCTTTGTTGCCTGGAGATCAGTTGTAATCCCAGGAGATATCCAGCCACCACTAGGAAGTTGGCAACCCTATATTTCAGGGATCTCTGGGTTTTAGCTTGTCACTGGTTTTCTCAGTACCAAAAATCAGTCAAAGCATTTGAGTTGTCTTTCAGGGAGTTTTATCTGCCAAAACTAACCTTGCCATTGAGAAACCCATGGATTAAGGAATCTCATCCAAGGAATCCCCAGGCCTCTCCTAAGATATTTTGAATACATTTCTGGGATGTATTCACTATTTTTCGCACAGAGCAGCAGTGAGACCCAAGAGGCCCAATCATCAACCTGTGTGGATATAGGATGTGGCCTTGAATGTTCCCCAGAATCCTCTGCAAATGTACCATAGGTTCCTCCGCAGGATTTTTTGTGCAGAAAAGGTTCTCTCTGAAAGTATGTCACTGGGAACTGCTGATTTATTAGTCCAATACAAATTGTTGGCATGTAGAAGAGTTTTAAAAAATGACCCCTGTCCTAATGTAGAAAGCACAGGAAAAATATATGTAGGAAATGTATTTAAGAAATGTAGCTGTGCCAAGCCAAAGAATCTTTGTTTACATCTCATGACTCTAATATTTGTTCTTTTCTTGGGACCAGATTAGATGTTATGAGAGAAATATGGGACTTCCAAACCAGTACTACTCTCAAAAATGTAATGTGGGGGCCTAAGAGATTGTTTGTAGGGGAGACACTGTGGGTATGTTTAACTAGGCATGGGTATAAACAGGTTCACAAACTAAAGTTCATCACAAATTTTGACTGGTTTGTGAGCCAATGTTCATGAACTGCAGAGGCACCACGAAATTCCACTAATTTTGATGCAGTTTGTGGCGGTTTATGGTGGTTCATGAAGAAGAAAGCAGGGGTTTTTTCATAAAAAAATTTTTTTCATAATTTTTTTCCCATAAAAATGTTATGCTCTTCATAAAAAACAGCTGAACAGCAAGATCTCCCTGCCACTTAGCTGTTTTGGTTTAAATGGCTTGGAGCCATTTCACTGCCAGCTTTCTGCTGGCCATTAAAAGACATGGCCAGCAGAAAGTAGGGGGTGAAATGCCTCCGAGGCATTCCACCCCCAGATTTCTGCTGGCTGTGGCTTTTCCTGGCCAGGACAAAGCAGGAGGTAAAATGCCTCTCAGGCATTTCACACCCTGCTTTTTGCTCACTGCGAAAAGCTGCGGCGAGCAGAAAGCTGGGGTTGAAATGGTTCTGAGCCATTTAAACCCCTGCTTTCTGTTTCCTGCTGCTTTTCTCAGGGAGCAGAAAGCAGGAGTTTAAACTTTAAATGGCTCATGAACCCATATGAATTGGTTCGGTTCACGAACCAGTCTCCTGGTTCATATGGGCCACGAACCACAAACTGAACTGCAAAAATGTGGTTCATGCCCATCCCTATGTTTAACCTTTCCTCTGCCTGACCACATTTTTGGGGGGGTTTTCCATCTGAGCTCCCAGAGGGGAAGTTCACCCATCTGGGGAAGAGAAGACTTTGTTGGTCATTTGTATGAGGGGGCCAGGAGGGGTTAAATTCCCCTTTGTCAAGTCAATTCTCCCCTTCAGAGCCTCCTTCACTTATATTTCTAGTTACCTCAGCAAATGTGGAGTGAAGCCATGCATTTTCCGACATGTTTTGCTTGGCCTTTAGAAGAGCAGGGCAGTAAAATATTTTATAGCAAGTTAATTTTCTGTGCAATGTTGCCTTTAAAAGAGAAATGTTACTAGAAGAATAAATTTAATTATAGAGCAAGTTGCCCATTCCTCCCCCCCAAAAAAAGAGAAATTGGCTTTGCCAGTCTCCTTGCTGGGTGAATGAGCTTTGTTTACCTCCTTTCATTTCTTAGAATAAACATAATTAATTACTATGACCTTTTAACTGGGAATGGATGCAAGACAACACTGTGCTGTGTACATAATACCAGAATTTGTGGACACCAATGAAGTTAATAGGTATTAGGTTCTGGACAGACAACAGGAAATACTTCAGTCACTCAAACAGCAATTAACTTATGGAATTCACTGCCTCTGGATTTGGTGAGAGCCGCTAAAAGGCTTTAAAGGGGATTAGAGAAATGCATGAAATATGGGTGCATAAGTGGCCATTAGCTACAATGAGGAAGCAAAACCTCCACGTTCAGAGGCTGTGTATCTTTAATGCCAGAGGCTGGAGGGCAAAGACGGGCAGACTTTGACGGTTATGCTCTACTTGTAAGCCTTCCAGGGGCATCTGGTTAGCCACTTGTGAAATAGGATGCTAGACTGGATGGACCATCAGCCTGATCCAGCGCAGCTGCTCTTACATTCTTATTTTAATATGGGCTTCATTGCTGAATGGGGTCCATATCAGTCAGAGAATGCTCAAGAATAAACCGAGTCTGCCCCAGTATAGTATTATGCCAGCTGTGTTAAGGAAGTTTTTATCATTGGGTATGAAAGCAGGGGAACACTACAGTGTGCACCCCTTAAGAAGAAAATGCAAGAGCCCATTTTTGAGTCCAGGATGAACAGAATACCTTCATTCCCATCTCCACTACTGCAGTGCTTTCCCCAGGTAAAAGGTAGTATTTCATTAGGCTTAGTACTAGTTGAACTGCTCTTGGTTATCTCCCTGAACCTGCTGTCTCTCCTAGTGATGGGGGGGTTCAAGCCGATGACGTTTTCTACCTGGAATAGCAGGCAGGAGGAGGTCTGGCTAACGTTTCGCATTAATTAGAATAAATCATAGTGACCAGAGAGTCACCATAATGACCAGAGAATCACGTTAACCAGTTTGCTGGAGGCGGAGCCAGCTGTGAGTAGGTGGGCTGGTGATCTCCCAAAATGACAGCTGATCTCCAGACTATATTAAAGTGCTTACTGTTTATTTATTTAAAATGTTTATTCCACTTCTGGAGAAAACTGCTGCTTTGGAAGGTAAGCTGCATGGCATTATACCCTACCATCCCTCCCCTCCCTAAATATCCGCTCTCCCAGGCTCCCCCCTCTAATCTCCAGGGATTTCCGAACCCAGAGCTGACAACCCTAGCCGTGAGAACCACAAAAATGCTGGGGAGATTGCTGTATGCATGTTAGTTTTAAAAACTGTATTAGGGTCTTGTGTGTTGCATATGTGAAGGGTTCCCTCCCCCAATATACTTTATGTAGTTCTTTGCCTGGAGTAGGCTAACAATTTCAAATAAGCCACTATCGAAAACTTCGCTGGCACAGCAAACAACAAAAGATCACATACGTAAGGGGAAAATACTGATATGATGCCCTTCATTTCTGGTATTGGCTAATGGTGGCTTGCTTGATGTTGCAAATTAGATAGCCTTTTAATGCAGTTCATTGTTTACGTCAGCCATTGATGGCTGTGATTCCTAATGTGATTGTGAAGGTTCTGTACTACATTTGGTAGAAATCATATTTGTCTGTAGCACAAAGTTCTTGTTGACTTGTAGGAAACATTAACCACACAGGTCCTGGAACTGTTATCAGTCCCAGCCAGCAAGCTTTATATAAGTTCAGCCAGCAAAACCTGTCTATAGGTGGGAGAAGCTTATAAAGGTCTTATTTGCATCCTGGCTTCTCCCCCGATCAACCAAATTACCATTCTAGCTCTGACTCCGAATGTAGTCTTACCCAGGGGGCCAATTTTGTTTTTACACAATCCTGCTCCAACTTGAACGTCCAATAAATTTATTTGGAAAATTTATATACCGTCTCTCCGGAGAACCTGCTCAAGGTCGACTACAAAATAAAATATGGTACAAATCATACACCGTTGAAAGCCACAGCATAAAACATTTAGCCGTCTAGAAAAAAATATCATAAAACATTGCTTTGGCTAAAAGCAGACTGTAAAAAAATACTGCTAATAATAATAAAAAGACCAGCCCTTTGCCCAGATAAAAGCTCTGGTGTAGAGGAGATGGTGTGGAAATTAGGTAGGAGGGGGTGATGCCAAAGCAGGTTAAGGCAAGTGGGGCTAGAAGCCGGAACTAAATACTGATTGTGCAGAGTTCATATATGAGTTTCCTATGCCTCTCACACAAGCAGTGATCCGTATTTGCTGTTCCTCTGCCTTGTATTTTTAATTTCCCCTTTGATGTGTCCATCTAGAACTCTGGGAAAGATGGTTTTGTAACCCAGCATTCTGAACTCATTAGTGCTTTGCCTAAAGTGTTTGTTCCTTAAGATGAAAGGCTTGTGCAAATAGAGGTATGTTTCACCAACAAATAAAACTCCTGTAGGTAACAACACCTCCAAGAAGCTGGTGAAAGACAAGTCAGTTCTACAAGAACAATGGAAGTGTTCTGTCTTAGCAAAAAGGAGGTCTTGATTCTAAATTTATTTAATGTGTAAAGGTAAAGGTTTCCCTTGCTCAAAAGCCAGTCGAATATGACTCTAGGGGGCGGTGGTCATTTCCGTTTCCAAGCCGAAGAGCCAGAGCTATCTGAAGACGTTTCTGTGTCATGTGGCTGGCATGACCAGACGCTGAGGCGCACAGAACGCTGTTACCTTCCCACCGAAGCAGTACCTATTTACCTACCTGCAATCTCTTGCTTTCGAACTGCTAGGTTGGCAGGAGCTGGGACCAGAGATGGGAGCTCACTCCGTCATGCGGCACTTGGGTCTCGAACTGCTGAACTGACTGACTTTCCGCTCTGCAGTTCAGCATCTTAGCGACCGAGCCACCGCAGCCCCCCATTTAATGTGTACATCCGGTTAATTTTTCAAATGGGACTATTCCCCAAGTTTATACTTTTGGGACAAAGGTTAGAGCTTTTCCATACATTAAATCAGAAGCATTAGAAGTGTGTGACTTGCACAAATTGTATTTATTTACTTCATTTATATCCCACCTTTCTCCTCAGTGGGGACCCAAAGTGGCTTACATCATTCCCTTCTCCTTTTTGTCCTCATAACAACCCTGTGAGGCCTGCCCAGAGCAGAGACTCCTACAGAGATGCAACATTCATCTTCCTCTGATGGTAATTTTACTGAGGCTTAATAATTCTCCTGCTGGAATACCAAAGCGATCCAGTTGCAATCAATCCAGGGATGTGGTAGAATCTTGCACCCCTAGTGGAAGCTGTTTGGAAGGACACCAGACCTGAGTTTCAAAGATTTGGTGCCATGACCGAGAAGGTCTTCTCTCGGGCTGCCAGCTGCCTAATCTCAGAAGGCGAGGGTATCCAAAGTAGGGCTTTGGAAGATGACTATAGCAGTTGGGTAGGCTCATAACGATGTAGATGGTCTTCAGGTATGCTGGTCCCAAGCCATATAGGGCTTTAAAGGTCAACACCAACACCTTGAATTATGCTCAGAAACGAATTAGGAGCCAGGGTAGATGGGCCGAGACTGGAATGATGTGGTCCATATGACCCCCTCCAGTCAACGTGCTGGGCTGCAGCATTCTGTACCGATGGAAGTTTCCAAACACGTTTCAAGGGCACCGTAGTGGATATCTTATCTTTGCAGTCACACTGTGAGTTAGGATAGGCTGTGTGAGTGGCAGGCCCAAGGTCACTCAAGGAGCTGAAAGAGCAGCGAATTGAACCTGGGTCTCCCAGATCCTAGTTAACTGCTAACTACGTGTGTGTGAGTGAACAACATCAAATCCTTCCCTGGCCATCATTTATCTTCAGGGAGGACTTTGTTTCCCAGCCTAGCTAGCTTCTAGTGTTAAGTTCAGCAGTGAAGAATAACTCCAGGGAGAGGTGAAATGGAAGGATGTTATGGGATGGGTACAGTGGTGATACCTCATCCTTTTGTTCCACTTATAAAAACAGATATATATGCCTTCACTTCCTGTGCGATTGAGGCAAATCTGTGTTTACGGCCTCACACACATGTGCCACTTCTGTGTCTAGTTTGACCTTAAGTTCAGCTTGTGAGTGACCTTGGGCTCTCAGCCTAACCTGCTGCACAGTGTTGTTGCTGTGAAGATAAAATGGAGGTGTGGAGAATGGTGTTGTAAACTGCTTTGGGCTCTCATTGGTGAGGAAAAACAGGGTGTGAATATCAAGATAACAAAAAGCGTCCCCCAAGTTTTCAAAGCAGGATAAATATGGTTAGTTCTTGGGCTACCCCCCCCCCAAACTATAGGAGACACTTCCAGGCATCTTGAGGCGCCACTTTGAAAGACTCGTAAGCGCTGTGCACATGTGAGAGAGAACAGCTCACTTAGAATTCTGATAAAGGTTCTCGAGAGAGTGCTCTGTTTCAGTGGGCAAGCTCAACCCAAAAGAGGTTTTGTTTTGCATGTGGTCAGTCCTTGAAGAGAAACCCAGGTATGTTAGCGGCAGTTGTTCAAGAAGGTTTCGGAATGACTGAATAAATCTGTGCCTGGTATCTTAAAACCAGCTGTGCATTGGTTGTTGGATGAGCCCATGGCCAGCAAAGTTACCACGTCCAAGAGACTTTGCTGACAGTGCTAACTCCTCAACAGACCCTTCCAAGTCCACTGAAGCCAGTATAACTCTGCATAGGATGGCATGATAATTTTCTTTGAGCATTGGGGCAAGCATTGCAGGGACAGTCACGAGTACTGCCACTAGCCAGGCCTGCTCACGTTTTATTCGCGTAGGCGCACCTGTGCTGAAATGGGGTACCAAAGAAACAACTCTGCTTTCAGTTTAGAAAAGCACCTCTGCCTGAAGGAGGTTATTATTCAGCTTCAGTGGCCAGGCTGAGTGGCAATTAACGGGACTGATTTAGGGCTATAACCATGGGTTAGGGAATGGGGTTCTGCAGCCTCTGCCCTGATCTCTGAGCCTCTTGCATCTGAAGGCCTCCTTTTAGCCATGGATCAAAATTCTATTTATGCTGATGTGAACTGTAGTTAACCCTCATCTAGGTGTACTTCTAACCAAGCATTTGAACCCCTGGCGGCCCGAAACCTTAATTGCGGTTAGGGTTGCCAACTTCAGGTTGGAAAATACCTGGAGATTTGGGGGTGGGGCCTGAGGGTGGGATTTGAGGAAGGGAAAGACTTCAGTAGATTATAATACCATAGAGTCCATCTTCCAAAGCGGTTATTTTCTCCAGGGGAACTGTTCTCTGTCGCCTGGAGATCAGTTATAATCTCCAGCCACCACCTGGAGGTTGGCAACCCTTATGCTGATTGATAACCATTGCATCAGCACTGTTGGTTTTCTCTGTCTGATATTTCTGTTCTAAAGCATCATGTAGCAGGTCTAATTTCAGTTTTCTTTTTTTTAATAATGAAGTTTTGCTCAAGCTAAAGCCTTGAGTGATTTGTAAAAAGAAACATCGAAAGATTATATTTTCGGCCTCCCTTCACTAGAGGCAGAGGCCTCTATACTAAAAGCCTCTTTTCATATTAGACTTGTTGTCCAGATTATTTATGGAATACCAGAACTGGAGATCAAGGACAAGCAAGGGTTTCTGCAGAGCAAGGGAAAACTTTAGATAAACAAATTTGGAGGGCGTCATATACATTTGTTGATGGAGCGCAGAGGTTTGAAGAGTTATTCTCAAATTCAGCTTCTTTTCCACTCAGGGAAGGGTAATACAGGGATAATATAAGCCGATATTACAAGGCTGATCACTGGCCAAGGGGAAATTCCTAAAACTAGTAGAACTGTCACTTTGAAACAGTGATTCCCAAACTATATGCCAAGGCTTGCTAGTATGTCGTAAAAGGGGATGGAGTATTCCATGAATAGGGTCAGTTCAAGGTATTTTGTCAGCTCAGGCAAGGTAATTCCTCACTTCCCAGGCACTTGAATGTTATTCTGGACCCAGCAGCAAATGATATGGGCCCAGGGGCTGACACCAGGCGCCTCCCCTGTCATTGGTTGGCCAGGAGCAAGATGAGCTCTTGCAATATATGAACACCCCACCCCCAAGCAGCTGTTATGGGTGTCTTGGCTGGACCAACTGGCCACAGCTTCCACAAAAACTCCAGCCCACCATGTTGGATACCCCCATTACTGTTCTGTGCTTGTTGGAAGTGATTTACTCCTCCACCCTTGCCTGTAAGGATGAAAGCAAAGCCCTTTATTTGTACTACAAGGCTAAATGTATTTTCTGTTGGGGAGATTTCCCCAACAGGAAATGTTCTTGGCCTTGTAGTACAAATCTAACCACCATTCCCCCACAGTAGAGCCGTCCCTTATGCTTCACAGATAGGAATAAAAATGGCTGAATACTGACAGCTTCCAATGGAGTGGGAGCTTTCGAAGGAGTGGATGTGTCCCTCTGTGATAGGACAGTTGTTTGAGCTCATACAGATGACCAAACTGCTCTAAGGAGAGTCTTACTCTAAGATAACTGGATGATCTAGATCCCCTGGTAAGAACTTTTACCACATGTTGGGTGCAGCTCTGTGGTAAAACGGTATGCCGTATTTACCCAGTGCTAGGGTGAGATCCTAAGAGGCTGCTACTGAATCATCACTTTAAAACTCCTCGTACAATACCCTTCATAAAGGTATGTGACGGAACTGGCCTACTCCGGCCCTGGTCTGCCTGCCCTCCAAGGTTTTCCCAACACCTGGAGAGGCTTTTCCTTCTCTCTTGGATAACCACTGGCACCACCTGACCTTTATAAGGAATTGCCCGCTGGAAGGGTCAGGACTCCCAGCTTCACTTCCAAGTTCTGAGGCCTTGCCTCTGTGTCTCCTGCTGCCCAGCACCTGGTCACCACGAGGATTGTTTACTGCCTTGTGCACCCCTGGAGGAATAGCCACTTGCCAACTGGCTGCCTTCCCCCGCGCTCTTTTTAAAATAGTGTGTCCAAGACGGTGGAGGTCTGTGTGGTACAGAGAATGCCTACCAGCATCAAAAGTTATAAAGTATTTATTAAAAAGAAAATGTTCACAAGCATACTTTTAGCACAGCAGCAGACTGAGCAAGGGATTAAAAAGAAATGGCTAAAATGCAACCCTCTCTCTATACATGCCCTATCAGATGTTAAAATACTGGATAGGCTCCTTAGCTTAGGAAGTTACAGATTTCTACAAAGTTTCATTACCTTGAAGATTCCTCCAGCTGTTCAGGCCAGCACATGGTCAGTGGCTGCCTCCTTCAGATCTCATTTAAGAGTTCTTTCTGCTCTGATGGACTCAGCACAAAAGAGAGCTTCCTCCTTGCTTTCAGGAGTTTTATCACATCTACTGACCAGGTCAGGCTGGGTCAGAGAAGCTTTTCCTGGAGATTCTTCAGGGCTTCTTTCCTGAAGTCTCTCTTGTATTTAACACCTCCAAGTCTCTGTTTCCTGCTTGAAGGGGGAGAGGGAGCTTGACCATCCCATTGTCTTGACCTCTTAGCATTTGTATGAAGGTGGGCTGAGGTAAGTCTGGAAAGCAGTGAAACTGACTTCCTCCCTCCCTGCCTGTTCTCTGCCCAGAGCGGGGGGCGGGGGGGGGGGGACTTTTAAAACTCATAGTGAAGGTTTTGTTCATTTCAAACCTCCAAAGAAAAAAATGCATTTCTTCACAAGGTATCCTGAAATAAATTCTTGGCTCCTGCTGCTGTTCTGAGGAGACTCTAAGAATCGTGGGCTTCTTAACACGGCATCGAGAATCCCATGCAGTTGTTGTTAATATACAATTGTGTGTTCTGTGCTTTTCCTGCAGTTGGCGTGTTGCGCATAGAGTTCTCTCAGACTGTGAACATGAAGAAGGTGGAGGAGGAAAACCCAAACGTGAGGAAAGGAGGCCGCTACACCCCAAAGGACTGCATAGCACTGCAGAAAGTAGCCATTATTATCCCATTCAGAAACCGGGATGAACACTTGAAATATTGGCTGTACTATTTGCATCCAATCCTTCAAAGGCAACAGCTTGATTACGGTATATATGTAATTAACCAGGTAAGAGATCAATAGAATCTCCATTGTGTACTGATTAAACAATAGGGGTATGTGCATGCTCCTCGTGTCCTTTTGGACTACTATTTCATATTTTCCTGAGAAAACAAATAAGTAACAGTGGAATGAGAACTTTCTAAAAATCTAGGCAAAAAGATCTTGGTTTGCGAGCAGCTAACAAAACCGATAAATTTTGCTTAATTATTTTCATTTCTAGAAAAATAAAGCCTGCGAGGTTTATGACACAGCTAACAATTTGCATTAACATTGTAATAACAACTGTCTGTTAATTATGACATTGAGCAGTATTTAACCAGCAGAGATCCATAAATTGGTTAAGAGCTAGATAAAATCTGTCTGGTCTCCCTCCAGCTATCCAGATCTCATTCTAAAGTTGTTACTGGCCTTATAAATCTCAGACGTGGGCTGGCCATGCAAGCTGTTCCTCAGTGACATTTTTGGCGGGCTGTGGATCTAGTTGTCCCCATTGGAACCTTTGATAACAGGCACATCGTACGAAGGGCAGCATGTAGGAAGACGCCTCATCTGTCCTTCAGTCAGGTTTTGTTTTAACTTTTATGTTTTTTAAAAAATCTTGAATCGATGAGCTGTCCTTGTCACTTGTCAACTTATGTATCTCAGAGGAAGTGACAATCTTTTCCAACCACCACTGCCACCACACATTTTAACACAAAACTGGAACTGGTAACTCTCCAGAAGTGGAAGAGTGACATACTCCATGTATCTTTACATAAGCATATATCTTTACGTGAGTTACATGGACAAATCTTGCAAGGGAAGCAAAAAACCAATATTGTTTCTCACCAGTTTGGATTGTCACATAAAACCCTGATGGAAAGAGGAAAAATACTGAACTGGGTGTAGAAAGTTTAGGAAATGCAATAGTCAGATGATTATATGGACTGGTGCCAACAAATATTGTTATTGGCTAATGAGGGTCTCTCTCTCTCTCTCTCTCTCTCTCTCTGAGGTCATGAGTTCCTAGAATACATTCATCTCAATTCTGCCTTTAGTTGTGATAACTGCTACAGCTATTAATGTATTCCAGTTAAGTGGGTTGGTAGCGCATCATCTTGTCCCTGTGATGTTAAAAACAGTGGCACCTGCACCTTAATGAGCGGGATATCTTCTCCCTTTTACAGTGCCATTCATAGCTAAAAGTGAGTGAATCTTTGGCTTGGGCTGAGGAGCTGGCCAGGTATCTTGGGCAGGCACAGACTGTAGTGAACTACAATGAAGGTTGCCTGTTTGGGGGAAAGGGATAATCTGGAGCCCCTCTTCAGAAGCAACATACCGCAGGCCCTTAGCCAGGATTTTGTTGCTTATGAGGAAAAAAAATTTCTGGTGGGGCTGCCATTATTTTTATGTTCGCTCCAATCCACCCCCAAGCCTGACCACAGGCGGCCACCTCTCTCCCTTCCCTCCTGAAAGTTTTAAAGGGCCCTTCAGCTAGCAGCGGGGAACATATGGCCCGCCAATCAGCTGGAGGGCCCTTTAAATCTTGTAGGAGAGAGAGAGAGGGGCACGTGCCAACGCCCACTTCTTCTCAAAAGCATTTTAAAGATCCCTTTAAACACCTTTAAGAAGAAACGTGGGGGCCATGTGCGTGGCTCCCCTTGATTCTTCTAAAAAATCTTCGTGGGGCTGGCCCTTTAAGAAAGGGGGCAGAGCCCCCAATAGCCCCACTGTAGCTACAGGCCAGACATGCCATGACTGTGAGGAAGGTGGCCTGTCGGGGAGCTTTAGATCAGACAGTGACTTCAGATTGGCCATCTGATGTCACCTGATTCCCCAGGTTTGGAGGATTCTTAACTGTTGTGCAAGTGAGCACTGAAATTGCCTGTTCATCCCTTTTTTGATCATCAGCCCTTGTTGCACAGGGAAAGGTATATGCAAGATATTTTAAGTTTAGTTGTGACCTCTAGTTGTTAAAAACCAACTTAGCACCGAGAACCTTTGTGAATCTGCAGAATTTGTCAGTTGTGCAGAATACTCTGGGCAAGTCTTCCTGAGCCTAGGCAATACAACTGCTTTGTGCGCAGTCAGGTACAACAGGAAGCAGAACGAGTGCGGACTGTAAACTTTCTTGACCTTCATGAGCTTATAAAGAAGATCCTCTCCAAGTGCCAGTTTTGTAGGTCTGCCGTGCCGCATGACACATCTGTCGCAAGCTAGTAATGTTTAATCAGTTTTCAACATGGGACACTTTGGTTTTTAAAGCTTCTGTATAGGCAGTCAGTCTAGCTTAGACTAAGATTTCACTAAAGAAATTGTGAAATGACCCTCGTTTATTGCAGCCGTTCCCTAAATATTTGATACTTTGGGAACACAGGGGTTTCTTTTCTTTATTAAAATTGGAGGCGTACCTGACTGTTGCACTCAAAAAGATACACATTCCCCCCCTCCCTCTCAGTCTGCTCCCCAAACAAAGGGTGGACTGGCTAGCATCCTCCTTGCCACAGCAGGATAGTCGCTCCTTCTGTCTGCGCCAGCTATGCTGGCTTCCAGGGGAGTACCGAGTCAGATTCAAGGTGTTGGTACTGACCTCTAAAACCTTGAGCGGTCTGGGACCAGCGTATCTTCAGGACCGTCTCCTCTGGTATGTTCCTGGGAGAGCATTGCGCTCTGCTGAGAGCAATCTGCTCGTGATCCATGGCCCCAAAGGCATCTGGCTGTCCTCAACCAGAGCTAAGGCTTTCTTCACCCTGGCGGAACTCTCTGCCAACTTCCATCAGCGCCCTGTGGGACTTAATGCAATTCCACAGGGCCTGTAAGGCAGAGACCTTCCTCCAGGCTTTTGGTTGAGGACGGCAACGGTTTCCATCATAGCTGGCGCCGTCCTCTTTTCTTCCACCTGGCCCGCTTCAGTCTCCTTAACCTGCCCATGAGATGGAAGAACAGTCCAGAGCAGGTTTTAGATTAAATTCTAGACGCCATCTGAAGATTGTGAAATTCAGGATTAATTGATTTGTTGATTTTAAACTGTATTTTTGTATGTTTTAATCTGTTGTTAATTGCCCAGAGCCTTGTGTACTCTGGGATGGGACGATTCAGAAATAACAACAACAACAACAGTCAACAGCAACAAGAAGAAGTCAGGAGTCAAGCATGAGAGGTGCTTTCTGAGCAAGGGGTGGTGCTTCTAGGATGCCCCTGTGCCCATCAGCTGAAATGCCGGTGGTGTCACAGAATCCACGTGCATCCTGACTACCTCCCTTGGGATGACATCAGGCTGCTTATATGTCGGCAGAGAAATGGAAAGGACTGACTAGGGATGTGTAGGGTTATAGAAGCATCACTGCAGAGGCTTAATTTGTCCAGGCACGCTTCTGATAGTTTCACAGTTATATTAGCGTGCGATCACCACGCTTTCTGTAAGCTGTGTTGCTACTTGCCTTCTGGGTACCATATCAAGAGGTCATCAAAAATACAATCTTTGAGTGGGTTCAGCTAAAAGTTTATCGTCGTGAGTGGGAGGAAAATGCTTATCGGTCCTCTTAATCTGAGCTTCTCTTCTTCTTCAAAGCTTGGTTCTTGTAACAGCGTAGTGGGTAGATACATGGCCCTTTTAAATTGTGTTTCTTAATTGTGTTTTTGGTTCTCTTATTTTACCGCACTAAATGCTTTCTCAGAAACGATGGTCCTAAATGCAGTTTTTTGGAGAAACCAAAGATTGCAACAGAACTGTCTTGTGTGTTTTGGATTCACATCCTTAATGGTATTTTGTTGACGATATGTCCAGAGTTTGCAAGGAAAGGGGAGATTGATAGTCTAGGAAGCATGTGCAGTTTAGGCATATCTGGGACAACATGGCACAGTTGCTACTCTCATTTGGGATCCAAGGTAATATAACAAGTTGTGCAATGTCCGTAACCTTATTTATCATTCAGACTAACTTTATTTCAGCAGAAGATTTCACATGTTTTGTACTGCTCTGGCTGGTTAAATATATAACATGCAAAACTGGCAGTCACCTAAATTATCCAGATGCTGTTTTTCCCATGGGGAACTTTCACAGCCTAAGAAAATGTTTCTAATTTCTTTGCTTTCTTGACAATTGCTTTTTTTTCTCTTTGTGTCCTTGTCTGCCCTGCTTGTGCATCCATTCTTCCTCTCTTGTCCCCCCCCCCTTTCTTCTTTCCAGTGGGGAAATCTTACCTTTTGCTTCTTAAGCTTGCCCTATAGCAAAGTAGTCACTGAAGCAAGGAGAATTTCTGTGTGAGGAACTCTTGCTCCGTCTGTCTGCTTCTGTACTCTGCACCTCATAGGACAAAAAAAAGGGGGAAAGAAAAATGTCGACCGTCCTGCTGCTGCAATGGTAACGTCCAACTTCTTAACAACTAGCACCATGCAAATTCAAACATGAATCCATTTCATTTTTGCCATTGACTTCCAAAATATCCAAAAGGCATTAGATTAAATGATGTATGGAAGGGAGCATGGGGAGGAGTGAGAATATGTAAAATTTGTGGAGGTTGGAATCAATGCTCCCTCTAAGCCGTGGAGTCTTGTGAGTCAAAATTCTACTTTGTGAGCTACTGGCATTAAAGTTGTGAGCGAGCGATTTGGCTACTGCAGAAATTAGTTTGCTCTGGAGCCATCCTTCCTGATCTAAGACAGACATGTGAGCCGGAAGCTAAAAAACTGTGAGCTAGCTCACACTGACTCAGCTTAGAGGGAACACTGGTTGGAATTCTGGAAGAGCCAATGGGACAAACTAGATGTACATTGTCTTCTGACATGCAATTTGGCTCCCTCATTGAAGCCATCTTTAATTACCTGCACTGTAGTCATCTCTCCATGGTGTTTTCTGCTTGTACCGTACAGTGTTCTAGGTTGCAGTGATTGCCGTGTGGATAGCTAGTGGATTACAGGCTTGCGTTGCAGCATGGTTTGGGCCAACATTGCTTTTAAGTTCCATCCCACTGTTTCAGTGATGTGTCAAACTTTCTGCCTTGAGCAGAAGTCTTTCGACCTTGGTTTCTCTGCCTGTGTGACTACCACAGGATTCCTGTGCATTGCAAGAGGATTCTGGATTATATTTTGGAGCATGCGCCCTGTCCACATGGGGCACATGTTGGGCCTTGATCCCACATGAACTGAGAGAGTGCTGTGGAGCAGTGTTCCCTGTAAGCTGAGTTAGTGTGAGCTAGCTCACAGTTTTTTAGCCTCCAGCACACACATTTGGGCTGAGTTCTGGAAGGCAGCAGGAGAGAGCTGCAGGAGGGGTGAGTGTTTTTCTTTTTCTTATTTGCTTTCAGCTGAGGAAGTTTAGCTGAGGTTACTGTGTGTGTAAGTGAGTTTTGAGTTGTTGCAGAGTGCTGGCTGCTTGAGATAAGGGTGTGAAAGGGCCATTTTTTAACTGCTAATTGAGTCCCTGGGTGTATTTGAATAGCTGCTAGCCACACCCTCTGCTGGGGGAGGCTTCTATTTAAGGCTCCACCTGATGAGGCATGAGCCTCTGGCACGAGCTGAAGGGCAAGGCTCTTGGCCTGTGGCTCTTAG
Source organism: Lepidodactylus listeri (assembly GCA_029233225.1). NCBI lineage: Eukaryota > Metazoa > Chordata > Lepidosauria > Squamata > Gekkonidae > Lepidodactylus > Lepidodactylus listeri. The sequence goes on along the minus strand of JARCFY010000004.1, from coordinate 135,446,702 downwards.
ACTAGGGGCTTGTGAGAAGCCAAGGAAGAGCCAGAACACCAGGGCCCTAGGCTCTTTGGGTTCCCAGTAAGGTAAGTAGACTTCTACAAGGAGAATACAAAGGTGTAAAGGGGGGATTATATTAAATTATTTTAAAAGCAATTATAATGCCAGAATGCCAGCAGGGGGTTGGGGGCTATCCAATGTTTTGCACGGTGTGTCACATGTATGATTATCTGCCCACTGGGCAGAAGTCTTGGGTGTGTGCCCGGTGCAATGAGCTTCTGGTTCTCAGGGAACGAGTTTGCTCCCTTGAGGCCAAGGTGGCTGACCTGGAGAAGCATGTGGAGAAGATGCTCGGGGACTTGTTAGGTATGTCCCACTCTGTATCTGGCAGCCCTGCTGCTGTCAGGGAACATGAGGGTCGAGAGGGAACAGGGCACCATGCTGTGGATAAGGGGAATGTGCCCTCAAAAGGGACCTCTTCTACAGCTGGTGAACGGATATCCTTTCGTACCAAGGAACCATCCCTGGGCAGGGAGGGAGGGAGGCTTTTGGTAGCTGGTGATTCGATCCTTAGGTAGGTAGACAGCTGGGTGGCGAAACCGCATATTGACCGTATGGTGACTTGCCTGCCTGGTGCGAAGGTAGCAGACATTACGCGTGTTTTAGATAGGCTGTTAGATAGTGCTGGGGAGGAGCCAGTGGTCGTGGTACATGTTGGCACTAACGTTGTGGGGAAATGTAGTTGTGAAAAATTTAGGCTGCTAGGCAGGAGACTCAAGGCCAGGACCTCCAAGGTAGCCTTCTCGGGAGTGCTACCTGTTCCACATGCAGGGCCGGAGAGACAGGCACAAATCAGGAGTCTCAATGCGTGGATGAGGCGATGGTTTAGGGGGGAAGGGGTCAAGTTTGTTAGGCACTGGGATGCTTTTTGGAACAAGAGGGAGCTGTACAAGAGAAACGGTCTCCACTTGTCCCAGGAAGGAACCAGGCTGCTGGTGCTTAAAATCAAAAAGGTGGCAGAGCAGTTTTTAAACTGAATATTGGGGGAAAGCCAACAGGAGATGAAAAATCTCTGGTTCGGGATGGTTCATCTCCAAGAGATGAAGGGGTAGCTGTTACTTTCCTACAAGGAAAGGGATTAGAATTGTTCTCTGAGAATGGGGCAAATGATAGGGACTGCCTGGCAAGGTCTCGAGGCAGCGAGAGGAAGGTTGTGAGCTTAACATGTATGGGAAACTATAGATGTTTATATACTAATGCTAGAAGGGTCCGAGGTAAAATTGGGGAGTTGGAATGCTTGGTGTTGGGGAAAAACATAGACATTGTGGGTATTTCAGAAACTTGGTGGGATGAGGAAAATCAGTGGGATACGGTGATTCCTGGGTATAAATTATATCAGAAGGATAGGAGGGAGAAAGTTGGAGGTGGGGTGGCTCTTTATGTCAGAGAGGGTATACAGTCCAGTAAGATTGATAGGGTAGGAGAATTGGATTCACTTCTGGAAATGCTGTGGGTTGAATTAGTGGACCCAAAAGGAAGTTTAACATTGGGAGTTTGTTATCGCCCACCAAATCAAAAGATAGAGGAGGATTATAAAATGATGAATGAATTCAAGATAGCGGCTAGACGAAATAACTGTGTTGTAATAGGTGACTTTACCCACACATTGATTGGGTCAATATGTGTTCAAGTCAGGAAAAAGAGATTGAATTTCTAGACACTCTCAGTGACTGTGCTATGGAGCAGATGGTTACAGAACCGACCAGGGGAGAGGCGATCCTGGATTTGGTCCTAAGTAACGCCCAAGACCTGGTGAGAGATGTTAAAGTGATTGCACCGCTTGGAAACAGTGACCATAATGTTATTGAGTTCAACATTTGTATAAATAGGGAGTTGCACAAAAAGGCTGAAAGAACCACTTTTAACTTTAAAAAGGGTAACTTCTCTGATATGAGGGGATATGTGAGGAGAAAACTGAAAGGAAAAGTAGAAAGGGTCACAACCATTGGGGAAGCTTGGAGACTATTTAAAATTACAATCCTAGAGGCTCAGAGAAAATATATACCACGGGTTAGGAAAGGCACAAATAGGTATAGCAAAAAGCCTGCATGGTTAACAAAGTAATGGAAGCTGTAAAAGGTAAGAAGGATTCCTTTAAGTGGTGGAAAACTAGTCTCAGTGAGGCTGATAAAAGGGAACACAGGCTGTGACAAATAAAATGCGAGTCTGTGATCAGGCAGGCAAAAAGGGAATATGAGGAGCATTTCGCAAAAAAACATAAAGACCAACAATAAAACTTTCTTCAAATACATTAGAAGTAGGAAACCAGCCAGGTAAGCAGTGGGGCCCTTGGATGACCAAGGGGTAAAAGGTGTACTGAAGGATGATAGGGAAATGGCTGAGAAGCTAAATGCATTTTTTGCCTCTGTCTTCGCTGTGGAAGATGAGAAGGGCCTGCCTACTCCAGAACCACTGATTTCGGGAGGGGGGTTGAAAGACCTGAGTCAGATTGAGGTGACAAGAGAGGAGGTCCTACATCTGATAGACAACTTAAAAACAAATAAATCACCGGACCCAGATAGCATACATCCGAGAGTTCTGAAAGAACTCAAATGTGAACTTGTGGATCTCTTGACAAAAATATGTAATCTTTCCTTAAAATCTGCCTCCATTCCTGAGGACTGGAAGGTAGCGAATGTCACTCCTATCTTTAAAAAGGGTTCCAGAGGAGATCCGGGAAAGTACAGGCCAGTCAGTCTGACGTCGATACTGGGTAAGTTGGTGGAAACTGTTATTAAGGAAAAAATTAGTAGGCACATTGATGAACAAAATCTATTGAGGAAGACTCAGCATGGGTTCTGTAAGGGAAGATCTTGTCTCACTAACCTGTTAGTGTTCTTTGAGGGAGTAAACAAACGTGTGGACAAGGGGGACCCAATAGATGTTGTTTACCTTGACTTCCAGAAAGTTTTTGATAAAGTTCCTCATCAAAGGCTCCTAAGTAAGCTCAATAGTCATGGGATAAAAGGACAAGTCCTTTTGTGGATCAAAAACTGGCTAATTAAAAGGAAACCGAGAGTGAGTATAAATGGGAAATTTTCTCAGTGGAGGGAGGTAAGCAGTGGGGTACTGCAGGGATCAGTACTTGGTCCGATGCTTTTTAACTTGTTTATTAATGATTTGGAGTTGGGAGTAAGCAGTGAAGTGGCTAAATTTGCAGATGACACAAAGTTGTTTAGGGGGGTGAGAACCAGGGAAGATTGTGAGGCATTCCAAAGGGATCTGTCGAGGATGGGCGAGTAGGCATCAACATGGCAAATGGGGTTTAATGTGGCCAAGTGCAAAGTAATGCACATTGGAGCCAAAAATCCTAACTATAAATACAAGTTGATGGGGTCCAAACTGGCAGAGACTGACCAATAGAGAGATCTCGGAGTCGTAGTAGATAACTCAATGAAAATGTTGAGACAATGTGCGACTGCAGTGAAAAAGGCCAATGCTATGCTGGGGGTCATTAGGAAGGGAATAGAAAACAAATCAGCCAGTACCATAATACCCCTGTATAAATCGATGGTGCAACCTCATTTGGAGTCCTGTGTACATTTCTGGTCGCCACACCTCAAAAAAAATATTATAGCATTGGAAAAAGTGCAGGAAAGGGCAACTAGAATGATAAAAGGGTTGGAACACTTTCCCTATGAAGAAAGGTTGAAGCGCTTGGGACTCTTTAGCTTGGAGAAACAACGGCTGAGGGGTGACATGATCAAGGTTTATAAGATTATGCATGGGACAGAGCAGGTAGAGAAAGAAGTCCTTTTCTCCCTTTCTCACAATACAAGAACTTGTGGGCACTCCATGAAATTGCTGAGCAGTCGGGTTAGAACAGATAAAAGGAAGCACTTCTTCACTCGAAGAGTGATTAACATGTAGAATTCACTGCCACAGGAAGTGGTGGCGGCTACAAGCATGGACGGTTTCAAGAGGGAATTAGATAAACATATGGAGCAGAGGTCCCTCAGTGGCTATTAGCCACAAAGTATAGATAGGAACTCTCAGTCTGGGGCAAGTGATGCTCTGTATTCTTGGTGTTTGGGGGGGGGCAACAGTGGGAGGGCTTCCTGCCCCCACTGCTGGACCTTCTGAGGGCACCTGGTGTTTTTGGCCACTGTGTGACAGAGTGTTGGATTGGATGGGCCATTGGCCTGATCCAACATTGGCTTCTCTTATGTTCTTATTTGGGTCTTAGCTCAAGAAGGGTGGCTCCAGAGCAAACTGATTCACACAGTAGCCAAATCGCTCGCCCACAACTTTAATACCACACAAAGTAGAATTTTTGCTCACTAGACCCCACAGCTTAGAGGGAGCATTGCTGTGGAGCATGTTTATGTACTTTCTTGTGCTTGTGCATTACGATGATTGGAATGATTAGTAGTGTGAGATGAGCTGTCTTTCAGGGAGATTCCTCCTCATGGGGAAGGAGCTGTGGCTCAGTGGTAGAGAGCATGCTTTGCACACAGAAGGTGCCAGATTCAATTCCCAGCCTCCCCAGTCAGAAAACGTCAGGTAGGAGGTGATGCAAGAAATTTCCACCTGAGACCTTAAAGAGCTGCTGCCAGACAGAGTAGACAATACTAAGCCTAATAGACCAGTGGTCAGGCTCAGTATAAAGGGCAGTTCCATGTACACATGTATGCTCCTCAGCACCATTACTGATTTTCTCTCAGGGTCCCATAACCCCAGAAGGACATGCATGGAAATGCAGAACAGTTCTTTTCAGTGTTCCCATAAACTGGAAAACTTAACCTCTGCGGTTTGGGTTTCCTAATTGGTATTGTTTTTGTAGGGTTTCATTTAAAAAGGCAGAGAAAAAGCCCTGCAGCCTACAAATTCGGCAGTGTCTTGAGTCAGGTTGTGAGCTCGCTGAACTTGGAACAGCTCTCTTCTGCTCTGTGATCTTCTTAGATAACTTTTGTGCAGGAGAAAGAACAAGCACCAGCTGTTTGACATGTTGCAACGCTGGAGCAGAGTGTTTCTGTGTGGGACTGGCTGACTTAGCGCGGCCAACAGTTCGTTCTGCCCGGACTTGACAGAAGCACAGCTGTTCCCTGAGGCGCAAGTCCAGCTGGCTCTCGGAACTGACTAGTAATTAGTTAGAAGCCATTTCTAGGAAGAAAGTTCAGCACATGCAATATTGACTTATCAAACCAAAATTGGTCACCATTTTAAGCCTGTAGAACTCTTTAGCCACCTCAGGAGCTTTGATGATACAAAAAAAGGGCGGGGAGGGGGAATTGTTTTAAGTGCATTATGTACCAGGGTGAAAGTAACAAGTTTCTTACCAATACTGTCTCTTTCAGTGAGTTTGAGGCAGAATGTGGGAGGTACCGCTTCAACCACTTCCTTACTGTACTGGTGTACTTTTCACCTTTGGAAGTTGGATATTAACATACATATGAAATAATTGTTTCGAGACATTAAAAAGGTTAAGATCTCTAGTCTTAATTCAAATCAGTGTGCAAATGCGTTTCATTTTAAAGGTGGAGTTGCAAGATGTTAGATTCTAAAGTAGTGGGGGGGGGGGATCTTTTTAAAATTTTCTCTCTCTCCTCACCCTTCAGGGTGTTCTACATCTCTGGGACAATGATTTTTACCCTGGGGCCTGTGGAAAATGATATGTGACCCTTGGCTGCATAGTGGATATTGCTGGACTTAACTGAGAACAGGACCTTCTGTAGTATCGCTGCAGATGATGTGCCTGCAGTCTTTATTTATTCATTTGCCTTCTGCTAGTTCTCCCTAGGATCAGGGGTGGTCTTGGAGATTCTGGGGCTCTGGGTAAAATTCCAGGACGGGTTCCCCAGAATTACTGCTGGCTGTCCGCCACACCTGCCCCCCTGCTGCTGGGGACCAAGCAAGGGGCAGGCCTTGTCCTGTGTGAAGCAGGCAGGAACCACTGCCGTCACCAGAAGCTTACCGACTAAGCCTTGGATGGGGCAGATGAAAGCAACTGTCACCACTTAGCCAACTGCCCGAGCCCCAGATGGGGCAGATGTGAGCAGCAGACTGTGCTGAGCTGGCTGCCCCCTATCGTTGGGGTCAGGGGGGTTGCCCCCCCACGTCTCCCCTCCCTGGAGATCAAAGGAGGCAAGTTTCTTATTCTTTGGTTGAAGCCAAATTAAATGTTCAGTGGTGGAATAGAATTTGGGTGCTGAGTCTTCACTGAACAATTAAAACTGATGGGGGAGGATGCAGTTTGGAGGGGAGATCCAGAGTTGTAGATGGCCATTCGGTAGTGGCTGCTCCTAACACTATCAGACACTCAGCCCCTCTGTTCTGTGCTGTTACAGAGCACCACAAGTGTCCTCTCTGCTCTAGCGGGCAACAGGAAGGGGCAGGGATGTGAGCAAATAAATCATGGCTGCATCCTTTTTCATAGCTGCAGGTCTGTCCAATAAACATCTTCAGTCTATAGTCTGGCAGCCCTGTCTTCTTATTGCCTGTGAAATGAACCACCACTTGTGCGAAGGTAAAACAGGAGTCTGGCGACAAACAAAATTCAACTGAGCATAAACTTCTGTGAGTCAGAGCTTGCTTCTCCAGAGGTGAATCTCTAATCTGGAGAACCAGGTTCGATTCCCCACTCCTCCACTTGAAGCCAGCTGGGTGACCTTGGGCCAGTCACAATTTCTCTCAGCCCCCAAAATAAACCTAGCTCGCCAGAAAAATACTGGTTTAGATTTCCGCTGCATACATTGATTGAGTACTTGACGGCGTGTCTCCAGAATTGCTGGCAACATGTAGGAGTTTCTTTATCAAATGTATTGATATAGAAGGGGTTCCACAGTTTGAAAACCACTCTTAAATAGGATTTGCATTTAAAAGCTGATACAGCTTCTCTGTTCCAGGATGCTACAGAATGGTAAAAAGCAAACATATATTTAATTAGCTTTTTTCTCTACTGAAGGATATGACCTAATACATGAGGTTGGATTGAGCTAATGACCCAATACATGGAGTTGGATTGAGCTATCTGTTGAATTTTGAGGACTTACCTGTTGAACTTTGGTGAATCTTGGGAACTTACCTGTTGAACTTCGGGACCCATTCATACTGAATGTGTTATTTTGGATTAATGATTCCATATATGAGGTTGCATTGAAATATTTGTTGAACTTGGGAGGTTTAGCTGTTGAATTTTGAGAACTAGTTCATATTGTTTATGTCACTTTACAAACTACGTCTAGTACATGATGGCCAAGAAATAGTATTCATATATTTAGTAGAGGAAAAAATGGCTAATTAAATATATGTTTGCTTTCTATCATGTGTAGTAATTTCCACAGAGTTATTTGTCTTTTGGTATCTATTACATTTCTGTGGTTTGCTCCCTTTTTCGTCTTGCAACAGAATGGTGGCAGAAAAGAAACATGATGAAACAGAAACACAAATCTTTACCTTTCATAAATACTGTCAGGCCTTATCTTAACTTCAGTTCTGACATGCCACATTACATATTTCCATCATGTTCGTTGAAGCTGTGCTAGTTTTGTCGATGCTTGTTATTTCCCTAGCTGCAAGTGCAAAAAAATAAAAGTTGGTCCTAGCCAATGCTCCCTCTAAGCTGTGGAGTCTTATGAGCAAAAATTCTACTTCGTGAGCTACTGGCATTAAAGTTGTGAGCAATGTTCCCTCTAAGGTGTGGAGTCTTGTGAACAAAAATTCTACTTTGTGAGCTACTGGCATTAAAGTTGTGAGTGAGCGATTTGGCTCCTGCATAAATTAGTTTGCTCTGAAGCCATTCTTCCTGAGCTAAGACAAAAATGTGTGAGCCAGAGGCTAAAAAACTGTGAGCTAGCTCGCTCTAACTCAGCTTAGAGGGAACACTGGTGGTGAGCGAGCGATTTGGCTACTGCATAAATTAGTTTGCTCTGGAGCCATCCTTCCTGAGCTAAGACAAAAATGTGTGAGCCGGAGGCTAAAAAACTGTGAGCTAGCTCACACTAACTCAGTTTACAGGGAACACTGGTCCTAGCTAGGTTCTGTGTGAAGGAGCTGCAGTCAGTCTGGTGCATAGATGCATTTGATCTTACGGTACACAGCAGAGGTTGTGCACCGTTGTGTGGAAGAACAGATAGCTCTCTGGCCTCTTTGTGTCTTGGAGACAGAGTTAATGTGCAGTCAAATTTGCAAAATGTTTCTTTTTTCTAAGCAAGAGGTCAGTGCAATAAGTGGGAGTCTTAAAACTGCCTTCTCTGAAAGATGCTTCGGGCGGGGGGGGGGGGGTTTGCTTTTGCTGTTCTTAGCTCTTTTCTTATGTTCTGTCTCTTTTAATCAGGACTCCCATTGCAATACTTTGTCTGTCCCATATACTTCCACTTCCTGAACTTGAGCTGCTTTTAATCTGGCTGACTTTTCTGCTTCCTGACTGGTCTTTCTGTATTTATTGTGAATGAAACTAAAGGGACAGCCTTCTTTGCAAACTGCCGCAAATACGAATGAGACACAAGTGAGCCAACAGGACCGGTTCCCCCAAATAGGCGGCCTTTTAAGGTTGTATATAGTCTGCAGCGTCTTTTTTAAAATTGCATGCTGAATTCTGTGACATATGAATGTGAAGGAAGAAAATTCAAAAAGCCATATTAACATGATCCACTGTTTAGTCAGCAGGCTACAAAATCGCAAGGCCATGCACACATACACACACACAATTCTCTGGTATGAAACACTTGCACAAAATATATAAACCCCTATTGTTCTGGTTGCAACTGTATTTCAAATTAGTTTAGCCTGAAAGCCCTGAGAACTTTTTAGCACTTTGCAACATTGCTTGAAGAAGACATTCCTGTTGTTTTAACTATATTAGACATGCGCAAGAATGTAATTGAATCTTTTGCTTACAAAAATGACGTGTGATGTACTAAAATGACAGTAGTTCTCACCTCTCTGTAACTCCCCACCCCCTGGTATAAAACGCCAAGCCCAAGTAAAATCGAGGCTCGGCATTTTAATTCTGAAGACTTTTATTCAGGCCGAGACTGATACCAATAAAATCAGTTTTTCCTGATCCTGGTGTCTGAGTACCTTCATCCTTGGGTTTGACATTTCCTTTTTTTTAAGTGCTACAAATGCAGAATTCAGAACACAGAATTCAGGGTACCTTTACTTTTAATCCCCAAAGGGATGCTAAAGTTGCTTACAGTTCAGACCTGCCCCAAACAGTTCAGACCTGCCCCAAACTGCAAGTCTTATCACACGCTCTTACCTGAAGTATAAAGACAGTTTCTCAAGGGTAGTTAATCCCTTTGCTTGTTCGGCCTAGTCTGGGGATCTTCTTCTTTTCACGTGGTTACAGGTGTTTTTGTAAACCCTTTCCCATGTGTGGTCTCCTTTTAAAACTGTGATTGAAATATCCACAGATCTCTGTTTCTCCCTTAGGGTACCCTCTCTGGGAATAGGGTGTGTGGGAAGGACTGGATCCACAAGAATTTAGTATCGTGTATTCTTTAACTACCAGGCTTCCTGTCGAAGCATAGGAAAACAGCAGCCTTCTATTCCCTGCCTTTAGGGTGGTACAGGCTTCCTTAAATCAGAGGAGAAGAATGGAAGAGATGGGGAAAGCATTTGAATCTAGAAAGCATATCAAATTTAAGAGAATCGGTGAAGGAGGGAAGTGGGAACTGACCAGAATTGGCAGGAGAAAAATAGGGAACTGAACACTAAAACCTTTTTTTTGGGGGGGGGAGCAAAAAGTGGCTAAACAGCCGCATCAGAGAGGCTGAACTGGAATGGATAAACAAAACCAACTATTTGCAGTGTAAGATGAATGTGTAAAGTGATGAAAATCTGGGATTTGTCACTTTCTAATACAACCAAGACATTGACTCCAGGGCTACTTCAGTGGCTCCTACTCAGTTCTGTAGGGCAAAATCAGTGGCTTCTAATTTGGGACACAGTTGGAGGGTGGAGAAGCCTGCTGAGATATCAGCTTCCTGGGACTGGACGAAGGAAGGAAGGAAGGAGTCTTGAGTGAGGGTGTGGAGAGAATGCAGACTGGGAAAAAGCTGGAAAGGACCACTGTTTTCTTATCCCACCATCAGTGCCTAATAATTCTCTCAGTATCTTTTGGCTCACGGGCTTACTGAAGCCTGCTTTTTCTTTTCTGAGAGAGAGCTTGACACTCTTGTTCTGCCAGTTGGGCCTAGGCAGATGAGAACTTTTTTTTGGTGAGTATTTCTCTCTCTGTGTGTGCTTGCGTGCCTGAAAGTCATCATGACGTCTGGCGACCCCTACTGGAGCTTGGACTTTTCAAAGAGGTGGCTTGATATTGGCTGCCTCCATGTCACAACCCGGGTATTCCTTGGAGGTCTACCATCCAAGTACCTGCTAGGGTTGGCCCGGCTTAGCTTCCGAGATCTGATGAGATTGGGCTTGCTTGGGCTATCCAGGGCTGGGCATGCAGATGAGAACTTGATGGCCTCACTTAATCAAATAGCGGGCAAGAGGGAACGCTCAGATAATTTCTTCATAAATATTTGTGTGAAAAAGAGAGAGGCTGTACATCAAAGACTTTTATACCCCTCTTCCATTGCTGGAAGCACTTGGCTTGCAATTCCTTCCTCTGTCTTCTCTCCCTTCCCCCCCCCCCCCATGGTTATTCCACTGGGTAGAACAGGGCTGGATTGAGGCTAACTGATATCCTAAGCAGAGCCCAAAAATGGTGCTCGTTGGCCCTTCCATTGCGTAACTAAGAAGACATTAAGACTCAATAAGTGCTGAAGGTGAAATAAAAATTTAAACATTCAGTTTTCTTCTAGGCCATCTTCCCCAGGCCAAACACCCCAACTATATTAAATATAAACTTTTAATTTTTAAAATGTATTTAACACTAAATAGCAGTAATCAATATAAGCAAATTGTTTACTTACAGGAAAAATGCAGATTTTCAACACTTTTAAATGCATTTTTAAATAAAATTGTTATAAGGGAAAAAATGCAAATACAAACATTTATTGAAATCTATTTTAAAACACCTTTCAAAGATTATAAAGCAAAATATAATCTGATATTATCTCTACTGAAATTATGTGAACTCGAGAGCATACTTTTTGATTTTGAAAATATTCTTTCTACAGAAATTGATGTTGGTGGAATTTTTTAAAAAGAAAAATGGAGAATCATAGAATAGAATCAAGGAATTAGAGAGTTGGAAGGGGCCATACAGGCCATCTAGTCCAACCCCCTGCTCAGTGCAGGATTAGCCTAGAGCATCCCTGACAAGTGTTTGTCCAGCTGCTGCTTAAAGACTGCCAGGGAGGGGGAGTTCACCACCTCCCCAAGCAGCTGATTCCACTGTTGCACAACTCTTCCTGTAAAAAGGTATTTCCTAATATCCAGCCGATACCTTCCCACTCTTAATTTAAACCCTTTATTGCGAGTTCTATCCTCTGCTGCCAAGAGGAACAGCTCCCTGCCCTGCTCTAAGTGACAGCCCTTAAAATACTTAAAAAGAGAGCCATCATGTCCCCCCTCAACATCCTCTTCTCCAGACTAAACATTCCCAAATCCCTCAGCCTTACAGAAACTCCCTCAACCTTATAACGAGAGATATCATTATTTGTACAAAACAAAACATCTTTTATTCCATTGCTTTCTAACCTTGAAGGTATATAGCATTTCAGTATATATGAATCAAAAGATGCAAAGTAACGCTTATCATTGTCTACTTTATACTTTTTAAAGTTTTATTCTACTTTTTTAAACTTGCAAAGCCTTTGATTGAGCCCTCGGAACTAATCTGTTTTAACAAATTCGCTTCTATACTAAGCAGAGACGAGGCATCCGCTGTAGTTGCCTCTGCTTCCCCCCCCCCCCCCCCCCAGTGCTAGTGGCTCCACTGCCTATCATTTCTTATGAATAGTCATAACAGAAAGAATGACTGAGAAAAACAATTCATCTGTAAGGTTGCCCCCCTTCCCTTGGTGCCTTAAGCACATGCTTATTTTGTTTAATGTTTAATCTGGGGCTGGTGGAGAAGATTTAGTTGTTCAGAGTGGGAGAGTAAGCATTAGAAGAAGATGATGCTAGGAGACATGCTTAACCAGAGGTGTCAAACTCATTTATTATGAGGGCTGGATCTGACATAAATGTCACTTTGTCAGCTGGGCCAAGCCAGGTACCAAAGATATAAACTGTATAAAGGATAGCAGCTGGTGAGCTCTGAATTGGTGTACCCTCACTGAGTCTGATGTACTCTTTGCAAAGCGGCCTCTCTCTCTTATGCCTTTTAACAGCATACAAATAATTACTGAATCCATGAGAACAGGAGTTCCTTCTCTGTTCCAGCATGGCATTTTCAGTACTAATTATCTGTTAGCTAGAGTTAAATACTGACCTGAATTACAGCTTTATGGTATAATTTGTATTTTTATCTTCGCTTCTTGGCCTTTTGGCTAAGGTCAAGCGTGTGCATTTTTATCTGATTGCAGCTGTGGAATATATTAGCCATCTGCCTGCTCAGTATGACAAACAGAAGGTAACTTGCATCTTTTCTAATGGTATATTTAGGCACTATGATGGTAGCGTACTTAGATGGGCACAAAACTGAGTTTACATCAAAGTGGTAAGAATGCTTCAGAACCATCTTTGTTCATTGCTTTTGCAGGGCTGGCAGAGGACAGGTTGGACTTTTCAGAAACAACCATTTTGTAGGCTCATGTTAGGCTGTGATTTTTTTTTTGTCGAGCCACCACGGAAGGTAGGATTATTTCATGTACCTAAAGTGTTAGGTGTGTGAGTAGGTAGTGTATTTGAGCTGAACTGAGAGCCAGTTTGGTGTGGTGGTTTAGAGCAGTGGACTCTAATCTGAAGAACCAGGTTCGATTCCCCACTTTAAGCTAGTTGGGTGACCTTGGGCAAGCCACAGCAGTCTCAGCCTAAGTATAAGCATAGCTTGCAACCAAGGGTGCCAAAAAACAGCTACAACTTTGGCAGCCAAACAGTCCTTTCCTGGATCTCCTGACTATTCCATACAAAATGCCATACAGTAATTAATTAATTTTGAGCTGAACTATACCCATGGCAAACTAGTCATTTCATTGTGCCACCATGCATGCAGCTGAGCCAAAAAAAGTGGGTTTGTAAGCAAGACCATGCTTTCTTAAGCCCAGTGATGACAATGGACTTGCACTGAATGCCCTGATAACATTCATGCAGGTTCTGCTATCCACTTGAGGGCCAGGACCTCAGAATTATTATAGTGATGAGAAGTGGACCAGTCACACATGACAAATCGATACAGGAACATTTTAGTTTGTTTTCCCTCCCGCCCAAGATAGTGGGACTCTTGCCAACATTACGATCAGTTTCAGCAGGATTACAATTCACTGTCTTTGAACAGCCTAAATTTGTACACAATTTAGTAGGCATCCAAGAGATACCTGCAGGCCTGTTTTGTGACATCGTGGTAGCATCTACTGTGGATTGTATGCAAACTAGGAATAAGGCCTGTTGTGGAAATAAATACAACGGGCTCTAGAAAGAGGCTCTGGGAGAGTGCCAAGGCGTTGGGCACTCAACGTCAATCTGCTGTGGCAACCTCACCAGGGTATAGGAACACAGAGTCCACCATTTTCTCCATGGGAACAGATCAACGCCATCTGGAGAGCAGTTGTAATTCTGAGTGATCTCCAGCCCTCGCCTGGAGATTGGCAACAGTGGTACCCTAAGAGGGAATAGCTGGTTTGGAGGGCAGAGTCCATAGCATTCTACCTGTCTGAGGCCCCACCCCTCCTCAAACCTCACCCTCTCCAGGCTCCATCCCTCAAATCTCCAGGAAGTCCCCACCTGGAGTTGGCAACCCTATCTCCTTCCCAGCCAAGCATCCTACCTTTATTTCCCCCTCACTGTTCAGCTTTCCATCTCCCCCCCCCACCTGCAGCCTCTACCATGCTCTGAAGCCCTGACTGCCACGTCACATTGGCTGTCATGGGGGGTATCTCAGCAGGGTATATGGACACAGAGTCCACCGTTTTCTCCATGGGAACTGATCAATGCCATCTGGAGAGCAGTTGTAATTCTGAGTGATCTCCAGCCCTCACCTGGAGATTGGCAGCAAAGGTTTCCTTGGCCGGGAGGGCAGGATAGAAATTTAAATAAAAAAATTTCCCAGGAGGGAAAGTGGTCTTTCTCTGCAGTGGGGACCAAAGCAGCTTACATCATTCTCCTCTCCCCCTTTTGACTTGCACAATAATCCTGTGAGGTAGGTTAGGCTGAAAGTCTGTGACTGGTTCAAAATCACCCACTCAGCTTCTACAGCAAGAACCTGGATCTAGCAGACCCTGCTCTGAAGCACTGATTGCCACACCTAGGGTACCCAACCTCCAGGTAGAGCCTGAAGATCGCCAGGTATAACAACTGAACTCCAGACAACAGGTCTCTCCTGTCCAGAGAAAATAACTGCTTTGGACTTCATGGCATTCTGTTCAGCTGAGGCTTCTCCCCTCCCCAAACCCTGGCTTCCAGAGACTCTACCAGAAAATCTCCAGGAATCTCCCTACCTGGAGCTGGCAACCCTAGTCAGAACTGGTCCCAATGAGTTCTTTACAAAGGCCTGCAAAGGGTTTCCTTCCTTTGTCTGAACCAAGCTTGGTTGCCTACTGTGGCAAAATGGGCTCCAGTTTGCAACTCAGCTGTTCACCTCCCACCCTTGTCCTGTGGGCATATCTCACTCCTTAAATTCCCTGCCATTAGTCACTGAACTGTCACTGCCTTTTTAGAGGGCCCCTGTGGCCAAATCTCCCTATTTGGAGATAGAATCCTCAATCTTTGGGGGATTCCTGGAAAGCTGGCAACCGAAGGGTCTGGCCTTTCCTTGCTTCCTTGGGCTACCCCCTCCCTTTGGTATTGTGCAAAGCAGGGGAGACTATGCACAACACAGATTATTAGTAAAATAATTTTTTTTACTATTTACACAATTATGGAGCGCATACACACACACACTAAATGAATAAGGCACAGCTGTTGGAGTAAGCACATACTATGAACCAACAGGGCATAAATCAGCAGGGGCTAAACACAATTCTCCCTGGATGGGCTGGAGACTGTATTGATGGTGCCCCACCCCTTGGGACATTCCCTCTTTTCCCGCACTTTTTGGCCTTGGGGCCGCTGGGAACTGTAGTCCAACAGATGAGGAAGCCTCATTCAACCCAGTTAGTGATACCCCTGTAGGCCCCTCTCTGAAACTACAGCTCAATCGAATCTTATGGGGGAATATTTTAAACAAACCACAGTCAGCAGCCATCTTATAGACACAGGTAACTGCCATTTCTGTACACCTACCAACAGCCACTGAGGTAAGTCACACACAGGAGGGAAGCAGGAGAAGGGTATAATGCCATAGGGTCTATCCTCCAAAACAGCCATTTTCTCCAGGGGAACTGATCTCTGTCATCTGGAGATCAATTGTAACAGCGGGCAATCTCTAGGTCCCACCTGGAGATTGGCAATCCTAGGGGGAAAGTCAGCCGCATGGCAGGGGGTTGAAGGAAATGGTTTGATGGTTGCTGGCCCACCTCATTAGCCAGCCAGCCAGCCATGGTAGAGCTTAGAAGGAGAGAGAGCCGTTTTCTGACAGTTTATTCTGATAGGGAAGTCAGTGTGCGGGGTAGGGGGTTATGCTGATAGTCAATTGTCTTTTCACTGACAGAAGCAGGCCACTGAGGGGACAGTTAGACCCACCTGGCAGTCGGCCGAGGAGAAGAGCGGACCCAGCTCCCAGTCGGTCCTTCCCCTTTGCTGGCTCCTTCCAGACTGAGGCCGAGACGCTGGCTGGTGACTCTGTGGGCGGGACTGAGGCAAAGCAGGGAGAGAATGCAGCCAGTGGCCAGGGACGCTTTTTTGAGTGGCAGTCCGTCCAGCCAACAGATTTTGGTGCCCCATGGAATCTTGCCACTTGAAAATGACTTTATATGATAAGGAAAGATACCGTTACAGAATTTTCATGGAGTCAACACTGCGCCATATTTCTGGCCTAAAAAGGAAGCTTTCCCCCATATTTCCTGTGATCTGTCCTCCAGTTGTAACATGGCCCAGAATAGTAGCCAGGGTAACTCAGGGTAATTTAATCCTGAATTTAGGACTGAAGGATGCCAGCAGGAGTTTAGCCTGCATACAGCTATGTGGTACATAGGACCATGTCTACTGCTGTGTTACATTTAACAGTATGACCCCAGCCTTGCTAGTCCTCTTACAGTCTTCTTCCCTTGGTAAATATAAAGTCTAGGTTTGTTATGCCATGCTCGACCTTTCTGTGGCCAAAGGGAAGAAACTGTGGCCAGGCCAACAAAGAAATAGTGGGCCAGATCTAATTGAATGATACTCCCAACTATATTTAAAACCTTCCAGGTCATTCTGACGTATTGGACACTAGAACAGAAAGGTGAAGAATGGGGAAAGTCAACAGCAATGAGGATTCAATGGGAACAAATGATGTCAAGATACGACTACTTGTAGCATTTTATGCCATCTGCTGTCATTCATTCTGTCTGTCTGTCCTCAATAGAATCTGTTCTCTTTTTTTGGTGGGTTTTTTTTTGTATTTTTCATATGTGAGTATATGTGCTCCTGGAAGTCATGGCGACCTCCAGTGACTGACCCCTACTGGGGCCTGGAGGATGTTCAGAGAGGTGGCTGAATAAAGCTTCCCCTCCCCCCCAAGCTTCCCCCCCAAGCTTCCCCTCCACCGACTGGTGGTATTTCAAGGAGGTCTCCCATCCAGGTACTTGCCAGAGTCAACTCTGCTTAGCTTCCGAGATCTGACGAGATCAGGCTTGCCTGGGCTATCCATGTCAGGGCAATAGAATCTGATCTTGATCACTCATGTAAAGTTCATCATAAAAAGTAGCTTTATTTTTTTAAATAAGGAAAACATTTTTTTCTTAATGTTTTTTTTAACATTGATGGATAAAGCAAGGAATCCAAATAATTTAGAAACTCTCAGAACTGTTAGTTCAATTACTGTGTTCTCAAGACACAGAAAGGTTCGGGCTGGAGCTAGTAGATCTCCCCTCTTTAAATCAAAAAGTTGGCTAGTATTTTGTTTAACTCGCTTGAATGATTGCTAGTGGTGGTATTTATTTTAACACTCTTAGGGTCTCGGCTAGTTTCTGAGTATCCGATATACTCTTCTTCTTTTAAAAAAAGAATTTTATGTATCTGATATACTTGATGGATGGGGGGTGGGAATTTGAAGCAGTGACTTTGTGTAAAAAGTGTCTCAGCTGAAGACCATGAAGAGTGCTATAGGAATCCTTACAACAATAGTGGCTTGTTCCATATGTTTATGGCGCATGATGCAGGACAGCTGGTGTACCAGCAAGCTTTCTGCTGCATTGTGGCTCAGATCTTTTAAAAGGGACATGTAGCTCCATAGGAGAAGATGTCATGACCATCCCTACTGACTTGCCTACTGCCAATGAGAGATGACTTTGAGGTTTGGAAGCAGCGTGCGGGAATGAGCACAGAGGCAGAAATGCAGTGGTACTTACTCTGTGGCTTGTGAAGAGCCACATTTTCCATTAGCATCAGCCAAAGAGCCACATGACTATTGCATGTCCTGTGCACCACTCCACCAAGCACTCCCACTCAATAATAGAACTGTTAATATTAAATGTATTACCATAACCAGAGGCTGTGGAGAAGGGTGTATTTGTGGATTGCTGGAAGGGATTGGCCCTTCCATCTCTGGCATGGGGCCTGCAGGTCAGAAAAGCTAGCAGCCTATCCATACATTTAGCCCCTCCAGTGGTGGCTGTTTCAAGGTGCAAACCGTCTGCCAACCACAAGCCCTACTGGGCAATGGCCTGCCCCAGCTTCTTGAAACATGGGACAGGGGCCACACTGGGGAATGGTGCTCTGAAGAGCCACAGGTGGCCTCTTAAAGAGCCACATGCGGCTCCTGAGCTACTGACCATCACTGCACTAGAGTAATACAGAAACATTAATTTCAGGATTTGGCAAATCCAGTGGTACTTTCCTGATCTGCCAGTTGGACAAGGCTGGTCTTCCTCCCAAAAGTAGGGAGGGAAAATAGCGTGACACGGAGGGTGGCACTTGCTGTAAATTTGGTAGTGTAAGGACACAGCAGTGGCTCAAGTGGTTAAGACGCTGAACTGCAGACCTGGAAGGTCGGTAGTTCAGCAGTTCAAGACCCAAGTGCCATGTGACAGAGTGAGCTCCCGTCTCTGGCCCCAGCTCCTGCCAGCCTAGCAGTTCGAAAGCAAGAAATTGCAAGTAGATAAATAGGTAACACTGTTCTGTGCGCCTTGGCGTCTAGTCATGCCGGCCACATGACCACGGAAATGTCTTTGGACAGCGCTGGCTCTTCAGCTTGGAAATGGAGATGAGCATCGCATCCCTAGGGTCGGATTTGACTGGCTTGCGAGCAAGGAAAACCTTTACCTTTAAGGACACTTAGGGATGTCAGCCTCCAGGTGGGACCTGGGGATCAGTAGAATCCCAACTCATCTCCATACTACAGAGATCAGTTTCCCTGAGAAAGTGGATGCTTTGGAGAGTGGACTCTATGGCATTGTACCCCAGCAAAGTCCCTGTCCTACCCAGGCTCCACCCTCAAATCTCCAAGAGTTCCCCAACCTGGAACTGGCAACCTTATCCCCAACATCCCACCCCCAGCTTCATCTCTTGTTTCGGCCTACGCAAACATTCAACCGAAGGCATGTGAGGAAAGCAAAACAGTCATGTTTAGCTTATGCTGGACAGAAAAACAAATGGCGGATAACAAGCTTGAATTATTCTTCTCTCCCCCCCCCCCCCCGCATGCTTTCATTGCTGCATGTGAAGGCTGGGGACTTCAGTGGATAAGCGAAATGTTGGTGGGTGTTGAATCGCTCTTCTTTTTCTTGTACCAGGGAGGAGACGAAACATTCAACCGTGCGAAACTTCTGAACATAGGCTTTGTAGAAGCTTTGAAAGACTACGATTACAACTGCTTTGTGTTTAGCGATGTTGATCTGATCCCTATGGATGACAGAAATACCTACAAGTGTTACGAGCAGCCCAGGCACCTCTCTGTGTCTATGGACAAGTTTGGATTTCGGTAAGAGATTGATCGGTAATGTTTATTTGCCACACAGTTATGTGACAGAGTATCTGTTGACGTCAGCGATGGATTAATAACAGGCGCCTTACTTGGGTGGATCTCCCCAGCAAGGTGTGTAGAGAGAGAACAGGTAAAGCAAAGGTAATGTTTATTTGCCACACAGTTATGTGACAGAGTATCTGTTGACGTCAGCGATGGATTAATAACAGGCGCCTTACTTGGGTGGATCTCCCCAGCAAGGTGTGTAGAGAGAGAACAGGTAAAGCAAAGGTAATGTTTATTTGCCACACAGTTATGTGATAGAGTATCTGTTGACGTCAGCGATGGATTAATAACAGGTGCCTTACTTGGGTGGATCTCCCCAGCAAGGTGTGTAGAGAGAGAACAGGTAAAGCAAGGATCTCAGAGAGAAGGAAACCAGAGGAATAGCTTCTACCTATGGAAACACTGAATAAGAGACTGGCTGAGGAAAAAATCATGGAAATTTAGGGTGTGGAGGGAGTTACTCAGGAGAGAATGGTCAACTGTATCAAAGGCAGCAGAGAAGAAGCAAGGTTGTGGAGAGAGGAGAGAAGGATAGTTGGATTTATATCCCACCCTTCACTCAGAGCGGCTTACAATCTCCTTCCCTTCTTCTCCCCACAAAAGACACCCTGTGAAGTCGGTGGGGCTGAGAGAACTCTGAGAGAACAGCTCTGAGACAACTGGGACTGGCCCAAGTTCACCCAGCTGGCTGCGTATCGAGGAGTGGGGAATCAAACCCGGTTCTCCAGATTAGAGTCTGCCACTTTTAACCACTATGCCAAACTGGCTCTCAGACCTTTTGATTTGGCAGAGAGGCATTGATCAGTGGTTTTATCTTTCTACAACTGGTAAACAACATGAACAGGTTATGCTGCCTTAAACAGACAAGACCTTTAATCTATCCAAGGTCAGGATTGTCTACTCTGACTGGCAGGGGATCCCAATTAGGGGTCGTTCACATTAATATCCTTTTCACTGGAGATGTTAGGAACTGAACCTGTGACCTTCTTCTGCATAGGCATGCAAAGTAGATGCTCTATTAGTAAGCCCTACCCTAGTGGGTTGGGTATGAGTTTACCTTCAAGCTCTTAAACCCCAAGTAATTTGCTTTGCGTGGAGGGTGAGGTACAAGTGTGATAATATAGGGCTGACCATATATGCCTGACCATATAGGGCTTTAGAGGTCAGCATCAGCATCTTGAACTGGATCCAGTATGCTATAGGCAGCCAGTGCAGCGACTGCAACACAGGCCGGATGTGGTCCTGCATGGAGAGGCCCATCAACAGCCTAGCCTGGCTGCGTTATTCTGCACCAGCTGCAGCTTCCGGATCTGAGACAAGGGCAGCCCCATGTGGAGAGCGTTACAGTGGTCGAGTCTCGAGGTGACCATAGCATGGATCACTGTAGCTAGGTCATCGCGTTCGAGGAAGGGAACCAGCTGCCTGATCAGCCGTAGATGGTAGAAGGCTGCTGTGGCAGTGGCTGCTACCTGGGCCTCCATTGTTAGGGAAGCATCCAGGAGCACTCCCAAACTCCTGACCCTCAGTGCTGTCACCAGTGGCACCCCACCAAAGGCCAGTAGTGGGATCCCTACCCCCGACCCGTTCTGACTCAAGCACAGGACCTCCGTCTTCGTTGGATTCAGTTTCAGTCGACTCAGTCTGAGCCAGTCTGCAACGTCCTGAAGCGCCCGCTCCAGGTCGTCTGGGGTAGAGTCGGACCGGCCACCCAACAACAGATAAAGCTGGGTGTCATCTGCATATTGAAGACACCCAAGCCTATGCCTCCGGGCAATCTGGGCAAGGGAGCGCATATAGATGTTGAATAACATTGGGGACAGCACCGCCCCTTGAGGAACACCACACATCATTGGGTGCCTCTGGGAGATCTGTTCCCCGAGCGCAACCCTCTGTCCCCGATCCTGGAGAAAAGAGGCAAGCCACTGTAAAGCAAGCCCCTGTATCCCCAAGTCAGCGAGGCGGTGGATCAGCAACTGATGGTCGACCATGTCAAACGCAGCTGGCAGATCTAAAAGCACCAGTGCTGCTGTGCCTCCTCGATCCAGATGTCTCCAGAGGTCATCCGTGAGGGCGACCAGTGCTGTCTCCGTCCCATGACCTGGCCGGAAGCCGGACTGAAACGGATCCAGCATAGAAGTGTCATCCATAAAGCTCTGCAACTGAATCGCCACCACCCTCTCCAGTACCTTGCCCAAATAGGGCAGATTGGACACCGGTCAACCTTTAAAGCCCTATACGGCAGGCCCTATACACTCTTTAAAGGGCCTGCCTACTTGAGGGACCACCTTTCCCCATATGTGCCCCAGAGGGCACTGAGGTCAAGCACATAACATCGCCTGACTTTCCCCGGTCCAAAAGACGTTCGGCTGGCCTGCACTAGGACCAGGGCTTTCTTGGTGGCAGCCCCATACTGGCAGAATGAGCTCCCGGATGACATCAGGACCCTGCAGGACTTATTAAAATGAGTTCTGCAGGGCCTGCAAGACGGAGCTCTTCCGCCAGGCTTTTGATTAGGAGCCGCCACCGGGGGAATTGCAGGACAACATTGCCCTGGAACCACTGGCCGAACCCTTTGCTGCCGCCTTTCACCATGAGAACTCTGACGCTGCCAGTATTTGCTGCTGCATATGTTGTTTAATTATTGATGTTTCGTTTTATGTTTTAAATTTGTAAACCATTTTGATGGTATTTTATGGTTGGTAGCCGCCTTGAGCCAGCTTGCTGAAAAGGCGGGATAAAAATAAAATAAAATAAATAAAAGAATACCCCTGGATGGACTCACCAGTGCTTAAATGTGTGATGACCAAGAGCCTCACAAGGGTTACAGGTTAGGTGAGTTTGGGTAAAGCAAACAGGTTGTAGCTATTTGGGCAAGAAAGTATTACCTGAAAATCTGAGCTTTTAACCAAGAGCAGAAAAATAAAAGCTGACACATTTCCAGTAATATATTTTCTGTTGCTGCTAGGAGGGAAATAAGAAATTATTTTCATGCACTGTAACTGAAATTAATCTGAATATAATGGTGTCATTTCATTGTATTGTTTATGTATCTTGAAGGGGAAAAGTCTTCAGCGAATTTCCAGATAGGAAATTGTCATGTTTTTAGAAGTCATGGACTCTTATTCTCAACACATTCAAGACCTTTGCACACAAAGTTCTTGGGCAATTTATTATTTTAAAGGAAACATCTGAATCACTGTTCCTCTACATTCGTAAGACACACACAGAAAACATTGCAGCTTTGCAGGGTGGGTTTCACACTCCTTGCCACTAACTTCCTGGAACATGGCTTGATTTCTGGGTGTGACCATGAACGTCACACTATTGAAAGCTGTCTAAAAGCTGTGCGGGTAAGTCAGGTTGCATCAGTAGCGCAGCCTCAAGCAGTAGAGAATGGGCGTGTGATGTCCCACATCAAGTACATCGCTGTATTTCCATTTCCTCTTTCAGAATAACCTCTTCACCATTTCAGAGCTAAAAGGCGTTGTGGGTCACTGAAAAGGATCGGAGTGGCCCATGCCTGAATGCAAATACCCATGCGTCCTGCCCTTGGGCTGGGATGTCTTCAGTAGGGTTGGATCCAAATACCGATTGCACAGAAGAGGAGGGAAGGGCTATCCTTTGCTACATTCTCAGGGCCAAACCAGCTGAGTGTTGGGAGTTTCATGTTTGGCGTTTCTGATAATTTTTTTAGAACTTAATTTTCTGGCACGCAGGAGCCAATTTGGATCAGGCCTGCAGCACACAATGAAGGAGGTTTTAAGGCTCCTCCCCACCATTATCATTTTCCTGACCAGTTTCAGGTGAGTAGCTGTGTCAGTCTGCAGTAGAAGAACAAGATTCGAGTCCCACTGCACCTGGAAAACCAACAAGTTTTCCAGGGTATAAGCTTTCAAGAGTCAGTTCCCTTCATCAGATCCGTTGGTCTCTAAAGTGTTACTGGACTCAAATCTATCTCTTTTCTGTTTTCCTAACCAGAAACTGTAAATTTAGTCCAACATAGTAAACAGCTGCTCCATGGCACAGTTCCCGCTAAGCTGCGCTAGGGGGGTGCTGGTGCACAAAATTTTAACAGGAAGCTGAGGGGTTGTGAGCTTCTGCTCACAAGACATTTTCCCCCTCCATTGGAAACAATGGAGGACGGGGGCACCTCCTTCTGGGGCCCATAGAATTGGACCCCCGGTCCAATATTTTTGAATTTGGGGGGGGGGAGGGTTTTTGAAGAGAGGCTATGCTGCAAATTTGGTGTTGTGATTAGGAGCATATTTGGTGTAGTGGTTAGGAGTGTGGACTCTAATCTGGGAGAACTGGGTTTGATTCCCCACTCCTCCACATGCAGTAAAAGGTAAAGGTTTCCCTTGCTCGAAAGCCAGTCGAATCTGACTCTAGGGAGTGGTGCTCATCTCCATTTCCAAGCCAAAGAGCCAGCACTGTCCGAAGACTTTTTGTGGTCATGTGGCTGGCATGACTAGACTCTGAGGCACACAGAACGCTGTTACCTTCCCACCGAAGCAGTACCTATTTTATCTACTTGCAATTTCTTGCTTTCAAACTGCTAGGTTGGCAGGAGCTGGGGCCAGAGATGGGAGTTCACTCTGTCATGTGGCACTCAGGTCTCGAACTGCCGAGCTACCGACCTTCCAGTCTGCAGCTCAGTGTCTTAACCTCTGAGCCACCGTGGCCTCCTTCCACATGCAGAGAGAGGTTAAAATCCACTTCCCTGTGTGCTGTGGTCCTGATCTGTATCAGGTCCCTAAAGGCCTGAGAATGAAGATTTTAAAAAATCAGAGGGAACTCCAAAGTTGGAACTCCCAGGACATGCCTGGTTTGGACCTCAGAAAACTGGTTCTCAGATTATTGATTGCATGTGTCTTGAAATTCCTGGTGTTACTTTTGTTCGCACTACTTTAGTCCACCGCTTGTTGCTAGCGGTTCAGTCCTCTTCTGCAGTAGCAGACCCTGACCTGATTAATGGCTTCCCTGTTTCTCTTCCAGTTTACCTTATAATCAGTATTTTGGAGGTGTGTCTGCCTTGAGCAAGGTGCAATTTGAAAAAATCAACGGGTTTCCCAATAATTATTGGGGCTGGGGAGGCGAAGACGATGACATTTATAACAGGTAAGACTTTTCTAACTCACTTTGGCTGTTTAGGGAAGCTTGTTTTTGCAGGCAGGAAGCCGGACATGTAACTTGGATGCAGTACTCCTCTAGCACTTCTTGTTCTGTGAGCCAATTGACTTGCAGTCTTCTTCTGTGGAGTGTTCAAAGTATCATGCCATCTGTTTCCCATTCACCCAGGACTCTCCTTCCTGTTAGGGTAGCAGTCTAGCTTAGCCTCCTGGCAGATGGAGGAAACTGACAAGGCTATCCCCAGCAGAGTTGCACCCGTCTAAGTCTATTGGAGTCAGTGGTCTTAAAACTGTTGGCAGAATTTAAACATTCAGAGGAACAGAGCACCAACCGTTTACAGAAAATAACTCAGTTTGTTAAAGAAGAAATGAACTCTGATAGAACAGGAGGAGGAGGAGAGAGACCTGACTGATTGCTGTGAGAGACAGAAATGAAGGGGGGAGGGCGCGGTTCGAGCAAGAAGTCTCCAAAGAGCCAGTCAGGAGACAGAAAGGACATAATTTGAAATTGTGGGAAGTCCCTAATCTAGCAGTCCTTCAGCTGTCCCCTATAGGCTGTTCTTCTGATCTTCTTCAAGTAGACCTTGTATATTCCAAAAAAAAGGCTTGAACTCTGTTTATCCTTGCACTGTAAGAGGCTGAAAGGAGTGATTTGGCTAAAACAGGACAGTGAGTTCATGTTAGTAGTGGCCCTTAAACGCCCACGTCTCTCAAATCATCCTTCAGTAAATTTTGGGCTACTTCACATAAGAACGTAAGAGAAGCCAATGTTGGATCAGGCCAATGGCTCATCCAGTCCAACGCTATGTGTCACATAGTGGCCAAAAATACCAGGTGCCCTCAGGAGGTCCAGCAGTGGGGCCAGGACATTAGAAGCCCTCTCACTGTTGCCCCCCCCCATCACCAAGAATACAGAGCATCACTAGCCCCAGACCAAGAGTTCCTATCTATACCTTGTGGCTAATGGACCTCTGGCTGATGGACCACTGCTCCATATGTTTATCTAATTTTGAAGCTGTTCATGCTTGTAGCATGATGTAGACAAGTATTTATTTATGAGTTTGCACATGTTCCAAATCAATTTTTAGAAATGGGGAAGGAGGGAATAGTGGCTGCCAATGCTCCCTCTAAGCTGTGGAGTCTTGTGAGCAAAAATTCTACTTTGTGAGCTACTGGCATTAAAGTTGTGATTTGGCTGCTGCATAAATTAGTTTGCTCTGGAGCCATCCTTCCTGAGTGAAGACAAAAATGTGTGGGCCGGAGGCTAAAATACTGTGAGCTAGCTCACACTAACTCAGCTTAGCGGGAACTCTGGACTGGCTGCCATTGTGATGAACCAAATGGCAAAACACTGGATTGTGTCCATACACAGACTCACACAGACTGTGGAATAAGACAGACAAGAAACCTTCATTCTGGTACCACTGGTGAGTTTCCCAGCCTTCTAGGAAAAAGACATCTTACAAGGTGGTCATCTGCACTGCTGTATCACTGGAACAATGTATTTCCAGTACCATCCTGTTGATTTTTTAGAGGCTTCTTGCCCAGCTAGCCTCCAACCCAAGCAAGTGAATCTCACAGGTGCTCAAACAAACAGGTGCACAAGTGCTCAAACAAACAGCTCTTTTAAGCGAACAGTGACGTTAGAATTTATTTGGCCAGTGTGAGGGAAGGACATGCTTGGCTGATAGGGTGGATGAAAGAAGAAGAAGAAGAGATTGGATTTATATCCCGCCCTTCACTCACTTAAGAGTCTCAGAGCGGCTTACAAACTCCTTTCCCTTCCCCTCCCCACAACAGACACCCTGTGAGGTATGTGGGGCTGAGAGAGCTCTTTCCCAAGCTGTCCTTGAAAGAACAACTGGTACAGAGCTATGGCTTGCCCAAGGTCATCCAGCCAGGTGCAAGTGGAGGAGTGGGGAATCAAACCCGGTTCTC
Organism: Lepidodactylus listeri; assembly: GCA_029233225.1. Taxonomy (NCBI): domain Eukaryota; kingdom Metazoa; phylum Chordata; class Lepidosauria; order Squamata; family Gekkonidae; genus Lepidodactylus; species Lepidodactylus listeri. The sequence continues at coordinate 135,420,485 of JARCFY010000004.1, read as the reverse complement.
CCAGATTAGAGTCCACACCCTTAACCACTACACCAAACTGGTGGGAAAAAATGACCTTAAGCACCATGAAACTGCAGCGTGTTGCTGGATGGTCATTCGTTTTAACAAGTGTCCCAGATCTGTGTGGTGCATGCACTGTTCCTTCCAGCTGTAGATGCATGTGCTGGATTTCAGACCATTCTGATACGGGTCTGGAAACTGGTACGCGCACAGAAGGGACACACCAGAAGAAAATCGTATTTCAAATGGAATCGACTCACTTCCTTTCGTTGCTATTTCCGGAGGAGCACCACACTTTGAAACTTCAAGTTGGACGTGTGCCATTTGTCAGCATTTTTTATTCACCTTGTTTTAGGCTGCATGATGGACATGGCTTCTGTTTTTAAATGCTGCTTTCTTCCTTTGGTTCTTGCCGTATAGTTAGAAGTAGAAGCAATGGGGCTGTAGTGTTTTGCAACTGGAGAACCAAATGTCTACTGCTGACACCAGATTCCAGTTACAGTGGTGCTAGGGCAAGCCTTGCAAATAAATCCACAGACGTTACTGTCCCATAAATATGTTTGTTACCCCATTTGCTCTCCCATAGTTATGTTATTCATTTGTAGTCTGAAAGGGGCCACTTCTGCATGCTTCCATGCTCACAGGTGATACTTAACTTGCCAAAAATAATCAGCCAAGACACTAGAATAATAATGGCTGAACTATGCATTTCTGCAGCCACAGGTCTGGCCCATGGCTGCAGAGACCATTTTAGAGAAAAATTTAGTTGTCTAAAAATTACCATGAGCCTGCATACAGCCGCACCGGGTGATCTTGTTCCCCACATGTCTTTTCGAGTGCCAAAACAGCCCCTCTGGCAGTTTTGGCACTTTAAAAGTTATTGGGGGGGGGGGGGAATCGCTTGTTGCTGCTGTGGCCCAACCCTCATGGCAGTATTGTTAAACAGCTAAATTTTCTTCTACAGTGGCATCAGCAGGCATGGGTTGGACCTGTGGCTGCCATAATGTGTAGTTTGGCTCGAAGCTTGGGCAAGGAGGAGGGCAAAAGTCCGTAACCTGTGCATAAGTCTCAGTTGGACCAGTTCATTTTTTTCCTGTGTTTCCTGCAGTGACAGCTATGGAAAGCTTCACCGGCAGGTCATTTCAGCAGCAATGTAAACTGTGAATTTTAGTTTGCAGTGGCTGGTGTCCAGAAGGGACCTGCAATTGTGGCTTGCGTATTGTGTCCCTTTTCTTGCTGGCTTGCACTCAAACCAAGCTGGCGGAAGATCCAGGACTTGGGCCTGGTGCTTTGCGTTGCACAGGGTCACTGTTCCCTTTGTCTCTTAGCTGCCGCTCTTTGAGTTGGAGACCAAACAAGAGTCCAGTTTCCTGCCGTCTGGGTCAAACCTTTGGCAGCAGGATGTTTTCATTAACGCTCTCGGAAAAAACTTGTTTTGTCAGCGCTCGCTAGTAGAGATGTGAAACCCTGAAGAGGGAAACTCAGGAAAAGTCGGTCTGCTGTTTCAAACAGCGTGTGGCTAGAGACGCAGCCGCATCTCAATCTGTTTGCCTTTGCAGGCTGGTTTTTAAAGGCATGGGGATCTCTCGCCCGGATGCTGCCACCGGGAAATGCAGAATGATCCACCACTCCAGAGACAACAAAAATGAGCCCAACCCACAGAGGTAAGTTCTTCTTAACCACACGGCCTCTGCCACGTGTGCAAACATTTCCGAACAGTCATATTCTCTTTCTGCTCTGTTTTCTGTCCTCCCTGAAAAACACCTGATTGTAAAAGAAGCCTTTTATTCAAATGCAAAGTACAAAGAACATCTGCGGCACACTGAGCAAGCCTCTCATTTTAGATTTAAACTTTGCACTCTACCGTGTGCCCTGTCCTGGATGGCCCAGGCTAGCCTGATCTCATCAGATCTCGGAAGCTCAGCAGGGGCAGTCCAGACTAGTATTTGGGTGGGAGACCTCCAAGGAATTCCAGGGTCGCTATACAGAGGAGGACAGTGGCAAACCACCTCTGGATGTCTCTTGACTTGAAAACCTCAACAGGAGTTGCCATAAGTCAGCTGTGGCTGTGGCTTTATGCACACAAATTCCTAACATGTAGCAGTCCTAACAGCCCACACTAGCCTGATCTCACCATGCTTTGGAAGCTAAGCAGGGTCAGTACTTGGATGGGAGACCCCCAGGGAAGAGTCAGGCTGCTGTCCAGATGCAGGAAATGGCAAGCCACCTCCGTTTGTCTCTTGCCTTGAAAACCCTGTCAGGTGCAACTTCATGGGGTCACCATGAGTTTGTTGCAATTCAGTGGCCCACTTTTGCCAGTTTGTTGGAGCGGTTAAGAGCGGCGGACTCTAATCTGGGAGAACTGGGTTTGATTCCCCACTCCTCTACATGCAGCTGCTGGGTGACCTTGGGTCAGTCAAAAGTTCTCTCAGAGCTGTTCTCTCAAGAGCAGTCCTCAAAAGAGCTCTCTCAGCCCCACCTACCTCACAGAGTGTCTGTTGTGGGGGGAGGAAGGGAAGGAGACTGTAAGCCTCTTTGAGACTCCGGTTGAAGGGTGGGGTATAAATCCAATCTTCCATATAAACTGAGATCTGTGGAGTTTGAGCACCTCCTTTTGTGAATATCATCATTTGTAGAGTTTCCTTTCTGAGAGCCAGTTTGTAGTGGTTTGGAGCGCGGACTCTAATCTGGGAGAACTGGGTTTGATTCCCCACTCCTCCACATAGAGCTGCTGGGTGACCTTGGGTCAGTCACAAGTTCTCTCAGAGCTGTTCTCTCAAGGGCAGTCCTTGAAAGAGCTCTCTCAGCCCCTGCTCCCTCACAGGGTGTCTGTTGTGAGGAGAGGAAGGGAAAGGAGATTGTAAGCTGCTCTGAGACACCAAGTTAAGGGCAGGGTATAAATCCAACCTCCTCCTCCTTTTCTTCTCTGCATTTCTCAGGCCTGGTCTACATATGCAAGATAATGAAGTGGTATAATGGACTGTAGATGGGGAGGGTCACATCTAAAATGAAAGCTTCCCTGCAGATTAAGAGGGAGAAAGATGCTGTCCTAGTATGTTGTGCTAGTTTCTTGCTTACTGGACGTTATGGGCACTGGGGACCTTTAAACAACATAATCCCTCCCACGCAGTGATACAGTCTGTTCTACCACCTCTGTGCTCCACCACTTCATTACCATCTTAACTGTGCTGCGTGCGTAGATCAGGCTGGGAAAAAGCCAGTTCTGTTCATCGGCCAAATGCAAATGATAAAGCTGGGTCTGATTTACTGATATGCACTGCTCTTTGATCTTAGGCAAAATGCTATTAATTGTGTATTTTCTGTACAGAATGTCTATTTTATGCACCTGATAAGAACATAAGTGAAGCCAATGTTGGATCAGGCCAATGGCCCATCCAGCCCAACACTTTGTCACACAGTGGGCAAAAATACCAAGTGCTATCAGGAGGTCCACCAGTGGGGCCGGGACACTAGAAGCCCTCCCACTGTTGCCCCCCCCCCAAAGCACCAAGAATACAGAGCATCACTTGCCCCAGACTGAGAGTTCCTATCTATACTATGGTCTATTGATGCACCTTAGGGCCCCATAGGGCCCGCCATGTTGGGTCTTTCAGTTCTGTGCCTCATTTGTATCTAAAATGAGGTGGAGGGTGGAAAAAGAGTGCTGCTTACAACCAGAAGGGCATACAAGTTAGGGGAGCTCAATCATCCCCACATCCTCCTGCTTCAAATTCTTTTCTTGCTGTTCCACTCATGTCAGAATCATGCTGAAGGGAGAAGAGCACTTGAAGTGACAGAACAAGGAGAAATAAAATACAGAGGGTGCCCCTTGTTTTTGTAAAATGTAGACCTTCTTGCCTCCAGTTTAGCAGTGAATAGAACAGGTTTGTGAATGAACATGCTGTCCTCATGTCGAGCTCGGTTTTGACTCCAACCTAAATGGGTTCACAAATTAGTCTGTTCCAATTGTTTTTGCCTCATAAAGAGCCACTGTGGCATAGTGGTTAAGAGTAGTATCTGAGTAGTACCTGGGAGATTCAGATTCGAATCCCTACTCACATCATGGAAGCTCGCTGGGTGACCTTGGGCCAGTCACATTCTCTTAGCCTAATCTACCTCACAGGGTTGTTGTGAGGATAAAATGGAGGAAACGAAAATGACGTAAGCCACTTTAGGTCCCCATGGGGGAGGGTTTTTAAAAAATGTAATAAATTAAGTTCGTGACACTTGAATGTTTGTGTTCCACCTTTAATCTGGCAGATTCAATAAGGATATAATATCACGGATTCTGGGTTGGTGTTCTGGGAGAGTCCCTAACATTTTGTGTTTAAATTTGAACATTGGACTATATAAAACATTTGTTTTTATTCTTGGTGGGATGTGGAAATAGGCTGGTTGCAAGTTAAGTTCCCAGCCCTGAAAATCTGTTTTCTGTCCACAGGTTTAACAAAATTGCTCACACAAAGGAGACAATGAACTCAGATGGCTTAAACAGTTTGTCATACTCGGTGTCAAATACTGAAAGATTCCCCTTGTATACAAAAATCACAGTGGATGTCGGGTCACCGAAAAGCTAGTATTGAGAGATGTTACAGAAGGCTTGGGAAACCTAACCAAGGACTACTCATCCAGGTGGTTTTACACCTCCTGGTTTTTATTACAACGGACGTCAGAAAGGATGCCTTGTGTTGCCATTCTGAGGCATTTATGTTTGCTGGACAAGCAGGAAGTTTAATCCCCAAACTTTGTTGCATATACAGCTTTCTAGCTCTTTCTCTCTTTTTTTTCTTTATAAATTCAGAAGTTTGAAATTATGTCCATTTTTTGAGGGAAACGGCGGGAGAAGACAGGCACAGCCCATTGAAATGAATGGGAACGACGCTTGTGTGTGTTCCTTCCATGCATTTCACTACAGCTCGCACGGGAGACATTCCTGGTGGGGATTGACTCCACGCCTATTTGCTGCAGAACTCTCCACTGTTAAGTCATTGTTGCACACAGCTGGGAAAGGTTAATGCTGGACCAATGATAGGGTGTTTTCCATCATTTCAGGCCCACTTCTTTCCCCTCCCCCCCATGCCATTTAAATTTTAAAATTAGGTTAACATTTATGAAAATGTCAGTGCTTTAGTTACACTATGAAGGACTGGAAAATGCTGCTAATGTTGTATTGAGTTTACATACTTTGATAGGGGTGTGTGTGTGTGTGTGTGTATACACACACACACACACACATACAAAAGCAATCATTCTGGTGTAATTGCAATTAAAAACAAAATTCACGCAAAGCTTAACAATGGGCTTTCAGCTCTGCTGGCAGAGGGGATTTCAGTAGTTCAGGCCTCTTTGCTGAAAAGTGAGTGTTGCACAGTGAAAAGATTAACTTCCATGGTGATGGTCACGGACTGACATGGCTGGCCTGCGTCACTTCTGATTGGATCTCCACCGCTGAGCCATGCATCATGTTACACAGAGCAAGACTCTGCTTGTTTAGTGCATGGATGGCTCCTTCCAAAAGCCATTCCTGCAGACAAGGCTTAAAGTATCGACGTTCCCTTTTGTCAACCTTGCGACCCTTCCTCAGGGGAGCAACGCTTCTTGGAAGGAAAAAAGCTGTCAACTTGGCTGTGTTTCTCACTCCCGCGGCCTGTAGAAGGGAGCTGTTTGGTGTTTTCTGCATGCAGAGCAGAATGATTGCCGTGCGAACACAACTGTAAGTTGTAGCTTGCTCTGTGAACAACTGTAACTTGTAGCTCTGCCCTCATACCAGGGGAAGGGTTCTGTCCCACCACAAGGAGTGAACAGGTCCCCTTGTGGAAATGATTGACGAGCCACTGGCTTGGCTGCGTTCAGGACTGTAACATCTACAGCCACGATCAATGGATGCTGAAAGGAGCTGACCAGAACATTGAAATAACATCTGCCCGAAAGCTTCTTGGCACTCTCAGTTTGGACCTTTTTAGCATGCAGGTGGAAGTGCATAGGCACGGTCCCTAAGACTAGAAAGTAAAAGATAGCCAAAGATTTCACATGCCGATACCATACCTTTCCATTTGTAGACCAGGTTGCTCACATGGATCCTACCTATGGGGCAAGGTTGCAGGGTACAAACAAACAAGAGATCGCTTCAGGGGTTTGGGGTGCATCATATAAGCATGCCAGGGAACCTTGGATGGAAGCAGAGAGCAGGCGGAGTCAGAATCCACCACCCCTTCTTTTCATCCCCTCAGGTACCCTGAGGCCCATTGTGGATGATAGTAGAGCAGGTAAACCGATGCATTCTGCCACTGAAATCAAGAGTTACACAATGTAAATTGCTCAGTGAAGCCCTTCAATTTCTGTTACTGGGCTGCATAAATATCCTGTCTAGCATAATATGGTAATATTTCTCGATTTCCTTACATCTGAATGTCAAGTTGCCTTTTGCTTTATGTCTTTACCTTCTCTCGCCAAGGAATGGCAAATAGCATGCAACTGTGGGCTCAAACTGTCTTTTGTGTTTTGTTCAGGTATGTTTTTACTACCATAAAAGCCTAAATATTGTGTAAAAGTCAAAGAAAAAAAAGGTTTTTCTTGCCATGTGCTTCTGTAAAACTTGAATTTGCTGTTGTTGTTTCTGTTCTTAATTATTGCAATGTGTTAAACAAGATATTATGGGGGGGAGTGCATATAAAACCTTTATTGCACCATAAAACAGCATCCGTCAATGTAAACTGCAGACCAAATGATGTTTAGGCCAGACTGAAAAGGTTTTATGCCTTGCATTCTGCATAAGGCACCCCTGTGGGGTTGCCTGTGTGTTCTTTTGCTCAGCAGTCACTTAAAAGGGTAGCACAAATATGCCTTTTTTATGTCTGTGAAGATTGAGCCAGCATCTCCATGTATAAACTGTTTTAATTGTTGTTTTGTAATCAGAGTTAGTGCCTTTGAAACCAGAGACTGCTTGCATGGCCTCTTCTCACCCTGCCTTCCAAAATTCTTCCTGGGGGACAATTGCAATGTTGTTACATTATCAGCTTAGAAACCTCATCCCAGAGCCTCAAAATTCTGTTTTGGTTCTTAAATTCTTATTTTTTTTAAAAAATGTCATTCTTGTGTCTTGTTTCACAGTGGGCTCCTAGTAGTCAACCTTTCAAGAGACTGACTGTCCCCTATTTCAGCCATGTTTGTAGCAAGACGTTTACGAGGCCCTGCTTATAACACACATAAAGGAGAAGGGATAGAGGCCTGGACCGTAGCTCTCTCATGCACCCCTTTCTTTTACTCCTGCAATATAAGCCACGTGACCTCCAGAAAGTGCCTTAGAGGAACACAGTTGCCGTGTTCCTCACAAATTTCACCTCAGGTTGCCCTACCCATAGGGCCTATCCTTAGTTCCAGTCACCTGACCTTATTTTAAAAGGGTGCAGGGTTCTTCTCCTTCCCCCAGTTCTTTCCCAAAAACTTCTAGCCTTTTCCATTATAGTTCTAGAAACTGTGCCAAAAGGAAAGGACCTACAGTTGACCTGGACAAGCTGAGGGAAGGAACTCAGTAGTCTCCCAGCTTAGTAGTTTGTAGCATGGCTGGTATTTTGCTGCCCTCCCCAAAACAGTTGGCACCAAAGTTAGAACCACAGTGATGAGCAACCTCAAATTCTCCTATTTTCAAATCAATGTGTAAAAGGTCTCAACTGGAGGCACTGAATTCTCACCGTCTCTCTGGTACCCCAGCAGGCTCGCATACTAATTCTCCCCTCAATGCACAGAGAAGTCAGGGATCAAATGGAGGGAATTTATTTGAATGTGGGATCCCCTGACCCTTGTAAATAAAAATCCTCTTTAAAGATTGAAAGAGGCATAGAAGAGATCCCACATTTAAATATCTCTGAGCCACCCTTCTCACAGTGAGTGGGGGGTAGTAGGGAACCCAGAATCTTCTAGGGAGAGTAGTGTTTAAATAGGCTGTTTGGCAAGTTAATGTTCTGACATGTACCTTGTTCTTTAGTACTTAAAATAATTTCAGGACTTGGAGGGAGTGGCCATATTTTCCTTCATTTGGTAGGCAGGTTTTGGTTTTGTGCATGTGACATGTTCACTTATTTATTTATTTAAATGTATGGAGCCAATTGCTTGGGCTTTCACTGGTGAGCATGGAGACAAAGTACATGATTTTGGCTGTAATTTGAGAGGTATCTGGTCCTCTTAAATGTGCTTTGACACATTTTTGGAAGAGGAGATCATGGTTGTAATTCTGGGAGATGTGCCTTGAGATGTTAGTTGAATGTCCTTGAGAGGATTCATTCAGTGTTAGACAGCTTTAGAACTAGGGGTCTGTTCAGATGTTGCTTGCTGTGGAGAAATCTTGACCCACAAAATCTGTGTGGCTCTTGTATGCTTTTTTTCCTGTCACCGCTTTGAAAAACTAACCTCCAAGTGAGGCTTAGTTCAGTACAGTATCCCTATGAACCCAGAGGGAGAAATTGGAGGATTCTACTATGGAATCAGGAGACAGATACCATGCTCTAATATGCGCACCCACAACCTTGATGAAACATCTTTTTTGCCCCTCATGTTTATAGGACGAAGGAAGGCTTCCAAATGCAAGACTCTTGCCAGAAAGGAATAGTTAACAATGTATGAAAAGTTCCTAGGGCTTAGAAGTGCTGTACAAACAGCTAAAGGACTGTGAAGGGTTAATTCTTCACAGAGCCAGAGAGCTTTGAGTGGCAGGCTGTTCTAAGTGATCTGATTGGGTAGGATCTGCTGAACAGAGAAAAACATCTGAACTGGATGCTGAGGAGAATTCAGTCTGATTTCAGCCTTAGCTGAGAGCAGTTTAACACAGACAGAGAACTAGGGGAAAGTTGGCAAGAAAGTTTGGGAAGTAGGTGGAGAATCCCATTCGGGCCATAGAAAGGGGATCGATCTCCTAATCTAATGAGAGGAGAATTTCCCTACCCAATCAAACAGGGAGTTAGCTCTGAAGAGTGAGGAAACCTCTGGTCTGGTTAGAAACTGCCTTTAGAGATCTTAAGAGTCAGTTAAAAACTCAAAACGAGTGCTGGTGTTTCAAAAGAAGGGATTTGGATACTGGAAAGAGTGCACCAGCCTTCTAGAAACCGAAAAAGTCAGAAAATACTCAAAGAAAGTGTACTGGAGTGTTTGGGAAAGCACTGGAACAAAAGCCTCTCAACAAAGATTTTAAGTAACTCTGAATAGCTTAAGAAACTCTCATTAATCTGAAACATAAGAACTAAAGTCTGTATTTTACCTCAGAAATTTCAACCCCTGATTTCACCGGACCTTTCCCTTCTATGTTGAATAAAATATTTTTTTAATTTGGAATATAAAAATGTCTTGCGTGCCATTAAAGTTAAAGGAGGCTCCCAATCCTTTCCTCAGGTTCCTGGGCTGAGCAAAGAGCCAAAATATTGTACTGTGAAAGGGTGGGACAGCCAGCTCTCTTCAGCAAAAAAAGAAAACATTACTAGGGTGGCTCAGTCAGCAAAGGGAAAGAAAGCTTGCGGGGAGGGTGGGGTAAAAATGTAAAATAATAAATAATAATAAATAATAAATAATGGAGGGAAAGTCTTGCCTCTGAGGGAGGGAAGTTGGCATGGCTGTCACAGTGGGCTTCTCGATTGCCTCTTTTTGAGACATAACACAAACCAGAAAAAAACTACTGCTGATCTATTACCAACATAATCCATCTTCTAACTACAAGATGGGAAGCATCACCTTCCAGAAACTAGCAATTTTACAAATTTAAATTGCTAGCTCTTCTCTTCTTAAAAAACCCTTTTTCTTCTCACTACGGCATAAAATTATCTCTAAACATTACAATATTTGTTACATTGTACAAACTATGCAAGCAGTTTTATGTTGCACATCATAAATAGCTTTGTCTTTTGTTTGTGTGCACGAGAGAGAGCACGAAGACCAGGTCAAATTGCCACAGAGAACATGTTTGATGTTTTGAGAACACATTAGCTCTCAACATCAAAGTAGTTTTTTAAAAAATAAAAGTGCCTTAAAATAGGTGTGTGAGGGAGGAGGAGAGGAATTTTTCACAGAACAGGATTAGATAAAATGTTTCAGAGTTGCTGTGTTACAAATAATAAAGACTTTTCTTAAAAAAACAAAACAAAACTCAGACTGTTTCTACTCTTGTACTTTTAATTCCCTCCCCTCCCTGGCTTCGTAAAGATTAACTTGCATTTCTGTTTAACTGTGAAACTTTATGAAATAAATGAACCCCAGTTCTCTTTCACTCGGGGAGCGCGGTGTGCTATTTTTATTCAGGTATTGTTATTCAAAAGTTAAATGTTAGCTGGGAAACACGGTGTACGGTTGTTTCTCCTCACCGGATCGGCAGTTTGAGCTAAAATTAGGGCCTGCTGTGATATTACTTTTGGTAATGTGAAAGTTACTACAACGTGACTTTTCTGTGCTGGATGGTAACATCAACAAGCCAAGGGTTTGTGGGCAGAATCCATGCTTGGAGTATTTTTACCCCTTGTCAGCAAAATCTCAGAATGGTACCACTGATAGTCACATCCATTCCCTTTTTTTTAAGCAAAGAGTTGTGATTCTTTCACATACATAGCAAGGGGCTGATCCAGTAGGTATTTATTAGGTGCATACTGCCCATCTGTGAGGGCAGCTGTCGATGAGCAATTTGGGGAAGGAAGCATGAGGTATGAAACTGGATCAACCCCCAGTGCATGTCTGATTAATTATTTTTTATCAGTAGTCACTCCATGAATAATGGCAGTGAACTGGCCACAGACAAAAGCAAGGGTTTGTGTACGTCATGCTAGAACTTTGCCCCAGCAATTCAAATTCTGTTTCCAAGAAGATCCAAACTTCGCAACCTGTATAAATTATGCACAGTGAGCCAAATATGCCATTTACTTTGGCTTGGCTTTCCGTCAGGGAATGGGCCCACTGCCAACCTTTGATTAATCGCATCCGTCTGTCCCTCTGACTTTTGAAATCTCAGGAGGCATTTCCCTGTGTAACTTTCAAAGTCTATAAGGACTGAAAACTTATTTTTTTTAAAAAAGTTAAAGCTGAGATTCTCAGGAAGTTGAATCCTGTACCCAATGAGCTTGCTTGGAGGTACAATGGCCCAGGGGGAGGGAGGGCTCATGGGACAAATGAGGAAGAGCTAGCTTCAGCTCTTAAGATGGAGGGGAAAGAGAAAGACCAACAAAATGGATGCTCGATGGCAACAGTCTGGCACCCCTGCTTTTTATGCCTGCCTTTCTCCTCCTGGAGCAATACTGGCATGAAAAGGAGCCCCAAAAGGAGCTTCTCCCACATGAACTTGAACTTCTGATGTTACTAAGGAGGTTAAACAGAAAACAATCATAGGCTGTGATCACACACACTAAATAATCCATTTTCAATGCACTTTACAATTGGTTTTTGACAGTTCACACAGTAAGATCCATTTGGAAAGCACATTGAAAGTGGATTATTTAGAGTGTGTGTTTGCAGCCATAGACATGTACTTGAATGAACAGGATCTGAGAAGAAATATGCAGGGCAGTTGTTTGTACAGAAAGGAGCCACTCGGCTGTTGCTTCCAGATCACCAAAAGAAATATCTGAAGGGGGCCCTAAACGTGTTCAGTCACAGAGAGAGAGGGCAAGATGTAAAATCACCATAGGTGCCTATTATCCTCAAGATTCATGATCATTATTTCAAGGTGCAAACAATCACATTGCGTCTCATCTTTATCAAAGATCCTTCACTCATTAGTTAGCACGGTGTTCTATTTTGGGCAAGTTTCCTCCCTGCTTTTTGTTCTTGCATGTGTATCAGACTGTTTCTTATCTGTGGTTCTACACCCTTGTCATTGATTACAAAATATAATAATTCTGAATCATTATGTTTGGTGTTATTCTTGGAATAAATTTATTTTTTTGGTTACTATTTTCTATTATTGTGTCTTGATGGTTTACTCTCTGTGCTTCAAAGTGATGCATGGTTTGGTCCTAATACCAGAAAAGCAGAACTGTATATTGTTGGACTCGGCCACTTCAGAGTTAGGGTTGCCAGGTCCCCACTGGCCTCCATACAAACGCTTCTTTGACCTGGCCTGACTAGGTCAGTGGAAGGGGAAAGGGAGAAGATAAAACTCCCAGAAGCAAGGAAAGAGGTGTCTTTGGGTGCTAATTCCATCGAAGCAGACAGAACTCTTGAGGTCTGGAGAAGATGGATATTGCCATGTGCTGGCCTGGACCGCTGCAGGAAGCTGCAAGGTAATGGTAACTCTGTGAAGATCTATAACATTCTAAGCCAAGGACCCTGTGCTATATTTAACATCTGATAGGGCATGTATAGAGAGAGGGACAGAGGAATTGCGTTTTACTCATTTCTTTTGAACCCCTTGCTCAGTCTGGTGCTGTGCTAAAAGTATGCTTTTGAACATTTTCTCTTTAATAAATATTTTATCATTTTGATCCTGGTAATGGTTCTTTGTATCACATAGATCCACCGTCTTGGACATGCTGTTTTATAAGCGCCAGTGGGGAGGTAGTCAGTTGTCAAGCGGCTATTCCTCCAGGGGCGCACAAGGCAGTAAACAGTCCCTGTGGTGACCAAGCGCTGGGCAGTGGGAAACACAGAGGCAAGGCCTCAGAACTTGGAAGGGAAGCTGGGAGTCCTGACCCTCCTAGCGGGCAATTCCTAGAAAGGTCAGGTGGTGGCGGCTGGTTACCAGAGAAAGAGAAAAGCCTCTCCCTGTGTTGGGAATACCTTGGAGGGCAGGATGGAACTGGGCCTGCAGGTTGAAGCAGCACTGTCCCACCACAGGGTCTTAAAATGAATGCTGATAGCTTGTGGTGAGCTCCAGTTGCCTAATGTCAGTTAACAAGACCTTGACATCTTTCCCCCCGCCTAAAATAAAGAAGGAAATTTCACATGCCAAATTTGATATTTTATCAAAGAACACTGAAGGTTTACAATAACCAAGAGGATGTCTGGGCCTGCCTTTCCTGGAAGTTATATATTCTCAATATGCTATGGAGACCATTGTTTGGAGTAGTTTCCACTCACACCTTACGTTTGTCTCCAGTTGGCAAAGCCATTGCGTGCAAGATAGAAGACAGGAAAGCATTTTTTCATATGTACAAATCTTGGTTGATAGTGGAACTACCAAACAAGAATAGTCCTGAACATCCTCTGTTCAGTTCCCAACACTGTGGACAAATCCTTGGTATATTTTAAGCCCCTCCATACATTATAGTGACCCACAAGATAAAGCGGGGAGGGGGGATGTCTTGCTCCAGAGGAGGCAGCAGACCAAGGCATACATTTAGTAAGTGAGCCAAGTGTGTGCTTTGTGCCATGTAGCTACAGGGGAAAGCAAAACCTCCCATGATCTCCCGTCACAGTCTATCCTGAGGGGAAAATCCTTTGCACCCTGATCTCCAAATTTAGCAAGCAGTTAAGAAGCTGAACAAGAAGGCAAGTGGGAGAGGAATATCATCTATTACTGTGTATTAGTTACAAAAAAACAGAGTCTGTATGCAGTGCTCCCTCTAAGCTGTGGAGTCTTGTGAGCAAAAATTCTACTTTGTGAGCTCCTGGCATTAAAGTTGTGAATGAGCGATTTGGCCACTGCATAAATCACTTTGCTCTGGAGCCATCCTTCCTGAGCTAAGACAAAAATGTGTGAGCCAGAGGCTAAAAAACTTGTGAGCTGGCTCACATGAACTCAGGTTTGGCTGCCATCACACTCACAAAATAATCCACTTTCAATGCACTTTCCAACTGGATTTTGCCAATTCACACAGTAAATCCAGTTGGAAAGTGCACTGAAAGTGGATTATTTAGTGTGTGTGACCGCAGCCAAGGGAACACTGACTATGTGTATATTACCAACATTAGAAAACAAAGCTCGGGGAACATATCAGTGAACAATTTTTTTCCTCTTCACCATTACAGTCAACATATGTACATCTGTTTGTAAGAAAAAGCCAATATGTGTTCACTTTACAAATTAAACTGGAGGCTGGTACCAAGATAAACATGGAGTTTAAATCACATGTTCAGCTATACATGACTTGAAATTACCATGATAAATACTCAATGCACATTTAAAGGAAAATCAAGCGTATTCTGAACACAACTTGTATGAGCGTTCATGGTAACTTGTGAACAGGGCTACAATGTGAAATGGTAGCCTGGAACTTAATTGTGTGTACATGATATCCTGGCTGGTTCAGGTCCATTTGTCCCACTGTTCAGTTTCCAAACATGGCCACTGAGGAACTTCTGATGTGCTGACAGGCAGTATAAAGAAGGCTTCCTGACACTTGAATTGAAAGGTCAACCACACAATCCTAAACAAAGTAGTCTGCAATGGACTTAGACTGGTGCAACTCTACATTTCAAGCTGCACTGCTAAAGGCTAAAAAAGGCAGCTACACGTAATTATAATGGCTAATAGGAGGTCCCAGGCTGACCAAGGCTGTGAACAACAGAACATTGGAGGTCATGAATTCACAGGGCTGCCATAAGTCAGAAGCAACTTGAGAGGACATGACGCACACACAGGGCTTTACAGGTCAAATTTAACACCATTACTTGGGCTCAGGGGAATATCAGCTGCCTGTGTAGCTGGTTGGATGTCCTCTTATTTATCACACTGCACAAAAGAGGTGGGTGGTCATGTTCTACAGCTTTGGAACAGCCTTCAAGGGTAGTCTCACATGCAGGAACCAGCGTGATAATCCAGATGAACACATATGCGGCTTATATCCATTAGGAAGTTGCCGTTCTTTGTGGCTTCGCAGCTTATGGGCAGGAGTGGTGGCCCTTTGTCATCCTGTCTCCATTGGCCGAGGTATGCCACTTTGATTTGGTGACAGAACTGCCAGCTAATCAGTTTTGGGTTGATCAGTCACTTTCTTTTGGTGTAGTGGTTAGGGGCACAGACCCTAATCTGAGAGAACCGAGTTTGAGTCCCCACTCCTCCACATGCAGCTGCTGGTGTGACCTTGGGTCAGTCACAAGTTCTCTCAGAGCTGTTCTCTCACGAGCAGTTATTGAAAGAGTTCTCTCAGCCCCACCTACCTCACAGGGTGTCTGTTGTGGGGAGGGGAAGGGAAAAGAGATTGTAAACTGCTCTGAGACTCCTTAGGGTAGTGAAGGATGGGCTATAAATACATTCTCTTCTTCTTTGAAACAAATGACTAAATTTAAATATATTTGCATAGCACCTGACCCTCAGGGTGTATCTTTGGTAGCTACTGAAAGACATATAATATAAATAACAATCAGATAAATCTCTTTTATATTTTCTTTTTCATTTTCTCTTACAGTAGTGCCCCAGAAAAAAAATTGCCTAAAGAAACAAGTCCCTTAGATCTGAACCCAAATAGTCACAATCTCTCCTTCCTCATTAATTAACAATACCTTTTCTGCTGATTAAACTAATTGGAGTTTTGGAACACGAGTTAATAAGCATGTGGAACGGAACAGGAGACGTGGAAGTTCAGGAAGAGAACATGGTGAATGATGAAAGGGTCCTCGTCATCTCAGGGCAAACAAGAACCCGTAATCCACTTTCCCTTCATCAAAAACTGTTACCTGCATACTGACGAAGGAACCCGAGAAAGGCAAAACTGGGAGAACATTTCCCACCAAGTCATTAGGATTCTTGCCTGGCCCTTAGAAAGAACAAAAATGTGTTATCTGCTTGGGATCTCTGGGTGCAAGATGTAATCCATGGCCCATTGCCAGCAGATCAAAGCACACTTCCGGCTGTTTGTCACATAACAGGACAAGGCTCCTGCTAGAGAATCTCAGTTACATCTACTGCGCTGTCCCTGGGGTTCTCGTGCACATTGCTCCTTCTTAGAAGTCCTTAGAACGCCTTGCCAAATTAAACATCTCTTTCGGTCTCAATAGCCAGGCGGCACTGACATGGCTAAAAACGGCTGTTAGATGTGTGTCAGGCTGACCTTTGTAGTCCGTCCCCGCTGAAGTGTTATCTCAAATCAGCTACGTCCCTAATTATCGTTTTGGCTCTTTTTAGCCGAAGCGGTGAGCTTCAAAGCACAGCACTTCCGGCTTTGGAGGCCGTCAAGGCTTCTGACACCCATCCTCCATAACAAGGGGCGCTGCTGCTTAAGGAACACAGGCATGATACAATTCTACATTCTTGAAGGCACCACTCTGCCTGCTCTGTCCTGCATCAGCCTGTCCTGCACTGACCTAAAAGCCAAGGCACATTTTTGGGGCTAGGGATGTATGGGGGTGGGTGGAGGGAAACAACCCACTATTGTCCCGCAGCATGTTATCAGCAGTTCAGAATATCCTGGACAGCTGCAGGGTGTCAAGTGGCAACTAAGTGCAGCAGATGCCTTAGTGGTTCTGCGTTTTGCTCACTGCAGACACAAATGTGTCCACCATCTCCCCACTTTAGATGAATCCATGTAAAACAGGGGTCTCTAATGTGGTGACCATGGGCATCATGGCACCTGCTGACAGCTTTCTTGGCACTTGTCAAGTGTTTCTAGGAAGTGTCTGAGGCCAGGTAGGGCTTCTGCCCAGCAAGGCTTCTGATTGACTACTGGAGATTCGACTGGCTGTGCAAACTTCTTTGAACATAGA
Organism: Lepidodactylus listeri; assembly: GCA_029233225.1. NCBI lineage: Eukaryota > Metazoa > Chordata > Lepidosauria > Squamata > Gekkonidae > Lepidodactylus > Lepidodactylus listeri. The sequence goes on along the minus strand of JARCFY010000004.1, from coordinate 135,403,877 downwards.
TAGTGTTGGAAGAGACCTAGTCATCTAGTCCAACCCCCTGCACAATGCAGGAAATTCACAAATACCTCCCCCCCAAACCCCCAGTAACCCCTGCTCTATGCCCAGAAGGGGGGGACCCTCCAGGATCCCTAGCCAAAATGGCCTGGAGAACAATTGCTTCCTGACCACAAAGTGGCGATCAGCATTTCCCTGGGTGTATAAGAAAGGGCCACAAGAACTAGGCACTGATGCAACCCTTCCTGCCCTCCTTCTCATGGTCTGCTCCAGGCCCATAGCCAGGTTTTGTAATTCGGGGGCCTTTAAATAAGTCAGGGGGCACTAATGTCACAAAATAAAAAAATATTTTTTTAAAAAACTCACTTTTGCAGCATTTGCATTCTGCCTTCCTCCGTGGGGAAGCAAACCGCACTTGGGGAAGGGGCAGCGGTGGGGAGTCCTCTGGACAGCCCAGAGAGTCAGGAGTCCTCTGGGAGGCCCAGACAGCCGGGTGCCCGGGAGCTGGATGGAAGTCAGAGGGCCTTCGCAGGAAGTTGGGGAGCGAGGCCCTGAAATGCCCCAGCATAGCTATAGGCCTGGTCTGCTCTCCCTCTTACGTTGCTTTGGCAGCAAACAAGGATCAGCACTGTGTTACTGAAGTTAAGCTGTGGCAATCACTTTGTGGCTGGCTGCGCCTCCCATGACAGCCATTTTGTGGCTACACCCACCGTGCCGTACCTGAATTCCAAATGTGACTGCTGGCACAAAAAGGTTGGAGACACCCCCCCACCCCCCACCCCCGATATAAAAGATAGAGAGCAGGAGCTGAAACTTGAAGAATGGCAGCTCTGGCATCTTGACTCTAACACATTTAATCCCCAAAAGCCCAAAGTAGGCAGAGAGCAGGACTGTCCCTCGTAAATCGGAACAGCTGGAACCTATGAGATCAAACATGTGTTTCGCTATGTCATCCCACCCAATAGCCTGCCCTGGGGCCCATCCAAGTTTTACAAATTAAAAAAAAATCATACAAACAACATGAAGCTGCCTTCTGCTGAGTTAAGTCTCTTGCTCTATCAAGTCAATATTGTCTTTGCTGACTGGCAGCAGCACCCCCTTGAGGACAGGAGGGCACATTACAGCCAGAAGGCTATAGCTCTTTCCTTAGTACCATCCAATATACCCTAAAGGTAAAGGTTTCCCTTGCTCAAAAGCCAGTCACATCTGACTCTAGGGGGTGGTGCTCATCTCCGTTTCCAAGCCGAAGAGCCAGTGCTGTCTGAAGACTTTTTCCTTGGTCATGGGCTGGCATGACTAAATGCCGAGGCACACAGAATGCTGTTACCTTCCCACCGAATACCTTCCCACTATTTTTCTACTTGCAATTTCTTGCTTTCGAACTGCTAGGTTGGCAGGAGCTGGGGACAGAGATGGGAGCTCACTCCATCACACGGCACTCGGGTCTCGAACTGCCAAGCTACCCACCTTCTGGTCTGCAGATCAGCGTCTTAACCTCTGAGCAACCATGGCTCAATATATCCTACACTGGCTATATAATATAATCCTACATTGGCTATATAATATATCCTACACTGGCTAGTTTGCTTTTGGTCTGTCTGGAGGTTGGCAACGCTACTAAAGGTAAGCGAACATGCAAACAAACCTGTTTTCTTAGTTATATCTAAAGGGCAATTAACACTTAGGTTTCATTCTATTATTAGATTACCTGAGCTCGTATTTAATCTGATGGCCACCCAAGTAGAAAGTAGATTTTTGAGATTCATACTGTTGAAGGATTACGCCTTTAGCATGTGTTATGTTTTTTTGGGAAGCAGATCCTAAAGATGGCAACAGCAACAAAATTCATGGCATGATCAAGCCCAAGTGAGGTATGTTTAGAGTCCATCGGCTTCAGCAGGGGAGACTGCAGCACATGTTCACCTCTCCCATTATTAACATCCTTCCTCCCTCCTTCCAAAGAAATCTGGGTGGGATAGAGAGGCTTTCCCCAATGCATTCTCAACATAAGCCTGTGAAGGAGTTTAGTAGGGTTGCCAACCTCCAGACAGGGCCTGGAGATCTCCTGGAATTATATCTTCAGATGATAGAGATCAGTTTCCCTGGAGAAAATGGCTGCTTTGGAGAGGGTACTCTGTGGCATTGTACCCACTGAGCTTCCTCCCCTCCTTAAATTCTGCTCTCCAGGGATTTCTCCAGCCCTGAGTTGGCAACCCTAGTAAGGTTAGGTGGAGTAACAGCGATTGGCCGAAGGTCCCCAGTGAGATTGACAGCTGAGGACAGAAGGCTGAGGACAGAACTTTTGCTAACCTGAATAAATGAATGTTTCTAAATGCTTGTTTCCAGAATCAGTGCAGATGCAAACAGGGACATTTCCCTCTGGCTCTTCCCTGCAAGTATCCCCCAGAGGGTTGGCAGTTCCCTCCTGGCAACAGACAGGACATGGAGGGGGACTTAACAATGGAAAGAAGAAGGCCTAGGCCATATTGCCAGTGTTGCGCAGGAAGTGATGTCATCATACCAGCGACCTCTGGGTGACACTCTGGTATTTGGGCAAAAAGTCTATGGTAAAACCGGCTTCTACCATAGAGTTTTTGCCCAAATATCAGAGCATCATCTGGAAGTTGCTGAAGTGATTATGTCATTTCCTGTGCAACACCGGCAATGTGGCCTAGGACTTCTTTCTACTGGTAAGTCCCCCCGCTGGCCACTGGCTGGGGGGCAGGGCCTGGCAGTGGGGGAATCCCACCTCCATGGAGGGTCAAGCAATGCTAATCCCTTAGGAGTTTACTTCCAGAGTTGACCTTTGACTGGGAAAAATTTATGTAACAGTGAAGTGGGGAAGCATTAGCAGCAGAGAACCACCAAGCAGCTGAAGGGTTAACATCTCCCTTCCAAACAGCTTTCTTGCCTGCTTTCCCAATCCCCATTAGCTATTTGAATCCAAACTTCCTTGTCAACCAGACTGGCTCTCAGCTTTCTTAATGGTGGCTGGATAATGGCCAAAGTTTGCACAACCATCCATGACTCTAACCTTTGCCCACCACATTAGTTTAGCATCAACAGCTTTCTAGGCATTGGACTGGGTTCTGAGCTGCCTTCAGTGTAGTCACAGATGAAAACTGTATGTTTTTGTAGCAACTTTATTATCCTGGAAATGGGAGACTGTTCGCTGGTCTGGATGAGGGTGAACAAGCTGAAACTAAATCCTGACAGCACAGAGGTTCTCTGGGTTAATAGAAATGCATTCCAGGGACTTCAGCTCGCTCCTGTCTTGGATGGGGTTATACTTCCCTTGGAAAGCTGGGTTCACAGCTTGGGAGAGCTGTTCAACAAATTGGTCACCTTAGAAAACCAGGTAGCTGCTGTGCTCCAGAGTGCTTTTGCCCACCTTTGGCTGGTGCATTAGCTGCATCCATTCTTGGGTCAGTCAGATCTAGCCATAATGATCCATGCCTTAGTTACATCTAGACTGGACTACTGCAATGCGCTCTTCTTGAGACTACTCTTGAAGAGTGTTTGGAACCTGCAGCTAGTGCAGAATGCTGCAGCTAGACTGCTGGGTTGGGGCCAGCTATCAGGAGCATGGGACCCTGATATTACAGCAATTACACTGGCTATCAATCCACTCCCAAACCCAATTCAAGGTGATGGTTTTGACCTTTAAAGCCCTACATGACTTGGGATCAGGGTACCTGAAGGATCATTTTCTCCCATATTTTCTCCTCCACATCAGTACTAGTATCCGGATGCCCTCCAAAGTTCAAACCCAAGACTCTAAGCCATCTACGACATTTCCAGTTAAGAGCTTATTGAATACCAGGTATGCAGGGGCAACTTTAGGGAAATGGAGACTTTTGAGGCAGGGAGGAATTTATATAACTTCTCCTGTGAGTTTAACAGAACACTTCCTGCATCAATAGTATGAACAGTATAACTGGCCAGACATGCCCAATCCTGGCTGCTGACAATCAAGCCAGTGGCAAAACACCCAAATGATTACTTCTGTAAGAACCAGAATAAATCTGACAGCTGAGAGGTCTGTAATTAAAATGAGATTAAACATGGGATTCTTAGATGCCAACCAAACCCAAAATTTATTCCAAGGAAACCTCTGGGTGGTTAGTGAATTAATTTGTGCAAGATAAGCATATTTGCCTTGGTTTATTTGCATGCTTTCTTCTGCTTCCAAAATCAGAGTTTCCAAATAAATAGTCTTGGGAAGGAAGGGATTCATCCTGAATGCAGCACAGATTCCTCTGAAGTTAAGGGTGCACACTAGTGTTTCTCCTTATGATCACATCTGTAGGAAGATATGGCGATTTTTAGTTTGTAAAAAAGATTAATTTTTATAGCCTTGATTATATATATTTTATATTCTAATAGCCAAGTCAGCCAGCTCTGAGCGTACTTAAATATGGTGATTGAAGCTGTGAATGGGCAAGACAGATCTTTCTACAAACCAAAAAAAAATGCCCCAGGTTTGCATAAAAATAAATAAATAAATGAAATCTAAAAAAATACATTGGGGGGTTTGAAAAACCCCAAATGATAAAAGGAGCATCTGTAGCTTTAAGAAACAGATGCCCTCAGTTGCTGTTGCTAGGCAACCACAGCATGGAGTTTCTGTGAATAAAAGGCATGGGGGGAGGGCAGGGCCATTTCCAGGACTGTTTTGGCCTTTGAAGGAGGACTCATTGGGGCCAGGCCTGGGGTTAGGGTTGCCAGCTCCAAGGTGGGAAATTTCTGGAATGTTTAGGGTGGAGGATAGGGAAGGCAGGGATGGGGAGGGGTGGGGCCTCAGAAGATGTAATGCCACAGAGTCCACCCTCCAAAGCAGCCATTTTCTGCAGAGAGACAGTTCTCTGTTGCCAGGAGATCAGTTGTAACTAGGGATGGGCACAAACCAGGAAAATTGAGGTTTGTAGAGGTTTGTGGTTTGGGGGGGCGGGTCACAAACCATGAACATCCACAAACCTTTCATTTTAATGAGGCAGCTCATGGTTCATGGTTCGTGAGGTTTGTAGCACAGTAGAATGGCCCCCTTTGGGACAGAGATTCTAAACTCACAGAAAGTATCCAGCTGATTCTCCTCTACCTGCCCTCCAAATTTGGTGAGGGTTGGATTTAGGGGAGCTGAGTTACAGCCCCCCAAAACAGGTGCTCCCAGGAAAGCGCTCTGTTAGGAGTGTGTTGAACAAATCCCCTGCAAGCTAAAGAACTCACTGGCTGGGCCCTTCTGCCTGGCTATAGCAGAGGGACGGGTGCCTCAGAGCCCTGAAGCACCAACACTGTTCACACAGATGTCCAGTTCCTTCCCTCACTGCATCTAACAGTAACTGCATCTAACAACTCACAAAACGGGAGCTCACTTGTTAGCAACCAGTGCTGCCTTTCAAGCTTTAGAGGGCCACTATTGGTGATTCCAGGGCTGCAGAAGGGTTGCAGAAGTCAATCCCCCCCACCCGTTGCCTGGACAATTGATTCATCAGTGCCAGCATGTTTGGCCCACAAACCACTCCCTCAGACCTCATGAACCTTCATGAAAAATGGTTCGGTTCGTGGGCAACGTGATTGCACGAACTGAGGCTCACGAACCAGGCCCGGTTAGTGACAAATTTTGGTTCATAATTTGGTTCCTGCCCATTCCTAGCTGTAACTCTAGGTCCCACCTGGAGGCTGGCAGTCCTAGGCCTGGCAGCAACCACTGGGTGACTTACCATCTGATTTGCATGACTCAGCTAGGCCTAGCCACTTACTACTGTTCAACAGCAGGCACTCTACAAAAGCCAGTATGGTGTAGAGATCAGAATTTCAGAGTAATGTCAGGGGGACCTAGATTCAAATCCCTGTTTGGATGTGGAAGTTCCCTGGGTGATTTGGGGCCAGTCACATACTTTCATCCTAATCTACCTCACAGGGTTGTTGTGAAGATAAAAAGGAGGATAGGAGAATAATGTAAGCTGTTTTGGTCCCCACTGGGAGAAAGATGGGGTACAAATGAAGTAAATAAATAATAAATATAGCCGAAGATGGCAGGCAGATAAAAGGTAGGTTGGTGAAATGGCTGTGAAGGAGAGAATGAGGCTGGGAAAGTGGGGTTTTCAGGAGGCGGGAAAGATAAAGTAGTGTGGGTAGGGGAACAGAGGGGAAAGTGAGGTGCCCTCCTACAAGTTCTTAAGGGCTCCATACCGTGCGAGTGGGCCTTGCCTAGTGGCTGGCACCACACAACTGGGCCATAGTTTTCCTGGGTAGAGGTTGCTGGGGAAGGGAGAAGGAAAGCTGAAGACTGAGAGGCAGATAAATGTAGAACGGCTGTTGGGTGAGGAGAGGAGACAGGAAGCAAGAAAAGGGGAGAGACTATGGGGGCTTCCAGGAAAGGGGAAGAAGAAATAGTGTGGGAGTGGAAAATGAGATGCCTCCTGCAAGTCCTTGCAGTTTCCTGCTGTGTGTGTGTGTGTGTGTGTGTGTGTACACACACACACACATGTTCCTCTTTATAGAATATACACATATAAAAACACACCTTCATGAGATATCCTCAAGCTCAAACTAAATATTGTGGCAGGGGTGAAAGAAACTTATATTTCTTACCAGAACTATTTCTCTCCAGGGACTCAGTGCAGAGGATGGGAGATACTATACCAGTACTCTACATCAGATTACAGAATGGTGTTGGAGGAAATCGCTCCCCTTGCCTATGTACTTTGTTTTTGTTTTTTAAAAAGTCTCTCTCCCCCTCCTTCCCACTTGACCAACAAATAGGTATTCATATGCCTAAATACACACATCACTCTCCGCCTCTGTTTTCATTTTGTTCTCCCTTACCCACAATATACCTCACATAGGCTGCAGTCACAAACACTAAATAATCCACTTTCAATGCACTTTCCAAATGGATTTTGCCAGTTCGCACAGTAAAAATCAGCAGGAAAGTGCACTGAAAGTGGATTATTTAGCGTGTGTGACCGCAGCCTTACAGTGCAATCCCATGCAGAGTTAGGCCAGTCTAAATCCACTGAAATTGATCAGCTCATACTGGAGAAACTCTGCATATGATAGCACTGTTATGGACAAAAAGATCGTACACAGTGAGGTTAAAGAAGCCACAGAATGCAAGAGGCATAGCCTGGGACTTGAGCCAGTGTTCCCTCTAAGCTGAGTTGGCGTGAGCTAGCTCACAGTTTTTTAGCCTCCGGCTCACCCATTTTTGTCTTAGCTCAGGAAGGATGGCTCCAGAGCAAACTAACTTATGCAGCAACCAAATCGCTTGCTCACAACTTTAATGCCAGCAGCTCACAAAGTAGGATTTTTGCTCACAAGACTCCACAGCTTAGAGGGAGCAGTGGATGACCACCTGACATTCAGAAGTAAGCAAGATTGCAATGTATACACGATAAGCCAAGTGTGCTTATCATATCATTGGATTCTCTGGTTTTGTACAGCCAGGAACCTCCATCAATGTAGCGGAGTGCACCAGGCATTCCACACAGCAAAGTTTTTCTTACTGATGCTTCAGTGTTTGAAATGATGAAACTGTTTTCCTTCCAAGACAGCAGTACAGATCAGTGACAAAGTAACCCAATTAAACCCCTTTCCCCTCTCCCTCGCAACACCAGGCAGGTTGACTGTGAGGGAGATAAAATTCTTGGAAATAAGGTTGCCAGCTCTTGGCTGGGAAACACATAGAGATTTTGGGTGTGGAGTCTGGAGAGGGTGGGGTTTGGGAAGGGGAGGGACTTCAATGCCATAGAATCCATCCTCCAAAGCGGCCATTTTCTCCAGGGGACCTTATCTCTATTGCCTGGAGGTCAGTTGTAATTCCAGATCTCCACACCCCCATCTGGGGGTTGGCAACCCTACTTTGGAGGGGGGGGGTCTGTCTGCAGTGCTGAACAAATAATGGAATCACCTTCTGTTAGGGTTGCCAGCCTCCAGGTGGGGCCTGGGGATCTCCCGCTTTTACAATTGATCCCCAGCTGACAGAGATCAGCTCCCCTGGAGAAAATGGCTGCTTTGGAGGGTGGCCTCTATGGCATTGTACCATGCTGAGGCCCCTCCCCTCTCCAAACCCCACCCTCTCCTGGCTCCACCCCCAAAGTCTCCAGGTATTTTCCAACCCAGACTTGGCAACCCTACCTTCTGTAGGAAATCTGGGTTAGCTCTGGAGCAATGCTGTGGAGTCTTGTGAGCAAAAATTCTACTTTCTGAGCGACTGGCATTAAAGTTGTGAGCGAGTGATTTGGCTGCTGCATAAATCAGTTTGCTCTGGAGCCATCCTTCCTGAGCAAAGACAGAAATGTGTAAGCCGGAGGCTAAACAACTGCGAGCTAGCTCACACTCACTCAGCTTAGAGGGAACAGTGCAGTCTGGAGGAGAACAGGGTGAGGGGTCCCAGAGGGAATCTGTGACAGCTTTCAGCAGTCCCCCAGCCCTTCAGGGATTCTCCAACCTGCAACTGGCAACCCTTATAACTAGGCAAGAGTATCTCCAATTATTAGAGCAAAAGAAGTCTAGGTACAGCACCATCAACCACCCCATCTCAACATTCCAGGCTACTGCTAAAGACCCAGGGCTAAACCAAAAGCTCCCCCCCCCCCCGCCCGATTATCCAGAAAGTGATCTGCTTCCTCACCATCTAACAAATAGAGGAGACACCGCTGGCTGAGAACTGCATTGACTCCGTATCCTGGAGATGGAACAAATCTCAGGACTCTTCAGTTGTCACTGGAAAAGAAGTACAGATCAACAAGAGCTGCTTCCTGACGTATAGGAAGAGGGAGGGCAAAGGGGAACGCCTCCCTTGTTAGCACCACACCTAAGAAAGACATCAGAGTTTCCAAAGCAAGGGAAGCAACATCAGGCGGGAAAAGAAGCTCAGTCCCCTGCGGAGTCTGGCCAACGAGGTAAGAAGAAAAGAAAGCGGGAGCAGGACTGCAGAGAGCCACCACGCCCACGCCCCCCCCCCAGGAAAAATCCCATCTGCTCCCCCGGCGACTATGGTCAGAACCAATTGCTGCTACCATCCATTAATAGAATAATAATTGTTCGTTAGGTAAGAAATATTAAAGGGAAAAGGGCAGGATTATTAAAAAGCAGATTTTATGTAACTTACTTACACAGTGCATATTGTAATAATTGTACACAGTGCATATTGTAATAATAAGCTATGCACCCCCCCCCCCCTTACAAACCACCGCCGCCTAGCACATGTGAACATTAAATGAGATGAGACAAATGTGAAGAAATCTCGCTCACAGTACTCTAGGAGCTCTCACTCTCTCTCAGCTATTCTGCATCTAGCACTTGCTCTACATTTTCTCACTGGAAAAGGAGCAGCTCAAAACCACATTCAGATGCCCCCGGGGTAATGCCGTACTGACTGCAAAGTCACCCCTGAACGCCTATACATCTATGCAGAAAATACCATAGAACCCGATGATCAAATAGAGCAAAAGTGGCATGCAGTGTGGAGGGTACCATAAAATCCAATGATCAAAGAAAGTGAAAGCAGCCTGTAATGCAGAGAGGAATTTCTATTCCAATGTGGGTTTCGTAAAACAACAGAGGGAAAAGCCAGTGCAGAATCGCCCTTGGTCTCACTGACTTGCTTTGGAACTGGATTGGATAAACATATGGAGCAGAGGTCCATCAGTGGCTATTAACTACAGTATAGATAGGAACTCTCAGTCTGGGGCAAGCGATGCTCTGTATTCTTGGAGCTTGGGGGTGGGGGGCAACAGTGGGAGGGCTTCTAGTGTCCCCACTGGTGGACCTCCTGAGGGCACCTGGTGTTTTTGGCCACTGTGTGACAGAATGTTGGACTGGATGGGCCACTGGCCTGATCCAACACTGGCTTCTCTTCTGTTCTTATGAAAAGAAGGAGAAGCTGATTAGAGCTAATAGGTATAGATATTTTTTGCAACTGGCACTCATGGGCACCACGGCGCCCATAGGTGCAAGTACATTCTTCTTCCCCCAAAACATATCTTTTCTGAAGCAAAGAATGGGGTCTGGCAGGTGATCAGAGCCCTGAACCTGCACTAACTTTAGGAAGCAACTCTAGACCCTGGACACTGAAATCCAACTCCCCTCCCCTCCCACTGCTGCCTCCTTAAACAGAAAGAAAAAGAAAGAAGAGAGAGAGAGAGACCACCCCATCCTCCTCTCCAAACCAGAGTGTGTAAGATTTCTGATTTTTTAAAAAAGGTTGAGCACATTCTCTATTCCTTGGCCTTGCTCCGGTTAGCTAGATCTTGTCCTCCACCAAACTGGCAAAAGGCATTCAGAGGTGGTTTGCCATCACCTTCTCTGTATAGCATCCTTGGTAGTCCTTGGAGGTCTCCCATCTGAATACTAACCAGTTACCAACCCTACTTAACTTCCAAGATCTAACAAGATCTAGCTAGCCTATGCTATCCAGGTCAGAGCTTAGTGTGCACAGGCCCCAAATTCAAAGACGCCATCACACTGGAGACGTGTAACAAACACTGCAATGCCTTCAGAAGAACACAGAATAAAAACAACCAAACCAGGCTTAAAAACTTTCATTGTTTTCGATTCTATGTTTTTTATTAATTCTGCAGCTTGGATCCAGCCCCGTTTTTCACTCAACCATGCCGAATTCCTCTCTTTGCTATCGCCCCCCCATCCCACATGGCTTTTGTCCATGCACATCCAAGGGGACCACTCTTCCCCTTTCCACCAGCCAAAAAGCTGGTTGGATCTAACCCTATTTAAAAAAAAAAATCCTGGTATTTTTAATTCTTAAGCACATCAAAATAAATATTATTATTATTCACACTGGAGCAAAAAAGCAGACAATTACCTCATGCACGCTCCCATATGGGAACAATTAGACGAAATTAAGCAGAAACAGGTGGAAACTGCAAAAATTGCTAGTGAAGCTTGGATGTGGTTTGGTGTGGTGGTTAAGTGCACAGACTCTAATCTTGGGAGAACTGGGTTTGATTCCCCACTCCTCCACTTGCCCCTGCTGGATGACCTTGGGCAAGCCACAGTTCTGCCAGAGCTGTTCTTGAAAAAGAGCAATTTCTGTCAGAGTTCTCTCAGCCCCACCTACCTCCCAGGGTGCCTGTTGTGGGGAGAGGAAGGGAAAGGAGTTTGTAAGCCGCTCTAAGACTCCTTCAGGTAGTGAAGGGCGGGGTATAAATCTAATCTCCTCCTCTTCCTCCTTTTCTTCTTCGACATCGACATGTGCATACACATGAAAGGTCATACCTTGAATGAACCTACATTGGTCTTAAAGGTGCCACTGGACTCAAAATTTGTTCTACTGCTTCAGACCAACATGGCTGCCCACCTGGATCGATCGTATGGTGCCGCCACTCTTGCTTCGGCACAGGATCTCCTTGGGAAAACTTGAAAATCAGGTCACTGGAGCTCAGATGATTGGGCTAGTGGTGTGGGGCGACATCTCCCTAGACTCAGATCATGCACATGAATCATAAATTTGTGGTGGGAGGAGACTGTACTGGTGAACTCTCAAGAAAGGGCTCTCTTTGGGGAGGGTCTGTGGCTCAGTGAAAGAGCCTCTGCTTTGCATGCTGAAGGTTCCAGGTTCAATCCCCTTCAGACAGGTAAGGAGGTGATGTAAAAGACCTTTCTGCCCGAGAGCCTGGAGAGCCACTGCCAGTCTGAACAGACAATACTGACTTTGATGGACTAAGGGTCTGATTCAGGATAAGGCAGCTTCATGTGTGTTCATGTGGTCCTGTGTGTCCGCTTTGCACAAAAAGGGAGTGCTTTGCACAGACAGCCAAGAAGAATCAACAGTGGGTTGGATCTGGTCAGCTTTTTTTGCTAGCATAATAGGAAGGAGCCAGGTCTCCTTTGAAGATGATGATGAAGAAGAGATTGGATTTGTACCCCGCCCTTCACTACCTGAAGGCGTCTCAAAGTGGCTTACAATCTCCTTCCTTTCCGCTCTGCGCAACAGGCACCCTGTGAGATAGGTGGAGCTGAGAGAACTCTCTCTCGAAATGCTCCTGAGAGAACAGCTCTGAAAGATCTTGTGACTGACCCAAGGTCACACCAGCAGCTGCATGTGGAGGAGTGGGGAATCACACCCGGTTTTCCCAGATTAGAGTTCGTGCTCCTAACCCCTACACCAAACTGGCCGTCAAATCTTTGGACACCAGATCTGGTAAGGCTGAGGATCATGGGACCTGCACAGAACAAATCCAAATAGGACAGGCTATAGAAAGACAGGAAATCAGGTGCCACAGAGCCCAAAAATTTGCTAGATCTGACCTACTCTAACAGCATGCTGCTCATTCTTCTCTACTCAGAACCCATACAGCCAGGATTCCACCCCCCCCAGGACACAAGCAACCATCTGGAGCTGGTGTTGCCAGCTACCTGGAGAAAAATGTCCCATCCATTTAAAAGAGGCTAACTGGCATGTTACTAGCCCAGTGATGCTCTCTTTACCTCTGTGCCATGAAAATCTTCAGCTACCTGTTTGCACACATTAAGCCTCTCTTAAGGGGACAAAACGCTTTTTTTCTCCAGGTGCGATGGGAACCCTGGAAGTGTGAGGACAAAGGCAAAGGGGGAGGAGAGGTCCCCCTCTGGCTGCCACAAATGGTTTGCCTTTACCCTTGCAGCGTGACCCTATGGTGTAATGGCGCATCAACTCTTACTCCCGGGGTTGCCAGCTGCAGTTGGGAAATTCTTGGAGGTTTGGAGGTAGAGCTGGGGGGGAGGGAAAGGAGCTCAGCCGGGTATATTACCATAAAGTCCATGCTCCAGAGAAGTCATTTTCTTCAGGGGAAATTGATTTCTGTTGTCAGGACAGCCAGTTTGGTGTAGTGGTTAGGAATGCGGACTCTGATCTGGGAGAACCGGGTTTGATTCCCCGCTTCTCCACATGCAGCTGCTGTTGTGACCTTGGGTCAGTTACAAGTTCTCTCAGAGCTGTTCTCTCATGAGCAGTCCTCAAGAGAGCTCTCTCAGCCCCACCTACCTCACAGGGTGTCTGTTGTGGGGAGGGGAAGGGAAAGGAGATTGTAAGCCACTCTGAGACTCCTTTGGGTAGTGAAGGGTGGGGTATAAATCAAATCTCCTCCTCCTCTTCCTCTTCTTCTTCTATAATTTCAGAAGATCTCCAGGGCCCATCTGGACTCTGGCAACCCTAAAGGACACTTTTATTGTTTTGCCAGGTGATGGTTCTCCTGCCCCCTGCACATAATTACCCAATTACAAAGTCCCCTTTATATAAAAAAAGAAATAGAAAAAAAATAACAAGCGCAGGTAGCTGTCAAAAGAAAGGCAGTAATTGACGCCTCTCCTCATACTCATAAGGTAAGTGATTACGGATGCATTCAAGGTTGCCAGGACTCCAGGAGGTGATTAATTAAGTCCTACAGAGAATCAGAGGTTGTTTTAAAATAACAGAGGCCAGAAGGATTTAAAGTGGGGAAAGAGAGGTCGCTGGTATTTTTCTTCCTATTCTTCCTCTTCTTTAAATCCTTGTGCTCTCTGTTGATTGAGGGCTGGCTCTGATTCTCGGTGGTGCTTAATTAATTACTTCCCGAATAATTCTTAATTCAGTTCCCTCTGCAGGAAGGGAGAGGGAAGAGGAGATTTCAATTATTGATTTTTCCCCCCTGGATGCAACAGTCGCTTTTGTTGCAACGGAAAAAGCCCCCTCCCCAAAAGGATCAATGAATGAACTGGCAGTAACGAATTAGCTAACTTCAAGCTGCAGAAGTATTTGTTTAGATACTGATAATTCATTTTCTAAGCCTCCTTTGGGTCCCCATTAGAGAGAAAGGCAGGGTCTAAACGAATTGAATAAATGAATAAACCTCCCTCACAGGGATTGTGAGGATAAAGTGGAGAAGGAGAGAAACAGGAGCTCAGGGTAGCACACATGTTTCTCTCCTTCTCCATTTTATCTCCACAACAACCCTGTGAGGGAGGTTCATTTATTTATTCAATTCATTTGGACCCTGCCTTTCTCTCTAATGGGGACCCAAAGGAGGCTTAGAAAATGCCCCCGTCTTATGGTGCATAAGGTTAAGTGATTATGAAAATAAGGTTATTATTTTCCATCTTATGGTGCATAAGGTTAAGTGATTATGAAAATGCCCCCGTCTTATGGTACATAAGGTTAAGTGATTAACCCCAGTGTAGATCCCGGCTCCGCGGCGAGCGCCGCGGGCCGGGAGCATGCCCCTGCCTCCCTCGCCCTCCCCCCCAGTGTAGATCCTGGCTCCGCGGCGAGTGCCGCAGGCCGGGAGCATGCCCCCGCCTCCCTCGCCCTCCCCCCCCAGTGTAGATCCCGGCTCTTATGGTGCTTGCTCCCAGCTCTTATCCCCCAGTGAAGATCCCGGCTCTTATGGTGCGAATCCCCCCCCATTCGCTCAAGCTCCGGGGGCCGCGGCAAGCGCCGCGGGCCCGGAAGCAAGCCCCCGTCTTATGGTGCATGCCCCCGCCTCCCTCGCCCTCCCCCCCAGTGAAGATCCCGGCTCTTATGGTGCTTGCTCCCGGCTCTTATCCCCCAGTGAAGATCCCGGCTCTTATGGTGCGAATCCCCCCCCATTCGCTCAAGCTCCCGGGGCCGCGGCAAGCGCCGCGGGCCCAGGAGCAAGCCCCCGTCTTATGGTGCATGCCCCGCCTCCCTCGCCCTCCCCCCCAGTGAAGATCCCGGCTCTTATGGTGCTTGCTCCCGGCTCTTATCCCCCAGTGAAGATCCCGGCTCTTATGGTGCGAATCCCCCCCCATTCGCTCAAGCTCCCGCCTCCCTCGCCCTCCCCCCCAGTGTAGATCCCGGCTCCGCGGCGAGCGCTGCGGGCCGGGAGCATGCCCCCGCCTCCCTCGCCCTCCCCCCCAGTGAAGATCCCGGCTCTGCGGCAAGCGCCGCGGGCCGGGAGCATGCCCCCGCCTCCCTCGCCCTCCCCCCCAGTGTAGATCCCGGCTCCGCGGCGAGCGCCGTGGGCCGGGAGCATGCCCCCGCCTCCCTCGCCCTCCCCCCCAGTGTAGATCCCGGCTCCGCGGCGAGCGCCGCGGGCCGGGAGCATGCCCCCGCCTCCCTCGCCCTCCCCCCCAGTGTAGATCCCGGCTCCGCGGCCAGCGCCGCGGGCCGGGAGCAAGCCCCCGCCTCCCTCGCCCTCCCTCCCAGTGAAGAAAGCCCTCCTCCCACCCCCCCCAGAAGCCCCCCTCCCACCCACTCCCCTCAGAAGCTCCCCCCTCAGAAGCTCCCCTCCCAGCCCCCCTCCCTCCCACCCCCCTCAGAAGCCCCCCCACCTCAGAAGCCCCCCTCCCACCCCCCCTCAGAAGCCCCCTCCCTCCCACCCCCCTCAGAAGCTTCCCTCCCAGCCCCCCTCCCACCCCCCTCAGAAGCCCCCTCCCTCCCACCCCCCTCAGAAGCTCCCCTCCCAGCCCCCACCCACCCCCTCAGAAGCCCCCCTCCCACCCCCCTCAGAAGCCCCCCTCCCTCCCACCCCCCTCAGAAGCCCCCTCCCTCCCCTGCTCACCTTTCCCACCCCATTCCTTCCCCCCTCACCATTCTTGGGCTGGGGGGGGAGGTAGGGAGGTAAGAGCTGGGCCTGAGTGGCGTTAAGCCACTGGGGCCCAAGCAAGGGGGGGGGAGGGAAACACCTTGTCTTTCTGTCTTTCTTTCTTTCTCTTTCTGTCTTCCTTCCTTCCTTCCTTCTCTCTCTCCTCCCTACCTTCCTTTTTCTTCCTTTCTTTCTGTCTGTCTTTCTGTCTTCCTTCCTTTTCTCTCCCTCCCACCTACCTTCCTTCCTTCCTTCCTCCCTTCCTTCCTTCCTTCTGTCTCTCTCTCCCCCCACCTACCTTCCTTCCTTTTCTCTCTCTCTCTCTCTCTCTCCCCCCTACCTTCCTGTTTCTTCCTTCCTTCCTTTCTGTCTTCCTTCCTTCCTTCTCTCTCTCTCCCCCCTACCTACCCCCCTCCCTCCCCCGCTCACCATTCTTGGGCTGCGGGGGGGGGGGGGGGAGGTAGGGAGGGAAGAGCTGGGCCTGAGTGGCGTTAAGCCACTGGGGGCCAAGCAAGGGGGGGGAGGGAAACACCTTGTCTTTCTGTCTTTCTGACTGTCTTTCTTTCTTTCTTTCTGTCTTTCTTCCTTCCTTCCTTCTCTCTCTCCCCCCTACCTACCTACCTTCTTTCTTTCTTCTCTCTCTCCCCCCCCCCCAACTACCTACTATTTGGTTCAGAATATTTTTTTCCCCTGTTTTCCTCCTCTAAAACTAGGTGCGTCTTATGGCCAGGTGCGTCTTATAGTCCGAAAAATACGGTATACAATCATAACTGAAACTTAGAGAAAACAAGACAAATCCAAAGAGGAATTAAGCCCTGCTGGAAAGCTTCCCTTGCGTAAAAGCTGTAAATCAACATCTATCCTGTTATATGGATTAGTAGAAACCTTTTCTAAGACTACATCTAAAATCCTCACAGCTATGATTTGAATCAAGGAAGGAAGTGCTGAACAAGAGGTGCCTCCAAATGTTTATGTTTAATTCTAGATTTATGTTTCAACACATGTGTCTTAATGGAACATGTGGATTTCCCGATGTACCTCTTGCCACATGAACATTCCAAGAAACACACGGTACGTTTTGTGGAACAATTTGTAAACGTAGAGAGTTCCTTTTTACAGGCTTAATACCTGCTTTTTGGATTTACAGGCTTAATACCCGTTTTCCAGCATATATTTGTATTGAATAAGATAGCGCTTTTTTTGCAGTTTCCTTTGGTCTTTTGTTTTGAGACTCTAACCACTGCAGCACATAAACTGAAAGCAGCTATTGGGGTGTTCCTTTTGAGTTACTTGAGTATCTCTACAGTTCAGGCCCTGTTTGCCTGGCATCAGTGTCTACCTTCACTCTCTGTATCTTCATTTTTTCCTTCTGAGACGTGGGGAAAATAAAAGATGATATTGGAAAATAAATTTTGTACTAAACAAAAGACAGTGCGAAACTACCTCATACAGTCACACTAGGACTACCCAGCATATCTAGATGCTGAGTAAAGCTTTATATAATTTAAAACAATGAACTCTTTAATAATGTATCATCAGCAAACACACTACAGTGTGTGATTTGTTGTCAAGAGTATTCATATTTAATAGAAACATATCCACAAATATGTGTTGTATATATTTACAGTACACACAGGAGTTATCATTCTGTAGTATTTCATAAAAAAATCTTTTGGCTATGTGAGTAAAATTTCATCTTAAAAAACATTTAATTCATTCCAAAACAGAAAAATGTTTTTTATGGGGTTTTTTTCCCACGCTCCTACAAAATGTCCAATTTTTAATTGGAAAAATTTGGCAAAATTTACAAAAAGTCCTTTAGGAGGGGGGAAGGAAAATGTTGGATTCTCTTCCTGAACTTTTTGGGTCATCCTCCCCCCTTTCTGGGCCTTCATCTCTGTACTCCAAACTTCAATTCCGAGACCTGTTTTAGTCACATACACAGATAAGAGACTGGCCAGTTATTGTCTGATGAACAGAGTCCTGCAGCGTGTCCTAAATCCCTATGAAATGTTCGGCATTAGAACTTGCCATGGACAAAGCAACACAACAGGGAAATGGACAAACGGTTTTCATGTAGGTCAGAGAGGGCCTGAGCAAAATCACATTTGACAGAATTCTGGCTGCAGTATTGGGCACAAACTGGAATGCGGCCTGTTTTTTACAAAACCACAAAGCCACCGAGCCAAGAAATTAACAAGTTTGACGTCAGTGAGTCGACAGATGATGGATTAGATCATGTTGCTTTCCTTCCTGGTGGTGAGCTCCGAAGGAAGTGGTTGCACTGAAGCCAGTGAAATTACTCTGAAGTAAATGGCCAGGGGCAGAGACCCTAAAAGTCACATTACATCACATATAGAAAAAGTTAAATCTCTCTCTCCTAAAAACTAATTTGGGTGACAAAATATTTTCCATTAGGGCTGCAACTCTAAGCTCGCTTACTTGGAAGTTCCAGGGTGGGTAGACATGTCAGTCTCTGCAACAAAAATCTGAAAGGAATCCTATGGTTTATAGTCTAGAACAGGGGGTCCCCAACAATGCTCCCTCTAAGCTGTGGAGTCTTGTGAGCAAAAATTCTACTTTGTGAGCTACTGGCATTAAAGTTGTGAGTGAGCAATTTGGCTACTGCATAAATTAGTTTGCTCTGGAGCCATCCTTCCTGAGCTAAGATGAAAAATGTGTGAGCTGGAGGCTAAAAGACTGTGAGCTAGCTCACACTAACTCAGCTTAGAGGGAATATTGGTCCCCAACCATTTTGAGCTTGTGGGTGCCTTTGGAATTCTGACACAGTGTGGTGGGCACAGTCTAGGGATGCCAACCCCCAGGTGGTACCTGGGAATCCCCTGGAATTACAGCTCATCTCCAGATTACAGAGATCAGTTCCCCTGGAGAAAATGGATGTTTTGGAGGGTGGACTCTATGGCAGTGTACCTAGGATTGCCAAGTCTAGGTTGGAAAATACCTGGAGATTTTGGGGGTGGAGCCAGGAGAGGGCAGGGTTTGGAGAGGGGAGGGACTTCAGCATAGTACAATGCCATCGAGTCCACCCTTCAAAGCAGCCATTTTCTCCAGGGGAGCTGATCTCTGTCAGCTGGGGATCAGTTGTAAAAGCGGGAGATCCCCAGGCCCCACTTGGAGGCTGGCAACCCTAAGTGTACCCCACTGATGTCCCTGTCCTCTCCAGGTTCCATCCCCAAATCTTCATGAGTTTCCCAACCTGAAGCTGGCAACACTATGCCCCCTGTCCCCCGACAGTGGGCCAGGGGGGACCTGACAACCCAAGCACAGTCACAAAATGGCTGCCACAAAATGACTGCTGAAAGAGGTGGAGCCAGCACCAAATGGCTGCTGCAGCTTACCTTCAGTCACACAGTGAGGATCCTTGTGCTGTGGTGGCAGTTGTCAAAGCAACATTTTTTAAAAAAATGTGCACACCTGATCAAATCTCCAATGGAAAGCAGAACCTTTGCTGGGCAACAGCCCCACCTGGCACCACCCGCTCCCTAAAACTGCTTGGAGGGTGCCAGGAAACGTGTCAAGGGGTGCTGTGGCACCAACAGGAATTGTGTTGGGGACCCCTGGTCAAGAGCCTACATACCCACACACCCACAGAGGGACACTCGTGGAAAGTGTAATTACAGTGCCATGAAAAGCAAAAGATACTGTTTGTGACATTTCTGTGCAAAACTAAAAAGTACACAAGTTAAATGCGATGATAATTCACAACAGCTGTAATTGGCTGAAGGGGGCAGCAGCAGAAGAAAAAAAGCTGTGGGGCTGCAATTGACTCGTGATGACCCTTGTCCATGGGGAGTTCCAGGCAACAGATGAGCAGATGAGCCACTGCCTTCCTGCAAACAGCAACTCCAGTCTTCTTTGGTGGTCTCCCATCCACAGACTAACTCCAGCCAACCATGCTTAGCCTCCCAGCTCTGATTCGCTCGGGCTAAACTGGGCTAGTCAGGCTGCCAGACTCAGCACCGAAACCAGATGCCAACTCTGTCTCCACATCTGCTCAGGCAAGAGTATTAAATAAACCAATAACATCAAGGGCAGATTCGCCAGCTCCAGGACTTGATACACTGCCGCCCATCTGCAACACTGTCTAAATAGGGCAGGGCCTATGCAACAGAATACATGGACACAAATTTGGAATAAAGAAGGGAAATGGTCATAAGACAATGGGAAACTTTTCAGCCTTCCAGTACGTTTTACTGCTGACGTGGAGATCACTGTTCTTCGAAGCAAAACTCCAGCAGGAGTCTTTTTTGATGTCGCCAAACAATTGAGAGTAGGGATGCCAGCCTCCAGGTAGGACCTGGGGATCCACTGGAATTACAGCTCATCTCCAGACTACAGAGATCAGTTCCCCTGGAGAAAATGGATGCTTCGGAGGGTGGACTCTGTGGCATGGTACCCCACTGAGGTCCCTGTCCTCCCCAGGCTCCATCCCCAAATCTCCAGGAGTTTCATAACCCGGATTTGGCAACCTTACCTCCCATTTCCCATGAGTGTCTAGGAAGGACTTGGCAACCCTAACTTGAAGAGGTGTAAAACTTGACTTGTTTGGCTTTGTCCTCATTGTAAAACAAAGTGACATACTGGTTTTGATTACCAGGTTTGGTTTAGCTAAGCAGCAGATCTATACATTAAGATGGCTCTTTCAGAAAATACTGTCTTTCATTGCCTACTGTCATTGCAGGATTACTGGAGCAGAACTGCCATTTTTGTCTGGAAGAAGGCACTGTTAAAGATGCAATTCACATCTTAATAAGGGCCAGGCGCAGGCTACGAGCCAGCAGCTGGAATGAGAGTTTGCCGAGAACATCTGTAACCTCTTAAGAGGAACGGACCGGTAAAAGCTTGCTCATGATTAAAGAGCCCTGAGAAATTCTTTATGGCAGGACGGTTCGTTCGTTTGCGTCCTTTTCTTACTATTGTTTTAACATTTTATTTTATTTTCCGAACACAAATATGGCCAGTTTTATTGAGTTTAAAACCAAAAGACGTTTTCCCCCAAGAATACATCAAAATGTCTTTCCAGGAGGTCCTGGATTTTGCATCATTCTTTAGCTGAAAATGATTATGAACAACAGTTTTATTAAAACCTGCCCTCCTGGGATGGGCTCTCCCTGTACTCAAACTGTCCATTTTTAGGGAAAGAGGAGGCTTTTAACCTCCTTGTGTACATCCGTGCGGCTCTAAATGACAAAGTGGGGGGTGACCTGCCAGTTGAACAGGAAAATGGGTTTTTAATATGAAAGAAATAAAAGCGATAACACAAGAAATGTTTAAAAGCAACACTCTGGAGGTCACCACAAAAGCCAAGCATCAAATGTCTGTGGGAAATTGAATTCACAGTTTTATTGGGGTAAATGGTTCACCTGGCTCTCCTATAGCAACCAGTTCCAGATGTTGATATAAAATGTCAAGTAAAGGACCATTCCAGGGAAAACCTGTGCAAGATCTTGGAAAGCACACATCTGCTAAGGCGTTGGACCCAGGGGTGGATCCTGACCCAGAGCTCGTCTCCCCAGGGGTGGAGAAAGTGGGATCATGGGGTGGAGCTGAGGGGTAAATGGGCAGAGCCAACAGAAAATGCTCTGTTCATTTAAGGTATGCAGCTATCCCGTGTATTCTAAGTCCTGCAAAAGGATACATTTGAATTGTTTTCCAGAATCTGTTCCAAACCCTTCATGCTTCCTTCCTTAATAACAGACTGCATATATGTGTGCTATAAAAGTAAAATGGACTAATTTTCCGAGGACAAAACATTTTGTGGCATCTTAAAGTAATACTTTTTTGGTCTGGAGAGAGTTCAATCCACTTTTTCAGATTTTTTTCCCCATATTAAGGGGTGGGTGGCTGGTATGTTAAAGATTCCTAAATTCAGACTCTGACATTTCCTTGTAAAAGGATGTCTGGTAGCAGGGCAGGGAAATGATCAATGGATCTGACCCTGTGGCCCACTGAAGTTCGGAGTGAGCAGTGCTGGGCTGGCAGGACCAATGATTTCGCTCAGCAGAAGGCAGCTTCATACGTTCAAGGCTGCAGTCCTGTGCAAAGTTGATTTGCGAACGAGGCCCATTAAACTCAGTGGGAATTCCTTCTGAGTAACTATGCATAGCATCAGACTGGACATCCCTGAAGCTCCCTGGTTTTGAAAAACCTTGTAGTAGAGACCAGTAGCAAGCCCGTTGTTTGTTTTTATAAACAACTCTCTACTCTTACTTGCTAGATAGCACAAGAGCAGAAGTTCTCTGTAGTGGTCCTATGTGTGCACAATCTATCTTTCTTCTTTTTTCTGGCTGAGTGTTATTGGGAGAGGGAAGAAAGCAGAAAAAGCAGCTAACAACTGTAGTGTTTAGAGAAGCTGCTTTTGAGGCACAAAAAAACCTGAATATGAAACTCAATATAAAAGTAAGAGTCAGTTCTTGGGAAATAATTTTTTTTTGCCTTAAAGGGCACTTAACTGTAGAAAACAGCAAGAGTCCAGGAACACCTTAAAGACTAACAAAATATGTGGCAGGATATGAGCTTTCATGAGTCACTGCTCACTTCTTCAGAACAGTTTTTAAACAGTTTTTAAATAGCCTATTTCATCCATTATATGAAGAAAACCTCATTTGGGAACCAGTAAGCAACCCTATGTGAGGGGTTTTCCAAGCATGCGAAACACTTGCTTTACATTGTTATTACTCAGAATCCAGATGACATTTATTCCAACCCATTGCTTTCTTCATCCTGATCCTGTTTCCCCCTGTATTTCATTTGCCACATGTCCTTTTGTATCAAATGCAAACCCATCAATTACAATTAGTGTGGTGCTATTTTCTCTTCCGGCCTTGAGCAGCAGGCTCTGGTGCCATTTACAGGCTCATAAAACTTTCTGCATCACTTTAATGTCATTACATTTCAGGAAAGAACTGTACTTGCTTCATTTCTTCAGTTTGGGCTGCTGTCTGGCTCAGGAAGAGAAAAGACATATGTCCCTATTTTCAGCTGGAAAATGACCACAGGCAGAAAGAGCTGAGCATAAGAAGCAAATTCCAAGCTGATCAGTTGCTTTCTTTCTTCCCTGGAAGGTGCCTGTCATGTTCAGTTGCTCACAGCAAAATGAGATGAATTCCATTAGCTGGATGACACCACAACATAAAGTGATTGCTCTGTGTGTCTAATATTTCAATTCACCTCTTCCTCCAAGGATCGGGGGGGGGGGGAGTTCAAGTTCTCCCATTTTGTCCTCACAGCAACCCTGCGAGGTAGGCCAGGCTTAGAGTCTGACTGGCTGAAGACCCTTCAGTGAGCTCCACGTGGGGATTTAAACCTGGCTCTCCCAGATGCCAGTCTGATGCTCTAACACTGCTCTGATGACTTGCCAGTGTGAGCAGGCCATCTCAGATATAACAGCCTCAAGACAGAATTTTTCTACCGCTTTTCCAGCACTGCACTGCTGGCAAGCTGTGATGCGAATTCAGAATCTTTACATTTCCCTTTCTTCATTACTCTTGACACCAGCCACCAAAATGAACAGTTACAAATTGCTGGGGTAAAGCCGCCCTTCCTATAGGAGGTACATAAATAGCCAATAATTAGCTCATTATTCCAGAGGAGGAACTAGATTCTTCGTCTAGTTGCCAAGCGGTTTGGTCATGGATGTACAGATGCCTAATAGAATAATTAGAGAAAAGTAGCTTTTAGCTCCCCCAAGTGTTAGATAGTGTACATAGCACTTTATCCCGCTCAAGCAACAGGATCTTGTCCAAATTGGATCCATATGTTCTTACCAGGTGGTTCATGTATTTATTTACTTTATACAGAGCCTGCCTTTCTGGCTGAGATGCAAGGCAGATTATACTGTGGAAGACAATGCTAAAAAGGCAAATGTGATTTTGGGCTGTATCAACAGAAGAATAGTGTCCAGATCACGCGAAGTGATGGTATCGCTTTACTCTGCTCTGGTTAGACCTCACCCAGAGTACTGTGTTCAGTTTTGGGCACCACAATTTAAGAAGGATATAGACAAGCTGGAACATGTTCAGAGGAGGGCAACGAAGCTGGTGAGGGGTCTAGAGACCAAGACATGTGAGGAAAAGTTGAAGGAGCTGGGTATATTTAGCCTGGAGAGGAGACGACTGAGAGGTGATATGATAACCATCTTCAAGTACTTGAAGGGCTGCCATATAGAGGATGGTGTGGAGTTGTTTTCTGTTGCCTCAGAAGGTTGGACCATAACCGATGGGTTGGAATTAAATCAGAAGAGTTTTTGGCTAAACATTAGGAAGAACTTCCTGACAGATAGAGCAGTTCCTCAGTGGAACAGGTTTCCTCGGGAGGTGGTGGGCTCTCCTTCTTTGGAGATTTTTAAGCAGAGGCTAGATGGCCATCTGACAGCAATGCTGGTTCTGTGAACTAAGGCAGATAATGAGAAGGGAGGGCAGGAAGGGTTGCATCAGTGTTTAGTTCTCATGGCCCTTTCTTGCATGCCCAGGGAAATGCCAGTTGCCACTTTGGGGTCAGGAAGCAATTGTTCTCCAGGCCAGTTTGGCTGCAGATCCTGAAGGGTTTTTTTTGCCATCTCCTTTTTTAATTTATATATGACAAACAGACAAACAAGACATACATACACAAAAATTACATAAAACGTGTGGAGGACAAAGTATCTAAGAAAAAGTTTAACAAAGTTTCTCATAATATCTGAATTTCAGTTCATGAATAAACAAGAATGTAGTAAGTCAACCTAAAAAATGTAAATTAAGTAAGCTACAGTCTTTGCTTATATAATAGAACAAGAGGCAAACCCGCGATACTTACGGCCTGGCTGGGAGCGGGGAGGGAAGCGGTGGTGCACAGTTCCCACTCCCTCCTCCCCCCCCCCCCGTTCCAGAGGCAGCGGCGAGGCCCGAGGCCTGCCAAGCCGCCTCCCACCCCCTCCCCAACAGCGGCCAAGCATTCTCTGTGCATGCGCAGAGAACGCTTTAACTTTTCAGGGGATTTAAATATCCCCTGAATATTTTTTTTAACATTTCGGATTTTTCTCCCTGTGTGTAGGGAAATCTCCCTGCCCCCAAGTGCCCCCCCCCCCACGGATTTAGGTATTTGCTTGCAGGGGGCGCCTTCAGAATTAGATATATAGATTACTCTAGTTGTAAATAAAGTATATAGGTCTGCTTAAGTTCAATTTATATAGTTCTCCAGCCATTTATAAAATCTGGACCATGTATTGGTAAATCTCTCTTCTTGTAGTCCTTTCAACAGTAAAGTTAATTTGTCCATTTCAGCAGTTTCCAGTGTTTTATTTAAGAATTCTTCTTTGGTGGGTATTTCTTCTCTTCTCCAATATTTTGCATATAATATTCTAGCAGTTGTTAATAAACGAATGATCAAATAAAACTCCTCATTTTTATAGTTCTCAGGTCTCATATTCAGTAAAAACAGTGAGAAGTCCTTTTCTCCCTTTCTCACAATACAAGAACTCGTGGGCACTCCATGAAATTGCTGAGCAGTCGGGTTAGAATAGATAAAAGGAAGTATTTCTTCACCCAAAGAGTGATTAACACGTGGAATTCACTGCCACAGGAGGTGGTGGCGGCTACAAGCCTGGACGGCTTCAAGAGGGAATTAGATAAACATATGGAGTAGAAGTCCATCAGTGGCTATTAGCCACAAAGTATAGATAGGAACTCTCAGCCTGGGCAAGTGATGTTCTGTATTCTTGGTGTTTGGCGGGGCAACAGTGGGAGGGCTTTCTGCCCCCACTGCTGGACCTTCTGAGGGCACCTGGTGTTTTTTGGCCACTGTGTGGCAGAGTGTTGGACTGGATAGGCCACTGGCCTGATCCAACACTGGCTTCTCTTATGTTCTTACAGTTCTCAGGTCTCATAGTCAGTAAAAACAGTTCAGGAGTAAAAGGTATGGTAATTTCCAACATTTTTTGTAAAATTTTATGTTCCCAAGCCCAGTATTTTTTAGCCTTATAACACATCCACCACATATGGTAAAATGTTCCAAGGGAGTTTTTACATTTTCAGCAGTCATTTGACAAATTAGGATAGAATTTTGCTAACATATCTGGTGTTATATATCATCCAAAAAACATTTTATATATATTTTCACCACAAGTGCTGCAGCTCCTCTATCATGATCTTGTGTCTCTTCTTCTTCTTCTTCCTCTTCCTCTTCTTCTTCACTTTCTGTTTTTCGGTCTTCCCCTAATTGGCTGCTACATGATACCAAAAAGTCCTTTACTTTCAAGGGAGAGTTAATTTTATATCTTTTGGCTTCAAAAGTAAAAAAAAAAGTCTCTCTGGTAGTAGCCATTTTTATATTACTCCATTTTTTCTGAGAATTGCTACAAGTTCCATATATGGCTTCCTTTTTTCTCTTACCCTCCATGGAGTTTCTTTGAGTAGTTTTATTTCTAAATCTTGAATTTCAAAGGGTGTTGTATTCGAGATCGTACGGATTTCATCTCCTGAGCATGGAGCAGGGGTCACTGGGGATGTGGGGGAGGGGGAGTTGTGAATTCCTGCATTGTGGAGGGGGTTGGACTAGATGACCCTGGAGGTCTCTTCCAACTCTATGATTCTAATGCCATAGTAACAGCAACAACAGCACAACAGGACCATGATCATAAACAATATAAAAAAGTATCAGATATGATGTCATTAATAGTGCAAAAAATGGAATTATAGAGTAGAGAACAATGCAGTAAAAAAAGGTGAAAATCTTACCCTTACCGTACACAATCCAGGTTATTTTGGCAGTATGGGATAGCTCTCAGAATACCTGAAAATATGGTTTTGCACTCTTTTCTTCAGGTTATGAGGGCCTGGTGTGATGCATTCATAACATGGGGTTGCAAAGAGTCGGACTCGACTGTGCGACTGAGCAACAACAACATAGGCGTGAACATTGGGCTGCCTTACGAGGTCAATCCTACATACGTTCATTTGGAAATACTTGTTTTGTGCCCCGATGTGGTGAAGGAAAGGACCATTCATAATTTGTGGGTTAAAAGTTTATCAACCAGTGGCTAAAGTGTTGGACTAGGATCTGGGAGACCCAGGTTCGAATCCCCACTCTGCCATGGAAGTTTTCTGGCTGACCCTGGGCCAGCCACACCCTCTCGGCCTAACATACCTCACAGGGGTGTTATGAAGATAAAACAGAGAAGAGAAGAATTGTAAGCTGCTTTGGGTTCTCGTTGGGCAGGAAAGGAGGGTATAACTGAAATAAATAAGAATAGAAATAGAAGCTGGGGGTATCCAGTGAAGATAGGCAATAGATTCAGGATGGACAAAAGGAAGTATTTCTTTACTTAACAATTGTGGCATTCACTGTTAGTGGATACAGCGATTGTCACAAGCACAGACATCTTTAAAAGGAATTAAACAGATTCATGGAGGGAAAGCCCATTAGTGGCTCCTTGCCATAGTGGGTAAAGGGAACCTCCACACGCAGAGGCAGTAAACCTCTGAATGAATACCAGCACTATGAGGCAACCTCAAAAAAAGCCCTTGCCATCTGTTAGCCCTCTAGAGTAACTGATTGGCCACTGGGTGGAACAGGATACTGGACTACATTTAAGGTTGTCAACTTCCAGGTGGCTCCTGGAAACCTCCCAGAATGACAGCTTTTCTCCAGACCATAGTGGGGGGTAAGTAAAGGCACTTCCAGACTCCATGGGACTGTACTCTGCTGAGGTCCCTCCTTTCCCCAAACCCCTCAGGCTTCACCCCAAAAAATCTTCAGGGATTTCCCAACCAAAAATCTTCAGGCACTTCTCAACCCAGAGTTGGCAGCCATATACTGGTCTGCTCCAACTGAGCACCTCTTAACAAAATGGGCTTTAGGGAAGCCTCCATGCTTGACAGGAGATGGATGGAAGGGTCTCAATTATTTACTCTCAGCGTTCTACAATTAAGGATACATCAGTCTCCAATTCTGGTATATTTATTTCCTTCCCTGTTTTTGGCCCAGAATTGAACCCAAACAACTGGTCACCATATAACTAAGCTTGTCATTCCTGTTTGGTCCTTGTATTTGTTAAACATCTTCATTATGCTGTATGATAATTTACTGCTCACCCTCTACCTATATGGACTGGTAATTTTCCAATTTTGATTCTGTCTCGACTCTAAGTGGCCCTTCCTGGCAACTACCTGCCTCCCTATATGTAATGGTTGAGGAAATTCTGTTTCACTGTATCTGAGGAAGTGTGCACACACATGGCTTATACCTTGAATGAAACTTTGTTGGTCTTTAAGGTGCCACTGGACTTGAGTTTTGTTTAAGAAACAACAGCAATCCTTACGTAATAGGGTTGTCAACCTCCAGGTAGGGCCTGGGGATCTCCCTCTTTTACAACTGATCTCCATCTGACAGAGATCAGCTCCCCTGGAGAAAATGGCTGCTTTGAAGGGAGGACTCTATGGCATTGTACCCTGGTGAGGCCCCTCCCCTCCCCAAACCCCACCTTCTCCTGGCTCCACCCCCAAAGTCTCCAGGTATTTTCCAACCCGGACTTGGCAACCCTATTACATAATCGATGGAGCTGCACAAATTCTATTCCCCTAGAGAGAAAATGAGCAAGAGGAGAGGAGAGCAGCGCCTACTGGCGCAGATGCCGGGTGACGTCAGCAAGGAGCTTGCCCTCGTTGGCAGCGGCCTCAGCCACTAGGGAACCCTGCAGTTGCCTACGAAACGGCAGCATCAACGCCTAGAGACGCGGGCGAGACCTGTCACGTGACCCTCGTCCCGCCACGTCTTCCGCCAGTACGCACATTGAACCGGAAGCGGATGTGTGTCGGGGCGGAAGTGGTGTTGTGTTGCGTCGGGGAGTTTGAGAAGCGGTGGAGGCCATAATCAGTCCATCATGTCGATCGAAATCGAGTCCTCGGAGTGAGTTCGCTGGGCCGGGCTTGTGAGGGGATGGAGAGAGAAAGAGAGAGAGGAAGCGGGCCGGGCCCCGATGGACCCCGGTCCGGCCTTCCCGCGCTTGGCCGTGTTTCTGCGGCCTCAGATACCCTCCTCCCCTTTCAGTCTCCATGTTGAGCAGCCGGCTCAGCATTTCCGAGCCCTCCTTCGTGAGGGACGGCCTCAGATAGAACTTTTTTTCTTCCTTTCTCCCCACTCCGTGATGGCCTCAGTGTAGTACATGTTACACGCCTCTCTCTCGAGCCACACTGTGCATGCCCGCGTGTGGAATGAATTAGTAGACCTCCATGTGGCACTGGAGTAATTCTGGCATAGGGTTGTGATGTTAAGCAGGAAACTCTTTCCACTCTCAGCCATTGCGCTGTGCCCAGTTTGGTTATTTATAGTTTATCTTTCAGGGGGGAGCTGTCAGAATTGATAGTTGCATCTGTTCAGGTGGCATCTTTCCTGTTTCAGAATTAATTTGTTGCTTAATAATGGGATGGGGGAAATTGGAACAGCATGTTTGTAACTTGGATCAGTTCTCCGTACTTAGAAGAAATTGGTCCAATTTTGGTCTATTCTATAGGGCCTGTATTGAACATAGGTAACAGTAAATGTATAGTTCCCAGTGTAGAGAACGTGTGTGGCTCTTCTTGGTATTTTTAAAACTTGATTATCAGTTAAGAGAGATGCTAACATGCTCGAAGGTAAACAGTAGAAATGTTTGTGTATTATTTGCCATCAAGTTGCTTCTGAATTAACTTCTGAATTGATGACTTGCTAAATGCCCTATTGTTAACAGCCTTGCTCAGGTCTTGCAAACTGAAGGCTGTAGTTGCTTTTGTTGAATCAATCCATATCATGTTGGGTCTTCCGCTTTCCTGCTGCCTTCAACTTTTCCTAGTGTTATTGTCTTTTCTAGTGAGTCTTGTCAAAGTACAATAGCCTCAGAAATGTTTATCTTCTTGTAAATATAGAGTCTACTGGTACCTTTAAGACCAACAAAGGTTTATTCAAGGTATGAGCTTTTGTGTGTATGCACACTTTTTTACATATTTGACATATTTATTGTTTTACTTTTCTATCCCCCCTTAATTAAATCAAAACAACTGTTGACCTTATAACCTTAGCGTATTATCTAGTTTTGTCTTTGCATATCTTAAAACATCATCATGTTACATGTTAATTTGCTGTTCAGCCTCTGTCTATAAGTTTGAACTCTTACCTTCTATTCCAATGTATTCGAAAAAGTGTGCATGCACATGAAAGCTCATACCTTGAATAAACCTTTGTTGGTCTTAAAGGTGCCACTGGACTCTAAATTTGTTCTACTGCTTCAGACCAACATGGCTGCCCACCTGGAACTAGCTTCCTGTGCATGTTCTTTCTGGCAGTGCTTTTCAAGATATGAGGTACTACATATGTAGGGGACAGGTGGCTCCAGAATCCTAGTATTATATGGTTACTACTTCCCCTCTTTTCTCTGGAGAAGCCACAGTCTGTTAGAAATTGAATACTTTTGCTATACACTAGTAGGTATTGGTAAGACAAATTTTTCTTGCCTGTCACGTAAACAGGTTAATGGATTCTGTATGCAAATTAATTGTTTTCACTGTATGTTTTCTTGGAAGTGTCATCCGGCTGATCATGCAGTATTTGAAGGAGAACAGCTTGCATCGTGCCTTGGCCACCCTGCAGGAAGAAACCACTGTGTCTCTGAACACTGTGGACAGCATTGAGAGCTTCGTGGCAGACATTAATAGTGGTCACTGGGATACAGTCCTGCAGGCGATACAGTCATTGAAGCTGCCAGACAAAACACTCATTGATTTGTATGAGCAGGTGCGCACTCTTCACACAGTAACATTTTGTATCTGCTAGCATCTTTGTAACCTTGCTGTGTATTATAATATCCTTTGTGCTGTGAAGATATCATGGGCCCTAGTAAATACACTTAGCATTGTGGGCTCATAGGTGATCCACATATTATGCAGAATGAGGCGGTATGTGGTACTGTGTCAGACTGCAAGTGGTGGTGTGGGTCATGTTGATCTCCATGGGGGATGAATGTATAGCATTTTCCCTATTGTGCTAGATTGCTACATGCCAGAAGCTTTAAGTTGGATTCTTTCAGTTTCTTGTCTTGATCTTGCATGTTTCTCACCTCACCATTGTCCCATCCTTTGTGGTTTTTGTCCACAAGCATCACACAAGCATAACTTTTTTGGTTGTCAATAGGAAGCCTTCCACTCTCTTCTGCTAGCTGTAAGTCTAGAAAGATCCAGCCCTTTATATATAGGGGAACATTAAAAACTATGATCCCTCCCCTTCCTGCAGTTTATAGTGGTACAGTCCCAAATTGTACTCTTGTTCTATATAGCATTAGACCAGCTTTGAGTCTTTTGTCAGACACCTGCTCTATGTTGCACTATGCATGTTGAATTTCCAGATCTCTGGCATACAATCACTTAAAGTATCCCTAAGCCTGCCTTTCAACATAATGGGGACCCAAAGTAGGTAGTAGCTTATAAATAAAAAGTAACAATAAGGTAAATCAGGCAGTACAAATAAAAATGTCTTATCAAAATAGCAAATACATTGCCAGTTTCTAAAAAAGATATCCCTCAGACTCAAAACATATCTGTTTTAGTTCTCCAGTGCCTCAAGCAAATATTTGACCAACCACAAATGCTATCCTACATAACTCCATTTTACAGCTTTTCTGGAAGGTCAAGAAGGGGTGGGAGCCTTCCTCATGTCCTCTAGGATGCTGTTGCAGCACACGGGGGCCACAACCAAAAATGTCCTTGTCCAGCCAGCAGATGATTTCACATAGCAAGGGAGTGGACAGTGAAGAAAAGAAGAGTTGGTTTTATACCTGCTTTTCTCTACCTTAAGGCATCTCAAAGCAGCTTACAAACACATTCCTTTCCTCTTCCCACAACAGGCACCTTGGGAGGGAGGTGGGGCAGAGAGAGTTCTGAGAGAATAGTGACTGGCCCAAGGTCGCCCAGCAGGCTTTATGTGGAGGAGTGGGGAATCAAACCCGGTTCTCCAGATTAGTCTGCTGCTCTTAACCACTGCACCATACTGGCTCTCACACAGCGCTTTCTGGTACTGTTCAGAAGGATGGATTTACCATGCAGCCACACAGAGAGGTGTGAAAAGTATTCTTTTTTTGGTGCCCCCCCCCCCCCCCCCCCGCTTCTCTAGCAAGAGGGCAGGCTCTAACAAGCCTAAGCACTTTATGGAGTCCTTCAAGGAAGCGGCACTCCATTTGTAGATGGAAGCAAAATCCCACATAAGGCCTGCCTCACCTCCCTCCTTGTCAGTATTCAATTTTACTTTGTTCACTATAGCCATTTGACTATGGCATTAAATACTGGGACAGTAGCATATTTTGGTTCATATTATGCTCTATGTCTTGCTGGCTAGGCGGGGTATAAATCCGAATAAATAAATAAATAATAAATGTAGTATTGGTGACATCCAACTCCAAAGTTGCCTGGTTTAGAAAACTGGAACAGAACTTGTTTATGCAGTCCGATCTCCTGTTTATACAATTCTGCATCCTGTTACCAGAAAACTACATTTGTGTTATGATGATTCTGTAATCATCTGTAATTTGCTCTTATGTTTCAGGTGGTTTTGGAACTAATAGAGCTTCGCGAACTGGGTGCTGCCAGATCTCTCCTGAGACAGACTGACCCCATGATCATGTTAAAGCAGACCCAGCCAGAGCGATATATTCATCTTGAGAACCTTTTAGCTAGATCCTACTTCGATCCACGTGAGGTATGCTGATTTCTTGCCTTTAATATCTAAATTGCTGTTTTAATATGTATTTCTTGAAATGTTACATAAATCCACATAAATAAACTGTTTTAAAGGCATTGGTTCTTAGGTAATCCAGTGCATACTCCCCGTGTGAAACCTCGGGGTAAAATAATTTCCCCTTTTCAGTCCAGTTTCAAGCGGAGTTACACCCTTCTAAACCCACTGACTTCAGTGGGCCTAGAAGGATATAGCTTTGTTCAAGATTGCTCTGTTTGGATCTTACCTTTCTGTTCTCTAAAAGATGGGCAGTGTGTTAAGTCATCATTCACATCATTTGATTTATAGCTGTTTGGGATGGTTTGAGGGTGGCTTATATGCACTTCTGGAACCAAAGTTGGGGGCAGTGTTCCCTCTAAGCTGAGTTAGCATGAGCTTGCTCACAGTTTTCTAGCCTCCGGCTCACATATTTTTGTCTCAGCTCAGGAAGGCTGGCCCAAGGGCAGACTAATTTACGCAGTAGCCAAATCGCCTGCTCACAGCTTTAATGTCAGTAGCTCCCAAAGTAGAATTTTTGCTCATGAGACTCCACAGCTTAGAGGGAGCATTTGTTGGGTGTTGAGAGTGTACCATAGAACAGGGGTCTCCAACTTCTTTGAGCCTGCAGGCACCTCTGGAATTCTGACCAGTGTGGTGGGTGCAGCTACAAAGTGGCTGCCATGGGAGGCTGAGCCAACCAGACTTCATTTGCACAGTGAAGATCCTTGTGCTGTGGCGGCAGTTGCTGCCAAAGCAATGTTAGATTGGCATAGCCAGTCAGTTCTCCAGTGGCCAATCAGAAGCCCTGCTGGGAAAAAGCCCCACCTGGCTCCACTCACTCTCAAACAACACTTGGCAGGTGCCAGGAAAGGTTGACAGGGGGTGTCATGGCACTATGTTGGGGACCATAGAATCATGTGTTCTTCCCCTCTTGCATACCTACAGTTTAGTATTGCATGCTCAGTCAGCTCCATATCAACATATGTTAAGAGTGCTAATTAAACCTAGTTTTTAAAAATTTAAGTTTAGGAATGTAACCTTACAAACAGTGGTACTCTTGTGTGATGCAGAAATTCGTCTTTGGCCCTGCAACTGAGTCCTCGTTCCAGTGTTTCCAGTAGAACTAGGCCAGAATTGTGGCGTTTTAATCATTCTGCTCAGGTGTGTGACGCTTGTTTAGTTCAGGCTGCTTGCGTCCGACAATATAAACTGAAGTATGGGTTGGTTGAAGAAATCTGTTGTATTGAATATGGATTAGGAGTTACCCAGTTACATCCCTGTAGCAGCTAATAATCATTATTGAATGCAGTATATATGTGGATATCTTGTGGAGGTGGTGGTATTTGTAGTGATAAAGTTACAGTGCCTCATGTTGTTCCCTACTAGGCATACCCAGATGGGAGCAGCAAGGAGAAACGGAGAGCAGCTATTGCCCAGGCACTGGCTGGTGAAGTCAGTGTTGTGCCTCCATCTCGTCTTATGGCACTGCTGGGACAGGTAATTCCCCCCCCCCCCCCTTCTTAGCAGGATGGTTTTTAATGAATTGTTTAAGTTTGCTTATGTGTTATGGAGACAGATCTCAGGAATATCCTTTGAGGGTAGGGTAGGACCTTAAATCCTCTCTGATTTTTCAGGCCTTGAAATGGCAGCAGCACCAGGGTCTACTTCCTCCAGGTATGACAATTGACTTGTTCAGAGGCAAAGCAGCTGTGAAGGACGTCGAAGAGGAGAAGTTCCCCACGCAGCTCAGTAGGCATATTAAGGTGGGTCCCTCCCTATGAAAAAAAGTTTAATTTTACAATTAAAAACCAGCTAAGTCTTTGAAGTGTTTTTATGGGCGGGCCTCTATTATTAAATGTCACATACCATCGCATCCTGGCAAATGTCTGCCATTAAAAGTCAACTGTAAGCCTTGTCATGTAGATTTCTGGTTAGAATTTTTATCCGTTCTGTTTCCAGGCACAGTGGATGCTTGCACCATTCAAAAAGAGCACTGCTTTTGTGTTTTTGCCAAGTTTCAGCAAGCAGTATCTTTATAGGGCTGATACTAAATCTATGAGTGTTTAGTTTTAGTAAAGGTAAAGCAAGAGAATTGTCAGTGTGGAAGCAAAATTGTGTGGGGTCCTTATTTTTTGTTTTGTTTCTGTTTTGAACAGTTTGGCCAGAAGTCACATGTGGAGTGTGCCCGATTTTCTCCAGATGGTCAGTATCTGGTCACTGGCTCTGTGGACGGCTTCATTGAAGTATGGAACTTCACCACTGGAAAAATCAGGAAGGTAAAGCACCACGGGCATTCTTGACTAGCCAGTGGGTTGTTCAAGACATAAGTGTCCTTGATCAGTTCTTTGTTTGCATTTCATACAAGTGAATAAGTAATACTTAATTACGGTTTGTGTAGTCTTTCCAAATGGAATTTGAATGAAATTGGGAGGATAGGATGTAAGGTGTGCAGCCAGGTGTTACATTTGAATTTTTTTTTAAAAAAAATGGTCAATTTGACATTTGTGACTGCTCTAGCAAACATTGAAGAGTGAGGTGAAAATTAGACCTTGTGTGGCAAACATGGGATTCCAAATTTTTTCCCTTCACAGATTGAAGGTTGGGGTAATAACTTGCAGCTAAGAAGTAATCCTTTCCTGCCTACTACATTTCCCTCTGCCAGGCTGTGGGTCAGGAAAGAAATGTGGTTGGAGTGGTGAGATCACAGGAGAAGAGTAGTGAATGAAAGCATGATTCATGTATCCTATTTTCCATCAGTCCTTCTTTCCTATCTTCCACTTTCAAACTAAGTGGAAAACATAGGATTGGGAATCTCATGTTTGCTGCAGAACATCTGTTTCTATCCTTGACGGATTTGTTTTTGAACTGCATTCAGTAGGAGAAGGGAACATAGCTTAGTAGTCAAGCACATGTTTTGCATGTGCAAAGTCCTGGGTTCAGTTCCTCGCACCTCACATTAAAACAAATTCATGTAGCAGACCTGAGAGAGCCCCAGAGATCCACCACCAAGGTAGGTGGAGTGAAACAATTAGGATAAGGTAGCTCTTGCTCAAAACTGTTTCCTTGCCACCGAAGTCAGTATGTGGTAATGTTATGGAACTTATACATAATGGAAAAAATATCCGACATAATAAACCCAACAAAATCTAATGGTGAATATAGTGATTTTACAGTGATATGGCTACCGCTCTTATCCCATCTAGTTTCTCAAGGAACAACACCAGAGATAATAGACACTCTTCATTTGTGGTAAATGTTGATGTCAACACTAAGCTTATGAAAAATGCACTCTTTTATGCTGTTAAATTTATGTACACTTATTCCTATAAACAATTGGTATTACTTGTTATTGGAATTTTGAAAAATGAATAAATTATATTGGGGGGGGGAGGATAAGGCAGGTCTGTGTATGAATCTTATACACATTTGGCTATTAGCTATCCTGGTTTCTCTCATTTCTTTTGCTTCATTGACTGAGCTGTAGATCCCTGTTTTGTTTAGGATTTGAAGTACCAGGCACAGGATAACTTCATGATGATGGACGATGCCGTGCTGTGCATGTGTTTCAGCCGGGACACTGAAATGTTAGCAACTGGAGCCCAAGATGGCAAGATCAAGGTATGCAGTCATTTTAGCTTCTAGAGAGAGTAACTCTGACTTGTTTCTAATTGGAACTGTGGAAAATTCCTTTAATTCTTGCACAGGAGTTACTGCAGAATGTGCCCTTGGGGATGTTTAAGAAAAAAGAGCCGTTGATGGGGTTAGTCCCCACAAGGGGTGACATCAATAAGGAGAATCTCTCTGTAGAGGTAGAGTTTTGGAGGTCAGATGCTGTTGTCCAGTTTGTATACTCAGTGTGCTCTGTGCTCGGCTTTTAAAAAGGTGTGAATGATCTGCCATCAGAGCAAAAGAGACTCTTGCATTTGTTACGTAGCTGAAACAAACAACATCACAGGCCCAAAAGCTGTTTAGAATACTGTTTGTAACATTTCTGGGTGCAGTGTAACTCATCCAATATCATCAGGGACTGAAGGCTACAAGTTACAGACGATTATAAATACCGTTAGGGAGAGCTCCTTCCATGTTTCCAGATTTGCTAAGAGCTCAGCTGAATTACTTCCAGTTGCTCGAAGGCTCTCTAATTTGCTTTGAATCCTGCTGACAGCATAGATGCAGCCTGACCCTGTTTGCAGCTAGACTTGCTCTTGGCACTGCAATTTCTGGCTGTAGGAACCGATAGCTTTAGTTATAAATGCTGCTGCGAGTCTCTGACTGTGTGTGAACTGCTACCAACTCTCTTTGATAGGAGATCGCAGGAATGTACTTTCCTTGGCTAGTGGTAGCCTGTAATTACTGTACATATTCTGAAACCTCAATAAGACCTCAGATCCAAAGGAGGGTGTCTCTCCTTGCAGGGTTCTTCAAGTGACACTATTTTTCCATTAAGACAAATGGCATAGTCACATGGTTATTGCTAACTAGGAATAAGGCTCGTTGTGGGAATAAATACAACAGGCTCTAGAAAGAGGCTCTTGGAGAGTGCCATGGCTTTGGGCACTCAGCATCAATTTGCTGTGGCAACCTCAGCAGGGTATAATGACACAGAGTCCACCATTGTCTCCAGGGGAACTGATCTCTGCTACCTGAAGAGCAGTTGTAATTCTGAGTGATCTCCTGCCCTCACCTGGAGATTGGCAGCAGTGGTTCTCCAAGAGGGAATAGCTGGTTTGGAGGGCATAATCTATGGCATTGTATCTGTCTGAGGACCCACCTCTCCTCAAAACTCACCCTCTCCAGGCTCCACCCCTCAAATCTTCAGGAATTCCCCACCTGGAGTTGGCAACCACATTTTCTTCCCAGCCAAGCATCAACCTACCTTAATTTCCCCCTCACTCTTCAGGTTTCCATCCCTCCCCCTGCTGCCTCTACCGTGCTCTGAAGCCCCTCTTATAAACACATATAACTGCCATTTCGTTTCACCTACCAACAGCCACTGAGGTGACAGTTAATCCCCCCACAGGAAGGAAGCAGGAGAAGTGTCTTTGTGGAGAGAGAAAGCAGTCTGCCAGAAATTCTGACGGCACAGAGGCTGAAGGAGTGGGTGGGGAAGAGGAGCAGCACCCAGCCAATGGCATGCGAGTATTCACAGCCAATGGATAGGGACAGCTTCTGACTGACAGGCCAGGGGACCAAAGGCTGGGGTGGCGTGTGGAATCTTCAGGAGCGTGCCGCCACCAACAGAGAATTATGTATAAGAGAGATGACACCCAGCTCTATCTGATGTTGGGTGGCCAGTCGGACTCCAGCCCAGAAGATCTGGACTGGGAATTGCAGGCTGGGGCTGGTTGACTTTGACTGAGCTGGCTGAAACTAAATCTGGCAAAGATGGAGGTCCTGTGCCTGAGTCGGGGTGGTCTGGGGAAGGGGATCCCGATCCCAACCTTCGATGGGGTGCCATTGGTGCCAGCGTCGGAGTTTAGAAGTTTGGGAGTGCTCCTGGACCCCTCCTTAACAATGGTGGCCCAGATGGCAGCCATTGCCAAGTTGGCCTTTTATCATCTTCGGCTGTCTCGGCAGTTGGTTCCCTTCCTCGACTGCACCGACCTGGCTACAGTGATCCATGCGACAGTCACCTTGATATTAGACTACTGTAATGCTCTCTACATGGGGCTGCCCTTGTTGCAAATCCAGAAGCTGCAGCTAGTGCAAAATGCCATGGCCAGGTTTTTGATGGGTCTCCCTAGATGGGAGTGCATCCAGTCTGTGCTTAAGGCACTGCACTGGCTGCCAATAACATATTGAATTCGCTTCAAGGTGCTGGTATTTACCTTCAAAGCCCTATGTGGCTAGGGTCCAACATACCTGAGCAACCACCTTTCCCCATATATACCCCAGAGAGCACTACGGTTGGGATCACAGCATTGGCTAGTGATCCCAGGCCCTAAGGATGCCAGGCTCACGGTGACTAGAGCCAGGGCCTTTTTGGTGGTAGCTCCTTTCTGGTGGAATGAGCTCCTGGAGGAGATCAGGGCCCTGCGGGACCTTATGCAGTTCTACAGGGCCTGTAAGATGAGCTCTTCCACCAGGCTTTCAAGTAGGAGCCGCCCACCACTACCACCAACTAGTCGGCCCTATATGGAGATCAAGCCATAGTGTCGTGGAAGGCTGGAAAACCACTGAGCCGGGATCCCAGTATAATATCGCCCCATCTCAATATCTTGTGAGCACGTTAGTTGTATTAATTATCTATTGTATGTATGATTGTTTTAGCATGTTTTAATTTTTAAATGTTTTTAATGTTTTATGGTACTAGGCACAAGGTGCCGATGGTTGTGAGCCGCCCAGAGCCCGTTTTTAGGGAGTGCGGGATAGAAATCTGATTAAATAAATAAATAAATAAATAGTCTGTTGGCCACAATTGCTCGTATAGGCATGACCTGCAGATGCGTTGCAAGTTCTCCAGCGTGCGATTTACAGCTAGATAAATCCAGTGATTCCAGGTATTCCCAAACGACAACTGTCTGTGTGCACTTTGGAAGTATAGCTTCCATCCTGATCCTGGATTGAAATTTGGGGACCAAGTAGTCTTTCCCATGATTGCTGAGATAGCATTTGTGAGACTTGGTGCTGGACAAGGAGAACTAGCGTGGTCTAGTGGTTAAGAGAGTGGCAGATGGAAAACGGGGTTGGATTCTCCCTTCCTCCCCATGAAGCTTGCTGGCTGAGCTTGGGCCAGTGTGCACTTCTCACTATCTGAAGAAGTGAGTGGTGACTCAAAACCTCATATCCTGCCACAAATTTTGTTAGTCTTTAGGGTGCTACTAACTCTTGCTCTTTTCTGTTTCTCTCTAAAGTCGCTCAGCCCCACCTACCTCACAAGGGACTTGTTGTAGGGAGAGGAAGGGAGTGTGATTGAAAGCCACCTTAGAGTAGAGTCTCTTCTACATTCTTAACACTGGGGCAGATTGTCCATTTAACTCACCAGGAAAATTCCTGGAGGGCTGCTAGCCGAGCCCAGTGACCAATAAGCTCCTACCCAGGCAGAGTTTCTCTCTTGGTCCTGATAACTCCCTAAATCTGTCAGGTTCTCTAGGTAGTGCTTGAGGAAATTCAGACAATAGCGATGATGGGCTATTTTAATTGGCCGTCGTTGGAGATTTCATTCAGAAAAAGGAACAAAGTGTTTTTGATTCTCCATCCCATCCATCCTCAGGTGTGGAAGATTCAGAGCGGGCAGTGCCTGAGGCGATTTGAGCGTGCACACAGCAAGGGTGTCACCTGCCTGAGTTTTTCTAAGGACAGCAGTCAGATCCTCAGCGCTTCTTTCGACCAGACGATCAGGTAAGTTGGGCTCTCTCCGTTTTGCCGGGCATGATCAATCAGCCTGGCTTGCGCTGATGCAGCTCTTCTGTCGCAACAGGATCCACGGCTTGAAATCTGGGAAGACTCTCAAGGAGTTCCGTGGTCATTCTTCTTTCGTCAACGAAGCGACTTTCACCCAGGACGGTCATTACATTATCAGTGCATCTTCTGACGGCACCGTCAAGGTAGGTTACAGCTGCTGAGCTGGGAACACTGAGTATTTTTATTAAGATTCATAAAATGTTTTCTCAGCGAACTCTTGTGATTTGTTCTTTTTAACCAATGTGGATTTGCACAAGTGGGGCAAAAGATGTGCCATGATTTAACCAGGTGATGTTAAAGCCTTTTAAAGCTGTTTGATGTTCTCGGTCACAGTTCCTTCACAGCCCACTGCAGCTTTTTGGGATAGTGTAACGCTCTGTGTTTTCTAGAGAGAGACTGTAGCTTCAGCTTGGTTCTTTTCCAGAAGCACAGCACCCCTTTCTCATCTAAGGGGCTGTTAGCAAGATGATTTTGTTTGTTTTTAATATGGGCCTCCATGCCCTGCTGAAATACAGATTTTTTCCCCTGAAATGCAGATTTTTTTGAGATTATGAGGGATTACTTTATTTAACCAGTCATCCCCCATACTCCGGAAACCCTGGCTCTTTTGCTCAGTGATAAGGATCCCAAGATCAGTCTAGCAATTGCAAAATTTGTCTCAGTCCTTTTAGCCCTTGCACCTAAAAAATAAGAAATGTGTTTTCTGCTGCTCAAGATGGGTGAATCAATGAGCTTCTAAGGGTACAAAAGGAAAGGAATGATATGGGCCTCCAATTTTGGACTACCTTTAAATAAAAATCTGAGAAGCTCATCTCTGTTTTGAACTAGCCAGATACCATTACAGCAACTAGAAGTCCATGTGGAGGAAAGACCTATGTTTTGGATCCATGGAGAGGTTTGGGGGTTTTTTTGGGGTGGTGGTGGAGGGGAGTTGCACAGTATACAGCTACAACTATGGGGATTTAGTGGAGGGTGCACATGGTAGAAACCTATCTACATAGTCCAGCCATGGGTTCTGTGTCTTTAGGCTCAGCTCAGACATCACAGCTCCTGACCTGGATAGCCCAGGCAAGCCCAGTCTCGTTGGATCTCGGAAGCTAAGCAGGGTTGGCCCTAGCTAGTATTTGGATGGGAATACCAGGGTCACTCGTGAGCAGAGGCAGGCAAGGGCAAACCAACCCGGAAAGCCTCTTGCCTTGGAAATGCCACCAGGAGTCGCCATAAGTCAGCTGTGACTTGATGGCACTTCCCCCCCCCCCCCCCCCGATATCACAAATTAACAGTTAATGATGGGCCCAAGCTGGTTAATTGCCAGATCCATGTGCTTGTTATATTCTCTCTCTTTGCATTGTACACCACGACCGAAGAGGTAAGTCTTCCAAGTAAATCCAGTTTGCCATGATATATGACCATGTGGACCAGTGTTCCCTCTAAACTGTGGGCATGAGCAGCCGCTCACTAACACAGGAAGCCCCGCTCAGCAGCAGTCTGGAGCCACGCAGGGTCTTGCACCGCCCATTGCCCATTTTAAGATTACAATAGTTATATTCTGCTCAGGAGGTGAACTGCTCCACTCAGTAGGGAAAGAAAATCAGAGGGAACATTGGTGTGGACACCATAGAAAATTGCAGTTGGCTTTTTTCCTAGTAGCTGGGGTTATTTCGTAGGATTGAAGCAAGATTAAGAATGCAAGTTCCTGTGGGCAAAACAAAATTCCAGTTTTCTGAAAGTGCCCATATTACAGTCGCACAGGGAATTGGCTTGACTTCCCTGCTCAGTCGGGAGGAGGGAGGGAGCAGAGAAGCCCCACAACTCACCAGCATTCTTTCTGCGCATCATAAGCTTCAGCTTCTTTGTGCAGTCCGAACTGCACCTTTGATGTGACAGAACCTGGCTTTCTGTATTGATCCCCCCAATTCATTCTCTCTCCTCAGGTTTGGAATATGAAGACGACAGAATGCTGCAACACCTTCAAATCACTCGGCAGCACTGCCGGGACAGACATCACCGTGAACGGCGTGATTCTGCTGCCTAAAAACCCAGAGCACTTTGTTGTGTGCAACCGATCCAATACCGTAGTCATTATGAACATGCAGGGACAAGTACGTGTTTATAGAGGCCAGTGGCTTTGGAATGACTGGGAGATTCTCTGGGTTTAGTGGGTGGGGGACATTCTGTAATTGGCTGATTGAATAAGAAAGTAGATGGGTTACAGTAAAAAACAACCAAGACTAGCAAATAC
This sequence comes from Lepidodactylus listeri, assembly GCA_029233225.1. Classification (NCBI taxonomy): domain Eukaryota; kingdom Metazoa; phylum Chordata; class Lepidosauria; order Squamata; family Gekkonidae; genus Lepidodactylus; species Lepidodactylus listeri. Next base: position 135,361,976 of record JARCFY010000004.1, on the reverse strand, counting down.
CATGACAGTAAATAACAACCTAGACTAGCAAATACTGTGACAGTATGCACAGAATATATCAAGAAAAAGATTTTTAAATAAACTTTTTCCTATTTTTAGTTACTTATAGTGATTTAAGCAGAGAGTTGTCTCAAAGTACGACAAAGGCTTTTTTAACAATGCTAAGTACAAACAGAATTTGCAACTCAGGTGCTGTTATGCACATAAACGTTTGGACGTCCAAGTGGGCAATAGTACAAACTTCTCAATGAAAAAAGTCCAAAGACCTGCTTAAACGTATAAAAATGAAACGATTAATGTTGAACTCAAAATTATTTTATGAAGTTTCCAGATATTTTCTCTTTGTTTCGAAGTATTCCTTCTTCAAAATAATAGTTCTTAACAAATATAAGATATAATTAATAATAATTCAATAAGATTACAGTTTCCATTAGTGTTGGCAGCTAAGCCCTTTAAATGTCTTTGGAGTTCAACTGAGGCTCGCAAAAGACGTTTAAAGGGACCATGTTCCCTTAAAATATTTTACCCCCTCCATGTTACTCTGTTTTCGCCATCACCATTCAAATTGTTTACTAGTACCTTATGTTGTGTTTTTAAGCTTTTGGCTATATTGTTGTTTTAGCTACAGTTTACGTTAGCCGCCCTGAGCCTGCTTCGACAGGGAGGGCGGGGTATAAATCAAATAAATAAATAAATAATATTAGAAACTCTGGAGGATGGGGGCACCTGGGGCCCACAGAATTGGACCCCCCTAGTTCAATCTTTTTGAAACTTGGGGGTTCTTTGAGAAGCATCAGAAGCTATGCTACAAATTTGGTGCCCCTAGCTCAAAAAAAAGCCCCCACAGAGCCCCAGATGCCCCCGGATTGATTCTTCATTATACCTCATGGGGAGCATTGACTATAATGGTTCTCATAGGGTATAATAGAGTTGAAAAAATTTGGCAATCCCAATACTGATATTGGGATTTGGGAATATCAGGAAATACTGATATTTTTCAGGTTTAGTATACTTGAACCTGAAAAATATGGGTGGGGTTTTTTTGCATACCACTAGTCCTAATACACTTTCGTCAGATTCCTGGCTTTGTTTCAGGAGATGTGTTCAGGGGTGCTTTAAGGCAAACCCCAGCTCTGCTCATAATTTTCCACAGCTCTTCCCCCTTCTCCCTCCTTTTGCGCCCCTTCACCCCGTTGGTCTTTCCTTCTTGTATCCAGATTCCCTCAGTAAGTGTCTTTAGCTTTTTATATAGCCCCCTTCAAGGGTATAAAGCATTTCATGTATGTTTTCTGTCAGTAATCTGCACAGCAGCCCTGTGAGGTGGGCTTGACAGTATTGCCAAGTTGTAGGACTGGGTGTGAGGGAGATGGGGGCCTGTGAGTCCATGGCTTTGAGGCGAAGTTTGCTCAGCAAGCTTCCAAGTGCACGGCTTAGCCACTGTTGCAGGCACCAGCATAGCTGTGAGTGGGATACTTTGCCCCTGCTTTCTTGGATGAAGAGTAGAGCAGAGTCTGCAGGCCCCTCACCTCACTGGCCATCTTCTAGCTCCCCCACCTGGAAGTATTAACGTTGAGAGTCTCGTAACTATGCAGTGCCAGCTGATGATTTTGGGTTTTTTAATTATTTGTTTTTTTTAAATTATTAACTGTAGATTGTGAGGAGCTTCAGCTCTGGTAAGAGAGAAGGGGGTGACTTTGTCTGCTGTGCCCTTTCCCCCCGTGGCGAGTGGATCTACTGCGTGGGTGAAGACTTTGTGCTGTATTGTTTCAGCACAGTGACCGGCAAGCTGGAGAGAACTCTAACCGTGAGTATTTATTGACTTCACTTATACCCAGTGGGGGACCCAAAGCGGCTTATGTCATTTTCTTTTGCCATTTTGTCCTTACAACAACCCTATGAGGTAGGCTAGGCTGAGAGTGTGTGACTGGCCCAAGGTCCCCCAGCAAGCTTCCGTGGCAGGAGTGGAGGTTCGAACCTGGGTCTCCCAGCTCCTGCTCCAACACTTTAACCACTGCACCACACTGGTGTGGGAGTAGCAGACTGTGACGTAAGGTTGCGTGTGACATCATGCCAGTTTCCATGTTACAGTGTTGATACAGGCAGGTAGGATGTTTGCAGCGTTCTGTCTAAATCATTGACTCGAAGAAAGGTTTACCCAAAGATGCACATGCTCTTTTAAAATGGGTATTTTAAAATTTTACCTTGTTTGTATCCTGCCTTTCCTCCCCGATAGGGAGCCAGAGTGGCTTGCATTGTTCTCTCCTCTTTCGTTTCACCCTCACAACAACCCTGTGAGGTAGGTTAGGCTGAGAGCATATGACTGGCCCAAGCTCACTAGAAAGCTTCCATGGCACAAGCTGGGATTCCAGCCTGGATTTCCTACATCCGAGTCTGACCACTGCACCCCTCCAGCTCCTGCTGGGTATATTCAGAGGCAGGCTGCACAATCCCCATGTTCTTCACGCCTTTGGCAGAATTATGAATTAGCAGCATAGTGGTTAGAATGTCTGACTAGGGCCAAGGAAACTCGAGTTTGAATGTTTACTCTGTCCTGAAGTTCACTGGGTAAACCTGAGCCATTCGGTTTCATTTAGTCCAGTCTTCCACACAGGGTTTTTATGAGGGGGGAATGGAGAAGGGGGAAACCACAGACGCCACCCTGAGCTCCTTGGAGGGAGGAGTGTGTTATAAATGTGTTCTCTAGAGATGACATTGTGGATAAGGCAATTCACGAAGCAAGCAGCAGAGGCAAGGTTTGTATTGGGCACTTCCTGGCTGATTATTCCCCATAGGTTCCTTATATCACTGGATTGCTACAAAGTAATACCCCTGTCCATTATTCAAATGTATGGGCTGTCTAAAAAGAAAAAGAAAAAGGCACTTAGACGTAGAAACGGGATGAAATAGTAGTTTGCATCTAGAGGCTTGGTTTGTTTGCAGGGTTCTCCTAAAGGAGAGAAAACAACCAGCTGGTACACTTTCCCCCGCCTTGTTTGCTGTGTGGATTGACAGCCTGATACGCCCCATCTCCCCCTGCCAGGAGCACCAATGCCCTTCTGTTTCAGAAGAGTTCCCTTTGTCCCAGGGCCAGTGGCCAAGGACTTTGCCCTCTTCTGCTCACCCACTTGTTCCTGTATGCCAGCAGCTCGGAACACTGGAAGGCTAGCAAGTCAAAAAGTGAAGGGCAGCTGAGGATACTGTGAACTCATCTTACGGCTTTCGCTGCCTCCCTAACATTTTCCCCTGGCTCTTCCTTCTTTCTGGCAGACTCCCTTGAGCCCTTTTCTTACTGTTTCTCTCCAGCCCCTAAACAGTCTCATCTGTATCACCCCATTCCTCTGGGGCATCCCCGTTCTAGCCTCCCCTGCGGCTCTGTAGCCACAGGTAACCAGGCATGTGTCTTCCAAGGAATCAGGCACGTGGACTCTCCGGATGCTTTTGGCATTTGCTTTCAGGGGAATGAAAACACTGCTTTGTCAGAGTCCTAAAATAGTCTTTCAGGTTTACATTTGCATATGGCTCATTTGAAGGGGAGAATAGCAAGCGCTTCTATTGCTGTTCTAGGGGGCAAAACCCTACTAATTACTCCCCCCCCCATTTCTGTCCATCTAGGTTCATGAAAAGGATGTGATCGGCATCGCACACCATCCCCACCAGAACTTGATTGCCACTTATAGTGAAGATGGGCTCCTGAAGCTCTGGAAGCCATAGGACTGGTTTTTCATCCCCTACGGTGTACCGGAAGGGTGTACATTATAGTGGTTTAGTTTTGTTGTTGTTTTTCTTATGAGGTCCAGAAGTGTTGCTTTTAAACTCCGACAGAATTTCATGTTCAGGGATCCTAAGAGAAACGTATGCATACTACGTTGACGCTTGGGATAAGGTTCGTTAGTGCCGTGCTGGCTAATTGTGTGCCTGCGCAGCAAAGGCAGTGTAATTTTTTTTTTTTAAGAACTGCTCCCATGAGATTTCCATTCCACTGCATATAAAGTCGATGGGAAATGAAGTCTTGAAACATCTTAGTTTTTGTGCGTTGAATGTGAAAAAGGAAAAATCCTCTTGGCAGAGGCAAAATTACAGAAAACAAAACCGTGGCGTTTTTACCATCTGAAAATGAGGGCTGTGTTAAAAGTCCTGCTTCTTAAAGTGTGGGTACGCTGGTGCTTGCAGTAGGCGTGAACCAGCCAAAGTGAAGAAGTTAAAAATCCCACAGATTTTTTATTGGGAGAGCACTATATGAACTTAAATCTCCCTTTTTGAAACCATTTAACTTTAGCCTGGGATGGGACACTTGGTCAATCTTCCTGGCTTCCAAATCTCCCCCCCCCCCCCCCCAAATCAATGACACTTACGTGGCTATTCTCACGGTGGGCATTTAACTCCAGCCTTCCTTAGAAAATATTGTCATAAACTTTTATAGACCTTTTAAGGCCCCTGTGGATGTGTGGTCTGAACTGGTTTTGTTCCGCCTCCATTATTGTATAAGTCAAAATGCTCTTTTCCTTCTGTTTTCAAAAGACTGCCCAGTCTCTACTCTAGCTATTAGTCTTGCTGTTCAGACTGGCCAAATTGTTTTGATCACCAGGTATGTGTAGCTTTTATTGGGAGCCAATTGTTATGTGGTTTGTTATTCTTCCAGAATAAAACCCTTGTCTATTACAAATAGCGTCTGGCTTGTTTTCTGTCAAGGCAAACTTTTTTTAAACTTTGCTTTTTAAGAGGTCTGGAATCCAGCTTGTAAAGCACATTTTGTTTTCCAGTGGTGAGACTCTTGTTCTCTTTTGTCCAGCAGCTGCTGACAGTTGCTTATATATTACAGTTCGAGTTGCCTTTGAGAGGCTCCAGGCTGAAACAGTCATCAGTCTCTTTGTAAGTCAAGCAGCCATTAACAAATAACCACATGAGTCAGATACATGGGAAAAGGCAGTGAGCACAACGCACTGATAGGAGACTCCTGCTCTTCAGGAGCGCTAGAAATTTACATGCGTAGGACTCAGATGCTGTATTTGTCTTCAGGCCAGGGTACCAAGACGACTTGGAGGATTAAAACTAGGGGGCACTGCACACAAAATTGTAACAGGCAGTGCAGGGATTGCTGCTTTACTCCCACAAGGCCTTTTCCCCTCTACTGGAAACAGTGGAGGATGTGAGCACCTCCTGAGGCCCATAGAATTGGACCCCCTGGTCCAGTCTTTTTGAAATGGGGGGGGGGGGGGCTTGAAGAGAGGCATCAGCAGCTATGCTGCAAATTTGGTGCCTCTACTTCAAAAAACAGCCCCCCCCCCCAGATACCCCTGGATTGTTTCTCCATTATAGCCTATGGGGCCCATTGACATTGTTAGCCGCCTTGAGCCTGCTGAATGGCGGGGAGGGAAGGATATAAATGTAAACATAAATAAATAAATAAAGGTCCCCATAGGCTACAATGGAGCTGGGGGGAAATGATGATTATTTTTTTGCACACCCCCATTATGCTTTTCAGTATGATTTGTAAGCTGCCTTGAGTCACAGGGAAAAGTGGGATATAAACAGGGCTATTTTTGGGCAGGAACGGAGTTCCAGCTGGCTTCTGAGTTGGCCACGCCTATAACCTTCCCCCCCCCGGGTTCCCCAGGTGCCTCACAAGCTGTGGGGTGCCTGGGGAAGCCGATCCAGAAGCTTCCTTTCTTTCCTTGGGTTTCCCATGTGCCCCGCAAGCCACGAGGCACCTGGGAAAGCCGATCCTGGGAGAGAGCTCTGCTGGCATGGGTGTGTCCTAATATGCTAATAAGTTTCTGCTGTTGGGTGTGGCCTATTATGCTAATGAGTTCCTGCTGGGCTTTTTCTACCAAAAAAGCCCTGGATATAAATATCTGAATAAGTAATTTGGGCAGGTTGATAACATTTAAGCAACGTCCTGTTTGTTAGGTTAGGCACGGTTTTGACAATGATTGTTCCACCTCTGTTATACTTGGCCTGTAATGCCAGTTGTCATATTTCCCCAAAAAACACAAAGTAGACTGCAAGAGGTCCCATCCCCCCCAGTATGTTTTCTAAGGCTCAGCACAGGATGACGGTCCGAGACCAGATTTACCAATATAGTGGACTGCGGTGGGTAGACCTGTTCTTCTACCGATATAGTACAAAAGGGTGGGTGAAATTTGCCTTGTTTTCCTTTATGTTTAAAATATTCTTTAAAATAGTTAAACTATAATTTAAAAGAATATATTCTGAGATTTTTACAAGGTTATAGGAGTCTTCTAAAAAAAACCTAAGTGATAATCAAATGTATACTTGGTCACAAGTTTAATGCTACTAGCTTTTTCACTCACGAGATAGAATTTCTACGCACAATACTGTGGAGCTTAGAGGGAACACTGCTTATGAGTCATTATACCTTCACTGGTACCCTCCAGTCTCCGCTTCATTGACCACAAGCGTGGCAAATTCTCCTCTTCTGTGTTCAACTGGAGAAAATTTATAGTACTGGGGGGGAATGTACTGAATAATCTTCCATTTTCTCTGTTGTGTGGTGCCACAAATTGGAACAGCATGCATTTTCAGATATTCTGATGAGCCTTACAGCATGTTCTGACTCACTGAGACATTCCCTCCTAGGACTGACACACGGCTGTTAAAAATCCCACCCAGATACACCATCCTCTATTGAAGTTGAACTGAATATTTGATTTACCATGAAAGGTTGTTCCCATTGGGAATGATATTCCAGTGGGATGATGTTCCAGCTTGCCCAGAATGTCTTGCTGATTGGATTGGGAATTAGGGAACACAGGGACCAGTGGGGAGATCCTTTCCTTGCCCACCAGCCAGCCTCCATTGCTACCTCTCCGCAGCTCACAGAAGCGGCAAGGGTGGTGGTGCAAGCAGCTTATGCTCTTTTCTCTCCCCCATCCGTCTCCATTTTTAAAATCATGCTTGTTTTCCACTCCTCACAACAACCCTGTAAGGTAGGTTAGGCTGAGAGTGAGTGACGACCAAGGTTGATCATTCACGGTAGAGGGGAGATTCAAAATTGGGTCACCCAGATCATAGTCTGATATTCTTACTACTGCATCATACTGGCTTTCATGTGGTGACTGCTGTTGAACAGTGACTTGCCTGGTCACTGCTGGTCTTGGTGAATCTTATAAATTGTGAGGTAGTGAATTGCATGTGGTTGCAGCAAGGCCTAGCTCAATGAGTCTTCACTTTAGAGGATGAGAGTAGGGGATGGCCTGCAAGGCCCAAATAGCCCTGGAAAGGGCCCTCATCCTGCTTTTCAATGACAGAAACCAAGGCTTGAAGGCTGGCAATGTTGTGATTGCCTAGCAACTCAACAATGGCCACTGCGGTCTCCTTTACTAAAGATACAGGCACTGCTTCTATTATTTTGAAGGGCTTATACCCTCCATGTATTCCCCGCCTCCAGATTTTTCTGAACAACTGGGTTTATTTTTTTATTTCTATTCTGCTCTCCCTGATGATTTTGGGGCTCAGTTTGTAGAAAGCTCTTATTGCTCCAATCTCCATATGTAAGTATCCACAGATGGGCCCATGTTGAGAATGAGGTATGTCAATGGTTAGTGTTTGGTTACTTGAGGCATGGAGTTCCTTGCTTTTCCATCTTTTGTTTGGGCCCATAGATAAACCAAATTTCAATGTGAAAAATCAGTACTGGACTTTGCAATTGTTATTTTGTCCCTGCTGTGTGACGGGCTTACTCTCCTACAGCAGATACACAGTAGCTCAGTGTCAGTCACACTGATCTGCTGCTGAAAGCATAGGGTCCCATCAAGTAGGGCCCTGCATAGTAATTTCAATGTACCTTGTTTTGTGAGCTGCTCTTGCTCCAAAAACTTCAATGGCATTTCTCTTATTTTTAGCTTAGCTATTGTGATCCCTTTCGCAAAATGTTTGGAGTGCTTTGCTAGCTCTTAAAATGAGGCTGGGGACTTTTAGGAATGGAAGACAGTGTCATGCTGGTTATTACAGTGATACTGTGTATTTTTCTGCCCCATTTCACTGGATCTTGACAAGGCTAAATATGTAGTTCTCGGTAGTAGCTGTACTGGGTAATTTGAGTCCCTGGTATTGGTCTGACCTGGGGCAACCTAAGTTTATTGCCACATAGGGAATACTAGCAACATGCTTTTCAAGCTGTCAGAAGTTTCCCAGCTCGGGTTATCATTCGTGTCCCTGTGGGTAGGAGCATGGATATCATTTTACCCACAGCTGACAGCATAAGTAGACAAGGTACATGAATAAAAACATGCTTTTCTAAATCCATGGACTAACATAACTTTTTACAGTTGTGTTTTAGGCTGTCCCTACATACGTGAATAGTGAATATATGTGAATAGTGAATAGGCTCTGAGAAATATATCTCCATCTGGTTAAAGGGCTGCTCCAGCAGCCATGTGAGGGTCCCAGGAAACAGGACATCTTTCCATTCTTTGAACACAGTCATCTTGCTCGCCCCCTTACCCAACTCATACAACAGACATGGTCCAGCAAATTAGCAGAAGGGAAGCCACTAAGTATAGTCTAAATTGAGCAACTGAAAAGATGCTGAAACTACCGAATGTACCCTAAAACATTAGCTCACAGAATTAAAGCATTACAACACGAAAGGCGGTTTTGCTAAGCACAGTGAATTATAAAACCACCCAGTGCTTTAAAGGGCTGGACAGCCTAGCCTGTTCAACCTTTAAGTCATTCACTTGAGTTATGAATATGGTAAGACTGTTCCAAATTATCCACATTTCATAACACAGCACTAAGAGGCAGACATTGTACTGGGGTAAAGCTGCCTCCATGGCATAATTTTCCATTGTATTAACACCTCAGGTAGCACTTTAGGAAGCAGGCATGTTAAGGAGGGTCAAAAGCACTTTAGGAAGCATGCATACTGAAGAAGGTCAAAAGGAGGAAGAGATTCAACTGCTGGAAAGCATGGTGTTTATTTTCCCTCCAGGGGGTTGAAATACAATATGCAAGCATTTTTTTTTTTTAAAAAAAGGTCATATACTAATCCTCATCACACGGTCTATATGATTACATGCTACATAATTTAATCAAAGGGCTTAGAGAGGCTAGGCAGAGTCACAGCTCATCAAGGCCTAGTGGGGTGGCAGCTTCATGAGGAAATGGGAGTGCAGCGCTTGCTGAGCTGCATTTGGCAGCCCACTGCCTCTGTATGCCTACAAGGACAGCAATGGGGGAGGAATCAAGGGTCACCTTGAGTCTCAGAAGAGGCGCTGGAGTAAATCTTAAGGCCTCTCCTGCCCAGCAATATATGAAACTATTATTCCTCTCTCCATCACTGAAGACCACATTAAACTGGCCAGTACTGAAGCCCTTTTAAGAAACTGCACAAAAACCTACAGCATCTTAATTCAGGAATGGACGATGAATGCCAGTGATGTTATTTCTCAGGTACTCACACAGTTTTAAATGTTAGTCACTTAGAAGCCTTGAAAGCAAGTACGTTAAATTCAAGTGGGTGCAACTGTACACTAAAGTCAGACTCATGCTGCTTTGGTTAAGCCACATTACTGCCGATTAAGTACTAGTGTCTCTTTATACAGAAGCCTTCAAAATTTTAGTTTTCACCCCACATGAGCAGGCCACAGGATGAACTGCAGTAGCTATGCTAGGATCCTGTATAAATCTTAACAAGGAACAATAGCAGTATCATACAGACTTTTAGGGTCCAATCTTGTTTCCCCTTTCACTACATCATCAGTTCCTCCTCCTACACAAACTTTACTGGGCATCTGAAGATCAGTGGTTCTCCTGAGAAGCCAGTACAGTGGCAGAGAGATATGTTGTGACACCCCAAACCAGCTACACATCCAAAACACATCAACATACGTAGCAGCTGATGAATACAAAACCTTTAATTTCACATCTTAACATGAATCATAAATACATGTGCATACTTAAAAGGCAATATAATTTAATACTAAACAGAAATCACTGAATACTAAGCCAGTGCATTTGCACACAATACAATTACGATGCACAAAATTAAAAAAAGGAGAGAAAAAACACAAAAAACAGCCAGAGCAAGTTGGCTTCTGGATTTTCTTAGGAGACCAGAGAAATATGAACGTCATCCTACTTGATTGGAGTAGTTTTTAGATTTAGTTTGTTAACCTGATTTGAAAACAACTGTATGTTTTAATATTACAGGGACAATGGTAAGTTTAAGAGTTGAGCAACTGCAGTCCTTCACTCATCCACAACTGATGTACGAGACAGGCAGCACAAGGGGGGCTCATGGGGCCTTTCTAACTGGTCTGGCACTGGACGCCACCTCTGTGATGGTGCTCGTCATCGTCATAAGCTTCCCCATTGTAATGGTGCCTTCTTTCCTGAGATGGGTCAAAGTCCACCAACTCTACCTGGTCCATGTCTTCAGTCTCCTCCACATTTTCCCTTGGAGGCAGCAGTTTTTCCAGTAGGCACAGCTTATCTGAAGAAAGAAAGCCGCTCTCTGGGAAGATTACCTGTAATCAGGAAACAAAATTACGGTCTTCTCTTATGCACCATCCTTTCTCTGCAAAATATGGTTTGGCAGCTTCAAGACTAGGAGTTTTAGAGTGAAAGAAGCACATTTAATCATTTACATTTACATTCTCTTCCTGCCTCCCTAAAGGCACGGAGGGAATAACCCATGGAGATGTCCTCCACCTCATAGGGAGAATATGGTGGGGGTTTTTTGTTTTGTTTTTTACTTTGCTATATACGCAGTCTGACAGTCAGGATCCGGAACATGTGGAAGAAATCTCAACTCTGTGTGAATTGGCAATTTCTCTGCTGACACTGCCCCCCCCCGGTGGAACTCCTGTCACATTACGCCTTAGGATCCCCTATCCCCCAAGAGCACTTCCCGGACATCAGTGAGGAAGGAAAGTTCTGTTACACAGATGAAAAAGTTTAGTCTGGATCTACCCCAAGATTTATCCTGGCCTTGAGCAGTGTTCCCTCTAGGCTGAGTTAGTGTGAGTTAGCTCATAGTTTTTTAGCCTCCGGCTCACACATTTGTGTCTTAGCTCAGGAAGGATGACTCCACAGCAAACTAATTAATGCAGTAGCCAAATCACTCACTTACAACTCTAATGTCAGTAGCTCACAAAGTAGAATTTTTGCTCACAAGACTCCACAGCTTAGAGGGAACATTGGTCTTGAGCCATTTCAGACAGAAGCAGAGCTGCAGCTTACCTTGAACTCAATGATCAGACGACCCTTTTCATATGGTCTGCGATAGATAGGCATGCCCTCATTCAGCACACACTTAATATCTCCATGCTTGACAATCTGACCTGCAAACAGAAGAACTGTCATTCTCACTAATACCTGTTATTTTTACAAGATGGACCCATCACAATACGCTGTACAATGAAGCAAGAGCTCCCTGCTAGAGTGGTTTATAATCTAGGAGATGACATGGAGTGCAGATAAGCAAAAGAAAGGAAGACTAAAAAAACCCCCACAGAACATGTTCATTGTACATAAAATAAAGATAGTAAAATGCTGTTTTACATGTCATTAAAAGGCCATAAGTCGCAGAAGCTGGTCCAAGACAGGTCAAGCTGAACTGCCTTCAGCCCTTTGTGAACCTCCAAAAGCTGATGCTGGGGATCAGCAGGGTCTCGTGAAGAAGTGTGACAGGGAAGGGGTCCCAACCTTTTAATGTTCTACACTGGATCCAAAGGTGCACGACTGTACATGGAATGTGTCACCTGTGCACAGGAAGGTAGTTTTATGCTTAATCAGAAAAGCAAAACTAAACTCAAAGATGGTCTTGCACAGTAGCTTGTGCAAGAAAAACCATGAGAACTACTACAGAATCTACCGAACATTGAACTCTTGCACAAGACCTTATGCAACTGGAGTAGCAGCTATTTCCTTTGACACACAGCTGTCTAGATGCAGGCCGTTAATGTTCATTTCATTGTGGCAAGCAATGTGTGCAAATTATGGTCAGTCTGGACCAGTGAAATGTGGTGACTTCACCCCTTAGTGTGACTTCACTAGCAAATTGGTACCCACAGAATGGTACATCACCTTCTACCTCACTTGTTCCCTCGGGACTTGTTCCCACCCCCAAGGGACGCTAAACCACCCAAGTTGCCACTCCAGACTACCAAGGAAAAGAGTTGTTTAAAAATGCTACAACAGTAGCCGGGGGGGGGGGGGGGGTCTTCCTTCTCACTGTAAAGGAGGAATTTGATTTGCATGGCTCTCAGGAGCAGTAACCAGCAAAGAATGCCTTCCTCTGGTGATGGAGAAATTAGACGTGCACCTCCACAAGGGCTGCCAAATTTTCTGAGAGCCAGTTTGGTGTAGTGGTTAAGTGCACGGACTCTAATCTGGGAGAACCGGGTTTGATTCCCCACTCCTCCACTTGCACCTGGCTGGATGACCTTGGGCAAGCCATAGCTCTGTACCAGCTGTTCTCTCAAGGACAGTTGTCTCAGAGCTCTCTCAGCCCCACCCACCTCACAGGGTGTCTGTTGTGGGGAGGGGAAGGAGTTCGTAAGCTGCTCTGAGACTCCCTTGGGGAGTGAAGGGCGGGGTATAAATCCAATCTCCTCTTCTTCTGGGGGAGCAGACGTTTCAGAGGCACCTGCTGGTATGCGGAGTGCCACAAGGGCCGGTGCTATCGCCGATGCTTTTTAACATCTATATGCGCCCCCTCACCCAGATTGCTTGGAGGCACAGGCTGGGTTGTCACCAGTACACTGATGACACCCAGCTGTATCTGTTGTTGGGCAGCCAGTCCGAGGCCAGCCCAGATGATCTGGATCGGGCGCTGCAGGACGTAGTGGGCTGGCTCAGGCTGAGTCGACTGAAACTGAATCCAAAGAAGACGGAGGTCCTGTGCCTGAGTCGGAGTGGGCCAGGGATCCCATTGCCGGCCTTAGGGGGGGCACCGTTGGTGCCAGTGTTGACGGTCCGGAGTTTGGGAGTGCTCCTGGATGCTTCCTTATCTATGGAGGCCCAGGTAGCAGCCACTGCCAAGGCAGCCTTTTATCATCTACGGCTGATTAGGCAGTTGGTTCCCTTTCTCAAACGCAATGACCTGGCATCAGTGATCCATGCAATGGTCACCTTGAGACTGGACTACTGCCACGCTCTCTACATGGGGCTGCCCTTGTCTCAGCTCCAGAGGCTGCAGCTAGTGCAGAATGCCACGGCCAGGCTGTTGATGGGCCTCTCAGTGCGAGACCACATCCAGCCTGTGTTGAGGGCACTGCACTGGCTGCCTATAGCGTACCGGATCCGGTTCAAGGTGCTGCTTTTAATCTTTAAAGCCCTACATGGTCAGGGGCCAGCCTACCTAAGGCACCGCCTTTCCCCATACATACCCCAGAGAGCACTGCGGTCAGGCACGCAACATCGCCTGACCCTCCCTGGTCCTAGAGAGGCTAGACTGGTGACCACCAGGTCCAGGCCTTTCTCAGTGGCGGCTCCTTACTGGTGGAATGGGCTCCCGGAGAACATCAGGGCCCTACGGGACCTTCTGCAGTTCCGCAGGGCCTGTAAAGCGGAGCTCTTCTGCCAGGTCTTTAATTAGGAGCCGCCACTGGGGGATGTGGCCCCTGGGAACCTGGTGGGTTAATCTCTAGCCCAGGAAATCGGTGCTGGAGACCTCTGGCCCAGGACTGGGACCTTTAGGCTACGCTGTTATGTGGGATATTGTATTGCCACTTTCTGTGCGTTTATTTACTGCTGATGGTTTTAATTTTAATTTAATTTTAACCTTAACTTAAATTATGTATGGATGTGTTTTAATATTGCTGTTAGCCGCCTGGAGCCAGTGTTTGCTGGGCAGGCAAGATACAAATTTAAAATAAAAAAAAAAATCTTATGATCACTGTGCTTTCGATTGCATCACTAGTGATGCAATCTCGTGTGTTGCAAATCCATACTCCATAAATTTGGGTAGATTTCTACTAATAATTGTGAGTATATAGTTGCTGTATAGCCCTGATTTATGCAAGGGTTGCACTTATCTTCATCACAAGTATTCATCACTTGCAGCTTTACTATCTGTGGTAAGCATTTTAACAACAGACTGGGTATGAACTTACCAGGATGAGAAGTAATTATTATGGTTCGATTATCCAGCATTGCAATGGGTTTCTGAAAACCACAGAGTGCCTCAACCAACTGAATATCCATGCACATGACCAGGTCTTCACCCCGTCTGTAGAAGCAGAAAAACAGTTTTTGCTGTTGAGCAATTCTAGAACTGCAGGGTACAACCCAATAGCCCCTATAAATAAAGAAGCTGCTTCCCTATGGCTCAACCAGTTAAGGGTACTACATAAATGGAAGTATGCATCCTGAACAGTGTAATTTTGTGGTCTGGGCGTTCAATCAGGACTAGGGAGGCTGAGATTCATATCTGCTTGGAGCTATGGAAACTCACTGGATGACCTTGGGCCAGCCTCTCAGTCTAACCTACCACAGAAGGTTTGTTGCAGGGATAAAGTGGAAGATGAAAGAACTACATGTGCTGCCCTGAGCTCCTTGGAAAATGAGGAGGATGGAAATTCTGTGTCTGCCAGTTTTTGTCTTAGAAGCACTTATTTCTGTAGGAAGGAGAGCTATCTTCAGAATTCATAAATTGGCACTAAAACTCTACGCTGATCCCACGTTTCCTGTCAAAAAGGCAGTCAGACTGTGGCTACATTTTGCACAGGCACTAAGACCATCATTTATTTATTTATTTATTTATTGAGATTCATATCCCGCCCTCCCTGCCATACGGCAGCTCATTTCACCAAGCCACGGAGTATGCCTCTGAAGCCATAAAGGTGCAGTACCCCAATACAAATCATACTAGTCTCAAAACGTTGCAGTTTATGAAACTGGTGGGAAGTTTTTGTAAAAAAATCGGGGAAAGACACAAAAGCACACTATCCTTTTAATACTGTTTTGTTTCATCCATTTCTCCCAGCTCAAAGAAGCAGTGGAAGATACTCTCAGGCTCAGCTCCACCTTCCCCTACTACTGCCACACAGACATGGCTCCTTCTGACTAGATCCCAGGGGCTTTCATGTTGCTCCTGAGAATCTGTCTGTCCACTAAAGGATGCAGGGTTTCAAAGTGGATGGCAGGGGCTGATGTAGCCAGCTTAACTTTTAGCGTAGCCTTAGGAATTCACATAAATACTAACATTTTGGGGTAGGTATCCAATGGGCAACAGCAACTGCTTCCGATACATCCCCAGAGTAACAACATTGATTTGAAAGTTTTCCAACTATCTAGGCTTTCTTTTGGAAATGGTGTTTATGACAGTTCTTCGCTAAAGCAAGCCAGCAAAGAGTGACAAGGGTTTTAGTACAGTGTGAGAACAATATATGAGGGAAAGAACAAATAAGGAGGTAAAAGAAATTGGGTGCCTGTAGCTAGGGTATATTTGCCAAGATTACTTTAGAACACACCAGGATGAAAGGTATTTTAGTTACCATCACATGCACTGGGACCATAAGCAAAAAACAAGCTTATATGCATTTCCTTCTGAATCTAAGGTGGTCTCTGTGTCTATGCAGAAGAAGATTGGATTTATACCCCGCCCTTCACTACCCAAAGGAGTCTCAGAGCAGCTTATAAACTCCTTTCCCTTCCCCTCCCCACAACAAACACGCAGTGCAGTAGGTGGGGTTGAGAGAGCCCTGACAGAAACTGCTCTTTTTCAAAAACAGCTGTGCCAGAGCTATGGCTTGCCCAAGGTCATTCAGCAGGTGCATGTGGAGGAGTGGGGAATCAAACCCAGTTCTTCCAGATTAGAGTCCATGCACTCAACCACTACACCAAACTGGCTGCTACTGTAATTTTAGAAATAAAGATCAGCTTGGCTGGGATCTTGGTCCTGCTCTTAAGTGCACCTTTCTCGCATTTCCCAAGTGATCCAGATACAAGCCCTGGCAGTGTGTGCATGTAAGAGTTCAAATGCAAGACTCACCTTGTAAATAGAGAATGGTCTTTTTGATCCAAGACAATGATGATGTCTCCAGGCTCCAACCCTGGTTCTTGGTCCCCTTCACCGTGAAAAGTTATCTTCTGACCGTCTTTCATTCCTATTGCAAGAACACCACATGACCACTGAGGAACAATATAAGAATCCCACGTTCTGGCATGTGTTATTAGGTGCTAACATTTTCCCATAAACATGGTATGACATCACCACATTTTGCTTACGCGTAAAACAGAATTCTGCCGTCTCCCAACTTCTCCACACCAATTCCCACTTTGTACAGTTAACCTGAGCTTAAAGTATCACAGCCACCACACGGCACATACCTTTATCAATATGAACTTCCAGGATTTTCTTCTCCCTAACAATCTTCCTTCCATTGCAACTTTTACACCGGTCCTTTGGGCTGATGCGCTCCCCATGGCCCTGACACTCCATACACACAGACTGAATTTGTTGAACCATTCCAGGTCCTATCTGGTGAATTCTGATTTGCATGCCAGTCCCTCTGCAATTAAGGCAGCATTCCACAGCACCCTTCTTGCCACCTCGGCCTAGAAAACAGCATATGGGGGGAAATTTTACCTAAGATCATCAAGTAGCTGTTTCTGTGTCTTAAAAATGCAGTTCTGTCAAACTTGACAGAATGTTTTGCCTGAATTTGACCAAGTGCAAGTTTCTGCATCAACTTACCTTCACATTTGTCACAAATCACATTCTTCTGCAGAGCAAGCTTTCGTGTTGCTCCATTGTACAGGTCTTCTAATGTTACTGACAACTGATGAACAACATTTTTACCTGTAAAGAAAGACATGTTTGAGGAGTCAGGACTCACAGTTCCCAAAGGCAGATCATTTTACACTAATTGGGGTGGAACTGATCAAACTATAGCATGAAAACACATGAGCATAGCTTTGCAGCCCAACTTTCACTACTGCGTGTATCTGAGGCTTAACTAGACAACATTAATCAATGGCAGTGCCTAAGAATTTGAAGTACAGAAGCAGCTTTGTTATCTGGCACCACTGGGGAATGGGGGCTGCCAGTTATTCAAGTGTGCTAGTTAATAGAACTTGATACTTCAATGACTGCTGTAGGCAACAGCATTTACTGTATGTTAGATGTTATTAATAAATGTTTTAGTAAAACCGTAACAATAACAATTAATGGAACTTACATTTTACCATATCACTTGAAACACCATGTTTTTCACATTTCTGCTTTGGCGGGGAGCCATTTTCAAAGTGCATACAAAGTTACCATTATGTTAAGTTGCCCCCATTCTATTACTAGTTGGCTCTGCTGAAGGAGGGGGGCTGCCACTCTCATGGCCAAGAGAGAAGAAGGTGTGCTTTCTATTAACTGTGTCCTGAAGGCTTGTTGTTGGGTGCACTCTCCCCCTCTGCACTTTGTAGCTATGCCAAAAAGTGCACAGGAAGAGAGGCCAGCCTATCTGCAGGCTGGAAAGAACCCCTGTGGCACTGTTGTCCTGTATATGGAAAGGCCTTCCCCTGACTGAGTGGGAAGGGAAAAGGCCATCCTGCACTGAAGAGAGTAAAGGTGAGGGAGGGAAGGATCTGCGGCAGCCACAATCGCAGAGGGAAGAGGAAAAGAGCAAAATGCCTTGGCCTTGTACCTGCCCAGCAATCCCTGGAGCAGCACTATGAGCATCAGTACTCGCAACAACTGCCACACTCCACGAAGGCTATCACAGCAGCCATTGCATGACGCCAAACTGAGGCAAGCAGGGGGTATGTGTGCTCAGCTCCTAATCCAACAGAGAAATTTGGGGCAGCTCCTTTTCTTAGGGAACTGTGTGAGATGAGAGAAAATGGAGTGAGAGAGGAGGACACCTTATGCGGGCTGGCCCCTTGGTTGTGTGTTTGTCAATTTCAGGGTTGTCTTCCTTTCAAGTAAACAGAATGTCAAGATCACTGTTACAAATTACAGTCATTCACATAACATTATCCCTCACCTCTCCTCTCCCTTTGCATTCTTCCACCTCCTCCAAAAAACATGTCAAAGATATCCATAGGTGATCCAAAGCCACCTCCGCTACCACCCTCCTTTATAGCTTGTTCGCCACCTTTATCATACAAGTCTCTTTTCTTGGGGTCAGAAAGTACTTCATAAGCTTGAGAGATCTGCTTGAACTAAAAGACAAAAATCAAAAACATATTTCAGAATGTTTACATACAGGAAAGACTACCTGACGTGTGTATAAAAGTCACAAGTAGCCACACTGGTCCAAAACAAAATCCGAAAACAAGATACCAAAAGATGGCTAATTTAAAGGAACAGCTGACTTTCTTGCATGTTCAAAAACAAGCTGAGCACAAATGACTTCAAGCATCAGATTAAAGGTAAAGTAGTAGCAAATCATTACTGCATTCATTTAAAAGTGTTACTAATGGCTCCCTCCCTCAATACTGGCCAACCTGCCTATTACAAAATACAAGTCACATGGTAAAACTAGTACTAACAACACACCCACATACCATGAAGAAGTTTCAAAGTTTGTCACGTGCTGGGGAAGAGGATACACATTCAGGACTGACAACAAGAATCCAGTTCAAAGAGCAATTAGCAGGGTCTAGGCATCCTAGTGCTTCCTACCTCTGCCACCACTTTAAATTAGAGCAAGGTGACAGCCATGTCATTTCCCAGATGAATTCATTCTAGCTGAGCTCACTCAGCAAAAAATAAGCTGGAAGCAGAAATCATCTGCATTTGCAGTTTTCATCTTCCAGTTTATCCCTTAATGAAGCATAGCTGACATACACCAAACTGGGAAGTGACACGAATTTCAATGCTGCGACAATTCAAAAAGCTATCTGGGTGCAGAGGAAAAAATGCCAAGAGCATCACCTCCACCCTCTGAGTAATCTTAATGGTGCTTGCTATCCACAAGATGGTGACAAAAGCAAAAGTAATGAACAGGTGCTGGATTGGTCCTCTGGCAATAGTAGATGCTAATGCTATTTTAAGGTCCATTAGATAAATTAAGCTCCTGTTGCAGTCTCTGCACCTAGCACATTTGGATATACAGGCTTTTCTCAAAGAAGAACTATCACCCCCATCCTGGACTACAGGTAAGATTACACCCTTGCTCTTCTTGTTCATCTGGAATAGTTATTTGATCCTCCTGGGTTCTGTACTTCTGATCACCAAAATAGGACCAAAACCTCCACTTGTCTCACAGGGATACTAGAAGGGTGGAAGAGGCTTCCTTTCCCACCACTTCACAACTCTGAATCATGGGAGAGGGAAATTAAAGAGTTTCAAGGAGTAACTGCTCTGCAGTTAAAGTTCCCAATCATTACACCAAACAGCAAATGTTGATTATGTTTTCATCCTCCCTTTCCTCCACAGACCTCAGAGCAGAGTCTACAGTTTTCTCCTACCCTCTTGCATCTTCACGACTATCTTGCAAAACCAAAAACAGCCTCTTCAGGGGTAGTGAACCACACATAACATCCCTGTACAGATCTGTTGGTATGTCTTGCACACTTGCCTTTTCACCCTCATTAGGATTCTTGTCCGGATGATACTTCAGTGCCAGTTTCCTATAGGCTTTTTTCAGCTCCTCTTGGGAGGCATTAGGCTTTACCCCGAGCACATCATAATATGTGGTCTCCTTCACCATCCTGTCACTGGTACCTTTTTTGTGAGAGGGAGAGAAAGACAAAGAAAGAATAAGAAGAACAAACTGCCTCCCGAAAACACAGGCTAAAGAAATCCAGGAGGTTAAACAAATCCCTACACAGTACACACCCTTCTCACCACACTCATCAGAGGCAGACAACCGATTTTTGTCCTGCTGAGCCTCAAAGCACCTTATTTACTTTTGCCTACTGATGTGACACAGCAGCTTATCCCCACCAAAGATATCAAAAGTAAATTTGACAGCTTCAAGAGGAGACTGGATAAACATATGGAGCAGAGGTTTATCAGTGGTATTAGCCACAAAATGTTGATGAAACACTACTTCTGGGTCAGTGATGTTCTGTATCCTTGGTGCTTGAGGGGGGCAACATTGGGAGAGCTTCTGGAGTTCTGCCCCCCCCCTCCAGACCTCCTGATACTGTGGGACATAAGAGTGTCAGACTGGATAGGCCATGAGCCCAATCCAACGTGGCTTCTCTAATGTTCTTAAAGCTGCTGGTGGACCTCCTGATGGCATCTGGATTCTAGCCACTGAGTGACATAGAGTGTCGTACTGGATGGGCCATCAGCCCGATCCAACATGGCTTCTCTAATGTTCTCATGACCCGGCATGCCCATCTGCTCCCCACCCACCCCCTTATACTTCCGTTCCCACCTACAGCGACGCCCCCTACAACTCTGACCATCAGATGACCCTTACTGTTGGAAGGGATCGCTTCCTTTCCCCCTCCCGTTTCTTCACAGACACATCACCTCCGCCTTACGGAACAAGAGCAGGGCCAGCCCCACATGCCCGCCCGCCTCCAATACATTTCTACACACTCCGCAGACAAAGGGGCGCTTCTGTTCCCCCCCCCCTTCCCCAATCTGACAGACTCTAAAATAATAAAAAACGACAACAAAAGGACACACCTTTGGGGGGACAGGTTCGCGTGGCAAACGTCACCTCCGATGCCCAAAGGCTAGACTCTGACCCGGCAGGCCACCATCTCCCCTTCCCCGCCCGCCCCCGAAAAAGGCTTGGTATTTTTTAAAGCCAAATTTTCTAAACCCCCCCCCCCAAAAGCCTGGGTCACCTGACCAAGCACGCGCCAGAGTTCCCCCTCCCCCCCGCCGCTCTGAGGTAAAAAAAAAGCAGCTCCTTTTCCTTCCCGCTTCTTCTACTCACCGCGCGCTCAATGCCGACCCGGGAAAAAAACACAACCCTTTTTTCTCCCCCTCCGGTCACTCCTTTCCCCCCCACAATAAGCCGAGCTTCGTCCTTGTCCGCGGCCTCCTCCGATAGAAGCAGACGATCCCGACTTTTCTGGAAAGTTCCGAGCCGGTCTTAGAGCAGGCAGCATCCGGGGAGTTTTTTCTTATTCAAGGAAGCCCCGCCCATTCCGCGGAAAGGCCGCCTCCTCCCCCTCGGTCGTGGCCATTCGCCGGTTTCGGAGAGGACGATGACGCAATCCGAAGGCGGCTCCAATCGACCCCTAGGCAAGCGCGTCACCGCACAGGAACTACCAGTCCCATCATGCCCAGCGCTCGAAGCCCCCGTCGGCGGCATACGCCTCTCTTCGGTGCGGCCAGAATGCAATGGGGGGAATAGTCCTCGTGCTCACAAAGAAGCTGCGGTGGGTGTCCGCGAGGCTTCCTGTCTGGTAGGCTTTACTTCCGAGGATTGTCTCGAAGTAGACGTGCAGGGTTACCAGATCCCCTCTTTTTTGTGTCCGTACTCTTTTGTGCTGTTAAAAAAACCAAAACCTGATGGAAATGCCCTCTTTTTGGGTTGGAATGTTAGGAATATTCCTAGTTAGTAGCAATTATCACAGCTTAAATTGACGGGGTATTTAAAAAGAGATTTCTCACAGTGATCACTTTGAAGTAGTCAGTCGTAATGCACAAATATGCTCTGTTTTTTTGTCTTTCAAAAAAAGTAGTCTAGACGTGGGTTTGTTTTAGCCGTATTATTTATTTGTTTGAACAGTTTACATATCCCGCGGGGCATCTCGCAGGCGCAGCTTATGAAAACCCCCACTCAAACCCACATCAGAATAATATAAAATAACAGCCCGTTAATTTAAAAAGGGTAACCGAGATATAGTCTGCTTTAGCCTAATTGTCAGGGATAAAGTAGCACCGTGAAGACTTAAAAGAATTTATTTCAGGGTGAACTTTTGTGAGTCGGAGCACATGGAGCGTGCATCCACTGGGCCTGAATTTGCGGGGGGGGGGGGGAATGGACTAGAAGGGGGAGGGTCGCCACCTCTGGTTTGGGACATTTCTGGAGATTTGGGGGCAATGCCCAGGGAGGGAGAATAATGTCATAGTCTGGCATTTCCTGCACAGGAGCTGATTATCATATCTGGAAATCACTTGTAAATTCAGGAGAACTCTCTGGAGGATGAGGAGATGTTTCAGAGAGTGGCCACTGTAAAACAAGACCCAATCAAAGAAGTAATATATTCATACAGAGCAGTAATATGGTACAGGTAGAATGCAGTGGAGTTTTTTATTGTAAAAAATAATCACAAGTGCTTTCTTAGTCTTTGAATGCATGTTTGAATTACATTGAAGCACTGATACTGTGTAAGTCACAGCTGAATGCAACCCAAATCTGGGAGGCAGTGGCAGTCATAACTTACGCTCTTTCCCTCTTCTCACACTGCCAGTGGCTGAGACCCAAGCAATGCTAAATGTGATGCTTCACGCAGCTCCTGGGTTAGTGCAGAGAAGCTGACCTGCGCAGTTCTCAGTGGGACTAGTTGAAAAGCAAGTCAGCCCCTGCCTGCAGAGCTCTGCCCTTGAATCCGTTTCTCAGTCATGCTTGGTAGATTGTTATGGAATGCCCTAGTTATGTGCCCTTCACTTCTCCGAGCAGCAAAGTTCCAGGGGTCCACGCTTACCTGGGACGGTTCTCTGTGGAAGAGAGAGAGGCCTATGCCCCTTGTATAGTATTTGTTGTGTTTATAAATATACATGTGGCGGGTGAGGGGAGATCTACCTGCATACTGCAGGTCCACTGTCCCACACCATATCTAAGAGAGTTTCTGTACCCGCAAGGCACTTCAGCCAACTCGCAGTAGAGTGTGTTTGCTTTTTGTCTCTGCTTGACATCTCAGCTCAGTTTGCTTCACCCGTACACCAGCTGCCTTGAGGTGGGTGGCATCTGGCTCCTACCAACCAAAACCGTTTCCCAACAGTTGAAGCCCAATTAAGGAGACATCAACAATTATTGAGAAGTGGTACCATTCTTTTGTCATAGGCTGCTGCTTCCCCAGGGCATGCCACTTTTAGGCTAACTGCGCACAATGAAACCATTCACAAATTCCAAAGAAGCAACAGCTGTTGCAAGAGACGGTGACCCACACAACCAGTTTGCCAGGATGGAATGCTGCCTGTCAAGTGATCTGCCTTGGGTAGCAAACCGCGGACAAAGGAGTTGTGATTTGCCATTTCCAGCCAAAATGATACCAGCGCCACGAGGAGGGGAATGCTAAAATAACTGAGTTTTGTGAAATGGCCTTTGTCAGGTAAAACAAGAAACAAACACTCACCCACTATAACTTAGGGCTGCAGTTATTGGTAGAGTCAGACCATGCTTAATACCATCCATTCTCCTGAACTTCGGTTTGCCTAGCTTTGCAAAGCATCAGGCTGTATGGCACGCTTTGCCAACGCACACAACTAAGGCCTGGTCAAGACATGCAGCAGAATGAAGTGGAAATGAGATTGTTAGAGTGCTAAGGTGGTAGAATGGGCTTAATTACTTTAGAATGCATGTGAGAAATCTGATTTCTGAATGGTCCTCTGTGTTAAAATCTCTCTGCAAATAGAAAACTAGCATCACAAGCAAAACATTGGGCTAGGAACCTGTTGAACTACTTTTCTGTTTGCAGGGAGTTTTTATTCATTTATTTTGTTGGAGGCACATTGGTTGTTGAAGTGCACCCACAATCTGAAATGGGGAAGCCCACTGTACCATTTCTTCGTCCTGCCTGAGGAGACAAGGCCTAAATCTGTTTTTGGAAGGTATATAAGGGGAAGAGTAAGTCATGAAGACAGAGTGACCGAGTAACTATATGCCGCCTGATCTTATGCAGAGTTAGGTGTGCTTGATTTCAGTGGCCATGCCTCACTCTGCATAGGACCAGGCAATTAAATATGAACTAGTTTACCCTGAGAATTATATTCTGTGATGCTAAAATGGTCTCAAGTTTGGCTTAGTGGATAGTAAAGGTAAAGGTTTCCCTTGCTTGAAAGCCAGTCAAATGTGGCTCTAGGGATGCAGTGCTCATCTCCATTTCCAAGCCAAAGAGCCAGCACTGTCCAAAGATGTTTCCGTGGTTATGTGGCCTGCATGAGTAGATGCCAAGGTGCATGAAATGCTGTTCCCTTCCCACCGAAGTGGTACCTATTTATCTACTTGCAATTTCTTACGTTTGAACTGCTAGGTTGGCAGGAGCTGGGACCAGAGACGGGCGCTCACTTCATCACGTGGCACTCGGGTCTCGAACTGCTGAAGTACCGACCTTCTGGTCTGCAGTTCAGCATCTTAACCACTTGAGCCCCTGCAGCCCCTGATGTAATGGGTACTGTAGGTTAAATGTTAATTCCTGGCTACCAGCCTATCTATACATGTGCACTTTGAAAACTTGTTAAGTAAGAACCAGTGATACTTTGTAATAAGAATATGTCAGCTCAGGTTGTGCAGATTAACAAACAGAAGCTCACCAATTTCTTGGCAAGTGAGATTTTAAACTTTGCCACAAAAACAGCTCATTGAAACTCACAAACAAGTTTTCTAAAATCAGGGAATGTGGAATTGGGAGGCCAGAAATAAAGGACACCTATTATTTATTTATTATTAAATTCGATTTTAAAACCACCCTTCCCTGTGGCTCAGGGCGATGTACATCAACATAAAACATGCATAATAAAAGCATTTAGAATCCATATTATTATACAGCAGTAATGACCTGTAACCCATAAGATGGCAATCTACCACCGCAGAGTGGAGCTGAATCAGTCCTGTGGTATCTGTTGCCTTCCTAGCACTGGAGTGTTGTGGAATAGAGGAATGCACTTTCATTATTTTTAATAGTATGAACAGCTTTTTAAAAAGATCAATACAACTAGGGTAATTTCTTAATTTTTAAAGCAAAATGTGCAGATCTATTCTGCATACTTTTATATTTAACGTTTTTAATCCAAGCTTTTATAATTTTTAAGAATTATAAGACTGTAAAAGCAGACACACATTTCTCTTATAGATAGTATCAGAGAGGGTAGCCTTGCAGGCTTGTAGGAGAACAATTAAGATTTCAGTCACACTCTGACACTCTTGTTGGCCTCTAAGGTGCCACTGGACTCAGTTCCCATACAGTGTACCATTCAACACAATCCGGTGCGTATTTCCTCAAAAGTAAATCCCACTGAATCCAGTGCAGTTTGCTTCAGTGACTTCAGACTTCCCTTTGTGACAGTTCCCTGTAAAACAATCCCAACAGCGAGTGCAAAATGCTGGGAAAGAGATCTGCCTCTCATTAGGAAGCTGACGATGAACTGCAAGTAACGTAGGTGGTCACATGAGATCAGCAATGAATCAGATTGGTCTCAGGATAGCAAGGAGCATGGCTATTGGCTATGAAGCTCTAGGCAAGGGGGCGGTGGGGTGGGATGATGGCAGCAAGGAGGTGAGCGGAAGCATGTGGATTTTAGATCAAAGGAATGGGAGTGAGCAGGTGCCAGGATTTGTTGGTGGGAGCTGAGTGGTGCCTAAAGTTTGTTGCCACAATAAAAGTTACAGGGAGATAGTTGGTGGGAAAGGATAACGGGCTGGAAGGGCACTGTAGGGTTAAAAACAACAGCAAAGAACTGAGTTATGGGTTGGATCAGTTTTACTGTGAAACAATATTGCAGTGCTTCCCACTTCATAGTATAATATTAATACACAGTATCCTGGTGAATATGCATGGGACTGGGCTGTTAGGGGTATTGATGTAGCCTAAATAAGGAACTGGGATTTGAATACACTGGCACCCCAAAATCAGTTCTGGATTGCCCCAAATCCCATGCCTGCAGAAGTTGCCCGGTTACAAAGCAGCTTGTGTTGTTAATGCCGGATCCAAAATGCCATTTTTGTGCAGTGCTCTGTTTTGTGTGCTTGTCACATTCTTCCTGTTGGAAATGTAGCCTTTGGACTACTGTGAATTACTGCCCAGATCATTCAGGGTTTGTCTTCAACAACCCCACGGGCCAGCTAAGGTCTGTAGATGCATAATGTGTGCTTATTTCTTATGAGAGCCAATTTGGTGTAGTGGTTAGGAGTGCAGACTCTAATCTGGGAGAACCGGGTGTGATTCCCCACTCCTCCACATGCAGCTGCTGGTTTGACCTTGGGTCAGTTACAAGCTCATTCAGAGCTGTTCTCTCAGGAGCAGTTCTCTCAAAGCTCTCTCAGCCCCACCTACTTCACAGGGTGTCTGTTGTGGGGAGGGGAAGGAGATTGTAAACCGCTCTGAGACTCCTTCGGGTAGTGAAGAGTGGGGTATAAATCTAATCTCTTCTTTTTCTTCATCCTGACCACATTTGTGGAACAAGGAACAGGGAATTGGCAAATAAGGACTTTAGAACCAATTTCAACTTAATTTTTATCCCTAATTCCTGAGGGCTGGCTTTTGTTACTTAGTGGAAATAGGAATAAACTCTCCCCATGCTCAGAGGCACTCCTGTTTTATAATTTGAGGGCTGAGCTTTGGCTTTCAAAACAAAACCTCAGTCTGAGCCCTGCCTAGGACTGATCCAAGTGAAGAACATTTTCACAAGTGGATTTTAAAGAAAAAAAATCTTTATCTGAAAGGAAGTGAAAGAGCTTTATTGGATACATATTTCAGAAATGGCTGTTTTCTTTCTCTGTTACATTAAGAACATGTAGAAGTGACAAACTAGAGATGTGAAGTCATTCTTAGGTTATAGTAAAGAATTCTGCTCCATGATTAAGAGCCTGAGGCAAGCTTGACTTGGTACAAAACATTTGTTGTTCTTCTTCTCCCAAATGGGCTGGGACCAACGGATTCTGAGGATTGCTTGCTCCTGTAGGAACCTGCTCTCCAAGTAAGATCTGCCCAGTTCCTTCTCTCTGTGCTCCTGCCGGCACTAGATTAGCAGAAAAAAGGGCCTTTTCTCGGTGACGTCCCAGTTGTGGAATTTCCTCTGCAGCTAAATTTCCCCAGAGCCTGCATTCACACCAGCTTTTAATTTCTAAATTGGATACCTCTCCAATCTCTTGTTGAAGATACTGAGGGTATGGGTTGCTGAGTGGTGTGCTATAAAGCTGGGGCTGCAGTAGAAAGTGGTAAGGAAGAAGGGATCTTTGTAGGATTTCATACATTTGTCATTTGTTTAGTCAAAGTCTGGTTGCTTGCTAAATACTGAAGCGTGTATTTTCAGTTCACAGACTAATCCTGAGACTTTGGCCTTTGAGATTTGGGAGGCTTTTGTGCAGCTGCCGAGTATTTTCAGATCATATCTGAGTGCTGTTTCTGCTTTTGAGGGATATCTCTGTTCTCTGCTAATTACTGCTTTCTTCCATTTGCAGGTGATAGAATTCTAAAGGTTTTTCTCCATTTTTGCACAGCTAATGAGTGTGCTAGAGTAAAATGTACATGCTTTGTGTAATCTCCTAGAACAGGGGTCCCCAACATTTGTGAGCCTGTGGGCACCTTTAGAATGCTGACACAGCTAGGTGGGCACAGCCACAAAATGGCTACCACAAAATGGCTGCTGTGGAGATGGAGTAAGCCACAAAATGGCTGCCATGGCTTACCTACAGTCACACACTGAAGATCCTTGTGCGCTGGAAATAGTTGCTGCCAAAACATTTTTTTTAAAAATCTGCATAGCCAATTAGAAGCCTTGATGGGAAAAAGGCCCATTATGACCCCATCTGCTTTCTAAAAACACTCCATGGGCACCAGAAAAGATGTCAGCAGGGCCACGTCGCCCCCAGGCACCACTTTGGGGTCCCCTGCCCTAGACTGTTTTCCTCAGCTGAAGTTAAATAAAACCAAGTCTCTCTTTTGTTTTTCTCCCCGAGAACAATGTATGTCTGCTGGCTAGTGAGCAAAGACAGAAGGTGCCCGCAAATACGATTGCCACATTTAGAAGTGGTGGTGATAGGGCGAGGCCCTGACACAGAAATAAAGGACAAGAAGTGTTCGCGAAGACAAGGTAACGGGGAGATCAGACAGCAATCCTAAATAAGCAAAATATTTACGCTAAGTAAATCCCACTGAGCTCAGTAGTCCAAGGAAGTATATTTTAGATTGCATTGTATGTTTATTTTTCTATTTGGGGGGGGTGACGTGTAAGTGTCACACACAGATGTTCACAAATTGTGGTTGGGATTCATAGACAAATATTACTTTCCGTCCGCCAGTTGTAAAGTCCAGTCCCACCACAATACTACCAATCACAGTAAGATAGTTTCTAGACGCCACTAAATAGGTTAATAAAAGGAAAATGATACTTTAAACTTCTTTAAAAAATCAAATCTGTTGTTTCCAGTGTTTGCGATCTTCAGTGTTTACATAAAACATGAAAGACTTTTTGTACTATTAAGCTGTTATTAATTGTGTAACTTTGCCCTTTCGCATTTGGGGAGATGTCGGCAAATACTGTACAACATGTACTTTTCCAGTAAATGCTTGTTTTCACAAAAAATGAAGAAATCTGGGTCAATCCATATATTCTTTACATTAAAAGTTTTGTTTAAACCCTAAAATATACAGGCTGTATAGCATTTAAGCTTATTAACGATGTTCTTTATTTATTACCTGTTAAAAGGGCCTGTACTATGTTTAGTTTGAATTCCTGTCCAAAAGAACTGATTACTAAACTGATCAGGACTGTTCGGTGACACCTTAAAGACTTCATGAATGGTCAGTGGCAAGAGAGTTCCTAGAATACAGTTCACTTTTTCAGACACCAGCCTTTCCAGGGCAAGGGGAGTGAAGGCCACTCTGGGCCTGCCGAAGTGGGGAGAGCGGCCTATAAATCGAATAAATAAATAATATAAGGCAGGATAGCTTCATAGCAGAGCACCAGCTTAGCACCTGTAAGGTCCCCAAATTCAGACTTTGACATCTCTTTGTAACAGGATCAGTGGTAGCAGGGTACGGAATGGTCACTGGATCTGACTGTGCCAGCTGCTGTTTAGAGAAAGCAGTGCTTGGCTGGCAAGACCAGGGATTAGACTCAGTATGAGGTAGAATGGTTTTATTAGATCTTCTAGATCCCTACACATTTTGCTATATGTGTTGTCAGGGGATCTAATCTATATATATAAAAGAAAGTCCCCTCACTGTAAAATCAATGCCCAGGCCTAACTGCTGGACCTATAAGCACCAAATTTGGGGAGAGTCCTCCTACCATGATGTAGGTGCTCACTAAGAAGAGATTTTTAGAAACTCAACCCCTAAGTGGGTCAAAAGGGGAGAAATGTGCTCCCCCCCATTGATTTCTATGAGGCTGCCAGGCTGCTGCCTGCTTGCCCCCCCCCCCCCTCTCTCTTTGGTCACTTCCAGAGTTCAGCATTCTGAGGTAAAAAAAAGTTACAGGAGACAGCAGAGAGCTAACAGCAGTTGAGGAAATCAGGAATGGCAAACAACCACCTGTGAGGTGCAGTAATGCTGCTGGCCTAGCCTCTCTGATGGCTTCCAACACACTCCCACCACCTCCTACACCTGACAGGCGGTTGTCTGTCAGGTGCAGCAGCAGTTGCAAGGTGTCTAAAGCCACGAGGGAGCCCGCCCCAGCAGTAACGCCTTAGTGATCCTGGTGGCCCCATCTCCACAGTGGCTTCTAATACTCCTCCCCCCTCCCCTTCCTACACTGGACAGGCAGCTGCCTGTCAGGTGTAGGAGAGGAGGTGGGATGCTTACAGCAAAACAATCCAGGAACACAAGTAAGAGAGGCCATCACTTTCATGGAAGGTGGCAGGAGTTGACTTAACAGATGACTGCTTCTTAAATTGACAGTTCTATGATGCCTGCTCCAGAGTGAGCTTACCAAGCAGCCTGGTGATCCTAGCACCTGAGGACAGAACCACCAATGTGGTCTACAGAGAGGTCCTTCAGTGGAGAGGGGAAAAAGTACATATGTCTTACTTCATTTTTACACTGCATTCTTCTAGAATCCCTAGAATTAGAATTCCTACAACAAATGTTACATTTCAGACTTCACATCATCAGTATTATAACTGGATTTACGGAACTTAAATATCTCAGCAAAGCACAGGTATCAGGCTAGTACAAAATGAAAAATACAATCATTAATTGAATTTACATGCAGAATAATTTAAAATATTCTTTAAAAATTAAAATTACTTGTAAAATGGATTAATACACAGTCTAAGCATGGTATAGAATAACCTTACATGGAAGTGTCCATGCACACGAAAGCTTATGCCATGAATAAAACTTTGTTGGTCTTAAAGGTGTCACTGGACTCAGACTTTATTCTGCTGCCTCAGACCAACATGGCTACCCAACCTGGATCTCTCTTACATATTCTGTAGTGTGATACAAAAATTACATAGCTTATAACCGAAAATCATTTAAAACTGAAAAAGATAAAAGAACTCCAATGTTTTTTAATGCAAGGTCCATATCAGAAAGGTAGAAAAATAGACAATATGGTATACCTTACATAAAAACTTCTTTGGCTCCCATCTTGTTCAAATGGATTAGTTGGGTAGAGCTCACTGTATGTTATAGCCAGGTATGATGCAATAAATCCAGACACCCTTTAACCCCTAAAGGACTGCAGATCTCAAAAATGCTTATCACCATGGCCACCAGATAAAGCATAGAAGGTCAAGGATCTTATTTAGCCCTTAGGGGGCCCAAGATCGCAATCTAAATTTAGAATAAGCAGTGCTAGGCTGGCAGGACCAATGGGCTAACTCAGTAGAAGGCAGCTTCATGTATTCAGGGCTGCAGTCTTATGCACAAGTTAATTTGGGAATGAACCCCGTTGAATCCATTGGGGCTTTCTTCTGATCAGAATGAACATTGCTGAAACCTCTGGGGCTCTGTTTTTGAAAACTTTTTAGTAGAAATCAATAGGAAGTCTGATTTCAGTTTTTAAAAAGGACCCTAGTCTAAAAAGCAGAGGCAAAAGAGGTGCTTTTTGTAGTAGTAAATGTTCTTTCTGTCTCCCCTAATGTTAAAGATGCTAGGACAGAAATGGTCCCTAAAGACCGTTAGGGTTGCTTTGAAAGGGAAGTTTGTTGCAAGCCCAAAGCTAGGACTGATTTAAAGGCATCAGACAGCACATTCCTGAGCTTTAAGATGAGAGAAAAATCCCTTGCCCTTGGCGAGTGCTTTTGTGCAGTGCTGGCCAAACTGATTGCTGGCTTTGCTGCTGTGAGATTGAGATGAATCTCTTGGCGCTGCAGTTGTTTTCCAGCCTAGGAATTTGATTTTCCTGGTCTGAGAATAAAACAAGAGGGTGCTTAGCATTTATATCCTGATTTTATTCAAATGAA
The DNA here is from genome assembly GCA_029233225.1 of Lepidodactylus listeri. NCBI lineage: Eukaryota > Metazoa > Chordata > Lepidosauria > Squamata > Gekkonidae > Lepidodactylus > Lepidodactylus listeri. Next base: position 135,330,804 of record JARCFY010000004.1, on the reverse strand, counting down.
CTTTGCTTTGTGTTCGGGATTTCTTGCATTGGCTGTTGATCCCATGGGCGTCAAAGCCTCCCCCGAAATTTCCCGGGGGGGGGGCTCAGCCCCCCCCCGCCGGCAAAATGGAGCGCCCGCTGGGAGCGCCCGCCGGTGGCGCTGGCTCTCCTTCCCCCCCCATCCCCGGCCTGCCCTCCTGCTTCCCTGGGGCGGGGAGGGGGGGAGAGGCGGCGGGGACATGGTCCCGCTCGCGCGCGGCAGTCAGCTGGCCTGCTGGCTGCCGCCACCGCGACTGCGCCTGCCTCCCTGGGGCGGCGGGGGGGGAAGAGCGGCGGGGACATGGTCCCGCTGCCTCCCTGGGGCGGCGGGGGGGGAAAGAGCGGCTGCCTCCCTGGGGTGGCGGGGGGGGGAAAGAGCGGTGGGGACATGGTCCCGCTGCCTCCCTGGGGCGGCGGGGGGGGGGGGGAAGAGCGGCGGGGACATGGTCCCGCTGCCTCCCTGGGGCGGCGGCGGGGGGAAGAGCGGCGGGGACATGGTTCCGCTCGTGCGCAGCAGTCAGCCGGCCAGCTGGCTGCCGCCGAGACTGCGCCTGCCTCCTTGGGGCCGGGGGGGGGGGGAGGAGCAGCGGGGACATGGTCCTGTGTGCGAGAAAGCCCCCGCCCCCCCCGGAGATTAAAAAAGTCTACGCCCCTGGTTGATCCCCCCCCCCCCTTCCTGGGTACCCTTTTGGCCATGTCACCACAAATTCCTGGTTCCATGCCTAATTCAATTCTTTGTCACTTTTCCTTCCAGTACAGCTAAAAGCGGACTGCAATAAAGGTTTCGTCAAAGTTAAACAGGTATGTCCTCTTCGCACTGCGTTGGTGATAGTTCAAGTTCTTGGCACTTCATAAGGCTTGAAAGGAAGGATAAAAATCTGTGTGTTGTGCAGGAATTAGTCTGGTGGCACAAAGTAAAGAAGCAGCTTTGGATGTCTTCTGTGTTTCTGTAGGGCTTGTTTGCTTTTGTCTTTGCTTTGACTTCTTTCTAAAGCAAGTTTCTAGCCTTCATTATTACAGAGGAAAATGCTGAAACTGTTTTGGATGGTGGTGTCATCTGTTGGAGCCTGGCACACTGCATATTAAACCATTTCCGAACCACTGGCATGGCTCCCAACCAAGGACTCTGGGAATTGTACGTCTAAGCTTGTCGAATCCAATAAGACTTCATCAATTTAGATAGGTAGATAGGTAGAAATCACTTAAAATCAGTTGAGGTCATAATTCGCTCACCTGCAATTAATTAATTCATACCTATTTTAATTTATTATGTTAAAACACAACCAATTTGCAAATTAATACCAATAACTACAGCATCCAAACTGTATGTCATTAAAGGGATTAATTGTAACTGCAGTTAAAAAAAAAGATCAAACCACCACCACCACCAAAACTAGAGGAAGGAAAGTAACATGGTATAGCACAGTTGCAGGATTGATACTTGGATAGGAGACTATCAAGGAAGACTCTACAGAGGAAGGCCGTGGCAAACTACCTCTGCTTCTCCCTTGCTGGAGTAGCAAGTTGGTTGTGATTTGAGGGCACCGAGGTACATAATAAATTCACAATTCCCAACTACAGTGTAGCTTCAGAAATCCAAAGGAGTTTTCTGTGGGGCTTTCTGAGTTGTATATCAGGGCTACTGCAGACAAATGATCTTCCCTTTTCTGTCCCGTCCCCCCCCGTTTGCCACAATCCATGCTGAAACATTATGTGTGGGTGGGGGAGATTTTGGTGGGGTGAAATCAGTTATGCCGAATGTTCAGAAATGCTCATGATACCAGGGATGAGATACTATAGTTTGCTGTAACAAGTACAGCTATTAAAGAAGTGGTTCTCTTGTGAACTATACAGCGTGGGTTATTTTGATTCCTTTAACCCTACAAGGGTAACATTTTGGGGTAATGTGGTGTGACACACCAGCAGGTGAATTCAGTCTCTCTCCTTGAAGAAAGCTAGGAATTTCGATCTTGTTTGATTACTGGTGGCCATGTTTCAGAAGCTTTGCACCTGGGACAGGAAGTGTGAAACCATTTTGCTTGTAGTCACCCTTAGCCCAAGTTCCACCAATTAGCGCACACCTCTTCTGAAAAACCTGCTGTTTCCTGAGCCTGGTGTCTTTCTTGGCCTAGACTTTTTTGTCATATTTAGCAGCTATGCTGTGTCATTGCCTGGGCAGCTGAGGTAGCAAGATAACCATTCGCCCCTTGGCCTGACAGGAGAGGAAGCTGTGGGGGATGGGATTTGGTTTCTCTTTTAGCTGCCAGCTGAGCATGAGGGGGTCCTAACTGAATCCTCCTTTTTTTGAACCATACTGAAGGAAACTTTCTAAAAGTTGACAATGAAGTCCTTAAAGCAAATGCTGAAGAGGAAATCTTGACTTTCTTCATTGATTAGGACTTGCTTTCAGAGAGGAAGCAGTATTTATAAATGCAGAGAGATATTTCATTCATTGACATTTGCCACTTTATAACTTGCATTTTTTCAACAAATTGTTTTTTAGGTTTTGGTTGATGCTGCTGTTTATTGTTTGGATTATTTTACTAGGGCAGCTTTTAATGGTTCCAGGGTTTTGTGTATTTAATTCCTTTGTACCTCACCACAATGGGGGGACACCCAAAGTGGCTTACCACCATTCTCCTCTTCTCCATTCTGTCCTCACAACAACCCTTTGAGGTAGTTTAGGCTGCGACTGTACGGTTGGCTCGTATTCACCCAACAGGCTTCCATGGCAGAACATGGATTTGAATATGCGTCTCCCTGGTGCTGCTTTGACTATTGTTTGTTTGACTTATTTTTTTAACCTGTTTTTTCCAGATTGTTAACGTGTTGGTTATATTTGCCTGATATTAATTTTGTAAACTTCCCTGAGAGCATTTTTTATTAAATTGGCAAAATACAAATATTTAAATAAATTGTTTTTAAAAATATTTTATTGACTTTATAAGTAACTTCTGCAGAGTTAGTGTAGTGTGAGCCCACTGAAACCATAGGATTACATGATCAGTTTAACCCTCTCCCAACCAAGACACTGTCCCTGCCACGGTATATTCCTCTCTTCCTTTTTAATTGTCTTCACTAGGGCTGCCAACTTTGGCTTGGGAAATTCCTGGAGATTTAGGGATGGTGCCTAGGGCCAGGGGGTGAAGGTTGGGGAAAGGAGTTCAGTGAGATGTGATGCCATAGAGTCCGAAAATTGCTGTTTCCTTTAAGGGAGCTAATTGCTGTAGTCTGAAGATCAGTTGTAATTCTGGGAAAGCTTCAGACCCCACCTGGAGATTGGTAACCCTAGTCTTCACCCAGAATTACTTGTACCAGTACAGAAAATGCAATAAAAATAATATTTTCTTCGCTTCTTATTGGAGGCCTTGTCTAGACAAATTGCTTTTACCTAGGAACTAGAGTTACCAGCCCCTAGGTGGAAGAAGGGAATCCCTCAATTTTGCAGGCTCCTGCTCACAGCTGGTGGGCTGGGGGAAGCTTCGCCCCCAACAGCCAGAACCCAGTGCGACAAATCTCAGTCTGTATTTTCTTTGCTTCCCAAGATAGGAGTCAATCCAACCAGCATTGATCTGGTGGATATCGGCAAGGACCAAGAAATTAAACTGAAGCAAGGACAAATCCTCCACATTGTCAATAAACTGTATCCCTATACTGTACAATTCAAAGAAGAAACAGGAATGTGTGTTGATGGAGAAGCCACAACACTAAAAAGTGGGAAAAGGACGCAAGTAGAATCTGAAAACCGCACCGAGGAGGAAAGTATGCCGGAAAAACGTGTAAAAACAGAGCAGGAGGGCCCACCAGGCTGCAGGTTGGATTATGGGGTGAATGATGGTAAAAATTCTGCAGCTGTGTCCGAAACATATTCTGGCAAAAAGGTAAGCAGAAGACTGTGTCGTGTTAGTGACAAGCCAGCGTGGTATATCTGGTTAAGAGTAGCAGACTCTAATCTGGAGAACTGGGTTTGATTCCCCATTCCTCCACTTGAGACACTCTTTATTGTAGAGAAAAGTGGGGTATAAAAACCAACTCTTCTTCTTTTAGCACTCACCGGGCAAATACAGTAGAATTGTTAGAACAAACTTTGAGACCAGTGGCCCCTTTAAGACTAACAAAGTTTAATTCAAGTTTTCAAGTTGTTGAGTGAGCTGACAGGAAGTCAGTAGGTTAAATATTCTCCATAAACTGATTTAATAATCATCTTCTTGCTTCTGGGGATTGTTGTTTGGTAGGGAGCGCCAGATACCCGTATGAATGAGTTCACAGCATCCTCATCAGAAATGGTTCTGGAGCTTCTTTTAGGGGGAACCATGACAATTGATGTGCTATAACATTGATTTACTAGTAGTGCTGGGATCATAGGTGTAAAGTACAGGGGGGCTCGAGGACTCTCTGAAATTTTCCGGGGGGGGGGGACTGAGCCCCCCCTGGCGAAACAGAGCGCCTGCCGCTGCCTCTCCCCCCCCGCCTCCCCAGGCCCTTCCTAGTCCAAACGGCCGTCCGGCCAGCTGGCCACCACTGCCAGAGCCTTTTTCTTCCCTACCCTGGCTCCCCTGTACCCACTCCTCCCTCCCTCCCTCCTTCCCTCTCCCTCCCGGGGCTCCGGGCAAATGCCGAACGTGATAGCGTCACCTGGCTATCACGTTGGGCATTCGCCCGGAGCCCCAGGAGGAAAAGGAAAGGAGGGAAGAGTGACCGGGGGGGGGGGGGGAGAAAGGCAGCGGCAGCATCGTTTCCGAGCTTGCACGTGCTTCGTGCGCGCACGAGCCCCCACCCCCACCCTGGGGATTTCAAAACCTGATGCCCCTGGTCGGGATATTCTTGTATGTTCTTAACTTTTGATCTTGCAGGAGGGCAAGAAAAGGGTATACATATATACAGCTATGTGGCTTTCAGCTCTATGGTTGGGGGCATTTAGAGTTCCTCCAGACATTGCACTTTGTGGGTAATAGGCATTCCGAACTAAAGTGCTAACGGCTTGCAAATCATGTATTCTGGTGGGGGTAGAGTCCCCATTCTGATCGCTGCTGATCCTTGTGCTCTAGCTGTATCAATATGGCAAGGAGGGCACGTGCTGTTGCGCCTAAACAAGGCCTGCGACAGCCCTTCAATGGGTAATACAGCAAGGTACTTTCTGTTCAGTGAATGATGTTCCCACTGATTTTTGCTCCCAGGAGTGACCTCTGGAAGTATTCTCAAGGGCAAGACCATGTAAGAGTTAGGAAAACCTTCTGGAAGTACGCAGATCTCTGCATAGTTTGGGTGCCCCATCATATCTTAAACAGACCTTGTGATGTGACTTTGATGTGTTGCAGAGCAATCTTGTGCAGAGTTACTCTACACACATGAACACATGAAGTTGCCTTATACTGAATCAGTCCATTGGTCCACCACAGTCAGTATTGTCTATTCAGACTGGCAACAGCTCTCCAGGGTCTCGGGCAGAGGTCTTTCACATCCCATGTTGCCTGATCCTTTTAACAGGAGATGCCAGGGATTGAACCCGGGACCTTCTGCATGGCAAGCAGAGGGTCTACCACTGAGCCACAGCCCCTCCCCTGGCAATTGAAGCCCACTGATTTAAACATGCTTAGACTGGAGTAACTGTTCGTAAGATCACACTGTTAAGCCGTAATCTAAAAGAAGTGGGTCCTCCTGAACTTCAGAGAAACTTATTTCTCAGCATGCAGAGAACTAGATTGTTAGACTCTTAAGTTCCCCTCTCAAATGTCCCTCATTATTATGCTTTAGGAATTTGTGGGGCACTGGAGTCAAGGACTGAAGGCTTCTATGCAAGACTCAGAGATGCAGGTAAAAACTTCAGGGTTGATGTGTGGGGCTCCACAGTAGTAAAAACCAGTTTCTGTGAGTTTCTCAGGGAGTCATGCACTGTTTCTTGTTTCCTGTGCTAGGTTTACAAGGACGAAAGGGTTGTCGTCATAAGAGATAAGTATCCCAAGGCTCGCTACCACTGGTTAGTGTTGCCGTGGCAGTCCATCTCCAGCTTGAAAGCCGTGACCGGGGAGCACCTTGAGCTGCTGGAGCACATGCATGCCACTGGGGAAAGAATGGTCCAGCAGTGCCCTGAGAAAGACGCCTTGCACTTCCGGTTGGGCTACCATGCCATTCCCAGCATGAGGTACTGTGTGTTTGACCTCAGGACTGCTTTTAATTTTTAGCTGTAGTTGTGTTTAGCTGTATTCATTCTTTTTACAATGGATTTTACAATGAATACATTGTTTTCTGGGCCTTATAATGGTAAAACACTGAAAATGGTAGAACTCTGGAAACGAACGTGCCTTTAACCCTACAGCCGATCCTGTGGCTGTATTATATTTATCATGTGCTGTGTGTGTTATGTGCCATCAAGTGGCTTCCAACGTATGACGAACCTGTGAATTAACAGCCTCCAAAACATCCTATCGTTAATAGCTTTGGGGTCTTGCAAATGGAAAGCCATGGCTTCCTTTATTAGTCAATCCATCTCATGCTGGGTCTTTCTCTTTCCTGCTGCCTTCAACTTCTCCAGGCATTGTTGTTTTTTCCAGTGACTCTTCTCATAATGTGACCAAAAGTATGATATTGTCATTTTAATAATTTTAGCTTCCAGGGCGTGTTCAGGCTTGATTTGGTCTAGAACCCACTGATTTGTCTTTTTTGGTAATCCATGGTGCCCTCCAGCACCACACTTCAAATGAACCGATTTTCTTCCTGTCACAAATCAATTAACTAAACCAATTAACTAAATTGAGTTGTTCTATAAGGAAGGCTGAGCACCGAAGAATAGATGCTTTTGAATTATGGTGCTGGAGAAGGCTCTTGAGAGTCCCTTGGACTACAAGGAGATCAAATCAGTCAATCCTAAAAGAAATCAACCCTGACTGTTCCCTGGAAGGCCAAATCCTGAGGCTGAAGCTCAGATACTTTGGCCACCAAATGAGAAGGGAGCACTCACTGGAGAAGACGCTGATGCTGGGAAAGATTGAAGGTCAAAGAAGAAGGGGACAGCAAAAGATGAGATGGTTAGACAGTGTTATCGAGGCAATGGGCATGAAATTGAGCAAGCTCCGGAGGACAGTGGAAGACAAGAGGGCCTGGTGCGATGTGGTCCATGGGGTCGGAAAGGGTCGGACTCGACTGTGCAACTGAACAACAGCAACAATTTTAATTTACTTCATTGATACCCTGCTTTTCTCTGCAATGGGGGACCCATAGCAGTTTATGTCATTCTCTTCTTCTCCATTTTTCTTTTCATATGTATTTTTTATTTTAGAAAGCAAAGTATAATATAGAAAGGATACAAAAGAAAAAGAGGGAATATATATATATATATATATATATATATATATATATATATATATATGATCCATTACGAGATACATAGAATGGAAAAAGTAAATATTTCTCCCCTATCCCCTTCATTATAGTTTTTAAGACATTTTCTATAGGAAATGATGATCCTTACTTCAGACATTTTGAATTTCAAATTTTATAACTAATCTGTTTTGCAACTATATTTTAAATTTCCTCATTATTGCCGATTCTGTTATGTATTTCAGTGTTTTTAAATACTAGTTATAACTTTTAATATACCAAAGCTTAAAGTCTATTATGACAAAAATAACAGGGTTTTTTTTCAAAATCCATTTCTTCATATGTTTATATGCAAACCTTATCCTCATGCTATTTCTACATTGTGATACATTTATATGCACAGCAATACATTCTCCTCCATCTTTATCTTCACAATAACCCTGCAAGGTAGCATAGGCTAAATGTGTATTGTGACATGCCTGCGGTTACCCTGCAAGCTTCCGTTGTGAAGTGGGAGTTCAAACCCGGGTCTCCCAGTTCCTAAACCTCGTCTCTAACCACTGCACCATGCTGGTTCTCACACATTTGCATACTTCTAAAACATCTGTTCTTTTCAGAGATACAGATGGAAGTATGGGATTTCATAAACCAAACCTGTCATTGCTTATGAGAAAGAAGGGCTCCAGGCATAGTATGAAAGCCCATGAAGAACCAGCTTTGTCAGTCTGGGCCTGTTCTTTCAAAGAAAGTTGAGATTTAAATAGAAGAGAGTTGGATTTTATATCCCACACTTCACTACCCAAAAGAGTCTCAAAGCGGCTTACAATCACCTTCCCTTCCTCTCCCCACAACAGATACCCTGAGAGGTAGGTGGAGCTGAGAGAGCTCTGAGAGAACTGCTCTTGAGAGAACAGCTCTGAAAGAACTTGTAACTGACCCGAGGTCACCCAGCTGGTTTCATGTGGAGGAGTGGGGAATCATACCCAGTTCTCCAGATTATAGTCTGCCACTGATTCTTAACCACTACACCAAGCTGGCTGTCACCACAATAACCACAAAAGGCTACCTTCAGTATTTTGGATTGAACCTTGCTAGTAGAAATGCTTTCCTCTAGCAGTAGGACTCTTCCTCTGATGCAGGACACTCAGAGAGCATCTTTCAGCAAGGAAAGGCTGCTACTGCTGGAGGAGCATTCCTCTGCGAGTGAAACAGGTCTGCAGGATCCAGCCCTCGTAATAGTAACGCTAGAGCTGCTTGTTCTTTTTGTTTTGTTTTCCGCAGCCACCTGCACCTTCACGTCATCAGCCAGGAATTTGATTCCCCATGGCTCAAAAACAAGAAGCACTGGAATTCTTTTACTACAGAATACTTTATAGATTCCCAAGGTAATGATTCGTGCCGTCTATTGTTAATTGAGAGGGAAGGCAGCGTGGTGTATAGCTAGATATTGCCAGCTCTTGGAAGCCAGACAAGGTTGGTACTTGGAAGGGAGACCACCAAGGAAGACTCTTGCAGAGGAATGGCCTTCACCTGCCTTGAAAGCTCCTTGCTGGGGTTGCCGTAAGTCGGTTGTGACTTGATGGCACTTGTGTATTATAATTTACTCTTAACTTCTCGGGGTCGTATTAGACATGACTCTGAGATATATATGACGGGCTCTCCCACAGTTTTTTAAAATGCTGAAAGCAGTTGCCCTGACCTAGATAGCTCAGGCTAGCCTGATCTCATCAGATCTCATAAGCTAATCAGGGTCGGCCCTGGCTAGTGTATGGATGGGAGACCTCCAAGGAATACCAGGGTTGTGACACAGAGGCAGACAATGGCAAACCACCTCTGAACGTCTCTTGCCTGGAAAACCCTGCAGGGTTGCCATAAGTCAGCTGTGACTTTAGAGCAAAAAAGAAAAGAAAAGCAGTTGCAGCCACTCCTCCGGTTTGATCAGGAAAGTGGTAAAAAAAAAAAAAAAAAAAAAAAAAAAAAAAAAAAGGAAAGTGGTACAGGGGAGCAGTAGTCATCATTGTCCCCAGTATCATTATATCGGTTTAAATCACCCAACCCAGCCTGTAGCTTCTCTTTGCCTTGTAGGGAAATGAGATGCATGATCCCATTGCCCCAGGGATTCTTCTCCCAGCCCTATTGTGATGCTGGAAGTGAGCAGAACCAGGAGAAAAGTTCCTGGCTGCATCCTAAGAACATTTTCCTGGGAGTAAGCCCCACTGAATAAAGTGGGACTTCCTTTCAAGGAGACCAGTGTAGGATTGTTCCCTATGAGAGAGGGAAGTAGAGGAAAGTTCAGTACCTGCATGCTGTTGTGTCTTCTGAACATGCCTCCTTAGAATCTGCAGGTACACCCCCCAGAACAGTGACTCATGCCAAAATGTGAGGGACACAAAATAGCAATGAGACACACAGTATGTATGAAAAGGAAAGAGAAAAACTGTTTCGTGATTATTGAAAAATACTGATATATAACTAATGATAAAAATTAATTCAGCAAAAAATCATTCATTACAACACAAGATTAATTCAGGAAAGAAATCATTCATTGCACAAGCATAAATCAATCAACATAAATCCTTTCTAAGGCTCACAAAGTCCAGAATTCATCCAACTCCTGAGTTGCCAGTGGATAATGTGTTTCCCAATGTAAGGGAGAAATAGAGTTTGCAGAAAGAGTCCCCTTTATGTTGATGGATTTATGCTTGTGTAATGAATTATTTTTGCTGAATTAATTTTATAGAATGTGAGGGACGGCTCCGAGAGAGGCTGGGTGATTCTTTTTGATTCTTTTAACAGCAAAACTGGTCATATATTATATTCAGAGCCACTGGTGATGGCTAAACTTGTGTCATGTCAGAGGAGTTCACTTTATTTATTTGACTTATAGCCCTCCCTCTCCTGTATAACAGGGCTCAGAGTGGGTAACAACATTCATAAAACAATCTATAAAGTTAAAATATTTAACAATTCTACAGTACAGCAGCAATTAATAGATGGCATATAAAGAAGCACAATCTGGTTCTCCGTATCCCAGGAGGGAAATAGATATCCTAGAATCAATCTGGTAAGAAGGAGAGGAAGAAGGAAGGGAGGCCAGTTCAGAATGGACACCGTTGCTGCCCTCAACCATAGGCCTGGCAGAACAGCTCCATCTTGCAGGCCCCGCAGAACTGCATCAAATCCCACAGGGCTGGATCTCAACCGGCAGAGTGTTCCACCCAGGGACAGCCAGACACTTTTCACGCCAGGGATCACCAGTAGGCTGTTATCACTAGAGTATAGTACTCTTTGGGGGATGTACCAGACAGGCGGTCCCGAAGATATCTGGTCCCAGACCATTTAAGGCTTTAAAGGTTAATACCAAAACCCAGGCCCATAGCCAGGATTTTGTGGCTTGTGAGGTAAATCTTTTTTTCTGGTGGGGCTGAAGTTCTCAGAGCAGAAAGAAAAGCCATTTAGCCAATAGAAAGCTGTTACCAGAATAGATCTCTAAATTGCAAGCTGTCAACCACTTTAGATTACACTTCTCTGCTGCTGCATGTTTATCACTTCTGCCAGCCTTAGCAACAATTCTGATAATGAGCCAGCAGGTAGGGGTGATGACTTCTGTAGTCGAGAAAGCTAACACTTAGGCAGAAAAACTCTCTTAAAGGAGACCAGTTTATTGGCACAGAGTTAGAAGGGATCCTAGAGGTCACCTACTCCATCCCCATTGTTCAGTTCAGGAATTAGTCAACTACAGCACCCCACTCTGCTTAAAGGAGTGCACAATGCTCCCTCTAAGCTGTGGAGTCCTGTGAGCAAAAATTCTGCTTTGTGAGCTACTGGCATTATAGCTGTGAGCGAGCAATTTGGCTACTGCATAAATTAGTTGGCTCTGGAGCCCTCCTCTCTGAGCTGAGACAAAAATGTGTGAGCCGGAGGCTAAAAAACTGTGAGCTAGCTCACACTAACTCAGCTTAGAGGGAACACTGGTGCACACCTTTTAAAAAATGTTTCAAAATAATTGAAAAAAGCATTTACAGGAGCAATTCTTGTGGGTCTGTGTGTATAAGAAAGGGGGTGGAGCTCCCCAAAGCCCCACCATAGCTACGAACCTGCCAAAACCTTGAACCTTCTCTGGTATTCAACCTGGAGCCAGTGCAGCTGGCAGAGCACTGGTTGGATATGGGCTCTAAAGGGAGTTCCCATTATAACATGCACAGCTGCATTCAGGACCCCTTACATGAAACCAGACATGTTCCTCTGTGCAGCTGTGTGAACTTTTGGCACTTGTTTTGTAACCTTTACCATAAGGTTGTGATTGAACCTTTTGCCCCAAATACATGATATCTGGGTTTGTTTGTTTTTCATTCCCCTCAGATGTGATTGGGATGATCAAGAAAAAAGGCAGAATGACTGTGAACAGCCAGGCCCCCGAATCCCTGAAGACACCTCTGAGATGCCACGTTTGCAAACAGCAGCAGTCCACTATCCCTCAGTTAAAGGAACACCTTCGAAAACACTGGCCAAAACGACCAGAAGAATCTGTTTTGTAATACGTTCATTAAAATGTTACCAGTTGTCACAGGAATTAAATCCCATTGTTAACATGCTAATTTTTAAGAATAGATCAAGGTCATCTTTTTTTTTAAAAAAGCAAACAATAGACAAAAATGTGAGTATTTAAAATTACTCCCCCTGCTGCAGTGTGAGAAATTCTTGATACGACAGGTATTATGCCGAGGAGCACCCTACGTAAAAGAGCGCTTTTTGTTCAGCGGAGTTATCTATCTGATCCTTTGGCCCAAGAGATGACTGAATCTAGATTGGTTGCATTTGGTATCTTTAGACAGGAGGGAGAAGTATCCCTTAATTTTTTTTTCTCCCCCAGGGGATTTAACAGCATGTGGGTGTGGGGATGGAAGTTAAGTTGTTGGTTTGACTCCTCCCCCTTGGACTGTGGGCTGAATTACCCAAATCTAATTGCCAATCAGCAATAGTGATTGACAGCCTTTGAACATACTGTTCCAGGAAGCTGAAAAACGGTAACTTTTGCAAGGGCATCTGCTGGCTCAGTGAATATTTGAACCCCAGTTCTGTAAAGTCCCAAGTCATAAATTCCTCATCAGGTGTGCTCTAAGGAGGCAGTTCCTCACACTTGCCTGTCACCTTTCTTGAGCAGGAGGCTTCTGCAAGGGGAAACGTGGAGTGGGATTTTGTGCCCTATCACGGCATCCTGACAAGCTTTTCTAGTCAATGTTTCTTCTGTATTCTCCTGAGCTACAACCGGTTTGTCAAATAAAAGTTTGCTGCAATTAAGCCCGATGGTGTTGTCGTCCAATTGCTCTGATTTGTGCTGGGACTCCAACCTCAGAGTTGGCACTTCTGTCTTTTCCACTAACTTGGCTTCAGCTGTTAAACTGGAGAGGTGAATTTCGGCTGGTAGTCCTGATACCATCTACAAAGCTAAGTGGAGTCAAGATTAGTGGTCATGTTAATGGTTCTCTGGTACTAGAGGCAAGGCACATGTGCATTGCTATACTTTTACCAGTATAGCAATCACATATATTTAGAATTCTTAGGAATACCATCTTGTGCTTGTATATCTAGTGATTTTGTTCCAGAAGATCTCCTAAACCAGACAATTCTTCAGATGCACCCAGATTCAGATACAAATCGAGCCATTCCTTCTGGGAGAAAGGCACAGTGGCTATAAACAGTTCCTAAAAATTGCCTCTTGAGAGGTCACATGTGTCAGCAGCAGCAATCAGCTGATAAGCCAGCCGTTTTATAACACCTCCCGCTAACCAAAGCAAGCTGTTCTGGTTTAACTTGACTGTTAGACATTCTTGTTTGTAATAAGGTAAAACTTCCTTTCATATATTTATTTACTTCACTTATACCGTACCTTTCTCCCCAGTGGAGACGTAAAGTAGCTTATATGTCTCTCCTCAGTTTTATCCTCACAGCCCTGTGAGGTAGGTTAGGCTCTGTGTGTTTGTGTGACTGGCCCAAGGTCACCCAGAAAGCTCCCATGGCAGAATGAGGATTTGAACCTGGGTTTCCCAGATCCTAGGTCCAGCACTTAACCACTATACAGCCCCGGCACACCAAGATACTGAAATGAAACTGGATACAAAGCTGCAGGATGCAGTTCTACATTACAGGATCAAATACTTGCTTGATCTTTGTACCCATTTTCAAAGGGAGGGGGGAGAAAAAAAATATTATCAGGTAATGTATCTGGCCAAATGGATCCAGCTCAAACTGAGCATCCCTGTTGAGGCAAATCCACCCTGTTTTGTGTTTGGTTTGTGTTTTATGAGAAATACAGCTTTAACTATTTGATTAAATACTTTGTGATTTGTAGTCCGCCCTGAGCCTGCTTGCAGGAAGGGCAGGACAAAAACCGAATTAAAGAAATACTAATTAAAATATTGCAATGAAATTTGGGTTCATGAACGAGTACTGTACTTGTTGCCTTTCAACCTGTTTGACTCCTGTACCCGTTGTCAAGGCTTCCGCTGCACAAACATAACACACAGTGTGAGGTAGTGTCTGGTGTTGAGCGATACTTAAAATTTATGACAACCACGTCTGTTTTAGTGTGGGCAGGGTAAAGATGCAAAATACGTGGGCATGCAGTAGCTGAAGTGATGCTTCCTGGACTCTGTATTTCACTAGTCTGAAAGAGGCTCCTTAGGGTGTCACACGACAATCTAGTCTTGCATCTTTCCTTCTCCCTGAAAATGAGTGCCTGGGGTCTAGTGTGTATGTGACCTACAAACAGAGCACTGTGTCGCACAAGTGCAAGGAAGATAACCAGAACTGTTTTCATCGATGCCGGGACGGTCCTGCGAAGGTAGGTTTGGTGGGGAGCAGAAGCCAGCCCACTTGATCTCATTAATCGCAGGTAAGCATTTCCAGGAGTTAGTGAAACAGGAAAGAAACTTTTGGCAAAGACTTTCAGGATGCTGGAATACCCCAGAGCAAAGGTGACAAACTCATTTGTTACGTGGGCCAGATCTGACATAAATTTCACTTTGTCGGGCCAGGCCAGGTCAGGTATGCCACAAAATGTAATGCCAGGTACCGGAGATAGAAACTGTATAAAGGACAGCAGCTGTTAAGCCCCGAGCTGGTGTCTCCGCACTGGGAGGGGGATGCAGAGGAAAACCCACACAGGCAGACTGGAGAGGCAGCAGTGGTTAGAAGCTTGCTTTAAAAATATTGAAGTTCTCAGAGACTTATCACACTCTCACACACAGGCATATCTATGGAGGCTGCCTCTTTACCCTTTATCCTCCTGTGTGTTGCTAGAATTCACCCTCTGCTGCTTTTTTTGCACTGCGGGGAACATAAGAAAAGCCAATATTGGATCAGGCCAGTGGCCCATCCAGTCCAACACTCGTTACACAGTGGCCAAAAACACCAGGTGCCCTCAGGAGGTCCAGCAGCGGGGGCAGGACACTAGAAGCCCTCCCACTGTTGCCCCCCCCCCCAAGCATCAAGAATATAGAGCATCACTTGCCTCAGACTGAGAGTTCCTATCTATAGCCACTGATGGACCTCTGTTCCATGTGTTTTATCTAATTCCCTCTTGAAGCTGTCCATGCTTGTAGCCACCACTACCTCCTGTGCCCGTGAATTCCACGTGTTAATCACTCTTTGGGTGAAGTACTTCCGTTTATCTGTTCTAGCCTGACTGCTCAGCAATTTCATGGAATGCCCACAAGTTCTTGTATTGTGAGAAAGGGAAAAAAGTATTTCTTTCTCTACCTGCTCTATCCCATGCATAATCTTATAAACCTTGATCATGTCACCCCTCAGCTGTCATTTCTCCAAGCTAAAGAGCCCCAAGCGCTTCAACCTTTCTTCATAGGGAAAGCGTTCCAACCCTTTTATCATTCTAGTTGCCCTTTTCTGCACTTTTTCCAATGCTGTAATATTTTTTTTGAGGTGTGGCGACCAGAACTGTATACAGTACTCCAAATGAGATTGCACCATCGATTTATACAGGGGCATTATGATACTGTCTGATTTGTTTTCAATTCCCTTCCTAATAACCCCCAGCACAGTGTTTTTTCATTGCAGTCGCACACTGTCTCAACATTTTCATTGAGTTGTCTACTATGACTCCCAAGATCTCTCTCTTGGTCAGTCTCCGCCAGTTTGGACCCCATCAACATGTATTTATAGTTAGAATTTTTGGCTCCAATGGGCATCACTTTGCCCTTGGCCACATTGAACCCCATTTGCCACGCTGACGCCCACTCGCCCATCCTCAACAGATCCTTTCGGAGCCCCTCACAACCCTCCCTGGTTCTCACCACCCTGAATAACTTTGTGTCATCTGCAAATTTAGCCACTTCACTGTTTACTCCCAACTCCAAATCATTAATAAACAAGTTAAAAAGCATTGGACGGAGTATTGATCCCTGCGGTGACAGATGGGTGTGGCTGTAGTTTGGCCTTCAGGCAGCCAAATTCTACAGCGATCACCCTGTTTTGTGCTTTCCCCCTATATTCATTTGATTAGTAGTTTAGAAACTTATAGCCTACTTTTCTCCCCAGTGAGGACCCAGAGTAACTCACAACACTGTTCTCCACTTTATCCTCAGAACAGCAACCCTGTGAGGTAAGTTAAGCTGATAGTTTTTGTCACCCACTGAACTTTTGTCACCCACTGAACTTCTGTGGCAAAGTGGGGATTCGAACCTGGCTCTCCCAGATCTTAAGTCTGACACTCTTAACCACTGTATCCCACTGGTTCTCTTTGTTCAAAGAAATCTTTACATTTGTACAGCTTTGTATCATATGCAGAGGCCCGGCAGATAGCTGAAGGTATGAACTACTGGCAGTAGATCAAAATGCCGGTGGAAGATAAGTAACATATCTGAATATAGAGTGCAAAAGAAATATTCTTCGTTGGTCACCAGAAATTGCAATGACTCAAAAACTCTTTGCAGTGGCCCTGAAAATATGGAGGTTATACACAAGAAGAACAGCAGAGGCCCAGAAACAAAAAGTTACAACCCATACCACCACCACCTCCTGATTTTGGGGGAAACTTCCATCAGTACTGATTTTATCAGAGCCCTTTATTTTAAGGTACTGTGAGATTGTGCCAATAGATGTAGTCCACAACAGGTTTCCTTAAACAGAAAGTCCTATATTTGCAGAAAAGATCTTGTTGGTCAAATACACTTCTTCTGTTAGTAATGCCAAAGCATGGGAATACAACTATTATTATACTTGATATGAAATATGCCTCCTTAACATCCACCAATCAATTGGGAGGATTATTGGCGCCCAAATATACTGGCCCACCGTTCCCAAGGAAAGCGCAGCAAAATAGGTTCTCAGGAAAAGTCACTGTTCAGATTTTAGGGCAGATGTTCCCAAGGAAAACCAAGCAAAGGAACTCATAACACCTGTGAATAATACAACACATAACTGGAGGGTTTCAGCTTAAGGCCATGAGCTAGGGAAAGGCGAAGGAAAGATAAGAGGGGAGAAAAGCTAATGAGCAATAAGCATGCGCAAAGTGAGCAAAGCACACATTCCAGAGGTGGGGGTTGAACCACCGATGCTATCTCCTGTCTGGGGCCTAGATGAAGTGAAAGAGCACTGAAAAAATGAGATAAGATTAATTGCTCATTAAACAGGCAAGACAAATCTCAAGCACTGATAAATGAAACACCCGTAGCATTCTTAATGATCATAGCAGTCTACAGAACTTATGGCAGTACTAACTGACAGGTATGTTTTTGAAAATCCCAAAGCAACCCTTCAGTCAATACTTTCCGGCTATATCAGTACTAGAATAAGTCCTCCAAAGAAGTAAAATAATAAATTAAGTCAGGCAAATTACTTTTATTACACAGCCATCAAGAAGATCAGTCCCATGTTTCAGCGATGAAATGAAAGTACTGTTAAACTTGGTACACCTGTCGTAATATTTTTTAATTCATATTCTCAGCATAGAAAAAGGGACTAACTAGCTCCAATGTTGTACTGAAACAACATAATGGAACACTATCAGAGAACTGAAGCTGTTGGTTTAACTTGCCGGGCATATCCTTAAGAGGTGCACCTACATATTCCAGGTAGTACATCCAAGGAGCGCTATGGAATAATAAGAAAGTCTACAATCGGACATCCTGACAGCAACAGTTGTTTGCTCTTTGTCTGTCTTCAGGACACACAACCAATTGTGACATGGGGGTTGGTGCGTGTGACGTGTCATTGCATCACAGTCCATCAATGGCTGTGCAGGTGGGATTACTGCAGAAGGTTCAGTTTCCACTGGATGCTTCTGTTGAGTTTGGGAGGTATAAAGAGTTCAGGATCTGGAGGAGTGGGGGGAGAGACAAAAGGTGACAGTGTTATTTGTAGTCCAAAACAACAGACAAAGAGTAACTGACACTTAGAGAATTTTAAGTGGAAGACACAGTCTTCTACTGAGCCTCCTAAGAAGTTGAAAAGGGCAGAAAATGTATATACTGCCTTTCCAGATACCTGCTCGACTCCACTTGCAATAAAGTAAAAGCATTAAAACACACCCATTAGCCCTGACATGGATAGCCCAAGCAAGCCCGATCTTGTCAGATCTTGACAGTTAAGCAGGGTCAACTCTGGCAAGTACTTGGATGGGAGGCCTCCTTGGAATACTAGCAGTCCGGAGGACAGAGGCAGGCTTTATTCAGCCGCCTCTCTGAATATCCTCCAGGCCCCCAGTAGGGGTCAGTCACCAAGGGTCACCATGACTTCAAGGTGCGCGCACGCACACACACACACACACACTAAACCTAAAGAAAGCTGTTAAAAACAAGCCATTAAAACATAAGCCAGGGTATCAAAACAGCATAAGGCAGAGTATATCCAAATACCCAAATAGAAATGGAGCACACATGCAGTTGCAACTAGTATTCCCTCTGTTGTCCTTTGTCTTTTTCCTGATACCTTGCTTTAAAAAAAATGTAAAACAGAGTGCCAGGCTATGCCATGTGGACAGCCAAAGTGTTATTAAAAGCCTGCCAGAGCTACCTGCCCTTCAAATTTTCCTTCTTGCGGCATAGCCAGTTGGTTCCTGTTTCTCTTGCAGAGTGAGGAGGGCTCCATCACTGGGTTCATTCATGAATTAACCGTACATTTTCAGGTCTTGTATGGAGGCTGCTTGTTTTGCACTTTGTAGCTTGCTTCTGTTGAGTGCTTGTTTTGCACTTTGTTGCTTGCCAAGGCCACTGTTCCTTTTCTTTTTTTTTACAGCGACACTGTTTTGTAATTGTGCTACTACAATCAAACAGTAAAACTGAGGTGTGACTCTGACTGGCTACAAAGTACGTAACTCCTACCCATTTCTTCAAGGGAACAACACCGCCCCCCATAATCAAGCACAGATTCCTGAGTGTTGAGAACCAGCCAGAAACACAGTGAACAGGAAGGAATCAATTAGCTTGAAAACAATGGAACAGAATTACAGGGTGAGCAGGGAACTTTTCTGAAGGGAACTCACTTCTGAGTAGCAGGATCTTGCCCATAGGGATGAATTTTAATGGGAATGTAGCACTGAATATATATATTAGTGCCATGTGGACCCAGCAAATTGCAGCACAGTGCTCATCTGGCAGCATCAAGCAGTCATCACTGGATGCTGCTGCTGAGTCATATGCAGACACATGGTCTGAAGAGAGATGCCCGGTGAGAAGAGAAAGGAGGCCAAGAGGGTATGAAAAGAGCCTGAATAACTAATCTGCAATAGTTCTGCCTCTCTCTTTGAACATCAGAGGGAATATGTTTTAGACCTAGGGAAAGAGGATTGCGTTAATAAGATGGAATTGTTCAGGACAGTGCTTTGATAAAGGGAACAGGAGGAGGAGGAGATTGGATTTATTCCCCACCCTTCACTACCAGAAGGAGTCTCAGAGTGGCTTACACTCTCCTTTCCTTTCCCCTCCCCACAACAGACACCCTGTGATGTAGGTGGGGCTCAGAGAGCGCTGAGAGAACTGCTCTTTCAGAACAGCTCTGAGAGAACTTGTGACTAACCCAAGGTCCCACCAGCAGCTGCATGTGGAGGAGTGGGGAATCAAACCTGGTTCTCCCAGATCTGAGTCTGCGCTCCTAACCACTACACCAAACAGGTTTATTGTACACATTATCTTGCTTTTTCCTGCATTGCTTTCTCGTTTCTGTGGTCCAGTTTTCGCATTGGTTGTTACTGTTGCACATTTTGTTGTACGTTTTGTAATCTGCCTTGAACCTCAGTCTCAGTGAGAAAGGCGGACTATAAATAAAGTAAATAGACAAGAGGCACACAGAGGTGTGTTAACTCCTCAAAACAGACCAGGAACAGAATTTTCACTGATGGGAGGAGCCCTGCTGCTTCTAGGGAAATGCCTGCCACCTGGCCTACTTGTAATGTGGGAATCAGCAGGTGAAACTCTGAGATCTCTTGTGGGCAGAACTATTTCAGAGCTTTGCTGCTTTGTGTGCTTTATGGTAACCAGATTAAATGCAATAGGGAAGAGTTCATTGGGGAACAACCCCAGGGAGACAGCCAATGTGGCGTAATGGCAAGTGTGATGGACCAGGATCTGGGAGACATGGGTTCAAACCCCACTCTGCCACGGAAGCACACTGGGGTGGCCCTGGGCCAGTCACTCTCTCTCAGCCTAATCTACCTCACAGGGTTGTTATGAGGATAAAATGGAGGACAGCAAGATGTAAGCAGCTTTGGGTCCACACTGGGGAGAAAAGCAGTGTCAGTGAAGTAAGGTAAAGGTTTCCCTTGCTTGAAAGCTAGTCGAATCCGACTCTAGGGGGTGGTGCTCATCTCTGTTTCCAAGCCGAAGAGCCAGCGCTGTCTGAATACTTTTTCCATGGTCATGTGGCCGGCATGACTAAACATCAAAGCGCACGGGATGCTGTTACCTTCCCACCTAAGTGGTACCTATTTATCTACGTGCAATTTCTTGCTTTGGAACTGCTAGGTTGGCAGGAGCTGGGACCAGGGACAGGAGCTCACACCGTCATGCAGCACTCGGGTCTCGAACTGCTGAACTACCAACCTTCCGATTGGCAGCTCAGCATCTTAACCTCTGAGCCACCGCGACCACCCAATGAAGGAAACAAATACACAAACCATGGAAACTGATTTTGATGGTCAGGGCTTAGCCCAGGAATACGCAAAGAATTCCTCTGAGCATATGTAGAAAACTTGCCCTGTGATACTGCATAACCACTACATTTCCCCCCACTCACCTTGTACTGCAGGAGTCATCCATTTCTGTTGGTTGTAGGCAGCCGTAATGCTATTGGCAGTTGAGCTGGGGCCCAAAACCTAAAATTGCAAGGAAAACAGTAGCAAGTGTTTTACATATGTGCTGTATTTTCAGCATGCCCTCCTCCACAGGTACCCCGCCCAAATCTCCAGGAACTTCCCAGAATGGAGTTGGTAATTCTAAGGGGGGGAACAGCTTCAGAAGAACTGAGGAGGCATCTCTTCTGTACCTGAAACAGCTGCCTCCATCAGAAGCCATATTTGGCTTGCTGCCCCCTGACCTTTTGTGTTTGGCACCAGCAACCCATAACAGCCATTTTGTGACTGCCCTCTGTGGCAGCCATTTTGTGATGGCACTCACTCCCTGTTCTCAAAATCCTCAGCTGCCCATAGGCGCAACAAGATTGGGGACCCCTGCCCTACACTATAAGGACAGAGAGACAACAGAAGACTGGGGTTTCCAGCTCCCAGGTGGGAGCGGGAGATCCCCCAATTTTGTGGGCTCCTGCCTACCACCGACCATCTGGCTGGGGAGGGAAGCTCCACCACCAACAGCTATGAGCCCATGGGATGTCCCTGATGTGATGACATCATGCAGAAGTGACGTCATCACGCCAGGAGAGACTCATGGCGACGCTCTGGTATTTTGGGCAAAACTCTATGGCTAGGTAATGATAGAGTTTTGCCCAAAATACCAGTGTTGCCATGTACCTCCCCTGGCATGATGATGTCACTTCTGCGTGACATCATCCTGGTGGGGACGTCACGTGTGGTTGTCCCACCCCCCACATTCCTGGACAGCTCCCTCCCACCCACCCCCCGCTGGTGCTAGGTAAGGACCTGGCGACCCTACAGAAGACTCTTACTGGGCTGGCTGGGAACGGCTGCAGCTCTGGACTCCAGATTTCAGGAAGGGAGTGCTCCATCAAGTGAAGGGTCTCCTGAAATGCCTGCTGCAGCTCCTGGGCTTGTCCATCATAGCCAAAGAGGACTAGATACTTCAAAAGGCTGTGCACCTCACCTGAGGAAGGAACAAGATGCTCCAATGATCATAGATTTAAAGAAGAAGAAATTGGATTTATACCCTGCCCTTCACTACCCAAAGGAGTCTCAGAGCGGCTTACAAACTCCTTTCCCTTCCCCTCCCCACAACACACACCCTGTGAGGTAGGTGGGGCTGAGAGAACTCTGAGAGAAACTGCTCTTTTTCAAAAACAGCTGTGCCAGAACTACGGCTTGCCCAAGGTCATCCAGCAGCTGCAAGTGGAGGAGTGGGGAATCAAACCCGGTTCTCCCAGATTAGAGTCTGCACACTTAACCACTACTCTTGAGAGAAGAACTGCTTTGAGTGTGGGGGTAATAAAGCCTGTAAAGCTGCATTTCTCAAAGACCTCAAGCTTATCTCTCCTAGGCCATAATGAATGTGCATTCCTTTCTGGAGCAAGAGGCCTGGGGGGAGGTCTGTAGGACCTGGTCCCCTTGAGGGAATATATTCAAAGGGCTCGTCCGTGAATTTTCAGTTTTCATCTTTGCTTTTTTTGAGAACAACCAGGGCCCTTTTGTTCACTGTGATAAAAAAGACTGTAGGCAACATTCTACCCAGTAGCTCAGTAAGAAATAAACCTGTGTTTGCTTTCCAATATTTTGTTCAAGGATAATGAAGTGACCAGACTACTTATGGTTAGGCTTTTTGCTAACCAACTTGCCAGATGATTGGGAGGGCATCTTTGGATATGTGAGTTCTAGGAGCTGATGTGATGCTGTGGTTAGAGTGCTGAACTAAGGGCTGGGAGACGTGGGTTAAAATCCCTACTCTGCCATGGAAGAAGGAGGAGGAGGAGGATGGATTTATACCCCGCCCCTTCACTTGGAGTATCAGAGCTACTTACAATCTCCTTTCCCTTCCCCTCCCCACAACAGACACCCTGTGAGGTAGGTGGGGCTCAGAGAGTGCTCAGAGAACTGCTCTTTCAGAACAGCTGACAGAACTATGGCTTGCCCAAGGTCACACCAGCAGCTGCAGGTGGAGGAGTGGGGAATCAAGCCTGGTTCTCCCAGATTAGAATCCATGCTCTTAACCACACCAAACTGGCTCTCATACTAGGTAACCCTGGGCCTCGCTTGTTCCATTCTCTCTGGAGGCAATCATTAGTGCTTACTCCTCGCTCCCCAAGCAGCCCTTTCCAGGATCAGCTGTCTTCTCCTTTAGATTTAATCTTCAGCACGGAGAATCTCGCTGACCAACCTTTTAGACTGTCGACGCTCCGGACGGCTTCCCCTAAAGCCTCCAGGAGGGCAACATCTTCCAGGGGGCTCCCTTCCTTCAGGCTGTGTTTCTTGCGTTCTGCCTTGCGACGGTTTTTTGAAGAACGTCTAGAGCGGATGAAACACCCCAATTAACACAGACAGCAAAGCAAATGGTGGTTGCTTTGAAGTGGGGGAGATAAGAGGAAAATCAGGGTGAGAAGGCATATTTAGTAGCACTTCATGGAGGCCAACTGAGTTGGCCACTGAGGTGGTAAACCCCATGTTTGGGCTGTACCACTTCACTCTGCAGGTGAGAGCTCATCCATGATTGAATGTTCCTTCTTATCAAAAAATTGGGGGGGGGGGGATTAGAAAACTAGCATTTTAGGGAAGAAGTTGGCTAGAATCCTGGAACGCTAGTTTTCTATGTGCAGGGAACTTCTAGTCACACAAGCCTTCACCTGCAGTCTGAAATGGAACCAATCAGATGTTTGTCTCAGTGAGAATTAAGCCTTAACCTCAAGTTCTTGCATCTGGCCCTTCTTCGTTATCTATGTTGACTAATGGCAGCCTGCAGGCTAGACTTCTCTGCTTTGCCCAATTTCTAAAGATTTAACTCCTAGGTAAAGTGTAAGGCACTTTTTATCTGGAAGAGGGCTAAGAAAGCTGACCTAGGTTTGGTATTTTCTTGAGAACCTCTGGTCCAGGAGCTGACAAGTAAATTCGGTCACACAGTCCGAACCTTTCATGTGTGGTCAAGAAGACCATATAAATTCAGCAGCATCTCTTAGCAAAAGAATAGAAAACGTCATCTATGGAGTGTATGCACCTGGCCATGCTCAACATAATACATACATTCCTCTATGAGTATCTTTTAAAACGTGGAATACGTCTCTGTGACGACGTGTGAAACTTAGGTTAAATGTTTATGTAGCCACACAAGTGGCCAGAGGGAAGTGCTTTTGGGATAAAGGCGGCCCAATGCCCAGATCCAGATAGGGACATCTGGACAGTGATCTGCAATGTGGTGCTCACGGGAATCACGGTACCCACCAGTGTGTTTCCTCGTGTCTACCAGCTTCTCCTCCAAATCACTGCTTCCCCAAAGCAAAGAGCCAGTCCTGGTTTTCTCCCACTTAACTAGAGTTGAAGTAGGGTTGCTAGCTCCAGGTTGGGAAATATCTGGAGATTTTGGGGGTGGATCCTGAGGAGGGCAGAGTTTAGGGAGGGGCGGGACTTCAAGGTGGAATAACACTATAGTGGCCATTTTCTTCAGGTGAATTGATCTTTGTCACCTGGAGATCCGTTGTAATAGTGGGAAATCTCCAGCCACCACCTGGCAATTGGCGACTCTAAGTCGGAGGTGCTTTGTGTCTGCAGGGAGCATCCATTTGGAAACAGCAGCCTCCGTGAGAGCAGAATACTTAGTGTGCAAACTCCCAATATTCTGTGCGATCTCTGAATGTTTTGTGATTTAACCTAGCCCCTGTGTCAGCCATTTTGTGACTAGTCCTACTCCTGTGGCAGCCATTTTGTTAGGGCACCTTCCCCCTGTTGTCCTAATTCCAAAAAGTGCCCATAGGCTCACTAAGTCTGGGAGAACTTGATACGGGGGACTCCCAAGACAGATCACCTGCCACAACCATCATATCTGAAGGATATAATTCCAAAACACACCACAAGAAAAGCACAATGGACAGGTTAGAAAGTACCATGAGGACAAGATACATACGCAGATATTCTCGAGTTACTGTGAGAATATTTGGAACTCGCTTCACTGGCTGTCACCATGCTGCTGGCATCAGAAAAGAGGTCTGATTCAGGGCAGTGTGGGCCTTCCAGATCTGTAAAAAATGATCAGCAGGAGAATTACTTCACCTTTCCTCCCAAATCTTTCGAATTATTTTGTCCCTGTCAGTTTTTTTATTAATTCTAGAACACTCTGAGGAGACATAATGCCTGAAAATCCCCTCCTTCATTTCTCTTCAAAGCGACTCCAACAAGCAGGCAAAGGAGAACTTCAACTGGCAGGCTGAAACTGAGAAAAATTTACTTTCCAGGGTTGCTCAGCATGGGTGCTGTGACTTGAACCTGAGAGGAAACCAAGCTCGCTTCAGAGCTCCAGTTTGTATCTCACAGTGCGATCCTAAAAACACTCTCTCCTCATTGAATAAACCTGAGTAGAATTCTGAGGAGACCTGCTTAGGATTGCTTTCTTAGCCTTCTGGAACCAAGTTAAGCTGCCGCTGCCACGAACTCCCAGTTCATTGCTTTGTCCAGGAACTCTATTAATTAGCATTGAACATACCCTGCAGTTCGTTTTGGGCTTGCTCCTTCAGTTTCCGGACGACAGAGAGGCGCTTCTGGTGGCGAGAAAATGTCCCTTTCTGAGTTTCCAGGAACGCCAAATGATTTCTTTGGGCTAAAGCAGTGAGAACAGTGGGAAAGGTGTTATGTTATCCATGGAATGAAGCAATCCTATTAATCATATCTGAGTAATCAAGTTCTGCCCCTGCATAACTTAACATGTTGAAAGTTCCACCTTTTGTACTCAAACCCTGTTACATAAGAGTCCTGCTGGATCTGACCAGTGGTCCATCTACTCCAGCATCCTCTTTCACACACTGGCTAACTAGCTGGCCTGAGGTCTAACAACCAGGACAGAAGCCAAGACTTTCCTCTGATATTACTTCTTAGCACTCGGATTCAGCTGACTGCCACTGAATATGGAGGTTCCCTTTAGTCACCATTGCTAGTAGCTACTGATGGGCCTCTCCAAGAATCCTCTCAGACCCTTTTTCAAGCCAGCTATCCTTGTGGCCATCATTATATCCACTGGCTGTGAATTTCACAAATTAATCACTTGTTAAGTGAAGAAGTCTTTGCTTTTGTGAGTCTGCTGCCCGCAGTTAAGAAACTATAGGGTTAGGTCAGCAAGGAAAGGTTTTACAGACCCAGCGTCATGAGAAATACCTCTGTGCCAGCATCACACAAGTTGTCAGGTGACGTTGCCTTTTGTGTTAAAAAGAAAAAATCCTGAACGTGAAAACCTTGTGTATCAGGAAACAGTTCAGTTCGGTCTTTAGTATGCCCAACAGGCCATTCAGAAGCAGAGCAAAACAAATAGAAAGCAGAGTTTTAGCCTAGCTTTTTCCTTCGACATAGTAGCTTTCCATGCACGGGGAGAGGATTCTTAAAAAAACGAAACACGAAAAGCATTCATAGATGCACCCTCTGCAGCCTGAAGTGTTACAACAAGAACTTTACTGTGTGCCATTACGGCACATCTGAATTGTCTCCCCAAGTAAAAGGTGATTCATAACACTGCCACATCATATTTTATTTATTTACTTACTTCATTTATATCCCGCCTCTCTCCCCAATGGGGACCTAAAGCGGCTGAAATTGTCCTTCTCTCCTCCATTTTATCCTCACAACAACCCTGTGAGGTAGGTTATGCTGAGGTTGTGTAACTGATGCAAGGACACCCATGGCAGAGCGGGGATTCAAACCAGGGCCTCCAGGAATCCAAGTCCAACACTCTACCCATGACACGACTACGCTGTAATGGTAGCAAATACTTTAACCATTACACTACACTGGCGCTTATCTCAATCCCCACAATTTCCCCACAGGACTAAAAATTGCTTAACTCCTGGCTCCCTGGCTAGGCTTGTAGATCCAGAAACCCACAAGCAAGTACAGGGGAGCCTTACCTTCTAGCAGAGCTGGCTTGACGTTGGTCTCCACAATGTCCGTTCTGTTGTATTTGTAAATCTACAAGAGGAAAAGGGTAAGGAAAAAAATCGGTGTCAGAATTGCTACCAAGCGATGAACACCAGCTCTTCCAGCTGGTACTTAATGGGAAGGGAGGTGGCGGTTTGTAAAGGGTCTTACTAATCTCAATGCTTCCTCCCAGGCAGTCCCTTCCAAAAGGATGAGGATGGACTCTTCGTAATCCTGGAGAAGAGGAAGGAAAGCACTCACTGACATTCTGCTGGCTAATCATTCTCCCTGGCAAAGGAGAAAGGAGGTTTGTGCATGTGTGTTTGCATGCCTGGAAATCATGGTGACTTCTGGTGACCCCTAGCGGGGTTTCGATATTTCAGAGAGGTGGCTTGCTTTTGCCTGCCTCTGCATCCCAGCCCTGGTATTCCTTGGAGGTCTCCCTTCCAATTACTTGCCAGGATCGGTCCTGCTTAGCTTCCAAGATCGGGCTTGCCTGAGCTATCCAGGTCAGGGCAAAAAGGGAGGTTCTTGATTGCAAGCCTAATGGTTCAGTCCTTCAGGACTAGGCCCAGAGCTTCAGGACTGGGCCTAGGCTGGGGCGCGCAAACCCCACCATGCTGTGGGGAAGTGCGAAGGCACTGCCTGCTCTCTTTGCCCTGTGAATGGTGGCAAACCAGCGCCTACCTGTTACCCGTGTCCAGTGCACTGCAGCAGTGGCAAGGCAGCGCCCCCTCACTACCCCCCCTGTACTGTGGTACAGAAGGAAGCCACCACCCACTTCCTCGCCCCCTCCAGCCACAGCGATGAGGAAAAGGGCCGACCTCTATCCCCCTGTTGAAGTGAGGGAGGGTGGGAAAGAGCAGGCTTCCTGCTGGCCACCCTCTGAGGCTGGGGGCACCTTCTGGGCTGCTGCTTGCCACAAGAGACTTTGATGCTGCAGGCAAGTTGGCAGTGGGGCAGCCCGTTTGCTGCCCCTTCACCTCTGGTGCCCTAGGCAACTGCCTTGGACCACTTAGCAGACAAGCCAGCCTCACAGCCCTCTGCAGAGCTATTCCAGTCTAAACCCACTGAATCAATGGGCTTAGGCTGGAGGAACTGTTCACAGGATTGCCCTTCTAAGGACTAGTCCCAGTCTGTCAGCTGTCTACTGTGTGTTCATGGAGGCAGCGTGTGCTCTCCTCTCCCTCCTCTTCGATGCTCATGCACAACACAAGAGCTTCACGCAATGAGCCTTGTATGCGCAGACCCAATTTGCACAACTTTCCTGCCCCAAATAATCACACACATTGGGCCTGTGTTCGCAGCAGAGAGGGCCATGTCCCATATTTTCTGGGAACACTCTGCTCTCTAGACGGACAGCAGAGCACTGGAATTCTGGTCCGCCCCACCCTGATGGCAGCAGAGAAAGAGTCAGGGCTGTCTCGAAGCACGGACTTGTAATTACAGACCGCCTGCATAGAAGCTAATTTATTCACAGTACGGCAAACCAGAAACCAAAGGAAAGGATTACAGAACATGGAATGAAGTTGCAGGAATGTTTGTTTCACATACTTTGAGATGGCATTTGATAGGCTGAATGGTTTCAGTAATTGGATCCCAGCCCCCTGATTGCCAGGAGTTAGTGTGCAGGCAGACCAACAAGGGAAACGGAGAAAATGAACTCTAGGCTGGGAATCTGGATAAGTAGCACAAAGGGGGTGGGGGTGGGTGGGAAATGCCACTATACCTTGGCATATTGTTCCAGGAGTACTGCTGCATCCCCAAACTTTCTTTTCTCAATGCATTTCCCTAAACGAAAGGAGAGCATTTCATGCAGACTGATAGGTAAACAGGTCACGTATTGGATTAACTAAGTTCTGCCTGAGCATCACTTGAACATAAGGACCACTCTGTCTTCCATCTTGTTACACAAGCACCCGCCCATCATTAAGAAACTGTCCCCAAGGTTAGATCAAGTTAGCAGCAGGAGATTTCATTCATTCATTCATTCATTCATTCATTCATTCATCTAGCCTGAGACCAACAGAATGCTGCACATTAATGCAAGCTGCAACCTGCAACCGTCTCCTCTCTACCGGAGCATATCAGTTCTACACCATGGCAACCCCGGCTCTCTCTGCATAGCATTATGCAAATGGAAAGCATTACCTAGATTAAATTTGCATCACACACTCTGGCTCCACTGATCACACTTTCGAAGCATTTGGGGGAAGAGGGTGAGTATTTGTCAAAACATAAGAATGGGGAAGGAAGGAAGGGAATGAAGAGGGGAGGAAGAGTGGATGTGGAGACTGCGTGTGGATGAGTCACAAAAGACAGGATGAGAGAGCCTGGAGACCATATAAGATGTCAAAGCCCTATTTGTGACTATGAGCTCCCTTGGCTACAAACTCCCTTTTGTTTCCAGGGGCCTACTCAGTTATTCGACACTGTCACCACCTCACCTAGACCAGGTAAGCAGGGGCAGGTTTAGGGGTCAAACAAACAACTTAACAAACAACCAGGAAAGCCTACAGGTGAGAGGCCCAGGCCCCGGACATGTGATTTCACCAGGGGGAAAGTTTTATTCCTACTTGTTTATTAAGGTATTTATACCCTGCTTTTCCCCCCAATGGGGACCCAAAGCAGCTTACATCATTGTTTCCCCCTCCACTGCTTCCAAGATCTTTGGATTCAGAAGGCACATTCTGATACACGGCCGCATCCTCATTCTGTAGGATACTGTGTTGTCACTGTACGAAAGCAATTATGCACAACTGGATATTCTTGATAACCCCATTACCAGTAATTGGGATATACCACAAAGATAGGAATATGCAGCAATGAGTGGATGCTGCCTCCTCCTCCTAAAATAAAAATGAATGTTTTCATGCTCATTTCTGGCCTTCAAAATTTGTGATTCACCGAGTCTTATGCGACGCACCAAATCCATGCTTTCTACCTATGTTTGCCAGGTCTTACCAGTCTGCCGGTAGGGGGCTCCTGGGTTGATCCTAGGGTCTTCTGGCATGCGTGCTGCAATGACGTCACCCGGAAGGGATGCTCTAGCATTTGGCTAAAAACTCTATAGTCACCATAGAGTTTTTAGTCAAATGCTAGAGTGTCACCAGCATGAAGACATCACCTATGAGTGACATCATTGTACCAGGCATGTTGGGCACAGTGGGGCTCCCCCCGTTGGCCAGCTGGCCAGCAGTGGATTGGAGGCCCTGAAATCAGGGGAACCTCTGCCCCCCCCCACCAGTTGGGTAAAAACAGTTCCCGATTTTGCTGATCTAGACAGGTAGCAAACAGAGGACTCCTGGGATCCGTACAGGGGTCTTGCACTAACCTCAGCAGGACACCACTTTTCTTCTTATGGCTAGCTGAACCCCTATATTGTAACACACCCTAATTTTGAAACAGCTCTCAGTTTCAAAAGGAGCTTGCTATGTGCCATGGAGCAGGATGTTTAAGGGAAGCAGGTCTGAACAGGAAAGCAGGTCTGAACTAGTTCTACAATTCTTGCCTTCCTGGTTGAAGTTTATTGACCCTAACTGGCTGCTGTAACATGGCTGGTGGAGTGCAACTCGCTTTGCGTGTCATGCAAGCCGGTATTCTATCTGCACATGCAAAAACTAAAGCATGTGTACATCAAAACAATGTCAAGCGCCCTGGCCCACATTCAGCCCGTTTCCTTATTTTTGCTCCTTGGACCTACCTTTTTATTGAAATTTTGGTTCTTTGGGGCAAGGACCTCTCTTGGATTACGTTATTTTACAGAGCACCACATACATTAATGTTGCTAGACAAACAGCCCTTTGAACAAACAACATCTTAATGTTTCCTGTTTCTGTCCATTATGGTGACCATTTTGAGGGAGGATGGAGAGTGAGTCATAAATTTGTAATGATAAAACAAAAAATTGAAATTATCATATGCCATTGGGGTGGATAGGGTTGCTAGCCTCCAGGTGGGGCCTGGGGATCTCCCACTTTTACAACTGATCTCCAGCTGCCAGAGATCAGCTCCCCTGGAGAAAATGGCTGCTTTGAAGGGTGGACTTTATGGCACTGAACTATGCTGAGACACCTCCCCTCCCCAAACTCCGCCCTCTCCTGGCTCCATCCCCAAAGTCTCCAGGTATTTTCCAACCCGGACCTGACAACCCTAGTGGTGGAATAGCCAGAAGATCCCAGGGGATTGTCTGGCTGCCGAAGCTGTAGCTCCTTTTTGGCACTAGTAGGTGGCGAGCTATGCTTATATTTTTTTTAGGATGAGAGTGCTGTGACTTGCCTAAGGTCACCCAGCTTGCTCCAAGCAGAGAAGTGGGGAATCGAACCCGGTTCTCTAGACTAGTCTGCCGCTCTTAACCACTACACCAAACTGGGGTCCAAAGATAAAACAAATGAATGGCAGACTCTTGGATGTGACATTCAGTCTGGACAGCTGTGAAAAATGAGAGGTATTTTGAACATGTACATCAAGACACATTTTTTTAATTGGATTTATACCCCGCCCTTACTAGGAGTCTCAGCAGCTCACAAACTCTTTTCCCTTCCCCTCCCCACAACAGACACCCTGTGAGGTAGGTGGGGCTGAGAGAGCTCTTTTCAGAACTGTCCTTGAGAGAACAGCTGTAGCAAAACTATGGCTTGCCCAAGGTCATCCAGCAGCTGCAAGTGGAGGAGTGGGGAATCAAACCCAGTTCTCCCAGATTTGAGTCCGCGCACTTAACCACTACACCAAACATGAAGTTGCCATCTGCTGTGTCGGACTTTTATTCGGCCA
Organism: Lepidodactylus listeri; assembly: GCA_029233225.1. Lineage (NCBI taxonomy): Eukaryota > Metazoa > Chordata > Lepidosauria > Squamata > Gekkonidae > Lepidodactylus > Lepidodactylus listeri. The sequence continues at coordinate 135,299,454 of JARCFY010000004.1, read as the reverse complement.
AGGTCAGTACTGTCAACTCCAACGACCTCTGCAAGGTCTCAAGGAGAGGTCTTCTGCAGCACCTACTCCCTGATCTTTTTAGCCGGTGATGCCAGGGATTGAACCTGGGACCTACTGGACACAAAGCAGAGGCTCTTTCATTGAGCCACAGCCCCTCCCCCATCCTGCAGAACAGATGCTCACCTGCCATGGTCCTTGCCAAACTGGCCAGCTTGTCTTCTGTGTAATGAAGCTCAGCTGCTGAGCACAGGGCCTGCTTCCAGTTCCCACTGATCTGAAAGGAGTCCAGTGCTTTCTGAAATGCACCACAGTGGAAGAAGATCAGCCCTGCTTCTTCAGCGAGATGCTTCTGGATCAAATAGTCCCCGTAGGCATCACTGATCGTCTGTGAGACAAAGTCACAAATCAAGTAAAACCAGGAAGGTGTGTGTGTGGGGGGGGGGGGGTTTGCCACTTTTATCTGACCTGAGGCCCATGAAACTAAGAGAGGCGATTGCATTGGCAGAGCAGATGATGAACTGAAAAGACAACTGGTTTGTCTGTTGAGGACTGTTGAGGTCTGTTGCCCTGTGTATTACAGAGGATTCTGGAAAATGTTCCTAGGTGCATGTAGACACAGGCCAGGCTACTGGGCTATATCACTGCACATAGAACATAAACTCAATATTCCCTTACAGGTGCACATTGTAGAAAAAGATGAGCAGCAGGGCGCAAAATCTCCTTCTGGAATGTTCATTCTTTCTTTAGAACAGGCGTCCCCAACGTGGTCCCTGTGGGAGCCATGGCGCCCGCTGACACCTTTTCTGGAGCCTTTCAAGTGTTTTTAGAAAGTGGGTGGGGCCAGGTGGGGTTCCTTCCCAGCAGGGCTACTGATTGGCTGTGCCAATTAAAATACCATTGTTTCAGTGTCAGCTGCCACCATTGTTGGTTTTATTTTCTCCCATACTCCTCTCTCCCACAGTATTACTCCTCATTTACCCTGCAATTGGACCTCCTCTGTGTGTGTGTCTTGCTCCACCTCCTGCGGCAGCCATTTTGTGGTTGCCTCCGCCTCCTGAAGTAGCCATTTTGTGGTCGTGCCCACCACCCCTGTCTCAGAATTCCAAAGGTGCTCATAGGCTCAAAAAGGTTGGGCCCCGGTTTAGAACATCTACAGCCCTGCACTCTCAGCCGTGTTGGCTCCTGAGCTTAACGCTGAGGATTCTTTCATGCATTTCCTCTTTGAAAACTAGGCTCTGTGGTGTAAGATATGGTAAAAAGAGATCCAATTAAAACAAAAAACCATATGCTGAGGAGAAGCAGCATAGATTACCATTATGCAAAAAAACCAAAAAAACCTGTTCTTTTTAAGCTTTTAACTTTCCCAGAGCCACTCTGTCAGTTTATCTGTCCAGGAAGCAATAAGGCCTGAAACAGGCCCTTCATCACTACAACAAGGCTGCCTGCTCTGGCAAGATCAGCTCAATACTTAGGGTTGCCAGACTCCCCCCCAGTGGAGGTGGGGGTCCACCGCTCCCAGGCCCTACTGCTCTGCCACCAATCAGCTGGCCAGGGGGGGAACTTACCCCCCCCAAGAGGGAAATCCATCCAATGTGCAGCGATGTGACCATGTGGTGTCATCACGTCTGGATTGTCAGGGCAACACTCTGGTATTTGGGCAAAAACTCTATGGTAAAAGCTAAATCTACCATAGATTTTTTGCCCAAATACCAGAGCGTCACCCTGACGTCCTGGAAGTGATGACATCACTTCTGGGTCACATGATCAGTGACATAGACACATTGCTGCATGTTGGACGGGCCTCCCTGCTGCTCCCAGTAAGCCCCTCCCCTCCCAATCCCCCACTGGTTGGCCAGAAGGATCTGGCAACCCTATCAATAGTAAAAGTCCTCACTAGGAAGAACAACGCTTCACTCACCTTGAATTCCTGGGTATCTGGCAGGTACAGCTTCAAGGCTTCTTTATATAATCTCTGATCCTTCACCAGGTTCAGGAGCTCTGGAAAATGCTCTGCCCCTGACAAGGCAATTAAAGACACTTCCTTGTGAGGACGAACAAGCCAAGCATGGTGTGTACTGGATCAAACCATCCTGGATCCACTAGGACAGGCTTTGGCTGGGTCAGTTCGGGTGCCAAAGTACAGTCTTCACTGGGTTAAGGAGCCCAGGAATAAACACCTCAGTTTGTGCTTAGCCAAAACAATTTTTCAACTATTATGCTGATGCCCCACTGCTCTCTAACAGGTTCAGTAAGCTAAAGGTGGAACTGCTCTGAAGTAATTGGTAATATTGCTGAGACACTACTGTGGAGATTTTGTGTCCATGTTTAAATCTCTGGATATTTGATTTCGGATTGTCCCAACCTTGAGAAAGCCAGGAGTGCAACGGGCATTCCAAGCTGACAGCTCATCGCTGGGACCATTTATCTTTTCACCAGATGAATCGTGGTTGTTAGCAATATTGTTTGAGAACTCTAAAAAGCATCGTTTTTCAAAGTCTGAGAATGATTGGATATTATTTGAGAATCTCCATCCTGCATCGACATGTTTTTGAATAGGGACCTATACAGTGCCTTATGAATTTACTGATGATTTAACTTGTATGCATGAGAATTGTGTATTTGAAGATTAATATATCTGGAATTTATATTAGTAATTTCATCATGATAACTTTTGGTTATCTGCCAGCCACTTTAAAAAATATTCTCCCCCATCCCATGGCAGGCTGGTGGGTGACCAAGGACCCGTCTTGCCAAAAAATATTGACCACTGTGCCTTTAAATCTGAGGAAAACCAGAAAAAAACCCTGTATGAAGTATTTTGTCATATTCAACCAGTAAAACAGTTCTGAAGACAGGGAGCTATTCATAACGCTTTCTAAAATCTGCATAGTGTGAAAACTTTTCTGTAACATTATCTATAGCATTACACTAGACATATACCACCATTTGTCAAGAACACGTTTATGTGACTGATGTTTAATAATGAATAGTGTATTGTTACCACACATGCTTGTTTTTTTTGTGGCTTGGATCCAATAATCTGTTAATGGAAGTTGTTGACGAAGATCTTTCCCTTTTTTCCCTCCCCTCAGCAGAGGTCCCTTCCAGTTCATTCCCAAGGTTGTAGGACCAGCATGGACTGACAAGAGAGCTGTAAAACCACCCTCCAGTGGAGACTGCACATGTGGAAATGGGAACAATTTTGCCTCTTCCCTCTCTTCAGCACAAACCCCTCCACTTGCTTGGGCATTAGTTAGCATGGGTCCCATGACCTTGGGAATCAACCTTCCCAATGTCAGAAGGAACTGCTGGGCGGGAGGTGGTGTGATGATCTGTGACCCTTGCACCAACAGATCACAGGATCCAACCTAGCACATCTCAAAACTATCATGTATTTTGCCAGTGTCCTCAGCACCATGAAGATTAACTCAGGATCTAAATCTGCTAGTAAGTCTTAAAGTCAAATACTGTGACTCTCAAGACCAAGCAATAAGTCCTTTTCTTTACTACAAAAGTGATGGTTTCTAATTTCAGGTTTTTATTTTCCCCTACTTCTCAGAGGGCGAAAACTAAGAAGTATGTGTTTACATAGCATTTTCCAACTTTCTATTTCCAGCCTTGGGTATATTTCTGTTTTAATTTGAAAAAAAGACATCCATACTTTTAAATTTAATAATATGCCAAATCTGCTGATAGAGTTACAAACTTTATGTTATTAAAGCAGCAAAATGAGGTTTGGTTTGATTAGGAAGTATTACATATATTTTGATTTCTCCTGCATATTTCCATTCTACCCCTCACCCCCAATGGAAAAAAAAATGTTTCTTTACCCATTGTTTCAAAGTTTCTGGAAAATTTGTATCTCTACCTACCACATTTACTGAGGTGACCAAGAGCCTTTGGGTACCTCTTCAAATGTTTGTCTATCGAATATCGCTGGTAACTGCATTCCATTTTCTTAAGCTGGTTTAAAAATGGGAGATATTCCTTAGGATCCTGAGGAGATTAAATAAGAAAAGTATGGTGTAAAATTTAATCATTCTGGAAAAAAATGGGGAACAGTTGCCATGGTGCCAAAGAAAACACGGATAAATTTGCTTACTCCTGTATGAATGAAAGTTAGCTCAGCAAGGATGATACTGAAGACTATCCCTGAGAAGATGATATCACATAAGCGCATCAATAAAATCATGTGCGTCAGCAAAGCCAATCAGGTGAACTGGTAGTAGAGGGTCAATGAGGTCAAGGACAGTGAAGACAAAGCAGGAAAATGGCACCCAAGAACAACAGCCGCCAGGGGAATAAAAGAGCAATGGACAACATCTAAGAAATGTGAGCATTTGAGAAAGTGAGCTTTTTTTTTTTAAAGCATTTGTTCAGGTTTAACACATAACTTTCCAAGCAAGCATGAAATTAGGGGATACTTTGCAAAGACAATTGCAGAGAGTAACTGTGTTGGTCTACAGAAGAAGAGCTGGATTCGAGTTCAGTAGCACCACAGAGACCACAAAAATATATGAGCTGGAGGCTAAAAAACTGTGAGTTAGCTCACACTACCTCAGCTTAGAGGGAACACTGCCAACAAGATTTTCAGATCAAGACGGGTAGTTGTGTTAATCTGTCTGTAGCAGCAGAAAAGAGCAAGAGTCTAGTATCACTTTCAAGGCTAACAAGGCTCATTCTAGCTGTATCTGAAGACATGAGCTGTGACTCACAATAGCTCATACTCTGCCACAAATTTTGTTAGTCTTTAAGATTTTCAGAGTATAAGCTTTTGAGAGTCAAAGAGAGCTTCAACAAAGAAAGCTCTGACTCTTGAAAGCTTGAAAGCTCTGACTCTTGAAATCTTCACCATCCCAAGCATATTTTCTAGGAAGCCCCACTGAAATTTGTAGGACTTACTTCCAAGCAAGGTGTTGTTAACTTCTCTGCTAAATTCCTTAGAAAACTACAGTTCCCAGAACTACTTGTGGCACAGGAATGAATATCAAGCCTGTAGTGCAAACACATCATAAAGCCCAGTGCCTATTTATTCTGGTCACCTTCTTATCCAAAGTTAAGCAGATAGAGCTTTTAAGAACTACCCAGAAAGGGCAGTCTGGAATGTTTTATGGGTGGCGGTGGGAGTAATGGTTGCTCATCTTTTACATTCTGAAAATTTCCTTTTAACAGCTCGGAGAGCGCAGTAAATGAGATGTGAGTCACTGGTAGGAAAAGAACCTCGAGGGAAGACAATTACCTTCTGAGACTTCTCAGCGACCATGAGAACTAAATCAAAGTCGTACGTCCCCAGCGAATGATCATACAATTCACCAACATCCACCAAATACAGCAGGTATTTCAACGCTTCTTCCACACTGGTGGATCCAGTATTTGCAGGAGAGTGCTCTGTAGTTTTAAATTAAAATCTTTTTTAAAACAGGCTTCATTTGCAAAAGACACCATGGATTAAAACACACACACACGTACCCCCAGCTATATGATGCAAAAGGAAACCTCACTTGGAAATATACATGCTTGCTTAAATTAACAAATGAGCACAAGCCCGATAGAGTTCATTTCAAAGAATATTACAAATGGGGCAATGTGCTGGTGCCTCACCCGATGGAAATGACAAAAGAACATGATAAGTAATTGAGATCACAGAATCATAGAGTTGGAAGGGACCTCCAGGGTCATCAAGTCCACAATGCACAATGCAGGAAATTCACAAATACCTACCCCCACCCCCACCCCCAGTGACCCCCACTCCATGCCCAAGAAGATGGCAAAAAACCCTCCAGGATCCCTGGCCAAACTGGCCTGGAGAGCAATTGCTTCCAGACCCCAAAGTGGTGACTGGCATTTCCCTGGGCATGTAAGAAAGGGCCACGAGAACTAAGCACTGACGCAACCATTCCTGCCCTCTTTTCTCGTGATCTGCCTTAATTCACAGAACCTGCATTGCTGTCAGATGGCCATCTAGCCTCTGCTTAGAAACCTCCAAAGAAGGAGAGCCCACCACCTCGCGAGGAAGCCTGTTCCACTGAGGAACCGCTCTAACTGTCAGGAAGTTCTTCCTAATGTTTAGCCGAAAACTCTTCTGATTTAATTTCAACCTGTTGGTTCTGGTCCGATCTTCTGGGGCAACAGAAAACAACTCCACACCGTCCTCTATACGACAGCTCTTGAAGATGGTTATCATATCACCTCTCCGTCGTCTCCTCTCCAGCCTAAACGTACCCAGCTCCTTCAACCTTTCCTCACAGGACTTGGTCTCCAGACCCCTCACCATCTTCGTTGACCTCCTCTGGACACGTTCCAGCTTGTCTATATCCTTCTTAAACTGTGGTGCCCAAAACTGAACACAATACACTAGGTGAGGTCTAACCAGAGCAAAGTGATACCATCACCAGCAGTAATGTGGATTTTCTGGGAAATTCAATTCAATTTTAAATCAATTTAAACAATAAAGATGGCAAACACACCCCGTACAAGCCAAGACTGTGTACAAGCACTGGGGTTTGTCCATGCTTCATATTCTACACGTAGCCCACCTCACATGACTAACGATTACCAAACATGGTGAGCAGGGGTATCCAGTGGTAAAAGTGGTGTACTGGTTGGAGTGAAGACCCGGGTTCAGATTAACACTAGGCATGAAACTTGCTAGTTAACCTGCTGCCAGTCATTCTTTCTGAGTCTAACCTACCTCACACGTTGGTTTTCTGTTGTGAAGATAAAACAGCAAAGGGAGAAACCGTGTAAGCTATTCTGAGCTCTCTGCAGCAAGGGATGGATATAAGCAGTGTTCCCTCTAAGCTGAGTTAGTGTGAGCCAGCTCACAGGTTTTTTTAGCCTCCGGCTTACACATTTCTGTCTTCGCTCAGGAAGGATGGCTCCAGAGCAAACTGATGTATGCAGTAGGCAAATCGCTCACTCACAACTTTTATGCCGGTAGCTCACAAAGTAGAATTTTTGCTCACAAGACTCCACAGCTTAGAGGGAGCATTGGATATAAGCAGGGCTTTTTTTGTAGAAAAAGCTGAGCAGGAACTCATTAGCATAACAGGCCATACCCAACAGCAGAAACTTATTAGCATATTAGTCCACACCCCCTGACAGCGCAGCTGCCTCCCAGGAATCGGCTTCCCCAAGTGCCCCGTGGCTTGTGGGGCAAATGGGGAACCCGAGGGAAGGAAGACAGTTTCTGGATTGTCTTTCCCAGGCGCCCCACAGCTGCAAGGTGCCTAGGGAACCCGGGGTGGGTGGGTGCTGTAGGCATGGTCAACTCGGAAGCCAGCCAGAACTCCATTCCTGTGCATTCCTGCCCAAAAATAGCCCTGGATATAAGTACAATAGATAGTGAATGCATACTAAGATACAAGATACAAGACCACTGACGACCATTTTTAATCCCTTAAAACAGGACTAATTGATCCTGTCCTGATACTGTACCTCGAAGCTCACGAATCCTCTGCAGAGCAGTTTCGAGTTCTGGGGGGCTCTTTTTCACATGTGAGGTCAGTATTGATAAGCAGTACCTAGCGATGTCAGAGAGAAAAGAAAGATTTAAAACACAATGTATTTTTGGTGCTTTTTCCATTTGTCCATGACAAATATCCTGCTTGAGGTTGGATATTTTGATTCGCTACTGAAATCCCATGCAAAGCAAAAATTTAAAGGAAATTTGGAAATCCTCAAGAGAAACAGCCAAAGAATTTCAAAGGTAGCAAACAGTGTTTCAATGAGATGAACAAAACTGTTTGGCTCTAAACACCCTTGTATTGGCTCTAAACACCCCTGTATTGCTTCTAGATCCTACCTCAAGCAAAACCTGAAGAGAAATTGAAGATTTCTTTGTAGGTGAAAACATCCAAAGAATGTCAAGAGAAACCAAAGGAGTTTTAATAAGATCCTCTCAAATTCATGAACTGGTTCTGACAGAAGCAACAATTTCCTCTTTTTCGGTGGCAAAGGTCCATCAAGGAGAGACATCAAAATGGTTTCTGGCCAGCTCCATAGCCAGAAATTTGTCAATGAGGGGGCTGTGTGTGTGTGGGGCCTCTGATGTCACATGATATTAAAAAAAATAAATAGAAAAGAAGACCAAGTGAGCCCGAATGGCTGCAGAAGCATGAAGAAAGATCCCCTGTGCCTCTCCGAATAGAAGACCTCCCCAGGCACCTCTGGGGGAGCCTTCCCCAGTTAGATCCCTCGAGTCGGCTTGCTTCCTTTACTTGCTGTGGCAGGTGCCAGCAAGTAAGGGAAGGTTTTTAAAGAGACATATGTCTCTTTAAATCCCTTCCCTTCTCTTCGGGGCATGTGCTGCTGCCGTGGTGTGACCCAGGGAGCAGCTGCACATGTCCCAAAGAGAAGGGAAGGGATTTAAGAAGAAGAAGAGATTGGATTTCTACCCCACCCTTCACTACCCGAAGGAGTCTCAGAGCGGCTTACAAACTCCTTTCCCTTCTCCTCCCCACAACAGACACCCTGTGAGAGACATACGTATCTTTTAAAATCTTTCCTTGCTCGCTGGTGGCCTGCTGCCGCTGGGGGGGGGGCTCTGTGGAGTTGCTGGTGCTGAAGCACACCCCTAATCAATAAGGGATGAGCTCCTAAAGCCCCAGCATTGGTTATGGACCTGTTTCTGGCCCTTTCTCCAGCCCACACACCACCATTACTAAAACACAAATGCCAAGCAGAGAAGCTGGCTTAACCCCACAGAACAAGTATAGCATAGCGGTTACGGTCTGACTAGGATCTGAGAAATCTGAGCTGAAATCTCCACCCTGCAAGTCACCTAGGGCCGATCACTCTGTCTTGCTCGGCCTCGCTTACCTCATAGTGTTGTTGGGGGGGGGGGGGGGAAGGGGACACCATGTATATTACCCTGAGAAGGGCAGAATTAAAACACACTCGATATTTAGAAAAACCCCTTTGCCCACTAAAAGCCTTCATCAGTGACTGGGATAGCAAGGTGGTGAGGGCTGAGAGCTCTCCAACCAACCACATTCACCACAGATATCATTGCCCCAAAGGAGCAGACAATGGCCTCCAGACCCAGAGAAAGGAGGCAGGGAATGTTCCTCCCATCTCAAGCCCAAAAGCAACACATCTCTCCCCTCCAGCTACCCAGGGGGAGGAGGTCAGGAGGAAGAGAAAATCTTCAGAAGTGCATTGCTGTCTTCAAATGCAGGAAATCTAAGGACCCCAGCCATTAAGAAGCAAACCTGCTTCTAACTCATGTCCCAGGTACCCATTCTTGGTCATACTACAGCATGACAGAATGTCAGGAACTGATGTCGATACACGAAGGTACTGTAATAGTAATTCATAGGTTTCATACTTGGGAGCATTGATCTTCTCCATGGCTGTTCTCATTGCATCGCAGATGAGGTTAACCTTTCCCCCATCAGATCTGAGCCGCTCAGGGGCATCGCTGAACTCTAGAGGTGGGTACATAGTCCTTGTGAAGTCTTCTTCTCTAAGGAGGAGAACATAAAAGAAACAGCAGATGGGTCTCAGTAAATCCATAATTCCAAATTGCACAAAACAGAAAAAATACCATGTCAAAATACTGGTGGGAAACCGAATGGGCAGGACAGTGTCCACAGAAGTCCAAAAATGCTGTGGACGGGGTACAGAGGTCAGCTTCTTGAGAACCTCACCTCGCTTGCTTTTTTTACATGGGGCTGCTTGAAGAACCATAGCCAGCACCCACGTTGGGGACCCCTGCTCCGAAGAAACCACCTGCCATAGCAATGTTTTTTTTAAATCTACACAGCCTGTCTGAGGACTAGGGTGAAGACAGTTGTCCATCATTGTCCTCCCAATGTCTCCAGCTTGTTTTGAAACTTTGTATAGCATCATAAGCAGGGCTCATTTCGTAGCAGGAGCTCCTCTGCATATTAGGCCATACACCCCTGATGTAGCCAATCCTCCAAGAGCTTACAGTAGCCCCTGTAAGAAGAGCTCTGTAAGCTCTTGGAGGATTGGCTACATTAGGGGTGTGTGGCCTAATATGCAAAGGAGCTCCTGCTACGAAATGAGCCCTGATCGTAAACTGCCAGTTCTAGCAGAACTGTAGGGTATAAATGAGCCATAAATCCTTTTTTTTAAGTTTCCAGTCCTTTTTAAAGTTTCTAGTCCTTATAGCTGTCAAGTTGTATGGTGGAGATCTCAAGAGTCAGAGAGGTTCCAGCAGGTGGGGCTCCTTCCGTGCCTAGAAAACTCCCTATTCCACGCCATGATGACTGAATACCAGAATAAATCATGCACGGTAATATTATGTAGATTTAATCTGCATAATTTATACAGAGCGCAGAATTCTGCTTCTCAGAGCAGAATTTTAATTTTTCAGCAGCACAGCATACACATACCTCACCTAACGGTATAGTCACCATACTGTACCCCATATTTTTAAAAAGTATCTCGCCTTTCCTCATGCAGTCTTCACTAAATATATCAGATTTAATTTGTAAAACATGGGAACAGCCCTCCCTCCTCATGAGGTTTCACAGATGAAAACGGAACAAATACTGAGCTACAAGTCACTCTGGAAGGGGAAATATTAGAGGGAGGCAAATAAAAGGTGCCTTTCTTTTTCTCCGGGGATAAGAACAACTCAGGGAAGGCACGTGAGGGAAAGGTTCCTCTCCTCTCCTCCTGCGCCACACCCAACCTGACTCACGAGGCTCCACACGGCTGCCATACCCGTTCAGCACTCATGGGGATGAGCCCTTCACAGATCTCCTCAGGTTTGGCCCTCATCCCTTTTAAACCAAACCTTATCAAAAGGGAAAAGTGATACTCACTTCAGCTCTGTGAGAAACAAGTTGATATAATTTACAGAATCTACTTGCTTGATGAACATCTCCACATTGTCCAGGAAGACCTGAAACGAAGACCAAGGATGTTTAACTCGACACCAGCCTGTTACATGTATAGATTTAAGAAACAAAGAAACAAAATGCCAATTCCAGTCTCAAATGGGGCTTTAACAACTGGTTTGGAGAAGCAAGACAAAACAGATCAGCGGTATAACTCTTCTGCAATCTGTTTAGCAATCACCTCTTAAAATGGTTCCTTCTAGTCACACTGCAAAACAGCCTGGAACAGACACAACATTCCCATTGCTCCTAAGCACATTTAAAAGATGGGGAGCGCTCTGAGGCCTCCACCCCCAACTGCAAAAATATTGTCCAGTTCTATAACTGGCTATGTCGATGCCCAGGACAAGTTCCCAGTTCCTTGGTCCTTCCCCAGAACTAGCAACAGAATGAGTTAAAAATGGCTGCACATCTTTAGGGGCAACTGCTGCTTAAAATGCCATATTGACATTGCTCAGGTAGACTGCTCCAGTTCTGGAACTGGGTCCAAAACACCACACAATCCTGCTTGGGAGGCTGGGATTCTTAGTCAACAAGAAGACAGGCTCCCACAGATGACACAAGGTCACCGCTATCCATCTGCTGTAATCCAGACTAACATAGTGCACCACAAGCACAAAACAGGAACTAGAAATATATGCAGAGACAATAATGGTGAGACCCTAATTGTCACTACATGGGCTGGAGTGACCTGCCTTTACCAGGTACCCTCTGCTTGCCTGAGCCTGCCCGTTGTGCCATCCCTGCAGCTGGGTGCTGTGGAATGACATGCCACAGGTCTCCCATCCCCTTCTTCCCTTGAATGTGGTTTATGGTGTGAGGATCCTGGCAGAGAGCCAATGAAAAGCTGCAATGGTGCCATTCTGCCTGGCCAGCTGCCCTCACTAAGCCTCTGAGCAAGGCAATGCCTGTTTTTCCATTTACCATCCTTAAAAAAAAGTTTCACTGTTCCATAATGAAGAAAATTTTAGATAACTGGACATTTATGTTTTAATAACGATTAATACTTTGATATGATAATTAATGGCCAGGCTGACCGCATGCCACCTCATCCTAGTTATAGTGCAGTGACATACATACTATATTGTGGTTTTTGAGTGTACATTCACAATTCCCCCCCCCCCCCGATGTCCTATGAGTAAATACCAACAGCTCCCCTCTAACTTGCCTTTGGATTGTGGTCATAAAGGAGATTCAGATTGATTCGCAGCTTCCTCATACATTCAAAAGCTTCTTTAAACTGTATCCTGTGAGGAGAGGCAGATCAAAAGTGAGTCCATTCTGACACATTCGTGGAGGCTGTGGTCATACACACGAAATAATCCACTTTCAGTGCACTTTTCAACTGGATTTTTACTGTGTGAACTGGCAAAATCCAATTGGAAAGTGGATCGAAAGTGGATTAATTAATGTGTGTGACTGCAGCCAGAAACAGGAAAATGGCATCATGCATGCCACTTTGGGCTCCTGTCAGAGAGGGAGGGAGGTGGGACATATTTTAATTAATTATAATATAGTACACACATATACTCCAAATGCTTTACACTGAGGCCTCCTGCCAAGTCTGTGAGCACGTTGGAATTCTGAGAAAGGGTAGCAGGCACCATTACAAAATGGCTGCCATCTGAGGCAGAAAAAACACACAAAATGGCCACCATGGGAGGCAATCACAAAATGCTGGGAGTCAAATGTCCTTCTATGATTGAACAGCTGTTTCCAAATAGGTGTTGCTTGCAGACCCAAAGGTGGTGCCATCTGGGATCTTTTGAAGCACTGTCTGCTCCAAAGAGTTGGAGGAAAGCCAGGATCAGCCCATATGTTAAGGAAGATTGAAGTGGGCACCAGAAAGCACATTCGTTGACACCATGGCACCTATGAGTGCCACACACTGGGGATTGTTCTCTTACACATAGGGAAGTAAAAAAGACTGGCTTACCTGTCCAGCCATTTCCGAACTTGGGCCAAGACAAGGGCCCTATGATGAATTGTTTCCAGGTTTCCTCTTGGTACCTAGAGAAAAGCCCAAGAAAACTGCTCATCCAAGCCACTGAGAACATCACATTTGAGGGACGTAAGAAAAGGCTACCTACGTACAGCCCTCCATCTGGTGTCCCAGCTAAGGATCAGTGGCTTGGGGTCCAGCTTTCTATTTTGCATTTAGTTAGCGTAACTGATCAGTGGGATTTCAATTTTCTTATCTGCCTTGAGCACACAATGGAAAGGCAGGAAACAAACATAATAAAAAACCACCCAACACCGAGTTTCCCAAACTTGTGAAAACAGAAACACAATTTTTTCTTGAGAAGTCATGGAAACATCTTTTGCTCTTTACACCCTGTGAGGTTTACGTTTAGGAATATGACTATGGGTTGAACTATTTGTATTGCATTGTAATTGGGTTCTCCTGAACTGACTTTGACTGAGTCTGTCAGCTGTCAGGCGTGAGGGAACTCATTTCCCAAGTGTATGGGGCCCTGATCTGGATCACAGTGTAAGGGAAGACTATTCAGGCCCGCGCCCCAGTTTCCCTAACCCAAAAAGGCCGGGGGGGGGGGGCTGCACACAGAGCCCATATGTACATGTGCTAGCCACCTAACTGGGGACATAGTACCACCTCAGGACTGGAACACAGCAGGGGCAGGGAGGAGTTAAAGCCCCTTATCTCCCTGTGCTGTGGTCCCAATCTACACTGGAGCCCTGAGCAAGTGGTAAGTGAGCTCCCTCACCCCTGAGAGCTAAGTTCTGTGCTCAGGTGATTAAAGTGCAAAGCAAACAATAGATCTGTTCTTTAGGACTTTTCGTCTCTTCTTTTGAGTTTATGCTCTTTTAGATTTAATATACAATATTTTTTTCTTTTAATTCTTTAAATGTGACGATTGGTATATTTTATCTTTGTAATGCAATGCCTTGTATATTTTAACGAGATCATACTTTAGCTCTTATATCTAAATAGGTTTTTATTCTGTTGTATTTCTGAATATGGTCATTGACCATAAATAAATTGAACTGAACACCCCTGAAGTCTGTCTCAGTCAACACAAGAAAATAGCAAGAGTCCAGTAGCACCTTAAGGACTAACAAAACAGGTGCTACTACACTCTTGGTCTTTTCTACTGCTAGAGACAGACTAACACAGCTACCCAGGTTCAAATCAGTCAACACCAATGCTCCCTCTAAACTGTGGAGTCTTGTGAGCAAAAATTCTACTGACATTAAAGTTGTGAGCAAGCAATTTGCCTTCTGCATAAATCAGTTTGCTCTGGAGCCACCCTTCCTGAGCTAAGACAAAAATGTGTGAGCCAGAGGCTAAAAAACTGTGAGCTAGCTCACACTAACTCAACTTAGAGGGAACACTGGTCAACACTAGTTTAACTAAATTACACAACACAAATGCTAAAAAGTAGTTTGACAGTGAGAAGAAACACGTCCAGAGCATCCCAAATTCCATTGGATTTTGGTTTAGAAACATAGAGCAGTCAGCAATTGACACTTATAAAGCCTGTGTTTTGAGGAGTAGTGGTTAGAGTTTCAGACTAAGATCTGGAAGACACAGGTTCGAATCCCCACTCTGCCATGGAAGCTTGCTGGGGGACCGTCAGCTAAGTCATACTCTCTCAGCCTAACCTACCTCACAGGATTGTTGTGAGGGTCAAATAGTGGAGAGGAGAATGTCGTATGCCATTCTGAGTTCTTTTGAGGAAGGATGAGATAAAAAAATCTGCTAATATATCATCAATAACTGTAGGTGGAGTGCAACTTCAGACTGCAAGAACGCTGCACACTTGAATACCAGCCTGTATAAAAACATCCTCTACATGGAAAACTTTGCCTTACCTTCTCCTTGAGAAACCCACTTTCTCTAAAGAGGGGAAATTACAAAAATGTTGTCTACCCCACCTGTGCCCTGACCTGGATCGGCCAGTCTAGCTCAGTCTTATCCAATCTCCAAAACTAGGCAGAGTCGACCCTGGTTATTACTTGAATGGGAGATCACCAAAGAAATCCAGGGTCGCTATGCAGGGCAGCCAAAGGCAAAACCACCTCTACTCATCTCTTGCCTTGAAAATCTTACAGCGTCGCCCTAAATCAGCTTCAGCTTGGCAGCCCAGCTGTGGTCTGAAGTGGTACAGTCCAGCAACAGCTAAACCACATGATTCTCCAACCCATGTAAGCTCAGATTTCTAGTCCATGCAACAAACACCACAGTGTTGGGACAAGCTTCTTTGGGCCATAGGAACACACACACACGCCCGCGCACGCCCACACACACACACACACACTGCTCACCTGCAATATCAGCTTGGTATCCTGCGGCACAATTGTGACTATCCGGGACCCTCTTTCAGTCTTGCGCAGGGTCTCATTGTCGGGTGTGGAAGCATTGCCCAAAGCCGCTTGCAGAGCTGAAGATACCACAGTAAATAGCGTAAAAGCTCAGACCAAAATCTAGATTGAACTTTGCATGATTGGGGAAGGAGTGCCTAATAAGAGGGTGCTGGGTGCAAATGTGTATCCCAAAAGACTCAGATTACATCGTACTACAATCTACAAGAGAGAGGACTCATTACAAAGGAGAAACCCTCTTCCCCCACTGACCCCCCATTTGCCTCTCTCTTGCTTTGCCTGATTACACGTTTTCCTCCTCAACCCATCTGCATGCGTCCTCTGCCTCCTCTGCCCTCCCCTTGGCTGATCCATAGGTTTTTAAAAAAATCTTTGTGTATGCTTGTGCATGTTTTGCGATACCTGCAAAGGTGCGGAATGTTGTACATTTGTTTGTAAGAGCGTTGACCAAATATATTGAGAGCCAGTGTGGTGTAGTGGTTAGAGTAGTGTAGGCCTAGAGTGGACTAGGAACCAGGAGATCCTAGGTTCAAATCCCCGGACTGCTATGGAAGCGTGCAGGGTGATCTTGGGCCAGACACTCTCTCAGCCTAACCTACCTCATAGGGCTGTTGTGATGAAATGTAGGAGAGTGGAATGACGTACTTTGCTTTGAGTCCCAGTTGAGGAGAAAGGTATAAAGAAGCTGGGAACTTGGGTCTAAGGTCTTGGTTAGGTTTTGGTAGAAGTCTTTGTAAAACCTTAAGTGTTGCCAGGATCCTGGCTTGATTAGAGCTTCTTCTCTGCTGATTAACGACAGCTGCAGAGTAGTTTTGCCTCCCTGAGGAGTTCGGCCTTGGGAGATTGCTCTGTAGAGTTCCTAATTCACCTCCCTCATCTCCTTTACGCCAGATACCAAAACTGACCAATCTTAGATTGGCTAGTGAATATTAGAAAAAGAGGGCTTTTGGCTATGTGTGACTTGACTCTACAGATTCTCGACAACTGACTACTTCCTGGATGGATGGTTGTTTTCTTCTACCTGGGCACAACACTTTGCCACATTTGCCAGGCATGAAGAGACTCTTGTTTCGCTGGATGGGTGAGGTAATGATAGGAGAATGCTACTTGAAGATATCTGAAGGCAACAAGGCTTAAAAGTTCTTAGATAAATAGATTTTAGTTAGAAACAGAAAGGTTTAGTTGTTTTATTTTTCTGTGTTTCTGACTGACTGATTTATGCCTTGTGCAACACTCCTTGGATTAATAAATCTGCAAATCTGTACTTTGAAGCCGTGTCTGGAAATCACTGACTGAACGTGGGTGCCCCCCAAAAGGGAACCTGGAGGGTGGGAAGTTAAGGCCTCTGGAGCAGAACTTCCACCTTCATGAAATAAAAAGGGGAGTCTGCCCTGCTTGCTTAACTGTGGCACTGGTCATTTACCATCCGGGGCAGCAGGTCGGGGCAGCTTCATCCTTACAAAAGGTGGGGTTATAAATTAAATAAAATACATCTCAACTTTTTTACGTTGGTGCAAACGCGGGGGTGACCCCAGGTTAGCATAAACATATACCTTTCCTTCCATGGTGGATTTTTTGATCCACAAAGGAGGACCACCCATTGCTATTAAATACATGATACCCACAAGGG
Source organism: Lepidodactylus listeri (assembly GCA_029233225.1). Classification (NCBI taxonomy): domain Eukaryota; kingdom Metazoa; phylum Chordata; class Lepidosauria; order Squamata; family Gekkonidae; genus Lepidodactylus; species Lepidodactylus listeri. The sequence continues at coordinate 135,282,609 of JARCFY010000004.1, read as the reverse complement.
GACAGTGTGTCCTGATAACTGATGGTAGTAAACATTCTGTGCATTAACTTAGAGATGGATCAGAAGGCACATGGGGTGGCAAAGTGATGGAACTTCAGCAGGCTTTGCCATGTAAACTGTCTGGAAGGGAGACTACCTGGATGAGAACCACACAGCATGACTCTCACAGAGAAAAGGCAAAGTATAATAAATGAATAAGCTTTTTACCATATACCAGTATTCTCAGGCAATCTAATCTCCGTTAGGCCCAAATGAGCTAGCTGAAAACACTTCTAACAAGAGAGAAGGGTTATGAAACTGCTTTTTGACCAAGGCCTATTCTGCCATTAGTCACTCAAGATTTGGTTAAGAATCTTGGGCTCTTGTATACCCCAGTCCCACCTCTTTACCACAGAGGAAAAAGGAGCCTCATTCAGAAGCCACTGTGTGTATTTGAACACAGTATTTCCTGGATTTCCAGAAAGAATAATAGTTTGGGCCACAGGGTACAGCTGAGATAACTTCTGACTGTGGTGAAGAGGGGCACACATAGGGTTGCCAGCCTCCAGGTGGGGCCTGGGGATCTCCCGCTTTGACAACTGATCTCCAGCTGGCAGAGATCAGCTTCCTTGGAGAAAATGGCTACTTTGGAGGTGGACTCTATGGCATTATACCATGCTGAGGCCCCTCCCCTCCCCAAACCCCACCCTCTCCTGGCTCCACCCCCAGTCCCCAGGTATTTTCCAATCAAAACCTGGCAAGCCTAGGCACACGAGCAGGGATGAGGGTGCCTCAGATATTTATTCTGTTTAGATTTCTCCTCTTTTGGTGGCATCTGGATAGGTGACCCAGTCTGATGAATAGAGAGGGTGCCCACTCGCTTCTCTTTGGCATATAGTTTCAGAGACTAGAACTTCGGCACCAACAAAAACACATTTTCCTCTGCCACGATCCCTGTCTGTTCATTGGTTTGTAAAGCCCAATCTACATTCAGCCTCCCTGAGCTATAGGGCAATTGGAAAATTATCTAAACCCCCGCCAAAGGGGGAATATGAGCAGCCATTTTGAAGAACTCAAAGGGAAATCATCCACAGATGGCTGTGAGTTTGAGGAGGGTAGAGAAAACGCATGAAGAGGAAAGTGGTCTGTGAAGAAACAATCAATAAGAGCACTGTGTATAGTAAGAAAAAAAACCAGGATATTTACCTTTCAGGGATGTGTTCTTCAGAGGCAAACACCGGCAGGTGTGAGAATGGGTGGTCACCAACAGAAACTCATCATGAATGATGAAGGATGTGACATTTGAAGCAGCCTACAAAACATTTATTTAGTTCATTTTTCAATTAATTTAAAATTATTGATTTAAAATATTTATATCACTGATTCTCAAAGCAAACCTCCTTCTCCCAGTAATTCTACATGAAAAAACATTTTTTGAGGAAAAAAAAGAACTAAGAATAACTGGTACCTCAGCATCATTAATGAAAAAACGACATCTGTCAGTCAGGCCAAAGATGGTGTCCTGAGACAAAAAAGGGATACAGCACACAGTTAGAAAATAATATAGAACTAACTATGCAGAAAAATGGATTCCCTTATTATTGTTTGTTGACTCCAATATGGTGCATGTCCTGAAACAATTACATAAAAACAGTTACATAAAAATACAACAGTTTCATAAAACATTGTAACTATCAGGCATTTCACATGGAACCATATTAGTACCGGTTCCCTAAAGGAACATATTGGCCCTTTCACACAGAAATGTGCCTCTCCCATTGGGTTCTTCATGTCTTGTACTGGTCCTGAAGCGCTACAGGGTGCTGTGTGAAATGCCCCTATGATACAAATGACACACTCACAAAAGCCTTTAAGGACAACCAAATCAACACCACAATACAAAGTGTATAAGCTTTCAATCTACCCAGAATTCTTCATCAGGCCAAATGTTACAAAACTGAAAAAAATGTTTTGTTTTTAACATACTGCCTGATGAACAGTTCTGGAAAAAACTGGCAGCATTTGTATTGTGATATTTCATTTAAAAAGTATGATATGGCTTTTGTTTTTAGGATTATGCTAAGGATCAATATGGCTACCTACTTTTTAAAAAATCCTATATTATTAGGGTTGCCATCTCCAGGTTGGAAAATTCCTGGAGATTTGGGGGTGGAGCCATGGGGTTTGGAGAGGGCAGGGTATAGTGCCATGGAGTTCATCCCCCAAAGCATTTTTAAATGTTAGCAACACTCAGAGCTTTCTCATTGCTTACTCAGAACTGTGAAGTGGAAAACCTTGAATGTCAGACTGCCAACAAAGGGCAGCGGTCTATTCTTAAAATGGAGGGAACTGAGCGGAACATGCCAAGTTGTTGCATTCACTAAACCATGTGGCATCATGATTTGTGCCCCGGCATAGCTGTTGATATCACGAGCACTTCTGTAGCAATACAGCAACTCTTCTGATCAGGACAGATTTTTCTACTTGCCAGGAACAAATGATGAAGTGGTGGTGAAGGAGGGATGGTAAACAGCTCCCTGGTTATTGCTCACCCAGTCTAGATTCGCACTTGTTGCTCACTTACTTGTCCGCCAATCACGGCCTGCACAATCTGCATACATGGTGAGGGAAAGCGGACAGCGGAACCACTGCTGCTCAGCCAAGGGACGACAGTTGGGGTTTCAGCCGCTAAAGCATAATAGAGAAGATGCATAAACTCTACACAATAAAAACCAAGATTATACATCACCAGATGCAGGATGGTTTACTAGGATTAAGATTCCATTAAGTAAGACGGTCTAGAGATGAACAAAGTTTGAGGCCTTGGGGTATGAATTAGGGATAGCCAATTGCCCCAGCTTCTTGGCAGAGATCTTTCCCTGCCTTGTCATGAAAGATCCCATTAACTGGATGTGGCCAGTGACCAACCCTTCCGCATGCAAGCTAAGAGCTCCATCCCAGAGCAGCAACTCTTCACCAAGTGAGAACCTCCAAATCCAGCCAACTCAGATAAGTAGCCATGGTCACACATACCCCACAAGTACTTCATTACTTGACCACTGGAGAGTTGCAGAGCTACCGCTTTGGTTTTTGGATTACAAGACAGGCTGATGACGTCCCCATCCACAATCACAGGTGAACTGCGAAGAAAGCACAAGAGAGGGAGAAAGGTGACTGCCCTGAGGTCAGCCTGAGCTCTCTACCTTTGCTTTGAAAACAGCGACTTTCAAAAGCAATAATCCAGCTAGCAAAGGTCCCCCAAACCCCGACTGAATGACAGGTGCATCCACAAACTTTCTTTCCAAAATTAATTTTGGTTGCTTATGTTTATGATTGCAAAGGAGCAGTTGTGTTAGCCTGCTGTAGCAAAACAGAACTCCAGCAGCACCTTAAAGACTGACCACATCTATTAAAAGATGAGCTTTCAGTCACCACTCACTTTTTCTTATCTGTAGAAGTGAGTGGTGACTCATAAAAGCTCATCTTCTAATAATGGTGGTTTATCTTTCAGGTGCCACTGGCCTTATATATCCGGAACCAGTACAGTGTAGTAAACAGGATGTGGGATTTGGGCTGTAGTATCCCATGGGCAACTCAGCCTCAAAACCCTTGGATGATTTTGGGTAAGTTATTGGCTTGCCTCCAATGAGATCTGTTCATAGATTAGGACTTGCAAAGCAGAATATTTCCACTTCTTCCTCTTGCTGCAGCCCCCAAATTTGTTCTGGGGTGAAAGTGCTTTTTAGTCTTTGAAACTGTGTGGTTGGAGATGAGCTGTTAACTTTCAATTTAACACCGGTTTTACAGGACAAATAGGACTGCTGTTCTGAACACAATGGAAGAAGGGGTGGGTGGGAAATGTGATAATTAACCACATATAATGTAAAAACAGATTTATCAGAAGTCATAATAAACAATTATACAAGATTATGAAAGCTTCAAAAACTGTTTTGGGTATGGTCCTTGTTATTGTGCTGGTCCTAGAGAGTAAGTACTGTACATGAGATAAAGTGATCTGTCTTTTGGGGGGCCGGGGGGGGTTGTATTTTTCATATATGCATGTGTGTGTTGTGTGCGTGTGAATGTGTGTGCATCTGGAAAGTCACGGCGACTGACACCTGGTGTCTCTGGTGACTGACACCTACTGGGGGCCTGGAGGATATTCAGAGAGGTGGCTGAATAAAACCTGCCCCCGCCTCCCGACTGCTGGTATTCCAAGGAGGTGTCCCATCCAAGTAGCTGCCGGAGTCGACCTTGCTTAGCTTCCGAGATCTGACAAGGCTTGCCTGGGCTATTCAGGCGAGGGCAAAGTGATCTCTTTGACTAGCCTGCAGGATGTGCAAGCTGTTATGCAGAATGATTCATCTGGCCAGGAAAAGGAAGATGGATTGCAGATTTTGGCTGCAGTCTTGTACCTGCCTTTTCATGTATGCCACACTGAGCCAAAAGAGACTTTGCACACATCTAACCTGTAGAAGAACTGCACGCCAGCAAGAAATGCACACAAAACATACAAATAATGGTGCCTCGTAAAATGAAGATCTCAGATTATTCTGACTTTAAATGTACCCTTCACATCCGCAAACAATGCTTCTTGCACAGCTGTTCTGTTACTATAATGCTCTTTTCTACAAACTGGAAGCACCCTGATTAGCTAACATAGGAATGAGGCAGGTTATAAAAACAAGCTTTCCGCAGCAACCAGCATTCTCATGAATCTCTCTACAACTATTCAACTGGCCAGTTCCAAAGGTTCATTAAGGTCTTCCAAAACTGCTCAAAACAACTTTTTCTAATGAGAGTAATCCCGTGTTGTCAGTACCTGATAACAACACAGGCCTCTTCGGCAGAGGAGAGTTTCAGATGGTGAATGCTTGTATGGCCTGGGAGAGGCCCCTGGCTAGCAGCGAGAAACAGGTCATCTTGCACCCAGGTGAGGAGACGCAACCACAGTGGGATTCTCTCTTCCTTGGCGCTCAGGTTAATTCTGTAGCAGTACCCAACAAGGAGAAGACAGGTTATTTACATGGCATGTTCATAATGCAAGTTATTTCCCCCCACTTCCACTTTCTAAAATACAGCAGGGTGAACGTGGAACAGGGTACAAACAAACTCTTCTTGGTGTTGCTTGGAAGATTCAAGGGTTTGGTAACTAAAAGGTAATCTGAAGAAGCAAATGATCTAGGGCCTGGGTCCCCAAAATAGCACCCATGGGCACCATGACAACCGCTGACATCTTTCCTTGCTCCCGCCAAGCGGTTTTACAAAGTAGATGGGGATAGGTGGGGCTTTTGCCCAGCAGGGTTTCAACTTGGCCATTGGAGATCTGCCAGATATTGCCAGATGGGTGTTTCTTAGCTAGCTCAATATGTATACTTATTTTGTGTGTATGCAAGAAAATAATAAACATACGTTCGTTTTAAAAGGCATCCTGTTAAATACACTTTAGCTGAAGGCAACAAGGCTGGAAAGCCAGGTAGAGTCTTCTGCACGGCACATAAACCTTATATGTAAACAGGGGCCTGTGTACTGAAAAACCTATGAGAAGAGGCATTTCTCAGGAGGCCTATTTACTCCTCACCCTTTCTTGCAGTTGATGGATTTAACCAATAATCCCTAATGGGGCAACCAATGGCACCCACCAATGTTTTCCAGGCACGCAATTCCCTCTCCCTGCCCCCCAATTCCTGGCTTTCTGCCACTTCACTGGAGCAGGTGGTTCAAAAGCCCAGGAGACATCACACTTGGGTTTGCAGAAAAACTCATTTTGAAACAGCTGCTTCCGTTGTAGTGGGATGCTTGGATTGGAACCTCCAACATTTTGTAATCACCTGAAGCCTTCATGGCAGCCATTTTACTGCAGAGCCCACTAGCTGAGCTTAGAATTCCAGAAGTGTCCTGGATTACATCAAAGCCACTGGATGCTCTTGACCTAGCCTATCCTACTCTACAAGGTTGGTTGAGAATGAGACAATCACATATGTTGCTGTGGCTGCTGGGGAAGAAGGGCAAGATAAGTGTAATGTAAATACAGAGTGGGGCTCCTGGCACAGAAATTATATGGTCATATAATATATTCAATTTTTAACCACCCTCCCCCAATACTTGGGGCTCAGGACAGCGTACAACACTTACATATCATTTAAACTTAGTTAAAAACATTAAAACAATAAAATAATCATTCCAAAAGGTGCCTAGAAACCAATTATTCTGACCTCGAGGGGGGAGCGGACAGAAAAAAAAAGGATAGGCTGATTAAGAGTGTTGGTTAAAAACCGCTGCTGTCCTCAGCCATAAGCCTGGCGGAACATCTGTGCCTTACAAGCCCTGCGGAACTCAACTAGGTCCTGCAGGGCATGGATGTTATTTGGTAGAGAGTTCTACCAGGTTGATGCCACGGCTGAAAAGACCCTGGCTCTGGTTGAGGACAGCCAGATATCTTTCAGGCCAGGGATCTCCAGAAGATTTTTCTCAACTGAGTGTGATGCTCTCCGGGGGACATACCAGGAGAGGCGGTCCTGGAGGTATGTTGGTCCCAGACCTTAATATATGCCTGCCTGGTCTTCTCTATCCTCCACTGCCCATGGTAGCAGAATACAGACTATCAAGCACAAAGCCAGTCCGAGTAACTTGCATTTCCCTCGCCCAGCTTTGAGCAGACAGTTCTTTCTAACAGGGCCTGGCAAAGCATACTCTCTCAAAACGCATATTGCATATCAAATTTAACCTCCTGTACCTGTAGGACTTTTCCAGCTGTGGGACCCCGGTGGGATCTTTAAATCCACGTTCACCCACGGCACCATTTTTAACTGTAGGAGAGTCTTTATCACCACAGCCACCTGTGAAAAGAACAGCAAACAGAAGATGTGATAGACCTACACTGGCACCATCCTGGGGCATTTTAGCAGCTTTGTTTAGTACTAGGAGTAAGGCCCATTGTGGGAAGAAATACAACGGGCTCTAGAAAGAGGCTCCAGGTGAGTGAGTGAGGCTATGGCTGGTGGGGCGGCAGAGGGAAGGGAGAAACAGAGGGAGCCATGCCATGTTTATAGGGCAGGTGCTGGACATAAATTTTATTTATTAAGGAAAAGCAGAAATCAGAATGTGGAGGCATTTGGAGGGTCCTACATGGAAACGCCAGGCCCTGTTGCCTCAAGAAATGTCAGAAAACCTTGCAAATCCAGGTTCACATTCAAAATGCTTCTGCTTAGCTATAAGGCAGGGCTGTCTCAAGTCATTTTGCTGACCCAAGTGGGTAGTATGGGAGGAGAGCCGCATGGTAACAGCTATGGCTCCCTCCACCTCTGACTTATGTTGGTTTGGGGCTATGCAGTGGCAGCTAAGGTAGAAAAGCCCCTCCTCCTATGAAGAAGAGAAGAGATTGGATTTATACCCCACCCACCACTCATAGTCTCAGAGCGGCTTACAAACTCCTTTCCCTTCTCCTCCCCACAACAGAAACCCTGTGAGGTAGGTGGGGCTGAGGGAGCTCTGAGACAACTGTCCTTGGGAGAACAGCTGTGCCAGAACTACGGCTTGCCCAAGGTCATCCAGCAGGTGCATGTGGAGGAGTGGGGAATCAAACCTGGTTCTCCCAGATCAGAGTCCGTACACTTAACCACTACACCAAACTGGCTCTCTATGCCATGTTTTCTGGGTTACAAAGGGGTCTACAAAGCAGTTCCGTAGCCAGTTACAGGGTTGGCAACTTTGGGTTGGGAAATTCCTGTAGATTGGGGGGGGGGGGTAGAGCCTGGGGAGGGCAGGGTTTGGGGTGTGGAGGGACCTCAGCAGGTATAATGCCACAGATTCCACTGCCCAAAGCAACCATTTCCTCCAGAACTGATCTTGGTCATCTGGAGATCAGCTGTAACAGGTGCCGCCTAGAGGTTGGCAATACTTAGGGGAGGGCCAGGTTTGTTGAAGGACGATTTTATGAAGGTTATGTTTCCATGACATTTGATCACCCTCTAAATCCAGAAACTCAACTAACAGGAAAGAATCTGATGTCTTCTGCACAATCCTGAAAATGTCCACTGTTTATGTTAAAACTCGACCCCCTGGTATCTTTGTTGTACTAGGCTTTAGCCACGATCGGTCCTCTTGTTCTGCACACGCCACCAGAGCTAAGGTGCACCCATATGAAGGGCCAGCTTTGAAAACTGTGGTCATCACTGTGCATCCACAATTATAACTTTTTAAAAAGTTGCAAGCCACCCATTCTAGCAGCTGTTTACAAGGAATGCCATTAGAACATAAGAACATAAGAGAAGCCAACGCTGTATCAGGCCTATGGCCCATCCAGTCCTACATTCTGTCACACAGTGGCCAAAAATACCAGGTGCCATCAGGAGGTCCACCAGTGGGGCCAGGACACTAGAAGCCCTCCCACTGTTAAAGCAGCATGCAGAGTACTTACTGGACCTATAAATGGAAAGCCTGTTGCTCACATCCAGGACAGCAAGATCTCCACAGATAGAAGGCTCCATAGGAAAGGCTATTTGATTGACAGCACTGGGAAGTTGAAGCTGGTATGTGCAAAGAGGCGGGGGGATCACAGCATGCCGAAAAGTTGTCAAGAGCACCTTGTCTTTGAAACAGAAAAAGTCACTCAAATGTGCATCACTACAATGTAACAGGTATTCACCCACCTTGTGCATTTTTATCCTGCCCTTCCTCAAAGGAGTACAGGGCAGTATAGATGGCTCCCCCTTCCCACCCAACAACCTTGTGAGGTGGGCTGGGCTAAGACAGAGTGATTGTCTCAAGATTGCCCAGAATCAGAATGTCACAAATGGAGGTCTGAATCTGGATCTCCCAGATCCTGGTCCAACCACTATACCACCTGGCTCTCAAGGCAGAGATCAATACAAAGCAAGTTGAATACTAGTTAAATGTCTCCCTGTGCTTATGCATTGTCCAGGTGTTGCTTCCAATCCAGTAACAGGGCTCTATCCAATGAGAAGCAACAGCTTGTTTTTGAGGCAGAGAAGCAACATTTGGGGGATAAGAAACAAATTGTTCAGCGTCTTCTTTCTTCTGGAGTGAGCTGGAATAGCACTGTGACTAAGGAGTAGTTTTATACCTTCCATCTGTCTATAGAAGTTAATCAAGTGGAACACCCTTCCCCTAGAAAAAAGGGCATGATGAGGACTGACTAGATTCCAGAAACATGGAATGTTGAGAGCAGTTCTACAATCATGGAATGTTGAGGGCAGCTGAGGGTTGGTTTAGGGGGGAAAACAGATAGGGAGAAGTCAGCCTGCTAAGGATCCTAGGGTAGAAGATTCTGAGGGGGGAGATGTGATTTCTAAATGGTCCCCCCCACTGTGATTCTCCCAGCTTGTAAGACCACAAGAAGAGTCCCGCTAAATAGGATCGATGGTCCATCTAAGACAGCATTCTATCTCCACCAACAGATGTACAAATGGTTCTGAGAATCATAGCATACATTCAGTCCTACTCTTAAATTGCATTCAGTTTGCTTTTAATTCTTGGAGGTGAAAGATGGCAGGACAAAGGGGGGAAACACAAATTAAGATTGACTCAATCATGGCCCTGTCTGGAGAATTGTCACCCACATGTATAACCTACCTTGTAACCCCCCTGACCTCATTAAAGACCAATATAGAAGCATACCTCCGTCAATGACTGCCACTCCAGCAGAGTCATTTGCCCCTTCCCCAGTGCTGCGGTCTGTACTCCACTGCCAGTCATAGCAGAGGTACAGCCACTGGTGACAAAGGATGTGAAGTCGATACGGAGCCTCTGGATCCCATGCCAGGGACACGATCCTGCTCTCCTCTGAGCTGCCAAAATGTAGGCTTTGCTTCAGGTACCAGTGATAGTTTCCCGTTGTCCACAGCTGAACTATACACACACACATGGAGAGCAAACACACAGGGGTAACGGACTGTGGGCTGGAGATCAGGGAACTGTACATAAGACGAACAACAACTAACGGCAAGAACCAAGTGAATAATGATACCGGACCTCAGCTCTCAGTCTCCTTGGCTTTTGGGGTGCTCTTTTCAGCCTAGGGGATGGCACCTGGCTTAGTGCTAGCAACAGACACCTCCCAAGTAGCCTGATTCCTAGCCATTTGGAACATACCTGTAGACTTCGTGTCATTGTGAATCTTGCCAGAGCTGGGTGGGCTCCATTACTAAGGCGAGCAGCCTGACGAAGCTCTAAGAAACAGCAACGCCACCTAGGCAGGCCGTCACTGCTCCTTCGTTTCGAACTACAGCTAGCCTTGAGCCCATGCCGCCTACTGCATCTTTTCTACTGGAAACTCTTCTCTGCATCATGAGCTGGTGACTGCATCATTCTAAAGAGGGACTTGTACTTTCAACGACTATCAGGTCACTTACTCCACTGGTGCAGATGTCATTTGTGCATGGTGGCAAACCCATTTGTTATGTGTACCGTTTATGGTTGTAAGCAACGCTCCCTCTAAGCTGTGGAGTCCTGTGAGCAAAAATCCTACTTTGTGAGCTACTGGCATTAAAGTTGTGAGCAAGCGATTTGGCTACTGCATAAATTAGTCTGCTCGGGAGCCCTCCTTCCTGAGCTGAGTCAAAAATGTGTGAGCCTGAAGCTAAAAAATCTGTGAGCTAGCTCACACTAACTCAGCTTAGAGGGAACACTGGTTATAAGTAGAACTATATAAGAAGACAGAAGTCTCAAGTGTGATTTGTACAGCACAACAGATTATTCTGGTTATTTGTTTGCACCTCCCAAGTGGTCGCTGCTCCAGGAGGGTTTGTTCCTTCCCATTTTTTAAAAATCCAACAAATATTTATTAATCACACACAGGAGAAAGTTGATCTATCAGAAAAAAGAGGGAGCAAGGGAGGTCCCCACCCTCTGGAAGTGGGCAGGGTGCTTCTTCCTGTATTGTAGGATTGCAGGTTTCACTTTTGCTAAAATCTCACAAGAATTATTTTACCAATAGCTGCCACCAGCTAGATATCTTTTAGGTGATCTTGTCCCATAGAAAGGACAAGAAACACAACAATATTACTGGGAAGCAACCTTTGACAGCAGAACTAGGCAGTTATCTCATGAGTCAGGGTACAGGTGTATTTTCAGGTCATACAATACACCCCCTCCGATGTGACTGTGGGCACATACATGCCTAGATAGCCAGAGTGATTCAGCGGAGCCGACTGTGAGCCTGATCTAGAAAGTTCTGGAAAAGATTAATGTAAATATTCTCAGTTCTTACCATATGTCTTTGGTTGTGAGTTAGTCTCGTTTTTCAGGTCTTCCAGCCATACCGCTAATACCATAGAGTCCGAATTCCAGAGTAGCTCATTTACCTAACAGAATGCAGAATGTAGCTTTGCATCAACGTCAAAAACTTTCAAGAGGATGGATTCAGGTGGGTAGCTGTGTTGGTCTGAAGCAGCAGCACAAAGTTTGAGTCCAGTGGGACCTTTAAGACCAACAAAGTTTTATTCAAGGTATGACCTTTCGTGTGTACACACTCTTCCTCAAATACATCAACATGGAAGTTATCAGTCCGTACATATAGGAAGAGTGTGAACAGCAAATACTCATTAAGAAGGGCTATACATCCTCTTTATGTTAGTGTATTTTTAATTTGGAATAGTGGATTAGAATAGTGATTGTAATGCAATGAATATTAGAATGTAATGTCATTTTGAACGGTAGATTGAAATGTATTTCTGCAGCCTGGTGACAGAGGAGATATAACACTGCACCTCAAAGAATAGTTAGTTACCTCCATGCTTGAGAGGAGGCAGATAGAGCGTAAGAACAGGGTCTCAGTTAATTACTGTTAACATCCCACAGTTAAGGATATGTTTACACATCAGTCTCCAATTTTGCCATATTTATTTGCTTCACTGTGTTTCTCCACCGGAATTAAATCCAAACAAGTGGCGACCATATAAACTTAGCTTGTTATTCCTGTTTGGTTCTTGCATCTGTTAAAACATCTTCATTATATTGTATACTAGTTTGCTGTCACCCTCTACCTATAAGTATGGACTGATAACTTCCATTTCAATGTATCTGAGGAAGTTTGCACACAAAAGCTCATACCTTGAATAAAACTTTGTTGGTCTTAAAGGTGCCACTGAACCCAAACTCTGTTTCAAGAGGATAGTTATTCTTAAATCGCATACTGTCATCTCCAGAACATTTCACAATGAGTAAGTGAATGTATTCCAAAGAACTCAAAATTCCTCAGACTGGGGGGCGGGGGGGGGGGGGCGGTCAACAGACACACATGAGAAAGAGAGGCACCAGTGGATTCCATCTACCCACTGAGTAATTCTTATCACACCTTCTCACCAACGGCAGTGTACATGTTACTCCTTTCCCCAATTCCTCCTCATAACACCCCTGTGAGGTAGGCTAGGACACCAACTGGCTCACCCAGCGAGTTTCATCTCCAGCGCGAGATTTCAATCCCACAGTGCAAGCCTAAACTGAGTTACACCCTTCTAAACCCACTGACTTAGAAGAATGTAACTCTGCTTTGGATTCCACTGAGGGTCTGTCAGATCCTGGTCTCTGCAGAAAACTCAACCGCCCCTTCGAGAAGGGAGTCACCTTACCTTGACTTGGCCTTTCTGAAAGGGAAGTGTGAAATTCCCGTGAAGGAGCCCATTTTTTTCAAAGAATACCACATCGTGTTTGTTGGCTTTATCTTGAGAGGATGCCACCAGGCTTCCAGAGGGCCTTAAAGACAAAACAAAGGAAGAAGGTGTGATAATTTTTCATTTGGGATAATTCAGAACAACTTTGCCCCAAATACTCAAATAATTTAAAAAATGTGTTTAAATATAGCAAAGTCCTGTCACTGGGATAGAGAGGAAGCAAAGGAGTGGAGGAAGGAGGGCTTAGCTATTGAAGGAGACCTGGGGGTGCAGGTACCTCCCCTCCCGGCCACTGTCCTAGACAGCAACCCTTTTACTTTGTCCCACAGGACTCAACAGTCACAATGGAGACCTGAGTCTTTCTTCACCTGCATGACTCTCACGCTCCCTATTTGTTTATTTATTTTTAATTTATTTATTCCGTTTATATCCTGCCCTCCCCCGCAAGTAGGCTCAGGATGGTTTATGATGTTTAATAAAACATTCATTAGAAATTCAAACAAAAAATAATAATTCATAAAACATTAGCAGTTCCAGTTAAATAATTCCTGATGGCAGCTAATAATTTCTGGCTACAGTGCCTGCTGCAACAATGTCAGGGAGGGCACAGTTCCCTTAAAAAGACCCGAGTCAGCTGGTGCTGGTGCCAAGTTGGTCACATTCAAAACTCTCTCTCTCTCTCTCTCTCACACACACACACACACGGCTTTAAAAAAAGGGGTGCTGGAGCTCTCAAGAGGGAAATGTTTTCAATCTTTAAACTGAAAACTCATTAATTTTTAAACATTTTAAAAAGAATTTTGTCGAAGAGGTTCCGGAACTCTGTTTCAGGATGTTCCCCCAAGAAAAGCCCCACATAAGTGTGTATGTGTGTGTGTGTATTTGTGTGTATATGTATATATGTGTGTGAATATGTGTGTGTGTGTGTATATATAAATATAAATATGTATGATGTATGTATGTATGTATATAGATAGATATGTATGTGTACATATATATATATATTTTAGGGTTGCCAAGTCTGGGTTGGAAAATACCTGGGGACTTTGGGGGTGGAGCCAGGAGAAGGTGGGGTTTGGGGGGGCTCAGCATGGTACAATGCCATAGAGTCCACCCTCCAAAGCAGCCATTTTCTCCAGGGGAGCTGATCACTCTCAGCTGGAGATCAGCTGTAAAAGCAGGGGATCCCCAGGCCCCACCTGGAGGCTGGCAACCCTAATATATATATATATATATGTATGTGTGTATATGCATGTATATATGTGTGTACATATATGTGTGTGTGTGTGTATGGGGGGGTGTATGTATACACACACATAGCATGTCTCTGTGTATGTTGTGTGCTTGCCTGGAAGTTATGTTTGACTTCTGGCAACCCCTATGGGTGGCCTGGACATTTTTCAGAGAGGTGGCTTGCATCACAGCCCTGGTATTCCTTGGAGTTCTCTCTTTAAACACTTGCCAGGGTCGGCCCTGCTTAGCTTCCAAGATCTGACGAGATCGGGCTTGCCTGGGCTATCCAGGTCAGGCCAAGACAAAACTCTGATCTGATGCACGAGTCACTCAGCTGCAGTCCTTTCTTCTCCCGACATCCTGTATGGAGCTAAGCTCTCCTCTCACTTCTGAGGGCTTGCTAATGAAGAGACATCCTGCTCACCGGACCATGATTATGCCACCAACCTTCCACTGCGGTCCTACACAGAGTTACTCCGGTCAAAGTCAGTGGAAATCAATGGGTTCAGAGGGGAGTAACTTTGCCTAGGACTGCACTGTTACGCTACCAAGTGTGTGATGAGGAGGCAGTGCCCTTCAAGTTCTCACAGAGCACAAAAAGCCCTTGCGCCCCACAAATGGCAGCTCTTCCATACTCACTTCCAAGCTAGGCCTTGCTCTAATCCGGGGACAGGCTCGCTGGTCGACTGCAAAACAAATTCTCGGCTCCACACCCGGATCTTCCGAGCCCCTACAAGTTTGGAGAGGACGGGGGGCAGACAGAACAAGCACAGGGAAGACTCAGGAGAGAACAGTTTCCTAGACTTCTGGAGTTGCAGGCTTGGCTTCTTTCATAAAGTCTTAATAAAAACAGGACTGAGTAGCCTTAGAATCATAGAGTTGGGAGGGGCCTCCAGGGTCATCTAGTCCAACCCCCTGAACAATGCAGGAGATTCAGAAATACCACCCCCCCACACCTCGCCCATCTACACTTTCTATACGTGATGTTAGAGAGATATGGTGCTGCTGCAAATCCAGGCCAAGACTTTAGGTTACTATACGTCTTGGGTAAAAGCGCACAATCAGTTTGAACCTCAATGTCAACCAAGTGTTGATGAGCCAAAGATTTCACTTTACTCAGACCCATTTCCAGAAGATTTTCTGGACATAACTCGATAGTACTTAGCTTATCTACTATCCTAGCTGACCAGTCTGAATATTGGGTAGAGGCTAGAAGCAAGGGGGGGGGTCAGTACTATAGGCTTCAGGTGGATTCTCAACCAATAATAAATCGAAATTGTCCAGATTTTCAGTTCTACTCTTGGTACACCAGCCTCCTGTCTTAAGACCACATTAGCTGTACATTTTGGTACATTAAACAGTGCTTGGAGAAATTTAGATTGTACTCTCTCTAGTGTCTTATAATTACTCTTGTTATTTAAAATTATTTGCATGCCATAAGTAAGTTGGGAGAACACTTTGGCAGAAAAGAGCTTTAGAGCTGCCGGAACTAAACCTAGGCCCTCATTTCTAAAAAATCTAAGAAGATAGGGTTACTTCTCTGCACAAGCAACAGTGGCATGCGATAAGGCAGCGGACATGGGCTTATGCCCATAATGGCCTTCTAGATGCATGCAGCTGGGGTATGATAAACTGGCAGTGTTTGGTGTAGTAGTTAGGAGCACGGACTCTAATCTAGGAGAGCCGAGTTTGATTCCCCACTCCTACACATGCAGCTGCTGGGGAGACCTTCGGTCAGTGACAAATTCTTTCAGAGCTGTTCCCTCAGAAGCAGTTCTCGAGAGAGCTCTCTCGGCCCCACCAACCTCACAGGGTGTCTGTTGTGGGGAGGAAGGGGAGGAGATTGTAAGCCGCTCTGAGACTCCGAGTGAAGGGCGGGGTATAAATCCAATCTCCTTCTCCTACCCTTGCCTGTCTTGGTTTCTCCAGGGACTGGGTCGGGATCACTTTTTGGTGGTTCTTAACTGGGCCACCTTACAGCCCATTTACTTTGTTACCTAGAAATCAGTGGGAGCCAATGAGGCAGCCCATATCCTCATTCACTTGCCACACACCCCAGGAAATTATACACGCATAGTGTGGGTTATGCACATGTCTGTACATATATGAATTAATCCCAACAATATATAGATCAGAAAGTCTTTCTTTTTTTAAAAAATAGCATGATTTTCCTCCTTTTCATGCATGCAACCCAGTCATTGGCAAGTCACATTTTGTTGTTTTAAGCATCATACCAACCTGTCTCTGGGCAAACAGCGCTCACTGCAAAGTACTGTCCATCACCTCTCCAGCTCACGCGAGGTCTGTGATCATCCCAGGGCAAAGCAGGTGAGACTTCCTGGGGGAGACAAAGAACATGTGCAGTTCCTGTTAACCCGGAAGCAATAGGGGACACTTGCAAGATTACCTTGGAGCCACCCATACTTCCCACCCCTTTTCTTTCTCCCCTCCTTTTTAGAATGAATAAGTCTGGGAAATTAAGGGGCTGCTGCATCAGAACAGGAGGGAGGAGAAGGAGAAAGGAACAGCAGCCTCATGTAACTCTTCTACTTTCAACCTTAGCTGGCAGAGCCTTTCAGAGTTGCATTCTGCCCATAAACGGCCAACTGCTGACCACGACTTTAGATTAGGGTTGCCAGGTCCTACCTGGCTGCCGGCGGGGGAACTCCCGGTGCTTCATGAATTTCTTCTGACCTGGAATTGACATCACTGCATTTCCACCATTGGGGGAAACACTCTAGGTTTTGGGCAAAACTCTATGGATTTTGGGGCCAGGTGACATCATTGCATCGGTGCCAGCGGTGCTGGGTGGGAGCTTCTTGGGGTGGGGCTTTCCCTGCTGGCCAGCTGGGCTGTGGTAGATTTGGCTCCCAAAATCAAGGGATCTCCTGGCCCCAACAGTTAAATGGCAACCCTACTTTAGATTAACCAGGTTGTAGCAGAAGCAGATACTATGATCATAAATAAAGGTTTATCCTGTCCTTTCTACAATGAGCATATGGATCCTGCCCCCCCCTTCTAACCTTGCAACGATTTTGTGACACACAGGTAAGGTTGACAGACAGCAGCAAGAGAAAGACTGGCTTGTGGTTAACTGGGATGCTTCACAACTCAGTGGGGATTAGAACCACTCCTAGACCCATGCTGAACATTCTGCCCAGGGCTGCCAACTCCGGTTTGGGAAATTCCTGGAGATTTGGGGGTGGAGTCTCAGGTGCGCAGTCTGAAGAGGGGAGGGATCTCAGTAAGGGATGATGGCATAGAGTCTGCCCTCCAAAGCAGCCATTTTCTCCAGGGGAACTGAGCTCTGTCATCTGGGGAGCAGCTGTAATTTGGAATGGTCTCCGGGTCTCACCAGGCAGTTGGCAAGCCTAACTCTGCCACACTGACTGTAGAATTTTATTTATGACACAGGTAAACAATA
Organism: Lepidodactylus listeri; assembly: GCA_029233225.1. Taxonomy (NCBI): domain Eukaryota; kingdom Metazoa; phylum Chordata; class Lepidosauria; order Squamata; family Gekkonidae; genus Lepidodactylus; species Lepidodactylus listeri. The sequence continues at coordinate 135,265,341 of JARCFY010000004.1, read as the reverse complement.
GTTTCCATATACACTTCTCCTAATATCCCTTTCCACTTGTCACCATATATTAATTTTTAGTTTGCAGAATGTATAGCCTGCGTTTCTACCCTCTCAAGGGCTACCAGGGTAGCTAACAAAATGCAACATATGTAACAAAAATCACATTTTAAAACCATTAACCACCCCCAAAACTAGAGTTGCCAAGTCCGGGTTGGAAAATACCTGGAGACTTTGGGGGTGGAGCCAGGAGCGAAGGTGGGGTTTTGGGTGGGGAGGGGCCTCAGCATGGTACAATGGCATAGAGTCCACCCTTCAAAGCTGCCATTTCTCCAGGGGAGCTGATCTCTGTCAGCTGGAGATCAGTTATAAAAGCGGGAGATCCCCAGGCCCTACCTGGAGGCTGGCAACCCTACCCAAAACACACATTAATGCAATTATATGCAGAGCTAAAGTACATATGAAGACATAAAAACAGCAATTACAGCAGACTTTCAAATACATATCATTATAGAGGGTTATACCATTTTTTTAAAATATATTTTTATTGAACTTTTTCAAGAACATAACATCTTAATATAGAATATAGTGTTATACCATATTTTGAAAAGCAAAAGAGGACATGTTTCCCAACTGACTACTTCAAAGAAGCGATCACAACGACTAATCCCATTTTAAATGCCCGTACTATTTAAGCTGTGATAATTGCTACTAGCTAGGAATATTCCTAGCCTTCCAACCCAGAATGAGGACATTTGCATCAATTTTCTTTAAAAAAGCCTAAAAGAGGATGACACCAAAAAAAAAAAAAAAAAAAGAGAGAGGACAGCTTGTCCAGCAAGGCAGGATATAAATATAAATGATTAAAATAAAATAAAATAAATAAATAAAAAGACACGTCCTCTAAAAAGAGGACATCTGGCAACCCTATATTATATAAAACGAAAGATTTACGTTGCTGTTAAAACAAATACTGTACCAGTGGCTTGGCATGAGCGGCCTGCTTGCCCACAGATCCGTGGAACTGGGTCTCCTTTTTACCCCAACCGATAGTAATAAACTTCCCTAGGAATAAGTAAATCAATTCAGAACATACATTTGGAAAAGCTGGTTTATTTTTTAAAAAACATTTGATGCAGAAAAGCCCCAAATTACCCCCCTTTTCCCCCATGCTGTCTTTTAACCCTCAAAACAAACTTTACAAATCCTTTCCACACCGGGCTATTTGCAGGGCATGCTGCATTTCCTAGTTAGAACTCCTAGCAGCAGAATAGATAAATTTTCAAGCAAGTACAACATCCTGATTCAGAAACAAAAGCCATTTCTACTGAAGTTCAGATGGTCGTTCCTCAACTCTCCTTTCCAATAACAAGACAGTAAACTCACGGTACCTACAAAGACTATATCAGAAGACCAGTTCTACCAGATGCCCTGTTTATAACTGCTGTGCTACTGGAATAGGAAAAGGAGCAACTGGCAAGATAGTGGTAATCTGATTTTTCTTACAACTGACTAGATGTCAGATGATTAATCAATGTACAGAATTCTAATCAGGGGTCACACTAGTACTTCTGGATTCTCAGTAGCTTGGGTGGTTTTGGACATACACACAGATATATCTACACATCTACCAGTGTTTAATAATGAGGAAAACTTCCATTTTCTGCTCTAGTATCAATTGACACCTATGCCGTTGTTAAGGAAACCACTTTTTAAGGTCTGTACATAAGCAGTATAGGGACTGCGGTGACTCAGAGGTTGAGCTGCAGACTGGTAGGTCGGTAGCCTGGCAGTTTGAGACCCGAGTGCCACATGACGGAGTGAGTTCCCATCTCTGGCCCCAGCTCCCGCCAACCTAGCAGTTCAAAAGCAAGAAATTGCAAATAGATAAATAGGTACCGCTTTGGTGGGAAGGTAACAGCGTTCCGTGCGCCTTGACATTTAGTCATGCTGGCCATGGAAAAGTCTTTGGACAGCACAGGCTCTTTGGCTTGGAAATGGAGATGAGCAGTGGCCCCTAGAGTCAGATTCGACTGGCTTTCAAGCAAGAGAAACCTTTACCTTTACATAAGCAATAAGGGCAGTCAGAAACTATAGCCCATTACAACAGCGTACATGCAATCTATAAATCTCATAACTTGCCCTTTTGATCAACTGTATTGAATTGTGCAAACCAGATCCCTGCATTTGTATGCATTATTTGAATTCGTATCTTCGTAAAAGCACTGCCATAATCCTGCAACAGTCAAACTACATGATCAAATCCAGTGGTCTGGTATCATATTTTTCATTTGCATTCAGTCCTCCCCTTGCATGTGTCTTGCTTTTACAAAACTGAGTTTTGTATTTTGTGCAAATCCAGCAGCCACTGCAGCAACTCACCTTCTCCAAAGTCACCTTGGTGAATCTGATTTTCCATAATTGGCTCAAACTCCCTGGTCATCAAAATGAGCGTCTGCTGACCTTCATGGGGTAAACATGCAACAGATTTTAAAAACAAAGCTTTCTTGGTCAGCCGAGACAATCTAACTTTTACTTTATTTTACCTACTCGAGGTGACACAGAATTTCAGCCCCTGCCACAAGTAGGGCAGCTGTTAAAAAAGACAAAATGCATGGCTCCCAAGAGATAAACAGGAATTTGGAACAAAGCTCCTACACAGATATGCACACAACAGTTGAACAATGTCCACATGTGCATTGTCATGAAACTCGAATGATTCTGCTCTACAGTTACACAGTTAGGAGTTATTAAGTCCTACTAATGCAGATGTAATGGTGGTTCTCTGCAAACCCTGATTTGCTAATCAAGAGCTGGTCCTGAACAAGTATGCTTCTTCTCCATCCTGCTTGAGCAAAAATTGCCCACCACCTTGTCTGGTTTGCCTCAAGTATGTTTGTCAGTCTGTGTTTAAAGTGCCTTCAAGTTGCAGCCGACATGGCAACTCCTCATAGGGTTCTCAAGGCAAGAGACGTTCAGAGGTGGTTTTGCCATTGCCTTCCTCTGGGTGGCAACCTTGGACTGCCTCATTGGTCTCCCATCCAAGTACTTACCAGAGCCAACCCTGCTTAATTTCTGAGATCTGACAAAACTGGGTTAGCCTTGGCCATTCAGAGCACCTAAAATATACAGCGTTATCGAGGAGAACCATGGTTTAATGCTGAACAGATTCCCTTCTTAACCAGAGTTTGAAATAAACCCTGGTTAAGTAGAGGACCAGTTTGACCCAGGTAGATTTTGGAGCACCTGTAACACTAAACTATGCTTAATGCAAACTAGAGAAGGTGGGGGAGAAGAAGTCTCATTAGAAAGGGGAAGCAGAATGCATTGCCAAGGTCAGATCTTTTTTTTAGCAAGCCCTGGTTTTCAAAGCAGCCAGTGCTAACAACCGCTCTGGACCCAAAGGTAAGAAAGCTGATCAGCCACATCTGCTTGAAAACTTTGCTCTGTACCTGTCGCCAGGAGAACAAGCTCTTGGTCTGGACTCCAGCTCATTGCTGTTAGACCACTGGCCACACTCCCGACACACTCCAGCTGCAAAGGAGGAAAGAAAACAGGGTTGCCAGTCAATGCTCCCTCTAAGCCATGCTTGTGAGCAAAAATTCAACTTTCTGAGCTACTGGCATTAAAACTGTGAGCAAGCGATTTGGCTGCTGCATACATTAGTTTGCTCTGGAGCCATCCTTCCTGAGCGAAGACAAAAATGTGTGAGCCGGAGGCTAAAAAAACCTGTGAGCTAGCTCACACTAACTCAGCTTAGAGGGAACACTGTTGCCAGTGCCACCTTCTTGTGCTGGCCCTGCTCCTGCTCTTTAGCAGCAGCCACACACTGAGCTTAAGCAGATGACGCTCCCATCACCACTTCTGTCAGTGCCAAAAAAACCCTTAAACGGCTGACATGCATCTGACCAATGCTACGCCATCAGGTGTCAGCCTCTGAATCCCTAAATGCTTTCATGATCTTTCTTTGACTTCAGTAGAATTAAGTCAATGGCCTTTAACTAATGACTGTAGTCCACCTCTGCATTCTGCTTCAGTCTAAAGTATGTACATATGAGCCATCAAGGCTCAGCTCACACACACTAAGTTATCCACTTTCAATGCACTTTCCAACAGGATTTTGCCAGTTCACACAGTAAAATCGAGTTGGAAAGTGCATTGAAAGTGGATCATTTAGTGTGTGTGTGATCACAGCCCAAGTCACAACTGACCTGAATGGCAACCTCAGCAGGGGCCTTTCAAGGCAAGTGAGAAGCAGAGGTGGTTTGCCAGTGCCTTCCTCTGCAGAGCCTTCCTTGGCAGTCTCCCATCCAAGTACTGAACCTGGTTAGCTCCTGAGATCTGACAAGATTGGGCTATACCATGCCACCTTCCCTTGCTCAATCTAAAATGGACTAACCGTCTTCTAGGATTGGGTGTGTGTGTGTACTGTATTTTAGGAGAAGGAAAGATATTTTAATCTGGTTATAGAAGTACACGTGATGGGAGCTTGTGGCTTCTTATAATATGTCCACGCTTAAAAATATATATATGTTTGACAATGTAGATGTTATTTTTCCTATAAATTTAAATAAGCCAATAATAATATTTTTAAATGGGGAGTGGGGAGAAGTCTTCAAACCCCTTGAAGCCTACTATTACGAAAGCAGCCCATCTAGAACTGGTTAGATTTCTGGTCCTCCTTTGGCAGTGCTGGAGGTTCCGTAGTTCCACCTGCCATTGCAGCATACCTGGTTTGTGTTCAGGTGGCACAGGATAACGTCTCCAGTGGCTGTAGCCACACACACAGATTCTTGGTCGGGCAAATCCTCAATTCCCACAATGTGTCCACTTCCATCTTCTGGCAGAAACCCTTCTGCTGTCAGAGAAATTTCATTTGTGACCTATAAAGAGATAAAACAAAGGGCAATGAGGAACAATCACTATGACTGAGCCAAGAAACCCCAAAAATATTCATAATGTCATTTGAAACTGTAGGACAAGGGAAAAGGAATGTGATTTTTTTAATGTGATTTCTGACACTTTCTCCTTGGTATATATACTGACAGCTGTCACTGTGCCCTCAAAAGTTTAATCCTGGTATGTAACCGAGAAGCTTCTGATTAGAGAAACTAATAGCAGGACATATATATTTTATAATTGCACTTTTTGTATAAGAAGCCATATTAAGCAAAAGTATTATTTAAAGCCTCTGTAGATGGAATTAGGATGCAATAGAAATGGAATGCTACTTAGAAGTTGCAAGGCTGCCGAGAGTGAAGTTTAATGTGATTCACGGTCCTTATCAGCTAGCTCTCCACATGGAAGCCCAGGAAGTCACCCAGTGTTCTCTAAAGTTCCCAGTGTTCTGAAGACAAGGTAAACAAGTGAAATTACTGACACCACTGAGAGATGCACTGAGTCAAATTATGCTTGCATGATATTAACTGCCTGGTACCAATTAGAGATTCTTCAGTGTGTAAACCATATGTGATGTCATTTGGGGTATAAGACCTTCTGCCCTTCCTAGTTATGGCAGAATACAGCTCTGGAATTGCTGACATGCTAAGGTGCACTGCTCAGCCCTGTATTCCGTTTTGAATTCATTAAACAGATATTCTGTTGGACTCTGATTGTGTGATTCCAATTCGGCCAAGGGTTCTCACAGGTCACGGATCTGTGAATCAAAATGGCCTCAGTTAGAAGCATCTTAAGCCTAAATACTCTTACACAGGAATGTAATCATTACAGGCAACAGCAAACATAACTTTAGTTCCACAGCTATGGATAGAGAGAGGGAGTTGTCAGAACAGTGATGCCCACCCCCCAATATGGCACCTGCTGATGCATTTCCTGGCGCTCACTTTTTCGTTCCCTGAAGCTGAGCCAATCTTGGCTTCTCTCCATTTTGTTGGAGCAGGAGACGCTTCAGAAGAGACCAAAAGACATCACCCACTCAATGGTTCTTAAAATACCACAAGCTCAACAAAGTTAGGGAGACTTGCTGTAGAACATAACATCAACTTGACAAAGAAATATGGTAACTCACCTCCTGTGTGAGAGGATCCAGTTCCACAATTCCATGCTCTGAGCTGATTAACAATGTCCCACGGTCCACACGGAGAGAGAAACCCTGTGGACTTCCAAAAACCTGGCTGGCCCGGCACTCCCGTGTTCTCAGTAATTTTAGATTTCTCATTATGTCCTCAGTACAAACAACAGTAAAAAGTAGGAGAAAATGTTTTTCTCACTCTGCCTTAAGAACAAATCAAAGTCAGACTGCACCTGAAAACCAGAAACAGGCACAGGGATGGATAACACATCAGCGTACAGGCATTAGCAAAAACAGCAGAGCTTTTTTCAGCCAGGTGTAGTAGCTATAGCGTTGGATTGGAGAGACCCAGCTTCAAGGCCCTGATCTAGCCATGAAGCTCCTTGGATAATCTTTGGCCAATCTCTCTCTCTTCCCCAGCCTACCTTACAGTCTTGTGAAAAACAATGGGATCAGCATATCCCATTGGACCTCCTTGGAGTGAGGTTGGGTTAAAAACATGAAAAAATGAGTAAAAGAAGGGTCTTGAAAGAAACATATGGCACTTTTAAAGAAAATCAGTTGCATGAACCAGCATTTTGCGAGGCTATCAAAATTTTCTTGTGCTCACACTAGGGATACTAGTTTCCTGATTTGGGTGGGCATTATCCCACTACTGCCCCCCACCTGCCCTCACATCTGGGTCTATCAGGAGAACAGCTGGGGGCAGAAATGAGGTTGTGCTATGTGTCGATGTCATGTCTGGTCAAAAACTTGGCCATGACATCAGTGCATCAACAACAATCTAGAAATGCTAAGGTTGGCTGATGTGCTGGGGTATTGTCAGGGTTTTCGCCTGGAAATGACATCAACACGTAGAGTGACACATCCACTCCATGCTCTGCTCCCAAAGGTCATGGGGGTTCTGGGTGGCAGCCTAGCATCTCTAGGCTGCACTCATGTAGCTTTATGATATCAGTAATGAGAGATACACGGAATGAGAGATACACCGGGATTCTAAAAGATGATACACAGTATACTGTGATAAAATTACTAAGAAATGTACTTCACCATTTGATTAGTGCATAATCAACATGAGCTAGGAAAACCAAATTACAAATCACCTTTAAAGTGCATTTCACTACATACACATCTTACAAAATCAAGTACATAATCATTCAACCATTCATAATTTCCTTATCGAATCACACTTCATATAAAGGATCTTCCTATATTCTTCCAATTTCTTCAGACTCTTCAGTTGCAACTTTAAAGTGTCTTGTGCTGCTAACAATAATATCTTATGCGTAGGTCAACTCACGAGGTCCACTCACAGCAATGTGATTCAACTTTTCCAAGTCCTTCAAATAATTATGTAAATGGTGAAGTACATTTCTTAGTAGTTAAATCACAGTATACCGTGTATCATCTTTTAGCTCATGTAGCCTTAGTCAGGGGTGGACTGGCCATTTAATTTACTGTTGCCCTAGAAGGCTTCCAGGAGTGAGCAGGACCAAGTCCCAGCAATTCTGCTGGCCCTGCAGGGACTGCTTTGATCTGATCCTTCAGGGGCAACAATGATCTTTTCATCATTTGCCTTCTTCTGAGCCATTTCCAGTTGGAGGCAGTGAGTGAACCAAAACCTGTTGCTGGGTCAGAACTGTGACTCTGCAGTGCTAGCTCACTGAGCTATGGCAGGGAGCGAGGGTTGCTCACCTGAGCTATTTCTGACCCAGTGTGGTATAGTGGCTCAGGCACTGGACTAGGACCAGGGAGACCCAGGTTCAAATCTCCACTCGTGCCATGGAAGCTCACTGTGTGAACTCAAGCCAATCATTCTCTCTCAGCCTATCCTACCTCATAGGGTTGTTGAGGGGAAGAACCATGTATGTTTCCTGAGCTCCTTGGAGGGAGAGCAAGATAAAAATGCTCCAGATGACTAAACCGTGGTCTGACAGATAGAAATCTAGCAGGCAAAGTCATACTTTCATCTCTGCTTAAGTAGTAGGTTCAATTGGTAGAGCTCCTCCCCACTCAAAAGTTCAGAAGGGAATTATCCAGTTGGTGTTATCATTATCATTACGTTTGAACGCTGCAAGGATTTGAAAACTTGCTTGAACCAACGCAAAGCTCCAGCTGAATCTATTGCAGCACACGCTTTGCTGAGCTGGGCTTGGAGAATCCAGAGGGGAGCGGGATCTTATCTTTTCCAAACAAAGATCCTGTCATTTTGCTCCCCTTCCCTTTATGTAGAAGGTAGTGGTGTACAAAACACGCATCCCTCGGCGGGACGTGTAGACGTCCTCGGCAATCCTGATTCCCACTGAAGCTTGCTTACCTTAGAAGCAGGATATTTTTCAACAACACGCGTAGACGCCTGCCATGTTAAAAGCCACCGTGCGGGCAAAGTGAGCGGAGAGCATGCTCAGTAGAACTCTGAAGCCGACGACAAGTAAGGGCAGTACGAATTGCAGAGGACGCGTGCTCAGTAGGGCTCTGAAGGCGAGAACAGCGGGGGGGGGGGGTGTCCGAAAAGCGCATGCTCAGTGGAAAGCTGTCGCGTCTAGGGACCGCTGAGCGATGGTTTGTTAAAGAGCGGGAAATGTTACGAAGGGTTTTGTGCGCGCGTTTGTCCATAGTCGCTTTGTGAGGGGACAACTTTTTGTTTCTCAACTACAGAAAAAAAGGAAAGAGGACTGTTTGATTCTCCCCCCCCCCCAGTGACTGACTGTATTTGTTTAGAGTATGTAAATCTCATTTTTCATGGTATTTTTAAAGTAGCTAGCAAAAATCTTCAAAAACAATCGAATACTAAGTTAAATATGGTGTCCCAGAGGCGAGCACGATGGGTATCTTGTGTTTAACTGTTCTGGCAAAGACATAAACAGAATCCTGGTGTTATTAAAACAGACAGTTACTGACCCACTGTATTTCACTTCATGCAGCTTCATATTAAATAATGACAGAGCAATTCTAAAAGTAGGATTAGAATCCAGTAAGCACCTTAAAAGACCAAAAAGATTTCCAGGATATAAGTTTTCAAGGGGCATCTGAAAGGGAGTTTTTACTCTCAAAAGTTTTTATCCTGGAAATCTTGTTGGTCTCTAAAGTACTACTGGACCCAAATCAGGGTCCAGCGCCAAGTTGGGAAATACCTGGAGATAGGGTTGCCAAGTCTGGGTTGGAAAATACCTGGGGACTTTGGGGGTGGAGCCAGGAGAAGGCGGGGTTTGGGGAGGGGAGGGGCCTCAGCCTGGTACAATGCCATAGAGTCCACCCTTCAAAGCAGTCATTTTCTCCAGGGAAGCTGATCTCTGTCAGCTGGAGATCAGTTGTAAAAGCAGGAGATCCCCAGGCTCCACCTGGGGGATGGCAACCCTACCTGGAGATATGGGGGTGGAACCTAAGGAGAGCAGTGTTTGGGGTGAGGAGAGACTTCAATGGATTATAATGCCATAGAGTCCACTTTCTAAAGTGGCCATTTTCTCCAGGTGAACTGATCTCTGTCCCCTGGAGATCAATTGTAATCCCAGGAGATTTACAGTCACTATCTTCAGATTAGCAACCCTAACCCAAATCTTGGTTTTCTACTGCAGATCAACATGGCTACCTTCAAGAGCACTCCTGCAAGTAAGCCTCACTGTATGATTCTAAAGGCTGCAGTCTTGTGTACACTTACCTGTGAGTAAGCCCCATTCCATAAAGTGGGATTTATTTGTGAGCAGAATAAAACAAGCCCAACGATGCCTTAAAAACTAACAACATTTATTGAAATATGAGCTGGATGTTTGTTTTATTTTGCTATAACGGACTAATATGGCCACCCCTTTGCAATTATTTGTAAGTAAACATGCATAGGATTGGGCTGCAAATACCACATTTAAAGCACAAGATCGTCGGGCAAAAGGGAATGAGAGCTATCGGATGGCTTAACAGTTTTTATGTCTGCTAGGATAATTCCCAAACAAGAAAATCATAGAAATAATGCAGTGAAAAAACAGAGTCTTGGGGCGATTTAAACACTAATAGATGTACAAAAATAATCAATAGTCTTGCAGCACCTTAAAGGCTATCAATTTTCCCCGTGCATAAGTTTTTGTGCACTTTTTGAAATAATCCTAAAGGGGTTTAAAGGTAAAGGTTTCCCTTGCTCGAAAGCCAGTCAAATCTGACTCTAGGGGGTGGTGCTCATCTCTGTTTCCAAGCTGAAGAGCCAGCGCTGTCTGGAGACTTTTTCCATGGTCATGTGGCCAGCATGACTAAACGCCAAGGCACATGGAACACTGTTACCTTCCCACCGAAGCGGTACCTGTTTATCTCCTTGCCATTTCTTGCTTTCAGTCTGCTAGGTTGGCAGGTGCTAGGGCCAGGGATAGGAGCACAAATCCATCACACACACTCGGGTCTCGAACTGCTGAGCTACCGACCTTCCGGTCCGCAGCTCAATGTCAAACATAAATTCCACTGAATTTAGTTGGGCTTACTCCCAATTGGTAAAGGTAAGTAAAGGTTTTCCTTGCTTGAAAGCCAGTTGAATCCAACCCTAGGAGGTAATGCTCATCTCCATTTCCAAGCCCAAGAGCCACTGCTGTCCGAAGACATTTCTGTGGTCATGTGGCCGGCACGACTTAATGCCGAAGTGCATGGAACTCTGTTACCTTCCCACTGAAGCGGTGCCTATTTATCTACTTGCAAGTTCTTGCTTTTGAACTGCTAGGTTAGCAGGATACTCCCAATTGAATCTACACTGGGTTGCAGTCATATGGTGTAAGTTCCCAGGGTCCATCCGGAGATACATGAGTTTGGAAAACCTCATGAGGCATGTAGCTGAGACAGGCAGATTAATTTTTTAGACTGAGAAATAGCCATCACTCTTATTCTGGAAGAGGCTTACTTATTATTGATTGATTGATTGGACTTTTATCCTGCCCTCCCTTGCATTGCAGGGCTCAGGGTGGGTTACAACAAAAATAAAACAAATTGAAACATCATTCAATGTTTAAAACTGTAGCAACAATTGCAATACACCAGATAGCAATCAGGGTGCTCCCAGAAGTTCCCCGCCATTGGCGGGGAGGGCAGGATATAAGTCACATGAAATAAATAAATAAAATAAATAAATGCGCCCACAATGGACCAATTTCTGAACAGTGGGCAAGGCCATCAATACACCAGGTGGAACAGTGTACACAACACAGCGGATAAAGCAGGGTAGAGTAGGGGAGGCCGATGTAATTTAGAAACCCCTTGCCTCAACCAAAGGCCTGGCAGGACAACTCTGTTTTGCAGGCCCTGTGGAACTGAAGCAGATCCCGCAGGGCCCTGATCTCACATGGAAGAGTGTTCCACCAGGCCGGAGACAGGGCCTAGACAGATGTGTTAGGATAAAGTATGTCCCTAGTTTCAGTGAATCATTAAATAAAATAATTACGTACATTATTTACTTAAATGAAGTATAAATGTAAACAGTTTACTTTTCCCCAAACATTCTAATCTAGGCTTTTTTCAAAGGCACTGAATCTTGTAGACCAAACCTTATCATGTTTACCTGGTTGTAAACATGGGTGTGCTGACAAGGCGCATCAGATGGATCGATTGTGCCCACTCCTCACCCACCCTCTGCCTGTACAATTCTGGCCAAACATGCAGGTTGGCTTCAGTCTATACCATGCGAGAGGCTCTGGTTTACCTTGAAAAAATTAAGTCACCATTGCAGGATGTGTCGGTGGGTAAGATCCTGAATAATATTGATCTTCTGTGGCAAAATATATACAATGACATCCTCTTGAGGAAGGGACTGAAGAGCCACCGGGATTCTCTTGCACATGGCACAAGCGTCCCTGTTGCTTAGCATGATCTCATACCCGAGTCCTACCCAATCGGGGGGGGGGGGGGGGGGAGGGAAGGGAAGAGTGTGGGATGCCAGAAGGCAGAATTAACTAGGCTATGCTGCACTTGCACAGACAAATCCTGGGAGCTGACTTAGAAAGTATAATGGATGTTTCTTAGAACTCTGCTCAGCTGTGCATGGTGCATCCAACTGATGTAAGAGGCAGGATATAACTGGCTATTTCCACACAGCAAAGCTGTCCTGTGTTTTCCCCACTGCCACTGCAGTTCCAGCTGAAGCCTGGCAGCAACAGAGCTTCTACACAAAGCTGCACCTCTTATATGGTGCGTCAGTATGGGCCTTGGAAAACTTTCATTCTTTGGAAAACTCCCAAAAGAAGTTTATGTGTAGGCTTCTTGCTGTCCCATTGTAATGTACCCTGCTACATGTCTGGACATGTTCGCCAGGCGCTCCTGTAATGGTAATTGATACTAGCCAGGAGCGCATGGCTGAGATGCGAACCTGAGCTTCAGTCCCAGAAGAACAATAGACCCTAGGATCCTGATTGTCCCCCTATCAGAGGCTTAGGATATTCAAATGGTCCTATGATAGCCTTTAGTGGAAACCCAGTCCCTGTTTACCCAGTTCCCCATGGGGGTGAGGTCAGGGGTGCGGCTTACCTGTAAATATAAGCAGGCCCCCCCCCCCCCACCATCCCTCATGCTTCCACTGACCACCTAATAAAAAGAGCTTTGTTTGACATCACTCCATGGCCTCCTGAGTCCAGTATATTTCACCCATCTTCAACACCCTCTGCGATGACAAGAATGGAATTATCTTTACCCCAGATAACAACTTTAGTTTATAAAAGAAGCATCCATTTTTGGCTGAAGATGATTTTTCATATGGCTTCTGAACTATTAATTTCAGCCTATGGGGAAATGAAGGATAGGTCTTGGCGTGGTTTTGTTCTGAGGATAGTGGCCAATCTTGGTTTCTCAGCTGACTAAGATCTCTTGGATTTCATACTGCTAAGTCTCTTATCAAGCAAAGACTGTTAGATCAGTGGGTGCAAGCTGATATGGGTATGATAGGTGACTTGAAAATCTCTGGGATTTATAAACAGCTATTTCACCCACCTTGGATATTGTCTTCATATGTTGTTAATCTAAGTAATCCTAAATATAGAAAGGCTTTTACTAGAACACGCTTTGATATGTTACCACTACTGGCCACTGAAGGTCATTTTAAAGGGATACCATATGGGGAAAGAGTTTGTTCTTGTGATCAAACTTCTACTGAAAATCTCTTCCACATCGTATTTCATTGTGTAAAATATGGGACTTAGTGAAATAAGTTCCTGTGTACAATTATATCCTTGGTAGGTTAGATCCTGGGAAATTAGTATTTCTACTGTCAGATAGAGATAAATTTATTACTTTCAAAGTGGCAGGATTAGTTTCTGCTATTTTGGGGGGGGAAAGGAAAAGATGAGCACTATATTGATCCTCTCGTACTTGACACTTTGGGTTACTGTTATTTTATGATTGTCATTAGATAATTTTAACTTTTTTATAAGTCAATACTGATAATATTGCTTTAACTGTATCGTGATATGTCGTTTTATTGATGTCATTCATGCAATGTACCTATTATTGGTTTGTCTTTTGTTGAGTGGTTTTTTTTTTTACTGTTTTTTTAGCTGCTATGGCACTTTGTTGCTAATGCAGTAAAGGTTAACTGACTACTGAAAGCTATCCATCTGCTCTTTTAGTCTTACTTTCCCAGCCTTTCCCTATCCACCCACAGTGAGCAAACGTCACATTATCGGACAGCTAGCACTCTCCTCACAGCTGAGATGGCAACACACGGCCATTACATTTTTATATAATTTGTATGTATAAATAAGACCCAGGTTTGAATCCCCACTCTGCCAAGGAAACTGTCTGAATGACCTTGGGCCACTCACACACTCTCAGCCTAATCTACCTCACAGGGTTGTTGTGAGGATAAAATAGAGGAGAAGATTAAGCAGCCTGCTTTGGGTTCCCATTGGGGTATAAATGAAGTAAATAAGTAATGCATAGTTTTTCCTGAAGTCTGGAGGCTATAAAAATAGTCACAGTATTTTCTGCTCCCTCCTTTTACGGCCACAAGAGGCTGCTACTGACTGAATAATAGCAGAGTTTCCTCTCTTCTGTTGATACCAGATCTAGCCTGAAGGACTGAAATCTGGTCCTGTCCAACAACCTTTTATAAAGGCAGAGTCCTCACTCTATCTCATGATCTGACATCATTTAGGACATGCAAAAGCTTATTCACTAGACCAGGGGTGGCCAAACTTGCTTAACATAAGAGCCGCATAGAATAAACATCAGATGTTTGAAAGCCACAAGACATGAACAAATATTACCTGCTTTTATTGGAAAATAAGCAAATTTGCTTTTTATTAACATTAAATGAGACTGCCAAAAATAATAACAAAAGGGGTAAAAGCAGATATTGATAATGGTATTAATTTGTCCAATGATATTTGTTTTCTAATGATATTTAGCTTCCCCAGCTGCCCTGCTGGGAGCCACATAATATATATGAAAGAGCCGCATGCGGCTCCCGAGCCACAGTTTGCCCACCCCTGCACTAGACCTCGCTGAAGTTATCCCATCTCTCTTCCTACATTAAGAAAGACTTTTCTTTCTTTGCTTTTCTTGTCCTGACAAATTTGCAGTGTTGCAATGTTGCTGATTTCTTTTAGCAAAACCTAAACATCTGGCTACTCTCACAATTCCATCTAGCCTTTCGGCTCTATCAACACACTTTGGCAAGGGCAAGTAAGCTGAATTAAATGTATTGAGTTTTTATGGTAGGTTTTTGCCTAAGGGTAACAAGCTAAAACTGAGCAAAGTTTGAGCCCAGTGGCACCCTTAAGACCACCTGGAAGTTGGCAGCTCTAGGCCACTCTGTTGAAAAGAGGTTTTGAGATCAGGAAAAATCCATGTCTCATCTATAAGTATTTGATCGTTGTGACGTGTGTCTTAACTATTGGAACGCTGGAGCATACTGGGTTTTGTAAGCCGCTGTTAATGGCAGCAAAGGCATGCCATAACTTATTTTAATAAACACTTCCTAACTAAAGAAAGGGGGGAAATTACCAAGCCATTTTTATCTTCATTTTTATTTCTTTTTCATATCCTCCTCCCACGTATTTACTTATAAGAAACCACAGAGTTCCTTATCAGACTCCATTTGCTCAAAAAATTATTTCTTCCTGTATGTCCGGCTGCAGGTGAGAACACACCCTGGACGTGCCCTGAGAAACACCGACCCACCCTCGCCATGCTTCCTCGGGCTGTTCCCCGAGTCTCGCTTCCCCGCAACGCGACACGGTTCTTTTACGGCCTCTCGCATTCCTGAAGGAGATTTGCAGCGATGACATCACCGGGGGCCCGCAATCCACATGTGAACGACTCGGCCGGGCTTGTCGAAACTTTGCGGAGTGAAATCAAAAAGCGCACAAAGGCACGCAAGGCAACGAGTCTCCGCATGATCCGCGCGGGTCTGACTTTGCATTTAGGGTTGCCAGACCCCAGGTGGCGCCTGGAGATCTCCAGGAATTACAACAACTGATGTGCAGATGCCAAAGATCATACTACAGATCTCCAGACTACAGAGGTCACTTCCCCCGGAGAAAATGGCTGGTTTTGGAGGGTGACTCTATGGCATTATAATGTGCTTGAGGTCCGTTCCCTCCCCAAATCCCACCTTTTCTAGGCTCTACCTCGAAATCTCCTGGAATTTCCCAACCCAGAGTTGGCAACCCTAATATTATATTTGCATGCAGGCGATCCCTGGGAAGGCGTCGTTTTCTTTCGCTGCGGCCGGCCGCGGAGGAAGGCATTGTTTTCTTTTCCGCTGCCAGGGCCATGCCCGGGACCGCCTGGCACCGCCGCCACGCCCCTAAGCGACCAGGAAACAGCCGGCCGCCGCTTGCCCCGCAAGAGCCGCAGCCGCCCGGAGCAGGAAGCGGAGCGGGCTCGGGAAGGCGCTGATGGCCCGGGGGAGGGCGAGCGAAGGTAAGAGCGGAGGGGCCTCGCCTGGCAGGGACCGTTTTCTGGAGCCCGGCCTGCTTGGAGAGTTCTGGGAGACGAGGCCAAGAGGGGGCTCTCTCTTTCTCTCTCCCAAGTCTCCGCTGGGATTGCAAACTCTGCTGCCTGGAAGTCTTGCGGGGAACCGAGATCTTGTAATGGGGTGGAGGTCTTCCGCTGGTTTCTGGTTTCTTTTCAGGTCCAGGACAGTTTTTAGCGCGTTTGGTTACATGGATCTCCCTTCCTGGAAGTGATCATAATTTTGCTCTGGCAGTTGCCAAGTTTTTTTCCTATGTGATCAAATGGTCAGATTTGGACAAATTATTGAGATGGTCAGATCTGGACAAATTAGTCGTCTATTTGTTTTGGCTGTAGTTGATGTCATTGTTATTTTCTGTTATCATTATAATTGTTTTTCCCCTACTCTGGTTTTGTTGCTGAACCTTTTTTTTTACATTAATTGTTAAATTTTACTTATGGAACACAAACAGTGGTATACATAATGCATGTAACTTTTAAAGTTAACAATAAGCTATAGTACAGTTAAGTGACTCAACATTGTGGCTTACTTCAGCCAACTTATAGGATGAAAAATAAGAAAAAATTTAATCAGGAATTATTATGTAAAAATCAAGCAATCTTAAAGAAAAGCAGCTAGATATGAGATTAATATTGTCTATTACAGATTTAAACTCTTCTTTGGAAGATAAATACTCTTAAGACTAGAAACCAAGTAGTCACAAATTTAGATGTACAAGAGTCATCGTCTTTTTGAGAAATAGAATCTGTGATGTCATCAAATATACAAAATCCTTGTACCTTCAAAACCCAGTTTCTAATAGTGAGGTTTTTATTGTTTTCCCAAGATTTTTCAATTACAGCTCTAGCTATTGCTGAACTGTTGATTCTCAACACTGTAGCAATAAGAGCAGAGAATAAAGCCCAAAGGATCGCCCTTCCTTCTTCCATTTTATCTGCACAACAGCCCTATGAGGAAGGTTGCCTAGCCAGGTTCACGGGAAGTGGCTGCCCTTGCCCAACACGCTTGACTGCTACACAGCAGGGAGGTTACTCTCAGCTCATTTTACTGACAATGTGTTAAGTTACAATCTGCACTGCTGAATTTTGATCGGTCATGCACGCAGCCTGGGAGCTGGTGTTCAGACCCACCCTTCATCCTGAATTTAATCACTATGAGCTTAATCACGAACTGAATCATGAACATGGACAAGTGAATCATGAGCATGAATTTCTTCATGGGCAGCCCCTGTCTTCTAGCTACAGCTCCCCTTCCTTTGCCATTGGGGGGGGGGAATGCTAATATATCTTAAATGATGATGATGATGATGATGAAGAATTGCCGTCAAGTCACAGCCAAGTTATGGGGACCCCTCGAGGGTCTATCAAGGCAAGAGAGGAGCAGAGTTTCATTGCCGTTGCCTTCCTCTGAATATCCTTAAAGAGTAGTTTTAGGAATATGGGAAGTGGCTTTGAGCAAGTCAGACAACTGGTTCCTCTTGCCCACCTCTTCAGAATGTATTTATTGTATGTCAGAGTTACATGCAGGAAGCATGTAATAATATAAAATATGGAACCAAGTTGATTCAGCAGTTATGCAGACCGATTGGGCAGCCTCCCTAAATACTAAAAACTAAAATTTCAATTCAGTATCCATATCTAAATTTTCAATTTTCTGTGGTTTTTGGCTGAAAGCTTCTCCAACTGAGGCATCCGTCCCCCCTGTCCCCCCCCCCCCCCGAGCCCTGGTGAGATCCCTGGGACTGAATCAAATCACTTGTGCATTCAAAGACAGATGTCCTGCCTTTTTAATAAGTTTGCTGAACTGTTTTATGAGGTACTTTTAAAACGGCTACCTAATTTGCGGTCTTTTGCAGGTGATAGTTGTTTGCACACAAGTTTGCTGGTGCACTTGAGCTACCATTTGAGACATAGCAGCTGACTGGAATTTTTTTTTTTTTTTGCATAGGGTTTTTTTTTGGTGTGTGGGCAACCAAACTCTGAGGCGCTATGTAAAACCTCAGTCAAGGCAAATGAGCCCTTCCATGAAATTGCTGAGCAGTCGGGTTAGAACAGATAAAAGGAAGTATTTCTTCACCCAAAGAGTGATTAACACATGGAATTCACTGCCACAGGAGGTGGTGGCAGCTACAAGCATGGGCGGCTTCAAGTGGGAATTAGATAAATATATGGAGCAGAGGTCCATCAGTGGCTATTAACCACAAACTATAGATAGGAACTCTCAGTCTGGGGCAAGTGATGCTCTGTATTCTTGGTGCCTGGGGGGGGGGCAACAGTGTGAGGGCACCTGGTGTTTTTGGCCACTGTGTGACAGAGTGTTGGACTGGATGGGCCACTGGCCTGATCCAACACTGGCTTCTCTTATGTTCTTAAGAAAGGTGGCAAGCCTGATTTTCAGAACTGGCTGGTTTCCCGACAGGCTGATAAACACCCATGTGCAGACTCCAATTATTTATTCATTTTTTGCCCAGCTTTCTTCCCAATGGCGACACAAGGTGGCTTTCATAATTCTCCTCTCCTCCATTTTATCCTCACAGCAACCCTGTGGGGTGGGTTAGGCTGAGAGCGCATGACTGGCTCATGGTCACCCAGCAAGCTTCCATGGCAGAGTGGGGATTTGAACTTGGGGTCTCCCAGTTGCTAGTCCAGCACTCTAGCCACTAGACCATACTGGCTCTCACATCTTAGGTTGGGGCCAGTCCTGGGATAAAGGAAATTCCACCACACAACAGGCCAGGGGTCATTTAAATTTCTTAGGGGGCACTGGCTAATTGAATTAGTGGTAATTTGATCTGGCCCTTTCCCCGTACCCACTGCTACTCGGGCCCTGAACTGGATGGGAAGTCCGGGCGGCGTGCCAGTAAGTCAGGGAGCCTGGCCCTGAGATGCCCCACTGTAGCTACGGGCCTGCCATACAACAAACTCAGGGAAGGGGAAATCAACACAGTTGCAAGCAGGTCAATCCCCCCCCCCCCCAACTGTGGCTCTTGGGAGCAGTCCCGATGCCTGCAACAAACCGCTGGGCTCTTACATTTTTTTAAAAAGCAGGCAGGTGGGAGCCTGATTCATATCTCAGCCATAGTGTGGGGAGAAGTGGATGTCTTGTCTCTGTCCCATTTTCCTAATCTGAAATGGATCAGCTGCGCTAGCTGCTCTTTGCCGCTCTGTGGCAAATGTCTGTTATTGTGGGCAGAGTTCAGGAGCTCAACACATGTGGCTTGTCATCTAGTTTCGCCTGAAATGGCCCTGTCTCTAGTACTCATTGCCTGGCCCCAGAAAGTAGGGGCCCACATAACAGGGCCGGTGTAACAGGTGTTAACTGGTCTGGTCAGTATTAGTTTAACAAACAGAGTCACCTAAGCTGCCTTCAGTCCCACCTCTGCCCTAGAGACAAGAAGGCCTGGAAAAACGTGGGGAGGGTCTTCTTCTATTCCCCCCCCCGGGACCTTTTTCTAATTTCCACCCTGATGGACTTGTCCTCCCCACCTTCCTATTTTATTCCAAGGACTTATTCTCTTTTCTCAGTGAAAAAAAGAAGAAAATATTGGGGAGCACTGAATAAAACAACTCTTTTGGAATGGATAAAATGTTCTACAAGGTACATTTTGCTTAGTGTAAGAAAATCTATAGCATTAGATGATAATTCCAGCATCAGTGTATAAAACGTATTTTCAAAGTTCCGATTAAATGTTTAAATGTGAATAATTTTGGAAACAGTATACTGTAACAGGTTTGATTATTTATTATTAAATGCTTGATGTTTTGCGTGTTACAAACTTTACCTGATATCTAAATATGCTGGGTGTCTTATTGTGGCCTTTACACCCTCTTTTTGTTTACTGCAAAGTTTGTCTTCTGTTTTCAGCTTTTATTCCCCCCCCCCCCCCCCGGGTCCCCTCAAATTGCAAAGTCTAAGATGCATCGGTCAGGGTATAGCAGTTTGCAGTGCTCAAGTACTGGATGTATTTGCAGTGTTTCTTTTCAAAAAGCTGAGACATCTATACTTTAAAATTTCATAAATATGTAAAATAGTATAATATTATAAATGGGCTAAGAGTGGCCCAGTGTCACCCAGGGAGCTTCCATGGAAAGCGGGGATTCGAACTTGGGTCTCCCAGATACTGGTCCCACACTCTTAACCACATTACCACGCTGGCTCAGCAGCACATAGAAAAAATAGCTTTAAAAAAACAAGCAAACCTAGAGCCAATCTTTTGCAAACTGTTCCTGGGTCTTCTAGTAGATGCATAGGCTACTTTGGAACAGCTGGAATAGTGGGGATTGTGTGCAGGAGAATTTCCTTTGTCTTCATTCATCTGTTTGGGGTTTGGATAGAAAAATCTGTTTATTTTACAGGTGTAGAAGTTTAATTTTCAGCAACTATTTTAAAAAAGTCTCCCACACACTGCACGTAGGATGCAGATGCTGGAGTTTTTCCATTTGCCCTTTCTTAGTATATATGTCATTTGTATTCCAGTAACAGGAAATCTGCCTTGTGGGACAATATGGAATCAGATTCTGGGAGTCAGGAGTCCCCTGTGGGTGCACCTTTAAGTAAGTCAGAAGAAGAGAAGGCGGCAGACACCGGAAGCGGGGGAAACTGTGCTGTCGAGCAAGCTGTTGTGCCTTCTTGCCACGAAGGTTTGGAAAATGTGTATCTGAAACCTGGCAGGGAAACCCCCAAAAAGAAACTCTGCGGCTATTTACACAAATGTTCTGGGAAGGCTCCAATCAGGTCCTGGAAGTCACGTTGGTTCTTTTATGAGGAGAGCAAATGCCATTTGCTTTACTACAGAACAGCCCAAGACGTTAACCCTTTGGGGAGCATCGATGTCTCCAGTGCTAGCTTCGATATCAAGGCTGGAGCCGATGAGGGAGTTTTTGAAATCAGGACTCCCAGCAAAGAATTTATCCTTAAGGTATGTGAAATGCACATTTGGCTGGTGAGCTGTGTGTGTGTGGAATTGTTGATGGATGATGGCAATGCTCCCTCTAAGCTGTCGAGTCCTGTGAGCAAAAATTCTACTTTGTGAGCTACTGGCATTAAAGTTGTGAGTGAGCGATTTGGCTACAGCATGAATCAGTTTGCTTTGGAGCCATCCTTCCTGAGCTAAGACAAAAATGTGTGAACTGGAGGCTAAAAAACTGTGAGCTAGCTCACACTAACTCAGCTTAGAGGGAACACTGGTTGACGGGAACACTGGTTGACGGTATATCTCAGGGTCCCCAAACCTTTTGAGCCCGCGGGCACATTTGGAATTGGGTCATGGCATGATGGGCGCAGCAACAGATTGGCCATCACAAAATGGCTGCTACATGCGGCAGAGCCAGCCACAA
Organism: Lepidodactylus listeri; assembly: GCA_029233225.1. NCBI lineage: Eukaryota > Metazoa > Chordata > Lepidosauria > Squamata > Gekkonidae > Lepidodactylus > Lepidodactylus listeri. Next base: position 135,244,061 of record JARCFY010000004.1, on the reverse strand, counting down.
AATGATTGCTGCAGTTTAACGTAAGTCACACAGTGCAGATCCTTATGGTGTGGTGGCAGCTGCTGCCACCTTTAAAAGAATCTGCACAGCCAAACAAATCTCCAAAAGTCCTACCTGGCCCCATCTGCTCTCTAAACACACTTGGCGGGCACCAGAAAAGGGTACTAGTGGGTGCCATGACGCCCACGGGCACCACATTGGAGACCCCTGGTATGTGGCAAGACCTGAGCTTGGAAGAATCTTGAACTAATAATTTGACTGAAGGAGCTGTTAGTCTGTGCAGTTCCCAAAAGCTCTGACCAAAGAAACATTAAACAATGCAGTGCTGGAACGGGCCAACAGTTTCACATCCTGTTTCAAACAGTGGCCAGTCAGAGGCTTATAAGCAGAGCCTACCAGCAACAGGTCTAACCCAAACTCAAGGAGCTGCTTTCTACTAAGTCAGCCCATTGGTCTATCAAGGTCAGAGTTGTCTGTTCTGAGCAGCAAGCAGCTCTTCAGGATCTCAGGCAGTGGTCTTTTACATCATCTCCTGCCTGATCCTCCCCTCCCTCAACTTCTTCCTAGGAAAGACTGTAGCTAACAGACATGAGTCAGGTCATTGTTTGTTCCATATCAGTGTTAGCTACACACTGACGAGCAGGGGCTCGCTACTGCCTCGGGTCTTTCACATCTCCTAAAACCTGATCCTTCCAACTAGAAGTGTTGGGGATCGAGCCTGGCACCTTCCGTATGCAAAGCAGATGCTCTGATGTTGAGCTATGGCCTCCCCTCTGGAGGTCGCACTCAGGCACCATGACAGGCCCATCCTATCGTTTCCACACATGCCTCCAACACACTTTTAAAAAATCACATCTGAGCCAGTGGTCATCATCACATTTGGAGGCAGTAATATCCACAACTCAGCTTCCTTTTGTCTGTCTTGAAACTACTGTCAGTCAGTTTCTAGGATGACCCCAAGTTGTTGTAATTATGGAAGAGGGCGGAAAGTTTCAACCCACTTTTCTCTACGCTGTGTGTGTGAAAGGACAGAAGGAGGAAACTGCAGGGAGACCCAGTTTCTCAATACTGCCATATTATCCTAGTCTGGAGCAGAGTTAAAATGGGACTGGTATGCTGTACTGGTAAAACAGTGGCCAAGGTGGTACCTCCCATCTCTCCAAGGGCCTGGAGATAGACAGTACTATTAAGAATAATAAGTTACCATTCTTTTTTTTTGCTCAAATCTCTGATGCAAGGCCAGTGTTGGGGGGTCCAATCTTATTCGCACTGCCCCTCCTCAGAGCAGCACCATTTATTTATTTAATGTGTTTCTCTTCTGCACAGCAACAGCCCAGGCAGCTTCTGATCTCTATCATTCAAACGTTACTCTGATTAATTAAAACAATGCTGATGACAACACCCTCCAACCATATTGACAGCCAGGGCTGGCCCCAGGTTTTTTTCCACACTAGGCAAGGATACCTTCCCCCCCCCCCCCCCACCCCATGCACCTACCAGTTTTCAAACACAAATGCAAAAACAAAATTTGAAATTGCTAATTTCTTTTTTTTTTAATTTTGAGAACAAGTAATACAATCTCTGATTTTCTCAAACAGAAAAACACAAACCACAAAGCTTTTTGATAAGTCCTGTTAATTGTGATGTTCCATTTAAGTCTCTTTAATGTTTCCATTTCAGGCACATCAGAATCTAATTTTGCGTGCCTTTTCTTTAGCAAATGTTGTCACCAGTTCCTTCAGGTCAAGCGCTGATGCTTCAGCATGTTCAATTGAAATAGTTGCCGCACCAACTAGTCTCTTTTGCAGCATTGCTGAGCGTATGTGTGTTTTTATAAGTTTGAGTTTTGAGAAACTGCGTTCACCACTTGCCACTGACACTGGAAGCGTGAGAAGGATCCTTAGAGCAACAGAAACACTAGGCACAGTATCCTGGAGGGCTTTTTAGAGAAGTTCTCTTTGTGGTGGCATAGAATTTGGAAGTCTTCGAGCTACTGATTGCAGTTCACAACACAGATCTTCAGCAACAGTGTCTTTGTTTCCATCGTGCATCAGTGCTTGTTCCAAATCCTTGCAGGCCTTCTGTACATCATCTGGGCATTTTTCTTTAATGCTGTATATGTCATACAGGAAGCCAAAGAGAGAATTATAGTGTTGTAGTTGTTGGAATCTCTCTTCAACTGATTGTATGGCCACATCTAAGACAGCATAATAGAAATTCCCTTTGAATTTTTGCTTCGGATCTTGTGGTGCTTCTTCTGGGGCCTCATAATCAAACTGCTTTTTCTTTCTCCTTTGTCTTTGCTCTGTCTCAAAATTCTGGCATTATTTCTAGTTCTTCTGCAATCTCAGTAGCAGCTACCAAAACTTGTTCAAAAACCTCATCACACCTACAGTCCACAAGGTAGTTCTTGGTTACTTGTAATTGGCTTGTAGATAAATTTAAATCAGCTTCCTTATTTTGTAGTACCTTGCTTGTCACATTAATTTCAAAAAGGATGTTGTGCCATGTAACAAGCGATACCACAAACTTGAACTTACTAATTGCATCAGCAAGACCCTTAGCTTCAACTTGAGAATCACTTGTTGATGATTTTCGTAGGTCTGGGTCATTAAAGATCTCCATTAAAGCATCATGTATACTTCCAAAATGATATCTCAGTGGTTTCAAAGCATCAATCCAACTCTCCCATCTGGTTTGACTCAGTGGCTTAACAGTAATGGCTAGTACATGGCTAGTTAGAATTTGCCAGCGATTAGTTGATGCAGAGAAATAATTATAGATCTGCCGGACCAACATGAAGAAACTTGTTGCTTCCAGGCAACAATTAGCAGCAACATTGACTACCAGGTTTAAAGAGTGTGCGCTGCAGGGCACGAAAAAGGCACGTGGATTTATATCCAGGACTCTCTTTTGCCCTCCATGTTCTTTATCTCTCATGTTACTCCCATTATCATAACCTTGACCGCGCAGATTCTCAAGTGGTAATCCCATTTGCACTAGCAGTCCAAGAAGAGTTTCTGTCACAAAGGCACCGGTAGTCTCCTTTAGTGGAACAAATCCCAAGAAATGTTCTCTTATTGTAACCTCAGGCTCAGACATCTCAGTATCTGGTGGTTTGATTGCACTGACGGAACGTACAATCATAGTCATTTGTTCAGTGTGACTAACTTCAGGTGTACAGTCCAGAATAACGGAGTACTATTTGGCTGAGTTTACCTGTGCTAAAATGTTCTGCCTTATAGCACTAGCTAGAAGCTCTAGAAGCTTATTTTGTATGTTTTTTCCTAGGTAGTGAACCATGGTTTCTTCATCTTTAACTCTGTGTACGTGTTCAGTCACGATAGGGTCAAAAAGGGCTAGAAGTTCAACAAGCTTCAAAAAATTTCCATTGTTCTCACTGTACAACTTGTCATTTGTACCATTCATGCCAGGTTTTGCATGCCAAGAAATCTGACCATGGCAATCAAGCGTTCCAAGACCTGTCGCCGATATTGCTCTTCTTCCCTGATCAATTGTTTTTCCTTTCCATAAGCGCAGTTCAAGTTCTCTCCAGGCCTCACAGTTGTCTAAATGGAGAGGACTCCTCTCATGTGAAGAGAGAATTGCTCCAATGTTCTTCCAGTCTTTTGAACCTGGGTCTTGTAGAGACCCGCCATCTCTTTTGCTGAACAGCCTACAGCAAAAACAAACCCCACATTTTTGGTGGTGGAATATATCAGCCATTGATGGCATACCTCTTCACCATTTGCCAGTCTCCTCTTGTAGTGGACAGGAGAGAACCTTCTTTTTTGGGAGTCTTTTGGGAAATCATACGATACAACCTGCTGTGGTCCACGTCCAACTATAAGCTGTTGCAAATTATCACTGCAACACGTAGGCCAGCTAGCAGGGTCACTGTAATTCAAGCCAGGCAGAATACCAACTTCTTCTGTAGTCTTCATTGTACTCTCAGTTTCCTCAAAATCCTCTGTTTCCTCTGTGTGTTCCACTGGAATATCTCCAAATTGTGAGACTTTTTCCTCAGAAGTAATACCATTTGTCGTGGGAACAACATCACTTGTAGGAGCTTCTTCAGTGGTTGTTTCTCCAAGGGTATCATCATGTTCTTGTTCTTTACTTGTTTTTTCTGTGGTAAGGTATTTCCGGAGGGACATCTTTTGCTTGGCTTCCTCCTTGGCTCTTTCTGTCTTTCGTTTGTGGAACTGAGCTCCAAGTGGTTGTTTTTTTTAATCAGCCCTGAGGCCCTGGAAAAATGATCAGGAAAGATGAAAACTGGAGTGTGCTGCTAAACCCTGTCCTTCTAAGCCAGTTTGGTGCAGGGAGTATCTGTGAACTGGAAAAGTAATGTGCGCAGAGGGGCTGCAAGTGGTTCATTTGACCAGCAAACAGAACCAGGGAAAGTGCATGCAGACGAAAACTTCTACCCAGAATTAAACTTTCTCAGCCTTCAAGCAGAGTTGCCAGTCTCCAGGTGGGGCCAGTCTCTTTTGCTTGCTCTTGCCTTCATCTCCTCCACCACCTCTGTGGGGCCTGATGCAAAATGCTTTCCCAGGGTAACCAGCTCGTCATGTGCCACTAGAGAAAGCAGGTGGGGGGAGGCACGTGTGTGTGTGCGCCTGCCTCTCTGAAACCTGGGTGGTCATCATTCCCTTCCCTCACTGACTCCTTCTCTTCCCCTCCCTGGAGTCTGGAAACTAGCCCGCTGCCCCCTCCCCAAACTCACCAACAACGGGGATCATCTCTAATACAAGAGGTTTGGGATGGGGGGGGGTACCGCCGCTCCTTCTCTTCTCCTCCCTGGAGTCTAGGGACTAGCCTGCCGCCCCCCCCCCCCCAACTCACTGACCGAAGGGCTCTCTTTCTCTCTCTGATACAGGAGGTTTGGGAGACTGGGGAGGGGGCTGGGCGCCACGGCTCTGATACAGGTTTGGGACCGGGGGGAGGGGGGCGCCACTGTTCCTTCTCTTCCCTACACACCACTTCGCCTGACGCTTTCAATGGGCTTAGTTGGTAGGGGCCGCTGGGCTGGCCAGTCACTTCTCTTAAAGGGGTGGGAGGCGCGGAGGGGGGGGTGGACGGGAGGCAAGTTCAGTGCTTAGCACCAGGGGGTGCCCTAGGCAGAAGTCTAGTCTGCCTAGTGAGTGGGCCGGCCCTGTTGACAGCACAAGACAGTAAAACTGGTGCAGTTGTTTCATGGCTACCACGTCCCTCTGGTAGTTTATGGCTACCCGCACGCGGGGAGCCCGCACGCGGGGAGGGCGGGATATAAATACGAAATAATAAATAAATAATAAATAAATAAATACCTTTCCAGCCTGCTTTGCATACTACCGTTTGCCAGATCTCCTTTTGGGGTCTGACAAGAGCACTCGGAAACCGTACCAAAATGTGTTTCATGGGCATGAAAACGCTGTGACCAAATTCTGAAATCCTGACAGATTGGATTCTGTGGACCATGATTCAGTTTTTATAGTTGAGATATATGATATTTCCATTTGTTAAGTTTCTTCAATTGTATCGTCCTTTTATTATGTGATTCTTCTGTGATTCAGGAACTGTGTTTGTTGAGTGAACTGTAGTTTACTGACCGTTTCTGTCCAGCAACCAGCCTGAGAGAGTGCTTTATGGACTATACTACTGAGGATAAAGTGAAAAGGTCCCTTAGGGTTTTCCCTTTCACCTCTGGCAGCAGACTCCCCAGGTATTTTAGGTGATCCTTGTGGCTCGCCTTGTCAGGGTGCCTGCTGGGGTCACTCTTCTCCTTCTTTTCCTGCTGTCCTCCCTCCTGTCCTCAACTATTGTCCTACACCAGTTTGGTGTCGTGATTAGGAGTGTATACTCTAATCTGGGGGGAGGGCATAATGTCCTATAGTCTCCCCTCCAAAGCAACCATTTTCTCCAGGGGAACTGATCTCTGTCATCTGGAGATCTATTGTCATTCTGGGGAATCTCCAGCTCCCACCTGGAGTCTGGCAACTCTACAGCTGCAGCTGTGCTGAAAGTGGTGGCTGTAAGAAGAAGAAAGTGGTGGCTGTTTCTGCGGTATGTGAATGAATGTTCAACCAGTGCTTGTTTTAGCCTTGTTAATATCACTGCCAGGAAAGTATTTGAAAGCCTAGATTCCCCTGGGGTGGGTTACTTAGCTATATCTACTTAGAACTGAATTTCTAGTTAGCCGGAATCTTTTATTCTCCCCTTAGACCTCGCACAGTTTATAGCTGTAGAATTTCAGACAGGAAAAAAAGATTAATAACTCATAGTATTTTTTATAAATGAGAACAGGGTCATAGTAAAATGTTATTGTTCAGGAGGGTGTTTTTTATAAAAGGGTAGTGTTGTGGTTTCAGTGTCTTCTGTGGAGGGGGGAATAGGCAGGTTTTTTACATTGTTTATTGTATGTCTTATACTGTTTATATTACATTGTTTTCTAATTCTGTAGTCTGCCTTGAGTCTTGACAGCTGCCTATAAATGAAGTAAATCAATCAGTAATCTATTTTTCACTAACACAAAGCCAAGTTTAAACACTGGTTTTTCAGATACTTCTGTTTCTCCCCGGTTTATTGGCAAAGATCAGGGACACAGAATAGTTTGATCACATTATCATCCCCATTCTCTTTTTTCCCCTTACAACGCCCGCTGATTCATTCTGATGAGGATAAAGACTTTTTTTGTCTTCAGGAAACTGCCGTTTATCATGAGAGCAGCCTTCTGCTTTTCTGGGAAGCCAGAAGCCAGTATCCCGAATAGGGATGGGAGTGAACCAGCTGACAAACTAAAGTTCGTCACAAATTTTGGCTGGTTTGTGGTTCACAAAATGAAGAACCACCACCAACTTCCATGAATTTTGGTGCAGGTCGTGGTGGTTCGTGAAGAGCAGAAAGCAAATCCCTGCTTTCTGCTCTTCATGAAAAATAACTGTTTGGAAACCCCTACTTTCTGCTCCCCATGGCTTCCTGCCATTTAAACCAAACAGCTGAGCAGTGCTCCTGCTGCTCAGCTGTTTGGAGACCCGTGGGGAGCAGAAAGCAGGGGTGTAAACTTTAAATGGCTCACAAACTGATTTGAACTGGGTCAGTTTGCAAATCAGCCTCTCGTTTTCTACAGGTTCATGGTTCAGTTTGTGGTTCAGCGAAGATTCATGAACCAAACTACAAAAATGCAGTTCATGCCCATCCCTAATCCTGAACTCCTTTTCTTGACCCATCATGAGAAGCATGAGATTGGGAAATCCAATTCATTGCTTAACAGGTCTGTTCCAGTGACGTTGTCTTTGCTACCAGACCCTATCCTTGACAGAATTCAGTGGTATCTGCAGGCAGAACTTGAATCACAAAGATAATGATCTGATCTCTTATTTATTTTTATTTTTTTAAATTTAACTACAGGCTGTCAGCAAACAAGCCATGATGTACTGGTTGCAGCAGTTACAGATCAAGCGGTGGGAATTTTGTAATAACCAACCGTGGAGTTTGGTAGAGGATGCTGTAGACAAAGGCCAGTTTAGCTACTGTAAGTAACAGCAATATAACTATATTAGACTTTTGTCCCCCAACAGGATAAAGATATTTGCCTGGAATTTGAGTCCCCCTCCCATGCACTGTTCTCATTTTTAATAATTGGCCCATTTTTTTTTTCTTGGCAGGGCATTATTTTTCTGGATACTTTTGCCTTTGTGTAACATGAGTGAGAATCCTGTCCAAACACTTCTTCGTTTTTTTATGAGATTGCAACACAGGTGTTTGAGGAATGGCCATGGCTCGGGGTAGAGCACCTGCTTGAACTCCCAGGTTCAATCCCCGGCATCTGCAGTTAAAAAGGACCTGTTTGGTGTAGTGGTTAACAGCGGCAGACTCTAATCTGGAGATCCGGGTTTGATTCTCCACTCCTTCAGATGCAGCCAGCTTGGGTGACCTTGAGTTCATCGCAGTCCTCTCAGAACTCTCAACCCCACCTACCTCACAGGGTATCTGCTGTGGGGAGGGAAAGGGAAGGAGATTATAAGCCACTCTGAGACTCCGAGTGAAGGGCAAGGTATAAATCCTCCTCCTCCTCCTCCGCCTCTTCTTCTTTTTCCCTCCCCCTGAGTCCCCGGAGAGCCGCTGCCAGTCTAAGTAGACAATACTGAATTTGATGGATCAGTGGTCTAAGTATAAGGCAGCTTCCTGAGTTCCAGATAGATGTGACACAAACTGTGTACTGCCTGAGTATGAAAGGGAAGTGGAATCATGCCTACTTCTTCCATCCTTCCACTGGTGCACAAGCTCCACGCCTGGAGTTGCCTTCCATATTCACACTTGACTGTCTCAGATGTGTAACAGAGTTCAGTGTGTGTAGGCCCAATCCACATAATCTCTGTCCCTCAGGTTTCAAGGAGGGGCTAGTGATCACATGGGCTGAGCCTATGCATATTGGCCATGACACATGTAGGCCTCCAGGGGCGGATTGCCCATTTAGTTTACAGGGAAATTTCCCAGAGGGCCGCTGACAGCCAGGAACAAGCAGAGCCAAGCCCCAGCCAGCAGGGGTGCCAACCTCCAGGTGGTGGCTGGAGATCTCCTGGGATCAATGCTCCCTCCAAGCTGTGGAGTCTTGGGAGCAAAAATTCTACTTTGTGAACTATTGACATTAAAGTTGTGAGCGAGCAATTTGGTTACTGCATAAATTAGTTTGCTCTGGAGCCATCCTTCCTGAGCAAGGACAAAAATGTGTCAGCCAGAGGCTTAAAAACAGTAAGCTAGCTCACACTAACTCACCTTAGAGGGAACACTGCCAGGGATTACAGCTGATCTCCTAGCAGCAGAGATCAGTTTGCCTGGAGAAAATGGCTGCTCTGGAAGGTGGACTCTATGGCAATATGCCCTATTGAAGTCCCTCTCCAAATCCCACCCTCCTCAGGCTCTACCCCCCCAAAATCTCCAGCTATTTCCCAACCGGGAGCTGGCAACCCTATTAATCAGCAATGATAATTTGTTATCAGTTCACCAAATGTATTTTTGCTGCTTTTTACAAACAGATATATGCTAGTGCCAATTCCTTGTGCCCCTGATCCAAGTGACCCCTGCAGTGCTGGCCTGTAATGCCACAGGGGCCACTCAGCTGGGCTTGCTCCAGGGCCATTTCACTTCCCAGTCCACTCCCATAGGCCTCTTTGGCAGAGGCGGGGTTCAGTAAAACAAGACACGATCCTGCTTCCCCACTATTTTGGAGCTGTACAACAACTGTACTACCAGAATGTATTCATTGTCATAGGAGCAAAACTATTGAACTCACCAGCTAAGGGCTGGGGACAGGTGAAGAGGATTTAAAAGTGCACGCAGTCAAGTAGGTCCTTTGGAGAGAAAACATGAATTGGTAGCATAACACCTTCTCCAGAACCAACTAAAACATCACTAAGTGCTGGATATTAAGCGAAGGGGGGGGGGGGGTTAGAGAAAGATCTTGCTCGGCATAAAGAAAAAGTTCACAGTAGTTTTAAACAAATGGAGGAAGCATTTTGCAGAAGTAATTAAGATAACGCCCATTACCAAAAAGATCTTACATTGCGAAGGATGGGGGGAATAGTTCTGTTCCCTCTGAAAATATGAAAGCTAGCAGTTATTAGGATCTTCCAAAGACTGAGCCCTCAGTCATATACCTCTTTGCCAGGATACCAAAATTTTTGAACTCAAGATTTGTTTGTTGATTTACTTCAGTTGCTACTCACTTTTCTCCCCAATGGAAACCCAAAGTGACTTGACAGTACTCCGCCCCATCTCCGTTTTATCTCCACAACAGCCCTGTGAGGTAGGCTAGGCTGAGAGTGTCTGACTGGCCAAGGTCACCCAAGCAAGCTTCCACAGCAGAGTGGGGATTTGAACCTGGGTCTCCCAGATGTTAGTCTGATCCTCAAGCCATCTCAGCACACTGACTTTCACTTACTTACTTACTTAATTGAGGCTCAACAGATACTGTAAAGCAAACCAAATCTGAGATTTGCATTTTGTTTGATGAAGCATTTGTTTCCTCATTTGCATAAGAAGAAGCAAAAAAGGCAGTGGTTGCATATTTTTGTTCTCTGTGGCCTTTCTGATGTAGCCTTCCTGACATCCATCTAATGTTTTGTAGCAATTTCTCTTCTCTTCCTTTTTAGCCGAGGCAGAGCATGAATTTTTGCCCCCCGTGAAAACTCCCACCGATGTGGTTGGCATAAAGGCAGCTTCTCTACCAGCTCCACAGTCCTCTGTATCTTTTCAGAACATCTCCCTCAAGCATCCATGGATTGAAATACAGTACGTGGTTTCATATACTGAAATTCCATGAAAATGGCTGGTTTGTTTTACCGGTAACAACAGAGAGCCTCGTGGCACCTCGGAAGATCTACCAGAATATTGCGCCAAGAGTTTTTAAAGGCAAGGGTTTAGTTTGTCGGAGGCATTAAGTAGATGAGTGATCACAACACGGAGCCTTCAGGAACCATAATGACTTCCAGTGTGTTTCCTGGAATCCACTTGCTTTTTCCCCCAAAGCATCTTACCTCTGAAACAATGAACTGCTCCTGGCTTTCCTCCACCTCGCTGGCTCAGGAAGTACTTCACAAGATTCCAGGAGGTTTAACCCATTCAGAAACAGTTTTGCCTCTATCATAGGAGCATGCTTTGCTTAGGACTTCCTAACATTTTGTGGAACCTCCCTACCTTTTTGATTGGACCCAGTCTCTATGACAGCTATTATGTAACTGGTTCCACTCCTCACCCCCAGGAGCCATTTTGTTATTGTGCCCACTACCTGTTCTCAAAATTCCAGAAGTGCCTATAACTTCAACATGCCCTGAAGTAAACACTGAACTTTTTGGGTGTTGTGCATATGCTGGGTATGAGGGAAAGACTGTTATGCATGGTAAAATTAAATGACAAAGATATCGAAGAGCAAAATTTCTAAAACACACACCTGTTCACATAGAAAACAAGCCTGTCAGGAAGAAGACTAGACTAGAACCCTTCTCCTTGGCATGTAGTTTTCCTTGCAAGGAATTTTTTTTGTACAGAGGAATATTACATAGCCCAACTACAGACCCTGCCACCTCAGTGAGAGTTAGGCCTCTGTTTTGATCAGTTATTATAATTCCTTCCTGACCCTTTCCTGATGTTTGTGTGATCTCAGGAACACCGTGCATAATCTTTGTGGCAGCCGGCAGAACCAAGGTGATTGTGGTGGTATGTTTAATTTTGAGGAGACCCAAGAAAATTTCGGAATCATAGCTGAGGAGGAACATGTGGAAGCAGAAGCTGAGGAAACAGGTGCTTTTATTTGCATAGTTCATTTTCATATAAAGGGCACAATGTTGGTGAACATTCTACACATCCCTATTGGGGTCATGAGGTGTGAGAGACACCATTGCGGTGGGGTGGAGTGATCCATTGAAAAGAGATGAAGGTGAAAAGTGACAAATTAAGGAAAGTTGTTCTACTGTTCTAAGCACATCTACCACACAGTAACTTTTGTTGAAATCAGTGTGACTTTGTTTTGGAATAATTTATTGGGGTGTAAATCTCACTGAGTCATGACCTGCATGGCTCGATTTCGTCAGATCTTGGAAGCTATGCCAGGTTGTCCCTGGTTAGTACTTGGATGGGAGACCACCAAGGAAGTCCAAGTAGAGGCAAGCAGTGGCAAACCACCTGTGTTCATCACAGGCCTTGGAAACCCCCGTGGCATTACCATAAGTCAGCTGCAACTTGACAGCACTTTCCACCATCAAATGTCACTGACTGGAGAATTATTTAAATATGAATTTGTTAAATCTAGAAGAGGTGGTACACACTCCCCATTTCCTCAAAATCAACCCCAAATTTATCTTAAAGCAGTCTGATTTCTTCCCTGATTAATGTATTCCCTTTTTTCACCGTGGTTCTTTTCTCCTCAGTCAGTGCAGAAACCCAAGAAAATATGAGGACGAAGACCAAGCCTTCCTTTATTCGAAAAACCAAAAAAGGGAACTGTGGTTTCTCTCGCTTTGCAGAAGGAACAGGACAGGACAAAGCAGCTTCCTTGACGCACCAAATTTTAGTCCTCACAGAAGAAGTCAAGTCCCAGAAGGTAAATCTGACATTGAAATGCGTATTTGGAAGGGCTTGATCCACAATTTTTGAACACACAGAAATGGGCTTTTATGGCCTTTGAAGCTGGCTTCAAGTACTGGCACAATATGATATAAGAAGTTATTTTCTGATAGGGCTGCCAGCTTTGGGTTGGGAAATACCTCGAGATTTTGAGGGTGGGTCCTGAGGAGGGCAAGGTTTGGGGAGGAGAGGAACTTCAGTGAGGTTTACATGTCATAGAGCCCACCTTCCAAAGCCACCATTTTCTCCAGGTAAACTTATCTCTGAAGCCTGGAGAGCAGTTGTAATTCCAGGAGATCTCCATCCATCACCTGGAGGTTGGCAAGCCTGTTTTCTAGCATACCACTAGTGAACGAACTGGCTGCATTCATGATGATGAAAGGCAAAGACACAGCCTAACAGGGCGATGAGAAAAGTAGCCCAGGGCCACTTCCAAGCCTAATCCCGCCCCCCACCTTAGATCCCAAGTCTGTCCCCCCCCCTTCCGCAATTTAGGCATCCTACCTGATTGCATGCAGCATCCCTAGTCTGCTAAAAAAAGGAGTGATGATTATTTCTTCTATTTAAGAAATCTGATTGGATGGAAGGTAACTTAAGGAAATCAGCAATCCTGACATAATCTATCATCCATTTTAAACAGAAATAATACCACCTGCACTCTAGCAGCAGGTCTTTCTAAAAGGCAGCAAATAGATAGTAACACTAAAGGGGCTTGCGACCATGAGGCGCGGCCATGTAACCCACCAGACTGGGTCCTAGTTTATTAATTGAGGGCCTCTGGCTCAAGATTCATGGCAAGGACAGATGCAGAAATGAAGAACCGGCATCAACTCGGGTCAGATTCATGTACTGCGGAAACGTGCACACTGATTCGGACCAATTAAACCCGGGAGGAAAGGGAAGCAAAGCCCTTGTGCGGAATCGGCCCCAGTGGAGCAATTATCTGCTTTCTGGGACTGTTTCAGATCAGGGAATCCATGGGATGTGGAGGTTAAGGCCCCTTTCACTGCATGCCGCAGTCCTGATCAGATCATGGAGATGTACCCACAAAAATAGTTATTTCCATCTGACTGACTAACCAGAGTTCATTGCGCAAACCACGGTTTAAACAAACCATAGTTTAGTGTGATGTATGAATGCAGCCCAGCAGCCTTTCCGAACCAGACTTGATTATACATTTAAAGTTCTTAGGAAACAAAACTCTTTTATAAATGCCATTCAATTTAGTTCTTAATTTGTATATCATTTTTCATCCTGTTGCACAAGATTAGTGCCTAGGATTGCCAGGTCTTATCTGCGTCCTGGTGGGGGGCTCCAGCCCAGCTCCCGGGTCTTCTCGCATGCACTGTAGTGATGTCACCTGGCAGTGATGTTAGCATGCCGGGCACGTTGTTCAAGGAACACTCTAGCATTTGGGTTAAAAAACCTCTATGGTCACCATAGAGTTTTTACCCAAATGCTAGAGCATCCCTTGAACAACATGCCCAGCACAATGTCGTCACTCCTGGGTGATGTCATTGTATCGGGTGTGATGGAGCTCATCGGGGGCTGGCGGCAGATTGAGGCCCCTGAAAGCAGGAAAAAACCCACCCCCATCAGGGGGATGGCAACCCTATCAGTGCCTGCTTACCTAGCCTGCTGTTAAAACGTGTCATCCAGTTGGTCCATCTAAAACAGGGATCACTAACCTTTCTGAGCCTGTGGGCATCTTTGGAATTTTGAGATGGGGTGGAGAGTGCCACCCCAAAATGGCTGCCAGAGGAGTCAGAGCCAAATATAAAACGGCTGCCATGCTTTATCAAAGAATTGTAGAAGGAGAATAAAAAGAAATGAAGGAAAGCCTGGAAGGAAGAGGAAGGGAGAAAGAGAAGGGGAAATAAAAAGAAAGAAACTCCAAAGGGGGAATGGAACCACAAACATGGATATATGCTATGGATTCCTGATCCTCCAGTAGCAGCTGCTGCTCCCTGGAAAAACCTTTTCATTTGAATGAGGGCAGCCAGTAACAAGCCCTGCCTTACAAAGAGCCCGCCCACTTTCTGAAAAGCTTGGCAAGCCCCAGAGGAAGTACTGGCAGGCGCCATGTTGGGAAACTCTGGTCTAAAATGTTGGTAAGATGTCAGCTTTCTTTGACTCTTCTGAATTGCTTTCAGAACAATATTTCTGAATTGGCTGTGGCTTCAAGTCATTCTGAACCTTCATCTGGAATGGAAAGTTAGCTCAACATCATATGATAGAAATGCGTTACTCTTTTCCTGTTCGGAATCAGAAACGTTTGATCACATTTCTGTTCTGTCCTTCCACCTAGGAACTTAGAGCAGCATATGAAGCTGTGTTACACTGAGTCAGACTGTGAGTCTGTCTAGTCCAGGGGTGGCCAAACTTGCTTAACATAACAGCCACACAGAATAAATGTCAGATGTTTGAGAGCCACAAGACATGAACAACTATTACACAAACATTTTTATTGGAAAATATGCAAATTTACTTTTAATTAGCATTAAATTAGACTGTGTGAAAGAGCCGCATGCAGCTCCTGGGCTGCAGTTTGGCCACCCCTGGTCTAGTCCAGTAACATTGACTGGCAGCAGATCTCCAAGGACTTGGGCATGAACCTTTCCCGCTTGTATCCTGGAATCCTTTTAACTGGAGTTTGAACCTGAAACTGTACCCATGTGCTGTATCTCTGAGTTCCCTGCTGTACATCTGACTTCTCTTTTTTATCCTCACAGCAGTCCTATAAAGTAGGCTGGGGGATGAGAGTGATTTGTCTAAGACCATGCAGTGAGCTGTATGAGTTAGTGAGGACTTGAACCTGAATTCCATTATCCTAATTATTGTTGCGGTTGCAATGGTATGGCAACCTGTAAAAGGGATGTTTCCCCGTAACCACCAACAGGCCGCTGCCTGTTGTTTATTCAAACAAAGCTGAAGCCCAGGTCAGATTTGTTATGGATCAGCTGTTGGGAGTTATTTCTTTCTGAAATGACAAACTGTTCCTGAAAACGTAGAGCGTGACCTTAAAAAGTAGAACACAGTGAGGAATGGTGATGTTTCTTTTTAGAAAAAGCAACAGATCCTGTTGCTTTGTACTCTTCATACCCAGGGAGTGAAATTTGAAACCAGCGTGAAATGAGCATAGGAAAAGACAGCAGTCAAACTACTTCAGAGGGGAGGGGTAAATTGGGCTTTAGGAACCCTAATCATGTGGTCCACATTGCCAGATTGAATCACTGAGTGCATGAGAATTAAGTCCACAAATGCACACTTCCCTGATGTGCATGGATGGTCTTGTTCATGCATCATTTTCAAACACCAGGATCCATTATGTTGAGTGCATGAAACTGCCTTATTCTGGTCCTTTGGTCCATCAAGGTCAGTATTGTCTACTCAGACTGACAGCAGCTCTCCAGGGTCTCAGGTCTTTCTCCTCACTGACTACCTGATCTTTTAAAACTGGAGATGCATGCCTGGGACCTTCTGTATGCCAAGCATACACTCTTCCACTGAATCTCAGCCCCTCCCCATGTTATGACATGGTGTGTCTGGCTGCACTACTGTCAACAGTGGATCATGCTGCTCTGGTGCAAACCCTTGTAGTCTGGTATAAGAGTTTACCCATGGCAAGCAGGTACGATGTATTGGTGGGTGGGGGGGTGGGAGGATATCTTCCCATTGCTTGTGCAGATTTAAAAAAATCCACAGCAAAGCTGAAGCTTCTTGACATTTGATGACCTGCAGTGAATGTATGATCTGGCTCTATAGAAAGTCATTCTTCCCCCTTTTTTTGGTATTCTTTATATATGTGTATGTGTGTGTGCATGGGCACCTGGAAGTCATGGCGACCTTTGGTGACTAACCCCTACTAGGGGCCCGGAGGATTTTCAGAGAGGTGGCTGAATAAAGCCTGCCCCTGCCTCCCTCCTCTGGTATGTCAAGGAGGTCTCCCATCCAGGTACTTGCCAGAGTCGACCCTGCTTAGCTTCTGGGGTCTGACGAGATTGGGTTTGTCAGGGCTATCCAGGTCAGGGCTATAGAATGTCACATTTGAGGTAAAGTGTGGTGCTATGAAAGCTCTCTTAATAGTAGTGGCTCTAATTCATATTGCGAGTCTTCACCTAAAACTGCAGTCTTTTAAGTGGTGAATGTGCCCATGCGAACAAGGCTGTTTGGATGTGATATAACCTATGTCCTTATACTGCAACCAAACCTACTGTTTCTGAGCCCATAAAGACAGTTTCACTACCCTGAGGGGAGTTCTTTCATCCCATTATAGCTGAGCGAACCGTGTCAAACTGCCCCTCACATCAGATGCAGAGACAGCCAGAGTGGTATGGTAAGTGTGTTGGACTAGGTTTTGGGAGCTCCAGGTTCGAATCCCCACTCTGCCGTGATGTTTGCTGGGTGACCTTGGGCAACTCACCCTCTCTTAGCCTAGCCCACCACAAAGGGTTGATGTGAGGATAAAGTGGAGGACAGGAGAACAGCATACATCACCCTGAGCTCCTTGGGGGAAGAGCAGGATAAAAAAATGTACTAAATAAAAATTAATAAAAATGTAATAAATAAGAATCGTAATAGTATAATAAATAAAAGTTGTTCTGACAGAGCATTTTATGTGCAGTGAAACGCCTCAGTCAGCATGGAACAGGACATCTAGAACTGATGAACTGCAAAACTGTGAGGGAATTTTTTTGTTTTTCTGTTTTCTTCCTCAGGAACTGGTTAAACTTCTCCACAAAACACTGGAAGCGGCTCAGCAGGAGAAGCGGGAGTCCTGCAGGTACCTGGCCACAACGAAGGAGAAAGACAGGCTGGAGCTGGTGCGGCACAAAGTCAGGCAGATTGCAGAGCTGAACAAGCGAGTCGAAGTGCTGGAGACAGAGAGGAAGGACCTGGAGCATCGGCTTGCTTTGAAGGAAGAGCACATCGAGGAACTGCAGGCCCATGTGCAACTCCTGATGGACAAGAATCAGGCCAAGCAGCAGGTCATCCTAAAGCTGACAGAACAGCTCACCAAAGAATTGTCAGACTCTGCTGGGGAGGCGGATATCATTGCTGCAGAGACTCTGTACAAGCAGCAGGAAGAGACTGAACATTTGAAGGTACTCCTGAGGCAAAGCCAGAAATGGGCTCAGCCTTTGCACTTCACTCTCAGGTGGCCATTTTGTCTCCACACTCTTCCAGTTTCACCTCAGGTGTTCACTGCCCCATAGTGCTGTGCTTTCTGTTTTGTCTGAGGCATCCTTTCCAGCTTCCAACTCCCTTCCCTGTACTCCCGAATTTGGAAGCTCAGCTTGCTTTATTTCAGTATCCCACCCCACAGTTGCAGGAACAAATTAAAACACTGCGTTTGCTCACCAGATTATTGAGGTGAGAGGTAAGAAACTATTGCACCGTATAACCCTATGCAAAGTTATTGCTGTCTGAGGCCATTGAAATCAGCAGGCTTAAACTGGATTAATTCCCCATAGGGTTGCATGGCTGGTCTTGGAAATAAGTGCAAACAAATTAGTAGTTCGCGAAAAAAAATAAAATCACCAGCTCAGCTGCCTATAGATACCTGTGTCAGACACACCTGACTAAAAAAATATAAAGGCCTCTTTCATGGTTGCCTGAAGGTATGTCTTGGGCCTCACTCTGTCTGAGGTACAACAAATTTAGAGTCCAATGGCACCTTTAAGACCAACAAAGCTTTATTCAAGGTATGAGCTTCTGTGTGTACGCACACTTTTTCAAATATGGCAAAAAGGTTCAAACATAGCCAAAGAATGAACAGCAAATTAATATACAACATGATGATGATCAAGATACACAAAGTGACTCTAAAGCAAAATAAAGCAATACATATGTCAAATATGTCTAAAGGTGTCCCTTTGGTAGTAACACTCTAAATTGTAGGTGTGGTTTGCATGATTAAATGCTCTGTAACCCCCCCCCTTAAAAAAAAAACCCTCCACAAAGAAACCTGGCATGTTGAAAAGGGTTGTATCCTAGCTTTCTCCCTGGCATGCTAGATTTTTACATGAGCAGGTTGCCCCACCCCTAGTAAAAGCATTCAGTTAAGTGAACACCCCAACTGCCCTGACCTGGATGGCCCAGGCTAGCCTGATCTCGTCAGATCTTGGAAGCTAAGCAGGGTCGGCCCTGGCTAGTGTTTGAATGGGAGACCACCAAGGAATACCAGGGTTGTGACGCAGAGGCAGGCAATGGCAAAACCACCTGTGAAACGTCTCTTGCCTCAAAAACAAGTTTAGCTTGCCACCTAGTGGTGTATAACACTAAAGAGCTAGAACTTCTGCCTGCCAGACAATCTTAGGATCTCCTGGCTATTCTACACACAATGCTATACGATGATAAAAATTATCATTATCCCCCAACTGCAGTTTGAAATGGCTTTGCCCAGGTATGGGCTTGAATGAGAACTAAGCCTTAATGGCTGCTAGGTACCAGACAACTAATCTGGTAACACGAGAGCCAGAGTGGTGTAGTAGTTAAAGTGGTGGGCAAGGATCCTGTGCGGTTTGGATCCCATTCTGCCATGGAAACTCGCTGGAGGACCTTGGGCCAGATGCTCTCTTACAGTGTGGCCTACCACACAGGGTTGTTGAGAGTATAAAATGGAGGAGAGGAGAAGTTTGTAAGCCATTTTGGATCCCCACTGGAAAGAAAAGGGTGGTATACATTAAGTAAATAAAATGAAATAAATAACCGCTCCAAAGTAGTGGAGTTGCCGCACATAACTCCCTTTCCATAGCCAGAACTAAGCAGAGGGCTCCTTCCTTCAACCTGCGCTCCAAAGAGCATGCATGTTCCCTTTCTAGCCTTCCACATGACGATGTTTAGTTTCCAGAACTTCATCCTCTAGCTCTCTTAGCACCTTGAAACAAAGCATCGCCTGACAAAAGTGAACCAGAAAAATGACTTTACAGTGGGGTGTTATCTGTATGACTGTAGCATTTGTCTCCTTCTACCAGTGGGCAAAGAGGACAGGGGCTTCTGTTGTAACTCTCCCTCCCCCACAGCTAATGAATTATATAGTTGTATGGACAGTTTGTTTTAAATGATTTTCTTTGTCTTCTTCTTTTGCTAGGATGACTTAGAAGCCTATAAAACTCAGAACCAGTTTTTGAATTCTGAAATCCACCAGGTGACTAAAATCTGGAGCACGGTGGCACAGAGAGAGAAGACCCTTCTGATGAAAGTAAGAAGCCAAGCGATGTGCTCTTTGGAGAACCGACGTTTTTGGTCGTGCTCTTTCCTCTGTACTTTCATATTTGTGGAAAGATTTCTACCTCTCTCTAAAATGTGACTTGCCTACATTTCATCCAGCTCTCTAAAATGCAAATTGCCCATGTTTCAACCAGCTCTTCTAAAATTCATTCGCATTTCATTGTAACCAAGAAAAAAAAACATAACAAAGGGCTGTCTAGGTAGGAATGGGCTTGATTTGTATTGAGAGCCAGCATGCTGTGGTGGGTGGAGTGTTGGACTAAGATCTGGGGGACGCAGGCTCAGATCCCCACTCTGCCATGGAAACTCACTGGGTGACCTTGGGCCAATGATTGTCTCTCAGCCTCACCAAACCTCACAAGGTTTATTGTCCTGAGGATGAAAATGGGAGAATGCTGTAAGCCACTTGGAGTGTAAATATCCTTAAGGAGTCTCAAAGCAGGTTACAATCGCTTTCCCTTTCTCTCCCCACAACAGACACCCTGTGAGGTAGGTGGGGCTGAGAGAGTTCTGAGAGAACTGTGACTAGCCCAAGGTTACCCAGCAGGCTTCACGTGGAGGAGTGGGGCATCAAACGTGGTTCTCCAGATTAGAGTCTGCTGCTCTTAACCACTAAACTATGCTCGCTAAAGATCCAGAACAGAGTTTTCCCTCAGATCATGGGGCCATGGCATAATGGTAGGCCATCTGGTTGGCATATAGAAGGCCCCAAGTTCAATCTCCAAAATCTCCAGTTACAAGGATGAAGTAGTAGGTGATTATAGAATCACAGAGTGGGAAGGGACCTCCAGGGTCATCTAGTCCAGCCCCCTGCACAATGCAGGAAATTCACAACTACCTCCCCCCCCCCCCCCCCACACCCCTGGTGACCCCTGCTCCATGCCCAGAAGATGGCAAAAAACTGGCCTGGAGAAAATTGCTTCCTGACCCAAAGAGGCGATCGGCATTTCCCTGGACACGTAAGGAAGGACCACAGGTGATACGAAGGACCTCTGCTTGAGACCCTGGAGAGACCCTGCCAGTCTGAGTAGACAGTACTGACCTTGATGGACCGAGGGTCTGATTCAGTATAAGGCAGCTTCGTGTGTTCACATTTTCATTATTGGTATTTCTTGGTGAACTCCTTGACTCGTATATTAGTGGCCGGCTGCCATTAATTCCACTGGAGAAAAGTAAGGAGCTGTACATGAATTTCACATTGTGTGAGCCAAAGTGGGTGACTACCAGTGACGGTTGGTGGCATATATATATGGATCACACAGCAGGCATGTTTCTGGAAGAGGTGGCTAAAATACTGCAACTCTGCCAAAAGTGGGAAAACTCGGGCCCTTATTAAAAAAACCCCATTGGCCTGAGAATTTAGACAGTCTGCTCCCACTCACCAGCCAGAGGGCCATGGCGTACTAGGAGGCTTTTCTCCCGATAAGTGGGATATGAAAGATTATTTGGGTTAGCAGAGTCCTCAAGGCACATAATGCAGCAGAGCGTGGTTTGTGTGTGCTGACAAGAAACGAAATTACAGACGGAGCCTCATTATCTTTGAAAAGCTAATATGAGTCTTTTATTGTAAGGAACTCCATTCTAGACAGGATAGGGTCAGGATTCTAATCTAGACTAACTAGCTAGGATGGATAGAGATGCAGGAAGCATGTCCTTCCCTCATGGTGCCAAGATGGAGAAGGCTAGCCTAGCATAGTGTGGAGAGAAGGTGTCAGACCGGAAGGAAGGAAGATTCCCTGAGAGTAGCAATCTACACATCAAAGGGATCAGAGCAGTAGAAGGGAAAGATAATCAGGGTCCTGGCCTGTCTCTCTCTCTGATAGCCCCCCTCTGAAGTCTGAGGCTAAGAGACAATGCAAATTCCTTCACTTCCAACAGGATGAGGAAACCAGAGGAGGTTCAGAATTGTCCACTGTGTTGCCTTCCTTATGCGTTACTGCTCTTGATGCAACAAATGTCCTGATCAGCGCTTGCGTCTGACTGCAGCAATCCTCACTTTATGTCACAGTGTGCTCGCCTGCAAGCACACAACTGCCAGATCGAGAGCAAATACCTGATGATGCTGCGGAAGCTGCAAGGACTGCCGGACCTGGCCAGTGACCATGTGGAAATGGTGAAGGGCCTCATCCAGGAGGCACTGCAGTGGAGCGTGAAGGAGGAAGCCACGATTCCTGTTCAGCAGTGCCCAATCAAGTAATGGCACAATGAAACAGTGATTCTCTGTATTCTTGGTGCTTGGGGGGGCAACAGTAAGAGGGCTTCTTGGGGGCATCAGTGGGAGGGAGTTCTGGCCCAGCTGGTGGACCTCTTGATGGCACTTGGGCTTTGGCCACTGTGTAACACACAGTGTTGGACTGGATGGGCCACTGGCCTGATCCGACATGGCTTCTCTTATGTTCTTAAGTGTGTGTTGGTACATAATGGAGTGTGGCTGTTTTTTATTTGCTCTTCCAAAAGTGCAAATCCCATTATTTCAAATGGCTTAGGTCAGAGTAAGTCTGCGTAGGATTACACTGTGTCGCAGAAATTCTGGTGTTTGCCAAATGGGTGGTTCAGAGATCAAAACTTGGATCTTGCATAATGTCCAAGTCGTAGGTGGCCAGTCTGGTAGAGACAAGCAGGTTTTGTGACCTGACTGTGTTGTAGAGCACTGTTCTTCGATCCATGAGTTGGAAACTTCATGTGGGTCATGGGACGTCACATCCTGAGTTGTGATCCCCTGTAGGTTTGCCGTATTTTTAATGCCTTTTGGAAGGAATAGCTGATTCCCTACTCTTCTTTCTTCTCACTGACCAGTCAATACGATGACTATGGGTTTATGACAGTTCCTGACTATGAAGCCGAAGACTGGAAGCTTCTGGCAAAAATCCAGGCTCTGGAGATCAAGTCCAGCCACCTCCTGAACCATGATGCTCTGGACAAGTCCCTTTCTGAGCGGTGGAATAATCTTGGGGAGCTGATTCCTTCCTCAGAGTTGAAGAGTCTACTGCGCTGCGGTGTGCCAGTTGAGCACCGCCAGAGAGTGTGGAGATGGATCGTGAGTCACCAGGTGCAGCACATCCGTTCTCCTGGCCACTACAAGAACTTGCTCAAGCAGTGCGAGATTGCCGAGCATCCAGCTTCCCGGCAGATCGAGCTGGATCTGCCCCGCACGCTGACCAACAATAAGCACTTTACGTCACCTACCTCTCAGCTTATTCCCAAGCTCCGCAGGGTTTTGCTGGCATTCTCTCGGCAAAATCCCACCATTGGCTACTGTCAGGGATTGAACAGGTAAGGGTTTGTGGCTTGTGGGTACCATTTTTATCTCTTCCACGTTTTCAAAATGCACCTTATTGATTAATTATTATAGTCCTAATTTACCCTGCCCTGGATGGCCCTGGCTAGCCAGTCTCATCAGATCTTGGAAACTAAGCAGGGTTGGTCTTGGTTAGTACTTGGATGGGAGACCACCAAGGAAGACTGAAGCGGTGAGCGATCACTGGCGATGATGGGGTTACCTTGCCTTGCCTAGGTAAGGTAACGATATGGGATCACCTCCTCAGGTGAGAGGTGATGAAACAGACATACGGAGTCAGAGGTATGATGCGAGGCATAAAGTTAGGGCTGTGAGGCCCCTGCTTTTATTGGCTCTATTTGCTACATTAGTAGTTAGTTATTTGTTCAGTCAGCAGGAGGACATGCATGCAGTACATGATACATAAACAATGTTGCTACAAGATACAGCTCCCAGGGAAAAGTGTTTCTACTGTGAGAAAGCTGAGCTGGCTTAATCTAATGGTTACATTTCTATTATGCTCAGAGAGAGATGAGAGAGGAATTCTTTGTGACCTTCAGATGTTGGTGTGCCAAACATGCTATAGGTGTTCTAGTTATCCATAGACGTGGTTTGCCAGTGCCTTAAGATAACTACAGAATTCCTACAGAAGACGGGTTGCTGTGCAGAGGCAGGCAGTGGCAAACCACCTCTGTTCGTCTCTCTCACAGGGTCACCATGATTTGGCTGTGACTTGCTGGCACTTTCACCCACAATTCCCTTTTAGCTGTACTTTTTTTTTAAAAAAGGAGATGTATTTGACAGTTATAGCAAAGCAAGGCAAAAATATGAAATTGTAGTAATGACTATTGCTTATATGCAGAGACCCAAATATGCAGGAATATCTGGGATTTGTAATGACCCCTGTGTACATTTCCCATAGGATGTTCCACGCTCTTATTGTACTCCCCCCCTTCAAAATATCTAGTAGATACGAGTGAAAAATCACTTCATGCTTATTTCAGTGCAGCAGATGAAATTCACAAATTTAAACATGCACTGTGGAAGGGGGAGTTTTAAATTGTCCCAGAAAAAATTCAGCCTGTTAATAGTAGGAAAACGTGCTGCGTTAGAAGGGGCATGGGTTAGGGAGGATTTTTTTTTCCTGGCATGTTTTATCACCCCTGTTGTGCCCCTAAAGCAGGGGCCCCCAGCATGGTGCTCCATAGTGCACCTCAATGTCTTTTTTGGTTCCTGTCTAGTGCTTTCAGAAAGCAGACAGGGCCAGGTGGGGCTTTTGCCCTGCAGGCCTTGTGATTGGCTGTGCAGATGAAAAGGCATCCTATTAAATAGATCTTCTGTCTGAATTGTTGAGGAGTTACTGTTTTATATAACTTCACACCCTGACGTTTTACAGCGGGCTCTGCATTGGGTGGCAGCCATTTTGGGGTTGTGCCCACCACCCTGTCTCAGAATTCCAGAATTTCTGTGTGTTTTAGAGAGAGGAGGAAAGAAAGTTTTTAGTCTGTATGGCAGAAGAAGCAGTTGAGTCTATCCTGTGTGGCTAAGACAAACTGTTTAGCCTGTGTGGCTAAGAGAAGCAGAGTTTAGCCTGAGTGGCTAAGGCTGTCAGAGTGGAGTTTTAATGTTCTGAGAGACAGTTCTAAGAGGCTGGGGACCCCTGCCCTAAAGGATGCAACTTTACATTGAAGAAGAAGAAGAGAAGAGATTGGATTTATATCCCGCCCTTCACTCACTTGGACTCTCAGAGTGGCTTACAAACTCCTTCCCCTTCCCCTCCCCACAACAGATGCCCTGTGAGGTAGGTGGGGCTGAGAGAGCTCTGAGACAATTGTCCTTGAGAGAACAGCTGGTACAGAGCTATGGCTTGCCCAAGATCATCCAGCCGGTGCAAGTGGAGGAGTGGGGAATCAAACCCGGTTGTCCCAGATTAGAGTCTGCTCGCTTAACCACTACACCAAACTGGCTCTCTAAACATTGAGGGCAGACAGTCTGGCAGCAAACCAAATGGTTCAGTTGAGTGTCAAATCATTACAATTATAGTAGTTCCCTGGTGATGATATGGTCTGCCAAAGTTTGTTATGGCTATCTGTCAAGCAGAGTGATTTGTAGCCAGAAGTGTAATTGGCTCTACTCTTCCGCAAGGGCCATTTCTTGAATTATACGAGACTTGACCCTTGAACAAGAAGAGAACTCTCTTTCCAGACCATATTAGCCTGTGCCTGGTGATTCAGTGTGTCATAGTCCCCCTGTGGTTTGATCAGTACTTCTGGTTTCCAACCGATGCCAGACAAGAAGGACATTGCTATAAAGATGAGGCAAAGGTCTAAATGGCAGCTTTTAAATTCTCCCCTGCCCAGTATCTCTGTGCTGGTGACATCCAGTGCAGTCCTAAGCATGTTCACTCAGAAGCAAGTCCCACTGAGCTCAAGGGACTTATTCCTGAGTAAGCACATTGAGGACTGTAGCCATCATCACCTGTCAGCTGTTCTGAAGCACAGGAAGTTGTTGGAAGCTAGGGTTGCCGGCTCTGGGTTGGGAAACACCTGGAGATTTTGGGGGCTGACCCTGGGGAAGGGAGCATTTGGGGAGGGGAGGGACCTCAGCAGGGTATATTGCCACAGTCCACCCTCCAAAGCAGCCATTTTCTCCAGAGGAACTGTTCTTGGCTGTCTGGAGATCAACTGTAATAGCAGGAGACCTCCAGGTACCACCTGGAGGCTGGCAACCCTATTGGCAGTCCATATTGTAGATCCAACTACCAATAAAACGTTACTGATTTGGATGTAGCAGAGAATTATATAGTAAAGATTAACCTAATCTTTAACAATATGTATATACTAGGAATAAGGCCCATTGTAGAAATAAATACAACAGGCTCTAGAAAGAGGCTCTGGGAGAGTGCCCCGGCCTTGGGCATGCAGAGTCAATTTGCTGTGGTGACCTCAGCAGGGTATAATGACACAGAGTCCACCATTTTCTCCAGGGGAAGATCTCTACCATCTGAAGAGCAGTTGTAATTCAGCGTGATCCCCATCCCTCCCCTGGAGATTGGCAACAATGGTTCCCCATGAGGGAACGGGTGGTTTGAAGGGTGGAGTCTATGGCATTGAACCTATCTGAGGTCCCACCCCTGCTAAAACCTCACCCTCTCCAGGGTCCACCCCTCAAATCTCCAGGAATTTCCCAACCTGGAGATGGCAACCTTACCTCCCAGCCAACTGTCAGTGTATCGTTATCTGCCCCCTGGCTTCAGCTTTCTATCTCCTCCCCCCTAGAGAACAGTTGTAATTCTGAGTGATCTCCAGTCCCCACCTGGAGATTAGCAACAATGGTTCCCCATGAGGGACTCGCTGGCTTGGAGGATGGAGTCTATGGCATTGTACCTGTTTGCGGTCCCACCCCTCCTCAAACCTCACCGTCTCCAGGCTCCATCCCTCAAATCTCCAGGAATTTTCCACTTGGAGTTGGCAACCCTATCTCGTTCTCAGCCAATCATCAACCTCACTCTTCAATTTTCCATCTCCCCCCGCTGCAGCCTCCACTGTGCTCTGAAGCCCTGACTGCTATGTCACATTGGCTGTCCTAAGGAGTCCGTCTCAGCAGGATATAAGGGCATAGAGTCCACCATTTTCTCCAGGGGAACTGATCTCTGTCATCTGGAGAGCACTTGTAATTCTGAGTGATCTCCAGCCCTCACCTGGAGATTGACAACCATACTTCCCCTGGTGGAAAAGTAGTCTTTTTCTGCAATGGGGACCAAAGCAGCTGACATCACTCTCCTCTCCCCCTTTTGACTTGCACAACAACTCTGTGAGGTAGGTTAAGCTTAAAGTCTGTGACTGGCCCGAAATTACTCACTCAGCAAGAACCTGGGTCTAGCAGATCCTGCTCTGAAGTGCTCACTTCTATGCCTAGGGTACCTGAAGATTGCCAGGTATCACAACTGAACTCCAGACAACAGATCCCCCCCCCCCCCGCAGAGAAAATGACTGCTTTGGAGGGTGGCCTCTATGGCATTCTGTTCAGCTGCCCCAATGAGTTTTCTCCCAGAGCTCAACATAGGTGTGGAAAGGGCTTCAGAGAAGCAAACTTGGTTGCCTAGCAACGGGGTCTGAGGGGAAAGTTGCCGGCTCTGATGATGGAATAGAGTTCCCAACGTCCAGGTGGGGCCTGGGGATCTCCCGCTTTTACAATGGATCTCCAGCTGACAGAGATCAGCTCCCCTGGAGAAAATGGCTGCTTTGGTTCAAGACCCACAACAGCCTTGATTCTTAGCTCTTTGTTGTATTAAGGTCTGCTACTCTTCCTAGCTTGTTCTTTTTGGATTGTTGTGTTCTGTAGCCTTACAACTGCTGGCTCAGTCAGGATGTCATGCAAAAACCAGGTTTCATTGAAATTAGCTATGGTTAGTGTGTTTGAATGCAGGTGACCTTACAAACCACGGTTAGTTGGAGTACATAAAACCAAGCTCTGAAACCAGGGTTTGAAGTAGGGTTTTTTAAAGCCAGAGTATTAACCATGGTTTGGTGTGATCATGGAATATGGAAATCTGGCTTAATCATGGATTGTTTCTCTGCAGTGGAGAAAAAGGAAAGAGCAATGGTGGTGAAATCGTTATTTGTCAAGGCCAACCAGAGTTTGAATTATTGTCTGCCAAACCCTGGTTGTATACAATAACAGAGTTAAAATAAACCATGTTTTCGCGTTGTTTCTGAACTGAGCCACTGTGACAGAGAATGCTTTCATGCCTCCTGAATTAAAATTCAGTTGCTACATTTGTACTCTGTGGCTGCAATCCAACAAAACTACATCAACACAAGAAAGAGAACTATTTGCTGAGCCAGGGATTTCTTTAAAGTTTCCACTGTTGCTGTTCGCACTGCTGGAAGCAGGAAAGCAGCTTTTTGGTTTAAATATTGAATGGAATGCTAGGTGTTTTCCTGAACTTTTGTGCATGTTGAGAGTGTCAAAGAAACCCCTGACAT
The DNA here is from genome assembly GCA_029233225.1 of Lepidodactylus listeri. Classification (NCBI taxonomy): domain Eukaryota; kingdom Metazoa; phylum Chordata; class Lepidosauria; order Squamata; family Gekkonidae; genus Lepidodactylus; species Lepidodactylus listeri. The sequence continues at coordinate 135,216,461 of JARCFY010000004.1, read as the reverse complement.
TTCAACATTTCCTTGTGGTCCCGGGCACTACCCCAGACCAGTGGTTCCCAACATTTTTGAGCTTGGGGGCACCTTGGGAACTTTGACACAGTGTGGTGTGTGCAGTCACAAAATGGCTGCCACAAAATGGCTTCTGGGGCTTGCCTTCCGTCACACAGTGAAGATCCTAGTGCTGTGCTGGAAGCTGTTGCTAAAGTAAGATTTTTAAAACCCTGCACAGCTAACATTAAGAAAGTTCTCATTTATGCTTTTAAAGAGAGAACCCATCCCAAAGCACTGCGATATTGATGTTTTATTGTCTGCTTCTATATGTGAAATATGTATTCTTACTAATACAGCTGATTTTACTTGTTGTATGTAACGATCCATAATATGTGATAAATTTGATGACTCTATATTTTCCCCTACCCCTCCTTCCCTTTTGTTCCCCACTTGTTTTGAGAAAATTAAAAAAAGATTAATCATGAAAGCCCTGCACAGCCAATCAGAAGCCTTGCTGGGCAAGAGCCCTAACTGGCCCCACCCACTTTCTAAGAATAGCTGGCCATGTGGGCACCAGGAAAGGTGTCCGCGAGCACTGTGGCCCCCACAGGCACCATGTTGGGGGACCCCTGCCCTAGAGGATCACCATTTCCTGCACCACAGTTGTGATAATCTCTGGTTGAGAGTAAGATGCTTAGAATAAACTCATTTATATCTAACTGCTTATTTCACCAGTCATAACAAAATACTATACAATCTCTGGTTGTAGCCATAGGAATAAGTGTCTTGCTTACAATGGTGTCTTATTCATACTAGATTAGCAGCCATCGCCCTGTTGGTCCTAGAGGAGGAGGAAAACGCGTTCTGGTGTCTAGTTCACATTGTTGAGAATCTGATGCCTCCGGAATACTACAGCAACACACTGATAGGCTCACAGGTAAATCCGGCACACCTAACTGAACAAAACAGTGGGATAGCCATAAAGACATGGTCTCATCTAAAAATAATTAACTATAGTCAGAATGTTATATTTGAGACCCTTCCAACTGGATCTTCGAGGGTTATGAAAGGTTTCTTGTTTAAAATACACCAAATTCTCATTGAGGTCCTGTACCCTAAACTACCAACATACATTGACATGTGGGAGAAAGAACTGCCTGGAGAACTTACAACAGGTGATCAGGATGCTATTTGGAGTTTACCGAATAAATCCACTATCCATTTGATTAGGATACAGTTTTATAAATTAATTGCAAATTAGTATCTCTGTCCCAACAGATTATGTAAAATAAATCAGGGCTCCAAGCTCTGTGGGCGGAAAGGTTCTCCAATTCACTTGTGGTGGAAATGCCCCCAATATCCATCATTTTTGGTTAGTTGTCTCAAAGGCAATCTTTCAGATTACTAGGATTAAGCTCCCTTTCTCTCTGAAGTTGTTTATATTTGATATTTGGAGTGATATCCAAATCCCCAAAGAGACAAGGAAACATGTTTCCAAGTTATTAGCAGTGGGCTGTTTGACAATTGCTGCTTCCTGGTCAAATCCAGTTGGACCGTCCTTAGATAGATGACATAAGAAACTTTAAAAAAAAGAATATTATATCATTATGAAGACAGAGCTTCAGCCCCAAACCCTAAGCACTTGGATTTTTTAAAAAAAACAAACAAGACACCCAACCCTGGTCTTGTCCCAAGCTGAGAATCTAAAAGCAACAAGTATTAGGGCAGAATGAGGCAAAGGATTTCTGTGGCTGTACAAACTGCCTTAGCCACAGTGTGAGGAATCAGCTTAGTGTAGCGGTTACAGTGCTAGGCTAGGATTTGGGAGAACCAGGTTCAGATCCTCACCCTGCCACAGAAACTTGCTGGGTCACCTTGGCTCAGTCACTCTTTCTCAGCCTAACCAACCTCACAGGGCTGTTGTGAGGATAAAATGGAGGGGAGAAGGATGTGATAAGGTGCTTTGTGTCTTCATAGGGGAGAAAAGCGAGGGGAGGGGGCAGTGGCTGGGAGGCAGAGCATCTGTTTGGCATGCAGAAGGTCTCGTAGTTCAGTCTTCCAACATCTCCAGTTGCAAGGATCAGGTGACAGGTGATGGAAAGGGACCTATCACCCTGGAGAACCACTGCCAGTCAGAGTAAACAAGCCCAACCTTGAGGGTCCAATGACCAGACTCAGTGAGAGGCAGTTTCATGTGTTCCTGTGCATTCATAAAAATAAATATATTTGCTTCCTTCATTTATACCCCGCTTTTCTCCCCAATGGGGACCAAGCTGGCTTGCATCATTCTCCTCTCCTCCATTTTATCCTCAGAACAACCCTGTGAGGTAGGCTGGGCTGAGAGAGTGTGACTGGCCCAAGGTCACCCAGCAGTCTTCTGTAGCAGAGTGGGGATTCGAACCTGGTTCTCTCAGATCCCAGTCCGAGACTCTAACCTGTACACCACAAAAGGAGATGCTACTCTAGAGAATTTTAACTTCCATCAACAGTAGTTCGATGAAATATGAAATTTACGAGAGGATCGGGGACAATTCCATTTACCATGTGAACTCCCTGGTTCAAAAAATAACTGAATTTAAATGGGGATATATATATGTATGTATGTATGTATGTATGTATGTATGTATTTGGGTGGACCCAGCCAAAGAGATTGGTTAAGGAAAGGAAAGGCAATCTTCCAACTGCAATAGAGTCCCCTAGTCGCTTGCCCCTGTGAAAAAGCCAGCGGCGCTACTGATTTTGAATGGCACAGGAACTAAAGATGTTGGTTCTAATATGGAGAGTTCGCAGAGCAAAGGGGGTGGAGTTTCTACTCTGCCATGCAGGCCATGACATGATCACCCGAGGCGTTCGGCACGTGCTATGACAGGAATAAGAGGCTGCAGCATCTACTGCCTGGAAAGGAAGGGCAGAAGTCGGGCTCCTGAGGACGTTGATGAAGGAGGAGGTTAGGCTGGTCATATCTTTCTCATTGCCTCTCTTCAGTTTCATGTGCTAGCAGCAACATTGTTGCTGATTGGCTAGTGAAGGAGGGAGGCAAGGGAGACAAAGCTGGCCCAGCTATCTCCCCACCCCCACCCCAGAGTGTTTGCTCGTGTGCAAGATCTCTGCCCTGTGCAAGTGGGGAGCAAGATTGTGCCTTTAAGAGGAGCTGAAAGCATTTCCAACCAACCTTGGCTAATTCTTAACACAATTCTCAGGTCTCAGTCTCTGTCCTTCTGCTCTTAAAGACATTTTCCTGGACCTTGATCTTTTCCACATGCTCAAGTGACTCCTGATTTTCTTGGCAGTCAATTCACAAGCATTAGAATCAGTTTCAGCAGGGGTTCTGCCACACGTCTGCCTTCCCTGTGCATTTTTACAGTTGTAGAGTCAGTTTATTTTCTTTCGCACATGGCTTTAAATAATGAGGGTTTTCATGGGAGGGTGCTGTCATTATTGGTGGTGTCAGGGCAACCCCCTTTAAAAAGGGGCTCTAAAATATTGATATAATATGGTAGTGTTGTAATGATAGTTTAAGCAGTTTCTCTGAATTCCCAGTTTTTGTTTTTTTTAAGGAAACCTCTAGTCCCTTCCCTTCCAGAGATATGCCTTTTTCTTTTTTCCATGAAGGAGATGCATAGAGACTTACTTCAAAAAAAAGAAAGAAAGCTGTGGATTCTGAGAACCTGCTTAAGCTATCATTATAACACCACAGCGTTATATCAATATTTCAGGTCCGTTTAAAAAAAAACAAAACCCTCAATTGACTCATCTGGAGAGGAGAGGGAGTAGTTTAATGATGGTGACAGCCCAGTCATTGAAAAGTGAGCTGGAAGTGGGTGTGACAAAGAAAACCAACAGAAACATTATGCACTAGGAAAAAGCCAACAGCTTCCAGAACAACATTTATTCATTCATTCATTCATTCATTCATTCATTCATTCAATTCATTCAATTCATTCCTCGCCCTCCCCGCCAAGGCAGGCTCAGGGCGGCTTACATAAAAATTCCATATATAAATACAATTAAAACCAGTCATAAAACAACCATAAACAATTCAACTATCAATTATCACAAAGTGCTGGAACAGTAATCTAATAGAGTGCTAGAACAAAAGATTTCAAATTAACAGTGCTACTTAAGGTGACAAACAGTCATGCTGGTATTCTTTAACCAGCTCAGTTTATTTAGCTTATTGGTGCGGCGGACACAGGCTGTAGGTGGTAAGGCCAGGGCACAGGGTCACTCCTCAGCTGATGGATGCATCTCCTTGATCAAAGGCCTGGTGGAACAGCTCCGTCTTGCAGGCCCAGCAAAACTGTAAAAGGTCCCGCAGGGCCCTGATCTCTTCCACCAGTATGGAGCCACCACTGAGAAGGCCCTGGCCCTGGTTATAACCAGCCTGGCGTCTCTGGGGCCTGGGAGGGCCAATCGATTTTGGGATCCTGAACACAGTGTTCTCTGGAGAACATGTGGGGAAAGGCCGTCCCTTAGGTATGCCAGACCCTGTCCATAGAGGGCTTTAAAGGTAAAGTAAATGTGGTCAGGGTAAACGTGATCTCAAAAGAGCTGGAAAACTCGGGGGGAGGGGAACAACAACAAAAAGAAGTGAAAACTAAAGGCACAAAAATGCATGCAGAAATCGGGGGATGAACTGAGGCAATATAGGATCAGAACCAATAAAAAAAACCACACAAAAAAGTCTGCTGTCCCAGGGAGACATACAAATTTAGATAAATGAATAATATGTTTTAAAAGCACCCACAAATCATGCAAGTTAAATATGTGCACATCTATAGATTAATTTATTAAAGGCATATGCTGCCCTTGTAGCTGCTCAGATTCTTGGGCTCATGATGCCGACAATCTCAAAGCAATAAATGAAGTCAATAAATTTCAATTTAAATCAGTTATTGTAGATGTTAAAACACAGATAATACAAAGAAGGTAGAAAACAAGATCATTCAATAAGTGTGCAAGAGATTATCAAACTGGGTTTAGTTTACTGAGGGAGGACTGTTAATTGGGGAATAAGTGAAAAAGCTTAACTTTTCTGACATGATGAAAAACATGAGTTAAAAATAGGAAATGAACAACCATCGCCGTCTCTCACTACATTGTGCAAGTCACTGAAGAAAGAAGACATGAAGTTCCCTAATGTATAAATATAATCATAGTCAGATTAGTAGGAATGGACTGAATGTTGCTTAAAATGAAACAACGGGGCTTTCCCACCCTTTTCAGACACGTCTTGTGGCTTTATTGGATTGAGGAGTTACTAAAATAATTTCAAAGGAAGGTAAAAACATAAGGGGGGTTCTGCTGGATCAGACCAGTGGTCCATCTAGTCCAACACCCTGTTTTGTACAGCGGCCAACCAGTTGCTCTGGACAGCCAACCAAACACGGCATAGAGGTCAAGATCTTCTCTATGATTGCCTCCCAGCACTGGTATTCAGAGGCTCACGGCCTCAGAATATGGAGATTCTCTTCAGTAACTATGGCTAGTAGCCACTGAAGGACCTCTGTTCCACGACTCCGACTAATCTCTACAGCTATCTGTGCTTGTGGCTATCACTAACAGTGAATTCCCCAGTTTAATTTAAAACTACCGTATGGACTATAGAATAACATATATTAATATATACTATAATATATACTATTGTTATATAATAAGTCAACAACAGGCCCGTAGCCAGGATTTTGTGGCTTGTGGGGCAGATCTTTTTTCTGGTGGGGCTGAAATTCTCAGTGCAGAAAGAAAAGCCATTTAGCCCATAGAAAGCTGTTACCAGGATAGATCTATAAACTGCAGGCTGTCAACCATTTTAGAGGACAGTTCTCAGCTGCTGCAAGTTAATAATTTCTGCCAGCCTAAGCAACAATTCTGCTAACAAGCCGGTAGGTGGGAGTGATGACTTCTATAGTCAAGAAAGCTAACAATTAGGCAGAAAAACGACCAGTTTCTTGACACAGAGTTACAAAGGATCCTAGAAATCACCTACTCCAGGGGTGGCCAACCTGTGGCTCGGGAGCCACATGCGGCTCTTTCACATATATTGTGCGGCTCCTGGCAGGGCAGCTGGGGAAGCAAAGGGGAGGCATGCTTTTTCTCTCTTTCTCCCTTCCTTCCTTCCTTCCTTCCTTCCTTCCTCCCTTCCTTCCTTCCTTCCTTCCCTCCTCCCTCCCATCTATTTGCTTTCCTAGTTTCTCTCTCTCTCTTTCTTTCCACTTCTTTAATTCTTTCTTTCCATCTCTCTCAATATCATTAGCAAACAAGTAATATCATTATCAATAACTGGTTTTCCTCGTTTGTTTTTATTTTTGGCAGTCCCATTTAACGTTAATAAAAAGCAAATTTGCATATTTTTAAAAATAAAAACGTGTGTGTGATATTTGTTCCTGTCTTGCGGCTCTCAGACATCTGACGTTTATTCTATGTGGCTCTTACGTTAAGCAAGGTTGGCCACCCCTGACCTACTCCAACCCCCTTGCTCAGTGAAGGAATTAGTCAACTATAGCACCCTTCTCTGCTTAAAGGAGCACACACATTTTAAAAATGTTTTAAAATGATGGGAAAAAGCATTTCCAGGAGAAATTCTTGTGGGGCTGTGCCTTTAAGAAAGGGGGCAGAGCCCCCAAAAGCCCCACCATAGCTACGGGCCTGGTCAACAATTTCAGTTTTAGCAAGTTGGGGGGGGGGAAGCAGTCAATATATACCTTTGTATCAATAATTTCCGCTTGGGCATTGCTCTCATGCAGTAATAAACAAAGATATTTGGTCCTCTGTGTTATAGTTATTACAAACAGTAAATGAAGTGGTAAACTTTGTGTGATTTCCAGGGCAAATGTCCCAATTTTAGAAGCAACACATTTGCTTATTTTGGCAAAAGCTCACAGTAAGGCAAATGAGTGAAGCTGCCTCCCAGAGTTCATCTCTGAATGTTGATGCTACGTAATTTATGGTGATGTCTAAAAACCTTCGAGGTGGTTGGTCTCTCCTAAATTCTTACTGAGATGGGGAAATAGTACTGAAGGAATCACTGTGCACCTAAAGGAGAAGAGTCAAAACAAAATTGCTAGCATACCATAATGCAGCTTTGTTGGGGCGGTGCTGTAACTCTGTGGTTAACCCCCCTAGAGTTCAGCCATAGAGTTCTGGGTGAATCCTAGCACACTACATTGACACAATTACATCACTTCCATGTTTGCACCAAAAGTGATGTGGGACACCAAAGAAACCCCCCATATCCCCCACACCAGTCTATCAAGTGGTAGTGGGGAATGGAGGGCTCGAATCAGGAGGTCTTTCACCATAGCGTGCAACCTGGCAGCCCTGTCCAGTTGTCAGCTATATTTGGTGGGTGGCTGCCGGAAGAAACTTAGGTGTTTCTTCTTCCAAGAGTTGCACTGGGCCCACTTATTTGCCAGCCTCACTTCATCCTTTTTGATCCAGAAGGTGTTTAAGTGGTAGAATCTATTGTATACCTTTATCTAAGGATAAGAAAATGAATTCTGCTCAGAGGACCTGGAAAAGAGAGGTTTGGAGCAGCTAAATAAAAACCTTCAACTTTGCAAGACAAAAGATTCCTAAGCATTCAGTATTAACACTGTCTATAGTTACATAATTTTAAAGTGCATGTATAATTTAAGGGCTGCTAATTGTTAGCATTTGTCAACATGCATAATTTATTGGGGGAGGCTTTTGCATTTCTCAACACTTCACCATAGTATTGTAGAATGTCACGTGTATGTCATCACCCTTCATTTACAGTGCAGTCCAAATCAGAGTTACAGGCACCATCTAAGCCAACTGGATTTAGAAGAGTATATGTCTGGTTAGGATTGCACTGTTAAAGGTATACTTGGGTCCCTGATCTGGCTACAGCTAGTTGTTAACTCAGCCAAACAATTTGGAATGCAATCCAAAGCAGGTCAACACAGAATCCTTCTCAAGTCAATTCACTGGGGCTGACAGCCAAAAAGGTGTTCTAATGGCAGTGTTCGTCATCTATTTAATTTGGAAATAACTATGCAGTAAGTTGTCAATCACTGTAATGATTAAAAGGTAGTTGTGAATGAATTTGAGTTCATTCACAAGTTCAGAACAATGGACCCCCTCCAGGACTCAATAGGGATATAGGATTCTTGTCTCACTATAGGTGCTAATTTTCTGCCCCCAAGTGTTTCCCCTGTGCTCTAATCTATCTGATTACAATGCACGTTGTACCTTGGCATCCTGAGTTCCTTCTTTACAGCATCCATCCCACCTTCGGACTGGGATGTAAAGACTCAGAGATCTCTATTCCTACTTGTCTCTGATGAAGGAAGGTTTGATTCTTGAAAGCTTACACCCTGAAAAAGTTGTTGGTCTCTAAAGTGCTCCTGGATTAAAATCTGACTGTTCTACGGCAGACCAACACTCACTGAACCCTCATTGAAAGTACAGAGACTGATTGACTTTAGCTGGATTGAGGTCTCAGCAGACAAGTTTTCTTTTCCAGGTTGTTGCATGAGCAATTGAGTAACTGACACAAGGAAGATGAGTGGCTGTTCTGTCATCTGTTCATTTCCTAAATGCTGAAATATTCTCAGTTTCAGTTCCTTCTTTTCTATTGGGGAATAACCTAGCCTTTGAACAAGTTCTGTAGTATAATTCCGCAATGATTTGGTTTTCAAACAGGCTGAAAGGGCTTACTTACATTGTCAGTTCTGGATTGGAAGGTTGGAGGCACTTTTGGTAAAATACCGTATGGGCTTAGAAGGTAAGTTTAGAACACTTCTGATTGGTGCAGACCTCATACTTCCTGATGTCGTTACCATGGTCAGGAGCATAGCGTGAGCTTGCACGCTCCTTCCCCCTTAAGTCTAGGAGCGGGCCACGAGATAACTCCGCAACTGCATCAGTGTGTTCACTAACCAGGCCAGGTGCCAAACTGTAGTTGAAACCATGGTTGGAAGCAGGTTTGCAAACTCTAGTTTAGGCTAACCATGCTTTGTGAAAACACCAGTGCCACCCTAATAGTAACCATGTTTAGTTTCAAAAACTGAAAGGGGTGTATATGTGAATGCCCATGTGTGACAGGAGGAAGAAGAGAACAATGCAAGTCTGTGGGGTGCTCCCAGTCTCCTAACCATGGTTAGACTCTGGGTAAGCATAGGGTTGCCTGTTTGGCAGATATCTAGAAGGCCTGGGCTGTCCCGATCTCATCAGATCACAGAAGCTAATCAGGGTTGGCTCTGGTTAGTGCTTGGATGGGGGACCACCAAGAAAGTCCAGGCTTGCTATGCAGAGACAGGCAATGGCAAACCACCTGTTTGTCTCTTGCCTTAAAAACTCCACAGGGTCACCATAAGTCAGCTGCACCTTGGAGGCACTTTCTGTCTCCATCTGGGGCAGGTGCAAGTGGCTTGAGAGTCTTGCTCTTCTTCTTCTCCACCTTTGGGGGGGAGGTCATAAGCCATTGGAGCCCCCTAACTGCGGGGCCCAGCGCAGCTGCCCCTGTTGCCCATTGGCTAAGACCATCTCTGGGATAAACCCCCTTTTAAACAAGGTTATTCATTGTTATTGTTTTTTTTTTTGCTAAAGGTCGATCAAAGAGTCTTCAAAGACTTCTTGTCAGAAAAGCTTCCCAGGCTGATGGCTCACCTGGAGCAGCACCGGATCGACCTGGCCCTTGTGACCTTCAACTGGTTCCTGGTTGTATTTGTAGATAGTCTTATCAGTGACATCCTCTTCAGGGTCTGGGACGCCTTTCTGTATGAAGGGACAAAGGTAAGGAAATCGTTTCCATCCATGCGTGAAATACCATCTATGTACTGTGTTGGTCTCCAAGGCAAAGATGCTTCAGCAGCACTGGTTAATTTGGCCATGCTTCTGGGTCCTTGGATGGTTTTACTCAGGGCTCAGTTCGTAGCAGGAGCTCCGTTGCGGCCACACACCCCGATGTAGCCAATCCTCCAAGAGCTTGCAGTAGTCCCTGTAAGAAGAGCTCTGTAAGCTCTTGGAGGATTGGCTACATTAGGGGTGTGTGGCCTAATATACAAAGGAGCTCCTGCTATGAAATGAGCCCTGGTTTCACTGAATGTGTACCTTCCTTTCTCGATGCTGCCCTTGTTATGGGCTTTTCCATATTCTCATTTCCCTCACTTGTAAGTTCCTGCTGGGGGGGGGGGGGCGGTTTCCCCTGTTCTAGGCATGTTTTGCTCCCTCTCGTGGTTGATTTGGTATTACACCAGTTTATGTCTGGTATGAAAACCTTCAGTTTAAATCTGCAGGGAGATATGATGGATGTAAACCGGTGTAATATCGAATCGACCACTAGAAGGAGCAAAATATGTGTAGGGCAGGAACCCCCACTCCCCAGAGAAACAGGAACTATAAACAAAAAAAACGAGAATGATATGCGAGGGTATGGCTATGATCTACAAGGGTGTGGCCACCTTCCGCCCACACTGGATGATGTGAATTCTGATCCTAGGCTGTGTTTCCCTTTGCTCCAGGTGATATTCCGTTATGCTCTGGCAATCTTTAAATACAATGAAGATGCAATCTTGAGGATCCAAGACAGCCTGGAAATTTACCAGTACCTTCGCTTCTTCACCAAAACAATTGGTGACAGCAGGTAACAAAGATATGGATTCTTCTTTCTTGTCAGGAGTTTGGGGCTTGGAAGTGGAGACTGGCAGATAGATGCCTGATAGAAACTTACATAGGGAAAAGCCAGTTGGTAGTTCTGGAAACCGGAGAAATGCAGAAACTGAAACGTAGACAGCAGAGGATAGTCAGGAATGAAACCACAGACTGAATGCCACATTCTCTGAGGAAAACCGGAAACCAGGAAGTCAAGCCTAGCAGAAGTAGATCAGGACTACCGTGAGTTTCCCTTACTCAAATTAGGCCTGTTGATGAGGTTCCTCAGAAGCTCTTCAAGAGTTCTTCAATCATCAGCAATGGCAGAAACACTGCTCTAAAGTATGCCCACCGCTATTTATCTTCCCCTGCAATGGGCAGACAGGCGGGTAGCCTTATGTCTTTCCAGGTGCACTCTTTCTCTTCAGACAGTGATGGTGAGTCCGCACAGTGAACTGAGTGTATGGTGGACATAGAACACGCCCCAGAATCCCTGAGGAACATATGAGGTTTCCTTAAAAGAAACATGGAAAGATTTCCCTAAAAGTATTAGATTTCTGGATAGCTGGTTTCTAATAATAATCGAGCTGATATGATGGCTAAAGACATGGACATTCCTGAGGAAGATTCCTGAGGAACATGGTGAGAGGGATAGATTGAAGATTCTGGTGCCAAACAACCCTGAAGCTTTGAGCCATGGTACTGGAGGTTAACTGGTGTGGTTAGTCCAGTTACCACTAGTTAGCAGAGTGCTTAAATAAAGCTGCAAATGCAGCAGTGTTACTTTACCAGGCTACTCAGCTCACAAAACTACACAGAGCCACGTTGCAAGTTTAGCAGAGGACTACTTCTCTATTTATTTGAGAAGTACACTTTTGGATGGGAAAGAGTAGGGACAGGACAGAGTACTAACTTACTAGCTAAGGATGGAAGCAGATGGCGAGAGGGCCATCTGCCTCATGGTGCCAAGAGAGGGCTGCATGTCATCCCTCTTGGTGTGTGCAGGGAGAGAGTTCGTCATCATCTGAGAGAGGGAACGGAATGGAAGGGAAGTTGTCCCTGAGAACACAATCTACATTTCAAAGGGGACAGTGGCAGAAGAGTAAACACAGGAAGAAAGGTCAGTGTGCCTATCCAGCTATCTAGTCTCTCTTGCCATGAAGTCTGGTGGCTGAGGCAGGGACATTGTACCTGGAACTTCCAACCCCATGGCCTCTGGGTTCAGCTTTTCAAGAGAGGCCCCATTTCTGAGAGCTGTTTTTGAGGGAATAGAGCGTGAAGGGACTTCCACAGACCTCCCCAGTACATTAAGTCTAGCCTCTTGGCTTCTGTTTCTGCCTGGCTAACACATTCACCCTTTTCTAGGAAGCTGATGAATATTGCCTTCAGTGACATGAATCCATTTCCCATGAAGCTGCTTCAAAACCGGCGTGGAGTGCACAGGTTAAAACTGGAGGCCGAGCTGAGGGAACTGGAGAGGATAAAAGCCCAGTACATGAGGGAACAGGCAGACCATGCGACCGGTCACCTGGATGGCACCGTGAGCGAGGATGAAGAGGAGGGGTAGCTCCCATTTCTTCCTCTTTGCCTCTCTGCAGACATTTACCCTTCTCTTGGAACAGAAAGGTGGCTGTTGTTTTGTTCAGAGTGCTGAATGCGGGGCCACCGGGTTGCTTTCCAGTGTATCAGACAATTGTGTGCTGTGTACAGTTGTGCCCGCCAGTGTTCTTTCTGGATGCAGCTCATGGTGTTCTGTGGGCTGGATGTCACTGTCTTTCTGGATCAGCTCTGGTACCCTTCAAGCTCTCCATTTAGAGGCCTGCTCCTTCCCTGTCGTACATCACTTGGGTTTCTTGTCCTGTGTGGCTTCCCGTATCCAGCACCCAAAACAGAAAACACTTAACTGATGAGCTGTAGCTGAGTTTAATTAATTGCCTTTATCCTCTGGCAATGCAATGGTCTTCAGCCCCATGGGTCAGGACACTCAGGTGGGTTGTGGAGACTCCAGTTGCTGAGCTGTCAGCCCTTTTAGAGCTGCCATTCCCCCCCCCCCCCAACTGCCTTTTGGGAGGACCTGCTGCCACTGCCAGTGCACAGAAAGCAAGAGTACCACATCCCTTATTTCTCTTTGCACAGTCGCTGAGATGGTGAAGTGAGGTCACTGGACAGCGGAGAGACCCTGGCCCTTGGCTTGTTCCTTACCATAGTACACCTCCTGGTGCTCAGCTTGTGTTTCCTGCCCCAGGCTCTCTTTTGTTGTTGGTCTGGCCCTTGGCACCTGTGAGGTCATAACTCTGCCCCCTCCTTTTCTCGTCACACAACTGTGTTGGCAGCTCAGTGGTTCCCAAGTCTGGAGAGGCCAAAGACCACTGTGCTTAGAGCTGCTAACTCCTGGTTGGGAAGTTCCTGCAGATTTGGGAGTGGAGCCTGTGGAGTACAGATAGATCAAGATGGGCAGTCGTGTTTGTCTGTAGCAGTAGAAGAGAGCAAGAGTCCAGTAGCACCGGTGTTGTAATGTACCACCAGCTCTGAACAGTACCTTGCTGGCTTTTTTCTCCTTTGTACACCTTCTCATTTCCTGGGGGGGAGATCATGAGAGAGAGAGAGAGAGAGATGTGCATGAGCCGATTTTAAATTATTTGCTTTACAGGATGATGTGGTCAAATGGCTTGTATTGTGTTTACTTAGCACTTTAAAATCTGCAGGTTTTCATAGCTGTGGTATTTCTGTCTTTCTTCCATGTCCCCATCTGTGTATGTGGTGCCCCTCTAGACAGAGGTGTGGTCATCCAAGTAAGCCAAAAAACAAAAACAAAAAAACCCAGCCACAAAAGTACTAAAATTCATGTGTTTTCTAAAATGACATAGCAGCAGCAGCAAAAACCAAAAAAACCAAAACCCAGCCACAAAAGTATTAAAATTCTATGCATTCATCTAAAGTGACATTGAAATCTATGCGTGCATGATCTAAGTGACTAAACAGCTGGTTAATCTTTCCACTGAAAAGGCACTCCCCCCCCCCCCCCCCGAGGCACTGTTCAAACTTGTTGAATGTTTAAGGGCTCTCTCCTGTGAGTGTTGGCTCAAGATCCTAACTCATGATTGAGGCATGGCAAGCATTTGGTTATGTGATGCCACTGGCTCTTTCTTTTCTCAGTGTTTTTAAAAACGTCTGTCCTGGTCTCTGAGTGTGAACTCAGAACCTCCTCGTCTGAGGCTGAAACATGCCCTAGTCCCAGGGTCCCCAACCTTTCTGAGCCTGTGGGCCCCTTTGGAATTCTGACACGGTGTGGTGGACGCTGCCACAAAACAGCTGCGACGGGAGGTGGACCCAGCCACAAAATGGCTGCCACAGCTGACCTTCAGGCATACCATGAAGGTACTTGTGTTGTGGTGGCAACTGCTGCCAAAGAAATGCTTTTAAAAATCTGTACCACCTGTCGTCCCAGCTGGCCCCACCCACTTTCTAAAAACACTTGGCAGGGTGCCATGGTGCTCACTAGGGTTGCCAGGTCCGATTCAGGAAATATCTGGGGACTTTGGGGGTGGAGCCAGGAGCAAGGATGTGACATCACTTTTGTGGGCCCCTTTGGAATTCCTTTAAAATGCCTTCTCTCCTTTGGAAATAACAGAGGATGGCGGCACCTTCTTTTGGGGCACATAGAATTGGACCCCCCTGGTCCAATCTTTTGAAATTTGGGGGGTTTCTTTGAAGAGAGGCACCAGACGCAATGCTGGAAATTTGATGCCTCTACCTCTAAAAACAGCCCCCCCCCCCGAGCCCCAGGTACTCACATATTGAAGACCGGTCTCCATAGGGTATAATGGAGTGCCCAGGGGACTTCCCCCTCTACACACACTTTCTGATAATCCTGAAGCAGGGGGAGAGCCTCCAAACCAGGGCATCCCCTGCCCCAAACTGGGGATTGGCAACCCTAGTGCTCACAGCCACCATGTGGGGAACCCCTGCCCTAATGAGCTGCCTGAGTCTGTGTTTCCTCAGGTTTGGGCTCTCTTTAAAAAAATGGAAGGGTCCAGGGTAGTGCAACAACATCCTCTGCAGTTATGAGGTAGTCTGGGACCTTGGATTGGCAAGGACTGACGTAAATATATGACGACTGGGTAACAAAGCAGTACTTTCTGCTTGCTCTACTTCAGACCTCTAGTTTCAGAGATCTTGGGCTGAAGAGGCCCCCCCGCCCCAACTGGCCTGCCTCTGACAGACCCTTGTGGCTGACTCAAGTCAGGCCAACACTTTAATAGAACTGGAACTGTTTGGCTAGGCCTCCTTCTGTTCTCTAGAGCTCTAGAACTGCGTTATGTCCTGGCCACATTTGCTGACCTCGAGGGGCTGTGGCCTGCTCTCGGCTTAGGCCTCCCCCCCATCAGCGGTCTGGGAAATTTCTTTGGTTCGTTGTACCAGACCAGTCATGCTTTTCCGTGTTCTGACTCATCCACTGAGTCCGTGGAAATTTCGTTAAAGCCTTTGAGCTACCAGTTCCTATAAGCAAATGATGTACTATTTTTTAACACCCTTTCTTCTTTTAATGCACTGGCCATATACATTTACTGTGTATGTGTTTCATTATAGTTTGAGGCGGGATTCCGTACCAATTCTCTGCCCTCTCCCCCCCCCCCCCAGCTTCTATTTTCCTTTCTCAGTCAGATATGCTGGAGTTTGCATTGAGGGCTGGGAGACTGGCCCTATGAAATTCCAAACATGCTGATTTCGTGGTTGGTATAATAGTCAAGAGTGAGTCAGACTAGAAGGACTGCTTTTGCCAGAGGCCGTTTAACATTTGGAAAGTCTGTGATTAAGCTCCTAGCTTGAAGGTGCTGCTTTATATTTAGGGTTGCCAGCTCTGAGCTGGGGAATACCTGGAGATTTTGGGGGTAGAGCCTGAGGTGGATGGAGTTTGAGGAGGGGAGGGACATCAGTCGGGTATAATACCACTGAGTCCACCTTCCAAAGTGGCCATTTTTTCCAGGGGAACTGATCTCTGTTGCCTAGAGATCAGTCATAATCCCAGGAGATCTCCAGACACTCCCTGGAGGTTGGCAACCCTAGTTATACTGGATGAAGCCATTGGTCCATCTAGTTCAGCCCCACCTGGTTGTGCTGGTGGTTGCTCTCTTAAGAGGTTTCAGGCAGAGGCTCTTACTAAAGACTGAACCACGTACAAAGGGCCTAACTACATATTCCCTCAGGTTTTTCCTGTTCTGCATGATCAGGTGTGTGTATTATTTATCCTTCACTTATAAGTGGCTTCCAGAATTCCTCTGTCTTTTACTCACAACAACCCTGTAAGGTAGGCTAGGCTGAGAGTGTGTGACAGGACCAAGGTCACCCAATGAGCTCCCATGGCAGAGTTGGGATTCGAACCTGGGTCTCCCAGAAACGAGTTCAGTGCTCTAACCACTTCACCGGCTTGGCGTTTCATGCTTGGAATTTTATTCCAAGGGATACATCAGACTGATTTAGATCAGCACCATGTTGTAGGGGTAGGGGGTTTACATGTTCACATGTCAATATATGTGTGTGTGTGTGTGTGTGTGTGTGTGTGTGTGTACATATATATATATACACACACACATTTCAGTGACCTTTATCTAAGCGATATAATATTCCTGGAAATCCTTTTCACTTGCACTGAATTGCCTGGTTCTTTGGCACTTTAAAGCAGCTTTTACCATTTATGTTGCTGATTCAAAGTATTTAAGCTAATTGATAGTTCTTATCTTCAGTCCTCAAGTATGTGCCAATATGTATGAATTCCAAAAGGGGAAAGTTTTTTTTAAAAAATCACTTGGTAACCATACTAGGTGAACTACATTTCCTGTCTGTTTTTTTGCTTGTGACTTTCCACATTCCACTCTGTTTGGAGCAAATTATCTCAGTACTGCCCACAGTAAAGGTTGATTCGTGCACATTTACATGACCTGACTGCTTCTTGATCTGGAGATTCTATTTAGCTGTTATGCCTCTGGGGGGGGGGGGGGGGGGAATCTGATAAAACTCAGTTCCTTTAAAAAAAGATATTTAAGCTAGTGGCTATCACCAGATATTATGGTACTGAATTCCATGAGTTAAAGCACAAACTTGTGCAGAAGTAAGCCTCACTGTTGTCAATAGGACTTACTTCCTAGGTTAAGTGTGCAAAGGCTTGCGCTGTCGGTTACTCGCTATGCGAGGGAGTATTTTCTTCTGTCGGTTTGTGACGTTAAGACCAGTCATCTTTGTTGGGTGACCTTGAGGTCTGGCATCATGAAAAGGGAAAAATGTCAGGAAAAAATCCCCCAAGTAAAGCTCCTTAGAACAAAGGGGAACTCCCCTCACATTCCTCTTGAGCCGTGGATAAATGTTTGGTGCCCCTCTAACCTCCCTGTTCACAGCCAATGCTGTTTTTGTGCCCATTTCCTCTTTACGGTTCCTTGGGACTGTAGCCTTCCATATTACAAACTTTCAGAAAAGAGAGTCATAGTTATAATGGCCTATAAGGACAGGTGCGCATTTCCATCTGTCATGACTCTACTCTTTCCTTTTCCTTTATATCCAAACCTCCCTTTGTGCTGTGGATCTTAATATTTGGATCTTTCCAAATTTATGATGGGACTGTGGCCTGGTGTAGGTGTGATGTTTCCTGTTGACCACCGTTAAGCAATCAGAAACAACCCACTGCTCCCTTCTCCTCCTAGAGTCCTCCTACCTTTCACTTTCCGGTGCCTAACCACCTGGTATGTTTATGGGTCTGCCCCATCTCTTGTTGACCAGACATGCACTGGAAGTTGAATCTTAATTCCCAGGTTTGTGAAGGCCCAATTCAGATCAATATTGTGGCATGTAGGGAGGTGGGGCTTAGGCCTTCTCTCCTCCACATTGTTTTCTCAAACAGCCCTGGAGAACAGCATTGAGGTACTGAATGGATTACACATAAGTTTCCTCAACAGGGCAAATGGCCATTTCATGTCAGGAAAATGCTGTTGGGGGGGGGGGAGGCTTATTCCCCCTCTCCTCACGTGGCATAGACCTGATCTGAATTGGACCCTATGCACACTCAAGAATCTGAGTTTCAGCATGCAATTCCCAGGGCATATGTGGCTGACAGGGTCCAAAGCAGACTGGTAAATAATGTATTGCAAAGTCAGTTGTTATTTTTACTGAAGTATTCCTCCTGCAGACGAAGAATGTGAGCAGTTTCAAGGGAAACTAAGATATCTCATGAGTTTCAGACTTCCATTCTTAACAGGATGCACTTGAACTGTGTCACTTATTTTAATTGTTCTCCTGTAAACCATGATCCTGCTGTCTGTAGCTGCTACCTCCTTCTGTTTGTTTTTGGAGGGAAGGGGTTATATTTATACAAAGCTTGGTTTTTTGGATTTTCCTTTGATTCTGTTAACCATGCCTTCAGGTTATTACACCAACTCAGACTCAGGTACATGGGCTCAGCAGTGTGTTTCCAGGTTCATTTCAAGGAACTAGTGTTAACCTTTAGCATTCTAAAAGATCTGGGTCAAAGCTCCTTGCAGGAACACCTTTGTTTCCACATGTTCCTCTCCAGACGTTTTAAGATGACCAGATCATTCCATTACCAATTGAGGTATTTATTGTGCTGACAAACCGCAGTGCCTTTCCAGTTGTGGCCTTCCTAGCCAAAGGATCCAGTTATGTGGCTGATGAGAACAGTTCTTTTGAAAAATGCTTTCCTGTTGTCTGTGGGGTGGAGAGTGGCACTGATATCAGAATTATGTTGCCTTTGTGGCTCCTAACTGGCCCTATGGTCTTACTGCTTAGTTATTTTGTTCTGGCGTGTAGCTTTTAATGGCTGGATTGCATTGTCTGTCTCCATGATTTGACAAACCATATTGTAAAATGTTAAATTTTTAATAAAATAAACCACTCACTATTGGCAATTGTGTTCCTAAACTAGACCTGCTGGTTTCAGTGTGTGTTTTCACGCGTAGCCCTGGCCTGGATGATCCAGTCTACCTCGCTCTCGTCAGATCTCAGGACTTAAGCAAAGTTAGCCCTGGTTAGTATTTGGATGGGAGACTACTAAGGAAGTCCAGGGTTGCTACACAGAGGCAGGCAGTGGCAAACCACCTCTGTTCGCCTCTTGCCTTGAAAACCCTACAGGGTCACCCGAAGTCAGCTCCAACTTAACAGAAGTTTCCACCCATTAACACATACTCATTGTAGAAGTGGGGAGTGGAGAAGATGTAGAGAAAATCTAAGGAGTCATGAATGGATTGACAGATACCTGGCTTTTTGTACATCGAGTCTTGCCTAGCTGTTTAAAATGTTAAGTTCCCAAGCTGTGGGGTGCCATTTCAAGGGGCCTCAGGGTAGCTGGAAGGTCGGGAAATTAAGTCCGAATGCAGAACAAGATAGAGCCTTCCCACATACTAGGGTTGCCAAGTCCAGGTTGGAAAATACCTGGAGACTTTGGGGGTGGAGCCAGGAGAGGGCGAGGTTTGGGGAGGAGAGGGGCCTCAGCAGGGCACAATGCCATAGAGTCCACCTTTTAGAGCAGCCATTTTCTCCAGGGGAGCTGATCTCTGTCAGCTGGGGATCAGTTGTAAAAGCGGGAGATCCCCAGGCCCCACCTGGAGACTGGCAGCCCTGCCACATACACACACACACACACACACACCCCACAGCTGAAGTTTTGCTGGATCAAGGCCATTCTCTCCCACTGACCTTTACTCCCAGGACTGCCCTCTCTAAACACGAACAAGGCGTTCCCCTTTCAAATTCCTCACCCACAAACTTACCTTATCTATGAAGCTTCTTGGTTTAACCATTCAGTCCTCTTCCCCGCCCAAACCATTGCCAAGGTTTATGACTGCAAAGTCCTGGGTGGGGAAGGGACCTCTTTTTCTCATGCTACATTGCAATTATGTACTTGGTGCTATTGCTAATAAATGAATAAATATACTATATATAAATGGTGCTAATAAATGAATAAATAAAGGATGATGGGCATCCTGAGTATTTTGATTATGGGAAAGACTGGAGGAAGCCCAGTGCTATACATGTTTCATGTGGTGTGTTGGGGAAAAATGGGTCCCCCCCCCCAAGTCTCCCCTATTTTGAAATAGGGTTCTTTGCGGATCTGGCTGCTGCCTGGTTTACTGTAGTGCTTGGCTGCCTTCTCAGCAGGTACTAGAGTGACCTCTGCTGGTTGCCAGTTGCAACTGCATGCCTCTAGCAAGCAAGTTAAAACGGATCCAGGTGGGTAGCCCTGTTGGTCTGAAGCAGCAGAACAAAGTTTGAGTCCAGGGGCACCTTTTAAGACCAACAAAGTTTAATTCAAGGTATGAACTTTCCTGTGCATGCACACTTTTTCAGATAAATTGAAATAGAAATCACCAGTCCATACATATAGGTAGAGGGTGAGCAGTAAATTAGCATACAACATAATGAAGATGTTTAACAGATTCAGGAATAACAAGTTTAGTTTATATGGTTACCATTTGTTTGGGTTTAGTTCTGGGGGGAAACATAGTGAAAGACAGGAAAAACAGAGACCGCCTTAAAGGTCTGGGTGGGAAGAAGTTGCTGGATGTTAAGTCCTAGCGAAGTTTTATAGGTATGCCTCCAAACCATTTTGAGGGGAACTGTTATCTTGCTTTTAATTAGTTTTATATGCAGCCAAACCTTGTTTCCTGAAATGACAGCCACTAATAGCAGCGTCCATTTCCACTACAATGGGTATTTAAAATTTTTTATATACATCCTTTACAAAAGAGATGAATAACCAAAGGATCACATGGTTATGCCTGGTGAGACATTTCTTTCTTTAAATTGGTGTGGTGGTCAAATAGTAGACAGATCAAGACGGGTAGCTGTGTTATTAGTCTGTAGCAGTAGAAAAGAGCAAGAGTCCAGAAGCACCTTAAACCCTAGTAACATTTGTCCCAGGCATGAGCTTCATGAGTCCCTGCTCCCTTCTTCTGATAGTCGTAGACAATTCAATGCAGAGCATAGGGATACCAGCTGGCCAGGAGAAAAATGTCTTATCCCTTTAGCAGAAGTGTAATGTGTTTAAACAAGGAGTTCAAGCTTTTCATGACATGGAGGTAAGTAACATCCCCTAGGATTTATTGCATAATCTACTGCATATCAAACTGATATTAAAGCAACAGCTAGAGGGCCCGGATTAAAAGTTGGCATCCTGTTCAAATATCCATGTCACCCAAACATTTGCTATCACCAGTATATTCCTTCATCACTAGCCTATTTAAAAAAGGCAAGACTTTTATGAAATTGTGTGTGGTATAGCTCAAGGGCCATCTCTCTTGGCTCTGGATTGGATTCTCTGGATCTGTTCTGCTATCCGAGGCACTTTTCACTGCTGGAAGGAGCCTTCTCCTGATACAAGGTATGGATGTGGCTCCTTCTACCTGGGAAAAGGTCCCCAGGCAGAAGGAATGATGGTTAAATCAGTTGTGTGTCATGTAACGATGCTCTCTGATTTTGTGTCTGCACATGGCCTAAGAGCTTCGAGATCCTGTGGCAAAGGGAGATTTAACTCTCGAAAGCTCACGCCCTGAAAACCTTGTTGGTCTCTATGGTGCCACTGGACTCAAATCAAGATGTTGTGATGCTCCTTTCAGACTGGACACTGCCCCTCTGATTGGCACCCTGAAATCTTTGCTTCCCGAAAGGATGGCTTGAGCCATTTGCAGAGCTGGGCCCGCCCTGAGTACAGAACACCACTAGGGTTGCGCGTGCAGAGATTGGTACCGCGACAGCTACAAAACAGAATAACCAAAGCTCTTTTGAGCTTTCTTTCCATGTTATACTGACTTTTGCAAGGAGGAATAAATCATAATTCCCATCCACCCACAGATGTGGAGGCTGATAGCTACTGAAACGATCCAATTCTGGTTCTTCCCCCTCCCCTTATTTTTGTGGGTGGGGCTGTGCTTGCATGCCTGGAAGTCATGGTGACTTCTGGCAACCCCTAGTTCTGTCTGGACATTTCAGAGAAGTGGCTTGATCGCCTGCCTATGCATCCCAAACCCTGATATTTCAAGGAGGTCTCCCATCCAAGTACTTGCCAGGGTCGACCCTGCTTAGCTTCCGAGATCTGATGAGATCGGGCTTGCCTGGGCTATCCAGGTCAGGGCCCAATTCTGGTTCTTAATAGCTCTCTGTGGTGGAATTTGTTCCTAAGGTTAATCATTCACCCTTCTATTATGCTGGGAATGTCAAAGAGGACATGCTGCTAGTCCATATTAAACCTTGCACTGAAGGAAGTGCTAATAAAGTATGTGTTTCACCAAGGGCGTAGACTTTCCAATTTCGGGGGGGGGGGGGGGCTGGGCCAGAGACATCACAGGCCATTGTTTCCAGGGGAGGCTCAGCACTTCCTGGAAAAGTTCGGGTGGGGGGTGCTCCCCTGAAGTTGACACCTATGTGTTTCACCATGTTGTGAGCTGACTTTACAACGCCAAAAGGCTGAGAGGTTTAGAGTGAGCCCCGCTCTATTAAATTGGGTAAAAATCCTGTGATATTTCTAGGTCCATGGACAGGCTAGCAGAATGAGGAATGGCTTTATGAACAGCAATTAAAACTGACAGCACAGCAGTTTCTAAACCTTATTCTAGAACTAAAGTCATGTCACCTTAGGGCACGCCCATAAGTGACCAGTTCTAAAACACTTATCAAATAAGAGGGGATGTCTTTAAACTTTAAAATCTATCACTACAGCTCTAACATTAAAAAAACTTTGCAGCCAAATTTTGCAGTTTTTAGTTTAGATTATCTGATGACGATTCCAGACCTCTAGTAATAACACCTAGCTCTTTCCACGGTGCAGCTCCTTAAGGCCGGAAGTGTTTCACACATTATTTCAGCAATTCTCACTACATTCCTTTGATGCAAGGCAGCAGAATTATCTCCATATTGGAGCTGGAAGTGAGAGGGCTGAGACAGAGAGATGGCAGCTTGTGATTTTCATGCCGGAGATGAGAACTGAACGGTGGACTTTGTTCAGCCGCTCCACTACACCCACTCTTGCAGGCATTGTGAAGTCATCAAGCTCTACGGGAGAAAGGGGGGGAACCAAAAGTTGAGCTAAAGGCTTCTGATCCTAGCACTTTAGATCCATACAAAAACACGGATCTTGCAACTCACACCATGATGGAAAGGCTACGTACGTGACAGTGAGGCTGCCGTGCTTCATTACAGCCTTTAGCATGGATGGGAATGACATTGTTTGGACTTAGTTACTGATAAATTTAGAGTGGCAATAAATACATTCCTGGACTTTAGCACAGTTTGGCTTCCTAGACGAACCATACCATCCTGTGGCTCTCACAGAAGGGCTCCTCCTTTTCTCATCTGCAAATCAATGAAAGGGTATAACTGCATTGCTTTGAAAATTCTCAGCAAGAACTGCACTGGGACGTACAGTGTAATCCTTGGTTCAATTAGACTGCAAGACATTAGCCAAACTCCCTTGGTCAGGGCTAGTTGCCTATGCATAGTCCTTTGCTTCTGGGGATATTCACGGGTGGCAGAACCAAGTGGACATACGCCACTCTGTTAAATAGTGGGTTCCATGGATCAGTTTAGCGTTATTTGTGATTTCAGCCTGAGCCAGACTGAAGACCAGGGCCACATGCCCTGTTTAAATAGCATGCAATTGCCACACCCAAACACCCCCCACTCCCAATGACAGGCTATTTACATAACATTACTTCTTGATTGGTTACTGCCAGAATCCTAGTGGGCTATTGTTCTTAGGCTCTGTTGTGTACTAAGACCGCGGTCGCCTGGTCTCTCATAATGGTGACCGCCACATGGTCAGCGCATATGGTCAGAATCTACCTGAGCTTCGGCCAGGTAGAACAATAGCCAGTCGGATCCCGAGCGACCACCAATTATGAGCCTAGGTCTCCCGCTGGGGGACCTATGAACTGCAACCACGGACTTAAGGTCCTATCAGGACTTGTGGGTGAGGTCGGGGCATTGTCTCCGGCCAGCATAAAAGAGGGCTCTGAGCCCAGGGTTTCTCATGTTCCATCTGACCCTCAATAAAGAACTTTGCTATGAAATCACTACCACTCGCCTCCCAACTCCAATATTTTCCAGGCTCCAAGCTCAACTAGTCTCTGGTAGCACAGTACTGCAATGTTTCAGTCCCAATACATAACACACTCCTAGCTGGAACTGCATTTTGATGGTGAGGAAGGCAACAGCTCTACCCAATGCAGGATTTTTCTACTTTGCCACATACCCTTATAGGGTATGTGAAGAAACAGGTTCACAAGACTTGTTTCCTCGAGAATGCCAGAAAATCCTGCAGCCATTCCAAGCCTCTCTTACTCCCAGGGGGTATCAAACTTTTCTGCTGGTAGTATCCACTATCAGTTTGGTGTAGTGGTTAGAAGCACAGACTCTAATCTAGAAAAAAATAGGTTTGATTCCCCACTCCTCCACATGCAGCTGCTGGAGTGACCTTGGATCAGTCTCAAGTTCTCTCAGAGCTGTTCTCTCACGAGCAGTTCTCGAAAGAGCTCTCTCAGTCCTCACAGGGTGTCTGTTGTGGGAAGGGGAAGGGAAAGGGATTGTAAGCTGCTCTGAGACTCTTTCAGGTAGTGAAGGGCAGGGTATGAATCTAATCTCCTCCTCCTCCTCTTCTTCTATCACTAGCAACTGTAAGAGCATCTTCTACTAGACAAGAGTTGCAAGGTTAACTCTCTGAATCTGTGTTGCTGCTTAGAGTTATTGTATCTATCTAGAGTTATTGTATTCTATCTAGTTATTGTATCCACTGGTAAAATATTGTGTTTGTAATATACTGAGTGATGAAGACTTTCTTCATATCATGGCTAATATGCCCTACAGCAAAGGGGTTTCAGAGTTTAGGAACTGGAAAAGTCCATAAAATTCTGGATATAAGGATACCCACAGGCATAAGAATTTGCCTCCTGAACTATCGGAAGGACTCTGTACCAGAAAGATCTTACAACACAATACTAAATCCAGTAACTACTGCAGGGATGCTGTATACATGATAAAGATTATTCATACAAGAACCTTGAATGGTAGGCCAGGGCCCACAGTTGGGTTACACCCCAAACTAAACTGGGTTGCAACTTGCAGCACTGGCCATTACTGTAATTTACTTTTTTGTGTGTAGATATTTTTTAATAACATTTTATTGAAAAGAAAAAAATATATTTAATGTACAACAGATAAGGTACATTATATAATCATAATACACATATTTTGCTTACATATTTCAAGTTCAATATAAATGTGTTCATAAACAGTTCACATTACCAAAGATGTAAAGTATCCATTGTTGATGGTATTTCACCCTGTTCAACTAGGTATTGTAATATAGGAAACCAAATTGCTACAAAGGATGATACAATTCCAGAAATATGATTTGTAATAATTTTGTCAGTAATTTTAGCCACAATATACATGTTCCAGAGTTTTATATGCCAGTGTTGTCTCATTGGGCTATTAGTATTTTTCCACTGTTGTGCAATAGTGTTTTTAGCTGCTGCTAATAGTATTGCCATTCTTATATTTGTCCCATTAGAGCTATGTGTTGAGTCCCATCTGTTTAATAAAATATACTTTATTGTAAATAGCAATTTGAGCCCGGTTATATATTCTATTTGGGTTATAATGTCCTTCCAGAACCTTTCCAACTTGGGGCATTCCAGCCATCAATGAACATAGGTACCTATGAGTCCACATTGTTTCCAACACAGCGGTTTTGCAGAGGCAATCATGTGAGATAATTTGTGGTGTAAAATACCAAAACGTGAGTATTTTAAACGTTTGCAACTTTATTTCAGAGAGCCAGTCTGGTGTAGTGGTTAAGTGTGCGGACTCTAATCTGGGAGAACCGGGTTTGATTCCCCACTCCTCCACTTGCACCTGGCTGGATGACCTTGGGCAAGCCATAGCTCTGTACCAGCTGTTCCCTCAAGGACAGCTTGGGAAAGAGCTCTCTCAGCCCCACCTACCTCACAGGGTGTCTGTTGTGGGGAGGGGACGGGAAAGGAGTTTGTAAGCCGCTCTGAGACTCTTGAGTGAAGGGCGGGGTATAAATCCAATCTCTTCTTCTTCTTCTTCTTCTCTTTCAAGCATGTTAGTATTAAAGGGAAAAGTTGTCCATATGCCTGTCCAATCAGTGTCAGTTAACATAGTATTACTAAGTTTATGCCACCTACGTTGATATGGAAGTAAAGTTTCCCCTTTTAGTGTTAGAAGTAATAAATACAATTTAGCAATAATATGTTTCCTAGACATTGTCATTTGTTTGTTCAGTTGTTCAAAACCAGATAATGGGCATTTAATAATAATAGGTAGTTGTATTTGTGTGCTTAGATGTTTGTTTATTTATTTATTAGTTTCGATTTATATTCCGCCTTGCCTGCACATGCAGGCTCAAGGCGGTGTACAACATGTTAGAATACAATAAAATTCAATAAAATTTATATAACACACAATATAAATACAAAGTGCAGTTAATACCAATGGCAGTTGTTGTATATAGCACAACCCATATCCATAGATGTTCCGAATGCTACGCAGGCCATAATGATTCAAGTTTGAATAGCTCATTCATCAGTCATCAGAGGTCATCAGTGGTCAGTGGTGGCTCCCAATCGAAAGCCTGGTAGAAGAGCTTCGTTTTACAGGCCAATTGCATGAACACATACCATGGTATATTTGAGCCTAGTTTTTCTTCCAACAATGGTTTACTTATTAATGCATTATGTATGATAGCTTCTCAAGTAGTAAGAGTTGCTTTTTTCTATGTCTTTGAATTAATTAAAGAATTTGGCGATAATGACTTTTTTTTGGTTAAACAGTGATTGAAATTTTGAAATTTCAGGAACTAAATTTTTTTCCCCCCAGGTAGACAGAAAGGTCTGAAGGAGCAAGTTTTTCTGCATATCTGTAGAACATTCTGAAGCTGATTGCCAAATAGTTTCTGGAATATTGTAAGGGTAAGTATAGTGTTCTTGAATCACAATCCAATCTTTGTGTTGATAGTCATGTAACATTTGTACTATATTAGCTAGGTGTGCAGCTTGATAATATTTGTATAGGTCTGGAAAGCCTAGGCCACCTTGTGTTTTGTGTCTGCAAAGAGTTGTTATAGTAATTCTGTAGTACCTTGAAATCAGCCTTTTGTATGCCCAATAGAAGGTAAGTAATAATTTTTGCCATTTATCTATTTGGGTTTTATAAATTGTTAAAGGAAGTGCTCTAAATAGAAAAATAAAATTTGGTAAAATATACGTCTGGATATCATGCCATGACAATCTCATTTTACGCCATTGATATCGTTTTTTTATTTCTTCAAATAAAGGATCATAATTAACTATTTGTAAATTCAGTATATCTAGTGAAACATTAATTCCTAAATACCTCATAGAGGTTGTTACCAGTGTTCCCTCTAAGCTGAGTTAATGTGAGCTAGCTCACAGGTTTTTAGCCTCCGGCTCACACATTTTTGTCTTAGCTCAGGAAGGGTGGCTCCGGAGCAAACTAATCCATGCAGTAGCCAAATCGCTCACTCACAACTTTAATGCCAGTAGCTCACAAAATAGAATTTTTGTTCACGAGACTCCACAGCTTAGAGGGAGCATATGGGGTCATTCGTTTAAGATAGTCAATAGTGTCAAGTTTCAAGTTAATAGGGAAAATATAAGATTTAGCAACATTTATTCTTAATCCTGATATATTACTAAATTTCCTCAATATCTGTTGTAAGTCAGGCAGCGAAACTATAGGTTGTATAAGGAACAAAAGGATGTCGTCGGCAAAAAGTGAAATTTAAATTTTTTTATCCTTAAGTTGTACACTGAAAATTCCAGAGTGAGCTTTTATTCTTGCAGCCAAAGGCTCCATTATCAAGGCAAACAAGATTGGGGACAAGGGGCATCCCTGATATGTACCTTGCACCTTGCTGTAAAGTATATTGTTCAGAGATAGTGCTATTAATTCTCAAAGATGCTTTTGGTTGGTCATAGATTATATTTATTGTTCGCAGAAAATTGTCTCCAAATCCTAAGAAATTAAACACTCATTTCGGGTATATAAAATTGACTGAGTCAAAGGCTTTTTCTATGTCTAAATCCACACAGGTTGCAGGTTGCTTTTTTATTTTACAGTAATGTAACTAATTTAGAGCTTTGTTAAGTACTATCAGTTAAATCATGATTTTTCATAAAACCAACTTGATCTTGAGGAATGTAATGCATTACAAAAGAACTTAATTGAGATGCAAAAATAGATGTAAAAATCTTAAAATCATTGTTAACCAATGATATTGGCCTATAAGATGTCACATTTGTGATGTCTTTATTTGGCTTTGGTAATATTATAATTGATGCCTGGGTCCATGATGGAGGAACTATTCCAAATTGCATAACATAATTGCAGGCATTAACCAAAGGTTTTACTAGACAGTGCTTGTATTGTTTATATAATTCTGAAATGAAACCATCTGGACCTGGTGCTTTATTAATTTTTAAATTTGTAATGGCAGTTAAGATTTCTTTTTCAGTCAAGACCCAATGGGCAGATTTTTATTTCTTGTGGGGTGTGTAAATAACATGGTGTTAATGTTGGCAACTATATATGTCCCCAGCAGCAACCAAATAAATTACATTAAGACAGGGGCGTAGAGTTTAAAAACTCCGGGGGGGGGGGCGGGGGCTCTTCCGTGCGCGTGCACCCGCCGGGACCATGTCCCACTGCCGCCGCCGCCTCCCCCCCCACCTGACCGCTCCTGCTTCCATCCCTTCCTCCGTCCGTCCAGGGGCCAGCTGGGCATTTGCTTAGCTGGCCCCTGGACGGACGGAGGGTCGGAGTGGCCAGGCTGGAGGGGGGGAGAGAGAGATGGCGGTGGCGGCGGCCCTAGGAAGGGCTGAGGGAGGCACAGCGGAGGGCACACTGTTTTCCCCCGGGGGGGCTCAGTCCCCCCCCGGGAAATTTCGGGGGTGGCTCGAGCCCTCAAGCCCCCCCCCATAGTTGACACCTATGCATTAAGACAGTATTAAACATACTTGCTGACTTTAGAGAAGGCGAAATACTTCTTGGAGGGGATCTGAATTTTATAATGGATTACAACATGGATAGATCAAAATCTATTGGCGAGGCTGATTTCAAGGTACTGTACTGCTCCAAGCTCACCCATTCCTTGCTCAGACCACCCCACTGCCTACTGGGTAGAAGCCAAGGTTCTACTCTAGGGTTTGCAAGGTGATGTCAGTCATCTTGGGGTGAACTGTGCCCATGCCTCATATTTATGGCCTCCCCTCTTTGCTACCCTAAGCCCACTCTTGGGTGACTTGTTTGGAGAATGGGCCTTGGCCAGCAGTGCAATACTAAGCACAGTTGTACCCTTCTAAGTCCACTGAAGTCAGCTGAGTTAGAAGGGTATAACTCAACCTAGCACTGCGCTGTTAAGTATATAATACATTGGTATAATGCTTGGCCATTTACAGAGTTCGCATACTAGTACTTGGATTTATTGGTGTTGAACTTTTATCTCAAGGTGATGATTAGGTTTCATTGAGTCTGATGTACAAAGCTGATATTGCTGAACATTCATATATGTTGTTATTGAAAACACTGGTTTTCTGTGCTGTGTAGTTCTGTACATTTCATTTCATTTAATTATTGCATTACTGTAAAAGTACAGCAGCTATGAATAAACACTTTGAAGATGGTAGATATTTTTACTTGATTTTAATTAATTAACTTGATTTTAATTAATTGGATTTACTAGGCGCTGTTCCCATTTGGTGGGGAGGGCGGGATATAAATCTCAAAAAATAAATTAAATAAAAATCCCCTTCAAATAGGGCTCAGGGCGGCTTACAACACATAGTATGCAATCTCGTACAACATTTAAAACAATCCAATAAATAACAATAAATAACAATTTTGATGGTAGATATTTGATGGTAGATATTTGATGGTAGACATTTTAACTTGATATTGAAACTTATATAGGAGTATAAGCAGGGGTCCTTTCGTAAAAAAAGAGGTGCAGGAGCTCATTAGCATAACTTATTTGCATATGCATAGCTTATTTGCATATGCCACACCCCCTGACGTCACCGGAAGTGATGACGTATCGGGAGTGTGTCAGAAGGCAAGAAGGAAGGGAGGGGGAAGGAAGGAAAGGAACAGGAAGGAAAGGAACAGTAAGGTAGGTAGGTAGGTGGGGGAGAGAGAGAGAAGAAAGAAAGGAAAGAGGGAGGAAGGGGGGAAGGAAGAAAGAAAGGAAAGGAAGGTAGGTAGGTAGGTGGGGGAGAGAGAGAGAAGAAAGGAAGGGAGAGGGGAAGGAATAG
This sequence comes from Lepidodactylus listeri, assembly GCA_029233225.1. Taxonomy (NCBI): domain Eukaryota; kingdom Metazoa; phylum Chordata; class Lepidosauria; order Squamata; family Gekkonidae; genus Lepidodactylus; species Lepidodactylus listeri. The sequence goes on along the minus strand of JARCFY010000004.1, from coordinate 135,186,516 downwards.
GTAGGTAGGTAGGTGGGGAGAGAGAGAGAAGAAAGGAAGGGAGAGGGGAAGGAACAGGTAGGTAGGTAGGTGGGGGAGAGAGAGAGAAGGAAGGAAGGAAGGGAGAGGGGAAGGAACAGGTAGGTAGGTAGGTGGGGAGAGAAAGTGAGAAGAAAGGGAGGAAGGAAGGAAGGAAGGGGGAAAGGAAGGAAGAGGAAGGTAAGTAGGTAGGTGGGGGGAGAGAAAGAGAGAAGGAAGGAAGGGAAGAAGAATTGAGGGGGGGAGGAAAAGGGCTTCTCGGGGCCAGCGGCGCTCTGCCGCGGCCCCAGGGGGAGGGGGGAGGAAAGGGGCTTCTCCTTCCCAGGCTGGCGGAGCGCCGCCAGCCCGGGAACACTGGGGGGGGGTGAGGGAAAGGGCTTCTCGGGGCCAGCGGCGCTCTGCCGCGGCCCCAGGGGGAGGGGGGAGGAAAGGGGCTTCTCCTTCCCGGGCTGGCGGAGCGCCGCCAGCCCGGGAACACTGGGGGGGGCAGGGAAAGGGCTTCTCGGGGCCAGCGGCGCTCTGCCGCGGCCCCAGGGGGAGGGGGGAGGAAAGGGGCTTCTCCTTCCCGGGCTGGCGGAGCGCCGCCAGCCCGGGAACACTGGGGGGGGGAGAGGGAAAGGGCTTCTCGGGGCCAGCGGCGCTCTGCCGCGGCCCCAGGGGGAGGGGGGAGGAAAGGGGCTTCTCCTTCCCGGGCTGGCGGAGCGCCGCCAGCCCGGGAACACTGGGGGGGGGAGAGGGAAAGGGCTTCTCGGGGCCAGCGGCGCTCTGCCGCGGCCCCAGGGGGAGGGGGGAGGAAAGGGGCTTCTCCTTCCCGGGCTGGCGGAGCGCCGCCAGCCCGGGAACACTGGGGGGGGCAGGGAAAGGGCTTCTCGGGGCCAGCGGCGCTCTGCCGCGGCCCCAAGGGGAGGGGGGAGGAAAGGGGCTTCTCCTTCCTGGGCTGGCGGAGCGCCGCCAGCCCGGGAACACTGGGGGGGGGGCGAGGGAAGGGGCCGGCGGCGGCAGAGCGGCCTGCCGGAGCCTGGGAAGAGCGAGCGGGGGGGCGGGGCTTTCTTAAGTGCCCGCCCCCCCGCCTCCTCTCTCCCGGAGCGGCGCTCCTGCCCGCCCCGGCCCCAACGGAGCCCTGAGTATAAGAATCAACCTGTCATCAATCCATTTCTTCAAGTTCCTTGTCTAGGAAGATGTAATTACAAAATAGCCATGTATGGAACTTGATTTCTTACTATTTTTGTTGACTTATAGCTGGTAGGTGAAATGAAATTTCAGTTTTAAGTTATCAAGTGATGAAGCTGGAAGAACTCTTTCATAAAACCATAAGAAGAGTCCTGCTGGATCAGACCAGTGGTCCAACTAGTCCGGCACCCTGTCTCACACTGACCAACCAGTTACTCTAGAGGGCCAACAAGAAGGCATTTCGGCCAAGGCCTTACCCTGAGATTGCCTCCTGGAACTGGTATTGAGGTTTATTGACTCCAGATGTGAAGTTTTTTTTTAAACACCATGGCTTGTAGCCATTGATAGCCATGTCCTCCATCAATCTGTCTAATCCTCTTTTAAAGCTGTCTGTACTCATGGCCATCATCACATCCTCTAGCAGCAAATTCCACATTTTAATCACTTGCTGTGTAATGAAGTGTTTCATTCTGACTCTACTGCCCATCACCTTCATTGGATGCCCTCAAATTCTAGTTCTTTGGGAGAGGGAGAAAAAGCTAACACATGCAAAGCGTCAACTGATGAACTAACATATGCCCAGCCATATGTGAATCCCAGAGCATGCATGGCTGGGCATATCTTGGCACTGCCATGTGAGATCGTGAAATCATATAGATATTTTTATGTCGATGTGGGGGGGGGGGGAGTCGTAATGAATTATTCAGAGCTGGAGTCTGCAACCCACGGGTCCAGAGTCAGATGTGGCTCAGTATGAATCCAAATATGATTCTTTTAAAAAATAAATCTCTAACTTAAAGTGTGTTGGGGGAGCATGTGGACTGCTAGAACAATTAGTCTATGAAGGGAACGGCAAGTACCATCCTAAACTGGTATGTGACGCATCTAATAAAGGATCCTCTTACCATAATAAACATCTCTAATAAAGGATTCTCAATAACCAGTGCTTGGTCTGCAGAAACTTGGACTGACTGTATAACTGCATAGCTTTTCTTTGCCAGTTTTCATTCAGATCAGTGATTGGTAATATTAAGTTGCACAGTTTAAGTTATGAAAACGGGCTTTCCCGTACAGGCTCTTTGTTGATCTCTCTGTGTGTATTTTTTGGCATAGTTTGGCCTTTGAATTCTCAGAAGTTGCACACCTCTGATTCAGAAGCTTGGTTGTGATGAGGGCTCTCCGAGGCTGAATTTAATATATATGCTTGGAATAGAGTTACTGCTCTTTTATAGGTGGTAGGAGTCAGGCTCATATGTTTAATTCTGAATATTTGCAGCTCTTTCGGGAGAAGTGCATGAGATAAAATTTTGGAGTGGATTTTCAGCGGTTTGGGCACTTGCAGAGCTTGAGACAGATGACCAAACGATCCTAAGCGTGAGGTTTTTCAGGCAGCCTTTTCTTGGCAATCAATAAGAAGGGTTTTTTTTTTACCATTCTGGGTGTAGAGGTGTGGTAAATGCAGGGATCATTTTGTAGAAAAAGAGGTGCAGGAGCTCATTAGCATAACTTATTAGCATAACTTATTTGCATATGCTGCACCACTTGACATCCCCGGAAGCAGGGGTCATTTTGAGCAGGAGCTCAGGGGAGCGCAGCTCCGGGAGTTGGTGCCAGCCCCCACCCCTGGTGGGGGGATGCCTGCTTGTGTCATGGCTGCAGCAAAATGACCCCAGAATAGTGGTATTTCTGAGGCTTGGATTAGTAGCTGTCCCCTCTCTGCCAGCTCTTTTCTTTCTTTCTTTCTTTCTTTCTTTCTTTCTTTCTTTCTTTCTTTCTTTCTTTCTTTCTTTCTTTCTTTCTTTCTTTCTTTCTTTCTTTCTTCCTTCCTTCCTTCCTTTCTTTCTCTCTCTCTCTCTCTCTCTCTCTCTCTCTTTCTTTCTTTCTCTCTTTCTCTCTTTCTCTCTCTCTCTCTTTCTTGCCTTCTGACATACTTCTGGTGATGTCAGGTGGTGTGGCATATGCAAATAAGCTCCTGCACCTCTTTTTTTACGAAATGACCCCTGACCGGAAGTATGTCAGAAGGCAAGAAAGAAAGGAGAGAGAGAGAGAGAAAGAAACAAACAAACTTAGGCCTTACGACACCACAGAAACATAGTAATAATTATTTAATTAAAAGACATTAAAACGACATTAAAATAATATACATCAATTTTGTACAGTCCCCAGTACAAGTGTTGTATAGTCTGGGCCATATAAGATGATATCTTCTGCAGGAAGGCCAGCTTTTTTCCTGGACACCAATCGCCTCACCCAAAGGCCTGGCAGAACAACTCCATTTTGCAGGCCCTGCAGAATGGTAAAAGGGAATGGTAAAACGGCTGGCAACCCCGCTGAGGAATCATGTGATGTGGTCTGTGGAGGGAGAAAAGTAAGGGCCAAGAAGGCCTGAGGAAAGGAGGCTGAAGGAAGGGCCACCACCTTGAGAAAGGGGAATTTGAAGGAAGGCTAGATGGCAAAGGAAGATTCTGGAAAAAAAAAAACAGGGGAGATAAGAAATGTGTAAAGGGACTGTTGGTGGGGAGGGGGAGCAGGGTGGGTTGGTCAAAGTATGGGGTGGGTAATGGAAGTAGGCCATAGCCTGTGCTGAGGGAACCTTTGGTGGTAGAGGCATAGGAAGGAGAGCCATGGAGGAAGGAGGCCTGGAGCTGAATTGGCAGGAAGGAAGGAGAAGAGCAGGAAAAGGGTGCTTTAGAGAGCAGGGAACTGTGGACCATCGGCTAAGGTAATATTGGATCACCAGGTTGAAAACCTAGCCTCCCTGTTTTTTTACTCTCTTTACTGCATTGTGGCCTTGGAAACCCTGAAGGGGCCATGAGGGGCTGAAAAGGGGGAGACTGGATTTCACTCAGCAACACTCAGTGGCTCAGGAGACACCTGTGGCTTTTCTAAGCAATGTTCCCCAATGTGGCACCTGCTCCCATGTTTCAGGAAAGTGGGCAAGGCCACTGCCTGGCAGGAATCGTGGTTGGCAGGTGGGTCCCACCAGAAGAAGGAAGAGGAGGAGGAGATTGGATTTATACCCCACCCTTCACTTGGAGTCTCAGAGTAGCTTACAAACTCCTTTCCCTTCCTCTCCGCACAACAGACACCCTTTGAGGTAGGCGAGGCTAAGAGAGCTCTGAGAGAACTGCTTTTTCAATAACAGCTCTGACAGAACTATGGCTTGCTCAAGGTCATCCAGCAGCTACAAGTGGAGGCGTGGGGAATCAAACCCGGTTCTCCAGATTAGAGTCCACACACTTAACCACTGCACCAAGCTGGCTGCTGGCAAAGGAACTGAAGGATGGGGAAATTGTCAGCCTCTCTGACCTGGGGGCCCCAATGCTAGGGATAGGAATAGGGTTGTCAGCCTCCAGGTGAGGCCTGGAGATGTTCCAGAATTACAACTCATATCCAGACTACAGAGATCAGTTCCTCAGGAGGGAATGGCTGCTTTGGAGAGTGGAGTCTACCGCATTATACCCCATTGAGTTCCCTCCCTAGGTTCTACCCACAAATCTCCAGGAATTCCCCAACCTGGAATTGGTAACTCTTGATGAAAATAAAGAGCCCTTGATCTCCAAGAACCTCTCGGCCTTCACCACTGTAGCAGCCACCTGGGAAAAGAACAAACTGGCCCCCGTGTGTGTGTGTGTGTGTGGGGTCACTCCTCATTTTCCTTGAGCAGATTGGTCTTAGGTTTGCCGACCTACTGGTGGGGCATGGAGTACAAATGATCTCCTCCAGGCTACGGAGATCAGGTTACCTGAAGGAAACGGCTGTTTTGGAGGGTGGACACTGGATTCCATAGGGTTGCCACGTCATTCCTGGCCACCAATAGAGGAGGGGGGGGGTAGGGTTGCCAGATTCAGATTGGGAAACTCATGGAGATTTGGGGATGGAGCCTGCAGAGGACAGGGGGACCTCAATGGGGTACGATGCCATGGAGTCCACCCTCCAAAGCATCCATGTTCTCCAGGAGAACTAATCTCCATAATCTGGACATCAGTTGTAACTCTGGGGGATCCCCAGGTCCCACCTGGAGGCTGGCATCCCTAACTCCATGGCACCAGGGGTCCGTTGGAGCGGGAGCGCACAGGAGCGCAGCTCCGGGAGTGAGGAGCCCAGGGGGTGGGCACATGACCAAGCCCCGCCCCCTCCTCGGCTTCCCCGAGCAGTGCAGAGGCGCAGCACCCCGGGAAAAGCCCTGCTAGGGTCTCTATTGTTTTTAATGTTTTGTTTTAATATTGATAATTTTATCATTGTTCCTTTTATGACTGTGTGCTGCTTTTCCAGAGACTCGCTCAAGGTGGCATATAAATTTTCTAAGTATACCATTTTTTATCTGGGCACATGGCACATAAGTACTGGAGAAATTTCACCAACCCTTCAGCAGCTTTCACCCCATCAGTTTGGTGTAGTGGTCAGGAGTTGGACTCTAATCTAGGAGAACCAGGTTTGTTTCCCCACTCCTCCACATGCAGCTGCTGGTGTGACCTTGGGCCAGTCACAAGTTCTCTCAGAGATGTTCTCTCATGAGCAGTTCTCAAAAGACCTCTCTCAGCCCCACCTGCCTCACAGAGTGTCTTGTTTGGGGAGGGGAAGGGAAAGGGATGGGTGGTGCACATGTCCTGGGTATCTCAAGTCTACTTGAAACCTGGTGGTTTCAAGGGAGCAGGAAGAGAATGAGGGTGTGTTCTTTATGCTTATTTTTATTGCACAAAGTATTGGATGGGGAAGGGAATGGAGGAAGAGCAGGTCAGTTTCACTCACCTATGGAGTGGAGCCTGAGGAGTGGGTGTTGCCTTCTGACACACTTCCAGTATGTTAGGGGGTGTGGCATATGCAAATGAATTATGCAAATGAGTTGTGCTAATGAGCTCCTGCACCTCTTTTTCTACAAAATGACCCCTGCATGGCACTAAAATCTGCTGACGTTCCCCTTCTCCCAAACCCCACCCTCCCTATCCTTAGGCCCCACCATAAAATCTGCAGGAATTTCTCAACCCAGAGTCTTCATCCCTACTTTCTTTCCTCCTGGCATTTTTGGCAACCTCTCTCCTTTGGGCCTCCTCCTGTGGAAAGAGCAAGGAAGCAAAGAGAGAGGCGCTTCCCCTCACTCCAGATACACGAGTCAGCAACGGTGGTCGGAGACATGCCTAGAGGTAATTTAAAAATATTACAATTACATATTTGAAATTTGCAGCGATATCTTATATTCTTGTATGTGTGTGGTTTGGGGGGGGGGGGGGGGCAGCTTCGAGACGGGAGACAGATGCGGCCGTCTAGTCAGCCCTTTAATTGCGATGGGGAACAGCCGCGAGGCCCGCAATAAACGTCTGTGTGATCGCACCCATGCTTCTTTTCTGCATCCTGGGTTTCAGAATCCGGCCCTTTCCCTAATCCGGGACGGTGCTCCCTTGCGTGCAGAATGTTATTTTCTTTGACAAGTGCCGGGAAGCTGCAGCCCGAGGCGAACACTGCGGCACCCCGATTTCCCCCAGGGAGCGTCCCAGCCCTGCAGGGACCTCATTTGATGCCTGCGTTTCTCCACCCAGCCGTCATCAACAAGGCCGCCTCCTCCTCCGCCAAGCCTCCCCGGACCGGGCTTGCCGGACTGAGCCAAGGGCGGCACACAAAGGGAGAGAGACTGAGGGGGGCATCTCGGCCTGTCCTCCTCTCCTCCCGGAGCTCCACCCACCTCCCTTTTCTCTCCAGCTAGTGCGGACTCTGCAGTGACTTTGCAAGCCGTGCGCCCTGCCGGGGTGGGGGGAGCCGCTTGGTGCAAACTAGCAGATTATTGTTATTCTTTGTACTGCTAAAGGTGGGATGTTTAATAATCCACGAGAAGGTGGCAGGCGGCTTGCCTCCACCGGCTCTTCTTTTGGCGTCTTGCAACGCTTTGCTTGCCGCGTTTGTCATGACTATTGAATGAACGTGGTTCCCGGGATCTGCAGCGGCACCTGTAAGCGGGGAGGCGTGCCCTTTCTGCTCTGCAGAAGGAGAAAGCCAGAGAGGAGGCGGCGGCGTGGTGTCGCTATCGTTTGAAAGCCTTGCTGCGGAGAAAGCAAGAGGGAGACGACGAGAAACCCGGGCGGGCTTCCCCCAGCCCTTGACGCCGCACTCCCCCCAGCCACCGTCCTCCCCCCAAGAAAAATTTTAGGCTGCATGACCATCACAAAGGTAGGAGAGACGCACTTGCTCCCGAGCCTCAGCATTAAAAAGCAATCCAGATCAGTCTGTCTGTTGCAGCGCCTTTAAGATCTTGTATTAGAAAGGCGGCGGCGAAGGCGTGGGGGGGGGGGGGGGGAATCTTTGGAAAATACATCTTGACAGGCAATCCTCCCTCTAAGCTGTGGAGTCTTGTGAGCAAAAATTCTACTTTGTGAGCTCCTGGCATTAAAGTTGTGAGAGAGCGATTTGTCTTCTGCGTAAGTCAGTTTGCTCCGAAGCCATCCTTCCCAAGCTAAGACAAAAATGCATGAGCCAGAGGCTAAAAAACTGTGAGCTAGCTCACACTAACCCAGCTTAGAGGGAACACTGCTGATAGGGCCTTGCCGTTTTTCCGGGCTGATAAGAAAGGGGTGTGGATCCTCTCTCCGGCTTTGCATCCGAGGAGAGGGGAAAACAGGATCCCCGTAAACGAAAACACTTCTTTTTGATTGGATAAATTTGACAGCTGTGTATGATCCTCCTACCTTCTCCATTTTGGGGGGGTATGCAGTGGATTGCCTGGGTGGCATCGATCGGACAAGTCTGTTCTGTATGGAGGAGACGCATAAATTGATTTCTGCCTCCCCTCAGAAATAAGGTGCCTATCCTGCCGGGAAGTTACCCTGTGCAAGAAAATCCTTTCCCCCTTTTGAAAAAGGCATTGCAGATTTCCAGTGTTTCCTGGACAGGAGTGAGCCTTGGCCCTGTGTTACTCTGTGGTGGAGGGCAGGGCGTAATATTTACTTGAACAAAGATGATAACTGGATGTTTTCGTCATTTGCTAATCGTCCTCTGACTGAGAATTGCCAACTCCTGATTTCTGGACTGGGAGACAGAGCTGAGTCAGAGTTTGGTCGGAGCTGACAGGAATTGAAATTTGGAGGGCTTTTTTCGCCTCAGGGATTTGGGCCAATGGAGGATACCACCTTGGCCTGTTCACCTACGGTGGGTAAGAATCTGTTCCAGGTGATCAGTGGAAACTTGTGTCCATTGGAAAGGAGTTGGTTCTCCTTTTCTTCTGGGCTCTTAGTGCACTGAATGTTTTTAGCAGAGGTGTTTGTGGGTATTTTACAGGCTATGGACAACTCTGTGGACTTATTTTCAAGCCTGCAGTAACTGGTATTAGGCAAAATTAATCGGGCCATTAAAACACTGGTTCACTGGCAATCCTGTTTTGGTTAGTTCAGGTTAGTTCAGGAGCATTGTACAAGTCCATTCCATACTGATGAGGCCCAGTAGCTGTAGTTACAATTCTGTTTCTTCACCTGGTATAGTAAATTGATCTTAAATTACATGTTCCCGGGGATCATTTTGAGCAGGAGCTCAGGGGAGCGCAGCTCCAGGAGTTGGTGCCAGCCTCCCCCCCCCCCCCACCAGGGGAATGCCTGCTTGTGTCATGGCTGCAGCAAAATGACCCCATCCCCTGGAAAGGTCCTTGTTCCTCCGACTGGCCTTCTGAAGGCCTCAGCCACCACTGAAGCTATCCTCCCAGAATAGTGGTATTTCTGAGGCTTGGATTAGTAGTGGTCCCCTCTCTGCCATCTCTCTCTCTCTCTCTCTCTCTTTTTCTTGCCTTCTGACATACTTCCGGTGGTGTAGCATATGCAAATAGGTTATGCTAATGAGGTCCACCTCTTTTTCTACGAAATGACCCCTGCGTGTTCCAGAATTTATTTATTTATTTATTTATTGGATTTCTATCCTGCCCTCCCCGCCTTGTGGCAGGCTCAGGGTGCTACCAACAGATTCATTATACAGTAAAATTCCATAAAACACTATCCATAAAACATACAGTGTACAACTTAAAATCATATGGCAAACAATGCACCACAATGCAAGATGGCGCACCTTCGTCGCCCACCTCCGAGCAGCGTCATAGATGCTATACACTTCCAATCAGTGTAGAATGGTCCAGATTGGCGGTTTCTAATGGGAGGGCCAGGGCTATAAGAGTCGAGGTGGCCCCACTTGAAGGTCTGGTGGAAGAGCTCCGTCTTGCAGGCCCTGCGGAACTGTGAGAGGTCCTGCAGGGCCCTGATGTTATCTGGGAGCTCATTCCACCAGTGCGGGGCCGCCACCGAAAAGGCCCTGGCCCTCGTAGCTGCCAACCGGGCCTCCCTCGGCCCTGGGAAAACCAGGCAGTTTTGGGACCCCGATCAAAGTGCTCGCTGGAGTACATAAGGGGAGAGATGGTCCCTCAGGTCGAGAGATCCCTGGCCATTTCTACTTCCTTTTCTACTTCCGTAAACCATCAGGAACGTTATATTTATGAACCTTTTCAAAAGTAGTTGAATACTTTATACTTTTCCCCTCTCACAGTAAGATGGAGACTTCTCATTCCCCATAGGGTGTATTCTTGAGTAGGGCTGAAGTCCTGAGGAGTAAGCCCCATTGAATAAATGGGATTTACTCCTGATTTAGACCTGCTTAGAATGGCTCCCTGGTTCACTTAGAAGGGGCTGGATTAGTTTGAAATATTGTAATATTGAATAGAAAAACGTGCAGGGTGCATACGTGATGGGGCAGCGGGGGGGAATACATTTACATTCCATAAAAGAAAGCAGAAAAATATTTTTTTCTTCTGTATCCTTTGTGCAGCTAAAACTTGTTTCCCCCAAAATTCTTCTTCCATTGCTGTGCCCCTTTCCAGACAAAGCCAAGTATTTAAATACATTTAATTGTCAGATCTAGCACCAGTTAAACACTCCATTGGAACTGACAATCTGAGTATTTTCCCTCTTTTCAACACATGCCTGTAAAAGAATGGAGATGATATGAAATACCATGTAATACTTATTCTGAGTTCCTTAATGCAGAGGACAAGGGTGTAGCCTTTCTCTATCCTTCTGTGTACTATGAGTTTGTTTAGGGAGGGGTCATGGCTCAATGGTAATCTGCCCTGCATGCAGAAAGTCTGAAGTTCAGTCCCCAGCATCTCCAGTTATCAGACCAGGTAGTAGATGTGGAACACATCTACTGGGGACTCTGGAGAGCTGCTGCCAGTCGGAGTAGACAGTACTGACCTTAATGGACAGATGGTCTGATTCCGAATAAGGCAGCTTCATATGTTGGAGGGGTAGATAAAGCCATTGGTCAGAACTGTCGGAGGTATTGATTGCATTGACTTTGGGAAACTTAATGAAGATGTGCAAAAGGATTTTTTTTTAAAAAAATGCTGCATCAGCCAGAATGGAGGCTCACGTGTTACTGCAATGTGGACTCAAAGTCGCTTTCAGCATTCTCCTTTTCTCCATTTTACTCTCACAGCAACCTGACCTAGAGAGCCCAAGCTAGCTCGATCCCATCAGATTTTGGAAGCTAAGCAGGGTCGGCATTGGCCAGTATTTAGATGGGCGACTTCTAAGGAATAGCAGGGGCGTGACGCAGAGTCAGGCAATGGCAAACCACCCCTGAAACGTCTCTTGCCTTGAAAACAAGTCTAGTTCGCCACCTAGTGGTACATAACACTAAAAGAAGAGCTAGAACATCTGGCTGCCAAACAATCTTAGGATCTCCTGGTTATTTTACACACACAGTGCTCTACAATAATGACTAATTATTACCCTCATAGCAACCCTGTGAGTTAGATGAGGCTGAGTATGTGTGACTGGCGCAAAGTCACCCAGCAAGTTTCGCTGACAGCAGGGATTCAAACCTGGGCCTCAAAAAAACCCTCGTCTGACACTCTAATTGCTAGACCACACTGGCTCCTTGCTGTCTCTAAAGGTTTCTATGCAATAAGATGGAGTATAATTTTTTAAAATGTAAGTAGATAAACCTTTGTTCCCTTTACGCATCTTACGTAAAAACAGCATTCCACAGAAGGTTAACCTGACCCTTTTGCTGGGAGAAGAGCAGCCCTCAGTTGCTGGGCGATCACCTGGAGATGTTGCATAGTATCACTCCAGCGGGTGCTAATTGCTGTGTGCTAATCACCCAGTGCTGGAGAACACAAGACTTGCCTTACCTGGATCAGATAAACACCTGTCTCTTTTAGCATTCTCTTCCCAGCAGCCGGTAGCCAGCTGCCCTGGGAAACTTGAAAGCACCATGTAAAAAATAGCAGCTCTGTGCTTTCCTCAGTATCTGGAACCAGCAGCCTTAGCTTCCATGCTTAACCCAGCAATTATTAAAATTCCTTTCATCTAGGATTGCCAGCTGCCTGGAGGGGGAAAAAAAGACTCCTGGCTATGAGGGCTTAATGAGATTTGTTTATCAGGTGACTTTATTTACCTGTATGCAGCTTCAGCAGCCCATCTCCGCAGATTAAGCCTCTTTTAAAGAGAAGAAGAGGAGATTGGGTTTATACTCTGCCCTTCACCACTGAAGGAGTCGCCAAGTGGCTTACAATCTCCTTTCCCGTCCCCTCCCCATAACAGACACCCTGTGAGGTAGGTGGGGCTGAGAGAGTTCTTTTGAGGCCTGCTCATGAGAGAATAGCTCTGAGAGAACTTGTGACTGACCCAAGGCCACACCAGCAGCTGCATGTGGAGGAGTGGGGAATCAGACCCTGTTCTCCCAAATTAGAATCTGCGCTCTTAACCACCAAACTGACAGGATATTTTTCTCCGGGCCTGTTGGCAACTCCCTGTCTCATTCTCGACATTTTGAGGCAGCTAGTACCAATCCAGGAAAACTAGTAAACTGTCTCCAACACGTCGATTAAAACGAGTACCAAAACACTGGCCTCTTTACTTTTTTATTTACTCGGTTTGTTCTCTGCCTGTCCCCCCCCCCCATAGCCAATTGCCACTGGCCCCTGCTGCCCTGAAGCCTCCCCCGCCAGCCTCCAATGATCAACGATAGATTAGGGTGCAAAGACAGCCCTGGGAAAGGTCTCAGCCCTGCCACTCTGTTGGGGGAACGGAGGAAGAGCAGGCTCCTGTGGGGCTGGGGTCACTGGACCACTGGGGTTGCTTGGCTTTGTCTGCCACCACTGGGTGTGTTAGCCCTGCCTGGGGCTTGGGTCGCTGGCTCATAATACCTCTCCCGCCCATCTTGCTTGTGGCAAGGGTGACTGTGGTGTGGGGGGGGGGGTGAACAGGCGTTCTGGGGCCCCATTGTGGACTTCTGCCCAGGGCCCCAGAATCACTAAGGCTGCCTCTGCTCTTGGAGACTCAGGGTGGATTACAGGCATTGAAAACAGGACAATAAAACGACTTGAAATTTCTACAGATATCAAAGCTACATGCGATTCCCTTCCTAAAAAGGCCTTCCTATATGCGATTTAAAATCCAGATGTGAATTTCAGCTTTCTTTACCACTGGCTTTCTTACAATCAAAATGTACTGATTTCCCTCCTAATTTTTTTTCTTCTTCCAACATTCCTTCCCCTTTGAGTCAGTTTGGCAGAGCCGACCCTGGCATGTATTTGGATGGGGGACCTCCAGGGAATACCAGGGCCGGGAGGCAGGACCAGGCTATCAAGCCACTTCTCTGAACGTCCTCCGTACCCCAGTAGGAGTCGCCAGAGGTTGCCATGACTTCCAGGCATGGGCACGCGCGCACACACAAATGCAAAAATGCCCCCCAATCCCTTTGAGTTTCATACTTGCAGGACAGATAAGGCTCCTTTGCAGGCTCAGGAATAGCTTTTCAGACATTGCTTTGTCCTACTGGGACCGAAAGAGGAAGGATGTTATATAAAACATACCTGTTGACTTGGTGATTTGCCCAATGGTTGATATGCTTGCTGGCCCACACTAGATCCTGATAATGTGAAGGTCAGCTCAGCTGGCTTTTTAGTATCTGTTTGCAAAATATCTGCCAGCTCTGGAAGGTGCCAATGGCCACCTTCCGCAGACCAAATCAGACAGGCAAAAGGTCTTCTCAGATTATTTTAAAGACCATGTGAAAGGGAGCTTTCTTACGTAAAAGAACACAAACAGGTACTCTCAGATATTGTCATAGAGAGCCAGTCTGGTGTAGTGGTAAGAGTGGTGGACTCTAATCTGGAGTACTGGGTTTAATTCCCCACATCCCCACTTAAAGCTAGCTGGGTGACCTTAGGCAATTCACAGCACTCTCAGCCTAAAAATAAGCATAGTTCGCCACCTAGTGGTGTCAAAAAAGAGCTACAGCTTCAGCAGCCAAACAGTCCCTTCTGGGATCTCCTGGCTATTCCACACACAATGTCGTACAATAATGAAATAATTATTTGTCATAGAGAATCTTCCACAGGCAAGAAGAAGCAACTCAACTTGCTTGCTCAATTGATGTTAAATACTTTGGCAGTTGTCCCTGCAACGTTGCTCTTTCATACCTGTCTTTCATGCTGCATTAGGAACATGGGTTTTTCTCACAACACACACATCACTGGTCATATGGGGACTGGTCATATGCTACTGTCAGTGGCTGTGATGGGAAGGACAGCAAAATTCTGGCATGGGAAATACCTAAATGATTAGGACTATCCTCACAAATAAAGCAAAATGCTGCTATAGTAAGGGTTCTGAAGTAAATGTATTTGAAGTGCTTTGAATAAGATTGAATAAATGCTATTATTAGTGCTGGGTTGAAGACACGCACAGTAGCACTACCTTATATTCACCAACACAGAGCAAGGGTGCAACAGTACTCCCTCCAAACATTCACAGATTTAGATCATGCCAAGCATGCATATTTGTTTGACAAAGGGCTTGAATCTGGGAGAGTGCATCAGGAAGTTGAATGGGAAGAAGAATGAGGGTTTATGGGATGAAGTTTGGGAGCTGTACCCTGTCTCCATCCCTGGATGTCAGTAGCAGATCTTATTTTTCTAGCTTCCAGTGTTGGGGGCTTATGTTGGTGTGGCGGAGCAGGCCTGTTCTGGCCTGCCCTCCAAGGTTTTTCTCAACACCTGGTGAGGCTTTTCTTTCACTCTCGGATAGCCCACTGCCACCATCTGACCTTTGCAAGTAATTGCCTGCTGGGAGGGTTAGGACTTTCAGCTTCCCTTCCCAGTTCTGAGGCCTTGCCTCTGTGTCTCCCACTGTCCAGCACCTGGTCACCATGGTGAGCATTTACTGCCTTGTGTGCCCCTGGAGGAATAGCCAATTGCTAACTGCCTGCCTTCCCCCTGGCGCTCCCTTCAGAATAGCGTGCCTGAGACAGTGGAGGTCTGTGAGGTACAGAGAACCACTCCCAGCATCAAAAGTTATGAAGTAGTTATTAAAAAGGAAATGTTCACAAGCAGGACTTTTTTTCTGGGGGAATGCGCCGGAATGGAGTTCTGAAACCTCTTCGACAAAATTCTTTTGAAAATGTTTGAAAGTTCTTGAGTTTTCATTACACAGATTGAAAACTTTGTTTTCCTCTTGAGCTTTCCGGCGCCTCTTTTTCCAGAAAAAAAAAGCCCTGTTCACAAGCATATTTTTAGCACAGGACCAGATTGACCAAGGGATTCAAAAGAAATGGGTACAATGCAATTCCTTTGTCCCTTTCTCTATACATGTCCTATCAGATGTTAAAATACAGGACAGGCTCCTTAGCTTAGGAAGTTAGAGATCTCTACAGCTCTCCAGACCACTGCATAGCTAATGGCCACCTTCCGCAGACCTCAGTTAAGAAGTTTGACTGCTCTGATGGACCCAGCACAAAAAAGAGACCTCCTCTTAGGAGTTTTTATCATATCTGCTTCTCTACCCACTGATCAGGTCAAGTCGGTCAGAGAAGTTCTTCCTGAAGTCTCCAGAAATTTCCTTCCTGAATCCACTCCAGCACTTAACACCTCCAAAACTCTGTTCCCTGTTTGAGGGGGGGGGGGAGAGACTGGATCCTCCTATTGTCTCTAGTTATTAGCATTTCTTAAGAGGTAGCTGAGGTGAGCCTGGAAAGCTATTGACTTGACTGACTTTCTCCTCCTTTCTGCCTGTTCCCTGCCCAGAGAGAAAAAGAACTTTTTAAACTCATTTAAAACTCAGAGTGAAGGTTTGGCTCAGTTCAAATCTCCAAAGAAAAAATGCATTTCTTCCCAGCTGAAATTTTCTGTTCCATGATTAGACAGATCCCCCCCCGCCCCGGATATCTAGTTCTCTTCATATCTCATATGATCAGGTGGCTAATTAAGAACACCATTAGCAGTTTTCCTTGGGGGCCTTTAAGTATGCTTACAAGGGAGAGCACATTGGGATATGAAGTATGGGTTGTTCTCTATGAAATTCCATAGAAACAAGGTGGTCTGCATCAAGGCCACACATAGGCTGTGGGTGGCCATAACCACATGAAGCTACCTTATCCAGAGTCAGACCATTGGTCTATCAAGGTCAGTATTGTCTACTCTGACTGGCAGCAGCTCTCCAGGGTCTTAGGTAGGACGTCTTTCACATCACCTCCTATCTGATCCTTTAACTGGAAATGCTAGAGGTTGAATCTGGGACCCTCTGTGTACAGAGCAAGTGCTTTACCATTGAGCCAAATCTCATTCTCACATCTAGGCAGGGAAGGTGTTTTAACCAGCTCACGGCTTCTGAGGACAACTGCTGGACGTGAAAGAAAAGCCAGCAGAAGCATATTGGCCAGTGCTGAACAGTCCTGATGAGTCATACTGCCTGCCGGTATGTACACCCCTATTGCCTTCTTTGTCTGAAGGAGAGTCTGAACTTGAGCACACGCAATCCTAGGGGAATCCTAGGGGAATTTATTTATTCATTTGATTTATAGACCACCTTCCCCTATATGTAGGGCTCAGGGCAGTGAACAGCTTATTCAATGAATGCATTACAGTCAGATTAAAACAATTAAAAACAATAGAGAAGTTGCTGGAGAAGACTCTTGAGAGTCCCTTGGACTGCAAGGAGATCAAATCAGTCAATCTTAAAGGAAATCAAACCTGACTGTTCCCTGGAAGGCTAGATATTGAAGCTGAAGCTCAAATACTTTGGCCACCAAATGAGAAGGGAGCACTCACTGGAGAAGACCTTGATGCTGGGAAAGATAGAAGGTAAAAGAAGAAAGGGACAACAGAGGATGAGATGGTTAGACAGTGTCATTGGTGCAACGAACATGAAGTTGAGCAACAACAACATACCTATTTCAGATGGCGTTTAAAGGACCAATTTATGCCCTTACCCCATGAAGGGAGAGGAGAGTATGGGGGAGGTCAGGCTCAATGAAAAAAGTTGCCGTCTTCAACCATCGGCCTGGCAGAACACCTCTGTCTTACAGGCCCTGCAGAACTGCACTAGGTCCTGCAGGGCATAGATGTCATTAGGCAGAGAGTTCCACCAGGCCGGTGCCAGGGCCAAGAAGGCCCTGGCTCTAGTTGAGGACAGCCAGATGTCTTTTGGGCCCAAGATCACTAGGAGGTCCCTCTCCCAAGAGCGTAATGCACCAGGAGAGTTCTGGAGTCCCCCCCATGTTTTTTTTTTTGCTGAGAATGATAAGTGAATGGCTAATGGCATTGCTGAACTAACCTCTTGCTACGCCTCAAATGAGTTAGGATCCTGAGCCACCACCAGTAAAATAACTTTTGTCGTCCCAGCACACGTCAGACAATGCCGCAGAGAAGCTCCTTTTCATAGAGTGATCGAAAGGAAGATTCACGCACACCTCCGCTTTGTGGAGTGTATGATTATCTTCTGGTATTTACTGTGTTAAGAGGGGCTGGAAGCCAAACCTTCCATGTAGATGGGTTCTATCAAAAGCCTCTACACAATACAGAACTCTCATTGAGTTCGAGGATCAAGCCCTCGATGAATAGCTCCAATGTGTAGTTAATGAAAGGTAAAACGATGCTTGGATAAGCTTGTTTTCATGCTAAGGGGGTGTAAAACTATCATTCTGCCAGGGGCCAAGGAGAGACTCTACGGCAGGCTCTGCACTGAAGAGATGATGTTGTTGGGGCTGGTGCTTGGCCTTTTGTTCTTAGCATTTTGTCTGGGAGCCCCAGTTAAGGTAGCAGAATGAAAGAGACACCGTGACCCTCTATTAATCTACTGAATGCTACCCGACACAACCTCAATCTGCTTTGGTATCATTGGTTCGTCCGAGAGCGAGAAATGCATGCTATATGATACTGATTTCATGATTTGCTGCTGCGTCATTAAAAATACTCAAGGTGTCTTTGGTTATTATCACTAATGCTGTTTTGGCTTGAGATTCAGGCGCCTTCCCATAGCAGGCAGCCTGCATGCTGAGTTGGCATGAGTGCATGTCCCTTTGTTTGTGCTGACGTATCTAAAATGAGGCAAGGAACTTTCTAACCTGAATATAATGTGGACTGCCTTGTAATGAACCAGAGGAATGTCCCACCTAATCCCTGTGCTGTCACTTTCTAGTACTGGTCTCTCCCAGTTTGGCCACCTAACCTCCCGTAAGGCAGGCATTCAACCAGAGCAAATCACTGGACTGTAATACCTCTCCAGCAATGCCACCCATCATTTACAGCCCCATTGTAATGAGTGGTGGTGGAATGGGCTTACTCTGGCCTGCAGGCCCTGTTCCACCCTGCCCTCCAAGGATTTCCCAACACCTGGAGAGACTTTTCTTTCTCTCGGGTAACCCACCAGCGCAATGCTACCTCTAAGTTGTGGAGCAAAAATTCTACTTTGTGAGCTACTGGCGTTAAAATTGTGAGTGAACGATTTGGCTACTGCATAAATTAGTTTACTCTGGAGCCATCCTTCCTGAGCTAAGACTAAAATGCATGAGCTAAAAAACTATGAGCTAGCTCACACTAACTCAGCTTAACTGTGCCACCGCCACCACCTGACCTTTGTAAGGAATTGCCCACTGGGAAGGTCAGGACTCCCAGCTTCCCTTCCAAGTTCTGAGGCCTTGACTCTGTTTCTCCCGGTGCCTTGTCACCATGGGGACAGTTTACTGCCTTGTGCACCCCTGGAGGAATAGCCGCTTGCCAACTGTTGGACTTCCCCTGGCACTGCTTTTAAAATAGTGTGTTTGAGATGATGGAGGCCTATGTGGTACAGAGAACCACTTCCAGCATCAAAAGTTACAGTGTTCACAAGCATATTTTTAGCACAGCACCAGATTGACCAAGGGATTCAAAAGAAGTAGGTAAAATGCAAATCCTCGGTCCCTCTCTGTATACATGCCCTATCAGACGTTAAAATATAGGACGGGCTCCTTAGCTTAGGAAGTTAAAGATCCATTATCTTGAAGCTTTCTGTAGCTCTCCAAGTCAGCATCTGGTCAATGGCTACCTCTTCCAGACCTCAGCTAAGTGTTCTGTCTGTAAAGAGACCTTCTTCCTTGCTCCCCTGAGTTTTATCACCTCTCTTTTCTCCCTCTGAGGTGGAGGCCATCTTGTGGGTGATTCCCACCTATCTCCAGGGAGGCAGGATTAAGTAAATCTTCTTCCTGTTTCCTGTGGTGGGAGTCATCCTCAACTCAGTTTCGTTTCCTGCCTCAATAGGGAGAGCAGCTGGAACTTTTGGCTCTGCCAACTTCCATTGCTAATTCTTTCTCAATACCTATTTTATCTACTTATACTTTCTCCTTACTATTCCTTACTTCATTCTACCTCTCTCAAAAAACAAATAACAAAAAAAAGAAGCCTTCTTTCCTCTTCTCCGATCCAGCTTAAGGGGAAGGGCCCTGTCCCCCCCCCCCACTGCCTCTTTCTCTAGCTGTTCACTCAAGCCAGCAGAAAAGCCTCATAGAGAGACATGGATGGAGCGGAGTGTGCCTCCCGATGCTCCAGGAGCTGGCAGCAACAGAAAACGCCCAGCCGCAGAGGAACGCCGTGGGGAGGCCCACAGCGGCGGCGGCACTAAAAAAAGTGCGCCAAAACTGGCCATCTCGGGGCTCTGGAAGGCCCATCTACATCTACAGCGGCGGCCATTTTAGAAACATTGGGCCGAGTTTGACAAGTCGGGAATGGCTCTGAATGCCCCCCCCCCCCGCACTCCAACTACCCCCGGGCCCCAGGCCAATCGGGGAAGAACAGATCCGGCTAATCCAACAAAGTTTTGCCGGTGGCACGGAGGAGGAGGGAAAGTATGAAGGTGAAGCTCCGGAGGACAACTTGGTAACGTACAAGGCGATTTACCTTTTTCCCCTGAGGCAATGGCTTTTTCCAGAAGAGCTATGTGGGATGAGAGGACCCGTTTTTGCTCCTCGGGGGGTGTCCTCCCTCTAGGTCTTTGTCCCTCTTATCCCCCCCCTCCAAATAGGCCCCCTCCTAACCGGGGTAGATGGCTCACTATGGCAGCTCAGAAGAGCAATGCCAAATATCATCACATGGAATATAATTACCCAGAGGATGATGACGTTGTATCCCATGTTTCTGTTGAAAAGGAGGAAGGGGAATTTTCCTCTAATGAGGAAGAAGGGGAACCTATTCCAAAGCCTCAATCTGCTAAGGAACAGGCTTTTAGATTCCTTAAACCAGAGGATCTTCATTATTTGTTTCATAAAACCCTGGCTGCCCTCCAAGTCCAGGGCAATCAAAAGGCAGTCAAGCCCAATCCCACACCACAGGATCAGGATGAAGGCTTAGATGTCTTTGATGAATTTTTTCCTCCTGTGGATCCTTTGGAAATAGCCTTTCCTTTTCCAGGTTTTTATGTCAGGAAGGTTAAAGCAGAGTGGGAAAGGCCCTTGACCTCAAAACCCTTCCTGGGTTCCACCATAAGGCTGTACCTTTTGCATTCATCTGCCTTAGATTTATTACAGGTCCCCATGATTGACGCGCCGGTGGCAGCTCTGCAATCAACAGGCGTAGTTTCAGAAGATGGTCATGGTACCTTGAGGGACAATTTGGGTAAGAGAGCTGAATTTGCATTATGCAGGGCTCACGAGGCTAACACTCTGGCAATTAGGCCTTCCTCTGCAGCTTCCACAGTATCTCGAGCATCCATAGTCTGGATGCGCAGACTCATTCAGATGCTGCCTGAAAGCAATCGGGGACTACTGGAGGGAGCCAACAGATTACTCAAGGCAATCTCCCTTACGGCAGACCCCACCCTGGAGTCCATGGTTTTTTTCTGCCAGGGCAACCTCTACAGCAGCAGCTGCACGACGCACTCTCTGGCTGAGAGCATGGCCAGCTGATTACCAATCTAAAGCTATGGTGTCGGCATATCCTTTCCAAGGGGACAAGCTTTTCGGGGACCCCTTGGAGAAAATCATGGTGGAGACCCGAGACAAAAAAAAAGAAGACACTGCCCAGAACCATCTGCACCGGAGATAAGAGACCCGGTGCAACATCTTCCTTTCGTCCCTATGGTTCTTCCTACCGATCTCGACCAGATACCAGACGTTCTACCTAGACACAGAATAAACAGCCTTTTCGTAGAGGAGGATTCCACAGCACCAACAGACAAGACCAACGATCCCAAACCTTCCAAGGCGTGACTATGTGGACTTGGCTGTGGGAGGTCGCCTACTTCTCTTCAGTCAAAGATGGCTGACCTCCCAACCAGACTCCTGGACCATGGACGTGGTGTCCATGGGCTACAAGATAGTCTTCAAATACCCACCACAGTCGCATTTCCTTTCCTCTCCTGTTCACAAAACCCCGATAAAAACGGAACAGAACACTTGGTGCGATAAGTCATCTACTTCACATACAGGCAGTAGAACCAGTGCCTCAGGAAGAGTAAGGGACAGGGGTGTACTCAATATTCTTTACAGTGCCAAAAAGAATGGGGATTGGAGGGCAATCCTCAATTTGAAGTTCTTAAACAGATTTGTAGAGCTCAAGCACTTTTGTATGGAAACGCTTCAATCCATCGCGGAATCCCTTCAGGCGCAGGAGTTCCTAACGTCAGTAGACCTGACGGAAGCGTATCTTCACGTACCCTTTTTTCCTCCACACAGAAGATTTCTTCATTTTTGCGTTGGGGACACTCACCTGCAGTTCCGTGCACCCCCCTTTGGTCTGTCTACAGCTCCTCGAGTGTTCACAAAGGTCCGGATACATCCCGTGAGCATCCTTCGTCAGCTTGGAATCCATGTCCATTCGTACTTAGATGACCTGATTCGTTCGGCGTTGGAGGCTCAAGCATTCAGAGATGTTACACAGACTATTCAACTCCTAGAGAGCTTTGGCTTCCTGGTCAACTAGACAAAGAGTCACTTAAGACCCACGCAACGTCTAGAACACCTAGGAGTGATAATAGTCACGAGTTCTTGCAAGCTTCTTCTACCCTTACCCAAGGCGCAGAAGATCATGTCTACAGCAACTCAAGTCATCACAGCATGCACGTCATCTCTTTCCCTACTGGTCAAACTGATGGGCTTGATGGTTTCCACCTTCGACACCCAGCAATGAGGTTGTTTCCATTCCCAGCAACTGCAGAAGTTCCTATGGCCCCTCCAGAATATCATAGCCCTAAAAATGGACATGTCAATGAAGGTTCCACTACAGGTAAAATCAAGCCTATGCTGGTGGACCTTTCGTCACAACTTGACTCAAGGAAGATTTTTTCTGGATTCAGAACCAGGTCCAGATCTTCACGGACACCAGCCTATCGAGCTGGGGGTCTGCCCTTCTTTGTCATCCGATTCAGGGGATGTGGTCGAGTGCAGAATCCAACTTACCCATCAATCTCCTGGAACTGCGGGCCATTCGATTGGCCCTAACTCACTTTTCACACAAGATACAAGACAAACATGTCATCATCAGGACGGACAATATTTCTGCCATGACTTACTTCAGCAAGCAAGGCGGTGTGAAATCCCCGAGACTGGCCAAGGAAGCACATCTCCTCCTAACCTGGGCAGAAACTCATCTGTCTTCCCTTACCGCAACTCACATTCAAGGCTCAGCCAACATTCAAGCCGACAGGTTGAGCCGATGGACGATCCAGGAAGGAGAGTGGTCCCTATATCCAGAGATATTCCAGCTCATTTCATCGGAGTTGGGAACCCCGAAGGTGGATCTCTTCGCGTCAGCCACCAACACACAGCTAAAAAGATTCTTCACGAGATTCTTCCACCCAGAGGCAGAACAGATGGATGCACTACTGTCTCCATGGCCTCACGAGCTCCTGTACGCATTTCCTCCTCTTCCAGTACTTCCCAGACTTCTGAGAAGGATTCAACTCTTGCGGGTGGAAGTCATCCTGGTTGCCCCATACTGGCCACGTCAACCGTGGTTCATGTCTCTACTAGAGTTAGCAGTGTCTCCTCCTCTTTGACTGCCGGTCCGGGAAGATATGCTCCTACAAGGTCCAATCAGACATCCCGACCCAGGATGGTTCCATTTGACCGCATGGAGGTTGAAAGGCAGAAGTTTGTTAGATTAGGTTATCAAGAGTCGGTAATAAATACCATCTTAGATTCTAGGAAACCATCCACAACCAGGATTTATAACACCACATGGAAAGCCTTCGTCAGATGGGTCAAAAGAAAAAAAAAAAAAAAAAAAAGATCGATCCTCTCCATCCACATTTACGCTCTGTCTTAGACTTTTTACAAGACGGCAGGACTCTGGACTAAAGGCCTCCACACTAAGAAGACAACTAGCGGCATTATCCACGGTGCTTCCCCTATACAGGGGACAGGTAGTTTCCCACATAAAGCGGTTCTTAAAAGGTGCTGCCTTCAAGGATCCCCCAATTTGTCACAGATTTCCCACGTGGCGTTTAAATTTGGTCCTTACCACACGGACAAGAACTCCATTCGAGCCCATACAGAGTATTTCGCTTAAATTTTTGAGACTAAAGACACTGTTTCTCGTGGCCATCACTTCAGTTAGAAGAATCTCTGAACTTGGAGCCCTTTCCGTCCGTTCAGATTTATGTGTCTTTCATAAGGACACCGTGGTCCTACGCACGAATCCCTCTTTTTGTCCGAAGATTAACACCAAATTTCACAGATCTCAAGAGATTTATCTACTGTCCTTTGTTCCGAACCCCACACATCCAAAGGAAAAGTCCTGGCATACCCTGGACTTGAGGAGGGCACTTGTGCTACATCTGGAGAACGGATTCAGTTAGGCGTATGGAAGCCTTGTTCATCAACATGTCTCCTCCTCACACTGGAAAAAAGATGTCCACATCGGCCATCAGTCGTTCGATTCGAATGTGCATCGCAGAGGCGTATACCATCATGCACCTTAAAGTGCCACAGGGAATCACGGCACATTCAGTACACAGCGCTGCCACCAACGCAGCATTCCTCAACAGAGTATCTGTAGATGAAGTGTGCAGGGCGGCCACCTGGTCTTCCTTATCTACCTTCATAAGGCACTACAAAATCAATACCTATGCATCCACGGACACTGCCTTCGGTCGTCGTATTCTGCAAACTATCCTGCAAGAGAATGACGATCCCCCACCCAAAACATAGGACCACTGCTCTGGAAGGTCCCACAAGATGGCCTCCACCTCAGAGGGAGAACGACCAGTGGTAACTTACCGTGAGGGGTCCTTCTCCTCTGAGGGTTGGAGGACATCTTGGCCCTCCTCGGATCGTCACGCACAGATAGGGGCACGCATACTGACTGAGAGAGAGGTGCATGGGTGATATTGATTATGGTCATCCTCATGGTACTGCACTTTGATTATCTATGAGAGAGTACCTTCTTAACTTTGTCTTCCTGTTTCTAACTGTTATATTTGAGTTTAGCTTTTTCTAGCTGTCAGAGTTACCGAAACTGAGTTGAGGGTGACTCCCACCACAGGAAACAGGAAGAAGATTTACTTAATCCTGCCTCCCTGGAGATAGGTGGGAATCACCCACAAGATGTCCTCCAACCCTCAGAGGAGAAGGACCCCTCACGGTAAGTTACCACTGGTCGTTCTCCACCCACTGACCAGGCTTGATCAAAGAGGCTTTTCCTGGAGATCTCCAATTTCTTTCTTCCTGAAGTCTTTCTAGTATTTAATTCCTCCAAATCTCTGTTCCCTGCTTGGAGGGGGGGGACTGGACTCTCCTATTGTCTCTAGCTAGACCTATTAGCATTTCTTAAGAAGTGAGCCTGGAAAGCCATTGACTGACTTCCTTCTCCCTGCCTGTTCTCTGCCCAGAGAGAAAGAGAGAGAGAGAGAAACTTTTTAAAACGCAAAGTGAAGGTTTTGCCCATTTCAGCTTCCAAAGAAAAAATGCATTTCTTCACACATTACTACAGAATAGCCAGTGATTAGGAAAGTTGTGAGATGCCTAGTATCATAGTGCCCTGATTTGGTTGGCTTAGTCTGGTCAGATCTCAGAAGCTAAGCAGGATCAGCCTTGGCTAGTACTTTGATGGGAGGCCATCAACACAGTCCAGAGTTGCTACGCAGAGGAAGGCAATGGCAGAACCACCTCTGAGTGCTGTGAAAACCTTATTGGGTTGCCACAAACCAGCTGCAACTTGATGGCACTTTCCAGCACCAGTGTTGCACTAATTGGTGCTTCACAACAAAATATGTACAGCTTCTTTCATGTAATCAAAACCCTTAACATTGTAATTTTCCCAGTAGCTCTTTGGTGCAGGCTGCTACTATTTCTTAAAATTGTTGAGGTGGAGAAAATAGTGGTTTTGCGGCTATTGAAAGATGTCCCAGCTCACTGCTTGCATCCCTAGCTGCCAGCAATGCAATCTTAAATGTTGTTTCACACCCTTCTAAGCCCCTCTGACTTTGGTGGATTTAGAAGGGTGTAACTTTACTTAAGAATGCACTGCTTCAGAGGCCAGCAGAGTTGGTCTGCAGTAAAACAGCTAGATTTGAGTCCAGCAACACCTTAAAAGACCAACAAGATTTTCAGGTCCAGGCGGGCAGCCATGTTGGTCAGAAGCAACTAAACAAAGTTTGAGTCCAGTGGCACCTTTGAGACCAACAAAGTTTTATTCAAAGTGTAAGCTTCCGTGTGCAAAGCACATTTCTTCGTTTTACACATGAAAGCTTACACTATGAATAAAACTTTGCTGTTCTCAAAGGCGCCACGCTTGACTCAAAAAGATTTTCAGGGTCCAAGAGTCAAAGTTCCTTTCATCAGATTGCACTGTAAGCTACAGCAGTTCTAAGCCCTGTGGAATGCCAAGCGGCAGGTTACCGTTCTGACTGAAAATTCACTGCTGAAAACTTTGCCAGTGCTGGGAACAATAATTCTCCTTCTTCATCATCATCATCTTCTTCATCATATGGCAGTGTGTCTAGTATAGCCAGGAGATCCTAAGATTGTCTGACAGGCAGAAGTTCTAGCTCTTTTAGCGTTATGCACCACTAGGTGGTGAGCTAGACTTGTTTCTAAGGCAAGAGGCATTTCAAAGGTGGTTTGCCATTGCCTGCCTCTGTGTCACAACCCTGGTATTCCTTGGAGGTCACCCTTCCAAATACTAGCCAAGGCTGACCCTGCTTAGCTTCCAAGATCTGACAAGATCAGGCTGGCCTGGACCATCCAGATCAGGGTTTGGTAACAATAATTTCCCCCTCTCACAAGTGAAAACCACTGTCAGCTTACTCTTCTTTTCAGCTGATGATTCAAATGGTGACGGAAAGTCCCTTCAAGTTGCAGCCGACTCATGGCGACCCCGTAGGGTATTCAAGGCAAGAGACGTTCAGAGGTGGCTTGCCATTTCCCACTTCTGCGTAGCAACCCTAGACTTCCTTGGTGGCCTCCCATCCAAGGACTAACCAGGGCTGATGCTGCTTAGCTTCTGAGATCTGATGAGATTGGGCCAGCCTGGGCCATCCAGATCAGGGAGAAGATTCAAGAGCCATAGAAAAGTAGCCATAGAAAACCCTGATGTGTTGCCCTTATGCAGTGAATGGTTCAGGGAGGGACCATGGAACACAGGTAGAGCATTGGCATGGCATGCAGAAGGTCCCTAGTTCAATCCCTGGCATCTCTAAAAGGATCAGGTAGTAGGTGAGGTAAAAGACCATTGTTTGAGATCCTGGAGAGCTGCTGCCGGTCAGAGCAGACAGTACTGACTTTGATGAACCAGTGGTCTGACTCAGTATAAGGAAGCTTCATACGTTGGATTAATG
Source organism: Lepidodactylus listeri (assembly GCA_029233225.1). Lineage (NCBI taxonomy): Eukaryota > Metazoa > Chordata > Lepidosauria > Squamata > Gekkonidae > Lepidodactylus > Lepidodactylus listeri. Next base: position 135,160,273 of record JARCFY010000004.1, on the reverse strand, counting down.
GAGGCAGATCGTGGTGTTAGGCTAGAATAAGCTGTGCAAGTAGGGAGGGATTTCTGAAGCAGAATCTTGCCTGGGGAACTACCCTTTGATTTCATGGATGGATTTGCATTATGGTTGTCAGGTCTGAAGGACAAGCCAGCGGGAGACTTACCAGGATGCTCCTGGAGAGGAAAGGGAAGAAGCACAGTGTGCGGCTACACGGCTACATCACCCGGAAGTGATATAGGAATGTCAGTGATATCTGGGGGTGACACTCTGGTTTTTGGTCAAAACTCTATGGTTTGAAGCTAATTCTGCAAATAGACGCATTCAATAGCACAACAAAAGTGAATTTATATAATGATAAGTGCAATTGACCTACATTAAACGTAACAACCTCAAAGAATACAAAATACAAGCCGGCACACAGACAAAATAGAAAATGTTCTAATCTTCTATTTTGTCTGTGTGCCGGCTTATATTTTGTATTCTTTGTGGTTGTTATGTTTAATGTGGGTCAATTGCACTTATCATTATATAAATTCACTTTTGTTGTGCTATTGAGTGCGTCTATCTGCAGTGCTTATTTTGTTTATATTATTGTACTGCAATATCACTTTATCACTTGAAGCTAATTCTACCATAGAGTTTTGCCCAAAAACCAACACTCCCCTCCTGTATCACTTCTGGGTGGTGTGAGCATGTCACGTTTGGGGCGGTAATTCTTCCCCACTGGCCAGTTGGCCGGTGCTGGGGGCAATGCTGCCTCTAAGCTGTGGAGTCTTGTGAGCAAAAATCCTGCTTTGTGAGCTACTGGCATGAAAGTTATGAGCGAGTGATTTGGCTACTGCATAAATTAGTTTGCTCTGGAGCCATCCTTCCAGAGCTAAGACAAAAATGTGGGAGCTGAAAGCTAAAAAACTGTGAGCTAGCTCACACTATCTCAGCTTAGAGGGAACACTGGCTGGGGGGGGGGGCACCGGAAACCAGGGGATCCCCTGCGTGCTGGGGAGGGGGGCCTGACAACCCTAATTTACATCTATGTCTTAATAACAAAATCCATCTGTTCATTAAATATTTTATTGTACTGCTATTGATTGGTTAAGTAGCTGCTTAATGATCCATTAACTAGCTGCAAGTGAACCTTTCCACCTTCAGCAAAAAAAAAAAAGTTACCCTAGTGTCAGTCAAGACACTGCCGCCTGACTTCCACTGATCTAATTGTGGTCCTTCAAGCAAGGGCTGTGATGGATGATCACTCCATCCGGAGAGAGCACAAACTGAGGCAGGAATTAGATCTGAGACGTCGCTCGTATGATGACTTAAGCCGATGTCCCTTTTTTTTTTTTTAGCAGAAAATGCTATGCAGCGATAGATTAGAAAGAAAACAGTGCTGCCGGTACATCATGAACTTGAGTCAATGCCAGGAGAACCACTCATCATGGAAAAATTGGACAGTTGTCATTACAGCTTCTGCAGAAAATCAGAATTGATGTTGTATTGTGGTTCCAGCGTACCCAGGATGACCAACTGCTGATCTTACGACAGCATCAGACTTGCATTGTCATGGCTGTTGGAAGAGAAGGACATAGTGCTGTCCTTTTGGCCTCAGCCTCCAGAGAGGGGGGTTACAAGAGAGTCAGTTGGATAGACAGGCACACTGTGGGTGTCCTTCCTTTTTACTCTTCTGCCTCTGTCCCCTTTGATGTGTAGACTGATAATTCTTAGGGAGCAATTTCCTCTCTGCTGACCACACACTTCCTCTCACCCACTCAAAGAAGGTGCATGTCTCTCTCCATCTGGCACCATAGAGGCTGGACATGCGCTCGGCATCCAGCTAGCTAGAATAGGTGATCTATACCTATCTCTCACCTGCACTATCTAGAATGTAGTTCCTTTTAATAAATGTTTCTTATTAGATTGAAATTGACTATAAGGTTCTGTGTAACTTTGTAAGTTTGCTAGCACACTCAGCGCCGGTGCTTCACTGTGTGGGTAGCTTTAAGAACTCTGCTACTCAAGGTAAAGATTCCTGGTTGTACCAAACCAGAGAATCCAACAGTGCCTAGCCCTTACACTGTTACCTGGGCTTCATGTTACAGGCGTCCAGGTGTTAAGCTTGGAGCAGAGGAGGAAGAGGGAATACCTATGCCATGTAGAGTGCATTGAAAAGGGAAGGCAAAGCACTTTCACCCATGCTTTGCCCTTCCTCTGTGCCCTCAGCCTAGCAGGGACGTCAGTGGGTCACAGTTATCTGGGAGGAAAGCAGACATATAGATATTTCAAATAAACCAGAGCTAGGGATGCTTTGTCCTGTCCTGGATAGTCCAGGCTACTCAGATTTCAGAAACTAAGCAGGGTCAGCCTTGGTTAGCATTTGGATGGGAGACCATCAAAGGAAGTCCGGGGTTGTGATGCTGAGGGAGGCAATGGCAAACCACCTCTGAACATCTCTTGCCTTGAAAACCCCAAGAAGGGCTTGCAGTAAGTCAGCTGTGCCTTGAAGGCAAAAAAGGGGAAAGATTTGGCACCTAAGCATCTTGGTAGGGATATTCTTCCCCCTTAGGAGGCTAGCTGTTTGGGGGTTCCATTTATTAATACCCCATTCGATCCTGGGCACACCTGCATTCAGTCCTGGAATCTGCTCAGCCCTGGGAAATGTGATGTTGCAAGCCAGTTTGGTATAGTGGTTAAGTGCATGGACTCTAATCTGGGAGAACCAGGTTTGATTCCCCACTCCTCCACTTGCAGCTGCTGGATGACCTTGGGCAAGCCATAGTTCTGTCAGAGCTGTTCTTGAAGGAGCAGTTCCTGAAGGAGCTCTCTCAGCCTCACAGGGTGTCTGTTGTGGGGAGGGGAAGGGAAGGAGTTTGTAAGCTGCTCTGAGACTCCAAGTGACAGGTGGGGTATAAATCCAATCATCTCTTCCTCCTCCTCTTCCTCTTCTTCTTCTCAGATTTTCCCCATGTTACTAGAAAGAGCACAGGATTCCAGCTCCAAGTATGTGTTTTGCAGACACACTTGAACTCCAGACTTTTTTTTGCATATTAATCACATGAGAGAGGTAGTCCTGTTAATTAGATGATCTGTTTGTATTCAGGGAATGTACCATGTGGTCTCCTCAGAAGTAAGTCCAATTTTGTCCAGTGAGGTTTACTTCCAGGAAAGTGTTCTTAGGATTGCAGTTCTGTGCAGAATAACAAAGGTGGGAATCCAAGTTCAGCCATAATCATAAAACGAAAGATTTGCAGAGCTGGGAGGAGTCTGAGGATAACTTCAGCGACCTGCGCAGAGATGGATTTTTCTCTCTCTCTGCTGATACCCCTAATGGATTAACTCAGACAGGCAAGCTGGTTCATATAACCAGAGAGTAGATTAAAAAGTCTTGATAATTACTCTGTTCTCAAGGGAAGATAATGTAACTGTTGTGATCGAAGGATTAAAAAAAGGTTAAAATCTGCAGTACGTGCAAGGCCAACAGCTGAAACCAGCAAAGGATGAAAGTATTCCTGCTCTAAGCCACAATATCCATTCCACCCATCTGCTTTGCTTTCTTTTGCTGAAGATTATGTAGACTATCTGGGCTGCTGGTTGGGCTATGTAGAGAACAGGGATCCCCAACCTCTCTGAGCGCCTTTGGAATTCTAAGACAGTGTGATGGTCTCAGCCACAAAATGGCTGCTGCAGGGGGTGGAGCCAGGCATACAATGGCTGTGACAGCTGACCTTCAGTCATACCATGAAGGTCCTTGTGTTGTGGTGGCAGCTGCTGCCAAAGCAATGTTTTCAAAAATCTGCACGGCCAATCAAATCTCCAATGGCCAATAGGCCCACCCACATTCTGTAAACACTTGTGGGCATCAGGAAAGTTGTCAGTGGTGCCATGGTGCCCACAGACGCCAGGTTGGGAATCCCTGGTAGAGTGTGGATAGCTTCATAGTGATGTTTCCAGTTGTCAAAGGTGATTCAGATAGTTGTTTTCCACAGAGATCGTCCACATCCAGTAACTGCTAGCTCTTCTTTGCAGTGGAAGCATGGCAGATAATAAAGCTTCAGAGTTTGCAAAAAGACACCCAAAGGCAACTCACCTATTTTCCTGGTAATTCTCTGGTTTGTTTTTTGCTGCAAGGGTTCTTTTTTCCCTCTTAATGTCTTGTCTTCCTGCCCCCCCATCCTCTTTCCTCTATAGACAGTGTTGTGCCTGAACTTCTTGGCGTGAATGTAAAGATTGAGGGTTGCATTGGATGGCTTCCATAAGAATGCAAATGTGCATCCAAGTGTGAATTTGCATGCAGTCTTTGTGTCCTGCGGGTGGTTCTTGATCTAATAAGGGAATCTGTGCACTGAAGTGGATTCTCTGCATCTCTCTCCCTTTCTGGATTGGACCAGTTGTCAGAAATGCAGTATGTATTTGCCTCAGAGAGAACTTGTCCTGTTGCAGAATGTTTTCTGCAGCCCTGATTTATCTCCAGAAATTGATGCTTTCCATTTTTATGGTTAGCATACTCTAATACACAATTCTTTTCTACTGGGAACCCATTCATCTCTATTTTTATAGTATCATTTTTCTGTTTCCCTGCTGTATTTTGTCCATGGTGATTATATTAATCTTCCCCCAATAATTGAGAAAGTTATTGCCAAGAAATGAAAGCTTTGTAACTTGGAGTTTGCCCTATCGCTGAAACCAGAAGTACTCGATTACTTGTGGAGAAAACTGATAAGGGGTAATATTTTCTTGGTATCCAGGTAACAGAAAAAGAAGTTAAAGGAAGCTTTGTCTCTAGGGGAAGTAGGTGGAAAGATTTTGATTTTGTGTGTGTGTGTTTGTGTGTGTGTGTTCTGGTGATCCTTTATATATTAATTTTGGAAGGGAGTCCAGTAAGCAAGCAAGATGGACTTGTTCAGCGAGTAATTCCAGAGGGGTGGTCGTATTAGACCATTGCAACAACAATAAAGTGCTCTGATATCTCAAAGACTAACAAGATTTTGTTCCAGCATTAAGTTTGTGTGTCCATTTCTGTTAGTGTTCCCAGCTCTGGATTGGAAAATACCTGGAGATTTTGGGAGTGGAGCCTTAAGAGGGTGGGGTTTGGGGAAGGGCTTCAGTGGGGTATAAAGCCATAGAATCCACCTTCCAAAGTGGCCATTTTCTCCAGATGAACTAATCTCTGTCGCCCGGAGATCAATTGTAATCCCAGGAGATCTTCAGCCACCACCTGCAGGCTGATAACCCTAACTTCTTTGGATTTTTCTTCATCGTCTGAAGGAGTGAGCTCTGGTTCACAAAAGCTTACTAAGATAAAATATTGGAAACATTAGAAGCTCCTCCCCAGGCTACTAATTAGTTAAATGGAAAAATAGATTGGTCTAGTGTGACCCGTAGTCCTTTCACTTCTAGGCAGAACACTGCTGCCTGAATGGTTTACATCTCTTATTGTTCAGACCCTGTGGCATCTTTCTCAAACCCATTCACTGGCTTCCTGGCCCCTTCATCTAGGGCAAACCCCGCATCCTGGGCTGTCAAAGTTCTTCACAGCTGTGCTTCTCACTGTTGCCATTATCTTTCTAGCTGATTCTGTCTGAGGCTTTCATTCTTTCAGGCTTTCTGTTCTGTGCTTCCCACCCCCACCCCCCAGTTTCTACTCTGTAATAGAAACCTGGTGCTCAAGTTAGTATACCAGTTATGCATTCTCAACTTGTAATAAAATTTGTACAAGATTCCAGGGATTTCCTCACAGAATACCTATGAAAGGACAGGTGTCTCCTCTGAGCCTCCCCCCAACTGTCAAGCTCTGAGGGATAGAGACCTTTGTTTTTGGCTTATGGTGGTGGTAGAAAGTTCTGTCAAGTTGCAGCCAACTTATAGTGATCCCATAGGGTTTTCAAGGCAAGAGATTTCGGAGCTGGTCTGCAATTGCCTGCCTCTGTGGAGTGACCCTGGGCTTCCTTGGTGGTCTCCCATCCAATCAGTAACCAGGGTTGAGCCTGCTTAGCTTCCAAGATCTGATGGACCATCCAGGTAGGGCTGCCAAGTCAGCCTGGGGGGCGGGGGATCCCCGCTAAAGGGGTTCCCGATCCGCCGGCCAGCATTCGGCCGGTGGGGGGAACCCCCCCCGAAGTCGTCCGGCGAGGACGATGTAATGACGTCACCGGAAGTGATGTCGGCACGTTGGGGGCGTTGCCAGGGCGACGCTCTGGCAATCGCCCCAAAACTCTTTGCGCGCGTGCCAGAAGAAACTCCCGGCCACAGGAGGACTCCCCCCTGCTGGTGAGTCCATAAGACTTGGCAAGCCTACATCCAGGTGACAGCTTTTCGGGGGGGGGGTGAGTTATATTATTCTATAGAGCACTATGGTGGTCACTGATACAGCAATGACCTTTAAAACCTTTTATGGCCTGGGACCCTCATATGTGAAGGGCTGTGTCCTTTCCTATGTTTCCGTGCACCAGCTACAGCATTCAGACTCCCAGCTGTTGACTGGTCCCCTCCTTAGGGTGGCCCCCCTGACAGCAACCAGAGTCTGGGCCTTGGGTGGCCCCTGCTCTGTGGAATGAACTCCCTGAGGAGATGACGGGAGTCGCCTTGCTGGAGATCTTCAGGATGGGCTGCAAAGCCTTGTTTGTTCGCTAGGGTTTTTGGAGGTCTATGAACAGCAGGCATCTTCGGAGGTGTTATTTGAGCTTTGTAATTTTATTTGGTTTCAATTTGCACTGTTCTGATTAGTACTTGTAGGCCGCCTTGAGCCAAGAAGAAAGATGGGGTATAAATATTTTAATAAATAAACGTGGAAAGTGCTATAACGGTGCACCCAACCTCTGGTGACCCTGTATGGTTTACAAGGCACGAGACAAGCAGAGGTGGTTTGCATTTGCTTGCTAGGGTTGCTATTTGCCCGTTGTCACTTCCAACTCCCAGAACGTCTCCCCATCCCCCTGCCAGCGGGTGAAAGGGACCTGGCAACCCTCTTGCTTGCTTTTTCATAGCAGCCCTGGCCTTCCTTTGTGGTCTCCCATCTAAGCACTAACCAGTGCTGACCCTGCTTAGCTTCTGAGATCTGATGATGACTGCTATAGCCTAGGCCCTCCAGGTCAGGACAGTAAACAAATAGTGATAGCAGTAATATTTTGTTGGGACACTGGTATGGGGGAAAGAGCTGAGTCCCCTCTCTTCTTCTTGCCCCAGTTCTGAGCTGGATTGGGCCCGTGTATGGTTGCTGTTTACAAGAAACAAATTCTTGTGAGATCGAGCCACAAATCTCTCTCGGGTGCTCTTTGGCCTGTTCAAAGGTGTAGCTGTTGTGTCAGCTTCTCTGCTGTGATTGTTCTCAGAGCTATAAATCTTCCCAGTTATTCAGATTGTGCTGGGGGGGGGGAACCTTTTTTAATTGTTTAGTCCTTTGGTTTATTTGACAGCAATTTTTCCCTCCCCTCTGCTGATTCCCCAGAACAGAGAAAAGATTAAAAGTTAAGGAGTGCCTCATCTTTGCCCCTTAGCCAGCCAACTTTCTCTGCTAAGCACAGGATCTAGAAGCCAACAATCTTTGCTCTTCTTTCTCTCTGCCTTTTGTTTTTATGAGAGACCACTGCAGATAACATACAAACAAGAGGTTGAAGTCCTCTTCAGTTAGTAGTTGGGGACTTTCCAGTAGTTGGTTCTGATTTTTGTGAATGTGGCCAGTTGGCTACATCCCCATGCAGAGGGTTTTTGTTGCCCTTAGGGTTGCCAGCTCGTGATTGGGAAATACTGGGAAATTTTGGGGGTGGAGCCTGAGGAAGGCGGGGTTTGGGAAGGGGAGCGACTGCCATGCCATTGAATCCACCACCCAAAATGTCCATTTTCTCCAGGTGAACTGATCTCTGTCACCTGGAGATCAGTTGTAATAGTGGGAGATCTCCAGCCACCAGCTGGAGGTTGTGTAACAAACTATGACAGTACAGTATGTGTAGTATACTAAATATGAAGAACACTGTAATGAAGGAATACACTCAAAGATTCTATTTGAAATTACAAGAAAACCTCTTATTAACTATTCTTTAAAGATGCCATGCAAGTACAAGTTGAATTTAAACAATGGGCAAAAGGGGCTGCTGCTCTGGGCCCCCACACTTGGGGGGGAGCTCAAACAGCCCTCCCCCTGAAGGAGGGATGAAAAGACGAAGAGCAAGCCCTACCACCTCTTGCACCTACCCCAGCTGGATTCTGGTGATAGCGGTGGCTCTCGCTTATGAGGCGAGGGCGACTTCGTCCTTGACCCCAGCAGGGGTGACAGGGTGGCTGTGATTCTGGGGCCCATCCTAGACTTTTGCCAAGGGACCCAGAATCACTTAGACTGCCCCTGGTGCCACTGAGCTAGGCAGGAAGCCTGAGAATAGTGTTGACACTTGTAAAGGCAGCTCTGCTTTTGGTTTTTTCCTCTCAGCTGGCTAGACCCTCTAGGCCGCAGTCACACGGCCCTTAAATGTGGGAGGAAGGGCTATTTCCTCCCGCATTTAAAGGGGCCATCCACAACGGCGGCAGAAAGTCCCGCGCTGAAGCGGGCTCAAATGCGGGTTGCTCCCACATTTTCCAACCCCAGGAAAATCAACAGTTTTCCCGGATGTTGCGGGAGGAACCCGCATTTGAGCCATCTGGCCAGCCCTCTCTCGCAATCATTGCGAGAGCAGGGCTGTCCAGATGCCTGCCCCCCCCCCCGCCATTTCCCCCCCTTTTACACTTTGGGCGCTTGGCCACTCAAGCGCTCAAGTGTAAAAGGGGGAAAAAACACCTCCCAAACTTACCAGGTGGCCGGGGGGGGGGGGGGGGCTCGGGGAAGAGTGCCTCCCCTGGCTGCTGCTGCCGCCGCCAAAGCCCCACTACCGCAGAAAAAGCTGCTGCCGCACGCTTCGAGGCTGGACGGCCACCGCTTCTTCCGCTGCTGCTGCTCCCGCTGCCGCCTCCAGCCACCGCCTCCGTCTGCCGCCGCCTCCTCTGTCCGCCACTGTCGCCTGCTGCTGCCTCATCCTCCTCCCGCTGCCACCTGCCGCAGCAGGGGTTAGGATGTGTAAACATCCCAACCCGAGGGAAAAAAATGCGGCCCCTTTAATCCGGGAGGGCTCCTGGATTTAAAGGGGCCGTGTGACCGCAGCCTAGATGCCAAAAGAGAGAATGCTGCACTATCTTCTGTGCTCTCACAGAGGCCTTTGGTTTGTCTTCTTCTCAGGGGAGCAAAAGTGTCCCTTTGTTGAGCTGCCCAGGGAGTGTTTTTGATGATGCTGTGGTCACGGGTGGCCTTGCAGGGCTGGAGAACGTGACCGTCCCTGAATTACAAAAAAGCTCTTCTTTAGACTGGATGATTAGAATCATAGAATCTCAGAGACGGAAGGGGCCCTACAGGCCATCTAGTCCAACCCCCTGCTCAGTGCAGGATCAGCCTAGAGCATCCCTGACAAGTGCTGCTTAAAGACTGCCAGGGAGGGGGAGCTCACCACCTCCCCAAGCAGCTGATTCCACTCTTGAACAATTCTGATTGTAAAAATTTTTTTTCATAGGATCCAGCTGGTACCGTCCCACCCTTAATTTAAACTCATTGTTGCGAGTCCTATCCTACATGCCAGCCCATTATTTTTATTGTCTGCTTGATAACTAAGATAGTGATGCCGGCTTCTTATCAGAATTGTTGCTTAGGCTGGCAGAAGTGATTAACTTGCAGCAGGACTGAGAACTGTCATCTAAAGTGGTTGACAGCTTGCAATTTAGAGATCTGTTCTGGTGACAGCTTTCTATTGGCTACATGGCTTTTCTTTCTGCACTGAAAACTTCAGCCCCACAAGAAAAAAATTTGCTCCACAATCCACAAAATTCTGGCTACAGGCCTGTTTCTTCCTCTTCTAGAATTCCCCTCTTGGATGGCTAAACTAAGCTTTTTTCCAAAGTAGTCCCGAAGCAGATAGTTTTGCAGTTCTTTTTGAGAAACCACGTGATTTACTAATGTCTATTGATTTCATATATTTCAGACATGAAGATTAGATAGTGACTTTAGTGGAGAGTTAGACATTTGAGGCAACTAAGGAGACTCCGCTCCATCTTGCACCATGATGTTAAATATTGCTTTGAGACTTGACGTGGGAGGTTTTGAAACAAGCGCTCTCTGGCCTACTTCCTCATTATTGTTACAGATGAAAAAGGTAATGGCACAGCAATAAATATGACTGAGCTTTGTGTTGCAATAGCTGTGGGAATGTATGGATTTTTCAAAGATTTTTTTTCTGTGAGAATTGAACTGTAAAGGCAAACAAGGCATTTGCTGGTGAGAGCTTGTGGAATCCATCCACCTCAGCTACGTCACCATGAACAACAAACAAGGCTGAGAGTGTTGCTCTCCTCAGGGATGGATGCCGAGCCCAGCCTGCGGCTGCCTCCTTAGCAACTCTGATAAACAGAGATGATTTCACACCACTTGTGGTCAATCTCAGGAGTTCCTGCTTGCCTTTTCCCCTACCCCAGCTCCGCTTTGAGGATAGAGCAGCCTATGAACAAATTAGAACCCTGTAAATACGAGGCAGAAGACAATGAATAGTATTTGTTTCTGTCCGTTACATTACTGTGGGAAAGCTTGCCAAAGGCCCTTTTAACGTTAATGGGAAATCATTCTGATTTAAGTAGGCTTTCAGGCTTGTCTGATTCTTACTCTCTGGGGTGAATATATTGTTTCGTACTCCAGAGCAGACTAGCCTTTACAGGTTCCGTTTTCCTTTGGAAGTGTGTGCGCATTTGGAACTGGCTCACACAAGCAACACACGTCGCTTGATTTCTCTCCACTGAATGATTGCAAACTGGTTCCATTGAAGAGCATTGTGTTTGAAATGTGTACAGTTCTGGTCACCACACCTCAAAAAACATATTATAGCTTTGGAAAAAGTGCAGAAAAGGGCAACTAGAATGATAAAAGGAACACTTTCCCCATGAAGAAAGGTTAAAGCGCTTGGCGCTCTTTAGCTTGGAGAAATGACGACTGAGGGGTGCCATGATCGAGGTTCATAAGATTATGCATGGGATAGAGCAGGTAGAGAAAGAAGTCCTTTTCTCCCTTTCTCACAATACAAGAACTCGTGGGCACTCCATGAAATTGCTGAGCAGTCGGGTTAGAACAGATAAAAGGAAGTACTTCTTCACCCAAAGAGTGATTAAAACATGGAATTCACTGCCACAGGAGGTGGTGGTGGCTCCAAGCATGGACAGCTTCAAGGGGGAACTGGATAAACATCTGGATCAGAGGTCCATCAGTGGCTATTAGCTGCCTCAAAGTATAGATAGGAACTCTCAGTCTGGGGCAAGTGATGCTCTGTCTTCTTGGTGCTTGGGGGGGGGGGGAACAGTGGGAGGGCTTCTAGTGTCCTGGCCCCACTGGTGGACCTCCTGAGGGCACCTGGTGTTTTTGGCCACTGTGTGACAGAGTGTTGGACTGGATGGGCCATTGGCCTAATCCAACATTGGCTTCTCTTATGTTCTTATGATGTGATAGATGTTGGATTCTCTGGACTTGGTACTGTCAGGGAACCACAAAAAAATAGCAGAGTGCCACATAGAGTATGGAAGACGACTAATAGAATACAAACAGGCTTTGGCAGTTGTGCAGACCTGTTGTTTAAATGGGGCAAAATACCAGGATCCAAATGGGATTGTGGTGTAGCCCGCCAAACTATTTCCCATCTGTCATAGGAACATGAGCATCGTGCTTTCCAGGGGGATGTGACGGAGCTCTTTGAATTCTCCCCAGCTGCGACTAAGTGGATTGGAAATCTAGATATTAACATTTAGCGGGATTGCTCAATCGGTCTGCATACCTGTTGTATCAACTTGGTTACATATTTTATATTATTATATACTTCCTGTATATAACTCTGCCATATGATAAATAAATATGATAAATAAATAAAATAAGCAGGGAGAACGGGTGCTTAAGAGGCCCTTTCTCCTCTGGCCACTCCTCTCAAAATCATTTTTCCCCAGCAGCTTTTTCTCTCTTTTAGAAAAGATACAGGTCCTGTGTGGATGGAAAGCCAGTTTTTGAAGGTGATTTTGACCAGATAAGAGTACCAGAGAAGAAAAAGTTCAGCAGCCACACCCTTCTCTCCCCTCTCTCTTCCGCTTAGACTTGCAGGCCACAGGGAAAGAATGGCACAGTCATGTCTAGTCTAGCTCTCCGTCTATAAGGTCCACCGTCTTCTACGGTGAGCGGTTGCTTATTTTCAAATGGGCCCTTGGTGGGCAACACACTGGGGACAGAGTGGACCAAAATGATGGGCTCTTGCTTTTAATCAGCAACGTTCTCATTCTTGTGAAGAGCTCTGCATCCAAGACAGTAAAGCAAAAGGAAGGAGAGTTGTGGAGAGTTCACGCTGGTGCATTTCTTTTCTGCAGACGTTTGGTTTGCTTCAGCATTTTTGTGGTCTTCCGCACATTTTGAGAACTCACTTGGGTGTTTCACTGATCCCCCCTCCTGCTTTTTTGGGAACTATTTTTACCCTGATTCCACCCCCCCCACCCCCCCGAAACTGATTTGGAGTCTTTTTGCAGGAGCTTAATTCTGCATCCAATTTATCTTGACACCCCCCCCCCCCAGTGATGCCCTCCTATTGGTGATACTGTGCCCACGCTCCCTCCCTCCATGTCTGATTAAATCACTTTGTGGTGATGGTGTACATGGGATAGTTGCCCAAAAAGTGTTCTTTTATTCTGATTGACGTTACTGATGATGCCGTGGCCCTAATTGGATTGGAAAGGTTCTTCTGACTGCAGGTTATTAGAATCCTCTGCTGCATAAGGCTTGTTCGTGCAGGTTTGTTCCTTAATGGCTTTCATCTAGGAACAGACATCGCTGATGAAATGCCACCCTTCACCTTGCCTCACCTCAAAGTGGTTTTCAGTGAGGCTGGCGTATATATTCAGCTGTTAATCGTGGGTAGTGTTGATGTGTGTGTGAATGAACCTTCAGTCCCTAGACCCGTTCTCTCAGTATTCCTCTAGAGGGGAAAAAAACCTGGGGGGGGGGGAGTATTTTGGGGGTGTGGGGGAAGGATAGAAAATCTTTTGCTCCCCAGGAAGACTTCTGTTTGTAATATGATGGGCTTTGTATGATTTCATCTTATCAAGAAGAATCTTTCCGGCCCTAATGACAGCTTGAAGTTCACTTTGCTGTTCTTGCTGTTTTCATCAGTGGGATGCTGACTCCACCCCTTAATCTTTCTCTCTCCTTTGCAATGAGTTTTTCATCATGAGGACATAAGAGCTTCCATGCTGGATTGGGCCACTGGTCCATCTAGGCAGCATCCTTTTTTACACAGTGTTCAGTCAGTTACCTTGGGAGAGCCAGTGAATAGGAATTTGAGGCCAAGACCCTCCCCTGGTATTGCCTCCTGGCACGGATATTCAGAGGTTTAGTGCCTCTACATGTCGGAGTTTCTGTTAGTCATCATGGCTGGTAGCTCCTCCTCCCTGAATCTGTCCAGTCCCTTTTAAAGCCATGTATATTGATGACTATCACTTTGTCCACTGGAAATTGATTCCACGGTTTAATTATTCCTAGAGTAGATAAGTGCTTTCTTTGGTCCATCTACTTCATTGGTTGCTCCTGAGTTCTAGTATTATGGGAAAGAGAGCAAAAGTTCTCTCTATTCACCTTCTCCACTCAGTGCATAGGACTGCTAGTCAACAGCTGGCAACCGGTGGGCACATGGGGGGAGAGCTCTGTCAATGTGCTGGCATAACATCACTTCTGGGGAAAACTCATGTGATGTCATGCTTTTCTAGGAATCACCAAAACTCTGTGGTAAAAACATAAATTTCTTGATAATTCCTAGAGAGGCATGACACCCCTTGCAGGTTTTTCCTGAAAGTGATGTAACACCATCATGCTAAAGGCAATTTTTTAGCTTATTTTTCTCCCACTGCCCGGCAGAATGGGGATGGGTAGCAGGGGGTGCTGGCAACCCTGCCCATGCATAAATTTTATAAATCTCCACTATGTCCCCCTTTAGTAAGCCTTTTTTAAAAACTGGAAAACTCCAGGCTGTAGCCTTTCTTCGTAGGAAAAGTGCTCTAATCTCTTATTCATCTTGGTTACCCTCTTCTGTACTTTTTCCAGCTCTGCAAAATCTCTTTTGAGATAATGGTGAGCAGAACTCTACACAGTAGGGTTGCAAAATGAAGGTCAGATAGTGTGTCTTGTGGAGAGATAAGACACACTCCCCTGTTACTGACTTACTCTGTGAAACTGCCCGCAGGAAGCCTATTCTGTGAACCAAGTTTGTCCACGTGAACGTTCACTTTTGCTTTAAGTAAGGCAGAATGGCTATTACGATCTGTGATAGAGCCAGTGTCGGGCAGAGATTCTTAGACTCCTTCTCCAGATCTGAAATAAGAGAAACGACTAAGAAATTGGAATTGTCACAACTCTTCTCTCCAAGGAAGGGATTTTTAAAGAAGATATTTTCAGCCACTGATGCACAAGTGTGTAAAGTGCCATCAAGTCGCAATTTACGGCAGCCCCGTAGGGTTTTCTAGGCAAGAGAATAATAGAGGTGGTTTGCCAAAGCTTTCCTCTGCATAGCGATCCTGGAATTACTTGCTGGTCTCCCGTCCAGTTTCTAAGCTGTATGGGAGCTAACAGTTCGAGGAATTTTTTGTACCTGAATGGGCAACCAGATTTAGGTTGGGCTCTCCTTTATCTCACAAGTATGAATGGCAACCACTCACTTGTTTGAGGAACTCAGGGGATGCATCAATCAGTCAAAACCTTTATTGGCATTTGGGAAACATCCCTGCCCCTGATTATGAACCTGGCTATTGGGAAATCAAACCTTTTCTTACCTGCCTAATCCAAGCTCTCTATACTCCCATCCTGAATTTGTTTCTTGGTCATGTGAGAATGAGATAGAATGATGAGAGAGCAGAACCGAATGTTGGAAACTGGCTTTTCTTTGAATGGATGGATACAGGCATGTCTTGTCCTCCAATCGTGGCTAGTTCCTATATAGACCAGAACTGGGACAATTGTTAATTGTGTTTTACTTGTGCTGAGCTGTGTGAATAAGCCCCTTTGTAATAAATGGATAGAAAAATGTGTGTGTATGACAGAGAGAAAGAGAGAGATGAGTTGTAAACTCTGCTTATCAAGAAGAGCTGTTTTGTGTCCTTTGCTCCTTTTCTATCTCTTTGTCTCTGTTTACCTGGACTTCCTTCTTTTGAACTTAAGGGCAGAGCTCACCTTTCTATTCTTATTGTTAAGTTACATTGAAACTGAGTTGTTTGCTCTCACACTAACAGTGGGATAGTCTCCCCTCCTAGCTGGGGGTTTAGAAGCATCAATATTTTTGACTTAACGTGTTCAGTTCTGCACACTAAATGATGGTGGTTATATAAATCAGTCCTTTGCAGCATGTCCATCAAGCCATGAGCCACAGTATGGGGACACACCAGGATCTCACCAAAAAAAAAAATCCACCCGGCTTTTTTTGCCACCTGGCTTGAGTTGCAATAGAGCTCAGATACCTGGCAGACCAGAATACCTGACCAGGACTAGCATTACAGAAATCTGAATGTGCATGACCTACTAGACATACAGAGTTCAGATCAGTTAGATTCTAGTCCGGTGGCACCTTAGAGACCAACAGCCTTTTAAGGTATAAACTTTGGAGACTCAAAGCTCCCTTCGCCAGATACCTGACAAAGGGAGCTTTAACTCTCAAAAGTTTATACCCCCAAAATATTGTCAGTCTCTAAGGTGCTCCTGGACAGGAATCTAACTGTTCTGGTGAAGATAGATCCAGGTCGTCAGCCGTGGTGGTCTGAAGCAGTAGAACAAATTTAGAGTCCAGTGGCACCTTTAAGACCAACAAAGGCTTATTCAAGGTATGAGCTTTCGTCTGCATGCACACTTTTTCAAATATAATGGAATGGGAGGTCAGGTTCAAACTTATAGACAGGGGCTGAACAGCAGATTAACGTGTAATAACATGTAACATGATGAAGATGCTTTAAGATATGCAAAAATGGAATTAAATAACAAGCTAAGGTTATAAGGTCAACAGTTGTAAAGCAATAAATATGTCAGAATAAGTCTGAGACTCTCCATTCACTCCCAGAGTGGGGAGGTCACTTAACAGCATTTCAGTGAGCTTGAATGTGGTTACATGGCGATGCTGGCTCCCTTTGGATATTCAGAACTGTGGCTGGATCTTCTGGTGATGACCACACGTGAACCTCCCTCACTCTGGTCACAAAAGTTAGCACCGTCTGCTCTGACTTAGTACCAGCTCTCAAGAGTCTGAGGTACAGAAAGGCCTTGTCCAGCACCCACTGCATGAGATCAGGGACTGGTGCTGGGTCATTCTACATCTCTAGAGCATCATGTTACATGTTAATTTGCTGTTCAGCCCATCTATAACTTTGAACTCCACCTTCCATTCCATAGTATTTAAAAGAGTTTGCCTTGCACACAAAAGCTCATACCTGGAATAAAGCTTTGTTGGTTGCCACTGGGCTCTAAATTTGTTCTTGTGAAGACCGACATGGCTAGCCTTTGAAACAGAGTTCAGATTGTGACCTTACCCCCTTGTACGAGCTTCTGGGCAGAAGGCTTGGACACAAAAAAC
This sequence comes from Lepidodactylus listeri, assembly GCA_029233225.1. NCBI lineage: Eukaryota > Metazoa > Chordata > Lepidosauria > Squamata > Gekkonidae > Lepidodactylus > Lepidodactylus listeri. The sequence goes on along the minus strand of JARCFY010000004.1, from coordinate 135,143,663 downwards.
ATTATAAATTTCAGATAGATGGAAAAGAGTAGCTGACACAGGCGTACTTAAGGAAAACAGTAAGTAGCTTTCTGGATTGGAAGAGTCAGTGGCAGGGAACTAAAAATAGATAACCCTAGAGATAGATAGAGATATCCAGTCAAGCGACTCAACTAAAAACACTGGATTTTTTACTTGAAACCTGTACCTGGTGGGCCTTGTGAAACTACTGCAGTAAGTAATCCTCCCCATCAGTGAATGTTGTCAAGTGAGGGCTTTGTTTTAGGCAATAATCCAAAGAAAAGCACATTTTGGTGTGAGGGGAATGCTCGGAAATTCTGTCAGCAGGAGTGGTTTGCCTGTTCCTGAGAGCAGGGCATTAAAAACCTACAAATGATTTATTCTTTCTGTCTGAGTAAAAGCTCTTGCCTACGTGGGTCTCCTGCTGTTTCTGTGTTCTTCTTTTATCAGAGATGCTGCAGTAATGGAAAGCAAACTCTACCCTGGGGGGTTGTTGTCTGCAACTTCCCCCTGTCCCCTTAAGGTTATGCTGAGTCATTTGGCTTATGATTAGCTAGTGGCCATGACATCTTCAAGACTCAGAGTTGCCAGCTCTGAGTTGGGAAATTTCTGGAGATTTGGGGGTGGAGCCTTGGGAGGGTGTGGCTTGGGGAGGGACCTCAGGAGGGTGTATAATGCCACAGAGTCCACTCTCAGAGGCAGCCGTTTTCCCCAGGGGATCTGATCTCTGTAGTCTGGCGATCAGCTGTGATTCCAGGAGATCTCCGGGCCCCACCCTATCAGGATGAACGGAATTTATTCTGGCACAGACTTTTGTGAGTCAGCACTCGCTCTGGCAGATGTGAAGGGTTGGATACAAAAGCATGATGAATTCAGTGCTCGCTTTGCCAGATGCTTTGAATTGGATGTACGTTGTGTTGATGTTTTTATATTTACAACAGAAAGTACAGGTTGGGTTGGTGTAGGGAAGATGTTGCAAAGAAAGGCTAGTTTAAAATTCACTCACAATGGGCAAGGGACCACCATCAACTGTAGTTAGATAAGCAAAGTAAAATTGGCATACAATTTACTTGATGCCCATAAGAGGTGGGATGTGTAAGATATTAGTAACTTTTGTGAGCGTGGAATCCTATGTGCTATCAAGTCACGTAGGACTTACGGCGATGGTATGAATTACTGACCTCCAAAGCCTTCTGTCGTTGACAGCCTTGCTCAGGTCTTGCAAAATGGAGGCTGTGCCCCCCCTTTATTGAATCAATCATTGATAACTCCTAGGTGCCTGTTAAGACCTAGATGGGGGTAGAGAATGGTCTTGGGGTTGCATCTAGACTAAGTTTTCCTGTGGCAGAATGAACATTTCTTTTCCCACCCTTCCACCTGAGCTCACTGATCTCCACAAAATGCTGATCCTGGGGAATGGGGAACCCCTAGCGGGAAGGGGGAACTGGTGGAAGCTGCCAGTTTAGTCTGGATACAACCCTTGAACTTGTCAGTGAATTTTAATCCGACAATTTCCTGTTGGATTCTCCCTTTGAAGTTTCTCTGTGGAAGAACAGCAACTTCTAGATCAACAACAGAATTCCCTGGAAGACTAAAATGTCCATTTATTCTTTTACTAGGGGTGTGTATTCGGTTTAACCGAGCCAACCCCCCCCCCCCAAAAAAAACATCTCACTGGTATTTTTTAGGTATTTTTTAAGCCTGTTACTGAATGGGGCTCAATTTTGGCTTATCTGAAATGGCCAAGCACCCCAAATCCCAAAACTATTTGGTATTTTTGGGGCCTCCAGATAGCTGAACTTAAAGGACATTTAAAGAGATTGCAGTCCCTTTAAATGCCTTCTTCAAGCCATGAAACTCCACGGCAAATTCACCCAGAAAGTGTTTAAAGGGCTTGCATTCCCTTTAAACATTTTCCAGGTGAACTTTCTGCTTAGAGAAGGTGTTTAAAGGGACTGCAAGCCCTTTAAATGCCTTTGGATTCTCACCGTGAAGGATGGTGAGGACCCATGGGCTTCTTCAGGGCCCATGGAAGATAGGGTCATCTTCTTTGGGGGCCCATAGAATTTGACCCCCTGGTTCAATCTTTTTTAAATTTTGGGAGTGTTTTGAGGAGAGGCACCAACAGCTATGCTGCAAAATTGGTGCCTCTACCTCAAAAAAACATCTCCCCAGAGCCCTAGATATCCCCAGATCGATTCTTCATTATAGCCTATGGGACTATTGAATATAATGGTTCCCATAGGGTATAATGGAGCTGGAAAATTCTACTTTCCTGAATATTTACTAAATCCATACTGGTATTGAGATTTGGGAATATCAGGAAATACCAATTTTTTGGGGGTTCAATATACCCGAACCCAAAAAATACCGGTGGTTTGTTGGTTTTTGCACATCACTATCTTTTACATAAGAACTGAGTCATGATAAGTAAAACAAGTTCTGAAAGCCTGATTCTCCTGTTAGTTTTTGAAGTGAGAAAGTCATTATGAGGCCGCGGCTCCCCATGGTGTCTTATGCTGAATCTTTTTTCTGAATGCTTTCTTTTGCCTAAGGGATTTACTGAGCCCTGAATAGCTCACACCTGCAGTGGATCTCCAGGACTTGGCAAATGCTGAAGTTCTAACACGTGGAAAGGGCATTTCACAATAAAGCAATCAGCATACAGATAGGATGAGTGGAGATTACCTGGTGCTTTATTTTGATAAAAACATATGCAAGAATAGTGGGAGGGGTTGTGGCTTAGTGGTGAGACATCTGTTTTGCAGGCAGAAGGTATCAGGTTCAAGCCCCGGCATCTCCAGTTTAAAGGATCAGGTGACAGGTGATGTGAAAGACCTCTACCTGAAACTCTGCAGGGCTGCTGTCGGTCAGAGTAGACAATATGGATATTGATAAGACCAATGGTCTGAGTTCATGTGGTTATATTTGATTTCAGTATAATAAGAATCTCCAGAATAGAATTGTGTCTGTGTGAGTGTGTAGTTCATTGTGGTTTTCAGATCACTGGGAGTTTGGTTACAAAACCAGAGATGTTTTCTGAACTTTTTGATGCGCTGTCTTCCCCATTCCCATGGGCAACTCTCACTCGCTAATTTGAACATAAGGTTCTCTGCTTCCCTGGGGTTTATTGCCTTCTTGCAGTTTGGCTACTGATTTCCATTGCTCATGCACCATCTATTACCCTTTTTCAAAGCCCTTTTATGGATGGAAATGTCTTATGTCTCTCTGTCAGAAGGACTGTTCAAAGTGTCGCCGCCAGAGAGTCCACTACACGATCCCTCCATCCACTGCTTAGAATGCCCCTTGCTGCTTGGAAGAACTTTCCAACTGTGTGGTGTAGTGTTTAGTCTAGGATCTGGGAGATCTAAGTTCAAATCACCGCTCTGCCATGGAAGCATGCTGGGTGACCTTGGGCCAGTCACATGCTCTCAGCCTGTCCTATCTCACAGGATTGTTGTGAGAATAAAATGAAAGCGAAGAGAAGGATGTGAGCTGCTTTGGATCCCTGTTGGGGAGAAAAGTGGGGTATAAATGAAGTAAACAGTAGGTAGGAACTCCCAAAGTTATGACAACAGGTTCATAAGGCTTGGTAAAAGAGTGGAAAACCAGAATGTATGAATATTAGTAGATGTTGTTCAGGGTCCCCTATATTGAGAGACAGTTTGGTGTAGTGGTTAGGAGTGCGGACTCTAATCTTGGAGAAATGGGTTTGATTCTCCACTCCACCACATGCAGCTGCTGGTGTGACTTTGGGTCAGTTACAAGTTCTCTCAGAGTGTTCTCTCAAGAGCAGTTCTTGAAAGAGCTCTCTCAGCCCCACCTACATCACAGGGTGCCTGTTGTGGGGCAGGGAAGGGAAAGGAGATTGTAAGCTGCTCTGAGATTCCTTCAGGTAATGAAGGGCAGGGTATAAATCCTCCTCCTCCTCCTCCTCATAATGGCTCTGCCTCAGTGGTCTTCAGCCTTTCCAGGTATGGGAATTTATGAGCATGGGATTCACTGAGCTTCAAGAACTGACCTGGATAGCCCAGGCTAGCCCAATCTTGTCAGATCTCAGAAGCTAAGAGGGGTTGGCCTTGGCTAGTATTTGGAAGTGTGACCTCCAAGGAATACCTGGGTCATGATGCAGAGGCAGGCAATGGCAAAACCAACCTCTGAAACATCTCTTGCCTTACAAACAAGCCTAGCTCACCACCTAGTGCTGCATAACACTAAAAGAGCTAGAACTTCTGGCTGACAGACAATCCTAAGATCTCCTGGCACACAATGCCATATGATGATAATAGCTGAGCTTCAAGCATGTGACTAGAAGTCACATGACAGGCCAGGAAGAGGCAGCAGCAGACCAATAGAGTCAGGGACCAAAAGTGCAAGGTGGCGGCGTCCCATAGTGAAGGACAAACCAAGCGGTCCAAGCTGTAGAGGAATCCTCTCCACTGCTGCCATTTTGCTGCTCTCCTCTGCATGTATGCACTTGAAGTATGGGCATTTTGAAAAGCAGCAATATATGGCAGCTGTACAGGGGTTGCTATCTAGCATGCAGGGCTCTGCATTAGGGGTGTACACCAAAAAAAAAAATCAGTATTTTTTGGGTTCAGAGATACCAAACCCATAAAATATCAGTATTTGCCGATATTCTCGAATCCCAGTATCAGCATGATATTGGGGTTCAGGAATTATTGGTATTGCTGAATTTATTCAGCTCAGTTTATTCGGACTGTCCCCATAGGGTATAATAAGATACACACACACACCCGATTCCTGCCCTAGGTGGAGGCTCCCATCACAGAAGGGAAGGTAAATTGCCTTCCCTTCAATGAAGGGAGTGTGCTGCCTCTACAGCATGACTCCAGAGACCGAGGGGTTTTAAAGTTTAAATCCCCTCCTCTCTGGAGTTGCACCACAGAAGTGGCACTCTCCCTTCCTTGAAGGGAAGGCAGTTCTCCTTCCCTTCAGTGATGGGAGGCGTCTTTAAATTCGGCTTCTATATGGCAGTACTTTCTTGGGAAGCCAAATCAGATCAGAGAATCTGGTTCGGCTTCTAGGGAGCCCGAATAATGCCGTATAGGCATTATATGGGGTTTTTTTCCAGCTCAGCCAAGCTGAATGTGCACCCCTACTCTGCATCCAGTCTCAGTATCCATATGATAGGCTGAAGACTACTGCTCTGGTTGTTAAGCAGTGGGTTGTAAGAAGTTAGATTGGTTTGGGAACCCAGTTTTAATTCCTGTTTAACCCTGTTGTGGGGTTGCTGGAATCCACTTTCCCTTCAGTATCTTTCCTCTCGCAGCTCTGTTTTAGCAGAAATACCTTGGTGGTGAAGAGTACAGTCTAATTACAGCCAATTCGTGGTGATCGCATAGGGCAGGGGTGGGCAAATGGCGGCCCGGGGGCCACATGTGGCCCGCCACAGAGTTTTTTGCGGCCCGCCAAGACAGTTGGCCACTGTCAGCACCTGAGGAGCTGCAGCTTGAACTTATTGACATGCAGTCAGATCACACTGTGAAAGAAATGTTTAATGCTGTGACATTAGTTGACTTTTACAAACCTTTGTCTGCTGAAAAGTTTCCATATATGAAGAAATTTGCTGGGAAAATGTTCTCTGTATTTGGGTCTACATATATTTGTGAGCAAAGTTTTTCTTGCATGAAGATCAACAAGAGTAAATATAGACATTAACAGACATTTGACAGACATTAACTTGCAGGCTGTGATGAGAATCTCAACAAGCAAGCTCCTGATTTCAAAAAAAATGTAGAAAAGTGTGATAGGGTACATTTGTCTCATTAAACTGATTCTAAAATTAAATGTGCTTGCAGCTATAGATGATGTGAAATTAGCACAATAAATAAATTGAATAAAACCACCACTATTTTATTTAATTTATATTTATTTATTTTTATGATACAATTTATACCTTTTCTGAAATGCAAAGTTAACTAATGAATGCAATCATTTTAAAAGGTGTGGCCCTCCGCTAACCTCCACTCCCACAAAGCGGCCCCCGAACCAAAACAATTGCCCACCCCTGGCATAGGGGTTTCAAGGCATGAGATTTTCAAAGGTGGTTTGCCACTGCCTGCCTCTGTGTAGCAACCCTGGACTTCCTTGGGGGGCTCCCATCCAAATACTAGCCAGGGCTGACACCACTTAGCTTCCAAAATCTAATGAGATCAGGCTAGCCTGAGCCATCCAGGTCAGGGTGCTTGTGGTAGATTAGGCCATTGAAATGAGACAGCAAGGCACAGTAGCAAATGCAAAATCTTTCGCATATTCTGAGAGAGAGTGTACAGTTATTTTGAACTGTAGAATACATCACCTTGAAACTGTTTCACAGTTCAGGAATGTGGCAGATGAAGATATTGAGTTAACAGCGTTTTGTTTAATCTGCTTTTTCTTTTAACAATGTTTTAATGTCTTTGTGGACTCCGTGTTCCCATAAAATGGGCTGCAGATTATCATTTTTAGAACACAAAAGTTTTGTCCCTTTTTCCTGGGTGGTAGGAAAGATAATCTTTCCACGATGGGTTTCCTTCAGAGCCAGAAGCATAACGGAAGGGACAAATTTGCGGTGGCAGCATAACAGGGTTTTTAATTGTACCATATCAGAGCCCATTTTCTACCCATTACTGATCCTCTGGCATATGCTTTCACACACCAAAAAAAATAAAAATTCTCACATTGGCTGAAGTGGGTTGTTTTGCAATCCTAAACACACACTAAGGTTGACATCCTAAACACACACTAAGGCCAACACTATGCTGGGGGTTATTAGGAAGAGAATTGAAAAGAAATCAGCCAGTATCATAATACCCCTGTATAAATTGATGGTGCGACCTCATTTGGAGTACTGTGTACAGTTCTGGTCGCCACACCTCAAAAAAGATATTGTAGCATTGGAAAAAGTGCAGAAAAGGGCAACTAGAATGATAAAAGGGTTGGAACACTTTCCCTGTGAAGAAAGGTTGAAGCGCTTGGGCCTCTTTAGCTTGGAGAAATGACATCTGAGGGGTGACATGATCAAGGTTTATAAGATTATGCATGGGATAGAACAGGTAGAGAAAGAAGTCCTTTTCTCCCTTTCTCACAATACAAGAACTCGTGGGCACTCCATGAAATTGCTGAGCAGTCGGGAACAGATAAAAGGAAGTACTTCTTCACCCAAAGAGTGATTAACACGTGGAATTCACTGCCATAGGAGGTGGTGGCAGCTACAGGCATGGACGGCATCAAGAGGAAATTAGATAAACATATGGAGCAGAGGTCCATCAGTGGCTATTAGCTGCCTCAGAGTATAGATAGGAACTCTCAGTCTGGGGCAAGTGATGCTCTGTCTTCTTGGTGCTTGGGGAGGGCAACAGTGGTAGGGCTTCTAGTGTCCTGGCCCCACTGGTGGACCTCCTGAGGGCACCTGGTGTTTTTGGCCACTGTGTGACAGAGTGTTGGACTGGATGGGCCATTGGCTTGATCCAACATTGGCTTCTCTTATGTTCTTATGTTAACATATGTCACCATAGTCAACTTGACTATGAAGCTTACCAGTGACTCCCTCTTAGCTGATGTACCTTTGAGGGGGAAATGAGAACCTCATGTTTAAGTCATCCTGAGCTCTTGAAGAAAACGTAGGATGCGTATATGGCAGAGAAAAGCAATTAGCGGGCAGTATCCTTCCAGCTTTTCCACTGATGAAGGAGGGAATGACTGTGCTGGGGATTCTACAGATGAAAGCCACCGTGGGACAGTGGCTATACTGAGAAGTTGGAGAAGCAGGTAGGATTCTCCTCTTTCATTTAAAAAAGGTTTGTTGAGCCTAATGGTCCAGCACAGGCCTGAAGAATGAGCCCACATTTTTAAAAGTGAAGCAGAAAATTTGCTAGTAGACGACAACAGCTTTCTTACTCCACCAGAGGTCATGGCCCGACTTATCTGACTTCTTGTAAGATCTCATTGCCTACCCCAGAGTAGGATGTGGGGCATGGTTGAAGTTCTGCTGGCTTCAGCAGGTGGTCCAGGGGCTGAACTTTTCAAGATACTGGAGATGCAGCAATGGCAACATTTCTAGAGGTCAAAATGTACTGAGTGTCTCTGTGTTTTCGTCTGGCAACAGCAGTATAAAGTGTTCTGGATCCTTAATCTTTACTCCATGGTAATAAGCAATTTGGGGCTCACGGTGGCTCAGAGGTTAAGACGCTGAGTTGCAGACTGGAAGGTCGGTAGTTCGGGAGCTCGAGACCTGAGTGCTGCATGACAGAGTGAGCTCCCGTCTCTGGTCCCAGCTCCTGCCAACCTAGCAGTTCGAAAGCAAGAAATTGCAAGTAGATAAATAGGTACTGCTTGGGTGGGAAGGTAACAGTGTTCTGTGTGCCTTGGCGTTTAGTCATGCTGGCCGCATGACCACGGAGAAGTCTTCAGACAGCGCTGGCTCTTCAGCTTGGAAACAGAGATGAGCACCGCCCCCTAGAGATGGATTTGACTGGCTTTCAAGCAAGGGAAACCATTAACAAGCGATTTTAAAATTCACACTAAATCACATTAGCACATGCATACACAGAAAAGAAAGGCATTAAACCAATCTGAAGCCTTATCTCATATATGTATAGGGTTATGGGTTTTTAAAACCCACAGTGTGTGTGTGTGTGTGTGTGTGTGTGTGTGTGTGTGTGTGTGTGTGTGTTAAGACCCACAACCTCAAACTTTTGGTATCATTGAAGGTGCAGCCCAAGCTTGTTAGAGCTGACCGAAATACCAGTTGGGAGCCGCCACTCAGAAGGCAAAACAATCTCTTTTTGTGGCTTTGAGGGCTGTGGTTAACACTGGGAGTTAATTACATTTACAGGAACGGAGTTGCCCTATGAAGTGACCCTTGGTTGATGGCTGTGATAGCCAGCTGTGTACAGTTAATTCTGCATTTCAGCGTTTCGAAAGGCATCTCTCAGGTGCTCGTTTGATTTCAATAGCAGACCGAGATGGCAGCCGTTCTGCGTGCCTTCTCCATTCCCAACGGGAACCTTGCTTTGGATACAGCATCCCGTGTAAGGTGTCACGATGTGAATGGAGGGAGCAGATGGCAGGTGTCTGGCAATTTCTTAGGTAACACAGCCCCCCCCCCCCCCCCCGAGGAGGGAAGCCGCAGAAGGTAGTGGGACCAAGCTGTCCTTCTCGTGTTTTATGCCGTAGCAGGACAGCTATGCCTACGGCAATCAGGTTTGGTTCCCTATCATGGCAAAATATCTCTGTGTAATTGAACTCTGACACCATCTTAATGTGCTTAAAGGTATGTGTTCTACTGGGCTTTGACTGGTGAGTCAGGATCCAGCAAGCGAATCATGATCTGACCTGGGGTGGGTCACACCAGCATTACATCATATATATTTACTAAGACAACGGGAGAGACTTCCATGCAGCGGTGCTAAGAATTCTCTGCCAGTGATCCCTAGCCTCCTTCACAGAGCTGAAGTTTCCAGTTTTCCCTCTAAAGAAGAAACAACTGCTAAATACTTTTTGTAGATAAGCATGACGAAAAGGAGTGTGAAGGAGAAATGTGTAGGGGGGCGGAGCAAACTGGGCATTCCGCTTGTAGTTAAAGGGAAGCCCCAGGCCTCCAAAGGTTGAAGACTACTTTCTTATCTACGATCTAAGAGGGTCAAGCTAACAAGTAAATTAATATAAAAACCACAAGTATTTATTAGGGTGTACACATAAATAAAACATAATAAGGTTAAAAGAAACAGTCTATATATCAGACTCTTAAAGCTTATTTCATTCAGAACTGATTGTTATACATATCCAATTGATGGATAAAACTTTTTTTTTAACTTTCTTATCTACCCTGAAGTGGAGGGTTGGTTAAATGTTCAGAGTGAGCACGCAAAATACCCTGCCTCGGATAACCCAGATTAGCATAATCTCGTCAGATCTCGGAAGCTAAACAGGGTCGGCCCTGGCTAGTATTTGGATGGGGGACAACCAAGGAATTCCAGGGTCTCTCTACGAGGGTTGCCAGGTCCCCCCCTGCAGGCCCACTGGCAGGGGGATGGGGGAGTAGGGTTGTCAGATCCAGGTTGGGAAATTCCTGCGGATTTGGGAATGGAGCCTGGGGAGGACAGGGACCTCAATGGAGTACAATGCCATAGAAGTCCACCCTCCAAAGCATCCATTTCCTCTAGGGGAACTGCTCTCTGTCGTCTGGAGATGAGCTGAAATTCCAGGGGATCCCCAGGTCCCACCTGGAGGTTGGCATCCCTAGTTGCTTTGCAGAGGCAGACAATGACAAAACCACCTCTGAACATCTCTTGCCTTGAAAACCCAACGGGGTTACCATAAGTCAGCTGTGACTTGATGGCAAAAGGGAAAAAAAGTAAAATACAAGATGCACTTCCAACATTTCAAAAATAAAATAAAATAAAGACCACCCATACAACTGTGGATGCAGCGTGTTGGAATCAGGAAAACTGCTCTCTCGGCTCTTCTTTCTGGGAACTGTTTGGCCTGTGTGCACTCAGGAGCTCAAGTTCACCCTTGTAAGCAGGGGTCATTTCGTAGAAAAAGAGGTGCAGAAGCTCATTAGCATAACTCATTTGCATAACTCATTTGCATATGCCACACCCCCTAACATACCGGAAGTGTGTCAGAAGGCAACACCCACCCCTCAGGCTCCACTCCACAGGGAGTGAAAATGACCTGCTCTTCCTCCATTCCCTTCCCCATCCAATACTTTGTGCAATAAAAATAAGCGTAAAGAACACACCCTCATTCTCTTCCTGCTCCCTTGAAACCACCAGGTTTCAAGTAGACTTGAGATACCCAGGACATGTGCACCACCCATCCCTTTCCCTTCCCCTCCCCACAACAAGACATCTGTGAGGTACATGGGGCTGAGAGAGGTCTTTTGAGAACTGCTCATGAGAGAACAGCTCTGAGAGAACTTGTGACTGGCCCAAGGTCACACCAGCACCTGCATGTGGAGGAGTGGGGAATCAAACCCGGTTCTCGCAGATTAGAGTCCAACTCCTGACCACTGCACCAAACTGATGGGGTGGAAGCTGCTGAAGGGTTGGTGAAATTTCTCCAGTACTTATGTGCCATGTGCCCAGATAAAAAATGGTATACTTAGAAAATTTATATGCCACCTTGAGCAAGTCTCTGGAAAAGCAGCACACAGTCATAAAAGGAACAATGATAAAATTATCAATATTAAAACAAAACATTAAAAACAATAAAGACCCTAGCAGGGCTTTCCCTGGGGCACTGCGCCTCTGCACTGCTCGGGGAAGCCGAGGAGGGGGCGGGGCTTGGTCATGTGCCCGCCCCCTGGGCTCCTCACTCCCCGAGCTGCGCTCCTGTGCGCTCCTGCTCCAACGGACCCCTGCTTGTAAGGAAGGTTCCAAAGTGTGGCTTGTGCTTGATTGTTCTTCCTTGGGGGCCTAAGTCTGCTCTAATCTGTGTACTTTACTCTATTACTTTCCTAATTAAAAGCAAACGCACATCCCTCCCCCAATATAGCAGCCCTGACACATTAGTAAGATTCTGTGAGAAAAATCCAGCTTGTTGAGGGAATAAATACATTGCTGGTGATGGGTATAAATTCCTGATCTCGCATGATAGGATTTGTTTTTTTCTGGATAGCCTACAAACACAGTTCAGAAATGCTTTGCCGCTCCAGTCCGTTAGATGAGTCCTGGGTGGGTGGGATTCTCATCCGTCTCAATTTGAGAGCGACTCCTGCCTCCTCAATGCGTGTATGCCAGGCTTTGATATTAGATGATAATATCAAAGCCCTTCATTAGTATGAGTTTGTGGTGTGTGTGTGGAGGGGGGGGGGGACACATGGAAGATGGGATGTGAAAGAGGTTGAGGAAGTTCTAAATAGCATGGGAAGAGGGTGTGTATTTCCCTCCCCTCCATAATACTGAAGCTTGAGGTCACCCAGTAAATTTGGTTGGTAATAGATTCAAGCCAGGCAAAAGGGAATACCCTTTTTTTTGGCACGTTGCATGATTAACTTATGAATTTCACTGCCCACCAGCTGTGCCGACAGCTTTGAAAGAGATGTGGTCGTGGCGAGTAAGCCAGCCGACAGCTACGATAGCACTGTCTTTAGAGGCAAAGCACCTCTGAATGCCGGGGATGAACAGTGGGGGAGGGTTGCTGCCCTACTTTTCTGGGAGCATCTGGGATGGCCAGTGTCGAAAACAGGACGCTGGAGAAGACAGAATGCACGCCCCAGCTGGTTATTTAGGTGTTCAGCCGCTGTAACTATGTCGGGATCCATGGAACTTATCCTGCATGCAAATTAGGGATGTAAAAGTATTAACATTTAAACAATGAAATGCGAAGGATGCATTTACCTGCTTGTTTGGTTTTTTGCTATCAGGCCACATCCAAATTATGGCAAGCCAACAGGATTTTCAAGGCAGAAGGCATTCAGAGGTGGTTTGCCATTGCCTGGCTCTGCAACTTCCCTTGGTGGTCTCCCATCCAAGTAGTAACCAGGGCAGATCCTGCTTAGCTTCTGAGATCTGATGAAATGGGGCCGTCCCAGGCTATACGGGTCAGGGCTTACCATTTATGTGATGCTGTAAATGTTTAAATGCTTTTTGATAAGTATTGGAGTCGGGAGTCCATGGAATAGTGAAACAGCTAGATCTTTATTGCTGGTCCGGATGAAGCATACAACCCAGGGCTCCAAGCCCTCCTTTTATGCTGGTCAGGGACAATCCCCTGACCTCACCCAACTGGCCTGATAGGCTATTAGAAGTCTATTTACATTTCATAGGTTCCCTGGGAGAAACCTAGGTACAGGATTGGTGGCCGGTTTGAATCCACCTGGCCTTTGTTCTACCTGGCTGAAGCTCAGGTAGTTTCTTGGCCATGTGCTCTGGCCATGCTCTGGCCATGTGCTCTGGCCATGCGGTCGCAATTAAGAGAGCACATGGCGACCGCATGGTCAATACATAACACTTTCCAAGGCTTTCCAAGGCTCAGAGAACTAGCAGAGGTTTACCTGTGCACTCCAGGAGGAGTGCCTGCGGAACATGTGTTTTCCAAAGCTGGCGTTACCGTTAATGGTTTGTGCATGAGACTGACACTGGAGCACATTAACATGTCTGAATTTTCTTAAAAGTCAGTAGCAGTTGTGTAAGAATACATGCGTTAGGCTATGTGTTAATATTTAAAAGATATTTTTATAGTTTAAATGGTCATTTAATTAAAGGAGGTTAACATTTATTTTAGCTATTTATAACTGCCTTTGCTCCCCAAAAGGAACTTATAGCATCTTACTACAGTCTCTTTGCCTCAATTTTATCCTCACAACAACCTTGTGAGGTAGGTTGACAGAGTGTCTGTCCCAAGGTTCCCCAGCTTCCATGGCAGAGTAGGGATTTGAACCTGTATCTCCGAGACCCTAAACCAACATTTTAACCACTATACCCTTCTGGCTCTGTAATGGGTGTTTGGGGGGGGAGTAAAAAAGAAACAACCCCCCCCCCCATTTTGTTAAGTTTTCTTAATTATAGCCAAGTTCAGTGTAGAGTTCTAAATACCACATTTTGCCCCCAGTCAATAACAAATTTAAGAAAACGGTACTTCATTTTATATAGGAGGCTGCCCCCCACCCCCCCTGGGGTGGGGGGATGAGGGGAATCTTATTTATTGTTAAAGGTATGCAGTGCAGAAATGATCACTTATTCTCCTGGTATTTGCTTGGTGTTGCATTGCATTTCATTGTTAACAGAGACTCAGTCGAGAAGGGGGGGGGGGGGGGTTCCTGAAATGTGTGGCATTATTTCAGGTACAGACCAGCCTGGCAAGGAGCACTGCTAGGGAAGTTTGATTTTGAGTTGAAATGGATGCTGCTCGAAGGAGGTATGGTTTGCATTGGCATGGTTGCTACCTGTTCAACCGGTACATTGGCAAATAAGCTGTTAGAGAAGGCACTTATGCACAAGGAAACTCATCCCATAAAAACCTCTCCTGGAACTTCCTATTTCTTGGGGAAAATCAGTGTTGTAAAGTGTCAAATTTCCAATTGATGGGTTTTATATATATATATATCTATATATATATATCTCATGTGACCAGCAGGCGGAGCTGGTTAGCAGATAGACTGCTGGACGCAAGTAAAGGGGTGAATTATGGTGCATGTAATTCCATAGAACAGAGTCTAGTGGCACCTTTAAGACCAACGAAGTTTCATTCAAGGTATGAGTCTTCATGTGCCTGCACACTTCCTCAGATACATTGAAATGGAAGTTAACAGTCCATACATCTTGGCAGTCGGTGAGCAGCAAATTAGCATACAACATGATGAAGACGTTTTAACAGATGCAAAGACCAGACAGGAATAAGAAGCTAAGTTTATATGGTCACCATTTGTTTGGATTTAATTACAGGGGAAACACAGCAAATATGTCAAAATAGGAGACTAATGTATCCTTCTTAATTGTGGGATGCTAAGAGTAAATAACTGAGATCCTGTTGTTGGACTCCATTCATCTCCTCTCAAGCATGGAGATAAACTAACAGCATACTTTTCTTTGAGGTGGGGTGAATGGTTGCACAATGTTATGTCTCCTCTGCCGCCAGACCAGAGAAATACATTCCAATATTCATTGCATTATGTTACAGTCAGTATCTGAGGAAGTGTGTGTGCACACAAAAGCTTGACTAAAACTTTGTTGGTCTTAAAGATGCCGCTGGACTCAAACTTTGTTCTACTGCTTCAGACCAACACGGCTGCCCACCTGGATCATATAATTAGTCTGTTGCTGAAGAAATAAATAGGAATCTAGTGCTGCTTAAAGGTCAGACATGATTTGTATCCCAGCATAAGGTTTTTGGAACCAGAACCCAACGCAGCTGACAAAGTAAACCCTAGTCCGTGAAAGTTTGTGCTGAAACAAAACCTTGTGCATCTTTAAGCTGCTGCGGGATTCTGATGATCCATGCAGTTATTTCACTGCAGTTCCCTGGAGCAGCGCATGTCAGGTTTCTGTCATAAGAAGACTTATCTTGCCAGGTTTTAAAGAAAAATGTTCCTTGGGAAAAACAAAGCCCAGATGATTGCATTGTTCACCCCTCCATCCCTCCCTCTCTGCGTAGTTACAAGCAATTGAAAGGCAAGAGAGCAATCCGTGCATGCCACGTATGTTCCAGTCTTGACGAATATTGACTCTGACTTCTGAACAATCCCAGATGAATGTCTGGCCCTCCCCCCTCCCCCCCTGCAGCTTTTGCACATACACGGGTGAACGCAGATCCTCTTATCTTATGTCTGAGCGACAGGGCAGAGAGTGCGATGAGAAGCTTTTGGGACAAGCCTGAGAAAAGTAGCTCTGTTTTCAGAAAGAGCTGCGGTAGGGTTGCGTGTTAGGTTTGGGAAGTGCCTCCTATCAGCAGGTCTTCACACTTCCCCAGAAGCAGAGATCTGGGTCGCTGACAAGATTTCAGATGTCCCGGTGCAGCAGAGCTGCTCAGGCTACAAAGTCAGCATCTTTCTAGAAATGCTCGCAAGTGGAGGCTTGTCGCCACACCGTTCAATAAATGTGCAGGTTTTAATGGCAGGGCATCGGAGACTAAGCTTCCCTGCAGCAGTCCTGCTGGAAACCTTTGATATTCACAAGCAAAGGGGGGGAAAGGCAACGGTAGCAGATTCAAAGGGGCAGGCACACTTGTAGCTGTTTCCGCGTTTCCAGCCATCCTTGAAAATGTTTCAGCATCGTTGCCAGGAGGGAGATCTGAATGAAAAAAAAACTGGTGACGAAATTCTGCTTCCTCAGTGAAAGTGGTGGCTTTGTAGCTGATAGGGATGCCATCCTCCAGGTGGAACCTGGGGATACCCCAGAAATATAGCTCATCTCCAGACTACAGAGATCCATTCCCCTGGAGAAAATGGCTGCTTTGGAGGGTGGACGCTATGGCATTGTACCCCACTGAAGTCCCTGTCCTCCCCTGGCTCCATCCCCAAATCTCCAGGAGTTTCCCAGCCTGGATCTTGCGGCCCTAACCCCCTTCCCCCGCCAGTGGCTGGAGGGACCTGCCAAACCCATTGCCTGATTTGTGTGGCACTGTTTTAATTTTCAAAGCATTGCACGTACATCAGGTTTTCAACCTTCAGGGAATCCTTCCCGTGCGACTTCCCCTGCCATGGAACCCTAGCGTGTTGCAAAGGATTGTGGGAAATGTTCCAGGTGCAAATTCAGTTCATGCTGGGCCTGGTTGTTTTGTTTGCACTCAGGGGTACAACCAGCTTTCCCTGGAATCTGCTCATTGCTGGAGAAGTCCAGTAATGACTGGCAGATTTCTTTGGGAAGGTCATCTGCCATTCTTCTCATCAGGGAACGCCTTCCATGAAACCCCAGACTTTTCCCAATGTGCCATCTGAAAATGAGCGGCACAATCGTTTCAGCAGTTTAATAAACTCTTCAGTTGTTATTTGAGGCAACACAGGCTGTGGTTCAGTGGAAGAGTACCTGTTTTGCATACAGAAGATCTCAGGTTCAGTCCCCAGCATCTCCAGTTTTCAGAAGGATTAAGCAATATGTCATATGAAAGACTTTTAACTGCGACCTGGGAGAGGCACTAATAGTCATAAGAGATCACAGTGGCCCTGATAGACCAGCTTCAGTATAAGGCGGCAGCTTCTTGTGTCTTAGAAAAGATGCCAGCAGGCAGAAATTATGACAAAATCAACACAAATAGAAAGGAGCCAGCCTAAAAACCACTGCAATAAAATAATCTTATACAGCCAGTCCTTTTGAGCCACAGTGGCAGCCCACTCCTGGGCAGGCTTGAGGCCTACCTGAATAGAAACAGACTGTGACGGACCTCAATGGAAGAACTGTCGCTGGATGTGGTCATAGCTCATAGATTCTAAAAACAATGACACTGTTCCTCGATTGCATCAGGAACAATACAACACGGGGACATCTCTGAGGACTTCCTTGTGTCTAGTGTGGTGACTTAGAAGTGACTCGTCAGCCAAGAAGTCCTTTGCTGAAACGTTGCTTCAGGCCATCAACTAACCTTAATTAGCCCTGACAGGACAGTGTTTGTTCGGATGGGTAGCCTGCCCCATCCGAACAGTTTGAGACGGGTGTAAAAACCAATAAAACAGATCTGACCAAATTCAGCAAAACCTGCCTCCTCTCTTCCAGCTTAGCCCTGAGCACAAATGGCAAGATCTGACTATATTTCTGAAAGGGTCTTTGTCTTGGGTGTGTGAGAGGGAGTCTCAGAATTGGGGTGGGGAAGGCAACAGGATCACCCCTGTGAAGTTGCCAACAGACTGGAGCAGACATGAGTTGCTTTCATACTGGTTACTTTGCTTTAGCTTTGCTGCTGGTGGGAAGCGCCACCCCCTCCCCCCCCCCCCCCCGCTTCCACACAGCATTGTGGGTATTCCCTTGTGCCTTCCGGCTTTCCCCTGGTTTCACTGCCATCTTTTTTTCCTAAACCTTCTTTTAGGAAAGGTCACAGCAGAGCTGAGCTGGCTGCAGTGCGGATAGGAAAGTTGGGATCTTTTCTGGTCCCCTACCCACATGGGTGCAATTTTCCCAGCCCAATTCCACCTCTCCCCAGCACCACTGGAGTGCTTTTTCAGGTTCAACAACTCAGGTTTTAATCAGTAACTCACAAATGGCTGTCCCATTGTGATGATCTGTCTTCCAGGTCCTTTGAATTCCCAGCTTTCACTTAAAAAAAAAAGAATAAGTCTCTCTTCCTTTTCTTTGCAGAGTATACATCTTTCCCCTTATAGCTTCACAATGAAAGGAGCAGAGACTGACCTTTCTTTTAAAAAAATGAAAACTGGGAATTTAGAGGACATAATAGATTAAAGTTGAAAAAGCCCCCCCCCCCCCCACTCCACTGGTTGGCTACTGTGAAGGTGGGTGGATGGTGGTAGAGAAAATGCAGGGGTAAACCCACCTTACAGAAGCCCCCTTGCCCCCTGTGTTCAATCAGCATCTGCATAAGAACATCAGAAGAGCGCTGCTGGATCAGACTGGTGGTCCATCTAGTCCACTGTTCTGGATTGCACAGCAGCCAACCAATTTTTCTGGAGGGCCAAAGAAACAGAGTGCAGAGGACAAGGCCTTCCCCCCTGGTTCTGCCTCATGGTGCTGGGATTCAGAGCTTTACTTCCTCTTTATATGAAGGGTCACTTTAGTCACTGTGACCTAGTGGCTATTGATGGACCTCTCCTCCATGAATCTGTCTAATCCCCCATTAAAGCCTTCAGTGCTTACACACTGGCAGTGAATTTCACAATGCAATCACTCACTGAGTAAAGAAGTATTTCCTTTCGCCTGTCCAGTACCTATTATCCATCAATTACATTGGGTGCCCCCAAGTTCTGGTATTATCCACTCTGTCTGCCCCATGCACAATGTTATAAACCTGTCATGTGCTTCCCCCCAGCCATCTTTTCTTCTAGACTAAAAACTCCCCAAACTCTTCAGCCCTTCCTCAGTTGCAGCAGCAAAGAGAAGACCTCGGAGTGTTGTTGTATGGAAGTTGCTGTTGTGTTCTTAGGAAGCATCCTTCATAGGTCTTGGATATCTTAAGAACTGAAGCAATATTTCAGGTGTGTGAGTCGTAAACTGTTAGGATTTTGTAGATTAGAACCGGCAACTTGAATTGCGACTGGATGAGAGAGTACAAGGAGCCAGCGCAGACTCTAGTCCCACTTTCTGTTTACATAATGTTGATTTACCTTACAGGGTTGTTATTATTAGGCAGCCATGTTCTTAGTCACTGTACTAGACATGAGGAACTCCTCAGGTGTTTGGGTTTTTTTTTGGTCATATTGTTTTCCTGAACCAAACAAGGAACATTAATTGTTTTGGGGATCTCTGAGCTGTGACAACATTTAGTGGCAATGCTTCCTTGAGCAACTTGCAGCTGGGAATTCAGAGGACTTGCCAAGCCCATTGTTACAATGCCCTAGCGATATAGTGATAGTTTAGTGCCTGAGTATAAGAAATCACTTGTCTGACCCCCACGGTCAGGAGGTGGGCAGGAGTGGGCAGGCCAAAGAAAACCCGACAGAAACGTTACACATGAGGAAAAAGGCAACTCAGAATTGGCGTCCAGAGAAAGAGCAGGGTAAAAGTGATCTCGAAAGAACCAGACAAAAATGGGGGAGGAGGGCAACCCCCCCCCCCACAAAGTGAAAACTAAAGGCACAGAAATGTGTGCGGAAATCAGAGGGATAAACCAAAGCAGTTTGGGTCCAGAACCAGTGAAAGAATCTCATGAGGAAAAGATCTGAGATGCGGGACGTACCGGTGAAAAATATGTAAAGTTCAGACATAACCCAAACAATTAGAGAGATGATTTACAGTAGTGATTATTGGTGATAATGTGGATTTTCTCCATTTAGTAAAGACCAGTAATGGCTGAGGAATCCCTAGTCCTTATTAAGTCCTTGGAAGGTTGCGTCAATCTGCTTGATGAATAGATAGCGATGGGAATCCCCTGTCTCTAGGGGGCTGAAGCAGTCATGGAAATAGCAGGTCTGTGTTTTTAAACACAAATCGGTCTCAGTCATGCCAAAAGTGGGGGCAGCGGTGTAGGTGGAGCAGTCTGAGGTGTAACCCCCCAGTTACTTATCTCTCTTCATCTCCTCTGTCTAGGCATTTTCCCCTAGCTTGGCGCACTCCCCGTACCTGAGCCCTATGCAGGAGAAAACCCCCTGGGGAGACAGACGCCAGGGAGGTAACCTGTAGGTGGGTGGATGGCTCTGCCGTTGTGCCAATTTTGCTGTTTCAAACAGACCTCCCACCCCACTCTTCCTATACTATTGGGGCATGATCTGTGTTGAAACATACAGATCTGCCACATCTTGTTTGGTGTTGCAGAGTGCTAAAAGCGAAAGAAAAGCGAATTGCTCTTGGCAGGGCGTATGTGTGTGTGTGTGAATGTCCTTTGGCCAAAATAAAACAAAAGTCCAGTGCCACCTCAAAGTCCGCTTTACAAATCTGAAGAAGTGTGCAGTGTCTCATAGAAGCTCATATCAGGAATAGATAGGGTGGCACCCTGGGACACATTGTTGATATGTAAACAAGTGACATTCACGCAGCATAGTCTGAAAAAGGCTGTTATGTGAAATGATTTATATGCATTTTCCGTTGTGTGTGTGTGTATGTATTCATAATGTGATGAAGAAATATATTCACTGCAGAACTGAAGCCTAATATATTGTTATAATACAACATAATACAGCTCCCAGATGGGGGCAGGGGATCCCCCGCTTTTGTGGGCTGTTGGGGAAACCCCACCCCCCAAATGATGTTCCTTGGTGATGTTGTCAACATAATGATGTCACTTCCAGAAGTGACATCATTATGTCGGCACCATCAGGGCGGGTGATGCTCTACTTTTTGGGCAAAACTCTATGGTTTGTAGCTATTTTTACCATAGAGTTTTGCCCAAAAAAGAGTGTTGCTCCGACGTCACCAACGTGATGATGTCACTTCTGGAAGTGATGTCAGCACATTGACGACATCCCCGCCCACCCCCAGAATGCCCCCCAAATCTCCCTGCCAGCAACCCAAATGTGATTAGGAGCACCAGTATTTCAGGCCGGCTTGCTGATTCTACACACAGTGTGACAGTTCCGAAAAACGTCAAAGGCACAGTTCCTCCGGCATTCAAAGAAAAGATGGAGGTGGTGATAACATTGCTATGGTTATTATGGGATACGTGAGGTTCCCCTACTCCTAAAATCTACACCGATGCCCCTGATTCTTCATAGCATCCTGGGAGGCCTCCTTATGCTTCCCTGCCTGCTTTGCTTTCCATAGAAAGGGCCAGGCCACGGAAGGTCAGTTATGAAGTAGGGCAGGCCGGAAGTGACTTGGTTGAATGATGTGTGGTTTGGGACAGCATCTTTCAAAACGAGGACTGCCTCAGAAATACCCCCCAAAAGGTCATCTTCCACTCACAGTTTGACTTGACAGACTTGCACAGTTTGTGATTCTCCAACCCCAGGGCAGTCATCTTTGGAGCCATGATGGTGACTGAGGAGTATTTTGATCATGGCAAGTACTATGATTGGCCACCCTGCTGAGCTTTTACAAGGTTTCTTAGTGAAAACTTCTACATAAATATTGAGGGAGGGGCCAAGGCTTAGCAGCAGAGCATCTGCTTGACGTGCAGAAGGTCCGTGGTTCAATCCCCTGGTTCAATCCCCAACATCTCCATTTAAACATCTCCCCTGGTTCAATCCCCAACATCTCCATTTAAAACCATCAGGGAGTAATTAATAATTATCATGTGGCATTGTGTGTAGAATAGCTGGGAGATCCCAGGATTGTCTGGCAGTCACAAGTCTAGCTCTTAGCGTTGTGCTAGTGGCAAGCTAGACTTGTTTTTAGGGGCTGAGAGAGCCCTGAGAGAACTGTGACTGGCCCAAGGTCACCCAGCTGGCTTCATGTAGAGGAGCGGGGAATCAAACCTGGTTCTCCAGATTAGAGTCTGCTGCTCTTAACCACCACACCATGCTGGCTCTCTCGTCAGAGAGTAAGTGATGTGAAAGACTGATGCTCTGGAGGATTGCTGCCTGTCTGACTAGACCAGGGGTCCCCAACATTTTTGAGCCAGCACATTCAGACTTCAGAAACAGCATTGTGGGCACAGTCACAAAATGATTCCTGCAGAAGGCAGAGCCAACCGCAAAACGCCTTCCACAGCTCACCTCCAGTTGCGTGGTGAAAATCCTTCTGCTGTGGTGGCACAGCCAAATATGCACACCTAATCAAATATCCAGCGGCCAATCAGAAGCCTTGCTGGGTAAAAGCTCCAGCTGGCCCCAGTCACTTACTAGAAACACTTGGCAGCACCAGGAAAGCTGTCAGCGGGTGCCATGGTGCCCACAGGCCCAATGTTGGGGACCACTGGCGAGGAGGAGGAGGAGGAGGAGATTGGATTTATGCCCTGCCCTTCACTACCCGAAGGCGTCTCAGAGTGGCTTACAGTCTCCTTTCCCTTCCCCTCCCTGTGAGATAGGTGGGGGTGAGAGAGCTCTCTCAAGAACTGCTCATGCGAGAACAGCTCTGAGAGAACTTATGACTGACGCAAGGTCACACCAGCAGCTGCATGTGGAGGAGTGTGAGATCACACATTCTCCAGACACTTTGAGTTCCAGATGTTGTCTCTGCTCTGGGCTATCATTGCAGTATAATCATAATTTGCAACTGGATTGTCTTGGAAATGGTTGCTACAATATGTTGATAGTGCAATACCCAGTGGTGTGTAAGTGCTGCTTTGGTCAGCTTCACTTTCATTGGAAACCCCCCCCCCCCAACTATCTGGACTTTTGCAGATAGAAGAAGAAAGATTGGACTTATACCCCGCCCTTCACTACCCAAAGGAGTCTCAGAGTGGTTTACAATCTCCTTTCCCTTCCCCTCTCCTCCCCACAACACACCGGCGTCAACTGTGGGGGGCTTGGGCTGCCCCGGAAATTTCCCGGGCGGACTGAGCCCCGGGAAATGGAGCGCCCGTGCACCTTCCGCTGCACACCGCCGCTTCCCCTCACCGCCAGAGCCGCTCTCCTCACCCACTCCCCCCCCCCCCCGGCTTGGTCCAGGAGAGTGGCGGTGGCCTGGCATGGTGGCGGCAGCGGCCTGGTGGCAGGGACGGCCCAGTGCAGCCGCCCGGTGGCCTGGCATGAGGGTGGGGCAGCCCGGTGCAGCCGCCCGGCAGCCCGGCACAACCGCCCAGCGCTGCCCGGCACAGCCGCTTGGTGTGGGGCGGCATGGCACGGCGCAACAGCGGGGGCAGCAAGGCACACATGCACTTCGTGCACGCACTCAGAAGGCCCCCCCAGCACTTTCAAAACTCTATGCCTCAGCCACAACAGACAGCCTGTGAGGTAGGTGGAGCTGAGAGAGCTCTAAGAGAACTGCCCTTGAGAGAACAGCTCCAAGAGAACTTATGACTGACCCAAGGTCCCACCAGCAGCTGCACGTGGAAGAGTGGGGAATCAAACCTGGTTCTCCTGGATTAGAGTCCACGCTCCTAACCATTACACCAAACTGGGCTCAATGAGCCAGTGGTCTGATTTAATAGAAGGCAGCTCCAAGTGTCTGTGTGTCTGGTAGAGAGTATTGAGGGGAAGTACATGTCCAACAGTAGTGCTGGTGCGTGCATGGCCTATTATAATCTGCTTTAGGAAAAAGAGCTGTGAAAAGGGATTTTTTTTTTGCAAGGATTGAATGGAGAAGGAATTATATCACATCAGAGTTTGAACTGCCTGCTTCAGCGGAGGAAACTGTCTAGACCCACATTGCGTCTGTCTTGAACTGAAATCCCCGTTAAGTGGCAGCCCTTGGAATTATACCTGAGCCTTGGCTGGTGCCCCCGGGGCAGGTTAGTCAAACAACGGAGCAGATAACTGATACCCGGAGGTCACGGGCAAACATGCAAGGTCTGTAAACAGAGCTGATTCACCTGACTGACAAGGAGGCAGCTGAGGCCACGCCTAAGCAGGCAAGGTTTCGGGTTCCAATTTCATTGTTTTGTTTGCTCTGTACTCACACTGGACGGGTGCAGGCAAGGGAGTCAGACATGCAGAGTCAGTTGGCGCGGGCTGCTGAATTAATTTGTCCCTAATTCTTTTTTTTTTTTTTAATCATTCCACATTTTTGGTTTCACAAAAAGCGGCACAGCATAACCCAGCAGAGCTCCAAGAAATATTTAATCTATTGGGAACTGGTTGCAAATCAATGAAAGGTAAGTGGCTTCAAAAAAACCCCTGGTTTATTATTAATTATGGCGAGGGCTCGGTCAGTATAACATATGCCTGCTTGACTGGGGACATGCCGAGCTGAAGCCAGCAGCCGGTTCTGTATGGTGGCCCGCTAGGAATATGACATGCCCCTGTCAATCCATGGCTGATGGGTTGGATGGTCAGACTAATCAAAACTAAAGCATTTGCACCTGGGGCTTTTAGAGCAGTGTGGTCTGCAGACATCAGCACCTGATAATGTTCAGCGCACCTCCATGGGGCAGGGGGAAATCAGTAGTTGATTTCTGCTGGTCAAGCTGCTGGCAGGATATTGACCATGTTGCCCATCAACCCTGCATTAAAACATGCCTCACCTGGTAAAAGAAACAAGGGATTTCTCATGCCTCTGAAACATTACATTGTCTGTGCTCAGCTGAATGGGTCACGTAGAGCAGGGGTCCCTGGGAGAGTGGAGGGGAAGTAGTTGTGAACCGTGTTCCCTCTAAGCTGAGTTAGTGTGAGCTAGCTCACAGTTTTTTAGCCTCCAGCTCACAGATTTTTGTCTCAGTTCAGGAAGGATGGATCCAGAGCAAACTTATTTATGCAGTAGCCAGATCACTCACTTACAACTTTAATGCCAGTAGCTCACAAAGTAGAATTTTTGTTCACGAGACTCCACAGCTTAGAGGGAGCATTGGTTGTGAATTTCCTGCATTGTGCAGAGGGTTGGACTAGGTGACCACTGAGGCCCCCTTCCAACTCTTATTTCTCTATGTGAGTCATTAAGGCCTGATTTAATGGAGGCCAAAATGGATAGGTCCCTGCTGCGTGGTACTTACAATATGTCTCACCAGTGTGGGAGGTGTCAAAGAGGGAAGGGTTAAATGGGAGGCTTGGCGTAACCTTCTGATACTAATTTTGACAGAAGAGTGATCTGGTATCCTGGTCTCAGATTTCAGGCACCTTTGCAAATAATTAGCAAGCAATGAATCTACTCTTCAGAATGAAAATGTGTTTGAGAGGCTGCGGAAATTTTGCGCTAGCAATCAGTTATTTTGTAAATGGAAAATGTTAAGACAAACAGGAGAGCTGGTGTGGTTTAGTGGTTAGAGTGATAGACTAGGACCTGGGAGAAACCCTCCAGGTTCATCAACCCCACTTGACCCCAGAACTCACTGAGTGTCACCACAGGCCACTCATTCTCTGTCTGCCTGATTCTCTTTGCTGGGTGGTTGTTATAAAGATAAAATTGGGAGGTGGGAACCATAGCCATGGGAGAGCCACTTTGCTGTGGTGCTTAGTAGTGCGGACTCTAATCTGGGAGAACTGGGTTTGATTCCCTACTCTTCCACATGCCAGTTCATAAAAATAGAGTTGCAGGAGCTTATTAGCATAACTTATTTGCATATGCCACAACCCCTGACATCACCGGAAGTGTGTCAGAGGGCAACACCCACCGCTCAGGCTCCACCCCAAAAATCTCCAGGTATTTCCCAACTCAGAGCTGGTGAGCCAGCTTTACACTTTGACTAAAGACACTTTAGGTTTCCTTTGCTCTTGCACGGAAGCTACCCTACAACCAGGGGTCATTTCAAGCAGGAGCTCGGGGGAGCTCAGCTCTGGGGGTGACCTTGGTTCAGTTACGTTCAGTTACAAGTTCTCCCAGAGTTCAGTTGCTGGTGTGACCTTGGTTCAGTTACAAGTTCTCCCAGAACCTTTTCTCTCAGGAGCAGTCCTCAAAAGAGCTCTCTCAGCCCCACCTACTTCACAGGGTGTCTGTTGTGGGGAGGGAAAGGGATGGTAAGCCACTCTGAGACTCCTTTGGGTAGTGAAGGGCGGGGTATAAATCTAATCTCCTTCTTCTTCTTAAGCCCCCCCCCCCCCCCCGCCAGCTCTTTGGAGGAAGGGTGGAACAAAAATGTATGAGAGAGATGCAAAGGATCTAGATACCACAATAAGTGGATTTTCAGTTTGTTTAGCGGTCATTCTGCTTTCCATTTTCTGGTTGATAACTTTAAGAAACAGGCTGTACTTGTGTGAGAAGTGGCAGTTATAACTGCTCAGATATTGGCAGAGCTAAAGTCAGAGTGCGGTTTCACTTTCTGTATAAAAAAACCTCCTGAAATCTTCCAAGTTTCAGTTGGCACAGCAAGACGCAGCTTTTCTTTTTAAAAAATTTTAATTACTCCTTCTGTTCAAATTCTGTGGATAGAGTAATAATGTCTGGTGACATCTTTGCTTTGCTAAATAATGGCTGCTCTCCTGTCTTGGGTTATATACAAAAGGGCAGAGGACGTATGAATTCTTCTATGTGTGGAATTACCCAATTTTCTCTTGCTGAAGTGGAGTCTTATAAGTATTTATCGTTGGTGGGTTTGGTTTCAAGCATGGGGGGGGGGGGGGGGAACCTTGCTTCGTATTAAAAAAACACCCACCCACACACCCATGTCTGCAAGAAAGGCAGGGCTAGAATTCTTCCTCTCTGTGGGCAGGGAAAGTTTACCATAAGAGAACATTCAGACATGCTGTTCCTCTTGCCTGTAGCTAGAAATGGCACAGTCCCAGGATCTCTGGACCACACCATGGGATGTATGAATAGACAAGAAGGGAGCATTTGGGGAGGGGCTGTGGCACAGGGGAGGAGCCTCTGCTTTGCATGCAGAAGGTGCCTCGTTCAAACCCTGGGATCTCCAGTGAAAAACGCCGAGCAGTAGTATATGCGAAAGACCTCTGCCTGAGACCCTGGAGAGCTGCTGCCAGTCTGAGTAGGCAATACTGACCTTGCTAGATCAAGGGTCTGATTGAGTACAAGGCAGCTGGAAGTGGGTTCAAAGTGTATTCCCTGAGGACCAGCAGCTGTTCAGTCTTAGAAGCAAGAATGTGCTTTGGAATTAGGAGTTTTTGAGTAATGGTGCCCTTCTTGAATGAGATGTCTCAGTGTATTTGACTAGTAGCTTGAACAGCGTGCAGATTCATATTTGCCAGTGACCTGCCAGCTGTCACCATAGAGATACGGAAAAAGACTGAAACATAGCCTGAAATTCAGTAAATCTTGAAAGCTGCAGGGACCATGATTCTTTTGTGTGTGCGTGTGCGTGTGCGCCCATCCCTGGAAGCAGGGGTCACTTCATAAAAATAGAGTTGCAGGAGCTTATTAGCATAACTTATTTGCATATGCCACACCCCCTGACATCACCGGAAGTGTGTCAGAGGGCAACACCCACTGCTCAGGCTCCACCCCAGAAATCTCCAGGTATTTCCCAACTCAGAGCTGGTGAGCCAGCTTTACACTTTGACTAAAGACACTTTAGGTTTCCTTTGCTCTTGCACGGAAGCTACCCTACAACCAGGGGTCATTTCGAGCAGGAGCTCAGGGGAGCTCAGCTCCGTGGGTTGGTGTCAGCGCCCCCCACCCCACAGGGGAATGCCTGCTTGTGTCATGGCTGCAGCAAAATGACCCTGTCCCCTGGAAAGGTCCTTGTTCCTCCGACCAGCCTTCTGAAGGCTTCAGCCACCACTGAAGCTATCCTCCCAGAATAGTGGTATTTCTGAGGCTTGGATTCGTAGCTGTCCCCGCTCTGCCAGCTCTTCATTCCTTCCTTCCTCCCTCCCTCCCTTCTCTCTGTCTCTCTCTTCTTTCTTGCCTTCTTCTGACATACTTCTGGTGATGTCAGGGGGTGTGGCATATGCAAATAAGTTATGCTAATAGTATGCTAATGAGCACCTGCACCTCTTTTTCTACGAAATGACCCCTGTCTACAACAAGCATGAAAATACAGATCAAGTTAGCATGCTTTTGCTTTTTTCCACAGCGCATCACCACATGTGCCCACTCTTGGGCTTGTTACTCCCGGAATGGCGTTCCTGCACGTTCCTGCTCAAAATGACCCCTGCCTGGAAGTCATGGTGACCTCTGACTACTACTGGGGCACGGAGGACATTCAGAGAATTGGCTTCATGGCCTGCCTCTGCCTCCCAGCCCTGGTATCCTCTGGAGGTCTCCCTTCCAGCCAGGGTCGGCCCTGCTTAGTTTCCGAGATCTGACAAGATCAGGCTTGCCTGAGCTATCCAGGTCAGGGCCAGTGGCCATGATTCTTGATGTGTTTCAGGTGGTGTGAGTCTTGTACTTAGACATCTCTGTTGTGGGAAAACACTATACAATTTGCTTTGGAAGACCAGTGGGAAACTAGTTCGGTTTCACACAGGGAGTGTGACGCTAAATCTTTTTCGATCTTTAGTAGGGTTGACAACTCCAAGCTGGGGAATTCCTGGAGATTTGGGGGAGGGGGTGCCCGGGGAGGGAATTTGGGGAGGAAAGGGCCATCAGTGGGTATGCTGCCAGAGAGTCCACCCTCCAAAGCAGCCATTTTCTCCATGGAAATAGATCTCTGTAGTCTGGAGATCAGTTGTAGTTCTGGGAGACCTGAGGGCTGCATCTGGAGGTTGGCCAGCCTATCCTTAGGTCCATACCCTTTGTTATGGGAATCGTCTGATGCTAAAACAGCTTGAAGTAAGGGGGCTCTAGCTAAGGGCAAAGGACGGGATCCTCCATTGTTTGGAAAATGTAATTTTTCTAACATTACAGTGATGGAGAATTGAACTGTGTGTGATGCAGAAGATTCCACGAGTGGAGCTCCCAGCATTCCGCTCTTCACCTTTTTGTTTATAGTGCATGGGAATCTGATTCGGATGGGAACTGCAGCATGAGGCCAGGGGAAATTTAAGATTTCTGCCCATGTGCCATTTTCTTGATTGAAAACGGCCCCAGCGAGGTGCTATTTGCCCCACTGGGATAAACAAGGTGGTGATGGAAAGTGCCACCATGTTGCAGCCAGCTTATGGTGACCCTGTAAGGTTTTCAAGGCAAGAGACATTCAGAGGTGGTCTGCCATCACCTGCCTCTGCACCACGACCCTGCACTCCCTTGCTGGTCTTCCATCCAAGCACTAACCAGGGTCGACCATGCTTAGCTTCTGAGATCTGATGAGACCAGGTTAGTCTGGGTACCCATACTGGAGGCCTGATGCAACTGGCAGAGCCAGTTCTTCTTCCTCTTCTTCTTCTTTCTCCTCTTCCTCCTCCTGGTTAGGAATGTGGACTCTAACCTGGGAGAGCTGGGTTTGAGTCCCCATGCCTCCACATGCAGCTGCTGGCGTGACCTTGGGTCAGTCACACACTCTTTCAGAGCTGTTCTCTCAGGAGCAGTTCTCAAGAGAGTTCTCTCAGCCCCACCTACCTCACAGGGTGCCTGTTGTGGGGAGGGGAAGGGCAAGGAGATTGTGAGCCGCTCTGAGACTCCTTTGGGTAGTGAAGGGCAGGGTATAAATCTAATACCTTCTTCTTCCTCTTCCTCTTCTTCTTCCTCTTCTGTTAAACAGAATGTCTTGGGACATGACGCATCAACCATCTTTCCTGGAGTGCTCTGCTTTTCATCCTTTCGTGTTTTTTGGTCCTTCTTTATAGTATTTCTGTGCCAAAAAGTCCGCAAAAGTTGTGAGCTCATGAAACATTTTTGCATCAGCGTGCCTGCCCACCCTTACGGATGTTACCCTGTTTGTGTTGCCCTGATGACCTGGGAGGAAAAAGAAACAAACAGAAAAAATGATAAATAGGCTTGCTGGTTTTTCAGAACCTTTCCAGCTTCATTGCCTAGAGGCAGATATTACTCAGTTGCAGGGGTTTAATTCTGGGTATAAGCATTTGTGTGCATGTGCGTGAAAGCTTATACCCAAAATTAAACTTCGTTGGTCTTAAAGGTGCAACAGGCAAACTGTGGGTTTCCTTCCTGTTTATTCATCTGCCTCTGTGCCTTTGATGTGTAGACTGATATTCTCAGGGAATTGCTTCTTTCTTCCGTTCATACTTCTCTCACAAAGAAGGAGGCACGTTGCTCTTCATCTTTGCACCCATGGATGCAATCTCCATCTGCATCCATCTTGGTAGTTAGAATAGGCATCTGTCCCTATCTCTCACCTTCACTATCTAGAATGGAGTCCCCTAAATAAAGAACTCTGTATTAGTTGGAAATTGACAAGTGGCTCTGTGTAACTCTGTACCTTTGCTAGCACACTCAGAACAAAGAGAAGCTCCTGTTGCGGGTGTGCCTTGCATACTCTGCTACAATAGGATACAGATTACTGGTTTACCGTACCAGTAAATCTATCCATCAGAAGCCAGGGCTCGTGCCAGTCCTTCTCCTGGTGCCTGCTGAGCTTTTCAGAAACTGGGTTGGGATCATTGTAAGGCAGGACTTGCTATTGGCTGCCCTCATTCAAACGAAAGGGTTTTCCATGGCTGCAATAACTAGAGGACCAGAAGGACTGGTAACAACTCAGGCTTATGGTCCTGTTCCCCGCTTATGCTTTACTTTTTATTCCCTCTTCTCTTTCTCCCTTCCTCTCACCAGGGTTCCCTTCATTTCTTTTTATTCCCCTTCTGCAGCGCTTTTGCCAAAAGAGGAAGGAAGTATAGAGTTTAGCTGCCCCTCCCACAGCAGCCATTTGGGTTTGGCTCCGCCTCTTGCAGAAGCCATTTTGTGTTGGTGCTCATCCCCCTCCCCTCCCCACATTCCAAAGGTGCCTGCAGGCTTGGAAAGGGTAAGGACCCATGCTCACTGTGCCCTATGCACACTTTGCCGGAAGTAAGTTCTATCAAAATCATTGGGACGTACTTCTAACTAAACATGCGTAGGATGGGAATATAGGATGGAACCGAGAATTTGGACTGCCATTTCAGAAGGCACTGTGTGAAGCCTTGCATAGTCCGTAATACACAGTGGGGGTGGCAGCACACACCCTCCTGCTCAATGGACTTCAGAGTCCAGATTGCATGGAGATAAATAGCTGCTTAGATAATTCAGGGAAATATTTCTTCTGCGCTTTGGGCAAACTTCCTGTTTTCTTTGAATGGAAAGATAACCGTCTCCTTTCTGTTTAGGGCCAAGAAACCTGATTGTTAAATTGCTTTTATTGTGTGAAGAAATCACCTGATGCATTCATAGTGCATGGGAAACGGATCTAGACAGACGCTGAGATCTAGCCTTAGGTGCTCCTTGGCAATGCCACTGACCTTTTCAAGTCATAATATGACTTGAAACTGCTCATGAGGGAACAGCTCTGAGAGAACTTATGACTGACCCAAGGTCACACCAGCAGCTGCATATGGAGGACTGCGGAATTGAACCCAGTTCTCCAAGATTAGAGACCGCGCACTTAACCACTACACCAAACTGGCTCTCCTTTCAGGGGAAAGCATGCACACAGTCCCCCACTACCACAAATTATGAGTTTCCCACTAGGGGCCACCTGTTCATTTTAGGGGTACTGAATGAGAGGAACAGGACTCTCAATCCCCATTCCCGGTTCTGAGGTCTGGCCTCAAGGTCTCCTGCTACCCAGCATCTGGTTACCGTAGAGACCAAATGCATGTTTGGGGCTCCCTTGGTGGGCTGACCAGTTGCACCCTGACCACCTCCCTCCTCCCTGGGGGTCCCCCTTGTCCAGATAGCGTGTTCCTAACATGGTTGGGGAAACTATGTGGCACAGAGAACACTACCAGCGTCAAAAGGTAACAATATATTAATTTTAAAAAGGAAAAGTTCATTAGAACATAAGAGAAGCCAATGTTGAATCAGGCCAGTGGCCCATCCAGTCCAACACTCTGTCACACAGTGGCCAAAAACACCAGGTGCCCTCAGGATGTCCACCAGTGGGGCAAGGGCACTAGAAGCCCTCCCACTGTTGCCTCCCCCTAGCACCAAGAATGCTGCCTTGTGGCTAATAGCCACTGATGGACCTCTGCTCCATATGTTTATCTAATTCCCTCTTGAAGCCGTCCATGCTTGTAGCCGCCACCTCCTCCTGTGGCAGTGAATTCCACGGGTTAATCACTCTTTGGATGAAGAAGCACTTCCTTTTATCTGTTCTAACCTGACTGCTCAGCAATTTCATGGAGTGCCCACGAGTTCTTGTATTGTGAGAAGGAGAGAAACGTACCTCTTTCTCTACCTGCTCTATCCCATGCATAATTTTATAAACCTCGATCATGTCACCCCTCAGCCGTCATTTCTTCAAGCTAAAGAGCCCCAAGCGCTTCATCCTTTCTTCGTAGCATCAGATGCATGCTTTAAGCATACTTTATCACCACATCAGATCAGCAAAATGGGAGCATAAAGAAACGTTGGTAAGAAACACATCCTGTCTCCCTCTTCGACGCATACCCTAATGAGATGTTACAATCAGAGAAGGTAGTCAGAATCATAAAATCATAGAGTTGGAAAGGTCCTCCAGGGTCATCTAGTCCAACCCCCTGCACAATAGAGGAAATTCACAAATACCTCCCCCCACACACACCCCTGCTTCATGCCCAGAAGATGGCAAAAAAGCTCCAGGATCCCCGGCCAAACTGGCCTGGAGACAAATTACTTCCTGACCCCAAAGTGTACAAGCAGAACAAGCTTTGAAAGTTGCAAAATGTTCTAAAGATGTCCCATTACCTCAGGCTCCCTGCAGACAGCCAGACAGACCTAGGGTTGCCAGCCTCCAGGTGGGGCCTGGAGATCTCCGGCTTTTACAACTAATCTCGAGCTGACAGAGAGAAGCTCCCCTGAAAAAAATGGCCACTTTGAAGGGTGGACTCTGTGGCACTGTACCATGATGAGGCCCCTCCCCAAACCCCATCCTCTCCTGGTTCCACCCCAAAAGTCTCCAGGTATTTTCCAACCCAGACCTGGCAACCCTAGACAGACCACATGGTCCAAGATGGCTGCTGGCTTGCAGACGAGAAATCAGAGGTTTGTCCCCTTCAATGAAGAACCAGCACAAAAAGCCCCTTTCTCCTCTGAGGAAGAAATTTCAGTAAACCTGTGTCTCGCCACCCACTTTACATCACCTTCTCCACCCTTTTGACTCGGTCCGCCCAGGTCAAAGGCTTCTTTTCCTGTTGTCTCCAGGAACCCTTCTGGGAGGCATCTTGGGAAATCTCCAGGCATGCTGGGGAAACCGCCAGGAATAACCTGGAGCCTTCCCCAAGCAAGCACTGAATTCCTCAGTTAGCTTTGCTATCCTTTCTATAGCTGGGCTCTGACAGGTAATTAACGTTTCTGTAGCTGGGCTCTGACAGGTAATTGACCTAGTGTCCTGCCTCCCCAGAGAGAAGGGGGAGGGGAGTGGCATTTTTAAAACTCAGAGGGGGAGGGAGGTATTCCTTCACAGCAGGTCTCTTAGCCAAGTAACACCTAAGACTTTGGCAGAGTGGCTAGAGTTTGGTTATGCTTGAGGGCCCATCAGGAAGTTTCTCTGTAAGCGAAATGGCCAGTTCTTCCCTGTGGACAAGGTTATCTTGACCTCTTCCTCATTCCCTTGGCCAACAAACTCCATCCCTGGCAGAACTGTTGATGGCAGCCTCTAGATGGGAGGAAGTCAAGTTCATACCACCACTGAGGGAATCTGCTGTGAGTTCACAATTTTTAGGTTTTTATCACTCTGCTCAGTCTCCCTCAGTGCATGTGCTCCAAGGGTCCTTATTTAAGAGCAGCCTCCCCTGTTTTGGATACTGGTCCCTAATTAATCACTGCCCCATCTTGATCCTGTGGCGATCTTGAGGGTCCTTTTTGAGAATGACGGTATTGTGTATAGTTATTACAGCAAACTGTATACAGTTGTATAGACCACAGGTCTGGAATAATTTGTCCAAGCAACTGTGAATCATTTTGCACAGTGCTACCCTTTGGCTTGCATAGAAAAACCTTCTTGAATGTTTTGCATTGTTTGCAGAAAGTTAGGAGAGGGGGAGCTTTCCTGACCTCCATAGGCAGACCATTTCACGGGGGGGGGGGGGGGCACGGCAGAGAAGGCCCCCCCCGTAAGGGCAGTTGTTGGTTTTGCTCTGGAAGGTACTTGCTTCCTTTTTTGTCCCACCCTGTAAATGCTCATCCAGGGAGCAGATGCTGGTGAATGTGTTTCTGAGCTGAGGCCGATATCCAGTCTGAAGACATAAAGGGACTTAAGTTTTCTTAAGAGGGGGCAATTGTTTCCATCAGTTTCCACTGAAATGCACTGAAGCCCACTCCCAGTTTTGTTACTTTAGGTCAGCAAACCCACAAGTACAATCTGAGGCAGGGTGAGAAGTCAGCAGTGGGGTGGGGTGGGGCTTGGCGGAAACCTGAAGGAAACTGAGTCTTCGGAATATGTGGTTGGAGTCAGCCCAGTGTGTATAATCAGCTCTATGGGAGATTCAGCGCTCTTCAGTTAGTTTTGTTTGTTCAGTAAAGAAACCGTTACGCTCAGTTTGTCCCCTGAGAAGCCAGTGCAAGTCCATCTTGTGTACACTAGAGGAATGTAGCTGAGAAGAGTCTTAATTATGGGAGGTAGTGAGTGGGAAAGGACTTGGGCACAAATTATTGATGTGAGAATAGGGAGCGTAATATGTACGCAAGTGTATGTGTTACATGTCATCTGGTTGGCTCCCGACTCCCAACTCAGGTTGGTGACCCTGTAAATTAATGACCCTCCAAAACATCCTGCTCAGGTCTTGCAAAGAGAGGGCTGCGGCTTCCTTGATTTAGTCCATCTATCTGATACTGCGTCTTTCTCTTTTCTGACTGCCTTCGACTTTCCCTATCATTATTGTCTTTCCCAGTGAGCCTTGACTTCTCATGATGTGACCAAAATACGATAGCCTCAGTTTAGTCATTTCAGCTTCTGGGAAAAATTCAGGCTGGATTTTTTAAAATATATATATTTTTATTAAATTTTCATATAACAACAACCGTTTCAACCTATAACACAGCAAGATAAGTCGTGAAGAATACATAACAACTCTTGTGCGAAAAAGCCTCTTAACAGCTCAAAATTCAAAAGGTTACGTACAATAACAGTTGTATAAATTGGTGTTATACCATAGAGATCTTCCAGACTGTTCTTAAAACTATATATATTATTACATATAATTAACTATTTCATAAAAATGTTGTGGAATTTGGGATCTCGATGTCGAATTAGGTAGAAATGATGCATCTAGAAATGGAAACCATTTATTCATTATGTTAACACGGCTTCCTGTGTTTCTAAACATGCCCAGACTATCTGCAATTTTGTCCATTGCGTATAGTTCCCAGACCCTGGCATACCACAAGTTCATTTAATGGCAATGATCATCTTGGCAGCTTGATTTGATCTGGAACTCACTTACTTGTCTTTTTTGACAGTCCATGGTGTCTGTAAAACTCTTCACCTGACACCATACAAGAGCCTCGAGGTTTTCCTCTGGGACCTGCTCAGGGGGGCACGTTGGTGTGGTGGTCGCTGTAAGGTTCACGCTCATCTCCCCTTTGCCCCGTTACAGATGTCATGGTGCCCTCAGTATCGCAGTTCAAAGTTCCGCCACGTTTACGGCAAGGCCGCCAGCAAGGAGAACTGCTATGACTGCGTCCCCATCACCCAGAGTGTCCACGACAACCACTTCTGCGCTGTGAACCCGCATTTCATTGCTGTGGTGACAGAGTGTGCGGGTGGAGGGGCCTTCCTTGTGATACCAGTAAATCAAGTAAGTACCACTTTTGAGTCTGTATGATACAGAAAGGCTGAGTGTGTGTGTGTGTATACACAAAGTGGTGATGAGAGGCCAGTTCCTTCAGCAGCTCCTTTTTAATGACAACCATGTTTTGCACTGAGCTAGGGCTTCGGAGGCCAAAAAATAATGGAATCTGTCTACCGATTCATTCCCCCATGAGCAGAGACCTGGGCAAAGGTCTTGTTGGCCTGCATCCAGCCACGCCATTTTGAACCCGTTGCACTTAAAAAAAAAAAGCAGGTGGTGATTTCTGCTGATTCCCCACACCATCCCTCTAAACACAGCCCCCCCTTTTGTTCTTTCTGTGTGGTGGGCAAAGTGAGGCTTTGCAGTAGGAGGGTAGACCCTGCCAATACCCCTGTCCCTTTCTCAGGTGCCCTTAATTCTTCAGAACGGGTGGTTGGGTACAGGCTACAAGCTCAGTGGGGCTTTTGGGGGTTCTGCTCTCTTTCTTAAAGGCACAGCCTTACAAGAATTTCTCTTGTAAATGCTTTTTTCAATCATTTTAAAACATTTTTTAAAGGCGTGCACTCTTTTAAGCAGAGTGAGGTGCTGTAGTTGACTAATTCTCTCACCAAGCAAGGGGGTTGGAGAAGGTGACCTCTAGGATCCCTTCTAACTCTGTGTCAAGAAACTGGTGTCCTTTAAGAGAGTTTTTCTGCCTAAGCTTTCTTGACTATAGAAGTCATCACTTGCTGGCTTGTTCTCAGAATGGTTGCTTAGGCTAGCCAAAGTGATTAACTTGCAGCAGCTGAGAACTGTTGTCTAAAGTAGTTGACAGCTTGCAATTTAGAGATCTCTCCTGGTAACAGCTGTCTATGGGCTAAATGGCTTTTCTTTCAGCACTGAGAACTTCAGCCCCACCAGAAAAAAAATTTGCTCCACAAGCCACAAAATCCTGGCTACGGGCCTTCACGAGCCCCTTCTCTTCCCGCTGTGACCCCCTTGGCACTGTATCAGTCATTCTCATTCGCCTGTCAGACGTGTGAGAACTTGTCAGAGCTTCTCTTGGATAAGGAGGAGCCAGTCATCTCTGAGCCAGTGATCAAAACTATGCATTAAATGGGAGAGCCGTGATTAGCTCTCCTGCTGTCTTCTTTAGCCTTGCAAAGGAGTTGTGGGTGGAGGTGGATTGGGCTGCGGTACCTGGAGCCATCCTATCCTGTTTTTCCTGACAGCAGCACCTAGAGGTGAATTGCATTACCTGGTAGTTGTGGAAAGCATCTTCAAGTCGCAGCCAGCTTATGGTGACCCCACAGGGTTTTGAAGGCAAGAGATGAACACTGAGACTGATTTCCTACAAGGCGCTGCCCTGGCGTTATTCTTCGGTTTTCCCCGATTGCGTACTTCAATTTCTCACTATTTGCCGTGGGGCGCATTTTGACCCGTGGCTTTGCACGATTTCCCCCTCGGCCCCAGTGATCCTTTTTTTTGAGGATCACTGAAGCCACGGGGAAAATCGGGTGGAGCCACAGGTCAAAATGCGCCCCGCAGCAAATAGTGTGAAATTTAAGCACGCAGTCGAGGAAAAGGGAAGAACGACGCCGGGCAGCACCTTGTGGGAAATCGGTCTGAGGGTTTGACCTCGCCTGCATCTGTTAAGCAATCCTGGACTTCTTTGGTGGTCTCCCATCCAGGGGTCATTTGGCACTGGAGCAAGGTGGAGCAGCACTCCGCCAGCCCAGGAGTGGGCACTAGGGCAGCCACGGGCTGAATCAGATTCTCTGATCTGATTCGGCCCGCCGCTGAATTGCCGCCAAAATTCGGTGGCAGCTTAAAAAGTGACTGGAGGGGAGGGGGTTTGAGGGAGAGGCCCCAAACTTACAGGGTAGCTGCTGGAGTCTCTCCCCCAAATACCTACCAAGTTTCAAGAAGATTGGACCAGGGGTCCAATTCTACGGGCCCCCAAACAGGTTGCCCCTCATATACCCTATGAGTTTTTGCCATTGACTTCAATGGCCCATAAGGTATAATGGGGCTGAAACTGACATTCCACAGCCCAATGACTCCGCAATCCCCTTGCATTGCTGAAACTGACATGTGGGGGGTCATTCGGCAGCTGAAACAGATGCGGTTTGATTTGGCCCGATCTGAATTGGGCTAACAAATTTTTATTTGCACACCCCTAGTGGGCACAAATGGCAGTGGTGGCAAGCCCCTCCCCCAGCGGGCCTGTGGAGGAAGCAAAGCAAGAAGGGGTTTAAAGTTTAAATCCCTTCTGTTTAGAGTCGTGCGGCAGTGGCAGCACAATCTTTCCATTGTATTCTATGGGGCCCTTCTCGCTTTGCGCTCCCCCCCCCCGCCTTGGCAGGCCAGATGGGGAAGGGGAGGCTTCTGAAGATGCCCCCCCCTTTTGCTTCCTTTTCTGACACACTTCTGGTGATGTCAGGGGGCGTGGCATATGCTAATGAGTTATGCTAACCTCTTGAGCTCGTACACCTCTTTCTCTATTAAATGACCCCTGCTCCCATCCAAATACTAACCAAATACAAACCAGCTTGGCTTCCAGAATCTGTCAAAATTGGGCCAGGGCAAAAGGACAGGTCCTTGTGTTCTTCCCTATGGTGGTTCATAGCAACTCTGGGAGAAATACCTGCTGGGGAAACAGCATGTAAGTGTGGAAGAGAAAGGGTTAACCATCCTCCCACAGCAGTCCCTCCCCCTGCAACTGCTTCCTAAAGCTAAAGAAAACATTGGAGAGATCTAACCACGTGACAGTGTCTGAGCTCTCAGTTCATCATCTGTACCTAGAATACACCCTGATCGCTTGGAGGGAGGGCAGGATAAGAACACACTTGAATAATACTTTGCATTCTTCCTTCCCGCCACCTTCATGTTTTGGTGTTTGAACTTTAGACACACTATCGTATCATACAGGTTTCAATCTGAGATCTCAGTGGTCAGGGGACAAACTGCATTACTCTGTGGGCTCTTTCACACACTTGACTTGCTCCTGATTTTCTTTGGAGTCGATCCCCAAGCACTGGAATCAGTTTGGGTGGGGTTCTTCCACATGTGTGCCCTCCCTGTGCATTTTTACAGTTGTGGAGTCAGTTTATTTTCTTCAGCACATGCCTTCAATGATGTGGATTTTCAAGGAAGGGTGCTGCTGTCATTGGTAGTGTCATTGGTAGCATAACAACACCCCCGCTTTAAAAAAAAAACTGTTGTGGGGAGGGAAAGGGAAAGGCGTCTGTAACCTGCTCTGAGACTACAAGTGAAGGGCGGGGTATAAATCCAATCTCTTCTTCTTCTATATAACTGGAGCATTGTAAAAATAGGCTTAGTTGGGTCTCTGAATTCCTGGCTTTCATTTTTTAAAAATGGAAGTCTCTGGCTTCTTCCCTCACAGAGATAAGTCATTTTCCTTATATCTCTGTGAGGGAAGGCACTAGAGACTTACTCTTGTTTAAAAAAAAGCTGGGAATTCAGAGAGCCTGCTAAACCTATTGTTACAATGCTCCAGTGATATATTGCTATTTTATTGCTGTTTAAAAAAAAAATTACTCATCTTCCCGGGGGTGGGTGGGTTTGACCATGACAGTCCAATCAGTCCAATGGAGGTGGGTGGGCAGGACAAAGAAAACTGACAGAAACATTGTGAATGAGGAAAAAGCTGACTCAGAATTGGCTTCCAGAAAAACATTGGGGGTAAAAGTGGGATTACCAAAGCAGTATGGCGATAGAACCAACAATTTTTTTAAAAAAATGCAGAAAAGCCCTGTGTGTCTCATATTTCCCAGCCCTCTTAAACACAGGTGTAGAGGACACTATGTGGTATTCAGACTTGAGTGTGGGGAGGGTTGTGTGTCCGTGGTAGACCGTCAGCTTGGCATGCAGAAGGTCCCAGGTTCAGTCCCCAGCATCTCCAGCTAGAAGGATCAGATCATAGGTGATGGGAAAGACCTCTGCCCAGGACCTTAGAGATACTGCCAATCTGAGTAGACAGTAGTGACTTTTATGTATTTTAATTTTCTCTATGAAAATGTCTGGAAATTTCTTGTTTTTATTTTGACGGGATCATCGTTGTTGCTATGGCTTTCTTGTCGTTGCAATAAAGAAAGATTGACCAAGCTTGAATGTCCAATGGTCTGATTCAGTATGAGACGGCTTCATGTGAGCTGTAGCCTGAAAACAGGGACACTGACGTTGTTTCTGCATTTTCAGCCCATAAGTCAGAGACCCTGTCAGAGCTGCCCTGAGCCTGCTCCGGTGGGGAGGGCGAAGTAGAAATCAAAATAAATAAATAAATGTTGCAAATGGACACACAAAAATGGCAAATGAACAAACAAAAATGGCAAATTGAGCCCAAAGCTTCTCTTTGATTGGTCAAAAAGATCACCGCATGAATGGAGGAGTCACATTGCTTGTCATCAGGGATGTCACTACAGGCACAAGGCATTAGGTGCTTTTGAGATGGGTGCAACCAACCGAGGCTTCAGCAGTTATTGCAGTAAGCATGCTAGCTGGGAGAAACATCATATTATCCCAGTACCAAAATACTGAGTGTTGGGGGAAAGTGATTTTTTTTTCCCCTGCCAAGAAGCGCTTCCTTGAGGGAAAATTTCTAGAGTTCCCACAACTCTTGAGCAACAGTTGCGGGTTTATTGTACAAAAGAAGGATGGTCTGGAAAGGCCCATATTTCTGGTCTGTGAGTTTCCATTGGAAAGTGGACTTGGCTACTGAACGAATTAACTTCTCTACATGCAGGGTAGGTGTAACAAATCAATGTGGGACTTTGATCCTGCTTTATACTGGAGCTTCATTCAGCTTGACACCCTTTAAGGCAGCCTTGCAAAGTTACCCTTCCCATAAAAATCTGTTACCAGTTGGTCTACCTGCATGAGGTTGGCTGTGAGTGATAACCTGAGAGGAAGGCCCAGGGAGTTATAGGCTAAGAATCCATTTTAATTCACCCTAAGCAAGGCTTCAGTAACATGTCTGCAAAATTTTTAGAAGCAGAACTCACTTGATCAAAGGGAACGATATTGCAAAGCCCAGGATTAAGTCTGCCAGGATGGTCCCATGTGTAATGGAAGTGGTAATGTAACCTCCAGTGAACCAGTGATCATGCTGAAGTAACCTCCAGTGATCCCAGATCCCATTCACTCTAAGTGTCCCTCTTGGGCTTTAGTAAGTTTTAGGGTTCCTGTCCCAATGATATCCTGTGTGCTGCTATATCACTTCCAGGGGAAACCCAGTGTCAGGTCTTGAACGAAACTCACTCCCAACAACTCTCTCTTGGCAGTGATTTGTTCATTGAGAGATAAAGAGGTTTCAAGCGTAGACGTTTTTGTGTCAGAACTGACTCCCTTGGCACCAGTTCTCATATTATACATGATTCAATGATCCCCGCTCACCCATTCCCAGTCCAATCACACCCATACATTCAGCCTCCCAAAATCTACGGTGCCTCTATTAGCCCTCCTCCAACACCTGCAAGCTCACTGGTACATTATCTTGCAGTGTCTAGTTCTCAAGGTCAAGCACACATACTTCCCACAATGGGGAGGCCCCGAATAGTTACAAGCCAGTGCGACTCCCAGCAAAGCGGCTCCATGCACACACACACTCCCCCCCCCCCCCCCCGCAATTCCCAGCAGAGAATGAAATATGGCATTGAGTCACAGACATCAGAGTAAACAGAGAAAAAGTACATGGCAAATGAGGGCCGAGTTTGACATTCAGAAGTGATATATGAAAACTTTAGAGTCACTGGAGACCATAGAGTTTTTCCTGGAAATGACGATTTACAATGGTTACTAGAGCATACAAGAGAATTTCAGCAGAAAATTAGCTTGTGTTTCAGAGATTACAGCAAAGCTTTTGGCTGTATGGATCATGAAAAGCCATGGTTGGTTTTAAAAGAAATGGGTGTGCCACAGCATCTGATTGTTTTGATCCGCAACTTGTACTCTGGACAGGAGGCTACTGTTAGGACAGAATATGGAAAAAGCAGAATGGTTTTCAGTTGGCAAAGGTGTCAGACAAGCAGGGCCGGCCCGTCATTGACAAATTTTAGACTTTTGCCTAGGGTGCTGGCCTGTGATGTGCCTGCCTTGGGAGCCGCAGGCTCCCCGACTGCAGGAAAGCACACTTCCTTCTCCCCCCTGCTCCCTGGCCGGCCTCTGGCCCCCTCTGGCCCCGCCTCTCCGCACCCCAGCCAAGCTGCATGGCCAGTGGGCGCCCCCCTCTGCATGCTCAGAGGCTGGCCCAGGGGCAGGGCTTGGTGGAGGAGGTGATGGCAGAGGCTCTTCCCCTGCGCGGCGACAGCTGAGGTGAGCACGGCTGGGCTTCGGAGGCCCATTGGGCGGCTAGCGAGACACTGTGGCCAGCCAGTGCAGGTGGCTGCCGGTGGGGCTGGAGAGCTTGTGAGCCCGGGCGGGCAGGCGCTGGGCCTGGGGGGGAGGGGCGTCCCTTGCGGGCAGGTCTCCAGTGGTGGAGAGAGCGGCTCTGCGGTGAGGGGGGGGCACCACAAGGCAGCCTCACTGGGGGGGGGGGCACGCCACAAGGTAGCCTCACCTAGTGCGCAAAAAAACCTGGGGCTGGCCCTGCAGACAAGGATGTATTTTATCTCCCTCTTAAGTCTGTGTGTAGAACATATCATGAGGAAAACTGGATTAGATTTAGATGAAGGTGGAGTGAAAACTGGAGGAAGAAACAGCAACAATTTGAGATATGCAGTTGACACGATATTACTGACAGAAAATGGTGAGGGCTTGAAACAACTACTGACGAAAGTTAAAGCAGAAAGTGCTAAAGCAGGATTGCAGCTGAACGTCAAGAAGACAAAAATCATCACTTCAAGCCTGACGACGAAGGAATTGAAACAGTTGAAGATTTTCTATTCTTTGGCTCAATCATCAACCAAAAGGGAGGCTGCAGCCAAGAAATCAGAAGGAAATTGAGACTGGGAAAGGCAGCCATAGAGGAGCTAGAGGAGATTCTTAAGAGAGTGAGGATGTGTTGTTGGTGACCAAGATCAAGATAATCCGTGCCACAGTATTATTCCCCATCACTGTGTATGGATGTAAAAGTTGGACAGTGAAGAAAGCCAAAAGGAAGAAAGTGGTGTTGGAGGAGATTTTTATGGGTACCATGGACCACCAAAAAGACAAATCAGTGGTTTCTAGCTCAATTCAAGCCTGAACTCTCCCTAGAAGCTAAAATGACTTAACCGGAGGCTGTCATACTTTGATCACATTATGAGAAGACAAGAATCACTGGAAAAGACAATAATGCCAGGAAAAGCTGAGGGCAGCAGGAAAAGAGGAAGACCACATGAGGTAGATTGACTCATTCAAGGAAGCCATGATGGCCCTCAGTTTGCAAGAACAGAGCAAGGCTGTTGACTGACATTAACCCCTAGGGTCACCATAAAGTCAGAAGTGACTTGACAGTACTTAACACACACACGCACACATCTTTGGAAGAAGCATGAGGAACAGATAGGGCAAAGAGCCCTTTACTGTGATTGTTTGCTGGGACTGGTGCTTTTTTCTTGTCCAAAGCTATAACTCTTCTTGGGGCTTTCCAGGGAAGATAAAAGGCCTGTGCCTGTTGTGTAGACAGTGTGAATCCAGCAGTACTACAGTTGTTGAGTGTTCAATTATTATTGTTTGATTGTCTCCCCCCCCCCCCAATTTGCGCCCAAGCCTTACAGAGGCAGGATCCGAAGCCGTAAAATGCTTAAAACTACCCAACGACCCTGGGCTGTGCCACTGAACCTGAGGTGAACTGTTCCCTCAGTGGACA
Organism: Lepidodactylus listeri; assembly: GCA_029233225.1. Classification (NCBI taxonomy): domain Eukaryota; kingdom Metazoa; phylum Chordata; class Lepidosauria; order Squamata; family Gekkonidae; genus Lepidodactylus; species Lepidodactylus listeri. The sequence goes on along the minus strand of JARCFY010000004.1, from coordinate 135,100,599 downwards.
GGATTTATGTTTCCACTTTTCATAGAGTGATTAATATGTGGAATTCACTGCCAGAGGACATAGTGAAAGTAGAATTTTTGGACACAAGACTCCACAGCTTAGAGGGAGCATTACTCACAAAGTAGAATTTTTTGTCACAAGACTCCACAGCTTAGAGGGAGCACTGGTGATGACCACAGGAATAGACAGAAGTTTAGATAGATTCGTGGTTTATAGGGCTATCAGCAGCTACCAGCCATGGTGACTGAGAGGAACCTTCATGTTCCATGTTCAGAGGCACTTAGCCTCCAACATCAGAGGAAGGCCTCGGCCTCTATGCCATTTTGTTGGCCCTCCAGAGGAACTGGTTGGCCACTGTGTGAGGCAGGATGCTGGACTAAACAGACCACTGGTCTGATCCAGCGGGGCTCTTCTTATGTTCTTATATGGGGAAGGCCTCGGCCTCTGTGCCCTGTTGTTGGCTGTCCAGAGGAATTGGTAGTCCATTATGTGAGGCAGGATGCTGGACTAAATGGACCACTGGTCTGATCCAGCTGGGCTTATGTTCTTATGAAGCTGGCCTTATACTGAACCAGATTACTCATTCAATAGAAATCCAGAGAGGCAGCAATGGGGAGTAATAAGATGTTCCTTACCAGCTGGCAGGCCATTGCAAGAGACCCCCTTTACCAAAAGCTTTCACTAGGGCAAGGCGGTGTGCTATCCTGTGAAGACATCTGTCTTTCACCCTTAGTCTCACTATTGACCTTTGAGGTTTGCATTTAAGAGAAGGATATGGAGCTATTGCTAGTCTCGTTTAGGACTTCCCAGGGTCAGCCCTTTTAGGAAAGGATTGTTTCTTAGAACAGTGTTCTATCCCACCACATACACAGCATCAGTGTTGCCTTTATCTTGCCGATGAATGGGTTGATCTGGAACTAATGAGCTGCCTTTTGGGTATTCTGTCAGTTCCATTCCCCAGCAGAAGACGTTTAAGTCTGGTGTAGACCCCTTGTGGTGAAGGGAGGGGAAAGCACTTATGCTTTCGCGTGAAGAAAAACACATTTCAGCTCTCATTAAAATGTTAGAACATTGCCACAGTTGCAGGCAACCACATGTGTCCAGCTGGAGACAATGACTGGGATTTTCACATTCCTGCCTGTGTCAGAGATGGAAATACATGCCCCACCCATGGCTTACAGTGCAAGGCAAGGCTGCCCTAGATGTCCAACCTCCAGATGTGCATGTTAAGTCTGTGTTGGTGGTCCCTGATCTGTCAAGGGGGTCACTGTATGCAGGACCAGCCCAGGGATTTTTGGCACCAAAGCAAATGACTTCACTGGCGCACACTTCCATGCCACAGGGAAGCCACCACCCACTCAGGACCCTGCCACCAGTGGTGAGGAGGGAGGGAGAACGAAAGAGTGCTGACCCTCCCCTGATAAAAGGTGGGATGCCCACTGGGGCTGGGGGCACTGCCCAGGGCTGCAGCACCCTGACAGTGGGTGAGTGGGAAGCAGCAGGGTTGTATTTGGTGTCCCTCCAACTCCGGTGCTCTAGGTACACCTAATGGGTGGGCTTCCCTCTTTAGTCCTGGTTTGGGGCAGAACATTTCAGAATTCACTAGATTCCAGAGGTGAAAACAAACAGAAGATGTTAGCAGCAATTACAGTGAGTTCCTTACCTATGGTGTGAGCCCAGATCTGCAACTTGTGCTTTACAAATCTAGTAAACATAAAGGGTAAAGGTTTCCCTTGCTCAAAAGCCAGTTAGATTTGACTCTAGGGGATGCAGTGCTCATCTCTGTTTCCAAGTTAAAGAGCCAGCACTGTCCAAAGACGTTTCCATGGTCATGTGGCCGGCATGACTAGATGCCGAGGTGCATGGAACACTGTTGCCTTCCCACCAAAGTGGTACCTATTTATCTACTTGCAGTTTCTTGCTTTCGAACTGCTAGGTTGGCAGGAGTTGGGGCCAGAGATGAGAGCTCACTCCATCATGCAGCACTTGGGTCTCGAACTACTGAACTATCGATCTTCTGGTCTGCAGTTCAGCGTCTTAACCACTGAGCCACCGTGGCCCCACTTACAAGTCTACCTTTTAGCAAATCAAATGCTGGATAGCCCAGGCAAGCTCAATCTCGTCAGATCTTTAAAGCTAAGCAAGGCCGACCTTGGCAAATATTAGGAAGGGTGACCTCCAGAGAATACCAGGGCCGGGAGGCCAGAAGCAGGCTATTGAGCCACTTCTCTGAATGTTCTCCGTACCCCAGTATGAGTTGCCAGAGGTCGCCATGACTTCTAGGCATGGGCACACACACACACACAGATGCAAAAAATATCCCCCAAAATGCTGGATCATCTGTCGTTCTTGCGTTCTTTCCTTAATGCAGCCAACAAGTTGTCCGTTTTGTTTTTATAGGTGCACTGTATGTGTATGTATCTACATACTGATCCTTCCCCTTGCAAAAAAAAAAATCTGAAGTATATAAAAAACACTTGCAAAACTGCACTGGGGCATGGTAGCAATCATGGCATGGGCACCAGCCAGTTGGTGCTTTTCACAGCTGGCTTTTCCCCAGTTCAGTGTGGCTGTGTGGCTAAAGCGAGAGTCTGGGTTTTTCAGAGCGAGCCACAGGAAAGAAAAGGAGAAATCTGTAGTGAACATACTGTAGGCATTTCCAGTCCCCTCCCACTGTTCTTAAAATGTCGCATTTCATCTGGAGTCGGCGTACACTTTGCTTGCGGCCTTTCTCTCCAGTGTGTGCTTAACTGTGCGCCCTTGTCATTTTTCTCCCTGAGCTCTGGAATAGAAGGTAATGGCACTGGATTATAAATTGGGTTGCAGCACTGGTGGCTGGGCATGAGTAGGAAGCAGCTCTAAGAGGAAGAGTTATTGGGATAAGAACCAAGATGAAGGGTACGCCCTGGAAACTTTGCCTTCCTTTTGGCCTGTGTCAGTTGCCAAGCCTCACTGAATACCCTGCAGCCTGGGAACTGAACCCCTCCGGTTGTTTTTCAGACGGGAAAACTCGATCCGCACTACCCTCGCGTCTGTGGGCACAAAGGCAACGTGCTGGACATCAAGTGGAACCCTTTCAATGACTTTGTAATCGCTTCTTGCTCTGAAGATGCAACGGTGAGTTTGACTGGGGAGATTTTGGGGTCTGCCAAACACTTGGCCTGGTGCCAGTCTGATGCTGTCTTGATTCCCACCGATCCCCAACCATGGTTAGGAGATGAGCCCGTTCTGCCTCTTCTCGTCCCCTTTCAAATGCAGGCTTCCGGCTCCCTTTCATAACTGCAGCTAGTGTTATGTAGTTGTTTCTAACCATGGTTAGCTCACACCAGAGTTTCTAACCGGACTGATTTGGAGCTAACAATAGCTACCAAAAGTGCCGTTGCTGGCATACCACAGGACCATGGTTAGTTCTGGAAATGAAAGGGGAAGGGGAATTCCTGTGCGAGGAAGAGCATGCAAGCAAGCACCCGGCATTTGAATCATGGTTAGCGTGGAGAACATCATGACATCTGCACGGGGGTTCTAAAAGTGGTGTTCGCTTGGAAGGCACTAAGGGATGGTTGAGAAAGAGCCAGCATGGTGTAGTGGATGCTGTAACCCCTGGGTTCCTTGTGCTGTTCATTGAGGGGTCTTGCTATGACTCATGATCTCTCTTCCTAACCTGGGTTAGGCTGTGTGTTGGCTAAAAAGCTAAAATGCCATTCTGAAGTCCTTGAAAGAATGGTCACCACACCCCCAAAGAAGATACAGCTTTGGGAAAATAGCAACTGAAATGATCAAGGGGGTGGAATACTTTCCCTGTGAAGAAAAGTTAAAGAGGTTAGGGCTCTTTAGTTTGGAGAAACGATGACTGAGGGGTGACATGATAGAGGTTTCCAAAATTATGCATGGGATAGAGATGGTAGAGAAAAGAAGTGCTTTTCTCCCTTTCTCACAATATAAGAACTTGTGGGCACTCAATGACGTTAATGAGCAGTAGTTTTAGAACAGATAAAAGGAAGTACTTCATCCAAAGAGTATTTAACATGTGGAATTCCCTGCCACAAGGAGTGGTGGCAGCTACAAGCATAGACAGCTTCAAGAGGGGATTAGATAAACATATGGAGCAGAGGTCCATCAGTGGCTATTAGCTGCAAGAACACTGTGTTTAGGGCAGGGATACTCTGTGTTCTTGGTGCCTTGGGGGGCTAAGGGGGGGCTTCTGGAGTTCTGGCCCCTCTGGGGGACCTCCTAATGGCACCTGGCTTTTGGCCACTGTATGACACAGAGTGTTGGACTGGATAGGCCCACTGGCATGATCCAGCATGGCTTCTCTTATATTCTTGATAGTTGGATACAGTGAGGATAAAACGGAGAAGGGGAGGATTCTGTTGTAAGCCACTTTAGGTCCTCGTTGGGAGGGAAAGTGAGATATGAATGAATAAATAAATTCAGATTTAGTGGAAGGTTTGATTGGACTGGAATTAGAACAAAAACGCACTTTCTGTGAAGGCCGTACCCAGAGAGTACTGGTTAGAATCTTTATTCGGTACTTCCCCTCCATCAGAAACCTTCTCACCTCTTCACAGGTACATAGTGTGATTCTGTTACCCCAGTGGAACATCACTCTCTGGCCTTCTAGTTCCCGTTCCTTGCATTGTGGGCAGGTGTCCACAACCAAGGGGGGGGGGGAACCCCACAATGAAGTTGTGAACTGTTGAAAGTTAGCTGGGTGTGTGGACGGGGGTGTCAGGGTCTGGGGTGCAGGCGGGGGGGGGGGGGAGTCCCAGTTCAGTCTGAGGTCAGAAGCCAGAGAGGGAAGCAGGATCTGATAACAAGAGTCCAAATCACTAACCAGGAGCAAGGTCATGTAAACTGAAGTCAGGAATCGAAGGAGGATGTCAAAAGCCAAGAGCGAAAGTCCAAATCGCAAACCAGAAGCCGGGGTCAGGAGCCGAGAGCAGGGAGTCAGAGCAAGATCCAGGAATCAAGGAGTGGAGCAGGAGCAATATGTCCAGGGACGATGACATTTGCTTCCACAAAAAGCCAGCCCAGCGTCTGAGGCTAAATAGCCCTTTGCTGCTAGTTCCAATTAGGGCATTAACACTAGGAGCCTGCATCTGCTAGAACTCAGGGCTGACAGCTCTCCTACTTCGCAGCTCCTCGCCTCTAATTCTTGTCGGAGCCGCCCTTGCCGGCGGTCTATTCTCGGGGGTGAATCAGGAGGGCTCTCCGGCTGTGTCTGTTCCTTGTCAGCCGTCTCTGAACCAGGTGTCAGGGCAGTTTGTGCCGGTAAGTCAGTGATTTCTGCAGCGTTAGAGGGCCCAGCTGTGGGTTCTGCCGGTGCTGGCAACGACCCGTCCTCAGCACCCATGACAGGGGGGCACCTCCTCCCCCTTCTCCCCCACTGCCTACAAACACCCCTTTGCAGATTGAACACTACAGGTCTTGCTTGCTGCTGCTTCTACTGTGGTCAGGGTTGATTAATGGAACAGTCTCTGCCTCCCCTTGTATTGCCCAGGTGAAAGTCTGGAACATTCCGCAGCACTTGCTAAAGCAAAACATTACGCATGCGCAGAAGGAACTTCTGGGTCATGCGCGAAGGGTGGGGCTTATCGAATGGCACCCAACTGCAAGCGACATCCTTTTCAGCACGGGTTATGATTATAAGGTGAGCTGCCGTCTAGGGAACTCTGATTTCTATTCTCTTTTTCAGGACGTGCATAGGATAGGAAAGGGGAGATGGCATGTTCTGTGCCGTGGGAAGAGAATTTTGTCTCCGTGTTTCTTTCTTGTCCTCCAGATCACTGAGATCATAAATTCAGCCCTTCCAGGTATGGAGCGTAGGAAGGGGAGGGCAGTCCTGTTTATTCCCAGGGGGAGCTTGTATTCTTGTAACTTTGTTGTTTTTAAATTGCTTTTATTATATATGCTTTATGCATTTCTTATGGGAAGGCAGCATACAAGTCTTAAAAATTTGTACTGCTGATCCCCAGGAGTACATAAAAGCGGCAGAATCTGGTACCAGGTGCACGGGGCTGAACTTCCGAAGGATCTCAGTTTTCATTTTCAAACAACAGCAAAGCAAAGTTTCTCATCCTCAACAGAGGCAATGAAAGAGAGAGTGTACGGTAGTTCCTTTTCTTGTCATGCCTAGACTGAGGCTGCATGGGGAAGAAGCGTGTTGTTGAGTCCGGACAATGTGCAGTGTCTTTTTGCGCTCCTGTCCGCAAAACACATTGATTTCTTGCATACTTCCCAATCCAGAGCAGTAGCTGAATGTGTTTTCTCAGTGGCTGGAGGGAGCGAAGCTTCAGTGCCCGAAGTGGTTTCTTGCATTTTGCCAGGACTGGCAGAATACAAATCACAGAAACGTCACCAAATGCAAAGAAGCATGGATCTGTGCTGTAATTTATTTAGGTTGCAGAATTCAGATCCAGCTTTTGCAGAATTGGCTTGCTGACTTGGCTAGTGTGGTGTAGTGGTTAGGAGCGTGGACTCTAAACTGGGGAAAGCAGGTTTGAGTCCCTGCTCCTCCACATGCAGCTGCTGGTGTGATCTTGGGTCAGTCACAAGTTCTGTCAGAACTGTTCTCTCAAGGGCAGCTCTGAAAAGAGCTCCCTCAGCCCCTCCTAACCTCATAGGGTGTCTGTTATGGGGAAGGGAAGGAGATTGTGAGACTCTGAGTGAAGGGCAGAGTATAAATCCAGTCTCCTATTCTTCCCTTCTTAAATGCAGACCTCTTGATCTATTTTGTTTTAAAGCAGATGTCTGCTCATTCTCCCCATCCCTTCCTCCCCGTCTCCTTGCTGCTCGGTAACAGCGGCTTACCCCAGGGTGCTGCTCCCACTCCGCCCTGCCTGCCGGCCCCTCCATTTCCGGGTGTGAGCGGACAGTGGCTGGGGAAAGGAGCACACCGCCAGGGGCTTTTCCTAGGCCACTTCTTCTGCGAGCACACTAACAAGCGCGTGTCCCTCTCTGCCTCAGATCATGGTCTGGAACCTCGACACCAAAGAGTCTGTCATTGAGACCCCGGTGAAGACAATCAGCTTCCATACGGACGTGATCCTCTCCATGTCCTTCAACACAGACGGGAGCCTCCTGGCCACAGCCTGCAGGGACAGGAAAATACGGATCATCGACCCCCGAGCAGGGACCCTTCTACAGGTAGGGAGGGGTGTCACCAGTGCCCACGGAGACCTTGGGGTCTTACGTTAACGGATGACAGAAACGTCTTACGTTAACGGATGACAGAAACGTAATGTTAAGTAATAATAAAGACAATAATACTGATAATAAATTAAATTAAATGCAGCACAGACAACCCCCACAATAGTCACCCCAGGCATAAATGAAATACAAAAACACCCCCCACCCTCCTACTCCCTAAAGCAATGAAATCCCTGACTATTTTCAGAAAGAAATCTTGGTGGGGCTGGCCCTTTCAGGAAGAGGGCAGAGCCCCCCAATAGCCCCGCCATAGCTACGGACCAGGTGGGCACAGAGGGGGGCCCATGTCGTTTCCCTGAAGTTCTGTAGCCAAAGACAGGACTGACTCAGGGACCACAGAGCTAAGCCCACATCAGTGTGACGCCAGCCAGGTAAACCAGGGGCTGTAATCTGGCCTCATTCTGTAGCAAGGGGCAGTTAGGTTTGAGTCCAGTAGCACCTTAGAGGCTAACCAGAGTTTCATGGTATAAGCTTTTGAGAGTCAAAGTTCCCCTTCATCAGATTCAAGTAGAGCAGAAAAGTAGATCTGAGTCTTTTTATACTAGTCCGAAGGTGGGGAAGGTGTTGTAAAGAATGCTCATAAAGGATGCAGATTGCAATCAACTTGATTACAACAGAAGGGAATTAATAATTAATAATAATCTTTACTGTACAGCATTGTTTGTAGAATAGCCAGGAGATGCTAAGATTGTCTGGCAGGCAGAAGTTCTAGCTCTTTAGCGTTATGCACCACTAGGTGGCGAGCTAGACTTGGTTTGAAGGCAAGAGACATTTCAGAGGTGGTTTGCCGTTGCCTGCCTCTGCGTCACACCCCTGGTGTTCCTTGGAGGTCGCCCATCCAAATACCAGCCAAGGCCGACCCTGCTTAGCTTCCGAGATCTGACAGGATCGGGCTTGCCTGGGCTATCCAGGTCAGGGCAGCAGAAGGGAAGCTGATTACAATACACATTGTACCGTTGCATCCTTTACAAGCATTCTTTACGACACCCCTCTGACTTGATGACTGGGACATAGAGACTCAGAGGTCTCTGGTTCTAGTCATATCTGACAAAGGAAGCTTTGACTCTCCAAAGCTTGTACCCTGAACCTCTTGTTGGTCTCTTGAGGTGCTACTGGACTCGGATCTAACTGATCTACTGCCGGCCAACACGGCTCGCCTCTGAAATTGTCTTTAAGGAGCAAGGAAATCACTAAACTGAGGGGAACCTCCATATTCAGAGGCACTAAACCTCTGAATCCCAGAGCCAGGAGGCAACATCAGGGGAAGGCCTCGGCCTTTATGCCCTGTTGCTGGCCCTCCACAGGAACTGGTCGGCCACTGTGTGAGACAGGATGCTGGACTAGATGGACTTGGTCTGACCCACCACGGCTCTTCTGGTATTCTTATCAGGGGAAGGCCTCGGCCTCTATGCCCTGTTGCTGGCCCTCCAGAGGAACTGGTTGGCCACTGTATATGCCGCCTTTCCACCCAAACATGGTCCCTGAGGCAGCTGCCATCAAAGGATCAAAACATTTAAAACGGCATTTAAACAGTATGTATAAAATATTTAACAATACAATAAAACATAGACATACAGACACACGCACAACCAACCAGGGACGACCAGTAAGAGTTTACTGGAGGTATTCCAAGTAAAACGAAAACATCTTCCCCTGCTGGCCAAAGACACGGTAGAGAAAGATGGACAAATCTCCCAAGGGAGGGAGTTCCAAAGTTTTAGAACCACCTCTAAGAAAACACAAGAAAGACGTGAATTCCGTTTTAATAAAGCAACCATTAAAGCTGTCGACCCTGATATTGTTCAAAATTAATAAACTTGCATTCTGTTTAGCCAGGATTGGGAAAATTGCTGAACAGCTGAAGACGGGTTCTCTACCTAAAAATCCTTGCAGGTTTCGCAGCTGGGGGTCTGCCGAAACCCCTCATGCTGGCCCACATCGATGAGAATCCCCCTTTGATGTTTTGAAAGCCGCTTTCTTTCCACAGCCCGGCAGCTGCAGTCAGAAGCTGCGCCTCGGAGGCTTAAGTCTGTCCTTACTGTGGTGTAACAGAGTTGGCGTCCAGTGGCGCCTTTAAGACCAACATGGAAATAAGCTTTCAAGCCATGGGAGCCCTGACCTGGACGGCCCAGGCTAGCCTGATCTTATCAGATCTCGGAAGCTCAGCAGGGCCGACTCTAGCAAGGACTCAGATGAGAAATCTCCAAGGAATACCAGGGCTGGGACGCAGAGGCAGGCAATAGCAAGCCTCCTCTCTGAATATCCCTTGCCTCCAAAGCTCCACTAGGGGTCGCCAGAAGTCAGCAATGACCTCCAGGCACGCACGCACACAAACACACACAAAATACCCCCAAAAAAGGTGCCACTGGACTCAAACTTTGTTCTGTTGCTTCAGACCAGCACAGCTATTCACCTAAATCTATCTTACTGCGGTGTCTGAAGGCACTATAAAATTGGTCTTACTTAGTGGGGTTACCCCCACTGTAATGTATGTAATGGCGGTCGTCATGTCCAGACATGTCCAGACACACAGGGCCAGGCCGGCTACCTGAGCTTGATCCGGCAGAACAGTAGCTGGCCAGATTGTAACTTGCCACCAATGGAGCGCCTAGAATCCCCGAAGGAACCTATGACATGTAACCACAATCGTAAGGTCCTATCAGGACATTTGGGCGAGGTCGGAGGTGTGGCTGCAACCAGAATAAAAGAGGGCCCCTGAGCCTAGGTGGGCATGCCTCATCTGACCACCTATTAAAGAGCTTGCTATGAAATCACTTCTGCTGGTCTCCCGACTCCGGTACTTTTCACCCACCAAGGGCCCCTGCAGGGGGGCTGAGAACCCTTAACAGTCCCTCCGCCTCTTTTACAGAGCTGCTTTCCCGAATAGCTGAAGGAATACCCCCTTGCATTGCTGCGCATTGTGTCTGCGAGTATCCCCCTCTGGTATGTGCACAGGCCAGCATCTTAAATCCATCGGACGCGTCTCGCATCCACGTTTTGCAGGGCTTCTGCAGAACAAGGCACAGATCTGCATCCACGCCTGCCTTTCTGTGCCCTTTTGCACAGTCATTCCTTAACGTGCCAAGTCTGTTGTGCAAGATCACTCTTCCTTTTCGTCCCCAGCTGCACAAACCTTGCAAATGCAGTGCAAACAAAGCCACTTCAGGAGGAAAACAACCTTCCCTCTCTGTTCCGACTTATTTATTTATTTAAAACAAACCCTTTCCAGTGCTGCTGAGCTTGCCAGATCCAAGGTATTGCAGGTGGTTAGGGTGGTGTTCACTGTGTGACAGATTCTGTGCTAACAGGAGTTGGTTTTATGGCACTGTTTGGGTAAGCAAGACTTGGAGAAGATCCTCTGGCGGTGGAGGGAACACAGGTGTGCGATGGGAGGCGGGGTGGCTTCCTAGTTTGGGAACAGTGGGTGCAGTTGGGCTCTCTTCCCCACAGAGGGCAAGGCATGGCGGCTGGGCACGGCAGCATGCCGCTTTAGAGCCGTGTTTCCCAATCTGTTGGTCGGGACCCGAGAGTGGGTCGTGAGTCAGCCCTTCCTCATGGCCGCCCCTGCCCTTTCTGTTGCTTCTTTTTGTGTTTTCGAAACCAAGATCTAACCCCAGAAACTGTATCTTCTTCTACCTGCACAGGCTGGCCACCATCTTCCACAATCCCCCCACAGCCTTTCATATGCCAAAACACAGGCCTTTCATGCCAGTCCTGTCTGCCCAAACATCCCTGTTAAACCATTGAGCGCCCCCCCACCCCCGTCCACTCCACTCTGTGTTGGCTGCAAATGGAGGTAAACAGCAGAGTGCTCGTGCTCCTGGCCCCCTGGTGCCTGCATCGCAAATTTAAAACAGATAGAGAAGCAGCAGTTGCTCTGGTGTGTGGTGGGGAGCCCTTGGTGGGTCAGCCCTTGGCTGAAGACATCCTTTCTGAGCTCTGAAGACGGTCCATCAGTGAGGGATGTGGCAGCGGGTCCCCTCATCACATTGGGGATCCCTGAGAGGCCTAACGAGGCCCTGCAGCTTGAGAGTGTCCGACGAGGACCTGGGAGGAGACCCAAACTGGAATCTCCACTCTGCCGTGGGAATTTGCTAGGGCCAGTCACACACGGTCAGCCTAGCCTACCTCGCAGGGTTGTTGTTAGGACAAAAATAGAGGGACGGTGTAGCCCACTTCATGCTGTCACTGGGGAAAAGGGGGACGTACAGATGAAGTGAGTAAATAAATGCATTCGACAACTCTGCGTCAGTTCTTTCAGAACACATCTGCTGAACATTGTAAGCCGCTTTGGGTCCTCATCAGGGAAAAAAGCGGGATATAAATATTGAAATAAATAGGATACGCAGATACATATTGTCAGTTGTGATGGGGGGGGGGGGTTTGAGAGTGGAGCCCTGTGCAGAAATGACTCCGGTCGAAGCACTTTGGTCTCCATGGGCTTAGGCTGGAGTAAGCCTGACTGGGATCACACTGCAAAAATATGTCGCAAAAGTCGGTGAGCTTAATTTAAAGGGGGGAAATGGAGCGTGCTGGGTTCTCTGTTGCTGATGCCCCGTGTCTTCTTGCAGGAGGCGAGCAACAAGTTCCACCGAGTGAATAAAGTTTTGTTTCTAGGAAGTATGAAAAAGCTGGTCTCCACAGGGACGTCCAGGTGGAATAACAGGCAGATTGCAATCTGGGACCAGGTGAGTCACACAGTTGCTACTCCTCCTTGCAAGCTGTTGCTACGCAAAAGGTTTCCCAGCAGACCATTCTGGGGCCCTGCCTTGCTGCCGGCAGCCATTCAGATGGCGCTGTCTAACACTGGACGGTTGCATTTTCTCTCTGCTGAGAAGGAAGAAACAAAGGGATCTTCGACGTGGTCTCTGTGCTTCACACTGATGGGTTACTGCGCCTGCGCTGGAATCCATCGGTATGTAGAAAGCTCTAACGGATTATCGCGCCCAGCAACACCGGGCATGCGCGGGAGCCCGACCGCGCATGCCCAGAGGAGCGGGCGTGGGGATCCCATCAGTTCTCTTCTGACCGCCGCGCTGTTCACAGCTTCGTCCGTCAGCTCCGTAGTGGAAAGCTCTTCGTTTCTTTCCTTCGTCTTTGCCTTTTCTCTACCTCTTTCTAGCTCTATCTAAAACAAACAAACAAACAAAAAAATCTTTGGGGTTATCTTCTGGGTGTGGGCTTTACTTTCCTCTGCCTTCGGGCACTCCCCCCCCTCTCTTTCTTCCTTCCCGCTTTTGGGCTACTGTATGGCTCAAAAGTGGGGCTGTTTTAAGAGGTGCGTGAAGTGTGGGAGCAAACTCGCTGCTCCTGACGGCCATTCGCTCTGCATCCTCTGTTTGGGTGAAACGCACCGTCCTGACTCGTGCCCACATTGCGCGAAGTTCAGCAACCAGACCCGCAAGAACAGAGCTGCCAGATTGAAGGTCGCCTTATTGGAGTCCGCGCTCCTCCCATCTCCGTCAAAAGTTATGCAGTCGACGAACACCTCAGCTCCGACCGACCTGCCATCGACGTCGACATCGATGACACCATCCCGGTCTGCCACCGATAGGCTATCGGCGTCGAGACCGGCGTCGGACACTACCCCTTCGGGGTCGAAACGCCCGGCTATCTCTCAGTCCGCAGCATCGACACCGCTAAAGAAAAAGAAAAAAGATAAGTCCCAGAAGAAGCACAAGGACGCTTCTGGACTTGTCGGGAAACCGCCAAAGAAGGCCTCTGTGCCTCCGGCTTCGCTGCCCTCGGAGCCACTAACAACTGTCCAGGCTCCACCGGCCATGCCGTCCGCATCGATGGAGATACCGACTATCCATCTCCTCAACTCGCCCATCCGTCAGATCGAGACTGACTTACCAGACACCATCCTGGAGACGCAACGATTTCCCGAGAGTGAGCACCGTGGCTTGGATCGACATCGATCACGCTCCATCTCCAGATCCCCGTTGTCTGCCGGGTCCTTTTCGCCTGAACCTAGCGAGCCCGACTGCCCGCCCGACCAGCCCGTCGATGTCGGACACCCTCCATTTCGCCATCGTTACCAACGAGACTACCGATCCCGGTCTCCACGATACAGGTCGCCGCATCGTCATCAGGCTTCCCGTCACCGCTCCCCTGCTCCATCTCGATGGGACCTCCCTCCGCAATCCCTCGCTCCTTGGGATCGCCATCGCGCCTACTATATCGATGCTCACGCCGGCACGTCGAGACCATGGTCTCCACCTCCCTATCCGGAATGGGACTGATACGCCGCCAGATCAAGGTCGCCCCATCATTTGCCACCGTCCACGTGGACCAGACAACCTTCATACCGGCCTGCTGACCCTCGTCCACCATCCCCGCTCCGTCAGCCACCACCGTCTCAGGTCCCACCTCACTCTCTGCCCATACAGACACCGATACCGACCCCGGCTCCGACAACATCGAAACCAATTACGGTGCCGCCGCCGCCACCACCGACACCGGTCCAGCCCCTTGATCCACCTGCATCCTCCTCGTCCCAAGAGGATAGTGAAGAGGGTGATTCTGATCAGGGCTCGCCTTCTCGTCCTTCCCCTAATCCAGACGTGGCAGATAACCTGCCAATCTCACCTTCTGAGGACATGTCCTCCTACGGGGAGCTGGTAAAACGCATGGCACTTTCCCTGGGCTTGTCGATACTACAACCCAAATCTGCCATCGACGATCCTGTCTACGACATCGTACAGGCTGACACCTCCACCGCTGTCTCCCTCCCGATGTCGGCGGTTCTATTACAAGCTGCCAAAGCACCCTGGGATAAACCTGCATCTGGCCAGGTGTCGTCGAGACGCCTCGACCACATGTACCGCATACAAGAAGCAGGAGCCGAATTCCTTACCTCTCACCCTAAACCGAATTCATTGGTGGTCAACTCCTCGACCAAAGCCAAACGGTCTCTTTCTACTCCCTCCGACAAGGAAGGTAGGAAGCTTGATTCCTTCAGCCGTCGCTTTTACTCTGCAGGTGCCCTGGGTGTTAAAACGGCTAACTACCTCGCATGTATGGGACGTTACAACTATGCGCTATGGGAACAACTCTCTGGAGCTTTGGCCCATCTTCCAGAGGAACACAGACTTGCAGCCCGCCGTCTCCAGAAGGAGGGCCTAATCTTGTCTAAACAGCAGCTTAATACATCCAAGCACACGTTAGACACCTTCTCTAAGACAATGACCTCTGGAATTGCACTGCGGCGTCATTCCTGGCTAAGGTCCACCTCGCTCCAGCAAGACACCAGGTCATATATTGAAGACCTACCTTTTGATGGCCTCGGTCTCTTTCACTCCTCTACCGACACTGCTCTTCAGGAGTTAGATAAGAGCATTAAAGCCTCTAGGACCTTGGGTGTCTCGACAACCACCAGACCATATAAGCCACGATCGTGGACCAGGCCATGGTCCCGCCACTCCTCCTCCAGGAGCTCTCCTGATCGCACCTGGCGCCCTCGCTCCTCACCTGCTCAACAGCGCACCTCTTACACGCAGAAGCAGCGTTTCCCTGCACAGCAGTCTAACTGCCCTAAACAATCCCGGCAGCAAAAGCAGGGTCTTTGACTGTGTGCCTTCCAACCTGCCGCGCCTTGCGCCCTACCTTCCGGCTTGGTGCCTGATCACGACAGACTCTTGGGTCCTCTCCATTGTCACCAGGGGATACCTTATCGAGTTTATCCAAACACCTACAGCACCGGTTTTCGTCTCCACCCCACCTTCCGCCCCTCTTCTTCAGGAGGTCGACACTCTCCTCCGCAAAGATGCCATCGAACCCGTTCCTGTGCAGTTCCATCAAACGGGTTTTTACTCAAGGTACTTTGCGGTGCCAAAACGAGACGGCGGAACCAGACCAATACTGGATCTCCGGGACCTAAACCGCTTCATCGAATACCGTCGTTTTCGGATGGTGACCCTACCTTCCCTTCTACCACTCATCCGCAGAAATGCCTGGATGGCCACGCTCGACCTCCAGGACGCATATTTTCACGTCTCCATCTGCCCCCCCCCCCACCGCAGATTTCTCCGGTTTGCAATAGGATCCCATCACTTCCAGTACAAGGCCCTTCCATTCGGCCTTTCTACCGCCCCCAGGGTCTTCTCAAAAATCATTATTGTCGTCGTTGCCTTTCTCCGCCTTCAGGGCATCTCTCTTTTCCTGTACATCGACGACTGGCTTCTGGTCGCCAACTCCAGGCCAGCCCTCCTCGATGCCATTTCCGCAACGCAATCTCTTCTTCTGGACTTGGGGCTCCGCATCAACCCAGAGAAGTCCCATCTCACGCCATCCCAGCGAGTCTGCTACATTGGGGCAGAACTCGACTCCAAACTACTGACTGCCTTCCTACCTTGGGACAGAGCCCAACCTATCATAGCCCTAGCCGTCCAGGTGCGCTCCCAGCGGCACTCCACGGCTCTCACCATTCAAAGGCTGTTAGGCTTCATGGCGGCTACAACATCTGTCATTCCGTTCACCAGACTGCGCATGAGAACCCTTCAGCTCTGGTTCCTGCGCCACTTTCGGCCGTCACATCACCCACAGGACAGGCTGATGTCACCCACTACCGAAGTCAGGGACTCCCTCGAATGGTGGACCGCCCCCACTCGACTGCTGCAAGGGGCTCCATTCCACATCCCAGCACCCCACCTAACCCTCACGACCGATGCCTCCAACTGGGGTTGGGGAGCCCACCTCCAAGACATGAGAATGGGTGCTCCCTGGGACAAAGCCCTGTCGTCCAGTCATATAAACTACCTCGAACTGTTGGCTATAGTCTACGCACTGCGCGCCTTCCTACCCATCGTGAGAGGCACCTGCGTTGCAGTCCTGTCGGACAACACTACAGCCGTCAGCTACGTCAACAGACAGGGTGGCACCGTGTCTCGTCGTCTCTGTCGGCTGGCAATGAACCTCTGGGAGTGGTGCATAGCCAATGGCATCTACCTGCGGGCAACGCACATCCCAGGAACCCTCAACACACAGGCAGACCTGCTCAGCCGGGGCCAGGCGCAAATGCACGACTGGGAGCTCTCTGACGTCTACCTCCTGCCGGTCTTCCAAGCCTGGGGTGTCCCTCAAGTGGATGTCTTTGCCACCAGACACAACTCCAAATGCGACAAGTTCTGTTCCATAGGCGGACGAGACCCTCTTTCCCTCGCCGACGGCCTCCTTCACCCCTGGGACGAGGAATTCCTGTATCTCTTCCCACCCTTCCCGCTCCTGACGCGCGTCGTCCACAAGATCCTGCAGGATCGGGCAAACTGCATTCTCATCTCTCCCTGGTGGCCTCGCCAACCTTGGTTCCCCATACTTCTATCCCTGTCTCACAAACGGTTTCATCACTTCCCAGCTCAACCAGACCTGTTGAGAGTCGGCGACCCCCCCCTGCTTCACCACGACATCCCACGGCTGAAGCTCACGGCGTGGAGAATTTTCCCTCCAGCTTCTCCCAATGAGTAGCCAACGTGCTCCTAAACTCCCGCAAGGAGTCCACTAGAAGGTCATACGCCTGCAAGTGGTCACGCTTTTGCTCCTTTGTGGCGGTAAACTCGACCTCTCCATCTTCGGCGGGCCTACCCAAGGTCTTTGAATTCCTGCTTACTCTGGCTGACGCAGGCCTTGCCCATTCATCCCTCAGGGTGTACCTCGCTGCCATTTCAGCATTCCATAACCGTGTTGACAACTGCTCGGTTTTCGCACACCCGCTATCAAAGCGTTTCCTGAGGGGCCTCCTACATCTTTACCCCCCACGCAGGATGCCGGCACAGCCATGGGACCTCCCTCTTGTCCTACGCGCGCTCACAAGAAAACCCTTTGAGCCACTCGCCACCTGTGCTCCGCATCTTCTGGCGTGGAAGACTGCGTTTCTTGTTGCCATCACGTCCGCTAGGCGGGTAGGTGAAATTCTGGCCTTCAGGCATGACTCACCTTACCTCTCATTTCTACCAGATGCCGTCCGACTGTTTCCGGACGTCTCATTCCTGCCCAAGGTGATTTCAGCCTTCCACCTACATGCTGAAACGATTTTGCCTGACTTTTACCCGAACTACTCCTCTCAGGAGGAAAGGCTCCTCCATACGCTAGATGTTAAAAGAGCCCTCCTCTTTTACCTAGCCCGGACTAAACCATCTCGCAAGACCCCGAGACTTTTTGTGGCATACACACATAGCAGATTGGGCTCCCCTATCACAGCTCAGAGACTCTCGAAGTGGATAGTAGCCCTCATAACTCTCTGCTACCAGTTATCACATACTCCTCTTCCGGCCCAGGTCCATGCCCATTCTACCAGGGCTATCGCGACCTCCACCGCGTTCCTCAAGGGAGCATCCCTTACTGACATTTGCAACGCGGCTTCCTGGGCCACACCGACTACTTTCATGAGGCACTACGCCTTGGACACCCGGGCTGCTGATCGCTCCTCCCTGGGTTGCCTGGTTCTCTCCTCTGCCTCTAAGTGACAGCCTGCCTGCACCCACCTCCAGGTAGGACATTGCTCGCTACTCTCCCATCAGTGTAAAGCACAGAGACCACGTCGAAGATAAACAGGTTTCCTACCTGTAACTGATAATCTTCGAGTGGTCATCTGTGCATTCACACTACCCACCCGCCTTCCCCTCTGCTGCCAGGCTCTCTCTCTCTCTGCTTGGTCGCAGCGGTCAGAAGGAACTGGGCTCCCGCGCATGCCCGGTGTTGCTGGGCGCGAAAATCCGTTAGAGCTTTTTACATACCGATGGATTCCAGCGCAGGCGCAGTAACCCATCAGTGTGAATGCACAGATGACCACTCGAAGATAATCAGTTACAGGTAGGAAACCTGTTTCTTTTCTGCATTCCCATTTTCCTTGCTTGCGTATTCCTGTTGCTTTGGGTGTGTGGGGGGGGTGTCTGTTCTGCACATGTTTTGCTTCCTCCTCTAGTGGTCAATTTGATATTACATGGCGTACCTCCCATTTAATGCCTGCTATAAAACAGTGTAACATCAAACTGACCACCAGAGGGAGCAAAACGTGTGTGGAACCAACCTCCCCCCCCCCCCCCAAAAAAAAGAACAGGAACACACAAACGAGGAAAGTGAAAATGTGGAAAAACCCCATATCTCACGGAGGTGCCAAGAACAGCAGCCTTTTGTGCTCCCATGTTGCCGTTTCAAGTCCTCAGAGGCATTGCAAGCCACTTTTTAAAAAGTATAAATCCAGCAGACGTTTAAATGTACAAACACACTGTGCACCATGTCAAGCCATGGAACAGCAGAAGGGTATAACTTTTTTTAAAACTGTTACTGTTTGGTGGTCCGCAGACTGGGGGGCTGCCCCCTTTTGTATTTTGTCTCTTCCCCCATCTCCAAAACCGTGGCAGTCAGCTGGTGGCAACCGCCTGCTCAGAGCTAGGCACAGGGGGAGGAAGCGAGGGGGAGGCTGCTGGACCCTGCCCTGAGCATGCAGTGGTGGTAGTCGGAGGCAGGGGAGACAGTCCAACCAGTCTCTGTGGCTCGACTCGGGTGTCAGTTTGGCTAGGCTGGCATAGGGAAAGAGACCCTTCTGTCTTCCTCTCCAAGCCAAGAGGTCCAAATTGTTGTCTGTTGAACCTGCCTAGAGCAGTACACGGTGTGTGCCTCTTCACAAGCTGTCGCAGAGGTGGCTTAGTCACGGTACTGGTGTGAAAGACGGGTCTAGTTCTCACTGCCAAGGGGTAGAACCTGTATGCGGGCTGAATTGCATCAGATTGCAGGTTGAAAACCTGGTGGTGCCTCATAGGACTGAATGCTGTTTCTCTCTCACACACACACAACTTCCCTCCAGGTAGAAATCTAGCATCTCAGGGAGAAGGCTAGAGATAGCACCTGTCTCCCTGATACACTAGTTTTCTATATGGAGGGATGTTTTTAGGGTAGATTATTCAGCCACATAGGTTTCTATCTCCAGTCCAAGCACAGGCTTGCTACCTCACTGAGAACTCGGCCTCACCAGCCCACAGGTAATCCCAAAATCCTTCTTGAGGTGCATTTTCGTAACCAGTCGTCCCCCAGCCTTCTCATCATAGAATTATCTTGTACTCTTACCGCAGCTATTTTGTGTCTCCCTTCTCTGCAGGGTGACCTTTCTGTGCCTTTAGTTGAAGAGGACATTGACGGCTCCTCAGGGCTCCTGTTTCCTTTTTATGACGCTGACACACACATGTTGTATGTTTTGGGCAAGGTGAGTTCTTATCCTCGGCACGAGGTCGGACTAAGAGCTGTGACCATCCTCCAGGGATTCCTCTGCATATTTTTTTCCCCTCTCAAACCTTTTTTTGTTTTGGGCTGTTTGCTGGTTTGGTGTAGTGGTTAAGAGCGCAGACTCTAATCTGGGAGAACCGGGTTTGATTTCCCCACTCCTCCCCATGCTGCTGCTGGTGTGACCTTGGGTCAGTCACAAGTTCTCTCAGAGCTGTTCTCTCAAGGGCAGTTCTCAAAAGAGCTCTCTCAGCCCCCCTTCCTCACAGGGTGTCTGTTATGGGGAGGGGACGAGATTGTAAGCCGCTCTGAGACTACAAGTGAAGGGGGGGGGGGGGATAAATCCAATCTCTTCCTCCTCTTCTTAATTTCTCCCCTACTGTTCTATGCTGCTTTTGCCTCCCCCATCCCCTGGAAGTGGTATCCAGGTCATTTAGGTGAAGCTGTCAACATTTAAGCCAAAATTTTGAGTTCTGCTACTCAGACAACTGCTCTGGCAATGCTGGGCAAAAATAAAATATGATAAAAATTCTGTTGGCCTCTGTGGGCCAGGGTGGCCTCTCCCTGATTTTATCTTCCTCTCTGCAGCATTCAGGGGCTGGGTGCAAAAGAAAAACGTAGGGAGTCTTCCTCTCCCTGATGTGCTGCACACAAGGAAAGGCTTGGGACAGCTTTACACATGTTAACGTGAATTGGCTGTGAAGTTATCATTAGAAGTTACCATTAGAGGGATTTGGCCCACTTCTGCCGCCTTGTCCAGGTTCTGTCCTTAGCAGAGCATGGGCCTCGCCTGCCATCCCTTAGTTACACGACAGCAGCCATTGACCTATTTATTGAGGTATCTGTCCCTCACTTTTCTCCCTAACGGGGACCCAGAGTGGCTTATGACATCACCCCTTCGCTCCTGCATTTTATCCCCACAACAGTCCTCTGAGGTAGGTCAGGCAGAGAGTATATGACTGGCCCAAGGTCACCCGGCAAGCTTCCACCGCTGGCTGGCTGCCGTGTGAGACAGGATGCTGGATGAGATGGGCCACTGGTCTGATCCAGCAGGGCTCTTCTTATGTTCTTATGAGCGGGGATTCGAACGCAGGCTTCTCAGGCCCTAGCCCAACGCTTTGACCACCACATTGCTTCAGCGGTTTCATCTCTGGCTGCTTTTCTGACGGAGTGCAGCTTCTGCCTGCGGCTCTCTTCTTCCCTTCCTCCAGCAGCAGAGGAATCCCGGCCCTCTTAGAGGCTTCAGGCGTGATCAACAAACACGACCCCAGACGGGAGAACAAAGTGTCCCTCTTGAGTCAGGGTGGAGGTCTGGCTAGGACTGAGGTGATCTCAGAGACTCATGGAAGGTCTCCAGGTCCGATTGGACCAGTGGGAACGGGGAGGAAGACTCAACCCTTTCCCCAGTGGGCCACTTTCTCACGTTAAAATGGGCCCTCCCGCCCACTTTTCTCCCCACATGGGAAAGGGTGCTGGAGCCGCATATATTTCCCCTTGAAGGGGAAGGGCCAGCAAGGTGAGGCCAGTCACAAAATGGCTGCCATGGAGCCCGGGACCAACGGCTGCGTTCTGGATGGTTTCAAGCCAAGCGTGTCCTCCCACGAGGGAGCCAGTGGCTTCCAAATGGGCTTTCCCTGCAAATGCTCTTCTAAAGTCCCCTCTACTCCATGGAGGCTGAGGAAAGCCAGGATCGGTTCTTTGCTTTGGAGAAGAGATGCTGCTTGGTTTCTCTTTTCCAAAGAAAAGGAGGGCTCATTCCCTGCTTGACCACAGGGAGAGGTTTGCTAAGCCCAGAGACTTAAAGTCTGTCAGGGTGTTTGGCTGCAACGCACCCACCCAGGTTGAGCCTCCCAGCTTTGCTAGTCAGCCAGTGGACAGGGACCAACTTCTGTCTCCTAATTTTTTGTCCCAGTCAATCCATTTGGATTTTGTCTCTATAAGAGTTTGGGATGCCAGCCTCCAGGTGGGGCCAGGGGATCCCCTGGAATTACAACAGATCACTAGACTAGAGATCCGTTCGACTGAAGAAAATGGATGCTTTGGAGGGTGGACTCTGTGGTCCTCTCCAGGCTCCACCTCCAAATCTCCAGGAGTTTCCCAGCCTGGATCTGGCAACCCTACACCCCCCCCCAGTACCCCACCAGTGGCCTGGGGAACCTGACAGCCTTACCAAGGGCTGAAGAAACGAGGGAGTGCCAGGAAGCATGTTGGCACTTGTAGGTGCTGTGTCAGGATTGCATACAGCACCGGGGAGGGGGGGGGGGACACAGCTTACCCAGCATGCTCCTTGGACACCTGTGTCCCAGGTTTTTTAAAAAAACTTAAAATAATAGCAATAGTAAAGCCCCCCCCCCATTTCTAGTTATAACCAGAACAGCAGACCCCAACGCTCTCCCTCCCCCCAAAAGACACCTGTCATTCAAATCCCCTCAAAAACCCTGGCAAACAAGTGAGTCTGACAGCACCTCCTGAAGATCTCTAAGTAGGAGGTTCCTCTTCAG
Organism: Lepidodactylus listeri; assembly: GCA_029233225.1. Taxonomy (NCBI): domain Eukaryota; kingdom Metazoa; phylum Chordata; class Lepidosauria; order Squamata; family Gekkonidae; genus Lepidodactylus; species Lepidodactylus listeri. The sequence continues at coordinate 135,078,673 of JARCFY010000004.1, read as the reverse complement.
GGAGCTCATTTCAGAGAACCAGAGCTACGGTGGGAAGAGGTTTGCGCTCTGGATGACACCAAAGCAGTCGCCATAAGCGGTGGGATAGCCGACAGACGGTTTACCTGATGACCAGTCAGCACACAGGGACACATAGAAGGAGACATGTGGAAGAAGCCCGCTCTCCGACTGCTACTCTCGTGTGGCGGCCTCTTGCGCAGAGGGCCCCCCTGTCCCCTTTTTGTCATGACAACAGTTTGCTCCACAGAACAGTGTGAAGAATCAAAATGACTTCTTTTCAGTGGCTTGTCAGAAGCGACACGGCGCTCAACACTATCCCCCCACCCCTTTGTCTCTCTCGTTCTCTCTAGGGCGATGGAAACATCCGGTACTACGAGATAAGTCTGGAGAAGCCATACCTCAACTACCTGATGGAATACCGGTCCCCTATGCCCCAGAAGGGCGTCGGTAAGCTTGCGGCAGTCCTGTGAGCGGTTGCGTGCCTTGGAGGAGTGATAAAACGGGTGCCTGTGAGCGACTGATGGGCCAAGGCAGCTGGTCGGGGGCAGATAACAGGCCTGTGGTCTCCTCCTCTTGGGCTTTTGTCACAGCTGCACCGCCCAGCGCTCAGGGCCTGTCTCTTGCTGTTTCTCAGGGCACTTAGAGGGCACGACGGAGATGTTAGGCAAGCAGAGAAGAGCATCTTGACGCTGGGATTTTGATTCAACTTCTAAAAATACCGTTCTGAGGAGACGCCCCCCTTCCTCTGTTCGGTCCAAATGGGCAAGTGCAATACAGTGCGTTTATGTTTTAGTAAATTTGTCCTCCACATTGGTGCTCCAAGTAGTATACAAGTATCGCACACCCTTTGCCCATCAGCATTACGTGTACAACTTGCGAAACCTCAAGCAGATCCAACAGAAGGCTGCAAAGCCGTTCACGAGTTAACAGACAAGAGGCCCTTGCATCTGAAGGCTCAAACGGATTTTTAACCTAGTCTGGAAGGCCCTGGATAGATCAGTTTTCGATTTTGGAAGCTTGATGACGGAGCCCGGTTTTTCCCGGGGGGGGGGGGGGGGGGGGAATGTCAGGCTGCATCCCGGAGAACTTTTCTGTCTCTTTTTCATAATCCTCCTTCTGTGGCGGAAGGTGCAGCGGGGACTTCTTTGCCGCCGCTCCTCCCTCTACTCTCTCGCTTGCCAGATTTCACTATGCCCTGGGTGAGAATGGAGAGGAGCGGTGGAGACAGGAGAGTTGTCTAGTGCTTTCCCCCTCCCTTCCACACAGCAGTGTTGGCCATTGCTCTTGCAGTTTTATTTTGGTTTTTATGCCAAGTTTTCCCCATGTTTTTTCAGACACCCCCCCCATTGGTCTAAAAAACCCCAGACAGGCAAAACTTGGAAGCAAAACTGGGAGAGCAACAAACAGCAAATAACCTTGGGGGGGGGGGGGGGACAGGGACTGCTGTGGTTAAGTAGCCAAGCTGGAGCAAAACCCAGTGTGGAAAAGCCCCTTTGTGTGTGTGTGCAGTGGAGTTGGAAACAAAAATTGAAATGCTTTATGGGAAGGAAGGTAAATTCCACAGAGAGGAGAAAGGACAGCTGGAAAAAGGCAACAGGAAAAGGCTGGGGAAGGGCAGAGGAAAAGGGGTGGGTGGGAGATGGACTAAGCTAGCATGCCCCAAGCACAGGGCCTGTGGGTGCTGTCATACCCACTGATGGGTTTCCCGGCATTTGCAGCCTCCTTCCCCAAAGCAAAGGGTGGCTCAGAGGTTAAGACACTGAACTGCAGACCGGAAGGTTGTTAATTCAGCAGTTCGAGACCCGAGTGCCACGTGATGGAGTGAGCTCCCGTCTCTGGCCCCAACTCCTGCCAACCTAGCCGTTTGAAAGCAAGGAATTGCAAGTAGATAAATAGGTACTGCTTCAGTGGAAAGGTAACAGCACTCCGTGCACCTTGGCATCCAGACATGCCGGCCACATGACCACGGAAAAAGTCTTCGGACAGCACTGGCTTGGAAATGGAGATGAGCACCACAACCCTAGAGTCGGATTCGACTGGCTTTCGAGCAAGGGAAACCTTTACCTTTTACCTCCCCAAAGCAAAGAGCCAGTCATTGCTTTCCTGCATCTCACAGAAGAGCCCACTGTTGCAGGGAGCACCCATTCGGAAACAGTGGCCTCCGCCGTAGGCACCAGCTAAGCCAAGAGCCCCCAACGTTTTGTGATTGGTCCTAGCCTTAGTGGTGGCCATTTTATGATTGGCTGCACTCCTCCCAACTACGGCAGCCATTTTGGGATGGTGCCCTCTGCTTTTTCTCAAGATTTCAGGAGCGCTCGCAGGTTCCACAAGGTTAGGGTTCCCTGGACAAAAGCAGTCCCTCTTCTTCTGGCCTACAAATCCCCCACCCCTTTGTGGCAGGAAGCAGCAGCCAGGGCTCCAAGCCCTGGATTTGCCGGTCAGCATGTGATTTGACCCATGGTCAGGACATCTTCCTGTTCTTTAGGAACCATGCCAAAGAGGGGTCTGGACGTCTCTTCCTGTGAGATCTTCCGATTCTACAAACTGATTCCAATGAAGAGTTTGATTGAGCCCGTTTCGATGATCGTGCCTCGGCGGGTGAGCGGAGAACTCGGTTGTGTGGCTACAGCCACTGCACGGGGAAGGGGTGGGGTGTTTGTGCCTGAAGAGGCAGCTTGCTCTGACATCCTCCGTGTGCATTGGTGTGTCTTCGCAGTCTGAATCGTACCAGGAAGACATCTACCCGTTGACAGCTGGAGTCCAGCCAGCTCTGGCAGCAGAAGAATGGCTGAACGGCGTGAATAAAGGTCAGGCTTTGCACTGGAGAGGCAAAATCTAAACTGTTTCCTCAACCACATCCTGTAAGCTGGAGGTCATCAAATAGTGAGCCTGGCAGGAGACAGTGGCTCAGATCCTGCAGGAAACTTCTGCTACTGGAAAGGGACGGTGGGTGGGTGGGTGGATTTGGGGGCGGGTTGTGGTTTTCCCTGAATGTAGGTTCCCAACTGTAGACCTCCTATTCCTATCCTTCACAGTGTTCCTGAGGACTCCCTGTGCACTAGCAGCATTTCTAGCTGCAGCTGTAACGGGAGGCTAGGAACTCCTATTCGGCTGATAGAAGTTCCCTTCCATTTGAATACATTTACCACAGGCTCCAAACCAGTGGGTTTTTGTTTTGTTTTTTTAAGTGGGTGGAAATGGCTTTAAGAGGCTTTGTTTCCCCTGGGGTTTACATGCATTTAGTTTCTCACATGCATCTCTGCTTAAACATGTCCTGCAGGTTTCAGATAATGTGAAACCTGCCAGACCTGTTTATCCATTCCAGAGGCAAAAATGGGACAAGAGTATGCACACCCCACAGGCCGCCCATCCCACTTTAGATTGATTCCAGTCAGTGTCTTAAAAGTAGCAAAGCAAAGTGCATATCTTTATTACACAGGGTGAGGGAAGAACTTGTGAACGGGTGGACTGCTCAATAAATAAGTCAAAGTAACTCAGATCCTCTGCATAGACTTCTTGCAGCCTGGCTTTAGTATACAAAGAGGCTCTTCACTCCCAAATTTAATTGCTGCTATTCTCAGGCTTTCAGTTTGTGCTTAAAAACAATATAAACCCACATAATAACAAGAACAATATTCATTTATCGGACCTAAAAGTCAGTTAAAAGAACTTGCACAGCAATACAACCACAGCAATGGTTCTTGCTATAAAATGCAGTGGTGTCAGATGGCATAAAAGTCAGGGGAGAGTCGTTTTCATATGGCACCTCTGAGCCAAGGTAGAAGTTTGCTGGGAGGTTCCTATCTGGAGCTTCCATTGATTGATTTAAAACTTCTGTTCTCAGGCGAGTTGTGTTTCAGACCTAGATTGAGGAGATGGTTCCAATCGTTGTTCAGCCTTGAAGTTCTCTGGCAGTACTTGGCTTGCTGAGAGCCTGCCTCGCAGGGCTTTTGGCGGGTTAAATGGGTGCTGAATTCTGTGGAATAATGTTCAACGAGAGTGTGTATATGCAAAATGGCTTAATTTGAATGATTTCTACAGGTCGCAGAACCCAGCATTTCTTTCAAATCTCAATTTTTATTTATTTTGAGGAGAGGGGTAGTGCAGCATATACCCGCCACACGTACAAAATGGCCTGGCTTTGCTCCTGGAAAGTAATAAACTCGTGGGCACTCAACGAAATGGCTGAGCAGTCAGGTTAGAATAGATAAAAGGAAGTACTTCTTTACCCAAAGAGTGATTAACATGTGGAATTCACTGCCACAGGAGGTGGTAGTGGCTACAAGCATGGACGGCTTCAAGAGGGAACTGGATAAACATGTGGAGCAGAGGTTTATCAGTGGCTATTAGCCACAAGGTATCGATAGGCACTCTCGGTCTGGGGCAAGTGGTGCTCTGTATTCTTGGTGCTTGGGAGGGGGGGGGCAACAGTGGGAGGGCTTCTAGTGTCCTGGCCCCACTGCGGGACCTCCTGAGGGCACCTGGTGTTTTTGGCCGCTGTGTGACAGAGTGTTGGACTGGATGGTCCATTAGCCTTATCCAGCACTGGATTCTCTTATGTTCTTATTTCTGTCCTTCAATGGCTTGGCTGTCACTGCCTTTCAAATGCTGCTGTGTTTTGACATTTCTGTTGTTCTTGATTTTTGTGCAAAACGTTCTTTTTTCCTGCCTGCAGGCCCTGTACTGATGTCCCTGAGACCTGGTTCTGTAATCTTAAACTCTCTGCCACCATTTCCTGAGGAGTCATCCCCGGAAGCCCCAGAGCCTGTCCTGTACCGGAGCCAGATGGCTGAACCCATTGAAAAGCCAAGCAGGATCCAAGAGAAATGGGGGAACCGGAGAGCAGAGGAAAGAGGCCAGGAAGACAAGAAAACGGGGCTGTCTAATGGCTTTGATGCGTTTGAGTGTCCTCCACCTAAAACGGAAAATGAGGTATGGTGGGCAAAGCAGATTCCGTCATTAGGACGGCCCATTTAAACTAAGCTGGAAATGAGCTGAGAGCTTTGAGTTTAGCACTGTGGAAGGCCGAACTCTTGGCATCCAAGGAGTGTAGGGAAGGGAAATCCACTAGCTTTCATAATGAGGGCACAGCCTCTTCTGCATGGAGGGATTGGTGTCATGTTCTGCCTCCTTCAGCCCCACCCCTTGTGCTCCAAATTCAAGGAATTCACACCATTCCAGGGTCTTTGGGTATGCCATGGTTCTGGTATGTTGTGGTATGCCCAAGGGGGAACATGGCTCTTGATCACTGTGCCAGTTCCTCTGTGCCCATGTGTGGATGGATGGTGTCCTAAGCAGGTATTGTTATAAAAATGGGGTTCCGTACAAGTCACACATTATTTGAAAAGCTGAAACATGTATAATCTGCTTTTCTCCCTGATCGAGGACCCAAAGCAGCTTTTCACATCCGTTCCTCCCCTCTTCCGCTTAGTTCTCACACCAGACACCTTGCGATGGTACAGAAGGCTTAGAGATTGTAGAGAGGCCAACGGTCACCTGACAGGCTTCCAATGTGGGTCCATGTTCTGCCCCCACTCCTTCCTTCCTTGGTTTCATATAATTACAGATAGGCATTGGGCAAGCTGCAGTTCGTGGGGGAATAGAGAGATAGCCCAATGACAGATGCACTCTCTGCTTTCCAGCTGTTGCAAGTGTTCTACAGACAGCAGGAAGAAATCCGGAGGCTGCGGGAAGCGCTGATCCAGCGGGATGTCCAGATCAGACAACTGGAGCTGGAGATCAAAAATGTCCACATGGATATGGGCAGGTTCTGACAAGACGCAGCTTTTGGAAGGCAGCTCAGCTGCAGGGCAAATGTGGCCTCAAGCGTAATACTTTTGGGAAGTCATGGCCTGGAAGGAGAAACTTCCAATTCTACTGGCAACCACTGGCCCGTTTCTTGCAAGCTGGGGGTTGCTGGGATTGTCACTGGTGCTTTGTTCTTTAGTTCTCTTCATGAGGATCTCCTTGTACGATCAGACCCAGAGTCGTCCATTCCCTCCTGCCCAAAAGGTGGAGTGGCCTGAAGGTGAAGACAGAGGCCCCCGACAGCCTTCTGTGCCTTTGTGTGCCTGGTGTTTTCACTGAGAAGCAAACAGCCCGCAGCCTCCATCTGTGTTTGTTTGGACCAAGTCAGGCTGCCCGGCACTGGACTGCAGAGGCTCCCCGAAATGGCTCCAGTGTTACCCTGACCGGCCGTGGCTCTGGGGCGGCTTCTGAGTTGACTTGCTGAGGATGCGGGTTGGAGTTGTCGGTCTCCTTTTAGCTTTACAGACCTTCCTTTGCAAATACCATTGTGTCCCAGAGGTAAGGAGCAGAGGAAAGGGGAATCCGCTGTCAAAAGAAAGCATGTGCTTTTGAGAGGAGGACTAACTGGCTGTAGAGGAGATTGACTCACCAAGCATTTGAAAGGGACATTTTGGTTGTTGAGCAGAGCAGGGAGAGGTCTTACTGCTGAAGCTGAGCATGTTGCAGCCAGAGTGCCTGCTGCTCCCAACTCCCATACACAATCATCTTCCATAGTCTTTCCCTCCTAGGATCACTTCATGCCTTAAAAGCCATCAAGGGAGACCTCCTCCTGTTCCCTAGGACAGCTTCCTCCCAGTCTCAAGCTCAGCTGTCACTGGACTGCCTCTTTTCTCCTTCGGCCTTCCTTGCTTCTGAATGGTGAACCACAGCCAGAGTCAGGCAGCACAGTCTGGTGTCTGGAGAAAGGCCTAGCTCTGGACATCTCACTGATCCTAATCATATTCCATCTTTTAGCCGCTTTTCAGAGCACCGAAGTCTTCAATTAACATCCTGGAAATTTTGCAGTGCTCTTCTTTCAGGTTCCTTTCCGTTTTGTGCGTTGACGCCGAGAGCTTCTCCTGTTTCGTTCTGTTGCCTGTCAATTTTTTTTGGTTTTCATGCTAGTCTATGCAAAGCACTGCCGTCCAAATAATCTTCCTTGCCTGTCTCAGGGCTGACTGCTACAGTTGTCCAAAGATTGTGAGACCCTGGGTAGTGTGGGGAAGGCCTTTCTGAAACTATTAGGCCTTTAAGCGTTTCTTTCTGATCACATGGACTAGAAACACTGATCATTTATAGCAACAGTGCTCAAACAACAATTGTAAAAATGAAATCGCTTCCTGGAGAGCGTGGTCCAACTCAAGAATTGTCTGTAATGGCGAGAAATTGAAACTAGGAAGACAGAGGGGCAAACAAATGGAAGATTGTGTCGTATAAAACATTTAGTGTAACTTTGTATATGTAGCTAGCACTTATCAAGTCCTCAAAATGCTTCCGACAGCAAAGTATGCAGACGGGTCTACAATGGTCAGGTTTTTGCCTCTTGAGCTAAAAAGTTACCTTTTGCTCACTTTTTCCAAAGCCTTTATGAAAGAACAGTTGTTAGTGCTAGGATCACGCCCCAAAGCTTGATAAAAGTTGTGCCCAGGAAGCATGCCTTCCCCAAAGTGCACAGTGTACCTTGTCCTGGATTGTAGATGGGGTTCAAACATTACTTAGTTCCCCTAAGTAAAGAAAGCTCCCTTCCTATAAAAAAGTAGCAAGGGAGAAAGCTGTTTTACAGAATTCTGCTGATGGGTATAGGGGGCACCTTGGAACCCCGTAAGAATGTCAGAACCAAATTTTGATACCAAGCTTTTTAAGCGTTTTAAATGAATTTACCTTTGAACATTCAGTGTGTCTCATTGAATTTTAAAATGAAGAATCGGAACAGATTATGTAAATGATCAGGAACTCATCTGGGGGGGGGTGTCATGTGCACTGCTAACTTTGGTCAGCAGAGGGGCAACTGAGGCATCATGGGTCTTTATATCCTCCAATCATCAGCTCATTAGAGAGATTTCTGTCCCCTCCATGCGACTACCAGAAAACAAAAACGAAGAGAGGCGCAGGGACGGGAGTCTGTAGTTTCTTGTAGCGATCTCTAGTTCATGATCCAGCAGAGTGACAGCAGAGTTGCCAGAGCCATGGCTATTCCGTCCTTTCAGAAGGAAGGTGGGATTGTACTAACCGGCTGTTGGCAGGAAGGCAGAGCTGAATTCGGCATCCCCTTCAGCCTGGGGAACTGATCCAGGGGTATTGTAGGTGGTTCTCTTTTTTGAACAAGCTACACACACTAAGGCAGGACTGGGGAGTTATGTTGAAGTGGCCCAATCAGGAAGTGTGTCTTCTTTTTTTACACTCCATCTCCCCCCCTCCATTTGCATACTGAACAAATTATTTATATTTGGTTAATGAAGGCAAAGGGAAAGTCGGTTTTACAATGTGTTCTAAAAGTGTACTTTTAATTGATTTGCTTTTTTTAAAAAACAAACCCAATGCATTTTGACCAGATTAGCAAATGAAACTTTTTAGCCATTTATGAAGGGGGACTGGTTAATCCCAACTTTACTTGAAAAAAAAAAATTATGTACGCTAACTGCTTTCTTGTTTACTGACAGCGAACAAAGGCTATCAAAATCAGCACTTGAAATTTTATTTTTAAAATATTACTTCTGTATAAAACGTAAACTTAAAAAGATACTGCATTTCAAAGTAGAAGTTTACTCATGTATGTTTTATTTGGCGGTGGGAAATGGGGACGTGGGGTGGGAAGATGAGAAAAACATACAGTAAATGGCGAACTGGTTATGCTTTATTAAACAGTGCCTAATTATACTTCAGAAATGAATGCTGATACTCTTTCTTAAAAGGAGGGAAATAACCTCGAATGTGTGGACGTGCACTTAGGGAAATAATATGAATTAATTATTTGGCTGGCAAAGATTGTTCTTTTCATTAGACACAGCAAGATGGACCCCCCGCGGATCTGTTTTCCTGATGCTTCCATCATACGGCGCCTTCTAGAGCCTCTTGCGTCGGGAGAAAGGTACTACTGCTAGTAGATCTGTGGGATCTGTGGGATCAAACCATGGAATTCTCAACTAAATTCTCCCTGACAAAATATATACCAGCAGGCTAAACTTTGATTTTGTAATGAACACAATTTCATTGTATGGTGGTAGAATGTTAGAAAGGCCTGTTTAATTTTTTACTTTCCTCAGGCACTTAAATTATGCACATGAATTCCCCCTAGAGAGTGCAATTTCTGATGTTTTGCCTGTTAACCATTATATTTAGCAGAGACACTGGGAAGAAGGAGGGGCTGCAGTGCTTACAATACCTAGTTGGGGGCAAGGAGAATAATTCAGATTTCAGTGGAAGTGGAATGTATCCCCCCCCCACCATTAGCCTTCCAGTCATCACCAACAATAAGTATGATTTGTGTGTGTGTGTGTGTGTGTGTGTGTGCAAAGATACATGCAGGAAGCAAATGGTGGGGGTCAGCTCACAAATGGTCACAGACCTCCAGGTGCAGCAGTCAATAGACACCGCCCCCCCCCCCCCCCCAGGTTGTCTGCCACTGAGACAGGACAAGATCATTCTGGCAACATCACCCTTGATGTTCCATAGGCCACCAGAGCACTTAGGGTACTTTACTCTACACAAGGAAGGCCTGAGTTTATGGTCACTATGGTGGAAACCAACAAAGCACACTTGGATTGCCCCAGGGTGCGGGGAAGGTAGAAATGTTATATCCCTCATAATGAAAATGGTATAAAAGAATGTTAACATGACATTTGGAATCAGTGTTTCAGCAAGAGAGGAATAATACACAAGGACAAATGACTGCAGTTAAGGGGTGGAAGAAAAAAAAGACAGCTGATGTCCCATCTTAAAGGCAACTGTACTTTCTAGTTTTCTCCAAAGGCCATAGGGAAGCTTGGAAGGTTTCCAAAGGGGGGTCCCCTCAATGCACGTGTGTCTACTCCTCCCATTGTTTCTCCCCATTTAGAAAACAGAGTTAAGCAAACTTAACTATATATATGCAAACCTGTATGATTTGCATAATATGTATAGGTCAAAGAAGTCAGCTTTTATTGGTGCACAATTTTTTATTTTTGTTTCCAATGCAGAGAGTATATTACCCTGCCCATATTCTGGCTTCAGAGAAAGAAAAGGGGGGGAAAGGCCACAAAATCCCAGATAGAAGAGTTTGAATATAACTGATTTACAAGACTAGTTTACCAAATAACGTTTATTTCATTCAAGTTCTTAAAAATACTTTTTTCTGTTGTTGCATAAAACATCCTAATGTAAAAAATATCCAACGTCTTAGAAAAGGAAAAGGGAGGCAAGGGAAAGCAAAGCATGAAGAAACAGTCCCCCAAAACATCAGGACTCTATTTACAAAGCCTCGTCACACAGAAAGTAAAAAGGGACTACAAGTCAGTGGGGGGTGGGGGGTGGTGTATCCCCTGACAACCAGAACTGACCCATCACACTCGCTCTCTTCTTGCTATGGCAACGGTTGGGAGATGAAGGCCTGGGAACCCCAAGAGGATTAAGTGAAGGTGCTAGGCCCAGCTGGGCTAGCTCTGTAACCACCTGGAGAGATCAGCTGCAGGGTGTGTGGAATGTCACAGGAATGGCCGACTCTTTGGCTCTTTAGGTGCTGCACCCGGGGGGGAGGGGAGGGGGGGCTTGTTAGACGACTACAGGTGTGCCTCACGTGCTCCTCGGTCACAGATCATCCAAGGGGTGGCCCAAGCAATACTGAACAGTCCTTTGAGGGCACGCGAGGCCTTAGTCGTCATCTTCATCCCCTTCGTCGTCTGCTTCTCTTTTTCTCTTTTCACCTTTTCCACTATCCTCTTCATCTGTATGACAAGGAAAGGAATATCACAATAACTTCTCAATAAAGGGGGGGGTGGGGAGCCAACATGACACTCCCAACAGACGACTGCTCTTTTTGGTACATTTCTGTTATTCCATTCATCTACTCCTAAGCTACAAAAAGGGGATGTTCTGGAAAGGAGACCCCCACAGCTGTGTTATTATCAGGCGAGGAAGATAAAGGTTGCCACCCCAGAAACAGGAGGAGGGCATTGGGCAGGGGATGGGCATGTTCGGAAGTGGCTCATAGCAGTCCTCTTTCGGTTTGAGAGAGGCAATCCTTTGGAGGCAAGGCTAGCGCACCCGTTGTCAGGCTGCGTCCAGAGTGCCTGCATTTTGGGATGGATGCTAGCCCCACACTTGTTCAGTCATGCTTGCATCAAAAGGGTAACCAGACCCTACTGCTCCGGGGATCACAAGACTACTGGTTGTGCCTGCACCCCAGGAACTGAGGCAGAGACGGTATTCAGAAGGTGACACTTAAAAGTTAGCAACCTCTGGACTACATTCAACGTTGCTGTGTGTGATCGCAGGAGTGAAATAAGATAACACGTTAAGATTGGCCATATTATAACCACACATGCTTGCTCTCCTGTAAAATGAGAAACCCAGGGCTGAAGGTTTTGAGTCAGCGGTGTGTGGAGGTCTGAAAAGGGTGAGATTTTATTTCCATTTGCTAGGTGAGGGTCACTTTTGTTACTTACCAGAGCCGTAGGAGGTTAAGGTATCTGTTATCTAAATAAATGATCTACTTGGCCCTCTCCAGCCCACATCACCCCTCTGGCAGTCTTCTCCTTTATGCTTTCTAAAAAACCCCACACATACAGAACTGTTAAGAAAGTCAGCACGCACCTTCTTCTTCATCCTCTTCCTCCTCCTCCTCTTCTCCATCATGGCCAAACCCTTCCTCCTGGAAAAACAAAGAGCACATTTGCCCCTGAAAGAGTGATACTTTCCCTTAGATTAGCACCACTAGCTCTGGGAAGGTTCACAATTTTGTTGGGCAGCAACCTGCTGGATAACACCTGAACAGAAAGTTGGGATAAGTACGGCTCAGCCAAAGAACCCAATGTTGACATCTCCACAATTTCAACTGCCAGGATGTACGTAAGAGCACAGCTCAGACAACACACAGCAATGTCAGATTTTTACAAAGGGGTGGAGATACCCAGTCTGGCTGACCTGCCAGGTGGTACAAAGAGTGAAGGCAAAGACTGCCATTACAGAGCAGCCTCCTCTGGCAGCTGGACCGTGACAGTCCTCTGGCATCTGTTGATGAGCTGCCCGTATCCAGCCTGGGAGTGGCCACCACCAGCCCTCTCACTCTCTCAGCAGCAGCAAAGATGGGGCCACTGTCAGCCATTTGCGCTTGTTTTCCAGGGCTCCACCCAGCAGGAATGGGAGACTGCACTATCACAGAGGATACTGAGACAATCCCCCACTTCCTGCTGGCAAAGGCACTACGGTGCAACTTTTCCCATGCTCCTTTAAGCGATAGTGGAGTCAGCAGTGAGATCATCCCAGAGGTTCTTACAGTGTCCCATTTTCTGGTCAGACACATGAGAGAGGGAGTGCAGCATACTCATTTAAGCCCAGCCAGCACCAAAGGTACACAACAGCAATATCCAATTTCCTCAAGAGGAGAGAAGTAGAATGAGTGTGTGTGTGGGGGGGGGGGGGGATACAAGAGGACCACTAGAGAATCAGCTTGCCCTGGGGCCCCCAAAATCAGGAGCTGGCCTTGCCCCAAGCTTCCAATATTAAAAGAGTAGCAGGCAGGAAATACTTATGGCCAACCTCTCCACTGATTTCATCTTCCTCATCTTCTATTTCTTCTCCTTCTTCATCCTCATCCTCCTCATCAAATTCTTCCTCCTCACCATCTTCTTCTTCTTCATCGTCTTCTTCCTCACCTTCTAAGAAAAAGATGGGAGTTTGTACAGCTTTCCTCAAGATCCAGCTATCCTGGGTAGGTCCATGACATGAACACACACAGGAAAATGCAAGTGTTATCAGTACGTAAATTCTGAATACCGATTGAAGGAGACCATCCTTGCAAGCCCAAAATCCACCACAGCTAACTTCACCCAGTTCAACACAGTGGTTTGTATACTGAAGTCTTCACACAATTCCCACTTGATTGTGATCCCATGAGGACATGGTTATGTAAAGCGATGGCTAACGTCTCAACCTCTGCTACCATTTATACACACTCTGTATACAGCCTTGCCAATAAACAAAACAGAAAAGATTTCCCCCTCAGTGCACTGTCTCCTTAAGTCCACTGGAGGCAACACTGCTCCAACCAAACCAAGAGCTCTTTTGCAGTCATGCCAAAACCAAGTGCCCACCCCACTTTTTAAGGGCCAAGAGAGAAAGACATGCATTTGTGTTAGATTCAACAAATGCAACACTAATTCTGACACTAATGGAGAGTAACCGTGGCCTTGACAGGGAAGAGTCAAGGGCATATGGCCTGCAGACCCTTGTTGTTATTTCTGCCCAATCCCTAGGTACACGAGGTTCTGGATGATTTACAGCAGGTTAAAAACAATACAAAATTAGAGATTAAAATCAACAAAATCAGTTATTCTTAATTTAATAGTTTCCAGATGGTGTTCATAATTTAATCTAAAACCTACTTTGGGCTATTCTGTCTTCTGGGCAGGTTAAGGAGGAGACCAAAGTGGGAAGAATAGGTATGAAGCATTGGATGGGTAGGTATAAACAAGGCAACAGACTTTAGCGCATAATCTTACTATTAAGCATAGGTCACGTTCTCAGAAATGCATCACAATAATTCCAAACAGAGGCTGTGCCTTTTGTGGTCTACGGGACACTTTTTGCACAAGCTTGTTATTACCAAAATCTGAGGACACCAGAACAAAGCAAACTTTTTAACACTTGCCCACCGATTACTGAGATAACTTTACATCTATAAAAGCAGATGTTCCATTTAAGCTTCAGAGGCTGATTTGCTTACCCACTAAATGCACATTCATGCACATGGCACCCTTACTTCAGTGTGAGGTAAGGATGAGCCTTCTCAACTATCTATTTTAGCAATTGGGGGGGGGGGGGGGGGGAGTGTAGAGGTATGATGCAGACTATGTACCAGAAGGATGAGAGTGCACAGTGGACCACTTTTAATTCAGATGGTCTGACTATTGCTTCTGTGCAACTGGAACTTTAGACCGAAATCCCGTTGTTCCATTTTTAGGGTACTGAAAACACAAAGCGAAAAACTAGCTGTTTTAATTTTACACGAGATACAACAGCACTGAATAGCTTTTGCCTCACCCTCTTCATCTTCCTCATCAACACCGTCTACTTCAGCATCCGAGTCAGAAGCCTCTTTGTCTTCTTGATCATATCCGTCCAGGTAGGTGAGCTGAGGGAGAAGCTTGAAGACGCTCTCTCGGTAGTCATTTAGATTTGTTACCTCACAGTTAAACAGATCAAGGCTCTTCAGAGATTCCAATTTTTTCTAAATTAGAAATACACTCTAGTTATTGCTGTATAGACCAGACAGGATTATTGCATGACTGAAAGAGCATTCTCATGTGGAACCAAGGGCATATTTTTGAAAGTTGGGAGACTTTCCCACCATCCTCCTGGAGGCAGGAAATCACATGGCAATCCTTTTGACCCCTCTCTTCTTGGTAAACATTCACCAACCACAGACTCAGTAACACAACATGAATTCCCATGTACCTCCCATCCTTTACCAGGAAACCATCTAGAGGCTTTGCTGAACCAGGAATTTGTCCTCCATTCTTTGAAACAGAGATGATTATTTCATCCTGATGTGTATCATTCATCTTTATTTCATCCTGATCTATATCATTCCTCTTTATACACACAGCAAGTTCTTTGGGTGGCACAACCCAGTGGTAGCGGCAAGACAGAGTTCCCCATCAGCAGCCTGGGGATAACATGGAACTACCTTACAAAGCTGATGTAAGAATTACAGAGGTAGCCTATATGAAGCACTGTGAATATTCCAAACCGTGAACATTCCTACATACATACCCACCTTGGGGCTCCGAGAAGAAAGTATTCACATAAATATTTCAAATACACTTGTTAATTATTATTGAATGAATGTCTGGCATGATAAGATCACAGCAGCAGCTGTGTCTCAGCGCACAGTAGTGAATTAACAGGTTGGCAATACACGGAGTTATCAACTCTTTTCCCTTTGTCTTCCCTTGGCTCTGCTTTCTGGGACAGCAAAAAAAGCTTTTAAACAGAGATATTAATGAGAACTAGGTTATCCTCAGGCATACGCATCACACCATTTAGAGTCAATGTTAGTATAATAGGTAAGAAAGAAGCCTATCTTATCTATTACAATAATACAGCATCACTTCAATGCAAGACTGGGGTTTTCCCCCAGATATTAAAATCTTATATTTGCATACAAGTTATAGTTATGTCCACTAAGAAAAATTATGTGTAACATTGGGGGGGGGGGTCATCTTACAGATCTTCCTTTTGAATAAATACAGATACAAAGACATACACATGTCTTCCTTTTGAATAAATACGGTATATAGTTTAAATGCAACTGCAAACTATGCTTGGCTCCAGACACCGTGTGTGTGTGGGTGTGCGCACACGTGCGGTTCACATAGCATCAAATAGGTTTGACATGCCATCTGAACACAGGCCTGTTTTGAGAGTGTAAGCTATCCTTTGTATGAAAACCTCTGTCTCCAATGCCCCATGGAAAAACCACAGCTAGAAAATCCATGAGTAGCATACCAACGGCTCCAAGGTACTGATATCCTTCAGCTTGTTCCCACTGAGGTTTAGATGTGTGAGGTTAGGAAGCTTCTCAGCTAATACATCAAGACCTCCAGAAATTCTGTTGTCACTGAGTTCAAGCTGCAAAAAAAAAAGGGAAGGAGGAAAATGAACACACCAGTAATGCCAGCATGGGCAGAAGTTAAACATTTCTAAGGCTGCGGGATGAAGAACAACTGTATCCAAGTATCCATCAAGATCAAAGACATGAAATAGAAATAACTGACGTCATAAAGATGTTCCCATTCTTTACCCACTGAGACATAACGAGATGCTCCCAGAAAGCTCCTGATTAAACCCTACATCAAGGGGGAGTTGCCATATTGGCCCCAGGCTCTTATAGAATGAAACACATACATTAACTGCAGGCATCAATCTACACAACAGATTTGTTTCTGTTTTCTACCACTTCAACTATAGCAGCTTTGGAACTGTAGCTTGGTGGAGCACTGAAATGTCTATTGAAGACCACTAGCCCCCAGAACCTTTGAACCTAACGGAATTAGAGGGAGGGACTATTAAGACTATTTAAATCTGCAGGATAGACATGCCCTATTATCCTATAAAAAGGCTGTTCCAAAACACAGCAAATCGTCCAGCGCATCTCTTTGAAGGCTCTGCCTAACAGAAACACCATTTTCTCAAAACAGCCTCATGTCATGACCAACCACAAAGCATGGGTATGTACCTACAGTTGATTTTATATACATATATTTGTTCTGAATGCAATGTACACATGGTAAAAAAGCTCATATGTACTGAAATAAATTTGGCTTCTCAGAACCAATCCAGTAAAATATACCACCTTTATCTATTCTCAATTTCATGTAAACAGACTTCAGCTGCCAAAGTGCAGTGTTACAGACTCGGAGAATAATGTTTAAAGGAAAGTTGTTAAGGAAACATGGCCTATTCTCTAGCCAAAGTTAACCCCTTCTCAAGTTCCATAAACCTCAGTCAAATTAAGTGTGTTCCTAACCCTGCCCACTGCAATCTGTGGGACTTAAAAGGTGCTCCAAATCTGGATGGACCAAGCCCACAAAGCTGATAGGCAGCAAGACTCAAGAGCTAGACAAGGCTTTACTTCAGGTGGGTGAAAATGTTATTACAGAATACACGTGAAAGTGAATCACGGACCTGCGCCTTCATGAACAATCCTTTGCACAGCTGCAAAACAATGACTGCATTCCATGGAGCAAATGGGACTCGCTTTTGCCAATAACAACATCCAAATTCCTGCCACTATCCATGAGAGGGACAGCAAGTGCCAAGAACGGACTTCAGCTTCTGAGGCAAGAGTCAGGCTGATGGCCAACCACAACAGTTTTTCATACATGGTGGCTATGCAACAAAGTCGACATCCTTGTCTTGCACACACTACCCTTTTACAACAATACCGTACTCTGAGAGGTAGCTATGATAAAAGTCCCACTTTTCTTCACCCCACAGAATGTATATTCAGCCAGATATGCCCATTTCCCTTGCACCCAATCTCCAAGTGAAAAATGCTGGCTTGCCAAGCACTTCCCATTTCCTAGTAGGAATCTTGACCTAGTCTGAGATCTCCCCCCCACACACACACACACCACACCCAATCCAGCTGGACTCCAGGATCCCTTTTCAATAACTCTTTTGTAGGCATATTCTCAGTGTAAGTAAATAGGATACATGCTCAAAGCCAAGTAAAATTCACACACCGTGTCAAGGAAATGTACCTTTCTCTTACAAATCAACTATATTCGTAAATTTGAATTGGGTGCTTGTTTTGGAAAGAGCCTGATTAACAACGTCAGGAGAGAAACCCTGAAGTCAACTACAATTTTCTACAGGTTTCTAAACCTTCATCACACTCCACAGATATGTTTCTGAGGATTGTTTCCTCTAAGCATGAGGACTTTCTAAAAACCTAGCTGTTCAGGACATTAATTTTTGTGTTTGTGTAGCACACTGGCCCTGATTACAGTTCAAATTCTAGTGAGCAAGGAATAAACCTAATCTCGTTTAACGGCTAACAGTTTAGTCAAGGATTACATCACACCCTGTATTTCCTTTAATCCTGCCATTTGCATCTTGACATACCTACTGGGTCTAGGAAAACCACAAAGGCTTCTTGCTGGTAGAGTTGTGCAGTGCTTTCATGGGAATACCAGCAAATGTTTATTCCTTTATTAATCTGATATAAGAAATCACCCCCAGCTTTATTCAATTGTGTAAAAGATGAAAACCGGGTACAGTTCATGTTTTTGTAACCTCTTATTTTGACTCTCGTAGCAAAACTAATCAAGAGGAGAAACCCAGCTTCCAAATTCACTGGCTTACTAAGATCATCATGAAAATGGTTGCTAATATGGCTGATATGGCTGTGTAGAAGTACAGACCCAGCCCACTGCTCCCTGGCATTAGATAAAAGGCTTACCTTTTTCAATTTGGGGAGCTTAGGGAGATTCAAGACAGATGTCAGCCCCACATTTATTAAGCTGAGGAACTCCAAGTTGACAAACTCTCCTGACAGCCCCTCAATTTTGCCTTCATTTGATCTGCAGTTGTCAAGAACAAGCTCTTGTACCTGAAAGAATACACAAAAATAAACACAATCCTTTTAAAAACAGCAGCAAGTAGCAGCTGAGATAATGACACCTAGTAAAATGAAACACGGGCGGGCATGCAGAAATATGCCTCTTGATACACTTTATTGGAATTTACAGTCACAAGGGCCTTGCACAAATAACAGTGTATTAACAACAAAATTTGCCACCCAAAGCCAATCAGCATTTTAAAAAAACACCAGAATATCAGAGTTCTGAGACAGCAACCACCTTTCTGATGTCCTTGTAGTCCTCCTTTGACACAAAGACAATAAGCATCATTTATTCTAGAACAGGGGTGGCCAAACTGGCTTAATGTAAGAGCCACATAGAATAAATGTCAGATGTTTGAGAACCACAAGACATGAACAAATACTACACACGTGTTTTTACTGAATATGCAAATTTGCTTTTTATTAACATTAAATGAGACTGCCAAAAATAAAACCAAAAGAGGTGAAAACAGATATTGATAATAATATTTATTTATTCAATTATATTTGTAGGCTTGGGGGTGGGTTTGAGAACACATTTCAAGTTGCTTTCCTACTCTGCTCCCCCCTTCCCTCAAGCCTACCCAGGGAGGGGAACACTGGCCGGGGAAGGGAAGACGATCAGGGAGGCATGCCTCCCCTTTGCTTCCCCAGCCACCCTGCCGGGAGCCACACAATACATGTGAAAGAGCTGCATGTCGCTCCCGAGCCACAGTTTGGCCACCCCTGTCCTAGAACCTTAGCTGTATTTGCATTCAAGGTTCATTTACAGTATGACTTTTCAAGGAACAAAACGTCTTCCAGCTTGAATGATCCCCGGGAACATACGCCAAATGATATTGGTTCTCTAACAGCAAAGAGAGCATGAGATTGTGTGGAGAACTCCCTGCTGGCATCCCTTTCTCCGAGGTTTCAAACAGTCTGTGATGGCCTTAAGCTTCATCTCATGCTTCCAATATAAATGCTACAGAGCCAATTCAGAGATACAAAAAAATTACTCCCATACAGAAAAAATCATCAGAAATACGCAAATCTAAACAGCTGGTGGATGCTAAATTTAACACATACTTAACCCATATTTCACCAATGAAGGACACAAAAGTTGGCTACGACGATGCTAAAACCAATAAAATAGGCTTAACAGTAAAACAGCAAACAACTACATATTATACATCAGTAACAAGTGCTGATCCCTGATAAATTCATTGTCCATTTCAAAATGCATTTACTCATTTAAAATGTTTCTCTGCCCACCTTTCTCCTGAGCACTGCAGAATCCAAGGTGGACCGCACAATTCTACTTTACAGAGTTTTCAGATGGTTAAAATGCATTTTCAGGAAGGCTGTTTCACAGTATGGAACCACTGCAGAAAACAGCCACATGACAGCAGCGATTCTAACATGCCTACAAGAAGGGCACAAGCGTGTAGGAGAAAGGCAAGTTTCCCCCTCTTAATCTGTAATTCAATAAGCCAAAATGGTAAAAATAAATGCCAATGTTCCCTCTAAGCTGAATTAGTGTGAGCTAGCTCAGTTTAGCCTCCGGCTCACACATTTTTGTCTTAGCTCAGGAAGGATGGCTCCAGAGCAAACTAACTTATGCAGCAGCCAAATCGCTCGCTCACAACTTTCATGCCAGTAGCTCACAAAGTAGAACTTTTGCTCACAAGACTTCACAGCTTAGAGGGAGCATGGGCCTCTACCTACTTCCTGGTAGACACAATGTCCTAACTACTGCTAATAGAAAAATAGATCCCCAGATCACAGAAAGACAATACCCCCATTCTGCTAGAAACAGGCCACCTTAATTTGAACAAAACAGCAGGCCAGGAAGAGCACACTGAATTTTCTATCATCTATGGACGACAGCGGCAGAAGGTTAACATGCCTGTGGCTGTCAAGGACACTTTACCACAAGAAACCACCAAACCAGCACGATGCTTCAAGTAGTATTACACCACAACCAGAGTTTTGCTTTGGGTAATGTGAATGGCTTGAATTAGAATCAGTGATGGAAATATATTTTCGAAGACTCAGTGCACAATTTAAGGCTGGTTCACACCAGAACCCTTTGGCCACCTCTAACAACTTCTGATTCTGACAACTGTTCTAGTCACCCAGATAGCCCCAGTATGGACCTCTCATCACTGCTCACCTTCTGGAGCATCACCTGGCTTCACTGGACAACACAGAGAAAGAACAAGGGATTGTCACAAGAGATGTCCTTGCTGAACCTCCGACAATCCTAGAAGCTGAGGAGGGCAAGCGGCAGCAACTCCCATGAAAGTTCTGCCAGGGGGCACGCTCTGTGCCCGTAGCAACTGTCGGAGCCAATAGATGCAACACATTTGGACCGGTTCACTGGCTGCCCTCTGCGAACCAGCCCTAAAACAAACTCTGCGCAAATGAAACAATTTGTCAAAATGATATTTCTACAATCATAATGAAAACAGTGCCACACATTCAAGGACATGTGCTTGACTGAAATCTTACTTGGAAACTGGAACATTTTCACTACTGGAATGAAAGCAGTCTGCCCCCAGTGATGTTCCTCTACGTATCTGGTGCCTCTGGCTAGAAGAGCTGGGGGGGGGGGGAGGGGGGGGTTGCGGTTATCAAGTAGGCAGCAGAACAAGGTTCAGCTGTCTTGCTCAAGTTGTTTAGATAAAATACAGAGATCAGTTTTGATCAATGCACACCAAGTCAAACACTGAACAAACAGCTACCTGTTTGGGGTAATCATAAAGCAGATGGCACAGAGCCCTAAAGACGGACGTGAAAGGGGAAAGAGACTTTTCTATTTGTAAGGCTGCCATCACCAAGCTTTCTAGATGGTCTCCAAACATCATCTAAAACTCTGGCAACCTTTATTTGACACTGCAAATGACCTGCTATTTTTTAAAAATAGACTGGAATAAAAACAATTTGTAAGTTTCCACATGCACTCAAATTCTGATAAAATTCCCAGAAGCCACCCAAGCAACATCCAACATTTTAATATTTTTGTATATCACAGGAAACTCTTAAGACGCCATTCCCTTAGTTGAGTCTTTCAACTTTTTTTTTGGACCCATTTTTTGCCTGCAACATTAGTAGGTGACTTGAAATATACAGAGTGTGTCAGTGGAAATGTCTATTTCCTAAGTTATCAGTACATTATATCATGCTGGTCTGAGTGCCATTTGAAGAGTTTAAGATACGCATTTGTTATTATTACTAGACAGTTTTACTGAGCATCGGTTCAGATGGCGCTTCATAAAGGGCTTTTTTTCACCATAGTCACAGCTGATTTATAGTGACCCGTAGGATTTTCAAGGCAAGAGATGTTCAGAGGTGGTTTGCCACTGCCCTCCTTAGCATAGCCACCTGAGACCTCCTCAGTAGTCTCCCATCCAAATATAAGCCAGGGATGATCCTGTTTAACTTTCAAAATCCTCAATGCCAGTCTGGGCTATCCAGGTCAGGGCACTTTATAAAGTAGCATAAGCACAATGGAAGGTTCTTGCACCAAGCACCAAGGAACATACAATTTAAACCGTGACTCAACAAAAACAGGGAAATGGAAAGACAAGGGTACCCAAACAATATTCTATTAGAGACATAATTTGGGTCTTAAGGGACCCTTTTTCAGTATGTTCTAAATAAACTAGAGCAGTAATACTCAGTGGCTCGGGAACCACCAAATCTGGCTCTTCTGACCACTATGCCTCAATGTGGGACTTGCCTCATTTTTCGGGAAATAGGCGAGGCCCTTGCATGGTGGGGCTCATGACTGATAGGTGGTTCCCACCTTGAAATAGCTGTCGGCAGAAGAACAAGTAACCTATGAGCCTTCCTGGGGTGCAGGCCTTCTCATGCCAGAGATAGAAGTAAACGCAGCTCTTCTGGTGGATGATGATAATTGAGAATGTGGCTCTCTACAAGCTGCAAACTGAGTTCCATTGGAGTAGACTAACAGTGCAATCCTAAACAGAGTTACTGCAGTCTCTAAGCCCATTGAAATCAACGAGCTTAGACTGGAGTGACTTTTCTTAGGATTGCACTGTAGATTATTCATATACAGTAAAGAACTACATGAAAAGGCCAGAAGAAGTTATCCCTGTTTCTTGGGAAGCACCAAGCAACATAGATCAACTATAAACGAAGAACTTTTTTTAAAGTCTACATTTTCAGACCTTGTGATTAAACAAAACCATCCAACCCAAAGTGTAAAAACAAACCCACAGGAGTCTGGTTGTATAAACTTACTCTAAACTTGATGCAGCAAAAAGTAAAACAAAATTAAAGTAATTGCTAGGGATGAATATAAGAGTTTCAGCAACTTCTTACCTTGTATACTTAGTTGAAATTTTAGTCCATCTCATACTTTAGAAGTATCTTGGGGCAATTCCACAGATTGTACAAAGCAAACTATACGAGGTTAGTTTTTTAAAATGGCTGTGGTAGCCTACTTATTTGCTTAAAGAACTTCTACTTCGTTTTTCTCTCAGAATTGGCCTTTAAGGTAGCTTACAATTCAAGGGGGGAGGGACATTAAACACAACTTATCAAAACAGGCTTAAAATACAATGTTTGAGTTCTTTTTCTGGGCATTGGCCTTACACAAGCAAAGATCTAAAGCCTCATATTGGACCTTCAGAAGCACAATGGACAACACGAGGATGCCATTCTTGGACTGCAATGCTATAGTAACTAATATTCATGCCAAGGGGTTTTATTTATCTTAAAAAGAGTCTAAAGGGCAATTCAACAGATATGTATAAACTGGCTTGATGCTGGGACCCTAAACCACTTCATTCTAATTTACACAAAGATCAAACAATCATAATTTGCAGTAAATTAGTCTAGGAGTGGAATAGAACAAATCTAAGATATGTGTCGGCCATACAAGTTAATGAACAACTATGATGGGGAGAGGGAGTTTAATCTGAAAATAAAGGAGACTGAGTAAAATAATGTTTCAAGTTTAAAGGACAAAAATCACAGTGCATTTGCTCTGCAATTATGCTACTTTTGGGGGGGGGGGTGCTATCAAATTGCAGCTAAGTTATGGTAACCCCATAGGGTTTTCAAGGCAAGAAACATTCAGAAGTGGTTTGCCATTGTCTGCCTCTCCATAGCCACCTTGGACTTTATTGGAGGTCTCCTGTTCAAATACTGACCAGGGCTGACACTGCTTAGTTTCCAAGACCTGATGAAATCGAGCCAGCCTGGGCTATCCAGGTCAGGGCACTCTAGATTTAGAAAATGAGTAAGGGGGGGGGGGGGGAGACACACAACCCAAGATATGGCTGTGATATAAGGGTCAAGCTATCAAAAGTTACTATAAAAATACAAATATTTATTACGGTGAATACATTAGTAAAACATAAAATAGGTTAAAAGAAATGATCCAAATATCAGACTCTTAAAACTTTTTTACATATATACAATTGATGGGTATATCTTATGACCAGGAGACCGTACATGTTTTGGCCCCTTAGGGCCTTCCTCAGGTAGTCAATATTACTATTGTAAGACAACACACACCCAGAAATATATGAAAAAATATTTTCTTTAGAGCCAGGTGTGCTTTCTGGAATTATCAAAATAGAGAGAAAAAGCCAAATTATTACATATCAAATACATGTAAATAATTCCATAATAATTTTAAATCTAGATTTAGCCCACTAAAATCAATAGGCATAAACTGGTATAACTCTGCATAGGACTGCACTGTTAGAAACTCCTGTTCACTAACGAATACATACAAAACATGGCTAAAAAAAGGTCACATCGGGATGGCTGTGGAAATTGAAAATTTCCAGTTTTCTAGCTTCATTTATTTGCAGCTTAATGAAAAAAATTCACCTGTAGCTTCTATTTTTAAGACAGAAACTTAAAATTTCAGATCAGCATATTCAAAACATATTTGAACACAAGTCAGAGATTTTCCCCACTTTTGACCAGAACAAAACTGATTATGACACTGTGTTTTAGCTATTCTGAATCGACAACACAAAATCCAATAATCATATCCACTAGTTACAAAAACAAGCAAAGCTTTCTAAAATACGGAGTTTATCTGACAATTCCACTTCAGTAAAGCAAAAACACATTTTTTTCGAGACTTGCTAAGTCTTTTCAGCACGTATGTACCAGAACAGATAATTCGGCAATGAGCTTGTAAGAACTAAAACCTGAATCACACATCAACTTTAAGCAACCGATTAATCAAATAATCAATTCAAGCCCTCATTAAAAAAAAAAATTATCATGGGTACTTTTAGTCAATTTTTAAATAATTCTAACTGATTATAATGACATAACAGTGCAACATAACTGAACATAGCTTATCAGAATTACATTTATCATATGGAAAATTAACCTTATCCACCATTAAATGTTTTTTCAAATTAACTACACTCATCACTTTATAGACCTCCTGTTTGTTGTGACAAATAGGAAAGGTTAATTTCTGTTATATTCTTCCTGGTTAAGTACTTTTAATGTAATCCAAGGCGGTCCACCTGCTTACTTGACCAGGGAATGTCTCACAAGCCTGATTTTCTCCAAATCACTTTTAATAGCTGTTATATCCAATACTATGGAAAATAATTAGCACAACCCCATCAAAACACATTAACTTGTTTTTAGTGGTCTTCTAAATCAGACAATTATGATGAGTTTCCCAATAGGTTTTTGAAAAATTAGTAAAATCCAATCGTGGCATTGTAACGCACCTTTTTAAATGATCAAAATAAAACTGATCTGTGCTGACAGGAAGTAGCTTTGTCTTTTGATACTAATCCTCAACAAACATGAACTAATTTACAACCACCTCTGAGTTTGGACAGAATTTCAGTAAACATGTTTTTCCTTCTTCTAAATGAGGGAAGGCACAATACAGTTTGAGAAATAACAAAATATATCCTTTCCTTCTGGGGCAAATTCTAATTTCTGAACAGAATGCTCACAAATAAAGGAATTTTTTTCACCTTTTTAAAATTCAAGCATTCCATTATCTCACTGCACGGTGGCATCACAATTGTTCTAAAGGAAGGGAGCAACCTGTTCATTCTTCAGAACCTTTCAGCCAGGGATGTTCACAGGAAAGACATAAACCACCAAAGGGGGCAGAGAAGAAGGCAGAAAAGGTTACTTCAGGACATAAAAGCCCAAGCTTTGCTGTTTGTAACCTTGAAATGGAGACTAGAAGATACACAGCCTCAACTCAACTGTCTTCTTAAAGTACTGAACGTTCAAGCCCCGCTGATCAGGGAAAGTCAAAAGCTTGTGATGCTCGGCTGATCCTAAGAGAAAGTTATTACATTGCTGTTCTTTAAGGATGTCAGCAGTAGCACATAAAGCATCACCATGGGCATAGCTGTTCTGCCAGGGCAAATAAAAGAGCTATGCCACATCAATGAGAGAGGACTACAGAATGCCCAGGTGTCACTTTTAACAGCAGTATTAGTGCAGAACCAGGTTGCATCATCAGTTGGCAACATGAGCGCACAACGTGCACCTGTTCGAAGCATCTGCTGCATCCTATAATACTCATCTGCTATGTGAGAAGCCTTGCTCCAGCTGAGGAAGGCATATTACATAGAACGGAACTGTAGAATCCAATCCTGTGTCTAGAACTGCCCTATTTATTATTAATGAGCTGGTGGCATTCACATGGAAATTAACATATGCACATAATTATTAATATAGAATGGAGCCAGAACTAAAACTAGATAGTTGTTTCTATTGTTCTGGCTTAATTTTTCATATTAGGCCAAACTACATGTCCAGGATTTAATGAGTAGGGTCCAGATTCAGAATGCCTTTTTAAAGAATAAAGGAGAGCCCAAACTGTCTTGGGCAGGCTCCTGCCTCCCCCACCCCCCAAGGTAGTTTCCACCATAGAAACAGCACTGGGAGGGGAGGTTATTTTCCTGTTTTTGCTGCTCCACGTGGAGTATTCTGTATGCATGCAGCTGCAAAAGTAGGGGAGTAACCCCCCCAGCACTGCTTCTCCCTCTGTGACAGTGTTCCAAGCATGTTTTTAGAAGTCATTTCCCAAAACCTGGACCTAGACTGTTAAAACCTGAATGTGTAGTTTGGCTTAGAAACTACAGCCATTCAGTCTTATTAAGGATACTCAAAAGGGGCACTGGAGCAATTGTTAGGGACACCAAGAAGATGGGCTTCACAGGCCCTCCCATGTATAAAAGCGGTCCAGCAAGCAAAATATGAAACAACTGTTTATAGCCAAGATGCCCAGTGCTTTCCAAATGCCATGAAATCAGCCTGGAACAGACTAGCATTGAACAACAGAGCAACAAACATGGGGCTGATCGTACAGCACATGCCAAAGAGTGTCCAATTGAACTGGAGATAGCATCAGAAAAGTATAAATAGTTCAAATTAGATTCCCTCTCTGAATAAACTATGATGGTGGGTATTACAAGTATCTACCTCCTGAGATTCAGAACGGCCTCCTAAATTGTGTTTTCAGTATGCTTGGCATGTTTGAGGCGCAACCTAAAATATGGGGGGGGGGGGGGGGGAACAACCCCAACCCTAAACATCTGCCTTTTTTCTTTCATATCAAGCTTGCTATTAAAGGAGAAGGCTGAGCCAAAAGGATTAAAAGGAAGGGAGCGTTGATATTTACCATAAAAAAATGAGATTTTAGCCACCCGTGAAACAAAAAAAATAGCTCATCTTTCAGCTGCAACGCAGAATCTAGCCCACAAGAGGTTTTGCTGGAATAAAATCTCAAATTTTTAATCTGCCCGAAGACTGCTGTTTATGTTCGCTGTCTGGCCCTGTGGAATCAGACCGGCCACGTTCTCCCCATCAAAAGAGTGCATTTTGTAGCAACCGAGCGAGGCGGCCTTCGGAGAGGGCACCACAGGGCAACCCTGACAACGTGCCGAGACTTGGAGCAAACAGGATTCTGCCCTAAATTAAGGCGGTTTGCAAATCCCGAAAGATTTCGAGCAGGAGAGATGTAAGCGCTCGATTACAACTCCTCCCACCCCGGCCATTTAAAAACGCTTAACTTTGTGCGGGGGGGGGGGGGACGGAGCTTTTTGGCGGGAACGCGAGGCGTATGGAAGGGAACGAAGGCAGGCACCTCGCACAAGCACGCGCGCCCTCCTCCCTCCGCAGCTGTCGCCCGTTTAAAGAGGGAGGAGGAAGGCGGGAAAAGGCCGCCCAGAGCGCGCCCGCAATGGCTGAAGGGAGCCGAACGCCCGCGTGAGAGGGGGAAGCGCGCCCACGAGGCGACGGAGGTCCTGGCGCCGCCCCGTCTCCCCTCCCCTCCCGCAGCTATTGCCCGTTTAAGGCCGAGGGAGGGGAGCGGGAGGAAGAGGGGGAGCGCGCCAGAACACACGCGGACACGCGCGCCACCCTGGACGAAGGCACGCGGCGCCCTGTCGCGCGCACGCGGAACGCCAACCGCCTCCCCTCCGTCCCTCTGCAGGCAAAACAGCCCGCGCGCTCGCAGGAGACGCAGCAGCGGGAACAACATGGCGGCCGCAGATTCCCTCGTCAGCGCCAGTCAGTCAGTCAGCCGCTCGCTCTCCCTCCCCTTCTCTCCCGCGCTCACCTCGCCGCTTCTCCTTCCTCCCCGGCTCCTCCCCCCCCCCAGCTCAACAGGCGACCGAACCTTTCCTCTCCCCCCCCCCCTTCCCCAGTCCCGCGCTCTCTCTGTCCCCTCCCCCCCCCGGTACAATGAAGCCCCGATTCGCTCCCCTTTAGGACTCTTCTCCCCCCCCCCCCCATACGTATATGTCCCTTTAAACTGCTCCCCCGTCGACGCTTACATCCGGCGGGGTCCGGTTCCGCAGCTCCAGGTGGATCCGCTTCTTCATGTCCATGGCGGCGGCGGCGGCGGAGTCGCGTCGTGAGGGGGAAGGAGAAGCGCGGGGCGGGCCCGGGAGGGGAGAGAGGAATCTCAGGGCCTGCGTGGAGCGCTGCGCCGAGGGAGCCCGCAGGGGCGGCGGCTGAAGGGGAGAGCGGCGGGCGGAAGAGCGGGAGCGCTCGGCGCCTCTTTCACCGCCGCGCCTGCAGTTCAACCGGCAAACGAGGCCCCCCCCCTTCCTCGGCCTGAGCAGAATCGACCGACCGAGTGACTGACTGACTGGCCGACCGCTAGGGGGCGCGGCGAAGGCGCCAAGAAGAGACTCCCCGGAACTGAGGCGTCATCGCCGCGCCCCTCCCCCCCAGGTCGGGTGCCCGCCTTTTCCTCCCCGCCCTCCCTCCCTCCCTCCCTCCCTCAGGAGCAAAGATCCCCTCCCGCCCCTCTTCAGAGACCCCCGGAAGGCGGCTCCCCCGCCCACGGGGATCCCCCCTCGCGCCCACAAGAGACACGGTTCTCTTTCGCGGATGCGTGTTTCCCAGCTTAATAAAGTTAATTAAAGGCCCGTGTCGTCTTGAGCAGAATTACGCCCTTCGGAGCCCAGTTCAGGGGTTCCCCCCCGCCCCCCCCCTCGCGGAACTCGCCGGGAAGGAGTTCCAGAGCCTCTTCGACGAAATTCTTTTTACAACGTTTAAAAGTTCATGAGTTTTCGGCATTCAGATTGAAAACTTCATTTCCCTCTTGAGAGTCCTGCCATCAACATCACCCTCGTTAATATTGCCAGACCAATTGTACTAACACTTTACATTATCTGGATTGTTTTAGAAGGTTTTATGATTGTTTTAATGGTTATTTATGTGTTTTAATTTTTGTTAGTGCCCCTGAGCCTGCTCCAGCTGGGAGGGCGGGCTATAAATTTGATAAAAATATTTTTGAAAAAAAGCCCTGGCCCACTTGCTTGTTTGACCGCCTTTTTATATATTGCTTCCAATAGGCTCGGAACGGTGTAAAGCCTAGATTTGGCAGACCCACGTCTGAATTGCCCACTCTGCCCCTGGAAGCTCAAGGGGTGACCTTGGGCCAGCCTCATTCTCAACAATTTATTTATTTAGAGATTTATATTCCGCCCTCCCCAATGCAGGCCGAGGGTGGATCACATAACCAAGTTCAAGGCTCGTTTCAGTAAAAGATCATTAAAACAGTAAATAACATTGCACAGGGAGCAACAATTTCATAAAAATCTGTTGGGGGCCACAAGATGGAATCAAATGGGCCGTTTCAGCTGGCTGGGAACTAGAACATAACCTACTTCACAGGGTTGTTGGGAAGATAAAGTGGAAAAGCAATTAATGTGAGCAGCTTTGGGTCCCCTGTTAGGGAAAAAACCAGCAGGATATCAAAAATAAATAATAATTCCAGAAGGGGGAAGGATGGCAGTCTAGCAACAGAATGAAATTAGTCCAGTGGCACCTTAAAAACTAAATTTGTTCCTGAGTCAGAACAACAAATTGAGTGCAGTGGTACCTTTAAGACCAACAAAAGTTTATTCAAGATATGTACTTTTGTGGGCACACATACTTTAAATAAACTTTGGATGGTCTTTAAAAACTTTTTGTCGGTCTGAAGGGTCTCTCTGGACTTAACATTTGTTCTACCGCTTCAGACCAACACGGCTGCCCACCTGGATCTTCCTTAGTCAGAGTTCTTTTCAACAGATGTGGGAAGTGTACCTCCCGAACAGGTATACTAATACTTGAAGTTACAAGCAACAGAAATTCAAAACTAAATTGCATGACATTCCTTTGGTCAAGCTTTCGAGTTTTTCCAGGACACTTCACCAGCTTGGTGAGATTTTCTTTCAGAATTTTGTAGTGGACTAACCCAACCATAAACTTGTTTTAAGCAAAGGAGAGTCATGACAGATGCCAGTTTAAAATAATACCTGGTCAAAGAGGAAGAAATGTATTCTGAATAGGGAGAACAGCTCGCAGCGCTTGATAGGCGGGGTAGAATTAACACACACATACAAAAAGATGTAATCAAGGAAGGCTTTGTCTGAAACAAGATAAGCAGATCCAATTAGGGCACTACAGAGACTTTGTAAAGGTATAGCTGAACTGATTAGCATCTGTAATGTGTGTTTAGGACTTGGAAGTCTTTAGTTGGTGCTGTCGAGTTATTAAAGTAAAATTGCAGATCTTGTCAGCAGTGGGTACCCCAAATGGTGTACCGTTCTGGTCACCATATCTCAAAATAGATAGCAGAGCACAAAAAAGTGCAAAAGAAGGAAAATAAGGTGATTAACGAACTGGAATGCCTTTCCTACATTGAAGAACTGGGGGGTGGGTTGAGGTTGGGGAGGGAGACAAAAGGGATATGATAAAGGTTTATAAAATTATACATGGAGTAGAGAAAGTATATAGAGGGTTTTACCTCCCCCATTAATAATTACAACTGGGAGGGCATGCAGAGAAGTTGGTGGGCAATAGATGAAGTACTTCACACAGCAAATAAATTATGGAATTGATTGCTAGCAAAAGAGCAGTTAGATTCATAGATGGCAAGTCCCATCAATAGCTCCTAGACATAACGACTAAAGGGAGCTTCAACGTCTAAGGGGCAGTAGACCTCTGAAGACCAGCCTTAGAGGGCAATGTCAAGGAAAGGCTTGGACCTCTATCCCCCTGTCTGTGTTGGCACTTCAGAGGAACTGGCTGGCCAGTGTGTGATACAATAAGCCAGTCCACCCTTCTGATCCAGCAGAGCACCTCTTATGTTCTCAGGCCTTTAATTTCCACTCTCGGAACAGCCGTCTTTTCCTAGAACCTAATGGAAAATGTTTGCCCTAGCCTAGGCCTGGATCACTCGAGACACACAATGCTAAATGCATACCTCAGACTCCACCCTCATAAGCTGCCATTTCCTCTAGGGCAACTGATCTCTACAGTCTTACCTTGATACTGGTAACCCTACCCCACATTTTGCTTGCCCCCATTATCACATTCCCAGAGAGGCAAAAAAGAAAAGGAGGAGGGGATCAAAAAATCCAGAGGGCCTGGTATGCCTGGTATTTGGCTTAGTGGGCCTCAACTAAGACTGTCCCAGTCAGAACCAGAACAAAGTTTGAGTCCAGTGGCACCTCTAAGACCAACAAAGTTTAATTCAAGGTATGTGCAAGCACACTTCTTCAGATGGTTGAAGAGATTCTGTTCGCTGTATCCGAAGAAGTGTGCATGCACACAAAACCTTGAATTAAACCTTGTTGGTCTTAAAGATGCCATTGGACTCAGACTTTGTTCTGTTGCATCAGACCAAGACGACTGCCCACTTGAATCTACCAGTCAGAACCAGTAGATCAGAAGGGTGATTTGGGGGAGGGTTGCCTGATTGTACCCCTCTGATCCACTGGTTGCCTGATTGCACCCACCCTTTTGGATCAACATTGTCTCCCCAGGCTCATGTTTGTACAGCATTCTGTGGGGTCCAATCATAAGTATGCATGGAAGCTAACCCTGTGCGGAATTAAGCACACCCAACCCCACTGATATTTATCAGTGAGTCTAGCTTGATATAGGATTGTAGTCTTGGACACAGTGAGATTTTCTTGTGAGTTAACATCAGTAGTATTGGACTGCAGCCTAAGGATAGCAGCTGTTACTCCGAAGTCCTTTCCACTGAGTTCAAGGACTTACTTCCCAAAGGCTAGCACAACCTTCCGGAGAGTGGGTTGTGTTTCCAGAGATGCTCCTTACCTGTTCAGCTGCTTCTGGAACTTGCACACCTTCTTCCCAATGAGACCCACGAGTTAGGAGGAAAAGATTCCCCCTTCAGTTGTAACAACGGAGGCACAAGTCACACACTTGCTTCTTGCAACACCTGAAACCGCATTATGGCCTCAGTAGAACTCCTATTCATTAACTATTAATATGCATTAACTTCTCTAAAGGATGCCTCTTTTGAGTTGAAATACCCAGTTAACCATGACTTGAGGATGAAGATCGCTTTACATGAATTAATACATTGTTCATTTTTCATGCAAACCCTGATGGAATGCTGAGAAAGGTTATGAGGCACCAACACAAAATGGCGGCTATGGAGAAGACAATTACAAAAGACAATTACAGAAGACTGCTGATTGCCCAGACCCTGAAAATAATTTATAGTGCACATGATCTACCCAGGAAACTCCTTCCCTGTAAGTGTTTTTAGCACTGAGGCGGGCAATGGCACTGAACTTTTGTATCATCAACCAATGCCATCTCATGGCCCAAACAACTGGGAAACGTGGCTTGGTTTGTCCTTATAAAACACTGGGCTACTAACATAGGACTGATTTGAAATAAATGTCATATTTATTCCCCTGGCTACTAGGATTGCTTGCCTCTTCTTCTTCTTTTTTAGCAAAGGCTTCCTTTATGTATCCTTCAACAGTTGCATAATAGGCAAAAAAAAAAAACCCCAAAAGGTGAAGTATCTCCAGCATGACAGAAATCTCACCACCTTTTCAGTTGTACCTCCAACGTAGCTGCAAAAGGCACACAGCTGCTGCTCATAACAAAATAGCTATGCTATGTCTTTGTAGCCAGGCTGAAGGTCACTGGATTTCTCCTGGCAAGGATAGCTGTCTGGCTAGCAACAAAATCAGCAGGTGAAAGGAGGCTTGGTTCCCAGTTCCTTATTCCTCCTGCAGGAGGAGACTGATGAAGTTGGTTCCCAGACGAATAACTGGGAACCAACTTCAGTCTCCTGCAGGTGAGGCTGTTCCCATTACTGCATCTTGCTTTTAGGGGAAGGTATGTCTGTGACACTTCCATTTGCACTAAATGAGAGCCAGTGAGGTGCAGAAGCTGGAATGTTGGACTACAGCCTGGGAAAGCCAGGTTCAAATTCCTTCACTACCATACAAGCTCACTGGGTGATCATAGACCTGTGAAGGGTAACAGCTACCTGGAGGGTAGGAAAGGCCCTATCCCATTAATTAATTGGCTTAATTGGAGGTTTAATTAGATGTTATTTACAAAGCTCTATTATTTGCCATGAAAAAGCTTCAGCTGTCCATTTCCACACATTAAGGCTCTTCTAAAAGGGCAGGAGATTTTTTTTCTCCAGGCCTGTTGGGAAGCCTGTTTCTATCCCATCTTTCTTCCAAGGATTTCAGGGATGGTGCATAATTCTCCATCTTATCCTCATGAACAGCCCTATGAGGTAGGCTAGCCTGAAAGAGAATGCCTGGTCCAAGATCACCCTACTAGTTTCATGGCTGAGTGGCAATTTGAACCCAATCCTCCCTGGTTTTATTTTTGCACCATAAACTCCTATAATGATCCACAGGCTCAACCAGTTGGAAACCCCGCTGCTTCTGGGAGTAGAGTTCTTGGATCAGCTGAGCCACACTCTAGCGGCTCGTGCTGTCGTCCGCGTCATCAGCGAAGGACATGTCTTGTTTCACTGGGTGCTGGCCGTGGTCACTTCTGGGGGTGCTCACATGATGCAGGTCTTCGACACCAATGGGGTTTTGAATGTGGTGTTGGTAGTAGCCCTCCACGTTCCCTGCCTCTTGCCCATAGGCGTAAACTACGGGAGGGCTCAAGGGCTCGAGCCACCCCGGAAATTTCCAGGGGGGCTCAGCCACTCCCGGGAAAATGGAGCACCCAGGCCGGCTGGCTGGCCGGCTGCCGCCGCCACCGCCTCTCCCCCTGCTCCGTTCCTCCCTCCCTCCGTCCAGGAACCAGCTGGGCAAATGCCCAGCATGCTGGACGGAGGAACGGAGGCAGGAGCAGGCGGGGGGGGGGAGGCGGCGGGGATATGGAACTTGTGCCAACAGGCGCGGGCTGCCGCCTTGTTTGCCTGCCCGCCAGCTGCCACCGCCGCCGCAGTTGCCCAGCTGACCCAATGGAGGCAGGAGTGGCCAGGCTAGGCCAGTCCGGGGGGCGGGGGCCGGCGGGGACATGGTCCCAGCACCCCCACCCACCCCCGGATTTTAAAAGTCGACGCCTCTGCCTCTTGCATCAGCTGGAGCTCATGATGGAGCTTTGGCTGGATAGGTTAGAAAAACTATCCAAGGTGCTACCCCTCCTAGAAGATACATTTGACCGCTGCGCCACTCTGCGCCACCGCTATGAGCTATTTCTGCAAGAGCAGGAGCTGGAACTCTTTTTGCCTGGGCCCAGTACGCAGACTGGTCCAGAAGCCTGGCTGAAGAAAGCGACCAGCATCGTGTAACATCTCATTTTGTTGGCAGAATTTTTGGCAGCTGACAAAGAGGAGGGTGCTGCGGTGGCCAAACTCAGGACTCTCCTGACTGAGCAGAACAGGAGCTGTTGGCCGAAGCCACCTTCGTAGCAGAACACGCAGCTGGTCTGCTGTCCATGGCACGCTTTCTCCGCCAGGTGGGGGAGCCGTTGGTTCACCGGATCTATGGAGAACTGGATTCCCTGCGGATTTCTTTCTCCTACCACTTGGACACGAGGCTAGGCCTGGACACGGAGAGGCAATTAGCCTTGTGCAGGCCTCAGCTTGCCGAGCAATTTACTGGCATCTTAGCCCTCAGCCTGGCCTGATTGGAGCGCTTGGTCAACTTCCACCCAGCCATGCCCACCTTGAGAGTGGTGTGAGCCCTCGACCCCAAGCAACTGGGCACTGTGGGCTAGAGCCAGTCAGAGCATGAGGAGGGGCTCCCTGGGCTGGCAGAAGTGCAGGATAGCGAACGGTTCCAGTACCAAAGTTTGGCCGAAGCGGCCCCTGCCGACATCTCTCTGCCCCAGTGGTGGGAAGCACAAGCCGAGCAGCTGCCCACCCTGAGTCCTCTGGCCCGGCATTACCTGTGGCTGCCTCTCTGTCTCCCCAAGTCCCCTTTCCCCCCGGAGGCGTACTCAGCCCGATAGGCACTGAGACGGGATTCACAGAGGACAGTGCCCGCCTGCTGTGCATGCTGAGGTACAACCACAGCCTCTGATAGGGACCTGCTGCCTCTGTCTATTGGTGACAGTGAGCTCACCGGGGATATTGTGTATGCAAATCCCCCCCCCCCCAAGCCTCTTGTGAATCCATAGCTTTTCAGTTGCATCCACTTATGCGTGCCTCCTTTGCGTTCGTATTATGTTGCCGTTTGCGAACTAGACGGAAATCCAATAATCTTTTGATTTGAGGTCTTTTGCTTTGCTTTATTTGGGCACTGAGGCTCCCCCCCACCCTGAGTCACCTTGTTTCTAGAAGACAGTTCCCTTAACAATCCGCTTGTGACGTTTATATCTTCAAACCCGATATTGTCTTGTTTCTGTGTATTCTAATAAAGAGTGTCATCTGCAGCAAGTGTGGGCTGTACCTTGCCTTAATGTTGATGGGGTTCTGCAAATTGGGGAGGGGCCATGTGCTCCCCCCAGATCCAGAATTTAGAAGAGCGTATGTTCTAGTGCTCTTCTACACATGAGTCTGTTGGAAATCTCTGGTGAGGTTTCATATTGCCCATTTTAACCAAAGAGAACTGAAGAAATGGCGAAATGCTCAGCAGTCCCCAACCCTGACACCTTCTCTGGTGCCCACCAAGAGTGTTTATAAAGTGGGTGGAGCCAGATGGGGCTTTCACCTAGCAAGGCTTCTGATTGGCCATTGGAGACTTGATTGCCTGTACAGATCTTTAAAAATGTTTCTTTAGCAGCAGCTGCCACCACAGCACAAGGATCTTCAATGTGTGGCTGAATGTAAGTCGTGCAGCCATTTTGTGGCTGGCTCCAACTCCTGTGGCAGCCATTTTGAGTTTGCGCCCACCAGACTGTGTCAGAATTCCAGACATGGCTGCAAGCTCAAAAAGGCCGGGGACCCCTGGTCTTATACATTCTGATAGCAGAATGTGAGGAGGTGGAGCTGGCCCCTGCATGAGCAATCCCTGGTTGGTAGAGAAGGTGGGCATGCATGGGCATGCACCATAGACTCTGTTTCCATTCACTCAGTTTCTGCTTGCTGTTTCCTACAAAAGCATGCAAAGCTCATCTTGGCTACTGTGCCTAATTATGTTCATATGAGGCCTGGTTTTTTGCAGTTTTGGTGGGACTTCTCACCTATTCCTAAATGTGTTTTCATAAAGACATGCAGCAGGAACAAACATTTAAAAGATCATTCATCAGTGGGCATGTCTGTCTGAAACCATCATTTCCCATACTTCCAAGGCACCCTTTCTATTCTCAGCGTCATAAACAATATTTCCATTGTCTGTATTTCTGTACTGGACCCCCCTACTGAAGCAGCTTTGAAAAGATGCTATAGAATAAAGTGGCCCAGAAACACACCAAAATATACTCCCCAGAGACAAGAAATAGAATAAAGTAGGCCATGCAAATTGGAATCTGATCTTTCTCTTCCCACCACTTAAAACTTTAAATAATGGTCCAGGAATGCCAAGCTTTCAAGAGTACTGCAAGGAACCTGGATAGCTCAGGCAAGTGTGATCTCATCAGATCTCGGAAGCTAAGCAGGGCCGCTTCTGGCAAGTTCTTGGAAGGGAGACCTCCAAGGAATATCAGAGGCGGGATGCAGAGGCAGGCTAATCATGCAGCCTCTCTGAATAACGTCCAAGCCCCCAGCAGGGGTTGCCAGAAGTCAACCATGACTTCCAGGCAAGGACACAAAAGCACACACACAATTGTTGTTATATATATATATGTGTGTGTGTGTGTGTGTGTAGTGGTTAAGTGCGTGGACTCTATAATCTGGGAGAGACAGTTTGATTCCCCACACCTCCACTTGCACCTGCTGGATGACCTTGGGCAAGCCATAGCTCTGTACCAGCTGTTCTCTAAAAAGAGCAGTTTCTGTCAGAGCTCTCTCAGCCCCACCTACCTCACAGGGTGTCTGTTGTGGGGAGGGGAAGGGAAAGGAGGTTGTAAGCCGCTCTTAGACCCCCTTGGGTAGTGAAGGGCGGGATATAAATCCAATCTCCTCTTCTTCTTCTTCTTCTCTTCTTTCTGTGTGTACATATATATATTAAAGAGTACTGCAAGGAACAGAGCTAAAAGCAAAACAGAAGGTTCAGTAGCCCTGAGCCACCTCAATAGACCACTGAATGCCCATACGGGCTAGCCTACTTTAAAAGTACATTTTATGCTTGTGCAGAGTGAGGAAATAGTAGAAAACCTGCCTCAAAACTGCATTGAGCCAGGGCAGATAATCTTTGTGGAAATGGCCTTTGGCTTAGAGCTGAAGTCCCCCATCAGCTAAGAAGCTCACCAGGTGCCCTACCTTAGAGCAGAGGTGTCAGACTCATTTGTTACAAGGGCTGGATCTGACATAAATGTCACTTTATCAGGCCAGGCCAGGCCAGGCCATGCGTACCATAAAATGTAATGCAGGGTACTGGAGAGAGATCAACTTTATAAAGGACGCAGGCAAACCCAATTAATGATATTATTTTTTTACTCAAAATACAAAGAGGCTTAAAACATGAACGCTCTTACAGTATTTCCTTGAAGTATCTCCCTGATGCCCACCCTCCCATTTTCACGGCCCGTTACACGTTAGCCCGGGGGCAGCATACAGGGACATATCGCACAGCCTCTGTCATCTGGCAGCAAAGGCAATGACCAGTTGCTCATGGACCGGATCAAGAGGCCTGGATGGGCCTGTTCCATCCCACGTGTTTGACACCCCTGCCTTTGAAGGTTGATGTGAAGTCAAAAAGGGGGTGTGCGTGACAACCATATACGCCATTCTTGGAGGAAAGATGGGATAAAAAACGATTCTCCTTAAAATCCATGTCAGCTAGGTCTGAGAAGAAGGAAGACAGCAGAAAATCCTGCCAGCCCTCTGTATTTTAAAGTGTCGCCTGGATTCTCTGTTAGAACTGGATGGTGGCAGTTCCAGACAGGACTCATTTCGTAGCAGGAGCTCCTTTGCATATTAGGCCTTCCCCCCTAATGTAGCCAATCCTCCAAGAGCTTACAGAGCTCTTCTTACAGGGGCTACTGTAAGCTCTTGGAGGATTGGCTACATCAGGGGTGTGTGGCCTAATAGGGAGAGGAGCTCCTGCTACGAAATGAGTCCTGGTTCCAGACAAAACTGGCTAACTGAAGTAGCACACAATCAGAGCTCACCCTGTGACAGACGCTCGGTGTGTGGTTATGTGGCAATCCTCCGGCTTCACCAGCAGGTGATGCTCATGCTATACAATGGTATCCCTCTTCCAATGCTGTGTCAGTAGTGAGAGCTGGCAGGAAACGGCTGCTTCTCTGGCTGCCGCCTCTTAAAATATGCAGAGGCTCAGCTGTTTGGAAGGGTCTGATTCTACTCCGTGGGGAAGCAATGAAGGGGAAGGGATGGAATGTGGAAGGAAGAACTGAAAGGAGAAATGATAAACACGGTTAAAAACACCTTTCTGAAGCCAAAAGAGCATTGAACTTAAAAGTGTTTATAAATACTTTAAAAGGATTTAAAAAAAAATTAAAATAGGCACAATGTATCCGAATTCAAGTGCTTTTATCTTGCTGTGACTTTACTGATGGTTGAAATATATGCTTAATTTTCTTTCTGGGTTGAAATCAGTGGGCACTGACAATATTGGATAATACTCCGTATTTTAAAAAAACCCAATGAAAATACTGTAATAAAAACTGCATTAAAAAAGAGAGCAAAAGCTTTACTCAGATCCTATGTGAAAGGCTTGGGGACAATAAGGCCATCTTTACTGACTGGTAAAAATTAAGAAAGCAGGGGTGTTCCCACTAAGCTGAGTAGGTGTGAGCTAGCTCACAGTTTTTTAGCCTCTGGCTCACACATTTCTGTCTTCGCTCAGGAAGGATGACTCCAGAGCAAACTAATTTATGCAGTAACCAAACTGCTTGCTCACAACTTTAATGCCAGTAGCTCACAAAGTTTTTGCTCACAAGACTCCACCGCTTAGAGGGAGCATCAGCAGTAGAGGCCCTGTTTCCCCTCGCTAGTGCTTTAATTTCACACACCATACGGAAGCCTTAGTAGCAGATCTTGGGTCTGGGTGTTTCACAAAGTCTTGCTTCCAATTATAAAAAGTCCCATTACATTTACTGTGGCTGCAGAAGGCATTTTCAGTGGCATTTATTTCAAGGGAGATGTTCTAAGAAATGCAAAGTATCAGTTTTTGATTCTGAACACCTTTTTCCTCTGTTTTTTTTAAAAAGATGTTTTATTTTTTTTGGTTCTGACTTTGAAGTCAAACAGTATATTTCTTGCCTGATGACAGAGACATGGGAGAACACCTTTTCCTAGAAGTTGGGGGTCACAGGTGTTTGTGGGAGAGGAAGAGTTATTTACAAGCATTTCTTGAGGCCGTCCTTGATGTGGCTGGTCTGGGGGCTCCCTAATGCTACTGTAGATGGAACCACGAGGGGACCATCCTTCCTCTACAGGCAGTTCTTGCTTTCCCCAGCTGGGCTCTCTCCCTGTTTTGGAAATGGAAGCAAGCCCAGCTGAAGAGGAGCTGGGGGCGCAGGAAGGGTCAAGCATACTTATCTCTCTCTGTGTATGCCCTGTCCTTACCCAAATGCACACAGAGATGCTTTACTCCAAATCAGACTAATGGCCCATCTAACTGTGCTCTCCAGCCACAGAAGAATCTTTCTTGGCACCTGAGATCTTTTAAGCCAGAGATGCCAGAGACTGAGTGGGAACCTTCTGTATGCAAAACAGGTGTTCTACCACAGTTATTCATTGGGTTAAATGTTAAAAATAATCAATTGCCTTGGAAGCACAGAAGTTTTATGCAGTACCTCCAACCCTCCGCATTTCCCAGTGAAGGGGGAAATGCTGTTCAAACAAATTACAAAGATGATCTGACTCCAATGGTAACAAGAGAAAGAAATTTACATACAAAAATAGAAGCACATCTTGCATGACATAGTCATGTAGGCACATTTAGCCAACAGTGAACAGATTAGCTTCAAAAAGGTTAACTTGCTAAAGTGCCAAGCCGAGGTAAGAGAGAGAAGAAGAGGGGTGCAGTATATGATGAAAACAGAAGGCCAGCAAGGTCCAAACAATCACAGGTTCCCAAACTTATTTGGCCTACCACCCCCTTGTCAGAAAAAAAAAATTACTCAGAGCCCCCCTGGACGTCTACTTTTGACAAGTGGACAAAAAGATGCAGTTTGTGGATCTGCACCTGGATTGTTCCAGCACCCCTGAGGGGGCGGTATTGTTCACTTTGGGAACCAGTGTGGGGCCAACTGCCAAATGTACCCGAGTGAGAGAATTCCCTTAACCCTTTCCCTCATAGGTCCCCTTGCATGCAGTTACAATAGCCAACAGTTATGCCACTAGTTGTGTTCATCACAAGTAATGGTTAATCCACATAATCTGTGTACTGTGGTTACTTAGATATTCTTTTTATGTGTGCTGAGTAATTCTCATGTTGCAATCAGTTCACGCACAGCTGAATATGTGATTTAAACCCCACATTTATCCAGGCACTGGTTCCTCATTTCATTTGTAAAGGCAAGACATGTTGGCTCTTTCTTACAAACAGGTGTATGTATACCTGCAGGATGTACCTGTGTTCACCGTTAACATCTGAACAGGGCTAACTATGATGTAAGACTGGGACGAAGCCATCCTTCATATCCGGAACTAAGATGAATATTATTTTTTATGAACTCAGATCAGATAACTTAGGAAAGTCGATGAGGTGGTATATAAGTTGCTTCTCCTTGGTTCCCACTGGAAGTTTTGAAATAACCCCTGTATTTTCAGAAGGTTCCAGTTGACTATGCCCTGACCTGGATAGCCCAGGATAGTCCAATCTTGTCAGAGCTAAGCAGGGATGGCCCTGGCAATATTTGGACAGGAGACCACCAAAGAATACCAGGGTTGTGACATGGAGGAAGGCAATGGCAAACCACCTCTGAATGTCTCTTGAACTGAAAATTCCACAGGGTTGTCATAAGTCAGCTGTGACTTAACAGAACTTTCCACCACCACCAGTTGACTGTAGCAGCCACTGGTTCTGAAAGTATCTGGAGAGCCAATTTTAGCCCTATCACCATATCACCCACCTTCTTGTTTGCTCATCATCATGGTGAATGCCTGCATAGGGTTGCCAGGTCCCCCTGGCCAGTGGCAGGGGATAGAGACATAGGGTTGTTGCCAGATCCAGCTTGGGAAACTCCTGGAGATTTGGGGATGGAGCCTGGGGAGGACAGGGACCTCAGTGGGATGCAATGCCATAGAGATCACTATCCAAACCATCCATTTTCTCCTGGGGAACTGATCCCTGTAGTCTGAGGATGAGCTGTAATTCCAGGGGATCCCCAGGCCCTACCTGGAGACTGGCATCACTGTGGGTGGATAGCACAGAGGGAGTTCCGGAACGGGCCTTCCTGGCTAGGTACAGTTAATATTGTCTGACAGAGTCTTCATCTGAGATGGATCACACAGTATTCGATTCATTAAAGAAGTATATGCCTCAGAAGTGTTTTCTATCACCTTGTAACACACAGCTGGGAGGACAGAGCTGAATTCTCCTGTTCGAGGGGCAGGGGAGAAGTTATCTGGGTTTCCCTCTTGCCTCTCCATGTTTTGCTGAGTCAGGGTCATCATACACTTATCAGCCTTCAACAGGCTGTAAGGAGAATCCAGCAACTTAACTTGCCTGCTTGCTCGCTCTCAGTATTTTGAACCCCTTTGCCTGGATACGGCCACTGTCTTGTTTTGGAAGCTGTTCTATTTATAGATCTGCCAGGTGTCACAAGGACAGGCTTAAAGGTAATGATTCATTGGAACAGATCTATAAAACTAGAAGACTAGAACTTTAACAATAAAAAGGAATCATGGCACTGGAAGATGACTGCAGAGAAGAGTAGATCTCTGACACTAAACTGCCACATTTCCTGCCTGTTCTGGGCGCCTATTGACTCTGTCCCAATTTTCAGGTTGTGCTTTGGGTTTCCAGACTCCAGGTGGTGGCTGGAGATCTTTCACTATAAAACTGACCTCCAGGCAACAGAGATCAGTTCCCCTGGAGAAAATGGCTACTTTGGATGGTGGACCCAGGTTGGGAAATTCCTGGAGATTTGGGGATGGACAGGGACTTCTCAGTGGGGTCCAATGCCATAGAATCCACCCTCCAAAGCGTCCATTTTCTCCAGGGGTACTGGTTCTCTGTAGTCTGGAGATGAGCTGTAATTCCAGGGGATCCCCAGGTCCCACCTGGAGGCTGGCATTCTTAAAATTCAACATTTGTAGAAAATCAAGAAAATAGTAGCTGAATCCAAATGGGCACTGAATTTTTTTATTTACATATACAGCCATATAATTCAGGGAGGGTTCAGTTGCACACAACATAAAACTAATTCTTCAAGGCTTGGCAGGATAAGATTCTACCCCCCCCCCCATATCTGAAATTAGAAAATGAAAGGGCCAGCTGTAGGATAATGTGGAGCATGGTTGTGAATGTCCAGGTGGGGCCTGGAGAAAATCTGTCACCCACTGGGTAGGGGCTGGAGATCTCCTGGAATTACAACTGATCTCCAGATGACAGAGATTGGTTCCCCTGGAGAAAAGGGATGTTTTGGAGAATGGACACTGTTGGCATTACACCCCACTGAGATCCCTCCCTTTCCCAGACCTCAGACTCCGCCCTCAAATCTCTGGGAATTTCCCAACCCAGAGTTGGTAGGAGGGAATGCTATAACTGAACTTTCGCTGTGGGAGGGGCCTTGTTCCTTGTAGTAACTTGCTTCACTTCAGCAAATGGTGGCCCACTCAGTAGGGTTCACTGAACAGTTAATGTATAAAGCAGAGGCTAGGGGCCTAATTTTAACATCCAAAGGAGGGTGTAGATGGGTGAAGGGACCTGAATATTCCCCCCAACCTTTTGCCCAAGATAGTGTTCACTGAGCTTGGCTTACTTTCTCCCACTTGATTTACTTATAATAGCAAGCTAGAGAAAAATGAGTTTGGGCAGCAAGCCCTTTGGTGGTTTGACAGGGGTGGGGAAGGATTGAACATGCCTCATCCATGCTTCCCTTTCAGTCCTAAATTAGGTAACAATATATCCCTGGATGAGATACAAATATGCCATTTTTTGTCTTTGTGTGTTGTTGTGGCAGTTCTGCCTAATTTTGTTCTGCCCAATTTGGGGGCCAGGGTTCATGATCCTGCTTCGTTTCTTTTATGCCATGTTTACATTGCGCACTGTTTATAAATTATACGCCAGTTGTAGCTGAATTAACACCAAAATAATATGAAAAAATGTGCAGATTTAAAGAAGAATCGACATACAGAAACAAAAATGGCAAAGGTATGATTTACCCACAAAATCAAAACAAGGGTTTTTCAAGGCGAACCACCAGAGATGGGAAATGTGAAGCTATCCCTATTCTCTCCCCCACCCCTTTATAGGGCATACACACATTAACAATAAATATGGCCGCCATCGATTTTGTTTAGATCTACCCTGCGGTGGCAAAACTGTAAGGCCAGGCTGGGGCTGAATTAGTGAATTATAGATTCAGGCAGGTAGCCATATTGATCTGAAGTAGCAGAACAAAGTTTGAGTCCAGTGGCATCTTTAAGACCAACAAAGTTTTATTCAAGGTATAAGCTTTCATGTGCACGCACACACCTTGAATAAAACTTTGTTGGTCTTAAAGGTGCCAGCAGTCTAAAATTTGTTATGACCGAATGATCTTCAGTGCAAAAAAAAAAAAAAATCCACTCCTCACAAAAAAGTAACAGTGTGATCTAAGTAGCCTTACAACACCTAGGGTTGCCAGCTCCAGGTTTGGAAATTACTGGTGGGTTGGGGGGGGGTGGAGCCTGAGGAGGGCAGGGTTTGGGGAGGGGGGAACTTCAGGAGGGTATGATGTCATGGAGGGCACCTTCCAAAGCAGCCAGTTCTCCAGAGGAACTGATCTCTGTCACCTGGACTGATTTCCCACAAGGCGCTGCTCTGGCATTGTTCTTCCCTTTGCCCTGACTGCG
Organism: Lepidodactylus listeri; assembly: GCA_029233225.1. NCBI lineage: Eukaryota > Metazoa > Chordata > Lepidosauria > Squamata > Gekkonidae > Lepidodactylus > Lepidodactylus listeri. Next base: position 135,034,784 of record JARCFY010000004.1, on the reverse strand, counting down.
TACTTGAATTTCCCACTATTTGCCCTGTGCCGCATTTTAACCCGTGGCTTCGCCCAAATTCCCCCGCGGCTTCAATGATCCTCAAAAAACAGGTCACTGAAGCCGCGGGGGAATTCAGGCGAAGCTGTGGATCAAAATGCAGCGCAGGGAAAATAGTGGGAAATTCAAACACGCAAAGGGAAGAACGACGCCGGAGCAGCGCCTTGTGGGAAATTGGTCCTGGAGATCAGTTGTATCCCCTGGAGCTCCCCAGTCACTACTTGGAGGTCACCAAATCTAGTTGAAGTCAGTGTAAGCCTTCTCCTTGGTGTAGTCCTTTTTGTGTGTAGGATTTGTGTGTGTGTGTGTGTGTGATAATGCGTTCCCCTGCCTGTAATGAGTTATAGAATAGCCCAGTCACAGGTTTACAATGTCATTGAAAGTCTGTCTGAAAACCCAGCTGTATATTATATGAGCCTGAATTCTCCCTTGAAGCTAAAATGACCAAACTGAGGCTATCATACTTACGTCACATTATGAGAAGACAAGACTCACTGGCAAAGAAAATAATGCTAGGAAAAGTGGAAGGCAGCAGGAAAAGAGGAAGACCCAACATGAGATGGATTGACTCCATCAAGGAAACCACCTGAGCAAGGCTGTTAACAACAGGATGTTTGGGGGGGGGGGTCATTAATTTATAGGGTTGTCATAACTCAGAAGCAACTTGATGGCACTTCACACACCTTAATCACATCAAAAATGATCCACGTGTACGATCAGCTCCATTTAGTGAATTCTGCCCCAGGAGATCCGCAGATTTTCTGGCAGCTGCAAGTTCTAGCTCTTAGCGTTATACTAGTGGCAAGCTAGACCTCTTTTTAGGGGCTGAGAGAGCTCTGAGAGAACTTTGACTGGCCCGAAGTCACCCAGCTGGCTTCATGTGGAGAAGTGGGGAATCGAACCCAGTTCTCCAGATTAGAGTCCACCACTCTTAACCACTACACCAAACTGGCTCCCAGTCGCAGACAAAGGCAAAGGCAAGCAGGAGCCTCCACCCTGCCCTTCTCTGCCCCATGTTTATTTCTGCTTGTCATTTCTCCTTTAACAGCTAACTGTCCCTGATCTCAAAACCTAGGGAATGTGAATTTAATTCTAACAGAGTATTTAAACTGGTCTGGAAGCATCCATGTCTAGTAGAAATATTCTTCCAGCATTGGCTTCTGTTACGTTCTTATGGAGGTGGTGGCGGCTACAAGCATGGACAGCTTCAAGAGGGAATTAGATAAACAGAGGTCCATCAGTGGCTATTAGCCACAAGGTATAGATAGGAACTCTCAGTCTGGGGCAAGTGATGCTCTGTATTCTTGGTGGGGCGGGAGCAGTGGGAGGGCTTCTAGTGTCCTGGCCCCACTGGTGGACCTCCTGAGGGCACCTGGTATTTTTGGCTGATGTGTGACAGAGTGTTGGACTGGATGAGCCATTGGTTCACTGATTTCTCTTATGTTCTTAATTTTAGCAGACAATGTAGGTGAATCACATCTGAGGGATCTCCTGGGCTGTTCTTCTGGATGTACTGAAATGGGTAAACTCCTGCCTATCACTGTAGACAGGAGGCATATTCCTGGGTTATTTATCAACTTCCGATGCGTCTTCCAGAACCTACCCCACCTTCCCAAAAGGGCCAAATAATCTGTATCAAGCACAAGGGAGGTATCTCAAAATGGGAGGGAGGGACTGCAAATAGTGGCGCAGAAGGACTTTGACTCAAGAGTTAAACATTGAATTGGGGCAAAGCTATACCCAGCCACAGAACACAGTTTAAGAGTGGTGGGAAAGGTCATGATAGGAGCTGCCCTGGAGATGAAGGCTGCTGATATGTCACTTTGGCGTAACAGCCTGGACATAAATGAGTTTGGGTAGGCAGGTGATACCTAAATGTTGCAGATATTGGCCATGTCGCAGGCTTGGAGGACTAATTTATATGATGTGGGGAACATGGCCATTGTGAGGTAACTCTTCCCTGAATGTTTACATGGCTAAAGCATTCTTGTGCCGGTGCTCTCACATGGTAAGGTCCACACATCTTAGAAGATGTTTGTGGAATGTTGGTGGTGGTTTCCTGGAGGAAAACAATCCTAGCTTGCTCTGAGGCAGATTCAAAAGACTACTTTGTGAGGTGGAAGTTACCCAGAAAATTTACCATGGCAAGCCCAGTCTGCTGACTTACCCTCACAATGTAAGACACAGGCAAAGCCTTCTTGAAACACAACATGTGAACAGAAATAGCCACCCACTTAGTGGGCACGAAGAAAGGTGTTGGTGGTCCCCATGCACATATGGGGAACCATGTTGGGAAGGAGCCCTGCCTTACACCATAATTGGAGATTATTCATATTTCAAAGTAGAGATCATGAAGACTTTTTGTCAGATTTATAATTCAAGTTCCCTGCTAAGAACTCAGACCAATTTCCCACAAGCAGCTGTGCCGCAGTTGCTCTTCCATTTGCCCTGGATGCATTGGTAAACTTCACACTATTCCCCACACTGCCTCATTTTGACCCGCAGCTCTCCCTGATTTCCCCCGCATCTTCTTGATCCTTGTTCTTTTGAAGATCAAGATGACACGAGGGAAACTGGGGGGAGCTGCGGGTTAAAATGGAGCCACGCAGGGGATAATGTGAAATTGACCAATGAAACCGGGGCAAATGGAAGAGTGACTGCGGCACAGCTGCTTGTGGGAAATCAGTCTCAGTTTTTAGGCATTCACGAGCCTGATTCAGATCAGACACATGGCATGTGAGGACAAGGAGCTTAAGCCTCCTCTCCCTGCACCATTTTCCCAACCTGAAATGGCCCCAAGGAGCCTTTTTTTTTGCCCTCTTAGGGAAATTTAATGTAAACTGATACCTACACGTTAAGTTTCCCCACTGGGGCAAGTTGTGGCTCTCTGGGGATGTTACTAGTCAGGAAAAATGCACCAAGGAAGGGGGAAGCTGAAGCCTTCTCATTCTGTGTCCTGTGGTCCTGATCAGAATCAGGGCTGTTTGTGAATACAAATTAAGTTCTCTGCATGGAACTCCCAGCATGAGGTCTTTACAATGTGTGAACTAGTCATGAATGGAACGAAATAAAAAAGTTTTATCATTATTTTATTTATTTTTATTTATTGTACTTATAGTCTGTGTTTCTTGCTGAGACTCAAAGCAAATTAGAAAAGTAGAATGGAAAAGTAAATAAATAAATTAAAAAAAAAGACATACAATGAACAATGCAGCTACTGGAAATCTGACAACATAACTGCACCAGCAGGTGGAGTCAGCCACAACATGGCTTTCACAGGAGGCGGCGCCAAACACAAGTGCAGGGGGAAAGCGAGATGATTTTAAGAATGCAAGGGAGAGAGGGGTGATTTTAAAATACAATGGGAAAGAGGGGTGGGGCACTGAAAGAATATTGCAATCTGCAAAGACAATCAGATCTCCAATGGCCAATCAGAAGCTCTTCCTGTCAAGAACCCCACCTGGCCCCACCCTAGGGTTGCCAGGTCCCTACCTGGCATCCACTGGGGGGGGGGGGGGAAAGGCTGTGTTTCCAGGAGTCTTGCGCACACACCGCGATGATGTCACCCAGAAGTGACGTCATCACTCCGGGTACGTTGTTGAGGGACGCTCTAGCATTCAGGCTTAAAACTCTATGGTACCATGGTTTTATCTCTCTATGATTTTATCTCTATGGTCTTTACCATCTCAAATCTCTATGGTCTTTACCTTAGAGATTTGGGGGATTCCTAGAGCATCTCCTGGAAGTGAATGCACCCCCCACCACCACCACATTTTCTCTTGCTGCATTAGCTAGCAAGTGAGCCCTGAGCTGCCCAGCCGGATGGTGGCTCAGGGTGTAGCTGCGTTGGCTGGCAGGGGCAGGCATGTAAGCCAGCCAGCCTAGGGTCTGAAAAGCCCTTGGTCCATCCCTGAAAACAGGGATGGTTCTAGGGTTGCCCAGTCCCCCCTGGCCACTTGTGGGGGTTGAGGGGTAGGGTTGCCAGATCCAGGTTGGGAAACTCCTGGAGATTGGGGACCTGGGGAAAACAAGGACCTCAGTGGGGTACAATGCCATGAAGTCCACCCTCCAACACTGCCATTTTTTCCAGGGGAACTGATCTCTTTAGTCTGGAGATAAGCTGTGATTCCGGGGGATCCCCAGGTTTCACCTGGAGGCTGGCATCCCTAGATGGTTCAAGGTATTTTGTTGTTGTAAGCAAGATATGCCCATTGTTCCTTACCTGTGCTCAAAATGCCTAAGAAATAACAGATTCTTTTTAGTTACAAAAACAGTATTTCTTGCGTTGAGTGGGGTACAGGAGCGGGCATATTCATGCTTGACTGGAGTATGCCAGGCTATAAGCATGAATTTAAACACCTCTGCAACCTGATAAGGAAAAATAGTATTGACACACCAGTGTCTAAGAGAGATAAGCTGCTTTGGGCGGGTAGTGTTCTTTTTCTCCTTCTTTTTCCGAAACTTTCCCTTTGCACTAAAGCACTTGATGGCTTAGATGACTCTATGGTGGAGCTAAGCTCTTTTGAATATATTTACTTTGTTGGAAAAAAAAGAAACCCTTGCAGATGGAGAGCTTAGAAAAGGACCACTCATATTCTGAACATCCCCAGCCGTCAGAGACTACGACCGAGGAGTATGATGTTCGAGGTAATAAAGCTTTTTCTTGGGAAAGTGAACTTATTAATGGACACGGAGCTGCGATTCAGTTAGATGTATGTATGTCTAAAATTGCCTTGATTCGCCAGAAATGCTCTCTGCTTTCTGATACAGATTCCTGGCAAAACTGTCCTTTGATTTCTCTTTTGGGGAGACATGTTGGCTGTGGTTGCCTTTTTAAAAAAAATGTTGTTAGTGGGCAACAGAATTGTTCAGGTTTCAGCCCCATAATAAAAGGCTGATTAACAACAGCCTGGATGGCCCAGCCTACTCTGATCTCATCAGACCTTGGAAGCTAAGCAGAGTTGGCCCTGGTTAGTTGCTTGAATGGGAGACCACCAAGGAAGTCCAGGCTCGCTAGGCAGAGGCAGGCAATGACAAACCACCTACGTTCGTCTCTTGCCTTGAAAACCCTATGGGATTGCCAGAAGTCAGCTGCGACTTCATAGCACTTTCTGCCACAACTTTCTATCAAAATGTTTTCAGGATGCCGGAAGGTTCTGAATACGTGAGAGGAACAAGTTTCTTGATATGCCAGATGGACTTCACCTGAAATAAAATGGGGGGGGGGGGCACGGTGGATCGAGCCAGTTACCTCAGCAAGGGCCTGTTCTGAAAACTGTCTTGGCTGAAATAAGGCATCTGCCAGGGCAGAAGAGACCTTTGTGGAAGAAAATCAGTAGGTGGGAAGGGGTGTACATTTTTAACCCTTCCCATTCCCACGGCTTTTCCCCTGTAATGACCCTAATGGATAATGAGCCTGCTCCGGCGGGGTAAAAGTTGAAATAATAAATAAATAATAAAATAAGTAATTTGGAACTGTTAGGTCTTTTTATGGTCTTAGAAACCAGTTGGGGGAAAAGAAGGGTTAAAACAGCAGTAAGTGGGACTTGCAGGGGACAAACTGGTGACTGATAGATTCCCCTCTGTCCCTTCATTCCCAGACGAGGTAGGAACCCCATTGTTTCCCTCATGACTGTTCTGTTCTAGCCTTACTCAAATGAGCATGGCTTTCGAAGACCAGTAACAGCTTTCCTTTCATCACCTCTCCCATAATTGCCTATCTAGTGGTAAATGCTGAGGATCTACAAGTTAGAGCAGTTCTTATAACCAGCTCTATTGTTAGAGAAAACACAAGCTGCTATGGTCAGTTTAATGTATGGTAGACACAGGAAAGCCTCCAGCCTTGTGTCTTCAGGTGGGTATATTCAGGTCATATTCCTAGATGCCAGAACAGGGTCATTTACAAGTGTACAAGAATGTTCCTATTTTCATTTGTTGGCTTTGGGAATGCCAAATGAACAAACTCTTACCTGTCTGGCTCTTGACTTGTTAGAATTTATGTCGGATGTCTTGAAATGTTAAAAATACTCACCTTCTTCTGATTCCTTTGTGACAAGGAATAGGCTGGGGGGTGGGGGGTTGGAACACGGTTGTGGTTTTGTTATAGTTGTTCCATTAACTTCAGAACTGGCAGGCGAAAGATGGGAAATGGAACGGACAAACTTTTTTCCGATTGGACCTGGCGACTTGCAATAAACTTGTTAATTTCCTGCTCTGGACTGTTGGGGGCAGTGTTACGATATTATTGAACTTGGTCCCTAACAAGTCTGTGCTGCGAATACCTCTTGTGCTGGCTGGAGGCCATATTTCTGCAGTAGTGAAATCCCCCGCATTGACGTTTTTTAAAACTGCGTGTTATGTGAAATTTTCCACAGTAGATTTTTTTCCCGCCAGGCACAAACCTGAAGTTTGCTCCTTCTTTTCCCACGTTTTCTGAATTCCCCGTTTTAGCAAGTTCCAAAAATGTGGGGTAAGAAGGAGAAAACTTCGGGTTTGCGTCTTGTGAGGAAAAATCTACTACGGAAAATTTCACATAATTTGCAGTTTTCAAAAGGTCAATTCGGGGAATTTCACTACTGTGGAAATGGTGGACCGCTTCCTGTCAGGAACAAAGGCCCTTGTTAACACTGTCAAGACAGCCCAAGTTCCCAAATACTGAGGAGCTGAGTGAGGGCAATAGTGCGCCTCGGGTAGACCCTCCCACAGCCTTCATAGCCTACACAGTTATGCAATCTGCTGCTCATCCAGTGATTCTAGACTGTATAGCAGGGGTGTCGAACTTATTTGTTACGAGGGCCGGATCTGACATAAATGAGACCTTGTTGGGCCGGACCATGTGTGTCATAAAATGTAATGCCAGGTAGGGGAGATATAAACTTTATAAAGGACACAAAGATTTTTTTTAACTTAAAATAAAAACATGCTTAAAACATTCACAATCTTGCAATCTTTTGTTTATTTAACAGTATCTGATCACTGGCAGCTCTTGCTCTGAATTATTGCATCAAAATGTCTGTGCTGTTGCAATCTTGAGTATGCTGTTCCAGTGTGTATCTGTAAGCTGCAAACCTGCTTTTGAGTTATTGACATTCACCACAGAAATCTCATGCTCAGCGTTCTGAGTCTAGGACCCAGGGGGAAACATGAAATGGCTGAGCAGTTGAGAGAGTCTGGCGAAGCAAGCTATGATGCAGCAGCAGCAACAGCAACAGAAGCAGGAGATGGCCAGTTCCAGTGCGGGCCTAATAGAAGCCCTCCGGGGGCCTGATCTGGCCCCCGGGCCGCATGTTTGACACCCCTGCCTTATAGGGCTGCCTGGTCCTCCATGGCCACTGGCGGGGGTGTAGGGTTGCCAATTCCAGGTTGGGACACTCCTGGAGATTTGGGGGTGGAGCCTGGGCAGGACAGGGACCTCAGTGGGGTGCAATGCCATAGAATCTACCCTCCAAAGCACCCATTTTCTCCAGGGGAATGGATCTCTGTAGTCTGGAGATAAACTGTAATTCTAGGAGATCCCCAGGTCCCACCTGGAGGCTGGCATCTTTATAGGAGGCACCAAGAATGCTGCTGTGCTCTTGCTGTCCGAACATGGCTGACTACCCCACAGCAAATCTTAAGCTTGTCTGGAAACTTTGTAAGACCTTTTTTATGTGGTTTGCACTTCAGGAGAGCTAGGATCAAGCCTTGTAGAATTAGGGGAGGCAGATGAAAGTATTTTTAGCTGCTCATTTGGTGTTTGTTCAGTTTTAATACAGCTACCATAGTCCAATGCAGTATTTTGCATTTTAATCTCTTGTAAAGTGTAGTCTGCCCTGACTTGGATAGCCCAGGCTAGCCTAATCTTCTCAGATCTCAGAAGCTAAGAAGGATCAGCCCTGGTTAGTATTTGGATGGGAGATGACCAAGGAATATCGAGGTTGCTGTGCAAACCCCCTCTGAACATCTCTTGCCTTGAAAACCCCACAAGGTTGACATAAGTCAGCTGACGGCACTTTCCACCATGGAAGTAGAGCCTTGAAGATGGAGTAGACTATCAAGTGAACCAACAAAAAGCAAAAGCATTTGTTAAAAAATTTTCAGCAAAACCATTTATTTTTTTAAATTGTCAGTTTCATTTTGGTTATATATAGCTTTATGAATTGCTAGCCCAACTAACAGTTTAATGATGCAAAACACGGCGCATGTCCATTGCGTGTAGGGTTGCCAATTCTGGGCTGGGGAATTTCTGGACATTTGGGGGTGAAGCCTGGGAGGGTGGAGTTTGAAGAAGAGTTGGTTTGATACCTCGCTCTTCGCTACCCGAAGGAGTCTCAGAGCAGCTTACGATTTTCTTCCCTTTCTCTCCCCGCAACAGATACCCTGTGAGGCAGGTGGGGCTGAGAGAGCTCTGAGAGAGCTGGGACTGATGCAAGGTGACCCAGCAGGCTTCCTGCGAAGGAGTAGGGAATCAAAACCGGCTCTTCAGATTGAAGTCTGCCACTCTTAACCACTACACCACACTGGCTTGGGGAGAGGAAGGACCTCAGAGGGTTATAATGCCAGAGCAGCCACCCTCCAAAGTAGCCATTTCCTTCAGGGGAACTGATCTCTTGTCATCTGGAGACCAGTTGCAATTTGGGGTGCTCTCCAGGCCCCAGCTGGAGGCTGGGAACCCTAATTGTGTCACATTTGTGATGCGGTCTCTGACAATGAGTGTCTGGGAACGCTTGCGCTCATAACCTGTGGCCTTTATTAACCGCATCCACAAAGTGTTCAGAATGCCTTACAGAAATTGGTCATGTACTAAAATACAAAATGCAGCACCGCACAAATAAAATAAACTCCCTTGGGCTGTATCCAACCACCTGCCAGAGCAATGCCCGTGGATTTTCCTTATGTTCCTTTTCCCCAGCAGTAGAAAAGAGCAAGAGTCCAGCGGTGCCTTAAAGACTAACAAAATGTATGGTAGAGCAGGAGCTCCTGTGAGTCCCTGTTCACTTCTTTACTACTGCTACAGGCAGACTAACACGGCTACCCATCTTGATCTTTTCCCCAGCAGTCCTTTTTGACTCCCAGAAAGATCTTGCTTGAAGTTGCAGGACCTTCATTAGGCAAAAAGTCATGCAGGTAGGAAGGTTGCAGTGAGGAGGAGGAATCAAGCAAAACCACATTTTCCTCTCTCTTCTGCTCAGAGAGCACAGTCTGTGGAAGAGAGAACCATTTTGCTTGACTGTCTCTCATTGCAGCCTCCCGACCCATTGCAGCCTCCCGGCTTTTCCACTACTTAGGTCCTGAGACTCCAGGCATCATCTTTCCAGGTGCCAAAAGGGACTTGAAGGAGGGGGAGTGGAATGCAGGGGAAATCCACATCTCATCTCTCTTTATCTTTTGCTTGCAGTTGGTTGAATCCAACACAATAAAAGCACCACGGAAATAAAAAGGTGAAAAGGCAGAATAAAAAGATCAGGGGCCGTGGAGGCACAGAGGTTAAGAAGCTGAGCTGCCAACCAGGAGGTTGGCTGCTTGGCCGGTCGAGACCCGAATGCCGCGTGACGGAGTGAGCTCCCGTCTCTGGCCCCAGCTCCTGCCAACCTAGCAGTTCGAAAGCAAGAAATTGCAAGTAGATCAATAGGTACCGCTTCGGTGGGAAGGGAACAGTGCTCCGTGCGCCTCAGCATTTAGTCATGCCGGCTGCATGACCACGGAGACGTCTTTGGACAGCACTGGCTCCTCAGCTTGGAAACAGAGATGAGCATCGCCCCCTACAGTCTGATCCAACTAGCTTTCGAGCAAGGGAAACCTTTGCCTTTACTTTACAAACAGATCAGTAATACGATTAATTTCAGCATCAGAGCAAGGCTACACCCTTTCCCCAAATCACAACTAACTATGAGCATGCTTAACACAACAGTGCTCTGTGGACGTGTTACTGAAGGTCTGCACGCATTGTTGTGAGCCACCAGGTGAAATGCAGCACATACTTCCTTTGTACTCTGGCCTGTTGAAGGGTCTGGCAACCACCATCCTTTTGCAAAAACAAAGAGGTTTATCGAACACCTGGTTTACGCTGTTGTTGCTCTTGGATATATTAAAGAGTCAATCACTGAGAAGCAAAGGATTTTAAGAGTACTCCTTGTGATTGCTTTTAACCTAGGGTTGCCAGGCCCCCCTGGTGAGTTGCAGGGGGTGGAGACATAGGGTTGTTGCCAGATCCAAGTTGGGAAACTCCTGGAGATTTGGGGATGGAGCCCGGGAAGGACAGAAACCACAGTGGGGTACACTGCCATAGAGCCCATCCTCCAAAGCAGCCATTTTCTCCAGGGGAATTGATCTCTGGAGTCTGGAAATGAGCTGTAATTCTGGGAGATCCCCAGGTCTCACCTGGAGGCTGGCATCCCTATTTTAACCCCATCATAACCAGGGGTGTAGGTGCTCCAAAGAAATAATCAGATGTGATTTGAAACACTGGAGTGCGGTAGGAATGTCACTGTTTTCTGCCTTTTCCAGTCCCTTGAAAATCTTTATCTCTAGCTAAGCCAACACACTCTCTCACTGAGCTGAAAACCATTCCAGGGTTGCCTTGTTCTAGAATTCTCCAAGCCTATAAATACCTATTTGGGGTTATTTCCCACTTACTGGGGGAGGGGGTCGTAATCTTTCATTAAAACGATCTGTCTTGTATATTTCCACTTCAAGGTCTTTAGGGCACATGGCTTTCCTGTCCCTATGTATTTCTCCCAATAATCCTGTAAAGCAGGTTGGGCTGAAGCTGTGGATGGCCCAAAATCCCCCAGTGAATGCCATGGCTGCATGAGATTTGGACCTGAGTCTCCCAAATTTTAATCAGATACTATTAACCACTCCACCAAACTGCCTCTCTCTTTTTTTGGTGAGTATTTGTGTGTGTGCGTGTGTACCTGGAAATCATGGTTGACTTCTGGCAACCCCTAGTGGGGCTTGTACATTTCAGAGGTGGCTTGTTATTGTCTGCCTCTGCCTCCTAGCCCTGGTATTCCTTGGAAGTCTCCCATGCAAATACTTGCCAGGGTTGGCCCTGCTTAGCTTCTGAGATCTGACGAGATTGGGCTTGCCTGGGCTATCTAGGTCAGGGCTCAAATGGCCTCTCTTAACATGTACTATATTATGTCCCTCTTTCAGAAACTGTTGTCATCACACGCCGTTTGAGAGACCGAGAGCTCCTCAGAAAAAGGAAAGCAGAAGCGGAGGAAAAAGACACTTACCAGTGGGTTCTGGGGTAAAGCAGGCAGATGAGAAAGTAGCACCTATTTGTAACATGCACTGATTGAAAAGAACAAGAACAACTTTTGGATCTATAAACACTGACAGTACCATAGACAGTTTGGTGTAGTGGTTAAGAGCAGCGGACTCTAATCTGGAGAACCAGGTTTGATTCCCAACTCCTCCACATGCAGCCAACTGGGTGATCTTGGGTCAGTCAAAGTTCTTGGAGAGCTGTTCTTTCTAGAGCAATTCTCTCAGAGCTCTCTCAGCCCCACTTGCCTCACAGGGTGTCTGTTTTGAGGAGAGGAAGGGAAAGGAGATTGTAAGCCGCTCTGAGACTCCTAGTAAAGGGCGGGATATAAATCCAATCTCCTCCTCCTCTCTTCTCCTTCTTCTCCTTCTCCTTCCCTTAATCCCAAACAGGTTAGCTCTACTGATATCAATGGACAAACTAGTCATTTAATTCCAGCAAAGTTAGGGTTGCCAGCTCCAGGCTGGGGAATTCCTGGAGATTTGGGGGGGGGGGAGCCTGGAGACAGTAAGGTCTGGGGCGGGTCTTGGTGGTGTTTGATGCCCTCCGAAGCAGCCATTTCACCAGGGGGATTGATATCTGTAGTCTGAACATCAGCTGTAATCCTACTAGAGGTTGGCAACTCTAGCAGGAGTCCTTCAAGTGGCTCAGGGTGATGAAGCCGCAGAAACAAAGGGGGCACAAGTGGGCCAGTATGAGGATCTGAGGTAGATGCATATCTCAGACTACTGCGGGGAAAATGGCAGCCACCACCTGGGCGGGGTAAGGAAAATCCAAACTTTCCCACCCAGTCCGCAGCCATCCAGGCTTTGCTGCGCGCTGTCCCAAAACTTCACAGCAAAGTAGGTTTGGGAATGATTGGAGAAAAGTCAGGGCAAACCCAGGAGGTACATAAATGCTCCACAATGCTGTGGGGAGGCGTGAAAAAAAAAAGCACCACTCCCCAATAGACTTGCCAACTCTGGTCTGGGGAATCCTGGAGATTTGGGGGTGGAGCCTGGAGAGGGCAGGGTTTGAGGAGGGGAGGGACCTCTGGAATATAATACCATACAGCCCACCCTCAAAAGAAGGAATCCCTGTAACCTGAGAAGGACTGGGTGTGGGGAGGGGAGGGACTTCAATGGGGTATAACACCATAGAGTCCACTTTCCAAAGCGGCCATTTCTTCCAGATGAACTGATCTCTGTCACCTGGAGGTCAGCTAAAATCCCAGCTGGTCTCCAGACACCACCTGGGGGTTCACAATCCTACCTGGGAGTCATCACTTAGCTCTCATGACTACCTTCCTTCCTTGCTTTAGCGTAATGGCTTCATGTATGAATTGACAGGGATCAGAGCCAGAGCAAGAGGACACGGAAGGGAAGAGGAGCTGGGAGAGGCCGGGGCCGGCGCCAGGCTCCAGAACCACAGACAGAACCTCGGCCAGACGAGGCAGAGGAGAAACATGAGCTAACGGAGACCCCCCTGGATCCCCGAGCGGAATCCTCTCTGGATGCCCAAGTGGAATTTCCTCTACATCACCAAGCGGAGGCCTCTGCTCCCCTTGTGGAAACTGAAGAGCTGTATGCTCCAAAGGACGTAGCGGAAGCACTCCCAGCTGGACCTGCCATTTATCCTCTGGGTAAGAAGCCTGCAAGCTTTGAGAATCTGGCACTGGGGCATTCTCTGTGGGAGAGGTGGATTATGATGGCAATTGGTCTGATAACCTAAGTGGCACCCCCCAAGGTAGGGTTGCCAACTCCGGATTGGGAAATTCCTGGAGATCTGTAGTGGGGCCTGGGGAGGGACCTTCGTGGGGTATAATGCCATAGACTCCAACTTCCAAGCAGCCATTTTCTCCAAGGGGATTGATCTCTGAAGTATGGAGATCAATTGTAATTTTGGGAAATCTCCAAGCCCCATCTGTAGATTGGCAACAGTACCCCAAAGCCTGTATCCCCAAAGCCTGCCTTAGCAGGGAGGGCGGGATACAAATCGAATTAAATAAATAAACAAAGTCCTCTAGAGAGTTTTTACCCATGTCTTTATCCCAGTACCCAGGGGCAGAGTGAAAAGCTAAAATAGCCACTGACCTGGATAGCCCAGGCAAGCCCGATCTCATCAGATCTCGGAAGCTAAGCAGGGCCGACCCTGTCAAGCACTTGGAAGGGACACCTCCAAGGAATACCAGGGCTGGGATGCAGAGGCAGGCAATAGTAAGGCACCTCTCTGAACTGTCCAAACCCCACTAGGGGTCGCCAGATGTCAACCATACATTCCAAGCACACACGTTAAAACAGCCCTGGAGTTCACATGATGTGACCAGCCCACATCATGGGGTTAGTCCATGTTTGGGGACTGCTTCCGCACAAAGGTTTTCTCCACTTTGGCTACCAAACTGGACCACTTCTTTTAAAGCATCCACATGGTGTCAACATGTAATTGTGGTCAAAGGACCCTCCTCCTGTTCTCTGTAAAATCCTTCCCAAACCAGTTTCTGCAATCTTTTGGGGAGGAGTGCTGTCCAAGCACATTATCATTCTGCCTGGGTGGAAAATGTGGATTTTCAAAGGCCCCGCCCACACTGGCACCATTTCCCCTCTGAAACCGTGGTGAGCACCACAGTGACATCACCACAGCCCCAAACCCAGGAATAAAGGCAACATCCACATGTTGTTAGATATTGCGCTAGAGCAGCGCCACAAAACTGGATTTTCCTGTGCAGGGAGGACCGTCCAGTTGCAAATGATTGCTACAGCATGGGGGCAGCACAACATCCAACAATGTGTAGATGTACTCAGAATATAAAATGTTAGTTCTCTCTTAATCCATGCCCTACAAAAAAATTATACAACAGGTGGGAAGCTGAGTGCTTCGGTACTGATATTTTATGCGGATCCACAGCAACAGGCAGCAGTTCCTGAAGTTAGAAATCCAAATCCCTTTCTGCCTCCTTGGCAGAAGGTACAGTGAGGAACTGAGTAAGCCAAGCTTTCATTGGCTCCACATTCAAAATGCATTATGATTGCTGTGTGCTAATAGGAAAATTCAGCTGCGAACTGGCCAGAGTCCAAACAAAGTAATCCAGGAGTGAGATCTAATCGTCAAGGGAAGTGGGATGGCTCATCTGTTGAAGGATCTTACATATGGATTCCCCAGACAAAGACCGAAGCTACACTGCCTCACCCAAACAGAATATTAGCAATGCAATACTAAACAGTTATATCCTTTTAAATTCATTGCGATGAATTTAAATGAGTGTAATTTTAGATGAGTGTAATTTTGCTTAGGCCCTGACCTGGAAGGCCCAGGTTAGCCTGAGCTTGTCAGATCTCAGAAGCTAAGCAGGGTTAGCACTAGTTAGTATTTAGATGGGAGACCACCAAGAAAATCCAAGGTCGCTACGGAGAGGCAGGCAACAGAAAAACCGCCTCTGAATGTCTCTTGCCTTGAAAACCCCATGTGAAGTCACCATAAGTCAGCTGCAACTTGACAGCACTTTCCGCTAGAAATCAGTCAAAAATGGGGGGGGGGGGGGGGCGGATTATCCTTGCCTTTCTCTCATAGCTTGGGCTCAAGGCAGCTTATATAATGTACTCCAACAGACATAATAAATTACAGCTATACAACTATAAAGCAAACAGCAGACACATGCAAAGAAATGTAGAACCAGAACCCCAACTGGGCCTTCCACGCCAAACCATTTCGGTGATTATGTTATTAATGTTCTTGAAATAATTTCATCCTCCTAAGCAAAGCGCTTTTCACTGAGGATATTCTTCTTTCTTTTTAAGCAGAACTGGAGGAGACATCCAGATCAGAAGAACCAGAAATGCCGGAGTCCGTGGAGAATGACCATTTGGAACAAGAGTTTTATCCCTCTCTTTAATTTAAAAATTGGCACGTGGGAAATAATTGTTTCTGTGTAACATGAAGCACTGTTAGAATACATGATCCTTGTTATTCTTACGTGAGCAATAAAAGCAAGGGGGGAACTTTGCTGTCACTCTCTACAGTTTGTTGAAAGAACATCATCCTTAAAAAGTTCAGCTCAGCAGTAAGGGCTCTGAGGACTACAGAAGGTTGACCAGGAAATGACCATTTCTGTCACAAAGGGGGTAGAACTGAAAGATGTCAGTGGGTGTTTTGACTGTTAAGATGAAGGCAAACAAGGATGGAGCCATTTCGTCTGTCCCCAGTCCTAAACTCTGCATTCATCTGATTCAAAATCCTGCAAATGGCAGGGTCCGCAGAGCTCCCTCCATACTTAATACTTGCATGCGATGTTCCCTCTAAGCTGGAATCTACTTTGTGAGCTACTGGCATTAAACTTGTGAGTGAGTGATTTGGATACTGCGTGAATTAGTTTGCTCTCTGGAGCCATCCTTCCTGAGTGAAGACAAAAATGTGTGAGCCGGAGGCTAAAAAACTGTGAGCTAGCTCACACTAACTCAGCTTAGAGGGAACACTGCTTGCAGGCACTCAGGCTTTTCAGACCTTTGGCAAAATGACCAGGCATCAGTCAGGTTTGCAAGCCATGCCCAGCATATGTGCAATTCCTGTGGGAGCAAGGCTTGAGCGGCAACAGTGTTTCAGCCAGTGGTCCATTAAACCCGGTGTCCTGCGACTAAACAATTACAGAGAGCTGCGGTTGATTTACAGTGCAGTCTATGCAGAGTTATTGTATGCAGAGTTGTTGAAATCAGTGGGTGTAGACTGGAACAAGAATTCATAGACTTGCAGTGCTGGAGAAGTCCATTCTAGGGTCCATTCCCATTCATTTGGGGCAACACTGAGATCCAACAGGAAAGGACAGTGCTGTCTGTGAATTGAGAGCCAGTTTGGTGTAGTGGTTAGGAGCATGGACGCTAATCAGGGAGAACTGGGTTTGATTCCCCACTCCTCCACATGCAGCTGCTGGTGTGATCTTGGGTCAGTCATAAGTTCTCTCAGATCTGTTTTCTCAAGAGCAGTTTCTCTCAGAGCTCTCTCAACCCCGCCCTATCTCACAGGGTGTCTGTTGTGGGGAGGGGAAGGGAAAGGAGATTGTACACCACTCTGAGCAAAAGGTGGGGTATAAATCCAATCTCTTCTCTTCTTCTTCTTGATTTTGCATCATTCGCTGACAGTGTTCAAGGAAAATGGCTGCCACCTGGCTGAGAAAATCTGAACTTTCCCACCCACACAGCAGCCATCCAGATTTTACTGTGACCTTTTCCAAAACTTCACAGGCAGCAAGTCTGAGAAAGACTGGAGAAAAGCCTGGGAAACCCCAGGAGGTACATGAATGCAATTTCAGTCGACTCAGTCTCAGCCAGCTCGCAACCTCCTGCAACGCCCACTCCAGGTCACCTGGGGTAGAGCCGGACCGGCCGCCCAACAACAGATAAAGCTGGGTGTCATCCGCATATTGATGACACCCCAGCCCATACCTCTGGACAATCTGGGCGAGGAAGCGCATATAGATGTCAAATAACATCAGGGACAGAACCACCCCTTGAGGAACACCACACACCAGTGGGTGCCTCTGGGAGGTCTGTTCCCCGAGCGCAACCCTCTGTCCCCGATCTTGGAAAGGAGGCAAGCCATTGTAAAGCGAGCCCCCGTATCCCCGCATTGGCGAGGCGGTGGATCAGCAACTGGTGGTCGACCACATCAAAGGCCGCCGACAGAACTAACAACACCAGTGCCGCCGTACCACCTCGATCCAGATGTCTTCGGAGGTCATCCGTGAGGGCGACCAGAACCAACTCCGTCCCGTGACCCGGTCGGAAGCCAGACTGAAACGGGTCTAGCATGGAGGTGTCATCCATGAAGCTCTGCAACTGGGTCGCCACCGCCCTCTCCAATACCTTACCCAAATAGGGTAGGTTAGACACCAGCCGATAGTTGGCCAATACAGCCGGGTCCATCCTTCCATGATGGACTAAGCCTTTAGATACTTATTAAACTTTATTAAACTTCCTTTGCCTTTCAGAGTAGGCTCAAGGCAGCTAACAGCTAACGTTAAGACACACTGTAATTATCAGTGAAACAAGGACAAAACACACACACACACAAAGCGAAATATTAAAGCTTCAGAATGCAATAGCCTAGATTTAGCTGCCAACCTCCAGGTGGGCCCTGGAGATCTCCTGGAATTACAACTGCTGTCCAGATGACAGTGATCACTTCCCCTGGAGAAAATGGCTGCCTTGGAAGGTGGGTTGTATGGCATTATGACCAGCTGTGGTCCCTGCCAATGCCCCCTCTAAACTGTGGAGTCATGTGAGCAAAAATCCTGCTTTGTGAGCTACTTGCATTAAAGTTGTGAGAGAACGATTTGGCTTCTGCATAAATTAGTTTGCTCTGGAGCCATTCTTCCTGAGCTGGCAAAAATGTGTGAGCCGGAGGCTAAAAAAACTGAGCTAGGTCGCACTGACTCAGCTTAGAGGGAACACTGGTCCCTGCCCTCCCCCAAACCCATCCTCCTCAGGTTCCACCCCCCAAATCTCCAGGAATTTCCAAACCCAGTGTTGGCAATCCTACCTGGATCACTTCAACACCTTTTCCCAATAATGGTATATATCCCACATTCAAGCACTGTTTCAACAAAGAGGCATCTGAAATAGAGCTTTCCAGGCCCTAGGAAAGGCTAACGGGGAAGGGGATTTGGTGCATGGCCTCCAAGTATGGAGTAACAACCAGGGGTCATTATGTAGAAAAAGAGGTGCAGGAGCTCATTAGCGTAACTTATTAGTATAACTTATTTGCATATGCTACACCACCTGCCATCACCAGAAGTATGTTAGAAGTCAAGAGAGAGAGAGAGAGAGAGAGAGAGAGAGAGAATGAAAGAAAGAAAGAAAGAAAGAAAGAAAGAAAGAAAGAAAGAAAGAAAGAAAGAAAGAGTAATGTAGTATGCTCTGTGTAGCAATCAGCCTGCCATGTGCTCCCAGGTAATGGCCCCCGCCGCATGGCCAGAGCACATGGTCAGGCAGAGAGGGGAGCTTGAATCTGGAGGAACAATAGACATCCGGATTGAAAGCCTCCACCATTGTGGGACCTAGGTTCTCCCTGGGGAGCCAATGCAATCAAAGGCTCCTCCAGGGAACCTATGACAAGCATGCACATATGTTAAGCCCCTATCAGGTCTTTTGGGTGCGGCCAGAGGTGTGGCTCTGGCCAGCATATAATGAGGGCCCTGGAGCCCTGGAAGCATGCTTGTTCTGACCATCTACTCAGCATGCTGAATCACTCAATAAAGGCTTCATGATTTCACCGTTCCTGGTCTCCTGAGTCAAGTACTCGAAAGAAAGAAAGAAAGAAAGAAAGAAAGAAAGAAAGAAAGAAAGAAAGGACAGCTACTAATCCAAGCCTCAGAAATACCACTGTTCTGGGAGGATAGCTTCAGTGGTGGCTGAAGCCTTCAGAAGGCTGGTCGGAGGAACAAGGATTTTTCCAGGGGATGGGGTCATTTTGCTGCAGCCATGACACAAGCAGGCATTCCCCCGCGGGGGGGGGGGGGGGGGCTGGCACCAACTCCCGGAGCTGAGCTCCCCCGAGCTCCTGCTTGAAATAAAATGACCCCTGGTAACAACCAAGCTCTGGTGTCTAACAGAGGCCAGACAGACAAGCCATGTGGAAGGGAGATCCAACAGTAATTCATAGGCAGATCTAATAGGATCCACAGGTTCATAGCAGGCAAGGTGGTCCTTCAGACACGTGCAGCCAAGCTTGTAAAGGCCTGCGAGAGTTTGCTATCCTTGATGTGGCTGCTACCGGTCTGTTTGCCAGGAGTGAATGCAGATTGCTATCAGTCTGGTGTCAAAAAAGCACCTTCTCTCAGCCTGCCCGCTTTGGAACAAAAGGCTCATTCCTCCAGTGGTTAGAGACTCCTTGCCTTGGCAAACAGAGAAGGAGCTGGAAGGGTCTAGACAAAATCAATTATTTAGGCGCCGTCCATACCTGTTGCAAGTTACCAGAGTCTCACACTCAGCACCGGCTTTGTCAAGATAATGCAGAAGAGTGTAACAACTAGCAATGTGAGGGGAAAATTTGAGAATTTTTGGACTGTTTTTTTCCCAGAGGCAAGCATACCAACCTGTCATGCAGAAATCACATGGTTTAGGTCTGTATTTCTTTTCTTTGGTTGATGAATCATCTTACCTTCCAGAGTATTTGCTGATATTTGAAGCAACTCCCCATCATGGCAAAGGAAGCAAAGCTCAGGGTTTCACAAACACAAGCCATGATTTGTTGTTAGAAAGGCATAGCTAATATCTTCCGTTCCCTTTCTTAGTGTGGCAGCACATCAGGAGTCAAGCAGCCTTCAAAAAGAAAGTGTGACCCAACCAAAACCCCTACCAACCAGATTTTCGCCAAGTGACCTCATGAGGCACTCTTTCAAGAAGCAGATTTAGTCCCTCGGTCCCCTTTACCTGCCCCAATCAGTGACCTCAGACTGTTCCAGGGCCAAATTATGCATAACGAAGGAAGCCCACACTGTTTCACTACCGAAGCTTCAGATGTGCAATAGGCCGCTGTGGGAGGTTAGGCAGTAAGACAGAGAGGCTGTGGAAGGGGATTAACTATTCCTCTTCACTGTTTCCCTTCTTTAAAGTTCCCCCCTCAGGAGGGGAAAAGCAGTTCCCCTCAGTTGGGAAACCCAGTGGGAGGAGAGTTAATTCCCCCCTCCTCAGGACTTTGGTCCCAACCAATATCTACCGGCTGCTTTTTAGAACCAAATACCACATATGGAATTCCAGTCATGGAACCCCAACATCAATCATCATCGTCGTCGTCGTTGTGATCATCATCATGCCAGTTGTCATTAGAGCCCTGTTCCCCCCCCCCCCCCAGAGCTCAGGGTGGCATAAATAGCTCTGTTTAATCTTCATAGCAACCCTGGCATTTTCCAGACAGCCTTAAAGTTCCAATTTACTTTCCCTTTGTTACCCTTCCCCCACCCCCACTCCCCTCATTTCCACACAGCTTTGTTAGCAATCCTTTGCTGTCCTGATTTTTCAGTGTTTTCCTTCTGCTCTTACTGAAACCTGGAGGGGAAAAGCACTGAAAAACCAGGACAGCACAGGATTGCTAATGAAGCTGCGTGGAAACGAGGGAGGGTGGGAATGGTAACAAAAGAAAATTAAACTGGAACATTAAGGCTGTGTGGAAAATACCCCTGTGAGGTAGGTTAGAGCGAGACAGAAAGACTGGCCCAAGGCCACCCAGTAAGTTTCCAAGCATGCAGGAATCTGAATCCAGGCCGCAGTCATACGGTCATTTTGATCGGGTTTCACTGCTGTTCCCTCTCGCATTTAAAATTGCTGATCACACGCCTGCTTCCATCTCCCGCACTGAAGTGGGCTCAATCCTCCTGGTTCCCTAGCGAGTTTTCCAACAGTGGGAAAATCTAGTACTTTCCAGATATTTGCCCTTTGAATCTGCAATTTCACTGATTTGGACAGCCATCTCTTGCAATGATTGCGATTAGGTTGTCTGAATGTCCTTCTCACAATGTTCCGCCCCCCCCCCCCCCATGCTTCTGCTGTTGAGCGCATGAGCAATCCTGCGCTGAATAAATTCAATGTATAAACATTCAAGCGCACATCTAGACTCCAGTGCTCGGTTGTATGTCGCCGGTTAATTTTGTCCACTGTTGGGGGGGGGGGGGGGGGCCTGCAAAAACAAGGGAGTATGGCGAGTCCCAGTGGGAGTGGTGATTCAGCCATGTGCATACGTGCAAAGCCAATTTTTTTAAAAAAACAACAAGCCGCACCACCACTTGGGTGGCGCGGCTATCTGGACGGTGCCTAGAGCCTTGTGACGCAATGCGAGCGGTTCGGGGAGGGATGTGTGATCATACCAACCTGAAAAAAATATTCCTGATCAAATCTATAGTGGGAACAAATTGGGATAAACTTGCCATGAGACCACAGCCCAAGTTTCCTGGTCCTAGTTCAGTTCTTTAAACACTATACCACAATGGGTCTCGCTGGCTAGTTCAGCTGAGGACACATACTTCACCATTTGGTGATGCTAGATATTACAGCCATTCTTGAGTGGTTCAAATTGTTCATGCCCCTGAAACCAGTGTTTAGGTGTCTTAAAAGATTTTCAGACTTAAAGGGCTCACCTTTAACCACAATCCACAACACAGAATTAACTTTTTGACATTGATGTGCATTCTTGTTGTTCTGCCCACCCCCCTTTTCTCTTGAGACATCTCTTTATTCTCCTTCATCCTTCTAATTAAAAAAATTATTGTGGTGACCCACTTCAGGTCTGGGCAAGATTTTCTTTTTGTGTTCTGGTTCCCCAGTTGAAGCCCAAGGGTCACGAGAATTTGGCCATGGATACCTGTCTATACTTCGGAGACAGAGATGCACCCAGCCTTAGGGTGTGGTCACAAGGCAAGCTTATCCTGATCTGTTCCCGCTATAGATTTGATTAGGAATATTTTATTTCAGGTTGGGATGATCACACATCCCTCTCCAAACTGCTTGCATCACATAATGAGGCTCCAGGCACCCTCCAGATAGCGGCGCCCAGATGGTGGCACAGCTTGTTGGGGGCGGTTTTATTGCCTTTGTGCATGCACATATGCATGTGGCCGAATCACCGCTCCCACTGGGACTCACCGTACTCCCTTGTTTTTGCAGGTCCCCCCCCCCCCCCAACAGTGAACAAAATTAACCGGCGACATACAACTGAGCACTGGAGTTTAGATGTGCGTTTGAACATTTATACATTGAATTTATTCAGCGCAGGATTGCTCATGCGCCCAACGACGGAAGCGTGTGGGGGGGAAACATCATCAGAAGGACGTTCTGATGACTTAATTGCGATCATTGTGAGAGACTGCTGTCCAGATCAGCGAAATCGCTGTTTCAAAGCGCAAATACCTGGAAAGTACTTGATTTTCCGGGTGTCAGAAAACTCGCTAGGGAACCAGAGGGATTGCGCGAGTGAGCCCACTTCGGTGCGGGAGATGGAAGCGGGCATGTGATCAGCAATTTTAAATGCGAGAGGGAACAGTGGTGAAACCTAGTCGAAATGACCGTGTGACCACAACACTATATAAGGCGCTATGGTCCTCCTACACCATTGCTGCTGTATCCAGTGGCCTCCGCACTCTCCAGGTTTTTGGGGAGTGCAGCAGACTCTCCGTGCTTCTGTTACAAGTAGTCCACACAATGAAGGCATGGAGGAATGAAGGGATGAGGAGGGCTTGTACTCCAGAAGAGACGGGAACAGTGATGGATTTGTGAGAGAGAATCTAAAAGGCTCATTCATGTGACCATCACTGTAGGGCGCAGGCATTAATACCAACATGTGTTCTGCCAGTGACTGCTAATGTGAATTGCACAAAGTCTGAAACACGGCTGAAAAAGATCATCTCAAAGTTTTACAAACTATACCATGACAGGGAACTCAAAACACTATGTATTGTGCTGTAAATGTCAGAATTTGGGTCTTTTCACAGAGAGTTTGTGGGCTGGATGTCGAAGTACAGCATTTTTTCTCTGAACTTCCTCATTTCCTATTTCTTTCCTGGGGTGTGGGGTAAAATTGGATGTAAGATGGTTTGTAAATGAATGGAGAAATGACAAGGAAAACACGGAAAGCCAACAAGTGGAAAATGAGGAAGGTTGAAAGCTCAGAGAAAAAGCTGCAGACCGATTCTGCAAAAGCAGTTGTTCCACCCTCGGTCTCCCGTTTCCCCCAGTTGTACTGCTCAATTTCCCACTATTTGCTGCACGACTGCATCTTGACCTGCATCTCCCCCCGATTTCCCCCACATCTTCTTGATCCTAAAAAATAAGGATCAAGAAGACGCAAGGGAAATTGGGGGGAGATGTGGGTCAAAATGCGGCCGTGCAGCAAATAGTGGGAAATTGAGCAGTACAACTGGGGGAAACGGGAGACCGAGGGCGGAACAACTGCTTTTGCGGAATCAGTCACTGTTTGGCACCCAAACCACAAGGGAAAAGTCCCTGATGTCTGACACGGAATCTAGTCACCCTCATGGAATCCTTTCAATATTCTTTTCAAAATAATAAGTTGTTTCTCTGGGTTTCAATACACATTATACCACTTACAGGTTTGCCCCAGGTCCTGTCCAACAACTGTGTGCTGGGAGTTTCTTTAGAATCTGCAGTGTGTGGGGCCCTGATTCAGAACACCACCACCCCGTGCATAGGAAAAGGAGACGTGTTTGTGGGGAACACACATCCCTCTATGGTTTGCTGACCTGAAACAGCTGCAGGTAGCTCCTATTTGCCTCTTGGGGAAACTTATATGTACCTATGGGCTACGCAGCAGATTCCCTAATGAGTCAAACGGCTCCCTTGGGCAACTTCAGGTCAGGAAAATGATAGGGAGAGGGGATAAGCCCTGTCTCCCTATGTTTCATAGTCCCAATCAAAATTAAGCCCCCACATGCCTGAGAATCTAGGTTTTGCCAAGAAACTCCCAGGACACGTCTTCTTAACCTGGGGACACTGTTAATAGGGTTTATAGTTATGGAGGGGGCACATGGGCAGTTTCTGTAGGAAGCTTCAAGCAGGAACAGTTCTGCTACTTGGGAGGATGGGGGTCATAGAACATTTTCATTCTGAACAATTGTTCTTCCTCAGCGCCCCATAAGAACATAAGAGAAGCCAAAGTTGGATTAGGCCAATGGCCCATCCAGTCCAACACCCTGTCACACAGTGGCCAAAAATACCAGGTGCCATCAGGAGGTCCACCAGTGGTGCCAGGACACTAGAAGCTCTCCCAATGTTGCCTCCCCATCCCTAATCACCCCCCCCCCCCACAATCCTTTTTGGTCTGTATTTTCTCTCTTTCCCACAGATAGATCACATATCTAATCATACAGCCAAAAGTATGGGAATGATGAAAGAAGATGCAGATTTTCCGAAATCCTGTAATTTATTTATATTACACAATCCGGTGGGCTTCTGACACAATTTTTTTTTACAGTTCAGAATTCTAGACCTATAATCCCTCCTCCAGTATACTTGGAATAGAAAAAAAATCCATATAGTGACTTGCTGAGGTAAATTTTCTCCTCAGAATACCAGAACTGAATGAAAGTGATCAGCAGCAGGTTCAGGCGAACAAAAGAAAGTACTTCACCCAATACATAGTTAATTTGCAGAATTCACTATGACAAAATGCGGTAATAATCATGTGTTTAGATTTTTTTTTTTTGCTGTCAAGTCGCAGGCGACTTATGGTGACTCCATATGGTTTTCAAGGCAAGAGATGTTCAGAGGTGGTTTGCCATTGCCTGTCTCTGTGAGTGACCCTGGACTTCCTTGGTGGTCTCCCATCCAAACACTGACCAGGGCTGACCCTGATTAGACTTCCAAGATCTGATGAGACTGGGCTAGCCTAGGTTATACAAGGTTAGGGCTTAGATGGCTTTAGAAAGGGTAAAACATACATTCATGGAGGCATAATAGGTAAATGGAACCTCCACGTCCAAAGCCAAGAGACCTCTGAATACCAGGTGTTTGAAACAGGCAAAGACCACTTCCTTCGTACCCTGGCAGGGAATGCCTGAAGCCACTGGGCTAAATACAGTTGGACTCGACCCTGATTAAATCCAGCAGGGCATTTTTCAGGGTCTTGTGATGGGTGCTCTGAAGTCAAACCACATGATCTTTCAAGCTGGCTTCAAGAACCAATCAGTACATGACGATAAATCATTTCACAGAAAATATATTATTTAAGTTTTCAGGCAGGAGGGGAATGTTCAAATACTTCCCATGCTTTAAAAAAAACTCCTTGCACATAGAAAACTAGTATTTTGGGGTGTGGGGTCCCCCCCATTATCTAGTTCCACAAGCAGTGTGTTTTCATTTAGAAGAACATTCAAACATGTCATCTGCCAGCAACCCCTGAAGCCTGAAACAGTACATTCTGAGGAATCTTTTTAACATGTTCATTTTACCTGTCCGTGTACAACTTTGCTTGGTATTTCACCGGTGCTAAGTTCACTGGATCCATGATAGTATCTATTCTAACGATGCATTTTCTAGCTAGGATTGGCCAGGTTGTAAGTTGGAGAACCAGATTTTACCCTTGACGTTGCAGCGGATTATGCAGCTGTCATTTATGACTTTTGCGGTCCTTCCGCTTACCTTTTCTAGGGTGCTATTAAAAGTGCCCTGACCTGGAGAGCCCAGGCTAGCCTGATCTTGTCAGATCTCAAAAGCTAAGCCGGGTCAGCCCTGTTTAGCACTTGAATGGGAGACTGCCATGGCATACCAAGGCTGCAGCAGAGAGGCAGGCAATGGCAAACCACCTCTGAACGTCTCTTCCTTGAAAACCCTATGGGGTTGTCATAACTCAGCTGTGACTTGACAGTACTTTCCACCACCGCATTAAAAGCCCTGCTTGCTCCCCTGAAAAGGGAGAGCAGAAGGACCAGAAAAGGGCTGGCAGGCTGGCTGGAGGGGCTACCCAATTTCCCACCACATCGTTCACATTAAAGTCTGGTTGGCATTAAAGTTGCAAGTGAGCAATTTGGCTACTGCATAAATTAGTTTGTTCTGAAGCCATCCCTCCTGAGCTAAGACAGAAATGTGTGAGCCGGAGATGAAAAAAATTGTGAGCTACCTCACCTCAACTCAGCTTAGAAGGAACATTGATTCTCTGTATGGCAGCCTGGGAACAGTATTTTGAGCTATTTATTTACCAAAAAAACACTGTCTGTAACAGAAGCAGATGGATGAGATAAACATTCAGTGAATTCTAACTTGCCCTGATGTGGTTGGCCCAGGCTAGCCTGATCTTGTCAAATCTCAGAAGCTAAGCAGGGTTGGCCCTGGTTAGCCCTTGGATGGGAGACCACCAAGAAAGTCCAGGGTGACAATACAGAGGCAACCAATAGCAAACCACCTATGTTGGTCCCCTGCCTGAAAATACCACAGAGTTGCCTTAAGTCACCTGCGATTTGATGGCATTTTACATCCATCCAAATTCCAACTTGGAATAATTATTTCCTGGGTAGTTACAAAGGAAGCTGTAAAGAGAAGCGAATTAAACTGAATGGCCGAGCCAACTTCTCGCAATGCATTTATTTTGTGGGACTCCATGGGAGTGGACTGGAAGCTTTCCTACACCTGATCTCTGAGCCATTAACCAACATCTAGGACTACGGCATCCTAAACCTGAGCAAAAACAGAGAAAGAATTCTGACTTGAAGCTAGTCAGGAATGAAACACACAATGAATGCACTTAGCTACCCTTGCCTCCTTCCCCCCCAAAAAAAGAATGTACCCAACTAAATTCATCAGCAGCAATCTGTAAAAAATCTGACAAAGTCTACGGAGAAATTTGCTTATTGCAGACACATTCCCAAAGCCTTCTGAAACCAGAACTTACACAGAACCCTTGCCAAAAGGAAGTGTGACTCATTGAACACCCCCCTCCCCTCTGCCTGTATTTATTTGTCCAAATGGAGTTGTGATTCGTGAGTCACCGGAAAAAATCAGAATTAAGGCAAGCACACACCTAGCTATTCATAATTTGTTAGCAATCCACTAAACTCAAAGAACAGAAAGCGAAAGCAAGGGCGGCTTCTGGAGCATTATGGAAAGGCAGGAAAGCCCCATACAATCAAGCCCAGGAGAACTAAGCAGAGCGTGTGCGTGGGAAGACCCTCTAACATTTTGCAGTCACTTTGGCTTTAGGCCACTGTGTTTTCAGATGTCACAGTCTGCCCTGTGTTTGTCCCCCACCGTCTGCTGTCACTAGATATTTATGGTGACCAAGAACCACAGGCTCCGTTTCCCATCATCCTGTTTCTCTCAGGTCTTTTACAGATCGGTTCTTTACTGGAGCATACAGCGACATCAAGGGAATATTATGATTGCCCTCCCCCCACCATGCAGTGCAGGGTAATATGTGTTGAAGCCAATAGAGGCCCTCCATGGCCAAACCACAGGCCTCACCCAACACTGCTCCCTGCACATTCCCTGATCTCCCTTGCCTTCAAATGGCCGACACAAATCTTTCCACGTTGCTGGAGTAGGTCGCATGCCGCAGGTAGGCCCCGGGGTTGCCAAGCTGGGCACCAGCGTTGTACCCGTGTGCCAGGGAGCCGTAGGAGCTGGGAGACATCCTGCCATAGAAGTCTATCGGGTCATTTCCAAGTGGGCGGGCCGAAGTGCCAAAGAAGGGGCTGCCGCTGCTCTGAGGGTAGGCGCCTTGGTTCACCTGGAGCTGCTGGGCAGTGGGCAGCTGGTAGGAGTAAGGCACCGCGTTGTGGGGCCTGGGGAGGCCAGGCCCTGCAGGGCAGCCTTGGCTGGAGTAGGCCGTAGGGCCGGGGAAGGAGCAGTTACTGCCAGGGGAAGGGGGGACGTCCGGGTTCTGCTGCTGCTGCTGCTGGGCCAGCTCCGGGCTGGGCTGGGCCATGAGGGTGCCCAGGCCGAAGAGGGGCGGCGGGGATGAGTACAAGAGGGAGGCGGGAGGCGGGTAAGGGGCGCCAAGCGGAGGCCCGACAGCGGGCTGCGCCGGCGTCTCGTGCATGTAGGCCGGGTAGGTGGAGAGGTCGCTGCGCTTGAAGCGCTTGCGGCGGCGGAGGAAGCTGCCGCTTTCGAACATGTCGCGGGCGTGCGGATCGAGGGTCCAGTAGCTGCCCTTCCCCGGCCGGCCGGGCTCGCGGGGCACCTTGACGAAGCAGTCGTTGAGCGTCAGATTGTGGCGGATGCTGTTCTGCCACTTGCGGGGCCCGTCGCGGTAGAAGGGGAAGCGCTCCGTGATGAAGCGGTAGATGCCGCCCAGCGTCAGGCGCCGCTCGGGGGCGTGCGCGATGGCCATGGCGATGAGCGCGATGTAGCTGTAGGGCGGCTTCCCGCGCTGAACGGGCCGCTTCCTGCGGCGCCCCGCCGGCCGCAAGCCCCCTGCCGGCGCCGGCGCCTCCTCTTCCGACGGCTCGGGTTCCAAAGGGTCGCCGGCCGGCGCGGCTTCCAGCTTGACCAAGGCAGGCAGCCTCGACGCAGGCCCGGGCTCGGCGTCCGCATGGCCCGCCGCGCACCTCGACGACGCCGGGGGGCTCTCGGCTGTCATGCCAGGCTCGGGCCCTGCTGCCGGCAACTGGGGAGGCGCGCCAGCCTCGCTGTTTGGGGCTGCCGTCGGGAGGAGGGTCTCCAATGCGCCCCCCCGGGACTGTCGCGGGCAGCTGGCGACGGCCTTTCAAGACCAAGATCCTGCCCTCCTCACCGACGAAGGGGCTCGGCAGGCCGGGAAGCTGGCGCCCTCGGGACTAGGCGGCGCGGAGGACCGACAACCTGGCAGATCCCCCAGGGGCCGCGGCCGACGGAAAGCGCTGCCAGGTGAGGTTCCACAGCGCGCCTTTGGAGCAGCGGGTCGCTGCTGGAGTGGAGGAGCCTTGCTGCGGTGCGTCCTCGGGATATGAGACGGAATCGGGGCCTCAAGACCCGGAGAGATTCCTCATGGATGAAGATCGTTTCAGAGGGCGGCCGCGCTGGGCTGCAGCAGAACAGTTAGATTCCAGCCCAGATTTTCGGGGAAGAAGCTTTGGAGAGCCTGAAGAAGACCGAAATCTGAGGGTTGGAAAGGAACCGGCAGCTCCGAAGACGGCGCCCGCGGCTACTCCGGCGGTGGCTCTCTTGGCGTCTCCATCTACCGCCAGACATAAGACGGGAACGCCCGGGGCGTCCTTAAAGTTCCCTGGAGGCTTCCCGGTGACCCATCCGAGCTCTACGGATCCTCTCCTCGCCGGACGCCCGCGACATTCCAGCAAGCAACTCCGGGCGGGACGACCTGTCTTTTGTGCCGCGCCTCCCCGCTGTCGAGGCACTTCGGCAGCCCGCGACTTCCTCCTGGCTGCCCCTGCCTGAAAGGTGACAGGAGGAGACGCGGCTTGTCTGAGCAGCCTCCCCGGAGAATGCCGGGGGCGCTGCGAAGCCACAGGGCTTTGCTCAGGGAGGGGCCTGACCCAGGGCAGGAGCCGGGAGGTGTCACCCGCTGGGAGACGCGGGGGCGAGCCCGGCTGCCGGGGCTTTCCCCGCCTCGGACGGAAGAACGCGGCCCGGAAGACGCCCAAGGGGGCAGAAGGGACCGGCGGCGCGACCCGACGGCGTGCAAAAAGGGGGTGGCCTCGTCCTGCATTGCCTCGGGATACCCCCCCCCCCCGGTGTGCGTTTATTGGATAGTAAATAGGGGCTGTTCCACACTGGTAACAGTTACAACAAAGCCGGGCTTGCCATCCCGTGTTCTCTCAACAGGGAAGATGGGCTCACACGTGCAAATTTTAGACCTGGTTTGTCTCCTCAGCCCCACCCCCACCCCTAATCTGGCTGTTTGAAATCGGGGGGGGGGTTACTCTCCACCAGCATAGTGGATGGGGGAAGAGTGGTATGTAGCCCCAGTCTAAGCAGGGTTGACCCAAAGGCAAGCTCCTCCTTTCTCAATGGGATGCTCCTCCAAGTCAGCAGGGATGGCTCTCGGGTTTTCCCTTTGGCCCACATTCCCCTCCATCCCTCCCTCCTGCTTTCAGGAGGTATCTCCAGGGGCTTCCTTCTACGCAGAGCCACAATGGCTGGATTTCCACAGGGCTGTGGCTGAGAGGCCTTCTCTTGGGAGCAATGATCCCTCTGGTGGGAAAATGAACATCCCAGTAATTAAAATAGCACCCTCGGATCCTGTGTCTTTCCTGTTTTGTGAACATGGGGCACAATCCTGGCAAAATCAAGCACCTTTTTACAAACCTGCTTTTAGGTGCTACTTCTGGGTAATCTTTCCTAGTACATAAATCTGCCCAGCTCTTAGTGAATGCAGTGAGACTGGGTCAATAGCAGTGAGTGGTTGGTGCCTGTTTTTCTTAAGTTTGCCAACTGCCTGGAGGAAAAATCTCTTGTCCTTTTAGTAGAAGCTTAATGAGATATTCTTTACCTCCCTGCCATGAAAAACTTCATCAGCCCATTTTGACATGTTAGGCCTCTATTAAAGAAACAGGGCATTTTCCCCCTCCAGGCACAATTCTAGTGCCACAAACAGATTTCCATTAGATGAAACTGCCCAGTGTACACATACACTGATCTGAGTGTGTCATTTCCCCCCCCCCCCCAATTTAGTTCAGTTCAATTCATTGTAATTAGCCATTGGCGGTTACAAAGTTGCAAAACTCTTGGCAGTAAAAATACAGATTATGAACAAACTATAGGTTAATATATATTTTTAAAACTATTATGGCAAATGGAATGTGAGAATCGCATAAACTCTGAGGCCTGGGACAACATCTGGAGCTCTCCAGAATTTACATCTAAAATCTTTTCCATAAGATTTAATACCTTTAAAGTAGTGCACCGCTGGTGAATGACCCCTGCTAGGCTGCACAGGATAAAGGCAGAAAACAACAAGTATTGCTGGAAACGCTGTGACATGGTAGGTGACTCCTTACGCTGCTGGTGGCTTTGCCCAGCTATCCACTCCTTTTGGATTCAAATCATCACACAAATTAACATCATTGCTGGCGTCCACTTACCTGACCATCCACAAGTCCTCTTGCTTGATGTCTGGTCCGAACCTATAGAAAACAGAACAACAGCTGTTACAATTGCTACCTTATTGGCAATTGTAAGAATTTTGATCGCACAACGCTGGAAAGATAAAGATGCTCCATCTTTAGAGACCTGGAAAAACAAAATCAGAGTGTGTCATGATAGTGCTGCCAGATTACATTCATGCTGTTGTAGGGCACAGCAGGCCAAACATGTGCAAGTGGGCAATTCTGCTTTCACAGTCTTCCCCAAACAATATTTGTCCTTCCTCCTGGACTAGCTCCCGTCTTCTGGCTCAAATGAAAAGCCAGGATGGAATCCTAGTGGGTGACTATGGCTGCAATCCCAAAATCACATACTAGGGAGCAACTTCTGAGGATATGTGTTTAGGATTGCACTGAGCAGCCCTGGGCTTCCTAGGATATAGAAGAAATGGTTGAATGCTCATTGTATTGTGTTCCAAGACAATATACCTTTCAACATCACGGTCCTGAGGACAGACAGCAAAGCATGCCTCTCTCAGTCCTGTCCTGTCCATGAACTTCCGAAAGGCATTCCTGAGGTCCCCTGAGTAGAGCTGACTCAGAAGTAAGCCCCATTCATATCAGGAGGCCTTACTCCCAAGTCCAGTCCCAATGGGTGATGTCATTAGTATATTAGACAAGGGGTAAGGGGGGGCTGAGATCAAACCCACCATTGCCTTAAAACTCATTTAGGATATAGCTCACCTTGGGCTGCTTTTACTCTCAGCCTAACCTGCCTTGCAGGGTTGTTGTGAAGACACAAGAGGAAGGATGGCTTAAAAACAAGATAATGAGCATATGACTGCTGGCTGATCTTATAGATCTTTACTCAAAATTGCTTTGCTCACCGAATTTAAAGGGTAACCCCATGTAAGCTCAGAACTGCAACCTCAGTGTGCTGGACTGGTGGACTTTTGATCTGCTCCAGACTTGAGAATGCCCAGCAAGACATCAAACAAGGACTACTTTTTTTCCAGCACACTTGACAAACACCCTCCTTCCCTCCTCCATTTTATCTTCACAACATCCCTGTGAGGTAGGTTAGGCTGAGAGTGTGGAATCCAAGGTCACCCAGGGAGCTTTGATGGCAGAGGAGGCATTCGAACCTGGGTCTCCCAGATCTCAGAAGATTTTTTTCCCCTCAACACCTAACAGAGTGCAACTTAAATTTATTTGAAAGAAATATATATAGAGAGAGAAGTAAAAGGAACATAAGAGAACATAAGAGAAGCCAATGTTGGATCACGCCAGTGGCCCATCCAGTCCAACACTGTCACACAGTAGCCAAAAACCCCAGGTGCCCTCAGAAGGTCCAGAACCCTAGAAGCCCTCCCCCTGTTGCCCCCCATATCTAGGGGGGGGGGAGTTAAGGAGAGAATTCTATGATCAGAATTCTAGGCAAGGCTTTATCACTAGAATATATTTATAAAGCAATATAAAAGACATAGGGTTGTAGTGAATGGAATTGTTCTGGAGAGCATTTTATCCCTGACCTCAATACTACAAGTCCTCACATATGTATTCTCATACTATACATCCTCTGTATTTTAGTGTATTTCTTCTTCAGAATAGTATATTAGAATACTGATTGTAATGCAAAGAATATTGGAATGTTTGGCTGACATACGCTACACCCACCTCAAGAAAGAAAAAGTGCTGTTAAGTGACCTCCACGCCAGAGAAGAGTGAATGGAGCGTCTCAGACTTATTTTGACGTATTTATTGCTTTACAACTGTTGACCTCATAACCTTGGCTTGTTATTTAGTTTTCTCCTTGCATATCTTAAAACATCATCCCTTTACATGTTAATTTGCTGTTGAGCCCCTCTATAAGTTTGAACCTCATCTACCATTCCATTGTATTTGAAAAAGTGAGCATGTGCAGGAAAGCTCATACCTTGAGTAAGCCTTTGTTGGTCTTAAAGGTGCTCCACTGGACTCAAAACTTTGTTCTACTGCTTCAGACCAACATGGCTGACCACCTGGATCTATCTGGATAGCTCAGGCGAGCCTGATCTCATCAGATCTCAGAAGCTAAGCTAAGCAGGGTCAGCCCTGGCTAGTATTTTGATGGGAGACCTTGAAGGAATACCAAGGTCATGAAACAGAGCCAGGCAATGGCAAACCACCTCTGAATGTCTCTTGCTTTGAAAACCACATGGTTTTGGGGTTTTTTTGCCATAAGTCATCTGTGACTTGAGGTTACTCTCCACTACCAATAGGGTTGTAATTTTATAGTCTATGTAAAAAAAAGAAGAAGTTTTTATTGCCTCTTCTGTATTACACTGTTTTTTAAACCTTGTTTTCTACATTTGTAATTCAGTTTCATTGCATGGCTTTACAGTATACTTATTGTTTCCATTGCCCTCTGAGAAAAAAAGATTCTTTAATCCACCTTGAGGTTGAGTAGGAAAGGCAGACAAGTAGGTAAGCAAGTAAACAAATACCTGGGTGAGTAGGCAAACATCACTTCTGTATGAGAGGCTGTACCATATTTATGATCTGTTCACAGTCCAGCTGCAACTTACACAAACAGAGAGCCTGGTGCTCCAAGGAAAGTGACCGTCCAACATCTACGACACTTTAGCAGAGTTTTAGTTTAAAAGAAAAAATGACAGTTGCTGTTGCCACAAAAGTAATCCCAGTGGCGTTTATTTGTTTCTGATTTCTATTTAATTAACCCACTGCTCTGCCTATGGCTCTGGAATTCTAAGCCTGTTTCTTCCTTAATAAATCATATTGATCCTTCCACCAGGAGACTCCCCAAGTCCTACTCTTTTCATCGGGGATTTAAATATGAGTAGGAACTGAGTGTATCTGCTGGCACTTTTAGGGATCTCTTGCTAATAAAGCGCCCCAACCCAGTGAAGATCAAGTGGCTGTGTTTAAAAAAAAAAGAGAGTCCCAAATCCAGCTGTAAAATCCCAAGGATTCAGGGTTTATTGCAACTGTGTTTTAATTACTCTGTGTAGAACGGAGTGAGAAATGGGACAGTAGAGAGCAAGCCCCTTTTTGGCTGCACTACTGGATCAAAGTCGATTGCACCCCAAAGTACAATTACATCACCACTGGCTCCTGGCTGCATCGAATTTTTCTGACCAAGCTAGAAAGGTACACAATTGAACCATTACTATAGGTAAGTATAGCAGCAAACTATCATGAATGAGGCCTCTGATTAATATCTTTGCCTTTGGTCAAAGACAATAATAATTTAAATTTCATCTTGGTCAATTTATAAGAAATGTTTGTTGCATTGTAATGTCAGGAGCCATTCCATAATATAATTTGCTTGACCACTAAGGAAGGCCAGTGGTCTGAAATGCGTATGGTCAGGCTCAGTAATGGTCATTTTTGATTGTCACTGTACAATTTGATTCTTAATCGAGGCTATTGCCAGGGTGAATATGTGTTTTTAAATTTACTTTGTAAGAAATACATGTATATTTTTGCATATCAGTATTTAATATTGGTAACTTGACTAACTTTAGGTTCTTAATGCAATTCAGTTTAGATTAAGTCCCCCCTTTCATTTTCATATGACATCATAGCCAGTTCTGCTTCTAGGGAGATTATTCTTCTGCTCTTTACTTTCTATTTTTGGTTGTTTCCTCCTAGAAATTCCCACTGAATTTCAGAGGAAGAAGAATTGTAAATAAATGGGAGGCTCGATTGACAATGCAGTCGGGCAACTAATAATGAAGTTTGCCTTTGGAGATGGAGGGGCGGGAAGCAAACTGCAATCCAGGTTTCAAACGTTCATTTCACACTCCCACTTCTCAGATTATCCCTTGCCCAGTTCAAGTCTTGGGGAGCCAGCCTCAATCCCATCTCCTTCAACGAGGTTGACTCCCAGGAAAACCTCTTTGAAATTGCAGGTTTTGGGGCTGAAATGTCGTGGAAACTCTCTACACCAGCGCCGTTGGAAACGGAACCGAACTCCTTCTGGTGAACCCGGGAAGGCTCTTCCAGCCACCCCCCCCCCCCCCCCCACTCCCGGCCGTCCCGCCTCTTGCAAACCCGGCAGGGTCCGACTATGGCTGTCGGGGACAACCTTTATCGCGGGCGGGGGACGGGGACGGGGGGCTTTCTTGCGCCTGACCACCAGACAAACTTTCTTTTTTGGCAAAGCGAGGAGATCTTGTTCCTTTTCCTATTCGAAGAGGGATTTCTTCTTTTAGGCTTTATATTGCTATTGTATCTGAAGGGAATCCCTTTTGAAATACACCTAATTCGGAAGTAATCGGGGGCGGGGGTGTCTCCTTTTGAGCAACGACTCTGTCACCTTTTCCGGAGCGCTTATTCAGCACGCCTTCGCCGTCCCTCCGGGGATCCCTTTTTGACTCTGAGTCTGCAGATCTTGGGAAGAGGCACATTTTAAATGAAGAACAAAAGAAACAACCCCCCCCCCCCCCCAGGATGAATGAAGATGGGCAGCCACGTTAATCTGTTTGTGGCGGTAGAAAAGAGCAAGAGTCCGACAGCACCTTAAAGACTAACAACAATTGTGGCAGGGTCCTGAGTCACTGCTCACTTCTTCAGATTAAAAACCTCCAACCAACCAACCAAAACAGTGTAATACTTTTTATTAGGGCCGAAGTATAAGAAAGTAGCGCGCAAGCCTTGGGGCTCTATTGAACTCTTCATCAGGTTGGAGGTTCAGCCCAAAACGTGGAGAAACCGGGGGTGGGGTGGGGAGGGGATGTGTCAGGGCCTGATGGGGAAGCCCCCAGCCTGCAGACCTTGGCGAGGGAGAGATTGCAGAATGAATTAAATGGGGC
Organism: Lepidodactylus listeri; assembly: GCA_029233225.1. Lineage (NCBI taxonomy): Eukaryota > Metazoa > Chordata > Lepidosauria > Squamata > Gekkonidae > Lepidodactylus > Lepidodactylus listeri. The sequence continues at coordinate 134,999,191 of JARCFY010000004.1, read as the reverse complement.
TGGTGCGAATATGTCCGGTTGCACTGATGGCGGCTGGTTTTTGACAATAGATCCAGGTGGGGTAGCCGTGTTGGTCTGAAGCAGCAGAACAAAGTCGGAGTCCAGTGGCAGCTTTAAGACCAACAAAAGTTTTATTCAAGATATGAGCTTTCGTATGCAGGTAGCTTTCGGAAGAAGGGTGCGTGCATACAAAAGCTTCTACCCAGAATAAAACTTTGTTGGTTTTAAAGCTGCCACTGGACTCAGACTTCGTTCTGCCCCTTTGGCGATGTAAACGGGAGGCTTAATTCGAATCTCTCCCTAGCGCCCGTCAGAACACAGGGGCCTCTTTTAAGGCAGAGGAGAAAGAAAATATTAATCCCTTTATTAGACAAACAGTATTAATTTGGGGTGGGGCAGCAGCTGTCAATTGCATGGGAACTAGGAAGAATGGCAACGTCGGGAGGGGATCTCAGCCAGCCCGTGGGATTTGCTTCTGAGTAGACGTGGAGAGGATCGGGCCGCCCAGTTGCCAACCAGACCAGCGCAGGACCCCGCGCATGAATCGGGGCCATCAATGTGCTCTCCACGTGCACCCTTTCAGAGCGACCCGTGGCGGCCAAAATCCCCTCCGCGGGATGCGCCGCCCGGTGCCGCCCAGGTTTACTCGGGAGTAAGTCTTCACTTCGCTCTACGGGAGCAAGTATGCCCAGGACTGCCGCCCCTTTTTACTTTCGAGGCAGGGATACTGGCGCGATGCTTATCGAAAGAAATGCAGGAAACCATCGATTCCCTGTGGGATTGGGGTGGGGTGGGGAGAGGAGAGCATTTTTTGGGACGTTTTATTGTAGAAAGATTTGGAGATGTCTTAATACTGCTGTTAGCAAATGTGTGCTGTGTGACCGATGCTTGCAGTATGTTTGATTTTTAATTTTTATTATCATTTATTCTTTATAAATCGTCCCATCCCTGCAAAACCGGGGCTCTGGGCGATATACATCCACGATAAAACAACCGATAAAAACGTACAGCAATTCAGATAAATAACATATAATTAGAAATCTAAAAACCAAGAGGGTGTTGTTCTTATCACATATTTGGTTATCAATTGGTGGCAATAACGTGGCTGGGAATACCTTGTGGATGGATGGATGCGAACCAATTTTTAAAGAACTGCCGTCGGGACGCTGTCCCCTTTTTCGTGCTACGTTGTCTCCCCCCCCCCCCCCCCCCCCAATTTCACTCCCAAGGCATTGGCTGCAAAGAGGAGACCTCGGGGTGACTGCCTGTGCTTTGGATCAGCCCTTGCGTCTGCGCCGTTAGTAGTACTGTCTCTCCGAATCAATTCCCCCAGAGGAATCCAGGCAAAAAAAGAAGTCCTTTGGAGCCACTTTTCCATGGGGAAGAGAGTGACCGTGCACACTCCGGTCTAAAGCCCAGCAGCGAGTTAGGTGGAGTCGTTTTTGCCCTGGATCGGGGGCGCTCCAGCGTTTGAACTGCTGCAACCTTCCGCGCGCTTCCTCCGCACTCAAGTCCCACTGAGCGCAGAGAGGACTCCCTTAGACCAAACGCCCACGGGATCGAGCTGGACAGCGGCAGCTCCGTGCAACTGTCCTTTAGGAGTAATTTTTGTTGTTGATGATGTTGTGCGTGGCCTTATTCCGGAGTCTATTTTATTTTATTCTATTGCCATCAAGGCACAGAGGGCGTATGGTGGCGATTCCTCATGGGGTTTTTAAGGCGAGAGACAAACAGAGGTGGTTTGCCATTGTCTACCTCTTCGTCACCACCCTGGACTTCCTTTGATGGTCTCCCATCCAACTACCCACCGAGGCCAACTTTGCTTCGCTTCCGGAGAGCCTGGGCTATCCAGGTCAGGGCATTGTGGGATATATCCGCTCTCGCCCTTTGAATTCTAGGAAACTAGCGAGTGGTTCCTGTCTGGCACATTTTGAGTTGGGGGCTAAACTAGGAAAGGTTGATTGGTCAAGTAAAAAACAATGAGGTGTGTGTGTTGAGAGGGGGGCGACGACGAATCCCCTCTCTTGCGAATGCCTGGATCGTTTGTCTATCGCAAGTTTATATTTAAAACTGAAATGCAGTCTGATCTATGCATACTTCCTCGGAAGTCAGTTCTGCTTGGTTTAGAGGGACTCAACTTCCAGGCAAGCATGCACAAAATTGCAGCCTTATCCAGTTATGAGATTAAATGAAGCAAAACGCAAGCTTAAAGAGCATGTGTGCATGTATATGTTTAAAAAATAGATTAATAGCTTTATTAATCTACGACACGCTTGCTAGGGTTCCCCCCTCATACCCACCCTGAACAGAATTAGCATTTCAGACTCAGAACTGAAACAAAATTCACAAGGGGAAGGTAAGACCCAAGTTTGGATGTGAATCCCGTTTCCACCTCACACCCTAAACTTTTTACCTGGAAATAAACCTCACCCCATTGATTTCAGTGGGATTTTATGTTCAAGTAAGACCCCACTTGACTATATTACATGGCAGGACCAGCCACAGTTCAATGAGATTGGATCTCCCTATTAAACACTATATCAGGGGTGGCCAACCTGTGGCTCGGGAGCCACATGCGGCTCTTTCACACATATTGTGCAGCTCCTGGCAGGGCGGCTGGGGAAGCAAAGGGGAGGCATGCTTTTTCTCTCTTTCTCCCTTCCCTCCTCCCTCCCATCTATTTGCTTTCCTAGTTTCTCTCTCTCTCTTTCTTTCCACTTCTTTAATTCTTTCTTTCCATCTCTCTCTTTTTCTCTCTCTCTCTCAATATCATTAGCAAACAAGTAATATCATTATCAATAACCGGTTTTCCTCATTTGTTTTTATTTTTGGCAGTCCCATTTAACGTTAATAAAAAGCACATTTGCATATTTTTAAAAATAAAAACGTGTGTGTGATACTTGTTCCTGTCTTGCGGCTCTCAGACATTTCTATGTGGCTCTTATGTTTATTCTATGTGGCTCTTACGTTAAGCAAGGTTGGCCACCCCTGCACTATATTCTTCCCACCTCTGCTTCACATACAAAGGGATTCATTTTGCAAACAGCGCCAGTGTGTCCATTTACATCCAAGTAGTTCAGTGCAGTTGGAACCACACACACTAATATGGATTGACAGGTGTTTTATAAGCCACTCCTTTGAATGTTTACTCGGAGATAAGTCTGCGGAGTTCAGTGGGACAAGGAAACTTGCACAGGATTGCAGTTTTAATCACAAGTAAACTCAGTGGTGGGGGGCTGGATTCAAACCCACAGCTCCTCTGAAACAGCTGGACAGCTGGCAGCAATTTAACAACATTTCCCTTTTGGGTAAGTCTGTTAAGTCTGTTCATTCCCTTGGATGTTTCTTCCAAGTTAAAGCATTAAGGTTTTCACACCCTGACATAGATTCAATTATTTATGATCCCCCTCCCCAATTGTCTGTCCATTTCAAACCTCAGATCCTGCAAGAGAAGCCCAGAAAATGTAGGTAGCTGCATTGGTCCAAAGGGAAAAAATGAAAAACATGGTATATCTTTTGTATCAAAATACAATCAACCAAAATAACACAACACAGTATGCAAGATTCCAAGTTCTCCAGGGCTTTTCATTATAATGAAGAATAAATAACAAAGGGGGGGAAGCCTGAATATCATTGGCCTGATAGATTCCCTCCCCCCCCTTTAAATATCCACCCTGAAGAAGAGTTCTGGGGAACCCAAAAGCTTGCACACAACTCCGTGTTATTTGGTTCAGCCAGCTTTCCAAACCAAGGTGCATGAGCAGTCTTGAAGGTAAAGGAACGTTTCAACGTGAAAACCAGGCCATTTGACTCAGCCATAGCAGGACAGAGGGCAAGAGAAAGGCAGCCATTTTGAAATTCGTGTCTTTGAAGATGAATGTGATGGGATGTGTATCGATAGTCATTCCATTTATTTAAAAAGCTGGGAGGAGGGCTTGTGAAAATGAATTGAAGGTATGGGAGGGAAATGGATGGAAGGGGGCACTCCTGAAAACAGCCCTGGGGCTGCAGTTTACTAAAATAAAAGCAAAAGTCCAGTGGGACCTTGTTTATTTCCATGTGTATCTGACTGCGTATTCTTCAGCTATGCGTAGAAACCAAATGGAGAATCCTTCTTTATGGGGTGGGTTACATGAGAAGGGAGAAGGAGTTCAGGTAGAGGGTTCACTGTGCATATCCATCAGAATATTCTTTTGACTGTAATAGAAACTACTCTAGGTCCAAGGGTGGTTCAAGGTATTTTGCTGCCCTGAGCAAGGCTCAGCAGCCCCATCTCTTCCTGGGCCCCTGCCGGCTGGCTCCAAACCATGTCCCTGTGGCGATGCCACAAGGCTTTGTCTCAGACTTGCTTCGGGATGCCAGTCAGATCCTGTGCCCCATTGTGTCGCCCTCAGCAATTGTTAGAGAGCCAGCGTGACGCAGTGGTTAAGGGCGGCAGACTCTGATCTTGGGAACCAGGTTTGCTTCCCTGCTCCTCCACAGGAAGCCTGCTGGGTGACCTGGGGCTAGTCACAGTTCTCTCCGAACTCTCTCAGCCTCACCGACCTCACAAGGTGCCCATTGTGGGGAGAGGAAAGGAAGGTGATTGTGAGCCGCTTTGAGATTTCTTAAGGTAGAGAAAAGGGGGTATAAAAACCAACTCTTCTTCTTCTTGGACACCTTGTTCCAAGCACCAGGTTTGTATGGACCTGGTGGTTTGCAAGGAGTGGAATATTCAGCTTCCCATACCAGCACATTGTGTTATGTGGCTCATCAGGAAGACAAGAAATCTGAGCCCAGGAGCCTCACTCACTGCCCTGTCTTACAGCCCACAAACGCTTGCCAGTTTCCATTTCCCTGTGTGGCTCAAAGTGAAGTCTCTTCCATGACCATTCTTATAGCCCTGTGAGGTGGCTTTTAATACCTGAAAGATCACCGACTCCAGAGCGAACACCAGGAGAGATATATAAAACCAGTCCCCGGTGCTCCATTAGACAGGTATGCCCTGAACATTAGGGACACTGTTCTATTATGGGGGGGGGGGCATGCCTGGTAAGTGGGCCAGTCTTGAGTGAGAACAGCCCGGCAGGGCATGGTGGCCTGTGTGTAACTGTCTGCTGATTCATAGAATCACAGAGTCATAGAGTTGGAAGGGACCTCCAGGATCACCTAGTCCAACCCCCTGCATAATGCAGGAAATTCACAACTACCTCCCCTCTGCCCATTCCTCCCAGTACCTCCTGCTCTATGCCCAGAGGAAGGTAAAAACCCTCCAGGATCCCTGGCCAAACTGGCTTGCAGAAAATTTATTCCTGACCCCAAAATGGCAATCGGCATTTCCCTGGGCGTGTAAGAAAGGGCCACGAGAACTAAGCACCGATGCAACCCTTCCTGCCCTCCCTTCTTGTGATCTGCCTTAGTTCACAGAACCAGCATTGCTGTCAGACGGCTCTCTAGTCTCTGCTTAAAAACCTCCAAGGAAGGAGAGTCCACCACCTCCCGAGGAAGCCTGTTTTGCTGAGGAACTGCTCAAACTGTCAGGAAGTTCTTGGTTCATATATAGTTAGGTCCGAGATCTAGTGCAGCAAATCATAACTGCTCTGTCTGTCCCATCACCAGCAGAATTGGGTTGAGGGATTAAGCTCTTTAAAAGGGGCTCCTAAACCCACCACTTTTACTGATGCCTGATCTGCATCCAGTCTGTTGACTCAACAAATGTGCTGAAGAATTACTAGGCTGCTGAGAGAAGATGGGGGGAGTCTTTTTTGGGGGGGGGGGAAGGGATACGGTGGAATATGCTAAACTTGGATTGGAGGAGATCCTGAATACACAAACTTTGCTATGTTTTTCAGGCCTTTTGAAAAAGGAGAAACTTGACAATCGAATTTGGGCCAAGATTTCAATTGGATTTTCTCAAGTTAATAGACCATGTGCCAAATCTTGCAGCTATTTAAACCATCAAAAGCCTTTCCTCCTGCCATCTGGACAAGGGTGCAGCTCCTTGGGGAGTTCTGGAGACACACCCAGATGGAAATGAATGGATTTCAACAGCACTGGAGGAAGACAGGCTTTCAGAAGAACTGTGCCTCAGAACAGATCTGTTGATGTAACCTTTTTTTTCAGATTTACCAGCCAAGATGCATAGGGTGGGTTTTTTTTGTTTCAAAGCATATGGAAACAGCCAGAAAAACAAGACTGAGATAAAGATGCTGCCTCCCACTTTCATTCAAACGTTTATTACCTCTGTCAAATCCTTAGACTATGTTTTGGAAAGGGTGCCAGATTGCACCTTACTTTTAATGTGATTGATTACTCAAAAGAAACTCAGGTGGCCCTTGCTTCCTAGAACACACACTTAGCCTTAATTAAACAAACTGAAGGGAAAATAAAGATGAAAGTATTGTTTCAGTCTGGTTCTCTGAACTATTTTATTGTATTATTATAGGGAACAAACTGGACAAAGGTGGGCACTTTCACGTCCACTGATTTTAGTGGGAAAGATTTTACCACAGACACCTGCCTGCATGGAATTAATGGGACTTAAGATGGCCAGCTTTGGGGTGATTTTATTTTATTTTTTTGCTGTCAAGTAAGAAGAAGAGGAGATTGGATTTATACCCCACTCTTCACTACCCAAAGGAGTCTCAGAGCGGATTATAATATCCTTTCCCTTCTCCTCCCCACAACAGACACCCAGTGAGATAGGTGGGGCTGAGAGAGCTCTTTCACTGACTGCTCTTGAGAGAACAGCTCTGACAGCACTTGTGACTGGCTCAAGGTCACGCCAGCAGCTGCATGTGGAGGAATGGGGAATCAAACCTGGTTCTCCCAGATCAGAGTCCGCGCTCATAACCACTATACTAAAGAGCTGACTTATGGCAACCCTGTGGGGTTTTCAAGGCAAGAGATGAGCAGAGGTGGTTTGCCATTGCCTGCCTCTGTGGGTTTTCTTGGCAGTCTCCCATTCAAATGCTAACCAGAGCTGACCTTGCTGAGATCAGGCTATCCTGGGCTATCCAGGTCAGGGCAGGGTGAATCATACCCATTACTATTAATAATAAATCTGCTAAGAATTGGGTAATAATATGAAGCTAAAATTATAGCTACTTACAGAGTAAAGTAATAATTAGCGCACAGTGTGCATTGTGCAAATGTGCCTTACAGATGGGGAGAAAAAAAAACCTTGCAAATCAACATACCTTTTGGGAAATCTCTTGGAGATGTTTGCCTATGGATGTTCAAACTTGCCACTTTCTGGACTTTTTAGGTGTTTTGCTTCTGCTTTCGCGCTTGAGGGAAGTGCAACTAAAACTCCCACATGGATGCCCCATTGCCAGTCTGAACGCTTTTGTATTTTCAGTGGCAATGATGGAACTGGTGAGTCCTTGCCATGTGGATACCGCCTCGACTGGACTAGGTTGGGTTTTGTTTCACCAGCTCTCTCTCCACCCGGCATGCTCGTCCCTAGTTTAGAGATAATTTTCTTCAGCCTCTTTACCCCACCCTGCATGAAAATTAACCGAGAGGGGCCTGGCTGCTCTAAAAGCACCCCTCAGCTTTCGTCACCATATTCTCCTCCTCCTCCTCGCACCCTACTAATTAAAGTCCACAGTGTAGTTAATGAGACTCACGTCCAGTCATTGTTTCGGCCCCGAAAGTTATTAAGCATCAATGCCCCAGCACTGGCAGGCCAGATGACGACGAGGAGTCTCCGTCTGGTCAGAGGATCTTGCCAAGTGACAGTTTTGACACTGCCTATTAATTAATTAATTAACCTAGCAGTTCAAAAGCAAGAAATTGCAAGTAGATACATAGGTACCGCTTCAGTGGGAAGGTAACAGCGTTCCGTGCACCTTGGAGTCCAGTCATGTCGGCCACTTGACCATGGAGAAGTCCTTGGACAGTGCTGGCTCTTCAGTTTGGAAGCAGAGATGAGCACCGCAGAGTCGTATTCGACCTAGAGTCGTATTCGACCTAGAGTCGTATTCGACTGGCTTTCTAGCAAAGGAAACCTTTACCTTTATTAATCCTGAGCTTTGCCTTAAAGGCCCTCCCCAAAACTCAAGGTGGGGGGGGGGGGTACATTGTGTCCCTCTGTGAGCACCAGGAAGGCGCTAGTCACATAACACGATTTCCCTACTACATACTGCAAAGTGAATGGGACCACTTGCCGGCAGGGGTGATCTTCCTGAAGGGACTGGCGGTGCTCGGAGCACAACTGGGAAACTGTAAAACAAAGTTTGAGTCCAGTGGCACCTTTATGACCAACAAAGCACAACCAAGTTTTCTTCAAGGTATCAGCTTTCGTGTGCAAGCACACTTCTTCAGATACAGCGAAACAGAATTTCCTCAACTGTTACATATAGGAAGAGAATAACTGGCCCTTCCTGGCAAGTAAGCCCGCTTCCGGGGTAGGGCGGGGCATAAAAATGAAGTATAAATTTTAAAAAAATAAAATAAAATAAACTAACCCCCCTTTCTACATTTAACGGTTGAGGAAATTCTGTTTCACTGTATCTGACGAAGTGTGCTTATACAAAAGCTTATACCTTAGTAAAATGTTGTTGATCTTAAAGGTGCTACTAAACTCAAACTTTGTTTTGCTGCTTCAGACCAACACGGCTGACCACGTGGATCTGTCTGCATGGGAAACTGTAACTGGAAGTTACAGCATTGCACTCTTACAATAGACATGCCTCATTTCTTTTTAAGCTCTCCACTGTAGAGATTCTGGTACTCTGGCTTGAAGGCCTAACAAGAAAAATACTACCAAGCTTGCGTTATTACCCAGGGGAAAGGGATGGAGGGGGAAGAATGATGCACACAGATGGCCCCATTAGACTACAAGGAATTACAAGGTCCCCTGTATGGTGCAGGACACTTCTGGTCACTTGTCCACAGACAGACTGTGGGTTTACATCTTGTAGGGTTACTCTCAGTGGAGACTGCATGGCCCCAGTATCAGGGAAAGAGGCTTCCCTGCCCATCACGGCACCCCCAAATGCCATGCTTTTTTTTCTCCCATAGGACCTTCACTTCTATAGAAGAAAGTGAAGGCATGTCCTCTTTTGGGCAGGGTTGTCAGGTCCCCCCCCCCCCGGTCACCAGCAGGGAGTGGGGAGGGGAGGGTTGGGATTCAGGCTGGGAAACTCCTGGAGATTTGGGGATGGGGCCTGGGGAGGTCAATAACCTCAGTGGGGTCCAATGCCCTACAGTCCACCCTCCAAAGCATCCATTTTCTCCACGGGAACGAATCTCTGTAGTCTGGAGCAGTGTTCCCTCTAAGCTGAGTTAGTGTGAGCTGGCTCACAGTTTTTTAGCCTCCGGTTCACACATTTTTCTCTTAGCTCAGGAAGGATGGCACCAGAGCCAACTAATTTATGCAGTGGCCAAATTGCTCGCTCACAACTTTAATGCCAGTAGCTCACAAAGCAGAACTTCTGCTCACAGGACTCCACAGCTTAGAGGGAGCATTGGTCTGGAGATGAGCTGTAATTTCAGGGGATCCCCAGGTCCCACCTGGAGGCTGGCATCCTTGGGGATGGGGCCAAAATCTGACGCTGGTGAGTACCAAATTGAATAGGAGCTATTGGATATCAAGCCTGCTCCCCTCTGTGGGGCACCAACCTTTAACCAGCATAGTCCACTTTCTGATGTGAAAGGGCAGCAAAAGAGCAGGATGCTAGAAAATGCTATTAGGGGTATATTTATGATATGAAAACTAGATAGGACCAGCGATACTTGTGGAGGGGGGGAGGATTCCTAAAGGCTGCAGCTCCACATCGAGGAGGAGGAAGCTCCTGGTAAGTCTTCTTCCCTCCCCCCGCCGGCACCAGCGGCAAGACCTCAGCGGCTCGCAGCTGCCAGGCCTCCGATCTCCCCCCACCCCCCGGCACCGTTGGCAAGGCCTCAGTGGCTCTAAGCCACTGGGCCTCCAATCTTCCCTCCCCCCCTCAGCACCAGCGGCGAGGCCTCCGCAGCTCTCAGCCACCAGCCAGCTGCAGAGTTCCCAGAGTGTTCTCCGTGCGTGCTCAGGGAACGCTCTTTAACATTTTTGGGGATTTAAATATAGTTTTTTTAAACTTTTAGGATTTTTCTGCACACCTGGGGAGTTTCCCAAGTGTGCAGGAAAATCTCTCTGCCCCCAAGTGCCCCTGGTGTGCGGATTTAGATATCTGCACGCACGGGGGCACTTGGCTATTAGATATATAGATGTTCAGAACGATTTTTGTGTCCAGGGCTGGAATTGCCAGTTTTTGGGTTGGGAATTTGGGGGTGGAGCCTGGGGAGGGCAGGGCTTGGGGAGGGGGCTCAGTGGGGTATAATGCCACAGAGTCCACCCTCCAAAGCAGCCATGTTCTCCAGAGGAACTGAGCTCTGTAGTCTGGAGAGCAATTGTGATCCTGGGACATCTCCAGGTCCCACCTAGAGGTTGGCACCCTTAGATGAAGACCTTGTGCCTTACAAGTGATTATTTAAGCACGTTTTCATCCCATCCTTCCTTCCAGGAGTTAAGGGAAGTATACGCTGTTCTCCCCTCCTCTGTTTTATACTCACACAGCACCCCTGTGAAGTAGCCTGAGAGAGAATTATTGGTCTGATACCCAGTGCCCTTTCACAGGAAAGTGGGGATTTGTACCACCGGGTGCCAGCCTCCAGGTGAGGTCTGGAGGTCTCTTGGAATTACGATGAATCTCCTGACTACATAAATCACTTATTATTTATTTACTTATTTCAAACATTTCTGCCACTTTTCCAGGTGAAAATGGCTGCTTTGGAAGGCAGAAACAAAAGCAACATGCAGTGCTATTATAAAAACATACAGTATATTTTAATTATGCATAAAAATGTTAAAATCAAACTAAAGACCACCTATCTATGGTTCCATATATAAGTACCTTTATCTTATCTTATGAAATGTATTTAACCACTGAAGAAGACTTTATTGCCGAAACGCATCTGGTTCTTATATTTTGATATTTTGATATTCTGTACCTTTTTAACCTATTTGCATACATTTTGACATTTGTCCTGATATTTGGTAAAGGTACTTATATACAGAACCATCGACAGGTGGTTCTTAGTTTGATTCTACTGTTTTTAATGCCTAATTAAAATATATTATATATTTTAATGATAGCATTGCATGTTCATCTTCATTCAATTGTTGTTTTTGTTTCACCCTTTTTTGATTACCTTTCCTGTATTAGGTTAATGTTCCCTCTATGCTGTGGAGTCTTGTGAGCAAAAATTCTACTTTGTGAGCTAGTGGCATTAAAGTTGTGAGCAAGTGATTTGGCTACTGCATAAATTAGTTTGCTCTGGAGCCATCCTTCCTGAGCTAAGACAAAAGTGTGTGAGCCAGATGCTAAGAAACTGTGAGCTAGCTCACACTAACTCATCTTAGAGGGAACACTATTGTGTACTGGGTTCGATGCATGGAAAGCCCGGGCTACAACATGGTGATAAGCATTGGTTTATTGGTATGCAACAAGCATGCAATACCAGCCGAGATGGCCAACTATATACAATCCCTAGGACACACCCACGAGTCCTATTGGCAGGTTTGAATTTCCCGCCAGAGTTCTTATTGGAGGGCTAGTGGTGGTCTAGGATCCTTGACTCCTATTGTCTCAAGGAGTCACGCTCAGGCTGTATGTTGCTGATGCCCAGTGGTGGTCAGTGGACATCACCCCCCCCTTCTTGGTGCCATTGCTTTGGAAAGTGAGCGGCACAGCATTACATCCTACTGAGGTTCCTCCCCTCCCTAAACCCCAGGCTCCACCCTCAAATCTCCAGGTATTTCCAAATGCAGGGCTGGCAACCTCATTTGAACCAGGGCACCCCAGACCCTGCTCTAGCCCCTATTCCGCACTGGCCCATGAATGAGGCAAAGGGGAACCCGAAGCCCTCATGATGGCTACTGGTTCTCGCCTTTCAGCAGCAAATCAGGAAGAGACATGCAAATGAGACTGCACTCATTGAGAACAGAACATGCCTCCTGTTGGGTCGAGGCAAAAATATTTTCCTAATCTGAACCTGGAGAACTGCTGGCTATGCTTGACTTCCCTCTTTGCAAGTTCCGCTTTAGCAACTCGCTCCAGAGGTCAGGCACCTGCTGTGGAGTTTAACCTGTTGGCTGCTGGCCTGAAGGAACACTTTTTTCATATTTTGACTGTCAAATCATGACTTTTGACTTCCTCTTTGCAGGTGCGTAAGGTACAAGGACATATCTTATCGGCATCGTAGCCCTCGACAAGCAGGGAAATCTTTTGGATATATGTCTAAGCCAGGTTGCTATTCTAGATACACTTCCAAGAAGGCTGTATGCATGTGCTGGGGGCCAGCCGAGATGGAAATAATGTTTTAGCCATGCTAACTGTTTGAATGAGCCAGAAATCGGTTTTTTCCATGAAACCAAGGGGGAGGCAACCCCCCAGGCATGCATGCCAAACAGTGGCACACCAACCCATTTTGGTCTACATGCAGGGCTGATGTAATGTCAGAGGATGCAACATGTCAGATTTTGTCAGCCTTTTCTGTCACTCAAGGCAACCAAAACAGTGCCCCTGCCAAAAAGTGTCACTACCCATCACTTCCCCAACTCTCCACTTGGGCAACCAAAGCTAACCCCCTGGCAGTGGGGCTAGATAGTTTTGCATCTGTAATGCAGTCCCTATTTATTCAGGACTGTCAACCAATGAAAGAATCACCAGTCAGTCAGTTGTTTGCCTTTTACAAAAAGCATGCAAAAAGAAGATCAAGCACTTTTCTTTATTATTCATTATTCACCCTTTCCCTTCTTCAAAACACACCCCAGCCAAAGTAATCTAAAAAAAGAGAGAGGGAGAAATAGGACCATAGATCTCCAGCTATTACAGTTGATCTCTGGATAACCAACTTCAGTTCCCCTGGAGAAAATGGCTGCTTTGGAGGGTGGACTCTATGGCATTGTACCCTATGGAGGTCCCTTCCATCCCTAAACTCTGCCCTCCCCAGGCTCCACTCCCCAAAATCTCCAGGTATTTCCCAAACCCAGAGCTGGCAATCCTACCTGTAGTTGTCATTCTTGCAACTTAAAGTGTGCTCATTTAACTAATTAAACCTGGCCTCTACTGATTAATCAGCTAAAGCAGGGGTCTGTAACCTAGAGCCAAACATAGCTCATTAGTCATTACAGAACCAGGCACTGCTCTTAGAAAAGGGAATCTTTAAGCTGTTCTTTGGAGGGGTAGATGTGATGATGAAATAACCCATACGGGAAGGGAATGGCAGGAAAAGCTTTGTGTGTGTGTGTGTGTGTGTGTGTATTTGTGTGTATATGCCTGGAAGTCATGGTTGACTTCTGGCCACCCCTAGTGGGGCTTGGGCATTTCAGAGAGGTGGCTTGATATTGCCTGCCTCTGCATCCCAGCCCTGGTATTGCTTGGAGGTCTCCCTTCACAAATACTTGCCAGAGTTGGCCTTGCTTAGCTTCCGAGATCTGATGAAATCGGGCTTGCCTGGACTATCCAGGCTAGGGCAGAAGAAGTTGTTTTATATGGTACTTAAAGGTTTCTTAGGGATGCCTTACAGAAAGGTGACCTGTTGCCAGTAATTCAAGTGCAAACCACATGCCGAACAAAACTGCTGGGTGCTCCTGTGTCTATTTGTTACTTATTATGAGATCTTGTGTCTGTGTGCTGCTTGATCCCATGAAGCTGCTTTGCACTGAATCAGACCTTTGGTCCATCAAAGTCAGTACTGTCTACTCAGACTGGCAGGGGCTCTCAGGCAGAGGTCTTCCACATCCCCTACTGCCAGATCCTTTAAGTGGAGATGCCAAGGACTGAACCTGGGACCTTCTGCAAGCCATCAGATGCTCTACCACTGAGCCATGGCCTCTCCCATTCTGAATATTCACTCTGCCGTGGAAGCTCGCTGGGTGACCCTGGGCCAGTTGCCCACTCTCTGCCTAACCTACCTCACAGGGTTGTTGTGAGCATAAAATGGAGGAACTGTAAAAGCCAATTTGGTCCCCATTGGAAAGAAAGGCAGTACATAAATGAATAAACACATGCTGGGGTCCGGACAGCCCTCAGCATCTCTCCCACAGTCTTGTTGTACAGCTGTACACCTCTTGGTAGCATTACACTGAGTTCTATTTTGGACCAGGCAGAAATGCTGGTGTACAGGCCCAGATCCAGCAAAGACTGCAGAGAGCCAGTGCGGTGTAGTGGTTAAGAGTGACAGACTCTAATATTGAGAACCAGGTTCAATTCCCCACTCCTCCACATGAAGCCAGCTGGGTGACCTTGGGCCAGTCACAGTACTCTCCAAACTCTCTCAGCCCCACCTACCTCACAAGGTGCCTGTTGTGGGGAAAGGAAAGGAAGGTGATTGTGAAGTGCTTTGAGACTCCTTAAAAGGTAAATGTCTCCCTTGCTTCAAAGCTAGTCGAATCCGACTCTAGGGGGCGGTGCTCATCTCCATGCCAAAGAGCCAGCACTGTCCGAAGACATCTTCACGGTCATGTGGCCAGCATGACTAAACAATGAGGCACGCGGAACGCTGTTACCTTCCCACCGAAGCGGTACCTATTTATCTACTTGCAATTTCTTGCTTTTGAACTGCTAGGTTGGCAGGAGCTGGGACCAGAGATGGGAGCTCACTCTCTCACGTGGCACTCAGGTCCCCCCGGTCGGCAGTTCAGCATCTTAACCTCTGAGCCACCATGGCCCCCTTTGAGACTCCTTAGGGCAGAGAAAAGCGGGGTATAAAAACCTACTCTTCTTCTGAGGCCAATCGCTTGGATCCCCACCTGGATCAATCTGCTTTGGGCTCTACCACCTGGCCAAGGGGCTTCCAATCCCTGGACCTGCCCATGTACCAGAATGATAGACTTCCAGATTATGAAGGCTCTCTTTTGCCTTCTACAGGGTGGATCTGCACACCACTCTTCACAATGTCAGTCATACAAGAATGCACCCTTTCTGGGGGAGATTAAACTACCCATTAAGTCACGCAGCCCTAATGATACATTTAGACATCATTAAATTGCATTTTACTCTTTCTCCTGGGTATTCAGAACACCATCTGAGCCTCACAACAAACCTGTAAGGTAGGTTTGGGGTGGGAAATCATTACGTGCCCAGTTGTGAATAAATGAATTCTGTAGCCAAGTAAGGGATTGAAACCTGGGTTTGCCCCACAGCCTCGCCCAGTGCTCTGGCCGCCATTCCCCATTGACTTCATTATGCCTTTTGCTTCTTGTTTAAGGTGTGTTCCGTCTCACACCAATGTGTCTTAAGTGGCTGCTGTATGATTGCTGATCACATCACCTCTCAGCCTGCTGCAGCCAAGACGTAGAGAAATGACTGAAGATGGCATGTAAAAATATTTCTAAAAATACCAGCTGCTGAGATTTGGTTTCTTTTCTCCCAGCTTAGAATATTTTGCGTCGTCCCCCACCCCCCCAGCTTGTTTCTGTTCATGCAAATCTGTCAGACAACCTTTTGATAATAATGTCATTCAGCAAAAGCTCCCCCCCAAAAGCCTCGGAAGTCACATTCATTCGGCTTCTTTGCACATCTGTTGCTCTAACACCTGTGTAGGCTATGCCATTCTAGGTAATGCTGGGGACAGCTACACACACTCAAACAAAACTGCACACACTGGGTACATATAGCTATATATATTGCTCATCATGTCACTGAATGGGGACAATTTGGGCTTACTGGAGACTCTACTAGGCAGGCCCATAGCTACAGTGGGGCATATCGGGGCTCTGCCCCCTCAAATGTGAGGCATGCCCCACAACAGCTGCTGCCTCTCCCCCCTCCCCTCTTGTGACATTAAAAGGGCCCTCCAGCTGATCGGCTGGAGGGCCCTTTAAATCTTACAGGGAGGGAAGGAGAGGGACAGCTGCATGCTTTCCCTAAAATCCAAGTGGCAATTTTGCCACTTGGAGTTCAGGTGCAGGCAGCCCCTGCTTGAATTTTTTTTTTAAAGGAGTTCAGGGAAGGCATGCCCCTCCCCCTCCCCCGCTGCCCCACAAAATTTCCCCATGCCCCACCAACCCAACATTTCTGGCTACAGGACTGCTACTTGGGTTGCCAGATGACCCGGGGGAGCTTTTGTGCCCTCAGTAGAATTGATCTGCGAAATTCAGGAACTGAAGCTTTTCATAGAGCTTCTGATAAAAGCACTAGACCAGGGGCCAGTAAAAAAGCTGGCAATCCTAGCCTGGATGTTTGTATCATAGAACTCCTGGGTCTCTAGTTCTGCATGGCCTTGACCTGGATGGCTCAGGCTAGCCTGATCTCCTTAGATTTTGAAACCTAAGCAGGGTCGGCCTTGGATAGTGTTTAGATGGGTGACCCATGTTAGTGTTTGGATGGATGTCTATGCAGATAGATGGTAGGCAGGTAGGTAGGTAGATAGATCCATCTTAGTGAGAACTTCTGGTCTGCCTCTCCTTTGTTTGCCGCAATATATGAAAACTTAGCAACACTTTCCAGCAAAAACGTCTCTGTGCCAAAATATGATGCTCCAGGATTCATCAAAAACGTTATGGTTTTACAATAGAGTTTGGGTGCGTCTTAGAGCATCTCGTTTGGTGTGGTGATGTCACTTTTGGGTATTGCCAGAAGTGAACTTGTACCATCCCCCCACCTCCCTCTTCCACTGGTTGCCAGTCAATGGCTAGTAACCCTATTCTGTATTTGTTTTTGAGCTAGCTAATAGAAGGTCACACAGAGGCTCAGTTCAGACATTTTGAGACGTGTTATACTGTTATTAATCATCTGATCCAGTTGTGTTGCATTACTCATTTTTACGTATGATACTGGTCTTTATTGCATTGTTAAATGGCAGGTTAAACAATGGTTAAACAAAAGGAAGCGGAGAGTAAGAAGAAACTGACTGTTCTCACAATAGAGGGAAATAAGCAGTGGAGTTCTACAAACATTGATATTGGGCCCAGTACGGTTTGATTTGTTCATAAATGAACTGGAACTGGGGATGAGTCGTGTAGTGGCCAAGTTTGCAGATGACACAAAGTTATTCAGGATTGTGAAAAGTGAAAACCAAGTCCAACTGTGAAGAACTCAAGAAGAATCTCCACAAATTGGGTGAGTGGGCAACCATGTGGCAAATGAAGTTTTCTGTCGGTGAGTGTAAGGTGATGCAGCAAAAAAAATCCCAACGTTTTCAGGTACATGCAAATGAATTGTCAACTTGCTGAGAGTGAGAGGGAAAGAGACCTTGGGGATGTATGAAAGTGTCAATCCAGTATGCTGCAGCAGTGGGGTGGGGGGGGGAAGCAAATTTTATGCTGGGGGTTATTAGGAAAGGGACTGCAAATAAAATGCCCCATGTACAGATCTATGGTGCAGCCTCATTTGGAATACTGTGTACAGTTCCAGTCACCATACCTCAAAAAGGACATTGCAGAGGTGGGAAAAGTACAGAAGAGGACAATCAAGATGATTAGGGGACTAGAGTACCTTTCCTATGAAGAAAGGATGAAGAGTTTGGGACTTTCCAGTTTAGAAAAGGTTTTATAAAATTATGTATGGTTAATAAAATTATAGAAAGAGTGCAAAGAGAACTTTTGTTCCCTCTCTCAAAATACTAGAACTTGAGGGCATCTGGTAAAACTCATGGGCAGTAGATTCAGAATGAACAAAAGGAAATACTTCTTTACACAACGAGTGATTAGCAGTGCAATCCTAAACAGACTTGTCTAAACCTGTTGAAATCAATGGGCTTAGACTGATGTAACTTTTCTTAGGGTTGCACTGTAAAGTATGGAATTTCTTGCCAGAGGATGTAGTGATGGCCACAGGCATAGATGGCTTTGAATGGGGGTTAGCCTCGTAGAGGACTGGTCTAACAGTGGCTACTAGCCATGGTGACTGAGGGGAACCTCCAGGAGGCAACATCAGGGGAAGACCTCGGCCCCGGCCTCCATGCTGTTGTTGGCCGTGCAGAGTAACCGGTTGGCCACTGTATGAGACAGGATGCCAGACTAGCTGGACCTCCTGTTTGATCTAGCATGGCTCTTCTTATGTTCTTATAGTTTCTGGAACTCTGTAATCTCCCTTGGGTCTCAGCGAGAAAGGTGGACCACAAAATGAAGTAAATGAAGAACTATTAAGTGAAACCATGGCTTAAACTATGGTTAGCGTGATTGTTTCGGTGCAAGCCATTTCAGGAACTATTTACTCAAGGGCTATCAAACCAGGATCTGAAACCACAATTTGGAAGTCATTTATTAACCACAGTTAGTCTTAACTCTGTTTTTGCATGATGTACAAATGCAGACATACTGGCTACAGCCTGCTGTTCCCCAGAACCCAGAGACAAAGAGAAGACCATGGAACCAGCATTCATCAGGGTGAACCAGGATTAGAGTAATTGTCCAGGGAGACTCATCTGTCCCCTGCTGTTGCCATCTTCTGCCAGCGAGTGAAGAGATCTTTGTTTCATCTGGCATTCCCTCACTGATCCCTCCTTCCTGACCAGTCTTTTAGTAGCTGTTTTTATGTTTTTGTAAGGATTTTAGCTTTGTTTTGATGGTTTTAATGATGTGTGTTTTTTTAAGGGGTTAGCTGCACTAGGGTTACTAGCTCTGGTTTGGGAAATAACCTGTAGATTTTGGGGGGCAGAGCCTGAGAAGGGAGGAATTTGGGGAGGGGAGGGACTTCCATGAGGTATAGAGCTATAGAGCAGGGGTGTCAAACATATGGCCTGTGGGCCAAAACCAGCCTGTCCAGGGCTCTTATCCAGCCCATGAGCAACTGGTCATTACTTTTGTTGCCAGATTACAGACACTGTGCATCACACCCCTGTAACCTGTCCCAGTGCCATGGGCGTCAACTACGGGGGGGCTCGAGGGCTCGAGCCTCCCCCGAAATTTCCCGGGGGGGGCTCAGCCACCCCCGGCAAAATGCTTGCCCAGCAGCCGACCGTTGCCACCTCTCCTTCCCCCCCACCCCCGGCCTGCCCTCCTGCCTCCCTGGGGCGGGGGGGGAGAGAGGCGGCGGGGACATTGTTGCGCGCTTCGCGCGGGCGGCAGTCAGCCGGCCAGCTGGCTGCCGCCGCCGCCGCAGGTCTGCCTCCCCGGGCCGGGGGGGGGGGACGGAGCAGCAGGGACAAAGGCGCGCACAGGCGCGCTTCGCTCGGGCGGCAGTCAGCTGGCCAGCTGGCTGCTGCCACCGCAGGTCTGCCTCCCTGGGCGGGGGGGGGGAAGAGCGCCAGGGACATGGTCCCGTGCGCGCGCGCGCGCTTTGCGCGCGCGCACAGGAGAGCCACTGCCCCCCCCGGGGATTTAGAAAGTCGACGCCCCTGCCCAGTGCTAATGCATAACACACGGTGGAAGCAGGAGGGTGGGCATCAGGGAGATAGTGTAAGAGTGTTAATGTTTCAAGCATGTTTGTATTTTGAGTACAAAGTAATATTCTTAATTGGGTTTGCCTCTGTCCTTTATAAAGTGTATATCTCTGTACCTGGCATTACAGTTTATGGCACACATGGCCCGGACCAGCCAAGTGACATTTATGTCAGATCTGGCCCTCATAACAAATGACTTCGACATCTCTGCTTATACAGTCTACCTTCCAAAGTGGCCATTTTCTCCAGGTGAACTTATCTCTGTCGCCTGCAGAGCAGTTCTAATCCCAGGAGATCTCCAGCCACTATCTGGAGGCTGGCAACCCTACACTGCACACACTGCCTGATGCCATCAGGGAAAGGGCTGAGGGCAACGCACATGGCTGCAAGCATGGGCAGCCGGAGAGCTTGTGAGCAGGGCAAGGAGGGGTGCACAGGCTGGTGGTGAGACACGTGCGTGAGTGGGTAGGAAGGGGGCCCCTGGGAACTCTCTGGTCAGGTCAGACCCCCCAAAATCTGGAACTGGCCCTGGCGGCAATGGTGCTTTGTAAATTGCTTTGGACGCAGAACTCTTTTCTTTTGGCAATCATGTTCCATTAGGTGGGGAGTGTCACTTGATTTTTCTTTTAAAAGGAAAAACGAGTCTGGGCAGCACCAAAAGAAGAAGGACAACGAAAGAAGAGCTAATCCCCCTGGAATGAGTCACTCGGGCTCTGGGATTGGCAGCGAGAGGTGGTGGGGATGAGAAGTTCAGCCTCGACAAGGCTGTAAATCTCTGCGGCTTGGAGACTGACAGTTGAACTGCTGTACAATCAAAAGAAAGGAGGGGAAATAACAAATTGCTGTATTCAAATGCTTGGCAGCCATTGTGGCAGCTGAGTAGCTCCTGGTGTTTTATGCAAAGAAGGGGAAAGGAAGGCAGCACCCCCACTTCCACCTGTTATTAGCAGGGCAAATGCATTTTTGCAGGGGTGGACTGCTGCAGTAGTAGGGATGCATCTATTAGGGTACAAGCTTTGCATGCAAAAGGTCCCCGGTTCAGTCCCCAGCATCTCCAGTTGAAAGGACAAGGGAGTAGGTGATGTGAAAGATCTCTGTGTGAGACTCTGGAGAACAGCTGCCAGTCTGAGCAGACAGTACTGACCTTGATGGATTGATTGTCTGATTTGGTATAAGGCAACTTCATGTGTTCATGCATACCTGCATTCGCAATAGAACCAGATATGTTACAACTGTCTCCATACAACAGAAATCATTTTATCTGCAGAAAATGACTGCTTTGGAGGACTGGCTCTATCAGAAATCAGCTTTCGTTGTATGGCAGGATTGCAACTATTAAAATGATGATCCTTTCCCGGGTTAATTTTCTATTCCAAACCCGGGTTAATTTTCTATTCCAAACCAATTTTCTATTCCATTAAAGAACCGGCAGTATTTTAGAGACTTAGAAAAGATTGTATCTTATTTCATCTGGCAGTCCAAAAAAACATGGATAAGATTAAAAGACTTGCAAGATAGAAGCGATAGAGGTTGTTTCGGCTTGCCAGATTGGTATTTATATTATAAGGCATCTGTAATGGTATGGTTGAAGGATTTCCTTCTTTTAAGGGATACGAGACTGTTGGCATTGGAGGGCCATGATCTTGTACTGGGCTGGCATGCCTACTTATGGTACAACCAAAATAGAGCCCACTTTAAACAACACATTACTAGGGGCTTGCTTTACAAAGTTTGGGAACAACTTAAGGGTGCTTTTTATTTTAAAATTCCATTGTGGGTCTCTCCCCTAGAGGCCTTATACTCTCTCTTCTGCTTAAGGAAAAGATGATTAGCTACAGGGATCTGTTGGATAAAGGTAAAAATTTGAAAACCTCCAAAATGCTAGAACAGCAGAATGTCTTTTTATCTTGGTGGGAATCTTTACAGCTACATTCAAGATATAAAATTGACAAGATGAAAGGTTTTTATAGGAATAATGCTGATGTAGACAAAGTTTGGCTAAATTCGGATAAGAATCTTATTAAGAAACTTTATGGCTTTCTTTTAAACTTTAAGATGGCTGACGAAATGATAATGTGGGCAAGAGATGTGGGACACAACATATATCTGGATAGTTGGTTAAAGGTTTGGATGACTCATATTAAAATAACTAAAGCTGTATCATACAAAGAAAATATTCACAAAATGTTTTTTAGGTGGCATCTTTCGCCTGATAGACTCTTTAAATATTCATCATCAATCTCAAATACTTGCTGGAAGTGTAAGAAAAATTTGGGTACTTTCTATTATTTATGGTGGGTATGTCATTTTGCGCGGAAATATTGGCTGATGATTAAGAGAAGCATGCAAGAAATTATTGGGAACACAATACCATTTAAGCTGGATTTATTTCCTCTCAATATTATCCCGGATGTGTATTTGAAACATGATCATTATTTTTTATTACACGGCATAACAGCTGCTAGAATTCTTTACGCCAGTTATTGGAAATTGGACAAAATACCAGATAGACAGGAATATATTCAAAAGCTCTTTAATGTTGCAGAAATGGATTTAATGACAATCAGACTTAAAGGTAAAGAGGAGGATCTGTTCTACTCTAGTTGGAATAAGATGTATAGTTGGCTGAACTTATCTCAAAAAAACAAAAAGAAAAATTAATGTATGTAAATCAATCTTGCCATATAGCTATATTTACTTTTGTGATGACACTTTGTTCTCAAGCAATTTACTTTTTCGATTCTGTTATATTTTGAAACTTATAAATAAAGAAATTTTTTAAAAAAAGAAATAAGTTCCTCTGGAGAAAATTGCTGCTTTGGAGAATTGACTATGGCATTATACCCCATTGAGGTCTCTTCCTTTCCCAGATTGCAACAGTGATGGAACAGCTCGCTGGTTTTTTTTAAAAAAAACATCTGGCAGCAAGTTCTCTGGGACCATGGGGACAGCTACAGGGGGATGGATGAGGGCATTAAAATGGTGCTGATCTGGGCAGGAGGTTCAAAAATGCTCCCCTTCCTGCCCTGCCCTGGATAACCCAGCCAAGCCTGATCTCATCAGATCTTGGAAGCTTAAGTGGGGTCGACTCTGGCAAGTACTTGGAAGGGAGACCTCCTTGGAATACCAGCAGTTGGGAAAGTGGGGGCAGGCTTTATTCAGCCACCTCTCTGAATATCCTCCAGGCCCCCAGTAGGGGGTCAGTCACCAGAGGTCGCCATGACTTCCAGGTGCGCACACACACACACACACACAGATATATGCACATAAAAATACAAAAAAATTTGCTCCCCTTCCTGTCCAGAAGGCATGCTAACTCTCTCTGCAGCAAACCAGGAGAAATTGCAGAAAATGGCCATCAGAGGACAATGCTGAGTGTATACTCTGAAAGACACTGTTTCATCTTGGAAGCCAAACCAGATCAAAATACCCATGCACGTGCCGCCTTAGTTTAATGGGCTGCAAGGTTCTTTAGTTCCTGCTCCCAGGATGAAAAAATCCAGCCTCAGGATTTTAGCAAACGCATAACATTTTAGCACATGCCACTGGAAATGTGATGGATTTAGCCAAGCATGTATTAGCTGGAGAATGGTGCTTTGGATAAGACCATTCCTGCTTGGCACAGCCCAAGACAACTGAGCAGGCCTTACACAACAGGAGACAATAAAGGGGTGCATTTCTGGGTGATTATCGTAATGTCTGGGTGGGAGGTAGACGATGCAAGAGTGGAGAACCACCCGTGTATTACGATACAATCATCCTGACAAGTAATACCTGCCACGGCACACAAAAGATCATTCATACATACAGGAGAGAAGAGAAAGAGGCCAATCAGAAAATTCCATCTCATTCCCTTTATGCCAAACTCTCTTTGTGTAACCCAGGAGACCTGAGTTCAAATCCCTGCTCCGCTGTAGGACCTTGGGCCAATCAGAGTCTAACCATAAGGAGTGGTGATCAGGGGCGTAGAGTTTTGTAAATTCGGGGTGGGGTGGGGGCTGGCTGGGGCGATGTCCCCCCCGCCGGGAAACCTCCGCGCCTCCCTGGGCCCTTCCGAGGCCCGCCAGCCGCTGCTGCCGGGGCCTCTCTCTCCCCCCCCACTCCTTCCCTCTCCTTTCGCCGGGAAAAGAGGGAGGGAGAAGAAAGGATGGAAGAGTGGCCGGGGGGGGGGGGGGAGAGGCACCGGCAGCAGCAGCTGCCAGCCTCGGAAAGGCCCTGGGAGGCGCGGCGGCAGGCGCTACGTTTCCCTGGGGGGGGGGGCTCAGTCCCCCCCGGGAAATTTCGGGGGAGGCTCAAGCCCTCGAGCCCCCCCATAGTCTACGCCTATGGTGGTGACCCATGTATGCTGTTCTGAGCTCTTTGAAGGAAGGGAAGGATAAAATTCTGTTATGTGCCGTCTGTATCTGACATGGATGGCTTTTCAAACACTGCTTCCTTTTTGCAGAGCTCTCTATAAGAGTTGGAAGAGCATTTGTCTTTCAAGCTTCTTTCCAAGGAGCTCATGGTCAGGTACCTACTATTACATGCACCCAACTTTTTTTAAATTGTGTGTGTGTGTGTGTGTGTGTGTATAGGAGACCACAGAGGAATTCCAGGGTTGTGATGCAGAGGCAGGCAATGGCAGAACCACCTCTGTGATCACATGCACAATTCGCCCCGACATAGGAGTGAATGCCGGGTGGATTAAAGGAGCATGATCAGACAACAAGATCTGGGAAGCACCCCACAGCCATTGGCAACCTGTTCTGCACTGCCACAGAGGTGGAGTTAAAAAACACCTTGGAAACTCCAGTAGCAAACGGGTTGCTATGGGCCACAGATGGAGTTTCCTGTGTCTGATCACCCCAGTGTGCTCCCATGGCGTCGGGATAGTCTGATCAGGCTATCCTGACTCTATGCTGTTGTCTCTCCCCCTTTGCAGTATGTGCATCAGCACAGCCCCCTGCACACTCCATAGAGAGACCTCAGTGCGGAGGTGCGATTCATCAATTCCTCATGTAAGCGCATCAGAAACGAATGGCAAAAAAACCCCAAAACGACTCACCTGCAGTTGCGTCTGATCACGTAGTGGCGGGCTGTGCCCACATCTACAAAAGTCTGTGTGATCGCGCAACTGCGGATCAACTTCCGCTGGAGGAAATAGCCTCTCCCCCACCCCCGCTTTATCTTGTGTGTGTGACCGCAACCTGTGTGGGAAATAACAGGGTTAAGGGCCCACTTCACAAGGTGGTTATAAACAATACCTTTTCCTAGTAGCAGGTGAATAAAAACTAGCCCAAGTTTATTTCTCCTTTGCAGAAGAAATGTGTGTCTGGGGGTGGGGGCAGAGGTACAAGCAAAAGGGATTTTGGCCCTTGGCTCTTAACCTTTGGCCTCAAAAGAGCAGGTCAGTGGATTCAGGGCTGGCTCAGGATGTAGTTTACGGTATTGTTTCCCCCTCCCCACTGTTCACATAGATTACATTTTGGTTGCTGATTTGGGTTCCCATAGAAAAATGGGGTAGAAAATACGTAAATAAAATAAGTAAATGCATTATTGAGGAAAATTTGAAAAATACATTCAAATGCCTCATCATCCATGTGGCTGATGTTCACTATCAGCATGCAGGGTAGGGCTGCCAAGAATCCCCCACAGCTCCCTTTGCCCACCACTACTCCAAGCAGGGTGGGAGAAAAAATTAAAAAGGCAGCACAGTGTATGATGCTATGTCACTTCTGGTAAAAAATGGAAGTGACATAGAGTAGCTCTAGGAATCGCCAGAAACTGTATGGTCCCCCCCGTGTCCCTGCCCACAACCCTCCTACTAGTTGCCAGAAACCACCGGGCAACCCTCATTCAGGAAATACCCTTTGGAAGACTTTGTGAGTGAAAAATATCACTTGGCCAGCATGGCCAAGGGAGTTCTGGGTTCAAATCCCCACTTACTGTGACAATCCCTGTCTGGCCTTAACTAGCCGCTGTCTCAGTATCACCATCTGGAATATGGGCATATTAATGCTTGTGAAGCACCTTAAACATTAGGCATGAGGTGTGAACGTTCTAAGGACTATAAAAAACAACAACCTTAATATATCCATTTTGAGCCTCTCCTCCCAGCCATTTTCTAGTTTTTGGGCAGTGTTTCCACCAAGCTGTCAGTGCAGTCGTTAAAAGCCAGCGCTTGATGGGGCCATCACTGTTTTCTTCCATCAACATGTTCCAGAGAGGAGTGGGTGGAAACTGGAAGCTTCAATCAACTTCTCTTTTGTACCTGTCCTTGTCAAACACAAGCCCTGGCAGCCCCACCTTCCTAGAAGGCCCGGCTCCTCCAGCGAAGGATTGTGTTGGTACAGGCTTTTAATTACCAATAATGATCCGTCTATCACTAGCTGAAAAGCAAGATGCTGTCTGGCTGCTGCTCTTTTAAAACCCATTTTCAGCAACCCAATAGTTTCTGGGTTATATACGGGCAGGGGAGTAGGGTGGGGCAGAATATAACTTTATCTACATAATGACCTAGGATCTGCATAGCTACACAACATCAATGTATCTGTGTAACATAGAGAGCCAGTATGGTGTAGTGGTTAGACTGTCAGGCTAGGATTGGGAAGACCCAGGTTTGACTCCCTACTAGGGTGGCCAGGTCTGGGTTGGAGAATACCTGGAGACCTTGGGGGTGGATCTGGGAGAGGGCATGGTTTAGGGAGGGGAGGGGCCTTGTCATGGTACAATGCCATAGAGTCCACCCTTCAAAGCAGCCATTTTCTCCAGGGGAGCTGATCTCTGTCAGCTGGAGATCAGTTGTAAAAGCAGGAGATCTCCAGGCCCCACCTGGGGGCTGGCAACCCTAATCCCTACTCTGCTATAGAAGCTTGCTGGCAACCTTGGGTCAGTCACATACTCTTAGCCTACAGGATTGTTGTGAAGTTAAAATGGAGTGGAGAAGAATGATGCAAGCCAATTTGGTTCCCCACTTGGCAGAAGGGCAGGGTATTAATGAAGTAAAAAAATAAACAGCAACATGCCCAGTTAGTGGTGGGAGTGCTCAGCTACGTTCCTTGATCTTGTCCCACCTGTCTCTCTATAAGCTTATGTTCCTTCTTGACTGGTTGACTGAAGGCCTGTTAAACGTAACAGCCCTGCCCCTTGGTTGCTAGGCCTAGAAACTGACCTGAGATGAGAGCTGTGACTGGTGTACTAGAGAGCCAGTGTGGTGTGGTGGGGAAGAGCAGTGGACTCTAATCTGGAGAACTGGGTTTGATTCCCCACTCCTCCTCATGAAGTTAGCTGGATGACTTTGGATCAGTCACAGCTGTCTCAGAATTCTCTCAGCCCCACCTACCTTACAGGGTGGTTGTGGGGGGAGAGGAAGGGAAGGCGATCGTAAGCCTCTTTGAGACTCCTTCGGGTAGAGAAAAGTGGGGTATAAAAACCAACTCCTCCTCCTCCTCCTCTTTGCTAAGGATGGCTCTCTAATACAGGGGGACACTGTGCTACTGTCCTATGTGGGGAAAGGATTTGGAGAGCTGTCTCCCTGATGAAAGTTACCCCAAACACCCATTTCCTTCCCTTCTCTCCTAGCTCCCCAATAGTGCTAACAAAGCAATTCCTTAGAAGTAGGGTTGCCAGGTGTTCCCCCCCCCAATCACTGGGAGGGGATGGGGGGCATAGGGTTGCCAAATCCAGGTTTGGAAACTCCTGGAGATTTGAGGATGGAGTTTGGGGATGACAGGGACCTCAGTGGGGTACAATGCCATAGAGCCCACCCTCCAAAGCAGCCATTTTCTCCAGGAGAACTGATCTCTGCAGTCTGGAGATTAGTAATTTCGGGGGATCCCCAGCCCCTACCTGGAGGCTGGTATCCCTGTGGATACCAGAGAGGCTCACACAGGTAAACAATGGTAATATAAACTCAGCACTTATCACAACCATACTTTTGAGTGTTGAATGTACTTCCCATGTTGTACCACATAAATCCTGTCAGGTGGATTAGTGCTGTTATTATAGCCACTTTACAGAAGGAAAACTGGTGCTAAAGAGTGGTTTGCCACTCAGAGATGAAGTGAGAAAGAGGACCTCCTAGTTCACAATCTTACAAGGGCCAATTTTCATGTTACAGAGAAATGAATCAGAGGTTCAGCCACAGTTTTACACCTCCTAGACTTACAAAGTCCTCTTCTCTGTTCAACTGAGGTGCGCCACAGGGAAAGCAGAAGCTGCAGTTCCAAAATTTTTGCACCATTTGAAAAAAGTGACTGTTCAAATAATAGGTGGACCACTGACATCATCCTTAAAAAGCGTGGGGACAATTAGCTTTCTTGCAAATTCAGTAAAACAATGCTGATGACGCATTCACCCTTGTAAAAAAAAGACCTCTATAGGAGACTGAATATTTGAGATGGGCTGTGATGCCACCTCTCCTGCCATGACATGAACTCTGCAAGTCTCTGGCCCTGCAATCTCAGCGTATGAAAGAGTCGGCCATTCCCATCAGAGCAACTGGGTGAAAGACGAGACCAGGAGGTGGGTTAGGAAGTTAGAAGGTCTGGATATAATTCATGTTCCGTAGAGGTTCATGACCAGGTCATGTCAGGCTGCAGGCGAACGCACTGTATCCATCACGGATATGGTCCAAATCACTTGTGCCCACGCACAAATTTAAGTGCTTGCTGTATTTTGCAACAAGGATTGCACCTTGTGAATAATCAAGCTCATACGTGGCTTTGGTCCCACCCAGTTACATGAGGTGTCGTTGTTCCATCACACAGACAAGTGCACATCAGGCTGTCTGCTGTGATTTGTTTGCCTGCATCCAGAGGCAGCCTGCCTACTAGGTAGCCCTAGGTGATTGCCCAGGGCACCAGAGGTCAAGGGGCATCGGGGACACACAAAATCAACAATCCCGTGGTGCCCCCAGCCCTACAGGTTTGGCCAGTAGATTGGGGCTCTTAGGGGTTTGCTGGCTGGTGACTTGGGGCTCACTCGGACTAGCTGACCCGCCAGCAGCTCAGGGTGTGTCTGAGCCAGCTGTCCATGGGCACCTAACCCCCTTGGTCTGGTCCCGTCTACATCATTCACAGCAATAGCCCATGGTGGGCTGTTTCTGGGGCAGAATCTACATTACTGCAAGCATATTTGCTGGCTGAGAAAAACTACGTATTCTGAGCATAAAGAACCATTGAATGGTTCCTATCAGCTTCCCCACTAAATCCTGACTGATTCCCTTCTGTACTGCAGCTCCCATCCCACAGGTTTCTACCCCCCACAAGGGATCCTACAACCCCTGGCACTGGGGTGGCCAAACTGCAGCTTGGGAGCTGCTTGCAGCTCTTTCACACATATTATGTGGCTTCCTGCTGGGCAGCTAGGAAAGTGAAGGGGAGGCATATCTTCCTGATCGGTCTTCCTTTCCCCAGCCAGTCTTCCCCTCCTTTGGTAGGCTTGAGGTGGGAGGGGAAGCAGAGAAAGAAAGCAACTTTAACTTTAAACGCGTTCTCAAAGCGTCCCACCACCAGCTGTCTTGGAGAAGGCATTTGTCTCTTTAAATCTCTTCTCCAACCAAGCCAGGCAGCGGGGGCGGGGGTCTTGGAGGATGCATTTAAAGTTACTTTCTTTCCACTTCTCCTTCCCTCCTTCCCCCATCTATTTTCTTTCTTTCTTTCTTTCTTTCTTTCTTTCTTTCTTTCTTTCTTTCTTTCTTTCTTTCTTTCTTTCTTTCTTTCTTTCTTTCTTTCTTTCTTTTTCTTTCTCTCTCTCTCTCTCTCTCTCTCTCTCTTTCTTTCTTTCTTTCTTTCTTTCTTTCTCTCTCTCTCTCTCTCTCTCTCTCTTTCTTTCTTTCTTTCTTATTTTCTGCCTGCCTGCCTGCCTGCCTTCCTTCTCTCTCTCTTTCTCCCCTCCCTCCCCATCTAAAGTTAAATGTGTTCACCAAGCCCTGTCACACTGGTCATCTGCCTTGGCTTGAAGAAGGCATTTGTGTCTTTAAAGCCCTTCTCCAAGCCAAGCTAACATGCCAGTAGGGGCAGGGGGCTTGGAGAACACATTTAAAGTTGAAGATGGCCCTGCCTGTTATTTGCTTTCTTTGTTTCTGTTTCTCACTCACTCTCTCTCCTTCCCTCCTTTCTTTCCACCTCTTTCATTCATTCCACCTTTCTCTCTCCCTCTTCCTCCTTCCTTCCTTGATCTCTCTCTTTCTCCTCCTCCCATTTATTTGCTTTCTTTGTTTCTCTCTCTCTCTCTTTCCCCCTTCCTTCCTCACTCCCCCACTTATTTACTTTCTTTCCAGCTTTCTTTCTCTTTTTCTTTCTCTCCCTCCCTCCCTCTCTCTCTCTCTCTCCCTTCAGGCAACTGCATCCACTGGCAACTAACTGGATACAGATATCAGCAGTGACTATTCATCAGGGTAAGTTAGTAATCCTCAATCTGTGTGCTAGGCACATTAGAATTACTAGGAAGTAAGCTGATTAAATAATTAGAGGTTCCTGTGTGCCTGCTCACCCACACAACAATCGGCGAGCCCAACACACCCTCTGCAGAGGAGTGTGCCTGTTGCATCTCTGAATGACTTGGTTTTGGTTTGGCAACTTCCAGCCAGCTCCTTCCAAATCACGGTGCCCATTCACAACAGTGACTCATGGAAACGCAAGGAATGCCTTTCCCTGAGGGTGGGTTGTTCTCGTTCACTCTCTTTTTAAAAAATAAAACTTTCAACTGTAAGACTAGAGCGCGCTTTAAGTTTTAAATCAGAACGTAGGGTTGCTAGGTCCCCCTGGCCATCGGGGGGGGGGGGGGGGGAGAGTATATGGAGGTAGGCTTACAAGATCTAGGTTGGGAAACTCCTGGAGTTTTGGGAATGAAGCCTGGGGAGGACAGGGGGACCTCAGTGGGGTACACTGCAATACAGTCCACCTTCCAAAGCATCCATTCTGTCCAGGGGAACTGATCTCTGTAGTCTGGGAATAAGCTGTAATTCCAGGGGATCCCCAAGTCCTGCCTGGAGGCTGGCATCCTTACTCAGGAGAAAAGTGTGCTTCAACTGTCAGTTAAGTTTGTGAACCTCTAGGTAGAGTTGCCACCCTTCAGGCGAGGCCTGGAGATCTCCTGGAAAAGTGATCTCCAGGCTACAGAGATCAGTTACCCTGGAGAAGGCTGCTTGGGAGAGTGGCCTGTATGGCCTTATAATCCACTGAAGTCCCTTCCCTCCCCAAACCCTGTCCACCCCACAAATCTCCAGGAATTTCCCAATCCAGAGCTGGCAGCCCTAACTCTAGGTAATCCACTTAGCAGCCGAACTGCTTGTCCACAGTTGCTCAAGACTGACGAAAAGCAAACTAAATTAATATATTGTCTTTCACGAAATTACAAATCCACAAGCAACACAAAGCAGGGTTTGAGATTTCAAGAGCACAGTTCACAACACTCCGTCAATGAGAAATACCCTTCATGCAATACTGGGAGAAATGAAAGGGTTGACCTGGAAGGAGCATCCACTTCCCATGGCAACGCCTTCCTCTAGCAACGTCCCTGGTATGAAGTAAGACTTGTTTCCTGCAGTTAAAAAGAGAGATTCTATTGTGGCAGTATAATCCTCTCATAACAATACTTTTCAATACTCCTTTTGCAATGAACACTCTGTGAGGCACTAAATCAGCAGCTGAGGTCACGGAAATAATGAATCGTAATCCATTCGACGAAATTCCACAAAATCCAGGATATGTGTTTCATGGTCCCATGAGGGAGAAAGGTCTCTGCGGCTGCTGCCTCCATGGTGAAGGCAGAAGGCCTAGCTGAGGCTTGTGCAATTTGCGGCCCAGCGAGCCAAGAGAAGCCTGAGAACTATGCATGATGGTCTCCCAGGCACAGGGACTTGGGAATGGCCTTGTTTTTGCCCTCCAGGAAAGTCAACTATGTCAGGATGTTTATTGAAGAGAAGAAGAAGAAGAGATTGGATTTATACCCTGCCTAGGGCTGCCAAGTCAGCCCGGGGGGCGGGGGATCCCTCGCTACAGGGGTTCCCGATCCGCCGGCCAGCATTCGGCTGGCGGGGGAAACCCCGCCCCCAAAGTCGTCCAGCCTGGACGACTTTCCCTCACGTAATGATGTCACCCGGAAGTGACGTCAGCACGTTGGGGGCGTTGCCAGGGCAACGCTCTGGCAATCGCCCCCAAACTCTATGATACCATAGAGTTTTGGGGCGATTGCCAGAGTGTCGCCCTGGCAACGCCCCCAACGTGCTGACGTCACTTCTGGCGACGTCAGCCGGCCCGCACGCCTTGCGCGCGCACCGATGAAGCTCCCGGCCGGCAGAGGACTCCCCCCCACCGGTAAGCTCGAGGGACTTGGCAACCCTAACCCTGCCCTTCACTCGGACTCTCAGAGCAGCTTACAATCTCCTTCCTTTCTCCTCCCCACAACAGACACCCTGTGAGGTGGGGAGGGCTGAGAGAGCTCTGAGAGAACTGCTCCTGAGAGAACAGTTCTGAGAGAACTGTGACTTGCCCAAGGTCACCCATCAGCTGCAAGTAGAGGCATGGGGAATCAAACCCGGTTCTCCCAGATTAGAGTCTGTGCTCCTAACCACTACACCAGACTGAGAGCCCGGTGGCAGGGCTGTCACAAGCCACCATCAGCCTCTCAGTCAAAGACTGTTTTTGAGCCCTCAGGCCTTCACACTCCTTTGGACACCCCTCACATGAAGAAGAATGCACACAAGATGCTTGATGTCCTGTTATGACCCTTCCCACCAGCACCTTGTCTGGTTTCCTGAGTCAAGTAGCCAAGACTCCAGACTTTTGTACACCCTAATGGCTTTTCCTTGTGGGGCCATCACATGGAACTGGTACACTATGCTTTGCTTGATGGTTTTCAAGCAAGATTACCAACCTTCAGGTGGGTCCTGGAGTTCTCCTGGAATTACAGCTGATTTTCAGACTACAGAGATCAATTCCCCTGGAGGAGAGGAAGACTTTGGTCGTCTGGTTCAACTGATGTATGTGCACACAGTAACAGTTATAAAAACCTGAATTTCCCAGATCTCTCCAAATGGAAAAAAGGGAGGATGTGTAGGCAGTGTTTTCCTAGGGACAAGTACCAGAAAACAGAGACCATCCCTTGAAAATGGGAGTGTGTGTTGGTGTGTGTATAAGTGCCCATAAGCATGAACACCTGGATGGTGCTTAAGGGGGGGGGTCTGACCTGATCCTTTCTCTGATATCAAAGAGAAATATGTAATGCATGTAATTGTATACTTCAGGCGTGTTCAATGGGCCCTACTTCCTGGTAACTGCACTTAAGCCTGCTGCTTTAATTGCATCAGTAGATTACTCTTGTAGTAGAAGAAGAAGAAGAAGAGATTGGATTTATATCCCGCCCTTCACTCACTTGGAGTCTCAGAGCGGCTTACAAACTCCTTTCCCTTCCCCTCCCCACAACAGACACCCTGTGAGGTAGGTGGGGCTGAGAGAACTCTGAGACAACTGTCCTTGAGAGAACAGCTGGTACAGAGCTATGGCTTGCCCAAGGTCATCCAGCAGGTGCAAGTGGAGGAGTGGGGAATCAAACCCGGTTCTCCCAGATTAGAGTCCGCGCACTTAACCACTACACCAAACTGGCTCTCACACCAAACTGGCTAGTAAAAATTAGAACGAGTACAGGTTTGCTGGCTTGTGATTCTTTGTTTCTGCACCCATGACCCTATAAAGTGTAATCTTGGCAGCATAAATCCCTTTTTTGGATGTACTTGTGTGATACATGAGTTTGTGGCATTCACATTTTATAATTATATAATGTCTGTGAAATGTTAGTCATTTTCATTGCTTTTTGCATCGTGTTGGACGTACCGCGGCACTGTTTCTCTAATTTTGGAGCTCAGTTCTGTTTCATTGTTTGTTATATGTATTGGGTAGACTACACCGTTCTTAGTGTTCTGCTCACTAAGTTTGTAATAGGGATGCCAGCTCCCAGGTGGGACCTGGGGATCCCCTGGAATTATAGCAGAATCACTACAGAAATCAGTTCCCCAGGAGAAAATGGATGCTTTGGAGGGTGGACCATATGACATTCTACCCCACTGAGGACGCTGTCCTCCCCGGCCTCCATCCTCAAATCTCCATGAGTTCCTCAACCTTGACCTGGCACCCACCCCACCCCCTGCTAGCGGCCAGGGGGGACCTGGCAACTTGAGTTTGTAATCCTGTTTTGTTGCATGGTTGATGGTGCGCATTATACTGTTCTGATTACATTGTTTTCAGTTGGGTAATAGCGTTGCCAACCTCCAAATGGGGCTGGAGATCTCCCAGGAGATCTCTCCAGATGACTGAGATCAGTGCCTCTGGAGAAAATGGCTTCTTTGGAGGGTGGGCTCTATGGTGTTATACCTGCCTGAGGTCCATTCCGTCCCCAAATCCCATCTTCCCCAAGGCTCTGTTCCCAAATCTCCAGGAATTTCTTAACTTGGAGTTGGCAGCCCTAGTAACCCTGATGTTGGCAACCTTAGCCTTGAATTGCAGCAGGAAAGGTGGACTACAAAGGAAGCAAATAATCTTTGGAAATTGTACACATATGTTCTAAGTATATTTAAAATCACCTGTGTAACATGTGAAGAGGCCCCTGGGTTTCATACTGCGGGCATGTCCCAGCAATTTTTGCCAACTTTTGGTCTGGAAACTTCTGGTTCTTGGTCAGGGCCTGGGTGAGAGTTGGCATCCTCCAGGTGGTGGCTGGTGGTCTGGGATCATAACTGATCTCCAGGCAATAGAGATCATTTCACCTGGAGAAAATGGCTCCTTCTGGAAGGTGGATTGTAAGGCATTATACCTCACTGAAGTCCCTCCCCTCCCCAAACCCCGCCCTCCTCAGGCTCCACCCTTCAAATCTCCCAAGTATTTCCCAACCCAGAGCTGGCAACCCTAGCCCTAGTGCTGAGCCTAGGGACAGTGGCATGGCCACACAGACTCTATGGCATTATACCCGTCTGAGGTCCAGGACAGTGGCATGGCCACACAGGGAAGCGGGCGTGAGAAGAATCCCACACAGCTGCCGCTGCTGTGGTGCCTCTCTGCTTGGCCAAAGCCCATCTGACTCATCACCTGCGGCTCAGCTGTACAGGGCAGATATTGAAGACCCTCATGAAGTTCACTTTGCAGTCTTGTATTTGAAAGTGTGTGCTGAACCTGAGCTGAACAAACTGCTGCCCATGCTGACTTAAGGGTGCCAACTTCCAGGTGGGGCCTGGAGACCTCCCAGAATTGCAATTGATCTCCAGATTGCTAGGATCAGTTCCTCTGGAGACTATGACAGCTACAGAGGGCAAACCGTATGGTGTCAGATCCTTGCTGAGCTCCCCCCCTCTCCAAACTCTGCCTCCCCGGGCTCTGTCCCCAAATCTCCAGGAATTTCTCAGCCTAGAGTTGGTAACCCTATCTGCTGCGCATCAATTGGCTCATTATATAAAAATATCATGCTTCTGCCTTTTACTAAAAAATTCTGGTAACTGAGCCAGTGATTTAAAAAAATAGTAAAGGACTAGACCCCTTCTCCTGTTGGGCTGGCAACTTTACCTAACTAGAGCACATTATAGGGATTGTGTACAGACCATGAAGGCTGTGCCCACTGCCTCCTGGTTCATCATAATCCTGATTCTATTGTATTTTACACTGTGCATTTCTTAGTCATCAATCAGTTAACATGGCCACAGGGAGAAGTTGCTTCACAATTATATAACATCCACCTTTTGGAAATTTGCTGAAGGTTAAGTACTGGTTAAGGTATGTTCAGGGGAGGAGTCATGGCTCAGTGGCAGAGCAGCTGCTTGGCATGCAGAAGTTCCCAGGTTCAATCCCTGACGTCTCCAGTTAACAGGATCTGGCAGCAGGTGACCTGAAAGGCCTCTACCTGAGACCCTGGAGAGTAGCTGCCACCAGACTGAGCAGACAGGCAACACTGACTTTGACGGCCTGATTCAGTATTAAGCTACTTCATGTGTATGAGTTTTGGGTTATACCCTCAAAGATTTTGTTGGTCTTTGAGGTGCTGCTGGACTTGAATCTTGTTTTGAATATTATCTTGTTACTCAGTGGGTACTTCTGGGATATGTCAAGATACCAACTCAATTTTGTTAAAACTGAAATGCCCAAAGCCACCACCCAAGTTACAAACCACATTTTAGGCTGCTTATAACAGTGGTTGTTGCTACAATAAGTTGGACTGTGTATCTGAAGTCCTTTGAATTCAGAAAAGTATTACATAAACAATCCTGTTCTTAATATTACTTCTACTTTAGGGGTCCTTTTACTAGAGAGCGCTTGATTGTCATGTATAAGGATCCCGGTTCATTCACTGGCATCTCCATTTAAAGGGTTAGATCCAATCAGGTTTCCAAGGGGGAAAAGGCAAAAGGGTTCCCTCATGACTGCTCAAGAAGCCAATACAGGCATAGGCGTCAACTACGGGGGGGCTCAAGGGCTCGAGCCACCCCCGAAATTTCCCAGGGGGGACTAAGCCCCCCCCTGGGAAAACGGTGTGCCCTCCGCTGCGCCTCCCTCGGCCCTTCCTAGGGCTGCTGCTGTCTCTCCCCCCCCCCCCCCCGCCGGGCCACTCCGACCCTCCCTCTGTCCGTCCAGGGGCCAGCTAAGCAAATGCCCAGCTGGCCCCTGGATGGATGGAGGGATGGAAGCAGGAGCGGTCAGGCGGGGGGGGAGGCAGCAACAGCGGGGACATGGTCCTGGCGGGTGGGCGCGCTTTGCGCGCGCGCACAGAAGAGCCCCTGCCCCCCCGGGAGTTTTTAAACTCTATGCCCCTGAATACAGGGATGAGGGGGACACATGTAGACAGAACACAAATAGGCATGGGCTGCAGTGAAGAGAAGAATCGGGTCGGATCAAGCAGAAAATCTAGCAGGCTCCAACCCAAAGGTTCTTAGGTAGCTTAGCTGAGAAAGACCTTTCTTTACCTGAGACTCTGGAAAGCCATGGCAAGTCAGAGTCAAGTAGACAATATCATTCTTGATTAACTGATGAATGTTTGCAATCAATGTGAGCCACATAAACTGTACACAACTTCTTGCAAAGCTGGCCATTCCAAGATGGACCAGTGGATTTTTTTTTTACCAATGACTGATTCTTCCCTTAGTCCATCACTTGCATTTTCTCAAGAGAGCCCATGTCAATGAGCCTCACCTGTTCTGTGTGGACCCTGTTCATTGTGAGTTCATGGGATTTCTGAGAACTCCCAGGAAGCTGAAAGACAGAACCTGAGAGCACTGCCAACTACATTTCTGTTGTAGCTGGACCTCCTGCTTCCTGGGCATAGACTTGTGTTCATTCTTCTGAGGCTTTTTAGAGCCAGTTTGGTATATAGGGGTTAAGAGCAGTGGATTCTAATATGGAGAACCGGGTTCGATTCCCCACTTCCCACTTGAAAGTAGGGAGTGACTTTAGGCAAGTCACAGCACTCTCAGCCTAAAAATAAGCATAGCCCGCCTCCTAGTGGTTTCAAAAAAAAGCTACAGCTTCAGCAGCCAAACAGTCCCTTCCAGGATCTCCTGGCAATCCCACACACAATACCATACAATGATTTCAATTTGAGGCTTACTGGTTTCATAAGAAAGAGAGAACGCCCTTCCAGCTTCCATATCCACTCCCAGATGAAAATGCTGAATAATTAATTTTCTGGAAGCTGTTTCTTTTGGTCAACAGAGTGTTGAAATGGATTTGTGGATTTGGACAGTCTGTTAACAGCTCCAGCACAGCTGTTTGGGAATGCTGTCACTGCCCATGCAGCATCTGGAATGGGGCCAGGGAGGGAGGGAGGGAGGGAGGGAGGAGTGGCCAGGTGGAGGGGGGAGAGGCAGCGGCAGCGGTGGGGACATTGTCCCGGCGCACACGTGCATTTCGCACACGCACAAGAACACACACACCCCGGCCGAATTTGAAAACTTGATGCCCCTGCTTTGGGGGAGAGATGTTTTGAGGAAGAAGGAGGTGGATCCCAGGAAACACATTAGTAGGCACCATGGTGCCTGTGTGTGTCATAATGAGGATCACTGGCATAGCACCGTATGTATGCAATGCTGTATATTCTTTGCTGCTGTTAGCACTGAGCACCCATGTGGCCTACACACAACCTTCCCATGAGTTGTTTGCCCAACTCTGTTTTGAAATCATCATTTTTCTAGTCGTGGTATAAGTAGTGGTCCTTGTCTTCTGGTTACAAAACTTACACTAGCACTTCATACCTGACTGTACTGATCCGCTTTCAGCACTGCCCTTTTCCTAGAACATCAGTACTTTGTAGAACATGATTTATGGGCTAGCTCTTATTTCATCCATTACAACAGAGAAGAAATCCACAGTATCCTCTGCAGTGCTCCCTAGTGGCAACACTGGTGTATTTTTGGGGAATCTGGCTCATTTTAAAACATTCCTCATTATTTAGTGCTGTCAGATAAGCATAATTCTTTTTTTAAGTTTCACATATAGTGTTATGCATTTGAGTGCGTGTTTTTCTGTTATCCTGAAAAGCCAAAACCAACCTTTTAAGCATCACTTTCCTCAACCCTTCTTGCGAAATGAGTGGCAGTATATTAGTATATTTTCCAAAATAAAATGGCTTTTCCCATGAACTATTATTATTATTGTAGATACATTATTGTAGATTAAATTTCCACACCAGGTTTGTATATAGCGCCTGCATATGAAGAGTGCCATCTAATGATATATAAGAATAAAAATGTATATAATTGTTTTCAAAACTTTCTACATTTTGTAAATGGTTTTCTTACAAAGAAAAGAAAAACCTTTTAAGAATACTTTTGATGTGTAAATACAGATCAAAATATTATATTATTTTCTAATCTGTCAGAATATTGGATTGATGTTAGTATAACTAAGTATGAAAAATTTAGAGTCCAGTGGCTCCTTTGAGACCAACAAAGGTCTCAAGGTATGAGCTTTTGTGTACATGCACCTTTTTTCAAATACAATGGAATGGGAGATAAGGTTCAAACTTATAGAAGGGCTGAACAGCAAATTAACATGTAACATGAAGATGCTTTAAGATAATGCGAAAACAGAGCTAAATAACAAGCTAAGGTTATAAGGTCAACAGCTGTAAAGCAGTAAATAGCCAAAATAAGTCTGAGACTCTCCAGTCACTCCTCTCAGGTGTGGAGGTCACTTAACAGCATTTTTAATTCCTTTTTCAAGGTGGGAGCAGTGTACATCAGCCAAACATTCCAATATTCCTTGCATAACATTCAGTATTCTAATATACTATTATGAAAAAGTAATATTGTATTTGAAAAAGTGTGCATGCACATGAAAGCTCATACCATGAATAAACCTTTGTTGGTCTTAAAGGTGCCACCGGATTCTAAATTTGTTCTACTGCTTCAGACCAACACGGCTGACCACCTGGATCTAAGTATGAAATACACCATTTGATTATATAATTCATCCAGCTATCCATTTATCCAGCCCCATTAACAACTCATTTGGAAAGCCTAGCCTGACAAATGTAGCAAAAACAGGAGGGAATCTGGTTGGTGCCACTTCATACGAACACATTTTTTGAATACCGCATGTATTCACTTAAAAAAATGAAATGGGGGCCCAGCATCTGGATAAATAAGGGGTTTGTGTCACATGTTCAGCTGTATGTGCCCTGATTGCAACATTTTAGGGTTGCCAGGCATGGCAACTAGTGGGAGACTGGAGGGGACATGGGTGGGTGGTGGGTGTTGGCATGGTGTTACTTCCAGAAAATTCAGAAGTGATGCCATGCCTCTCTAGGAATTACTCAAAACTCTAGGGTATTACTATAAAGTTTGCCTAGTGCTTGAGGTGATGTTTATCTCTCTTCACTTCAGGTAGCAGTCTTGCTCCTACCAATTGTCAACTAGATAATTTTCCACTGGTATGACTGGTTTCCCCACTTCTGTCTGGTTGCCGGTTTTTCATCCAGCATACAGAATAGGACAGTTTTACTCGCTTTAAGGCAAAATAATTTGCAGAGTTGCCGTTAAGACTTTTACAGCACTAAGCTTGCAGCCAATTTTAACTTTCCTTTTCAGCGCAGGCTTTTCTGCAGGCTGTGTGCCCTAGACAATTTTGTATTTCCGTTTGCTCCTTGGCTCCAACTCTTGACCCCACCCTTTGACCTCTCTCCTCTCCAACCTTTGAACCCTCTGCTCTTGAGCACATGGGCTGTGCCCTTTGACCCCCCCACTAAGCTCTAGCACTTGATCACACTGGCTTTCCCTTTGGGGTGGATGGACCATGTTCCATCCACTCCTTGCCAGATCTGTACCTAGGAAGACTTGAGCTCCTGGCATCCCCCTTTCTGTCAGCTCCAGCAGAGGAGTTGCCAGCTACCTAGATTTGTTCAGACATCTCAGACTTGGTTTATGAGTCACCAAATGCAGTCTAATGCACCTTAAACTTCTCAGTTCTGTCCTGCCCTTAACAGTTTGCAGCGTATTAATCATGCCAGTTACTTCCTTCTCCCAAACCACCCAAGTGCTTTTTTCTAAAAAGGGCATTTTTTAGCAGTTAAGGCTTTTGCAAACATTTTTTGCCACTCAGATGTCATAGAGGCAGCACTTTGTAAATTGTAAACACACCAGAGGATTAGCCCTAAGTGGATCAGAATACCACTGGCATTGCTGGAAGACGTCTGGTGATGTGTAAAAATGGATCAACATCTGAGAACTGTTTGCTGTGTGTGAATCATACGCCACCTCTTTGACATCGAGGGACAATGGAAGGAAATGTAGAAGAACAGAGCCACCCACAGAGAAATGGCTCGTCTGGCTGAGTTTAAGATCTCAGTTGGGTGTCCCAGCACTTAAACAAACATATTGGGTTTCTTCTGCACTTTGTATTTTACATGCATCGAGGCTCTGGACCCCTTTTTTGGGTCTGGTGTTTGTATTATGAAGTTAATGGAATGTTAATAGTGACAGCGGGACTGGGAATGCCGCAATCCAAACAGGGGCAGAATCCATCCCTTAAACTCATTCTGCCTGTCAAGTGTTTTTATTTATTATGGTGTTTATACCCTGCTATCTCCTTAGTGGAGTCCCAAAGCAACCTGCAGTATTGTATGCTCCTCATCTGTTTTAGCCTCACAAAAACTCTGTGAGGTAAATTAGGCTGAGATTAAAGTGGCTCACCCAAGTCTAGGGTTGCCAACTTCCAGGTGACAATAATACAAAAACTGAGGGCCACAGTAGAACAAATTTAGAGTCCAGTGGCCCCTTTAAGACCAACAACTGTTCATTCAAGGTATGAGCTTTTGTGTGCATGCACACTTTTTCAAATACATTGGAATGGAAGACAGAATTCAAACTTATAGATAGATGCTGAACAGCAAATTAACATGTAACACGAAGCAGGTGCTTTAAGATATGCAAAGTTAAAACTAAATAACAAGCTAAGGTTATAAGGTCAACAGTGGTTTTGATTTACTTAAGGGGGGAAAGGACAGCAAAGTAATAAATATGTAAAAATAGGGGATAAATGTTTTCTTTTCTAATCTTTTCTAATTGTGGGAAGTAAACTGAGAATCATCATTAATCTCCTCTCAGGTGTGGAAATAACCTAACTGCATTTTTTTCTTTCTTTTTTGAGATTGGTGCAATGGTACATCACAGTGTTAGGAAGATATGGAAAAATATATGACACTGTGTATAATAGATCTATGCTTAAGGAAGATTTTGAGCTTTTTATTTTGCTTTTTCAATTTTTCTATACTATTATTTAAATATTGGTGTCAAGTATTATCAAACATAGGTTTCACCAAAACAATATATCATAGTGCAGGTTGAACACAATGTTCAAACATTCAAACAACAAACAACATGTCAGTTTCACAGTCACTAGTCCCAGGGGACTCTATACCTGAATGGAATACCATCTTTTTCAAACTTGCCCATAGTTTCACTCATACAGAAAACAAGTTAACAGGAATAGCAATATTCTACATTTTATTACTACATATCTTTTTTTACATGTATAAAATATATAAATGCACATATTTATAGGGAGCTGTTCTCAACCTCCTGTGAAGACAAAACCACCGCAATTTCTGTGGCAAAATTTATTTCCAGCTCCCAGAATGCTGCTTGGAGAACAGTGCCCCCCACCCCCCAAGATTATTCTAGAGTAAAGCACTAGTCAGATGGAAGCCTTTTATATCCTTGAGGAGAGCTGAGATGATTTCAGATATTTTTAAAAATGGCAGCCTTGCTGGTTCTACCATCTAATGTTTGACTGTGAAATATATAATATCTTAAATTTTGACGTAAATGGTCACGTTAAAAGTGCTTTAACTTGTTAGCATCTTTTTAATTATTTGACTCACTGCTTAAGAACTGCACAAGTCAACCTGGAACTCTGGTGGTGGAAAGTGCCATCAAGTCACAGCTGGCTTATGGCGACCCAGTAGGGTTTTCAAGGCAAGAGACGTTCAGAGGTGGTTTGCCATTGCCTGCCTCCACATCACAACCTTGGTATTCCTTGGAAGTCTCCCATTCAAACACTAGTCAGGGCCGACCCTGCTTAGCTTTCAAGATCTGATGAGATCAGGCTGGCCTGGGCTAACCAGGTCAGGGTTCTGGAACTCAACTCCACCCTTAAAACTGAAGGAATGTTCAAAAGTAGTTTGTGATTTGGCACTAGGAGTGTGTGTGTCTGCTGTTCAGAGAGAGAGAGAAAATCAAAACATCCCACTGAACATGCCCAAGCCTTCC
The DNA here is from genome assembly GCA_029233225.1 of Lepidodactylus listeri. Lineage (NCBI taxonomy): Eukaryota > Metazoa > Chordata > Lepidosauria > Squamata > Gekkonidae > Lepidodactylus > Lepidodactylus listeri. The sequence goes on along the minus strand of JARCFY010000004.1, from coordinate 134,957,115 downwards.
TTCCCAAGACAGTGCATGAAGGAAAAGCACTTAGGTATGCTGGTCAGGATGGTCAAGGACTACTCTCTCCCACAGAAACCTACCTATCATGTGGAATCCATTTATATCTTCTGTCAACTTTTCATCTTCTATCAGATCTCAAGAATCTGTGGGAAAACGTCATTTAAAATAAAGTCAGGTTTTATTAGAACTGTAATAACATACTGTTAAATTGTAAATCAAATTGTTTAATTATGTCTTTACTTACCTTTTTTGCCTCTCTTCTCCAGGTTGTCAAGGTCTTTTATTTTGTTACTACATTCATTTAATATAATCTGAATAAGTATCTCTAAAATTATTAAATAATAAAATTAAGGTATTATCCTTTTAAGTGTCATTTTAATGTGCTGACAAAAGTTCTATATGATGCCTTTTATCTTCTTAAAAACAGGAAAAAAAAGTTTAGGCTTGACAAGAAAGTTAAGTATGGTATACATTTCAATTATTCCCAAAATGTCCAAGCTTTCCTTGAAAAGCAGTGCCCCCCCCCCATTACTTCTGGTTCAGCCTTCCCAGAAATTTCGCATTGCTAGAATCTGAGTAATCAATGAATATCATTTGCACAGCAAAATACCATTTGACCCTCAGATAGGGTTGCCACTTGTCAGTCTTCAGGTGGGACCTGGGGATCCCCCAGAATTATAGTTCATCTTCAGACTACAGAGATTAGTTTCCCTGGAGAAAATGGATGCTTTGGAGGGTGGACTCTATGGCACTGTACCCCACTGAGGTCCCTGTCCTGCCCAGGCTCCACCCCCAAATCTCTAGAAGTTTCTCAACTTGGATCTGGCCACCCTACCCCCCATTCCCTGTAAATGGCCTGGGGAGACCTGCCAACCCTACCTTCAGACTACTGAGAAGAGCATGAAGAGCCCCTGAAAATTCAGAAATTGGGCATTCCTGATTAAATTGCATATTACAACTGCAGACACCACCTTTTCCTGGCATGCTGCTGCTGCTGCTTCTCACTTCAGCTGTGGGACAAGAGGGAGAAATTCAACTGGTGCAGCTACGTCATCCAGTGCCATCCTCAGCAGTGTTACACCCTTCTGAGCCCACTGACATCAGTGGGTTTAGAAGGGTATAACTCAGCCTAGGAGGGCTCTGTTTGGTCTGTACAACACACATGTTTAATGTGATCTCCTAGCTGCTCTTGATGGGCTTTGGGATTTGCCCTACCTGTCACCATTACAGCCAGATGACACTAGCACGTTAAAACAGGTGGCAGGCCATTTAACAGTGCCATCCTAAGCACAGTGATACCCTTCTCAGCTCATCAGCTTCAATGGACTTCGGAAGGGTATAACTCTGCTGAGGCGCTGCAGGCTTCCTGGCTACCTCCATTTTCTCTGTTGTTGTTTCTTTCAAATTCCAGTTATCCTCCCAAGCTGTTAGCTGTAACAACACTGCCATGGTCTGCCACACTCAGCGCTCTGTGTTGTGTTAAGGTATTGTGCCCCGGCGGCTGTTGCTTCTCCTTTGCTCATCTCCACTTGGCTGAGCCCAGCACTAGGTAACCTTTAAGTAGCTGAGTGCCTTACTGCAGGCCTTGCCTGAACACTTCAGGTTGAAAAGGATGTCATTGAGTTACAGACTGCTTGAGTGGTAAATCTTCCTGAGTTTCAGCTTTCCGGGCAGAGAGCGTGGAGGAGCTGGCCTTTGTCTTTATGGGTCTCTTCCAAAGATTATCTGAAGAGCCTCTTTGTCAAGACAGGGTGAAAGTCTTTTTCTGTGCACGGGCCCATTAAAAGCCATTACAGCAAGCGCTAGAGAAAATGAACCACATTGCAGCACTCAGCGGGCAGCAAATTAAGCTCTGGAAAAAAGGGCCTTCTTTCTTCTGTTTAGCATCAGTGAGAGCTAGGGTTGCCAACCTCCAGGTGGGGCCTGAAGATCTGCTTTTATCATAGATCTCCAGGCTACAGAGATCAATACCCCTAGAGAAAATGGCTGCTTTGGAAGGTGAAGTCTATGACATTGTGCCATGCTGAGGTCCCTCCTCTCCCCAAACCCCAACCTCTCCAGACTCCATTCCCCCTAATCTCCAGGTATTTCCCAGTCCAGTGCTGGCAGTCCTTTTGGCCCTTTCTGCACTGACAGCTTGCTCTGGAGCATCCAAGGAGTCAAACCTTAAGGGTTGACTTCGCAGTCACACACATTCGCTCTGCACTGTTTTTCCTCCCTCCAGTTTATTTGTGTATTCTATATGCATTCTGCATTTACAAGCAAAACCCGCATTTTTTGAGCTAACTGGTTGCCAGCCCCTCCCTCCCTCTGAGATTCTGCAAAAAGAAAGGGAAGGGAGGGGGAAATCCAGGCCCACACATGCAAGACTGACACATTTGGGAGCAGAGAATCCCGCAGTCCTTTATATTTACTGATTCTTTCTTATGCTTTCTCTGGATTTTTTAAAGTTTGCCTGAGCAGGAGGACACATCCTCTTTTGTCTTTGGAGAGGGAGGGAAAGAAAATAGAACAGGGAGGGAGTATCAACCTAAAGAGAGAAGGGTGGAAACAGGGGAAGGCAGTGGGCTGCACTTAAATACCTGCGGAAACAATTCTACTTCAGAAAGGATTAGCAATTCAAAAACAGATGAGAACAAAGAATCACAGCAAAAGGAGTTCTGGTAGCTGCAGGGCAACAGTGTGCTGGAAGTGGTCTGAATGCAGATTCCTGTAAAACAAATGTAGAAACAAGAGAAAGCCCTGACACAAAGTGGAAGTAAAAATGGAGGGAATGCAGAATGGAAAAAAAGGATGCGCTCAGAAACTGAGGCAAAATACAGGTGCAGAAAGGGCCAGTGAGAGATGATGTAGTGGAAGTATTGGACCAGTATCTGGGATACATGGGTTCAAATCCTGACCCTGCTACGAAACTCCTGACCCAACCATTCTCTACTTCACAGGATTGTTGTGAGAGTAAAACAGAGGAGTGTAAATCATGCATGCCACCCTGAGCCCCTAAGAGGAATGGTGGGATATAAAGGAGGCTGATAGACATACTACAGCATTTCCTCTATAGTATATTGTACAACTATATACATGTAGATGAAACAAGCTCTTTAAACGCAATGCAGGTATGAAATTAGAAGCCATTTAAGAAACATATACATACAACAGCTCCAGGGGGCAATCCTTCCATTTCAAGAGGTATGTTCTCATATACAAATTGCCAACTTTTCAACCAGCCTCTTGTTTATTTATACTTCATTTCCTCCACCAAGGGAATCTCAAAGTGGCTTACAGCATTGTTCTCCTCTCCTCCATTTTATGTTCACAACAACTTTCTAAGGTAGGTTAGGCTGAAAGCAACTGGCCCAAGGTTACCCAGCGAACTTCCATGGCAGAGTGGAGATTTGAACTCGGCTCTCCCAGACCCTACTCTGACACTCCATCCACTCTAACACACTGAGACTCTGCTGAAGTCCCTCTCATCCCCAAACCCTGCCCTCCCTGGCTCCACCCCACAAATTGTCCAGGTATTTCCCCACCCTGAGCTGGCAATCCTAGGTCTGGCCCAAAACATTTTGTTGCCTAATGCAGAAAACGTATATGCTTCCCACTGTCATACTGATCTAGAGAGAGAGAGCAGGGCTTCCCAATGTGATGCCCAGGTGCTTGCCTGCCTATGTGTTTATGCACACCAGGTTTAGGTACACTATCTAGATTCATCCTACTTTCCCTGTGCCAGCTCAGGTCCTATTAACAACTTAGTCGTCATGGTGCCACAATATTCTGTTGCTTTTACTCCGACAATGCCATATAGTCCATCCTCCAAAGCTGCCATTTTATCCAGGGGCATTGATCTTTATTGCCTGGAGATGAATTATAATAGTGGGAAATCTCCAGGCACTGCCCGGGGGTTGGAGACCCTAAGGCACTGGTAATATACAGCTGTTCGGCCTGGTCTCAGCAGTTAATTCCAGTACCTTTGTACCAGGCCTTTACCTTTCCTAAGCATCGCTTCTAATACTCTATTTGATGCAGGAAGAAAATGACTTTGCCTTGAGACTGACCTGGAGGCTCCGACTAGACCGGAATGCAGTGGTGCGAGTCCCGGCAGGAATGCCACGGACAGCACACACACGACCTGTGCTGCGCCAGCTCCACTGGTTACCGATGGTGTACCTAGTCAGGTTCAAGGTGTTAGTGCTGACTTTCAAGGCCTTGAGTGGTCAGGGACGCATGTACCTCTGGGACCGTCTCCTCAAATATGTCCCCCAAAGTACGCTGAGATCGGATAGTAACAACCCGCTGGTGATCCCTGGCCATAAGAAGGTCCAGCTGTCCTTGACTAGGGTCAGGGTCTAAAATTTTAGAATCGGGATTGGAATTTGTATACCCAGGTTTTAAGCCATGTCCGTCTTGAATTGTATATTTTGTTATTTGGCTATATTTGGTTATATTTGGTTCTATCTCAAATTTGTTATGATATGTTGCTGTTTGACGGGTCTCTGACCATAATAAATAAATGTTGTGTTGATTAGAGCCAGGACAAAGGTCCTGGCCCTGAACTGGTGGAACTCTCTGCCGAATGACATCACGGTAGTTGAGGACAGCAACAGGAGGTTAAGACTGGCACTTTCCTTTTTCCTTCTATGGCCCCCATGTGTCCTTCCCTGCCCTGCTGTGTGGGACAGAGGTGTGGCCAGTAAATATCACTATCTGGATCGGTTTTGTCGCTAACCGGATCAGTTTTAAATAATATATTTACTGATTATATTTTAAATGTCTTTTACAATGGTTGTAAATCGCCCAGAGCCTGCTTGTGGGGTGGGCAATTCATAAATTTAACAAGATAACAAATAAACAAACAAACAAATAAATAAAGCAAGCAAGCAAGCAAGCAAGCAAGCAAGCAAGCAAGCAAGCAAAGGAATAGCACTGCGGAGTGCCATTTGCAAACCGGCCCTCTTCTTTGCCGTTTGCAAACAGACTCTCTCCCAAGCTGCCCATACTTGTCTGTCTGCGTGTGATTCTCATTCCCCTCTTCAGTGGATGTCAGGTACTTTTCACCTGGGTTTGTTTAAACAAGTACAGCCGGGAAGTAGACCTTGCTGATTTCCTTGGGGAAAGCAATGGTTTTCAGTCATGCTGAACTCGGGCTGTGATTCACGCTTGTCCCTGCAAGAAGTCTTCCAGGGTTTACTTGACTGGTGGGGGAGGATCAGACTACGCAAAGTGACATTTTGCTCCTATGCCAAACCAGAGAGTATTTATTTATTTTGAGGACGTACCAAGGGCTGCATTTTTGCAAACGTCTGGCTCCTCAGTATCACGCAAGCCCACCTGTGAAGTGGTACCACCGGCTCTGCTGAAATGTGAGGTGGGGAGTATGAGGTTTCAGTTCTGCAAGAGAAGTTTGCGGTTCATCCAAAACAGTCTTTCTCAATCCTATGAGGAACTTCTCAGACTGTGAGAGGTTCTGAAGCTGTGACAAATGTTCACGCTTGAAGTATTTTGGTACAAATACAGCACTTTTAGGGAATGTGGTAAAAAACCCAAACCTTGAACCTTTCCCTTGCTACATTGTTTTGCTTTTGTTCGCTCCTCCAGCAGCATTTCCTTCAGTGCTGTTTTTTGCTTGGTTAAAGAAGACTTATTTCAGGCTATATCATGCCAGCCAACTGGGGATCACATAGCCCCTGTAATGGCATCACAGTGTTGTCACATAGCCAGTCAGTTTGTCTATGTTATGGTATCTCAAAGCCATTTCAGAGTTAAGGGCAGTGGATCCTATACAGACCATTCAGATTTGGCTATGTGACAACATCAAAAAGCCAATACAGAGGGGGGGCAAGCAAGCACTGTCCTCACTTTTAACCAAGGGAACACAATGGTTACCAGGCCTGTGCTTGGCATTTGAAGCTTACTGAGGTGTGGCATGGGGAAAGGGACGGTCACATGATACAGCTACATCACTTCCAGGTGAAGACTTGGAAGTGACTGTCACCATGTCAAGCGATGGTCTAGGAATTTCCCCAATCTCTATGGTTTGGGAGGTTTCCTATGGAGTTCCTTGACATGGTGATATAATGAGAACAGGGAGTGCCAATGGGGGTTTACCAGCTTACAGTGGGCAAATGGCAACCCTAGTGAACACTCTACCCCGTTCAGGTTTAGTTTCTCTGATACTGGTGCTAAGCCTCTTACAGAGGTTGCCAAGATCTTTTCTTCGAAAAGGAATATACGAAACAATATTGTTTATTTGCTCTTCTTCAAGCTGTGGGAAGTCCAGGGCAGCCTGCTGACAGGACTGGTTCCTCTAGTGGAAAGAGCACTGAAATCTTAAGGTGCCTGGACAGGTATTGCGAGGAGTACTGTTCCATTCTTGGCTGCCACAGGCCTTCCAGGGCAGCACCCTACCAAGAACATTCCCAGTAAATTATGTGGCCACTCCATCCCTGTATCAGATCCCCAGAGAAAGAGAGTTCCTGAACCCACAACGTGCTTCAGGCCACTCCTGCAGAGTCTGTCTGCTTCTATAACTGTTGCTTCCTTTTCACACAGGCATGTATCTGGTGGCAAGGCTGACTTGCCTTTGGTCTGAGAATTTTGCTCCCTTGCCTCAAACTGAGGCTGACCCTGGAACAAGATTCTCAGGCCGCGGTCACACGGCCCTTAAATGCGGGAGGAAGGGCTATTTCCTCCCGCATTTAAAGGGGCCGTCTACAACAGCCGCAGAAAGTCCCGCGCCGAAGCGGGCTCAAATGCGGGTTCCTCCAGCATTTTCTGACCCTGGGAAAATTGACAGTTTTCCTGGGAGTCGCAGGAGGAACCCGCATTTGAGGTATCTGGACAGCCCTCTCTCGCAATCATTGTGAAAGCAGGCCTGTCCAGATGGTCCCATCGGCCATTTCCCCCCCCCCTTTTACACTTGGGTGCTTGGGCAGTCAAGCGCCCAAGTGTAAAAGGGGAAACCCCCCCCCAACTTACCAGGCGGCTGGTGGGTCTTTTGCTGCTTCTTCCGCCGCCACCACTTCTTCCGCCGCCGCGGCCGCCTCCTTCGTCGCCTCTTCTGCCACCGCCGTTTCTGCCGCCGCCGCCACATCCTTCCCCACTTCTGCCGCCGCCTCCTTCCCTGCTCCTGCTGCCACCAATGCTTCTCTGGCCGCCGCCGGCTGCTGCCACCGGCCGCCGCAGGGGTTGGGATGTGTAGACATCCCAACCCGAGGTAGAAAAATGCGGCCCCTTTAATCCAGGAGGGCTCCTGGATTTAAAGGGGCCGTGTGACCGCAGCCCAAGTGATAGCACCACTGAGTTTAAACTGGGTTTGGTTCAGAAAACTCTTCAACAACACACTCCATAAAGCAGAAGAAAGCTTTACTGAAGAAATTTAAGAAAAGGTTTTAAAAACAACACACATTGTTCCAGTGGCAGTTCAAGTACACAACCCCTCACTCCCCAATTAGCTATCTACATACACTTACCCAACTGTGCAGCCTAGATGCTGGCTTCTCATAACTAACAGCAAAGATGTTCCAGAGCACACAGCAAAAGTTTATAGGCAACGTGATGGGGTAAGGGGGAGAAAACAAGAAATGTGAAAGGGAAGATGTAGGCCATAGCCTCCTGACCTTCCCCAACCAATCACAGGGCTGTGTCCAAAGAACATTCTGGACATGAACAGATCGCCCCCTCCACTACCAGATCCACAGTTGAAACAGATGTGCTAATTAATGAGCCTGAGAAACTACCTTGGCTAGTAACTCTGTGTGTGTGTGTGTGTGTGTGTGATACCTGCTGCCAGACCAGAAAAGAGAAGAAAAATGTAAGTGGCACTTTCCTCTGAAGAAGGCTTCTCTCTTGACATGTGCCCATTCCCTTTAGCCAAAAGGGGGTAATTTCCCTCAAGCCGTGATTGACTATTTGTGAACGCCCAATTTCTTAGCAATAAAGGCCAGCTGAGGAGACATCCGCAATCACACAACCTTTCCCTTTGTCATGTAGGATAGACTAAACCAAAGAGTGGAGCAGAATCCATGCCCACAGTGATCTCGGAAAAAAATAAGCTCTCAGTCAGATTTTTGGGTGACTTAAAGACCGATTCATCTAGAAACAAACGTGTCCATGACATGTCCGATCTGACGCACAAGGAGGAAATCACTCACTTTGTTCCTAAACCTCCTTTCTAGGGAAAGGCGGGGGGGGGGGGGGGGAGAGAATCTTGTCATGCACTGAAACCCTGCTAAGAAATCCATTCCATTGTCTCCCTCCCAAGTCAAAAAGTTCATGTATTGTTGATGAGATAAAGAGCTGCGGATGGCACTCGCAGGAAATGCCCTGACAATGATTGGTAAACACAGAGCAGTCCCTCCAAAAAAGGGGAGTCGTAATGCTTCCATTATCTCCTAACAAAGAGGAATATGAAGAACTATAAGAGCTTATTTGGAACAAAATAACCTGCATTTCCCAGTAGTCTGGGTGTTCCTTTCTATGGTATCGTGACAAAGCACTTCAGTGAATAATCCCTTCCAAAATACCTGCGGCCGACGCACAGCTAAAGAAGAACTTTTTCCCATTCCTTTGAATGAGCTGGAGAGATTTCAAGGACTTGCCTTAATCCCTCAGATACTGCAGTCTGACGGTTGCCAGGGGCATGAGAAGGAGGGTGCCTTTCTGTCAAATAGCAGGCGTGGCTCTGCTAGCCGCCCACGGCCCTCTTGTCCCAGCCCATGGAGAATCTCGTGGCCCCATGGGGGGGGCAAGCAGAGTTCATGCGATAACTTTTAGAGCAGAAAAGGGATTTCTCTCTTCCTGTGGAGGTGACATGTGGATGACATGACATCTGGGGCTCACCACTGAGTTGTCTCTGAGTAGAAGTCCTGAAAAAGACCAGGATCAGGTCCAGTGGGTGCAATCTTGTTCCCTCCTCCACATATTGATCATTTCTGGTTTTCTACACCAGGTCAGTGTAGATGGGAAGTTTTAGTATGTATTGTAGGGTTGCCAGACACCCTGGTGGAGGCAGAGGTCCCCTGCTGCTAGGCCCTGCCCCCTAGCCACCAATCAGCTGGCCGGTTGAGGAACTTACCAGTAGAAAGAAGAAGGCCTAGGCCAGGTTGCCAGCATTGCACAGGAAGTGACATTATTACGGTAGCAACTTCTGGGCAATGCTCTGGTATTTGGGTAAGAACTCTATGCTAAAAGCCAGTTGTACCATAGAGTTTTTGCCCAAATACCAGAGCATCTCCCAGAAGTTGCTGGCATGATGTCACTTTGGCTGCGGTCACACGGCCCCTTTAAATCCAGGAGCCCTCCCGGATTAAAGGAGCCGCATTTTTTTACCTCGAGTTGGGATGTTTACATGTGATGTTTACATGGGATGTTTACACATCCCAACCCCTGTGGCGGCGTGCGGCGGCGGGAGGAGGAGGAGGAGGAGGAGGCAGGCGACAGTGGCGGATGGAGGAGGCTGCAGAAGGAGGCGACGGCAGTGGCCGGAGGCGGCGGCCGGCTGGCCTTGAAGCGTGCGGCGGCAGCTTTGGCGGCAGCGGCCAAGGGAGGCACCCTTCCCCGAGCCCTGCCAGCCGCCTGGTAAGTTTGGGGTTCCCCCCCTTTTACACTTGGGTGCTTGAGTGGCCAAGCGCCCAAGTGTAAAAGGGGAAAAAAAAATGGCGGGCAGACCCATCTGGACAGCCCTGTTCTCGCAATGATTGCGAGAGAGGGCTGTCCAGATGGCTCAAATGCAGGTTCCTCCCGGGAAAACAGTTGATTTACCCGGGGTTGAAAAATGTGGGAGGGACCCGCATTTGAGCCTGCTTCAGCATGGGAAAAGTCCCAGCCTTTTTAGATGGTCCCTTTAAATGCGGGAGGAAACAGCCCTTCCTCCTGCATTAAAGGGCCGTGTAACTGCGGCCTTCCTGTGCAAAATTGTCAATGTGGCCTAGGCCGTCTTCCTTTACTGGCAAGTCCCCCCATCCTCTGCCAGTTGCCATTTTCTTACAATCCCACAATGTGCTCCTTATTTTGGAGTGTTTCATTTGGCACTCCTGCCCCTATAAGATTTCACTTGACTCTTCATGTCTACTGACCAGGGGGGATCACCACCTTCCCCTAGTTGTATGTTGTCATTCTTACTTAGAGTTGCCAGCCTCCAGGTGGGGCCTGGGGATCTCCTGCTTTTATAGCTGATCTCCAGCTGACAGAGACCAGCTCCCCTAGAGAAAATGTCTGCTGTGGAGGGTAGCCTCTATTGCATTATACTATGCTGAGGCCCCTCCCCTCCCCAAACCCCACCTTCTCCTGGCTCCACCCCCAAAGTCTCCAGGTATTTTCCAACCAGGACTTGGCAACCCTATTCTTACTTTTGGGATAATGCAAATCTGTTGTGATTTCTTGTCTTTCAGTACAGTGTAAGGGCCAAGCTAGATGTTACTTTTTAATGTGTCAGGTTAGGGTTGCCAGCTCTGTGTTGGGAAGTGCCTGGAGATTTTGGGAGTGGAGCCTGGGGAGGGTGGGGTTTGGAGAGGGGAGGGACCTCAGTGGGGTACAATGCCATAGAGTCCACCCTCCAAAGCAGCCATTTTCTCCAGGAGAACTGATCTCTGTAGTCTAGATAGGGATGCCAGCCAGCAGGTAGGATCTGGGGATCTCCTGGAATTACAGCTTATCTCTGGACTGCAGAGATCAGTTCTCCTGGAGAAAATGGATGCTTTGGAAGGTGAACTGGATGGCATGGTACCCCACTGAAGTCCTTCTCCTCCCCAGGCTCCATCCCCAAATATCCAGGAGTTTACCAGCTTGGATCTGGCAATTCTACCCCCACCCCCTGCTGGTGGCCAAGGGGGACCGGGCAACCATAAGTCTAGAGATCAATTGCAAAACTGGGAGGTCTCCAGATCCCATTTGGAGGCTGGTAAACCTAGGTCAGGTCCAGGTTCTCCCAACCCAAGACACTTTCTCCACAGCCAGACAGCAGCTGCAGGGAACAAAGTTTTATTTTCAAGTCCTGCCGGTGCCTGATTCAGACTGGGGCCTTGGTGTGGGAGGAAATGGCTTCAGTGTTAGGTATACACGCAGCTCTAAAATTGGACAAATAATGCCCTCCCCAGGCTGTTTCAGGTCAGCAAAACAACGGGGCGGGTGGGGGGGCAAGACTGAAGCCCCTGGCCCCATGCTAGTGCTCCCAGCTCCAGGTTGGGAAACACCAGGAGATTTAGGGGGTGGAGCCTGAGGTGGGCAGTGTTTGGGGAGGGAAGGGACTTCAGTGGGGTACAATGCCATAGAGTCCACCTTCCAAAGTGACCATTTTCTCCAGGTGAACTGATCTCTGTCAGCTGGAGATCTCCAGCTACCACCTGGAGGTTGGCAACCCCGCCCCCATATTGTGGTCTCATCTCCAAATCTAGCCCCTGTGGTGCTTTAAAAATTAGTTTCTTGCAGCCACTATCTGGCAACAGGGAAAATGAGTCAGGTTGGGGGAACCCACACCCGATTCTTTAACAAGAGTCACATCTAGTTGGAGACTAAAGTATTATGAACAGCCTGGAAGTAGGCCTTACAAATGCTAGCCTAAGGACTGTGGATTTTAGCAGCCTTAAATTGTATTAACTGCAAATATAAATACAAAGAACTCAGCTAAGTAGTGACAACACTCAACACGCTCTCAGTATAAATAGAATTATATACACAGCCGTCAATTCAGGAGCTATTTGAAGTGTTTGAGCATATCTCAGAATGGGTTCATTTGTTCACAGGTTGCTTTCAAAATGTATTTTTCTTAGCAGCATCAAGCTTTTATCTAGTTTACATTCTTCAGACGTGTAGAGAAATCTGCTTTCTGGTGTGAAAGGCATTGTATAATGAGCAGAACCTATTTTACATATTCCAGTTCAATCTGTAAGAAACAGCTCAGTTCCCCTGGTGAAAATAGAAATTCTGATTCCTGGAGATAAGTTGTTTTGCTGGATTCATCTAGCCCAGTATACTGGGATCTGAAACTGGTGTCCATCCCCTGATGTTTTAATCCCAGCACTCGGCTTTCAAAGGTATAGTGCTACTCTACATGGAGGTTCCATTTTGCTATGATTGCTACTAGCTCTTGACAGACCTATCCTATATCAATCTGTCTCATAATCCTTCCAAAAATGTCTGTGCTGGTAAACCCCACCACAGCTTCTGGAAACGAATTCCCTCAGTCGGTCACAAACACCTGTTAAGACCATATCTATGCCTTTGTTTGGTCTCCCCCATTTTCTAGCAAATATGCACAGCCTGTGAAAGTTACAACAGTCATTGTTACCCTCAACATCTTAATGTTTTTACAGGGCCATTGTATCTCTTGAGTGCTGTCAGCAGGATGACTTTAGCAAATGTCTTGCAGAACGTCTCCGGCATGGAATTGGCTGGAGTTTCTGCAAAGGAATCAATTCCTGGAAAGTGATTGGCTGGAACTACTTTAGAGAAACACATGAATACAAAGCTTATGATGGCTGAACACTGACAAACACCTTTCTGGAATGTGAAGAATGCTGCAGCAGCCCCCCCCCCCCCCCCCCCCAGCACTGGGCAGTAAGTACTGGAGAAAGTGGGCCGGTGTAGGTCAGGCATGAAGTACTCCCTCAGGCTTAAAATGAAAACCGCCCTTTATTTATTAAAATATTTCATTCCCTCCCTTCCTCTAAGCAAAGGCATTTTACAATGCCAGCTTGCAGCAAAAGTAAGCACGGCGTAAACAGGCATTTAAAAAGTAGAGCAACAGACTCTCTGCAGATATCACAAACCGTAATACTCAAAACACCGAAATAACTGAAAACCAACACAGGTTAGTGCCCCTCAAATGCTCTCTTCAAGATCACCTGCTCAGCAGTGCTTTTGTAAACCTACCAGAGCTAGGGTTGCCAACCTCCAGGTGGCGGCTAGAGATCTCCTGGGATTACAACTGCTCTCAGCTGACAGAGATCAGTTCCCCTGGAGAAAATGGCTGCTTTGGAAGGTGGACTTTATGGCATTATACCCACTGAAGTCCCTCCTCAAATCTTGCCCTCCTCAGGCTCCACTCCAAATTTTTCCCATCCTGCAGCTGGCAACTCTAGATGTGCCTTCCTTGTACCTTCTGGAAAGCTGTTCCAAAGAAATGGCAACTTTATGCACTTCAGCCATTATTTTGGGTTGTTGTCCCTCCTGCTGCTGCTACTACTATTACTTCTTCTTCTACTACTACTACTACTACTACTATTTGTAGTCTGCCTTTCTCAGTGAGGCTCATACAGTGCCAATGCAATCAGTGGGATGAGATATCTAATATAGAATGTAATAAGACTAGGATTACAGCAGACTGAAACAAAACAAAGTATTCAATATGGTACGTTACACAATGCCGAAATTGGTTATTACATAGGTAGAAAACCATGCAGTGGGAGCAGGATAATACACACAGTAAACAGATAATATTATACATAGTGACACCTTTAAGACCAACGAAGTTTAATTCTGGGTATAAGCTTTCATGAGCATGCACACTTCAGTATGCATGCACACAAAAGCTTGTACCCAGAATTAAACTCTGTTGGTCTTAAAAGGTGCCAGTGGGCTCAAGGGTTGCTTGAGACCAACATGGGTACCCACCTGAATCTATACATAGTGGTATAGTTCACAGTCCAGTTACCTTTATAAAAGCACCTTCCTGAACCATGTTTTAATATTAGCCCAACTGCCTTTATAAAAATACTCTCCTGAATGGTTCTGTTTTACACAGTTTGCAGAATGCCAGGAGCATGGGAGCCTTCCTGACTTCCTCAGGCAGGTCATTCCACAAGATGAGGCGAAACAGTCCACTAGAAAGCACCAGTGCAATATCATCGTCCTGCAGCCTGTTTTGACCTGCTTTTCTCACCGGAGGCTGGAAATTAAGGAGGCAGGAGAGAGAGGCAGGATGGCAGCTGGTACTTCTTCAAGAGGCCAGGTTTTGCCCTGAGTTATGTTCTCAGAACACTGCCAAGGGCTATGAGGACAGTGTTCAGTTTTTAAATCTGTGCACTTACAAATACATACATTGAGTGGCAGGATGAACAAACATTGAAACAGCCAAGAGCCTTTTTCAGATACTTGATTTTGGTACTCCAACCATGTATTATGGCACCTGCGACCCTCCCAATCTGTGCTGTGGTCATTATGCGTGAATGGAACAAAGTGTGTATTTTCCCATGCACATACAGCCTGGGAACATGTGAATGAATACCATGAAAAATCCAGCGTTCAGTTTTCACATAAACTGGAAACTTACATGCAATTATTGCAACTGACATTTCAATTATTACATGAAATGGAAACTTACATGCAATTATTGATTTTATAGGTTTAAATGTTTGACTAGGCCTTGGGCCCATGTAAGCCACCCTGAGTCCGCTCGCGGGGAGGGCGGGATATAAATCCCCAAAATAAATAAATAAATAAATGCCCTATTCACACAAAATGGCAGCTGTGTGCTACTGGGAGGACAGCACATGCTCCTGTTATGCCTGGTTGATGAACCCAAACTGGACATCTGAAGAAGGCTCTGTGAAGCGCCGGCTTCCTGACAGCTTGAAAATTCACTTCTGTCTCCATTTCAGCTCCCATTTCTGGCCAGTCTTCTCCTGAGTAGGTGAATGTATGTGTAGCTAGTAGCTACAATCTATGCTCAATAAAGAAACTCTTATATATATACAGTAAGCCATTCTAACTTTCTATGTAGCATTTTTATCCCATTCTTTCTCCAAGTAGCTCAGGGCAGCATCCATGGATTTTTCCTCTTCTCAACAATCAAGCGGCCCACTTGAAACTGGTTGGTCGTCCACCATTTTGACAATCTACCTTCTGCTCACCTATGCCCTAGAAAGGTCATCAGTGCTCCTTAACGAGCGATCTAGTTAAGATGATTATTTCATTTGCTATTGCAGCAGAACAGTTCCAATACCACATTTTGCTTTGTGGCAGCCCCGATAGCGAGAATTTTATTCCGCTGTAGCAAACTCACCTTCACAAATGGAACAGAAATCCCTGAAACTGGTCTGGCATGGCATGTGTTTTATTGTGAGAAAAGGCTGTGTTTAATACACACTCGATCTGTCTGTTCCACAGGCTGAAGTTACATTCCAGGGAGAGGAGGAAAAAAAAGTCAAACCAGTTTGATCAAATGCTTGCAGCTGAAGGCAGCGTTCCGTACCACTGCACTTATTTGGAGTCAGCCAGACTTCACTAAGTACACAAAAATGTGTATCCCATATTTCAGCGGCTGAAACTAGAGGGCTGCAGAAAAATGTAGGTGTAGCCATTTCCCCCACAGTTCTCTCTAATTAAATATTTTTTCCCCTTCAGAGACAAGCCTATTTCTAATCTCTCCCAAACCAGTCAGGACATGTATCTATCAGAAACTCTGAATATGGTGAGTGGCTATCTTCACACATTTTGTGACAGAAAACTAAGGAAAGGCATCATTTCCCCTTTCCCACCATAACACTTTTATCTTGATTTTTGAAAAATGAAACTATTGATGAATTCAGGGGCTATAGTTTAAAATAACCCCGTCACTGAAGAAGACCAAATATTAGCTGCATTGGTTCATAGCAAAATCCATACTAGGGTTTCCAACTTCCAGGTGGCACTTGGAGATTCCCCGCTATTACAGTAGACCTCTAGATGACCAAGATCAGTTCCCCTGGAGAAAATGGCTGCTCTGGAGGGCGGCCTCTATGGCATTATACCCCATTAAAGTCCCTCCCCTCCCCAAACCCTGCCTTCCCTAGTCTCCACTCCCAAATTTCCAGATATTTCCCAACCCAGACCCAGCAACCCTAATCCAAACCATGTACAGAGCCAGTATACTGCTGAATACCAGATGATGGGCACAGCTAATAGGGGAGCTGTGTTGTCTTCCCACTCAGCTTTGCAGCAGAATCTCGCTGGACAACTCTGGGAACTGAAGGCTTTGGTCTGACCCAGCAGGGATCTCCTTATGTGCTTAACAGTCACTGTGGAAGAAATCAGAAAACTGGGTGTTTTTTTTCTGAAGCCATTTCTAGCACTCTTCTGTGATCTGCACAGCTGACTTCTTGGGTGATAGAACACTGGCCTCTAGAGTTGTGAATGCAATAATGCATTCTGTAATAGTAATGCAAACTGTCTAGGCTCTTGAACAGGAATGTGCATCCCTTAGCAGTTTTCATGCTGTGAACATGCCTTTGCAGTGTGCAACTACACCCCACAATATTTTATGTAAGAATCAGATTTTTTCAGATGGGCTGGTATCTCATACCATCCCCTCCTGATTAAAAGTAGAAACATTGATATATTTCTGTGTGGTTAAGGAAATTCAGGGGGCACAATATAGCATAGAGTTAAGTGTGCTTAAAACCATTTAACATATGCCAATGGCCCCTGTTTATAAGGGCCGTCTCCCTTTTCTGTTTCTTGTCCTTGATAAATTACTGTTGCTGTTTTGTCAGGGTGGTGGGGGTGAGACAGTGTGGGATAGCAGACAGAATGCTCAGCAGGGACTACGGAAACGCGGATTCAGTTTCCTCCTCAGTTTCCCACCCTCACAGGGATGTTGTGCAGAGATCATGGGATAATGTCACATGTGGAAAAGAAGCAGGCTACGAATAATATTTGGCTTAAAGTGTAAGATGGTAAGTCCTAATTCAAATTTTACCTCAACAAGAAAGAAACTTATCAGATAGCTCTGCCTCAAATGGGGTTATTTATTTATTTATTTATATCCTGCTTTTCTCCCCACAGTTGGGACTCAAAGCAGCTTAGAACTTTGTTCTCCCCTCCTCTTTTCTCACAACAACAACCCTGTGAGGTAGGTCAAACTGAGAGTTTGTGACAGGCCCAAAGTCACCCAGCCAGTTTCCATGACAGAAGGGAAGATTCACACCCAGGTCACCTGGGGTTCTAAATCTGCCACTCTGTCCTCCACACCACAGTGACTCTCAGTACTTCAGTTCCACAGGGCCTGCAAGACGGAGCTCTTCCACCAGACATTTGACCACATATAACATCTTGATATAATTTGGAGCCTCCCTGGGATCTTTTTTTTTTTTTTAACATAATTTTTATTGTTTTTCTACTTTTAAACCATACCATATTACATTTCTGAACAATTATACAAAGAGCCATAGATATTAATCCAACCAGGTGTAAAATTTAGACCAGACCAACAGGGGGTCGATTTTTGTTTGTGGATTCAGCAAATATCCAAGTTTATCCATCTCGGCCCAATTTAGCAACATACTTGAGATGTCTTCTTTTTTTGGTAAAGTTGATTGTTTCCACAGTTTTGCCCTTGATATACGTGCTGCGGTTATGATGCATGACAATAACTTCTGTTTCTCCTTAGTTAATCCATCCGGTAAAATGTTCAACAAGAAAATTGTTGGATCTATTGGTAGATTCACTTCCATTATTTCCAATATCCAATTTTTAACCATCACCCAAAATTTTTTGACTTCTTTACATTTCCACCACATGTGAAAGTAATTACCAGAGCCACTAGCACATAGACAACAGTTTGCTGAGACACTCCTATAACATTTATGTATTTTATCCGGTGACCAATGCCACCAATAAAACATCTTAAAGATGTTTTCCTTATAATTAACAGCCTTTAAGAATTTAGTTGTTTTCCATATATATGCCCATTTATCAACTTCTACTGTTCTGCCTAAATCTTTCATCAATTGAATCATTGGTATTTTTATTGTTTCTTCTAGCATATATTGAGATAGTAAGAATCTATATAACCTGTTAATTAGTTTATCATTATTTGTCAGCCATATTTTATCCATTTCATTTGGTGTTTTATCAAATCCGACTTTCAAATCCTTCTGGAATCTAGATTGTAACTGTGCATTTTCCCACCAAGATAACTGCCAATCTAGTTCATTTCTTCTTTGTGATTCATTTTTAAGCATCCCCTTATTATCTAGTAATTTGTCATAGCTTATTCTAAGTTTAGTTCCAATTAGTGAGGGTTTAGTAAAGGCCTCCAAAGGGGCGACCCATCGCGGGATCTTCTTATAATTCTTATTTTTAACTTCTAGCCAAAGCTTCATCAGGGCTGCTCTCAGTATGTGTCGATTAAAGTTTGAATGTATTTTATGTTTATCATACCAAATGTACGCGTGCCACCCCATATATAAATCGTGACCTTCTAGCGCCAATAATCTGGTATTATCTAATAGTATCCAATCCTTAATCCATACCATTGCTGCCGCCTTACCATATATTTCCCAATTGGGAAGTCCTGTTCCTCCTTTTTCTTTACATTCTTGGAGTAATTTCCACTTTATCCTAGGTTTTTTTGATGACCAGATAAATTTCCTTGTTATATCATTAAGTTCTTTATATACTTGACTATTAGTTTTTAGTAAGGGTATTGCTTGAGCTAAAAATAAGAATTTCGGTAAGATATTCATTTTTACCGTGGCTATTTTACCAAGCCATGATAGTTTAAGCCCTTTCCATTTATTTAAATCTTCTCTTACTTTTTTAACCAGTCTATTATAATTATCATCAATTAAGGAACTAGCTTTATTAGAACATATTATTCCTAAGTATTTAACCTTTTTAACTACTTCCATTTCTGTTATTTTTTGGATTTTATCTTTCATTTCTTCCGGGCAGTTTTTCACTAATATTTTTGATTTTTGAATATTAATTTTTAGGCCTGCTACCTCCCCATATTTCTTGATCTCCTCTAGTAGACTTTCTACTGAGTGTAATGGGTCCTCTGTTATAAACATCAGATCATCTGCATATGCACAGAGTTTAAATTCTGATTCTTTACATTTGAGACCTTTGATCGATTTGTTATTCCTAACTTGTTCACAGCATGATTCCAATGCGAAAATAAACAAAAGAGGTGACAGGGGGCATCCTTGTCTAGTGCCCTTCTCTATTGGAAATTCCTGTGAAATATCTCCATTTATTCTAATCCTTGCGGATTGCTTTTTATATATTGCTTCTATCATTTTAGTAAAATTTTCACCTGGGTCATATTTATGTAGCTTTGCAAGTAGGAATTTCCAGGATAGGTTATCGAAAGCCTTCTCTGCGTCTACAAACAGTAACGCTGCTGCTTTTTCTGGATGGGATTCATAATACTCCAACACATTTATAAAAGTTCTAATGTTTTCTCTTAACTGTCTTTTAGGGAGGAATCCCACTTGGTCTCTATTGATTATTTGATTTAGAACCTTTTTAAATCTGGCTGCCAATATATTTGCAAAGATCTTATAGTCTACATTTAACAGGGAAATAGGCCTATAATTACCAATTACCTCCCGTTTCTCTTTATCTTTTGGGATTAATGTAATTAATGCAGAATTCCAGGATTCAGGTATTGTATTTGATTTGGTTATGGCATTTAATAAGTCTTTAAAAATTATCAAAATTTGTCCTTCAAATGCTTGATAGAATTCCCCTGGTAGGCCATCTGGGCCTGGGGATTTGTTGTTTTTTTGTCTCTTTATTGCCTCGACAACCTCGAATATCGAAATGGGTTCACTTAGGCTTCTCCTTTGCGAATCCGAGAATTTTTCTGAACCTACTTTGAGATTTAAATATATTTTAATTTGTTCTTCATTTTCTTCTTTTTGTTTATATATTTTACTAAAGTACTCTACGGCTATCTTTTTTAAATCTACTTGTAGGAACTTATTAATCCCATTCTCATCTTTTAATGAAATTATGGATTTTTTTGCCTGTTCTTTTTTTAATCTATATGCCAACCACCTTGATGGCTTGTTAGCGTTTTCAAAAAAGAATAGTTTATTTTCTTGTATTCTTTTCCCGGCCTCTTTAGATAGTAATAAATTTAACTTGTGTTGTTTAAAGAGAATTCTATATTTACATTTATCGTCTCCCCGTGTTTCTAATCTGTTTTTTTCCTCTGCCTTAATTTGTTTCACTAGATAGTTATATTCTTTATTTTCCTGTTTTTTTTCCAAATTGTATGACTGATTATTTTTCCCCTGACATAAGCCTTAAAAGTGTCCCATACAACATTTATTGGCGTCTGTGGCTGTATATTGCTGATAAAAAACTCTTTAATGTCTTTTTTTAGTGTCTGCACAAAAGGTTGGTCTTTTAAAATATACTTGTTCATTGTCCATCTAGTGTTTATTGGTGTATCTCTCAAGGATAACAGTAGTGGGTTATGGTCTGCAAACGTTAAGGGGAGGGTTTCTATATCATTTACTTCCATCATTAATGATCTTGAGAGCCAAGCCATATCTATTCTTGACCAGGAATTATGTCTGGCCGAATAGAATGTAAAGGTTTTCTGGTTGGCATATTTAACTCTCCATGTATCCAAGATGTCATGTTCTTCCATTAGGGAGTAGAAGTTACTTGGTAGTGTCTGTCCTTTTTTCTTAGCCTGGGAGTTGCTCTTCCGATCTAAATCTCTGTTTACCACAGCATTGAAATCACCTATCAGGCATGTGTTATTACATCTTTTAATCTCCATTACTTCTGCAAGGTTTTTAAAAAATGTTTGTTAGTTTGCATTTGGTGCGTATATATTTATTATTAAATATTCCTTTCCTTGCTTTATTATTGAAATTGCTACTGTCCTCCCGTCATCTGATGTGTAAACAGGCTGTGGATGTAGATGTTCCTTGGCATAGATTATCACCCCCCCTTTTTTTTTCCTTTTTATCCGCTGATATGAATGCTAATCCCAATTTTTTATGTTCAATGAGTTTTATGTGGTCTTTTTTTATATGTGTCTCTTGTAGACAGATTATCTCAGCTCTAAATTTGGTTAGTTGGTGAAATACCCGTCTCCTTTTTTGAGGTGCGTTTAGCCCGTTAACATTAACCGATAGGATTTTAAACTCTTTATTGGTCTGCGCCATCCTTTCCCTTACCTCCTCCCCGCCTGTACTTCATTTGGTATCTGGTCTGCATTTGCCACGGTGTTAAGGTGTCGGATCTCTTCTTTCCTCTTGTCTTCCCCTCTTTCTTGTTTTCTTCTTCTTTCTTTTCTTCTTTATCTTCTTCCTCTTCCACCAAACCTTCTTCTTTTTCTGATGCTGAACTGTCTTCCTCTTCGATTATTCCCAGATCTGTTCCATGTTCGTCTAAGAAGTTGTCTAGTTTAAATGTAGAATCCAGTTTATGTCTTCTTCCTTTGTACTCGAAGACAAGCCCTTCTGGAATATTCCATCGGTATGTTATGTTTCTTTCCCGTAAGCTGGCCGCCAATTGTTGATAACCTTTTCTTCTCTCTCTAACTCTCCATGGAGTTTCTTTTAGGAACTTGATTTCTTCTCCTCGTATAGAGATCTTAGTTTCATACGCTGCCTTTAAGATTTTGTCTCTTGTCGTCCTTCTGTTGAATTTGATATGTACTTCTCTTGGCTTTTTGAATTTCCTAGCAAAGGCGGTGTTTCTTCTATACATTATGTCGATTTCTTCTGAGATTTCTTCTTTTGTTCCTATTTTTAGCTGTTCCACTATTACGTTTATTATTTCATCTTTCCAGTCCATATTGAGTTCTTCCGGTACATTTTGGCATCTCAGGATCAATGCCGCTTTGTCCATTTCGAGATTAATGACTGTCTCTTCCAGTTTTTCGTTGGTTGCTTTTACTCCTGCAGATCCAGATCTAGGTCTCTGACTCTCGCATGTGTTTGTCTTCCACTCATCATTAATCTTTGGATATCTGTTTTATTGGACATCACTTGCGTTTTCATTTCTTCTATATCTGTCTTGATTTGTGAGGCCAACTCGTCCATCTTTCCGTACATTGGTATCATTTCTTTTTGTATTATGGCTGGGATTCTCTCCTCCATTATTGCCGGAATTCTCTCTTCTACTTTCTCCATGAGTGTAGGTAGAGTGTTTTCTACTACCGCTTTGACCGCAGCGGTGACGGCGTCATCGATCATTGATTTAATTTCTTTGCTTGATGGTCCTGTGTTGCTAGCTGATGACTTCATTTGACTTAGTGAGGTCGGGTTGGCAGGTGAAGGTATGGAACTTTTCCTAGAGGCGCCTGAACTGCCTGATGCCATATAACCTGTACGCTTTTTATTAGGGTTATTGAATTATATTTTTATTTGTTAGGTATTTACCTTCTATTTGTCAACGATCAACTCTTTTTACGCTACTAATTAACTAGGTAGTGGTTTTAGTCTATATACTGTTGGTTATTATTTTTTAGTTATTTACCTCTAATTATTTACTTAATTATTTACCTCTAATTATTTATTTAACTAACTTATTTGATTATTCTTAATTACATCTAATTACATCTAATTATTTAATTAATTTGATTGTTGATAAACTTGATTAAGAGCCAATCAACTTTTTTAAAGCTCCTGATTGAATAGATAGTGGTTTTAGGCTATGTACTGTTAATTATTGTTTTTTAATTAATTGCCTCTAATTATTTAATTAATTAAATTAATTCACTTATTAATTATTAATTATTAAATTAATTCACTTATTAATTTAATTATTCTTAATTGCCTCTAATTACCTCCAATTATTTAATTGACTTAATTAGCTTTTAATCAGATTTGGGGTATTTATTCTTATATCAATTTATTTATTTATTTATCCCCCCACTATGTTTATATAATTGATCTCTTTTACCTTTTCTGTAATCCCCTTTACCTAGAATCAATTATTGTTCCCAGTGCCTATTCCTTAAAGAGTACTATAGATTATGTTACAGCTTATTTACTTCCCCTCTTTGATTACTTGATAAGTTGCTTAACTCAACAAATATATATCACTCCAGCAATTATTCAAACATTCAGATTCCAATACACCCTACTGCATATTTTGCCACAGTACTTATATGTTTACATCACATATAATATATATACAAAACATAGGCAGCTCAGTCTTTAGGTTTACTTATTAAGGCACTTATAGAACTTAACCTTCCAATTTCCCCCCCGTAATTATTTAGCTCAGTCCCCACAGATTCGTTTCACATTCTCCCCTTTTCTCTCACTTTTTCCCCCCCCCGCAGTACTTATCGGTATCTGTCAGTTTTTTCCCACTTCAATTGGTTTACTTCCGTGTTCCCCGCCGGCGTCCGTTGATTCTGTTATGTCCCCTCTCTCTCTCCGTAGTCTTCCTTAATTATCCTTTGTTCTCCTTGGCGCCTGCGCACTCCCCCACGGCCGCGCCTGATGCCCAACTCTCTCCTGCCTCTCGAGTAGCTCCTCTGCGTCTGCAGTGTCACCTTCCGAAAACGCATCCTCCCGAACTCCCACAGACCGGACCGAAAGCAAGGGAAAAACAGAAACAGAGAAAAGAAAGAAAAAAAAAGTTAGTGCAGCGTGTTTTTTTTTTTTTTTAATGTTTACCCCTTTCCCCAGTTTGGTTGTTTCTTCCCGCTTCTGGCCGCTCTACCGGGTTTTACACTCCTATCTTAAAGTCTTCAAATTCTGGGCTGACTATAGAGATAGTAGTCTATGTTTATACTCATCTTTTCCCTAGCTGTTGCTGTCGTCTGTTGTCTTCATTTGTTGGTCTTGTCTTCTCTTCGGCTCCACCGCGGTCTTCCCCCCCTCTTCTCCTGTTCACAACGAAATGGCAGCGTACCTCTTCGGGCTCCGCTTAGAGCAGGCTACCGCCCACAGGGGTTGCCTTCCCCCTTGACGGTTGCCCCAAGCTCCTTGCTTCTTCTTGTACCACAAACTAGAAGAAAGGCAGTAATAATGCCTGGAAAGTCCAAAGAGTAGTCACAGCAGACGGAGCTCTAGCTCTTTGCGTCCGCTGTGTTCGGGACCGGAACCGGAACTCTCTGTGTCGACCAGATCCCTCCCTGGGATCTTTTTATCATCTAAGTCTGTACTAACTGACTCCTATTATGAAAATATTGGACTAAGTTGCTGTCGCATAGGAATGTATATCTGTATTGCACTTTAGATTTATGTGTTTTTAAATTGTTTTAAATTTTTTATTTAAGCTACCCTGAGCTTGCTTTGGCAGGGAGGGCAGGGTATAAATACAATAAATAAATACAATAAATGAATGAATATGTTGATAGTCATACTGACTTCATGGGATTGTTGTACAGGTTACGGAGGTGAACACTAGAAGTGCACTGAGTGAAAACTAAATGTGATTGTTATTACTATAGCTATCATAGGTCTAGATTTCTCACATGCCTTTGACTAACTGTTACAGAGCACAAGTGAATTTCTGTTCAAGCCCTGAAGGACCATAAGAAGATACTGACATTGAACTTATGGAATATTTTTTCATCTTTAAAATGGAAGATGCCACAGAGGGGATTGGAGGAAATTTTGCTGAGAATAGCAGTAAGTCTAGAAAACATAATGTCCTCTTAATCTGGTTTTATTCAAATCTCAAAAAATCCATCCACCCATTCACTCTAAATGGGATCAATGGACAGGTAAGTGCTCTTGCCCCTCCCTTTTCATTTCTTTCAGTTTTCAGTCCACCTCATTCTTTTGTTAAATGAATCATGTTTGTTCAGGATTTGCACACTTTGAGATGGGACGGGGATGAATTATTGAAATTAGGCTAACTCCAAACATAACAGCTGAAACTGTGTTTGTGTTTATACACAGCTGTTTTAAATTGTATTATCTAGTTGTTTTAAATACTGTTATATTAGTGTATGTTTTTATCTATATATTATGTGATCCGCTCTGAGCCCACTTGTGGGGAAGGCAGAATCCAAATCCAAATAAATAAATGCACATTTGTGTTATTGGCCTTTCATTGGGAGTGTGCACTTTCTATTTCTAGTCCTTTTTTCACTCAGCCTCAAAGACTTCCAAACAATCTTGAATCAAATTCATTACCTAGCAGCCAATGCACAGCAATCCCCAATCGGTGTACACATCCTGGATGTGTTAGCACACCACGAAAGGGGCTGAAGTATGCCTTGAACAACTAAGCCGCCATGTTGGATGTGTCCATCATTTTTTGGGCTGGATCCCACACAGGGATGCTTTCCTTTAGCAGAAGGAGCCTGGCCCGAAACAAGATGTTATATTGGGGAAGACTTCCATTGGAGGAAAGCGACTCCACTAGCGGAAGGCATCTGCAGGGTTCAACTCACTGTCTCTAGGACTGGCAAGACTTTGCATGACATGGATCGTCCCCCTCTGCCATTCTAGGGGCAGTGGAATAAGAACACTGTTCCTTTAGCTGATGGGGCTCCCATTCAGGCACAGAGGAACCCCAATAATCATCACTGTCCAAAGCTGCTTCTGCGAGGGGGGGGGCACAAGTGGGAAAGAAGTATCAAGTGGGGAAGAGTCATGTGGGGACATCATCTACATGCTCCATCCCTGCACCACTTGCTGCTGGTGCCATCCCTCCCCACCCCTTGCTCATAGCAGAAGTGCTGCCCCATAAAGAATCTTGCTCTCCTCCCCCCCCCCCCCCCCGTGGCTTGGCAGTCCCCCTCCCCTCAACAACTGAGCTGTGTTAGATTTAGGGTTTTTTAAAGTCCTGTTAAAGGGCTAAAAAGGGATGAGGAAATACTGGAGCTTAGAGCTGCTGTTTTGAAGGCGGAGCTAAACTGTGTGGCTACAGGCAGAGTTTTCACATGGAGCCCCTGCCTGCAGCTGGTGCAGTGTCCTATCCTGCAGTTTTAAGGAAGATGTCTGCACGTTGATCTGGGAGTAGACTGAAAATATACACATACTTCTCTTGGCCTGTATCGAGCCATTCCAAAGACTTAAGAGGGGCAGGAATTTCAGCTGTTTGCCTCCGCCAAGTGCAGACACCCACTTTGCCCCTTAAAGCAGTTCCTGAGGGTCCCACTGACCCATGGGGGAAAATTTCAGTGGGCTTAGCGTACAAAAGGAAGAACTGGTGGATATCGCTGCCCACCTCTTTCAAAAAGTTAGTGGTGTTTCATTCTTTAGAAAGTCCTGGTTGGAGACAAGCTTTTGCACCAATTTTAATCCAGGAGGCAAAAATTGCACTCTGGTTTGCAAACATTTGGGGAAAGACTGCTTTAAAGTTATGGTTGTTGCTGTTCAGCTTTGCTAATAGATGTGGCACTTTACAAAGTAATAGATGTTAAAAAGGACAAGTCCCTGGCCCAAGTGGCCCTGTTAAAAACACAGTTATTGCAAAGGAGCCAATAGTAGCAGTTTGAGTAGATGCAAAAACATCATGGGGAGTGGGAGTCTGAAAATGACTTCTCCTGTGTGCAGTGGTCACAAGCAGCAAAAAGCCAATGTGTGTGTCTGGGAGACCCAACATTCCCACTGCACCTAGGGTTGCTGCAAGCTCTGTTGGGAAATACCTGGAGCTTGAAAAGGGTGGGGTTTGGGGAGGGTA
Organism: Lepidodactylus listeri; assembly: GCA_029233225.1. Taxonomy (NCBI): domain Eukaryota; kingdom Metazoa; phylum Chordata; class Lepidosauria; order Squamata; family Gekkonidae; genus Lepidodactylus; species Lepidodactylus listeri. Next base: position 134,930,796 of record JARCFY010000004.1, on the reverse strand, counting down.
CAATGCCACAGAGTCCACCTTCCAAAGTGGCCATTTTCTCCAGGTGAACTGATCTCTGTTGCCTGGAGATAAACTGTAACCCCAGGAGATCTCCAGCCACAATCTGGAGGCTAGCATCCCTAACTGCACCCCCGATATGAAGTTCTCATGTTGTCCCCCAACAAACATAAGGATCTGATTTTGTGATTTGTAGACTGGACTGTAACTTTTAAAGTTCGCCGTCTATAGAATGGAAGGAAAGGAGGAAAGGGAGAGACCAAAATAAGAAACCATTGAGAGAGGAGAGGGATGGGACAGGTATGTCTAGCAAGGAATAAACAATTGCAAGGATGAATGGGAGAAAGCCAAGAAGACAGCCCACCAGGTTGTTAGGCACTTCACACTTGTGACCATGTTTCTTTTGTTCCCTAAATGGCTTGAACTGTTTCTGCCGACAAATTAATATGCAGATTAATCCCGGAGTCAGTAACCTGGTCTTTAAAAATCATGTAATTAATTTCTTTCCCCTCCCCTCTGCTTTTGTGTACACAGGCTGCACCCTCTTTTGTGACGAGCTGCATTCAGTCAAAGGCAGCCTTCAAGGGGACCACCCAGAGTCAAAAGAAGGAATGCTTTCACACAACTGACAGCCTCTGGGCTGGTGTCCTGTCCCCCCCCCCCCCCCCAATGTTCCTTTAAATCTGCCATTCATAAAACAATAAAATTCCTGTACTGGTAGCAAAGTTCAGTTTTTCTGCTATTCCATGTTATGATGGAAAAAAAAATCGTCAAGATTACGAAGAGGAAGAGGAATGGCCTTTATCCAAGGAGTACATGAATGGGATGGAGATTAGACTAGTCACCAATGCTGCCAGTAGGTCAGGGAGAAGCTGCTGTTTTTTCAGAATAGCACACAAAAGACCGTGTTAGCAAATCCATATAAATGGTTGGAAATGTTCTATGCCAGGGGTTTGCAACCAGAGCTGAATGTGCTTCTGTATACAACCAAATATGACTCCCTTAAAAAGAAAAAAAAAATCGTTCAGTTAAGGTCTACTGAATAGACCTTAGTGGAAGGGCAGGTGGGATGTTAGAATAACCAGTATGGGAAGGAGAAAAAATCTTTATGCGACCTAAGGTCTTCTCCTCAAGAGACGCTGTCCAGAAAGGGAACAGACAGGAGTGACCAGCTGCCAATAATTCAAGTGCAAACCATGCACAGATTTATGTCAGTGCATGAAAGCAATCCTGCAGGGTGCTCCAGTGTATGCTACCTTGTGTGTGCCACTTCCCAATAAAAGACTCTCAACAACCAGTCTTTTGGAATGCCAAAACGTTGACCCATGACACATGAAGCTGCCCTACACTGAATTGGACTACTGATCCATCAAAGTCAGTATTGTCTACTCAGCCTGCCAGTGACTCTCCAGGGCCTATGACAGAGGTCTTTCATATCACTACCTATCTCATCATTTATATGGAGATGCCAGGGATTGAACTTGGGGCCTTCTACAAGCCAAGCAGATGTTCCACCATGGAGCCACAGTCTTTTTACAGACTATTAATCAGCATGCCAATTATCAGTAATGTTAAGCTGTGTATTTTCAGCTATGGAAATGGGTTTTCTGACACTGGCTCTTTGCTGATAACTTGTCCTGAATTTTGCCACATATCATTCATTCTGAGAGGCTGCTGACCCCTGTACTATACTTAAGAGAGTTATGTTGACCACCAATGGAACTCAGGAATACAAGACTCCCCCCCCCGCCCCCCGTACACAGACAGAATCAGTCATGTTAAGGCGAACCCAGATCAATATAATTTTAAATGAAAATTGCTATTGTATTTGCATACTATCAATCACATTTTTATTAAATGTATTTATTTTTGTTTATCTTATTTGTAGTCTGCCTTTCTCACTGAGACTCAAGGTGGAAACAAATCAGGAATTTGAACAAAGTATAAGATTAAACATCGCCTTTCAGATTATTCCAATGAAACCTCCCATAAGGTAGCTGAATGCTATGTTTTGACCTGTTTAATAATGTTAAATCTTTTTATTAATTATGCACATATCATGGAAATTAGTTTAACAAGGCTATGAACTTTTACTATATGTATATATTTTCTTTTATGAGTTGACTTTGTTGATCATATTATTGCTGGCTGATCTAGGATTGTAATAAAATTAAGAAAGACACGTTAAAGAAGCAGTAAGTGGTATTCCGTACGTAAGTGCCATCAAGTCACAAACAAATTATGGTGACCTCAGCAAAGGGCTTTCAAGGCAAGTGAGAAGCAGAGGTGGTTTGCCCTTGCCTTCCTCTGCAGAGCATTCCCATTCCCTAGTTTCTCATCCAAGTACCAACCCTGCTTTAGCTTCAATGATCTGACCGGCCTGGCTTATACCATACTATTCCACATCCCAGTTGCTGCTTTACTGCGGCTGATATCATGACAGTGACAACATTTATGCGAGAAATTTATGTGGCCCAGCCTCCCCTTCGCTTATTTATTTATTTATTTCTTGAGATTTATATCCCGCCCTCTCCGCCATACGCTCTTTCTCTACCTCCCTCCATTCTGGTTCAGTTACTCTACTTACCTGCTTGTTCTTTCTCCTTCCTCCTGAACCTCCTGTCCATTCTGCCTGTCCTCTTACTCACTTATCTGGATCCAGAACTAACTCGATTTATTACTAAATTCTTGGCAGTAGTGATTTTCCTAAATCTCCATTAAGATGGATTTTGATTTGTTGACATTTTATGAGGAAATTGCACATGAGTATTGCAATATTTTATGCGGTCATGTGTTTTATTTTATTCTACTGTATTGGTTTTATGCTCAAGAGCATTGATCAAAGGAGCTTATTCATAAAGGATATTAGCTTGCACCAGTGTGGTGTGGTGGTTAAGAGTGCTGAACTGTTATCTAGGAAACCCGGGTTCCATTTCCTACTTGTGCTGTGGAAGCTCATTGGGTGCCCTTGGGCCAGTCATACTCTCTCATCCTGAGCTACCTCAACAGGGTGAGGATAAAATGGAGGACAAGAGAACGCTTTGTGTCCCCATTGGGGGGAAAGGCAAGGTACAAATAATGTAAATAAAATACAAATTAAAAAATATTGGAAATCTAAAAATTTAATTTCTACTTCTTGCACTGAGAAACTGTGTCTTTTATGAAGACTTCAGTTGTCTTCAAAAAGAGAGAGAGACTGAGAGAAAGAGAACAGTAAGAATCCAGTAGCACCTTAAAGACTAACAAATTTTGTGGTAGAGAGATGGTTTATGCATTTGTCTTGGTTGATCTCTCTGGAGGTGATTAGCATGTACTGCTGAGCCATCCCACTTTTGACACACTTTTTCAAATGCACTTAGAATGGCAAAAAGGTTTAGTCTTATAGCCAGCGAATTAACATGCAACATGATGATGATCAAGCTATGCAAAGTGACACCAAATAACAAGTTAAGGTTCTAAGGTCAACAGCTGTAAAGCAATAAATATGTCAAACTAGCAGAGAAATGTCTAAAGGTGTCTTTTCTAATTGTGGGAAGTCACTGGGAATCTCCATTCTCTCGTGTCAGGCAGGGAGGGCACTTAACACTACACCCCCCTCTAAAGAATGCTGCTCTGTCAGCAGGCTGAAGACTCCCAGTCACTTCCCACAATTAGAAAATATCTAGCTATCTGTCTCTCTTGCTATGAAGTCCAGAGGCTTGAGGCAGGGGACAGTGCCTTCACTTCCAACACATAATTATATAGGGTGTCGTTCAAGGGAAGAGAAGTCCCCTTTGACCACAAGAAAAAGTTTTACTGGGGGGGATCATGGGACCTGCATGGACGGAAGGCACGGGGTGGGGGGAGATGGGGAAGGGAGTAAGGATCTGAACTAGGCAAGACTGAACAAAAACAGCTGGCGAGATCCAACCCATTGTTATTAAAAGGTGGAGAAGTCTGGAACGCCTCTGGCTGAGGACAGACTGGCAATCTAAAGCGGGGCAGGCACGCTTCGCAAACGGAGGAAAGGAGCGCGTTCAGACATGCGCATCTGTCCGTCGGCTCCGTTGCGTACTTACCCGTCTCCCAGTCGCTTTCCTTCCGCTTTACCCGGACACCGTTTTTTCCCGGTGTTCAGGGGCCTTCCTCCGCATGCCTCCCGCTTCCAAACAGTGTGAACTGGAAGAAGCGGGAGGCATCCGGAGGAAGTGTGAACGCACTGGCAAAAAGTTATGCGCATATGCGCATGTGCGCACATGCGAAAAACATCAAAGGAAAACAAAAAAAAGGTGCAGCGGCGTGTGCAAGCCGCGCGCGCTGGCTATGCGGCAGTCTGAACGCTCCGTGGCAGTCTGAACGCTCCGTATCGCCGCTGATCCGCATTGCTCTGGCCAGTGTGAACGGCCAGCTCCGTGGGTTTTTCCCCCCGCTCCAGTTCCCTCCGCTTTGCCTCCGCTTCAGATTGCCAATCTGTCCTCAGCCTCTGTTTCAGTGCCTGTGTGGCATTTTGTTACCATGCCCAAAGATTCCGGGTGCAGGGAGCCTGAAAGGTGATTCTTTGGCAGCAGCAGGAGGATTGACTAGTAAATCACAGCTTTTCACTTCCTGGATTACTAGCTGACAACAAAGTACGGTGTGAGTGCTGTGTTGGTAAAACAACATGAATGGATGCGATTGTGTGCAAATCAGAGAGAAAGAGCGGATTCCGACTTTTACTGGGCACAGCCTCCTGCCACGTTCTTGTTCAGAGATGTTTGAGCACCTCCTGGATATATGCAAAGCGATCACACTGGGACATAAAATCCTGTTGAATAACGGTAATAAAGACATGCCGCACAAGTACTCTTTTTAAAAAACAGACGTCTTCACATCCTGTCATATCTTTCTGTCGTCTTCGGCGATAATGGCAAAACCAACAATCTTACATTAACATTACCTGTCAGGGAATGGAGCCAGGTTTTCCTCTGTTCTTTACACTTCATTTCTACTCACATACCTGCGCTTTTCAGGTCTGGGGCAGCAGCTTTCAACACTTCCCATGTTTCCTTAATTGCCAGTCAATCAGCCAAATTCGTAGACAATCGCTGGGCTAAGATTAAAGAAGCAGAAAGACAGCATCAACTACTGAAAAGTGTGTCCCCCTCCCCAACCAGGTGGTAAGTGACTTAGAAAAATCTTCATATAAACATAATTTAGTAGGCTGTCTCCATTCTGTCGAAAGAAAAAAACTGGGATTTTGGTGCACAATGTGAGTTGTAAGCCAATTACAGTTAACACTGCCAACTGAGTGCCCTTCCCCAGAACCTCTAAGCTGCTCAGCTCCTTTGCCTCTGACAGCAGCAATCCAGCTTGTCATAGCACAGAGATAAGCATCACCACCTGCTAGTGCTTGGATGCCAAACTACTAGGGTTACCATATCTGGGGTGGGAAATTCTGAGAGATTTGGGGGTGGAGCCTAGGGAGGGTGGGGTTTGTGGAGAGGCGGGACATCAGAGTGCTATAATGCCATAGAATCTACCTTCCAATGCAGCCATTTTCTCCAGGGGAACTGACCTCTGTAATCTGGAGATCTGTTGTAATTCCAGTAGATCCTCAGGTCCTCCCTGAAAGTTACCAACCCTATATATTACTGGTATATATAGTAACAATGGTAGGTTGTTTGAAAAAATTGGCATCCTTACATATTGGGTCCAAAAACAAGAAGAAAAATTCCATCTCAGAAAAATATCAGTTAGTTTACTGCAACCCCAGCAAGCTGCATTCAAGGTGATTGAGAAACAGAGGTGTAGAGTCTTTCTTGGTGGACTCTCATTCAAGTACTGATCCTGCTTAGCTTCTGAGATCTGACGAAATTGGTCTTCTCTTCCTATTTCTGTTATACTATTCATCAAAAAACCAGGTATATTTTTTTAAATAATGTTGTTGTACTAAATAGGAAGTGAGCATGAGAGATACACAGCCATTCACTAAAAGCCCTGGTCACATACAAGATAAACTACCGAATCAGTTTCACAGGGTAGCTGTGTGGGTCTGCAGCAGAACAGCTAGATTCAAGTCCAGTAGGGCTTTTGATAAGTATTGGAGTCGGGAGTCCATGGAATAGTGAAACAGCTAGATCTTTATTGCTGGTCCGGATGAAGCATACAACCCAGGGCTCGAAGCCCTCCTTTTATGCTGGTCAGGTATGCTGATAATCCCCTGACCTCGCCCAACTGGCCTGATAGGCTATTATCAGTCTATTTACATTTCATAGGTTCCCTGGGAGAAACCTAGGTACAGGATTGGTGGCCGGTTTGAATCCACCTGGCCTTTGTTCCACCTGGCTGAAGCTCAGGTAGTTTCTTGGCCATGTGCTCTGGCCATGTGCTCTGGCCATGCTCTGGCCATGTGCTCTGGCCATGCGGTCGCAATTAAGAGAGCACATGGCGACCGCATGGTCAATACATAACACCCCTCCCCCCATAGTCCAGAACCCCTCTGCACACATAGCCTTTGAGATAGTCCGGGCGTCTGCGCTCACGTCCAGAGCGCCGGGGGGTTATAAGGCGGGGCGTGTTGCTTGTGTCGGCAGGTTGCAGTGTGTGGCGGGGCCTGTCTGCTCGGGGGTTGTTCAGGTGTGGATGGTGCGACTGCTTCGTCCGCGGGCAGGAGCGGCATCTCCGCAGTCTCCGGATCAGGGTCTGGCGCTGCTTCTGGAGTCGTGTCGATGTCACTGTCTGTTGGTGCAGGGAGTTCGGGGGCCTGGGTATCATCGTGGTTCTGGGTACGGCGTCGAATCTGGTCAATGTGCCGTTTCCAGACTACGCCATCTTCCGTAAGGACCTCGTAGGAATAAGGCCCTGTGACTCGGACGATCCTCACGGGGAGCCATGTCGGACCCCGCGCGAAGTTCTTTGCGTATACGGGGTCTTCGGGAGCGAATCCTCGGGCAGCTGGCCGGTCCTCCGTTGTCGGGTTCCCCTCAATTGCTCGGTCAGGATGTAGGCGGTCCAAGACGGTTCCCAGTCATCTTCCCACCAGAAGTTTGGCTGGCCGGCGCCCGGTCCCTGAGTGGGGTGTGTTCCGTTGGCAGAACAGGAACTTGTACAGCTGCTCTTCCCAGTCGCCATGCTCCATCTTCTTTAACGCGTCCTTCGTTGTCCTCACCATGCGCTCGGCCTGGCCGTTGGTTGCAGGGTGGAACGGAGCGGAGCGGATGTGGCGCAGACCGCAGGCTTCCACAAACCGTTGAAACTCGCCGGAGGTGAAGGCGGTCTCGTTGTCGGTCACGAGAGTTTCTGGCATTCCGTGTGTCGCGAAGATCGGCCAGAGACTTCTTAAGGCAGCGTTGGTGGAGGTCGAAGCTACTGGCACTACCTCAAGCCACTTGCTGTAGCTGTCAACAACGATAAGAAACAACTGGCCCTGGACCGGTCCCGCGAAGTCTAGGTGCAGGCGGGACCAGGGCTTGTTAGTAGATTCCCAGGATCGGACAGGAGCGTGTGGCGGATCTGGCCGTGACTCCTGGCATTTGGTACACTTCTGGACCCGCCCCTCAATGTCTTTGTCCAGGCCTGGCCACCATACGTAACTCCGGGCCAGAGCTTTCCGGAAGGCTGCATCATGCTTGGGACCCCAGGCCCAAGCCGCTCCCTTGTCCAGGAGACGATGCAGAGGTTCAGCGACCGCCGCCTTGTGCGGAAGGAAGGCGTGGTAGAAGTTCACAAGTCCCAAGAACGCCTGGAGTTCCGCCTTTGAGGACGGGCAGGGTGCACCTGTAATTGCCGCTACCTTCTCCTTTGTAGGGTGAATGCCGTCTGCGGTGACTTGGAACCCCAAGAAAGTCACCGAGGAGACTCCCAGGGTGCACTTGTCTTTTCGAACCTTGAGACCCGCGTCCTGGAACCTTTGCAGCACCATCCGGAGGCGAGCTGCGAACGTGTCGGCGTCCGGGGCGGCGATGAGGACGTCGTCGAAGAACGGCTTCACTCCTGGAACATCTTTTAGGAGAGAATCCATTAGATTTTGAAAGATTCCGGGTGCTACGCTGACCCCAAATTGGAGGCGTTTTACCTTGAACGCTCCCTTGTGAGTCACAATCGTTTGTGCCTCGGCCGTTGCTTCGTCTACGGGAAGCTGCTGATAGGCTTGGGCCAAGTCTAATTTTCCAAATATTTTGGCGCCCGCGAGGGAGGCCAGAACATGGCTGACCACCGGTACCGGGTACGCGTGGTCCTGTAATGCCTTATTAATTGTACATTTGTAATCCGCGCAGATGCGGACTTCCCCGTTCGCTTTGAGGGGGGTCACAATGGGAGTCTCCCACTTGGCGTGGGAGACCGGCTCGAGCACCCCTTGTGCCACAAGCTTTTCCAACTCCGCCTCCACTTTGGGCTGGAAGGCGAGTGGTGGCCGGCGGACGGCCACGCGGATGGGCCGGACTGCCGGGTCCAGGTCGAAGGAAACCGGGGGTCCTTTGTAGCAACCCAATGAGCCATCGAAAACGGCGGGAAATTCCTCGCAGATGGATGAGAAGTCAGTAGAGCCCATGCGGTGTATTCCAGTCCACTGCACTCCAAGCGGCTTGAACCAGGCGCGACCTAGGAGACTGGTTAGATTGCGCTCCACCACGAGAAGGTCCAGCAGGCCATTAAAGGCGTGGTACTGGACCCGGACCCTGGCTAGCCCCTTAATAGCCACTGGGTTTTTCTGGAATTCCCGGAGGACCAACCCAGCCGGCAGCCGCAGCCAGTGTGCCCCCTTCGGGCAGAGGCGGCGGAACGTAGCTGCGGACACAATTGAATATGCTGACCCTGAGTCCAGTTCCATGGAGCAAGGAACTCCCTCTATTCGGAGAGACACGGAAATTGCGCCCGGGATGGGCTGAGGCAAGTTCATTACCGTGGCCGTGGGAATGACACTACCCACTTCTTCGAAGTTCGCTGCTGGGGCACGGTGGCTGTTCCTCAGGCGGCAGGCCCGGGCGAGATGTCCTGCTTTCCCACAGGCGCGGCAGATGGCATCACGGAAGCGGCATGCCCGTCTGTCATGGGGGTCCCCGCAGCTGGCGCATGTTGGGGCCTGCCTGTTGAGGGAAGCAGAAGAGGGAACAGAGACAGATGCTGGGCGCCGGCCCTTGGGCCTGGGGACGCCGGGCTCACCCTTCTTCGAGCGTGGTTGCATCCAGCGGACGTCCTCTTCTTCGCTTGAGTCGGGTTCGGGAGGAGCCGCCTGGTGGACTTTGGTGGCTGCCTTGTCCTTTTGCGTTGTCTCGAAGGCTGCCGCAGTTTCGAGCATCTTCTCCAAGGTTGGCTCCGGCACTGCAATGAGGCGCCGGCGGAGCTTGGCTTCCCGGACCCCTCCCATGAAGGCGGTCTCCACGTGGTCATCCATGTGGCGGAATTCGCAGCCCACGGCTAGTCGACGAAGTTCAGCCAGGAAAGTGGCGGCCGACTCCCCCGGCTGCTGCTGGCGCTGTATGAACTCCCAGCGCCTGGCCAGTTTTGATGGCTTCGGGGCAAAGTAATCGCCGAGGGTCTTGGTGAGCACGTCGTAAGACACCTCGGTGGGGTCTTGCGGGGCTAGTAGGTTCTGGGCCACCCGCATGACCTCCACCCCTCCGGAACTCAAGAGCCAGGCACTCTTCAGGTCCGCATCTGTGATTCCGCGGACCTTAAAGGCGCAACCCAGCGTCTTGAGCCAGGACTCCCACGTCTCAGGGCGAGACGTATCGAAAGGGGTAATTGGTCCCGGAGCGTTTGCCATATTTACCAGAGCAGGAGCGGCGGCGGCTGTTTGAGCGATGTCCTCGTGTCTTGCGGCGGTGCCGGGGAGCGCTGAGGCTTGGCGCTGGCTAGTGCCGGAGGATTGGGCTCAGAGCGGCTTGCGGCGAGGCGTTGGAGCGCTGGAGCTCGGAGATGCCTGCGGCCGGCGGGACGGAGCTCGCTGTGCTGCTGTGGTCTGCTGGAGAGTCGCTCATCGGGATCCCATCCTCGTCGCCACTGATAAGTATTGGAGTCGGGAGTCCATGGAATAGTGAAACAGCTAGATCTTTATTGGTGGTCCGGATGAAGCATACAACCCAGGGCTCGAAGCCCTCCTTTTATGCTGGTCAGGGATAATCCCCTGACCTCGCCCAACTGGCCTGATAGGCTATTATCAGTCTATTTACATTTCATAGGTTCCCTGGGAGAAACCTAGGTACAGGATTGGTGGCCGGTTTGAATCCACCTGGCCTTTGTTCCACCTGGCTGAAGCTCAGGTAGTTTCTTGGCCATGTGCTCTGGCCATGCTCTGGCCATGTGCTCTGGCCATGCGGTCGCAATTAAGAGAGCACATGGCGACCGCATGGTCAATACATAACAGCTTTAGAGACCAACAAGATTTTCGGGGTCTTTTCCATACTGAGTTCTTTCTTTGCCACATCCCTTCCACCTTCTGACTGGATATAAGGACTCAGAGAGCTCCATTTATACTTGTATCTGATGAAAGGAGACTTGACTCTTGAAAGCTTATACCTTGAAAATCTTGTTGGTCTCTAAGGGACTCCTGGACTCGAGTCTAGCTGTTCTGAAGAACAAGTGGAGCAGTACTTCTTCTCGGGGTTTAGAGTTTCGTAAATTCCGGGGGGGGGGGGCAGGGGCTCTTTAGCGTGCGCGCAAAGCACATGCGCTCGCTGGGGCGATGTTCCCTGTCCCCCAGGAAACTGCCGCGCCTCCCTGAGCTAGGGCTGCCAAGTCCAACTTGGGAAATATCTGGGGTCTTTGGGGGTGGAGCCAGGAGACTTTGGGGGTGGAGCCAGGAGAAAGGAAGTGACATCATTTTGTGATGTCACATCCTGTGATGTTGCTTCCACATGCTGACACATGAACTCATGAAGTTTCCTAATACTGAATCAGGCCATTGGTCCATCAAGGTCAGTATTGACTACTCAGACTGGTAGTGGCTCTCCAGGGTCTCAGGCTGAGATCTTTAATGTCACCTATGACCTGATCCTTTTTTAGCTGAAGAGGCTGATACCTCCTGCATGTCAAGCAGATGCTCTATCACTGAGCAACGGCCCTACTGAATCCTTCCTCATCTCGGCAGAATATGAAGCCCTAAGTGCTACACAAGTGCTAAATATGATTTTCATATCATAAGAACAGGAGAGAAGCCACAGTGGATCGGCCCATCCAGTACAGCCCATCCAGTACAACACTCTGTGTCACACAGTGGCCAAAAATACCAGGTGCCCTCAGGAGGTCCAGCAGCGGGGCCAGAACTCCAGAAGCCCTCCCACTGTTGCCCCCCAAGCACCAAGAATGCAGAGCCTCACTGCCCCAGACAAAGGGTTCCATTTAGACCTTGTGGCTAATAATAGCCACTGACAGACCTCTGCTGGATGGGGACAGAGAGAGAGAGACAGACAGACAGAAAAAAGAAAGAAAGGGGGAGAGAGAGAAGGAAAAAAAACTGGCAGAGGCACTTACTTCCATTTAGACCTTGTGGCTATAATAGCCACTGATAGACCTCTGCTGGATGGGGACAGAGAGAGAGAGAGACAGACAGACAGACAGAAAAAAGAAAGAGGGAGAGAGAATGAAAAGAGCTGGAAGAGAAACTCACCTTGCCAGCCACATGCAAAAGCAGCTCCTTCAGTCCCTCCTTAATCTCTGGGCGGGGCTCTCTTGCTGTGGAAGAAGCTCTCTTGCTGACTTCTTAAAGGGGAAATGTCTGGCGAGGCTTTTTACTGCAGGGCAGGCTCTCTGCAGACATTTCCCTTTTAAGGCAGCCATTTAGTCCCCCCGGTGGCCATCTTTGGAAAAGCGGGAGGTAAGCACTAAAAATCAGTGTTTCCCCCGCCCAAGCGGGGGACTTGGCAGGCCTACCCTGAGCCCTTCCGAGGCCCGGCAGCCGCTGCCGGTGCCTCTCCCCCCAAGGCCCTGGCCACTCCTCCGTCCTTCCCTCTCCCTCCCTCTTTTCCGGGCGAAATGCCCAGCGTGGAGGCGTCACCCGGAAGGGACGCCATCACGCTGGGCACGTCGCCAGGGCGACGCTCTGGCAATCACCCTGAAACTCTGTTTCAGGGCGATTGCTAGTCCGTCACCTGGCAACGTGCCCAGCGTGATGGCGTCCCTTCCGGGTGACGCCTCCACGCTGGGCATTTCGCCCGGAAAAGAGGGAGGGAGAGGGAAGGACGGAGGAGTGGCCAGGGCAGGGTGGGGGAGAGGCACCGGCAGCAGCGGCTGCCGGGCCTCGGAAGGGCTCAGGGAGGCATGGTGGCGAGGTGCAGCAGCAGGCGCTACATTTTCCCAGGGGGGGGCTCAGTCCCCCCTGGGAAAATTTCGGGCGTGGCTTGAGCCCTCGAGCCCCCCCGTAGTCTACGCCTATGCTTCTTCCTCTGCTGAGTATTGCACCACCTGTGTTCATGTCACTTGGTAGAGTCACATTCACAAAATATAGGTCCCTGCCCTGAGAGGGCTCACAGTCTAAAGGCCAGACTAGATTTAATTTATTCACATGTGTTTAATAATATGTTGCCCTGACCTGGATAACCCAGGCTAGCCTGATCCCATCTCAAAAGCTAAGCAGAGTCAGCCCTGTCTAGTATTTGGATGGGAGACCTCCAAGTAATACCAGGGCTGTGACGCAGAGGCAGGCAAACCACCTCTGAAACGTCTCTTGCCTTAAAAAACAAGTCTAGCTCGCCATCTAGTGGTACACAATGCTAAACTTCTGGCTGCCAGACAACCTTAGGATTTCCTGGCTATACTATACACTATGCCATATGATAATTATTATTATTAATATTTCTGCCTGTCAACATTTAAATTGAGAGCTGACAGCTTTTTCCTGGGGGGTGCTTTAACAGAAAACATGGGTGAAGGGAGCACCTCTGTCTGTTTACTTCACTGCCCTGGTGGCTTGGAACATTTTTCTCCCAGCCTGGTTGACTTCCAGCATTGGAGCCAGACTGGGAGAAAATGCTTCAAAGGATAGAGCTCTTCTAATCTTTGATCAATTTTCTGTTAAAAAAAGAAGAATATAAAACCCAAAACCCAATCCTTACATTACACATGAATAGATGGAAATGCAAATAAATTCTTATGTATCCCTGGTTCCATTTAGTTTAATTCTTTAAATGTAGAGGAAGGGGGAGGAAGCAACCTGAGGAGGTGCAGAGTGAAGACAGGGAAAGGGTACTAGAGGTGAGGTGGCCAAATGTGGTTCCATGTACCATCCAGACATCATTAGATATTGAACTCCCTCCCGTAGGGAGGGGCAGTGGATCGGTGGCAGAGCATCTGCTTGGTGTGCAGAAGGTCCCAGGTTCAATCCCTGGCTGCTCCAGTTGAAAGGACCAGGTAGGAGGTGATGTGAAAGATCTCTGAGACCTTGGAGAGCTGGTGCCAGTCTGAGTTAGACAGTACTGACTGTGATGAACCAAGGGTCTGATTCAGTGTAAGGCAGCTTCATATATTCATATGTTCACATATCCCATAGCAATCATTTGCAACTGGATTGGTTTGCCTACACAAGATAATTTAGTTGTGAGCGCTACAGCACAATATCTGATAATGTGTGCTTTTGTTTAGCATGTGAATAGCTAGGCCAAAGGCTTAGGGTGCAAGCACACGGCCTTTTAATGTGGGAGGAAGGACTGTTTCCTCCCACATTTAAAGGGGCCGACTACACCGGCCGCAACAAGTCCCGCGCGGGAAGCGGGCTCAAATGCGGGTTCCTCCCGCATTTTCTGACCCCGGGAAAAACAACAGTTTTCCCGGGAGTTGCGGGAGGAACCCGCATTTGAGCCATCTGGCCAGCCCTCTCTCGCAATCAATGCGAGAGCAGGGCTGTCCAGATGGTCCCCCCCTGCCATTTCCTCCCCCCCCCTTTACACTTGGGTGCTTGGCCACTCAAGCGCCCAAGTGTAAAAGGGGAAAAAAACCATCCACACTTACCAGACGGCTGGTGGGGCTCGAGGAAGGGTGCCTCCCCCAGCCGCCGCTACCGCAAACAGCCGCCACCGCAAACAGCCGCCGCCGAACTCCTGGGAACGCCACCGCCGCTTCCGCCACCAAACTATGGGGAACGCACATCCAATAGCCCACCCAGACTAACACTCTGGTCACACAGTTGCCAAAAACCAGGTGCCATCAAGAGGTCCACCCGAACTGCAGTAGCCCTCCCACTGTTGTCCCCTAATACAGAGCATCCATCTATACCTTATGGCTAATAATAACTGATGGACCTCTGCTCCATATGTTTTATCTAATCCTTGCTTAAAGCTGTCTATGCTTGTAGCCGCTGCCACTTCCTGTGGCAGAGAATGCCACCTGTTAATTACTCTTTAGGTGGAGAAGTACTTTCTTTTATCTGTTCTAAACCTAATGCATGTCAATTTCATTGAGTACCCACTAGTTCTTGAACTGTGAGAAAGGGAGAAAAGTACTTCTTTCTCTGCTTTCTCTATCCCATGCATAATTTTGTAAACGTCTATAATGTCACCCCATAGTCATCGTTTCTCCAAGCCAAAGAGCCCTAAACCCTTCAACCTTTCTTCATAGGGAAAGTGTTTCATCCCTTTAATCATTTTACTTGCCCTTTTCTGCACTTTTCCCATTTGCCCTCAGCCTAATCTACCTCACAGAGTTGTTGTGAGGATGACATGGAGGAAGGGAGAATTATGTCTGCTGTCCACACCTCGTTGGAGAAAAGGTGAAATAAAAATGTAGTGAATAAAACAAAGCCAGGAAGTGAGAAGAAACATCACATAAGTGATGGAATTCCAGGCCTAAGGAAAACCAAAGGAGAATATGAACACTGAAAGCAAAGGAGAAGGAGGGTAACAATAGTAAACATTTATATAGAGCTTTAAAGCTCTTCAGATAAAGCTCTTTAAAGCTCTTCAGATAATCTCTGTAATCATTACTATAACCCTATTAAGTGGGCTAGAATGATTATCCTGTAATAAATCTAATCAGTGCTGCCAGAATAAAGATAAGTTATAACCCAAGCCTAAAAATATTACTTAGGAAATACAGAAATCAGTTTCAGACACCCCCCCCCCCCCCGCCTTCAGGATATAAATTTCATACCGGCGCACAGGGATAAGTTAATTTTCATTCAAATGTCAGGATACAAATGAATTAATTGATCTGCACACCAACTGCTGTTAGTACCTGAATGCCAACTAATAAATAAGTAACAGTGTGATTGCAAGCAATAGCCAGATCAATGCATTAGAATGCTAACCGTAAGATCACATTGCATTAGAAATGTGATGCTTTAAAAATAATAATCCAGAACTCTCAATATCCAGTTTAGGCAAACTGATTTTTCTTCCCTAGGTCAAACAAAAACAAAACAAGAAAACAAACGAAAAGATTGACTCAGGTGGGTAGCCTAACAGTGTCATTCTGAGCAGTGTCTCCCCACCCCCATGGATTTAGAATTGTATAACTCTGTTCAGGATTGCACGGTAAACAACTGATTCCTAAATTCAACTGCAGCCCAGTCCCATCTCCCAGGCATTTTTATTTGGAAATAAATCATGCAATATAGGACCTTACTCCCAAGCAAACATGTGCAGAATTACAGCCTGATACTCTGCAGTAATGACTATATCTTCAATATATCTAATAGACTAATAGTCAACATGGCCCTCATCTGCAGATACTTAAATCTGCAGATTGGGGCCCCAGTGACAGAATGGAGATTTTTCTTCAGACTTGTGGGATTCTCCCCTAGGTTTGCCCAAAAATCTGAAACCTTAAAACGAGTTTTAAAAACCCTGTCTTTGGGAAGCTTTCTCCTTTTGTGCCTTCCACCAAAGCAGCCTTGTTGGAGGCATGCAGGTGGCTGGATGAGGAGGAGGAGGAGGAGGAGGAGAGTCTCTGCAGCTCCCAACCTCTGCTGAAACAGGCAGTGGGGTGCTGGAGGTAGGCAGATAGGCAGCTGAGAAGGAGGGAGAGCCTCTGCCACCCCTGCCTTTGCCAGGTCCAGGGAGGGGGACAGGAAAGCAGGTAGGCAGGTGGGGAGGGCAGTGGGGAGAGGGAGGGCTGAGCTAAATTTCCCCCCTCTCTTGGTGGGTGACGGGTGGGGGGTGGTAAGCTGTGCAGCAAATGGTTGGCCCACCAGGGGGAGGAGAGGATGGGTCCCCTCATATTCCTATATTTGTATATGAACTGACCTACTTGCACGAAGTAACAAGTCCATTGATCCACAATGCTTGTAGCGCACTCTGCTGTCTGTTATCAAGTGTGCATGTTTTTATGTGTCATTTGGTTAGCCTTAATAAAAGATACTATGTGGACTGTGTTGTTGTTTTTTTAAATTTTATTTTTGGACTACCATAGCTGCCAACAACTTTTGTTATCAAGAATGCCTGTGCTCTGGGTTTATCAAAAATACTCAAGAAGAACTTAGGTTTGAAGGCATGACAAATTAAAGTTTGTATCTAGAGCAATGGTTTTCAAAGCGTGTTCCTGGGATTTAGGGTTGCCAGCTCTGGACTGGGATATACCTGGAGTTTTTGCGAGTGGAGCCTGGGGAGGGTGGGCTTTGGGGAGGAAAGAGACCTCAGCAGAGTATAATGCCATAGAGTCCACCCTTTCTAGGCAGCCATTTTCTCCAGGGGAACTCATCTTGATCATCTGGAAATCAATTGTAATAGTGGGAGAGCTCCAGGTGCCACCTGGAGGTTGGCAACCCTACAGTGGGAACCCCGGGATTTCTTGAAAACTTGACAGGAAAATGTATCAAGCAAAAGATCAGCTAGGATGGACTAGCATTAGATTGTCAAACCAGGATATCAAACCTGGGTTCAAATCCTCACTCTGCCATGAAGTTTGCGGAGTGATCTTGGGCTGGACCAAGCCCGGGGGGGGGGGGGGAGAGTGGCTCTGGCAGTGGTGCAGGGGAGCGGCAATGCGCGGCAACCGGGCGAGCAGGTGCTCCATTTCCTGGGGGGGCTGAGTCCCTCCCGGGAAATTTCCGGGGTGGCCCGAGCCCCCCCCCCCCCCCGCAGTTGATGCCGGTGTTAGAGGGTGGACTCTATGGCATTATACCCCACTGAAGCCCCTCCTCTCACCCTGCCCTCCTCAGGCTCCACCCCCCAAATATCCAAGTATTTCCAAACCCAGAGCTGGCAACTCTACTCTTGCTCATATTTATCTCACAGATACAGTTGCCAACTCTGGCTTGGAAATTTCTGGAGATTTGTGGCTGGTAGATTTTGGAGGGGAAGGAGCTCAGCCAGGGGTATATGGTGCCCTAGATTCAAGGAAGCAGAGCTCTGTTTCTAAAGAAGTGAGCGGTGACTCATTAAAGCTCATACCCCTTTCGCTAGTCCAAGTGCTCCTGGACTCTCCTTGCTTTTTTCTACTGCTACAGACAGACTAACACGGGCTGCCTGTCTTGATCTGTCTCCATGGAAGGCACCGCATCTAGCAGTACAAAGTGGGAATCCATCAGCCTCCTGAAGTGCTATCTGAAAAAGTGAGCGGTGACTCAGGAAAGCTCGTCCCCTGCCACAAATTTTGTCAGTCTTTAAGGTGCTCCTGGACTCTTGCTCTTTTCTGCCATTATAGAGAGACTAAAGTAGGTGCCCATCTCGATCTGACTCCATGGAAGGCCCACATTTAGCGGTACAGAATGGAAATCCATCCATCCATTTTGTGAAGTGCTATCTGAAGAAATGAGCGGTGACTCAGGAAAGCTCATCCCCTGCCACAAATTCTGTTCGTCTTTAAGGTGCTGCTGGACTCTTGCTCTTTTCTACCGCTGCAGACAGACTAATGCGGCTGCCCGTCCTGATGTGTCTCCTTGGAAAAGGCACCGCATTTAGCCGTTCAGAATAGAAACCCATCACCCTCGTGGAATGTCTCTGACGAAGTGAGCGGGGACTCAGGAAAGCCCATCCCCTGCCACATATTTTGTGAGTCTTTCAGGTGCTCCTGGACTCTCCGTGCTCGTTTCCTCTGTCACGAAGTGTGCTGGGACGGGACCACGGAGTAGGGCGGCTCAGAGCAAAGCCCGCGGAGGTGCCCAACAGTCTAAACCTGACGGGTTTACAGAGAGAGGCAGAGTGTGTGTGTGAGAGAGAGAGGCAGGCTCTTCAGCGTGAGGAAGAAACTCTCAGAGATTGGCGCCATTCTGTGCAGGATTGCGCGGAAGGAGGTTCGCAGGTAGCCGCGGAAGGACTCTGGTTTGCCCTTCGGCTCAGGAAGGCCATCTTCGCGGTAGGCCGCGCGGCCTCCCTGGTCTCAGCCAGACGAAGCTGAAACGGCCTCTTCCTCACAACGACGCGCGACGGACATTTTCCTCCTCCCCGCCGCGCGTTCACGAAGAGAGGAGCTGCTGAGGGAGGGGAGGGAAAGGTCGGGCGCGCGCGCGTCTCCGCGCAGTCCCGTCACGCGCGTTCCCCGACGCGCTCCCCATAATAGGGACGGAGCCTCGTTTCGGCGCATGCGTGCACGGCTCGGGCGGCGCCAAGAGTGGTGGAGGCGCTTGTGTAAGTTCCGCGGTGGCGTCCGGAGGGGCCGCGCGCTTTCGGGGATGGAACGCGTGGACCGGGAGATGGGGTTGGGGGGAGTAATGCAGGGGCTGGCCAAGTTTGGACAGGTGGGTGGGTGTTTTTTAGTGGTGGTGGGGAGATTGCAAAGGAGGCTGAAGAGGGATGTGGGCGTCGATTGGCCTGCATTCGCTCGGTGGTGGCCACCAGTTTCTGCTACGTCCGGCACCTGTCGCGTTGGGTCTGGTCGGACGTGCCCGAGTGTCTAGGCTGTTGTCCTGGTCGGATGGGCTGGGGAAGCATAGGGGATAGTCCACTTTTTGCCTTGCCTGCTGCTAGACCTGAGGATGGTGCAGTCCTTCTCCTGAGCAGAGTTACACCCTTCAATGGACTTATAAGGCTGTCTCCGCTTAGGATGCTTTGTTCACTCATGCGCACAAGGCAGTCGGCAAAATTGGTGCTGAGCGAGACAGCTGCATTTATGTATTTACTTACTGTATGGCAGAGTGACATAGACAGGAAGCATATAATATAAAATAAATAACCAAGTTGATACAATTGGGTATGCAGACCGATTGGGCAATCCCCCTAAATATTAATGTCTACATTTTTAGTCCATTCAGTCGCAGTTGGGGAGAGTTCAGAGAGTTCCATCACATCACCCTGAAAAGTACAACACTCACATTCCTGTGACAGATGGAAAATAGTTTGGCCAGCTACACCACAGTCGCATTTGGGTCCTGGTATTTTGCCCCATTTAAACCACAGGCCTGCACAACTGCCAAAGCCTGTCTGTATTCTATGCTAATATTATTTATTTAATTTATACCCCACCCTCCTTGCTGAAGCGGGGTATAAATTAAATAAATAATAATAAGAAGAGGAGATTGGATTTATACCCTGCCCTTCACTACCCAAAGGAGTCTCAGAGCTGCTTACAAACTCCTTTCCCTTCCCGTCCCCACAACAGACACTCTGTGAGGTTGATGGAGCTGAGAGAGCTCTG
This sequence comes from Lepidodactylus listeri, assembly GCA_029233225.1. Taxonomy (NCBI): domain Eukaryota; kingdom Metazoa; phylum Chordata; class Lepidosauria; order Squamata; family Gekkonidae; genus Lepidodactylus; species Lepidodactylus listeri. Next base: position 134,911,338 of record JARCFY010000004.1, on the reverse strand, counting down.
ACAGAAACTACTCTTTTTCAAGAACAGCTGTGCCAGAACTATGGCTTGCCCAAGGTCATCCAGCAGGTGCAAGTGGGGAATCAAACCCGGTTCTTCCAGGTTAGAGTCCACACACTTAACCACTACACCAAATGACATCTTCAAGATCAATAAGGTTGTGTTTTTTGGGTTTTTTTTAAAATTGCAGCATAATCTCTTGCAGCGTAGAGTCCACTTTGTAAGATGTATGTTCTGGGTTCTTACTACGTTAGGTTGAGACACTTTTTCTGTGTCTCTTGCTTTATGAGTATATATTGTATTTTTTGACCACTTTTTCACTCAAAGTTCCTTAGGGTGGTTACCAACAAGTTAGAGCAGACACAGCTGCATTAATGTGGAATCACGCTAATTTTAGCAAAATCAATATAGAATAAAGCTGTTTTGAAAACTTCCCTAACAAAAGCACAGTGGAATGAACCTGAACAACAATGCAATCTTAGAAATGTCTGTTCAAAAGTAAGTACCAAGAAGTTCAGTGTGTAGTCCTAGATAAGTGTGGACAGGATTTCACCCTAAGGGTCAAATGAGGTTTGGGTGGGGGAGGGGGAAGGCAGGCTGTAAATAAAGTAAACCGCAGCGTCAAAAGGCCATGAAATTCTGAAAGTACAAGTGAGATGTGATGACATAAAACTCAAGTGTAAGGTGGGGGGAGGGACAGGGAATATTCATAATGGCAGAGATTGGTGATAACGCAAGTTTTCTTACTTTTGCCAAGCTAGTTAATACCACGAATGGTGGAATAATTCTTGATGGAAACTTGGAATGCAAGAATTGGTTCTTTCCTTTGCTGTTGTCCCTTGAAGGCCTTTTAATGAAAGAGTACTTGTGACTTCAAACACCATTTGTTGCAATTTTTTTTAGGCTTATACAACAAAAATCTATAAAATGTAATGTGCCAAGTCTATAAAGTTAGGGGCATCATCTAGTGAAAAGCTAACCCTTTCAAGGCCCTCTGATTCCAGTGGTACAATGAAGCCCATGATTAGGTATAAAACAACTCAACTTCAGCGGGGTCATGTCCTAGGAGTTTTCATAGGTAAAAAGCTGAGAACACATAGCATTTGAGCCTGAGGTTTCTGTAAGATGCTAAATATGCAGACAGATCTGGGGTGACTCAATGCCGCTTGCGTACGTTTTGTAGCAGAAGGATAAGCACAGTTTGAAGTGAAAGTTTTCAGGTTTCTTTTCGTCCTCTTGGGACCAGCTTGTTTTTACTACTTGCTCTCGGCTGTGCTATGAGAAATGGATGAGTCTTCTGCGTAATGAAAAAAGAAATTGATCTGATTTCAAATGTCAAAAGAATGAAGCTCCTAAATAAGTTTTTTGGGGAAAGGCAGGTGCCGGGTCGACCTACACCTGTAAAATACTTGCAAAGGCATCATGGTCGTTCACCAAGGTGGAAAGTGCCATCAAGTTGCAAGTGGCTTATGGTGACCTTGTAGGGTTTTCAAGGAAAGGGACAAACAGAAGTGGTTTGCCATTGCCTGCCTCTGCATTGCAACCCTGGGCTTCCTTGGTGGTCTCCCATCCAAGTACTAGCCTTGGTGGACCTTCCTTAGCTTCCGAGATCCAATGAGATCAAGCTATCCTAGGCCTTCCAGGTTACAGCACTCTTGTTCCCTCTGCTAGTTGTCAGACTTGTTACCTTGTTGTGGCTGACTTTCTAAAGTGGTCCTGACTTTCTAAAAATCTTGATTTGAAGCAACATATAACCCCCCTGCTGCTTGCACTTACCATCAGTCCTCGGGAAGTCCATCTCGTGTCCTAGTCCTCGGGAAGTCCATCTACCAGGGCTAGGGCCTTTTCCATCATAGCCCCGTCCTGGTGGAATGCTTTATCAGAGGAGACACAGGCCCTGTTGGACCTGCCACAGTTCCACAGGGCATGCAAGAAGGAATTGTTCCAGCAGGCCTTTAGTTAATCCTTTTTTTTTCAGTGGTTATTCGTCTGCTGGATGTTTTCTCTTTAGAATATTTCTAGGTACCGGGAGAATGTCAAAATTTTAACTGTTTTAACTGTTTAAATGATGAACCCTGCAGTTTTGTTGTGTGTCTTTTAAAATGTTGTGAGCCACCTCAAGCCCCGTATTGCAGGAGAGGGGTGGGATATAAATCTAAGAAACAAAGACATAAAATAAATGAATATCCCTTTGTGCTGGTTGGTAGTCTGGTTACAAAACCTTTTCCGTTCAAACATATGTAAAACAGTGACACACTAACCTTTCATGCAGTCAGGGATTTGTATCCTGCCAGACTAGCCTATAATGAATCACATTCCAAGTTTCACACAACTTTTCTTTTAAGACCCTGCCCACAAAGGCAGGTAAGGAATAGGTACTAATTAATAATTTATTATTTATTATTACTATTATCGTATCTCGTGTGCAGTATGGGCAGGAGATCCTAAGATTGTCTGGCAAGCAGAAGTTCTAGCTCTTTTAGTGTTATGCACCGCTAGGCAAGAGCCCTTTCAGAGGTGGTTTTTCATTGCCTGCCTCTGCGTTACGCCCCCGGTATTCCTTGGAGGTTGCCCATCCAAATACTAAGCAAGGCTGAACCTGTTTAGCTTCTGAGATCTTGAGAAGATCGGGTGCACCAGGGCTATCCAGGTCAGGTCAGGGCAAGGAATGGGTATAAGAGAGATACTCACCCACAGGAGGATGCAATGTTAGGGCAGCACTGGCATGTCTCTTTCTGTGTTCTTCTCAGGGGCTTTGATGTATTTTGCTCATTTGAGTCCCAATGACAGGCTGTGGCCACCACATTAAGAAAACAATGTTAAGTCTGGAAGGGGCATCCCTGATTGGTGGCATTTCTGATTTTTTTTTCTTTTCACGTTTCTAGATTTCTGGCTGTGAACCAGGTCATGGATGCCCTGACTCCTGAGGGGGAAGCTCCCCTACTCT